>OZ019975.1:20163328-22814973 GCA_963970395.1 Ephialtes manifestator | reverse complement strand
ATGAAGTTTGGAAGTCAATTTGACGTCAATCCGTTAAGGAGTTAAAAACTTATGGGATTTTGAATTTTTTGTTCGTGCTCTAACTTCCGCAATTTTTAAGACATCGGGCTCAAATTTGGTCCACAAGTAGAGTGTGGGTAAACTAAGCATCAGTTCGAATCTGGCGAGAATCTGTCAAGGGGTTCAAAACTAATGCCATTTAAAAAATTTTAAAACAAGGCTGCAAAGTAGAACTTTGCAAATTGCTTCCTCATTATTGTTGGATTTTTACAAAGCTTCCTCTATGAGGAAGCCAAAATAGATTAACATGCTTCCTCATAGAGGTAGATTTGTAAAAATCCAACGATAATGAGGAAGCAATTTGCAAAGTTCTACTTTGCAGCCTTATTTTGGTTATTGGCGACTAATCTTTTCTTTCATTGTAGAATCTGAATTTTAATATATGAGGTATTCGCAGACTATAACTTTAAAAAAAATTGTTTAACTTTCAAAATACAGACTTGGAGTCTGACTATAGATATGCTTGTACACATTGAAACAGCATTTTTCGTCAGTTCAGCCGCAGCAAATATTTTTTGCTGACTCGGACAATTTTTTCTATACAATCTCAGGCAACTGCATGTCTGACTGCAGCTGTTCTTGCACTACTGGAGATGCATTCTCCGTGAGGGTAGCTACTATAACTTTCGAAAATCTTTTATTACCGTTTCAAACATTTTTTGCCTACTCGGCCAATTTTTTCTACAGACCCCTTACAATCTCCTAGAGAGGCATTCATTATCAGTTTAGCTGCTGTAACTTTTGAAAACATTTTTTTTACCATCTTCCAATAGTTTTTCTCCACTTCCCCAATTTTATTCTCTGAGTTTTATAGAAACTCGAGTAATTACATGTCTGACTATAGCTGCACTTGTAACTACTAGAGATTGAGCGAAGCGGAAGGGTGGTCGTAGGTATATGCTAAGGAATAACAGGTATCATACACGTGAGTTTAGTCTCACGGGATTAGTAGATGAGATCCAACATAAGTGTTAACAACGTGAGAACCAGTTTCGTCATTCTGAGTATATTATGTGTATTAAAGTGCACTGTGTTGGAGTGGGTCCGTGAATATAGTGACATGAAAAGGCGTCTGCGTTGCGTATTGTATTCTCTACAGGGTAAAATAGTTTCGAAATTTGATACGAATTTCAGTTCGAATGCACAGAATCCGAATTTCAATATATGATGCAATAATTTCCGATAATTTAGCCATTATAATTGCAATTTTTCTATGGGTTCTCTATACATCGCTGTAGGTTATATAAAATTAAGAACTAAATAAAGAGAGTCTGAGGGAGTTAAACATGAACAAACTACGAGAATTAACAACAAATGGGAGAAATTAAAAAAATATATATTTCATTATATTCTGCATAAAAAGTATATTTATTTGAACATATACACATGGGCAAAATAAAAAGAAACTGGTAATCCATAAAAAGTCGAATAAAAGGCAGTAAAAAAGTTGCTTTCAAGCGATTTTCATCTATTTTCAATTATTTAAAAAAAATGAATACTGAAATTGAAATAAAAGCAAAATAATTTAAAAACAAATGGAACCGATTAAATATAATTTAATCAAGCTACTGCATCAATATCTTTGACGATATTCAACAAATATTAAATCGATATAAGGATCAAATTGCCCGTCAGTGCGTTTTGTGATCCTGTCTGAAAGTAACCAAGTGTATGACAATGTACGACACACGAGTGAACGCAGGTAGTTACATTTCCTTGAACGGAATGTCGTCCAATCGTTTCTGATCGGAGGTGCTCGGTACAATTTGGCAAATAAAGAAATAAAGGCAAAATAATTTAAAAAACAAATGGAACCGATTAAATATTATTTAATCAAGCTATTGCATCAATTGCTTTAACGATATTCAACAAATATTAAATCGATAAGGATCAAATTGCCCGTTAGTGCCGTTTTATGATCCTGTCTGAAAGTTACCAAGTGTATGACAATGTACGACACACGAGTGAACGCAGGTAGTTACATTTCCTTAAACGGAATATCATCCAATCATTTCTGATCGTAGGTGCTCGGTACAATTTGGCAAATAAAGAAATAAAGGCAAAATAATTTTAAAAACAAATGGAACCGATTAAATATTATTTAATCAAGCTTTTGCATCAATTGCTTTGACGATATTCAACAAATATTAAATCGATAAGGATCAAATTGCCCGTCAGTGCCGTTTTATGATCCTGTCTGAAAGTAACCAAGTGTATGACAATGTACGACACACGAGTGAACGCAGGTAGTTACATTTCCTTGAACGGAATATCGACCAATCGTTTCTGATCGTAAGTGCTCGGTACAATTTGGCAAATAAAGAAATAAAGGCAAAATAATTTAAAAAACTAATGGAACCGATTAAATATTATTTAATCAAGCTATTACATCAATTGCTTTAACGATATTCAACAAATATTAAATCGATAAGGATCAAATTGCCCGTCAGTGCCGTTTTGTGATCCTGTCTGAAAGTAACCAAGTGTATGACAATGTACGACACACGAGTGAACGCAGGTAGTTACATTTCCTTGAACGGAATATCGTCCAATCATTACTGATCGTAGGTGGTCGGTACAATTTGGCAAATAAAGAAATAAAGGCAAAATAATTTAAAAAACAAATGGAACCGATTAAATATTATTTAATCAAGCTATTGCATCAATTGCTTTAACGATATTCAACAAATATTAAATCGATAAGGATCAAATTGCCCGTTAGTGCCGTTTTATGATCCTGTCTGAAAGTTACCAAGTGTATGACAATGTACGACACACGAGTGAACGCAGGTAGTTACATTTCCTTAAACGGAATATCATCCAATCATTTCTGATCGTAGGTGCTCGGTACAATTTGGCAAATAAAGAAATAAAGGCAAAATAATTTAAAAAACAAATGGAACCGATTAAATATTATTTAATCAAGCTATTGCATCAATTGCTTTGACGATATTCAACAAATATTAAATCGATAAGGATCAAATTGCCCGTTAGTGCCGTTTTATGATCTTGTCTGAAAGTAACCAAGTGTATGACAATGTACGACACACGAGTGAACGCAGGTAGTTACATTTCCTTGAACGGAATATCGTCCAATCATTTCTGATCGTAGGTGCTCGGTACAATTTGGCAAATAAAGAAATAAAGGCAAAATAATTAAAAAAACAAAGGGAACCGATTAAATATTATTTAATCAAGCTATTACATCAATTGCTTTGACGATATTCAACAAATATTAAATCGATAAGGATCAAATTGCCTGTTAGTGCCGTTTTGTGATCCTGTCTGAAAGTAACCAAGTGTATGACAATGTACGACACACGAGTGAACGCAGGTAGTTACATTTCCTTGAACGGAATATCGTCCAATCATTTCTGATCGTAGGTGCTCGGTACAATTTGGCAAACGATGCCCATGGAGAGTATGATACACCACTCGATAAATTGATGTATAGCCTCTGGCGTACATTGCACAACCCATACACACAGTACTGTATTAAAGGTTGATTATATCTATTGTGGAATCCGGTGGCAGGTGTCGGGTTCTCGTAAATCACTCGGTAATGCCAGTCACATCGACGTAGTCGGGATTCTCATTGCTACCGGAAAATCCCAATGTCGAATATACATGGAACAGTACATAGACCAGAGGACTATCGTTATTATACTAAAGCATAATGATGATCTTCACATGGATCATGTGAACATATGCGTTTCCAAACTATATACTTGCATATACTGTAATTACATATATATATGAATTTCGATAAAATAATATCGTATTATTACTACACTCGATTGCACAATATGTATTTTACGTAATTGAATCTATAGCTTTAGCTTAAATATCCATGTTATTAATATGGTAATTGATATTCGTATTTATTCTTGTTGTTCGTGAACAATGGAATAAAATGATTTCTATATTCAGTAATTCTATATTCAGAATTTTATTTCCATCGAAAATTTGTGAACTTGTTGTTGATACTATTATTTCGTTATTAGAAGTGAGAAAAAGATAATCCTAGTGATTAAGTTGGAAATAGAGTTTATTTAATCACAAGTATGGACGAATTTTTATGAAAAATTTAGTAAATTACGATGCTAATACCAAATAATCGAAAAAATAATAATATTTGGATCTGTCAATAAATAATGTTGATTTCTCAATTAAATGTGCAGTGGATTTATATCCAGCGCGTAAAAGTACCTCTGTACACTCGGTGAAGGAAAAAAATGTAATTACACATTTTGGCAAAAATTCAGGATTTTACGAAAATTACTATAACTGTAAAAAAATAATAGAATAGTAGCTCCGGCTTGTACTAGTGTTTTTTTGTAATTAATCGAGCTTCTTGATTTTTTAAGTAGGGTCAGCGAAAACCTTTAAGTTTTGCTTTTCCTTTCATTCAACTATTTTTTAAAGTGATCTCACGGGCGTAAAAATGGAGTTATTTTAAGCATATTCCAGGTATTGTCGTACTTGCAGCGAGTTCTTTTGAAAGAGATAAAAGAAAATTAAAAATCGATTTATAAAAAAACTGATGGTCATTTGAATTTTCGTGAACCTGACTTTTTGGGATGTCATTTGTTCAAATACTTGATTTTAAAAACTCCAATTCAGAATTTCACGCTAATTGCAAAACGGCCAGTTTTTTTTGTGGATAGCTACAGAATCCACGTGAAAACCGCAAAAAACTTATCAACAAAAAAAAATGCGAATTGAGTCTACTTATTAGATGCAATTAATAATTCAAATATTTTTATGTAAATGGATTCCCTTTTATTTCCCAATTTCTTGACATAGCAATTACTCAAAGTAATTAAATTGACTTACGGCTCTCACCGTCTTCTGCGAACGGAGAATCCTTGTGGTTTTAGGTCGTCATTTTTTCGACTATTTTATCACTGCAGCTACACGCGATACAGCCATTTTTATTTGCGAATTAGCCTTTAACTCTCTAACGGCAAAAAGAATGTTACCCGAACGCAATTTATACACATGATGAGAATCCCCATTACAGCATGGTTTCCCAAAGGTTTATTAATGGCGGCAGGTTGTACTCTGATCGTTACTCGCGTAGAAAAAAAGAATCTTGTGAAGAATCTTTTAAAGAATCTTTAAAAAAGTCTTGAAAGAATCTTCGAAAGAATCTTTAAAAAAGTCTTGAAAGAATCTTTGAAAGAATCTTTAAAGGAATCTTGAAAAGAATCACGTATAGGATCCGGAGCAAGATTTATTCCAGGATTCTTTTCAAGATTCTTTCTATCCGAAAGCGTTCTGAGAATCTTACAAAGAATATTCGAAAGAATTTTGAAAAGCGTCTTTAAGAGAATCGTGAAAAGATTCCGTCCATTAAACATAAAAATCGTTGAAAGAATTTTAATGAAATTCTTCAGAGGAATCGAGCAAAACCTGTTGTTGCTTTCCCTTGGTGTCGAGACAGTCTATTTCGGTACGTCAACGAAGGGTAAACCCCTCGTGTGTAGTCGAACTCAGAAAAGCTTTCCAGTCTTATATATATGCTGAGGCTTCAAACCACTTGCGAGAAACGCTCCGTCCGTTCGCCACCTAGTGACATCATACGAAACACTGGTGGACAATACTCCGCTAGATGGCGAGCGGTCGAAGCGTTTCTCGCAAGTGACTTGAAGCCTGAACGTATATAAGACTGCAAAGCTGTCCTGAGTTCGACTATACACGGCGGGTGTACCCTTCGTTGACGTATCGAAATGTACTGTCTCGACACCAAGGGAAAGCAACAACAGGTTTCGCTCGATTCCTCTGAAAATTTTCATCAAGATTCTTTCAACGATTTTTCTGTTTAATCGACGGAATCTTTTCACGATTCTCTTAAAGACGCTTTTCAAGATTCTTTCGAAGATTCTTTGAAAGATTCTCAGAACGCTTTCGGATAGAAAGAATCTTGAAAAGAATCCTGGAAAGAATCTTGCTCCGGATCCTATACGTAATTCTTTTCAAGATTCCTTTAAAGATTCTTTCAAGACTTTTTTTAAGATTCTTTAAAAGATTCTTCACAAGATTCTTTTTTTCTACGCGGATACCACTTTCCAACGTTCCGTTATTTTTAATCTTATTTTAAGCACGTTAATTCAAGTCACGATTTTTAAATATTTGTCTAAACAGTAAATCCGAGATTTTTTATGAATGTTTCCTCGACTCGTTGAGATTCATGTCGAGTTTATACAGACGGACAAACTGAGCGTTACGTGCACCGCACCCATTACTATATATAAAGCTGATTACACTAGCTCGACGTCCTCTTGGATTATGCTACACCACGAATCTCCCTTTTCATCCACCATACTATAAATTCATTTGGAATTCATGCTTTTCGCATATGGATTGTTATCGCGTATGCGCGGCTCAGGTTTAATATACAGTCACGGGACGTGCGTTGAATCTGGTTATACTGCAAACGCCTACGTGTGTTTTATCAGTGGATTCGATCAACAATCTATAGAATCCTGGCGCTTTACTATCCGTAATTGAACTTGCAAATCGATAAAAGTCTAGTTCCATTTTTCAAAATAAATAAAAAACTCAATTGACTAAAGCCATAACGTTTCCTCAGATTAGGGTTACTAATTATAGAAAAAAATGGCGTTCCAAATTGTAGAATGACTTTTAGGTTATGGGTACCAGAAAATAATAGTTAAGATAAAATGTGAACTTTTTGTTGGAATTTCAACCAATTTTATGCAGGAATAAAAAATTATGAAAACGATTTTTAAAAAATCACTCTATAAACTAAATTTGTTTAGAAAAAAGTCGTATTTCTAATAATATTGTACTGTTAATTTATTTTATTTTCAGAATTCCGGCTTAAGATTTTAAAAAATGGTATTCAAAATGATTTTTTTAAAAGATCAAAAACTGAAATGTTTATGCCTCTAATTTAGCAAATATTCTACGTTGGCAAGTTGAAGGGTTAATAATATTACAATTTTAATTGAGTCTTTCTAGTATAAATGTCATGAACCGCCGATGACAGGAACAAATATTTTAAGCGTAGGTGCATGCTAATAACGGAAGTTATAATTACCTCCGGGCGTAGCATCTTCAATATACGCGCATACTGGAAACACTGCACTGTCTAACACTGCAAAATAGCACTGCGCTAGTTGCACTCCTTCGTACGCTTGATTGGGCTACGCTACGTGAAGACTTCGATGGTGTATAGTCAGACATAGGAAGTGTTCGTCCGAGCAGCAATTATCCACCTGAACCCATAGCACGTCAAGTTTCCCTAGTAAGTTATTTACTCCCAAGTTTGCCGGCACCTTAAACTTTAACTATCTCTGAGTCCAGTGCTTATGAACGTGGGTGGTTCGTAGGATGAAGAAGCTACTCATGTATACGACGTCCTCGCCTCGAAGAACAATACCTTAAGGTGTTAGTTGTTACGCCATGCAGAAGTAGTGTTATGTTACATATATGTGGGCCACTCAAACGCTACCACACCCTCGAACTATGAAAACTTGGACGCTAAAGTATTCTAACATTTTTTTAAGGTTATTCGTGTAACACTCCCTTAACCCTTTAGCTTAGAACATAGCACATTTTCTACTTTAGAGGAAAATCTACTTTTTTTTAATCTCTGAAATTTTTATCCGAAATATTGGAGAATTTTGATGCATTTCATTAGAAGTTTACTCTACTTTTAAATTACAAATTTAGATAGTGCGAATTTGTGCTGTTTTTTCATCATTTTTAAAAAAGTGTAACATGCAAGACATGTTTTATCAACGTGAAAGAAGCTTCAACGTTGAATAGTTAACCTTGTTCATAAAAAATACCACCCGCGCAAAAAGAAAAGTATTAAAACAGTATTAAAAACAGTATGAAAAGTATAATATCTCAAGGAAGATCTATTGGACCGAATTAATACTGAAAAGGATTAGACCGTATTATTAGTTTTCAGGGTCCGGATTGATATGTCCATGGTTTTCAGTGTCCAGGTCGATATTTCCATCGCTTTCGATGTCCAGGTCGACCGGCCCATAGTTTTAGTTGTCTAGATCGATTGCTCCACAGTTTTAGGTGTCCAGGTTGATATCTTCATAATTCTCGGTGTCCAGGTTGATATCTTCATAGTTCTCGGAGTCCAGGTCGATCGATTCATAATTTTTGTTGTAACAATTATATTTGTTTACAGTTTTTGAGCTGTAGGTTAATCGCACCTCAATTTTCAGTATCCAGTCCGGTCTAGTTACTTAAAAAACAAGTGGGAGTATATCTAGACATCGAAAACTATGAAGAAATCGATTTGATCATTGAAAACTATGAAAAAATTGACCTGGACACCAAAAGCTATAGAGATATCAACCTGGACATCAAAAACCATGGACATATTGACCTGGACACCAAAAACCATGGAAATATCGACCTAGACACCAAAAACAATGAGATATCGACCTGGACACCAAAAACCATGGAGATATCGACCTGGACACCAAAAACCATGGAGATATCGACCTGGATACCAAAAACCATGGAGATATCGACCTGGACACCAAAAACCGTGGACATATCGATCCGGACCCTTAAAACTAATAATACGGTCTAATACTTTTTAGTGTTAATTCAGTCTAACAGATCATACTTGAGATATTATACTTTTCATACTTTTTTTAGTACTGTTTTAATACTTTCCTTTTTGCGTGGGCATGTATTAACTTTCATGCCGTTAATACTTGATTTTGACTTAAAAATCCAACTGTTGATATGCAATGTAAATCGTTTTATGCAGCATATACGAGATTTAAACTTATCAACTGCACGCTCCACTTTAGTTGCATCATAGAGTCCATAAATTCATCACTCGGTTGGTTGATCAGATAGAGTTCACACACGTGAATGCACGTTTGCACCAAGTCATATTATAACTGTACAGATAGAAATATAGGGTACTATGAGTCGCTATGGACTTTTGTATGTATCGCATATGTATGTATAAACGTTTCGTGTGATAAATGATTGCAACGAGACTCTCCATCGCACTCTCTTTCTTTCCCAGTGATTGTGCCACGTGCGGTTAACATCTCGGACAATAAGAGCCACGGCGACATGGTCAAGCTCGCTATAACATACGAAACGCGATAGCGACCAATGTGCAAGCAACTCGGGCGAAGCATAACCGTCTTTTAGATCTAACAACCCGCATTCCAGTGCACACTCCATTATTACTACAGCGTCTTACAGTATCTGCATCAACAAAGACGAAACTTAGTATTTAGTACTTCGTCCACTTGGTAGCAACCTCCGCTTCTTGGTTCTTCGATCAATGCGAAGACGCCCAAGTTTCTCGTGCAAAGTTTCATTCCTTACAAGTCCACCCGTAGGGTACCACCCAGTATGTACCTTTCCGCCGGCGAGACTCGGGTCCAAGTCGAATTGGGCAAACTTGTAGTCAAACGATATTCGTAAGGTTGCATAATGGTTACTAGTGTTGAAAAAGCACTTTCTGAAAACTTTCAGCAGCAAAATTACAGCTACTGATCGTGTTATTACATATTCTGAAAGCATTAGGAAATCATTTTGGTCCTTTTGCATAATTCATTTCTATTTTGGTAACATGCGAGGCGAATTTACACTCCCATATTGAGGAATCTATGAAAACAATCTCAACTCCATTTTAAGGAGGTTGGATACCCAACTCAAAATGAAAAAAAAATGCGCTCAAATTTTTGGAGGATATTCGTCGATAAAAATTACATCTCCATGGGAAATTTCATGTCAATCGAGTTGAAGTTACACTCTTATACTTGGGCAATATAGCGGAAACTATACGTATCTCCAACGCTATGCTCGAAAGCACACTAAAACTGATAAAAAATTGTTGATAACAACTTGAAATCATTCATTGTATTTTCGAGAAGAACTTATACGAAGACTGAAATTATTCGTCTGCTTCGTTGCCGAGAAAACGTAAAAACAAAACTGCTCGAATAGTACAACAATATACGCCAATGAAAGAATAATAAAAAATTAGTAGGTATTATTATCAACAGCATTTTCAAGAAGTTTGCAAATTTACTTGGCAAATAATGTTCCTCATTATATATAACTGGTATTTTATAATATGATCTGAGCTATCCATTTTATGCATCAATCTTTATTAAAGCCTCTTTAAAGGCCAACAGCCTTTCACATTCGCCAAATATAAAAATCAGCATTACTCGAATTCCTCAAAATAGTAAACAAAATGTACATGAATTTTTTAATTTATTTCATTTTATTATTTATGTTTACTTATGTAAAAAAATGCATGTTTCTTCATTCAAACGTTTATTGATATCTGGTACTGCTGAATATTGAATGTAAGCTGCACTCTGCTCGAACTTATCGAGAATTAGAGCGACAGTTTCAATTTTTTTTTAAATTGAACATTTTCAACGAATCGTTGGTACTTTAAAAAAAATTATGTTTATGAAGATCTTCGAATTTATGATTGATTGAGTAGCTATTCAACAGGATAATTTTTTTTTGTTCTAGGTAAGTCGTGGTTTCCCTGAACAAGTTGATCATCGTACAGTAAGTTACAGATACCTGCAAATTTAACGACCAATTCTACTACAATTACTTACGACTGGATGATTTCGTTGATATGTTTTCCAACAGTAATTAACCGGTAGCCGATAAAGTAGAAAATTAATATTTTCAGGTAGGTAAAGTAGAAAGCTGATATTTTAAAAAGAGATTCCTGTTTTATCGAATGATGTTCAACTTCTACATTGCTTTAGAGCGCCAGCAGTCAAAGTTGCTTAAAATATTTGTATTCGACATCCAAACGATGTTTGCAATTTAAGAATGGTGTGGACCGGTAAAACAGAGAACTGATATACCGACGCACGGTAAAACAGTTTTTAAGCCATTACCGACAATACTAGAACTGAACCGTCCAACCAATGATATTACTTGAAGCAAGTAAGTAGAACAATAGTAATCTTTCAGTTACCTGAAATAGATTTTCTGACTTATCTGCATTAGGAAATCTTCATTATCGACATTTGATAATAAGCAATAATGTGCAATGTAAATAGAAATAAACTGAACAAACTCAGACTGCAAATTTGGTTCTGTAATCTAAACACATTATATCTTAACTGTCAATGTTTAAAAAAAATGAGGTTTAATATTTTAAAGGATCTATATGATATTTTTTACGATCGAACTACATTCACATCCAATTAAAAGGATATGAGTCCAAATCTGGTTTTATCAGTGAATTATCGGCGGTGTAGCTTACATAAAGAAATCTTGGTTGTAATTTTTTTTTTTTTTTTTCAATTTTGATCGTGACAACAATGTCGGAATGAACAAATGAACGAATTATAAAGAAATCTGGGGTTTACGAATGACCTTCTGAAAAATCCCTTCTATTGGGCACGTAGGATCTTTCTTGTTTGACTATTGGGGGCTGATAGATCCGACTTTTAGGTAGAGCCCTGACCTAAATTTTGTGTAACGGTGAGCTTACCGCGTGGCTCGAAAGGAGCTTTGCTGACGTAATAGCCCAGCCCCCCACGCGAATAAGTGATTGAGACCCTGCCAGTCAGCCAATACTCGCCGAGGGTGCCCATTGTGTCCCTGTTGTATACATGTGTTTTAATAACGATGCAAGGTGTGTTCTTCGATTTTTTGTATCCCGCTACGGTACACATATTTACACCTAAGAACGGCCTGAACATGTGATTATTTGTCATATATGTTGGCGTCTTTGATAAATTTTATTTCATCTCAGGGAGACCTTCTTAATCGCCTCTCGAGGTCGACTCGAACAATCTCCACTTTTATTCGGTCTGATGAATCACCGAAAGTCAGAATATTATCAGATATATTTATGGTTGGCCATTTGTTCATAAATAAAAAAATAACTGGGAATTTGTGATTCCAAATGTTTAATATATTTTTAAATTTAAAAAAAAAAAGTAGTCTCTCGTTTTCTGGAGGTGTCTTAGCGAATTCTTTTTCATCATCTTCCGAGGCCAACTCCAACAATCTCCGATTTTATTCGATATGACGAATCACCGATTTTCGAAATATTGCAAAATCTGCGTTATTTAATTTTGGCGATTTCTAGAAAATAATAATTTGAAACAACTAAATTTGAAATAAAAAAAATCTTTCATGTATTGATGAATTCTTTTTTGATATGACATTTTTTTCTACATTATGCTTCCGCATAAAGATAGCTTTTTTGTGACTTTTTTCGAGATTTTCATGCCAGCACACAAGGTCTAAAACGTCGATAAAAGTGGTTTAGAAAATAATGTCTGAATGTGTGTGTAGCAGGCTTCTAAAATTAAAGCCTGTATATTTTAAAGGCAGCTTTATCAATTGAGCTGAAATTTGACACACAAGTAGAGCATTTATGCTCTTTTGCTCGTACCAATTTACGCAGTAATTGAATCACCTGTTCCGATTTTTTGAGTCTTTGAATTTTTTTGAAAACAATGCCTTTACCCTGAAGCAGAAATTTTTAGCGTTACATCAGGTACAAATCAGGTCCTGACTGGGTGATGAAGGGTTTGATAGGGCCTTAGCAGCGCCGGATTCAAAATTTCTACTCGGAACGCTCTCTATCTGCCGCAATTTTATAATGAGTGAGCTAAATAGTTCTTTCCAAATAAATTAATAATGAATAATGGTCGGTATTGAATTTGAGTAAAATCTATAAAGCGGTTCGGATTTGACAAAATGTTCAATTAAAAAAATAAATTGAAACTGTCGCTCTAATTCTCGATAAGTTTGAGCAGAGTCCAGTTTACATTCAATATTCAGCAGTATCAGATATTAATGAACGTTTACATATGAAGAAACATGCAATTCATTTACATAAATAAATAAAATAATAAAACGAAATAAATGAAAAACTTCATGTACATTTTTTTTACTATCATGAGGAATTAGAGGAATGCTGATTTTAATATTTGCCGAATGTTACACTGTTAAAAATATTTTGAAAATTAATATATGTATCGGAAGTTCTTTTGTATATGTATTGGAAGTTCTAAAAAAATTTTTTACAGTGTAATTTAATATACAGTATATTAAATGAAATTTATTTTTTCATTTAATATACTGTAAAAAATTTTTTTTTGCAAATTAATATAAAGTATTCGAAGTTTTTTTGCAGATACGCGTATATTAAATTTAATACACGAATGTTAATCAATATACAAAAAAAATGTTGTTAAAGTAATATACAGTATACTAAATACCACATAAAAGTTGCGTTTATAATATAATTATTGGAATTTTACAACATATCTGTATATTATATGAAATTTATTTTTTCATTCAATATACTGTATGTTAAATTTCATTTATTTTTTCATTTAATATACTGTATATTAAATACACTGTATATTGAATTTTATTTAATATATTAAATTTAAACACTGTAAATTAAATTTTATTTAATATACAGTATGTTAAATTTCATTTAATATACAGATATGTTGTAAAATTCCAATAAATATATTATAAACACAACTTTTATGAGGTATTTAGTATACTGTATATTACTTTTACAACAATTTTTTTTGTATATTGATTAACATTCGTGTATTAAATTTAATATACGCGTATCTGCAAAAAAACTTCCAATACTTTATATTAATTTTCGAAAAAAAATTGTTTACAGTGTACTTTACCTTTAAAGAGCTAAATTAATAAAAATAGATGCATCAAATGGATAGCTCAGATTACATTATAAAATACCAGTTATATATCATGGAGGAACATTATTTGCCAAGTGAATTTGCGAACGTCTTGAAAATGCTGTTGTGGGTGAATTTTATTTTTTTTTACGATATCAAAACGTCTCAGGGATCGTATATGCAGCCACTGCACGTACGCGACCGACGTACAGGTTCGAGTGGCTTGGATAAAAGTTGTATACGTAGTCGACGAGACTCGAAGCGAAGGTAGTTTCGAGCCTCTGTACCTGCTTGTCTGCTATCCAGCTAGTCTGCCTCCCTGGAAAAGTAGAGAGTGCACGAGAGCAGAAGACGGGGGTTGTTCCCAATGTATGGGATAAAGTTGGCGGAAATTCTCCGACAAAGGGAGCAGATGCTTGGCGAAGCGCAACAAAATATATATATATATGTATATATATGTACATATATACATATATACTCCACCAGAAGCTTTCATACGACGTTGTAGGTATTACGCGATGGATATTACATAGCACGAAAAGCATCAAGAACGTACAGGATAATTGAAAACTGAAATCGACTGGAACGCGTTGGAACGATCTACGATCCGTGATATAAATTCAATAGAGGTTCAACGCTAAGAATTTATGCTCTGAATTATATGTGAATATCTTTTTTTTTTACAGTGTTAAGACTGCGCAGAATTATATCGCAAAGAATATCACATTCAGATTTTTTTTTTACGGATATAAAAAAAAAATCGCCACTGTTTTCGTAAGTAACCTGTTGTATTATTTTGAGAGATTTTTTTGAGAATTTTTAAAGATTTTATGTTCAGTTTGAAAAGTAAGAAAATAATTTTTTAAATATGGCGAATTTAATAGTTTTTGTTGTTGTAAAATAGAAGTGGGAGAAGAAATGTGTAGAGGTTACATATTTTTATGGGTTAAATTAGTAGTGACGAAAGGAATTTCTAGAAAGTACATTTTGTTTTTTGTGAACGAAAATGTAGTATCAAAGCAAAGTGACATTTTTGTCAGCCACTTTTTTTTTGTAAAAATAATGACTGCAATAAACTTACAAAATACTTTAAAATAATAATAATGAATAATGAACGAAAATGTTGTATCAAAGCAAAGTGACATTTTTGTCAGTCACTTTTTTTTTGTAAAAATAATGACTACAATAAACTTACAAAATACTTAAAATAATAATAATGAATAATGAACGAAAATGTGGTATCAAAGCAAAGTGACATTTTTGCCAGTCACTTTTTTTTGTAAAAATAATGACTGCAATAAACTTACAAAATACTTAAAATAATAATAATGAATAATGAACGAAAATGTGGTATCAAAGCAAAGTGACATTTTTGTCAGCCACTTTTTTTTGTAAAAATAATGACTACAATAAACTTACAAAATACTTAAAAACAAAACTATGCAAGAAAGCTCTCGAAAAATCGGAGATTCAGTATATCAATAGAGCTTCAAACTTACAAGTATATAGCCTTCATTTCATTTCAATACCTTTTTTTATAATGCCTAAACGACGCAGAGTTAAGACGTTAAGAATATGGCATTCGGTTTTTTCGGTTCATTCAGGGCAACCGAAGTTGCTTTAACTAGTCACGCATTCAATTTTTTCTTCCTCATTGTACTGAGAGAAAATGATGGTATTAGTAAAACTATAAAGTGACAACTATTCATTTTTAATTCGTACGATCATTTTTTTAATAGTTGCCACAACTATCAAATAATTACTATAACTACCAAATAATTACTATTATTTGGTAGTTATCATAACTATTTTCATGATTACCGTAATTATGAAAATAGTTGTATGGACTAAAAATTAATAGTTGTCACTTTATAGTTGGTTGTACTATTACGATTTCTCTGAGTGTGAGGAAGTTTTGTTTTCGTGAGAAATTCTTTTTCGATTTTTTTTATGTCAGTACATCTAAAATGGTCTAAAACGTCGAGAAAAGTGGTTTAGAAAAAATGTATGGATGGATGTGCGTGTGTGTGTGTGGGATTGTCATTCAAAATTCAAACTTACATATCTCAACAACTGCTTTAGAAATCGGACTGAAATTTAGCAAACATGTGAAGCAGGCCGACGCTTTTGTTTGTGGTAATTTTTAAAAAAATTTAAAAATATGTTCATAATTTAATTGACTTTGCAATTTTCGAAAAATGTCTGTACGCTCTCTAGCATCCGCAAATTTTTAACAAATGAGCTAAATAATTTTTTGTAAATAAAACTACGTTAAAAGTGGATCGGTATTGACTTCGGAATAAATCTGTAAAAAAGTTCGATTTTTATGGGATTTTGAATTTTTTTTTAAATATTCATTTTGCTCCAACTCACGCCAAATCTCACAAAAACAACTGAAATTTTTTACAGATAAGAAACAATAGTTAGCGCAGCTATCTACCAAATTTGATCGTAATCGGTAAAGCGGTTTGGATTTTACGTGATTTTGAATTTTTCAAGAATTATATAGCTAACAAAAAAAATTGCAAAGTAGAACTTTGCACATTGTTTCCTCATTCACTTTCATTTTTTTTTCAAAGCTTCCTCTATGAGGAAGCCAAAATTAATAAATGTGCTCTGTGAAAAATGAAAATGAATGAGGAAGCAATGTGCAAAGTTCTGCATTGCAACTTAAAAAAAAAATGTTTGTCAATGAATAAGGAATTGACATTTATTTTAATAGAGTGCACCGCGGTTATCGTACTTTAGAACCTTGACCCAGGGCGGGTGCCTAAAAGCTTCAGCGAAAATCAAACAACCGTGGAATGACGTAGGTTGTACCGCTTGGTTGCAATTCACTCGGTTCGAGCGGGTTATCCGTGGTCTAATTGCTTGCCTCCTGGCCAGTAGCTCCCGCTTTTAGTCGTCTACCTCTCGCGTGGCACACGTCGGTCTTTCAAACCTATAATTTGTCATTTCTCGAAAGCGCACGGTGACGGACCTCATCACTCGAGCGTAGCTTAAGCGACTGATTACACCTACTCGGCAGACGCCGGAGTTCAATTAACTCACAGATAAATAATTAGTGGGTTGATAGAGTGGCTGTTTAAATAAAAGATGAACATTGAAGATTCGTATGTTATTACTCACTCATTAAAAGACTCGTTAAATATATGGACCAAATTTCGATTGGGATCGCGTAAATACTATACAAGTTTGGGTTGTTGTTATAGTAAGTATAGTGTGCAAAGATTTGTTATAAGAAGCTAGTCATTTAAGCGCAATTATATGTTATTACGAAAACGTGTATACTGCTTAACGAGCTAATAGTTATCTAGTTAGACATTTTGATAACTATAGATGAAAGTAGTGATGGACAATGTTCGAACAAAATTTTGAGTAGCTTGAGGAATCACATGAAAATACTAGAATTATCATATTTTTCAAGGTAAAAACTTATGGAAAATAATGAATCTTTAAAATTGGTATTGTTGGGCACAGTTAACAATTATTGAGTTTTATTCAAATAGAAAAGTATTTTGAATATATTTCTATTCAAATATTGACCATTCCTGGTTGAAGCCCGATGTAAGGTATAATCAAAAATTATTTAGCCGATGATGAAAGAAATAAGAGGAGCCGCATCAAAGATAGCAAATATAAATCAACAACCCAATCTTTTCAAAATAGTAAACATAAAGTGCCAGATCTCATTGCCAGTCAGTTTCCGTTGTGCTGATAATGGATCTAATATTATAAAGATGGTTTTGTTTTAGGAGACAAATAAAATGACCATTATTGAAGTAGAAAAATACAAGCATTTATTTGGTTACAAAACATAACATCTCTCATTCATGTTTGATATAATTATAAGCTGCTAGCATACAGCCCTAGTGATGTTCACCACTTCTTGATGGGCGTGGAGTAGTCGTATCCAGCTCCTCCGGAGGAGTAGGCAGACAGGCCAAGACCGGAGCCGTGACCGATGGAAGATCCATAACTGCCATAAGACGAGATACCGCCGAGGGATCCGATGGAAGATCCTTGGCTGCCATAGGATGAGATACCACCGAGGGATCCGTGACCACCATAAGACGAGATACCACCGAGGGATCCGTGACCACCATAAGACGAGATACCGCCGAGAGATCCCTGGTAGCCGGAAAGACCTCCGAGAGATCCGCTGTCGCTGTAGGACGAGATGCCGCTGCTTCCGTAGCCAACAGATCCAAGGTTAAGACCATGTCCGACACCGAAGTCTGAGCCAAGGTTGGAGTAGGAACCGGAGTAAGATCCAAGACCAGATCCCAGGCCAATGGTGGAACCGGAAGAGTAGACGGGAACAGGTACGGCTTTAGTGACGGGGACAGCAACGGGCACGGGGTGGGGTACCTGGACGGGAACTGGGTGGGGCACGCGGACAGCAACCGGCTGAGGTACTGGCACTGGGTAAGGACGGTCAACCTTGACTGGCACATGACGAGTCACTGGGACTGGGTATGGCTGGGGAACTGGGACTGGGTAAGGTCGGTCAACCTTGACGGGAACTGGGACTGGATGGGGAACCGAGCGGGTAACCTCAACGGGAACTGGATGAGGTACCGGTACGGGAACCTGGACTTCACGGTGGACGGTGACACCGGTGATACGCTCAGTTCTTCCAGTGGCAAGGCCGACACCAGCGCCTGCGGAATATCCACTCAGACCGGAGAATCCAGTGCTGCCAGATCCGTAACCAATACCGGAAGCGTAACCACTGCCGTAACCGAGTCCCGAACCGAGTCCAGCGCTGTAACCAAGACCGGAACCGTGACCGATGCCGGAGCCAAGACTGTAGCCTGAGCCAGAGCCAAGACTGTAGCCTGAGCCGGAGCCAAGACTGTAGCCTGAGCCGGAGCCAAGACCGTATCCTGAGCCGTAACCAAGACCGTTTCCTGAGCCGTAGCTGAGACCACTGCTGTAGCCCAGACCATGTCCACCGCTGTATCCAGAAAGACCCGAAGATCCCAAGCTACCGTAGCTCAGTCCAGATCCCAAAGTGGAACCGTATCCTAGTCCAATGTTTCCATGGCCGATACCACGCTTCTCGGTTTTTTTTGGTGCTGCCGCTTTTTGCTCAGCGGCTAGAACGCACGTGGCGGCCAAAAGGCAGAACTGTGGAATAAAAAGTAGATGTAATACTTATTTTTGTACTGATAGATAAAGCTGTATTTTTTTCGTAAGCAAGTAATCATTGATTCGGTTTTTTGTTACGGTTCATTTTGAAAACGCTGCTGAAGTGGGATTAAATAGAAATTGTTCGACATCCCAATGGATACTCACCAGGAAGGTCCTCATGTTTCTCTTAGGAGTGTTGACTTGAGAGTGCCATCCTCTGGTCGACGCCGGCTTTTTATACTGAATCAGTGTGCATTCGCAGTCGTCTACTGTTACACGCGTGAAGTTGCGATCACTTTCACTGAAAGCCGGGCGACGCACACCCATGCGCTAGATCCGCGACTCCTCCTTTTTACTCTGCAGCTGGTCCATCCGATTCTTGCTTGACGTAATATGCCGGACGATGCGAACGCTCGCCCTGGCCAGGTAGATCATTCTCTTTGAACCGGGAAAGGGTACCGCCCAAACGGTTTTCGCACGGATCTGGGGCCGAACTTAGTTCTGTTTCAGATCCTCGTGAATTTGACTCTACATTGTTTCCAACTCTGAGTCGGAACAAAAATATAAAAGCCCTTATCGTCTGTCTTATCTGTTATCCTGGCAAGACAACACTATTATTACATTATATAATTTTAGCAAAATTGTAAATTTATTTCAGCATTAACGAATAAACTTCTAGTTAATAATAAATTAATTCGTGTTACACGTGATTCGTCGTTTTTTAAAATGTTTCAATTTATTCAAGCTTCAAAAAGTCAATTTTTAATTAATAAATAATTAATTTGTCTTACAACTTGTCATCTACAACATCGACATTTTTTTGGAAATATTTTTATTTAGGTCTTTTTGATTGTTTTATATCATTAATTTCATTTTTTGCTATTTGAGTTCAAGGTGATTTAGCTGACGTCTTTGCAATCAGTTGAACGATATTTTTTACGACACCATAACTTTTTCGTTTAGTAATTATGTTATGCAAGTTGTCTTGTTGGAATACTACAATTATTAGATAATTGTCTGCAATCCTAAAAATAGATGCGCAGAATTGTTTGTTAAAGACCAAAGATGTTTCAGACCATTTTTAAAGGACCACTTCATTCCGTTGTGAAATTATTAATGAGTAAGACAAGTAGTTTCTCAAAACTACAATTTGTATAATGCTCATATACGTACATATCGAGTAAAAAATTATAAACGCTATTACACATTCATTTTTTACATTGTTTGCATGAAAAAAATGTTGGGCTTTTGCGAATTATGTGTAACGAGTCTCCGAGTGGCTATATAAGTGCACTTATAAATCATTTTATAAGACAGAGAGGAAGAAACTTAATATCTCCCGTTCATAAAACTTTTCCTTTAGGTCATGAAAAAAATTTTCAATTTATTTAAGTTTTAAGCAATTGAATTTTAGATAATAATAAATTAATTCGTCTGAAATATTAGTATATCCATAAAGTGCAATATTTTTAGAAATAATCCGAGACTTTTTGTTATTTTATATTATTAATGTAATTTTTCTCTGTCTGGTTTCATGGCAATGTGGCCTGGCACCTTTGCAATCAGTTGAACGATATTTTTTACGACACCATAACTTTTTCTTTTAGTAATTATTTCGTGCAAGTTGTCTCGTCGGGATACTAAAATTATTAGATAATCTTTCGGAGTTTTAAGCCGAATGTGCAGAGTTATTGAAGATCAAAGATGTTTCAGGCCATATTTTAAGAATAACTTAATTCAGGTTTATAAAATTATTAATGAGTGAGATAAGTGGTTTCGCGTGGCTGAACTTTGTATAATATTCTCATACAGTCACATCGGGTTCAAATTTATAAACGCTACTCTCACTTTCGCACCCCATTAACACATTAATTTTTCATATTTTTTTGCGTTAATAAAAAAAGATGTTGGACTTTTGCAATTTATATGCAACGAGTTGCTGAGTGGCTGCGCAATATAAGTTCACTTATAAATCATTTTATAAGGCAGAGAGGAAGAAACTTAAGCTCCCTCCTTCAGAAAACTTTTCCTTTAGTGGAGTAACATGTTCGTTCGATCCAAAGTTGTACGTCCTCTTTAGCACGAACACGAAGTACTCTGCGCACTGGAATCACTACTGAGATATAATGGCCAAACAATTAACTCGATGAAATTCCACGTCTTTCAGTGTACAATTGTCACCTAGCCCGAGCACGTTCACGTATATATATCACAACACGTAACAACGATGGAATTTCTTCCGACTCTGTGAATTACACGACGATAAATCTCTCCTCATGATCCACCAAATCTGTGACCTAAAACAGCAGAATTTCTGTCATAAGACACGGATTTCTTATTGCCACCTATGTTCGCTCAGAGAAATCGTCGCAGTCATAGCGACTATTAAGCTATAACTACTAATTGGTAGTACGTGCAACTATTTTCTCAGTAGCTTTTACTAATTGATCGCTACAACTACATTGTCACATGAACAATTAAATGATTCAGAATATATTAGACATGAATTTACATTAATTTTGGACCATTTACATTATATAATAATAATACCAAAAATTTATTTATAAATTCGGATGAAAATAAATTGTTAGACAAACTTTGGAAAACTTTATTTTCTTTTCAGATTGAACAAATTTATTGATTTTTCTCATACATAGGATTTACCGTAGACTTTTTTTTGTTTTTTGTAACATTTTTTTAAATCTGACATTTACGAGGTTTTTGTAGGATCCATATACGACATATATGGAGTTTTAGCAATCATTAAACGCACTGTTTTATGAAAAAAAGCCATAAAAAATGTTTGAAAATTAAAATTAAAAAATCATCAAAAGTTCTATAAAAATTATGCCTTTTTGAAAAAAGCGAATTCATTTTATGAGGATAAGTGTTTTCTATGGGGGTTTACAGCTGTTTTTTGAACGTATTAATATAAATCATTTGGGCACTTTTATTATTCAAAATCTATTTTTTAGTATCTTCAATTACTTTAATTCTATAGTGTGTTTTTTATTCTCAAAGTAGGTACATAGACACGAATAAAATGAAACTGTTTACTGACAATTGATGTGTAAACCATCTATAATGTTAGCAGTGATTAAAAATAAATAGTTATCATTAAACAGTCAGAAATACAAAAATTATTTAAGTCTACTATAAAATTGTCCCCATGTTTCTACATTACTGCTCGTCTGCCGCAATGTCCTTGAAGTCGAATCATAACTCGTTAAAGTGGATCCGGAAATTCAGCATAGGTTAAGTCATAATTTAGTTGCAAAACAAGAGTTGCCCACGTATGTGTTTACCCTAGATCGTTCTTGAATTAAGAAAGGCCAAAATTTCGCGACATCGTTGCGAACAATTATATCGTAGTGTGAAGGCAACATTAATTTCTTTTTTAACTTGGCGACTAGTCGCTACCGCGACTCTTGATTCGTAGAAGCTGCTGCGATGTCAGTAATTTTACAAAAATAATGGCTGGCCATATCGTAGGTCACAATTGAGCAATATGGGGCACAAACATAAAAATAAATATATCTGACAGAAAACATACCTGTACCAATCATAAATACAGTTACGTAGATGACTATGACTATGACTACAGTATCATATTACACGAATTATGTGACAGATATATAATATCCCTTGGGATTTATTTATATCCAGGGACTCATTGTCACAGTGTGAAAATTTCTGTATTCAAGCATGCACAGGGTAACGTCCAGGCAGTTTCCTGGGACACATTTATGAGTCAACATCAATCAGTGTCATACCCGATGGTTATCGATGATGCTAAGTTCGGTGGGTCACGCTGTGTCCCCATTAGGAAAAGCCATTGATATATTTTGCCAAGAGGTACGGATTGCTCTCATTCGTCGCATGTGTCGTGCCTTCCATATCACGCATATCGACTATATCGATCGGTCAACTGTAAACCCACGTTTATCCCTTTTTCATTCTCACTTTTTTGTGATTTCAACTCTGCTATCCTTCCTACGATGATAGTATAAAAATGTGTTAGTCCTGGTAACTACAGAATTACAATTATTAATTCTTAGTTTATGCAACTTTATTAATGATCATAGAATTTTTTTTCTATTGTTACGATAACTACCTTAAATTTATGGGAGTTTATGGTAACAATGGAAAAACTAGGTATAGTGTATTAACAATATTAATTTTTCATCGTATGCGACTATTCTCGGTAAATATTTCTAATGATGGGATTTTGCGAAGCACATTTCGGTTCTGAGACAGTGATCGCTCGATTCAAAGCGCGCGTAATCGAAGCCTAATTCAAATTTGACTAATGCGAATCTTTTACAAATATCGGTACGGATTGCTCTCATTCGTCGCATGTGTCGTGCCTTCCATATCACGCATATCGACTATATCGATCGGTCAACTGTAAACCCACGTTTATCCCTTTTTCATTCTCACTTTTTGTGATTTCAACTCTGCTATCTTTCCTACGAGGATATAGTATAAAAGTGTGATAGTTCTGGTAACTACAGAATTACAATTATTAATTCTTAGTTCATGCAACTTTATTAATAATTATAGAATTTTTTTCTATTGTTACGATAACTACCTTAAATTTATGGGAGGTTATGGTAACAATGGAAACACTAGGTGTAGTGTATTAACAATATTAATTTTTCATCGTATACGACTATTCCCGGTCAATATTTCTAATGATGGGATTTTGCGAAGCACATTTCGGTTCTGAGACAGTGATCGCTCGATTCAAAGCGCGCGTAATCGGAGCCTAATTCAAATTTCACTAATGCGAATTTTTTACAAATATCGGTACGGATTGCTCTCATTCGTCGCATGTGTCGTGCCTTCCATATCACGCATATCGACTATATCGATCGGTCAACTATAAACCCACGTTTATCCCTTTTTCATTCTCACTTTTTGTGATTTCAACTCTGCTATCTTTCCTAGGATGATAGTATAAAAATGTGTTAGTCCTGGTAACTACAGAATTACAATTATTAATTCTTAGTTTATGCAACTTTATTAATGATCATAGAATTTTTTTTCTATTGTTACGATAACTACCTTAAATTTATGGGAGTTTATGGTAACAATGGAAAAACTAGGTATAGTGTATTAACAATATTAATTTTTCATCGTATGCGACTATTCTCGGTAAATATTTCTAATGATGGGATTTTGCGAAGCACATTTCGGTTCTGAGACAGTGATCGCTCGATTCAAAGCGCGCGTAATCTAAGCCTAATTCAAATTTCACTAATGCGAATCTTTTACAAATATCGGTACGGATTGCTCTCATTCGTCGCATGTGTCGTGCCTTCCATATCACGCATATCGACTATATCGATCGGTCAACTGTAAACCCACGTTTATCCCTTTTTCATTCTCACTTTTTTGTGATTTCAACTCTGCTATCTTTCCTACGATGATAGTATAAAAATGTGTTAGTCCTGGTAACTACAGAATTACAATTATTAATTCTTAGTTTATGCAACTTTATTAATGATCATAGAATTTTTTTTCTATTGTTACGATAACTACCTTAAATTTATGGGAGATTATGGTAACAATGGAAAAACTAGGTATAGTGTATTAACAATATTAATTTTTCATCGTATGCGACTATTCTCGGTAAATATTTCTAATGATGGGATTTTGCGAAGCACATTTCGGTTCTGAGACAGTGATCGCTCGATTCAAAGCGCGCGTAATCGAAGCCTAATTCAAATTTCACTAATGCGAATCTTTTACAAATATCGGTACGGATTGCTCTCATTCGTCGCATGTGTCGTGCCTTCCATATCACGCATATCGACTATATCGATCGGTCAACTGTAAACCCACGTTTATCCCTTTTTCATTCTCACTTTTTGTGATTTCAACTCTGCTATCTTTCCTACGAGGATATAGTATAAAAGTGTGATAGTTCTGGTAACTACAGAATTACAATTATTAATTCTTAGTTTATGCAACTTTATTAATAATCATAGAATTTTTTTCTATTGTTACGATAAGTACCTTAAATTTATGGGAGATTATGGTAATAATGGAAACACTAGGTGTAGTGTATTAACAATATTAATTTTTCATCGTATACGACAATTCCCGGACAATATTTCTAATGATGGGATTTTGCGAAGCACATCTCGGTTCTGAGACACTGATCGCTCGATTCAAAGCGCGCGTCATCGAAGCCTAATTCAAATTTCACTAATGCGAATCTTTTACAAATATCGACTATAGCTGCTTAATAAACTAAATTAATTCATCAAGCACAATCGACAAATTTTAATGTAAAGCAAATTGTGAAAAAATTCCGCCACGACCCGAGTTGGAACGGGGAACGCCCAGAATCCTAGCCTAGTGTATTACCAATTACGCCACCGTCGATATTTGTAAACGATTCGCATTAGTGAAATTTGAATTGGGCTTCGGTTTCATGCGCTTTGAATCTAGCGATCATTGTCTCAGTACTAATAATACACGGTCGCCGCTTACATATACACGGATAGAAAAGATTTCATTGACGCCAAAGAAATGGGCGAATTGATTTTGTTTTCTTTAATTTCAATGAAATAGTGCATTTGAATTTCAAAGAGAACATTTCATTGCCTGTAAATAAAGATTTACTTAGTGAGCATATAATAAAGAAACAGTTTTACTGTTTCAAAGAGACGTTTTCATTGGTTCAAAGAAACGTTTTCATTAATCTCTCTCGCACCTAACCTTACTTTTTTGTTTTCCGGTTCTCCCGAACGAACGGCTTCGAGTTTCGAGGAGCCAGAAGCTTAGCCTATTTCTGCCATACTTCCTTACATACTCACAAATATACTTCAGGAAAAAATAGATTTCGAAATTTTGAGCTGGTAAGAAGAAGGTTTCATTGAATCAGAGACGATATCTTTATAATCAATGAAAAAGGTTCATTGGTTTAAAGAAATGTTTCTTCGAATCAACATCACTAGTTTTCATTGAGTTTGGGATCATTCAAAGAAAAGATTGTATTGAAATTCAAGTATTTCATTTCATTGGGAAAGATCTCCGTGAATCAATGAAACTTTTTCTCTCGGTGTACTATGTATTAACAATAGTTGCCAGGACCAACGAAATTTTTTGTGTGGCGTATAATCCTCGTTTACTATCCCCTTCCCGCACCTACACCACATGCCTTCACTCCATGCAGTATAATATATATTTTTTGGGTATTCCTCAAGAACGTCTATTAGCTTTTACTATCCTCACTCCCTTTATTCCCCATTCCATTTCTCGAAACCCCCCTAGAGTGTTGTCCGCAGCCACTCTTCCTAATGCACTACTGTATTGCATTTGCACGTGGGTACATAAAAACTGCGGAAAACCTGGTCGGTATATGCGGCTTTGTTTTTACCGAGTTTCTACTGTATAAGAATACAGTACAATACAAGAATACTAAGCAGTTGGCGCGCAAACCATTGCGTTGCTAAGCGATCACCCATCCAAGTAGCGCAAGAAATGCTGCTTCACTCTGGAGACCGCCGGAGCCACACACGGACTGCACGTAGAGTGCTGTCGGTTTCCATGCAGTAAAGCAATAAATTTAGGATTCGTATATTAATGGGTAGTCATTAAAGTTCTCTCTTTAATATACACATAACCACACATTGGTTTAATACTCTGTAAGCTGGGGATGTTATAGCAGAAACTGTGCTGAAAGCGAGTCATTAGGAGCGAGGCATTGTATATGACTTTGAAAACACCATATTCTTCAATGAGCCGCCTAATGGATGTTCCGATATTTTTATTACACTTTACTTAAAGTCCATGAAGGAAGATTATGACCTAGCAGATGTACCGAAAGATGATGTACCTACTGAATTAATTGCTATTATTTAATATTCTGTCGTTTACGAGTTACAGACTCTAAATATAGATCAACAGTTCGAACCTTTCATAATAAAAATCGGATGCTTGGTGCCAGTAATTTTTCCGTTCACTTAATCCACCCCTAATAAGTTTATGAGAAACGATATTTTATCCACTCCATTGTTGTCGTTTTATTCGTCCTGTGATTGGTTGCTAGGAAAGTCCGTGGTAAACAAGTTCAGTTTGGTGTCAAATTTGACATAAGAGGACGGGCGCTGCAGCGCCCGTAACCTTTTAAAGCTTTGTAAGAGGACAGCAGCTCAATAGCCTTACAGGCACGCGCGCCAGCGCGTGTGATTAGCCTAGTCTTCCTCTAAAAAGTTGGTGGCTATTTTATATCGGAATATCGAAATACATCGCAATTCGAGTTGGCCATTGTTGCTATTTTATTCATCTTGAAATTGGTCGGCGGTGTCGTCAGACACACTGGACCAACTTCACGCATTTTCATTTTTTGTTTATGTCAATTGTCAAAATTTATATATATATATTTAGACTCGGGCGCTCAAGCGCTTAACTCTAATCTAATGTATAATATCCATTATCATATTTTCTTGTCCACGGAAAAAAAGGCTTGGTTGGAACAACCAAGTGCCTTGGTTATATATCCTCCAGGCAATTAATTGGTTAGACCAACCAAGTTATTTGTTAGGCTACCAATCTCTTGGTTGGACTAACCAAGTCACTTGGTAAGCTAACCAAGTGGTTGGACTAACCAAGTCACTTGGTAAGCAAACCAAGTGACTTGGTTAGACCAACCAACAAATTGGTAGCCTAACAAATAACTTGCTTTGGAAGTTTGCTTTGGATAACAATTATAAACGCAACAATTAAATTAGAAAACTACAAACATTTATTTCGAAATAAGAAAATTACATCTCTCATTCATGTTCAATATCTTTATAAGATTCAAGTCCATTGTTCCACGGATGTTCACCACGCTTTGATGGTCCCTCCGTTGACCAATCCAGAAGCACCGTTATAGGCGGAGATACCTCCAATGTTTCCATGACCAAGAGTTCCATAGGAAGAGATGGCACCGGTTCCGAAGTGAGCCGATCCAAGGTTGAGACCATGTCCGACACCGAGGTCAGCGCTGGCGTATTGAAGACCGTGTCCGACACCGAGGTCAGCGGTGGCGTATCCAAGACCATGTCCGACACCGAGGTCAGTACTGGTGTATCCAAGACCATGTCCAGCTCCGAGACCAACGGTGGATCCAGAGTACACGGTGCGGTGAACGGGAACGGGCACGGCTTTAGTGACGGGAACAGGAACGGGCACGGGGTGAGATACCTGGACGGGAACTGGGTGGGGCACACTGACAGCAACCGGCTGGGGTACTGGCACTGGGTAAGGACGGTCAACCTTGACTGGGACATGACGAGTCACTGGAACTGGGTACGGCTGGGGTACATGGACTGGATAAGGACGGTCAACCTTGACGGGAACTGGGACTGGGTGAGGGACTGAGCGGGTAACCTCGACAGGAACTGGATGCGGTACCGGTACTCCAACCTGGATTTCACGGTGGACGGTGACGCCGGTGATTCGTTCAGTTCTTCCAGAAGCCACGCCGACTCCAGCGCCAGCGGAGTATCCAGTTGCGCCAGATCCGTAACTAATACCGGAAGCGATTCCATTGCCATAGCCGATTCCTGATGCGATTCCACTGCCGTAGCCGATTCCTGAACCGATTCCAGCACTGTAGCCAAGACCGGAACCGATGCCGGCAGTGTAACCCAGACCGTGTCCTGAACCATAGCTCAGACCACTGCTGTATCCCAGACCATGTCCAGCGGTGTATCCAGAAAGACCCGAAGATCCCAGGCTACCATAGCCCAGTCCAGATCCCAAAGTTGAAGCGTATCCTAGTCCAAGGTCTCCATGGCCGACACCACGCTTCTCGGTTTTTTTAGGTGCTTTTTGCTCGGCGGCAAGAACGCACGTGACGCCCAAAAGGCAGATCTGTGGAACAAGGAGATATGATATTTAATATTGTACTTATAGAAATTTTTTTAAGGGTATCACTACAAGTGGAATTTTTCTTGGAAGCTGGTTTTGGGTGGTATAGCAAATTTTGTTCAGATTTCAAAGAATACTCACTAAGAAGAAGGTCCTCATGTTTCTCTTAGGAGTGATGACTCGAGAGTGCCATCCTCTGATGAACGCTGCCTATTTATACGGTGGATTCTTTTGGATATTCAAATTATCTTAGTCCTGGCGACTATTAAGTAATAACCATAAGTGTGGGTCGTTCAGCAGACCTTCTCCATGATCTAGATTTTGAATATGTTATAGAACTGCATCAAGCCGGCCACAATTTAAATCTTGAATGGGCAGAAACGCATAATTTTTAAGATATAAAATCGAAAAGGCGAGACTTTTTATATACGTCCCACATATTCAATGGATGACCGACTCCAAAATATCCCATCTATACATATTTAATTCCAAAAATCCAAAAGACAAAAAACTAAAAGTTATGCACATTGAATTTTTTTAATATATGAAAATTGAGTACACATGCACTTACCGCAAGTTAAGAATGAAAAATCGGTATAAAGCTGGTCTCGCAGTATAACATTTGAAAAAAAAGTGTTTACTTGTTTAAATATCTTTTGCCCACACTACCAATGTGTCTATAGGTCATAAACTTGCCATTGTAGATTATATAAAATTGAAAGCCAAATAAACAGTATCCGAATCAGTAAAATATATATAACTAAGAAAAAAAAGTGGTTGAATTGACGATGAATGCCACATATATGCTTCATAATGGCTCACCATACGTTCAACACTTGGGTAGTCATTATTTGAAGCGATTTACACTCACGTACGTGAATTACTTGTTCGGGTTATACACACAATTTCTGATTACGATAAATCGATATACAATCATTATCACTTTATCACCCAACTAAATAGCCCTCAAAATTAAATTATGTAAATTATGTTAGTAAAATTAATACCTTATCTCTAATACTGGCTTTAGTCAAATCGTGTTCATAAACTGAAACTTATAAATTCTAACATGCACTGAAAAAAAAAATGTCTTTGATTGAAATGAAAAATGTCAAGAAGTATTTTTGAATTAACTCTCGTTCTTATTCGTTAAATCCCATTTAACATTGAAATAATAAAATATTATTTTGCTTATTTTAGAGTTATTATTTCGATCTCGTATGAAATTGGAGGAATTAGAATTCAATTTTTGGCAGCCGGCAAATGATGGATTTATTGAATCAATTACATTTTTTTCAGTGTATAAATTCTAACATGCAAATTATGTTGTAGATAAACACTCCGTGGCTAATTCATGTTGCTATAATATCGCTTCAAGCGCGAGCTACGATGACTCTGTGAAAATTAAAGCCTGTAGGGATTCAGAGTAATCAAGCTTCGTTTTAAGCCATAACTCATCATGGTGTCAGCCTTTCTTTATGGCTTTACTTGTGACGTTCATGTCAGATTACCGTAAGACTTAAATTATAGGAGGTCAATTTCATTGCGTGGCGTAAACTATAGAAATCGGCGTCACTATGAATATTGACTTATAAAAGACAGCCTAGTTTAGAGATGAAGCAGCAGAAAAACCGATAAACAAAATACATTTTAGATACATTTTATCTGTATATTTTATTTATCAAAAAATTTACTTAAGCAAGGTAATAATATTTCTATTATCTACAATTTCTTATATTGTTACGATACATTTTTAAAAATATTTCCGATCAGATAAAATTTTTTGGGAATATCAAGATGTCTGTGAGTTTACTACATATTTTTCTCTTCCTATTTGGGTTATTCCATCGACTTGCTATTTGCATGTTCAGTCTAGTCCACGCTTGCCATTTCCACTTCAGCCGTTTCGTTTAGCGTTAGCGCCAATTCCATTAATTAGAATGATACGAAATCTTACTTGATCGCAGTGAAAGCCAATCTGATGGGAACACCAGTGAAATTAATTCGGTGGTATAAATATGGACGAAATCAATTTCCAAATTCAAAAGTTGTCTTTTTCTATTCCGTGTTTTATAAGACTCCTCTTATGCTTTCATTTTTGTGCCTGGATTTTGAAACATCCTAGGCTCTTTTGGCTGACATCGATTAGACATCCTTTATAATAAGAAATTAATGTGATATCATTTTTGCTTCCTTATAGAGGAAGCTTTAACGTGAAAATTTTTTTTTTCCATATTTTCATGTCAGTACACTCAGAATGGTCCAAAATGTCGAGAAAAGTGGTTTGTACGAAATTTCTGTATGTGTGTGTGTGTGTATGTGCAGATTTCGTTGTGTGCACGATAACTATCGTAATTTTTAATGTTCATCAAATTTGGCACGCAAGTGGATTATCATAACACAACGTTTGGGATTTTACATAACGCGAGTCGGTTGCGAAATTCAGATTTCGCAGCATTTTGAAAATTTTGAAAAAAACATGTTCGCGCTATAACTTCCGCAAATTAAGAGATATCGGTCTGAAATTTTGTACACAAAAGGACTACCATCAAAACATGATGTGTACCGAATTTGGCGAGAATCGATAGCGTGGTTATAATTTTAATGCAATTTCAATTTTTTTTAAATGTCTTCATAGACTTCATCTCTGTAAATTATTTTTTTCGACATGATTTCATGATTATTGATTGTTAATAATGAATTTCGTCAAAGGAATCATCGATATGTCGGTAAATTTCGATTTTGGTAAATATGAAGAAAAAAAATGGCGGCACGAATTTTTTTAATTTTTAAATTTTTTGACAGATTTATCTTAAATTTTGCTCACATATGGACTATTAGCGAAAAATATTTGAGTACAAATTTGACGCAGATCTGTCCAGTCGTTCAAATTTTATGGCATTTTGAATTGTTCAAAAAATCTCATTCTGGCGCTGGCTCGTGCAAATTACGAGATACCGGGTTCTAACTTGGTCCACATATGGGCTACTATGGTACAAGGTTATAGTACAAATTTGAAAAAAAAAATCGGTTACATGGTTAAAATTCTTCGACACTTTGAATTTTTAGAAAAATATCTAGAGCATAAAAAAGCCTGCAAAGTAGAACCTTGCAAATTGCTTCCTCATTATTTTTCGCTTTTTATTTAGGATGTCGCAAAAAACCGCAATTGTTTGCTCTATTTCTTTCCATATTCATAATAATGAACTTAACAATATTTATAGCACTAGTGATAAATAATATTTCACTAAGCTAATATTTACTATTGCACTAAATTAATAAAAAAAGGGTTCTAACTTGGTCCACATATGGGCTACTATGGTACAAGGTTATAGTACAAATTTGGAAAAAAAATCGGTTACATGGTTGAAATTCTTCGACACTTTGAATTTTTAGAAAAATGTCTAGAGCATAAAAAAGCCTGCAAAGTAGAACCTTGCAAATTGCTTCCTCATTATTTTTCGCTTTTTATTTAGGATGTCGCAAAAAACCGCAATTGTTTGCTCTATTTCTTTCCATATTCATAATAATTAACTTAACAATATTTATAGCACTAGTGATAAATAATATTTCGCTAAGCTAATATTTATTATTGCACTAAATTAATTAAAAAAGTTGATTTTGTTCAAACAGTATTTAACGATTGAAAAATATGGTTAAAAAAGAAACTATCGTTCACTGAAAAACAATAAAATCAGTTTATTTAATCAATATTTATAAATAATATTTATCAGTTTAAATTTTTTTTCTACAAATATTTCTATAATATTTAATTGGGTAAAAATGAAGTCAACTAATTGGTGAATATAAAAAAAACTGCCTCAATTATGCAAGTTTTTGGCGAACATGTAATACATTTTACAAGCTTTTTCATGTGCATGCAACAAAAAAAATCACACACGTTGCGAACCGTATAGCGGTCAGTGCGCTCCAGAAAGGACCAGGAAGGAGAGCGGACCCATGAAATATCAGACGCTCGCACATCCTCCTCTCTCCCAGTGCGGTCTCTCTGTAACTCCTGACATTCTCTTTCTCGCAGCTCGAAACCTCCTCGGGTTTACCGGCTGTCTCGTTTACTTGGAGAATGGAGAAAAAGTAAGTGCAGCTGAACTCGTAATTCGCAACGGCGTCACCAGCCGTAGCAGCAGGAATGGTCACTTCCCCAATCGATATGCCTATCGATTCCGTTCGCGAGTACTTTAAGTCTCCACCTTCCTTAAAAATGCTTACTCTTTTAAATAAAAATACTTTCACGTAACATGAGTGATCGGGCCATTATAAATCTTGATATGCACGTGCAAATTGCTTCTTTCACCGAAACGAATCGTTATGGAAAGAATCATCTTTATGAATATTATTGGCTTGGAAATCCGACTCTTGATCCCTTCATTAAATACTAAATGACATCGATTTGCACGTACCTTTTGGCGAACCGTTTCATTAATTATCCACTAACTCGACGCTAATTGGCTAAATTGGTAAAGAAGCAAATATGGAAATTCACTTCACTTAGCAGAATATGTATTTTATATGTTTGTAAATATATTTCCGTATACCATTTATTTTTACTAGTGATATTTTATACGAGGAGTATATATTTCATAGGTTTGTAAATATATTTCCGGGTACTATTTAAATTTTTATTTTTTTCACTACAGACACATTTTAAACAACAAATTATATTTCATATGTCTATGAATATATTTCCGGATTGCATTTTTTTTTTTTTTTTGATACTAAAAGTATATTTTAGATGGAAAATAAAGATATTATTAATTATTTCATGTTTTATTGGATACATCTCGAGTTAGTACATGAAAGGTAACTTTATCGAAGGAAGAGAATGTGCAGGATGTAATAAGATAGTTGAGTTCCATAACAGAAGAGTAATTCGCTCAGTCGTTGGACATGTCCCCTGACGTTTTGCCAGCTACAACTTGTGTTACTCACGCCTGTGGGTATATCTGCTGGCCCTTTGCGGATGTAACTGCGTGCCACACGAGTATCGCAGAATGGATGGTCATTACATGTACGAGAGAAGTGTCGTACCAGAGAAAAATAAATATCCTGTCGACGTGAAATGTAGTGCGGTCCGCGCAGAACGGGAAAACGATCACCACCAGATGCTCACAATAATAGACAGACGCAACGGCGTTCTTTGCTGTTTGCACCTTTGGATAAAATTGAGAGTTTGCGGCGCAAGATAAAGACAATAAAATAGGATCTATCACAATTGTAATACTTATATTTAAAAATATTTAAATACCTTTAAAATATTTTTCTTGCATCCAAAATAATTTCGATATTATTGCAATTAATATATCTTGACTTTATTTATTTATTTTTATTATTTCCTTTTTGCCTATTATATGTATAGTTTGAATTTAGAATCCCATTACTTTATTTTGAGAGGTTTTTATAATGCATTTTGAAAAGAAAAATTTTAATATGGCCTTAAATTCGAATTAAGTTTAATTTTATTGCTATTAGGTTTTTCTTTTACTTTAAAATTCACTCTATTTGTTGAATTTATTTCTCGAATAATATGATACGTATCATATTTTTAAATATCCTACAAATTTTCCACAAAATATTATAAACAATTAAATGAAAATGAAAAAAAAAAAAATCGAAATATATTCGTTGAAATATTAGTTAAAAAATAATAATAATGGCCTATTACTTTCTGTATTACTTCATTTTATGTCACATTTGTAAATGAATAAAAATAGAAATTTTTTTTTTGTTTTTGATTAAATGCTTTTATGTATTATATTTTGGGAGGTATTTATAATGCATTTTGAATGCAAAAATTTTAATATGGCCTTAAGTTCGAATTAAGTTTAATTTTATTGCTATTAGGTTTATTTTCTTTTACTTTAAAATTCACTCTATTTGTTGAATTTATTTCTGGAATAATATACTTATCGTATTTTAAAATATCCTACAAATTTTCCACAAAAGATTATAAACAATTAAATGTAAATGAAAAAAATGGAAATATATTCGTTGAAATATTAGTTAAAAAATAATAATAATGGCCCATTACTTTCTGTATTACTTCATTTTATGTCAAATTTGTAAATGAAGAAAAATAGAATTTTTTTTTTGTTTTTGATTAAATGCTTTTATGTATTATATTTTGGGAGGTATTTATAATGCATTTTAAAAACAACAATTTTAGTATGGCATTAAATTCGAATTAAGTTTAATTTTATTGCTATTAGGTTTATTTTCTTTTACTTTAAAATTCACTCTATTTGTTGAATTTATTTCTGGAATAATATACTTATCGTATTTTAAAATATCCTACAAATTTTCCACAAAATATTATAAACAATTAAATGAAAATGAAAAAAATCGATATATATTCGTTGAAATATTAGTTAAAAAATAATAATAATGGCCCATTACTTTCTGTATTACTTCATTTTATGTAAAATTTGTAAATGAATAAAAATAGACAATTTTTTTTTTTGTTTTTGATTAAATGCTTTTATGTATTAACACCATTAAGGTGGGATATTTTAGAATAAAATAAAAATTATTCATAAGACAAATAAACAGATAGCGAGTTTGAAAGTTATAGGAAATCAGTTTCAATTATAAACATTCATTATATTCACAGAGATAGTGGACGCAGGTGTACCTATAAATTTGGTAAGATTCAGAGAGCGCAATTCACGAAATACTGCTCCGAAAAATATTAATAATTTGTACATTAATTACCGAAACATAATTAAATTCCTGATTCGTCAGCACATCATATGCTTGAACAGAACAATATTTTCTACATTTATCAGTATTAACACTGTATTACACGTCGTTTAGATAAAAATATCTGTGAGCTTTTGCAGTTTTTCGTGTGCAAAATAAAAGATGTCTTGAAGAATAATGCAACAGTTTTTTTAAGGTCTTCTTCGAATTCGTGAAATAGTTAAAAATCTGAATTTAGCGATCGAGGTCGACCGGTCCAGCTAACCAAACTCAACTCTTGTCCTTCAACAACCAAAACGTGCACTCGGTGATTTATATTCCCTGCGAGACCTGAAATAAGAATAGGGAAAATTCATAGTTTTTATTTGAAGACGTTTTTTTTTTTTTAATTACTAAGCACCGATTTCATTTCTTGTAAAAAATAGTTACATGCTTATTATTATTATTTTTTTAACGGATTGCTAATTGAAAATTAATTCAAATTCTAAATTCGCGGCAACCGGATCATATTTCAAGATATGTTAATTAATGGCAGATCCTACGATCGAACCACTTGTTCGAGAGTTGGGAAACGTGCGATCCCGTCCAGATCAAGAAACATCGCGATTTCGAGTGAGTCCCGCTATATATGCAAGAGACGATTATAATACTAGTAGTCCGACTTCACTTTCGATGGATTCGCTCTCGAATCTGTTAAAAACTCGACTCCCATATTTCTTTCTCCTGCCTTGAAACGCCCAGATTGCTCGTAGTTGCCAAACGAGCCCACTCAATGGTTACCACCGGACGTTTCTCCGTTCACGAATTTCGGATGACCGCCCGGTCTAGTAAAAGTCATCAGTCACGCCACATAGTTTTTATTCCTAGCACTGCTACGATTTGATTCAGTATTCTCCTTATTCCCATTGGCTGAACATAATTTGAGTATAAGTAGTAAAAACTAAATAGAAAATTCTGTACTTTTAACCTAGAGTTTTGGTCTACGAATGCCCGGACAATTTTTTGTTAATTCTACAGATAAATTATGGTCCATTTATTATTTTAAAAAAAGTAAAAATCATTAATCATTGATATAGAAGTTACAAAGATAATTTTTTTTGTTCTTTTCACAAAAAGCTTTTTGTCAATTTTTAGCTTTAACAGAAACATAGAAATAATATATTAATATGGGTATTGACCAAAAATTTTCTGTAAAATTATAGATTGTAAAATCATATGTGAACAAACACTTTCTGTTGAAGGTACACAATATATTTATTTAGTTTATAGTAAATGATTAGCATTTTCTATTTTCTAAAAGTCATCAGTCACGCCACATAGTTTTTATTCCTAGCACTGTTACGATTTGATTCAGTATTCTCCTTATTCTCATTGACTGAACATAATTTGAGTACAAGTAGTAAAAACTAAATAGAAAATTCTGCACTTTTAACCTAGAGTTTTGGTCTACGAGTGCCCGGACAATTTTTTGTTAATTTCACAGATGAAGTATGGTCCATTTATTATTTTAGCAAAAGTAAAAAAAATTAATCATTGATATAGAAGTTATACAAATAATTTTTTTTGTTCTTTTCACAAAAAACTTTTTGTCAATTTTTAGCTTTAACAGAAACATAGAAGTAATATATTAAAATGGGTATTGACGAAAAATTTTCTGTAAAATTATAGATTGTAAAGTCGTTTGTGAACAAACACTTTCTGTTGAAGGTACACAATATATTTATTTAGTTTATAGTAAATGATTAGCATTTTCTATTTTCTAAAAGTCATCAGTCACGCCACATAGTTTTTATTCCTAGCACTGCTACGATTTGATTCAGTATTCTCCTTATTCCCATTGACTGATCATAATTTGAATATAAGTAGTAAAAACTAAATAGAAAATTCTGTACTTTTAACCTAGAGTTTTGATCTACGAGTGCCCGGACAATTTTTTGTTAATTCTACAGATAAATTATGGTCCATTTATTATTTTAAAAAAAGTAAAAAACATTAATCATTGATATAGAAGTTACAAAGATAATTTTTTTTGTTCTTTTCACAAAAAGCTTTTTGTCAATTTTTAGCTTTAACAGAAACATAGAAATAATATATTAATATGGGTATTGACCAAAAATTTTCTGTAAAATTATAGATTGTAAAATCATTTGTGAACAAACACTTTCTGTTGAAGGTACACAATATATTTATTTAGTTTATAGTAAATGATTAGCATTTTCTATTTTCTAAAAGTCATCAGTCACGCCACATAGTTTTTATTCCTAGCACTGTTACGATTTGATTCAGTATTCTCCTTATTCCCATTGACTGATCATAATTTGAATATAAGTAGTAAAAACTAAATAGAAAATTCTGTACTTTTAACCTAGAGTTTTGGTCTACGAGTGCCCGGACAATTTTTTTGTTAATTTCACAGATGAATTATGGTCCATTTATTATTTTAACAAAAGTAAAAAAAATTAATCATTGATATAGAAGTTATACAAATAATTTTTTTTGTTCTTTTCACAAAAAACTTTTTGTCAATTTTTAGCTTTAACAGAAACATAGAAGTAATATATTAAGATGGGTATTGACGAAAAATTTTCTGTAAAATTATAGATTGTAAAGTCGTTTGTGAACAAACACTTTCTGTTGAAAGTACACAATATATTTATTTAGTTTATAGTAAACGATTAGAATTTTTTATTTTCTAAAAGTCATCAGTCACGCCACATAGTTTTTATTCCTAGCACTGTTACGATTTGATTCCGTATTCTCCTTATTCCCATTGACTGATCATAATTTGAGTATAAGTAGTAAAAACTAAATAGAAAATTCTGTACTTTTAACCTAGAGTTTTGGTCTACGAATGCCCGGACAATTTTTTGTTAATTCTACAGATAAATTATGGTCCATTTATTTAAAAAAAAAAAGTAAAAAAAATTAATCATTGATATAGAAGTTATACAAATAATTTTTTTTGTTCTTTTCACAAAAAACTTTTTGTCAATTTTGAACTTTAACAGAAACATAGGAATAATATATTAAAATGGGTATTGACTAAAAATTTTCTGGAAAATTATAGATTCTAAAGTCGTTTGTGAACAAACTCTTTCTGTTGAAGGTACACAATATATTTATTTAGTTTATAGCAAATGATTAGCATTTTCTATTGAGCACTTATTTGATAATAAAGGTCAATGTAGTGATTTATTATTTAAAAATTCAGAAATTGTTTGCGTACTTTTAAAATAATAGTTTTTGTTGGAAATTATTCTATTAATTTTAATGTTATACTACGATACGAATAATTACGTTGCCACAGTTCATTGGCTAGCCAACTACTGGTTGGTTACTACCGCAGCAGAGACGTAGCAAAGACTGAAAGACACGTTGTACAAACACTTTAGTGTATCAAGTATTAATTGGAATTTCAGTTACTCTCGTATCGTTTTCTTTACCTTCAGATCCAATCTCATCTCGATCCGTGCCACAATACACATATATCTAAATCGTCAGATTGCCTTTCTATATTGGCTCAAGATTATTCTCCTCCTGTCAACCATGAGAGGCAAAAAAAATAGAATAGGTTACTGAACCGAGATCTCACATGCCTAGTCCTCTTACTAAAAGAACCGATTTTTCAATAACCTAAATGTGCAATCTGAAATGTACCAGAGAAATCGTTGACTTCTTCGATCATTATAGATCTTCTTTTATTGATGTACTACTTCGGATCGCGGTGTCATAAAAGTCGTAAATAATAACCGCAACAGAAATTGACGTCAAATCGAAATTATGCTCGTTATTAGTATTGAAATCAGGAACGATTATTCATCATCACGATCATCGTCGTCGTCGCATTCTCGTCATCATATTTGCTAATGAATCAAAGGTTTGTCTCGCCCTGATCATGCAAGGCAATTTGAGGTTGCTTCCCAAAGTCGATCTGTCAAACTATTACAGGCTATAAATGACAATGTCACTGGAAACTGTGGCTAAAAGCCGCACATACTACCCTGCGGCATCCAGGCCGTTAAGTCAGCCGGTAATACACGGTTCGTCGGCGGATTCGAAGCGGAACATCGATTTGTCAGATCAAAAGACCATCGAGAAAAAGTGCTCGTCCTCGGAGGTCAGTGCAGTGTCGTCCAGTGGATCCTCGAGCAATTGCCGTTACGAGACGTCAAGCGAGGGTCCACCTCAAAGGGCTGAACTACTCGAGTGCACGCCAATTAACGTCCTACCCTCTGCGATTGAAAATTGCCACCTTGAACAGTTCACAGAAGCTTCTAAATTGGGTGGGAAAGTTTCGGGAGCGGTGGAACTCATCAAGAATGACGACAAAAGGGTTGCGGACATTCGGAGCTTTTCAGGAGTCATCGAAAGGTCTGAATCTGTCCCAACAATAGCATACAATCGTTCATGGGGCTCCGATGATCACATATTGAAAACAGATGACACGCGAGATCGTTTAGTCTCAGAATCATCGCATGCACGGATCAAAAAGTTCAAGAAAATCGTCGCTTACGCTGAGTCCAGTGGTTGGTCTCTGTCAGACACAACATTGTCCATTGAAAATAAGTCCAGTGATCATACAACCTTGAATTCTACCAGAGAAACTGGAACAACTTTGAATAAACCTAGTCCAGCTGTAAGAGACGTTCTTGAGGTTTTCAACAAACCCAAAGGCGTCACATTCCTAACCCTAAAAGAGGATAACAACGGTCTTGTTACTCAGAATCTTGAAATAAAGGGTTTCCATAAATACTTTCCAGGAAAATCCAGAAATTCTGTGGAACCGATAATAACCTGTAGCGGTGAGGTCATAGACGACCTTATTGACATTGCTAATAATCCGAATCCATCAATAAAATCAATTTACTTTCCACCGACTCCCGAGGGTTCCAACATCCAGCCGAATTTTGATCAAATCAGAGAGCCAAGATCTGTTAGACATTTTTCTAGAAATCGCTCGGAAATCGACGCACTTTCACGAATAGAGGACGAGCTCGGTCCTTTACAGACAAAGTTTAGTGAATTGGCGGGAAAGTTTAGAGCTCTCAATATCATTGGGATGCCTTATAGCTCATGTGTGGATTTGTGCCTCGAATCACCAGGGCGATCTACGATCTCTCGCGATCCTTCCGGCTACTTTCTTCATCGTGCTGAAGCATTTTGTCGAAATGACTCGATTAATGGTTTCCCGTCGAGTTTCGAGCTGCCCGCTTTATCGACCGCCAACTTCTCGGGTGTTATTGAAAGCCGTGGCGCTGAAGGTTCCTGCATCTGGCGCGAAAACGTGGACACAGAGTTTCCGCGGTCCTTTCACCAACTACGAAATTCTGTCGAAGACAATCTCGACTGCAATCCTTGTTGCTCATCTTACGAAAATTCTCTACAAGTTCGGAATAATGAAGTTTGTCTTATTAACGACAAACCTGTCGGCTATGGTGTTTATGATTTCCCGACGGGAATTGACAGTGTGCCGGAAAAACCCGAATGCTTTATTCATTCCACACAGCAGAAGGATCATTCCAGCCGACAGGACTGGAATAAATGGAGATCGATATTACCGACTGAAAGTTCATGCCATTATAACAGTCATTGCCAACAGAAACTTTTTAATCATTCGCAGAATTGTCAACAAAGTTTTTCAAATGATCGGCAAAATTTTCAACAGAATTTATCGAATGATCGGCAAAATTTTCAACAGAATTTATCGAATGATCGGCAACATTTTCAACAGAATTTATCGAATAATTGGCAAAATTGTCAACATAATTTGTCAAATGATCAGCAAAATTATCAACAAAATTTATCAAATAACCAGCAAAAATGCCACCAGAATTTATTAAATGATCAGCAAAATTGCGAACATCATTTACCATATAATTTGCATAATTGCCAACAGAATTTATCAAATATATCGCATGATTGTCAACAGAAATTGCCAAGCGATTTGCAAAATTGCCAACAGAATTTACCAAATAATTCGCACGATTGTCAACAGAATTTGTCAAGTAATTTGCAGAGTCGCCAACAAAATTTACCAAATAATTCACAAAACTATCCTCAGAAACTATCAATTAATTCGGAAGTTTATCATCATACAGCCACTACAGAATCTTGTAAAACGGACTTACCTTCATCCAGTGGAAATAATAATAAACATAAACCCACTGGATCGGCAGAGAATACCGCGATTCACTTTAGCGACGGTAAAATATCTATGCCTTTCGCTCAGAATCGCTCGGTCGAAGTGCCGATAAGTCGTCGGAGCTCTTGCGTGAGTCGTAAGCACTCGATCTCCCATAAAATATCAGATGGTAGCGTAGCGATCCATCGAGTATCTTCGATGAAATCCCATGGATCCAGCCACTCAACTCACGTATCTCAGTCGGTAAAAAATCGGTATTGCAGCAAGGATAAAAAATGTATTGGTCCAATTATCCACCATGAAGAGACAAAAACTTTCCACAGGCGACACAGAACAAAAGACTCAACAAATACTCGTCACAAACACAAGAAAAGTCACGGTCATCAAGACACTTTACAGTCGGATGATGACAGCTTTGGATTAGCAAAACGTGTTATCTCTCGTGACCTTAAAGCCACACAGACAACAGATGTCAGCCTTTCAAGTCCTATAACCATTTTTGTCCATCATCCGGATAATTCCGAATCTCTGGACATCGAGACGAAAACATCATTCATAACTTATACACAAGTATTGAAGCCGCGTGAGATGCAACTGGAAATTTACAGTCCAGTGGTTGGGCAACAGCAGCAGCCTCATCAGATGAAATTTACGGGTACGTACACAGAGCGAACAGTCGTCAGGATGGATTCCCAGTCCGATCCGGATGCGGCTCATTCCCCGGGGCTGAAACTTGGTCCTCTGACCGAACTCTCTACTAATTCGGTTCAACGGGAGGAAAGTCTGACGAAGCCTTTGGGATTCGAGACGGATACTCGGGACTCCGATCACGCCAATGAAAGTCAGCCTGGACTTCCGGATTCCGACGAGAAAATAACGATCCTCCCAGTGATGTACACATCGGGAATCTCCGAGTCTGCGACACTGCTTGAATACGATTTATTAAGTCAACAACGAGCTGAAATGGGGGAAAAAGAAAAGAGAAGGAAAAAGTGGCGGAAAAATAATCCGGAAGAGAAAGAAGATGGACACAGACGTAGCAGAACGTTAACCAGATGCAGTGACGTGTTTTCGACGGCCAGTGAAGCTTCGGAAAGTTTTGCAAATCGGATGACACACGTAGCTCATGAACACACCTTTTTAGGTCACCAAAATTCGGGATTTGTTGAAAGGAGAACCGGAAGCAGACTTTCAATTGCTTACAATCTTGATGGAAGTCGGACTTCCATTTGCACCGCTACATCGACGACCTCCACGATAAATACTGAAAGTACTTTAAGGACAGAAGCTGCAGCTTCAAGAATAACAATTTCTAACCGTTCCAAGTCCCTCAGGAATCGAAATCATTCGCCAAATAATTCTCGAGCGAGGAATTTTAGTAGTCCAAGATTTCGTGAATCGAGAAATTATTCGCCAAGTAATTCAGGAGTTACGGATTTGGACAGTCCAAGACATCGATCAAAAAATCATTCTCCAAATAATATGAGAGTTGCCAATTTTAGTAGTCGGAAATTTCGGGGGTCAAGAAATCATTCGCCAAATGATTCGAGAATTGCCGATTTTAGCAGTTCAAGATTTTGGGGATCAAGAAATCATTCGCCAAATAATACGAGCATTGCCGATTTTAGCAGTCCACGGTTTCGGGGATCAAGAAATCATTCGCCAAATAATTCGAGAGTTGGGAATGTCAATACTCCAAGATTTCGTGGGTCAAGAAATCAATCGCCGATGACGTCGACGCGAAAATCATCCAATGTGTGTGTAATCGGTGTTAGAACTTCGCCTGATGATTTTCTTGACGACGCGTGAACGACATACGTCAAAAGTAAAGATACAAATGTGGACGTAATGACTAATGAGGTATTTATATCGTATATTGGACGCTATCAATGCGGCGCTTGTATTGCCACTTCTTCTTTTTCTTCTTACTTCTTACTTTCGGCGCTAAGAGGAATCTGGTTATGCCGGGGGTGTCAGTGACGTCAAAAGTATATTCGAGACGCAAATGTATCGCTCGTGTGGCATTGTGTACATATGGTCGGTACACGCATTCAAATAAATGATGGCGGGAAGTTTCGACGCCACGAAGTGTCTGATGGCTTAATTATGCAAGTTATTATGTACGGTATTGTGGCGTGGTATTAATGCAATTGTATGGTCGTGATGATTCATTCATCGTACGATACCACCGCCGATATGAACTGCATCTGTGAGGGCATTGTCTATATAAAATAAATGGTAATGCTGTTTACAAGAAAATTATTACTGTATTTTTTATCTTCTTAACTAACCGCTTTATTTGAGTTTATCCAAGAATTTTTTTTTTTTTTTTTTTTCCAAAAAAAAAATAGCAAATTTGTGGGCAGCAGATTAAGATACACCGGTTTATGATCGAACAAAAAAAAAAGAAAAGTAATTAATTTTTTATTTATGGTTTGATAAAAAAATGCAGCGATTAGCTAAAATGGTTCAAACTTTTTTTCTTTTTCTATGGGAGGGTTTCACTGTTTTGCTATTTTATTTTTTGTAATTAATCAAGCTTCATAACACTGTGTGACTAATTAGGATTCGTGGGATTAAAAATTTCTTTTACAGTTTTTGGCAGTGAAAGTTGGGAACTCTTGCAAGCCCTTTTCTAAGAAAATAGGAAAGAGTATTTCCTATTTTATTTAGAAAACTAGTAATTGGGTAATTCAAACAAAAATTATCGCTAATTGAAAATTTTGATGGTCTGAATTTTCAGAGGCATTGTAATTTAAAAAATCGTGACTTTTTGTACATTTTAAAATCTTATCTGATTGAAAATTTCTTTTTTCTTGGTTTACTTTACCTTTGTAATGTCCGATCAATTTTCTAGCTTAAAAAAAACTCTTAAATTTTGGAGAATTTATGATTGTGATATAATAACCGTAATCCTAAATTGTGTGAATAAAGAAATTTATAAATAGCAAATTAATTTTTATTATTAAAAATATTTAAGAAACAAAGCTAATAGTGCATGGATTAGTAAAATACATGAACTAAAAAAATTACGCGCTTAATATACCGACTGTACTATGTTGTTGTCGTACTTTGAGCACGAATGTCTTAGAGAAGTTAGCGCAACTCTTAATCCAGACTGTCCAGACGGACTAAGGTAATCCTCGGTCATATACCGGGTCAACGCGATTACGCGACAAAATATTCCGGACCAAGCGTTGCAGAAGAAACTGCTGAGTTTCCATGTAGCGCTTATTAATTTTGTCGTTGCAGCACTATTTCATAAACTACTGCAGTAATGCACACCCCACTAGTTCCATTTCTGCAATTTATTTTTCCCTTAAAATAATAAGGAAATTTGTAACTATTAAACGAGTATAAAAAATGTTAACACAATGAGTATAAATATTTCTCTAATCGCATTTTCAAAAACATCGATCGAAACTAATATCTTTTGCGTAATTTATTGTTCCCTAAAAATAATAAATGAGTTTGTAATTATTAAACCGACATATAAAATTTTAACACGAAAAATATAAATGTTTCTTTATTCGCATTCTTATCAACATAATTTATTGCAAATTGAATTATCTATTGTTTCCTAAAAATATTAAATAAGTTTGTATTTAAGGGGAGGGAGTCAGGTAAAAAAAATTTAATTTGAAAATTCAATATCATCCAAATTCTCTTGCATATATAAATGGTCAGTGAACGATGTTGTTGGTACTCGATGAAAGGATTTTTTACTGTTATCTGACTTGCATATGCTTTTCAGTATTAACTTAAGCAAAGATCTTAGGTTTTCCACTCTGCGCGTGATTCAGACCAAACTGCTAGGCAGATTGGACTAGTTGACGTCTCATTTTTTTCTTTACAAAAAGATACACCGGCTAAGCGGAGCAAAATATTTTTTTTTCATCCTGAAAGCAAAGTTAATCGATGATTTAGAAAATAGCATAAAATTTATTTATTATAAATTATGTGACTTAAAAACTATTACCTTTTATTAACATTTGCTCCGCTTAGCCGGTGTATCTTTTTATGAAGAAGAAAATGAGATGTCAACCAGTTCAATCTGCCTAGCAGTTTGGTCTGAATCACGCGCAGAGTAGGTTGAAAACCAAGTTTCGGCAAATGGCATCTAAAGTTTATTACTCAAAAAAAAAAAAAATGTTTTTGCTGCTTTCACCTTTGGGGCATCTTAGTACCTTTAATGAACAAAATAAAAATATTATTTGCAAATCAGATTTCAGAATATTAGTAATTATTTTACAAATAAATGTTTTTTTTAATTAACAAATAAATAAATAAATGAATGCATAATATTTTTAAAAACCTGAGAATAACACTGGGATGATCTCTTTTATTGACAACATCACTGACAATTTGTCCAGGGTTGAAACATTCAGAAATGTACTGCAAACACATTAAATCACCACTTCAAAAGAAATAATACATATTTGGACACTTCTGATGATTGTTGATTCTCTTTTAAACACTGTTAATTAAAAAAGACAGCAAATGGCCAATGGAATTAAGCTAATAACATAGTATGAACAAAAAATAAAAACCTCAATTAGAGGTTATGCCGCTCGAGTGTAGCAGAAGTCAATTTCTCAGCAGTAAGGTAAACGCCCCGGTACCCAACCATGTACCAGTCTCCAACCACTGACACAAATATTGACTAAAATTAAGAAATTATGAATATGAAATAAATAAATAACGAGTGCTACCATTTTTGCAATTCTTTATGTCTGCATAGGCCAATAATAAAAATAGTCATTAATTTTTTTGTTGACGTTTTTTAAAGATATTGTGCACTGCAGACGCCGCTGAGAGGATCGGCGCATATCTTTTAGCCAGTTCGTTAAGAATTGGCGTAACGTTGTTAAGTTTATGACGCTGTTATTTTCACGATTTCCACAATAATTCGTGGCTTGCGGTATTCGTGAACAAGTAGACTTTATAAATCTTCCATTAAAATTTGCGAAAAACCACTGCTAAGTCGTCAATTTCCATGGTTGGCTATTGGGGCGCATCCGCAGTATGCTGTACCGATATCCTACCGCGACCTATTCCCGGCCAACGCAAACTCAGCGAACATAACCTCTATGTCAAGTTGATGCCGGTTGCACGTCACGGTGAGCCTTTTTATTAGTTATTATTTATCATAAATTATCCCAAACGTTGCGTGTAATTTAAGAAATAAAATGAAGTTTCAACGAATCGCATAGCCTCGTACCGGCGGGTGGTTGCGTATAGGGGCATGCTTGGACGGGTATTTAGACATTACCTGAAATCGGTGGTCGGGTACTAGTCCATCGACTTTCTCAATTCTTTCCTAACTTTAACAAAAAACTATACCCCTGACATGAATTAATGGATGCTTTTCGAAAAGTAGAAAAGCTAAGCTTTGCATTAGTTATGGTTACAATTATAGAAAGGTCATTTTAGTATAAGAAATATAACTTTACAGTTTCCTGTTCTCTAAGATGGCCGGCTATTGGGGCGTTTACCTTAACACGCTGCGCATGCAATACGCATCACACTGTCATCGCATCGTTTATATCGCGTTTCACTAATTGTTTTAAAAAATGGTAAACAGATAAAAATTTATTTGCAAATACGTAATTAATTTTTTTATCTATAGAAAAAAATCATTAAAAAACAGGCATATTGTAGAAATCGGCAGTTTGTCGGCTTTATATCTAAGATTTTGAAGGTTCAGTGATCACACTTAACTAAACAAAGCTGCAGAAAGTGAAAAAAAAAGAAAATTATTTAATTTAAAAAAAAATTCAACACCCTTAATTATTTTGTGTCAGTAAAAAATCGGCCTTAATGTCCGCATATAAAAACAATAAATAAATAAAAAAGTTTCAAATTTAAATATAATATTCTGATAATTTTTTACGATTTTTGAGAAAATAAAATATAAATGGTATCGTAGAACTCGGCCATTTTTGCGAATTTCGGCTTATAACTTTACTAACACATAGATTACATGGAAATGAATATTTTTACAGAAAAAAAATTCGATTTCTTTACATTTTTTACCTGACTCCCCCCCCCCCCCTTAATAAATTAACATAAATAAACGTTAACACAAAAAATATAAATCTTTTTCCAACCGTATTCACAAAAACATCATCATAATCTATTCAAAGCAGCACTTTACTGAAATTTTCAAAAAAAAATAAATAAAAAAACGCAATTTAGTCGACGACGAGAGAGTGAAATCAGCCGCATGTTCTACAAATGTGAAACGACCAGACGTCAGACGTCTCACCACGAGATCGCTCTTTAGTCATCGCTGTCACTTGAGGATGACCGTTCATATTTTTGGAACGTAATCTCAGCTATACTTCGTCATAGAGGTTTGCGTTTCTTGTTTCTAGAAGAATTTTGGCAAGTTCCAACGTATACACGAGTCGTAGCGATATTGTCATCACTGTTGACATAAATTAAAGCTCTTCGTAAGAGAAACACCATTACCATATATATTTTACTCGTGGAGGAATAAGTTTCTTATACAGGTGAGTTAGAAGCCAAGGAAAACCTTAGACTCGGTTATTACTGAACATTTATCTTCATGCTTAAGAAAATACCTAGACTAAATGCACGTGTACGTCTTCGTTGAGGAATAATTTATATTCTCTCGTTAATTTCTCAATTATACTTCAGTTTTGACGAAGAATTCTCATTACGATTCTTAATGAGACTCCGTAAAAAGACCACGTGGCAAATGATAATGAGATGCCTTTTATTTTGAAGGAGAGAATAAGGGAAATAAACTTACATAGTTGAACATTTTATAGGTTATAGTTTGAGCAATTATAAAAGTAATTACAAAGTTTGAAGGTTGGTCATCGACAAAACTGCTGAGAAATTTGATATTGAAGTTAACTTTTCAGATATAATGTGCGTGTTCAAGATTCGTCAACTAATTAGGATTAAACTCGAACCATAAAAAAGGTACCTTACCAAACTTTCGACAGAATAATTACAACTTAAATGAAACCTGATTGTGAGAGCTGCAAATTTTATCACCTGCACACAACGTAAAAACGCATTTATAAAATTTGGATGAACATTAGGGCTGTTCAAAAAAACATAATTTTCTTATAATCGGTTGCTCCTGAAATGCTGTATTGCTGATCACAAGAAAAATGTTTTTGCGAAAGCTGGGAATTGTGCGATGATATTAAGTACTGCCGCATCAAGGCCAAAATTCATGAAAAACGGCGATTTTTAGAAATTTTTTTTTTACTCGGTGAAACGGTAATGGAGATTGTGGTTGCTTTCGATAGACTATAAAATTGTGTAAAGGCAGAAACATGTTCGATAATATTTAGTACTGCCGCATCGACATTCAAGTTAACAAAAACAAAAAATTAAATCCTTTAAAACATTGAAATATTCGTCTGCTTGTCGACTATTTCGTGCGATTTCAAATGAAAAAATGGCTCTTGAAACGGGAGTCATGTATGATCATAATCATGATGATGATAAGCGATTTTCGAATTTTGGGAATCTTCGATATCGATGCGGCAGTACTAAATTTGATCACACAGGACTCCCGTTTCATGAGCCATTTTGTCATTTGAAAACACGCGAAATAGTCGATGAGCAGATGAATATTTTAATGTTTTATAGCATTTCATTTTTTATTTTGTTAACTTCAATGTCGATGCGGCAGTACTAAATATTATCGAACATGTTTCTGGCTTTACACAATTTGATAGTCTATCGAAAGCAACCACAATCTCCATGAGCGCTTTAAGACGACAAAAAAAAAATTCCAAAAATCGCCGTTTTTAATGAATTTTCGCCTTGATGCGGCAGTGCTTAATATCATCGCACAACGCCCAGCTTTCGCGAAAACATTTTTTTTGTGATAATACAGCATTTCAGGAGCAACCGATTATAAAGAAATTATGTTTTTTTGAACAGCCCTAATCAACATATATGTTAGGAATACTTCTAAAAATTAGCTCTATCTGGATATACATATTTATTGTTTTCAATTAAGAGCATTTTTATGCTAAAAAATTTGACTATTCGTGAATAAATCTTTATTACACTGTGATTTCAGAATTCTAACGTTCATTAGCTTTCTATCCTATCCTAAGCTTACCGATCACTGATATTTGATAGAGAATTCTAATTTTCAACTTTCCTGCATTTTTATTATCCGAATCTTCAATCTCTAACAAGCTTCACTCTATTAAGCGCTAAATCGCCTGCGGAGAGAAGACCAACGTGGACAAACCCAAAAGTATATTTAGGAAGTTTCACCAAGTTCGAATTACTACGAAAGTTCTGTTCGCTAAAGGGTTAATAATCCATTAGTCTATAATAGAGAAGACGAGGTTTCGACGCAGATCGTATGCCGGAGTCTCTAGTGATATAAGTTTTACTCGTAAATTTCTCTGTTATCACTTGTAGATGATTGTTCTATACATTTTGCTATAGGTAAGGCGCACATTCGCCATTGGGAGCCCAATGTCCATGACTGGTACTGTATACTAACAGGAATTTACATTTTACTACGCAATCAGGAAATGAAGGTGCTGAAAATACCCTGAAGTACCCATAATTAAGAGCTAAGTGAAACATCCTACTGAGAGAAAACTTTTTACACAAATGCAACTGAATTTAATTTGACCCAACTGTATTCAGTTGGTAAATTTCATTGCAGATTCTGTCCAAAAGTGATAGAGTTTCGAAAAGCAAGAAAGAGCGGCTAATGAGGAAACGAAAGAGTTAAATACTCTGGAGAGTCCTTAATTAAGAGCTAAGTGATATATTTACTGAAAGAAAACTCTTTAGAAGACTCCGACTGAATTTGTCTCGACCCAACTCAATTTATTTGGTTCAAAGTAAATTTAGTTGACGTAATCTAAAAAGTTTTCTCTGTGTTTGGTGTCAAATCCGCAAAAAATTGAATTGGCAGAAAAAACTTATTCCACATTATAATGTGAAGAAAAATGTGTGCAACTTTAGCTTTACCATGCACAATTTTCATTTCAGATTCTGGCTGAAAGTGAAGGGGTTTCGAAGAGAGAAAACGGGCGACTAATTAGAAAATGAAGGAGTTAAATAGCCTCGAGAGTCCATAATTGATAGCTAAGTGAAACTCCCGCTGAGAAAAATCTCGTTAGACGCCTCTAACTTAATTTGTCTCGAGTCAACTGAATTTTGTTGGCACAAAGTCAATTTTGTTGACTTAATATAAAAATTTTCTCTCTCGATGTTGAAACGGCAAAAATTTGAATCGGCAGGAAAAGCTTATTCTACATTGCAACGTGAAGGAAAAGGCGGGCAAATTTAGTTTTGCGGTGCATGATTTTCTTTCCAAATTCTGGAGAAAAGTAAAAGAGTCTCGAAGAGCGAAAAAGAGCGTTTAATTAGAGAATGAAAGAGTTAAATACCCTCGAGAGTCCATAATTAATAGCTAAGGGAAATATCAACTGAGAAAATAACTCGTTAGACGACTCCAAGTAAATTTGTCTCGGGCCAACTGAATTTTGTTGGCACAAAGTTAATTTTGTTGACTTAGTATACAAAATTTTCTCTCTCGTTGTTGAACCGGCAAAACTATGGATTGACAAGTAAAGCTGATTCTACATTGCAATGTAAAGAAAAAGGTGTGCAAGTTTAGTTTTACGGAGCACGATTTTCTTTCCAGATTCTGGTGAAACGTGAAAGAGTTTCAAAGAGCGAAAAAGAATTAGAAAATCTAATTGGAAAATCTAATTAGAAAATGAAAGAGTTAAATACTCTCGAGAATTCATAATTGATAGCGAAGGGAAATATCAACTGAGAAAAAATCTCTTTAGACGACTCCAACTGAATTTAGTTCGCTCAAAGTAAACTTAGTTGACTTAATATAAAAAGTTTTCTCTCTTGGTGTCAAAACGACAAAATTTTGATTTGGCAGGAAAAGCTTATTTCACATTGTAATGCGAAGAAAAAAGGTATGCAAGTTTAGTTTTACGGTATAGGATTTTGATTCCAGATTCTGGCCAAAAATTAAAGACTTTCGAAGAGCGAAAACGGGCGACTAATTAGAAAATGAAGAAGCTCTTGAGAATTCATAATTGATAGCGAAGGGAAATATCAACTGAGAAAAAATCTCTTTAGACGACTCCAACTGAATTTAGTTCGCTCAAAGTAAATTTAGTTGACTTAATATAAAAAGTTTTCTCTCTTGGTGTCAAAACGACAAAATTTTGATTTGGCAGTAAAAGCTTATTTCACATTGTAATGTGAAGAAAAAAGGTGTGCAAGTTTAGTTTTACGGTGTACGATTTTGATTCCAGATTCTGGCCAAAAATTAAAGACTTTCGAAGAGCGAAAACGGGCGACTAATTAGAAAATGAAGGAGCTAAATACTCTCGAGAATTCATAATTGATAGCGAAGGGAAATATCAACTAAGAAAAAATCTCTTTAGACGACTCCAACTTATTTTAGTTGGCTCAAAGTAAACTCAGTTGACTTAATATAAAAAGTTTTCTCTCTTGGTGTCGAAACGACAAAAATTTGATTAGGCAGGAAAAGCTTTAAACATTATAATATTTCACATTGTAATGTGAAGAAAACGGTGTGCAAGTTTAGATTTACGGTGCACGATTTTCATTCCAGATTCTGGCCAAAAATTAAAGAGTTTCGGAGAGCGAAAACGGGCGACTAATTAGAATATGAAGGAGCTAAATACTCTCGAGAATTCATAATTGATAGCGAAGGGAAATATCGACTGAGAAAAAATCTCTTTAGACGACTCCAACTGATTTTAGTTGGCTCAAAGTAAACTTAGTTGACTTAATATAGAAAGTTTTCTCTCTTGGTGTCAAAACGACAAAAATTTGATTTGGCAGGAAAAGCTTATTTCACATTGTAATGTGAAGAAAAAAGGTGTGCAAGTTTAGTTTTACGGTGTAGGATTTTGATTCCAGATTCTGGCCAAAAATTAAAGACTTTCGAAGAGCGAAAACAGGCGGCTAATTAGAAAATGAAGCAGCTAAATACTCTCGAGAATTCATAATTGATAGCGAAGGGAAATATCAACTGAAAAAAATCTCTTTACACGACTCCAACTGAATTTAGTTCGCTCAAAGTAAACTTAGTTGACTTAATATAAAAAGTTTTCTCTCTTGGTGTCAAAACGACAAAAATTTGATTTGGCAGGAAAAGCTTATTTCACATTGTAATGTGAAGAAAAAAGGTGTGCAAGTTTAGCTTTCTGGCCAAAAATTAAACAGTTTCGAAGAGCGAAAACGGGCGCCTAATTAGAAAATGAAGGAGCTAAATACTCTCGAGAATTAATAATTGATAGCGAAGGGGAATATCAACTGAGAAAAAATCTCTTTAGACGACTCCAACTGAATTTAGTTCGCTCAAAGTAAATTTAGTTGACTTAATATAAAAAGTTTTCTCTCTTGGTGTCAAAACGACAAAATTTTGATTTGGCAGGAAAAGCTTATTTCACATTGTAATGCGAAGAAAAAAGGTATGCAAGTTTAGCTTTACGGTGCACGATTTTCATTCCAGATTCTGGCCAAAAGTGAAAGAGTTTCGAAGAGCGAGAAAGACAGAGATGGAAAACAGAGTGACGGAAGCAGGGAGATGGAGGCTTGCGCGCCTGAGGCCAGCACCAGAATCCTGGTGCTGGTTCTTGGGTGGCTGGAGGAATCGATAGTCAGCGACTGTACAGTGGCCGTAACCACCAAAGAGCTAGCTAGCTAGCTTCGAAGATCCTCTTCTACGGCAAGGCAGCTGCCCTCGTAAATTTTCTCATTCTCTAGCCGCGGTTCATGTCGACCGGAAAACCGGAGGCGAGGGATGCACGCGTCAAGGGTATCGAAACTTCCGTTGCGAGGTCAGATCTCTGTTTCGATTGGAAACTACACTAGAGATTGACGCTCTGATCGTTACACCGGGTCGAGGTCCTCAAAGTTCGATATCCGAACTTCACCTTTCCGTTTGAACCACTTTCTCAATAGCCCATAGCCTAACACCGTCTTAATTGTTATCGAATGAAAAATTCCTTCCCTTGGGAGAATTTCCAATAGTCACTTTCTTCGGAACAGTTTTTCTCATCGGAATATCTTTTTGGTCTCAATGATAGGAATAATTTTTATGAAGAACTGCTTCTGCTCGGTGAACTGGAGGCGACAAAAGGATTGAGATATCTTTTGAAGATTGAATTTAACGAGGCCAGAAAGTAGGAAATTTCACATTGCTTCCTCATTATTTTCTATCTTTTATCTTTTATGTAATCATTCTGGGAGAAGCATGTCTATCGATTTTCGTTTCTGGGAGGAAGATTTTAAAAAAATGGAAAAATATGAAAACGGCGTGCAAAGTCCTACTTTGAAGCTTGCAATACCTCATTGAATCATCATCATTTTTAAAAGGAAATACATTGAGAATTTTCTCGATAATACAAATTTTATTACTCATCCATTATCAATGAGAGACAAACTTTATACTGTTCAACCTTAAACGTAACTCCATATTCGGTGAAAGTTTTAGTTCGAGAATTTGAAATTAACAGGAGCTAGGATGAAATTATAGTAACTTTTTCCAGCGTGTCAAATTCCACTTTAGTTCGTCATGCCGTTATGAGGATTTTTGAAAAGTTTTCATAATTTTGAAACTCTATTATCGACCTAGTTCAAATTAACTTCGAACATGACTTTCATTTTATAAAAAAAAATTCTGCAGCTTGCCATTTGTTCGAGTTAACGTTTTGACGTTAATTTTCACTGAAAAATCGAAAATCTTACAAAATATAAATATCCTTAGATATTTTAACCAATCGCGTCAAAATTATATAATCTGGCTCTTCTTATAATAAATTCATTTTTATTACCTCTATAAAAATATTTGTATGCGGACACATAAAAAAATCGGACATTTTTTTCACCGTTCAACTTGAAGATTATCAATGTATTTAAGGTACTATGATAAAAAAACTCAATTTTTTTACAATAACATAACCTGTTTTAATAGGAAATTAAATTTTAATTAAAAATAAAGTGGATCTAATTAATGAGAATAATTACAGACTTATTTTCAACATTATGTTAGAAATTGAAACGGGCACTATATATAAATATAAATATAACAAAATATAAATATCCGTAGATATTTTAACCAATCACGTCAAAATTATAGAAACTGGCTCTTCTTATAATTAATTAATTTGTATTGCCTCTATAAAAATATTTGTATGCGGACACATCAAAACATCTGACATTTTTTTCACCGTTCAACTTGAAGATTATCAATGTATTTAAGGTACTATGATAAAAAAACTCAATTTTTTTACAATAACATAACCTGTTTTAATAGGAAATTAAATTTTAATTAAAAATAAAGTGGATCTAATTAATGAGAATAATTCCAGACTTATTTTCAACATTATGTTAGAAATTGAAACGGGCACTATATATAAATATAAATATAACAAAATATAAATATCCGTAGATATTTTAACCAATCTCGTCAAAATTATAGAAACTGGCTCTTCTTATAATAAATTCATTTTTATTATCTCTATAAAAATATTTGTATGCAGACACATCAAAACATCGGACATTTTTTTCACCGTTCAACTTGAAGATTATCAATGTATTTAAGGTACTGTGATAAAAAACTCAATTTTTTTACAATAGCATAACCTGTTTCGATAGGAAATTAAATTTTAATTAAAAATAAAGTGGATCAAATTAATGAGAATAATGTCAGACTTATTTTCAACATTATGTTAGAAATTGAAACAGGCACTATATATAAATATAAATATAATAAAATATAAATATCCGTAGATATTTTAACCAATCTCGTCAAAATTATAGAAACTGGCTCTTCTTATAATAAAATCATTTTTATTATCTCTATAAAAATATTTGTATGCAGACACATCAAAACATCGGACATTTTTTTCACCGTTCAACTTGAAGATTATCAATGTATTTAAGGTACTATGATAAAAAAACTCAATTTTTTTACAATAACATAACCTGTTTTAATAGGAAATTAAATTTTAATTAAAAATAAAGTGGATCAGATTGATGAGAATAAGTTCAGACTTATTTTGAACATTATGTTAGAAATTGAAACGGGCACTTGACTAAAACTAGAATTTTGTTATTTTTTTTTTTTACAAAATATTTTTCTTCACGCAAGAAGAGTTTCGTTCCGTTCTCGTTACCTTTATTCTTCGTTGATGGTTTCCGGGCAAAGAATCTTCCCTGCAAGCACGCGCTGGCCCAGGAATGTAGAAACACGAAAGGAATTTGGTCACTAGCCAAGGAGCTGAAGACATATATGCATGTACATAGCAACCGAGAGGTCCTTCGGTGATGAGGACTTGAAGTTTCACAAACATCACATCAGAGTATATAGAAGTGAACCGAGCTTCTCTACAACCACCAGCACAACTACTACTACAGAGGCTAGTACTACGCTATTACTGCGACTGCGTTCCATGCCGCTAACATCATTCGTGTCCAGGTCAGTACGCTCGAAGACGACGTACTTTGGTGGTCCTGACATGAGTGCACAGAAACACCGCCACGACATTGAATTGCCACGGTGTGGCATACAAACCTTGTACCAGCGTTTCCTCAAGATTCATGAGACCACAAAATCTGTCATCTTGGCGCACAGCAAATAAAAAGCAGTAAATTCGTTTATGGAATAATCTTACAAATATTTGCCCTTTTGCTAACAACGATTTTCAAATATCATTTATAAATGACATGTTTATATGTCATTACAGAATTCAAATTTTCAAGGTAATTTTTAAAACTCATTTATAAATTACATCTTTTAGTTTCGATTTTTTAATTTCATTTAAAGATCTCGTTTAAATCACATTCTTTAGTATGTCATGAATGTTAGAATGTAATTTATCGTTATAAATTACATTATTTAATTTCGATTTTGTAATATCATTTCTGAATTCTATTTTTAACACCATTTTATAATTGCACTTTAGTCGTCCTGACATAAGTGGACCGAAATACCACCACGACATTGAATTGCCACGGTGTGGCAAACAAACCTTGTACCAGCGTTTCCTCAAGATTCATGAGACCACAAAATCTGTCATCTTGGCATACAGCAAATAAAAAGCAGTAAATTCGTTTATGAAATAATCTTACAAATATTTGCCCTTTTGCTGACAGCTATTAGCATTTATAAACTACATTTTTAAATGTCATTACAGAATTAAAATTTTCTCATGTAATACCACAAGAGCTTTGAAATTATCGGATATTTCCTGACAGGTTCGTTGCAAACAAATGAACGAGTCAAGTTTTCCAGGTTAAAAAATCACGAGCGCGTAGGGCGAGTGATTTTTCTGGAAAACTTGACGAGTTTATTTGTTTGCAGGGAACCTGGAGGGAAATATCAGATTAATTTCGAAGCTCGAGTGGTATTCGGGGGATTATTTTTTCTATTCAAATGGCGACAAATGGAATTGCACCATGAGACAAAAATTATCGTTCTGCCAAGGAAATTTCATAATCAGAACAAAAAACCTTTTAATTCATGTTTAAAGTATTGCAGTTAAATACACAATTGTTATAGGCATTTGTATATTGATTCCAGACGGAGGTTTTCGATTTAATCGTATTAACAGGGACATTTCCCTTTACTTTTTCATCAATAGTTTGCAAGGATTCAACTCCAAACCTACTCATATCAAATAAAAATCCTTTGACTGCCACAATAAAATTCAATCTGTCAGTTTGACAGATGGTTGACGCGGCTAAATGATTTTTTGTTTTATATATATAACCAACACGCAAAATTATCAAAAAATTATCAGTATAATACCGTGTAGCTTGCCCCACGTGACGTCGAATGGTGCAATTCCATTGGTCGAAATTTGGATGGGAAAAATATTCAAGGTAATTTTTAAAACTCATTTATAAATTACATTTTTTAGTTTCGATTTTGCTTCGTCATAGAGGAAGCTTTGTTTTCATGAAAAAAAAATTTTTCGAAATTTTTATGTCAGATTACTCAAAATGGTCTAAAAAGTCGAGAAAAGTAGTTTAGAAAAATTGTCCGGATGTATGTATGTATGTATGTGTGTGTGTGTGTGTGTGATGAAAGGCCAAAAATTCATTTAACTGTAACTTTTAAACTATTCGACCGAATCAGCTCAAATTTAAACAACATATGCAGTACTACTTAATATTCAATTAGTATAAATTTGGGGAAAATCGATTGACACATTTCATTTTTATAAGAATTTTTAAATTTTGAAAAAAGTATGTAAATGCTCTAGCTCGAACGAATTTTTAACTATCGGGCTGAAACTTCGTATTAAAATTCAACAAGGTGATGCGACCTTTGGTATTGAATTTGGGCCAAATCGGTAAAGCGGTTCGGTTTTTATGAGATTTTGAATTTTTCGAAAAATTTTCGTTTTGCTCTAATTCAGGTAAAATTTCAAATAATCGAGTGAAATTTTCTACACAGGAAAAATAACATGCAGCCCTGCTACGCACCAAATTTGGTGATGATCGGTAAAGCGGTTCGGATTTTACGTTAATTTGAATTTTAAAAAAATTGGCTGGTTTCGTTCTGCATTTCGTAAAACATCAGAAAATAGGAATAAAATAAAACAAGGATGTGCAAAGTAGAACCTTGCACATTGCTTCCTCATTATTTTCCGCTTTTTATAAAGCTTCCTCTATGAGGAAGCCAAAATGGATTAACATACTTCCTCATGGAGGTAGCTTCGTAAAAAGCGAAAAATAATGAGGAAGCAATGTGCAAGGTTCTACTTTGCATCCTTGTTTTAATTTCATTTAAAGATCTCGTTTTTAGATTCCTGTTTTCAATTCGATTTTTTAATATCATTTCTGAATTCTATTTTTAATACCATTTTATAATTCCACTTTGGTGGTCCTGACATGAGTGCGCCGAAATACCACCACGACATTGAATTGCCACCGCATGGCATACAAACCCAGCGTTTCCTCAAGATTCATGAGACCACAAAATCTGTCATCTTGGCGCAGAGCATATAAAGAGCAGTTGGTTATGGAATCATCTTACAAATATTTGCCATTTTGCTGACAACGATTTCCAAATATCATTGATAAATTTAATTTTTAAATGTGGTTCGTTTTTCCATTCCAGTTTTAAAATAAAATTTTTAATTCCATTTCTGAATTCTATTTTTAATACTATTTTTTAATTCATCTTTTGTTCCACGTAACACAAGTTATTAATGCTCTTTATCGAGAAATAAAATGGTAGTTTTGATTAATGATAAACGATTAAGGAAGCACGGTCAGACCCTTAATGTAAGTTGTTAAGCATTCATTGTTATGACGACAATACAACCTACATTATAGATTACCTGAAAAGTGATCATTAGTACCATCTGATTAAAATACATGTTTTATAGGTCTTAAGATTGTTAGAATGAACGATATTCAGAAAATAAAAAGCTTTTTCCTTCTGCAGGAAATAAGTTGATAACCATCGTCTTTGATGTAAATATTATACAAATTTTTACATTTATCAATTTCGACGTTGCGAGTTTTTATGGAATTTTTAAGCAGTAACATATCAGGGCGTGTCAGTGAAAATTAACATAGTAATCTTAATGCAATTTTGATGTGGCATGATATTAAAAGGCTACAATTAAATGCAAAATATCTAATGTAAAAAAGTAGTATGACCTTACAAAATATGTGGGAACAAAATTACTTGTTATCTCCTGCTTATCTGAAAGTAGTTGAACCCTTGCAGCTACTTTTCTCATTTTCCCTTAATACATTTTAAAGTTCCCGGACTTCAGAGTGAAAGGAACTGCAGAGACTGACTGCAACAAGACTGATGGAAAAAAGGAAATAGACGAAAGGACGTAGTGGAATGTAAAATAAAAGAAAATCCTCGAACGTAATTGATGAGAGAGACTATGAGGTAAAAAGTCTGTTCTCTCACTTCCAACGAGCACCAAACCATACGGCTGCCCCAGAAATTGCCTGATAAATCCAGGATTCTTGTGGGTAAAGTCCCGGCAGCCTTTGGTATACCGCAGTCTCATGGGCACCACCGGGTGGCTGATATCGAGGCACTCCTCTTGAACTTTCGAGCCTCATTATTTTTTATCGCGTACGACCTCAAATACTGTGTATAGTACCTGAAATTCCGATAACCCTTCACCCTTTAACATTTTCTGTCAAAAATGCCTTTTCGCGTCTTGCCTTATTCACTTCACGGTAAGAAATGTTTGGTTTTGGCAACTACACGCAAAAAAAGGCTTGGTTAGAACAACCAAGGTGCTTGGTTATATATGCGCCAGACAATTAATTGGTTAGACCAACCAAGTAACTTGTTAGGCTACCAATTTCTTGGTTGGTCTAACCAAGTCACTTGGTTAGCTTACCAAGTCACTTGGTTAGTCCAACTAAGAAATTGGTAGCCTAACAAATTACTTGGTTAGTCTAACTAATTAATTGTCTGGCGCATATATAACCAAGGCATTTGGTTGTTCCAACCAAGCCTTTTTTTCCGTGTACGTTTTCGATTTGCTGTACACAATGTCTAAAACATTAGTTGCCTCAACCATATCGAATAGTAACCTCAACTATTCACGATTAGTTCTCGCGAGATTAGTTAGGTTAACTAATCCAATCGTTGGGACTACCACTCGAATAGTTGGAGCTACCAATCGAATCGTCGGTATTACCATTCGAATCGTCGGTATTACCATTCGAATCGTTGGTATTACCATTTGAGTTGTAAGAGAAATAGAATAATCGATTGGTTGTGTCAACTCATTTCTTGGTTATGGCAACTAATCTTTTTTTCCCGTATTCCTTATTGGATCACGTAAAGAATAGTCTGCATTTTCGTCTTATCAAATATGTTGGAAAATTTGAAAAAAAAAAGTATTTGTCATGTTATTAAATTTTAAAAGTCTACATAAATGGAAATTTCCCACTGATTATGAAATTGATATTTTTTTATGACTAAATTCGGTAGAAGGAATTTTTGTAGTTTTTATTTGAACTTTTTGAGTTGTCTATAGAAAAAAAATTGGCAGTTTCGTAATCAAAAGAGAAAAATTGCTGATCAAATAGGCTTTCAAAATAGAGTAAAAGTCGATTTTTTTCCACGTCGCCCCGAAAAGATAGGATTACGTATATTCGACATCTTCAACTGCCCATACATTTTTTTTGGGTTCAAGAATTTGCAATTTAGGTTTTCATTCGAAAGAGTTCGTCGAAACGGACTGAATGATGTCAATATCATTATAAATCCCACATTTTTGCGTCTACGAGATCACTTTGAAAAAAATGGGCGAAAATAAGAGAAAGGCCAAAATTCTTCCATTTTAGTTGCTCCATATTTGAAAAATCTGCCATCGATTAAAAACTCAATCAATCCCAATTCGTCATGTAGGGTTTAAAAGCCTGATTCAATACGAAGAAATAGCCATTTTAATTAATGAAATCCATTCATCTTTTGTCAGAATGGATTTTTTTCCAAACGCTCTGCAACGATATATTATGTTCCGCTAAACACGAATTTGCTATTTTTTAACCAAGGAATCAAAAACTTCCATCACCCGAAACAAAAAGTGTTATTAAACAATTACGTATTTTCATTATGATTCATTACGGTTAAAAAAAAGTCATACATGCTTTTAATCCGGGAAAAAATTACGAAGAGGCAAGTCCTTGATATTATTTTAAGTCGACTAAATCATTAAGGGGAGGGACTTAGGTCAAAAAAATTGATTTTGGAAATTCAATATCATCCAAATCCTATTACATATAAAAATGCCCAACGCACTATATTGTTGGTACTCGATGAAAGGATTTTTTCCTTTCGTCTGACTTGCATATGCTTTTAAATATTATCTTAAGCAAAGATCTTAGGTTTTCCATTCAGCGCATGATTCAGATCAAACTACTAGGCAGATTGAAATGGTTGACGTCTTATTTTCTTCTTCATGAAAAGATACACCGGCTAAATGGAGCAAATGTTAATAAAAGGTAATATTTTTTAAGTGACATAATTATTAATAAATAAATGTTATGCTATTTTCTAAATCAGTGATTAACTTTGCTTTCACAATGAAAAAAATAGTTTGCTCCATTTAGCCGGTGTATCTTTTCATGAAGAAGAAAATGAGACGCCAACCATTCCAATCTGCCTAGTAGTTTGATCTGAATCACGCGCAGAATGGAAAACCTAAGAACTTTGCTTAAGAAAATATTGAAAATCATATACAAGTCAGACGACAGTAAAAAATCCTTTCATCGAGTACCAACAATATAGTGTGTTGAGCATTTTTATATACAACAGGATTTGGAAGATATTGAATTTCCAAAATTATTTTTTTTACCTGACTCCCTCCCCTTAATTCCATTCCCAAAACCGCTGAAAACTGATCTTATCAAAGTTGTCACAGTCTAATTTTAACAACAAAAAAAAAAATTGTCTCGATTATATGAAAACTTGATGCTATTTTTATTTTCGTCCAGCAATTACTTGATTCGAAAATATGTACTTTTAATTCTTCTAAATCCAGCAAATTAAATAAACTAACTACAATTTTTTGTCAATAAAATATTTGCAGTCACGCAGATTTTTATAAACTGATTATCAGTTCTGTTGATTGTGAAACTTTTGGATTCTTATCTCAGTAGTAAAAATACTGAAGCAAAGAAGTTTCTAAGCTTCAAAGTACATAATTATCCTAATTCAAAGAATCAGGATAAGCCTTATCGACGCAACATATTCGGCAAGTTATGTAGGTCGTATTGGAGGATGAGTCAGGGTTAAGCGATTTGAGCACTGAACCACACGACCAACTATTCGAGCGATACGATCGTATGGCACGTGGGACACGTACTGTTCTATACACACTGTGGTGTATATCCTACACCAGTTCTCGGGTGTCTCGGTATCTCGAAAGCACCAACTTTTATTCCCTTGCTGAACTTTATGCTCGCGTTAGACAGATGCTGACGCAGTGCATGGATATTATAGTGCGTCAGTTTATTTCCTCGCGAATTTTTATGACAGAAGTATGTTTTCAGCATGTTATTTGTTGTGGTCCCGGTAAAAGCTCGCTCATGCTGTTTTGCATAAGTCAAACAGAAGTTTCTGCATAACGTGATTTCATAAAAATATGATTAGTATGCCAGTTTAATTACTTTCCATTTTTTGTGAGATTAGAAAATAATTTTCATAGCGTCGATTTTTCAAACGGAGTTAATTAGGTAGATTTTATTTTATATAAATCAAATGGAAACTTCTGCATAATTTATTCTGTAAAAAAGTAGAAGCTTTCACTTTTTTCTCCATTTTGACCATTCTGTGTACCCTGATATGAAAAAGTTACAGTAAGAATGTCAGTTAAATTATTATTATTAATTATTAATAATCAGAATATAATTGGTTCTGATACACATAATTTATATCGTTCATGTCGTTTTCAACTCGCCTTGTTGATTGCATAAAACCCATATTTCAAACATTTCTGCAACCTTTTTGGAAAAAGTTATTTATGAACGTTTCTGTTGTCAGAATTCGTAAATCCGACTTCCAGTCGAAAAGACCCCTCGAAATTTTATTTTTCAAGACATGGATTTTTCACCTTCACTATTTTTCTATAGTCGTATATTTGATCACAGAAAAAATACCTTTTTCAAAGGTTTTTGGAGCTATTTTAGAAAAAGTGATTTTTGACCTTTTCTGATGTCAGAATTTGTAGACTCGACTTCCGGTCGCAAAATGTCGAAGATGAATCCTCGAAATTGTATTTTTCGATATATAGAATTCCGCCCATCACTATCTTTCTAAATTCACATATCTCATCGTTAAAAACAGTCATCTCAGTAATTTCTAGTCATTTTGTTCAAGAAATTATTTTTTACCTTTTCTGATGTCAGAATTTGTAAATCCGCGTATTGTACATGGCAGAAAATATCAATATGAAAACTTTCTAACGTGAAATAAAAAAAAAAAATTGAATCAACGGTTCATAGGAATACATGTGGCAGCTAGTACAGCGCAAGCTACTTCGATATCTAGAACATATGGATGCTTTTATCGAAAAACTGCGAGCTTTTATCGAGAAAAACTATGTTTTTCTCTAGGGACGTCGGATGGTAAGATGAGATTTTCATCAGCTGTGGTATTGCAGCCACATGAGACCGTGTCTTTATTCTCGCATGCACCGATCTTCGATTGTTGACTTTTTGTTCGGTTTGCAAGCCGATACTCGATACATACTAGCGAACAATCTGCCGGAGGCGCTTATGTTCATACACAGCGGTCGAGAATACCCTCGAAATTCCCTTAAAGCCAGATCGGAAGTTATCAGCGTTAAATAATCGATTGCACGTGAGAGAAATTTGGAATCTATAGAAGCGAGTATTATCCAACATAATAGCGGCTACAAGAGGGTTGAACCGGTATAATTCTCGTCACGCGACTATACTACACTTAGCTGTGTGTATCTCTTTCGATGTTACGCTACAGAATCGTATAAGAAAGAAAGAGAGGGAAGAGAGCGTATAAATATGGTACGGCCTTAAAATAAACTTTTCTGGATGCTCTCCAGAGCTTGAGATAAACTCTGATTAACGTCGCTCCAGTTTCAAGATCTCACTATGAGCTCTCTTACTGTCTTTCTCTTGTCACTTATTATTCTTCTTTCTTAGTAGCTCAGTCGTAAGACGGCACTTTTATAAAATACTTTGCACATTTTGTAGGCTATAATACTTGGTATATTTGTATATACCATTTGTAGAATACACAGAGGGGTTCCATATTATTTTCAGTTCAAGAACGACGAGATTGATCCATGAATATTTAAATTTGAGCACTTCCAAAGTTTACGGTGATGAGAAAAAAAACAAAAAAATTTGCACAACTCGGTTCAAATTTTGCAGCACAACATTTTTTGTTACTATTAAAGGCCTGAACCTAAGTACATTTTTTTATACACCGAGAGAAAAGATTTCATTGACGCCAAAAAAATGGGTGGATTAATTTTTTTTCATTGATTTCAATGAAATAGTGCATTTGAATTTCAAAGAGAACATTTCATTTTCTGTAAATATCGATTTACTTAGTGAGCATATAATAAAGAAACAGTTTCATTGTTTTAAAGAGACGTTTTCATTGGTTCAAAGAAACGTTTTTATTGATCTCTCTCTCGCACCTAACCTCACTTTTTTGTTTTTCGGTTCTCCCGAACGAACGGCTTCGAGTTTCGAGGAGCCAGAAGGTTAGCTTATTTCTGCCATACTTCCTTACATACTCACAAAATTTGAGGTTTATCTGCCGCGTATTTCAGGAAAAAATAGGATTCGAAATTTTGAGGTGGTAAGAAGGTTTCATTGAATCAGAGACGATGTCTTTGAAATGAATGAAAAAGGTTCATTGGTTTAAAGAAATGTTTCTTCGAATCAATGTCACTATTTTTCATTGAGTTTGGGATCATTCAAAGAAAAGATAGTATTGAAATTCAAGTATTTCATTTCATTGGCAAAGATTTCCGTGAATCAATCAAACTTTTTCTCTCGGATTATTTTTAGTATCAAATTTTTTTGCAATTATTATAGCTAACTTGAAACATTTGTTCCTTATCAATTAAATATAATATTTTTGTACCTTAATAATCCATATTTATTCAGTGAAGAAAATATAATTTGTTGAAATTCCCATCATGTGTTGTTGTCCATCTTTATTTATCTATGAATTGATAAAAATAAAAAGGGCAGACATTTTTTCCAAAGTTTCATCTCTCGAGACTGACGGACATTTTTCTATTTCTCGTAATGCCCTTGAAACTGGATCCCTGTAGACTTTGATAAAGCACAGCTTACTCAGCACCGTTGAGGCTTCGAACCGGTCGTCGAGGTTCGATAAATGTTTTGCAAATCCAATTCTCGATTGACGCTATAAACTCTGTTGAATGCTGATTTGCGGGCGTACACATACTCTGCACACGGACTGCGATAGTATTAAATACAGAGACGAATGCCAATAGGTATACGCGGTTCAGACGGAACGTTGGCAAACTTCCATAAAGTCTGTTCAAGTATCAACACTCACTGCAGCAGACATATCGAGTACGTACACTGCACTAGCACGTCGAGAAAATAAATCTAATATAAGAAAAATGGTTTTGCCGTGTGGCAATACCATTTCTCGTCACTTAGTCCGATGTCAAGGAAAATGGCCTAATGGTTACTAACATTTTCGTAATTTTTATCATTGAAGGAATGCTTTTCTAATTTCTGATCTTGTCAATCAGTATTTTTTATAGGTTTAAAAAATTTTAAACTACGATAAATTTTCCAGCTTTTTCGTATTATAAGGTGGTCAAGAATCAAGCAGAAAAGTTTCTATACTTTTTTATTTTTATTTGCACAGTCCATTTTATTTTTTTTAATTTACTTAGATTTTTGACACCTTATATGCAATTCTAAAAAAACGGATCAATATTTGATCTATAAATATAAATATTTTTTCATATTAAAAAATGTGGAAAAAGGTTTTTGTTTTTGTTTTCAACTATATTTGGGCGCCAATTTGGTACTTTATTGGATATATAAAAATGCGTTCACAAGAATTGAAAATACATATTTGTGCAAAGATGTAAGCCAAACCACCAAAGTCGAAAGTACGAGGAATTTATTTGAAAAGTATTGATCCAAGAAATTTCTTCATGCTTAAAAAAAAATGTCTGGGTGTCTCGGCATTTTGCACGGGGATTTTTTGTGAGGATCGGAAAAATCGTTCAAAATGGATATTGTGGATAAAGGCTTAACACTACATTTTTTGATTCTTTCCCTTTTTCAGTTACTGAAAAATGGAATCGAATTTTTTTATCCGGATATACGATATAAATTCCATGCCTATATGATTCTATGATATTAAGGGTATTTTTTTCACCATGACAACCACTGCAGCATGTAAAATCCTCTCGAAATTTGACATACAGAAAACGGACTGCAATTCATTGTTCATGCAACTGACCTGAGTAACAAAAAAAGAAAAGCTTCACCATGTAGTTCCAGAGTATTCAGAAGAGGATATCAATTTTGTACTCTAGCTGCTCGGTGCGTTTCAATTGCAAACCACGTAGCATGGCCTAAAGCTTATTTCGTACATTGTTTTATCTCTGAACAGCGTGTCTTTTTTATTTTATTTTTTTTTGGGTACCGTTGCTTTCCTGTGAAGGATGGAAATTGGACACTGCTGCTGGGGGCAAATCCGTCGCGAAAGCGCCATCCACTAGAAACATTTAATGGACGACCTGAAGCCATTGCTGAAACTCGTCGTTCGAAAACGAAAAGCCCACGAATTTTACTGCTGAAGCTATTGGCTTTGACGCAGGTAACTTTTTGGTTTGCTGATGGAGAAAACAATGGTCAGTCACGTGTAAACTAAAGAAGGGGGTTACCTCGAAACGGAGAGAAACTTTTGAATTAACTTTGTTTTACGCTTAATACTTTTTTGGCAGCTTCGAAACTTTTTCTTAGCTATATTGAATACACCATACCACTATTCTGGAACAAGATTGATGAGATTCGTAAAAGTTGAGCAGCTATTCACACTCAGTTTAGTGCACGAATTATGGCTGTGAGATTTTTCTTGTTACCAGGTTTTAATAACTATAGTATTTAATTTAATAAAAATTTTTTTGTTAAATATTATTTTATATAATAACATTTATTTTGTTAAATATTATTTTATTTAATAAAAAATCGACATAGAATTTACGCGATAGTAATTATTTTTGTATGAAATTTAGAATTTTGTTATGATTGCCAAGATTTTTTTAAATACTATTTTATAAGAATTGTCAAAAATTCAACCTCGAGACTTCAAAACCAAAATATTAACGCTATTAATAAAATCCCTATCCATTATATCAGAGTTTGAAAAAAAAACACTTTTTCCCATTTTTAAGCGAAGAAATGCGGAAATTTGTACTTTTTTTCTAGTAACTACATGTTTTCACATCTATTAAAATTGTTTGTATATAAAAGTTGTATAACAAATGCAATGTGAAAAAGTGCTAAAAATTAAATAGCGTATTTAAGCAAATAATTAAAACAATTAATATAATGAGGAAAATAGGTCATTTAAATTTGTTGAGTTGAATGAACTTAAAATATGAAAATCTTCTGAGTTTTATTAAATATTACGATAAAGCGTGAACTCAACCTAGATTGACCTGACTCGCTCACCTTCTCACCTAATTGTAAGCGTTGAAAGGTTAACACTTTTCACTTTACCGTCGAAGTCTTTGAAGCATTCGTTTTAATAAAAAAGCGACTTCAGCGCTAATGAAGTTTTGACGTTGCTCTCGAGCTCATTTTATGAATCGCGAAATTAACGTTGCGTCTTAAGTTGCGCATCTCATCCCTCTTCTATCGCTCTTTCTTAACACACTTTCTATTTGCCACCTTTCCTTGGTCTGTTGTTTGGAAAACGCAATTTCGTTAGTTCTCGCACAAAGACGAACTTAACTGGGTCGTGTCTCCGTGGCACTAAGAACGCCTCGGGCAAGCTGCATATAAGCTTTCCATCTCATCCCTATTCGCTTTGTGTGACTATCTAAGTCATTCGACATCTTCACTTTCGACTTGGACTTTGATGTCTTTTGTTACTATTGTTTTCTCCACTACTTCAACCTTCATTAAACGGATCGAAACAAACTGAAAATACAAAGTTTTTCACTTGGCTCTCGTTTTTCCTCAATCGTAAATTTTTAATTAATACATTTTAATTAAACCTATTCTGTAACTCAAAACAATAATTCAATTAACAATTGCGTGAGTAATAACAAATAATGAAACAAAATTGGCATTCATAACGAAGTTACTCTTTTTGCTTCCTCATAGAGGAAGCTTTGTTTTCATGAAAAAAACAAATTTCGAGATTTTTATGTGAGGACACTTAGAATTGTCCAAAACGTCCAGAAAAGTGATCTAGAAAAAATGTCCGTATGTCCGTACAACTCCGAAAATTCGAACGCCGATAACTCGAGGACGGTTTTATATATCGCGCTCAAATTTGGCACACAAATGTAGCAGCAGGCCCTCTTCAACAGTAGCAATTTTGGACAAAATCTGTGCGTAAATTTCGATGTTATGCCGTTTTGAATTTTTTTAAAAAAGGAGGTGTTCGCTCTAACTTTTGTAAAATTTAGTCTATTTTGCTAAATAGTTGGTTATAAGAGCAGGTGCACTTAATGTTGTTTGGTATTGAATTTGGCTCGAATCAGTAAAGTGGTTCAGATTTTATGGAATATTGAATTTTTCAAAAAATTGACATTATCGCTCTATTGTAACTTTTGCAAAACTTGTGATAGCGATCTCAAATTTTGTATATAAATGAAACAATATTCAGCCATTATATATGTATTTCTACATTTCATCAGCTTAACTGGTATAACGGTTTGACAGAAATTGATACGCCGACCGAGAAAACAACAAATGTCGCCAACTGTAGTAATTTCTATGGCCTTTTCGGCTCCCTTAATGAAAAAGGGGCACCGCTATTGAAATATGGGAGAGCAAGGATATTGACGTCAACGTAGGCACAGATGTCACTTCTTGTCAAGTAAATTTGGACTGTGATGTCGTTGTTCAGGGATTTCTTGAATTTATGCCCTGACGCATCGCTGAAACGTCAGAATGGTAGAGACTATACTGTGGGAATAAAGGTTCGGGGATGCATGTAGTGCTGCATGTGCCAACTGGACGCGACCCCGCGTCGACGACGTATGTAGACGTAGGTAGGCCGCCGGAGTAGAGCCGTCGACGTCAGAGATAGGCACTACATACATACACATATCATAGTTAGATAGCCGCTCTGTCCATCCGAAGTAGCGAGACCGTGTAACGAATCGTCGTCTCTTCACGCTCTAAAAGCACGAACACCCGGCGCGAAATGGTGTACTTATAGACCGTGATGAGCTCAGTGTTCAAATACGGGAATAAAAATGCCATTAAGGGGCGAACTCGTGACAAGAAACACGCGTCTAGCGCTAAGAACAAATCGGAACACTCGAGAAAGAAAAACAAACGTGATCTGATCAGAGTTGTGAAGATTCTCTGATCCTCGTTGCCAAGTTCACGGTTCGTCACTGCAAAACTGATAGACCGTGATGAGCTCAGTGTTCAAATACGGGAATAAAAATGCCATTAAGGGGCGAACTCGTGACAAGAAACACGCGTCTAGCGCTAAGAACAAATCGGAACACTCTAGAAAGAAAAACAAACGTGATCTGATCAGATTTGTGAAGATTCTCTGATCCTCGTTGCCAAGTTCACGGTTCGTCACTGCAAAACTGATAGTCGTGAGTACGAGACGTAGTCTCGTCTAAGTTGAATTCGACGCGGTAACCGGAAGTCCAAAAACGTGAGCCAAACTTTCTGATTAACTGGACGGATATGCGATCCCGAGATCACGATACAAGGACTTGGTAAATTTTGGGAAAGCTTATCCGACTGCCAAGCTAATGGCTCACTGAAAGTGAGAATTTGCGCAGGAAGTAAGGGTGGAATGGCACGTGAGGTTATAATTTAAACACGAATTTCGAAATATTAAAGCGCTGTGCAGACCATTCAGATGATTAATCAAAGGGGATACGACGATGTGATTCAGAAATACACAGGAATGTTCTACGTAAGTGTTTGGTTGATAGAGAAAGACGCGTTCGCTAACTTGGTTTGTGAGAAGAAGAAGGTATTGAATTAATTTTAGTCTCTAGTGTCTGGCGTGTCGTATTTATCACGCATAAATAACATATTACTAAATAGCAAAAGCAGTATCAAGATCGAAACATAAATAATAAATCAATTGCTTGTGCAAAGAAGTGTTTGATTTATTCAATTTTTTGTCCAACAACCGGTATAATTGAAGCGGAAATTTTCTATGTATGTGTCTCTCTATATTATAAAAAGATCTCGCCGTGTGAAGAATCGATGGACTTAGAAAAATGGGGGGGTCTGTGAGACACCAAGCCCGTATTTTTCTAAGTCCTTTTCCAAAAACATAGGTCCCCCAAAGGTGGGGGGCCATTGGGGGGGGGGCACCCTTGTATATATATATATCTATGTTTGTAGCCACTATCGAAGATCCCGGAGAATAGGGAGCCAGGGGATAACTGAATCCCGGAAAATAGGGAATCCTAAGGGTTGCGGATATTTCGAGGAACCCTAAGTGTTATAAGGATCACACGGAATAGGAAGATCTTGAGGGATACAGGTATCCCTAGGGGCAGAGGGATCCCTAGCGACAGAGGGATTCCGAGGGACAGAGGGATCCTGAGAGACGTAGGGATCCCGAGGGACGCAGGGCTCCCGAGGGACGGAGGGCTCCCGAGGGATGGAGGGCTCCCGAGGGACGGAGGGCTCCCGAGGGACAGAAAGCTCCCGAGGGACAGAGGGGTCCCGAGGTACAGTGGGATCCCGAAGGATAGAGGACTCCCGAGGGACGGAGGGCTCCCGAGGGACAGAGGGATCACGATGGACAGAGGGCTACTGAGGGACAGAAGGGTGTCGAAGGACAGTAAGCTCCCGAGGTACAGAGGGATCCCTAGGGATAGAGGATTCCCGAAGTACAGAGGGATCCCGAAGGATAGAGGGCCCCCGAGGGCACAGGCCCTCCGAGGGTCAGAGGGCTCCCGAGGGATAGAGGGCTCCCGAGAGTTAGAGGGCTTCCGAGGGACAGAGGGCTTCCGAGGTACAGAGGGCTCCCGAGGGACATAGGGCTCCCGAGGGTCAGAGGGACCCCGAGGGTTAGAGGGATCCCGAGGGTCAGAGGGATCCCGAGGGTCAGAGGGATCCCGAGGGTCAGAGGGATCCCGAGGGATAAGGAGATCCTAAGTCATATGGGGATCACATGGTATAGGGAGATCTCCAGGGATCAGGGGAACCCGAGGATTAGGGCGATCTCGAGGGATAAGGGGAACCCGAGGATTAGGGCGATCTCGAGAGATAGAACAATCCTGAGGTTTGGAGAAATTTCGAGAGATAAAGGAATTCCGAGAGATGGGATTCCTGAGATTTCGGGAGACATCGATAAATAGAACAAGCATTAATATTGACGCGATAAGCTAAAACAATAGCATCCATAAAATCATTTTTTTTTTTCAATTTAAAGAAATTTATCATTTGTTTTAAATTCCATTAAGGTGTATGCACCAAACTTAAACGATTATATCTCAGTTTAATTCAACTTGGAATGTGTCAATTACAGAGCATTCCATTAATTATTTTCTGAGATATGTAGGAAGGCATGAAACGGAGAATTACGTAATTATTGTTATATATATTTGTGTAATTGTTCTTCTTCACTTCGTATTTCCAGTTTATTTTAAGTTCTCGGTCGTACTGCTGGCCTGTCGTACTAGTTGATGATTTCGGCGGTCCGCTTGTCTGTCAACATTGAAGTCAACCCGCGTAACGCACCGAGCTCGACACGTGAGACAACTTTCAACACGAGATCAGCTTCGCTCCGTCATGGTTGTAGTTATAACACCGACAATAGTAGTTGTGTGCACTTGGCGAACACTAACTCAGCAGCGTAAAAAGTCCCACTGGGAACACAGACCACGGCTACCCTAGTAGGATTGTGTATCATACCATGCGTATCATCGAGTTTATCAGAGTAACTCTCCATATGCGGACACAGTACAACGATAATCAACTCCACGCTGTGTGCCGTCGACGCGACAACTCTCGTTACGATATTTCTTTGGCAACTGTTTCCGGTCAGTCATTTGTGTGGAACTCCACGTGGCATATAATAAAAACATAAGTGCCCATTTGTATGAACACTGAAAAAAAAATCTACTTGAAATATAATTTATAAATACTGAAAGTTCTTCCAAATAAATTTGTATATTTAATTTCATATACAAATACGATGTAAAATTAATGTATGGTATAGGAAAAACAGTAAAGACTTTAATAATTGTGCTGTATCAGTAAGAAATTTAAAAAAACACACATTTTTATAACAATGTTAAAAACATGTTTTTATAGTTTCAGTTTAACCACTTTTTATGTAAACCTCTTTGATATTTCTCAAAGTGATCTAGTTTTTACCACTATTTGAGATCACCTATAATTTCCAACGAGTAAAGTACATCCATCTTGCAAATTGTTCTTTCATTACGTTACGATGTTTACAAAGCTACGTCTACACGGAAGCCAAAATTGATCAACATACTCGTTCATAGAGTTTGCTTTATAACATCGTAAAATGATGAGGAAGCAACTTCCAACGACTACTTTGGACCCTTTTTTCAGATCTTTTCTTTTTAACCTGAACATAATTTTTATTTTTATGTAAAAGGAAAAAAGCGATTGAATTTACAGAGAACGCTGCATATAACATGTAGGCGAGAACTGCAATTACGCAACTAACGTTTAAATTGCTTCTGAAAATTAATAACAATTAATTTTTTATTGTTAAAATAGGGTCACTAATAAATCAGCCGTTTTCGGATCATTTCCTTTTGTTAAAAGAAATTGTCAATATTGTAGGCCAAAATGAAAGAAATTTATAAAAATAAAAAAAAAACATGGACATAATTTTTATTTTTATGTAAAAGGAAAAAAGCGATTGAATTTACAGACAACGCTCCATATAACATGTCGGCGAGAACTGCAATTACGCAACTAACGTTTAAATTGCTTCTGAAAATTAATAACAATTAATTTTTTATTGTTAAAATAGGATCAGGAATAAATCAGCCATTTTCGGATCATTTCCTTTTGTTAACAGAAATTGTGAATATTTTAGGCCAAAATGAAAGAAATTTATAAACAATGAAGAAAAAAAATTAAAACAATTGCATCTTAAATAACGAATAATTATCGGCGACTTTGTCACTTCTTTCTGAAAACTGATAACAATTAATTGTTTATTGTTAAAATAGGATCACCAATAAATCAGCCATTTTCGGATCATTTCCTTTTGTTAAAAGAAATTGTTAATATTGAAGGCCAAGATGAAAGAAATTTATAAGCAATGAAGAAAAAAAATTAAAACAATTGCATCTTAAATTACAAATAATTATCGGCGACTTTGTGACTTCTTTCTGAAAATTGATAACAATTAATTTTTTATTGTTAAAATAGGATCACCAATAAATCAGCCATTTACGGATCATTTCCTTTTGTTAAAAGAAATTGTCAATATTGTAGGCCAAAATGAAAGAAATTTATAAAAAATGAAAATAAAAAACATGAACATAATTTTTATTCTTATGTAAAAGGAAAAAGCGATTGAATTTACAGAAAACGCTCCATATAACATGTACGCGAGAACTGCAATTACGCAACTAACGTTTAAATTGCTTCTGAAAATTAATAACAATTAATTTTTTATTGTTAAAATAGGATCAGGAATAAATCAGCCATTTTCGGATCATTTCCTTTTGTTAAAAGAAATTGTCAATATTTTAGGCTAAAATGAAAAAAATTTATAAACAATGAAGAAAAAAATTAAAACAATTGCATCTTAAATTACAAATAATTATCGGCGACTTTGTGACTTCTTTCTAAAAATTGATAACAATTAATTTTTTATTGTTAAAATAGGATCACCAATAAATCAGCCATTTTCGGATCATTTCCTTTTGTTAAAAGAAATTGTCAATATTGTAGGCCAAAATGAAAGAAATTTATAAAAATTGAAAAAAAAAACATGAACATAATTTTTATTTTTATGTGAAAGGAAAAAGCGATTGAATTTACAAAAAACGCTCCATATAACATGTAGGCGAGAACTGCAATTACGCAATTAACGTTTAAATTGCTTCTTAAAATTGATAACAATTAATTTTTTGTTGTTAAAATAGGATCACCAATAAATCAGTCATTTTCGGATCATTTCCTTTTGTTAAAAGAAATTGTCAATATTGTAGGCCAAAATGAAAGAAATTTATAAAAAATGAAAAAAAAAAACATGAACATAATTTTTATTTTTATGTAAAAGGAAAAAGCGATTGAATTTACAGAAAAGGCTCCATATAACATGTAGGCGAGAACTGCAATTACGCAATGAACGTTTAAATTGCTTCTGAAAATTGATAACAATTAATTTATTATTGTTAAAATAGGACCACCATTTTCGGATCATTTCCTTTTGTTAAAAGAAATTGTCAATATTTTAGGCCAAAATGAAAGAAATTTATAAAAATTGAAAAAAAGATTAAAACAATTGCATCTTAAATTACAAATAATTATCGGCGACTTTGTGACTTCTTTCCACAACTCTATTCTATTAGTTCTCAGAATAAGGCTCACCTTAAGTCGAGGCGCGACGCATGCACTTTACATTCGGCTTATCGTAGGATATGCGGCCAGTCGCGGTGCAACGATAAGCTATTAGTCGTAAAGTGCGCTTGCGTGGACTCTCGCTTGTCGAAGCTCGCGTTTCGTCACGTATGACCTGTCGTTGTTCCTTTATCGATACCAAACGACTAACACTCACGCATTCTCTCTAATTATTCATCACGCGCTTTTACCTCGCTTTTTTCACCAGGATAGAATTATGAAAAAAAATTGCAATACAATAGAATTTTCTCAAAACAAAAATAAAAAAGAAAATCGATTAATTTTTCCACAAAAACTACCATTCTGCGACTATTTTCACATTCGAAAACCATTCCTACGCACACGGAGACAAATTTTTATGTTGTGACAACAACATAAAACGAGGACAACAAAAATTGTTACATTAGGCTTACAAAAAAATTGTCCAGCCCAGCAAACAGATTTGTCAGCCGAACAAAAGATTTTTCAACATACCGAAACTGATTCGTCAGCCGAACAAAAGATTTGCCAGCCTAACGTAACGATTTTTGTTCTCCTCGTTTTATGTTGTCACAACATAAAAATTTCTTTCCGTGCAATTGAAAAATTTGTGCTATATATTTTGAATAAAAAATGAAAATGAAAAAAAAAAATTTGCTGATTCAATGAACCAATTTCGTAATGATCCGAAAACTGGAATTAAAATAGAACTTCTTAAAACACAAATAAATTTAAAAAATCAACTAAATTAATCACCAAATCTGGCTGTTTATTGGTATCATCACATTTAAAACCGTTTCTATGAAATACAAAAAAAAAATTTGTGCTACTTCCATTCACAAAAAATCAATCTGAAGTCCATTATGTTCGCTGATGGGTTTTAGGTCAATATTTGAAGATCTTTGTTGAGCCATTTCAATAGACCATTTAGTAATAGCAAATGTTTGTTTCATCCTTAAGAATGAAAATAATGGCCACGGAAGGAAAATGGATTTTTCTTGAAGGTATTTCCTCCGTCTTTCAAACATTACAGTCGAAGCTGTGGTCTCTCGCGATTCTATTTAACGCGTCAGGGTGTCGTGAGATGTTCGGGCGCATATACGAAAATAGTACAAGAAAGGAGAACATTACTCACGATCATTTTTCTTCGTCGCTTCGGTTGAGAGTGTCGAGAGTTTGCTCCGTCTAACAATGAGTATAAAGGTCTGCGTTTGTGAATGTGTCTGATTGTGTTAGTGAGTAAAGGCGAGTAAGAGATTACTGGTTACACATAGCATACGTACATGTTTTGTTGTTGCGCAATATATTCGCGCATGCAAAAGCGTATTTGCATTCGCACACTTGTACAACGGGATCGTACGTAGAACTATCTTAAGCCTCTTACAGATAGTTGAACAAGGGAATCTCGCTGTCTCTAGTTATATAGGTATTACCATAGCATCTGTAAGCACCGCCATATTGGAAATGTATCGAAGTCTCATGAGACTTTTAGCATATACATATAATCCCAGCAGTATCAGACCGTGAAACAAGTATTGAATTTCCAAGAAAATTTATCGTGAAATAATTTCTGCAATAATAATCCGTGATACTCATAAAAACACGTTTTTACAATAGTGTGCGTAAAATTCGATTTTACACCTCGATATTCCGGGTGTAAAGTGCTACTTTTTTCAACACTGTGCGTAAAAATCGATTTTACAACTTGCGGGCGTAAAATGAAAAATTGGGTTTTTTGCGTTTAAACGGGTCCAAAAATGCGGGCGTGAAATGAAAAACTCGGATTTTTGTGTTTAAATATCCGATTCATACAAAGAAAAAGAAAACGAGAGGGTTCTTATCATACTTCGGATGCTTCAAATTCTACCTTCCCGATTCTACCGATAATATCCGATATATAATTTTGTTAGATTTCGTTTCTTATAATTATAATTATAATTATTTATATTGAACAATACTTTTGTTCCTGTATCACTTATATATTTTGATATAATCTAATATGAAATGAAAAATATATTTTTGCCGTTAAAAGCTAATATTGGTTTTTTTTTAAACAAGAAAGTATTTTTTGCGGGGGGGGGGCTCCGCCCCTCAACCCCCCCTCGGGGGCTTCGCCCCCTGCCGCCCTGTACCCGCACCGGCGCCTGCCTCGAACCCCACTTCAATAATTTCTTGATTTATCGCGGTATAATATAGTACATTACGATACTAGTGCGAAAAAACTTTTTCTGGCGAGTGTGAGTTTGCAACACGAGCCGAAGGCGAGTTTTGCAATCACACGAGTTAAGAAAACGTTTTTCGCACGAGTACCGTACAAAATTTTATTTCACGAGGTGTGTAAATGGGGTTTGATGCACGTGAAGCGGGCGTAAAACCGCGTTTTACGCACGGAGTGATATAAAGTTATTTACATGCACGAATTTTCCGCACACTATTGCAAAAAATATCGTATGCAACGCGGGCGCACGATTTACGACCTTATGCTGATCAGCACGCGGGCGTAAAACCGTCCTTTACGCCCATGTTACATAATATACTATTACATTTTTAATAACCACAGCAAAAATTTATTTCTCATGAAATTTCACGGAATTTTGTGAGTTCATTTTTCATCGCATTGAGAATATCTGCCTATTTTATAATAGCACTTTACGATACTAGTGCGATAAGAAAGCCTTAAGAAAACGTTTATCGCACGAGTATCGTACGAAATTTTATTTCAGAAGGTGGAAAAATAGGCTTTTATTTTAAAAGGCGTGAAAGGAAGGCAAAATCGATCGACATACTTTCTCATAGCTTTGTAAATAAATAATAAAGATAGCTTTGTAAAAGGCAAAAAATAATGAGGAAGCAATTGGCAAGGTTATACTTCGCAGGTTTTTAAATTTTTGTTTTATGCTTTTTTTTGTAAATAATAGTAACAGCAATAATCCAAAATAATAATCGTAGATGATAATGAAAAATGCCACGACAATCGAAATAGTAGACAAAAATAATTTCTTCCATTATTTTTATAGGTTTTAAAAATAAATCCGTGTTAGAAAATATATTTTTTAAATAAAATATTCATATTTTGCGCAAAGATTAAACCAGTTGACTTGCTGATGTTTTCTTTTCTAAATATACATATAGCAATAATGAACCATTTAATATGTTGTATCCGCAAAAACGATCATTATTATTACCGTAATCGATATCCCGGTTATGTCATACCCGAGAAATAACTCTAAAGCTGCTGCTGTTACTGACACGTGGCACAAATGATTTGTATTGAATTGTAACGTTTACGTATGATAACTCGCACGTAATACGAGAGAAAATACTGTACAGTCGATGATCCATTTGACAAGAATGGAACTGCAGTCGAAAATATTTTATTCTTAATTATTTTTAAAAATTTACATTATTAAATAAAATTTTCAATTTCTTCATGAAGATTGACATTTCATTTTTTGTAGGTTGCATTTTAAACGAGAAGCGAGGACAATAAATGATACACGTTATGAAGTTTGTAACGAAAACAATACAATATTATTTGTCTAAATATTTTATGAACTATAAAAAAAATTCATAGAGCAACGGAATATTTTTGACATTTTTTTTTCCGATTTGGCATTTTTGACACGTCGTGAGAATAATTAATGGTACGCGCTATGAAGTTTGCAACAAACGTAATACAATATTATTTTTGTAAATATTTTATAAATTATTTAAAAAATCATAAGGTGACTGAATTTTTTTTCCTTTTTTTTTTTTTGCATTTCGACATTTTTAACGCGACGTGGAAGAAATTAATGGCATACGTTGTGAAGATAGAAATAGACATTGAAAATCAAAGCACTGGTATATCGATTTGAAGGGAAGTTGAGCTTCTGCTTTTGATAAGCCTCTTTAGAATTTTGCAAAACGGTGAAGTTATAAGGGAGAGACCTTAAATCAGAGCTTTATCGTCGACTAATCGATCGCACTGTGCAAGTGGAGCTAAGACGGGATTCCCGCACACGCTCGAGCATCGACTCGCCGCGTTCCGGACCTACCTCAATACGTCAGGCACTCTTCTCACGAGCTTTTGACTCTGAGTGTACTCTCCATCGTCCGGCCTCTGTATATCGTAATACGTATGTATATATATCCATATGTACCGGCGCATAACCAGTCCGGGAAGGTGGAGTGCCAATGTACGCTCGTAGACAGGGCCGTATTTCCAATTGATTGAACCTGCACAATTGTAATTATTTAACATAGAATTATGAGCTAAATTAATTTAGTAAATTGTTAAGATGGTAAAAGAAAAGTTGTTGTTTTTTTACAATACAAGCACTCTTAGAAATCTTAAGCCATTAATCGGGCCTGCAAAGTTTTAATTATTTAATGTAGATTTATGAGCTACATTAATTCAGTAAATTGTTAAGATGGTAAAAAAAAAGTTGTTGATTTTTACAATATAGGCTCTCTTAGAAACCTTAAGCCATTAATCGGGCCTGCAAAGTTTTAATTATTCAATGTAGACTTATGAGCTACATTAATTCAGTAAATTGTTAAGATGGTAAAAAAAAAGTTGTTGATTTTTACATTAAAAACACTCTTAGAAATCTAGAAGTATTTATCGGGTCTGCAAAATTGTAATTATTTAATATAGAATTATGAGTTAAATTAATTTAGTAAATTGTTAAGATGGTAAAAGAAAAGTTGTTGATTTTTTACAATAAAAGCACTCTTAGAAATCTTAAGCCATTAATCGGGCCTGCAAAGTTTTAATTATTCAATGTAGATTTATGAGCTACATTAATTCAGTAAATTGTTAAGATGGTAAAAGAAAAGTTGTTGATTTTTTACAATAAAAGCACTCTTAGAAATCTTAAGCCATTAATCGGGCCTGCAAAGTTTCAATTATTCAATGTGGATTTATGAGCTACATTAATTCAGTAAATTGTTAAGATGGTAAAAGAAAAGTTGTTGATTTTTTACAATAAAAGCACTCTTAGAAATCTTAAACCATTAATCGGGCCTGCAAAGTTTTAATTCTTCAATGTAGATTTATGAGCTACATTAATTCAGTAAATTGTTAAGATGGTAAAAGAAAAGTTGTTGATTTTTTACAATAAAAGCACTCTTAGAAATCTTAAGCCATTAATCGGGCCTGCAAAGTTTTAATTATTCAATGTAGATTTATGAGCTACATTAATTCAGTAAATTGTTAAGATGGTAAAAGAAAAGTTGTTGATTTTTTACAATAAAAGCACTCTTAGAAATCTTAAGCCATTAATCGGGCCGGCAAAGTTTCAATTATTGAATGTAGATTTATGAGCTACATTAATTCAGTAAATTGTTAAGATGGTAAAAAAAAAGTTGTTGATTTTTACATTAAAAACACTCTTAGAAATCTAGAAGTATTTATCGGGTCTGCAAAATTGTAATTATTTAATATAGAATTATGAGTTAAATTAATTTAGTAAATTGTTAAGATGGTAAAAGGAAAGTTGTTGATTTTTACAATAAAAGCACTCTTATAAATCTTAAGCCATTAATCGGGCCTGCAAAGTTTCAATTATTGAATGTAGATTTATGAGCTACATTAATTCACTAAATTGTTAAAATGGTAAAAGAAAAGTTGTTGAATTTTTACAATAAAAGCACTCTCAGAAATCTTAAGCCATTAATCGGGCCTGCAAAGTTTCAATTATTCAATGTAGATTTATGAGCTACATTAATTCAGTAAATTGTTAAGATGGTAAAAAAATGTTTTCGATTTTGATAATAAAAGAACTTTCAAAAATCTTAAGCCATTAATCGGTGTAATAATCAATTAATTGATGTAATTACAAATATACATAAAAATATATTAATATAATAAAACATACCAACACTATACGGCTATACGACCGTTGTGCAACTTCGGCAGTCTCTTGAGTTCGGCAGCAGAGATTGCGGCCGTAACTTGGATGGATGACCGCTTAGCCGTGTACCGGCTGGCGCATCAACCAGTGAGCGGAAGGTCAATTTTTCTGAAACCTCGATGTATATACACGGAATGAAAAGATTAGCGGCCATAACCAAAAAATGAGTTGCCACAACCAATCGATCATTCTATTTCCCTTACAACTCAAATGGTAGTGCCAACGATTTGAATGGTACACGGAGAAAATGGTATAGTTGTAGAGGAACCACGGAATTGATAGTGTCAACCAACATGCATGGTAGAATATGGCATTAGCAAGTTATTGTGTGTCAGAACCAACCGATTGGTAACGCCAAACAACCGATTGGACCCCAACCAACCGTTAGTAACGCCGACCAACCGATTGATAATGTCAACCAACCGATTGGTAATGCCAACCAACTAATTGGTAACGCCAACCAAACTACATCTAACGCTCCAAGCATTTAAAGGTTGGTTTTCTCAACTAACCTGTTTTCTCCGTGTAGGGCCAACGATTCGAATGGTAGTCCCAATAATTCAAATGGAAGGCCTAGTCATTGGGTTGGTTAGGTTGAATAATTTTGCGAAAACTAATCGTGAATACCCAGGTGTGGTTGCCCGACACGCGGAGTCCGTCCGACGCTCGGCGGTATGTCGGCAGCAAGTCGGCAGCCGACAATCGGAACCCGACTACGGCCCAGCGTCGATCGAACCTTCAATCCATAACTGTGCCAACATTGGGCTCCGTAGCTGGCACAACGATGGTACCCAGAGTTCTGATGACGTTGGCTGCTAACATTTTGCCGACGCTGTCGCGTTAACCGTAAATTTACGTTTCGCGGCAATATCGGTTCAGTACTGGTAGTCGACATTCCGTCAAAATAATTAACTAAAGTAGAATTAAAATTAATAAAGTAATAAAACTTATACAATTTTTCGTAATTGATAAACGAATATTAAGCAATTCCATCGTTTCTAATTTAAAAAGGCGAAATCATTGTATGTAATTCAATTTATTGAGTTAAATCATTTTCATTATTTTTCACTGTTGTTTTATTTTTGCAATAAACTTCTAAAAACTGTTATGCCATCATAACACCATTAAGAGTGCATACGGTATTAATTAAGTAATACAGGCGAGTGATTTATATACACAATTTGACACTAAATTTTCCAAGATGAGGATAACCGAGTGAGCAAGATCGTGGACTACTAGTTCCAAGGTTGCAGGTTCGAGCCCCATCAGCGCCGGAAAAATTTATTCTAGCATTTCCAAAAAATAGTGGTGAAAAATCCTTTAAAAAACAGGTTAGAATGATTAAAAAGCATTAGACAGTACTGGGCGAACGTCGTTTACAAACGTCCTACCGTTGTTATCATTTCGACATGGTGCCGACGCTACACCGTCCTTATCGACAATGTCGCGCCGACATTCCCACGTCGGCCGGCACTGTCGTTCCGATACTCGCCCGACTTGAAAACCGCACCTTGGTAGTAGAGATGACTATTCGATATAGTTGCGGTAACTAATTTTTGAGGGCTTATGTACAGCAAATTGAAAATGTAGTTGTCACAACCAAACAATTCTTTCCGTGTACGTAAGTAAATTACTTTCGTGTGTACACCGGGAACTCAGAAGAATATACGGCCGTCTGTACCGGTAGAGGTTTTCCGCAATTTCCCCGTGCCAATGGCGAATGCGGTACAGTGTAGCAAAGTCGGCTACGGACGCATAGGAAGTTAGGTTAGCTTAGCAAAGTGCTGGTATGGAGTGATAGTAGGGGAAGGTTTGCGGGGAGGGGGGCTAGGAAAAAACCATCATGGGTGTACCTCAAAACTGCACGGAAAGAAATGTTTGGTTGTGGCAACTACGTTTTCGATTTGCTGTACACGAAGTCTATAGTATATTACACCCCTAGGGCAGTAAAGTAAGAAATGTCTCAGATCACATGTAATTGTCGGCCGAGGCGAAGCCGAGATCGTCAAACATGTGATCTGAGGCTTTCTTATTTACTGCCCGAGGAGTGTATACGATTTTTTTTCTCACCTCCGGGCCGAAAGCGACAACTTTCGTTCCGCTGCGCGGAACGAAGTTCCCGGTTTTCGGCTCCGTCGATGAGAAAAAAAATTAGTTGCCTCAACCATATCGAATAGTAACCTCAACTATTCACGATTACTTCTCGCGAGATTAGTTAGGTTAACTAATCCAATTGTTGGGACTACCACTCGAATAGTTGGGACTACCATTTGAATCGTCGGTATTATCATTCGAATCGTCGGTATTACCATTCGAATCGTTGGTATTACCATTTGAGTTGTAACATAAATAGAATAATCGATTGGTTGTATCAACTCATTTCTTGGTTATAGCAACTAATCTTTTTTTTTCCGTGTGGAACTGAATATTAACATAACAAAATAAAAAATTCAAATGAATGTTATAAAAATATAAAAATCCGCAATCAACTAATATTTGTCGCCTATACACTTCCTATGAATATGACAATTTTTTATAGACAGGTTCTAAAAAAAAAAAATTCTTCGATTCGTTCGCCAGTTGATATACGTTAAAATAGGTCCTTTGATAAAAGTACGACAGCGACGAATGATATTGGCTGTATATATCAAGAATATATTCTATATTCGTCTGTATTATCGTAGGGCCCTTGCGACATATGTTTGCTATGTGAAAATCCTGCCACTTATCCCGAGGGAAATTTCAACGTTGTTCGCCTTTGCAGAACATCGTCGCGTACACGTCTTGAAATGTATATACATATCCATATATATATATATGTGTGTTTTTTTGCTCAGTGTTAATATAGAAATATAACCACAGACATACATATAGTCGATGTCACGAATGGAGGAGTAAGAGAACCGTGAACTTGGCCGGTTGTCGCGTATGGTTGCCCTTAGGTCACGTTCTCGACTTGTATTGTCTCTTTCTCTGGTTCTTCGTGACACGTGAACCATTGTTACTCGTTCATAGCTGGCAGCTATGGTTAAAAGCGGAGCCTTTCTCGCCTTCGGGTGCGAAGCGCAACTTTCGCACGATACGAGTCTCGAATGTGGGAAATCTTCAATGAAGTTTGCTGCAAATTGGATTGGATAAACTGTGCTACAGTTGCAGGGGACGTTTCTTTCCAACCATCACAAGAATTTCTCACTCCTTCACTGGTACTACGTCCTACAAGTCACGTTCGCCCTTTAGAGGATTTGACGTTACGTTCTGCACACACGCCTTATTTCATTTTCTGCGACTATTCTGGAATCGTGAATCACCTATGGATTTTTCGAAGCATCGAAATATCGGAAAATGTACTGTCATTTTCCAGCCCTTACAACAGTAATGCTTCATAGGGCAAAGGTCATGAGAGTTTTAAGCTTTCGTGTGAGTGGACAAAAAAATAAAAAATAAATATTCATGACTTTTTGTATGCCATTATTAAACTCGCACTAGAGGACTTTTGATGGTGGTAACATGAGAATAATATTCAATTTTTAGGTTCAAAGGTTCAAAGAAAAAAAAATTATGGGTTTTTTCCCACAAAAAAGTATGTTTTTTTATCCGATTTTTTTCTGGCGTGTGGCTATTCTTTTTTCAATAGCTTTGTTATGGAAATATGTTCTGCAAAGTCTCAATTATGTACTTTGATTTTTTCGGTCTGATGAAAATTTGGATTTATTTATAATGAATATTTAGTTAAACGTTGCTATAAGTAAATAGTTGATAAGTTCAATGAAATACCTGACAGATCTCATTAAAATTTTGTTCTTACAATAGATGTGTGCGGTTGGATAATAGGGATTTTAAATTTAAAGTTCGTTTCCACCTCGGCGTTACTTGGAATTCGTGTCTCACCTAACTAGGTATTATTTTATGCTTGCTTCCGACTAATGTACATTTTTTGCGTTATACGAGAATATTTTTCCTCGACACGGTATAATAATATATATTCTAGCTATACTGAGGGTTCGAAACCTATTCGAAAAATCTATTATGTTTTTCTGTAGAAAGAAATAATTATGCTGAAAAGAATTGTTTGATCAAACGATTTTACCATGTAAATTTGTATGAATCAAAATCTCTTATTTAGAACATAAAATCACACTTTTTCAATTTTTACTTATTAATCCTTTTTTTCATTTTTAATGTAATGTCAATTTCTAATGAATTACCACTATTTTTCAAATTTCTACAGAATTTTCGAATTCTGAATTAAAAATATACTATTAAAATATATATCACAATATTGTGTATTAAGGAGTTAGACATAATTGAGTCACATTTATCAAAATTATCTACAGAAATTAACTGTTATATAAATAAATCCCAATATGATAAATCCATTGTGCATTAGTCACTACATTTACAATAAATAACATTTATAATCGTCCAAACATCCTACCACAAAGAATTACAAAAAAAAATGCTTTATTTCGTAAAAAACAATTATAGCATACGGTGCGAATATCAGAAAACTGAATTTGCAAAAGCAACCTCTGAAGATTCAATCAACATATTTGAGTCACATCCATCAAACTTATTTAAATAATTTTTTTATTATATAAATAATTACCACCATGAGAAATCTATTTTGCTATAAAAATTTCAATACATTTACAGTAATAAAATAAATAAATTTACAATAATAAAAATTTCTAAATATCCCACCACAAGAAATTGTAAACATAATATTCTATGTCGAAAAATAAAATTTTGAAAAACTAGTGCAAATGATGGAAAAAAGAAGCTGCAAAAGCAACTCTTGAACATTCAAATGACATAATTGAGTCACACCCATCAAACTTATCCAAATAATTTTACTATTATATAAATAATTCCCAACATGATATTTGACTATCAATTTTTAAAATTTTTTTATAAAACTTTTATTACATACATTTACAATAAACTAAAATTTCTAAACATCCCACTACAAAAAATTGTGAACATAATCTTCTATTTCGAAAAATAAAATTTTGAGAATCTGGTGCATATGATAGAAAATCGAAGCTGCAAAAGCAACCCCTGAACATTCAATCGTCTTAATTGAGTCACGCCCATCAAACTCATTTAAATAATTTTTCTATTATATAAAATAAATAATTCCCAACATGATAAATCTATTTTACCATTAAAACTTCAATACATAAATTTACTATAAATAAAATTTCTAAACCCACTACAAAAAATTGTGAAGATGGTTTTCTATTTCGAAAAATAAAATTTTGAGATACTGGTGCAAATGATGGAAAGTCGAAGCTGCAATAGCAACTCCTGAACATCCAAACGACATAATTGAGTCACATCCATCAAACTTATCCAAATAATTATACTATTATATAAATAATTCCCAACATGATATTTGACTATCAATTTTTTTAATTTTTTAATAAAACTTTCATTACATACATTTACAATAAATAAAATTTCTAAACATCCCACTACAAAAAAATTGTGAACATAATCTTTCATTTCGAAAAATAAAATTTTGAGAATCTGGTGCATATGATAGAAAATCGAAGCTGCAAAAGCAACTCCTGAACATTCAGTCGTCTTAATTGAGTCACGCCCATCAAACTTATTTAAATAATTTTTCTATTATATAAATAATTCCCAATATGATAAATCTATTTTGCCATAAAAATTTCACTACATAAATTTGCAATAAATAAAATCTCTAAACCCACTACAAAAAAATTCCGAAATTGTTTTTCTATTTCGAAAAAGAAAATTTTGAGAAACTGGTGCAAATGATGGAAAATCGGAGCTGCAAAAGCAACCCCTGAACATTCAAACGACATAATTGAATCACACCCATCAAACTTATCCAAATAATTTTACTATTATATAAATAATTCCCAACATGATATTTGACCATCAAATTTTTAAATTTTTTTATAAAACTTTCATTACATACATTTACAATAAATAAAATCTCTAAACCCATTACAAAAAATTGTGAAGATGTTTTTCTATTTCGAAAAATAAAATTTTGAGAAACTGATGCAAATGATGGAAAATCGAAGCTGAAAAAGCAACTCCTGAACATTCAAACGACATAATTGAATCACACCCATCCAACTTATCCAAATAATTTTACTATTTATATAAATAATTCCCAACATGATATTTGACTATGAAATTTTTTTTTTATAAAACTTTCATTACATACATTTACAATAAATAAAATCTCTAAACCCACTACAAAAAATTGTAAAGATGTTTTTCTATTTCGAAAAATAAAATTTTGAGAAACTGGTGCAAATGATGGAAAATCGAAGCTGCAAAAGCAACTCCTGAACATTCAAACGACATAATTGAGTCACACCCATCAAACTTCGCTAAATAATTTTTCTATTATATAAATAATACCCAACATGATAAATCTGTTTTGCCATAAAAATGTCAGTACATAAATTTACAATAAATAAAATCTCTAAACCCACTACAAAAAATTCCGAAATTGTTTTTCTATTTCGAAAAATAAAATTTTGAGAAACTGGTGCAAATGATGGAAAATCGAAGCTGCAAGAGCAACCCCTGAACATTCAATCGACATAATTGAATCACACCCATCAAACTTATCCAAATAATTTTACTATTATATAAATAATTCCCAACATGATATTTGACCATCAAATTTTTAAATTTTTTTTATAAAACTTTCATTACATACATTTACAATAAATAAAATCTCTAAACCCATTACAAAAAATTGTGAAGATGTTTTTCTATTTCGAAAAATAAAATTTTGGGAAACTGATGCAAATGATGGAAAATCGAAGCTGAAAAAGCAACTCCTGAACATTCAAACGACATAATTGAATCACACCCATCCAACTTATCCAAATAATTTTACTATTTATATAAATAATTCCCAACATGATATTTGACTATGAAATTTTTTTTTTATAAAACTTTCATTACATACATTTACAATAAATAAAATCTCTAAACCCACTACAAAAAATTGTGAAGATGTTTTTCTATTTCGAAAAATAAAATTTTGAGAAACTGGTGCAAATGATGGAAAATCGAAGCTGCAAAAGCAACCCCTGAACATTCAAACGACATAATTGAATCACACCCATCCAACTTATCCAAATAATTTTACTATTATATAAATAATTCCCAACATGATATTTGACCATCAAATTTTTTTATTTTTTTATAAAACTTTCATTACATACATTTACAGTAATTAAAATCTCTAAACCCACTACAAAAAATTGTGAAGATGTTTTTCTATTTCGAAAAATAAAATTTTGAGAAACTGGTGCAAATGATGGAAAATCGAAGCTGCAAAAGCAACTCCTGAACACTCAATCGACATAACTGAGTCACACCCATCAAACTTCGCTAAATAATTTTAGTATTATATAAATAATTCCCAACATGATAAATCTATTTTGCCATAAAAATGTCAGTACATAAATTTACAATAAATAAAATCTCTAAACCCACTACAAAAAATTATGAAATTGTTTTTCTATTTCGAAAAATAAAATTTTGAGAAACTGGTGCAAATGATGGAAAATCGAAGCTGCAAAAGCAACCCCTGACCATTCTATCGACATAATTGAGCTATACCACAGCCAACGGCAACTCCACTGGAGCAGCTATGATAAAAGTGCACACGCCGATTCTCGCGAATTTCCGGCCGGGTCCGACAAATCCCGCTGCCGTCCGTGGCTGCTCCACCACCACCACTACGATCTCGAGCAGCCGCGGAACCGCCACCAACCTCGCGCGACCGCGCTCTACCACCACCACCACTACGACCACTGTTGCCTCCACCTCCACCCGCTATGCTGCTATCACCGCGGCCGTCGTCGCCGTCGGGCTCGCGCGGTAAAGCACGCCGGCTTCGTTCATTCAGTATACGGTCCAACCTGAAATCGGTGCTACTACTTGCGGCTTAGCAGGGGGTCGCATCGGGAAGTGCGGATCCCGTGTGACAGCCAAGGCTTTAAAAAAAAAAGAAAGAAAAAAAAAAGTGTCCAGAAGTAAATAAAATAAAATTTACCATTTGGCGCGTTTATATTTTCGCCAAATTCCCACGAGGATTTGAAACTCAACATATGTGTGAAATTCGACCCAGTGACTAATGAAAATAATACTAATAATATGTGCTGCGTTAATTGAAGAATTTAAATAAAGGTGCGGTCACAACTGTATAAAAATGATATAATGTGTAATTATTTCATAACGTCGTAATCCAATACATTTATTCAAGGAGCGATTGCGACGTGTTATGATAACAGTGGGTTTAAGGAGATTTTTTTTTAAATATGGAGTTTATTTAAAGTTGTCGTTGTTGTTGTTGTTTTTTTTTTCGTGATGATTTTGGTTACAGGAGGGGAGAGACTAAGGAATGCTCGATTGCCGCGCGTGTTTAATCGTTGTGGAGATAAAGTCACTGTTAGCCTACTAGTGTAGGCCGACTGAGCGTGCGCGTCACGTTTCGGAAGTTCAACATTGTTGACCTCGGATTACGGATTATTGTTTTGCAAATGTTGACCAAAGTCAATGAGTTCTTAGACCTCTTTAGTTTTGGTGATCGTGATGCTCGATTTTTTTTCCAGCCACACACTTTTTTTGCATTTTTATTTAGTTTAGTAATAATATTTTTGTAAACAATACCGATCGTTTTGACACAGAGTTTAGCATCACGTTGATGATATTTTGATTCGACTCTGCATTGATTACAGAGATTTTATTTTTTTTCCTTAAAGTTCTAATTGGAAACAACTTGTGGATATACAACGTATAAACAAATGCAGTAAATAGTAATATTTTCAAAGCTTTCTGATTGCAGATTAAATAATTTGAGCATGATCAATTTACGGAAAGATTTTTATTTAGCATGAGTTGAAAAATGGTCTAGCAATGATGACAGCAGTACTTTTTAACTGAAAAAAAAAATGTCGCACAGAAGGTTATATTTTTTTTTACTTTCTTCTAATTCTGGATATTTTGCTAATTCAATCTGTTTTCCCTTAATTTATTTTATTAAATATAATTAGTAGATATGCAACGTATATTCAACACGGGAAATGGTTAAATTATCATCAATAGATTTCGACTTGCAGTTTAAATAATTTGAGCATGATTGACCTGCAGAAAGATTTTCATTCAGTATCACTAGAAAAATAGAATTTAGCAATAATGATAGTGGCACTTTTCAATTAGGAAAAAAGCTTGTCTTAGAATTGAACTTAGCATCATTTTAGGGGATTTTTTATTAATTTTTCTGATGATTATAAACCTGTTGTAATGCCAAAAATTAGAAACGAATAGTGGATATGGAATTTGCAATAAAAAAAAAGTAGATGATCACATTTTCAAAGCTTTTTGCTTGGAGGTCATATAATTCAATCACAATCGATCAATCGTCGTACACAGTTTGGGGAATTGAATCTATTTTATTTCCTCATAACAAAAAGAGATTTCTCTAGAGGCAAAATAATATCCCAATGGATATTCCAAAGACGACGACCTCCGCCAGCTGGTCGTTGCCTGTAAGAGATCGTCGGGGCCGGCTTCGATTTTCTAATTACCAGGATTAGTCGCAATATATTCGAGCCGACCAGCGTAGAATCCTCGTGGTGGACTGACAATCGATATCGACTCATATTTCCTCACAGTCGTTTGTGCACGCGGCCTCCTTCGGTCGTCAGTTCGCACAAATATTGCAAAGTCAATAATACACGCGTGTCGTGTTTACTCTGCAATACCGTCGGGACATCAGCGCACAAGTTTCGTGAATTTATTGAAATTTATCATTATTGATATGCTATAATTGATTGCCAAAGAAATACATTCGGACGCCACTCATTTTAAACCTGTCAATCGTAAATTCCAATTTCTCACGTGACTTGAACGAATTTTTCATAATCAAATTAAACACTTTTTTCCAAAAGACATTTTTTTTTTAATTAAATAAGACACTTTTTCCAAAAGACATTTTTTTAAAATTAAATAAAACACTTTTTCCAAAGGTAATTTTAAGTAATTGAATTAATAATTTTTGATTTTCAAAGAAATACAATCCGGGCGCCTCCCATTTAAATCTGTCACTCGCGTATTCCAATATCTCATGTGATCTGCAAAATTGAAAAAAAAATGAAATAATACAATTTTTTAATAGATACATTTAATTCAGTAAATTCACTTTTTTTGATATTCAAAGAAATACATTTGCGTATCGCTCATTAAAACCTGTTAATCGAGCATTCCAACGTCTCCCTGACCCACAAGAATTTTTGTAAATTAATTGTGACACTTTTTATATTTAGTTCTTTATAGATAAATTAAATTTAGTGACTAACTTTGATTTCACAGACGTCACGTCTGATCTATGAAGGCAAATACGATCATGTCCAACACGGCGAGACGTCGTGAAATACCAAGAGCTTAGAATGCACTTTCTATGCTAGTGTCCAAGGGCTGTTTTCGCAAGTACGACTCGAGTTCCTCCACGAGAATTTAGTGTATACTTTGCCTGTAGCTATGTAGTGCATTATGTAGAGCAGTAGTGTCGCCAAGTGTTTGCCGCAGCGAGAGCTTTCAGGAGTGTGCACGGGAGATTAGACGGGAATATGTAAGTTAGCAAGCATCAGAGAATCTTGTCAACCCATATGCTGCTGCATTTTCTGCTTGCACAGACCCTGCGTTATAAAATTCAATATATCTTATTAAAAAATACTATATGTTAGGGCTTTGCACAGACTTCATTGGTGTAATATTGTCAAGGATTACCTCTCAATTTTACAAAACTCTTGAATCTCTTCATCCTTTGAATTGATCGATAAATACATAAATAGACACATGATATTGATACGTTAAAGTAACAGGCTTGTAAATGTATAAAAATTGACTACAATGGAAAGGATAGGAAATAAAACAACCGCGACATTTGATACTTTTTCTATAAGGCGGGAAACGTGAACCAATGTTGCTTTGTAATAGTATATTACGCCACTAGGGAGCGAAAGTAGACTTTGTCCAACCGCGTGTAAGATTACCACCCGAGCCGAAGGCGAGGTAATCTTACACGCGGTTGAGGAAAGTCTACTTTCACTCCCCAGTGGAGTATACTATTTTTCACCATATCTGCAGCGAAAAGTTCGAATTACGTAAAGCCCGTAGGGCGGGAAGTCGAACTTTCCGCGCAGGTATAGTGAAACAGATAGAGAATAATGAGGAAACCCGACAGAAAACAATCGAAAGTTGTTGACGAGTGTGAAAAATCAACCGAAAATTAACCAACCAAACCTGAGTCCATTTGTTTGATTTTTGTCGAGTCAGTCCGCTACCAAAAAGAACCAGTTTTGGTTTCGTTTCAGTTCGCTCTTTACACCACCGAACCATTCGTGGTTCGTTTTAGTCGGGATAGTTTGCTTCTAGCCAAAAAGAACTGATTTGCGTTGATTTTTCGGACTATCCAACCATCTTTATTGAGTTTCGTTCAGATCGGTCGACTTCCAACAAAAAAGAACCAGTTTCAGTTGGTATTCAATTTGTTTTTTGAACCACTAATACATTTTTCGTGTGTTTCGGTGGGATCAGTCTGCTTCTAAACAAAAAGAACAGATTCTGATTTCATTTTTCGCACCAGTCAACTAACTTTGATTGGTTTTTTCCACGACAACAATTTTTTTCGTTCCGGACGGGTCAGTTGTTTTTACACCACCGAACCATTCGTGGTTCGTTTTAGTCGGGATAGTTTGTTTCTAGCCAAAAAGAACTGATTTGCGTTGATATTTTGGACTATCCAACCATCTTTATTGAGTTTCGTTCAGATCGGTCGACTTCCAACAAAAAAGAACCAGTTTCAGTTGGTATTCAATTTGTTTTTTGAACCACTGATCAATTTTTGGTGTGTTTCGGTGGGATCAGTCTGCTTTTAAACAAAAAGAACAGATTCTGATTTCATTTTTCGCACCAGTCAACTAACTTTGATTGGTTTTTTCCACGACAACATTTTTTTTGGTTCCGGATGGGTCAGTCGTTTTCCAGTCAAAAACCACCGTTGGTTAATCTTTCTCTCCAATCAATAATTTCAATTCAATCATTCCGCTCGTGCAATATGCTCAATTAGTCTTTGTTTTCGTAGATTAATTAATGGAATCATTTTGAAGGTGTCTTCGTTACGAGCTTTAAGATCAAGCTGATCTACCATGGTAATGCTGATTCCCCAGCAAGCCAAATTCCGACCCAACCCTCTGTTTGCACAAGCTATACGATTCCGAGCTACGCTGACTGTTCAACTCATGGTTGGAGGAATACTCGGACAGATTGATTAGCAAATACCATCTCGTTGCCTGGTTGGCGAGTTGATAACCCACAGAGATGACCGAGCTAGCAAACCACAATGTTCATAATAACAACAATAATATCAGAGATAGTAATGATATTGTTTGTTTCGTAAATATCAAAATAAACAAGAGACTTAAACCTTTCTCACGACCATTATTTTGACAGTCATGCGAAACTCGTGTGTTGTGTCGCTTTGAAGTATTTGAAGAGCGACGACCGAGTTACAGAACTGGTAAATACGTATATGCTCTATAGGCTGTCTGAGGCAACAGTGAGAAAAAGAGAAGAAAAACTATGTGCAACAGCAGTTGCAAAACCCTTGCAGGAAGCATCCTTGGGCGTGGAAACCTTCCGTTTCTTCAAGTGTAGTAAAAGATACTTTTAACAGTTTATCCAGAGGAAAAGCTCGCACAGGGACATACGATTTAATAGTGTGTTCGCTGTGCCACTCATATCCAGTGCCGTATCTTTCAAGGTTCGGTTCTTATGGTCTTAACTCTCGTTCACGTTATAACGAACTTGTCATTGAAAATGCAGAAATCGGTTTAGGCGATTTCACGGCTGAAATGCGACACACGCATATTCCAAATTGGGGAAAACTTCTCGAAGCAAAGTATCGTTTCACTGAGAAAAGAGTCTCAAAGCTGTGAATTTTGTCTATATAGGCACAACAATTGCTTTATCTTCTATGGAAATAAGGTTTGAACCATTTAACTGACAATATATCATGTTTGATAAATTGGAAGAGCAGCTATTTTTTAAAACAAATTTTTAATTTTCGATTAAACAGCCTAGAAAATATTGGCAATCAGTAAAATTTGATAAGGAATGGATCCTACTTTCTTATTTTATAAAATAAATACGCATTTATGTGTAAAAATTGAACAGTGGATTTTTCAAAAATGTTGTTTCACTATTTTGATTGTGGACAGCCTCCAGAATTACAGGAATTGCGTCAGCTGAAAAATATAAAATTAAATTATGCTGCAATTGCATAATTAGAATTTAACTGTGTTACAAAAAGCATTCAGAATTGAACATTTTTATATCAGATGTTTTTTTCCGATTTAATCGGTTCAAATAATTTGATTTTTTAAAGAAATGTCTGCCGTGCTTTCATTCCTTTAGCGACATGGCATTTTATAGGTTACGTTTTTCTTTTAGTATCTCGAAAACAATTTATTTGAAAACAATGAAAAACGGTTCCCTAATTAATTGTCCACATTTAATAGAATTTCTGATCATTCAAAAAAAAATAATATTAGCTTCAGTATATTATTTTATTGATTTCAAAGAAATGTTTCATAGGTTGGGATTTTTATTAAATTTCTTTGAATCAAAGAAACTTTTGCCCTCGGTGTTAAAGTCAATTTGGTTAGTAAGAAATATGTGTGTTAGCGGCTACGTTTTCTTTTCATTTTTATTTATTTTTCTTTTTTTTTAATGTTTCGGTTCTGGGTGTGTACCCTCTTCAGACAGTGTTTTTTATTTGGTAGTCTGGACAAATATAATACAAAAAGAAAGTTTTTTGTGATCTCAAAAAAAAAGGAAAAAAATTAATATACAAAAAAAACCACGATTATTGACATACATACATATTCAATTTGGTTAGTGCAACCTAAACTCAAATCAAATAAAAAATTGAAAACATATTGCTCTGCTGAACTACACTAAAAAAAACCAAAATTGTCTTGCTTATTGACGATACACCGAGAGAAAAGATTTCATTGACGCCAAAGAAATGGGTGGATTGATTTTTTTTTTTTCATTGATTTCAACGAAATATTTCTTTGATTTCAATGAAATAGTGCATTTGAATTTCAAAGAGAACATTTAATTGCCTGTAAATAAAGATTCACTTAGTGAGCATATAATAAAGAAACAGTTTCATTGTTTTAAAGAGACGTTTTCATTGGTTCAAAGAAACGTTTTCATTGATCTCTCTCTCGCACCTAACTTCACTTTTTTGTTTTCCGGTTCTCCCGAACGAACGGCTTCGAGTTTCGAGGAGCCAGAAGGTTAGCCTATTTCTGCCATACTTCCTTACATACTCACAAAATTTGAGCTTTATCTGCCGCGTACTTCAGGAAAAAATAGGTTTCGAAATTTTGAGCTGGTAAGAAGAAGGTTCCATTGAATCAGAGACGATATCTTTGAAATCAATGAAAAAGATTCATTGATTTAAAGAAATATTTCTTCGAATCAATGTCACTACTTTTCATTGAGTTTGAGATCATTCAAAGAAAAGATAGTATTGAAATTCAAGTATTTCATTTCATTGGCAAAGATTTCCGTGAATCAATGAAACTTTTTCTCTCGGTGTATAGATGAGGTGTGAAAAAACCCCACGTCAACAGATATGAAAAAGGCAAAGGGTTGTTGCAACAATGCCTATATTGAGATGTCCCCGACCTCGTGTAATGATTATCGATAGGATTGCGGTTGATGGACATCATTCGGTTCACCGCAATCAGAACGAAACGTGTCGGTCAGGCAAATTGTCAAAGGAAAGTTCAACAGCGTATAGAGTAAAGAAACGGCTTGGATATATCCCGCGGGAAAAACTCGTTTCTGTTTCGACGAGGATGTGATGTGGAGTTTTTTTTGTAACGGACGTGCGAAGTACGTAGTTTATAATGGTCAGCAATTTGGTCCGGGATGTAAAATCGTGTATAGCATGTAGGTTATTGTTTTTGGTTAATAGATCACTAATAGCCTTAAGCAATTGGTTCACAGTGGCTATAAAGAATGCAACTGTTTTTTTTACGATGTCATTAAAATGATGTGACATATCACGTTTAGTATAATATTTTTTAATACGATTTGTTTCAAAAACTCTGGTGGTTTCATTAGCCAATTAGGTTAGTATTATGAAGAGGATGCATAGCAATTAATTAATTTTGCTTTCAGGGAGAACATTTATTGTCATCATTTTATCAAAATTTACTCGACATTCTTTATTATTTATCATGTAAAAATAAATTATACGTGACTTTGGCCATCAGCTACGCAGCTAAAACAGCAAAAAACATTGTGTCGTTACTTCGACTAATGTGTTCTGCTGATAACGACATTGTTCGCGCAGCAAATTCATAAGTATAGACATAACAAATTGCTACATTGGGCATTATTTTTTGCTAGTAGAGCAGAATTTTTTTTAACATGATAACGTTGTCCGTTCATTTACGTGGCTAATTAATAAAGGTCACAAATTCTTCGTGCGCCAGCATTTTTCATTTAATTGAACCCAATTTGCGTCAAATTATCGTAACAATTACAAGCTTTGAGAAAACATAACTTCAGTATTTAACACAACGTTAGACCAGGACAGTCGATGACAGGGTCTGTCGAATCGCCTTAAGATAAGACGACGATAAAGCGACCAGCTGACAAACACTTGATTGTTAATTATTTTGAACACTACATTATCGGAAAATATTAGAAAGTCTTACGTTTGAAAATGTACGTTTGAATGATAATAATATAACTTTTTGACAAGATTTTCATCAATAAAGATTAATTCAATCGATTGTTACGAGTTTCCAAAAATGGGTTTAGTAAAATCCTTAATTATAACTTCATTTATGTATAAATATTCACTTTGAAATTTAAAATTTACATAATACAAAATGCTTAAGCTATTTTTCATTTTAAACAAAAGAATCGATCCCATAAAACTTTAATTATGTACTCAGTCGATTTCAATGAAATTCATCACAATTTTCAGGTAGCATCTGCTCCACTCCGATGCAAAGTTTTACTTAAAATATGTCGAGCAGTTCTCGAGTTATAAAGAACAAATCAAAGAAACAAATTATGAAAAAAAGTCATTAATTTTTAATTGCTTTCACAATTCTTCCGAAATGCAATATCAAATCTTCTACAAGGGTTGAGAAATTTTCAGGTCGTTAGGTTGAAATTAGATTGAATTAGCAAATTACGTTGTTTTTCAATAAAAATGAAAATTGATCTGTGATAAAAAATGAAGGACACAATAAATTTCAATTAAACTTCTAAAGAAGAAAGGGTAAGAACTGCTCTGGATACAAAATATTTATGAAATACCATTCACACATATAGACACACAAAATATACACACACCGAACACTTTTCTTGTCTTCAAAATAAATTTAAGCTTACTGATATGAAAATCTCGTACAAAAACATGAAAACAAAGCTTTCTCTATGGAAAAACAAAATGATTTATGAATCATATTAGATCGTAATTAAGATGACTGTCAACTGTACAAAATGCAAGAAAAAAAAGCGTTTTGCTGCGAGACTCGTGCATCCTTGTCGTGCGAGCTGGACTCGCGTGTGTGGCTGGAGGGTGCGTCAAAAATTCGCTACGGAAGCTGCTCCACCCTGATGCGGTGGAGGATCGTGACAAGTAATGCACAAGGGATTGTCGCCCAAGAGATGAGATATATAAGGGAAAAAAAATGATAAGGTGTACGCTCGTCACACGATGTCTATAAAGAATGCCATAGATTCATTTTTCTAAGCTCTCCTTCATCCATTACTGAATACATGTTGCAAATCTATCACTGCACAGGCGAGCTTTGCGTGATTTGACATATGTGATGAATTTCCGTAAGCCAATATATCTTGCAAAGAAATGTACCAATACTCATGACGGATCGGTATAGATAATTTAGATGCATCAAGTATAGGAAGAATTCATCAACGGATGATATACAATCGATTTAACACGATTTATCATTAGTTTTGTAAAAATTGTCCCTAAGGTAACTTCTTCGATGCCTGGAGATTTTTAAGACTATTAATATATCTTGCAAAGAAATGTACCAATACTCATGACGGATCGGTATAGATAATTTAGATGCATCAAGTATAGGAAGAATTCATCAACGGATGATATACAATCGATTTAACACGATTTATCATTAGTTTTGTAAAAATTGTCCCTAAGGTAACTTCTTTGATGCCTGGAGATTTTTAAGACTGTCTTTGCTGACAGCAAACTTATCTTTTAGTGTTTGGAATTAACACAAAGTTTACACTTTCTAGTTTTCAAAACATATTAATCATTGTTCAAATAATTTGTGATTTTAGTTTTAAAACCGATTTCCGACCAGATCCTACTGAAATCTGGTACGTCTGGCCGGACAAGAGATAACGAAATTTGCTCGTTAGAATCCTTTTAGGTATCAGTCAGGAATTCCAGTTCAAGTTCACCAGATCTGCTTCAGATTGGGCTGAAATTTAACAAACTTGATCGGGCAATCGACAATGATCGCGCGTCCGGTCCAGATCTGGCAAGCCTGATCAGATACGAGGCGGATCCCGTCCAGATCTGGATAAGATCCGATGATCTTGAACTGGAATTCTTGAGTGGTACCTAAAAGTGTCCTGATCCTAGATCAGGCAGCCTGAATACATTTCTGCACGGTTTTGTACCTTTCAACACTTCTAACATGTTCGAGGAAGGAATTACTAGTCGATTGACATATGAATTTGAATTTTTCGAGAGTGGCCATTTTCGAAAGGATTTACTTATATCACATCATCGACATTATGAAAAGCCCAAGCCAGTTGCAGTATTGTTACAAAGTGTGGATTAGAGGATCATCCTTTTCGCTCTCAGGATTGTGGACGGGAACAATTATCTGAGGTTTAGATCGCGGTTCAGCCGGATTTAGTTGGGATAATCTGTGGAGGGTTTACGTGCGTCTATCACGTACATTCGTGTTGGTTCATTAAAGTTTCGCGACGTTAAACTCGCGAAACACATGGTAAAGTCAGAGTCAGCAGAATCAATACATAATACTGCCACCGAAGTAATAAGCAATCTCGAAGTCATGTACGAAACGCTTGTTACAAATATGTATCAAATCCAATATTCGGACGTACTGGGTGAAATGTTTCCAATTATCATTTGAGTTTCGGTGGGACTAAAATCGCAGACTCTCGAATACCTCGTATCTCACTCGTTATTTATTCAAAACTATACATTGGCTGCAAAGTTCTCTCGTTTGCTGATCACGTACGTATGCAGATTGCATTTCTACGTGTATCTCTAGATTCTCCAGAAATAGAGACCCACGAAAAACGTAAAGTAAGACACATTTGTGAAAAGAACCAGATTTTTTTATATGGGATGTTCGATGCCAAATTTACTGCTGGTAAAATGCCGCCAGATCATTGAAGAAACCAAAAATTTTGTCATCCTAACAGAACATTTACTTATTGGCTATTTTTTTAAAGGTAAATAAATAAAAGAAAGTAGTTAAATTGATATTTATCTCATTTATACATTTATATTCATCTGTTGATATTTTACTAATATTCTGTAGATAACTCCAAAAAATTCACGTAAAAACGTGAAAAATTGAGTTTTTCAGATTTTTACTTACATTTTTTGAGTAACGAAAAAGCTGTCAGTTTAGTAATCAGCGAAAAAATTCTCATCAGATAGGCTTTTGAAATATAGTAAAAGACGAAAAAAAAATATTGACTGAAAAATGGTGATCCCCTGGGAATTTATGGAATTTTGAATTTTCTACTGAAGCTAACTTTCTTTTTAGTTGACAGATACGCAGTTTTTTTTTAATTGACTAAAAAATTGTGAGCCCCTGGAAATTTACGGAATTTTGAATTTTCAACTGAAACTAACTTTCTTTTTAGTTGACAGATACGCAGTTTTTTTTTTAATTGACTAAAAAATTGTGATCCCCTGGAAATTTACGGAATTTTCAATTTTCAACTGAAGCTTACTTTCTTTTTAGTTGACAGATACGCAATTTTTTTTAAAGAACCTGCCGAACTACAGAGAAAAACGTTAATATCATTACGATATCACAATTTTGGCGCCCGTGAGATAATTTTAAGAAATGACCGAAAATAATGAAAAGTAAAAAAAAATGAATTTTCAAGGCCCTAAGTTACAAAATCTGTAATGAAAATGGAAAACTAAGAAATTCTATTTCGCTATATGGTATTTTTAAAGTATAGTGAAAACTGTTTTTTTTGCCAAAAATGTAAAAAAAAAACCCATCCTTTTTAAAAGCTATACTGATGCATTTTGATCCGCTTAACGCGAATTTGCAATTTATTTCAACGAAAATTAAATTTTTCATTTTGATGAAAAACCCCAAAAAGTGTTATTTTTTAGCTTTTCTGTATTTCAATTATGATTCATAAAGATTTCTACGAAAATTCGTCCATATTTCAAATCAACGGATAATTTCAAATCAGATAAATCTTTTCATTTCCAAAATCGCTGAAAGACTACAGGGCACACGATCCACGGTTTTCTTCTTTGAATACCGAAAACTTTGCTTAAATTCAGTATTTTTCTTATCTCGGTGCACCTCTTTGTTAAATTGAACCCCTTATACCTCATATAAAATAAGATAATAATTTGTTTAGTATCGTTTCTTGCACGAAATGTCTTCTATCTTAAGCAACACTACTCAATTCCTCATCGTATGTGTTATGCTCTTCCAATATAGCAATGTTCTTACGAAGCATATACGAATAGTACGCAGTAGTATAGTCAGCTCGGTGTTGCCGATAATGCGCTTATTGTCTGCCGAACAAGCAAGGTTTCTTCCTAGCAGCAATAGGCGTCAAAATCGATCGGTAGAATTTTCACGTTTCTTTGAGATGTTCCAGCTCGAACATAGTCAAAGAAAACCTTCATGTGCCACCTCGTCGTGGTTGCACTATTTATCACACTCTTCAGCAAAAAGCACTTAATCAATTAAGTTGGTTTATCCAGATAATTCGCATTCCGCACAGCAACAAACATGTCACATTTCCACGAAGCTGAATACTTTACCGACGACTAACAACTGTTCTTTTTTCTTCTAACTTTACATTCCTCTTTCATTTGCGACGTTTATTCCCTCGCAGTGAATGCGTGGCTTTGAAAGCTTCTTTTCACACATGCAAATGCGCTGAAAAAACATTTATAGTTCCGCAAGGATAACGTTTGTCACAGCGAGTTAGATGGACGTTTAATCCTGCTTATATAGTGTACCAATGGTAGCAATGCAATGTTGTTTCTCTGTACAAATGCGGATTGTATCGAGCGAATCGTAGCGATTCGTACTTGCTCTTCTGTCGCTCGTCGTAACCCTCGGTACTGCCAACCGAGAGGCAATTCAACGACGTTTCTACAGTCTGTATATAACCAACTTTGTGTGCTTGTATCGGCGTGTAAAACTGTCGCCAACATGCCAGAGCTGTAGGCAACACGTGTGGGAAGCCGTGGTGAAGCTTGCTGATCCATCGTCTGTGAAAAAGAAATTAGAGCGCCGTGTCATCTGGGTGTAAAGGTTTTAGCCACGGGCCTGATACGTTTTTTTTGTCGGCACTTCTGTTTTTTTTATAGATCACCGACGGGGATAGAATTTGCGCAGTCCTACCACCCAAGGACGCTATAAAAAGCATCAGAATTTTTTGGAGGAATTTATCAAAAGTTTGTTTGGAATTAGGTTATGTTGTCTGTATTCATAAAATCTGGCATTCTTATTTTTGAACTGAAGGCGATACTGCTGAGAGCTTCATTAAGATCTTATAGAACCTTGTCAATGTTTCCACAGTAATTGCTATGTATTCGAAAGAAATGATTATAATATTTAGTAAATTAGAGGAATAGCCATTTTGTAAAACATTCTTTCTAATTTCGGTCAATTAATTTTGAATTAATTAGACAAATAGGTTAATTCTATTAGGAATTCATTCTACATTTTGAGTTCATGAAAGCAAAACGCGCTTATGTCTCAAAAATTCGAAGAGCAAAATTTTTTTTAACTTCATTTTTTCTACTATTTGAGAAAAGTGACCGACATAAAAGAAGATTTTTTTTCAAGGTCAAGGATCTTGGTCGTTAAAGAGTAAAGTACATTCATCCAAGCACTGCATTCGTTGAGCAAATTTAAAGGGGCTGAGACATCTGAAAATTGTGAATTAAAATTCTGCTGCAATTCCGCACATAGAATCTTACAACCTTATGAAAAATACTATTTGGCACACAAAAAACATCGTTGTTATAAAGCTTTTTCTTTTTGCTCAGATTATTGGTACATGCAATTCTACTATTCTCAATTTGACATAGATTTGGGTGGCACGGACGGATTAAATAGACTTCGCAGAGTCAATTTCTTTATAAAGTATCTGTCTACTCCGAGTATTAAAATTTCAAATATAGGTTGTTACACAGAAATCACAGAATTTTTTTTTGAAAATGTTAGAAAGTAAAGAAAAAAATTACTATACTTAGAATTTGAAACCGTGCAAACCAATTTAATCCAGTGGTACAACCCAAATACTCCCAAAGACAGAAAAAAAATGTGTCCCAACGAACTGTGTTACAAAAGAGAAAGAAATCTCATTTTCTAACATTTCATTCTTTTGTTCCTGTCAAGTAACTTTTTTAAAAAATAAAATTACAGAATTTCACATGTGGAATCATCGCAAAATGTCACTTTCATAATTTTCACTGCATTTTTTAAAAATCGCAGCCTCCAAATTCAGCCAGCCAAATTCAAAATTATATTTTGAATTTGTTCATTTTTGTAGCTGCACGTTAAACGTCAAAAGTTCAGTAACGAAATTGAAAGATCTGCGACAATTTAAAATGTTGGGTTCTATAATCATTAGGGCTGTTCAAAAAAACATAATTTCTTTATAATCGGTTGCTCCTGAAATGCTGTATTGATTATCACAAAAAAAATGTTTTCGCGAAAGCTGGGAGTTGTGCGATGATATTAAGTACTGCCGCATTGATATCGTAGTTTCCAAAAAAATCGAAAATCGCTTATCATCATCATGATTTTGATCATACATGACTCCCGTTTCAAGAGCCATTTTTTCATTTGAAATCGCACGAAATAGTCGATGAGCAGACGAATATTTCAATGTTTTAAAGGATTTAATTTTTTGATTTTGGTAACTTCAATGTCGATGCGGCAGTACTAAACATTATCGAACATGTTTCTGCCTTTACACAATTTCATAGTCTAACCAAAGCAACCACAATCTCCATGAGCGCTTCACCACGTGAAAAAAAAAATTTATAAAAATCGCCGCTTTTCATGAATTTTGGCCTTGATGCGGCAGTACTTAATATCATCGCACAACTCCCAGCTTTCGCAAAAACATTTTTCTTGTGATAAGCAATACGTATAATTAATAAGATTATAAGAAAATTATGTTTTTTTGAACAGCCCTAATAATCATAGAAACATTTTTTGAACCTGTTACAAAGTAAACAAAAAAATTACTATACTTAGAATTTGAAACCGTGCAAACCAATTTATTCCAGTGGTACAACCCAAATACTCCCAAAGACAGAAAAAAATGTGTCCCGATGAACTGCGTTACAAAAGAAAAAGAAATCTCATTCTCTAATAGTTCATTCTTTTGTTCCTGTCAAGTAACTTTTAAAAAAATAAAATTACAGAATTTCACATGTGGAATCACCGCAAAAATGTCACTTTCATAATTTCCACTGCATTTTTAAAAAATCGCAGCCTCCGCAATATAATTTTGAATTTGTTCATTTCAGTAACTGCACGTTAAACGTCCGATAGCAAAAGTTCAGTGACGAAGTTGAAAGATCTAAAAATGTTGGGTTCTATAATCAAATGATCGTGCCTCCGAATGACAAGGCAACTATGGTAGAGATATTACCAAGCAACGGATTATGCAATTCTGATTGACAAGAAGACTCGAGTATTTGTTGGGAGTGTACATAATACATTGTAACATGCAGCGCAGTCAATTCCCTCCATGGCAATGTTATACTATAACGTTTACTACTAATAGCTGCCACTCACCGAGACAAACTCGCCACTTTATCTTATCCACCGCGCCTCAATTTCTGCATTCACTGTATAACATCACTAGAAGTAGGAGCGCACCTGAGTTCTTCTCTAGTCTTACCACATATCTCATTCTCTCAGCGTATCCTGACCTCCACCTTCTCTCAACATGCGCGGGGGTCATGGTCACTGAATCTTCTTTGAGCTATGTGTATTTTCTCGAGATAAACACACTCTGTGCACTCCAACAAACGCAATGTGCTGCTACGCTCTCAAAGCGACGAATTCAATTCATTCCCAAGAGAGATGACAATTCCTGCAAAAAAAAAAAAAGAACTTGACACATGACAACTCGCATCAAGTTTTTCTCAAAGCAAACAAGAATCCCTGAGGCAGTCAGGACCATCGTGCATATCCACTTGTACAAATTCCTGCATAATCTTTTTTTTTCTATCATTTATTCCGCTCTTTCAGTCTCATCGGTTATTGAAAGAATAAAACAAATTGTTCCTCTTTACTGAAGTCTTGAGAGTAGTTGATATACACGAATGCGGAAATGACATATATAGTAAAATATTTACTTATAAAATCGAAGTGTCGAATTTTTGTGTAACGAACTTTAGTTAATTGACAGAAATTTTATGTGTTTTGCCGATTTGTTCGATAAAATTTGAAAAAACAACACAAAGATTGCGTACATTTGACACATCTTCATTTGTTAAATTGCAAGAAACAATAAAAATTATATCATATTGACACATTTTTATATGTTAAATTGGAAGTGACACAAAAAAATGTGTTAACTTGGTCGAATTTACCACAACAAACAAAATGTTCATATTCACAGAAATTATTCTGTTAAATCAAAAATCACAATGATTGCCCAAATATAATGTATTTTTTCGTATAAAAATTATACTAAACATTATGTAAAGCGGAAACTATGCATTTTTTGTATAAAAATGATAGAAACTTTGTTTTTTATGTAAAAATCCACTATTTTTAAAACAAGACAGAGATGACAATCCCTGTTGTGTTAACAATTGTGAATTACTGAAACAACAAAAAATTGATACATGAGAATTCACATCAAGTTTTTCTCAAAGCAAACAAGAATCCATGCGAAACTCAGGATGATCATCTTGCATATCAAAGTGCAGGGATTCCGACATAAACATTTTTTTCCTTTCATTTATTCCGCATCTTTCAGACTCAGCAATTCTTGCAAGAACAAAACGGATGGTTCCTCTTTACTAAAGTCTTCACAGCAGTTGATGTGCACGGATGCGGAAATCACGTATCTCGGTTGCATCAGTGAATGTTTATTTTGTTTACATTTTATATTCGTAAATGCTAAATATATTCGTGAACCAGTTTAGTTTCATAAGCAATGAAACATAATAAACAAATGTTCTTTTCAAGTAATCGGGAATCTGTCAGCATAGCTCAAGCTGCATATCAAAGCGACTAAATGTTTTTTTATTTATTTTTTTTTCATGACGTCCTTTTGCAGTTTCGTATTCGTTTTTTGCCACTTCTTTGGGTATCCACCTTTTTGTTATTTTCCAAAGTGAATTAAATTATTTTCGTGCAAACATTATTTATATATGTAAACATAATTTTCGGACTCTATGTTTGCTAAGTTATGTAAGATGCATTTAGCGTCAAGTAGATCTTACATAATGGAGAATTACAAGACGAATGATATAAGACTTTTTTATATGTACAGTTCGATACCCATGAAAAAAATGGCTTCCAGCTGAGTATGTTTCATCTTCCTATAATGGGAATTTCGATAAACACTGAAAGTTTACGCATTCTTCGGTTCGTCGGGTTTTTTTAGTTAAAATATTCATAGTTTTATATATTTATCGTTATTTCTTCTGACAAAATTATTTGTACATGTATCTTTTGTCGCTGTATCATATAAGTTGGTGCCTTTTTACTGTCAACAATATCATGCCATGAAATCACAATCTCTTAATTTAATTCTTCCATTAGACATAAAAAACCTTTCTAACATTTTTTGTTCAACACTATTCTTAGTTTGATTCATCCAGCAGACCTTAAAAAATCTTTTGCAGCTATATTTTCTTTTTTGTTAAGTATGAAAAGTGGTTGTAAAAAGTTGCTACTTTGATAGCATCTCTGCCATCAAAGAATTCTCTAATAAAATCAATAAGCACCCACGTATTTTTTTTATCCATTTACCGACTCTGTACCATCACTTTATTTCATCTTCTTTTTTCCTCTCATCAACCGTACAAAACTCTCAGCTCCCATCGTGGAAATCGCGTTCAGCAGCCGTACCTTTTTATCAGATTAATCTTACTTGATTCGTTTATATCCTTCTGTTAATACACCGAGTTACTTTGTTGGCATCGTAGTTCTTTATTTTTCTTCTGCTCTTTTAATTAAGTAGACTCTCTATCTCCTTTTCCGATCTTTTGTGCGGTGTTTCAAGCACAGTAGTCTCAGCCACTACATCCGTTTTTTCTTCACCTTTGCTTGCCTCTCGCGCTTAACACTCGAGAGGTTTTTGGATATAAATCTGAGTGAAGTTGTTGGTAACAAGTAGCTAGGTACTCACTTAACGTGGCTCAATAAATCAACACAAACACCCAGCAAACGCGTCAGTCAGCAAGAAGATCCACATCGTGTGGTCCAGAACTCGTTTCGTATTCGTTCAACGAAGTTACAGATTCGTCCACCTTTGTAAACGTGACTCCGACTCGGCCCATTACGCATTCAATCCCATTGACCGCGCTTTGTACGCTGCGTACACGTACTCAAGTATTCCAACCTCTCCGGACGTTTTGTATCACGTAGAAACTGACATACGGATACAAAACTCAATCTTGAGTTACGTATATACATATATAGATATAAAAGTGATCGGGGCCTAATGGTTCAGGAAAAGTTGGGTTAAGTGAGTTTAAAAATCTGCAATTGCATGAAGTGCTTTTCCCTTAAGAGCAAATGGTCTGATCGTAATATAAATACGTCTCAGGAAGTGACTATTAAGCGTAGGCAGTTAAGACTTTTTTTTAATTCGAAGTCTGAGTTATTTGCCTACAATTAGAAACTAGTTTGAATTCATTCGCTTCATTAAGTTCAGAGGATTTCTGTATAGTACTGATTACTGGAAAATGGGACAATTTGAACGGTACAATTTGGATAAAAAGATATTTAACAGAACCATATTGAAAACTTTACTGAATTACGCGGTAATTACACGTTCGGTGAGAGCACATTCTAATAGCGATGATTTTTCGCATAAAAAGTAATTCAAACAGAATTCATTTCTATCAATAATAATTTTTTTATATAGCAGATTGTTAAGCTGTAAAAAAGAACTTGATTAATTAATATTCCCATCAATTTCCAAGATTCGTGTCGTGTGTATATCCTTTTCGTTTTTTTACTCAACTTACCCATAACTGATGCAGTACAATTAGGTTTGGTAATTTCACCAAGTCCTTAATGACAGCGTATCCTGAAACACTCCAATTGAATCAGTGCTTAAAAAATTATGATTATCTAGCTAATGACCCAGGCAAAAAATTGCTCTACCTGTAATCCAATCTTACAGCCATGTTTAAAAAAAAATCGAAAGCGAAAATTGATCCATCTAGCCCTGGTCTCATCCATCGAGACTGTTTGCATATGCTGACGGCTTCAGTATGCGTATTACGTCTATTCTCGTATCAATGTTCCTGAGCAACGTTTTTTCATTTTTTTTTTCGTCAACCACCGAGTACTCGTAAATACAAAAACCGGTTCGTTTGGAATCTCGTTTTATTATGACAGCTTTGAATAATATATACTATAGCTTGTAAGAGGGCACATGAATGTCATGATAAAGATCAACGTTTCTTGTTCATGTTCCATTGACGGGCCTATTATAGCTCTTTGGTAAAAAAGGATGTGGGTTACAGACCCGGAAGTTCCCGGAGGTTTTTCTGCACGATCTTCGGACAGGAAATAAGAAAACTGCTCTTTTTCGTACCCTTATAGACCATCGTTCAATCGCTTCTGCTTCATCTCAGCGCCAACGACTGATGGAACGACTGGATATAACTCCATCAAGGATTCCGATAAATGATAGCGTATACCCGTATAGCAAGTCTTCTTGCTCAGCACATACACACACACACACACACACACACACTTCCGCTTCATAACGGAAGGTTCATGGCAGGGTGAACGATGTCACGTACATTTCTTTGTAGATATAAATTGTTGACTCAATTGAAATGTCGTTGGGTTAAATGATCATTGATTGCATCTAGTAATCCGTCTGTTAATCTGCAGTCATCAGACAGGATTTACGACAAGAATGTAGAGTAGAAACTTGCATATTGCTTCCACGGTATTTTCCGTTTTTTTTTACAAAAGCGCATTTACGAGCAATTATGCCGATCAATGTTCACTTTATGCTTTGAATTCTTGTTAGAAAAAAAAATGAAGAATATTTAACAACATTTTTTAAGCTGTGTAATATTTTGACGGATTAAACATTATTTTTAGCAATTATACGAAATTACTGTAGGTCAAGTATAGGCATTTTTTTAAATCAATAACTTAAGCCATTTACAAATTTCAATCTTTTTTATTTATGCAAAACTTGGGAATGATGAATACAAAGAATAAATGTTTTATAGAATTCTAACTGATCTACTGCAATGCAAAAACAAAGCGTGTTGCCAAGTGTGTTGTTTCCTATGATTTACATTGTAGTCACTTTTTGCACACTTTTAAGCGTGTTGCTTATCCATGGTAATGATATGTTAAAAAAATACGCTTGTAAATGTGTAAAAAGTGACTCCAATGTAAATGTAGGAAACAACACACTTGGCAACACGCTTTGTTTTTGCAGTGTGATCATAGCGAAAATGGGTATCAAATATTCATGAATGTTATTATATTCGTGTCTAAAATATATGTCCATTTTTTCAAGTATTCCGCCAGCAGACGCGGCAAAAACTGAAAAAAACAAAAATCACATCGCTATGAAATTCGAATGCTTCTACCGACATTCACTGAATTTTATATATAGCATCATTGAGAATTAGTCCATTTGTATAGAAAATTTAAGCTCGATTGATACAACCGTTCCTGAGTTATAAATGTTTGACCGAAATCACTTCTGAAAACATTTCAATCATTTTGATTATCATGACATCAAACTGTATTTTATTTCATTTCTTTGTTCAACAAAGCTTCCTCTCCGAGGGAACAAGAGTCTTATGGGAATCTCGGGTGTATAAACATTTTTACGATTTAATTTTTAATTGATTAAACAAGTACATGTTAATTCAACCATTCAGCATGTAAAATGTCAGAGATAATGTTAAGGTCATTCGGTCAATCCAATAGTCATATCACATTATCGAGAGTACCATTGTCGTCACAATAATGTATTTTATATTATAAACCACAAATGCCTCTGTCAATCCAATATTCATGTGACACTATCTTTATATTATTTACGGTTTTATTTTCAATCCAATAAACAAGTACATGTTAATTCAACCATTCAGCATGTAAAATGTCAGAGATGATGTTAAGGTCATATGGTCAATCCAATAGTCATATCAGTCCCATTGTCGTCACAATAATGTACTTTATATTATAAACCACAAATGCCTCCGTCAATCCAATATTCATGTGACACTATCGAGAGTCCTACTGATGTGATATTATATTCGTGTCTAAAATATATGTCCATTTTTCAAGTATTCCGACAGCAGACGCGGCAAAAACTGAAAAAAAAAAAACAAAAATCACATCGCTATGAAATCCAAACGCTTCTACCGATATTCACTGAATTTTATATGTAGCATCGTTGAGCATTAGTCCATTTGTATAGAAAATTTACGCTAGATTGATACAACCGTTCCTAAGTTATAAACGTTTGACCGAAACCACTTCTGACGACATTTTAACCATTTTGATCATCATGACATCAAACTGTATTTTATTTAATTTCTTTGTTCAACAAAGCTTCCTCTCCGAGGGAACAAGAGTCTTATGGAAATCTCGGGTGTATAAACATTTTTACGATTTCATTTTTAATCGATTAAACAAGTACATGCTAATTCAACCATTCAGCATGTAAAATGTCAGAGATAATGTTAAGGTCATTTGGTCAATCCAATAGTCATATCACACTATCGAGAGTACCATTGTCGTCACAATAATGTATTTTATATTATAAATCACAAATGCCTCTGTCAATTCAATATTCATGTGACACTATCGAGAGTCCTACTGATGTGATATTATATTCGTATCTAAAATATATGTCCATTTTTTCAAGTATTCCGACAGCAGACACGGCAAAAACTGAAAAAAAAAAAACAAAAATCACATCGCTATGAAATCCGAACGCTTCTACCGATATTCATTGAATTTTATATGTAGCATCATTGAGAATTAGTCCATTTGTATAGAAAATTTAAGCTCGATTGATACAACCGTTCCTAAATTATAAACGTTTGACCGAAACCACTTCTGACGACATTTCAACCATTTTGATCATCATGACATCAAACTGTATTTTATTTCATTTCTTTTTTCAACAAAGCTTCCTCTCCGAGGGAACAAGAGTCTTATGGAAATCTCGGGTGTATAAACATTTTTACGGTTTTATTTTCAATCCAATAAACAAGTACATGTTAATTCAACGATTCAGCATGTAAAATATCAGAGATGATGTTAAGGTCATTCGGTCAATCCAATAGTCATATCACACTATCGAGAGTACCATTGTCGTCACAATAATGTATTTTATATTATAAATCACAAATGCCTCTGTCAATTCAATATTCATGTGACACTATCGAGAGTCCTACTGATGTGATATTATATTCGTATCTAAAATATATGTCCATTTTTTCAAGTATTCCGACAGCAGACACGGCAAAAACTGAAAAAAAAAACAAAAATCACATCGCTATGAAATCCGAACGCTTCTACCGATATTCACTAAATTTTATATGTAGCATCATTGAGAATTAGTCCATTTGTATAGAAAATTTAAGCTCGATTGATACAACCGTTCCTAAATTATAAACGTTTGACCGAAACCACTTCTGACGACATTTCAACCATTTTGATCATCATGACATCAAACTGTATTTTATTTCATTTCTTTTTTCAACAAAGCTTCCTCTCCGAGGGAACAAGAGTCTTATGGAAATCCCGGGTGTATAAACATTTTTACGGTTTGATTTTCAATCCAATAAACAAGTACATGTTAATTCAACCATTCAGCATGTAAAATGTCAGAGATAATGTTAAGGTCATTCGGTCAATCCAATAGTCGTATCACACTATCGAGAGTCCCATTGTCGTCACAATAATGTATTTTATATTATAAACCACAAATGCCTCTGTCAATCGAATATTCATGTGACACTATCTTTATATTATTTACGGTTTTATTTTCAATCCAATAAACAAGTACATGTTAATTCAACCATTCAGCATGTAAAATGTCAGAGATGATGTTAAGGTCATATGGTCAATCCAATAGTCATATCAGTCCCATTGTCGTCACAATAATGTATTTTATGTTATAAACCACAAATGCCTCTATCAATCCAATATTCATGTGACACTATCGAGAGTCCTACTGATGTGACAATCATATATTTTATGTTATAAACCACAAATGGCTTCGCAACCATAGACAAGTGGTTATGGACGGGGGCTTTGTGTTGCGAAACTATAATTCAAAGGGACCGAATCGATTTAACCAGAGTCTCCCTTAGCGTTTGATCAGACGGTCGTAGGGCAAATCGAGGCAATGGTCTACATCCCATTTGTAGAACTGAGAGTTGGCTATAAGGGTGGTTATTTGCCCACGCATGGATGATGACTCTGCTAGCTCAGAACTTGCAAAGCGTACTGCCTAAAGGCTCGCTGAGTGGTGAACAGACTCAGAGCGAAATTCATCATCCGTCCAGATTGCAACAATCTACATACATACATCCACATACGCTTTGATCGACACATGGACATGCATACGAAATTTCGGACATTCGTACGTCACACAATCGGGCAACATTGGAACAACTAATAATTGCAATGGACTGCAGACTGAAAATGTGAATTTCGTCACTATAAAGTGAAGCCCCCACGGTTTAAATGGATTTTGGTGCGGTTTGATACAGATCATTATTAATTTATTTCCATCAAGATAAATGTTACACTTTGCTCGGTATCGAATGTTTCATTTTGTTTTTATATGCTTATAGTTTGAATCGTTAAAAATTTCGGTATTTCGTGGCAAAAAAAAATTTGAAGAAAATATCAACTTTACATTGAAAAACACCGATTTTGGATAATTATAATTTTACATAATTAATACATTTTTAGTACAAAATATTTCAACAACTGTGACACAAAGCTTTTCTTCCTATTTCTTCCTAATTGTTTTCTTTTTTTTCCAAGATTTTCTAGACGTTTGTAGAATTTCTGAAGATTCAAAAACTGAAATTTGAAAATCGTTAGAAAATTCTTGTAAAAATGATATTTTGGAAAAATCAATAAGGTTATTTTATTTTAAAAAGTACCCTATAAAATTCGTTACACAGGATCTTTTTTTAAGCTTATTAATAAATAATAGGCAATATTATTATTAAAAATAAAGTATCGTAATATTGTCAATTCCGTTGATTTTATTTTCTCTTATCGCAGAATATTCGAAATTCAATAACGAAATATGGTCATAATCTTGCCTGACCTGGAAGCGAGTGTACAATGTATATTTTTGTAATTTGAATAATTTATTTATTGAAATGTAAACACATGCCTTTAGCAAATTTGTTTCATAAACTTTTCTTTTTCTGTCGAAAGTTTTGTTAAAGTTGGTTAAAGTACTGTTGCTTATTTTTAACTGTCCTTCATCTCGCTCCACATTGTCATGTTGCCATCCTCGCACCGTTTTTCGGCTCTTGTGTTGTGAATACCACCATAGTCCGTTTCACGTACGACCAAGTTAAGCAACTAATTTAACTCTAGGGTGAACACTTTCGGCCCGGACACCAGGGGCTTTTGAACGAATTGCAAACGAAACGGGCCTCTTAATCGCGCGTTCTCCGGGCTTCTCCTGCATCTGCGCTTGTGTTGGATTTGCTCGGGCACTGTAAACGCGGCAGCACCAGGAGGATCAGGATATTCGTGTCGACTTTGTAGACGTACGGGTCTCCTAGTTTTATCCTTGCGAGGATTTTCTCCAGGTTGTTAAACTAAAGAAAGGAGATAGAGAAACTGGATGAGAATAATAAAAGATCTAAGTGCCTCGTGGGAAAGGTTGTCAAAATGTAAGAACTTCTTCCAACGTACGAAGAAGTAAAATGAGGAACAAAATATGTTCACAGTTGAAGACACTTTCGGAAAAATGAAACTTCTTTTACCACGGAATTTATAATGAAGAAGGGACAATTTAAAAAGAAAAAAAATTAAATGAGGCTTATTCTTAAGAATATGAATTAAAAATACATAGGATATTTTAAAAAAAAAAAGGAGGTAAAAATATAGCATACTCTTTCAACAAAAATTTTAACGACAATGAGGTAAATAAAATATATGTATATATATATAATGAGATAAGCGCGGATTTTTGCAAAAAGGAAATTATAATTATGTATAATATAATGAGGCAAATTTTTGCCAAAAAATAAAATATAATAAAATGAGGAAAATTTTTGCCAAAATAAAATATAATAAAAATTAAGGAAATTTTTGCCAAAATAAAATATAATAAAAATGAGGCAAATTGTTGTCAAAATATTTATAATGCAAATAAGGCAAATTTTTGTCAAAATAAAATATAATAAAAATGAGGCAAATTTTTGCCAAAATATTTATAATGAAAATGAGGCAAATTTGTGCCAAAATATTTATAATAAAAATGAGGCCAATTTTTGCCAATATAAAATATAATAAAAATGAAGCAAATTTTTGCCAAAATAAAATATAATAAAAATGAGGCAAATTTTTGCCAACATATTTATAATGAAAATGAGGCAAATTTTTGCCAACATATTTATAATGAAAATGAGGCAAATTTTTGCCAAAAAATTTATCATAAAAATGCGGCAAATTTTCACAAAAATATTTATAATAAAAATGAGGTAAATTTTTGTCATAGTTATAATAAATATAGTTATAATAAAAATGATGCAAATATTTGTCAAAATATTTATAATGAAAATGAGGCAAATTTTCGCAAACCAAGAAAAATTCTGTTGTTATATGGAGGTAGCAAGACCTGCGGCTGTGATATCTTAAACGTGCCCCTTAAAATCACTTGAAAAAACCTGATATAGTGGTTTTTTAATCATCCGAGAAGAGCAAGCGCGGCCGCCCTCAGTTGCCTACAGCAACCGTGCGATTTTTTTTTGTACTCAGTGGCCCTGCTCGCGTCGCTCGTGCACTGAAATTTGCATAAAAATTAACCCACTCTCGGCTGTAACATGGAAATGCAAAATACGTTGATATAGGCAACGTGCTCGGTTAACGGAAGGCCGCCCAACCATGCCGACTCTTCCCACGCGTGCATATATATACGCTGCTGTACATGCTGCCAACGTAGACGTTCCCCCGAAAGCAGAAACTTGAAAAGACAACGTTTTACTTGTTGTTTCAACTCACAATTGCCGATTTAACTTCTGCTTCACGCAGAAATTCGCTCAGAGCTCGAGATAAACTCTATTCACTAACAGATTTTGCAAGGACTGAGTGGAATTTCGTGACTTTTGGATTCATTACATTTTTTTTTTAAATACATTTTAGCGGATTTTCTCCATTGTTTTTAGACATTTTTTGTTGTTAAAAGCTTTATGCTGTTATCAATTCGAAAAAAAACACACGATGAAGGCACAAAAAGTATCGATTTGATATAAATTTGACAGTTATATGGATCATTATTCGCTTTTTTTTTAAATCGCCCAATTCCAGGTCCGAGTCATTTTTACTTTGTAAAATCTGTATTCACTCAGAAGAACTTTCATGGAGAAATTGAAAACAATTGTGTTCTCATTACGGTTTTTTTACACCTGGATATTTTTATTTTTAGTTTTTTGGGGACTTTTCCGAACATTTAAGCCGGATTTTTCTTTTTCTTGGCAAAAGCTGTTTTGTCATCAGCTCAAAAAATTGCATATAGGGTTCGGTTCAAAAAGGATCAATTACAAATAAATTTATTAGTAATATGCAATATCTTGTAGTTTTGCTTCCTCATAGAGGAAGCTTTGTTTTCATGAAAAAAAAATTTTTCGAGATTTTTATGTCAGTACACTCAGAATGGACCAAAACGTCGAGAAAAGTGATTTAGAAAAAATGTCTGTATGTGTGTGTGTGTGTGTGTGTGTGTGTGTATGTATATGTGTGTATGTTACACGATCGAAAAATGTGAACCTTTTTAACTCGGGAATGCCTTGAGATATCAAGCTGAAATTTGGACCATAGATAGAGGGATCAAGCCTCATCGTTCATACAAATTTTTGTAAAAATCCACTTCATCGTTAAAGTATTACGCGTTCTTTAATTTTTTGAAAAATGTTTGTTTACGCGATAACTCTTTCAATTTTCGAGATATTGATCTTAAAATTGATATGAATGTGAGCTTTCTTACGCCGGTGATCGCTATTGAATTTGGTTAAGATCGGTTTAACCGTCAAAATTTGATGATGTTTTGAATTTTTCAAAAAATGGACATTATCGTTCTATTGTAACTTTTGCAAAACTTAAGATAGCGAGCTCAAATTTTGTATATAAATGAAACAATATTCAGCCATTACATATGTATAATTTAGTGACGAACGGTATGAAATTTTTGATTTTATGGAATGTTGAATTATTTTTAAAAAATATACATTATCACATTTACTTTCGGAAACGCTCTAATAATCACGAAATAATGTAATAACGAAATAGAAAAAGCGAATCCACAATATGTATATTTATCTAATTAAAACAAGGATGCAAAGTAGAACCTTACACATTGCGTCCTCATTATTTTTCGCGTTTTACAAAGTTTTCTCTATGAGGAAGCCAAAAATTGAATAACATACTTCCTCATAGAGGTAGCTTTGTAAAACGCGAAAAATAATGAGGAAGCAATGTGCAAGGTTCTACTTTGCATCCTTGTTTTACTTTTTCTAAAAATTAATTTTACCTTATTCAAAATTTCAGAAAATTAACACTTTACTACAATTTTGATCGTCAATCGAACGTTTGTAGATGTTGGCAATATGGAAGCATACTCTGCCATTTACGCGAGGAAACACTTATTAAGTCATTATAGTAGTTAATGAATGTCAAGGAGAGGATAAAAGGCGTGAAAGAGCGAACTTTGCGCTTCGTTGAATCTTCGATCTTTATATTATTACGTGAGTCTGTATAATATAAAACAGGTGAATGAGTTGAGAACTTCCCGGTTCATCTTTCCGTCCTGGCTACTTTTGCTATTCTTTACTGCCGATGCGTCGGAGCCAACGCGAAAGGGCTTTTCTTCGTTCTTACGCCATTAACGAGCGTCCCCTCGGGGCGAAGCTCTCGACTGGAAAATCGCCGTACTCTTCATCTCTATCTTGATACATTGGAGTAAGAACGTTTGCTTGGGTTGGTTGGTCTCTGGTGCGAAATTTCATTCGTCCATAGATGGCAAAGAAAGCATCTCTTCTGTACCATAAAACGAAGCTGCTTATTATTACCACAATGAGATCGTCCATAAAATGTTACGATAATGAGCTTTCAGTTCATTGATGTACATTGATCTCATTACGATCATTATTCGGTTTTCCGGAATTTTAAAACAGTCCAAGAAATATATTTCTCATTGTGACTGAATGGAAAATAATATCCATTATCTAGGTACGATCAAATTTAAAGCCAATTATAAATGCCGATAATACAGCATAATTTATAGTTGCTAATTAAATGGACATTTTTTTCATGCCGATAATTAGTATATGGAATACTGCAATATGGATAATATTTTGAATATTAATGGACTAGCAGTTTTTACGACAATATTGGTATATTAAATTTAATGTTCAAATATGCTTGTAACATTTAAGTACTTTTGTACACTGTAAAAAATTTGTGTTTGAAAATTATGTTTGAAAAATTTTCGGATGCATTGTAAAAAAATTTAGTTTGAAAATTAATATACAGTATATAAAGGTCGGATGCATATACCGTTTATTAAGTTTCAGTTGCATTTGTCATTGACAAATACTAATTTTTTGTAATTTTCAAATATCAGGTTCGGAGAATTCTTATACTATTCTTAAATTTACTATAAAAGTATATTAATATGGAATTCATATACCCGTTTCATAAATGTCATATCGTTTGGTATATTAAATTCATTTGCATTTTTAACAGTGTATTACACATTACATTTTTTAACGACCTTAGTGCAGTATTGATTTATTTTACTATCGTACTCGTATATTAAATTTAATACACAAGGTCCTCATATTTTTTTTAGTATTTTTGGAAACTTATTTTCATTTAATTTAATTTTCTTAGTAGATGGGACAATGACAGAAAGACGTTACGATGATAAACCGAATTATACAAAAAGGAGATAAATTGAAATATTTAAGTTAGGACGCATATTTATAAAATGGTCTTTTTGAGCGTTACGATTATTCAAGGAGTTCAAAAACATCGAGAAAGAATTTTGATGCTTCAGTTATACGCATACTACAATAATGGTATTCTGCTGAAAAGGAATGAATGATAAAAAATATCATATTTTAGTAAAATAATTTTTCCAAACTATTCCACTTTAGGATTGATAAAAAAAAAATTATTTTTATTAATAAGACTAAACTAACCCATTTTATGACGCAAAAATATTTCATTTTAGTCAGCATTGATATCTGGACCAAATGTTAAGATTTCTCATTTTCCTATTTGTAGCAACCTGATTTCATTTTATTGTTTAAACAAGGCTGCAAAATAGAACTTTGCAAATTTCTTCCTCATTATTGTTGGATTTTTTAAAGATCTACCTCTATGAGGAAGCATGTTAATCTATATTGGCTTCCTCATAGAGGAAGCTTTGTAAAAATTCATCAATAATGAGGAAGCAATTTGCAAAGTTCTACTTTGCAGCCTTGTTTATATTGGCGAAAAGTGTTTGCAATTTCCTCCAATTTTTCGAATACTTATTTGACCTCAGCTTAATGCGCAAGGACTACCTTAATCGAAATAGTGAAAACGGAGTTTATCCTCCTCTTTTGTGCAAATTTTCATCTCGTTTCGTCACGCCGTTCGAGAGTTATGAGCAATTCTATTTTGGGACAAGCGGTCATTATAAATTTAAAATAATAAAAATTATATATGAAGCAATGTGTACAGTTCTACTTTGCATTCTTATTTCCATTGAGTACAAACTTTTGTCTCGCATTATCAACTTTTGCTGATGCTAGAGCGAAAATCTTTTTTTTTTTGTAAAATTCAAAATGTCGTAAAAACTGAACTACTTTACCGATCATCGTCAAATTTGGTACGTGGCATAGCTGCATGTTCCTTTTCATCTGTAAAACATTTCAGTTAAATTGGTGAAATTCGACGTGATTTATAAAAAAAAATGATTTTTTTCGAGAAATTCAAACATCTATAAAATCTAAATCGCTTTACCGATTTCGCCCAAATGCAATGCCAAACAACATTGAAAGTATATTTATTTATAAACAACTATTTAGCAAAATCGTCTAATTTTTACGAAAGTTAGAGCGACCACGTTTTTTTTTTCAAAAAATTAAAAGTACTATAAAATCAAAATGGCTGATTTTTTTTCCAAAAATCTCAACATTCAAGGCGGGGCAACTACTCCACTTGCGTGTCAAATTTGAGCCATATCGCTCGAACGGTTACTGGGTAATAATTTATCCAATTTTCGGAGCCCAGGATACACACACACACACGGACATTCTTTTTAAACCACTTTTCTCGACGTTTTGGACAATTCTATGCATACTGGCATCAAAATCTCGAAAAAAAAATGTTTCATGAAAACAAAGCTTCCTCTATGAGGAAGCAAAAAATCTAGTTCTTCATATTATGAGGCAGAAATAATCTGCAAAACTTGTGCAGCTTAATACTAGTAGTCATGAGCCAGTCAAAGAAGAAACTATCGAGTACACTTGAGACCACTCAGACTACGATGTACAATCGTGCAAGGCACCTGTTGCTTTTATAATTATTTATTAAAGACGTGCCAGACCGCACTCGTGCCATCCGTACCACATTGACTCGCACTTGGAATCTACACCAGTAAGAAAGTATTTCGTCACGCGCGCGCAGCACGACGAGCAATACAGTCGCGATAAACACGACTTTATGCATTGGCGATTAATAACATTGTTTTCTTTACGTTTTACCTCATGCGTGCCGAATAAAATAAACATATACGTATTTGTCTTGTACAATTATGCTCGTGAATAATGTTTTTGGATAATATAAATTATCGCAAATATTATGCGGCGAGTATTTAAGGAAACAGTACATAAAATTAATATGCGGCTCACTCTAACGAACCAAGCGTGTTGTGAGGTCTTTTTTATTCAATTATTTATTTTACTGATTTTCTTTTCAAGTTTGAAAAATAAACTGTCGAATTAACAAACATTTTTTTCTATATTAAAAATAACTAAAAATTGCGAATGTAATAAATGTTCAACAACAACGACAATTGTTAGATTTATATTTTTTTAAATTTGTCAAAATGTAATTTAATTAAGTTTACAAAAAAAAAAAATTGTACTATTATTTTGACAATGAAAACGATAAAAAATATTTTATAAAATGCAAATACAATATTTTTTTACTTTTGTAGTAAAACTATAAATTAACTGAAAGAAATATCGTAAAATTAGCAAAATATTTAACACGTTAACGTGCAAAATTTTGGTAATAAATTTGTGAAGAATTGAAAATTTCCTAAAACGTGAAGGATTGGAAAAAATCACACGCTTGATTTTTAGAGTGAAATTGCTATTATTGAACATCACTGGTCGCTTGTGTTTATTCGTCGCGCGCATTAATAACAGCAACAACGGGCTATATAATATAGCGAACGTCAGTGGTTGTGTTATTCAGGATGACCGGAAGCTTCAGGCCCAAAATTTGCATTTCAAATATCGTGCGACGGTTTTACGTGTCTCTGGTCACTGGCCTGTCGCGTGCTGTGCTTGTCTGACTATGACAATCGTCGCTAACTAAACTTTCGTGAACCCGTGTTAACGAGTGAGTGGAAATGTTATCATACACACATGCGACTGGTTAAACGGAATATATATGCTACTAGCGCAATTTGCTACAATTTTTTTTCGCAAAATTTCACGCCGATACTTCCTTTAATTTTTTTAGTTAATTATTCATGAAAAAAGATTTGTCTGAACAAATTGAAAAAGAGGACCTTTTGTGATGGGATATAAATTATTTTTCCAACATTCGTGAATGTTAAAAACAATTAAAAATACTTATTTAATTTAGTTATATAAAAAATCATTTTGAAATAAATGCGATTTCAGTTCAGAAAAAAAATAAAGTTTCAGACAATTGGTTAAACCATTTTTTTAAACCTCATATGTTAAAAAAATTTCGCTGTCTCAATTATTCAATATTAATTTTCTTAGTATCCTAGTATGTTTCGATATACTTTAGTTCTGGTGGAATCAAACTTTTAATTGTCAAGATTATCCTTCGATTGATATTTTTTTAGTCTATAGATTTTAAACCCAATAATCACTGAATTTCGTTTTTAGGTTCAAAATTTTATTAACAGTTTTTCGCCATTATAATTATTTAATATTAATGATCTTAGTATTTCTAATAACGTTGATTAAAAAAAAAATCTCATGCTGCTCAGTACAAAAGTTCCAATCGACACTTTTTTATTTTATTGGGTATCCTTTAAACAATCTATTTAATGAGTATAAATTCAGACCTAAAAATAGATGCTCGTCTGCCTATTTATATCTCCATATATATTTTTGCTTCCTCTTAGAGGAAGCTTTGTTTTCGCGAAATTTTTTTTTTTCGAGATTTTCATGCCAGGACACTCAGAATGGTCTAAACGTCGAGAAAAGTGAATTAGAAAAAATGTTTGTATGTGTGTGAGCATATGTGCACAATTTTTTGTTAGCACGATAGCCGTCGCAACTTCTAAGATATCGGGCTCCAATTTGAACCCCGAGTAAACTGTCCTTAAACAAGGTGTGGGATTGAATATGGAGTTAATCCATCAAGGTGTTCAAAATTTATGGCATTTTGAATTTTTTTGGAGAATGTCAGCTCGGGCTCTAACTCCCGCAATTTTTATGATATCCGGCTCAAACTTGGACCAGAAGTGGATTGTTATCAAATAGTATTTGGGATTAAATTTGGTGTCAATCTGTTAAGGGGTTCACAATTTATGGCATTTAACATTTTTTTGACATTTTTTGTTCGTGCTCTAACTTTTGCAATTTTTAAGATATCAGCCTCAAATTTGGTCCACATGTGGACTGTTATTAAATAAAGTTTGGGAGTGAATTTGACGTCAATCCGTTAAGGCGTTTAAAATTTATGGCTTGTTGAATTTTTTGTTCGTGCTCTAATTTCCGCAATTTTTAAGATATCGGGCTCAAATTTGGTCCACAAGTAGAGTATGGGTAAACTAAGCATCAGTTCGAATCTGGCGAGAATCCGTCAAGGGGTTCAAAACTAATGACATTTTTAATTTTTTAAAACAAGGCTGTAAAGTAGAACTTTGCAAATTGCTTCCTCATTATTGTTGGATTTTTACAGCTTCCTCTATGAGGAAGCCAAAATAGATTAATATGCTTTTTTACGACTATCTTCATCATTTGATGTTGTTTTTAGGTTTATAAAAATACAAGAGACGTTTCTGTGATTTGATTAATATGTGACACGTTACAGAAAGGTCGAATTGAGTAAGCCGATCGAAACATTTGTGGCGAATCGTTTTTCGATAATCTATTTCACGCCTAATCGGAGGAGAGAATTGTTTTCACGTGAAAGATAACTCGCAGTTACGTTTTTCTCGCTGCTCGTACGTGCACAAGAAAAAGGGTCGCCAGAGGCAAATACGCTTCTTTTTGTCTCGTGCTACATTGCTACTGGTAGCAAGCAACTTTGCAAGCACAGCTTCAGTGGGGCGCGTTAGTCTCTAAGTAATCGCTCTGCCCTGCGTTATATTACAGCATACCTCCCTTCGCACCATTATTAACGGATAAATTGATAATTAATCGGGCTACTTATCCACTGACTGCACCAAGATGCCCTAGATGTACTTAATTTCATCCACGTCCGTGCACCTGGCCTATTTACTTCTGAAGCTTTTCTTTCTCCGCTGTTTTATTGACTCCCTTCTATTACACTTTGTAATGCAATCAATAATCATTAAGTTAAGGAATTCACTTTTTAACCCATTAAAATAGGAGGTTCAAGTTTTGTTTCGATAACACAAGATTGAAAAAAAATGAATCTTGGTTACTTAAAATCATTTGGTGTTTGGGTGATGCTTTTTAGATCATTTTCTGTAATCATTTACGAATTATAGATCTTCCATTTTAAAAATCTCGACTATCGTGAATATGAACATTAAATGATTTTAAAAAAATCTATATTAGATAAACACTTGTGGTATAATTGATTTCATAGTTAATACTTTGTTACAATTATTTATAGAATTTTTTAGAAAAGTTGAATTTTTCCAATAAATCCGAAGGAAAAAAAATGTTGTGGACTTTATAGGAAATTGTTTTGATAAAACGTGAAAAACCTAAGAAATCTGATTTTTTGACGTAGCTACTTGAAGTTTTTAAGTCATCGACAAAGAAAAATTAGCTGTTTCGAAATTAGCGGAAATTTTCAATCAGGACTTTTAAAATTTAGTAAAAATCGAAAATTTTTCGACTTTCCGGCCCTCCTGAAAATGGAAGGTTATCAATATTCGGAATTTATTTTTAAAAATTCACATTTATATACTGTTTCATACACAAACCCGTAAAAATGGATTTTGGCAACTATCATTTAATTCGTGCTGTGATTGCCAGGAAACTTGTTATCAATAATTTCAACGAAGTGTCGAATCTGAAATGGCGAGACATAACCTTTTGAGTAGCGCAAAATCCTTTCAGTTCGTAACCTACACCGAGAGAAAAAGTTTCATTGATTCACGGAAATCATTGCCAATGAAATGAAATACTTGAATTTCAATACTATCTTTTCTTTGAATGATCTCAAACTCAATGAAAAGTAGTGACATTGATTCGAAGAAACATTTCTTTAAACCAATGAACCTTTTTCATTGATTTCAAAGATGTCGTCTCTGATTCAAAGAAACCTTCTTCTTACCAGCTCAAAATTTCGAAACCTATTTTTTCCTGAGGTATGCGGCAGATAAAGCTCAAATTTTGTGAGTATCTAAGAAAGTACGGCAGAAATAGGTTAATCTTCTGGCTCCTCGAAACTCGAAGCCGTTCGTTCGGGAGAACCGGAAAACAAAAAAGTGAGGTTAGGTGCGAGAGAGAGATCAATGAAAACGTTCCTTCGAACCAATGAAAACGTCTCTTTAAAACAATGAAACTGTTTCTTTATTATATGCTCATTAAGTAAATCTTTATTTACAGGCAATGAAATGTTTTCTTTGAAATTCAAATGCACTATATTATTGAAATCAATAGAAAAAAAATCAATCCACTCATTTCTTTGACGTCAATGAAATCTTTTCTCTCGGTGTAGTCTACATAAACATCCAAAATCGATTACTCTCAACGTTATTCGTAAATTTATGTGCAATTCTTTCATTACTTTCACGAGGATTCCAAAACTTTTATCTCTCTACAAACTAACGGCCCCTTTCTCGTTTATATCTATAGTATATTCGTGGTTCCTCTCACGTTTATAAATGTCGTCTCTTCTTTATTCGACATTCCGCTTCCGCTTGGCGAAGAAGATTGCGCCGAACAGATAAGAAAGTTTGTGCTCGAGTGATTGCACGTCACAAACTCTATTTGTATATGTGTGTGTATGCTTAAGGCTGTAGTGGTAGCATATTATAATACAAAGCAGGGTAGAGTCCAATTAGGATTTTCTCTAGAGAGAGAAGAGCGCAACTGTGGCAACTGTGAAAGAAGACGAGCAACTCGTAGCCAGCGACCGACAGGCTTTCCGGAAGTCTTTCTCACTGACGTCGCTACGTTTCCAACGTATCTCGTTGGTCCTCGGTTTTTCTCACTCATTTTCACACGGACGCGTCAGCAACGACGAACAAAGTCTCTTCGTTACTCGCGGGCCACGCGGGTAATGAAGAATTTATGTAAACGAGGTTCTCCCGCGAACGAGCCATACTTCTGCCGCTCAAGGCTCGCCTTGACGTAGCACATTACTTCACCGGAGGCGTAGATTCAGGAGCGAAAGAAAACTAAGCGAGAAAAGTTACGATTAACTCGATCAGTCTTTTGCAATTCGACTTTTCTCATCGAAATATATATTGGATTTTTTTTTAGTGTATTGGCAACGAGCTTTATCTTGATTAGTCGTAAGTAATTAGAGTCTGAAGCTGTTGACGAAAGAAAATCGGTTTTTTTATGGTTTAATATATGAGCATTTTTTATAACAATAAAGAGGCTAATGGAACGGTCATGAAATTCATGGATATATAATTTTTTTTTGTATTTATTAAATTATGACGTTTTATTTTAATATATAATTTCAGGTACATAAGTAAATCAAATATTAAGGGTAGTCCCTTAATATTTAGTTCAGGTAAAAAAAATTTGTTTTGGAAATTCTATTGAAGTTCCAAAACAATTTTTGGAAATTCAATACCGACTCAATTCACCGGCTAAATGGAGCAAATGTTAATAAAAGGTAATATTTTTTAAGTGACATAATTATTAATAAATAAATTTTATGCTTTTTTCTAAATCAGTGATTAACTTTGATTTCAGAATGAAAAAAAATAGTTTGCTCCATTTAGTCAGTGTATCTTTTCATGAAGAAGAAAATGAGACGTCAACCATTCCAATCTGCCTAGTAGTTTAATATGAATCATGCGCAGAATGGAAAACCTAAGAACTTTGCTTAAGATAATATTGAAAAGCATATGCAAGTCAGACGACAGTAAAAAATCCTTTTATAGAGTACCAACAATATAGTGCCTTGGGCATTTGTATATGCAACAGGACTTGGATGATATTGAATTTCCAAAATCAATTTTTTTTTACCGGACTCCATCCCCTTAATATGCGTGCAAATTGATAAGACGAGAATTTGAGTACATTGCACGAACAGAAAAATAAAAATATTGATTAATAATATTTTGTGTGACATGCGAATATCTTCGATCATTGAACTTTTTTTTCATATGAAATTAGTAAAAAAATATCTTCATAAAATCATACGCATTCGGACAAATTAATAAATTTATATCACAAGAGAAAAAAGGTTGCAAAATTACATTACGAAAAAAAACTCTGTTAGGATGCAAATAGTAATTCTCAACAACATTTCTAAAACGTTTTTTTTTAAATCAGTATCTTGTTTTTTCAGGATTTTCTCTTATTGTAAAGTACTCAAATTCTAATTTAACCAAACTGGGAATATCTTTTTAACAGAAAAAAAATTGCTTTATGGTATACAATTCACAGATAGCACAAGTTCAAATATACTTTTTTTATTGACAAATAATCTATCGAGACATCGATCTTACTATGATATTCCAGAATATTACACCAACAAAGTCTGTCCCCAAACATTTTTTTCATAAATTCCTAGCTATGTACCAATTGTCAAATTGTCCTCCGTACAATAAAACTAAATTGAAATTTTGGTACTTTGGAAAAAGCTTTGTCCTCCGTACATTGTCCTCCGTACAATAAAACTAAATTGAAATTTTGGTACTTTGGAAAAAAGCTTTTGTCCGTAAAAGTCCACAGAAACTTTTTGTTCATTGTACAGAAAAAAAGAAATCTTGTCAATTTCCAATTCTACAAAAAAAAAAGTTCAACAATAATTTATTAAACCAGAAATGTAAAATTTCGTTAAATTTTTCAATTTACAAAAAAAAGTTCAAATCATTTTTTATACTAGAAATTGAAATTACAAATTCTACCAATATTTTCTGTAAGATTAACAAAATATTTATTGGGACGTTTTGGGATAGAATTTTTTTGTTACAAGGTCAAAATATTTCAATCAAGTTTTTATTGCGATTCAGTGAATATCTATAGCTTGCTATACTTTTACAAATCAACGTATTTACACGTAACAATGTTTGTTGTGCACCAAATATATAGTTGGGTGAATCGAGTGCATCGAAACCCGAGTGAACCGGGCGAGGAGAGGAGAAGTCTGTGATGTTTAATCCTCCTCGTGACCGCTTTGGCATCAGCAGCATCAGCATCGATGATAATGATCGTTTGACGTGCTGCATCCCAAGTCTCGATGTCGACTGTCAATGTGTGACGTTTTTGGATCTATAAAATATAACTTCCCGCTATAAAATTAAATCGAAAAGTAACATCGCATGGTGAGAGTGGAGTGCAAGAGAAGAAAGTGTTTCGTCTTCTCTGATTGTTATTGTATTTGCTCATCTCGTGTATGTGTTTTTCTTTGTGTGATATAAAATACGTATTGCTATACGTGCATTTTGTTTACTTTAAAAAACGAAACAGAGAAAAGCAACCAAGTAATGCAATTAGTCTCATTGCATTAAAAAATAAAAATAAATAAAGTGAGGAAAAAAAAAGGAATTTATAAAAATAATTGTGTGTGTTATTTTTATCGCTTGACTGCAAATTTGCTGGAGCGATTACAAACGGGAAGCAAACGTATTTGGCTTTGTGAGTTGTGTTTTTTTGGCTCTCGAAGTGTTGTTGCCTCTCTTTTGCCACTTCTCGTCGCGTCCTGAGATAAATATATATATATATGTGTATGTAGATATACATATGCATATATATAGATATATACATATTAAGAGCCAGAAAAATATCGGAATGGCGATTGTTGTCCAGTGGGTGACGGCTCGTGGAGAATCGGAGGTTACAATGGACGAGTGGTTGTTGTGAGCGGGCCCTGGAATTCGCCGGCCGGCATCGATTCGAGGATGAACAGCAGCCTCCAGGTGCCGGAGCTCAGGCTCCCGGCTGGTGAAGGTGGCACAACAGTTATTAAGGGTACTGCACCCCTGCTTCTCGTTCCACCGAGCAACATACCCAGAAGGCGTCATTCCTGGATTTGTGGGTGAGTCGCGGTTTTTTAGATGCTTGGATTTTTACCTCAAGCTGGAATAGCATACACACGGAAAAAAAGGCTTGGTTGGAACTACCAAGTGCTACGGTTATATATGCGCCAGACAATTAATTGGTTAGACCAACCACGTAATTTGTTAGGTTACCAATTTCTTGGTTGGTCTAACCAAGTCACTTGGCTAGTTTACCAAGTCAATTGGTTAGTCTAACCAAGAAATTGGTAGCCTAACCAAGAAATTGGTCTGTCCAACCAATTAATTGTCTGGCGCATATATAACCATAGCACTTGGTTGTTTCAACCAAGCCTTTCTTTCCGTGCACCAAGAGAAAAGTATACACTGTTAAAAAAATTTGTTGTAAATTTACAACACATGTGTATGAAGTTTTTTTTACCAAAACCGTTTATGAAATTTCAACTGCGACGTTGAATTTTACAACACTGGTATATCAAATTTACCGTTCCTGTATTGTAATTGTACAACACATCTGTTTTGTAAAACTCAACGTCGCAGTTGAAATTTTATAAACGGTTTTGGTAAAAAAACTTCATACCCATGTGTTGTAAATTTACAACATCTGTGTTGTAAATTTAAAATGAGCTTAAAAACAATTTAAAAAAAATAGAGTTATTACTCGGGCATTATTTTTTCAGACATATTATGTCATTAGAAATCATTGGCTATTGGTTTTCGCCAAAGACAATTTTTCGCCTACCCCGGGGTTTGAACCTATGAACTACCTATCTAAGTACCTAACAACGCTTGCACGCTACGAACTACGCTATCAACGACTTAGTAGTTTTGAATATAAAACGGTATAAGAGTTATACAACAATTATTCTCCTAACCGTACTTATCATTGACATATTAAAATGTTCAATTGATTGCAGTCAGAGCGTGAAGTGTGTACGGAAATATTTTCAAGTGAACATAATGCATAACGCACCCTACTCATAATCATTAGGTTGCCGGTTCGAGTCCTGCCGTTACCATTCTTTTTATTGATTTTAATACCTACATCAATGTTACATGTAAACTTCATAAAACCTGCGCCTATCGACATATATTAATTTTTTGCTATTATTGATATTTTCAACAGCGTAATTTCAACTCCTATTACAGTAGCTGAACACGAATACAAAAAATTGAGTTCATACGTTTCACTAAAAGTATAACAAATTTCAACCACTGCTTTTTTTGTAAAGTTTAAGTTCCGTGCAGAAATTACAAAAAATTGTCATTAATTTATGACTTTACTCGAGAAGATTTGTGAACTCCAAAGTCATATTGTATTTCTAAAATACTGAAACTTGAATTCACAAAGGACGTTCTTACTTTTTCAATACAATTGTTTAAATTATTCACAATGCAGATGATCCTATTGGATATAGCGTGAAAAAAACTTTGGAGCTTAAAGAATTTAAGTGGAAAAATAATAATTTTGTGAAAAAATGATTTTTCAGTACAAACATGACTTGCGCGACCTCTAAATATTTGTTAAAAAATTCAAAGCTGTGTGTTGTAATGTTACTATACCGATACTAAAATTACCGCCGTGTGTTGTAAATTTACTATACGTATAGTAAAATTACCGGTTATTTGGAAATTTACAACACAATGTATATTAATTCTCATTTACTGCACAAAGTTTGTGAATTTAATATATATTGCGTTGTAAATTTCAATATTCGTGTTGTAAATTTACTATACCGATACTAAAATTATCTCCATATGTTGTAATGTTACTGTACGTATAGTGAAATTACGGGTTATTTGGAAATTTACAACACAATGTATATTAATTTTCATTTACTGCACAAAGTTTGTGAATTTAATATACATTGCGTTGTAAATTTCAATATTCGTGTTGTAAATTTACTATACCGATACTAAAATTATCTCCATGTGTTGTATTCATACGTACGTATAGTGAAATTACGGGTTATTTGGAAATTTACAACACAATGTATATTAATTCTCATTTACTGCACAAAGTTTGTGAATTTAATATACACTTGAATAGTAATTTCTAATATTTGTGTTGTAAATTTCATTTTTTTTAACAGTGCCCAAGTAAAAAAATTATATATAGAGTATATAAAAAATATATATAGTTTTAAACATAGAATTGGGCATATATAGTTTTTATAAAATCTATATACAATTTATATAAAATTTATACATAAACCCAACTTTGCAGGTGATCTTATATATAAATTGCATATAGATTGTATATAGAGTTTATACAGACTATATATGCCCAATTCCATATGTCGGACTATATATAATTTTTTTACTTGGGTGTAGTTAAGACATCTAAAATAGTTTGGTAAAAAAACCCAGACAATATAGTAAATGGGATCAATCTTGGATATTTGGAAATTTTTACTTATATCGTGACTAGAAACGCGATGTACGCTGAGCGGCGCTTGCGAAACGTCTGGGCATTTTCGGGCAACTTTGAGGTTATGACGGCACACGTTGAACGATCGACGCTACACGGGCGCTTTATATCTTTCGTAAATCTCATGTTGAACTAAACTACAGACATTTTGCAGGCTGTCAATAGATTTTGCGTTATTTTTCGTAACCTGAATTGCTTTAACCCGTATGCGTATTAAGATTATTCCGAACATTTGTGGGCGCAAAATATAGAGAAGTATGAGATGCGTTGTATAGCGTTGTACAGCAGCGTAAATAGTACAGCGGGCGACGCCTGCTAAATCTTTGTATGTGTCTGGAAAAAAATGCCATTTTTCCACTTTGGATCCCGATTACTATACGAATCTGGGAATGAGTACTATATTTTTCTCTCGTGATAGTAAAAGCAATTTAAATTGTTGTAATTTTGAAAACTCGTTTTCGTCCACCCAAATCTTTTTATTAATTTTACAAAACCATTTTGATAAATTTCTAGTTATACTGAAACCAATATAGAAATTATTTGTTAATCTTAAAAATATAAAATAAAATTCCTTCACTAACTAAAAAATTTCATGAAAAAATATTTTTTGAATTTGAAAAAATATTTTTTCCGTGGTTTTTATTTGACATTTTTGGGTTATTGGAAAAAGTTGGGTTTTTCGTAACCGGCCCAGAATTTTCGATCGGATAAATTTATAAAATTTAGTAAACGTCGAATTTTTTTTTACTATGCCCGGAATATGAGGATAGGAGGAATAATAAATTTTATTCTGGCCGTAACTTCTTTTTAGATTGACCCATTTACAAGTTTCTTTTCTATTCTAAAGAGCTCTCCAAAAAGAAGAGAATACCATAAATATTGTTTTAGTTGCTCAACTTTTGCATCCGCGAGATTCCTTTTAAATATTGCGCAAAAACAGGAAAATCATATGCACGAATTTTCGTTATTCACTGTTGCACCTTTTAAAAACTTTAAATTGATTTTTAAACTCAACAAATCTTTTTTTCCAAAGTAGTATTTAAAAACTTGAAACATGACGAACAAAACAAGCCCAAGCTGAAGTCACTATTCCATTTATTTCAGAAGTTATAGCCATTTTTGTGAAAATGTGAATATTTGGCAAAATGTAGAAAAAGTATATCTTAACTCACAACAGTTTTCTATGAATTTTAACAATAAATCGATATTTTTTTTAATACAGACACAAGGAAAGTGTTATTTTTTTATTGCAATGGAAAAAAAAATGATATTTTCATAAAAACTATTCTATATTTAAAAAAAAAACATTATTTTTGTCCCCAAAACCACTGAAAAATTCTATATGGGAGCGCTGCAGATAGATGAATTAGGTTCACGTAAAAAAAGTTGGCATTTGAATATGTACGATATGACTAAAGTAGAAACGATACTGTGGGCAACATTTTATAGCATACTTTATTTACAATGTATCTGCTTCTCCTGAAACAAATTTTGTCGAATAAATTTGGGAGTTTTATCAGAGAGGACACAGCTCACGAGCAATTTTTCAAGCTCTAAAAATTTTCATAGGTATTCTATCATTTTTTGTCAACGGAGAGACACATTCAATCACAAGCTTAGAGGCCAGAGCTTTTAACGTTTATAACCGGGAGTATGGTAATTGGTCGGACGGCATCGTCAATTTCTGGGCCCGTTTCAGTATCATGTATTTTTGTTGAGGCGATGGAGATAGAAGCATTCGAAAGAGCGACAATAATTTGTTTTCCCAGGAAACGGAATTTAAAAAATGCCGAAAAAATATGGCACGGTACAAAAATTTCTCATTTATCTCCCTGTCGTTTGGAATTAATAGGACCAGCGAGATTAATATTAAAGCCTCTAGCTGAGCTTGCCACGTATTTACGATCGAAAAATAGCAATTGCATATATTTTTCTTTCGATTTGCCTGAAGGATCGTAAAGAAAATAACAAAATGACAAAAATGTTTTCTGATATCTTGAACATTACAATTAATAAAAGTGGTTTCAATAGCATCTCACTAGTGATGAAACTTGATCCTTCTAGCCCCGGTAGCAACTTATTTTTACGATCCACGTTGGGAGAATTAAGTTGGCTAGTGAGAAAGTAAAACTCGTAACTATAAATTGGATGGGGATTTATCTTGTTGACAATCGTGTCTCAAACTACTCTGTCGCTTCTATAACGCTGAAAACGGGCATATCTCCAGCTCCTGTCTGACAGTTTCAGCACTAGTCGCTTTTCGTTGTTTGCTGAAGGGGATGCGAGTTTGATGGTGTCTAGTCTGTTCAGAATGGGGAAGGATAAACGGAGGACGAGAATACATCCTGTATTTCGTTTTATCTAAGAGATGTTGCATGCCCACGACAGAAATTAGATCTGGTGTGGATAGAAAGGTGAAAAATCGCTGCATCACCCCTCGGCCTCACAAGACCTTAGTCTTGAATCTTGATATATCAACCTTGTTTTTCATTTCCCGCACAGCATTCGCTCTTCCCTTCGTCACCGTATATTCTCAAAGAAATCGGGGCAGCCCCGACAGATGTTACAACTATTAATTTGTTAGGTCATGCGACAATTTTTATAGTCACATTTCCTGGTTATTTTGGTTCGTTGCACCGAGAGAAAAGATTTCATTGACGCCAAAGAAATGGGTGGATTGATTTTTTTTTCATTGATTTCAACGAAATATTTCTTTGATTTCAATGAAATAGTGCATTTGAATTTCAAAGAGAACATTTAATTGCCTGTAAATAAACACTGAAAGAAATGTTTGGCTGTGGCGACTACGTTTTCGATTTGCTGTACACGATGTCTAAAAAATTAGTTGCCTCAACCATATCGAATAGTAACCTCAACTATTCACGATTAGTTCTCGCGAGATTAGTTGTTAACTAATCCAATAGTTGGGACTACCATTCGAATTGTCGGTATTATCATTCGAAACGTCGGTATTACCATTTGAATCATTGGTATTACCATTTGAGTTGCAAGATAAATAGAATAATCGATTGGTTGTGTCAACTCATTTCTTGGTTAAGGCAACTAATCTTTTTTTCCGTGAAGATTTACTTAGTGAGCATATAATAAAGAAACAGTTTCATTGTTTTAAAGAGATGTTTTCGTTGGTTCAAAGAAACGTTTTCATTGATCTCTCTCTCGCACCTAACCTCACTTTTTTGTTTTCCGGTTCTCCCGAACGAACGGCTTCGAGTTTCGAGGAGCTAGAAGATTAGCCTATTTCTGCCATACTTCCTTACATACTCACAAAATTTGAGCTTTATCTGCCGCGTACTTCAGGAAAAAATAGGTTTCGAAATTTTGAGCCGGTAAGAAGACGGTTTCATTGAATCAGAGACGACATCTTTGAAAGCAATGAAAAAGATTCATTGGTTTAAAGAAATGTTTCTTCGAATCAATGTCACTACTTTTCATTGAGTTTGAGATCATTCAAAGAAAAGATAGTATTGAAATTCAAGTATTTCATTTCATTGGCAAAGATTTCCGGGAATCAATGAAACTTTTTCTCTCAGTGTGCTTACAATTCCAATATTGGACTTTTTAGTTATTTTATAACATTGCCGAACACTGAGAGAAAATTGTGGTATTTGTAACTATAAAGTGACAACTATTCATTTTTAGTTCATGCAAGCAATTTTTTAATAGTTGCTATAACTACCAAATAGTTGCCATAACTATTCTCACAGCTATCGTAATTATGAAAATAGTTGGATGGACTAAAACTTAATAGTTGTTACTTTATAGTTGACTGAACTACTACAATTTCTCTGAGTGAAATGACTGATTAACATTGACCGAAATCTTATTTAAGTCTATTAAGCCGTTCTCGAGTTTATCACGGGCATACAGACGGATGTTGAATTTTATTTTATTTCATTTTAATAAAAAGAAATTGAAATTGATTAAAAAATCGTACACAACTATAGGAATTTCGAACAAAATTAATAGATTTAAAAATTTAAAAACAAAATATATTCAATTTAGAAATCAATATAAACACCTTGGCTTTTTTAATATTATTATTAAAAAATCCTAAAAAAGTTTCTAAAAAAGATTTTAAAATCTTCATAAAAATCTTGATAAAAAATGTTTCAGCTGTCAAGATTAGCGAAGACAAAGAAGGATCTACACTTTTTTATTTTTAGCTTTTCTCGAGAAAAATATATCATCTTACTTCTTATCCTCTTCAAGCTTTCTCCACATCCTTTCGATCTTTTCTTCCGTCCTTCGTTCTCTCGCTTTCTTTTCACTCAACTACACTCATTCACTGTTATGGACTTTAGCCTCGTGCTCTCCTCTTGGCAACACTCTATCCACAACTCTCAGCCCTAGCCCTCTTATCGGATTCAATCCTTTTTCCCTCATACTCTCTAATCCCTTATTCCATAGCTATACTGTCATTAGGTACGTGACATGATGACGAAGTAAAATTGCGGTAAAGGAATTCGAAATTTCGACAAAACGAACGATCCCGCGACTATATCTCTCGTTCTTGAGCAAATTCTATCTCCTATGTAACCACCCACTGTACTGCCTAATTTAAACTCTCGTGTAGTCTCAAACTTTCCAGTATAAATGCAAATTCCCGTGTGCCCGCGACTCAAGTAGTCGTCTACATCGTCGTTGCACTTTCGTTGTAATTGCACCGAAATATACATATGTATACTCGTATATTATTTATATACGTAATTTAGCTTAAGCTTACTAATAAAATCACCTTTGTACTGTTTGACATGTCCTGAATATGTTTGTAAGGTAGCAATTAAATTAATAAAGCATAAATATAAATTTCCTAATATTTTGAAAAATATATATTTTGAAGAGAAATAAATAAATATAACTAAACATTTTTTATTCCTTTCCTTTTATAAATATGTTTTTCGGTCATATAGAGAAATCTTTATTGTCATTTAAAAACATGCCCATTTTACTAATGTTTGAAAATTTTTTGAAAATCACTCCGCAATATAAATGTTGTTAAATAAATTCGTAAAAATATATTCTCATGCAAAAAAAAACGTTAGCTCTTCAATAAAGATATTTACTATGCATTTAACGACTTGTTTTTTCAACATTTTACGCGATAATACTTATTATGCTGCAGTAAAATTTAAGTATGTTTATCCTAGTCGAATGACTCAGTTTTTATTGAAGCATTCTGCAATCGGGATTCTTTGAGACATTCAGTTGGAATACGAATTAGTGACCTCCCTTATGCTGTGTCATGGAAAAATCCACTTATTTTTCTGGACCTTAAAAAATACCGAGCATACCCGAAATTCGTAAATTCGTCGTCATTGCTACGGTTTTACGACTGCTCACAATGAGTCGACTCAGCATTATACTTATAACGATTTGCAGGGCCGAAACGAGCGCGAAAAGTATATATACATGTGCTCGTGTGTCCCCCGTTCAACGTAGCTCCTCGCGACTCACGTTCGATACGTGTTCGGAATTCTTGAGTGACATCGTGCAAAAGCAGCCACGGCGTCACTACCGAACGTTGCGCACATGTTTTTCACCGACGTCTCACCAAGAAACAACAATTGGCTATTAATATCATCAACACGCATCGGTTTACCGCGCCCGATTCCTTACTCGTTCTTGAGATGCTCACGGAAATGTATAGTTACAGCGAGATGCGCTGAAGTGAAACGATCTGGAGACAAACATATGTAATTTTTGCAGGTGAGGGTCAAAATAGCGAATGACCAAAATTGCGAATGGTTAAAATAGCGAATTTAAAAATAAGGAACGTCTGAATCTAGAATGGCCATCATTATGAGATTCGCTATTTCAGCCATTCGCTATTTTGGTCATTCACTATTTTGATCTCCACCCATTTTTGCATACAACAGCGAAAATCGAATAATTCTGTACATTTTTATTAGAGTTTTCGTAATGCAAAAATGTTCAATTGCCGCTGCTTCAACTTTAAAAACCTGTGAAAAGCTGTGAAACATAATTTTTTCTGCGGCGTTTCAACCTGCGTAATAATAATTATGATAAATTGTGATCATAAATTGACGTTTCTCAAAAAGTGCAATTTTTTAGACGCGTTAAGACGGAAAATATTAGAAAAGTTCAAAGCTATTTTGTGATCGACTTGATACAAAGTTTTTTTAAAATCAATTTCACGAAAAAAAACAGATTAGTTGGGATAACCAAGTTATTGGTTAAATATTTGACAGATAATTAATTAGTTTGGTCAACCAAGAAATTAGTTCGATCAACCAAGATATTGGTTGTTACAACTACCAAATTCGTGGTTGGTATCCCACGTAAAAATAATGATGTCAAATTGTGATCATAAATTGACAAATCTCAAAAAGTGCCATTTTTGAGACGCGTTAAGACAAAATATCTTAGAAAATTTCAAAGCCATTTTGAGATCGATTTGATACCAAGTTTTTTTTTACTAATCTGAGCTCAATTATTGCGCTGAAATTTAATTGTACATTTGAAAGATCAAAATCAATTGTGCCTGTCACGAATACTGACCTCAAATTGTAATTTGGTATCAGTAAACGTGATATCAAATCGGTCTCAAAATCGCTTTGAAATTTTCTAAGATATTTTGTCTTAACGCATCTCAAAAATGGCACTTTTTGACATATGTCGATTTGAGATTTCAATTTGACATAATTATTTTTACGCGGGATAACAAATTAAAAATCTGTCACTTATTTAACCAGCAACTTGTTTATCCCAACTAAGCTGTTTTTTCTTCATGTTGGGCGCATTTATTGCGCGGAAATTCAATTGCATATTTAGAAGATCAAAATCAATTATACATATCGATCTCAAAATCGCTTTGAAATTTTCTATGGTATTTCGTCTTAACGCATCTCAAAAATGGCACTTTTTGACATATGTCGATTTATGATCTCAATTTGACATAATTATTTTTACGCAGGAAAGCTTAATTTATTACAAAGAAAATGAGCTCGGTATACCATCATTTAAAAAACATTATAGCCGCTTTAGAAAACTTTGCATTTTTTAAAAGTCTTACTATTCATTTTCTCGAAAAAAAACTCATGAAAACCCACCAAAAAGTGTTATCTTTTCAATTTTTTAGCTGTTTTTATTGTAATTCATTAAGATCTTTGAAAAAAAAATGCCATATTCGTGATCAGCAAAAAAAATTCGAAGAGATAAATTTTTAATACCATATCACAGTGGAAAAAAGCATTAATTTTATCCCCAACACCGCTGAAAGTCTATATGTGCGCCCATCAACGCTTTAGAAAACCTTGCATTTTTCAAAAGCCTTACTATTCATTTTTTCGAAAAAAAACTCATGAAAACCCACCAAAAAGTGTTATCCTTTCAATTTTTTAGCCGTTTTTATTCTAATTCATTAAGATTTTCGAAAAAAAAATCCATATTCGTGATCAGCAGAAAAAATTCGAAGAGATAAGTTTTTAATACCATATCACAGTGGAAAAAAGCATTAATTTTATCCCCAACACCGTTGAAAGTCTATATGTGCGCCCATCAACGCTTAATTTTTCAATATTGCGTCCTACGACTAGCCTGTCGAAAGTTTTTTTACAGAATATTACCTTTGCTTCATTAATCAAAAATGAATGCTCCAACAGCCTGGAGCCTCTAGCCTCTAGTGAATAATATTCAAAGTGTAATTTACATAAGTTTCGTTTGAGTCCCTGAAGTCGAGTGGGGTGCTAATTAAGCGGATGAGGAAAAGGGACGAGTCAAACACCCCATCAGTGTTCTTCAATTAAATAAGCAGGCCCTCCGTCCCAAGGGAGGCAAAGTACCGCTTAGGGGGTTCGCCAAATCTACCAACGGGTATCAACGGCTGAAGATAGAGACCATTATCGAGTGGCCACTCGTGTTGAGATTCTCTTGCACTATCGCTCTCTGTACTCGACGAGTGGAATATCGAAGCTCGTGTCTACCTGCGCGCCACCTGTATATCAAGAGCTCGTTGCTGTTGTGAACAGTCTGTATAAAAAGTCAATTTCACAACTCGATTGCAACACTTTAAAATTCTTTTTTTTTGTTCAATCTACAGCGATATTGATATTGGGATTCGAATGGCATCCAATCGATATTTTGTATCGAACATCATGTTTTTGTTTCTTGCAATCATCAGATCAATTCATTCGGGTTCCGTTTGTCTTATCATTCAGACCGTTATAACATTCTGTCCCCCTGTTCTTATTATAAACTAATTATTCTTGGGTACTTTATTATTCTGTTAATATCTAGGAAGATGCTGTGTGCAATAATTGACTACATATATATTTAAACCCAATAAAAGCCGAGCTCGTTTGGGACTGGAGGAAATAACGATATTTTTATTGTTGGTCATTTTGATGAAATAAAAACGGCGGAAAATGGAAGAATTTATTTTTAAACATTTTTTACGTGTGAGTGTATTTTTTATTCATTGAATAAAAATGGAAAATGCAATACTACTGGAATATCACTATTTGTCAATTTTTTCCCGAATGTTAACCCTTTGTGTCACAGTGGGTGAGCGACCCACCTGTTTTTGCTCAGATTTAAATGTTTTAAACTAATTTCTGATAATAATTAATGTTTCACTTAATTTCGGAAACGAAAAATGCGTGACTCAAAGGGTTAAGACACAAATTGACAAAGATGCTGTGAAAAATAACTATTTCCCAAATGTAGCATATATGCTACACTGAAAAAAAAGATTAGTTGCCATAACCAAGAAATGAGTTGACACAACCAATCGATTATTCTATTTCCCTTACAATTCAAATGGTAATACCAATGATTCGAATGATAATACCGACGATTCGAATGGTAGTCCCAACTATTCGAGACGTAGTCCCAACGATTGGATTGGTTAACCTTACTAATCTCGCGAGAACTAATCGTGAATAGTTGAGGTTACTATTCGATATGGTTGAGGCAACTAATTTTTTAGACATTGTGTACAACAAATGGGAAAAGTAGTTGTCCTAAGCAAACATTTCTTTCCGTATACGTCGGCTTGGCAAAGCGTTCGATTAAGCGCAATAATAGCGCAATAAATAAATCGAAATTAGAGCAAACAAATCCTATTCTAAAACTGTTTAAATCCAGAATAAAATAGTGTGACTCTAATATGTAGTATCGATTTTTCTACAATGACCCAATTAAATAATAGATTTTTTAGACATGTGCATGAGAAGCAACTTTTGTTTGAGATTGTAGCTATGACACTACCTTAAGCTATAAATGTCGAGGTTTTGAACTTAGTGCTCCAATCTTTGCCATAATGCCCACTTGGCACAGACTCGCTGCGTAAAAAATTAAGGGATTGAGAATAAGTACCACTCGGTGGCTTTCTTCTCTACGATAGAGCATCTTTCGATCGACTTAATACTTCTTTGCATATATATATAGTGCCTTCCATGACTCTTTTCTTTTCATTCTCCATTCTATAGACCTTCAAATCCAATCGACTTTTTCGATTTTACCGCCACTCGAGGCAAAGGCACTCAAACTGCACAGACACTCGGTAACAGTTGAAATTACGTTCAAATAAAATTTCTCCACTTCGAAGTTTTAGATTTAAAGCGAAGCTTCTAGTATGCAAATTGTCATATACATATATATATATATATGTATTCATTCCTAGACTAAAACATGCAGATCGAGCAGATTCTCGGATTTTCCTCAATCTGGAAAATTCGTTTCTCTTTCGTGATTTTTACGTCCCTTTATAGCGACCCTACGATTCCACACTTTGCCGAGTTGTCGGATAAGTATAAGTACAATAAGTGTAGAAACGGTAGCGAAGTAGAAATATCGGCATTTTTCACAATGCGAAAGCCGTTGAGAACGAAAAGGGAAGTCGGGGGATGCAATTTGTCTTCGTCTTGCCCTGCGGCCAAAGTTCCTCTCGGAAGAAGGAAGGAAGGAATGAAAGCCGGAAGACAGCCAGGCGCTTTATGAATAATATACATACGGGCTATTCTGCGTCTGCAAGACTCACCTATGAACCTACATATATTTCTAATTATTATGACGAAAATTTTCGTATTAACAAATTTTTCTTTTTTAAATCCGTTGCACTATCAATAGATCATCTTAAGAATCGCCTTTATATATTTTTTAAATCTATTGAAGTTTTAACGGACAACCTCTTTTCCTGTTGAAAAAAAATGTCTTAAATTTTGCACAGCTTTCGGAATTAAAATAATTTAAAAAAAAACACTTCTGTCATTCGTACACGTAAGTGCATTTTTTAAATTGAATTATAATGGAGGATATATTTTCACTAAATTTTGCTGTTTGTCAAATTTTGTCCAGAATTTGTAGATAAAAATTTAAAAAATAGATATATTGAATAATAGCTATAATAGCTAATGGTGTTGCAATTGCACATATAACATTTTTATCTTGATTCAAAATATAATTTTGGACAAGCACACAAAGTGGCATTTCTTTTTGAAGCCACACTGAGAGAAGAGTTTGTTAACAGTTAACAAATCTTGGTTAAACATGGCTAAATGAACCATTTAGTTATTCTTATTGAGCCAAATAAGATTAACTATTAACAATTATCCCATTTGAGCCAAATAAGATTAACTATTAACAAATGTCAGCGAGTTTCATTTGCGACAAGTAAATTTTATTTAGCTCAAGTTAGATTCAATAAGAATAACTAAATAGTTAATTTCGCCATATTTAACCAAGATTTGTTAACTGTTGACAAATGTTAACAAACTTATCTCTCAGTGCATGTTTATCGGTGCAAATATTTGTTATATATGCACTCATCTCATACTTCAAGTTGCACCACTGAACCAAATTGATTTTGCAAGATTCCGTTTTTTGTGGGAAAATTCTATTCAGTCCGAGTATAAATATCCATATTTGAAAATCCTTCGCAAATATAGAAAAAAACATAGCAAAAAAATTGGACCTTACAAAACCATTTTGATCCAGCGGTGCAACCTAAACTCCATGACATGTGTAAAATAGAAAAAATATTTGCATGGATGAATTTGTCTCCAAACACAAATTCCTCTTTTAAAAATGTTCCACTGTTTGTGCTTGTCGAGTGATACTTTTTATTCAGGCAAAAGATTTGTGACCATAAGGATTTTGGACCTTGCAAAATCAATTTGATTCAGTGGTGTAACCTGAACTTTCTAACGACTGCAAAATAAACAAAATTATTTGCTCTGATGAATTGATTACAATGAAAATCCACTTTTGGAAATTTTCTACTTTTTCTGCTAATCCAATGACACTTTTTATTAAGGCCGAACATTTTGGAATTTGGGAAACCAATTTGGTTCAACGCCTGAACTCTCCGACAGGTGCAAAAAAAAAATTATGCACCAATGAATTTTGAATAAAAAAAAAGTCCACTCATGAAAATGTACCACTTTTTGTTCTTGTTCAGTGGTATTATATTTTTTATTGCTTCGTCATAGAAGAAGCTTTGTTTTCATGAGAAAATTTTTTTTCGAGATTTTTATGTCATTTTACTCAGAATGGTCTAAAACATCGAGAAAAGTGGTTTAGAAAAATTGTCCAGATGTATGTATGTGTGTGTGTGAGAGAGTGTGATGGAAGGCCAAAAATTCATTTAACATTAAACAACATGTGCAGTACTACCTAATCTTCAATTGGTATAAATTTTGGGAAAATCGATTGACACATTTCATTTTTATAAGAATTTCTAAATTTTAAAAAAAGTTGGTAAATACTCTAGCTCGAACGAATTTATTACTATCGGGCTGAAATTTCGTATTAAAATTCAACAAAGTGATGCGACCTTTGGTATTGAATTTGGGCCAAATCGGTAAAGTGGTTCGGTTTTTATGAGATTTTGAATTTTTCGAAAATTTTTCGTTTTGCTCTAATTCAGGTAAAATTTCAAATAATCGAGTGAAATTTTCTACACAGGAAAAATAACATTCAGCCCTGCTACGTACCAAATTTGGTGATGATCAGTAAAGCGGATCGGATTTTACGTTAATATTAATTTTAAAAAAATGGACTGGTTTTGCTCTGCATTTCGTAAAACATCAGAAAATAAGAATAAAATAAAACAAGGATGCAAAGTAGAACCTTGCACATTGCTTCCTCATTATTTTTCGCTTCTTACGAAGCTTCCTCTATGAGGAAGTCAAAATTGATTAACATACTTCCTCATAGGGGTAGCTTTGTAAAAAACGAAAAATATTGAGGAAGCAATGTGCAAGGTTCTACTTTGCATTCTTGTTTTCAAGATTTTTAGGTGCCTCTAACCCTTTAAGGTGACGCAAAATCTGTATTTCCTGACCTATGAATACGAGATGAACTTTTATCTCACCTCACTGTTACATAGGGATGTAATATGAGACATACTTCACACTCTACTATACATATATTTATGCTGCATCGATTCGTATCTGAATACAGGGCGGAAAACTCTCCACCGACTTTTTATTTTTTTCGTCATCTATGCTCTAGTGCGCGCTTATCCTATCGGATGAATCTGATCGTTTGCAGCTTTCAAACGTCTCTAGAGTTCGCTCGACCGACGTCCCGCACTTGGATTGAGGAAACGATCGACGAAAAGAACGACAGAGGGGCCGAAGGAGGTAGGAGATCGTCTCGTATGCCCGAATGGTGCCCGCGTCCAATCTTGCCTGAAAGGTTCTTGAATATCGAGAGGGGCTTTGTCGCCGCATTTCAGCGGATATCTTTCCTCACCGTCTTTGCTCTGCCAGTTTCTGCTCCTTCTTCGTCCATACATGAAGTCCGGAAAACGAGGAATCGACGATATTGCATATCGATCGGCATTTATTTTTCCAAAAGCAAAACATTGGATAACACGAGTGACTACCTCATACATTTTAAAAATATACCGAGTATTAAGTCCAAATAAATTCTGGTACACAATATTTTATTCAATTTTTTTTTACCGATCGCTTAAAAACAACCAGAATGTTCACCAGAAATAAGGGGAAATTTGAATGTTGCATTTACCTAAGCCACAATCAAAGCTGCAAACATTTATTACCTTGTAAAATTGACACTCATGGTGTATACAGTTTCATAATAACAAAGACCAGCAGTGTTTTTGAGCAGCTGGATAAAATAATTATGTAAAAGTTTTCGTAAGTAACAAAACCCATGCAGAAATTTCGGCAGGGATCCAGTTTGATCCTGCCTGGTATTCCCATCGTCCGGTCGGATTCCAGTCGGTCATCGGATGGGATTCCAGACTTGGAATGTAACGCGCGGAAACTGGATTCCGATCGGGATCTCGAACTGGGTTCCGATCCGATGCCTGACTGGATTCCAGCCGTTAGATGGGCATACTAGACGGGATCCACCTGGATCCTTGTCGAAAAATGGGAATACCAAGCTGATTCCAGCTGGATCTCTGTCGAAATTTCTGCATGGGCAGCGACGTGAACACGTATGGGTGTCCCCATACGTCCCAAACAGAATTTTCACCAGAAACAAAGTGAAATTTGAATGTTGCATTTACGTAAGCCACAATCAAAGTTGCAAACATTTATTACCTTGTAAAATTAACAGTCATGGTGTATACAGTTTCATAATAACAAAGACCAGCAGTGTTTTTGAGCAGCTGGATAAAATAATTATGTAAAAGTTTTCGTAAGTAACAAAACCCATGCAGAAATTTCGGCAAGGATCCAGCTGGATCCTGCTTGGTATTCCCATCGTCCGGTCAGATTCCAGTCGGTCATCGGATGGGATTCCAGACTTGGAATGTAACGCGCGGAAACTGGATTCCGATCGGGATCTCGAACTGGGATCCGATCCGATGCCTGACTGGATTCCAGCCGTTAGATGGGCATACTAGACTGGATCCACCTGGATCCTTGTCGAAAAATAGGAATACCAAGCTGATTCCAGCTGGATCTCTGTCGAAATTTCTGCATGGGCAGCGACGTGAACACGTATGGGTGTCCCCATACGTCCCAAACAGAATTTTCACCAGAAACAAGGTGAAATTTGAATGTTGCATTTACGTAAGCCACAATCAAAGTTGCAAACATTTATTACCTTGTAAAATTAATAGTCATGGTGTATACAGTTTCATAATAACAAAGACCAGCAGTGTTTTTGAGCAGCTGGATAAAATAATTATGTAAAAGTTTTCGTAAGTAACAGAACCCATGCAGAAATTTCGGCAGGGATCCAGCTGGATCCTGCCTGGTATTCCCATCGTCCGGTCGGATTCCAGTCGGTCATCGGATGGGATTCCAGACTTGGAATGTAACGCGCGGAAACTGGATTCCGATCGGGATCTCGAACTGGGATCCGATCCGATGCCTGACTGGATTCCAGCCGTTAGATGGGCATACTAGGCTGGATCCACCTGGATCCTTGTCGAAAAATGGGAATACCAAGCTGATTCCAGCTGGATCTCTGTCGAAATTTCTGCATGGGCAGCGACGTGAACACGTATGGGTGTCCCCATACGTCCCAAACAGAATGTTCACCAGAAAGAAGGTGAAATTTGAATGTTGCATTTACGTAAGCCACAATCAAAGTTGCAAACATTTATTACCTTGTAAAATTAACAGTCATGGTCTATACAGTTTCATAATAACAAAGACCAGCAGTGTTTTTGAGCAGCTGGATAAAATAATTATGTAAAAGTTTTCGTAAGTAACAAAACCCATGCAGAAATTTCGGCAGCGATCCAGCTGGGTCCTGCTTGGTATTCCCATCGTCCGGTCGGATTCCAGTCGGTCATCGGATGGGATTCCAGACTTGGAATGTAACGCGCGGAAACTAGATTCCGATCGGGATCTCGAACTGGGATCCGATCCGATGGCTGACTGGATTCCAGCCGTTAGATGAGCATACTAGACTGGATCCACCTGGATCCTTGTCGAAAAATGGGAATACCAAGCTGATTCCAGCTGGATCTCTGTCGAAATTTCTGCATGGGCAGCGACGTGAACACGTATGGGTGTCCCCATACGTCCCAAACAGAATGTTCACCAGAAAGAAGGTGAAATTTGAATGTTGCATTTACGTAAGCCACAATCAAAGTTGCAAACATTTATTACCTTGAAAAATTAACAGTCATGGTGTATACAGTTTCATAATAACAAAGACCAGCAGTGTTTTTGAGCAGCTGGATAAAATAATTATGTAAAAGTTTTCGTAAGTAACAAAACCCATGCAGAAATTTCGGCAGGGATCCAGCTGGATCCTGCCTGGTATTCCCATCGTCCGGTCGGATTCCAGTCGGTCATCGGATGGGATTCCAGACTTGGAATGTAACGCGCGGAAACTAGATTCCGATCGGGATCTCGAACTGGGATCCGATCCGATGGCTGACTGGATTCCAGCCGTTAGATGGGCATACTAGACTGGATCCACCTGGATCCTTGTCGAAAAATGGGAATACCAAAGCCGATTCCAGCTGGATCTCTGTCGAAATTTCTGCATGGGCAGCGACGTGAACGCGTATGGGGACACATGAACCACACACGTTGTTACAATCACGCGAATTAAGGAAAAGTTTTTCGTACATGTATTCTACAACATTTTACTACATAAAGGGTGAAGTAAAATTAGTTCCGCACAAATCGTTGAGCAACGGGAAGATGATCCGGATTTTATTCAGAATCCAAGTAGAACCCCTCTTAGGGTAACCCTAACAAATCCCGATGCACGGTAATACAGCTCGTTCAAAATTGGGTTCCGATCCGGAATCCAACCCGATTCTAAATAGGACGGCTCTCTTAGGGTAACCCCAACAAATCCTAATCGATGATAAACTATCATCGAGTGCGTAACCGGAAATCTATTTGGGATCTATTCAGATTCCAAGTTGAATAACCCATTTATGGAAACCCGAGTCAAACCCGACCAGGATCGAGTTTCAAACTGGGACGCCCAGACTGATTTCTACATTGAAACCGTTGGGTTAAGTGATGAAAATTTCCGTGTATCTTTCGAATTTTATGTTAAATTTGAAAAGTAACAGTTTTGTGAATTTGGTTAATTTGTAAATATCTTTGAGTGGAATTAGAAGTTACAAAAGAAATTTGTAAAAATTACACTTTTACAGATAATATCGTATGAAAGCAAAGTAACAATTTTTTTTATGAACGTAACTGTTTCCTAAAAAGAAATAAAAAGTTGTAACATTATTTTTGTACTTTTTATTCAAAATATACAGAAATTCTCGGTGAGCTTCTACGGACAGAACGTGTCTATTAAACATACAGTAATTTCAATTTAGTTTTCACTGTGTGTTCAATTAACTAGGTACTTGCTCTATTTTCAAATTCTTAAATCTTACTCCCATATTTGGCAAAAGGTATTACATGAAAATTTTACTAGAAATTCAGTTTTTTTTCAATTGGTAACAAAATTGAATTCAAAAAAAGGTGTAGACTATTGTTTAAAAAATGATAACGATTGAATTGCACGATAAAAGTTTATCTGTAAAAATATGTCGGTTTTTACTTGTGGACTTTTTCGACTACCGTTGACCATCATCTTTTTTCGTCAGGCTGAGACATTTTGTTTTTTGATCACAGACAACATTTGTATTCCTCTCTTGTCCGATAGTTTGTCGTGTCCCTATTTATCCATATCCGCATCAACTTCCTGCACAGAGCTCTTTATCTATGTATGCCACACGACGGACGATCGGAAAAAGCCCATCGATATGTTCAACGACCCACTTCGCCTCTTCTACTTTTCTTTGAAGGGTCGCTTCTTTTACCGCCGCAGGGCTTATACGATTTGCGATACTAAACGAATACGAGAATCGAATATTCTACGCGACAAAGGGACGGCGACGATTTCGCTTAACTCCAGTAGCAAAGTAAAGAATTACTAGCGTTCGATATACGCTCCGAAACAGTTTTATCGATAACACGATTAAACGTCCTGTCGTTATTCAGCGGGACAAAATTTCTCAATCTCGGTAGCATTCAATTTACATGCGTATTAAGGTTTATAATCGTTTTACGAATACGGACACAATAATTACTAACGAGGAGAAACGTGCTTTTATTCTATTTTCCTCAATAATGTGAAACAATTTTATCCATCAATCGGCGAAATCATATTCCCAAATTGTCAGTTGTGCTAAAAATGTATCATACCGTGAATTTCGTTTTTTTGTCTAAAAAAACTGATGAACTTATTATTTGTGTTCAATCAATAATTGTTAATTAAGACAAATGATACGTTTTTTTAAGATCAATGGTTTTTTATTATATTTTTATTCAAGCAAAAATTGATCAATAATACGTTTTGATGTTCTGTCATCATTTGATGGAACAAAATTTCTCATTCTGCCTGTTTTTCAATTGGTATACGTATTGAGTTATTATATATTTATGAATACGACATAATAACTACTAACGACGTGAAATGTGCGTTTATTCAATTTTCGTCAATAACGCGAAACCATTTTATCCGCGAATCGCCGAACACAAATTTAATCATTTTGCACATCTATGAAAATCGAAATGATCAAATATTTTATCTGACAAAACGGTCCGCTCAATATTGTTGCGACAATAATTATTTGCTCATAGGGAAGAGTTGAGTCAAATGTGCAACTTTTTGTTTGAATTCTATACAAATTGGCTGTCCATCATTAAAACCGAATATCTATATACAAACTCAATATGAAATGCTGCCAAGTTCATTCAAACGTAGTAACTATAATTTATAATTATAACAGTTTGGCTGATGGTGTTATATAAAAGAATTTTTTACAAATTGCCAAAAAATTGGCTAATTTGGGTCACCTACAATATTTTAATAAGAAAACTGAATAATTAAGTTAAGTAGTTAAATTAGAAAAAAATAATTCTCAATTGTGTATAAAATATATCCTTCCATAGGTTTAGAAGAAATCGCATAATCGCAATAACACTACTTTTGCAAATTAATTATTTTCAATGCCTTTCCTTTATTTAAAAAAATGCAATAATAATCTGCGTTTTGGTACAATTGTTTATATTTAACCAGACAGAAAAAATGTTGAAAGTGATTTTATTCGAATATTGTCCATCACTGCGGATATATTTGCAATATATCCACGAAGGTATTGATTTTATATCGTAGTTATGTGCTAAAGCGTAGATTGAAATGTCAGCAATATGTTTCGAGAATATTTTGATATTTGCATCGTTCATGCAACAAATACGTGGGTTATACATATACATTGTCCAAATACGATTCTACAAAATATACTAAATTCGTTTTTATTGTCTGTTTCAGGTGAGTCATCGAAAAATAAATACCCGATACTGTAAACGTGAGTAAAAAAAACTACCTCGACAATTTTTTTTTTTTTTTTTTTCGGTATAGTAAACATTTATCGATGACTTGGGAATAGAACTCATCTGACAAAAACTGCGTGATACAAAAAATGTGAATTATTTTATTTCCCAAGATTCGCTAGGTGTTCTACATGTTTGGTTATGTACAGAAGTAATACATAGACTATGTATTACCTTATATGTAGGTCATTTTATGAGGACAAACGCGCTAAACCTGCTTTCAATTAAAGCGTAATTCGTGCTATAAAATAGCAATCGTAAAACGTCGTAACGTAGATATACTAAGACATGGAGACTATAAAACTAATGAAGCCTGGAAGCTATTTGGGTTTTTTCGCTTTTTAATCTTTTCATCGGTTGAGCTCTGATGATCAATGTGGCTTTCACGAGTTTCATTCATGATATCCCAGTGTCAATGGTGGCACAAATTATGGGAAACGAAGATTATCAATAGAGTGATTATAAAATCACGTATCTTGGAGCAATTTTTTTAAAACTTTCCCTCAAATCGAGAGCAGGAGAAAACAAAATCATCAGAAATTGTAAGAATTTGACGTAGAATTGAAAACAATGATATTCTTAAAAACAATATTATTTAAAAAATAATAAAATCCTTCGCTGTCCTTAGCAGAAGCGATATTTTCAACACTCTATCAAACTTCTCAAAGTGTTAGGAAAAAAATAGTAGAATAATTTATCATTACTTTGATGGCGAGAATAGAAACTAACCTATGCATATTTTTTGAACGACCAAAAAAAATCTCAGCAGTTTGTTGCTAGTATAAACTTCCTGGCACTTGAATTTATTTGCGAAGAATAAATATTGCCAACTAGTGAATAAATATAACCAAATAGTGCCAATGACATTTTGTAATTTCATGCAAAAACCGAATGATCGTTGATGAATGAGACATTTTCTTGGCCATTGTTATGATGTTGGATTTTGACCATCTGCAATAAGCCCAAAAATAAAGTGACTATTACGAGCGACATTCATTACAAAAAATCGTTAATATGGCGCGATACTTTTTGTTCTACTTTCCAAGAGTGATATGAGCGATGGATATACGCTACAAAAAACGAGAAAACAATTCCGCAGACGTCAGCATACTCGGACGATGGTAGTTCAATCCTGCCATTCCACTGAAATCATGACGCCGAGTCGATTAAAAATTAATCGACATTCGTTTGATGCCACTGGTTCACTACGCGGATTAATTTCCGTTCCAGCTCTCATTCCCTCATTTACTAATGCAATCTCAAACACAATGTGCCACAGGGAGAATCAATTCGTGATATACCCTTCATTCAATATTGGTTCAACGTACTTCGTAGTTGTCATTCGAACTATGTAATAACGCTGATGACTCCTTAATTGTCATTGAAGTTCAGGATGTTCACGATTCGATCTCCATTTCCAACAAAGTTGTGGACACGGCATAGCTTAACGTAGTTGTACGTGGGCTCCATAGAGGATTCAGATCAATCCTTGAGGTTAATTAAACAAGTTCGCAGACAATTTGCCCCATCAGCACGCTTCCCTTTTCCTTCGTCTGCTCGCTATCGTATGAAGTTTCAGTATACGTGAAGTACATACCCAACAGCAGTGCAATCATGCAATAAGTACATGTTGTGCGTACATAAACCTAATAACCACCAGGAAAGGTGTACAGCAAGGGTCAAAGGATTTCGATTTTGCATTAGATTTGGGAAATGTTAGGATAATCTGGTTTTTGGTGAAACTTATAAGAGGACGTAGAATAATCCGGCCTTGGAGTGGGGTATTAGAATTATCTTGACCTAGAACCAGAGCTCATTGGAGTAAGAATCTGGGCTTGCAAGTTTCAGGTTCTGAGCCTGGCGCGCGTTTCAACGCTGGGGATTTAGAATAATTAGAACCTGAGGGCAGATTTTGTAGAATAGTTAGAATAATCCGGGTCGTGGTGGGCTTGTAGGGCACTCAGAATGATCTGGTTCTGGAATGGAGGTAATCGGAGAATTAAAAATAAATAGCTTCTGAGCCTGGCTCGCGTTGATAGCGGGACTTAGAATGATTAGAACCTGAGGGCAGGACTCATAGGGTACTTAGAAGAACCTGAGGGCAGGACTCATAGGGTACTTAGAATAATCCGGGCCGAGGTGGGCTCGTAGGGCACTCAGAATGATCTGATCCTGGAGTGGAGGCAATCGGAGAATTAAAAATAAATAGCTTTTGAACCTGGCTCGCGTTGATAGCGGGACTTAGAATGACTAGAACCTGAGGGCAGGACTCATAGGGTACTTAGAATAATCCGGGCCGAAATTGGCTCGTAGGGCACTTAGAATAATCTGGTCCTGGAATGAACTTAGAATAAGCCGGTTCTGGGACCGACTTCCGTTAATAGGTGTACTTGGAATGACTAGAACTTAAGAACAGGTGTCATAGGGTACTTAGAATAATCCGAGCCGCGGTCAACTCTTTGGGTACTTCGAATAATCTGATCCTGAAGCGGATTTCATAGATGAACTTGGAATAATCAAGGACTATGTTGCATTTATAAGAATACTTAGAATAATTCGGACGGTGTGGAGGTCACAGAAGTATTTGGAATAATCCGAGCCCGGTTTGTGTTCATCAAGGTTCTTAAAATCAGGATCTAAGGGCACTCGTAGGATACGCAAAATAATCCCTTCCAGAAGTGGAGATCAAAGTCGGGCTTAGAATAATTCGCTTCTGAATTGGAGGCCATAAGAAATCAAAACAGAGGTATGCTTTCGTCTTTAATCGAGGATAGGACAACTTTTAGTGTCTTATTAAATAGGAATGATCCCTATGAAAATGGTGACGATTATTAAATGACCTCACATTTTTTGACCGGTGGTATGTCTACAAATACTTCCAGCTATTGTGACTTTTTCTTTAGTTTTTAAAAAATTACATCCTTCTCTATGTAGGTGAATTATCAACAGTGCAAATGTCCTGGTTGTTGTACTTAGTTGTATTAGAATTGGCTGCATAACTTGCACTATAGATATAACAATAAAATTCACTATATACTAACAGAAAACATGGCTTCGTTGGAACAACTAATTATTTGCTAGTTGAGTGAAAACTTCTTGTCACAACCATCGGGTTGGTCGGTTTAACGACATAGTATTAGTCGCATTTACCATTCAGCGTTAGTTTACTTAAATAGATTACAGAACGAATTTTATTGGTATTTCAACTAACAATAAGTCAGATAGGTGGGGCCAACCGACGGTGGCGCGCATGTAGCATAACCAATTAATATCGTTCCCGCACACCATGGGGGATAGACATAAGGAGACGATTGCTGTATTTGCGAAGTAGCTGCAAAATTGTTTCGAAGAGCGAGTGTTCCGAGCCTCCGCTAGGGCAACGCTGACAATTAAAATGATTATCAGAAGCGTTAATTAGTTAACTGTCCCAAATGAAAAATTTTATCTCAAAAGATATTTAAAAAAATGTTGACCTTTCTTGTTTCCTCATAGAGGAAGCTTCGTTTTGGTGAATGTTGTATTTTTCGAAATATTGATATAAATGTCCAGAATCTTTGAAAATGTCAAAAAATCATATTTAAGTAAAATGTTCTCGCGTATGTGTGTGTATGATCCGAAAAATGTAAACTCTTGTAACTTGAGGACGACTCGATTTTTAAAAAAAATTTATATGAATTTTTAAATTTTTTCAATCTATCACTCGCAATGCTTTCTCTATGAGAGAACCGGAAAATCTGCAAACACTCTTTTTCGCATAATGCTCTTCTGAAACAATGAGGAAGGAACAAAATATGAAGGCAAAATATATTAAAAAATTTACACAATGTAATAACTATATTAAAGAGGTTATGTTACCTTTGGTGCACGGAACAAGCTTGTTTTCTCATTTCTTTCGCATCTTTTTATTATTTCCGAGCGTGAACCATTCGGGCACGCAGGCATAACACATTTTCTCGGCATCACAAGTTGAAAAGTAAATAATCGTAAACAGAAAAAAAATGGTGGGTTCTTGACGACACCAACGCAACGCATGGCTCATAATGCAACTAACTTCTAGAAATATTTCTGTGGTCGAAATCACAGGCACGCATCATATACGGACCGTGCTTCTTATGTATATCCTGCATGCCGCACACAATCTATGTGAGAAGATGTGCATGCACAATCTAAGGTAAACGTACCAATGGTGGGACAGGTCCCAATTGAGGGACACTAAAGGGATATTTGTAGATACTAAGAGTTTAATGGATAAAATATTTAAAAATAACTCTTCCAATTGTATCTGTTATATATAATTAACATACGTGAAAAGATTTCATGTTTTTCATCGTAAATTGAAAATTTAAATAATAAGTATATTAGCGGACCTATGGTGTTCGAGCTTTTTCAGCAAATCCCTAAACCAATTAGATAAGGAGAGCCGAATAATCATTAATATGATACCCCGGAGATTATACTTCGTTCGAGACTTTCCATAGGTATTTCAAATTCAGAAATTCTTAAAGTTTAAGATTACACTGTCAAATGTTACGTACAATATCTTAAAACTCGTAATTTTTGTGTCCCGTTATTGGAGCTGACCGAATATACGTTGGCACCACTGTCCAACGTATGTTCCGCGACTGGGGCAAGTAGTAAGCAATCTCGCTGCGACCCAGAGCCGGGACACAATCGCACGATTGACATTTTGACGCGGATGTTGGGTTATGCGATAGCAAAAACTTCATTCATAATTTACTAAAATATATATATGTATTTTATAAACATATATGTTTTATTTATTGCATCATAGGTGTAAATATGTGAACCGCACATTTTTTGGCATTTCTTTTCAAGCAGATGCATTAAAATTTGTAGATGTCCACCGATACGCACATTTGGTGTCCCGGCAGCGGGACATGAACAAAAATACCCGTCCCGGCACTGGTACATCTGCATTTTTCAGCGTTTTAATCAATAACTATTTATCAAACAATCAGAAATATTTTTATTGTATAGTTTTTGGAAACTAGAAACTCTAATCTTGCAATTCGTTACCACCATTTACAAAATAATTAATATATGCATGCGGAAATTGGCATACAAAACAGACACCGCCTTAAACGAACCGTCATTGGTACGTTTACCTTATGTGAGTGAAGATCCAAGTGGCGGTTTTGTATTTGCGTGTTAGCCGCCATTCTTCTATCTGTATATAAAATGACGAAGTTATACGAGACGGCAAAAAAAAAACACTTCGAAGATTGTAAGGTCCAAAAACTTTAGTGAGGTTTAATAAACAATGCCGGTGTCATCCGACGAAATGAAGAAAACGGGTCGCGCCGTCGGCCAACTTTTGATAAATTGGGGTTATGCCCACTTGATGTCGACGTTCGAATATAAGTGTTTCTGTTTCCTCTTATTTATTATATATTGTACTTATGCCACATTGGAATCGGTGTAATATACTGTATCTGCTGTAATTCCTGCATTGCTTCAACCAACCGAATAGAACGCCTTAATCCAGTTAGAGTGATGAAATAGTTTATTAGTTCGATCCGTTGATCAAGTCAAATAGTTGCATGAAGCAAGAAAATTGTTCCCGCAAGTACGTAACATAGCCTATCGAACAATTTCACTACAAGTTGGCCCAACTAACAACTTAGTTCCAGCAACGATACAGAGCCAACCAAGTGGAAATAGTTTATCCAACCAAGTAATCGTCTGCACTGAGAGAAATTAAGATGGTACTGGTAACTAATCAGTGATAATTATATTTTATTAATCCAGGTGACTATTTTTATAGTCACATTAACTACGTTATTGTTAATATGACTATTTTCGTAGTTACATTAACTACGTTACTATTAATGTAACTACGAAAATAGACACCTGGACTAATACAATATGATTATCACTGAATAGTTATCAGAACCATCTCAATTTCTCTCAGTGTGCCCACTGAGAAAAAGGCTTGATTGGGCTTACTAAGAACTTGGTTATAAAATATACCAAAAAAAATTGGTAGGAGCAACAAAGTTATTGGTTAGGCGTACTAAATACTTGGTTATCTTACCAAATCTTTGGTGATGTTCACAAATAACTTAGTTGTACCTATCAAGTTTTCTTGTTAATATTTTTAACCAAGTTTTTGGTAGTTCTACACGGAAAAAAAGGCTTGGTTGGAACAATCAAGTGCCTTGGTTATATATGCGTCAGACAATTAATTGGTTAGCCCAGCCAAGTTATTTGTTAGGCTACCTAACAAATAACTTTCTTGGTTGGACTAACCAAGTCACTTGGTAAGCTAACCAATTAATTGGTTAGATCAACCAAGTTATTTGTTAGGCTACCAATTTCTTGTTTGGACTAACCAAGTCACTTGGTAAGCTAACCAGGTGACTTGGTTAGACAAATCAAGAAATTGGTAGCCTAACAAATAACTTGGTTGGTCTAACCAAATAATTGTCTGGCGCATATATAACCAAGACACTTGGTTGTTCCATCCAAGCCTTTCTTTCCGTGTAATCAAACCTTTTTCTGAGTGTCCCTCAGAGCACTAAGACACTTCGTTGGGTCCAACTATTTTTTTCATTACCTTAACCAAGTTATTTTTTCCGTACAGGTAAATAGATTAGGTAGTTTTAACCCGAAACCTCAAGCCAAACATTTTGAATCAGGAAATGCAATGTACATCTTTGAGAATCAAATATTCGAATCATCCATAGAAGCTAGAAGGGACAGGTATACCAACAGAAGGGAAATAGGGAATTGGGAGACCGTTAAGCTTGAATTTGTTGATTTCCGAAACTAGTTGATCTGTTAACTCTGCATTAAAGCTGGAACTGTCGTGTGTCTCTGGGGATGGGAGTTTATTTGTGATCGGAGTATCATAGTATCACCCTTCAGTATTTGTAACTTGCAGCTGTAAGCAGTAAGCACGAGTAGACCCACTTACGGTTTGCTCTGCACGGAAATAACCTCGAATTACTGCGCAGCGATTTCGGCTCCTGTGCTTGCGTCACGATCTATTCGACTCTCCCCTCTGATGCGAAATTAACTGCATATTTATTAGTCTCTTCAACTGGAGCACTGCAATCATTCTTCCCTCGAGAGTTTTATCACTATCATTTTACTACACGAAATACGTGTATCGTGTGACATAAACTAATGTCTAGGGGCAAAGACCTCGCTCAGCAGGCCATTCAATATACTTCAAAGCATACACTGAGGAAAGAGATTAGTTTAAATAAATCATTCGGTCGCAAGCTGTCAAATACATTTTTTCACATAACGATTACGCAATAAGTTGAGATTTATTATGCAGAGCAGTAATTTTTCTGCGAAGTTTCCGAGCTTCTCAATTTTTTTGAAATTTAAATGTCTGTTTATTTATATAAAAATGTTTAAACACTTGATTTTTCTGTTTTTTTTTCGCTTAATTTATGTCGTGATGAATATAGATTTATAAAACTAAAAAAACGAACAACTGGATATGAATTTCTTTTTTTTAGAGGAACTTTGGCAATTAATTTTAAGAGGCTGTTAAATTAAGTAAAGCCTATTTTCAAATAATTTAATGTAGTCACTCCTCGCAGTTGATGACCAGAACTTTTCTTTTGTGAAACGCAGCTGCACATAATTTCAAAGTATACCTGTGAGACAATATTACATCTTTTACTAAATTCTTTTGTAGAATTTTTTTTTACTTTCATTCAGTTTAGCGTCAACTTGTTTATAAATTATTTCCTAGTAATACTTCCTTTTTGTTATAGCATCTGTTAACAAAATTTTTTGTCCATTTGTTTTTTTCTTTATAATAAAATAAAATTTATGAAACTTCCTAATACATACCACAATTTTCACCAGATCTGTGGAAATTGATGTGAAACCCCATTAAGGATATAACAACTTTCTCTTAACGCGCGGTTACACAATTTTTATTTTTCTCTTTTTCGTGTTTTGTAAACTCTGAGGCTCTCATAGCTGACGAACTTATTTGTTCGTTTGATATGTCCAATTATTTCAGTATGAATTCAGTTTCGCGCTTGTTGTTGAACCCATGACGCAATCGAGCGGGAGATCGGGCTGTATCAGGCGGGGTGACGGGTTGGAAGGGATTTCACTTAGCAGTCGTTAAGCCGACGTTAAGGGGAGTAGGGGGCAGCCGACTCTCGCAATAATTCTCGTTAATAAAAACGCAGCCCGCGTAACGCGTGAAATTGGGCCGGTTGAATTAAACCGTCGATAACTCACGGAGGGTTGGCGCGCCATGTGCTTCTGGAAAGGTCGTGAGGATTTTCTACATTTTCACTTACTTCGCACGATAATAGCCCACGTATCTCAGCACACAATATATAAAATTTGTGTGCCCAAAAGTATTTTACATAAAAATAAGAGGTTTTTTATCGCACGAATTGAAAAGTCAAGCGCCCGCAAATCTGTGAGCGAAGCTTTTATACTTGGGGTGGTGCTTTAAGATATTACGTCCCACTCTTCTGAAAACAGTCGAGTAAATCGAATTCTTCTCGACGGAAGAATCCAATCATTTTATATCCAACCGACGAAAAATAAAAAACTTTCAATTCACTTTGACCAGCTGTTTTTTCACGACAACCTTCGCACTTATTCGATGATTCGTATTGTTTTCGTTTGATGGCAACTATACTTTATCGAATAAATGTTATCCGCTTGAAAGAAAATAATAGAAATTTAAATCTTTGTTATATTTAGTATTTGATATTTACAATCTGTATTATTTTTTCGTGGCTTTTACTAAACTCGTAAAAATTACGGTCTCTAATATTGCTGAAAATTTATAAGAATTATTGCTTCAGAATTTATTTTGAAGAACCGAGGAACCTACAAATTATAAAAATTATATGGTGCTGCAATTGCAACTATGAAATGCACTTACCTTTGTAAAAAATACCACTAAACAAGCACGAAAAGTTAAATCTTTTGATAAGTGGGGTTTTTTTTAACCAAGTTTGACGGTGGAACATCGTTTTTCTATTTTGTACCTATCGTAGAATTAAGGATGCACCACTGAAACACATTGGTTTCGCAAGGTCCAAATCTCTTTGTAGAAAGACTTTGGTATGTGGCGATCAAGTCTATTCGAAATCGCACTATCTCAATAAACTCTCAACCAATCGATAGAATTCGGGAATCGGACGAATATTGCCGATCTATCGATAGACGCGATACCCCTACTGCTTAGCAGTTATAATTCATATTTCATTCTCTCTTCGTTCGTCGTCCTATCAAGTACTATTTATTTCTGACTCAATAATACGTGGTCGCTCCCGTTTATTAAATCAAATAATATCATCAAATCGTTTCTTCCTACTTCAACACCCAGGCCTGAAATTATTTGGATATTACGACTTGAGATGATAAGTATTTGAAACTTTATAATATTAGTCACTGAAATATCAAAGAAAGAAAAGAGAGAAAAGTACTATTTAATTTCATAGTAGTAGTAGTAATTGTGAATTTATTGACAGTACATACATTGATCGCTGTGACATTTGTATTTACATTTGATTATGGTATGTTGCCATGTATTGCCAATTGGCCATCGACCGCGGTCCTTCAGCCTTTAATTTCATATTTTATATAAAATTGGGTTTACACTATAATAATTGTAATTAGCGTTTTCTGTATGTATGTGTGTGTGGAGCGTGAATGTTTCTTTTGTTAAATATTTATAATGTGAATGAATTTCATATTATATATTGTAATAAAATGATAATGACTTAATAAAAGGGACAATTTACACCCCTAATTTATAAAATATACACTATAATTTTATTTAAGACCTTTGTCATGCCCCATCGTATTTATTACATACAAATAAATCCAATTGTATTAATTTTTCTAATGGTATTAATATTTACATATATACGAGAATATTTTTCTTTTGTTTTTCAAATTCTAATAAAAATCCAGTCTCCTAAATAAATAAAAATTTTTAAATAATTTAATTAAAAAAATAAATTAAAAAATTCATTACAGGTTTAAGTTTAGGAATTTCTATTTGCTGGTCTTTCACAGAAGATATATTCATTTTTCTTTCAGCAACTTCAGCAAGTGCCAAATAGTCAAAATTATTTGCACGACTAAACGTGACTGCAAAAAAAGAATTTTGCAGCAATAAACTAGGCTACGCATACACAAATTCCTCTTATGAGAATGTTTCAGTTATTATAGTAAATTTCATTCATGTAAATATTTTTTGTTTCCTTGCATTTGTAGTCGAGTTCAGGTTGCACTACGGAATCAAATTTATTTTACAATGTCTAATTCCCTTGTGAAGGAAATTCTCTCTGGTCTGAATATGGAATTTCCATTTGACTTATGAAAAAATTCCTTTCTTGTCAATTGATTTCACAGAAAAGAAATGAAAAATCGCAGTACTATTTAATGTTCATGATTTTTAGATGACTTGGTCCTCTCAAAGCAGTTATTGGTGTTTATTTGATACTTAAAAATTTTTTACAGCCAAACAAAAAATATGACTACTTAATTAGTATTCCAAAATATATCCAGAGTTTTGGAGACAGTGATACATTTTGTCATATCTGTTAACGATTTACGGCTAAGTCTATGATTAATGCTGTTTTTCCAACAACTTTTATGCTGATCATAAATTATAGGACGAACTTTGGAAATCGTCGGGAAAATCTTAACCTCCAGTTTCTTCCACACAGAGAAGCGCAGGAGGGGGGGAGGGGTTGCCTGTTGAAAACTTAGATGCGGGAATAGCCTGTCCAAGAATATGAAACATTCACATATATATGTATATCGTTCTCGTTTTCTTTTTCTCGCCAAAAACCACTTTTTCTACTTTTATTCAAAATTCGTACACTTCAAGACTCTTATATGCCGAATATCGAGCAGAGGTCCTAAAAAATTCCTAAGAAAGTTTCGAAGCTTCGGAAGGGAATTTCTCTTTCTCACTCTTTAGTGAAGGTAACTTTTTAAAGTTCTGCTGAGTTCCTCGTCTCACCGCGCGTGGATAACGAACTTTGTGAATGAGGAAAAAAAAGGAATCTTTTCCGCTCTCTTTTTCTCAAAGGCAACCCCATTAATGGCACATCGCAAATGTCCCGCTGGGCGAAATAAATTCGCAACTGAGAGACACTTTTCCGCCTCAGCGATTCAATGCTCAAGGAAATTGATTAAAATCTGTCGTCGAAACGGAAACGCTCGTACACTGGGAAATTCTTAATGGTACACGTTTAATTACATTTTATACTACGCTACGACATAAAATAAAATTTTATGCTCCTGCTGATGTTACTTTTGTTGCTCGCCCCTTTTACGCGAAATCGTTCGACGATTTCAAGTCCTTCGTGATGAGCGAAATCATATCTTTCTCGAGAATGGCGTCCAGCCAATGGCTGGTCGCTGTCCTGTCCACGAGATCAATATACAGTCTGATTCATAACCACAGTTGTAAATCCCCATTAATTCATGAGTTATAGTTTACAGTACAATTTGTTTTCTAATTATGATTTCATAATAGTAATATGTAGTGATTATAAAATAGAGTGTAAACATTTGAATAGCTGTAAAAAATACGAATTTTCGCTTTAATATTGCAAGAAATAGTGGAAAAAATGAAAGAAATAAGTAATGCATTACTTATTTTTTTCCATTTTCTCAAAAGGATTACCGTGAATTTTTATTGAAATATAATAATTTTTGCAGCCATTCCAAAGTTTAATCATTGTATTACAATCGCTACATGTTATTATTATAAAATCATAATTATAGAGCTGATCGTATCATCATTATTTTTCTATAAGTATTAGGCATTTACAATTCTGTTCATAACATCTCCTAGATCTTTGGCGATGGCCATAGAAAATAATATTTTGCTGCTAATGTTTAAAATGTATTACAAAATTCACTATATTTTTATGACAAAAAAATTCAGATTATATTAGAAATCAGAACATAACATTTTCGGACAAAAAATTCGTGTACATAAGTTTTTTAAGTTAATTTTTTATTATTTTATTTTGGAGCTGAAATTTGAACATTTGGTATCATATTAAATTATGTTCTGGATAGATTCTTATAAACAGTAATTTTCAACAAAATGATGACGTGGCCACTGAAGTTTGTATACGAAAAATAACTATTATAGAAAAAGTATTTTTTGCATTTCACATACATAATCTTCCATTTGAAAGTTATGAAAATAAATTCGATTTTCACCGATAATAGTTGTAATTTTTTTAAACATTTTATCAAAAAATAATATTCTCGGATGACAATTTTGATACACACTATACACTATATATCAAATTTGAATATAATATTTTAGGAACATTTTATAAAGATTCAAAACCTTATTAACAAAAGTAGAACTTTACGAATTGCTTCCTCATTATTGTTGGATTTTTACAAATCTACCTCTATGAGGAAGCACATTAATCTATTTCGGCTTCCTCATAGAGGAAGCTTTGTAAAAATCCAACAATAATGAGGAAGCAATTTTCAAAGTTCTACTTTGCAACTTTGTGTTAAAATTTTTTAAATGGCATTAGTTTTGAACCCCTTGACAGATTCTCGCCAGATTCGAACTGATGCTTAGTTTACATACACTATACTTGTGGACTAAATTTGAGCCCGATATCTTAAAAATTGCGGCACTTAGAGCCCGAACAAAAATTTCAAATTTTTTTTTCAAAATGTCATAAATTTAGAAACTCTTGACGGATTCACTCAAAATTCAATGCCAATGCCAAATTCCATACCTTGTTTAAATACAGTCTACTTGTGGACCAAATTTGAGCCCGATATCTTGAAAATTGCGGAAGTTAGAGCACGGACAAAAAATCCAAAATGCCATAAATTAAAAACCCCTTAACGGATTGACGTCAAATTCACTCTCAAACTTTATTTAATAACAGTCCACTTGTGGACCAAATTAGAGCCGGATATCTTAAAAATTGCGAAAGATAGAGCCCGAACAAAAAATTACAAAAAATGTTAAAATGCCATAAATTGTGAACCCATTAACGGATTAACACTAAATTTAATCCCAAACACTATTTAATGACAGTCCACTTCTGGTCCAAGTTTAAGCCGGATACCATAAATATTGCGAGAGTTAGAACCCGAACTGACATTCTCCAAAAAATTCAAAATGCTATAAATTTAGAACACTTTGATGGATTAACTCCAAATTCAATGCCAATGCCAAATTCCATACCTTGTTTAAATACAGTCTTCTTGTGGACCAAATTTGAGCCCGATATCTTGAAAATTGCGGAAGTTACAGCACGAACAAAAAATTCCAAAAAATTTTTAAATGCCATAAATTGTGAACCCATTAACGGATTAACACTAAATTTAATCCCAAACACTATTTGATAACAGTCGACTTCTGGTCCAAGTTTGAGCTGGATATCATAAAAATTGCGAGAGTTGGAGCCCGAACTGACATTCTCCAAAAAATTCAAAATGCTATAAATTTTGAACACCTTGATGGATTAACTCCAAATTCAATCCCATACCTTGTTTAAAGACAGCTTACTGGTGGTTCAAATTTGAGCCCGATATCTTAAAAATTGCGACGGCTATCGTGCTAATAAGAAATTGTGCACATACGCACACACATACACATACAGACATTTTTTCTAAACCACTTTTCTCGACATTTTAGACCATTCTGAATGTCCTGACATGAAAATCTCGAAAAAAATAAAATTCACGAAAACAAAGCTTTCTCTATGAGGAAACAAAACAACAAAATAAACTAAGCTCCCACCATCACGATCATTTATTTTTTTTATAGAAAAGAAAAATCCCCAGCATGGTGTCTTTTTTTAAATAGAATAATATAAATAGATAATTCAAATCGATAAAAAAAATCTGGATCCTTATAATTCACTAAAAACAAAAAATATTGACCGTTCTTTATACACGGAAAAAAAAGTTTGGTTGTGGCAACTACGTTTTCGATTTGCTGTACACAATGTCTAAAAAATTTGTTGCCTCAACCATATCGAATAGTAACCTCAACTATTCACGATTAGTTCTCGATTGGATTAGTTAGGTTAACTAATCCAATCGTTGGGACTACCACTCGAATAGTTGGGACTACCATTCGAATCGTCGGTATTATCATTCGAATCCTGGGTATTACCATTTGAGTTGCTAGGGAAATAGAATAATCGATTGGTTGTGTCAACTCATTTCTTGGTTATGGCAACTAATCTTTTTTTCCGTGTAATGTTATTTCATTCATAAATTTGATGTCAACTATTTTTTAATTTTTGTTAATTTAACAGCTGTGGGATTTTGTTGTGGAACTCCCTGTATATTGTGATCGGGAAAATCGCCCTCCTCGTTGTTGCAATTAAACCGAGCTCGGAACCAGCGACAATGTCTGTGAGTAGAGTTAATCAAAAGATCGACTATAACTCCATTTGCCTTTCTTCCGATAACGTGAAGTATTTCTGCGGTGAATTCATTCCCCATTAAACTCAGTTCCACGTTAAAAATCTAATGACCTGCCCTAACTCACCGAAACGATTAAATCTAGTCACGTCGCATCGTTCTATATTTTATCACTGAAAATAAATGGACGTATGCGATCCTTGCAACCTATTTTATCAGTAAAATATATGAACGTATGCAAAGCACTCTACCTATTTTATCTCGAATCCACCATAAACTACCAAAATTCGCCACCCACACGTAGTATCTGTGAAACGTTTCAAACTCGTGAGTGTTTCGTTAACTATTAGCTCAGGAAATTGCAATACACATGACATAACATCAACATTAAACTTAGCTTAACATGCAAATATATATTAGCAATGTTATGTTCCACATTTCCTGCATCCGATGTGTAGCAAATTAATAATTTTTTAAAGACAATTATTTTAGAATTACACGAAAAATTCTGGACATTTTTTTAAAAAATAGTAGAATTTTATTAAAAATACACACGATATTCCAATATTTTTTCACATTTAATTTACATTCGTAGTCATTTTACAAAAGTGTCCAAAAGTTTTTTTTTAAGAGTAAAAAAAACCTTAAACGTTTAAGGTAAACGAATAATTTTAGAATGAAAAGTCTTTCGCTTCTATTCTCGAAGGATATACTTAATTGAAATTTATCAGTCGACTTAGAAATAAATGCAGCCAACTGAATATAATTTTCATCCGTTTGACTCGACCCCCTTAATGGCTTCAGGAAATTGCGATATATAATATAAGTACATTAGACTTCGCTTCATATGCAAATATACTTGAGCAATGTTGTGTAGCACGTTTCCTGTATCCTATGTGTAGCAACGAAATTAATTATTCGATTAAGAATTGAAGCAATGGGATCTCTCAGTACCATCTATAAAGCTCGTTAATTGTTATGCGCGAAAGGGAGAGAACCTCAGAACAATTGTTCACCACGTAGAATAGTGTTAGTTATCCGATTCCACTTATACTTGTATTCGTGTATATAATTCAGCTACGTGACTGTAGAAATTATGCGTACTGCGGATGACACCCGGACAACCTCGAGGTGCCGCTATTGTGTCAAAGTTATACCAGCACGCCCCTTCAGGATCACATTGCGCAATGGAGAGACATGACTCTGAGACTAGTAGATGACGAGATTCAAATACAGTAGCATTTCCCATAATTTATGCGCCTACATATACCCATTGTCGCGAAATTTCGATCGATGGATTATTTAGAATGGGGGTTCTACTGTATGGACTGCGCATGAGTTATAGAACTGACCACACACAAGAGAGTCGCTACCCCCACTTTGAGGACTATGCACACAGACCGCCACGTGTTCACGTCGCCACCGCAACTTCCGGAAATGTCCAAGTGTATTAATTGCGTGAAATCATTTGTGTACGTTTTTTTTCTTTTTTGCTTCCTTATGGAGGAAGCTTTGTTTTCATTAAAAAAAAATTTTTTCGTGATTTTTATGTCAGGACACTTAGAATTGTCCAAAACGTCCAGAAAAGTGATGTAGAAAAAATGTTCGTATGTATGTATGTATATGTGTGTGTGTGTATAAACTCCGAAAATTTGAACGCCGATAACTCAAGAACGGTTTTGTATATCGCGCTCAAATTTGGCACACTAGTGTAGCAGCAGACCCTCTTCAACTGTACCAATTTTCGACAAAATCTGTGCGAAAATTTCGATTTTATGCAGTTTTGAATTTTTTGAAAAAAGGACGTGGTCGCTCTAACTTCCCTAAAATTGAATCTATTTTGCTAAATAGTTGGTTATAAGAGTAGGTGCACTCAATGCTGTTTGGTATTGAATTTGGTTGGAATCGGTAAAGTGGTTCAGATTTTATGGAATTTTGAGTTTTTCAAAAAATTGACATTAACGCTCTATTGTAACTTTTGCAAAACTTGAAATAGCGAGCTCAAGTTTTGTATGTAAATGAAGCAATATTCAGCCATTATATATGTATAATTTAGTGACAAACGGTATGAAATTTGTGATTTTATGGAATGTTGAATTATTTTTAATAATATACGTTATCACGTTTACTTTCGAAAACGCTTTAATAATAACGGAATAACGAAATAGAAAAAGCTAATTCACAACTCATTGTTTTTCGCTTTTTATAAAGCTTCCTCCATGAGGAAGCCAAAATTGAATAACATACTGCTTCCTCATAGAGGGAGCTTTGTAAAAAGCGAAAAATAATGAGGAAGCAATGTGCAAGGTTCTACTTTGCATCCTTTTTTTCTTTTGCTTCTTCATAGCGGACACTTTGTTTTCATGAAAAAATTTTTTTTTCGAGATTATTATGTCAGGACACTTAGAATTGTCCAAAACGTTCAGAAAAGTAATCTAGAAAAAATGTCCGTATGTATGTATGTGTGTGTGTGTGTGTATGTATACAACTCCGAAAATTCGAACGCCGATAAGTCAAGAACGGTTTTGTATATCGCGTTTAAATTTGGCACGCTAGTGTAGCAGCAGACACTGTTCAACTGTAGCAATTTTCGACAAAATCTGTGCGAAAATTTCGATTTTATGCCGTTTTGAATTTTTTGAAAAAAGGACGTGGTCGCTCTAACTTCCGTAAAATTTAATCTATTTTGCTAAATAGTTGGTTATAAGAGTAGGTGCACTCAATGCTGTTTGGTATTGAATTTGGTTCGAATCGGTAAAGTGGTTCAGATTTTATGAAATTTTGAATTTTTCAAAAAATTGACATTATCGCTCTATTGTAACTTTTGCAAAACTTGAAATAGCGCGCTCAAGTTTTGTATATAAATGAAACAATATTCAGCCATTATATATGTATAATTTAGTGACAAACGGTATGAAATTTGTGATTTTATGGAATGTTGAATTATTTTTAATAATATACGTTATCACATTTACTTTCGAAAACGCTCTAATAATAACGAAATAACGGAATAACGAAATAGAAAAAGCGAATTCACAACATGTTTATTTATCTAATTTAAAAAAGGATGCAAAGTAGAACCTTGCACAATGCTTCCTCATTATTTTTCGCTTTTTACAAAGCTTCCTCTATGAGGAAGCCAAAATTGAATAACATATTGCTTCCTCATAGAGGAAGCTTTGTAAAAAGCGAAAAATAATGAGGAAGCAATGTGCAAGGTTCTACTTTGCATCCTTTTTTTCATTTGAATAGGGAGAATATACTATACGACGTATATTTTATTGATAAGAATAGGATAAATGTACGTCTGGAACAAAACCTGAAAGAGAAAACTTTGTACTATTTTTAGGTAGCGTTAATATTTCATACAAGATTAAAAATTATAATAGTTTAGGTACTTTCAGATTGTTTGCTGTTTCAATTTTAACTTTTAATGATCGAAATACTTTACGTTGAAAAAGATATTTATCCTGAAGTTGTAAAAACTTTTACTAGTCGGAATTGTGAAAAAATGCTAGACATGGATCATTTTTTTTTATAATTTTTTTTCCGTGTTTGTGGATTACATTTTTCAATGTCTTCTTTTTTAAAATTAAAACTACGTTCTTATAGTTGCGTGGCAATGTAGCTAAATTAACTGAAGTAACAAATATACTGCAGGAAACAAAAATTATTTTTAAAAAATTGTATTGGAAATTGTAAAAGTGTGGGTTTTTTTTACAATCGACTATTTTTCGAATATTTTGATATAGAAAAAAAATTCCAAAATGTATGACTTTTTATTCGTCGCGATAGAGATAAATGTTTGATGTAACAAAATAGTTTTTTATTTATAGCAGAGTAGTGGAAAAAAATGTGAATATGCAGCACAGTTAGAGACAAAATGGAAAAGATAATGTGGAGTTGTCAAAAAGTTTTCGATGCAAGCGGTACTTTTCTGTAAATAATTAAAAATGAAATTTTTTTTAAATTCAGAAATTCCAAAATGATCAATTTATTTTTTGAAAATAGAAAAAGTAATTTTCTTTAATCGCTATTTTTTCGTTATTTTAAATTTGGAAAGTGGCCCAAATTCTGAACAAAATCTATGGAAAAGTGCTTAACGAAACGAAATAATTTTTATTATCCTTGTAACAAAATAGTAAGAAAAAATATTAATCATTCCACGTGGCAGACAATATAGAAATTGTATCCTTAAGTCTATCGAAAAATTTTCGTCGCAAGTACTGACGATATTTTTACATCAAGACATTTTTTTTAATCGTAACCCAAAAATTCTAGGCAATTTTGTCAAATAGTGAAACTTCATAAAGAATGCGGTACGCTACATTATTAGAGTATGAAAAGTCCGTAATATTTCACATACTAATTATGAAAGTGATTTTTCAAAAAACTGCAAGTTTTCCACTATTTTTATTTGCAGAGTCCAGCATTTTTCGGAATGTAAGGAACATGTGTTAAAGGTGTAGAATAACTAAATAACCTCTTTCCATTTGGGAGATAAGATAGAAAAAATGACATAAAGCTGTGCGAAAGTTTTCGGTGGAGGTATTTTTGCAGAGTGTGCAGAATTTTATGAATTATAGGGGACAGAAGTGTTGTCTATTGGAGGCTGCAGCTCTCGCAACGCCGACAGCGCGGGAATAGAAGCAGAAGCAGCAGTACCGGTAGCGGCAGAGAAGCAGCAGCGGCAGCAGCAGGAAAAGCGCGTTTCGTATCGATCCCTCGGGAGCTACCGCTACTACATCCCCTTACGCTCCATCTACGTAGGTACAGCGCGGAGGTGTTGCTGCCCAGGATTCCCTAGCCTGCCCCTACCGTGCACCCTGGACCATTACAGAGTTTATGTCCTCTACCCCTATTGCCGCTTCACAGATATGCCGCGCGGCGCGGGTCTCTCGAATCGATTGCTGCTCAAATACACCAGTGGGACGAGTGGAATTACACATGTAAAGCGGTTTACATTAATTGTAACCTGGGTTTACACTAATTTATATGCATTCCCAATAATTTAATTCATTTATTTTTTCGTCCAATTAATTATAGCCATGGGTTACCAAGAAAAATTTGAAAAATGGTAGAATTTTATTAGCAATACATATCATATAAAATTTTTTTTTTAAGAGGCACAAGTCTCTCGTATCGATTGCTGCTCGAATACAGCAGCGGGACGAGTGGAATTACACATGTAAAAAGGTTTACATTAATTGTAACCTGGGTTTACACTAATTTATATGCCTTCCCATTAATTTTATTTATTTATTTTTTCGTTCATTTAATTATACGCATATGTAACCAAGAAAAGTTTGAAAAATGGTAGAATTTTATTCGCAATACATAACATATAATTTTTTTTTAAGAGGCGCGAGTCTCGTATCGATTGCTGCTTGAATACAGCAGCTGGACGAGTGGAATTACACATGTAAAAAGGTTTACATTAATTGTAACCTGGGTTTACACTAATTTATATGCATTCCCATTAATTTTATTTATTTATTTTTTCGTTGAATTAATTATACGCATGTATAACCAAGAAAAGTTTGAAAAATGGTAGAATTTTACTAGCAATACGTAGCATATAAAATTTTTTTTTTAAGAGGCGCGAGTCTCGAATCGGTTGCTGCTCAAATACACCAGTGGGATGAGTGGAATTACACATGTAAAAAGGTTTACATTAATTGTAACCTGAGTTTACACTAATTTATATGCATTCCCAATAATTTTATTTATTTATTTTTTCGTCCAATTAATTATACCCATAATGGGTTACCAAGAAAAATTTGAAAAATGGTAGAATTTTATTAGCAATACATATCATATAAAATGTTTTTTTAAAGAGGCGCGAGTCTCTCGTATCGATTGCTGCTTGAATACAGCAGCGGGACTGAGTTTACACTAATTTATACGCATTCCCAATAATTTTATTCATTTGTTTTTTCGTCCAATTAATTATACGCATGTGTAACGAAGAAAAGTTTGAAAAATGGTAGAATTTTATTCGCAATACATATCACAAAAAATTTTTTTTTTAAGAGGCACGAGTCTCTCGTATCGATTGCTGCTCGAATACAGCAGCGGGACGAGTGGAATTACACATGTAAAGCGGTTTACATTAATTGTATCCTGGGTTTACACTAATTTATATGCATTCCCAATAATTTTATTCATTTATTTTTTCGTCCAATTAATTATAGCCATGGGTTACCAAGAAAAATTTGAAAAATGGTAGAATTTTATTAGCAATACATATCATATAAACATTTTTTTTTAAGAGGCGCGAGTCTCTTGTATCAATTGCTGCTCGAATACAGCAGCGGGACGAGTGGAATTACACATGTAAAAAGGTTTACATTAATTGTAACCTGGGTTTACACTAATTTATACGCATTCCCAATAATTTTATTTATTTATTTTTTCGTCCAATTAATTATAGCCATGGGTTACCAAGAAAAAAATTGAAAAATGGTAGAATTTTATTAGCAATACATATCATATAAAATGTTTTTTTTAAAGAGGCGCGAGTCTCTCGTATCGATTGCTGCTCGAATACAGCAGCGGGACGAGTGGAATTACACATGTAAAAAGGTTTACATTAATTGTAACCTGGGTTTACACTAATTTATACGCATTCCCAATAATTTTATTTATTTATTTTTTCGTCCAATTAATTATAGCCATGGGTTACCAAGAAAAAATTGAAAGATGGTAGAATTTTATTAGCAATACATATCATATAAAATGTTTTTTTAAAGAGGCGCGAGTCTCTCGTATCGATTGCTGCTCGAATACAGCAGCGGGACGAGTGGAGTTACACATGTAAAGCGGTTTACATTAATTGTAACCTGGGTTGACACTAATTTATATGCATTCCCATTAATTTTATTTATTTATTTTTTCGTTCAATTAATTATACGCATGTGTAACGAAGAAAAGTTTGAAAAATGATAGAATTTTATTCGCAATACATAACATATAATTTTTTTTTTTTAAGAGGCGCGAGTCTCGTTTCGATTGCTGCTTGAATACAGCAGCGGGACGAGTGGAATTACACATGTAAAGCGGTTTACATTAATTGTATCCTGGGTTTACACTAATTTATATGCATTCCCATTAATTGTATTTATTTATTTTTTCGTTCAATTAATTATATGCATATGTAACCAAGAAAAGTTTGAGAAATGGTAGAATTTTATTCGCAATACATAACATATAATTTTTTTTTTAAGAGGCGCGAGTCTCGTATCGATTGCTGCTTGAATGCAGCAGCGGGGCGAGTGGAATTACACATGTAAAGCGGTTTACATTAATTGTATCCTGGGTTTACACTAATTTATATGCATTCCCATTAATTTTATATATTTATTTTTTCGTTCAATTAATTATACTCATATGTAACCAAGAAAAGTTTGAAAAATGGTAGAATTTTATTAGCAATACATATCATATGAAATGTTTTTTTAAGAGGCGCGAGTCTCTCGTATCGATTGCTGCTCGAATACAGCAGCGGGACGAGTGGAATTACACATGTAAAAAGGTGTACATTAATTGTAACCTGATTTTACACTAATTTATATGCATTCCCAATAATTTTATTCATTTATTTTTTCATCCAATTAATTATACCCATGGGTTACCAAGAAAAATTTGAAAAATGGTAGAATTTTATTAGGAATACATATCATATAACATTTTTTTTTTAAGAGGCGCGAGTCTCTCGTATCGATTGCTGCTCGAATACAGCAGCGGGACGAGTGAAATTACACATGTAACAAGGTTTACATTAATTGTAACCAGCGTTTACACTTATTTATATGTATTCCCAGTATTTTTTATTTAAGTCTTTTTTCGTCTAATTAATTATACACATGAGTTACCATTTCTGGAGGATTATGCTGCCTGTATGTTTTAGTTAGTTTGCATTTGGTAACATATTTGAAGTTCCTAACCGTAATGCGGGTCCGCAAAACATGCAGAGGCTTGAAAACAGTTTTTGTTTTGTTCACGGTTTTGGATGTAGGATTTATGATAAAAATATATGTGGGACATGGAACGCTAAATTCATTGAAAGATCAGTATAGGGGACATTAAATCCTATTAATCATTGTTTAATTTTAAACGTTTAAATAAGAAGTTGATTTGTTGAATAACTTTGTGAAAGATATAATTTTTTTTTCAATCGTTAAAAAAAAATCCGTTGATACCTACAGTTGAATTGTGGTACTTTTTGAATATTTTTACTGAAATGATTTTTTTAAAACTAAAATATTACGAACGTTTATAAAATAGAATTACCCTTTTCGTTTAGTTTTAAAAAAATACGAACAGCTAGAAAATCTTCGCATAAAATTGAAGATGTCTAAAAAAAATTGTCCGTTCATTAACATTTCAAATGATAAGTTGACTTGTTGAAAAATATGATTTTCGATCACTAGAAAAAAAAATTAATTTATTTCTACTGTTCAAAATTTTTTTAAATGGCCATAGTTGAAGAACGGTAATTTTTAAATATTTTTATTCAAATGCTTTTATTTACCCCTCTATATTATTACTAAAAATGATCTCGCCGTCGTCTTCGCTGTGTAATATAATCGAGCAGGCCGGGGTCAAATGATACACCCAAGCCAGAATTATTCTGAGCCCCGCTGTGGGAGCCACAATAAACCCTAGAATTAAATACAATTTGTACAAATACAAATACAATGAAAAAAATCACTGTACGTTTAATTTAAAAACAAAAATGATTCCACGAATCTTTGGCATAAAACTAAAGCTATTAATAAAAAGTTGGTCGTCCAATGTAATTAGCTGCAACATAACCAGGAAAAAGTTGTCAACAAAATAGGTAACTAATTACGAAGGCCACTCAATTAAGTAGTGAAATTATTTGCAGAATAAAATTCTTGTTGTAACAGTAATTTTTCTTTCCACCCGTATGTGATTAGTGGAATGTATTACAAAGTCTTTTCCTCTTATCATTTTTTGTAAGAATTAATGGAATCCATACATATTATGTAAAAAAAAATAATCACGTGCAAAAAGTCAATTATCTCATGATTAGATAGACTGAACTGAAAATTTTCATTCGTGTTCATTTTACTATATAGTGCAGCAAGCAATTACGATTCGTGATTCTAGTGGCTTGATTATCAACGAAGCATGCAATTTGCAAGTAGTTACAACGCTCATGATGAGAATCGTCTGGCGCCTGTTAGTTGACAGATGACAATAAAATGTCTCACTTTTCTTACTTTGCCTTCGATCTTTAATGAAGTCCACGTGTGCCAAGTTTTTATTCTCCAGCATTCATACAATATAAATACAATGTTTTTTGCGACTGAGTTCCAATCAAGCTACAAATTCACGCAGAACTAGTAAAGAGTAAAAAGTTAATAGAAATTTTTGTTTTTGCTTCCTCATAGAGGAAGCTTTGTTTTCATGAAAATTTTTTTTTTCGAGATTTTCATTTCAGTACACTCAGAATGGGCCAAAACGTCGAGAAAAGTGATTTAGAAAAAATGTCTGTATGTGTGTGTGTGTGTGTATGTTACACGATCGAAAAATGTAAACCTTTATAACTCGGGAATGCCTTGAGATATCAAGCTGAAATTTGGACCATAGATAGAGGGATCAAGCCTCATCGTTCATACAGATTTTTGTTAAAATCCACTTCATCGTTAAATTATTACGCGTTTTTAAATTTTTTGAGAAATGTCTGTTTACGCGATAACTCTTTCGATTTTCGAGATATTGATCTTAAAATTGGTATGAATGTGAGCTTTCATACGCCGGTGATCGTTATTGAATTTGGTTAAGATCGGTTGAACCGTAAAAATTTTATGATGTTTTGAATTTTTCAAAAAATTGACATTATCGCTGTATTGTAACTTTTGCAAAACTTAAGATAGCGAGCTCAAATTTTGTATATAAATGAAACAATATTCAGCCATTATATATGTATAATTTAGTGACGAACGGTATGAAATTTTTGATTTTATGGAATGTTGAATTATTTTTAAAAATATACATTATCACATTCACTTTCGGAAACGCTCTAATAATCACGAAATAACGTAATAACGAAATAGAAAAAGCGAATCCACAACATGTATATTTATCTAATTAAAACAAGGATGCAAAGTAGAACCTTGCACATTGCTTCCTCATTATTTTTCGCATTTTACACAGCTTCCTCTATGAGGAAGCCAAAAATTGAATAACATACTTTCTCATAGAGGTAGCTTTGTAAAACGCGAAAAATAATGAAGAAGCAATGGCAAGGTTTTACTTTGCATCCTTTTTTTTTTTTGGTAAAAAGTTTTTGTCGCAAATACTTTTAATAATTTTTTTCAATTCAGTTTGAAAAATTATTTTTGTACTTATTTATATAAAACTATAAATTGCCCAAAAGTTTTCGTGAGTAAAAACTTTGTGCTATAACAAGAAAAATCTGATATTAATCAACTATAAATTTACAGCTATTCATTTTAAGAATATGCGACTTTTTTTTAAACTATAAAAATATATTTTCAAATGTTTTATATAATTACAGACAGAATTTTTAAATGTGGATAAAAACTGCGTGGATTAAAAATGAATAACAGTTGCTTTATGATTGACAGGATTTCTTAGAGATGCTCATTAAGGCTACACTGAGAGAAAAATCAGGTAATTTAAAAAAAAATATAGTTAGACCGATGATAATCTAACTATAAACTATAATTCCCAAGTCGAACGTCTATATTTTATGGTTATAGAAAATATAAGAAAATAGTTGGATGAACCATTAATATAATTCCCAGGAGGAACGTCTATATTTTATGGTTATAGAAAATATAATGATAGTAGCAATCACCAAAATGATAATAGTGTCAAATATGTCGTTTCGTTGCATATACGATTTCAACGTTTATTTCAAATAACCTTGCAAGTATCGTTTATTGAACCATTTTATCATCGCTGCAACCATAAAATATTGCAAGCCTTCCTATATTCGTTTTATCATGTGAAATCGTTAAATCAACGATGTGCTTTTCTCTCAGTGTAACTTCGCTAAATATTCTGTAACTAAATGCCCGTTTCGATGTCTTGTCGTCTATTTGTTTTTACCTTGATTTTCATGAAAGGATATTATTCGCTGACCGGTGGGGTAGAGTGGGGTTAACGAGTGCTCGGGTGCTTGCTACACGTGCGTGGCCGTAATTAAATTTAAACGCAGACTGCCACGTGAACGAGGACGACTAACGTAACTTTACAAGTCCTTTTTAATTTAATTAAAAAGCGATTTTTAATGGCTTTATGTGAAAATAGATACCCTACAAAATTTTATTACGGAGAAAATGAAAGTCTTCAAACGAGAGATAAAAGCGTTTCTCGACCATCCATTTACCTATTATAAAAATCGTGGTCGACCTGACAACTCTTTAAAGCAAACTATTAATTTTTAAGCCTTCCAACTATTGTTATAGTGATTTTAGCAGTTTTGATAATTATTTTGGACTCGGTAACTGTTTTATTTTTTGAATATTTTTGTTACCTTTTTTAATTTATCAACAACTTTAAAGCAAACTGTTAATTCTTAAGCCTTCCAACTATTGTTATAGAGACTTTAGCAGTTTTGATAATTATTTTGGACTCGGTAACTGTTTTATTTTTTAAATATTTTTGTTACCTTTTTTAATTTATCAACAATTTTTTTTCAAATACATATATGATATTTAAGATAACAACTAAAAAACCTTCAGGCAAACTTTCGATATTTTCAGAGTAAGACGTAGTTTTGTTGTTTTGCGTCATTCCAGTTTGATCAAGTTTTCCATTTTATCGAATTACACAATTTTCAACATATTTAATATTTTTTTCTCGCAGTAAGCTTTTGCTCTTTGCCTTGGTTAGCACTTAAGGGAAAAAACTCGGTTATTTAAACGTTCCGGGATTCTAGAAAAGCCCGCGGCGACGGACCAAAACAAATTTAATTTTCACTCAACGCAGTCCTGCCATCTTTGCTCTTTACTTTATCTTTTTGCTTTCTATCTCTTTAACCACCGACTCTCATCTGCTGTCCGCTTAAGTAAAGACCATATATTAAGCGAGCTGAAATTCAAGTAATCGATACTTCTGCGTGCTATAGGAGTATCTTATCTCTGTATCTACAGGAGTATTTTTTTTCTTCAAGATATCGAATTTTGGTCTTCACTGTCGTTCTCAAGTCGCATATTCTACCCCAGAAAGTACCGGTTACACGCCTTCATCGAGAGAAAAGATTTCATTGACGTCAAAAAGAAATGGGTGGATTGATTTTTTTTTCATTGATTTCAACGAAATATTTCTTTGATTTCAATGAAATAGTGCATTTGAATTTCAAAGAGAACATTTCATTGCCTGTAAATAAAGATTTACCCGGGTAGAAAATTTGTAGCATTATATTCGGCGCCAATCAGGTCCCGTATAGTGCCATATCTGCCCTGGCAGGGCCTTAACTGTGCCAAATACGCGCCGGATGTAACGCTACAGATTTTCTACTAGGATACTTAGTGAGCATATAATAAAGAAACAGTTTCATTGTTTTAAACAGACGTTTTCATTGGTTCGAAGAAACGTTTTCTTTGATCTCTCTCTCGTACCTAACCTCACTTTTTTGTTTTCCGGCTCTCCCGAACGAACAGCTTCGCGTTTCGAGGAACCAGAAGCTTAGCCTATTTCTGCCGTACTTCCTTACATACTCACAAAATTTGAGCTTTATCTGCCGCGTACTTCAGGAAAAAATAGGTTTCGAAATTTTGAGCTGGTAAGAAGATGGTGTCATTGAATCAAAGACGATATCTTTGAAATCAATGAAAAAGGTTCATTGGTTTAAAGAAATGTTTCTTCGAATCAATGTCACTACTTTTCATTGAGTTTGAGATCATTCAAAGAAAAGATAGTATTGAAATTCAAGTATTTTATTTCATTGGCAAAGATTTCCGTGAATCAATGAAACTTTTTCTCTCGGTGTACTGCTTTATAAGGTTTTTAATAGGCTGAAGAAAAAATAGCTCCGCATACTTTAAAATATTTATATCAACAGATTTGAAAATAAAAACCCCCTATTAATTTACTACAAATTTGTAATGCCGAAGAAATAAAAATTGTTATTTGTTATTTTTGCAATAAACTTTTTTAACTTCCATGATTTTACTCCAATAACTATGTGATAAAAAAAAAGAGAATAGTAGAGTTTGATGGTGTATAATTCAATTCCATAAAATAAAAACGCATCTACACGTACAAATCTATGAAATGTTTTTTTTTTAAGTATCATTTTTACACTTTTTCATTACTGAAAGATCTTGTAGGTAACAAATTTATTTCGTTAATTTGACGAATTTACTACATTTCAAAAGTAACAAAAAAGATGTTATCAATTTTACGAATTTTCACTGTTGCATAAATTTGTGAATTAAATTTAATGATCAATTGTAATATGAAATCAATGTTCTATTGCGATAAAATTAAAGCAAATTATTAAAATTCCATTACTTTTCTTGTAAAATTTGAAGAAATCATTGAATTTGCTGTAGCATACTTTAATTTTACATCGTACTTGTATATTACTTGTAAATTTAATATACCAGTTTATGTATGAAAAATTCCAGTACTTGTGCACTAAATTTCGAGTAGATTCTTTTACAATGTACGATTCTCTTTTCCATAAATAGAAGACACAAAAAAAGTGTGAACTTAAATAATATTACATCAGAAGGGACAAATGAATTCTTCAGTTCAAAAATTCTTTAAACTAAAAATTACCAAAAATATTTCATATTATGACATACAAAATTATTTTGGTTTTTTTTTCAATTTTCGTGAAACCCGCCAAATATGTTCTTATCAAAACAACAAAAAGTTTCTACGACCGGTTCTGGATTATTATTTTTGTTTCTGAGGACTACATATTTAATATATTTTTTTCCTGTGTAATGGGTTGATTAAAGTTCAATTTCGTACTCCTGACGTCACATTACATCAAAGCTACCAAATCCGTACTGCGGCTGTGTAGGCGAAATCTATTTCGTCCGATCGCGTTTCAACGGAATACATTTCGTCTCACGTTATGTACATAGTGTATGATAAATAGTTTTAGTATCCTCGTCGTCGATTTTCGCCTACTCGTTGATATATAACAGCGCAATCACATTTATGTCAGGTTGCCACGAAAGCAACTTCTTCGGCACGAAGGCACGATCCTTTTCCACCATATTTATATAGGCAGACCTTCAGCTCAAAGCCAAAGATATTTTTACTTCTTTTTTTTTTTTGAGCTTAGAAAAAAAATTTTGTATTCTGGTTTTGTAGCCACAAAGCTTTGAGTAAAATATACGAGGAGTCACCGCAATGTATCTCAATCCTCTTCTCTAGCTGTGGCAATATGAAAATTCCTTTGTCCTGGACTACTGTAATCGGGCCAACGAGCATATCAAAATTTATACGACTCGACGAAACGAGGCATGCACGGTCCAACCTGTCTTTTTGCCTCCCCAGCTTTCATTTCCTTGCCATTCTATAAACCCAGAGAGAGGGCTGCAAGCCTCTTGGACAACGAAATCGTATTCAAAGAGCAACACCTGGATAATCCTTCTGTAAAGTAAGTTCCTGAAATTCCTAAAATACATCTTCCTTCTCGTCATCCCTAAATTTATACCTCGACTATAAATATCATATCTAAAAATACAATCTATATTTATTACCCGTGCACCTGAAATACCGCTACAATCTCTATTCATTTGAAGAACAAATTTGCTAAATACGTTGGAAATTTGCTTATTTGGCAAATTTACAAATATTGGTTTTCGAAATTTTTCGTATTCTTTCGTGTCTTGTCTTATAGAGATTTTTTTCACTGATTACAAGTATAAAAGTATTTTTCGAAAAATCGTAATGAATCATAATGTGGGTGCAAAAAAAAAAGCAAAAATGACACTTTTACCGGACTTTTCATTTTAAATATTGATGTGTGGATAAAATTAATAGCAAATTCAAGACCTTTCGGTATAAAGTCTAAATAATACATTTATGTATCTCGGATTTTTTGACATTTTGCAAAATAAGCATTATAGCTATTTTTATATAAATTATAAAAATACAAATTATAGCTATTTTTATAAAAATAGCTATAATTTGAGAAATTAATGGAGTAGCGACTCCGACTTAAGCTTGTTTTCTTCGTAATTAATCAAGCTTCATAACGCTATCTTGTAAATTAGGATTGGTTGAGTTTTAATTTTTTAAAAGATTTTTTCAATTCAGAGCAGCTGCAATTGAATATTTTTTTATTTTTTTCCTTTACGATTACTTAAATTCTAATTTGCAATATAACATTTTAAAGATTTATTAATTGCGAAGAAAGTAAAAAATTATAACTATTTTAGTAAAGTCCTGAATCTATGCCGAAAATATCGGAAAATGTGTATTCAAAAATTTATTCATAAGACTCCATAACGATGGATTTTGTTCTGCTGAAAATGAATTTTCTATTCATATGACAGATAAATAAAAGAAACGTGATTGGAAAACTCAACAAATTTTAATTTTCCAAATATTTTTGTATTATTGAGTTACGACCAGAATTTGTTTATTATTTTGCAAGTTGTAAATATAATGTCAAAACTTGGAACGTTTACAGTAATATTCATTTGTAGACTATCGTGTAGTAATTTCAGATTACAACCCGCGTAAAAATAATGATGTCAAATTGAGATGACAAATCGACATATGTCAAAAAGTGCCATTTTTGAGATGCGTTAAGACGAAATATCTTTAAAAATTTCAAAGCCATTTTCAGATCAATTTGATACCAGTAAACGTGATGTGTACAATTGATTTTGATCATTCAAATGCAGAATTGAATTTCAGCGCAATAATTGCGCTAAAATTAATCAAAAATACTTGGTATCGAATCGATTTCAAAATCGCTTTGAACTTTGCCAAGACTTTTGGTCTTAACGCGTCTCAAAAATGGCACTTTTTGAGATATGTCAATTTATGATCACAATTTGACATAATTATTTTTAAGAAAATTGCTGAAGAAAAAGAAACGACCCAGTTAGTTCGATCAATATTAATATATAAAATGTTTAGAATATCTGCCTGATGTCCTGAACTGCTGATAGCAAATGTTTGATCGAATGAAACCTCATGAATAAAACATAAGAGAAAAAAATGTTCAGGAGGTGTGAACAGGATAGATTGATTCAAACTGCCGCGTGACAAGTTTTTTCTCTTAACCTTCGACCTCGCACATTGATATAAGCTCTTAAGAAGGTCGTCTCGTGACATCGAAGTCAAATTACGATTTAAGAATAAGTAGACAAAAACGACCAAATAAAAATGATTCGAACATTGCAAAAAAAATTTCACCAGTTTAGTCATACACTCACACGTTACAGCGTATATGCGTAATATAATTAATTTGAGCAATATTATAAATGGCTGCTGATTTACTTCAGTTTCGATGAAACTCGAACAGCTGTTTTTGAGCGACGAGAGAGGGAGAGTGCACAACTTGGCAACACAGCAGTTTCTGTTTATGCGCGATCTTTATAACCTCAAAATTCGCCGACTACAGAATAAATTAGCACAGCGTACACGCTGATCATTGCATTTGTACCCAAGTAAAAAAATTATATATAGTCCGACATATTGAATTGGGCATATGTAGTCTGTATAAATTCTATATACAATCTATATGCAATTTATATATAAGATCACTTGTAAAGTTGGGTTTATGTATAAATTGTATATAGATTTTATTAAAACATATGCCCAATTCTATGTTGAAAACTATATATATTTTTTATATACTCTATATATAATTTTTTTACTTGGGTACATAATGAAAATAATGTACATTTGGGACATATACCTCGGTCTTATTTATACATTCTCTGTCATTTTCTAAGCAGCCGTGCGATGTTGCCAAGCGTCACGGGGATTTGTGAGCGGGAAGTTTTTTCTTCGGTCTGCCTCGAATTTTTCATATTTAACTAAATAATTCTATGCGAAAAATTCGGTTCAAGTACTTTTTTATGATCTTGTTAGAAACTTGAAATAATAATGCCCAAGTGGAAACTTTCTTATCGAAGCTATCTAATCGCCAAATATTTAAAAAAATGGTATGAAGTGTTCAATAAGCGCCCGATCCATAAGAGCCTGTGTTAAATTCTTGAATTTTAATATTGGATTGCTTGCAAATAATTTCGGTAATCAGACTTAGCATTTCGCCATCGTAAAGTTCAGCTCTCAGTCTGTTATCCTCTCTTAAAAAAGACATGGCACATCGACCTCGAAAGACTGAAGCCGCTTTTCGAGTCTTCCGATTGGTCGGCGACGGCTGTTTAGAGCCAACTTCAGTCTGTCGACGGTGCTGCTGCAAAGTCGCCGCGTATGGCGCGCATTTTGAACTGTCGCTTTCGCTGTTCCGGCATGGCCGCTGTAGGGTCACGTATCGCCAGTGACTTTAATGGCTGCCTTTTTCATAGTTGTGATATTGAATAGAATTATCTCCATACGAACAAAAAGTAATCGATGAATAGATCATTATTTTTGCATAGAGGTTTGAAAGGTTCTCTTTTTTTATTTCTAAACAAAAGCGACGCTGATCTTGGTGATGAATAGAGTTGTAAATCCGTAAGTCTTTTGGAAATAGAATTTATAATACAATTGACTTTGTGATTATGTTTTTGAAAATAATAAGTTGCAGCGATTATAATATCCTCTCTTAAAAACACAGCACATCGAAAGTAATTATTGTATGGGATGAAATAGGAACGCTGTCCATTAGATATATCAGTTCTGATGAATGTCTAATAAAACTGCCTTTTTATAGCATCTGAAATTGATGGTGATTGGTAGAGCGGTTTTAAAGAGGATATGTAATGATTATATCAAAAGTATGTCATGAAAGTAGCGTAATTCTGACTACTTGCTATTTTGGGTAGACATATATATTGATTCTTCAGGATCGTTTTAGCTAAAAAAAGACGTAAAGTCACCAAAGCATAGGACGCGCGGAGCGCCAACGTTGTTGATAGTATATTAAAAATTTGTAACTCAATCTAATAACTAGACCCACGAGACGACCTCCTTAAGTCACGCGGCTGAGAGTGATTCTATTTTGACTCTTTACACCTAAGCGTCGTTCGTTTGGTATTTTTTTTTTTTGGTCTTTACGGAGTATTATCGCTTCTACATGGGAATCGACCTGTTAATAGAGCGAAACTAGGGGTCTAGGCCTTGTTGGCTGATCGGCCGTGCCCTCCGACAAAGCGAGGAACTTGACCTATAAAAGCTCACGAAGCTTTAACGGTGGTAATGCCCGGCCGCACGCGATTCAACGATTCTACAGGCGGATGAACGAAGATATACGAGCCGGTGAGATTGTAGGTGTATAGGCGTGCGCGCTTCTACGTTCGAATTCGCTCGCCAACGTTACTATAGGTTAAGGATGTGTTACACGTCAACATTATCAGACAAAAGTTCGATTTGATAAAAATTTTAGGACTTCGCAATAAGAGAATTTCAAAAAAGTAACCACAATAAAAAATATTAGTAAAATTGTTTATAATTAAAAAGCCAATAAGTGGTTTAGTAATACGTAAATATTTATTACTGACCTTTTAGAAAAGTTTTTTTAAATTATAAAACGATTAGATGATTTTTCCAATCTCGAGATTAGGTTGTTCAATTTTCTGCGTGTCGTGAAGTTTCTTTTTCAAGAATTAACGAAATATACGAAAATAATAATTTTTTTTGTTATGAAATAAATTAGATGGTTTTTCTCAAGACATGAATGGTTTCTTCAAATTTTTAACATTTTCCAAAGTTTAGTCTACTTTGCATTGTTTCATTTTTTTCCAGATATCGAATTCTGACTTTCAATGCAGTTTTTAAGTCGTATATTCTATCACAGAAAACATTCATTTCGGACCGTTTTACAATGACATTAAGAAAAGTAACTATTTTTTTTATGTTGCATTTCCCGTCGTCTGCAGGCATTACGCCTATTACAGAGTCGGCCCGGATCAGTAGCGAGGCCCCCCTGGGGGTCTGGTCCGGATCAGTAACCAGGCCCCCTGGTTTTATTCTATTTATTACTGACCTTTTAGAAAAGTTTTTTTTAATTATAAAACAATTAGATGATTTTTCCAATCTCGAGATTAGGTTGTTCAATTTTCTGCGTGTCGTGAAGTTTCATTTTCAAGAATTAACGAAATTATTATTAACGAAATATACGAAAATAATAATTTTTTTTGTTATGAAATAAATTAGATGGTTTTTCTCAAGACATGAACGTTTTCTTCAAATTTTTTACATTTTTCAAAGTTTATTCTGCTTTGCATTGTTTCATTTTTTTTCCAGATATCGAATTCTGACTTTCAATGTAGTTTTTAAGTCGTATATTCTATCACAGAAAACATTCATTTCGGACCGTTTTACAATGACATTAAGAAAAGTAACAATTTTTTTTATGTTGCATTTCCCGTCGTCTGCAGGCATTACGCCTATTACAGGGTCGGCCCGGATCAGTAGTCAGTCCCCCCTGGGGGTCTGGTCCGGATCAGTAACCAGGTCCCCATGCTGCCGCATCCGACTTCCCCCTCTATATCGCATTTGCCATAGCATTTCTGCTATGGGCATGAGGAAACTACGGAAAACCTATGCCGATATAGCCGGTCTCGAGTTCGCCTCCCGGCACCGGAGCTACACCGAGAGAAAAAGTTTCATTGGTTCACGGAAATCTTTGCCAATGAAATGAAATACTTGAATTTCAATACTATCTTTTCTTAGAATGATCTTCAACTCAATGAAAAGTAGTGACATTGATTCGAAGAAACATTTCTTTAAACCAATGAACCTTTTTCATTGATTTAAAAAATATCGTCTCTTATTCAATGAAACCTTCATCTTACCAGCTCAAAATTTCGAAACCTATTTTTTCCTGAAGTACGCGGCAGATAAAGCTCAAATTTTGTAAGTATGTAAGGAAGTACGGCAGAAATAGCCTGAGCTTCTGGCTTCTCGAAACTCGAAGTCGTTCGTTCGGGAGAACCGGAAAACAAAAAAGGGAGGTTAGGTGCGAGAGAGAGATCAATGAAAACGTTTCTTTAAAGCAATGAAAACGTCTCTTTAAAACAATAAAACTGTTTCTTTATTATATGCTCACTAAGTAAATCTTTATTTACAACTAATGAAATGTTCTTTTTGAAATTCAAATGCACTATTTCATTGAAATCAAAGAAATATTTCGTTGAAATCAATGAAAAAAAAAAACAATCCACCCATTTCTTTGGCGTCAAGGAAATCTTTTCTCTCGGTGTACGTCACGTTTCGTCGAGAACGTAAACACGGAAAGAGAACGTAAACTGAAAAGTAACTATTGGTCCTGTATAATTTCAGAACTCAGAAAACCGACTTGCGGTCGAAAAATCCACCTCGATTTTTTTTCTCCACAACATAAAATGTTGTACATTAATTATTAATTGAGGATTGAAGGTATTTCTTCAATCCTCACGTGCCACAACAAAAAATACATATAAATACAGATAAAACCATAATGCCAACAACGTCGAATCGTATTAGAGGTTATCTCATTCATCGTTCTTCAAGTTTACGCCAGATTCCGTCCGGAGGACTCAATTCTAAACGTAAGAGGTGTACATAATCTTTCCATTCGAAGGAAAGCACAGGAACAAAGAGTTGTCTTAATGCTTTTAAAGCTCTCTGTGTTTAGAAAGTAAAAAAAAATAAAAATGGAGAATGCCACAAAAATCTGCAAAGGTCGAGACGCGTTGTGGCTAGAAAATCCAGGTGGCGATGGGCAACACAAGCACGGCACAGTGGTTGTGGATGTCAGTTCCGAGCTTTTTATCCGATTAAGGAGCCGACATGCCAGCGCGAAGCTCGTTCATCTCGAGCCACCGGCTCTCTTCGCAAAGCTTTCTCTCGGTTACCGCGCTCCTATACCTTCTTCATATATACCTATAGTCTCTGTCTCTGTATCTCGTGGAGCCAAGCCGCATCAAAGGTTGCTTGCAGTCGTCCTCTAATTGATCTAATTAATGTCGACGGTATACCAAGCCTTAAGGGTTGCGAAAGCTTGCCAACTTGGATAATAAAACCAAAGAAAAAGACTTTTCACTTCCGAGTATAAACAGGCTAATTTCCATATTTTAATGTGCACTACATTTGTTTTCAAATTTGTTAGAATCTTGTCAAGCCCATATTTTTAAGTCTGTCTATCCGGCATCTGTGGCTTCGTTCACGATTGGCAAGCTTTATATGTAGTTCAAAACTTTTTTGAGACATATATTATTCTTTTGGCGTCGACCGCATGGAAATCGGTTCAGTCATTCACGAGATTTCAGTGTCCACAGACAGACGGACAGACATTAAAATAAACAGAAAACATTCGTTTTTCGATTGTTTGTTCTGCAATTTATTTGTTATCAAGTATTTAATATTCTAAAAACATTCGCAATATATAACTGTACATTTTTGCTTCCTCATAGAGGAAGCTTTGTTTTCATGAAATTTTTTTTCTCGAGATTTTCATGTCAGTGGGACAAAACGTCGAGAAAAGTGATTTAGAAAAAATGTCTGTATGTGTTTGTGTGTGTGTGTGTGTGTGTGTGTGTGTATGTTACACGATCGAAAAATGTAAACCTTTATAACTCGGGAATGCCTTGAGATATCAAGCTGAAATTTGGACCATAGATAGAGGGATCAAGCCTCATCGTTCATACAGATTTTTGTTAAAATCCACTTCATCGTTAAATAATTACGCGTTTTTTAATTTTTTGAAAAATGTCTGTTTATGCGATAACTCTTTCAATTTTCGAGGTATTGATCTTAAAATTGGTATGAATGTGAGCTTTCATACGCCGGTGATCGCTATTGAATTTGGTTAAGATCGGTTGAACCGTTAAAATTTTATGATGTTTTGAATTTTTCAAAAAATTGACATTATCGCTCTATTGTAACTTTTGCAAAACTTAAGATAGCGAGCTCAAATTTTGTACATAAATGAAACAATATTCAGCCATTATATATGTATAATTTAATGACGAACGGTATGAAATTTTTGATTTTATGGAATGTTGAATTATTTTTAAAAATATACATTATCACATTCACTTTCGGAAACGCTCTAATAATCACGAAATAGCGTATAACGAAATAGAAAAAGCGAATCCACAACATGTATATTTATCTAATTAAAACAAGGATGCAAAGTACAACCTTGCACATTGCTTCCTCATTATTTTTTGCGTTTTACAAAGCTTCCTCTATGAGGAAGCCAAAAATTGAATAACATACTTCCTCATAGAGATAGCTTTGTAAAGCGCAACAAATAACGAGGAAGCAATGTGCAAGGTTCTACTTTGCATCCTTGTTATTATATTTAATGACTTAAAAATATAATTTTTGTAATGAATTTCATGATGGAAATGGTATAATAAAACATAGCTCGTTACGAGCGACGGTGAAGCAGTGATAATCACATTTATGTTTCACTTTACAATCAATAACCATTTTTTCCATTTCTGTTACAGGTGAGTACCGGAAATCTCTTTGCTGTTTACATATCGTTGCAGGAATTGAAGTTTGTTCGGCGCATATCGTAAGTTCAATGAATTTTAAAAATGAGTTACACAATAGTAACAATGAATCAAACATTCATTAAATAAAATGATCGATCTTACAGATGGAATTAAATTAGAATTTTTCTACTTTTAACAAAAAGTTTTTGTCCGCAAATATCAACAGAAACTTTTGGTTAATTTTGCTAAAAATAATTATACCTTTCGATTTCTACTTCTAGCTTAACAAAAAAGGGGCAAAAATAATTTGTTAAATTAGAAATGAATACGTAGAAAGTGATCCAATTTTTTCGAACATTTTGTACGGTGTATAGATTAGCTATACATTTTCATATTAAGACACCCTATTTCAAGAACATCTACATGACCTTTTCGTTCTACGACACATCTTGACGTTGGCCTCCAATTCGAAGGTTCGTCGATTTAGGAGACTTTTTCAATTTGGTTGTGCATCTTATCCCGCGGTAAGGGAATTTATTCTCATGGAGGAGAATTCTCGTACCGTAAAGAAGTAGAGCAGCTTCTCTTTCAGCGTCGAACTTTTTTTTTGCTTTGGCAGCTATCAGAGTCAAAGGAAAGAAAGGCTGTGTCACAGGCAAATGTCAAGGTCGTCGAAAGGCCAGGAAGTGAAGCGTTCGACTGGGACCATTACCCATGACACCTTCCGCGTGCTACCAATCAGGTGTCACGTCGATCATGCACGGCCATCATTCCTTTCCTTCACATTTCCATGCGGATACACTTGCCAGTCTTTTTATGCTGAATACTCTCTACAATAATTCCGCTTTTCGTCATTAAATTCTTATCGTATTTTTATTACTTCTGGGATAAATCCACGAGATTATTCATTGTTTTGTGCGATGATTAATGGACGTGGTATAATTTTGGCGCCAAAACAGGAATAGAAAATTTTATGGATATCTTTTTACAAACTTTTACCTTTATTTTAAAATTTTATATTTTTATTTTACGAAATATGATTTGCCATATTTGTTTTCAAAAATGGCTTTCTTTTTTTACTAAAACCTAATTTCGTAAAAAAAATGGTCCTTTTTCTTTCCCTAAATTCTAATAACTATTCTAATTTTCCATAAGTATCCATCAGATTTTGAATATTTATTTTTGTTGTAAAATTGGAGGTATTATAAAAACAAATGATTAAATTATTGCAATTAACTTGATGTCTTCTAATACATTTTACAGGTTAGCGTCAAAATTTTTTATCTTCATAATATTATTCAAAATAACAAAACAGATTTATGTCTTACGATAACTAATACTCTGATCTTAAGAAATTATATTTTATTATTAATTTTAGATAAAAAGTCCAAAACATTTATTTATCATTAATTTAAAAAAATGTTATTATTTACAATCCCTTAAAATCCCAAGAGTTAGGAGATACACACAAAGTAAAATATTTGTCCCAACCCGTGAAACACTTCATTTTCCAATAAGTGCATATTTTATTATATATTCTTTTTACTTATTTTTTTTTTTTCAACCCGATAAACAGAAATGTGTGAGATATTACTGTGGCATTGTAATAGAATACTGTAGTATATGCGGTATATATTGTAGCGACACTATAATTTCCTGAAACTATACGCGCGACCTCGTCGGGACACCCCTTTTCTCTCTCAAGGGAAAGAGGCCCGGAACAAGAGAACGGAATCCCCGAGACAGACAAAGAGAGCGCGGAAGTGGAAAAGGGATAGGGTATAGGTACGAGGGAATGGAACGTGCTGAGCTTTTGAGAGAGCGAGTAAGAGGAACTGCAGAGTACATAATGGTAACGGAGAGTGTCCGGGACGTGGTGTACACGAGAGACGCGACACACGTGGCATTGCCGCAGACGTGGAGAAGCCTCTGTTGTGGTCCGTCGGGGCCAAGGTGTGTTATCGACCGGCCCCAAAACCATCCCGTACCGTGTGGCTACTGCATATAGTGTAGTATACTCACCATTTTCCCCCTCCTTCCACCCCCTTTCCTCCCTTCCACTTCTACCTACTATGCTCAACGATTACGACGACGGGGTAACGAGCGACCGTGCCATGCTCGTCTTCCGCATTTCCCATAGTATTATACAGCTGCACTGAACGCGTGTCCCGGGCTTTCGAGATTTTAAGTAGATGCCGCCTGCGGTTGAGTATTTGGTCAGACATATTGATTCGTACGTGGGATACCCTCGCACACTCTCTCTCTTCGATGTTTAAATGGAAATGCCTTGATAAATTTGCTTGCCTGTGGAGATATTGCGGGAGAATAAATCTGCTCTCAGCATAATTGTGGTGGTCTTATGGCTAGGGTAGTAAACTGAACTGTTTTTTTTTCTTTTTTTCATGATAGATGGTCCTAAAATCATTTTGATCATTTTAGGTTCGTTATAATAGACACTAGTTTTTATGACAAGACGATTAGACTTTTGGATAATTGAAAAAAAAAAATTCAAGAATGAGTAAACAATTAAAATCTAATTTCACGCTAAAATGGAAGAGCATGGGCTTTTGTTTATTTTTTAATGTATCAAGTTTAGGTCCACATTTTTATAAGAAAATTTAGGGGGTATTTTATTTTAGAAGAATTCTTAGGATTAGTTGCAAAATTTTAGACGTTTATTTATAAAAGCTAAGTTTTTATTATCTAAGCAGGAAATTTATAAAAGATAATACATTAAATATTCATCAAACGAAATGATGCAAGCTCAATTATATTTTTATAGATGCTATAAAATTTTTATTTGTATAAACTGTTTTTACTCATTTTTCGGACGATTTATTAAAGAATAATTTATGTTATTTTTATCATAACATTCTAAAAATTCCGTATACAAATTTCTATCATTATTATCATGTTAAATCGATATTTTTAGTATCTTCAATATCATAGATTATTTATTACAAATTTTTTTCTATATCGCAAATTACTAAAATTCTTATTAGATGAAATTTTTGGTTCAATATATATTACTGTATTATAATAGTCAACAGTTTTAGCTTTGTACTGAGAAAAAAAGGATACTGGTAGCTATAAATTTATAGTAAAATACAACCTCAGCTATTTAAAAAAAATTTATCTCTACTAATTATTTATAGTCAATGTAATAGTTAATAGCAGTTATCGTAATAAAGAGTATATTGTATTGAAAATAGATAGATGCGAGGTACTATTCACAGAAAATTTCATCACAAGCATAGTATTTTTTGAGAAATTATTCAACAAGTTTGAAATGGTCATTGAAACGACAATAATAAAGTTGCACTAACTATAAGAAAAAAGCTCAGGTTGAATTTCACTATATATTCACTGAAAATAATTATAACATTATGTTAAGCCATCTATAGAATTAATTACACTAACTATAACGTAGTTAATTTAACCATTACATCCGTGAAAATAACCGTGAAAATAACTATAATAAATTATTGCATGGAGTAAAAGTCTATAGTCGAAAATCTACTTAATAATTGTCTGCACTACCACGATTTTTCTCAGTGTATATTTGCCAAGATTACCACAATTTATCTGAGTGTACCATTCGATTATTTTTTAAGTTCTCTATATACTTGTTCTACATATGTGCCCAGAATTTGTACCATCTTCCTATTGTTGTTTTGTTCACCGAGCTGTCCGATACCGAGCCATCGTCCAGTACCGATTCGCCAGACAATTTCGAAAGGACCCTTGAGCCCGGATATTGTCCAATTACCTGCCCCTCGATGGGGAAACGCCCGATCGTACTTTCGAAGAATGGGGAAACGAAGGTTAATCGATCCCCTTTCCTTTCCCTTCTACTCTAGAGTTCCCTATCTTGTATATTCTATATATACACATACATATATACATGCAAAAGGTACACGACATGCCTTACTCCCTTTTACTCAGCATCAACAGTGAACGGAAATCACTTTCAGTATCGAAACGAGGATTTTTCCTCTCCATTCCGGTCCGTCCTTATTTCTCTCTTGTTTCCTCTTGCTTCCTTCCGCTGAAACGTTGAGATTGAGAAAATGGAGTTCCTTTTAGCCGAGATAACTGGTATCCGAAACACCATCTTGACCCCATATGCTGTAATTCTTCAGCCCTCTTTTATTTTGTATTTTAAGGGTCTGGGGATAAAATACTTGAAATTTACTCCACCACATTTTCAGACCAGACCATAAACAAACTTGTTTTCAACCCTCAAACTTTCATCATGATATATTTGCTTTATTAGGAAAATAATATATTTTTTATACATCTTTTTAAATTCTAAACAGAGTTGTAAATCTCTAATTCTTCTAGAAATATAGTTGATGATATAATGAGCTTTACGCACTCAGAGAAATCGTAATAGTATAGTCAACTATAAAGTGACAACTATTCATTTTTATTACATGCAACCATTTTTATAGTTACGATAACTACGAAAATAGTTATGGTAACTATTTGATAGTTGTGTCAACTATAAAAAAATTATAGTACCAACCATAAATGAATAGTTGTCACTTTATAGTTACTAATACCATAATTTTCTCTCAGAGTGATTACGTTTCCATAAAATTAATATGTGGTGATTATAATATGATGTTTAAACTTTTGGATTGCTCCAAAAAATATTAATTTTCAGTTCAATTTTATAGTAATCTTCTTGAAAAAAATTGAGAGAAACGGTTAATGCATTGCGAAAATAATAGAGGGTTGTACTCTTCCATTTTTCCTCATTTTTTTCCCAAGGCTTGATTGAAAATGAGATTTCTTTTCAGGTATATAAAAGTTCACACATCATTTCATAAAAGCTGCAGGTTATTATTGCGAAATAATTACTGCAAAACGAAATTGTACTTTAAACTTTATTTGTTAAAGTAATGGGGCTTTACAACACTGATTCTAAACAACAACAAAAATGAAGCAATATTCTCAGCCCATTTTTGGCCCATCTGAAGATTGCAAAGAATTTTCTTAGCCCAAGAACATTCAGACTGACTAAATATATTCTTAAGAATTCTTGAAAATATAACATTCAAAAATATTTTTAGTAATAAATTGACCAAATAATGTAAAAAGTTGATGTAATAATTTGACACAAATTATGTAACGCTATTTTACATAGATATTCGAATGCATATAACTACTTGATTTTTTAATCGGCGTTTGACTTCGTAAATTCTAAAAATAGTTCAACCATTATACCATCTCTGTCCAAGTGATATTTGCTTGGGTCGTCAGCACCTACATATATTCGCACAATATTTTCGTGGAAATTCGTCCCCGGTGGTCGTCTGCGTTGAAGACAAGTTACAATCACTAACGGTTCGCACCATGCTAGTGTCTCGACTGTTGAGAACTCGTGACCAGAATTTTTTAAGTTACGACTGTCTTACGTATACACATGATGCGAAAAATTGTCTACCGTACATAAGTCGTAAATCAAATTCTCACACAAGGCCTTGTGGTGATATAACGTGACAAGAGTGTCCAGATCCAAAGTGGAAAGAGGAAAAAGGGACTAAAATAAAACGAACTAAAATTGTTAAGTGATACACGGAAAAAATGGCTTCGATGGGCCAACTAACTATTTATTAGTTGAGTGAAAATTTGTTGCCCCCAACCACACGGTTGGTCGGTGTAATACCAGGTTATTACACTGTTAGAAAAAATTGGAAGTTTTTATCCATGAACTCATCATCGAAATTTAATATACAATTGTGGTATAAAATTCATGTACTTTTACAGTAAAACTAAAGAAAATTATTAAAATGAAAGTACTTTTACTGTAAAATTAAAGTAAATTATTGAACGTGCTGTACCATACATTAATTTTACATTAAACTTGTATACTAAATTTAATGTACTAGTTTATGAATAAAAACTTCCAGTAAAAGTACACTAAATTGCAAGTAGATTTTTTTTACAATGTAGTCACATTTACCATTCCGATTTAGTTGACTTAAATAGATCACACAACAAATTTTATTCGTGTTTCAACTAAGTAAGATAGTTGGCGCCACAATACACCGAGCGAAAAGATTTCATTGACTTCAAAGAAATGGGTGGATTGATTTTTTTTTCATTGATTTCAACGAAATATTTCATTGACTTCATTGAAATAGTGCATTTGAATTTCAAGGAGAACATTTAATTGCCTGTAAATAAAGATTTACTTAGTGAGCATATAATAAAGAAACAGTTTCATTGTTTTAAAGAGACGTTTTCATTGATCTCTCTCTCGCACCTAACCTCACTTTTTTGTTTTCCGGTTCTCCCGAACGAACGGCTTCGGTTTCGAGGAGCCAGAAGCTTAGCCTATTTCTGCCGTACTTCCTTACATACTCACAAAATTTGAGCTTTATCTGCCGCGTAATTTAGGAATAAATAGGTTTCGAAATTTTGAGCTAGTAAGAAGAAGCTTTCATTGAATCAGAGACGATATCTTTGAAATCAATGAAAAAGGTTCATTTTTTTAAAGAAATGTTTCTTCGAATCAATTGCACTACTTTTCATTGAGTTTGAGATCATTCAAAGAAAAGATAGTATTGAAATTCACGTATTTCATTTCGTTGGCAAAGATTTCCGTGAATCAATTAAACTTTTTCTCTCGGTGTAGTAGTCGGTCCAACTAACTATTTACGCCGAGAGAAAAGATTTCATTGACGCCAAAGAAATGGGTGGATTGATTTTTTTTTTCATTGATTTCAACGAAATATTTCGTTGATTTCAATGAAATAGTGCATTTGAATTTCAAAGAGAACATTTCATTGCCTGTAAATAAAGATTTACTTAGTGAACATATAATAAAGAAACAGTTTCATTGTTTTAAAGAGACGTTTTCATTGGTTCAAAGAAACGTTTTCATTGATCTCTCTCTCGCACCTAACCTCACTTTTTTGTTTTCCGGTTCTCCCGAACGAACGGCTTCGAGTTTCGAGGAGCCAGAAGCTTAGCCTATTTCTGCCGTACTTCCTTACATACTCACAAAATTTGAGCTTTATCTGCCGCGTACTTCAGGAAAAAATAGGTTTCGAAATTGAACTGGCAAGAAGAAGGTTTCATTGAATCGGAGAGGATATCTTTGAAATCAATGAAAAAGGCCCATTGGTTTAAAGAAATGTTTCTTCGAATCAATGTCACTACTTTTCATTGAGTTTGAGATCATTCAAAGAAAAGATAGTATTGAAATTCACGTATTTCATTTCGTTGGCAAAGATTTCCGTGAATCAATTAAACTTTTTCTCTCGGTGTAGTAGTCGGTCCAACTAACTATTTACGCCGAGAGAAAAGATTTTATTGACGCCAAAGAAATGGGTGGATTGATTTTTTTTTTCATTGATTTCAACGAAATATTTCGTTGATTTCAATGAAATAGTGCATTTGAATTTCAAAGAGAACATTTCATTGCCTGTAAATAAAGATTTACTTAGTGAACATATAATAAAGAAACAGTTTCATTGTTTTAAAGAGACGTTTTCATTGGTTCAAAGAAACGTTTTCATTGATCTCTCTCTCGCACCTAACCTCACTTTTTTTGTTTTCCGGTTCTCCCGAACGAACGGCTTCGAGTTTCGAGGAGCCAGAAGCTTAGCCTATTTCTGCCGCACTTCCTTACATACTCACAAAATTTGAGCTTTGTCTGCCGCGTACTTCAGGAATAAATAGGTTTCGAAATTTTGAGCTGGTAAGAAGAAAGTTTCATTGAATCAGAGACGATATCTTTGAAATCAATGAAAAAGGTTCATTGGTTTAAAGAAATGTTTCTTCGAATCAATGTCACTACTTTTCATTGAGTTTGAGATCATTCAAAGAAAAGATAGTATTGAAATTCACGTATTTCATTTCGTTGGCAAAGATTTCCGTGAATCAATTAAACTTTTTCTCTCGGTGTAGTAGTCGGTCCAACTAACTATTTACGCCGAGAGAAAAGATTTCATTGACGCCAAAGAAATGGGTGGATTGATTTTTTTTTTCATTGATTTCAACGAAATATTTCGTTGATTTCAATGAAATAGTGCATTTGAATTTCAAAGAGAACATTTCATTCCCTGTAAATAAAGATTTACTTAGTGAACATTTAAATTAGTTAAAATATAATAGTGGACCTAACCAAGAAATCATCTATCTCTCAGAGCACTAAGTCGCTCGGCTGGGTCCAACTACTTTTTTCGTTAACCTACCAAAGTCGTTTTTTCGTGTACTTTCCCAATTCTATTTTCTCTGAAATGATAGGAGTCTTCACAACGTTACTGGTTTTCATTCTGCAAAGTTTTTCTTGAATTTATTATACTTGCTATGTTGAATTAACGGACTCGGGGGAGAGTGTCCCCGAGCAATTATCAAGTCACAGTCGACCGTGTCGGGGACCAAACGTTGACACAAATGCTAAACGTTTAGACAAACAGAAATTAACATGTTTCAGATTTCGGTGCCTCTGGTTCTTGTCAGTCCGGAGAGGTGCAAATCCGAACGCGGCTGTAAATATGCAAAATTAAAAATGCATCTCCCCGCTATCGTGCATACAAAGTCACAAAAATCTGTCAGGAGTAACATAACATTTGTTAATTTTACATTCACTGTGGTTTAGCACTGCAAGTAAAAATGCTAGCCACGAGACCGAAAGGTAAATACGACGTCAGCTGGAAATCCCTCGTGGTACTATATTTACCCTTACATAAGATAAAATAAAGTCTGAAAACATCGGGTGGAGATTTTTTTTATGGCACTTAATTATTTAATAGATCCTTAAAAACCCAATTAAATACATAAGAACCCTAATCATAAGACAGAAACTTTCTGCAAAGCCTTTTTGAAGGTTCATTTAGATTTTTAATTTTTCTTTTCCGTCGTCCCACTTTATCTGCCCTTTCATTATTTATTTACTGTTGTTCCTTCTCATTGTTGGTAGTAATCTTTTTACAAAATCCCAAACAATTTCTTATAATAACCTAAGAGAAATAAATTACACTGTTAAAAATATTTTGAAAATTAATATATGTATTGGAAGGTCTTTTACAGATACAGTATATTAAATTTAATTTAATGAAATTTAATATACTGAAATTTATTTAAATTTAGTGAGTGTATTAAATGTCATTTAATATAAGTATATTAAAGTAATTTTTAAAAAATAAATGTATTAATTTAATATTTTTATAATTATTTATAATTAATTAAAGTAATATTTTTTAATAAATATATTAAATTTAATTATATTATATTAAGTATATTAAATTTCATTTAATATACAGATATGTTGTAAAATTCCAATAATTATATTATAAACACAACTTTTATGAAGTATTCAGTATACTGTATATTAATTAACATTTGTGTATTAATTTTAATATACGCGTATCCGCAAAAAAAATTCCAATAGTTCATATTAATTTTCATACAAGAATTTGTAACGGTGAAGTTATGCGGGTTTTGGCTTTAGATCATGAGAATTTGGAAGACCGCTCAAAGTTTTACGTAAGGTTCCGGTGTGTTGTACTCGCCGATACAAGATACAGCAGCATCGGAGTAATCGAGCAAGCAAGCAGTGGGGGTGCGTTTGGAACAAGTCAGGGAGAAGTGATAGCGCATAGTTAGTAGTAGTTGTCGTCGGTATCGTGGCATACTCGATGCTGCGGTACTGACTGTGCTGTTGATACGCCGAGCGTTCGAGAGAAATATATTTGCATAATGGACCACCCGGGAGTAGATTCTCATGTAACACGCTCTCTGGAATATCCTCGAGTTCCTATTTTAACCCCATGGAGTCTATGGAAATTTGTTCCCAGTCGATATAGAGTGTCCGGTCTGTACTTGCTAAGTAACGCTCAAGTATATCACTTGCAAATAAGCCCTCTTAGAAACTTTTCCCCGAATTCTAATGAATGTAGAGCTAATAATGAGGTATCAATTCAGACCAAAGTTAATGAACGTTCCAGAGTTTAACCGTGAGATATGGACCAAAAAGTTGGTCGGCTGTAAAACTGATGTAAAGGGTTTGGGACTCATTTCTACTTTATACAGAAGCGGAGAAAATAAAGAATATTCTTAGGCTCATTTGCATATACCTGAAAATAATCCCAGATCATTTAATATTTTTTAGAATATTCTTAGCTCATCTGAATATCCTTAAGAATATTTTCGGCTCATTTGAATATTGTTACGAATATTCTTTGCTCATCTGAATATTCTTAAGAATATTCTTTGCTCATCTGAATATTCGTACGAATATTCTTTGTTCATCTGAATATTCGTACGAATTCTCTTTGCTCATCTGAATATTCTTAAGAATTCTCTTTGCTCATCTGAATATTCTTAAGAATATTCTTTGCTTATATGAATATTCTTACGAATATTCTTTGCTCATCTGAATATTCTTACGAATATTCTTTACTCATCTGAATATTCTTACGAATATTCTTTGCTCATCTGAATATTCTAAAGAATACTCTTTGCTCATCTGAATATTCTTAAGAATATTCTTTGCTCATCTGAATATTCTTACGAATATTCTTTGCTCATTTGAATATTCTTACGAATATTCTTTGCTCAACTGAGTATTCTTACGAATACTCTTTGCTCATCTGAATATTCTTACGAATATTCTTTACTCATCTGAATATTCTTACGAATATTCTTTGCTCATCTGAATATTCTAAAGAATACTCTTTGCTCATCTGAATATTCTTAAGAATATTCTTTGCTCATCTGAATATTCTTACGAATATTCTTTGCTCATTTGAATATTCTTACGAATATTCTTTGCTCATCTGAATATTCTTACGAATATTCTTTGCTCATCTGAATATTCTTACGAATATTCTTTGCTCATTTGAATATTCTTACGAATATTCTTTGCTCATCTCAATATTCTTACGAATATTCTTTGCTCATCTGAATATTCTTACGAATATTCTTTGCTCATCTGAATATTCTTACGAATATTCTTTGCTCATCTGAATATTCTTACGAATATTCTTTGTTCATCTGAATATTCTTACGAATATTCTTTGCTCATCTGAATATTCTTACGAATATTCTTTGCTCATCTGAATATTCTTACGAATATTCTTTGCTCATCTGAATATTCTTAAGAATATTCTTTGCTCATCTGAATATTCTTAAGAATGTTCTTATCGCATCTGATTATTTTTTATTATATTTCCCATCGAAATTTCGAGGCGGGGTTAAAGTTCCAAATGGTAAACACACGAAGGTCTCAAATTCCGAAATTTAATTATCTCACCTACATTCTTGACGAAATGTTTTCTAGCGAATTTCGTCAAAAATGTAGGCTGCAAATAACCAATCATGTCAAATTTTGCAGCAAAATTCCTCGCGCAAGCGCTTGAGATTTTTTATCTTGCACAACTTGAAACTCTTGTTTGTATGCAACGAAATTATCGAGAAATACCTGATAATTTTGAAGCTCTTGGGGTATTACTTCTGAAAATATTTTAGTTAATCTGAATTTTTCTTACCCCATCGAATAAAATTAAAAAACACTCGGAATACAGGAATATTCTACACCCATTTCAATATTCTAATAATATTACTACTGAATATCGAGATGGACTTAAGTCCATCTCGATATTCGATGCAAATAATATTAAATAACAGTCGTGAGACATGAACTATAAAAGTTAGTCGACCCGAAATCCGATGTTTTTACTCGGAGATTTATGATTACTTTACGCAGGAGCGCTGAAATAAAATAAAAAAACTAATTCGGCTAAGAATATTCTTAGCTCATCTTCATTTTTATTTATATTATTTGAGAGAAAGAGAAACATGCTTCAGGCGTGGTAAACACGCATGTACGTCCTGGTTTAAACTGTCTGGCAATCATGTGCCTATTTCCACTGGGACATAATATTATACTAATGTCCGCGACGATGCGTTACGTACTGCATATACGTATTTCTAGGCTTTCTCGATTTGACTCTGGCTGTCGAACTAGGTCCCTCTGTGCAGAGTCAGTGACTCATTCACACACTGTGTAATCATAATGATAAAACAACTTTGCAAGAGTCAATGACTCGGCATGCAGCAGCACTTTAGTCATTCAATCTCGATTATTGTTAAAGAGGACTAAACAGTTCATCACTTACAAAATATACACATTAACTCTTTAACATTCAAATTATTTTCCAGTGGAAGAAAACAATTTTTCCCGAATATCTTATTTTTCCGAATTAAAATCATAAATTCACTTTTTGAATCTTTACATTCAAATTCGATTTACTTTTATGAAATAAAAATGTAGTAAAAATAAAATGAAATAAAAATGGAATAATTACTACTGAAATTAAACTATTGAAAATGGTGTTTTTGAAAATTAATTAAAGTGTTTAAAAAAATGTATATGATTGAATATATGCAATTGATTTATTTTACAATTTTTTGAATACTTCGTATTTGCTTTTATTAATTAATGAATTTTTAAGTACCGCCGCTACGCTGAAGTTTGTCGGTGAAATTTGCAGATGGAATTTGTTTAAGTAATGTAAATGGAATTTCTAAAATGTACGAATATTAATTAATAACGCAACGAAGCGAGGAGGGGATTCCAATCGCATTATGGGTTTGGAGAACTATCTTTGGAAGCAGAAATCAACGACCTGGAGAAGTGACCGAATTCTTCAGGGCTGTGGCATGCATCTGATCTCGAAATAAAGCGACACTTCGCATTCTTGCTTGTTTTTGATAAAATTTAATGTTGCCAATAATTATGTAGATTATTTCATATGATTATAATAACAGCCAATGTTTTGTCTACTTATAACATTAACAATCCTCCAGTTCTGAAATATAAAACGCTAAATAAAACAATTTTATACAAATTTGGCAAATAGTGACATTTTATTAGTAATACATCGTTCATTTAAATTTCAAGAAAAAAACGCATTTATCACTAGTAATTTTTAAAAAATCCAAATGTGCCACTTTTCAACTATTTTTATGCAGAAAATTATCTAAAACTAATATATATATTTTTTACGGAGAAGATAATTAAAGAGTGGAAGATGAAGAGATCTTTAAAGATACAGAAAAAAATCGAGTTTCACTCACGAATAATACTTGAAAATACAAACAATAGAAAAAACCCTCGCAATTCAATTATTAAGATAAATTTTACAAAACTATTTACGTTGAATTTTATAAATCTATTTACGATACATTTTTTTAAATGATTCACGATTAGTAATTGACAAAAAAATCAATTTTTCATATATCTGTCGAATAGGAACTACAGGTGCATTAGGCGCATCGTAGATGCCGGACGGAATTAGCGCAAACACCTCATTCGCGATACGTGGGCGATTTCGCGTTCTAACCGCGTGTCCAGTATATTAATAATATTCGCGAAATTGCGTAAATCTGTCTAACCAAAGTAAACCTGTCCTCGGTTCCTCCTTATAATTGCAACACCTGACGATAATAACTGTAGGCGCCGCGGCGGAAGTCCACATACCCGAATTCGACGCATTGCCGTTTAACGAATGGAGCGATAAATCGTTGAGAAATTATTTTAACGACGGCGCAGTTGACTAATTTGAGTTATTTTTATAATTTAACGGCCAATACCTTTAATCGTTAAAAAAAAAGATATAAAAAATTGTCAGATGGTTTTTAAAATCAAAATACTGAAAAAATGAATGATTGTAATAATACACTTTTCACATTTTTACGTGTAAATTCGTACTTTTTTTAAAGTTGAAATTTAGAATGCAAGCCTAATAAAATTGTGCTGCTTGTACATTTTTTCCAGAATTTTTTTATTGAAATTTTGTAATCGTTTTTCCCCCAATGTAGCAAATATGCAATTTCGATAGTTAAAGAGTTAATTTTTTGGAAACAGATTTTACTTTACACCGACAGGAATATTTCGAAGATTCTGCAGCCTGAGGAATAGTCACGTAATTGATTTTCAAAGTTTCAGTTTCTGATAGAAACCTTCAGATTAATTTCGCAAAACTAAATAAAAATATCGACCAATAAATTAAAATGTGGTTGAAAAAAATCCATTTTCTACCTTATTTTTTCTGAAGTTACTAAATAGATGAATCTGTAAATATAAAATCACCTTTTTTTAATTTTTGCAGCATTTCGGTTGTGCTTTGATTCATATCTGTTATCAAAGCTACAACTATCGTCCGTATCTGGAACTAAGTAGTCAAAGGGACACTTATTTACCGACTGCAAGTAGATAACTCATATGGAAATCCTACACCGTTTTCTCAGTTACCGACTGCAGATGAAGTATCAACTGCACCGAGAAAAAAGATTTAATTGATTCAAAGAAAACGGACAAAAAAATGACTTTACTAAAGAAATAATTATTCAAGCTCATGAAAATATGGATAAAAAATATTTTATTCCTCTTGAATTTAAATAAATAGCGTACTTGAAATCGACGAAGAATTTTTTTTATTGTCGTTGTAAAAAAAAAAAATTGATAGTTACATATTTTTTAAATATTGTGCATCACAGTAATGTTTTTTGGCATTTTTTAGATTCCCCTTTTATTTTAAGAAATGACAGAGCTTTCAATCAGTGTTTCAATTTATCCCTATTTTTTTTCCGTCAACGAAAATCATTCTTTTCAATGATTGACTGACGGCAGAAGTTGATGTGTCTAATATTTCCTCCAGAAAATGTTGTGCACGTCAGTCAACGAAGCACTTCTTATATCTGTTGTTTTCGTCGCGAGAGAAAAATCTAAAATAATGAATTTCATTGAAGATAAGTACTAAGAATAAAGATTTTAAATAATAATAAAGCCAAAAACTAATGTGTAAAAAAGTTAAAAAAAAAATGATCAACCTTTTAGATGACTCTATTTTTTTCTTGTAAAAACAAGTGAATGTTTTTTTTCAGAACACACACGAATACATTTTTTTCTCCTATTCTGAATTTTTTTTTTAAATTTTTAACAATCTATTAAGAAGTGACTAATTTCGAAAATGATTCCATGGGAAATTTCCATAATATATACAAGAATTTGGAGGATCGTTGGATTATACATTTTTTTAAATACCACCTTAAAAAAAGTCTCAAAAGCGGATATTTCAAAATTGCAAGAAAATAATTTTTCAAATCATACGTATTTGTGAAAATAAATCTTTACTTTGTAAGAAAATTGAATTTCTAAAAGTTCGTCAAGCAATATGTTTAACCTAATGTATTAAAAACTTAATACAATAACTATAATTAAAATTCAATATTTTCACTATTCTGAAAACGATTAATTTTGTTAAATATTTCTCTTTTTCTCGTAGTACGAAAAATTCTAGTTGAGTCACTCTTTTGGTTAGTAATGTATGAGTAACGCGTCCTCAAATCAAATCTGTGAATAGGTTTCTGAATTGCAAATAAATTTCTAGAAGCGTTGGCTCATTTCAACCATAATTCATGTCTCTATTCACCTTCAAAACCGCATCATGATGCGGCATAGGGAGACACAAGCGCTTTTTTAATTTTCAATTTTAACGAGCCGAGAAATTATCGCTCGTTAAAACTGATTGTGTACTGCGTTACGACGCAAAGAGGAACGCAATGTGAAAAGTACCTCTGTGGTATACAGGAAGGTCGCAATTCCTGTAGGCGAGAAGCACAAGTTACCACCTCGAGCTCACGAGTCGTGGGAGCTTCGAACGAACCTCAGAAACTGAGCGGCTCCACCATTAATTATTTTGCATATTTGAACGCCAGCCAATTCGAATTCTGAATTCGGGTCGGCGCTTAGTCGACGACCTCGACTTCCCTGGAGGGCGAGCCCGAGCTTTTAAAATAAAAACTACAGGAACGCAATGAATAGCTTCTCTGTTTTGTGTGCTATGCTATAAGAGATTATGGTCCCATAGCCCTTTCGATTTATCAGCTATTTCACTCAACAGCTGTGAGTGAAATAACTAAAAGAAGTGGAAAGTGTGAAAGGCGAAAAAAAAAAATCCCATAAGCTTCAAAATGCATTAAACAAAAAGAATGAATAGTTACTACTTGGGAAATAAATAAATAACCCATCACTTTTATTATTATTTTTATTTCCGTGACATTCTGTAATGAATTCATGTGAAAAACTTTTTTTTCTCAGCAAATATAATCGGGGTTCGTTAGGATATAAAAAATCTGTTAATTTGTTTAGTCGTTGCTTAATTTTTTAATATAACAGTGATTTTTATGAGATATTTTTTATCAACTTTTTTAAGAAGGGCCAAAATAATTTTAAATTCTCCCACCGAAACGCTTAATTTATTATGGCGATAGCTATCAATAAAAATCATGGACCAATTCGCCACTACTTTGATTTAAAAAAATGGTTTGTAATGATTTCTTATGAAAAACTTTTTTTTTATTCCCTTGCTGTTTCATCGTAACATTTTAACAATTTTCCAATGAATCGAATATTTATTTAATCAAGTATTCAAAAAATGTCATGTAAAAAATACAATAATGGCATAGATGTAAAATATCAAAATATCAGTCACGTCCTAGTGATATCAACGCCGCAAGTGCACTGTTAAAAAAATTTGTTGTAAATTTACAACACACATGTATGAAGTTTATTTGCCAAAACCGTTTATGAAATTTCAACTGCGACGTTGAATTTTACAACACTGGTATATCAAATTTACTGTTCCTGTATTGTAATTTTACAACACATCTGTTTTGTAAAACTCAACGTCGCAGTTGAAATTTCGTAAACGGTTTTGGTAAAAAAAACTTCATACACATGTGTTGTAAATTTACAACATCTGTATTGTAAATTAAAAATGGGCTTAAAAACAATTTTAAAAAAATAGAATTATTACTCGGGCATTATTTTTTCAGATATATTATGTCTTTAGAAATCATTGGCTATTGGTTTTCGCCAAAGAAAATTTTTCACCTACCCCGGGGTTTGAACTTACAACCTACCTATCTAAGTACCTAACAACGCACGCACGCTACCAACTACGCTATCAACGACTTAGTAGTTTTGGATATAAAACGGTATAAGAGTTATACAACTATTATTCTCTTAACCGTACTTATCATTGACATATTAAAATGTTCAATTGATTGCAGTCAGAGCGTGAAGTGTGTACGGAAATATTTTCAAGTGAACATAATGCATAACGCGCCCTACTCATAATCGTTAGGTTGCCGGTTCGAGTCCTGCTGTTACCATTCTTTTTATTGATTTTAATACCTACATCAATGTTACATTTAAACTTCATAAAACCTGCGCCTGTCGACAGATATTAATTTTTTACTATTATTGATATTTTCAACAGCGTAATATCAACTTCTATTACAGTAGCAGAACGCGAATACAAAAAATTGCGTTCATACGTTTCACTAAAAGTATAACAAATTTCAACCACTATTTTTTTGTAAAGTTTAAGTTCCGTGCGGAAATTACAAAAAATTGTCATCAATTTATGACTATACTCGAGAAGATTTGTGAACTCCAACGTCATATTGTATTTCTAAAATACCGAAACTTGAATTCACAAAGGGCGTTCTTACTTTTTCAATACAATTGTTGAAATTATTCACAATGCAGATGATCCTATTGGATATAACGCATGAAAAAAAACCTTGGAAAGCTTAAAGAATATAAGTGGAAAAATAATAAGTTTGTGAAAAAATGATTTTTCAGTACAAACATGACTTGCGCGACCTCTAAATATTTGTTTGAAAATTCAAAGCTGTGTGTTGTAATGTTGATATACCGATACTAAAATTACCGCCATGTGTTGTAAATTTACTATACGTATAATAAAATTACGGGTTAGTTGGAAATTTACAACACAATATATATTAATTCTAACCGGTGCGATGGTCTAGTGGTTAGGGTACTGGCCTCTAGTCCAGAGCATCGGTAGGTCGCGGGTTCGATTCCCGGTGCCGTCGATTTTCGTCGAAAATATAAATACGGACGCGATGAAGCTCCAGATGTATACATGAGACCCACACAGGTATTTCTACCTGTGGGGGTCACATGTATACAGCTGTAGTCCGTGTTTACGTTCTCGACGAAACGTGACGTAGCTCCGGTGCCGGGAGGCGAACTCGAGACCGGCTATATCGGCATGGGTTTTCCGCAGTTTTCCTATGCCCATAGCAGAAATGCTATGGCGAATGCAATATAGAGGGGGAAGTCGGATGCGGCCGCAATCTGGGGGGGGACTGGCTCGCGGCAGAAATGCTTCGGATGACGAATAATTAAATAATACTGTGCGGAAAGCCGAGCCGACCCGCTATAAGACTCACATCGGAGACTTGATAAGCGGGGGAAAATGCAAAAAAAAAAATATATTAATTCTCATTTACTACACAAAGTTTGCGAATTTAATATACATTGCCTTGTAAATTTCAATATTCGTGTTGTAAATTTACTATACCTATACTAAAATTATCTCCATGTGTTGTAATGTTACTATACCGATACTAAAATTACCGCCGTGTGTTGTGAATTTACTATACGTATAGTAAAATTACGGGTTATTTGGAAATTTACAACACAGTGTATATTAATTCTCATTTACTATACAAAGTTTGTCGATTTAATATACATTGCGTTGTAAATTTCAATATTCGTATTGTAAATTTACTATACCTATACTAAAATTATCTCCATGTGTTGTAATGTTATTATACCGACACTAAAATTACCGTCGTGTGTTGTAAATTTACTATACGTATAGTAAAATTATGGGTTATTTGGAAATTTACAACACAATGTATATTAATTCTCATTTACTGCACAAAGTTTGTGAATTTAATATACACTTGAATAGTAATTGCCAATATTTGTGTGGTAAATTTCATTTTTTTTAACAGTGTGGTATTGATATTACTTATTTATTGCAGAGTATACGAAGCAAGCTTCAAATACAGTGTAATTCGTAATTGATAGACTTCCTTTAAATTACCATATATCGGCATCGTTGAACTGCGATACAAGAGCCCGTTGAGGTCAAGTTTCCGTTTAAATCGCCAGCGGCTCATTGCGGAAACCGCCGCGTACGCTTTCACAGTAACAATGTTCATCCCCTTTACGAGAAGGTTTATTACTTCAATCCGATTCTCGTATTACATGAAAAAATTCAATAGATTTTTCTCTCTCCGTTTTATTAGTTTTTTACGACTCTGCTGGATGAAACACGTGGCTCATCTCGATGCTTTTAATCCTTTTACACAATGCGCCTGTAGCCATTGTGCTCACAATGGTACTTTTTGATTATTTAATTGAATTTTATTTCATATTCAATTTATTCTGATGCGCACTTTTACAATGGAATTAAAAAGAATTGTTATATTGTGATAAATTCGATACTGCGAGACAAAGTTGAATAAATGAACCGAACATGCGGTTGGAGTTTAATATATTGTTAAATGAACAAAGTTCGTTTTTTTTATTAAATGAATATGTAGTTCAAATAACGCCGAGTTTATGCGACCGACTAAGTAATATTCATATTAATTCATAAAATCTTTAAATCGTCAATCGCTGATGCAAATTTAGTTTTATTAATGATAAATGTGCTTGTTATTATTTTGATCGGGCTATTTATAATTCTAAAATTCTTTGCTCTACCAACATTTTTTTACTAGGTGGTAGAAAATTTGTTCGGTGAATCAACAACATTTTTGTGGTTTTTTTTACGTTCATCTACATACTTTTGTTTTTAAAAAAGCGATAGGTTGATATTTTAAAATAATTGTTAGCTGCACAAAAAAAGAATTCAGCCATATAAGGTAGAATAAAAATTTTGAACATGCCATGAATTTGAATAATAACTTCAAAATTGTATGCAAAAAGTTAAAAAATATATTAAAAATGTGTTTCTTTTTATGTGGTTATCACTTTCAATTTTTGTTATTGACAAAAAAAATTAGCAATTTCGAATCGCTGCACCGAGAGAAAAAGTTTCATTGATTCACGGAAATCTTTGCCAATGAAATGAAATACTTGAATTTCAATACTATCTGTTCTTTGAATGATCTCAAACTCAATGAAAAGTAGTGACATTGATTCGCAGAAACATTTCTTTAAATCAATGAACCTTTTTTATTGATTTCAAAGATATCGTCTCTGATTGAATGAAACCTTCTTCTTACCAGCTCAAAATTTCGAAACCTATTTTTTTCTGAAGTACGCGACGGATAAAGCTCAAATTTTATGAGTATGTAAGGAAGTACGGCAGAAATAGGCTACGCTTCTGGCTCCTCGAAACTCAAAGCTGTTCGTTCGGGAGAACCGGAAAACAAAAAAGTGAGGTTAGGTGCGAAAGAGAGATCAATAAAAACGTTTCTTCGAACCAATGAAAACGTCTCTTCAAAACAATAAAACTGTTTATTTATTATATGCTCACTAAGTAAATCTTTATCTACGGGCAAGAAATGTTCTCTTTGAAATTCAAATGCACTATTTCATTGAAATCAATAAAAAAAAATCAATCCACCCATTTCTTTGGCGTCAATGAAATCTTTTCTCTCGGTGTGGAGAATCTCCAACCAGAGATGCTTTTAAAACGGAGTGAAAGTTTAATTCACCAAATTCGAAATGTTCGACATTCTTTCGGGTTGACCAAGTCTCAATTGTTTTTTTTTTCTTTTCGGTAATGCTTGTCGAAGCAAAGTGGAACTCTTGTCAATGATACTAGGGTTAGCAGACATGACCATTTTAGCGCCTGCGTCCCTTTATATTAGTTTTGACATTTGATATAAACAAAAAATTTCAATGCATGAACTTGTTTCCGAACGACGAACCGCTGACCAATTACAGCACAAGTAAAACGACGTCAACAATGGCTTCGATGAAATCTCGTTACTCATGAACTTATTAAGGGTGAATTTAAACGCTTTAAAAAAGTGCCGAAAAAAATAAAGAAAAAGAAAATTTTGCACATTCAACATTTATCAGCCTTTGTTGCCTCGAATTAAAAAATCTGCATAAAAATTGTAACTCAACGAATCTCACTCTGCCGCCTACCGTTTTAAAGCTTAATTCATTAAAAAGAAAACAAGCGTAATTCAGAGTTGCTCCGCCGTCCATTTTTAAAAAATTAGCCATTTTAGTGAAACCTTCAACTTTTTTGTAAAACTGTCAAAATTGGTTGTTTTTTTCTAATTTGTTAGACGTTACTTCAATGTTATTTATAGGGTTGAATACAAATTTGCTGTTCATTGTAACGACAAATAAAAAAAATTACTAAAAGATCCAAAAAAGTGTTATTTTTTCTGAGTCTTTTTTTATAATTACAACTCTTAAAAATTCTTCCGTATTTGTAATCAACCGAAAATTTTCGATGGAAGAAGACCTTAATACAAAGATGCTCTGACGTGTCATTAAGGCCGATCTCGACATTTAAAAAAAGCTTCAAATTTAAAGCCAGAAATCATTATAAATTAATATTCATCATATTGCACATTTTCCTAAAATTCGTATGCTCTCAGGGTAAAATAGTTACAACCTCGAGGTTCTTGCGCTCAGAATTGATATTTTTAGGACAATTATTTCGGATCACGGGAGACGCACACGCGGTATCTCGGCGACATTTGTGAGATCGTTTTCAAGATATCGTGCGGGAGGTCTCTGTTGAATTCTTGCCTTGAATTATTTGATACGTATACAACATTTCTACAAGTCTTGTATTTTTGCCAAGCTCAATGTTGCGCATCTGACTTAGCTGATGCAGCCAGTAACCAACTTTAGACATGGCAGCCAAGACAAGATCAAGCAAAACCATTGAAATAGTGATTTCATATAGCAAATTCGTGTTAGCCTTCCAGACACTTCTGCACTTTCTAATCCGACCAAGTTAAATTTTTATTTTTTTTCAGATTCTATTTTTATGTTGTTTTTTTCATTATTAACTTAATGTTAGTTCTTAATATTTTTATTTCTTTTTTTTTAATTTTGCAAGTTTCCGTCAGTTGAAATTTGATGAAAATACTTTTAAAACCGAGTATAAGGTAATAGGATTTGATGGAGCATCGTTATTATTACATCAGTCATCCGGATGATCAAGAGGCGTACCAACCTCTGGGATAAATTAATCGAATTGGATTTAAACGTTCCTTCGCTCTGATGTTGATGTTGACTATACCACGGCGTCCAACAAATTTTCTCATATCTCTTCCTTCTCTCAAATAACTCGACACACAGCCAAACCACTTTCGGGAAACAGAGACGTATTTGATGACGTGGGCTGTCCCGAAAATGTGATTAAGATATCTGATGCCAAATCGGTGAGGTGTAAAAAAAGCTTTGTTGACATGTTTACAAATGTTTTGAAAATTCCTATGGGTAGCCTAGAATTTTTTTCACCCAGTCATTTGAATTTGGTTATTGAAAAAAAAGCATCGGCGTGATTTTTTACATTACGAAATTACACGGAAAGAAATAATTGGTTGCTCCAATCAAGTGCCATGGTTAAATACGCTCCAAGCGACAAAATTGGTTGGGAGAACCAACTACCCGTGTGGAAATCTGTTGGGGATAAACTGGTTTGAACCTAGCGTCTAGCTAGTTTTTTCCATCAAGTTTTTCTGTTTTGGGAGTAGACATAATCTAGCCAGAATGTACTGATAGATAGCATATCTATTTAGGATCTGTCTCGCTTTCATGGCACAGTTTACCTGACTAGAGGCTACACGGAAAAAAGGCTTGGTTGGAACTACCAAGTGCTATGGTTATATATGCGCCAGACAATTAATTGGTTAGACCAACCAAGTAATTTGTTAGGATACCAATTTCTTGGTTGGAGTAACCAAGTGACTTGGTAAGCTAACCAAGTGACTTGGTAAGCTAACCAAGTGACTTGGTTAGTCTAACCAAGAAATTGGTTGGTCTAACCAATTAATTGTCTGGCACATATATAACCATAGCACTTGGTTGTTTCAACCAAGCCTTTCTTTCCGTGTAGACCATAATATATCTAGCATACACATATAGATGCCCAGGCCATCTAGGATCTAATCTAGCTTTCATTGCACAGCTTACCTGACCAGAGGCTAGACATAATATACACGTTAACGAAGTTAACGCCGCAATGCGCGTCGTTTACGCGGCACAGTGCGTGTTTTCGGCGGAAACGCGGACGTTTTCTGATACAGGGAGATTCCGATACAGGGTCTAGTCGTGACACGCTGCGCAGCGAGTTATTATTATGAAGGCAACATTAATTTCTTTTTTAACTTGGCGTCGAGTTGCTACCGCGACTCTTGATGTAGAGTGGCACGTGCATGTTCGCGAAAGATACCAAAAAATACGTTCTAGAGGACTACGATTTTTTTTTGTTTTGTACGACGTGAAATAATTTATATTTTTTTGTTTTTTGCGATAGGCCTTATCGAGATATTTGACTATTATTGAAAAAGTGATTACGGACGTGATTAAATACGTTCTAGAGGACTAAGATTATTTTTTGTTTTGTGCGACGCGAAAGAATTTATATTTTTTTGTTTTTTGTGATAGGCCTTATCGAGATATTTGATTATTAATGAAAAAGTGATTACGTACGTTATTAAATAGTGTTCCCTGTTTGAATAGTGTTAAACAGCTTCCCTGTTACGTGCTGATGCAATAAATGACGGTTTATATTAATTGTGCTTTTTATTTATCCTAGGCTATTTAACCCGTATCTGGGTTCAATAGAGAAATCCGGTCTAGCATCTAGTCAATTTTGGTTTCAATTTGGTACTGGCTAATCACTAGCTAAGTTTACTGGGCGAATTAATAGAATCTTAGCCAGGTTTTAGACAGTTTCTCTGTACAACGACTAGACAGCGAGAAATTACACATACCGCTCGGATCTAGCTAGTTTTCCGACCTAGATCTTGTACAGAAAATAAGAAAACTAGTCGATTTCTAGGTAATGGCGAGTTGGAATTTCCACACGGGTATTGGATGTCACAACCAATCCATTGGTTGTCACACCCAATCGGTTGTTTGTGACGTCCAATGGATTGGTTATGACGCCCGATTGGTTGGTTGTGACCCAACAGTTGGTTTTCCCAACCAATTTTGTCGCTTGGAGCGTATTTAACCATGACACTTGGTTAAGACAACCAATATTTCTTTCCGTGTATGTTTGACTGTATCAAAGAATACTATTTTCTCTAGAATCCTACTAAATTTGCGTGTAAAAAAATGTACATCACTTGTACTTTTTGCTGAATTCGCAACTTGGATTTTACACGTACTGTTTCATAATTTCCACGTGAAACTGAAAGTACGTGGAAATTCAAAGATCGTCTTATTAGCGGGACTTTTGCATGTACTTTTGCATGAAAAAATAAGTACATGGGTTGTAAGGGTGCCAAATATTTTAATTGGTGAAGATCAATGAAAAAATATCGATTTTATAGTAATTTTTATTTTTATTTTTTATACACCTAACGCATCGAAAGTTTAGAATATAGATTTTGTAGAAAAAGAAGATTTGAAATAAAACAAGGAATAAAAGAATAGAAATGTTGATTTGAATTTTTTTAAACAATATCTTTTCGGCCTGCATCACGTAAAAATTTCTATTTATGAGACTATTTAAATTCCTATAAAAACATCTCTTTTAATATCAAATTTCAACTTACAGAATTTTTTCAACCACAAATCCAAAGTACAGGACCCTGCAAATTGCTTCCTCATTATTTCCCACCTCCGCAAAGCTTCGTTTATGAAGAAGCACGTACAATTATGATGACCTTTCACGTTCAACAAAATTATTATTAACTGTATCAAAAATAGTTAATAATAAGTGTCCACTAGAATCGTCGGGCATCGTTTTCTCTACGAAACATATCACAAGATAATTTTCGTACTGTAAACAATCGATAGTGGATTAGCCAGAGATATCGCAGAGATGTATTATTCTTGTTCTACAGTCAAATTGTCTATCGAATGTCAGTGCAGAGATAGCGGGCGTTAAACCGATTTTGCCGATAGAAATGTGACCTCATAGCTACGTGAACCAGGCATTCAGCAGTTCCGTTCCGCTCTATCGCTCGGATGTCCGATACATGCATCATTTTCGTTTCTCTTCGATAATCGCATTTGCGCTGTTCTGTCAGTTCTGTGACTCTGAATTTCGAGATATGTCGAAACTCCTGTACCTGGAATTTCGAATATAGCTATACCATAAAATACACGAATCTCTTCATCCACAGGAATTATAATGCAACCGGCAACTATTAAGTAACAATTATTTTTTGTAGTTTCTTTAACTATTTTTATGGCTTTTCCGGTTACGATAACTACATTATATATATATAAGTCCCTAAATTTGGGCTTTTGACGGCCCGAATTTTTCTAACTCCCCAAATTCGGGCTTTTGACGGTCCGAATTTTTCTAAGTCCCTAAATTCGGGCTTTTGACGGTTCGTATTTTTTTAAGTCCTTAAATTCGGGCTTTTGACGGGCCGAATTTTTATAAGTCCCCAAATTCAGGCTTTTGGCGGTCCGAATTTTTCTAAGTCCCTAAATTCGGGCTTTTGACGGTCCCAATTTTTCTAAGTCCCTAAATTCGGGATTTTGACGGTCCGAATTTTTCTAAGTACCTAAATTCCGGCTATTGACGGTTCGTATTTTTTTAAGTCCCTAAATTCGGGCTTTTGGCGGTCCGAATTTTTCTAAGTCTCTAAATTCGGGCTTTTTCTCGGCGGCGGCGAGATCTTTTTATAATATAGAGAGATGTAGTTACCATGGCTAAAATAGTTACAACATTTAGAAAATGTAGTTGAGACTTTTAACTACACCGAGAGAAAAATATAGTTAAGACATCTAAAATAGTTTGGTAAAAATACCCAGACAACATAGTAAATGGGATAAATCTTGGGAGTTTGGAAATGTTTACTTATATCGTGAATAGAAACGCGATGCACACGGAGGGGCGCTCGCAAAACGTCTGGTCATTTTCGGGCAACTTTGAGGTTATGACGGCAAATGTTGAACGATCGACGCTACACGGAAGCTGTATATCTTTCGTAAATCTCGTGTCGTACTAAACTACAGACATTTTGCAGGCTGTCAATAGATTTTGCGTTATTTTTCGTAACGTGAATTGCTTTAACCTGTATGCGTATGAAGATTATTCCGAACATTTGTGGGCGCAAAATATGGAGAAGTATGAGATGCGTTGTATAGCGTTCTACAGCAGCGTAAACAGTACAGCGGGCGACGCCTAGTAAATCTTTGTATGTGTCTGGAAAAAAATGCCACTTTTTCCACTTTGGATCACGATTACTATACGAATCTGGGAATGAGTACTATATTTTTCTCTCGGTGTCATATTTATGGTTGTAAATACTAGGTTTTTTCTCTCAGTATATATGTATCGAAATTATGGTGATATTGGCAACTATTAACTAACAACTATTAATTGTTAGTTCATGTGACTATTTTTTATTACACGGAAAAAAAAGATTAGTTGCCATAACCAAGAAATGAGTTGACACAACCAATCGATTATTCTATTTATCTTACAACTCAAATGGTAATACCAATTATTCGAGTGGTATTCCCAACGATTGGATTAGTTAACCTAACTAATCTCGCAAGAGCTAATCGTGAATAGTTGAGGTTACTATTCGATATGGTCGAGGCAACTAATTTTTTGTAACTCGTGTATGAACAGCGATGCTTTTCATGCCAGTTTTGCGGGCCGAAAGTGGCTAGTTTCATAGCAGTGTTGAAACGATAGGTGGCGCATGCGCAGTTCGCGATTCCTTCACTTTCGACCCTGCTGTTTCACTTTCGACCCTAGGGTGGAAAGTTGATAACCTCACTTTTCACTTTTCGTCCCGCAAAACTACCATTCAAAGCACCACTATTCATGCACTTGTTACAAAATAGTACATTACGATACTAGTGCGAAAAAGCTTTTTCTGGCGAGTGTGAGTTTGCAACACGAGCCGAAGGCGAGTTTTGCAATCACACGAGTTAAGAAAACGTTTTTCGCACGAGTATCGTACAAAATTTTATTTCACGAGGTGTATAAACGGGGTTTGATGCACGCGAAGCGTGCGTAAAACCGCGTTTTACGCACGGAGTGATATAAAGTATGGTGTGCAACACGGGCCAAAAATGGCGTTTGCGACTCGTGTGATTGCACTCGTCGCAATCGCCAACTTTCGGCCCTTGTTGCACAATATACTATTTTAGACATCGTGTACAGCAAATCGAAAACGTAGTTGCCACAACCAAACATTTCTTTCCGTGTAGTGTTAGTAACTATTTTAAAGATTTTTTCGTTTATAATGACCATACGATACAGTTTCCGTGAATAAAATCATTACGATAACTAGAAAATATAGTGGAGGCTTTTACAACTATTATTTATGCGTATAGATACTGGATTTTACTGTTAGTGTGTGAAGAGGTGGATGTGTGACGTGTGGGCGGTAACTGCAAAGGAGACGGAGACATATAAAAGTAAGCAATAAGTGTCGTGAGGGTCATAAATTTTTGCAAAAGATTTGAAAGGGTGCTTGGGCTCGAAATGAGTCTTGAATGTCAACGTATGCATCGCGCATAGCTGCTGCATGCCACCCACTGTGTTTTGCTCGACTTTCACGGAGCACCTTTATTTCCGCGTCATAATATTCACTTGAGATTTTTATTTTCTCACATTATTTATAGTTGGAATTAAGAAGTTAACTACAGATTCCTCATGCGGTGGCGCAAAAAGATCACGATTAACTTTTGACGATTTTCATTTCTGGATACTTTAATTTATTTTCTTAGTAGTCCTTATTTCCTGAGCTTTATGGATATTTGGAGTTGTGGTCTTTATAAATATCTTTTTGACCTTACTTTCTTAATAAATATCTATGGATATTTAACCTCATATGCATTAAAAAAATGTCTATGGATATTTCACTCCATTTTCTAGATTTTTGACCTTACTTTCTGAATAAATATCTATAGATATTACACCTTACTATCTTAACCTCGGTATTTCGAAATATAACAGCGCATAATAATTATCTAAAGGGAGATCTGCATCTACATAAAATACGATTGATCAGCCAACTCAGAGTCGCCTCGCAAAAAACTCCGAGTATATACTGGAATGGTATGAAATATTGTTTTTAAGTAGATAGTGTATGCGGAATATGTAACATAGGACAAAGCGACATTCTGGAACACTTCCTAACCGGATGCCCCGCAAACGAGGGCCCAAGAAATCAATAAATGAAAAAAAAATCTCTGATCGAAATGATAAAAATAGACTGCTTAGAAAGCGCAATTAACATCTTCAAGTTCATCGTTAACGCTCTTAAAATACGCGCTTTTTCTTTGAACTCGTAAATATATGAACAAAGATTACTTTATTTTTATGTACCGGAAAAAGACAAATATGAGTTATAACTTAAACATATTAATTTAAGCGAAATGACACAAAAATATGTAAAAGGTGCCTTCAACCCCCTGTAAATGAGCACTAGCCTGTAAATTTATAATAAAATTGAAACCTTACTACTATCTTAAGGATGTATGATAGGTTCAGTCCCGCCAAACGTGAATTTCAGAGAAAATTTCGAACACTTCCCGATAGGATAAAATCGTTTGGCAAAAAAATCTTGGGTATAATTAATGGTTTTATGACAAACGCATATCCGAAGTTCGTTATTTTTCGCACATGTTTCAAAATAAAAAAAGGATGCAAAGTAGAACCTTGCGCATTGCTTCCTCATTATTTTTCGCTTCTTACAAAGCTACCTCTATGAGGAAGTATTTTATTCAATTTTTGGTTTCCTCATAGAGGAAGCTTTGTAAACCGCGAAAAATAATGAGGAAGCAATGTGCAAGGTTCTACTTTGCATCCTTGTTTTGATTAAATAAATATACATGTTGTGGATTCGCTTTTTCTATTTCGTTATCACGTTATTTCGTGATTATTAGAGCGTTTCCAAAAGTGAATGTGATAATGTATATTTTTAAAAATAATTCAACATTCCATAAAATCAAAAATTTCATACCGATCGCCACTAAATTATGCATATATAATGGCTGAATATTGTTTCATTTATATACAAAATTTGAGCTCGCTATCTTAAGTTTTGCAAAAGTTACAATGGAGCGATAATGTCAATTTTTTGAAAAATTCAAAACATCATAAAAATTTAACGGTTCAACCGATCTTAACCAAATTCAATAGCGATCACCGGCGTATGAAAGCTCAAATTCATACCAATTTTAAGATCAATATCTCGAAAATTGAAAGAGTTATCGCGTAAACAGACATTTTTCAAAAAATTAAAAAACGCGTAATAATTTAACGATGAAGTGGATTTTAACAAAAATCTGTATGAACGATGAGGCTCGATCCCTCTATCTATGGTCCAAATTTCAGCTTGATATCTCAAGGCATTCCCGAGTTATAAAGGTTTACATTTTGCGATCGTGTAACATACACACATACACACACACACATACAGACATTTTTTCTAAATCACTTTTTTCGACGTTTTGGCCCATTCTGAGTGTACTGACATGAAAATCTCGAAAAAAAAATTTCATGAAAACAAAGCTTCCTCTATGAGGAAGCAACCCGCGTAGAAAAAAAGAATCTTGTGAAGAATCTTTTAAAGAATCTTAAAAAAAGTCTTGAAAGAATCTTTACAGGAATCTTGAAAAGAATCACGCATAGGAGCCGGAGCAAGATTCTTTCCAGGATTGTTTTCAAGATTCTTTCCATCCGAAAACGTTTTGAGAATCCTGTTGATGCTTTCCAGGAATCTTTTCAAGATTCTTTCCATCCGAAAGCGTTCTGAGAATCTTTTAAAGAATCTTGAAAAGCGTGTTTAAGAAAATCGTGAAAAGATTCCGTTCATTAAATAGAAAAATCGTTGAAAAAATTTTTATGAAATTCTTCAGAGGAATCGAGTAAAACCTGTTGTTACTTTCCTTTGGTGTCGAGACAGTAAATTTCGGTACGTCAACGAAGGGTAAACCCCTCGTGTATAGTCGAACTCAGAACAGCTTTGCAGTCTTATATACGTTCAGGCTTCAAGTCACTTGCGAGAAACGCTTCGACCTCTCGCCATCTAGTGGCATCGTACGAAACACTTATATTGAATACTCCGCTAGATGGCGAGCAGTCGAAGCGTTTCTCGCAAGTGACTTGAAGCCTGAACGTATATAAGAATGCAAAGCTGTTCTGAGTTCGACTATGCACGAGGGTTTTACCCTTCGTTGATGTACCGAAATTTACTGTCTCGACACCAAGAGAAAGTAACAACAGGGTTTGCTCGATTCCTCTGAAGAATTTCATTAAAAAATTTTCAACGATTTTTTTATTTAATGGACGGAATCTTTTCGCGATTCTCTTAAAGACGCTATTCAAGATTCTCAGAACGCTTTCGGATGGAAAGAATCTTGAAAAGAATCCTAGAAAGCATCAACAGGTTTCGCTCGATTCCTCTGAAGAATTTCATTAAGATTCTTTCAAAGATTCTCAAAACGCTTTCGGATGGAAAGAATCTTGAAAAGAATCCTGGAAAGAATCTTGCTCCGGCTCCTATGCGTGATTCTTTTCAAGATTCCTGTAAAGATTCTTTCAAGACTTTTTTTAAGATTCTTTAAAAGATTCTTCACAAGATTCTTTTTTTACGCGGGAATATAAAAAATAAAAATAAAGAAAAAGAAAAAGCTCATATGAAAAAAAATTCAAAATAAAGAAAAAATTTATATGTATTCGGAAAAATTGACGAGTCATTTTTATTTACGATTTTTATCCCACCGGGAAGAGTTCCACATTTTCTCTGGAATTTACGTTTGGCGGGACTGTACCTATTATACATCCTTAATAAATATCTATGGACATTTGACAAAATTGCTTTTTAAACTTCATTCTCTAAAGTAAGGTTTGAATGATTCAGAATGTGAGCTTTATGCGAAATGCGACATTTATCTCGCTTCAACCCCTTCGGATGGCGACGACAAGAAAAAATCCACTCATTCTCATCCCGTAAATCGCCGACTTTGTGGTTGTCGCGCCGGTCGTAGTCGCGATCTCGCATACACTTACGCACGTGGGAAAAGCAACGGTGTTCAAAATAATCCGAGTCGCTCTATAAATACAAAGCGACATTCAGTTCTGTGTGGAGCGTCGCGATGTTCAGATGCTTATCTACTCATCCGTTCTCTAAACATCCGAGAGAGTTTATAAATTGGGAGAAACCTGTTAGTTCATACAAGTGAACAAAAAGAAAAGAAATAGTGACTTCACATGGGGCCGATTTGTTGTTTCTGTCATACACTTCCTAATGCAACAGTGTCTTAAGCTTGAATGAAATATTTAACGTGAGCTTCGTGCCATTAAAAAATTGACACTTTAATGGCTACCATCATTAATAATTTTATAACAAAAATTCCACTTATGTCCTAAAAATTATTTTTCAATATTTTCGCGTAACAAAAATGCGATAAATATAATTCGAATTTACTAAAAAAAAAAAACACGATATTGGTGGTCTTTACGCGACGCTCAGATTTACGTCGTGAGCTCGTGTAAGTTCGCATAATAAAAGAAAAATAAAATACTGTCAAATAACTAAACTAAAAAATATATCTTGATATTTTTTGTTTAAGTTAAAAAAATCGTATGTAATTAAGTAATTTGTGCATCTGATCCAAGTGCCGCAAATAAATGAATGCAAAAGTTTTGAATTAAATTTATAACTAATAAAAAAGTGATTAATCAAAATATTTTCAAGCCATCTGCGATTTAATTAGTGCTAAAGTTATTAATTAAACTTGAAGCAAAAAAAAAAGTGATTGTTTTCATTAGAATATTTTGAAGTCATCTGCACCCTTAAATTGCTTTGACTATGGAGCGACTCAGTCTGGCGGAAGTAACGCGAAGGAAAGACAAGAGACGTCGTCGTGGATGGACTGTTGTTGTTGGTCATGAAATTCGGTGAGTTTTTTCTTTCGAAAATCATATTTTACACCCTCTTAATCTTCGCCTTCTGTGAGGTTTTATGTCTTCACGTTCGATAATGGAATAAATATGTCACCCTACGTATGTGAGCTTGTTGCTTTTGATTTTGGTGACACGCTGGTAACGCAGAAGTGCTGCAGCATCGACGATGTCGTTGATGGTCGTCGACAAGTGTCGCCATCAGCTGCAAAGGCTCGGAAACTGCGAAATCCGTCCTCTAGAGCAGATAAGGGGAGACCTTTTGCTTCCTGGCAGGGACTGTTTTTACCTAAAACTGATAAGAAATTTATCCTAGTTGACAGAAATTTCTTACAAATCAACTACCCGTTGTTACCTTCATTATCGACATGAATTGTCGTAAAAACAATTACAGAGTGTAAATATCTGAGATTCTTTATCACGAATTAATGGTATTTGGAATATTTTCATCAATCAGTATTTTTATCGCAATAAAAATTGAAGAGTACCAAGAAATGTGTCATTGTTAATCACAAATTAATGGTATGTTACGGCATTTTTTTTTCAATCAGTTTTATTATTATTTATATTTATTTATAATACTATTTTGACTATAAAACATTTTTTATCAATTTTTTTTTATCAATCTGTTACACAAGTTATCAAAAATAAGGGTTTAAAAATCTTGTTTTTGCACATTCATGCGAAAACAAGATATTTTTCTTCTTTTACTTTTAAAAGTTGCCGCCCTCACAACCATTCTATTAATTGTACAGAAAATGTTGGTTCATTTTTATAGTTTTACAAGAAAAGTAAAAAATAATTTGCTAAACTAGAAATTGACCGAAATTTATCTGTATTAAAAAAAATGTTGTGTCTAAGTGTTCTTTGTAAATTACAACAAAAAAATGTCAATCCAGTTTTCTTCTGTTGTGTATAAAACAATGTTGGAGAGAATGTTAAACAATGTTTTTCCAATCAATTTTTGTTTATGAGCATCAGGGCATATTTAGTCTCAATTTATTTAATAACTTCCTTTAACAATAAAAAAAAGTTTTAAAATAAACATAAAAGTTTGGTGTAAAAAACAAACAGTTGAGGCCAATTTAACAAGATTGTGCAAAGACACAGATATCACTTCTACCATTGAACTCTCAGTTCGATATGGGATTGATGCATCTATGCCTACTCTTCAGATTGGATTATCCGTTGTAAACGGTGAGAGGTTGCCTGCCGTATCCGATATCGGCAGCAGTGCAGCCTCCACGCACACGTTCCCTGGAAGCGTTGGCCCCGGATGGGTGGGAAATTAAGCCCACTGCACCAGAGCTGCAGATCGATTCTATCCTCAAATGCAAATCCACTCGTTTGCGGATACGGTGAATTTACGAGGAAACCACGTTGCCACTGTCATATGAGTGTGTATACGTTGGTTTCACTACGTGGACACGCCAGTGATCAGAAGGATCCTCGATTGCGTACTACGATTACTCTAGCTCAAAAATACTTCGAGCTAATTAATCCACAAAACCAACTGCGATGCTGCAACAATATGGTCATCCGGTTGCCAGATTCTCACCTGTGGCCTAAAACCACAGGCTTTACACATTTTTTATCACTTGAACTGCAATAGAAATATCACATATTATTCTGTCAAGCAAAACAAATATTCTTGTTCTCTTAAAAAGTTGGTGGCGAGATATATCGACTTTCGAGTCTTCTCTTAAAAAGATGGTGGCGAGATATATCGACTTTCGAGTTTTAGTATCAAAAGTGCGAGATTTAATTGTTGTCGATTTATTTGTGCTGTGATTGGTCGACGGGGTCGTCAGGCAGTCACACTGCGATCGGGACCAAAAAAATCATGCATTCATTGTTTTGTTTATGTCAAATGTAAACAATTACAGAAAGAGACTCGGGCGCTTCGGGGCCGCTTCGGGGCCGAGTCCGCTTAACCCCAGTTTTAGTATTGAAAGTGCGAGATTTAATTGTTGTCGGTTTACTCGTGCTGTGATTGGTCGAAGGTGTCGTCAGTCAGTCACACTGCGATCGGGACCAAGATCATGCATTCATTTTTTTGTTTATGTCAAATGTCAAAACTTGGAGAAAGAGACTCGGGCGCTTAAGCTCGCGAGTCCGCTTAACCCTAGTCCTTCTCTAAAAAGTATGTTGCGAGATTTTATCGAAGTGCGAGTGGGTCCATTGTCATCGTGTTATTCGCGTTGTGATTGGTCGAAATTGGTGCGAGATCAGATCGAGACCGAGACCAAGTTCGTGTTTAACACGTTTGACAGTTGCAATTCTGACAGTTTTGTCAAGCATATCGGGCGCGCGAGGTTTGAATTCCCAAGTTGGTTGACTTCACAATATTTCGGGGTTTCCGGATTATGTGTTAACTGCGAATATTAAACTAGGCTTAAGATGTTGAACGACAAAGTGCGACGTAGTCTCTATGGCAGCAACAAATCCAGGCGTACGCGGAGTCACTACATGCGGATCAACAGAATAATCGTGAATAAGATGATAAGCGAAGAGAACGGGGAGAATTGAAATTCTGCAGTCAAGTAAATCAGACCTCTTTGTTCACTGTTACTTTTAGCAAAATCCATGCCAGGTTTCCAGATTTGGAAATCCTGTATTTATTTAGTTGAGCAAAGAGGTCGTACTGCTTTACTAAAAATGTAAAGCCCCATATAATGATGGGACTTTACATTTTTTTCTAAAGTCTGGAAATGCTCCAAACCTCGCAAATTTGAAGTTATCAAGTAAATACTAATTTATAATTGAAAGAATGTTAAAGGACAGTTGGTAATCAATTTGAGTCAAATCTATAAAGAGTTTCCGATTCGATAAGATTTGGAATTATTGGAAAAATTTGTTAGATCTCTTAATTTTTGGGAATACTGATTATATATATTATGTGTATTAAATAAAATCGCTGCACCGACACACACACTCTACTCGCGCGCACAGCGCGCGGAAGTTTTCTAGTTCTCTTAAATGCCTTGTAGAATACATAAATCGAGATACAAATTTAAAGAAAAAAATGTTGGAGGTGCGTTTTCATTCAATTTCAGGTGAGCCAAAACAAAGGTTGAGTTATATCATTTCTGAATATTAGGTTATATAGTTAAATATTAGGTTATATAGTACTAACGAATACATCCAGTTTTCAATTTCGCAAAGTTTTTTCAGAGTATATTTTTATCCGACGTGAAGAATTTTTTTTGTGCTATTCTAAAAAGGCCATAAGATTCAGCATGAAAAGAGGTACAGACGAGTAATTCTACCAAAAGGTTTTCCATGTACCAAATTATAATTTATGTAAAAAATTATCTTTATGTTTTTTTTCTCAAATTATGAGAGAGTAGAATATTAGAGAAATTCCAGTTTTTATGCTTATATATATGTTTTGCAATGCTAACCATTAATTTTCCCGTTAGGGAATGGAAGCAACTGTACTTAAAATGCCCAAAGTTTTCATACAGACCAAAGACGTCGAAAGATATTGGTCATGTATTATTATTTTCCTTCCGGAAGTAGGTTATATGTTTTTGCAGTGATCTGATGAAATATCGCGCGTACAAAATGGAAATTGGTGCTACGGGTGACCGATATCGAAGACCGGTTTTTCTTGCCTGGGACTTTGACAGCTTCATCCATTTCTCGGACGATCTATGAGCCGAGTAAAATGGTTCGGCGAGCGATTCGTAGTGAACCACGTTTATATGCATTTAGGCCGGACTGTGAGTAATCTTTATATCACATAGCTATATTTTAAACTGCCAGCTTGTTTCCCTCCTAAATGCGCATCCGAGTGGAAAACAATGAAAATATAAAGACCCCGAAAAATCTCGAGATTTTTGTTTGACTTATCTTTAAAATTATGACCATTACTATTACTTGTAAATGAAGAAAATTCGTTAGAAAACCTATTTATGGCTCATTTTTTTGTGAACTGATGGAAGCTTATTTATGGTTAATTTATTTGTAAACTCCTACTTGCGATTAATTTTTTTGGTTAACTAGAACCAAATTTATGGCCAACATTTTTATAATCTCATTTACGGTAAAATTTTGTTTCTAAATTAATAGAAATCTATTATCGTCAATTTTTTAAATCTAATTTATGAAACTCTGTTTGTAGTCGACTGTATCTCTTTGACTAGGCTAACGGCAAGTAGCTCATGCGTGGACCATAAATACTCAGACATATCAACGATAAGTTTAGTAATCGTGTCAGTGGGTTAATTTTATGTTGTCATAATCGATAATCAACCGGGAATTTTCTTTTTTCAACTTCTACATACGTATTAAAACTGAGTATTATTATGAGTTATCAGCCCAATCATTACTTCTACCTCTAAACGTTAGAGTTACGCTACAGTTTTGCACAGAAACTGTATAGGATATTCACGTATCGGTGTGTATGTGTTTTGAATCGATTCACTGCGGTTCAGAAGCCGGTAATGTGATACGAGCTGCGGTTTCGCATTGGTTTAGTTTATTCAAACACGTATTTTCACCGGTGACTATAAATTTCCGAAACAACCTTTTATCCACTGGTGCTATTTTCATTTCACGCTTCACCAAAATTATACGGCGTCGGTCATACGGAGACGGGAATCATAATTATTATTATTACGGTAATAGAACTTGCTAATGGAAACGTTTAACGCTGTTTAACGCTGCTCAAGCGACGAATTATTATCGAATGAGATATTTTTTATACTATTTTTTATCTCAATTTATATATGAGTTTATGTTATTAATATTATATCCTAATTAAGTCGGTTTATGGATTTGTCTGCATTTGTTGACAGTTTGATATCACTTATTAGTACTTATTATGGTACTTTTAATTTTTTGAAAAAAAGGGCGTGGGCGCTTTAACTTTCGTAAAAATTAGACGATTTTGCTAAATAGTTGTTTATAAATAAATATACGTTCAATGTTGTTTGGCATTGCATTTGGGCGAAATCGGTAAAGCGGTTCAGATTTTATAGATTTTTGAATTTTTCGAAAAAAAATCATTTTTTTTTATTAATCACGTCGAATTTCACAAACTTAACTGAAATGTTTTACAGACGAAAAGGAACATGCAGCTATGCCATGGTACCAAATTTGACGATGATCGGTAAAGTGGTTCAGATTTTACATTTTAAAATATACAAAAAAAAAACGATTTTCGCTCTAGCATCAACAAAAGTTGATAATGCGAGACAAAAGTTTGTACTCAATGAAATAAGAATGCAAAGTAGAACTTTACACATTGCTTCATATATAATTTTTATTTTTTTAAATTTATAATGACCGCTTGTCCCAAAATAGAATTGCTCGTAATTCTCAAACGGAGTGATGAATTGAGATGAAAATTTATACAACAAGGATGTAAAGTAGAACCTTGCACATTGCTTCACGATTATTTTTCGCTTTTTACAAAGCTTCCTGTATGAGGAAGCCAAAATTGAATTACGTACTTCCTCATAGAGGTAGCTTTGTGAAAAGCCAAAAATAATGAGGAAGCAATGTGCAAGGTTCTACTTTGCATCCTTGTTAGTTATTTTGGTTAAAATGGTTTATGCCTATCCAGAGTGGTACGCCCTCATAAATTCTAGAAATTATTTTTAGTAGAAGGCCACGAAAAATTGTGAAAAGATAAAATAGGTTTATTTATTATTATTTATCTTAATGCATCAAGTATATGATACCAATTTTATCACAAAAATTTTCGTGGATTTTAAGGAAAACACATGTTTTTTTTTAGAAATTCACAAAAAGAGGAAAAATTATTTTATTGAATCTGAAGCTAATTGTTCCAAAAAATAAATATTATGTCAATTATGCAATAAATTTGTAAGAAATGCATTAATATTTAATTACAAAGCTTTAAAACGTTACGGGCGCTTCAGCATCTGTCCTCTTACCTCAAATTTGACAATAAACTGAACTTGTTTACCACGGACTTTCCTAGCAAACAACCACAGTATAAATAAAACAACAACAATGGATTCGATAAAATATCGTTATTCACGAACTTATTAGAGGTGGACAAGAATCTCAATTTTCATGTACAACAGAAATGAAAAATAAAAAAATTAATTGTATTACAAAGAAATTATAATACACTTTTTCCTCTAATTTCAGCACTGAGAGAAAATTATGGTATCAGTAACTATAAGGTGACAACTATTTACTTATGGTTGGTACAACCATTTTTTTTATAGTTGACACAACTATCAAATAGTTACCATAACTATTTTCGTAGTTATCGTAACTATAAAAATAGTTGCATGTAATAAAAATGAATAGTTGTCACTTTATAGTTGACTGTACTATTACCATTTCTCTGAGTGAGGTTATGTAGCTAAAACACTTTTCGTCTGTTATTTATTTACTTTTTTTTCTTCACTTTACGTACTGCGATGATTTTTATAAAATGACATTAAAAACTACTATGTTTAACGCCATTGGCGCTGGTAGTCAATCAATCACGATATCGGAAATCGTTTGCAAGTCAACATTAATTAAAATGGTGCCCTCGAGAGTTTTAAGCTCTCATTCATGAATATATTCTCAAAGTTTTATAAAATATTTTTACGAGAACCGAGTTTTCTTACCCTAACATGAATATTTATTACAAATTAAATTAAGTTTACCAAAAAAAATAATAGGTTATGTTCACCAAGTCAGAAGTAAAGATTAATTCGCCAGATGTGTTGTTGCTTGTGATTTACTAATAAGGCATTCAGTGAATTGTCTTGTCCTCATACGAAATCCTCTAATTCTAATCCTCATACGAAAATTATATCTTCATCACAGTCCATTACTTTATTTAGTCGTTTCAGCGTGGCGTACTTATTGTGTTAAATCATGCGTGAACCTGCTTGTATTATATCGTATCTAATGCATATATGAATAATCTCAAATATTCATGACGAGGAGCTCAAGTGTGGGTCGTTCATCATCCGATTTGTGACGAAAGGTGGGACGTCTTGTTTAGACCCAATTGCGTCTCAATCAAACTCATCGAATTATCTAAATATATGCATATATGAAGCATTCTCTGTCAATTCAGCTACTTTTTTTTCGACCCTCTCCGATAAAAGACACTATGTGAATTTTTTCAGATTTTTAAAAATAATTTTTTAGAAAATGGATTTTTTTATTCAAGTGCAAATATCTCAGAATTTTGAAGTTACTGAAAAAAAATGTCTGCACATAAAAGTTGTCGTTTATTGTTAGCTTTCGAGCAGAATATTCCAAATAATTGTCACGTTCCTGTGAGTATGATTTTTTTCCGAAAAATGGAGGAATTATTTTTTAATTAAAAAAAGGATATTTTTTTTACTGAAAAAATTACAGAGTATTACTACATGACTGTTGATATCACAAAAAAATCGCCAGAGTGGAACCGATCGATCTTCTGGTATTAAAAAATGCATTTGTGCGAAAGTTCCGAAAAGCGGGGGCATTATTATTTTTTTGATAACAAAAAGGTTACTTTTTTTGGCGAATAAAATTACAGAGTATTCTTGCATGACTGTAGATATTACAAAAAATCATCAGAGTGGTACGGATCGAGCTTATGGTATTAAAAAAAATTATTCGTGTGGAAGTTTCGAAAAACGGGGGAATTATTTTTTTTATACCGGAAGCTCGATCCGTACCACTCTGATGATTTTTTTGCAATATCTACAGTCTTGCAAGAATACTCTGTAATTTTATTAGCCAAAAAAAAGTAACCTTTTTTTATCAAAAAAATAATAATGCCCCCGTTTTTCGGAACTTTCACACAAATGCATTTTTTAATACCAGAAGATCGATCGGTTCCACTCTGGCGATTTTTTTTGTGATATCAACAGTCATGTAGCAATACTCTGTAATTCTTTCAGTAAAAAAATAGCCTTTTTTTAATTAAAAAATAATTCCTCCATTTTTCGGAAAAAAATCATACTCACAGGAACGTGACAATTATTTGGAATATTCCGCTCGAAAGCTAACAATAAACGACAACTTTTGTGTACTGACATTTTTTTCAGTAACTCCAAAATTCTGAGATATTTGCACTTGAATAAAAAAAGCCAGTTTCTAAAAAATTATTTTAAAAAATCTGACAAAATTCACATAGAGCGTCTTTTAGTGGTACATTCATATAACCAATTACAGGGCAAATGGGAGAGGGCGAAAAAAAACAGTGGCTGAATTGACAGAGAATGCTACATATATGGAACGGTGCTATATGAATTTTTAACGACCTAATTCCCAAGTGGAATAATTGTTTTCGAGCCCTTTTTTGTTTTTCAGGTCCGTTCTTTTATTACACTTTCAATCCTCACGTTTATCACGTAGAACTTTTAAAAATCAGTTCGTTAGATGTGAAAAAAATCATTTTTAGGTTATTACTAAAGGCGAATGTTTTTTATCTTCTTGTATTATTTGCACATATTGTAACTATAATAGAAATGAAAATATGATATTTATAAGCGTAGCATTTTAATAACACTAAAAAATTTTAAAAAATGGAGCGGAATGTCGTTTGTAAACATGAGAATCGCTACCATTTTTGGCTCGCAATTGGAATGCTATAAATATGAATTGTGTTATATATTCAATACACGAGGCATCAAGTTCAATATTTGAGCACACATTTTTACGTCATGGCTCATTTTTGACATCCGCACAACAACTGAACACGATACTATATAAAATGGAAGATAAGGAAATAATACAGTTCATATGGGCTACAATATGCTGATAATTGCGTATAAGAACTGACGATCGCAATACGTTTTTTAAGAAAACACCTCGGACTAGACTAAAATGATTCACTGGACGTCAAAAGAACTGACGTAATAATGAAATTAAATGAACCCTTAGGAAATGACAACATTTATGCATTTTTTTGACATTTTCCGCTATAATATATTTGGAATATAAATATTTCTGTTATGTATGTAACTACGAATATTTTTTCAAAAAATGATTCTAAAAATTTTCGAATTTATTTCCCCATGCGCGCTGAGAGAATAATTTAATGAAATAAATTCAATAAAAATGTTGGCCCACTTAATATTTATCCAGCGCTAATTAATTATTGTATTCAATTTGCTGTTTCTTTTATTGATACTGCATTCTGTGTAATCTCGTGATATTAAAACAATTGACATTTCATTGAAGGCAACAAAACGTTTGTATTTACCTCAACGAAATTTTCATCATATTTTTCCTCGGCATATTTTAACTGCAGATTTAACTGCATCTAAATAATGCAAATGTACATTGCATTGGACGGTTACACAATAATAAAAAAATATAGCATAATGTAATTCGTGTAGCAATTAATTCTTGAAAATACGCAATTCCATCAGTGGTAATAAATATTTGGTTTAATTAATTGAACAAAAATTAATGTTTCCATTTAGATAAATAAATAGTTTTTAACGTCCATACTTAAAAAAAAACAACTCGAAAAACAAAATAAAAATGTTTGTATTTAAAACAATAATTTTTGGTCGAAAAATTACCAAAGCCATTTTCTTAATTCTCCAAAAAAGAATTCGATCAGTATCAAGCTTTACGAAAATGCCTAAAAATAATTTGTTAAACTACAAAAATGATCTATTTTCAGCGAAAGTAACAAAAAAATTCTATAAACAAATATGAACCGAAAAGCAATGTCAAAAGCTATAAAAAGTTCCATTTTATTTTTTACTATTCAGATGATCGTGGGATGAGGTACTCGAGGTTGCAGAGCAAAGCGTGATCAAAAGATCAGGGCGCATGATTGACACTTCAACAGTAGCCATACATAGTTTTATACCTATAGCCATTCATAACGTATATGACTATCTGATCGATACTCGAAATTGATGTTCTAGAAGTGTGGGGAGCGCGGGTAACCTCGACGGTGGTGCTTAAGGGCTTTCCGATCGACTATCGTTGAGGGCAAGAACTGAAGGAAACGAATGAACATGTACGAAGTAGGGGGTGGACGAGAATTCTTTTTATAGCACGCTACGGATTTTTACGGAAGCAGCTTTTCGCTCGTTTGCTCCAGACACGTAAAGGGAGTGTATATATATACATATATATATATGTATATATGTCTTTCCCATTGGAGGATGGAATCGATCGTTATATCGTCGCATAGCGGAAAATGAAGCGACGAGGAAAAAAAAAAAATTTAACCCCAGTATTCCGACTTTCGGACTTTCACACTTCTTCATCACATCTATCGCCACCGTTTACTTGAAGTTCGGTGAACAGAACGACTCAGCAGGTCTTCCTTAATCGCCCGACGTGTATCTTTCCTTTTTCTTTTTTCTTTGCAGTCCCTAGAGTCGCGCCGCTAAATTGAGCAATCCAGCACACTTATCCGGCATTCGATGGAGTTGCTTCTGATGAACCAGTTTGCTGTCTTCAGGAGTTATTTAAGTCGATAGCAAATCAAAGTTTTGTGAAAAAGAACGTTGCCTACCTAATGAAACTTTGGTTTTGCATGATTGTTTTGTCGATAATGATATAGACTGCGACTGAAAATGACAAAAAAACATTTCTAGCAGCAGAAATATTCAATGTTACATTTTCTACAGGAATTTAAACAAAATAGTAGCTTATGAAATATAATCAAGAATTTTTTGACAAATCGATAGTAAAAATATTTGCAATTAAGAAAATTCACAAATATTTCTCGTGTAAAGTTGGAAGGAACAATACAAATTTGGAGAATTTGCTCATTTGTATCATAAAAATGACAGAAAATAAAATGTCAAAGTACCACATTATTTTACGTAAAAATTACAAAAAAATATTACGTTAAATAAAAATACAAAACTTCGACACATCATTTTTGTACTTTTTGATATACTAGAAAACTTCCGCTCGCTGCGCACGCGAGTAGAGTGCGTGTGTCGGTGGAGCGATCTTATTTAATACATATAATATATATAATCAGAATTCCCAAAAATTAAGAGATCTAACAAATTTTTCCAATAATTTCAAATCTTATCGAATCGAAAACTCTTTATAGATTTGACTCAAATTGATAACCAATTGTCCTTTAATATTCTTTCAATTATAAATTAGTCTTTAGCTTGATAACTTCAAATTTGCGAGGTCTGGATCATTTCCAGACTTTAGAAAAAAATGTAAAGTCCCATCATTATATGGGGCTTTACATTTTTAGTAAAGCAGTACGACCTCTTTGCTCAAAGAAATAAATGCAGGATTTCCAATTCTGGAAACCTGGCATGGATTTTGCTAAAATTAACAGTGAACAAAGAGGTCTCATTTACTTGACTGCAGAATTTCAATTCTCCCCGATCTCTTCGCTTATCATCTTATTCACGATTGTTCTGTTGATCCGCATGTAGTGACTCCGCGTACGCCTGGTTTTGTTGCTGCCATAGAGACTACGTCGCACTTTGTCGTTCAACAGCCTTAAGGTAGTTCTGTCGGTACGCCGGAGTCATAAATCTCAGAGTCTATATGACATTAAAAAATAATCATACGCATCATTTTAACTGCCTCAATAATAATATAAAAAATAATCGAGAATCCTTCGAAATTGTCGTAATCAGATTAAAACGATTATTTGTAAATAGTTGATATGTTTAGTGCGAATTTGACTTCATTTTTACGACAATTAGGTTAGGAAACGTCATTTGGCCCGGTATCGCGCACTTTGACCTTGGTTCAATTAAACATTATTCCGGAGACTTCACCTTTTTTCATGATGCATCAATTCCTGAATGATTTGCGAATCCGTAGTACTTTTTATTTTTTCTCTATCTTTGATCTAAGTATGTTCATTTTCGATTTAAAGATCAATTTTTCCAGCCCTCCCGTAAGCGCCGTATAAAAAGATCGATTTTCAAATGTTAATTGTTCATTCAAATACTCGGTAAAAGCCTTCAAGATTTTGTACAAGTAAAATTGAATAGCTAAATTACAACATGTCAAAAATTCATGCATATGACTTTGGATTGCCTTCACGACAGAACTACCTTAAGCCTAGTTTAATATTCGCAATTAACACATAATCCGGAAACCCCGAAATATTGTAAAGTCAACCAACTTGGGAATTCAAACCTCGCGCACCCGATATGCTTGACAAAGCTGTCAGAATTGCAACTGTCAAACGTGTTAAACTCGAACTCGGTCTCGGTCTCGATCTGATCTCGCGCCAATTTTGGACCAATCACAACGCGAATAACACGATGAAAATCGACCAACTCGCACTTCGATAAAATCTCGCAACATATTTTTTAGAGAAGGAAAATTGATAGAAATTTCAATTCAGTTTTTATTAGATAGTATTGTATTCGGTATTATATATAACGTATTTCACGTCAAACATACACCTCCCATAATTCACAACCATATCAATGGATGTTGGGTCAATAAGGGATCGTTACTACTGCGATAATAATGTGGCAATAAAAGCATTTCTCTTTCCAGGCACGATTCAACAAACTTATTTTGACATCCCCTAACGATAACATCACGAAGACATCTCCGATCTCTTAATCTTCCCTTACTTTTAATCTTTCACCGCGGTGTCAAGCTCTACGATTTTCTTCGTATTACTTTTCTTGTTTTGACGCCTGAAACACTCTCGGTCGGCGTCGTTCAGTGTCTCTTTCTTCTCGAGTTCAATTCTCAACGCTATGCTTGTTTCTATTCATATCACGTACATTCGGTCACGAACCGAGCTCGAAAAACTTCTTTTCAGTTACACCAGACTGGCTTTTTAGTCTGTACACTTTGTACGACATGGATTATGCAGAATAAAAACCGAAAAATCATATATCACTGCATTGCGTATTTAACTTTTCGTGTCTTTGCTTTTAACTTTTTCTTCAAACTTTTAGCTGATTTCTCACACGCAATGAAAAATAACTAGTAAATGTAACTAATCCGTTGTGCAAATTTTATAAACTTATTTGTGTATTTTTCGGTTTTTATAATAATTTTGAAAAATCATGGAAAGATTATGTAAGTTGTATGAATTTACACATTTTTATGAGTTGAATTAAATTGTTTCGTTGAATTCCAATAACTTTTTTAAAAGTTTGCTAAAATTAGACATTCTTACGCGTTAATTAAATAATGGAAACATAAATTTGTAGAATTTATATTTTTGTTAATCAAAATAACTAACAACATAGTAGTTTTATTGTACAATTGACATTAATGTTGTATTAAAAATATAGAAATTTCGATTCAGGTTTTATTGTTCGTATTTCCTTGGTTAAATCTCTTTCTTTTTCCATAAGGATGGTCTTATTTTCTGCTGGGATAGGAAAAACAACAGAGGCAATTAAAAACTTGAGATAGAAGTTATCGTAAGGAGGAATAAAAAAAATCGAATTTGCTGAGCTGTCTCGAAATAATTCGGAATGAGACGCTGGATAATTCTATTGCATTTATATAGGACAGAAAGATTCTTCTGAAGTGCAGAAACTTTTTCTCGCCCGTCACGCCCGATTATTCAGATTCCCAGGGGCTATTCTTTTGCAAGAATTGTCATTGGCTCGGAATGCTTAGCCTGCAGCGCGCTCTAGCGGTAGCGTCTCTGTAACTTAGTGCCTCAGGTATCGTTGCGAAGATAATCTGAAGTTAGGTACAGACGAGACACGAATAGGAGACGTTGAACCTATTTAACGCCGTACGTTTTGCGAAACTAAAAAACGTCTATTAAAATGTAGTATCCATATAATAAAGTACGATATTTTATATCAAAACGGTGCAGTTTATTGGAAAATGATCAAGTACAGCATTATTTTACATTTTTATGCATAAACCGTAAAAGGAATTTAATATGTTTCAGAGGTAAAATTTTAAACAGCGTTATATAAACAGAGTTGTAATCCCATTACTATAGAATTTATTATTTTTTAAATCCTGTCATATTGGTTATAAAATGGTCGTACGTTTTATTATAAAAGAAAAATATATTTTTTTCACGGGTATTGGTTAAGATAAAAGTTCATTATTTCTCCTGTTATTTTGATCATTGCAGAATTTAATAAGGATTTTTAATACACTATCTTTTTTTACTTTCAATAAAATGTTTATATACAATAAATTGTTTAAATATTATCGGAGGATTAAAAAAATATATATAGTAAAAGTAATATATTTTTATGAAATAATTTTTTTAAATTAACAAGTAAACGGAGTGAATAAAGAATGAATAGGAATGCTACTACAACTGTGTTTATAATATTTAACAAGCTCTAATGAGGATTCAGCACTCTATGATGTTACAAATATTCAGAACATTAATATACCTGTATAGGATTCATTTATGCATGAGCTGATATAGTAAATTCAATATACAACTATACGGTAATATTGAAGTACTTGAATATGTAACACAACTCTGCCCACGTGTATCGTATACTATTAATTATGTTTCACTTTTGTATATTAAATTTTATTTTCCTTTTTACGCTTTAATGTTTCCTATAGATGTATATTTATTTTCAGAAATAAAATGTTACCAGCAGGTTTTTTTTATTTTCTTAACAATGGAATTGAGATTTTTTTGTGAGGAAATTTTTTCAAATATTAATAATAATTTTTTTTACATTTACTATGAAGTATTTGTAGATATTCTTGGAGATTTATACCGTATTGAGATTTAAGTCGCTTTAAAACATTTCCTTAAAAAAAAGATAAACAATTTAATTTTTTTTTTTATAGCTTCCGAATTTCTTCTTGCTTTCCTGATTTCCGATCAGACGTTGGAAAACCATTATTGGCAAGAAATTTCTTTATATATTCAAAATACTTATTTAAACATTTACTATCGAATATTTATAGATTCATTGTTTAATCAAATGATAATATTTATTATTTATTTTTAAAAAAACTATGAAGTATTTGTAGATATTCTTGGAGCCTTGTACCGTATTAAGAATTAAGACGCTTTTAAATATTTCCTTAAAAAAAAAGATAAAAAATTTAATATTTTTTTTATAGCTTCCGAATTTCTTCTTGCTTTCCTGATTCCCGATCAGACGTTGGAAAACCATTATTGGCAAGAAATTCCTTATATATTCAAAATACTTATTTAAACATTTACTATCGAATATTTATAGATTTATTGTTTAATCAAATGATAATATTTATTATTTATTTAAAAAAATTAATTTTCTTAGGAAAGTATATGAAGATACTTTCTTCTTAACCGTCAAATTATCGGCATGTCTCGAAAAAAGTAATATCAACGGGATCAACATTTTCGAAGCTTTTTCTAAAAAGAAAGCACATTAAAAATCATGTTGCAGTAGATGTTTTTTGTATTGGTCAATCGTGCTAGCATATTAAACCCTTAAGCACAGAATTTTTTTCAAATATCAAAAATACGTATTTAATAATTCATAAATAATCTGAAGGTGTTCATATGGACGCCCGCTACACAGGTGTCAGAGAGGCAGATATCAATTATTTTTCCGTGCAAAACAAACAATCAACGCGTTGGTGCGAGAGAGCGCGATAACCCAAAAATGCATGAGTTAGAGAGAGAAAAGATACTTTCTCTGATGATACACTGTTAGAAAAGATTGGAAGTTTTTATTCATAAACTGGTCATCGAAATTTAATATACAATTGCGCTATAAAATTCATGTACTTTTCCAGTAAAATTAAAGCAAATTATTAAAATTCAAGTACTTTTGCTGTAAAATTAAAGTAAATTATTGAATGTGCTGTACCATTTATCAATGTTACATTACACTTGTATACTAAATTTAATATACTGGTTTATGAATAAAAACTTCCAGTAAAAGTACACTAAATTTCAAGTAGATTTTTTTTACAGTGTATCTCAAAAATAAAGTAGGCAATCGACTTGAAATTTGGATACAAGTTGGGGAAGAAAATTCTCTTCTCGACACAATTTTTTGGCTTTTTTTTCATTTCATCTTCTATCCTTTCTAAGCGAGTGTAACCTATGACGGATACTGCATGAACAACTTTGACATTGAATATTTCCAAAATACGGTAGGCGATCAGATTCAAATTGCGCAGAAAATTTGTAAAACTATTGATGAACATTCTATAAGAATTTCAGATCGATGGCATTTAAAGTGCATCGTCCATAGGATCACCTTAAAGACTTGTATTATATTGCTAGTAAAGCTTCTCTGAGTCTTCAAACAAAAAAAACGATAAATAAAAAAATTCGATTTAGCTCTCAAAAAAAAAAAAAAAAAAAAAAAAACCATAAGGGATAAACGGTTTGGAAGCTTCTTTTAAAAAGAAAGCACATTAAAAATCATGTTGCCGTAGATGTTTTTTGTATCGGTCAATCGTGCTAGCATATCAAACCCTTAAGCACAGAATTTTTTTCAAATATCAAAAATACGTATTTAATAATTCATAAATAATCTTAAGGTGTTCATATGGACGCCCGCTACACAGGTGTCAGAGAGGCAGATATCAATTGTTTTTCCGTGCAAGACAAACAATCATGTACTTTTCCAGTAAAATTAAAGCAAATTATTAAAATTCAAGTACTTTTGCTGTAAAATTAAAGTAAATTATTGAATGTGCTGTACCGTACATTAATTTTACATTACACTTGTATACTAAATTTAATATACTGGTTTATGAATTAAAACTTCCGGTAAAAGTACACTAAATTTCAAGTAGATTTTTTTACAGTGTATCTCAAAAATAAAGTAGGCAATCGACTTGAAATTTGGACACAAGTTGGGGAAGAAAATTCTCTTCTCGACACAATTTTTTGGCTTTTTTTTCATTTCCTCATCCATCCTTTCTAAGCGAGTGTAACCTACGGCGTGAACAACTTTGACATTGAATATTTCCAAAATACGGTAGGTGATCAGATTCAAATTGCGCAGAAAATTTGTAAAACTATTGATGAACATTCTATAAGAATTTCAGATCGATGGCATTTAAAGTGCATCGTCCATAGGATCACCTTAAAGGCTTGTATCATATTGCTAGTAAAGCTTCTCTGAGTCTTCAAACAAAAAAACGATAAATGAAAAAATTCGATTTACCTCTCAAAAAAAAAAACAACCATAAGGGATAAACGGTTTGGAAGCTTCTTTTAAAAAGAAAGTACTTGGAAAATCATGTTGTGGTAGGTGTGTGTGTGTGTTTTTTTTGCGATGGTCAATCAGGTTGACATAGTCGGTCATCGTTTGACACGCGGTTCGGTATTACATAACGAGACCTCTCGTCATACTCGAGTGACTTAATGTCGGTCTGGGGTAGACACGAATCGAGGGAAAGACAGAGTATAGCTGCGAGGAAAGTGGATAGAGAGGCGAGCATGCCCGGCGGTGTAGGCGAGCATGATATAGAGTTCGCAGGAGGGCAGCGACTGTACTGGCTCAGTCCAACAGCACGCGCCACGTCGTTCGGATGTTTCTCTCTTCTTGCTCGCTAGCTCCGCTGTTGTTACTTCCGCCGCGATTACGTTTAAAAAGCTTCATGTCTCATCGGTAGGATCTTGTATAATTAGTTATTAATTAACAGACAAATTAATAGTTCCGTTAAGAGTTTCACGGATTTTAGTTATTTATAAACGTCGACTGTGATGTGCAACGACACTGACGCTGATTAAACAGCGGAATTAAACGTAAATGGTGCATGTGACAGCGCAGTGGCTCCTGGGATTTCCGCGTTTTTATCTTTAAAGGAAATTTTTTATCCTCTGCATTCAATAAATCAGGTAAGAGATCAAAGAAAAATTATCTCTGTTCACTTTTGAGTTAAACAATTGATTTTTTAAAATAATTGTTTATACGAGGGTGAACAGATTTAGGGATTTTTAGAGTTACTCTTCTTTAGATTAGTTTCTATGTACAAACGAGAATTTGAGCACTTGAAGTCATCGTTTTTAGATTTTTGTCACAATCTACTGTTTGCAATATTTTAATTATGGTTATTTTGCCCTTGGCTGGACCTTACGAAATCAATGCCCCTTTAAATGTCTGATTTTTAACCATCAAATGTTTTTCAGATATTATTGCCGACAAGACATTTTTTTTAAATTTATTAAAAAACCTTTTTAACCTATTAAAAACCTATTAAACCTTTTAACCCTTCGAGCCATACATTTTTCATTTTCGAAATGAAAAAACTCATTAATTGTTATTAGAAATTAGTTAAAAACATTTAAATCTGAGCGAAAACAGGTGGGTCGCTCAGTAACCGACTGTGACGCAAAGGGTTAACGCCCTTACTCATTAATTTAACAAAAATGAAATGTACACATTTCTGAAAAAAAATCTTAAGTTTGTCGAAACGGATATTCCATATTTTTCACGATATTTCCTGTTAAAAATAAACATATTAGTGAAAACAAACAATTCGTTGGTTTTACTTCCTCATAGAGGAAGCTTTATTTTCATGATTTTTTTTTGTTTTTATATTTTCATGTCAGTATACTTAAAATGGTCCAAAACGTCGAGAAAAGTGGTTTAGCAAAAATGTCTGTACGTAATTCAATCGCCTCTTACTCAGTAACCGTTTGAGCGATCGGGCTCAAATTTGGCAGGCAAGTGAAGCAGTTGTCCCTCTTTGAACGTTGCGATTTTTGCCTAATTATATGCATCCATTTTGATTTTATGTAATTTTTTATTTTTTGAAAAACAAAAGCGCGTGGCCGCTATAACTTTCGTAAAATTTAGTCTATTTTGCTAAATAGTTGTTTATAAGAGCAGGTGTACTCAATGTTGTTTGGTATTCAATTTGGCTCGAATCGGTAAAGTAGTTCAGATTTTATGGAATTTTGAATTTTTCGAAAAAATTTACATCATCGCTCTATTGTAACTTTTGCAAAACTTGAGATAGTGAACTCAAATTTTATATGTAAATGAAACAATATTCAGTCATTATATATATATAATTTAGTGACGAACGGTATGAAATTTTTTCGGAAATGGTCTGATAATAACGAAATAACGGAATAACAAAATAGAGAAAGCAAATTCACAACATGTTTATTTATCTAATTAAAACAAGGATGCAAAGTAGAATCTTGCACATTGCTTCCTCATTATTTTTCGCTTTTTTATAAAGCTTTCTTTATGAGGAAGCCAAAATTGATTAATATACTTCCTCATAAAAGTAGCTTTGTAAAAAGCGAATAATAATGAGAAAGCAGTGTGCAAAGTTTGTTAATTTATTTTTACGTACAAACGCGTTTTCTTTCATGTAATAAAAATGCAGGATGTATTTCTAATGCAGTTGCGCTGCTTGTAAATTATTTCCAGTATTTTTGGCTTGATATTAAAAAAATAGCTATTCATTCAATGCAGGAAATATACGATGTCGGAAGTTGAAGGGTTTAAAGTCGTGTCGAATTCCCTAGTAATTTAATACCCGTGCTTCTTCCTACAGTTTTCATAATTAAAACAAAAAGACACCATTGAGAAAAGACGAGTTACATCCCATTGAGACTCTTTAAAAAGGCGCAAAGAATGAAAAACAATTGCGAGGTATACAAAGGATGAATAGAAAACGTGATAAAATGCTTTCCTTAGAATTCTTTGTATCGCGATTGCATTTACCAGTCAAGTCACTTTAATTAATTTTATTATAGGAAAGATTATACTTTCGTCTAGACTTTATTGTCTACATTTTTTTGTACACAGTAAAAATAGATTATATTTTTTCTACTTTCTGCAATTATTCAGTAAAATTAATTAAAATTTTCCATTAATATTTGTAAACAAAATATTTTTGTTGAATGCATGAAAATAACAATTTACTTTATACTGCTATAGTTTAATTCTCACTTGAAATTTCATTCGGAGAAGTTAATTCATTCCACGTTCTCACTTTTTATCAAAATTATATGATAATAATATTTTCACATTCATTTGCTGCCTGGAACGAGGTCAGGATTTGTGGACAGAACTTCACTCGCGTGTATACACGACTAAATTATCTACGAATTTTTGGTTAACGAGTGAGCATTAGAGGAATGCGTCATTAGTAATATTCAGTTGCTACAAAAATTAGTTAATGATTTCAGTTATTTGAATTTTAGTAGCATTACTTCCAAGTTATGTTTTTTTTTGTAGTCTTCCATTTTCTCTGCAAATAAATTGTATACATATACAAGCTAAAAAGAAAATGAGGACATATGAGTTGCATTAGAAGATTGCACTTTCAGCCATTTTTTCAAGAGACCCGCTGACCCTCAGCTTCTCGCAAAGTGTATGAAAACGATTGAAAGTGTTGCTATCTCTGGAAGACAAATTTACATTTTGATAAAATTAGGTCACGCTGTGCGTTCATTTTTTGTAGCCACTTTTGCAAAAGGCGACTACGAATCAATGAAACGTTTCTATCTGATTGGTATAAATTTTTTTTTTGTACGAATTCTTGGTTACTTTTTTTTCGACGTGATAAAATTCTATAGAGAATTTTTCTGACCCATGGCAACGCGAGATAGGCCTTTTGTACACAAAGTGGTTAATTATTTTACAGCACAATTGCACTATGCGCTGCATCTGGTTCGCAACAAAATTTTCAGAATAAAGTGCTCGGGTGTTCCGTAAAATGATTGGCACGTTTTTGTTTTTATTCCTTTTTTCCGTGGGAGTCGTATCTCTGTTCGTTTCTAGCATCTGGCACTATGCTATCGATGATTTCGTCAACAAAGCCACTTTTTGACGGCAGCACTTTTAAGAATTGGATTGGAAGGTTTGTTTTTTGCTTTCTCATAGACGAAGCTTTGTGTTCATGACATTTTTCTTTTCTTTTCGAGACTTTTATATCAAGATACTCAATATAGTCTGCAGTATTGGGAAAAGAGATGTGAAAAAAAATTCTGGGTGTGGGCGCGTAAGACTTGCAAAATTCAAATCTTGAAAACTCAATATCTTGAAATCAGCTGTAACCAACGATTTTTAATTTGGCGCACAAGTTATGCTCGACTGCTTTTACGCAATAATATTAGACTTTGAATTTTTCGAAAAAGTCTGTACGCTCTGCACGGAAAAAAAAGATTAGTTGCCATAACCAAGAAATGAGTTGACACAACCAATCGATTATTCTATTTCCCTAGAAACTCAAATGGTAGTACCAACGTTTCGAATGGTAATACCGACGATTCGAATGATAATACCGACGATTCGAATGGTAGTCCCAACGATTGGATTAATTAACCTAACTAATCCAATCGAGAACTAATCGTGAATAGTTGAGGTCTCAACCATATTCGATATGGTTGAGACAACTAATTTTTTAGACATTGTGTACAGCAAATCGAAAACGTACACGGAGAAAAAAGAGTTCTCTGGGCCAACACAGCTTTAATGAGTTAGCCGGAAATGAGTTGCTACAACGATCTACTCGATACCTATAATAATCTCGAATAGTTGTTGTGACATCGAAAAGTGAGTTCGCCCAACTAATCAGTGAGACCGCGCAACCACTTTAAACCAACGCAACGAGCACTCGCAGCCAAATATTTTTCTTTTAATCGAACCGTGCGTGATAACCGAAGTGTCGCGAACGCCTATTTTCCTGAAGTTTCGCATCACTATTAGACATAGACATTTTTTGCAAAAAAATGCTATCGATAGACTTTTTTTGCAAGAAAATGCTGTCTATCGATAGACTTTTTTGCAAAAAAATGCTGCCTAAAGAATTTTTTTCCCAAAAATGCTTTCGATAGACTTTTTTGCAAAAAAAAAAGCTATCGATAGACATTTTTTGCAAAGAATTGCTATCGATGCACATTTTTTGCAAAGAAATGCTATCGATAGACAGGATACCACACTCATCTTAGAATGCACTCTTTGACAGATGAAATAAGACATCGAACACTTTAACCTCAAACCGTCTTAATTTTATCAACTGTAATCTCAAACTGAATTAACCATATCAACTGTAACCCCAAACTGTATCAATTTCATCAAGCATAATGTCAAACCGCATTAATTTTGTCGACTATATGTCAATTCATTGCATTTTTAATAAATACGCACAATTTCTACCGATAGCCGGGTCAAATCGTGTTCTGTTTGGCAAGTTAGTTGTGTCAACTAACCGGTGGGTTGCATACAACCGTAATAGATGGTCACTGCAACCCAGTCTATACAACTAACTAAAAGCAGTTGTCTCAACTCACAATATTTGAGGTTGTATGGACTTACGAAAAGTGAGTTCATGCAACTAACCCAACTACTTTTTTTTCTCCGTGTAGTTGCCACAACCAAACACTTTTTTCCGTGTAGCTGCTGCAGTTTTTTCGCTGATGAGCTAAAGAGTTTTTTTTCACTAATACAGCAATAATAAAGGACAATCGGTATTGAGTTTGAGCTAAATCTGTAAAGCGGTTAAAATTTTAGAGATTTTTAAATGTTGACTAGAAAACTTCGAGTAGAGTGTGTGTGTCGGTGAAGCGATCTTATTTAATACATATAATATATATAATCAGAATTCCCAAAAATTAAGAGATCTAACAAATTTTTCCAATAATTTCAAATCTTATCGAATCGGAAACTCTTTATAGATTTAACTCAAATTGATTACCAATTGTCCTTTAACATTCTTTCAATTATAAATTAGTATTTACCTTGATAACTTCAAATTTGCGAGGTCTGGAGCATTTCCAGACTTTAGAAACAAATGTAAAGTCCCATCATTATATGGGGCTTTACATTTTTAGTAAAACAGTACGACCTCTTTGCTCAATGAAATAAATACAGGATTTCCAATTCTGGAAACCTGGCATAGATTTTGCTAAAAGTAACAGTGAACAAAGAGGTCTGATTTACTTGACTGCAGAATTTCAATTCTCCCCGATCTCTTCGCTTATCATCTTATTCACGATTGTTCTGTTTATCCGCATGTAGTGACTCCGCGTACGCCTGGTTTTGTTGCTGCCATAGAGACTACGTCGCACTTTGTCGTTCAGCATCTTAAGCCTAGTTTAATATTCGCAATTAACACATAATCCGGAAACCCCGAAATATTGTAAAGTCAACCAACTTGGGAATTCAAACCTCGCGCGCCCGATATGCTTGACAAAACTGTCAGAATTGCAACTGTCAAACGTGTTAAACACGAACTCGGTCTTGGTCTCGATCTGATCTCGCGCCAATTTGGACCAATCACAGCGCGAATAACGTGACGACAATAGACCAACTCGCAATTCGACAAAATCTCGTAACATACTTTTTAGAGAAGGAAAAAAGTCGCCATTATTTCTCTAATTTACGACAACTTCGAGTCGTATATCTCGAATTATCTGAAGGGACGATCTATTATTCAACAGTGCTAGATATTTAGTGTTGTGGAGATCCATGAAATAGTTTGGATTTTATAGCCATTTGACATTATTGCTCTACTTCACAACCACTTCGAGCAGTACAGCTCAAATTATTTGCAGGGATGAACTATTCAACAGTACTAAATATTTTATTTAGTGAAGATTCATAAAATGATTAAGATTGCATAGCAATTGAAGCACATCTGCTTTTGACGCATCTAAAATAATAGCTGCAACTTTAAACAGGGCATAGAATTTTATAGATGTTTTATGTGAAGTTTTTGATAATTATTCAGCACAATGTTGCCAACATTCGTAATTTTTAACCTTTGTCAAAGTGTCCTCTATGAGGAAACCAAATTTGGTGAACATTTTTCGCAATCATTATATGAGTCGAATAAAATTCATCATTGATCCGTTTGTTTACTTGTGCATTCAAATCTTTCTAGATTAATTATGGATTCTGTTACAAAGTTGCACAAAATTAAAAAACTATCTGATTAATAAAACAAATATTTTTCATGAAATAAAAAATCGTGACCCTGACCAATATTACCCACTGATCCGGCTTATCCCGGTTTTACGCAGTGGTAATTTAATATTAGCTTTGAAATCAAAATAAAAGGCCGCGTTGCATAATTTATAAACTTTTTTTTATTTCACTCATCAGCCCGCATTGTTTGGCACGTATATCGTACATGTTGCATCGGCAATTCTATTGTACGTTGGATAAAGATATATTAGAATTCTTGCTATTCACGGTATTTTTCGGACTCCGTAATGAATATTTCATTGAAAACTCGTTCGCAGTATAGACACATCGTATCTCTCTGCTGGTGTATTTTCCGCTTTTATCACTCTCGCTACAATGTTATTATTATTACGATTCGAGAGAATTCACTATGAAGTAAAACATATCCGGTAACGAGAGTGCGAAAGTTTCTCCGGTTGCTGATCCTGGCTTTGCCATGGATTTGTGACTCCCCTGGAGTTTATATTTTTTTACGTGCATGCTGCATTCATTTTCCTGATGCAACTACAAACTATCGTACGCTTTTGATAGCCACGAGATGGTAAAAGTCAACGCTTGAAAACTTGCTAATTCGATATGCAACGAAAAATTCAACTTTCACCAATCCGGTGACACGAAAATCCTATGTCAAACCTTGCGGGTTCATGCACTATAGAATTCATAGAGTCAAAAGTGACTGAAGTTCTATAATGCCATTTTTTTTCTTTGACTTTTTACTTTTTCGCAATGGAAGCTTTTTCACATAATTTTTTTAAATATTTTGTGTTTTTATATCAGCAACAGGGATGGACATATTCGAATACTTTTGATATTCGAATACCAAAATAATACCGAATATATGTTTAACGATATTCATTACAAAAATGGATACTGGATTCACTTTGATTCAATATTCAATTAAAAAATGAATCATGAATCCGCCTCGATTCAGTATTCATTTAAAAAATGAATCATGAATCCAGCTCGATTCAGTATTCACTTAAAAAATGAATCATGAATCACCTCGATTCAGTATGCACTTCAAAAATGAATCATGAATCCACCTCGATTCAGTATTCACTTAAAAAATGAATAATGAATAAAATGATTTTATTATTCATGAATAAAAAAATATTCGAATATGCCCAACCCTGATCAACAACAACAAACATACAAACAACATTATAAAGGACATTAAAATTTAATAGTATAATTTAATTTTGAAATAGAACGAACTAAAATGAAGTTGTTGCAAGACTCGCAAAAAATGCATCTATAATTCGTAAACGATTTTTATAATATTTGTAAAAATAGTTTGTAAGAATCTCTTATTATTGATGACCATTTTCGTCAGAATATATTCAAGATATGCGATTTCAGAGCACTTTACATTTGTTACATGTTCTGACATCTCAAATTTTGTCAAACTTTCCTTTCTACAATTAGTTGTCCCAGCAAGTATTCAAACTGGAAGCAAACTCCTTCCTCATTATTTTTAGCCTTTCACAAAGTTTCTTTTGCAAGGATGCCAGAATATTTCCGCAAAGATGGTTTCATAAAACTTAGAAAATAATCAAGAGACCATGTTGAAGTTTCCACTTGGCATTCTTGTTTTATTATTTTCTTTCTTCCATTCATCATTCATTTTCAGCATCATATATTCCCGGTAGGCTAAATTTTATTTCGTTGCCAATCAAAAAGTGGCCGAAAAACACGAAAAATCGTTTCGCGTGTAGATATCCATGACAATTCTCAGGAGACACAGGGGGAACCTGAAGGTCTATCAGTCTGGGTGGAAATTCCCTTTTGATCAACCTCCGTCTCTTTTCGTTGTGCTTTTTACCCATTTACGTTTCATTCGTGCAGCCCCATTCACGGGGTGAATTTCAGAGAAGAAGGATCAATCGTCATTACATAAATACTAATGGCGAAGAGAGAGAATGGATAACGCGAAGGGTAGGAAAGCCTGAGGGAATACGGTAGGACCTGTACGTTTGCTTTTAACTGGTTCTGCCTCAGAGAGAAGCTAGGAAGTGCGAATTATCACGGGATAATTAATTGCCAAGTCTCGAAGGTAAAGCATTTCTTACAACGAGACGAAAAGCCACTCGGTTGGGTTAAGGTAGTTCCTTCACTACGTTGCGGTGGGGATAGGTTTGTCGATGCGCGGGACCCAAGAGAGTTAAGCGAAGCAGATACTTCCGCCACTAGCGCTCTACCGTATTTAGCTTTAACTCACAATATCGCAAACACTAAAACGCAAACCATTCTCAATCTTTTTTTTATAGCATTTACGTGTTACGCTTCTGTAAAATATTCTCGTTTTCTTTTTATTTCTACACCGAGAGAAAAATATAGTACTCATTCTTAGATTTGTATAGTAATCGGATCCAAAGTGGAAAAATGACATTTTTTTCCAGACACATACAAAGATTTACTAGGTGTCCCCTGTTGTACTATTTACGCTAAATAGTACAGCGAACGATGCCTAGTAAATCTCTGTATGTGTCTGGAAAAAATACCATTTTTCCACTTTGGATTCCGATTACTATACGAATCTGGGAATGAGTACTATATTTCTTCTTTCGGTGTAACATGACAAGTAGATTTTGTAAATCTAATTATATTCCACGGATGTGTAGAAAAAATGTTCAATAGTATGTGCGCCAAGTTTTGACAAATTCTCTCATAAAGCCATTCCGTGCAGGTACCTTAATTGATCGAGAGAAGGCCTTGAATCTTTGGCTCTATATGTTGTAGTCGAGACGCTGTCAATAGCGTGAGTGGTAATAGACAGATATGGATGATTTTCCAAGTGGATGGCATTCAATCAGAGCAAAGTGTCAATATGACTGTCGGTTGAACGGACATAGCCAGAAACCATCGATTGTGCAAGACAACCACAATCGTGCAGCATGTAGGGTAATCGAAGACCCGTATTGATAATCCTTCCCCTCAATTTGGAAATGTCTGCCGATTTCCTATCGAACTCGGACAATAATCCAATAAGTAGTTCCGCCACTGTCTCAGCAATTCGATTCTAACTTGATTGGCTCGACAAATTTCTTTTCCAGGACTCACCAGATAAATACATGTTTTTTTACCCGAATATAACAATGTCCCTTCGTTCTTAATGATAGACTTACAAAATACTTGAAGCCGAAAATAGTTAGATTTCAAAAATAGAATGTGATTTTTTAAATAAAATGCGATTGTGTACACCGAGAGAAAAAGTTTCATTGATTCACGGAAATCTTTGCCAATGAAATGAAATACTTGAATTTCAATACTATCTTTTCTTTGAATGATCTCAAACTCAATGAAAAGTAGTGACATTGATTCGAAGAAACATTTCTTTAAACCAATCAACCTTTTTCATTGATTTCAAAGATATCGTCTCTGATTCAATGAAACCTTCTTCTTACCAGCTCAAAATTTCGAAACCTATTTTTTCCTGAAGTACGCGGCAGATAAAGCTCAAATTTTGTGAGTATGTAAGGAAGCACGGCAGAAATAGGCTAAGCTTCTGGCTCCTCGAAACTCGAAACCGTTTGTTCGGGAGAACCGGAAAACAAAAAAGTGAGGTTAGGTGCGAGAGAGAGATCAATGAAAACGTTTCTTTGAACCAATGAAAACGTATCTTTAAAACAATGAAACTGTTTCTTTATTATATGCTCACTAAGTAAATCTTTATTTACAGGCAATGAAATGTTCTCTTTGAAATTCAAATGCACTATTTCATCGAAATCAAAGAAATATTTCGTTTAAATCAATGAAAAAGAAATCAATCCACCCATTTCTTTGGCGGCAATGAAATCTTTTCTCTCGCTATATGGTCATGCTGGATATCATGCCTAGTCGTATCTGGTTGTGTCTGGTCGTGACTGATCGTGTGGAATTAAGTCTGAATATTATCATTCTGCGTGGATCAGCATCATAAATGCGATAATAGATGTGTCTACGAATAAAATTTCCTCTTTATATTGGTAATCTATAATTCTTGAGATAACACATCGTTGAACCTAAAGCTTGGAAGTAACGTTCCAAAGCTTACTGCACTCTCGTATCCAATCGAATTTCTGGCACAGCTTCAAATGCGCCGTACATATGTGTGTATATATATACATGCATATACATTAGGACCACATTGTCTTCTCTCATGGGATTGATTACAAAATCTGTTTGGAGAAACGATTGCCGCAGGGGAAACAATGTCTCGAGCAGATATGAGAGACTTTGAGTTTCAACCGAGTTATCGATTTCGCGTAAGGATGGCAGGAAGGTTGCGTCGAAGGAGAAACAGAGCACCATTCGCTAAGGGGTATAAAGGATGGCGTAGAGTAGCCTGAGGCATCAGGAAAATAAAGTACGAGATATACAAGGGGTCTGACTGTATTATTTATCAGGAGTTTATTTACATTTCTACTTTCCCTTTTTCCATACTCCCTGCAGTGGTCTTTGTGGACCTACGCAAAACTCAATCCGTCAAAGCTGCTGTCATCGTTTCGCTAGACTCTTGATCTTTATTACTCATAGCTTTTGAATAGCCATAGGGTTTTTTTAGTTTATTACATTAATTTATAGATCAACTGTTCGAGGTTCACAATTGAACTTCACATAAAAACGTTGATAGCATTTTAGGATGATACGTTTTTCATTCACTTGGAACGAATAGCAAAAAATATCTACCTTCGAATTTTACAATCTATCATCATATGGTTGCGAATAATAATATTGTTTTCGTTTTTTAGTACCCAAACATTGTATTCCTTTCTCTGTATTTACAACATTTTCTATTCATTTTGCAAAATAATTTTCTTAGCTACTTTTATGAATTAGAGAAAGACTACGTTTATGAATTATTTAAGAAATAGAGGCTGGATAAAGCTTTGCTGCTATGAAAAAATTAAAATTTTTTCGTTTCAGCGGTACACTGAGTTCTACATTTTCCAAGGCAAGCAGAAAGAAAAGTAGCACGCTCGCTTCGTATGTAGAGAGAAGGAGACTTTGGGTCTAATTAGTTCAGAATGAGAACTGAATAAATAGAGATGTTTGTTCGTTGCCAATGTCATATTCGTAAATCACGTAAAACCGAAACTGATTAGATTTTTTTAAATACAGTGAAAAAATCGGTTTATGTCTGATCGCGTCTGACCATGTCCGGCCATATCTGACTACCCATGGAGAAATTTCGACGGAGATCCAGCTGGATCCTGTCTGGTATTCCCATCTTCCGGTCGGAATCCAGTTGGTGATCGGATCGGATTCCAGATATGGCATGTAACGCGCGGAAACTGGGATCCGATTCGATGGCTGAATGGATTCCAGCCGTTAGAATGACATACTAGGCTGGATCCACCTGGATTCCTGTCAAAAATTCTGCACGGGCAGCGACGAGAACGCGTCTGAGGACACATGAACCGCACACATTGTTACAATCACGTGAGTTAAGGTAAAGTTTTTCGTACGTGTATTCTACAACATTTTATTACATAAAGGGTGAAGTAAAATTAGTTCCGCATAAATCGTCGAGTAACGGGAAGACGATCTGGATTCTGTTCAGAATCCAAGTATAACCCCTCTTAGGGTAACCCCAACAAATCCCGATGAAAGGTATACAGCTCGTCGTTCAGAATTGCGACCCGATCCGAAATCCATCTCGATTCTAAATAGGCCGGCTCTTTTAGGGTAACCCTAGGAAATCTATTTGGGATCTATTCAGATTCCAAGTTGGATAACCCATTTATGGAAACCCGAGCCAATCCCGACCAGGATCGAGTTTCAAACTGGGACGCCCAGACTGAATTCTACATGGGTATTTCTGACCATGTCTGACCATATCTTACCATGTCTAACCATGTTTGGTTATGTCTGAGTGATTTACAATATTTTCTATCAATTTTCAAAATAAATGATGTTAGCTAATTTCATCATATTAGTTCATTATAACTATATTGAGTTAACAGACACTTTTGTTTATGAATTATTTGAAAAAATAGAGAGACTTGATAAAAATTCTTTCATTTCTGCCGTACGTGGGGTTCTACATTTTGCAAGGCAAGCAGAGAGAAAAGTGGCATGGTGGTTTCGTATGCAGAGGGAAGAAGACTTTGGATCTAATGAGTTGAGAATAAAAAATGTAACGGCCGGTGTTAAGGGTGCGGGGAGCGTGAGTGAGTTCGTATTTGACAGACTTTGCCAGATATATAGCGAAGCGCTGGTATTCACGATCCACGCGCACACAGACACCCATATTTTATACTTCTACGAGGATAGAAACCCGGGATAAGGATCAAAGGAATCAAAGGATTTCCATCCTAACCGCACCGGAGCTTCCAAACGCGTCATTCCGCGCTATATGCACACGTCACTGGAAAACTCCTCTCCTGCGCATCTCTCAGATTCTTCAACCACGAATACTCTGTGGAAATGTCATCCATCGCTGTACCTTGGAAATAATCTCAAGCCCCAGTTACTTTTGTGGTTGCAAGTGGAGATAGAGACTTTTCTTTAGAAATTTTGCTAAAAACAATTCATTTATATATTCATGTATCAGCTAGTCACACTCAGAAAAATAAGGACACATTGTTAAAAATATTTAGTGTAATTTTCTATTAGGAATAAAGAGACTCTTTTACAGAAACTGATATATTAATATTGATATGCAAGTGAGATGTAAAATTACAGTACTTGCTACTAAATTCTATAAGAATTAGGAAATGTAATATAGATATTTGCAACTTTATTACACTCGTATATTAAATTTAATATATCAGCTGTTGAATTTAATTGCCGGTTATGTAAATTTGCAAACATATTTAACAGTGCAGTTTTGATAGTGATTAAGTCACAACTATGTATTGGCTCATTCAATATAAAAAAAATTATAGGTTTAGTCAATGTTTATGGTATGTTCAATGATATTGATATTTTCCGATTTATCTCATTCCACATCTTACTCAAACTATAAATAAATGAATTTTTCGGATGGAAATGCATTAGCACTGTATAATTCTTTATCTGTAGATTCACTGTTAAAAATGCAAGAGTATTTAATATACAAAACGATATGAGATTTACGAAACGGGTTTATAAATTTTATATTAATATACTGTTATTGTAAATTTAAGAATAGTATGAGAATTCTCCGATACAAGTATTTGAAAATTACAGTACGTGAGTATTGGAATCTTCATTTTAATATACAAATATTGTATTTGTCAATGTCGAATGCATCTGAATGCATCTTTATATACGGTATATTAATTTTCAAAAAAAAATGTTTTACATTGTTAAAAATGCAAGTGAATTTAATATACCAAACGATATGACATTTACGAAACGGGTATATGAATTCCATATTAATATACTTTTATAGTAAATTTAAGAATAGTATAAGAATTCTCCGATACTGGTATTTGAAAATTACAGTACGTGAGTATTTTAATAAGCAAATATCGTATTTGTCAATGACGAATGCATCTGAAAATTAATATAACGGTATAGTATATACATCCGAGTTTTGTATACTATATATTAATTTTCAAACAAACATTTTTTACCGTTTACAATAAGCAATATTTTTTAAAAATCACACACAGAAATATAGTGAGCATGTTACAAAAAAAACGCAATACATAAAATAAATACGTGGCGTTTTTACAATCGAGTAAATATAAAAAGAAAATACTTGAAAAAATATTGCATAAAGTGACGGGTGCATTGTTTGTATACCGAGTTTTACTGGGTCAATGCGTCTATCCAGTACAAGTGACGCCCGCATAAAATCCAGGTGTTGGTAACACGATCAGCGATTCGGGTCGAACGCTATCACGGTTCGATTACGAAAAATAGTGTCTTTACTCGTGTGCACGTAAAGCAAAAAGAAAAAAAAGAGGACGCGTGTAAAGAAGGGTCGAGCCAAGTTTTCACCATTCAAGGGGTGAATAGAAATGCATTCAGCATGCGATTACGGAAATAGCTTACACACTTTTATTACAATTTTTTTTATTTCTATTACCACTTTACACATTTGGGTATTCCGATTTATAGTTTTTTCCCTTAGATGGCGCAAGAAATGTAGAATATTTCATACATACTTATTACCATATCTGGTAGTGGTAAGAAACATAATGACATGTGAATAAAAGCGTATGAATAAAAACGTCGGGGCATAAAAAACTACGATAAATGATGTATAAATTTGTTTATCGTATGTATAAATAAAATAAGCAAAATTTGATACGTATATTTAAGGTTCTATATATTTTTTATTTATTTGGGAAATCGCATTGAGAGCCAAATTTTCGCTCCTAAAAAAGTTCGAACTTAAAATTAAACTTCACGTCGGTCTCAGGATTGATCTTAAAAACAATTAGTTTTTAATTTCCGTTTTTGATAATTAAGATTAATCTTATGTAAAAACTGAAGCTCGATTTTTCAAGGTAGATATAAATTTGAACATTATGCTTAAAGTGGATTTTTAGGTAGATCGTAATTTCAAAATTAAGTTCGGTCTTAAGAAGTATCGAAACTTCAAATTTAATTTTAATCTTACGGTGGATCTTGACTTCAAGTATAATCTGAACCTTGATTTCAAATTCAAGTTCGATCTTATTGTGGATCTTGAGTTCAAACTCAAATTTTATCTTAAGGTCGCTTGAAACTTTAATATTAAGCTCGGTCTTAAGAAGGATCTCAACTTGAAATATAATCTTAATCTTGACTTTAAATTTACTGACTTAATCTCAAATTTAAGTTCAATTTTAACATGTATATTGACTTCAAATTTAAATCCGATCTTAAGGTCGACTTAATCTTCAATATTAAGTCCAATTTTACGCCTTAAAATTTTGCACAAATAAAACAGCGGCTAATATTTAAAAAAAATGCATGTATAAACACTGCATAAATATCTACTTGAGGGGGTGAAGTACAGTTGCTCGGAGGGGTCATTACAGATGTTTTCACGCAGCGCGCAATGTACACTAACGAGTATCCTAATGAAAATGGTAATATTGCTCTCAACAGTCATGCGAGAGAAGAAAAGAGGGAGAGATATGATGGAAAGAGAGATGGGGCTAGAAGGAAAGAGATATACAAGCGTTGGTACGCATAGTAATTAGCCTCGTCTCTTCACGAGCGTGTACACGCCGTAACGAGAGTAGTTAGGTAGGCATGTCTCGCGCTTCGTCGAGTTATGAGCAAAAGGTGATTCGCTTATTCCATCTTGTTGGAGAATCGAGAGATGCTTTCTCTCTTTACTTTCCAGATATTTTGTCATATTCCGCGTATATCCAGCACGAGGAAAAATATATAAGTCGAACCAGAAATATTCCGAGAAATGCAAGCGTAAAAAAATGTATTAAAATGGAAAAGTTTGAAGGTGTTTGATTGCAAGGGTGTTTCTCATTTAAATACATCTACTTTTTTCAATAATGATCGTCTGTCAAGTATATTAATACATATAATTTAAAATAATGATTCTCGGATTTCACTTTCCAAACGATTCAAATTACTCTCTCCTTTCCGACGATATTCATGAAATTCCATATTTATCAATACGGGAAAACATATACTTCTCAGACAGAATGTAATCCTGAGATACTTTAATTCAAGCGTAAATGTATTCACTGAAAATGTAGTAGAAGGAATAAATTGAAATTAATGGCTACAAAAGAGGAGAGAAGGCAACTCCCCTACTTTTCATAATAGCAATCGACTTTCCGGAGTATCAATATAAAATATTGGAAAGAAACCATTCGCCCACTTCACCTTTCAGAAAAATCAAAAGATTCTCTCCTTTCCGGCCTTTTCTTGTAATATTCCATTTATATCCATACGGAAAAATATATAATTCTCGAAAGAGGATATACTCTGGGAAACTTTGACTTAAGCATAATAAAAAATTGACTGAAAGAAAAAGTTTAAATTAGCTGCCGCAGAAAGGGATGGAGGGGTGAGTTCCATATTAGCGACTCTCTTGTTCTTAGTAATCCTTAAACCCCTTAAATCCTTGCTAGTAATCCTTAAACCGTAAATCTTTAATTTTTTTTTATATTTCTGAGAACCTTCTTTTTCCAGTCTTTAGGCATTCTTTAAAAAAATAAATGTGGAAAACCAGTGAAAATAATTATTGAAAAAAAATGGATGCTCTTGTAACTCTACAGTTTTTAGACATTCTTTAAACAAAATAAATGCGGAAAAGTAGTGATAAAAATGATTCAAAACAAAGAAAAATATAGTGCTTTTGGTACTTTTATGAACTAGCAGAAATTTAAAAAAGATTTAATAGGTTGATTGAACATCACATTTTACTGTGAATGATGAGATCCAAATAGTAATAAATCAATGAAAAAAATATTATAATTTGTTTTACTGATTTTCGTGTTTAAAATAATTTTTTAAAATCACTACGGATTTTTCTCTACTCACTTCTCAAGGCGATTCTCCCTTTACGACGTTTCTGTGATACCCTGCTATTTTTCCCCAACGCAAAAAAAGATACAACTCTCGGAACAGGAATTATTCCGAGAAACTTTCATGTTAGTGTACAAAATGTATTTACAAAATTTTTATTAAAAAGAAAAAGTTTGAATTACTGGCATACAAAGTTAAAGGGGGCTTAGGGGCACGGATGGGGAGGGGGGGGGGGAGGGGTTTATTTAATATTAGTGACTCTGCTGCTCTTATTAATAGCAATCGTCGGTCGAGAGTGTTAATATACAGGGTTGAGGAATGAGTTGAGTTGAAAATTAATTACAACGAGTTGGGTGAGTTACGATCCTCGTGCTTTGTGTAGCTATCAACTTTGCTGTTGCTCGAAAACGCTTGGAAACTCTTTCGCTTTGACCGGAATAATATTTCTCCGTGAGCTATACGCGACTCGTCCGCGTGGACTTTTATATTATCCCTTAGCAATCAAGGAAGCGGCTCAAGCGTCACGTTCACAACGATTATTCTTACGCCCCCTTGATTCCATCATGGCCTTGCAAGACCACAGAAAGCTTATAGGAAAAGTTTGTCGGATTCGTAATTTTATAGCCCACAGCCGCGCACTGCAAAGCCGACTGGCAAAACCTAGTTTTAATTTTCTATAGCTCGATAAGCCTGTATTTTACAAAGATCTCTCCCCCCCCCCCCCCCCCCCTCCCCCCATGGCACAAGTCTGCAACACTCGAATATTAAAAATAAAAACCTCAGAAATGAATCTAGCAGACATGAAATTTCAGATAAATTTTTAGTCAATACAACAACATCTTGTCAATAATATAATGAATAGTTATTTCTTGGTAATAACAGTAAGTATTTGAGTAATGCTCTCACTAAAGAAATGTGTACAATTTATTTTATTTTTGAATTCTGAATTTTAAAAAAATGTTAACAATATTTTGGGCGAGTCCAATACAAGTAATAATTTCTTAGTAGTACATTGAGAAAACGTTTCTGTTTGGCCAGCAAATCTTTTGTTATTGTAGTGACATTTTTTTGCTGTCCTAGCAAAAAGATTTGTTAATCTAGAAAGAAGATTTGTAAGATCAAACGATTTTTGAGTTAGGCTAGCAAATGTTATGTTATCAGCATTTTAAGAAAAAAAATGCTGACCCAGCAAAACCGTTTTCTCCGTGTAGTTGTATCAAATTGATTACTGTTCGCAAAATGAAAAAATTAAAATAATAAATTTTAAAAATTTTAATTTTTTTTATTATTTTGTTATTAACCTAAGTTCTTCAGATTTTTTAAAATGCATGTGGGTTTTTTTAAATAAATAAATAAATAAATCTATTACATACTTTAGAATTGTGTACCTTAATTAGTTATTTGTTATTCATTATATGACGTAATAATTATTTTTTAAAGACCCATGTCATTTTTTTTAACTCTTTTTCCTCGACACATTTTTTCCTCGGTCTAAAGCGTTCGAACAGAAAATAAAACAAGGCTGCAAAGTAGAACTTTGCAAATTGCTTTCTCATTATTGTTGGATTTTTACAAATCTACCTCTATGTGGAAGCATGCTAATCTATTTTGGTTTCCTCATAGAGGAAGCTTTGTAAAAATCCAACAATAATGAGGAAGCAATTTGCAAACTTCTACTTTGCAGCCTTGTTTTAACAAATTTTAAATGGCATTAGTTTAGAACCCCTCGACAGATTCTCGCCAGATTCGAACTGATGCTTAGTTTACTCACACTCTACTTGTGGACCAAATATGAGCCCGATATCTTAAAAATTGCGGAAGTTAGCGCACGATCAAAAAATTCAAAATGCCATAAATTTTAAACCCCTTAACGAATTGACGTCAAATTCACTCCCAAACTTTATTCAATAACAGCCCACTTGTGGATCAAATTTGAGCCCGCTATCTTAAAAATTGCAAAAGTTGGAAAACGAACAAACAATGTCAAACAATTTAAAAATGCCATAAATTGTGAACCTCTCACCGGATTGACACCAAATTTAATCCCAAACACTATTTGATAACAGTCCACTTCTGGTCCAAGTTTGAGCCGGATATTATAAAAATTTCGGGAGTTAGAGCCCGAGCTGACATTCTCCAAAAAATTCAAAATGCCATAAATTTTGAACACCCTGATGGATTAACTCCATATTTAATCCCATACTTTGTTTAAGGACAGTTTACTCGTGGTTCAAATTTGAGCCCGATATCTTAAAAATTGCGACGGCTATCGTGCTAACAAAAAATTGTGCACATATGCACACTAGGGCTGTTCAAAAAAACATAATTTTCTTATAATCGTTTGCTCCTGAAATGCTGTATTGATTATCACAATAAAAATGTTTTTGCGAAAGCTGGCAGTTGTGTGACGATATTAAATACTGCCGCATCAAGGCCAAAATTCATGAAAAGCGGCGATTTTTATAAATTTTTTTTTTACGTGGTGAAGCCCTCATGGAGATTGTGGTTGCTTTCGATACACTATGAAATTGTGTAAAGGCAGAAACATGTTCGATAATGTTTAGTACTGCCTCATCGACATTGAAGTTACCAAAATCGAAAAAGGAAATCCTTTAAAACATTGAAATATTCGTCTGCTCATCGACTATTTCGTACGATTTCAAATGAAAATACGGCTCTTGAAACGGGAGTCATGTATGATCATAATCATGATGATGATAAGCGATTTTCGAATTTTGGAAAACTGCGATATCAATGCGGCAGTACTAAATTTGATCATACAGGACTCCCGTTTCATGAGCCATTTTGTCATTTGAAAACGCGCGAAATAGTCGATGAGCAGATGAATATTTCAATGTTTTAAAGGATTTCATTTTTTATTTTGTTAACTTCAATATCGATGCGGTAGTAGTAAACATTATTGAACATGTTTCTGCCTTTACACAATTTCATAGTCTAACGAAAGCAATCACAATCTCCATGAGCGCTTCACCAAGCAGAAAAAAAATTTCTAAAAATCGCCGTTTTTAATGAATTTTGGCCTTGATGCGGCAGTACTGAATATTATCGCACAACTCCCAGCTTTTGCGAAAACATTTTTTTCGTGATAATCAATACAGCATTTCAGAAGCAACCGATTATAAAGAAATTATGTTTTTTTGAACAGCCCTAATGCACACACACACACATATACATATAGACATTTTTTCTAAACCACTTTTCTCGACGTTTTAGACCATTCTGAGTGTCCTGGTATGAAAATCTCGAAAAAAAAATTTTCACGAAAACAAAGCTTCCTCTATGAGGAAGCAAAACGCTCAATTTCACTAATAATGGAATAGCTGCCATCCAACTTCTTTTTTGTATTTATTTTTTACTCTCATAAAGTTTTAAATTGATGCAACTCTCAAAGGATGAGAGTGCTGTGTATTATGTAAAGAAGAAAGCTTTTCATCGACGCTGAGCGAGCTTATTAATCCAATACTCGTTGTACGATACGTTTTTTACGATAAAAGCTTGATCCTTTCGCACAAATCACCTTGTAGGTGTGGGCTTAATACGCACCAGGCTTTAAGATAGACTGCGCAGGTCGTTGTCAACTGTGACATGATATAAAATATGTAGAAAGTTGGGACACGAGATGGGAAAAACGTCAGGTGGCGAAGGAGGTCTTTCTTTGTGTATGTAACAGAAACGAGGTGAGCTCACGTAAACCGTAATGCCCCTCGTGTTTGACACCGAGTAGAACAACCGGAGTGTCGCCGGCGGCTTGTTCCCTCCTTGTGTGTTTTTTTTTTCTGCAAATACACCCATTTCTTTGATGGTGTTAAAATGTTTGCGAAGTTCACTATTGAGTATTTGCGCGTGTGTTAATGCTAAGAATATATATATATGTTTATATACTGGGAACCTCGACCCAGATCCAATTTCTTTAACAGCTCTTTTTTTTTACATGCTCCAAATAATCGAAAAGAATTGTACGAACGGAGCGATGATTACCAAACGTTCCCAGTAAATGCCAGAGAGAATGAAAATACCGAAGGGGCTTAATTTGAAGCCCTTAACCCTCTTTCCGAGCACTGTGAGACTTTCTCAATTTCAGCCAATCACGATCAATTTCCTTATTTTATGGAAGTGAACGTGAAGCTTCAATGTTAGCAGCGCAATTTTGGACTAGTCGAACAAGTGATCATATATTTTTTTACCGTCTTTTGAATTTCTGGTGACTTGATTGTCAATTTTTGAGGAATAATGCTTAGCAGCATTTTATTTTTATATTCACAAAGAATGGTTATTAATTTCTGTAATTTTTTAAGAGAATGAAAAATGCTAGTATCATAGTTTAATTATAAATATTGCGATAACAAAAATATCTGCAAATTCGCCAAATTACGATTTTTTTTTAAGTTCTTAAATTTTACCAAAAAATGCATAGTACTCAATTTTTAAATGCAATTAACAAAGTAAATCTGTTACTCTTGAAAACTGCTACTCCTATTTTACAATATTATTTATCACAGGCTGTGAACGGTTTTTGTACATGATAACTGATTAAGCCACTTGCAACAGTGCTTTTTTTCATGCACCCTTAATTTCCCTGCAAAGATTTTTCTTCTCACGTTTCCTCAAATAATAAGATGGTGAACTTTTGTCGAATATATGTCAATATCTGCCGCGTTCAGTAAGGGAGAAGTGGAGAAAACTCTCCGCAGTATGACACAAGGAATAGGTCGCCGATACTACTGGTTTTTGAGGTCGATATAATACAAGTAAAAAATTATTTGTAAAATAATTGACATTTTCATATTACGAAATATTTTCTGTCATTATTACAAAAAATATCTAAAATTTCGTCAAATTTACAGAATATTTTGGCAATTTTCTAAAATCATCAAAAACAGCATAAAACACAATCTTTAAAAATGGAATTACAAAAAAAATGTAATCACGAGAATTGACGACTTAGCAAATTAATTTTTTCACTGTCTGTGAACACACACTCAGAGAAAATTCTATCGTTGATAACTATAACGTGTAAGAGAGAAAGTATTGGAATCCAAAAAAATTCGTCTCTCAGATTTTGATGAAAATACATGTGTTGAGTGTTCCAGATTCCAAAATCTAGAATTCTGCATGTCCACAATAACTTTAGTAAAACTCTGTGGACCGCAGTGAAATTTGCTGTGTGCCTTCTGCATTTAAAATGTAGTTTTGGTATTGAAATCGAATCCAAAATCTTCACTGCTTCTGATCTTTACCTGAAATATTGAAAAAAATAAATGAATTTATTTATTTATTTTTGGACCGCAGGCTAATATAAAAGTTATTATGCTTTGGTATGATACATACAGATAGGATTCCCAGCAAATGAGCATTGAACAACAAGAGATTTAGTATAGAATATATTTTGTGGTCTTTTCAATCACTCACATAAGATTTTTGCAACTTTCTGTTGTGACAAATTTATATTGCCTGAAATATGGATTGTGTTACACATTCACTAAGCAAAAGAACTACTATCAATGATCTTGAGCAGTTTCCAATGAGAAATATACTATAAATCTTCACAACGTACGTTAGATTAAAAAGAAAGTAAAAATTGCAAGAAGAAAAAAAAATGTTTGAGGTTATTCACAGTCATGATGTTAGACACGCATGCACTTAACGTATCATAGTTTTTATCACTCGTATAGTATTTTATATGAATTCCAAATCCTGCGGAGGCCTCATACACACCCCAGATAGACAAACATACCGTGGAAGTATCCTATCGTGTCACTGTGGCAGCATAAACGCGTCACACAACGGCATGCTATGTCGGAGTTAACGTTGCGATGTACGTCCGAATTGAGCTATTATGTGACGGCATACCGTGCCGTGCAGGCTTAGTGGCATTCCATTGTCGCCATGCTGTAAACTCAGATCATATTTCCATGGTGGCATAATTGATCCATGTCGTGGTGTGAACGTCTGAGGTGTGAACGTCATTCTGTTACTATGGTGTCTTTTTTACACAATTTAAAAAATGATAAATGCAGCACGGTGGCAGCATAATGGTGACACGCTATGTGCTGTGCTAAAAGTCGTTATGGATATTTTTTATTGTCAGCTAGATATTTTCAGTTTTAGTTTGTTCAGTTTTTTCCTTGTCTAACATTTCAAATTCCGAGTCAAAAGAATAAGACAGAACAGATTCTTTTATCTTCTTCAATATTAAAGGGTTGGTAAACCCAAGAAGTTTGACACATTCAAAGAGTAGACCCCTCGTGTGTAGTCGAACACAGGAGAACTTTGCATTCTTATATACGCTCAGGCTTCAAAACACTTGAGAAAAACGCTCCGTCCGTTCGCCATCTAGCGGAGAATTAGGCACCAGTGTTTCGTATGATACCACTAGATGGCGAACGGGCGACGCGTTTCTCGCAAGCGTTTTGAAGCCTCAACGTATATAAGAATGCGAAGCTACCTGAGTTCAACTACACACGAAGGGAAGGGATTCTTCGAATGTGTCAAACCTCTCGGGCGAACCAGCCGTTTAATATCGGAGAAGATAAAAGATTCTGTTCTGTCTTATACTTTTGACTCGCGATTTGAAATGTTAGATAAGAAAAAAAAACTAAAACATAATGCAAGTAACAGATACAAAGAAATAAAACGCTTACGATTCCTATCTGCCAGTAAAAAAAATCGATAACGACTTTTAGCACAGCATGGCGTGCCACCATTGTGCTGTCACCGTGCTGCAATTACCATCCCAAATATTCTGCAAAAATGGCACCATAGTAACAGAATGACGTTCACACCTCAGACACTCAGTGATACGACATGGAGCAATTATGGCACCATAGAGACATGATCTGAACTTGAAGCATGGCGACAGCCATGCTTCAAGTTCAGTTTAGTCCATGCTTCAAGTTACATTTTAAGTACCACAAATTGGCTTTGTCTTGGCGTCATGAAAAGATGGCACGGTATGCCGTCACATAATAGCTCAATTCAGACGTACATCGCTACGTTAATTCCACCATAGCATAAGATTCGAAACTTTTGGAATATGAATAACTGAAATGTAAATCCGACTTGTCAAACTATCGCAATGCCCACAATAATACCACCAAACCTGAAGAGAGATGTGAAGTGAAGGCGCGAGCATCGAACTCGAATTTAAAAACGCATTCTTGACAAATTATACCGACAAATGTAGATTATAATTAATGTGCGAAATTCACAAATTTCTATTCGTGTAGTTAGTCACTATATCCCAATAAATTCGCGATAAAAACTTCACGCCAATAATGGATGTGATGAGAAAGTCACGTGTACTCCATAAGTACTTTTATGTATAACCATAAAATATTGGTCGCAAATATAAAAACACAGTTACACATTTTCTTGTAATTACCGCAACTACAAAAAACAAGGATGCAAAGTAGAACCTTGCACATTGCTTCCTCATTATTTTTCGCTTCTTACAAAGCTACCTCTATGAGGAAGTATGTTATTCAATTTTTGGCTTCCTCATAGAGGAGGCTTTGTAAAACGCGAAAAATAATGAAGAAGCAATGTGCAAGGTTCTACTTTGCATCCTTGTTTTAATTAGATAAATATACATGTTGTGGATTTGCTTTTTCTATTTCGTTTTTACGTTATTTCGTGATTATTAGAGCGTTTCCGAAAGTGAATGTGATAATGTATATTTTAAAAAATAATTCAACATTCCATAAAATCAAAAATTTCATAGCGTTCGGCACTAAATTATACATATATAATGGCTGAATATTGTTTCATTTATATACAAAATTTAAGCTCGCTATCTTAAGTCTTGCAAAAGTTACAATAGAGCTATAATGTCAATTTTTTGAAAAATTCAAAACATCATAAAATTTTAACGGTTCAACCGATCTTAACCAAATGCAATAGCGATCACCGGCGTATGAAAACTCACATTCATACCAATTTTAAGATCAATATCTCGAAAATTGAAAGAGTTATCGCGTAAATAGACATTTTTCAAAAAATTTAAAAACGCGTAATAATTTAACGATGAAACGGATTTTAACAAAAATATGTATGGACGATGAGGCTTGATCCCTCTATCTATGGTCCAAATTTTAGCTTGATATCTCAAGGCATGCCCGAGTTATAAAGGTTTACATTTCTCGATCGTGTAACATACACACATACACACACACATACAGACATTTTTTCTAATTCACTTTTCTCGACGTTTTGGCTCATTCTGAGTGTACTGACATGAAAATCTCGAAAAAAAAAATTTCATGAAAACAAAGCTTCCTCTATGAGGAAGCAAAAACGTGTTGAATAAAAAATGAATAGCTGTCACTTCGTCAACCAGGACTTCCCGAATTTCTCTAGGTACAGTTTTCTTAAATTTCAACCAATTAAAATGCTTAGAACATGCTTAATTTACCGGAAAAGATTTTTTTTCTCGCGTTTTCTCAAATAATTAATAGAAGGGTCAAGTCTTATCGAATATAATGTCGAGATCTACCGATTCCCGAAAGGGTTCGTCTGCGTCGTTGTTCCCGGTGGACCAATCTCGTGAGAAATTTCCAAAGTGGTGAAAACTCCACGTAGCACGACACAAGGGACAGGTTGGTGGTACTACTGGCTTGGCAGGTTGGTACTCTGCTACGCAGACCCAAGTTGACAGGTGAATTATTCACGATGCCACGGGAGCCTCTTGCTTGCCCTTCCGAGACTTCACTTGGCCACGCTGCTTTCCTGTGAATATTCTCTCGCGCATAGGCTGAAGTATATAAACTCTGGGGTGGCAGCAAGAGCTTCAACGTCGTCATCGTCCTCCCACCACGATGTATGTATCTCCTCCTTCTTGTCCTCCACTTCCAACGATGTTCTATCGCGAGTTCTGCACTCTGTAGTAGAATTCACCCAAGCCGACAAGCTTTCCCTCCTAAAGGCCCGACTGAGCGACTCTACGTTACTGCAGCAGTTTTAAACTTCTCGCAAAACTTGCGTAGCACATTTCAGCATAGCTTGCTGAGAGCAAATGTTAAAGCTGACGTTTATATGTTTTCGACACGAATCCATATAAACGACAAATTTCTCTTAAGCTTTATCCTATGAGCAGAATGAAAGTGTTGTCAACTTTTTGCAAAACTAAAAAAGGTTCACTAATACAATTTTTATAGTAGGAATTGGAAATGGTTAGTGTAATCTGGCGAACAGGAATTATTCGTCAATACAACATTTTAATCCAATGTTTATTTTTTGAATGTTTAAATAAAGTTCGAATGTCAAAAAGATATTGTAGAATTTAGAAATTGTTTTGTTGTAAATTGAAATTTACATTTTTTATTGTTGTTACAAATTAATTAAAATATAAAATGTAGGACGAAAATTTGTAGTTAAATAATTTTTGTTGAAAGTAGTAAAACAAATTGTAGAAAATTGCGTATTTTGATTTTACAAAATATTTTTGTCATGTACGCAGAAAATATATTCTTTTACTTCTGATTTTATTTAAAAATCCATAAGATACTATAGTTTGATTGCCAAATTAATAAAATAAAATTTTTGTTGGTACTTTAATTTAACGAGCCATTTTTACTGTGAATCCGAACGTAAAAAAAACATATGCAGATGATTGGGTTAGCAAATGTTATTGTATAGTCTAAAAATTCATGTTAGCACCGTGTATCAGCCGAATTAGACCAATTAATCTTTTTTCAGTGTAGTTCAATATTTTCTTACGTGAAAAAAAGTGAAAAGATACAAGAGATTTACTAAGAATATATTGTTTATGCTGAATTGAAAATGTATAGCATTTTCTGCACTCTGGAGTAGAATTCACCCAAGCCGACAAGTTTTCCCAACTAAAGTCCCAACTGAGCGACTCTACGTTACTGCAGCAGTTTTAAACTTCTCGCAAAACTTGCATAGCACATTTCAGCATAGCTTGCTGAGAGCAAACGTCAAAGCTGACGCTTATATTTTTTCGTCACGAATCCATATAAAAGACAAATTTCTCTTAAGCTTTATCCTATGAGCAGAATTAAAGTGTTGTCAACTTTTTGAAAAACTAAAAAAGGTTCACTAATACAATTTTTATAGTAGGAATTGCAAATGGTTAGTGCAGGTTCATCTGGCGAACAGGAATTATTCGTCAATACAACATTTTAATCCAATGTTTATTTTTTAAATGTTTAAATAAAGTTCGAATGTCAAAAAGATATTGTAGAATTTAGAAATTATTTTGTTGTAAATCGAAATTTACATTTTTTTTTGTTATTACAAATTAATTAAAATATAAAATGTAGGACGAAAATTTGTAGTTAAATAATTTTTGTTGAAAATAGTAAAACAAATTGTAGAAAATTGCGTATTTTCATTTTACAAAACATTTTTGTCATGTACGCAGAAAAGATACTCTTTTACTTCTGATTTTATTTAGAAATCCATAAGATACTATAGTTTGGTTGCCAAATTAATAAAATAAAGTTTTTGTTGGTACTTTAATTTACCGAACTATTTTTACTGTGAATCCGAACGTAAAAAAAACATATGCAGATGATTGGGTTAGCAAATTTTATTGTATAGTCTAAAACTTCATGTTAGCACCGTATATCAGCCGAATTAGACCAATTAATCTTTTTTCAGTGTAATACAATATTTTCTTACGTGAAAAAAAGTGAAAAGATACAAGAGATTTACTAAGAATATATTGTTTATGCTGAATTGAAAATGTATAGCATTTTATGCACTCTGGAGTAGAATTCACCCAAGCCGACAAGTTTTCCCACCTAAAGTCCCAACTGAGCGACTCTACGTTACTGCAGCAGTTTTAAACTTCTCGCAAAACTTGCGTAGCACATTTCAGCATAGCTTGCTGAGAGCAAACGTTAAAGCTGACGTTTATATGTTTTCGACACGAATCCATATAAACGACAAATTTCTCTTAAGCTTTATCCTATGAGCAGAATTAAAGTGTTGTCAACTTTTTGAAAAACTAAAAAAGGTTCACTAATACAATTTTTATAGTAGGAATTGGAAATGGTTAGTGTAATCTGGCGAACAGGAATTATTCGTCAATACAACATTTTAATCCAATGTTTATTTTTTTAATGTTTAAATAAAGTTCGAATGTCAAAAAGATATTATAGAATTTAGAATCTTTTTTGTTGTAAATCGAAATTGACATTTTTTGTTGCTGTTAAAAATGAGTCAAAATGTAAAATGTAGGACGAAAATTTGTAGTTAAATAATTTTTGTTGAAAGTAGTAAAACAAATTGTAGAAAATTGCGTATTATGATTTTACAAAATATTTTTGTCATGTACGCGGAAAGGTATTCTTTTACTTCTGATTTTATTTAAAAATCCATAAGATACTATAGTTTGATTGCCAAATTAATAAAATAAAATTTTTGTTGGTACTTTAATTTAACGAGCCATTTTTACTGTGAATCCGAACGTAAAAAAAACATATGCAGATGATTGGGTTAGCAAATGTTATTGTATAGTCTAAAAATTCATGTTAGCACCGTGTATCAGCCGAATTAGACCAATTAATCTTTTTTCAGTGTAGTACAATATTTTCTTACGTGAAAAAAAAGTGAAAAGATACAAAAGATTTACTAAGAATATATTGTTTATGCTGAATTGAAAGTGTATAGCATTTTCAATTCAGCTCAATTTTGAATCGAAAATGTATAGCATTTTCTGCACTCTGGAGTAGAATTCACCCAAGCCGACAAGTTTTCCCACCTAAAGTCCCAACTGAGCGACTCTACGTTACTGCAGCAGTTTAAAACTTCTCGCAAAACTTGCGTAGCACATTTCAGCATAGCTTGCTGAGAGCAAACGTTAAAGCTGACGTTTATATGTTTTCGACACGAATCCATATAAACGACAAATTTCTCTTAAGCTTTATCCTATGAGCAGAATGAAAGTGTTGTCAACTTTTTGAAAAACTAAAAAAGGTTCACTAATACAATTTTTATAGTAGGAATTGGAAATGGTTAGTGTAATCTGGCGAACAGGAATTATTCGTCAATGCAACATTTTAATCCAATGGTTATTTTTTGAATATTTAAATAAAGTTCGAATATCAAAAAGATATTGTAGAATTTAGAAATTGTTTTGCTGTAAATCGAAATTGACATTTTTCTGTTGTTGTTAAAAATGAATTAAAACGTAAACTGAAGGACGAAAATTTGTAGTTAAATAATTTTTGTTGAAAGTAGTAAAACAAATTGTAGAAAATTGCGTATTTTGATTTTACAAAATATTTTTGTCATGTACGCGGAAAGGTATTCTTTTACTTCTGATTTTATTTAAAAATCCATAAGATACTATAGTTTGATTGCCAAATTAATAAAATAAAATTTTTGTTGGTACTTTAATTTAACGAGCCATTTTTACTGTGAATCCGAACGTAAAAAAAACATATGCAGATGATTGGGTTAGCAAATGTTATTGTATAGTCTAAAAATTCATGTTAGCACCGTGTATCAGCCGAATTAGACCAATTAATCTTTTTTCAGTGTAGTACAATATTTTCTTACGTGAAAAAAAAGTGAAAAGATACAAAAGATTTACTAAGAATATATTGTTTATGCTGAATTGAAAGTGTATAGCATTTTCAATTCAGCTCAATTTTGAATCGAAAATGTATAGCATTTTCTGCACTCTGGAGTAGAATTCACCCAAGCCGACAAGTTTTCCCACCTAAAGTCCCAACTGAGCGACTCTACGTTACTGCAGCAGTTTAAAACTTCTCGCAAAACTTGCGTAGCACATTTCAGCATAGCTTGCTGAGAGCAAACGTTAAAGCTGACGTTTATATGTTTTCGACACGAATCCATATAAACGACAAATTTCTCTTAAGCTTTATCCTATGAGCAGAATGAAAGTGTTGTCAACTTTTTGAAAAACTAAAAAAGGTTCACTAATACAATTCTTATAGTAGGAATTGGAAATGGTTAGTGTAATCTGGCGAACAGGAATTATTGGTCAATACAACATTTTAATCCAATGGCTATTTTTTGAATGTTTAAATAAAGTTCGGATGTCAAAAAGATATTGCAAAATTTAGAAATGTTTTTGTTGTAAATCGAAATTGACATTTTCTTTTTGTTGTTAAAAATGAATTAAAATATAAGATGTAGGACGAAAATTTGTAGTTAAATAATTTTTGTTGAAAGTAGTAAAACAAATTGTAGAAAATTGCGTATTTTGATTTTACAAAATATTTTTGTCATGTACGCGGAAAGATATTTTTTTACTTCTGATTTTATTTAAAAATCCATAAGATACTATAGTTTGGTTGCCAAATTAATAAAATAAAATTTTTGTTGGTAATTTAATTTAACGAACTATTTTTACTGTGAATCCGAACGTAAAAAAAACATATGCAGATGATTGGGTTAGCAAATGTTATTGTATAGTCTAAAAATTCATGTTAGCACCGTGTATCAGCCGAATTAGACCAATTAATCTTTTTTCAGTGTAGTACAATATTTTCTTACGTGAAAAAAAAGTGAAAAGATACAAAAGATTTACTAAGAATATATTGTTTATGCTGAATTGAAAGTGTATAGCATTTTCAATTCAGCTCAATTTTGAATCGAAAATGTATAGCATTTTCTGCACTCTGGAGTAGAATTCACCCAAGCCGACAAGTTTTCCCACCTAAAGTCCCAACTGAGCGACTCTACGTTACTGCAGCAGTTTAAAACTTCTCGCAAAACTTGCGTAGCACATTTCAGCATAGCTTGCTGAGAGCAAACGTTAAAGCTGACGTTTATATGTTTTCGACACGAATCCATATAAACGACAAATTTCTCTTAAGCTTTATCCTATGAGCAGAATGAAAGTGTTGTCAACTTTTTGAAAAACTAAAAAAGGTTCACTAATACAATTCTTATAGTAGGAATTGGAAATGGTTAGTGTAATCTGGCGAACAGGAATTATTGGTCAATACAACATTTTAATCCAATGGCTATTTTTTGAATGTTTAAATAAAGTTCGGATGTCAAAAAGATATTGCAAAATTTAGAAATGTTTTTGTTGTAAATCGAAATTGACATTTTCTTTTTGTTGTTAAAAATGAATTAAAATATAAGATGTAGGACGAAAATTTGTAGTTAAATAATTTTTGTTGAAAGTAGTAAAACAAATTGTAGAAAATTGCGTATTTTGATTTTACAAAATATTTTTGTCATGTACGCGGAAAGATATTTTTTTACTTCTGATTTTATTTAAAAATCCATAAGATACTATAGTTTGGTTGCCAAATTAATAAAATAAAATTTTTGTTGGTAATTTAATTTAACGAACTATTTTTACTGTGAATCCGAACGTAAAAAAAACATATGCCGATGATTGGGTTAGCAAATGTTATTGTATAGTCTAAAAATTCATGTTAGCACCGTGTATCAGCCGAATTAGACCAATTAATCTTTTTTCAGTGTAGTACAATATTTTCTTACGTGAAAAAAAGTGAAAAGATACAAGAGATTTACTAAGAATATATTGTTTATGCTGAATTGAAAGTGTATAGCATATTCAATTCAGCTCAATTTTGAATCGAAAATGTATAGCATTTTCTGCACTCTGGAGTAGAATTCACCCAAGCCGACAAGTTTTCCCACCTATAGTCCCAACTGAGCGACTCTACGTTACTGCAGCAGTTTTAAACTTCTCGCAAAACTTGCATAGCACATTTCAGCATAGCTTGCTGAGAGCAAACGTTAAAGCTGACGTTTATATGTTTTCGACACGAATCCATATAAACGACAAATTTCTCTTAAGCTTTATCCTATGAGCAGAATGAAAGTGTTGTCAACTTTTTGAAAAACTAAAAAAGGTTCACTAATACAATTTTTATAGTAGGAATTGGAAATGGTTAGTGTAATCTGGCGAACAGGAATTATTCGTCAATACAACATTTTAATCCAATGTTTATTTTTTGAATGTTTAAATAAAGTTCGGATGTCAAAAAGATATTGCAAAATTTAGAAATGTTTTTGTTGTAAATCGAAATTGACATTTTTTTTGTTGTTAAAAATGAATTAAAATATAAGATGTAGGACGAAAATTTGTAGTTAAATAATTTTTGTTGAAAGTAGTAAAACAAATTGTAGAAAATTGCGTATTTTGATTTTACAAAATATTTTTGTCATGTACGCAAAAAAGATACTCTTTTACTTCTGATTTTATTTAAAAATCCATAAGATACTATAGTTTGATTGCCAAATTAATAAAATCAAATTTTTGTTGGTACTTTAATTTACCGAGCCATTTTTACTGTGAATCCGAACGTAAAAAAAAACATATGCAGATGATTGGGTTAGCAAATGTTATTGTATAGTCTAAAAATTCATGTTAGCACCGTGTATCAGCCAAATTAGACCAATTAACCTTTTTTCAGTATAGTACAATATTTTCTTACGTGAAAAAAAAGTGAAAAGATACAAGAGATTTACTAAGAATATATTGTTTATGCTGAATTGAAAATGTATAGCATTTTCTGCACTCTGGAGTAGAATTCATCCAAGCCGACAAGTTTTCCCACCTAAAGTCCCAACTGAGCGACTCTACGTTACTACAGCAGTTTTAAACGTCCCGCAAAACTTGCATAGCACATTTCAGCATAGCTTGCTGAGAGCAAACGACAAAGCTGACGTTCATATGTTTTCGACACGAATCCATATAAAAGACAAATTTCTCTTAAGCTTTATCCTATGAGCAGAATGAAAGTGTTATCAACTTTTTGAAAAACTAAAAAAGGTTCACTAATACAATTTTTATAGTAGGAATTGGAAATGGTTAGTGTAATCTGGCGAACAGGAATTATTCGTCAATACAACATTTTAATCCAATGGTTATTTTTTGAATGTTCAATAAAGTTCGGATGTCAAAAAGATATTGCAAAATTTAGAAATGTTTTTGTTGTAAATCGAAATTGACATTTTCTTTTTGTTGTTAAAAATGAATTAACATATAAGATGTAGGACGAAAATTTGTAGTTAAATAATTTTTGTTGAAAGTAGTAAAGCAAATTGTAGAAAATTGCGTATTTTGATTTTACAAAATATTTTTGTCATGTACGCAGAAAAGATAATTTTTTACTTCTGATTTTATTTAAAAATCCATAAGATACTATAGTTTGATTGCCAAATTAATAAAATAAAATTTTTGTTGGTACTTTAATTCAACGAGCCATTTTTACTGTGAATCCGAACGTAAAAAAAACATATGCAGATGATTGGGTTAGCAAATGCTATTGTATAGTCTACAAATTCATGTTAGCACCGTGTATCAGCCGTATTAGACCAATTAATCTTTTTTCAGGATAATACAATATTTTCTTACGTGAAAAAAAGTGAAAAGATACAAGAGATTTACTAAGAATATAATGTTTATGCTGAATTGAAAATGTATAGCATTTTCTGCACTCTGGAGTAGAATTCACCCAAGCCGACAAGTTTTCCCACCTAAAGTCCCAACTGGGCGACTCTACGTTACTACAGCAGTTTTAAACTTCTCGCAAAACTTGCATAGCACATTTCAGCATAGCTTGCTGAGAGCAAACGTCAAAGCTGACGTTCATATGTTTTCGACACGAATCCATATAAAAGACAAATTTCTCTTAAGCTTTATCCTATGAGCAAAATGAAAATGTTGTCAACTTTTTGAAAAACTAAAAAAGGTTCACAAATACAATTTTGTATGATAGGAAGTGGAATTGGTTAGTGTAGGTTAATCTGGCGAACATGAATTGTTCGTCAATACACTAACATTCTGATCCAAAGTGTATTTTATGAATTTTCAAATGAAATTCGAATGTCAAAAAGATTTTGAAGTAAAATAATTTTTACTATGATTCAGAACGTAAAAAAATATATGCAAATGATTGGGTTAGCAAATATTACTATATAGTCTAACAATTCATGTTAGCAGCGCGTATTAGTCGAATTAGACTAATTAATATTTTTTTCTCATGTGAAAAATAAGAGGAATAAAATTCAAGTGATCTACTAATAATATATTTTTTATGCTGAATTGGAAATGCAATAATACCAAACATAAAGAGTAATATTTTTGTGAACATTGTTTGTCTTTCTAATAATTTTTCCGGACTAATTTTCAATCCTTTTTGTTTTATGAAATGAACATAAATTTTAATGGGTGAATTATAGTTCTTAAAAGGGAGAGTATGAGAAAGATGCATCGACGTTCCTGCATTTTCAATATACGTATTTATGAGTCGATCGTGTGAACATGACGACGCCCTCGTATATCTGTGATCATAAGTATACCTGCTCGAAATCTCGAACTCCCTAAACCGAAATCTAATAACGTTGCGCAGTTTCCCCGGGGACAAAACCCTCCCACGTACATGTAAGCCCGCGTGATCCGGATGGATTTTGGCTTAGCCTGGACCAATATGTTGTATTTGTAAAAGACTCCAGTCAAAGCAGAATTTTTTCTCAATTCCAACATTGAAAAATAAAACAATACCCATTGTGAATGCATTTGTTTCGGTCGTGCGTATTAATGAACAGCCTGACAATTATTTTTCTTTCAGCCATTTATACTGCGTATAGTTTCCAGCAAAACCTTAAATATCAATAATTAGTTTTATATGAAATTGTTTAGAATTTCCTAATATTTTTGTATTTTTATAAAAAGCTAAACAAAAGGTCTTGCCATAAAAAATCATTAAAAAGTGTAACTAAAATGACGGTAATACAAAAAGGAATAGGCTACTTTTTCCCACTACATCCATTAGTAATACCTTTATAGAATAGGTCTATCTGTAAGTACAAATTCATTTTTAAAAAAATATTTTGACATTTTCTTGCCAAAGATATTTTCGACGAAAATTAAGATCAAATTATTTGTGTTATAAATAAACGAATTGATTTAACTCGAAAGTAACAGCATCGTTAAAAGATTATTCAGTATATTTGCGAAAAATGAAAAAAATTGAAATCCTGAAGACTAACAAATTTCTGGGATATTATTATTTTTTAATTTTTATTTTTAAAGTTTTATTTTTAAATCACAAAATTACAATTAAGAAAAAGGAATATTAAAACTGAGAAACAGTTGCATTAGCTATTCATTAGAAGAAAAAAAAATAATTTTCTGATTACCAGCATAGAAAAATATTCAATCCTTTATGCTTGAGTTTTTCAATCGTGCGTATTGATAATCAGACTCTCGTCTATATTTCTTAACGCCATTTATTCAGAGTGTAGTTTCGAGCAGAACTGACGGTGGAAACGCGAACCACACGTTTGTACGACTCACTTTGTCTCGGTTTAGCTCGTCACATGTCGTCGCCATTGGTGGCGTGTTCACCCAGCAATGTCTGAATAAACAGCTTCGCAGCAGACGGAACGTACCTTGGGACACATTATAACTATAGAATGCATACAGGTGGGCACACAACATTGAGAGTTTAACTCGAGAGATATCCAACGTGAGAATAACGCAGTAAGGATTGTTAATGTTTGCTTAGAACGTATCCGAAGCTATCATAAATATAGGAAACTAGAGCAAAGTCTGGAGTAATTATACGTTGTAGCTAACAAATGTAATTAGTTCTAATGTACATAGCTTACTGACACCGATCCAAACAATTGTCTCGCATATATTACAGATGAGGTGGACGTCATACTTACACTGTTTTGTACTTACAAAACAGTAAAGGTAATATACGCGCATTTACTTAAATGCGCGTATATTACCTTTTAATGTCAGTCATAATTCACTCTTGCTTCATAATTATTTGACACCGCAAGTTGACCGAAGAAATTAAGAGTAAAAACTAATATTATCCTTATGAAAACAGAGGTTATTGTTATTTTCGTTTTTAAGGAAAAATAATAGTCTAGACATCAAGTGGTTCATGTGTAGCCGCTAAAATTGCATAAGATCAGTCTTATGCAAATATTATTTTCTTTACATTATCTGAATTGTTCAGACGATTCATATAATGTAAAGAAAATAATAATTTTTTACAAAAAGAGAAAAATATTCCTCCTGTAAAAAAAATGCCAACGAATTTGATTTTTTCTTTCGAGGGCGATGAAGACATTTTCGAGAAGATTTAGCGGACATACAGAGAGATCACAGTTCAGCGGTCGCATTGGATATGGAACGGACACGACCCCGGTTTCGTTCAATCTTTTATCCTATATCCATATACCAACATATTCTGTCGCAGTCGTTCTTGCCTGGGTTGAGATTAAATTTCCAGATCTCTGTAGGTCTTCGCGACCCTCCGGAAAGTGGCCATATTCGTGGTCGTCCTCTCAAGCACCACACGTTTTTCCGAGTCTTGGCTTTTCTTTGGTGTGGTTGAAGTTTTGGCGAAATGCCCGGGGAAACTATATTCTGCAGCATTGCTCCTTCCGGTATCGTTTTTCTCTGCTAGTTCTGGCCTCTGCGATCTTCGTGTCGCTCCGTCCCGCGAAAATGTGAATCACCCGCAGAAGTTATTCATTCTGGTACTCCAGCTAACGTTTTCAGTTTCAGATTATGAAATGAGCTTTTTTATATCTTGAATTCGTTGGATTTATAAACATTATGCTTACATAATATTATCGAAATTTGTATGAATAAAGCGGAAATTTTGTGTGTATTTAAGTTTGTGCTTAATGCGGGGGATCGTCAGTGATAGCATGGGTTCTCAGAGAGAGTGACTCGGAAGGATAGGAAGGTTTCCGAGGGATAGGAAGGTTTGAGAGGGATATGATGGTTTCCAAGGGATTGGAAGGTTTCCGAGGGTTAGGAAGATTTCCGAAAGATTGGAAGGTTTCCGATGGATAGGAAGGTTTCCGAGGGACTGAAAGGTTTCCGAGGGATAGTATGTTTTTCAAGGGATAGGAAGGTTTCCGAGGGATAAAAAGGTTTCCGAGGAATATGAAGGTTTCCGAGGGATAGGAAGGTTTCCGAAGGATAGGTTGGTTTCCAAGGGATAGGAAGGTTTCCGAGGGATCGGACTGGTTCCAAGGGATAGGAGGGTATCCGAGAGAAAGCGGGGTCCCGAGGGATAGGAAGGTATCCGAGGGAAAGAGGGGTCCCGAGGGATAGGAGGGTATCCGAGGGAAAGAGGGGTCCCGAGGGATAGGAGGGTATCCGAGGGATTAGAGGGGCCCCGAGGATTAGGGGATGATATCCGAGAGATAAGAGGGTTCCTGAGGAATAAGAGGGTTCCCGAGACATAAGAGGGTTCCCGAGACATAAGAGGGTTCCCGAGGGATAAGAGGGTTCCCGAGGCATAAGAGGGTTTCCGAGGGCTAAGCGGGTTCCCGAGGGATAAGAGGGTTCCCGAGGGTTAAGATGATTCCCGTAGGTTAAGATGGTTCCCGTAGGTAAAGAGGGAACTCGTAGATTAAGAGGGGTCCCAAGGTATAAGAGGGGACAGGACTAGGGACAGGAGGGTATCTGAGGAATAAGAGGAGTCCTGAGGAATAGGGATTCTCGAGCGATAGGTTGGCAATGGTCATGAGAGATATGGAATTCCGAGAGAAAAGGGTTAGATAGGTATTCCCGAAAGAAGTAGTTCTCGAGAGTTAGGGGTACACTTGAGATATGGGGTTTGCTGATTGATAGTGAAGGTTCCGAGCGATAGAGGCCCCGAGGGGGTTCTGACAGACAGGAAAGGAACCGAGGAGGTCCTAAGAAACAGAAGAGTTCTCGAAAAATAAGGTGTCCATTAATTTTTTAATTAAAAAAATATATATATTATCACATGTAATTTTTTTCTTCATGAAATAAAAAATTTCATCATATTTTTGAGTGGATTTGGCCGAAATCTATTACTTACTACTACTGTGAGCACGCGATCCACGATGACCTCTGCTAGTCTATAATATGTTAAATGGATTTGCGGATACCAGATTCTCATACCGACTCACATCGTGTTCCAATTTTAAGTGCCAATTGGTCATAAAGAATGTGAGGCACTCGTCTTGCTCGTGTTCCAGTCTAACTTCGGCCAAATGCCAACATAAACCACGCTAATGGCCACTGTGAAACCGGCACCCCAGTCCAAAACGTACAGCAGACACGTTACAATAACTGTCGATAAACGAGACTTGGTGAAATCATAAATTATGAATGCAGTTGAGAAATTTATCCTGTCACCGGTTATGGTCAAGTATGAGAGACGAAAGGGGCAAAGAAAACGTACCATATAGTAATACTTTCGATCTTGGACGTTTTAAACGTCCAACTTTTCACAATAAACGAGACCTCACCAGCAGCGCTTGATTAAAATCCCGTCGTTATCTCTCGAACACTGAGGGGTCTAACGATTTGTCTGCTGTTTCTCCTTTTTCGTTACTATCTCAAATACGGAGAGGCTCTTTCTCTCTCTCTCTCTCTATTTGTTCGAGCTATGAAGCAATATTTTCCTTCACGTAATTCTATCGATGAAACAACCATAAATCCGAGATATGGTGACTCGAGGAGAGATGACCATTATAAGTATTATTGTAAAAACATAACTACTCTAAATTTTTAATAATAATTGCAAAAATATGTAAATTGCCATTCCGGCGCAATCATCAATTATTGATATTCATTTCAAAAAGTATTTTGGACCAGAATAGACTTGTAACCATTATATTACCTTCTGAACTCACTATATTTGTTTATTTATTTATTTCTTAATGGTTTGTTCATAATTTTCTTCAGAATCTCTTAATATATTGATAAAAATAGTATAGACATTTCAATAAAATCAGAACAAAATGTTTTTCTATAAATATTTATCAAAAAGTGTCATTAAGATCGAGGTAACGAAGAAAGTAATGTGCCCATTATCTTGTTATAAATTACTCGACAAATATATATTTATTAATTTCTGTATTACTATTTATACATTTTCTTACGAATTTCCCATCGTGAAAATAACACGTTTAAAAAAAATGTAGAATTTTCTCAGTAGCATCCGAGTCTCCTTAAAAGATTGCAAAGGTGACAAAGCTAATGAGCAACACGGAAAAAAGTCTCTCATCGACACAGTGGATCCGCGACACGTAGTCATCTCACCCGGAAATACCCTGTGCCGGGATTAGCACTCGTCTCACGAGCGCCGGTTATGGAAGTATGGCATTGCAGGAGGTGAAGTAAATAAATGCTGTTACTATTGCATTACAACGAGAAAGGGAGGAAGAGACGAAAAAGAACCGAGACACGACCACGAAGAGTTCCTTTTAGAAAACGTACTTTTTAATGGGCTACATATCTATACAGAGAACACACAGTACACTCATGGACCGGTTTTCGTTGAAAAGAGGGGGAAAGCCCCCCCATCTTTCCTCCTTCTTCTGGTGGTGCGATAGAACGCCTGTCATCGATCAATCAACGCGAAATCCGCGTATATATCCCACAGCGTTTAATGATCAGCCGTGAAGCCGACGCGATCATCTCGCTGTTGTTCACCTCTTTTGCTATACGCTTCATTCCACTTTTGCGCGCTTCTCCTTCGCTCCAGTCGACAGTATAGAAAAAGAAGTATCGCTGATGCGGTGGGCTCACGTTCGCACCGTTTACTTAGGGTTACATTCCAAGCAACGCGGAGATCTGAGCATGCAGTACTCTGGAAATCCAGCTCCTGACGTACTCGAACCGCTTCGGACTGGTGAGGACAACAACGATGTGGTATAAACAGCTGGATTCGATTCTGCGAAGGCGTTAAGATGCAACACGCAATGTGATGGGCAAAATGTGTGCTGACACGTTTTGCCCGCTACCAAGATAGTAATGTTGACAGATAGATCTTTTACATGTATATATGTATATATGGATGCATATATGTGCAGGAGTTGACGGGGCTTCATTCAAGTTTTATACTTATAGAAGTGGCCTACCAGATTCAACGTTTCTCGAAAGAGAATTTCTCTACTAAGGGGAGAATGACGTCGAAAAAGGCGAAGGATCGTAAAGAATGAGCTTACCCGTCGCACCACTAAGGGAATACTGAATCCTCATGTTATACGGATTGCTTGAGCTATGGCCTTCTTTACAACACCCTGACCTACGCCACACGTTCAACGCCGAGCACCTTTTATGCCCGGGAATATTTTTCTTTCTATGCTTTCGATTATAGCTACGATGCGTTTTCAGACCGACCAATGTGGTAAACAAGTTTTAATCGATATTTTTCTACGTGCTTGGCAATATTCCGCTTCTGTTCATACATATACTTATAGGGAAGGTTGGGTTAGGTTGTGGAAGAAGCAATATGAATTGGAATAAATAATGTTTATTTTATCTTCTAAAGCCTCGAACATACAAGCTCTTTTCGCCTTGTATTTTTGTTCAATTTTGGATTCTTTTTTCAATCAAGAAATTGGAAAAATTAAACTTTTCAAAAATTCAATATTTTTGTTTTGATAACTCAAAAATTCCTTAAGAAAAGGCGTTTTTTGGTGGTTTTTCCTTGAAAATTTCAAATTATCGACATAAAACTGTTATTTTTGCGATCAACGTGAAATAACCCATCAAATAGGCTTTCAAAATTTATTAAAGAGCGATATTCTTTTTTTTATCTCCTTTGGACTCTTAAAAATCTCGATGGTTTATAAAAATTTGAATTTTTTCACCGGCCATAACTTTCAGCGTCGATCGATGAAAGGTAAAAAAATTACGATTTTAAATTTTATTTGTTAGACACTATAACGATATTTTTTGTACCACTGAATACGAGTTTGCTATTAATTTCATCGATTTGTTTTGCTCATGTAAAATCACAAAAGCGTTTTCTGTAAATACTGTTTTGATAGTATTATTATTATCAACTGAAAAAATAGCAACATGATATTTGTAACATTTAGGAGAATATATATATATTTTTTTCAAAACATCTTTTTAAATAATAATCGAAACAAGGATGCAAAGTAGAACCTTGCACATTGCTTCCCCATTATATTTCGCTTTTTACAAAGCAACCTCTAAGAGGAAGTATGGTAATTCATTTTGACTTCTTCATAGAGGAAGCTTTGTAAAAAGGGAAATATAATGGGGAAGCAATGTGCAAGATTCTACTTTGCATCCTTGTTTTAAATAAATAAATAAGCGCACACTCCCGCTTTGTGAAAATATGATAAGGACGAATGGTCCGGAAACATTATTTACAGAAAAATTATTTTCTGATGGTAATTGCAATACTTTTTTTTAAAATTATGAAACTACAAAAATCTTAAGATGAAGGTTAGAATTAGCATCCTTCGTTTTTTTGACACTGACCTTTGCATTTTCTCAATATCTTCACCATCGTCTAAAACTTCATCACGTACCGGTTTTAATTTCCTCTGACGTTTCGTAATATCGTTACACTAATGATGCGCTCCTAAGATTATTTTATCGAGAAATTCTCGGCGAAGTTTAATTGAAAGCGCATAAATATTTTTCTTGAAAACCTATAATTATTAAACTGTAAATTAATTACAAAATTATACCTATAATATGAGAAGAAATAAATTTAAAAAAAATATCGTCCAAAAAGTCTTAATTTTCACTGAACAAAAAACGTATCAAAAATCAGATAGGCTTTCAAAATTTATTAAAGAGCGATATTCTTTTTTTATCTCCTTTGGACTCTTAAAAATCTCGATGGTTTATAAAAATTTGAATTTTTTCACCGGCCATAACTTTCAGCGTCGATCGATGAAAGGTAAAAAAATTACGATTTTAAATTTTATTTGTTAGACACTATAACGATATTTTTTGTACCACTGAATACGAGTTTGATATTAATTTCATCGATTTCTTTTGCTCATGGAAAATCACAAAAGCGTTTTCTGTAAATACTGTTTTGATAGTATTATTATTATCAACTGAAAAAATAGCAACATGATATTTGTAACATTTAGGAGAATATATATATATATTTTTCAAAACATCTTTTTAAATAATAATCGAAACAAGGATGCAAAGTAGAACCTTGCACATTGCTTCCCCATTATATTTCGCTTTTTACAAAGCAACCTCTAAGAGGAAGTATGGTAATTGATTTTGACTTCTTCATAGAGGAAGCTTTGTAAAAAGCGAAATATAATGGGGAAGCAATGTGCAAGGTTCTACTTTGCATCCTTGTTTTAAATAAATAAATAAGCGCACACTCCCGCTTTATGAAAATATGATAAGGACGAACGGTCCGGAAACTCCCGCGAATACTGTATCCTGTCTGTTTTTTTTTGTGGACCACGATACAAACCGGTGTTTTCTGAAATTTTATTAGGAAGCAAGGATATGGCTAGTTTATACGACATAAATCGCTACTTTTCGCAATATAAACTGTACAACATCGTTATGAAAATATGGTACCGTTCAACATTTTTGGGCTATATCTGACGTATTTTTCTGTTAATCATGAATCTGGCACTTATTTAACTCCTAGCTCGATATTTGATACCAAAATTCGGATCGCAGAAAAAATAATTCAAAAATTCAAAAAATCAAAACCTCTAAATTTTAACGTTTCAACCGATCTTAACCAAATTTAATAGGGATCACCGGTGTATGAAAGCTCACATACATACCAATTTTGAGCTTAATATCTCAAAAATTAAAAGAGCTATCGCGTTAAAAGACAGTTTTGAAAAAATTCAAAACCGCGTAAAAATTTAACGATCATGGAGATTTTAACAAAAATTGGTATGAACGATGAGAATTGACCCCTCTATGTGTGGTGTATATTTCAGCTCAATATCTCGAGGCGTTCCCGAGTTATAAAGGTTTACATTTTTCAAGTGTGTAACATACACACACACACACACATACACACATACATTTTTTTTAAATCACTTTTCTCGACGTTTTGGACCATTCTGCGTATACTGACATGAATATTTAAAAAAAAAAAAAAATTGAAAACAAAACTTCCTCTCTGAGGAAGCAAAAATTTGAAAAATTTAGATAAACATTGGAATTTCATGAAATGTGCACTCTACATTTTAGTTTTGGAAAAACAAGACGCATTTATATATAAAAAATCTTTTAAAAAATTGTAAATGATCTAAAAACACCATTATTCACTATTTTGCAACGGAGGAGAAAAGCATACGCGTTGCAATTTGAAATGGGATTCCCCTCGTATTTATGTTATTATCATTATTATTCCAAACCGAGAAGCATAGATCCAATATTTCTAATAGCCAGTATCTATGTATAACTCGAGGATGAAAATTATTCGACTATGCAGTGATTAGATTTCCAAGCAACCACGAGATGCAGTTACAGTTTCGTCGACGTTTCATTTACTTTAAGGGATATGTATACATATATGTGTACGTGTGGTAGACGGTTATGTAATTGATTGCGGTGTACCTGGCAGGGAAGCAGGTAGCGCAAGTACGTGTGGCACGGGATCCACGGGAATAGGTACCTGCTGAACGCGGTTAGCTCGGTCGATGGTTAACGTCATTTTGTCACGGACGCCTAAAACTAGGTGCTTCACGACCTCTTCGTGCCTCTTCCTATCACGATGAAGGCTAAAAGCTCAAGGGTTCAATTCGAAGCTTCTCCAGTTTCGCTGTCAAAGAGCATCCACCAAATATAATTTGTCTTCCTGCAACATAATTCTTCCATATACATCATTTACCAGAACCGCTCTAATAATTTTCAATAAAAATTATTTTTCACTAATCTGAGTTAATGTTTTGCTTCCTCGTGGAGGAAGCTTTGTTTTCATGAAAAAAAAATTTCGAGATTTTTATGTCAGATTATTCAGAATGGTCTAAAACGTTGAGAAAAGTGGTTTAGAAAAATTGTCCGGAAGTGTGTATGTGTGTGTGTGTGTGTGTGTGTGTGTGTGTGTGTGTGTGTGTGTGTGTGTGTGATGAAAGGCCAAAAATTCATTTAACTGTAACTTTTAAACTATTCGACCGAATCAGCTCAAATTTAAAGAACATCTGCAGTACTACCTAATCTTTGATTGGCATAATTTTCGGAAAAATCGATTAACACATTGAAATTTTATAAGAATTTTAAAATTTTGAAAAAAGTACGTAAATGCTCTAGCTCGAACGAGTTTTTAGATATCGGGCTGAAACTTCGTATAAAAATGGAACAAAGTGATGCAACCTTTGGTAATGAATTTGGGCGAAATCTGCAAAGCGCTTCAGTTTTTATGATATTTTGAATTTCTCGAAAAATTTTCGTTTTGCTCTCATTCAGGTTAAATTTTAACAAATCAACTGAAATTTTTTACACCGGAACAATAACATTCAGCCCTGCAACGTATCAAATTTCGTGATGATCGGTAAAGCGGTTCGAATTTTACGTTATTTTGAATTTTTTAAAAATTGACCGTGTAGTTCTGCATTTTGTAAAACATCGAAAAATAAGAATAAAATACAACAAGGATGCAAAGTAGAACCTTGCACATTGCTTCCTCATTATTTTTCGCTTTTATAAAGCTTCCTCTACGAGGAAGTCAAAATTCATTAACATACTTTCTCATAGAGCTTTGTAAAAAGCGAAAAATAATGAGGAAGCAATGTGCAAGGTTCTACTTTGCATCCTTTTTCAATTATAGCAAAAAAGCAAAATGTTCTCGCAAATAAAACTTAATACTAAAATTGTTTTACAATTAAGGAATACTATTCATAATTTATTTTCCCATTTTATCAAGAAATTTAGTGTGACATTAAAAAAAAATATCGGTTGTAAAAAAAAAACTTGACCATTTTTTTTTATAACAGTTGCGATATTATAAATTTTATGAATTACAACCTAGGTCGTAAAATGGTGTCCATTTCTCGGAGGCCCATAAAGGTCTGAACCGTCAGACAGGTCAAATCTCGGCCCCATTCATTATTGCAGACATTCAAGCTCTGCGCTGAATTCGCAAATCTGAGTTGCACGCGTTGTAGACTAGACGCGTTATATACTGCAACTAGGCAGTAACTCGGGTGTGCGATAAGTTCAAACTAGTTCAACCTTGGGTGGCTTACGCGATCGATGACCTTAGCTGATCGCGCGTATAGCATGTGACATGCCATCCCTACGATGGTTTACTTTGGTTGAAAGTATATGGAAGTTTGTTAAGCACAACTACGGCCTACTTTTTTAAAGCGCCCTCTGGATTATTTAAAAACTTGGTGGCGAAGTTGATAAAAGTGCGTCAGCACATTGACTGCTTAAAAAAACCTTGCGTTTTTATCTTTTATTTATTAAACCTAGTGCAGAATTTTTTTAATCTAAAATTTTATTTTCTAGCAATAATTGAATATAATTTTTTTAAATATTGTAAAAACTTCATTGATAAAAGTTAAAAGTCTATTAACATCAACTTTTGGAAACCTGCAAATGATTTGTTAAAAAAGATACAATTTTCTTACAGTTAAAAAAAAAAACAAAAATGAACTTCAGATCAGATTTTCTTGTCTTGTTGTTTATTTTTTTTTTTCACTAATAAACCGAATTACAAATTCTAACGGCAATTTAGTAAGAACTATCTGAAAAAAAATTAAAATAAATTTTACACTCATTTGGCATCGTCAAAAATTATTTTCTGATGGTAATTGCAATACTTTTTTTTTTTAATTATGAAACTACAAAAATCTTAAGATGAAGGTTAGAATTAGCATCCTTTATTTTTTTGACACTGACCTTTGCATTTTCTCAATATCTTCACCATCGTCTAAAACTTCATCACGTACCGGTTTTAATTTCCTCTGACGTTTCGTAATATCGTTACACTAATGATGCGCTCCTAAGATTATTTTATCGAGAAATTCTCGGCGAAGTTTAATTGAAAGCGCATAAATATTTTTCTTGAAAACCTATAATTATTAAACTGTAAATTAATTACAAAATTATACCTATAATATGAGAAGAAATAAATTTTAAAAAAATATCGTCCAAAAAGTCTTAATTTTCACTGAACAAAAAACGTAACAAAAATTCTTTTAAAAATGAACATTCTATGCTGAATTTGATGCGAATTCTTACCATTAATTCATCAAAAAAATTGTCGTTTAACAGTGGTAACGTTTTCATTAAAGGTAATTAAAATGGTGGGTTTAAATCGTTTATCGCATATAATTTTATTACGCTTTCCGGCTCATGGTTCCTCTCTGAGTTTTTGTCTGTTGCTGTCTACGCGTTGTAATTTCAGTACTAGGAAACTGCCGCTACAATCCAATTCCGTTATGTCTTTTTTTTTTATTACAACTTCAATTTCCCTGCGCAATGCATTTCGACCTGTTACGTAAAACAGAAAACCCGAAGGCATGGCTCTGACGTAGAAGCTACAGCTCTGCAAACGACTGTCGTTTCGACGGTAAACTCGCTGGGGTTGAAAATACCGAGCTTTACTAAAGCCCAATGCGTGCTCATTTTGAAGAAACAACACCCGAGGATAAATACATAATACACAAAGATCAACATTTATTTGTTTTTCTGTTACTATATATTTTTTTAATAAAATTCTTCTGAATTATTAAAACTAAATAAACCGCTTGTTTTTACATCATTTATTTTTTCAGTGCTGAAATGTTTCTTCAAAAGTATTAACGAATCCATCGGTAACATTGATGATTATATGGCTTTTTGTGAGCATCGAAATCGTTAAATAAACGAAACACAAAAAGCAATGTTCATTTGTTTATTTTTTCACTATATTTTATAAATTGTTTGTTCTTTTATTTTTTAAATAAACACAGCGTTTGTTGTTATATTGGGTTACGTTTTTAGTGCACATGATTGACGTAATGCAGATAAATCTTTTTCGATAAAATGTTCCATCAAAAATATCGAAGAATCCATTGGTGAAATTGATGATTATGGCGCTTTGTGAGATTGCAAATCATTATGAAAAATTCTATAATTAACCAAATTCCAATGATTCGACGAAGAAATTATCATGAAGAAGGTAAATCCCTAAATTCTCAATATAATTTTTGAAAAACTGTTTTTTTATTCCTCTAAATTTTGTTTGCCTACCATAACAAATTATTCATAAATTCTGTGCATATCAGTATTGGTTATATAATATTAATAACAAAGTATAAAAAATCCGAACGAGTATAAATAATATTATATACAAAGATCAACATTTATTTGTTTTTCTGTTACTATATATTTTTTAAATAATTCTTCCGAATTATTAAAAATAAATAAACCGCTTGTTTTTACATCATTTATTTTTTCAGTGCTAAAATGTTTCTTCAAAAGTACTAACGAATCCATTGGTAACATTGATGATTATATGGCTTTTCGTGAGCATCGAAATCGTTAAATAAACGAAACACAAAAAGCAATTTTCATCTGTTTATTTTTTCACTATATTTTATAAATTGTTTGTTCTTTTATTTTTTAAATAAACATAGCGTTTGTTGTTATATTGGGTTACGTTTTTAGTGCACATGATTGACGTAATGCAGATAAATCTTTTTCGATAAAATGTTCCATCAAAAATATCGAAGAATCCATTGATGAAATTGATGATTATGGCGTTTTGAGAGATTGCAAATCATTATGAAAAATTCTATAATCAACGAAATTCCAATGATTCGACGAAGAAATTATCATAAACGAGGCAAATCCGTAAATTCTCAATATAATTTTTGAAAAACTGTTTTTTTATTCCTCTAAATTTTGTTTGCCTACCATAACAAATTATTCATAAATTCTTTGCATATCAGTATTGGTTATATAATATTAAGAACAAGGTATAAAAAATCCGAAAGAGTATAAATAATATTATACACAAAGATCAACATTTATTTGTTTTTCTGTTACTATATATTTTTTAAATAATTCTTCCGAATTATTTAAAAAAAAATAAAGCGCTTGTTTTTACATCATTTATTTCATCAGTGCTGAAATGTTGCTTCAAAAGTACTAACGAATCCATTGGTAACATTGATGATTATATGGCTTTTTGTCAGCATCGAAATCGTTAAATAAACGAAACACAAAAAGCAATTTTCATTTGTTTATTTTTTCACTATATTGTTTAAATTGTTTGTTATTTTATTTTTTAAATAAACACAACATTTGTTTTTATATCGTGTTACGTTTTTAGTGCACATGATTGACGTAATGCAGATAAATCTTTTTCGATAAAATGTTTCATCAAAAATATCGACGAATCCATTGATGAAATTGATGATTATGGCGCTTTGTAAGATTGCAAATCATTATGAAAAATTCTATAATCAACCAAATTCCAATGATTCGACGAAGAAATTATCATGAACTAGGCAATTTCCGCAAATTCTCAATATCATTATCGAAAAACTTTTTTTTTATTCCTCTAAATTTTGTTTGCCTACCATAAAATTTTTTTCATAAATTCTGTGCATATCAGTATTGGTTATATAATATTAAGAACAAGGTATAAAAAATCCGAAAGAGTATAAATAATATTATACAAAGATCAATATTTATTTGTTTTTCTGTTACTATATATTTTTTTAATAAAATTCTTCTGAATTATTAAAAATAAATAAATCGCTTGTTTTTACATCATTTATTTTTTCAGTACTGAAATGTTGCTTCAAAAGTACTAACGAATCCATTGGTAACATTGATGATTATATGGCTTTTCGTGAGCATCGAAATCGTTAAATAAACGAAACACAAAAAGCAATTTTCATCTGTTTATTTTTTCACTATATTTTATAAATTGTTTGTTCTTTTATTTTTTAAATAAACATAGCGTTTGTTGTGATATCGTGTTACGTTTTTAGTGCACATGATTGACGTAATGTAGATAAATCTTTTTCGATAAAATGTTTCATCAAAAATATCGACGAATCCATTGATGAAATTGATGATTATAGCGCTTTGTGAGATTGCAAATCATTATGAAAAATTCTATAATCAACCAAATTCCAATTATTCGACGAAGAAATTATCATGAACGAGGCAAATCCCTAAATTCTCAATATAATTTTTGAAAAACTTTTTTTTTATTCCTCTAAATTTTGTTTGCCTACCATAACAAATTTTTCATAAATTCTGTGCATATCAGTATTGGTTATATAATATTAATAACAAAGTATAAAAATCTGAAAGAGTACAAATAATATTATACACAAAGATCAATATTTGTTTGTTTTTCTGTTACTAAATATTTTTTTAAATAATTCTTCCGAATTATTAAAAATAAATAAACCTCTTGTTTTTACATTATTTATTTATTCAGTGCTGAAATGTTGCTTCAAAAGTACTAACGAATCCATTGGTAACATTGATGATTATATGGCTTTTTGTGAGCATCGAAATCGTTAAATAAACGAAACACAAAAAACAGTTTTCATTTATTTATTTTTTCACTATATTTTTTAAATTGTTTGTTCTTTTATTTTTTAAATAAACATAACGTTTGTTGTTATATCGTGTTACGTTTTTAGTGCACATGATTGACGTAATGCAGATAAACCTTTTTCGATAAAATGTTTCATCAAAAATATAAAAGAATATAAAAAATCCGAAAGAGTATAAATAATATTATAAAATATTGTATTTATTCTTCTGAACACTTTTTATTTTGCTCTTAATTGATTATAAATGTACAATGAAACAGCTTCAGATTTATCTGTTAAATTTCAAGCGAAAATTAAGAGGAAATATTATTTTTCCAGCTCTCGAGCATTGTTGTCTCAATAATTTCGATATTCATACTGGAAAACCGTTCCAATCGTTTGCTCATTTGTGTTAGCATCAAGGAAAACATAGCCGGATATATTGGAGCTGAAATATTTATACTATGTACGCTTTCTCAGTATTCTATAGTGTATGTATATACTATATATTTATATGCAAAACGGTAATGAGTCTGCACTGCTTTCCGTGTATTTTGCGACCCAGTTTCCATCTCTTATGCCTTCGATTTCCCTCGGGATCGACAGAAGAGGAAATGCACTCAGATTTTATAAAGATGTTCAATTTTTACTGACAATCCGATGTGATGACGATGGGAATTGGACTTGAACCCAAATCGATTGCCATAACTGCCGTTTGGCACAGAGACGGATTCTCTTGGCCTTGTGCCTTGAACACAAAGATTTCATCGCAGAAATAAGAATATATCTTCGAAAAAAAAAAAAATCCTCTGTCGAAGCATTTTCTCGTCCAATTCTTAGTTGGACGTAAAAGAATCAATATTTATGCCAAGAATGCTATTATTGGTTTCATTTCGACAGATCGCTTTATGGATGTCGTTAAGATATCTTTATAAATATAACTTTATAAAAATGAGATATTTATGTTTAGAAACAGCAAGTAATTATTTATTGTCCTCTTAACAATGTGAACTTTTTTTTAACATTATTTTGGGAGACTCCATTAGGCCATTAGTCGGCGTTCTTCAGCGTGTTTATTTTCGGTATTTTAAAATTATTTATTTATTATAATTATCAATAAACAAGTAAGTAAGTAAATCTTTTAAATTTCCCATAATTTGGAACTGTGATTCAGTCGAAAATTTTTATTATGGTACTTAAAAAAGTATATTTGATTTCATTAAAATTCAATAATTAAAAAAATGCAATTCATGGAATTAAGAATCAATAAGGAAATAAGATCCAATAAGAAAACGTGACTTTGAGGATGTGAAAGCTCATAAAAGGTTTTATAAAAACGTTACCGCAGGTCAGTTTTACATCTTGCCTAAATATCTTCACCCCAGTTCCATGAACCCTAGAATACCGTTTCCGATTCCTAGCCTCGTTATTTTTTATGATACTACCAAAGTTATGCCATTTTCTTGATATGGTAATAGCTGCGGCACAGAAATAAGAAATAACGTCGGAGAATTGCAATTTCTTCTACGTTCGTACGTTCGTAAGAATGGTCGTTGAGAATTTAAACGGGAGAAATCGTTACAAGATACGCAGTAAAGAAGCATACGCAAACCAATAGAATTTTCAGGATGTACGCAAAGAGAGGTTTATTGGTGCCATCAATAACTGCGGGGCGGAATATTTGTTGGCATCCTCACAGCCGAGTAGAAACGTAACTACAAGTGCCCTACGAACCATATTGGATCTATAGTGATAAAAATATGATAAATGGCTTGCAGTATTTTGCACATTACTCAGTTTTTTTTTTCATCATGGCGATACACCAACTGAGTCGGAAAATTACAATCGCTCTATTTTCTCAGAGATCCTTAATATTTCATACGAAAACGAATTAGTTTTGGGTGCGTCTAGTCATTCTGCACCTCATTAGTTTTTGCCCGAAATATAAACCGTCTTTAAGAACATATAAGTCCGAGATAAACTTATCGGCACTTTTATTAATTAATTAGCGATAATAAAAAAAAAATAAAGAAACGTAATTTTGGCAAAACTAAGATTGATTTTAAAAATTAATAAGACTGAAAGTTATTAATAAGTTTGTAAAAAAATCATTAACATTCTTTATATTTATTGTATATTCTTTAATCATTATTATTCTATATGCGGAATAATCCAAATTAATTTATTAATTTATTATTATTGCACGTTGATTTGTCTTTATGCCGGGAGAAATTTCGGATCCAATTCCGTTTATAAAGCCAATACAAATCCCACAGCCGCATTCAGCAAACAACCAATTATATCTACGTAAATCGTTAACTATTTGTCGTAGCGTGCGATGGACGATGACTTTACATATTTACCCAAAATGCGCTTAACCGCTTTTCATGTTTTTGCTGTTCCATAATTGGGAACTCGTATGTACTTTATATGACAGTTAAAAAGCTTTGGAATAACCAAGAATGTTCGAGAACAGTAATACCTGAACATAGAGGATGAATTATGAGTTGGGCTTTCCTGGGTATAACACACTTCATGCATATATACAGTATACAGCTTGTTCTGTTTGCTAGGTTTGTCGATCAGCGGATGATTGTGAAGAGCTCTTTCATTTGCTTGTATTTGGTGATTTTATATAAAGCCGAATATAACGATAGGTGAACGACAGTATGTTGTGCAATCGAAAACCCGGATACGGAACAGTTTCAACCATCAGCAGCAGTACGATGTTTAATTAGTGCTCATATGTGATGCATAATCCTTTGCGTTAATGCGTCACACGTTGACGATGTCTGCCTACTGCTTTCGACTTGTCGAATCTATGGGGATTATAATTTGTACACATACCATTGATTGGTGTTCATCATTCTCCAAATATAAAGAAAAGCTGAAATACAGATGACTTATAATGGCCCTTTTTCTACATTTTTCCATGATCAAAAAATGTCATCAAAGGTGCACTTTGAAAAATTACAAGAATAGCAGAACCTTCATGTCATTTTCACACAGCTAGTCAGTTTCAAACGGATTTCATGTTCTGCTGAATTTGACTAGCTAAATACAGAACAGTGTGTAAATCCCTATTAATTCATGAGATATAGTTTACAGTACAATTTGTTTTGTAATTATGATTTCATAATAATAATATATAGTGATTATAAAATAGAATGTAAACATTTGAATAGCTGAAAAGAATACTAATTTTCGCTTTAATATTGCAAGAAATAGTGGAAAAAATGGAAGAAATAAGTAATGCATTACTTTCTTAATGCATTACTTATTTTTTTCCATTTTTTCAAAAGGATTACCGTGAATTTTTGTTGAAAAATAATAATTTTTGCTGCCATTCCAAAGTTTAATCATCGTATTACAATCGCTACATGTTATTATTATAAAATCATAATTATAGAGCTGATCGTATCATCATCATTATTTCTATAAGTATTAGGCATTTACAACTCTAATACAGAAAAAGTCTAAATTCTGACTATCCTGAGTATCCTGACTAATTACATCAGGACTACAGGTTCTGTTGCTGATATTATTTACAAACGACTTATAATAATCCTTTTCCTACATTTTTCGATAATCGGAACAAATGGCGTCAAAGATGGACTTTAAAAAATAACATGGATTGAGAAGAAAATTGACGTAATGTTGACATAGCTAATCAGATTCAGCGGAATCTGTAGTTCTGCTAAATCCAACGAGCCATAGTTAAAAACCTGAATATCTGAATACAGTAGAAGTCCAAATCATGACTATGTAAATAAATTAGAATTACAGATTCTGTTAGTGATATTATTTAACACGGATAGAATATTTATATTCACTATTGGAAACCGTAGAAAAAGGATCGTCAATATTCATTTGTATGCCTGCGATTCTTTACATTCGGATTAATATCTTTTAATAGATTCAGGAAACATCGAAAATGAACTGGACCATCTGTTACACCTCTAGTGACAGGCGCTGAGGTACTTCATTGAAAATTCATCATCTCTTTGTCTGCACTGGTTTCGGGCATTGGGTCATCGTCACTTAAACGTGCGAGCAGATCTATTAGAATTTCGGTCCTGGCGTGCGATCGCATTGATTTGAAGTCCGGTACTTAGATTCTTGAACGTGCAATTTCGGGGTTGCTATGAATTCGTCCCAAGCCTAATCCCCGCAACCCAGGATAATTTCGTTCAGGGTATGTCGTGACATGCTTCTGTTATGGGAACTTGTACGTGTCCGTAGCTTTTGCCCATCAGAGTCGACGATGTGGTACAGATAGAGTGGCGGAGCCTAGTTGAGTAATCAGTGAAATGTCTGTGTGAAATCTGTTGAGAGAAGAGGATTCGAGCTTATACACGGTGAACTTTCGACGTAATCTCTATAGAAATCAGTGCACGTACCAGTTTTGAGTTGAGGCGAATTTGTTTGAGCTCCAGCAATCGGAGATGCTCATACCAAAGAGAAAGCCGACAAAGGGAAACCGGATATATCTACATCGAAGGTCTTACTATATTCTGAAGGATATCTGAGTAATATCCTTTCGTTTAGTTATTGCTGGCTATGTCTACGCTGAAGAGGTTTATGTTCTGGGCTCTTTGCGGAAGTTTGAATCGAAACTTCTCTTTGAATTTGACTTTGAATGTGGAAAATCAGAACGTGCGTTAAATGTAGATGAACATACTCGTGCATATCACTTCTCACGTATAGCTGTTGATGGAGAACTCTACATGGTAAATGATTTCGCTGGTTCATCAAATATTTTGTAGATATAGGGATAGTGTAAGCGGTTTGCTAGCCTAGCGAAAATATGTGTTAGCCTAGCAATAAGATTTGTTACCCTACAGAGTATACGTTACTATAGTTATACATTACTATACTATACTATACTATACATTACTATACTTACTTTCTCATAGCTTGTGGTTCCGGAACGTTGAAAAGGTTTATATGCTGGGACATAAACCTCTTCATAAACCTGGGTATGGAAAATTGAATTCAATCTCTTATTTGAAGTTGACTTTGAATATGGAAAATCAGAACATGAGTTAAATATACAGGAATATATTCGTCCATATTGCTTCTGACGTATAGCTGTTGATGGAGAATTCTACATGGGTAAATGATTTTGCCGATGCATCAAATATTTTGCTGATATAGCGATAATGCGTCATTTGCTAGCTTTGCGAAAAGATGTGTTAGCCTAGCAATAACATTTGTTACCCTACAGAGTATATCGTTAGGCTAGCAAAAATATTTATATGGGTAACCAAAAAGATATGCTAGCCCAAACAAATCCTTTCCTTCACTTGGAATCATGAAACTAGTTTTTCTAGTAATTCTATACCTTCGGAAGATATTATATCTCTTACTTTCTCATAGCTTGTGATTCCGGAAGGTTGAAGAGATATATGTCCTGGACTCTCTACGGAAGATTGAATTTAATCTCTTATTTGAATTTGACTATGAATGTGGAAAATCAGAACATAAGTTAAATATACAGGAATATATTCGTGCATATTGCTTCTGACGTACAGTTGTCGATGCAGAATTCTACATGGGTAAATGATTTTGCCGATCCATCAAATATTTGCAATCGATATTGCAAGTCATTTGCTAGCTTTGCGAAAAGATGTGTTAGCCTAGCAATAACATTTGTTACCCTACAGAGTATATCGTTAGGCTAGCAAAAAATATTGATATGGCTAACCAAAAAGATATGCTAGCCCAAACAAATCCTTTCCTTCACTCGGAATCATGGAACTAGCTTTTCTAGTAATTCTTTACCTTCGGAAGATATTATATCTCTTACTTTCTCATAGCTTGTGGTTCCGGAAGGTTGAAGAGATTTATGTCCTGGGCTCTATACGGAAGATTGAATTTAATCTCTTATTTGAATTTGACTTTGAATGTGGAAAATCAGAACATTATTTATATATACAGGAATATATTCGTGCATATTGCTTCTGACGTACAGTTGTTGATGGAGAATTCTACATGGGTAAATGATTTTGCCGATCCATCAAATATTTGCAATCGATATTGCAAGTCATTTGCTAGCTTTGCGAAAAGATGTGTTAGCCTAGCAATAACATTTGTTACCCTACTGAGTATACGTTAGGCTAGCAAAAATATTTATATGGCTAACCAAAAAGATATGCTAGCCCAAACAAATCGTTTCCTTCACTTGGAATCATGAAACTAGCTTTTCTAGTAATTCTTTACCTTCGGAAGATATTATATCTCTTACTTTCTCATAGCTTGTGGTTCCTGAACGTTGAAGAGGTTTATGTCCTGGGTTCTGTACGGAAGATTGAATCTAATCTCTTATTTGAATTTGACTTTGAATGTGGAAAATCAGAACATTATTTATATATACAGGAATATATTCGTGCATATTGCTTCTGACGTACAGTTGTTGATGGAGAATTCTACATGGGTAAATGATTTTGCCGATCCATCAAATATTTGCAATCGATATTGCAAGTCATTTGCTAGCTTTGCGAAAGGATGTGTTAGCCTAGCAATAACATTTGTTACCCTACAGAGTATATCGTTAGGCTAGCAAAAAATATTTATATGGCTAACCAAAAAGATATGCTAGCCCAAACAAATCCTTTCTTCACTTGGAATCATGAAACTAGCTTTTCTAGTAATTCTTTACCTTCGGAAGATATTATATCTCTTACTTTCTCGTAGCTTGTGGATCCGGAACGTTGAAGAGATTTATGTCCTGGGCTCTGTACGGAAGATTGAATTTAATCTCTTATTTGAATTTGACTTTGAATGTGGAAAATCAGAACATTATTTATATATACAGGAATATATTCGTGCATATTGCTTCTGACGTACAGTTGTTGATGGAGAATTCTACATGGATAAATGATTTTGCCGATCCATCAAATATTTGCAATCGATATTGCAAGTCATTTGCTAGCTTTGCGAAACGATGTGTTAGCCTAGCAATAACATTTGTTACCCTACAGAGTATATCGTTAGGCTAGCAAAAATATTTATATGGCTAACCAAAAAGATATGCTAGCCCAAACAAATCCTTTCCTTCACTTGGAATCATGAAACTAGCTTTTCTAGTAATTCTTTACCTTCGGAAAATATTATATCCCTTACTTTCTCATAGCTGGTGGTTCCTGAACGTTGAGGAGATTTATGTCCTGGGCTCTGTACGGAAGATTGAATTTAATTTCTTATTTGAATTTGACTTTGAATTTGGAAAATCAGAACATTATTTATATATACAGGAATATATTCGTGCATATTGCTTCTGACGTACAGTTGTTGATGGAGAATTCTACATGGATAAATGATTTTGCCGATCCATCAAATATTTGCAATCGATATTGCAAGTCATTTGCTAGCTTTGCGAAACGATGTGTTAGCCTAGCAATAACATTTGTTACCCTACAGAGTATATCGTTAGGCTAGCAAAAAATATTGATATGGCTAACCAAAAACCAGCGCCGTGGATCAGTACGTAGTGTGCTAGCCCAGTGATTGGGAGGCTTGGGTTCGATTCCCGCTTTGGGCAAAATGTTTTTCGGTAGCAGCAGTGCGCAACGTGTAAGACGCGCCATGCTGTTTACTGTAAACATTGAGTTCAGCGAGAATCGGCCTAGCCGGCTACACTTGACGTAGGTTTTCTGCTGGTTTCCCTACGTCCTCGGCAAATGCGAGTGTTTCTATATCCACCTTAAGTCGGCCGCAGCCGCAGCGCACGATAACTACGGAGTTTCGCCGCCCGCAATCTGTTTCCTACTCTCTCTCGATTAATCTCGTATAGGTTGGGGAAAAAATCGTAGGTGCAAAAATCGACCAAAAGGGTACGCCCGTATATAATGAATAAAAAAAAATAAAAAAAAGATATACTAGCCCAAACAAATCCTTTCCTTCACTTGGAATCATGGAACTAGTTTTTCTAGTAATTCTTTACCTTCGGAAGTTATTATATCTCTTACTTTCTGGTTCCTGAACGTTGAAGAGATTTATGTCCCGGGCTCTCTACGGAAGATTGAATTTAATCTCTTATTTGAATTTGACTATGAATGTGGAAAATCAGAACATGAGTTAAATATACAGGAATATATTCGTGCATATTGCTTCTGACATATAGTTGTTGATGGAGAATTCCACATGGGTAAATGATTTTGCCGATCCATCAAATATTTGCATCGATACTGCAAGTCATTTGCTAGCTTTGCGAAACGATGTATTAGCCTAGCAATAACATTTGTTACCCTACAGAGTATATCGTTAGACTACGCAAAAAATATTTATAAAGCTAACTAAAAAGATATGCTAATCAACCAAATCCTTTCCTTCACTCGGAATCATAAAATTAGCTTTCCTAGTGATTATTTATCTTCGGAAAATATTATATTTCTTATTTTTTCGTAGCTTGTGGTTCCGGAATTCCCAGCGATTGCTATCAACCTTAACGACGTAGAATCTCGACAGAAGCGTGGGAATTTTACTTGAACTGAAAGATAACCCGATGATTCTATCTTGTGGCATTCCGAAAAGGTCACAGATCTGACAGTAGCAGGGGACGTCTCGGTATGACACACCCGAGGGACTTTTTCTTTCTTCCCCGAGGAAACGAGAAATGTCGGTGACATTCCAATGCTGGGAATTCGCGGAGGAGGACGGCATCACTGAAACTTGCTGAGCAGTCACAGTTCTGATGGAACAAAATGGCACTCTTGGATACCAAGTGGATGTTTCCTAAGGTGGATCTTGACATCCACGAAGGCCGATAAGGTTGAGGTTATATTCGTGTGTCCTCTCTTACTACGGTGAACTTTAGGCCACTGGCAGTCCTTCCGGACATTAGACATCTGCAGTCTAAGAGGATTTCCGGTTTAGAGACGGCCAGATTAAACCTATGCAGTTTAACCACGCTAGCAACTATGAACTTCTACACGATTGGATGAGCCAACTTTTGCTAAACTCAGCGTTCTTCAGGCGAAAAACAACTTAAGTAGATTGTTTCGGTGCACCGACTATCAGATGCACATGCAATTTGCCTGATTCATACCAAGATAAAGTCGTAAATTTTGCTGCAGTAAACACGTCTGACTTTACCTTATTTGTGTCTGCACAGCAAAAAATAATTGTGTAAAAGTTTTCGTAACATCATCGGAATTTTTTCTTGTTGGATTTATGCTTAATTTAAAAAAATGACAGAAAGCTTTCATAAGTTTGGTTTTTTTTCTGTTATTAATAAGTTTATACATTATCTAATAAATATTTAAGGAGATCTAAAAGAAATGTATATTATATTATTTATACAGTAAATTATATAATCTATTTAGGGAACATGTAATTAACTATAAATATTAACTAATGAACTATAAATTATTTATTCTAAGATGATGATTCCTTTCTAAACTATTTTTCAATTTTATGCAAGAATATAATTTAACTGAATAGTTCAATTTTAATGAATTTTCGTATACATAAATCTGTAAACATCAGAGGAAATTAGCACATGTTATTATTACGCTTGGCATAGAATTTGCTGTGGAGACGCAGTGAAGGCAAAGAGGCTGAAACCCTGGACAAAGTGTCGCACGACCTCACCAACCAACAAACGGCCTCCGTGTCCGAGTCTATTCTTCGTCTATCCTCGTGTCCTGCAGAATATCTGCACCGGAAATGCTCGACCCTATCTATCTCCTCGTAAACAAGGTTAATTCCTCCCTGGATATTCATGTCTTTGGTTGAGAGCCGTGTGTCTCTCGTCTGTATCTATACGCCCTCGACCATTTAACAAACTGTCGGCCCCAGGTGCACCATGACTAACGGAAAGGTTGTAGGGGGTGAGAGTTTATAGCCACAGAAGTCCTGTCATTTGCAGACAAACATACGCAAAATTAAGCTCCCTTCAATCTCATTGAGTTGTGATCATATTTTATTCGTACCCGAAGAGAAATGAAGTTTGGAATATAGAAGCCACTCTCAGAAAATGTAGTGCTGAGGTGGCACATGGACTTTATTATCATAGTTCATATAAACAATTCACAGGTTACGATATAGTAATCATTTCCTTATCACAGACCTATTCCTTAAGGGGAGGGAGTCAGGTAAAAAAAATTAATTTTGGAAATTCAATATCCTGCAACTCCTATTGCATATAAAAATGCCCAACACACTATATTGTTGGTACTCGATGAAAGGATTTTTTACTGTCGTCTGACTTGCATATGATTGTCGATATTATCTTAAGCAAAGTTCTTAGGTTTTCCATTCTGCGCATGATTCAGATCAAACTACTAGGCAGATTGGAATGGTTGACGTATCATTTTCTTTTTCATGAAAAGATACACCGGCTGAATGGAGCAAACTATTTTTTTTCATTCTGAAAGCAAAGTTAATCACTGATTTAGAAAATAGCATAAAGTTTATTTATTAATAATTATGTCACTTAAAAAATATTGCATTTTATTAACATTTGCTCCATTTAGCCGGTGTATCTTTTCATGAAGAAGAAAATGAGATGTCAACCATTTCAATCTGCCTAGTAGTTTGATCTGAATCATGCGCAGAATGGAAAACCTAAGAACTTTGCTTAAGATAATATTCAAAAGCATATGCAAGTCAGACGACAGTCAAAAATCCTTTCATCGAGTACCAACAACATAGTGCATTGGGCATTTTTATACGCAATAGGATTTGGATGATATTAAGTTTCCAAAATCAATTTTTTTTACCTGATTTCCTCCCCTTAACAGATTGCAATTCGTTGTATCTGTATTGATTTGAAAGGTGAAAACATTGTAGTAATTTTTATTTGTATGGAACTTGTTAGTGTCGATCAGTATTAATTTCCTATACTGCTTTGGGATTAACGACATGTAGGGTTTCTTGAGATTAGCAAATAGCAACGTAGTTAATGATGTGAGGAGATTTATGCGTGCATGGAAGATATAGAATTTAGTTACAGCATACCTTTGCTGTTCCAGGTTTTTATTAGTTTTTCTTTTATACAAAAGCATTGGGTCGTTACCATTTCATGACGATCCGAACAGAGCGACAAAAATTCTATATATTGCCGTGTGGTATAATTCTACAGGACGAATCGGCGTTAATCCTCCCGACTTTTATACACCCCCGTAGTCACTTCAATTTACCAGAATCGATATACGAAATTGCCATCTGGCGACGGCACAAAAAAGTAAAACTGTGAATCGAGGGTGTATAAGAAATGCTGAGATTACATGTGCAGAATGTTCTTATACATGCAGCTGTAATCACTATACACCATTAAAAACAATGACATGTCCTATTTATATAGTAAACAGATCTAGAAAATCGTTTAGAAAACTCTCTCGTTTTTAAATAAATTCGTTAATATCTCTGAATACATGATGACTAATTAACTTTCATATGATTTTTCTTAATTTATTAGTCGATATTCACTTTTGAATCCGAACAGAAGTATTTTTATTGAAACGCTAAAAATTTATGGAAATTGCAATATTGTAGAAGATGTAGCCCGTACTATATAAGTTACTCGTAAGCATATACGAAATGCCACATATTAAGGAATACAATACCAGATATAGAACAGTACATGCAGTATATCAATTCACGGAGAGAAAACTTTTGTTGCATCAACAAATCAGTTGCTAATATAGTGACAGCAAAGCCTTATTTACTAGACCAGCAAAAAGATTTTCTAGGTCAGTAAAATTATTTGTTAGGCCAGCAAATATATTTCCTAGGCCAACAAATAAAGTTTGCTGTCACTATGCTAACAAATGATTTTTCTCCGTGTTACTGTGAAGTACTGAAATTTCGTGAGTTTTCTGCCGCTAGATGGCGAATGAACACGACTTTTCTCGTAAACGAAACGATCTACGGCGGTGCGTATAAGGAGCAGAATTTTCGCTAAAATTGTCTTTCGTGAAAAACCAAAGACATAGCGGAAATACTGCCTGGAATTTATAATTTTAGTCGAGTTGTCATATCATAAGTTGGTTTAAGAACACGCTAACTTGGCAAGTATAAAGTATATTTAACAGAACACATAAAAAATCATCCTATTGGTGATTTCAGTATCACATTGAAAATAGTACAAAAAAGTCACCGACACTGGTGGTTGTGCGGTCGGTGTGCGGCTCTGGCGGTCCGCCGAGTTAAGCAACATCGTTTGCGGTCATAACTTGGATGGGTGACCGTTTAGCCAAGCACCGGCTGGCATATCAATCAGTGAACGGGAGGTCAGCTTACACTTAAGTAAGTTACTTTCGTGAATACGCCGGGAAATCAGAAGAATATACGGCCGTCTGTACCGGTACGGGTTTTCCGCCGTTTCCCCGTGCCCATGGCAAATGCGGTACAGTGTAGCTAAAGTCGGCTGCGGACGCATTGGAAAGTTAGGTTAGCTTAGTGAAGTGCGGGTAGGGAGTGATAGAAGTAAGGGTGGGAAGGGCGGTAAAAGGTGATTGAAGCCATACCATGGAAAGAATGAAAAATAAAAAATAAAAAATAGTAGAAAAAAGGCACTAATTATTCCTATATAAAAAGGGAATACCTTCATGCGTACACGTTATAAGTAAAATCGTGGTAGGAAACATTAACATACGAATAATGTGCATGGTACAAAATCGAAACGATTACTATAGACATTTTAGATGCTTCTACGTGCACAAAAGCAACAACGATAAACTCCATGTGTCAACCGACTACAAGAATTATAGTAACTGAGAACAGAAACCCTCGTAGCTGTTTGCACATTCTTCTCTCGGTGTAGCCACTCAATATTCAATTCGTATTATGTAAGAATAGCCGTAAGAAGCGGAACAGAAAATTGCCTTGTTGTCATAGGGTGAATGTTGACTTCCTCCATGAGGTATTCTATGTCAGTCAGTTTTTTTTCAACCCTCTGAGAAATTTTTCATAAGTTGGTATATTTTGCAATTATCTTATAGTACTCTGTGTACATTTTTTCAGATTTGTAAATTCGTTATTTCAGAATATACTAAATTATTTTTAGTCAACGTATCTCATCACTTTAACATCTCAACTAACATCACAGAAATTTGTTTTTATATTATTTCCGGCCTTTTTTTAAAGCCATCTCACGGGTACAAAAATTGAAATATCTGAAATATACTATAATAATGATAATGTCGCTATTGTCTCCATTTTTAGCGAGTTCTTTCGAATCAAATAATAAAATCGAAAATAAAAGTTATGGTCTGTTAACAATTCCGATTTTTGACAAGTTTGGTTTTCCAGGGTGTCTAAAGTCGAAAATGTAAATGCTACTTTTACAACAATTAAAAATGTTTATCTGTTCGGAAATTACCTGCTCATTACGAAAATGACAAACTTTCTGTTAATAAACAAAAAATCTCGTGTCAAAACGTGAAAAACCTGAATAAATTTGTTTTTGCCATTTTCGCTTAAAATTTTGGTTTTATATACACAAAAAATCTCGGTTTCGCAATCAGGAAAGTTTTTCACCGGAAATTTCTTCCCCACTGCTGTACTTATCGGATTAATTAACCAAAATAATATCAAAGATCTTAAAACCACTTGAGGAATATTTTTGTACGTTAAAGTGAAAACGTGTGTGAATAACTTGCATTTCATTACTCTCTCCTCTTTCCGAGTATGACGCATAGTTTTGCATAGGAAATTTCATAGAATAATTTGGGTAAACGTCGAAGTAGCACTCTTGCCAAGTGCACCTATGCCTCCATTGCGAAATTTATAGTTAACCGTGGGTGGTTATAAATTTGCATTAAGTTTGGCATCTTATAAATGGCGATGCCTTTTCATGCTTCGAGTGCAGTAAACATAATCTCCGTGTGTGCTACACTCAGTTCCTTCCTCAAGAACTCAGTGACTACATATACAGCGACTTTCTTATAATTGATTTCCTTCAAAGAGCGCAAAGGTTGCACGTTTAGCTCTAACAGTATTATTAGTGATTTACGCGAAGGAAGCATCATACTCATCGTGGTAGAATGTGTCCCGGGGAATTTTCACAAATAGACGAAGGCTATAACCGTTATTTTATTGGCACGAAAGTGTTCGTGCTTGAGTTTCTAGCTTCGAAGTTCCGTATTTGCTCTGTCGGCTTTCTACCACGTCTATCGACTTTTCGGACTCTGTTGAGATGACGTTCCGCATTCGCTACCGCCTCGCGTGTTGTTTCCCTTCGTTTTCTCTCGAATCGCTGCCCACCGGGACTAATTTTCTCGTAACGACACCGGAATCGATGTTGCTACAGAGCCGCACGTACGAGGAAGCAGCGCTTCATTGTACAGCATACACAATGGTCTACTGGGTGTTTCAATTTTCGATTTCAAATTTTTATCCATTTGACATATTCCAATGGAATTAATCCATTTTTTTTAAACCAACAGAATAAAACGACAAATTGTTGGCAGTACTTTTTGGTGCCCAAAAATTCTCTGAAAGCTATTAATGATGAATTTATTGAAGAATAATTATAAGAATTATTGGGATATTGGAGATTATAGGAATGTTGATATTGAATAATGATAATAGGAAAAAGTTGTTAATTGAAATAGTACGAAAAATATATTAACAAACGTTCAAAAGACTTAAGTCATTTTCGTATGTCATTACTTTGCTGATTTTTCAGAATACATAATTAAAATCAAATGTTTATTGAAGTGGAAAATAATTTGGAAACGTAAAAATATTCTGAAAAAACCATAGGTTTTTGGATGAACGATAAAATTTATTTCATAAGATGTGAAATGTATTGAAAACAATTAAAGTTTAATTTATTTAAGGGCGCGTCGCACATGCAATTTAAAAAATCAACGTCATTAAAGATTATAAGAATATTGATTTTTAATAATAATATTGTCAAAAAGTTTATATTAAATTAGTAAAAAAATGTATTAACAAACGTTTAGAAAACATATTTTTTTTATTATGGCTGAATTCCGCCGATTCTTCAGAATATGTGATTTAATGAAAAGAAATGAAAAATATTGGATAAAATAATTGAAGCGCACTAGCGAATGTCGCTTGTTATTATTTATCCGTCGTTAACTGAAAATAAACCGTTGAGCTGTTAACATGTGTTTTATGTACTGCTCAATATTATATTCAAAATATAATGTATAAGCTTCATTTTAAGATCCTCGGACAATAACAGGACTATTAGAGCTAAAAAAAAATCCTACACTAAGAGAAAAGTTTGTTAACATTTCTTAACAGTTAACAAATCTTTGTTAAATATGGCGAAATGAACAATTTAGTTATTCTTATTGAATCTCACTTGAGCTAAATAAAATTTGCTTGTCGCAAATGAAGCTCGCTGACATTTATTAATAGTTAACAAATATTATTTCGCTCAAGTGAGATTCAATAAGAATAACTAAGTAGTTAATTTCGCCATATTTAACCGAGATTTGTTAACTGTTAACAAACTTTTCTCTCAGTGTATATTCAAAAGAACCGTATTATTAATTTTATAAATAAAAGAAAACATTCGTTCCTGTAAATTTGTCAAAATTTTTATTAAATTTATTTATTAATAACTTTTCATCATCATTATTTTAAAAAATGAACATTTTGAGTATCTCCAACAGCTTCATTTCGTAAAGATTTTTCTTTTGTTGGTAAAGTCCCGAAGTTAAAAATCACAAAAAATTCTGTTTGCGAATGTACGTGAAATGTATCCTTAAATAGAACTTTGAATTTCAAGGAAAACTTTTAACTTACACAAATCCCAGATGGGTCATTGCCCTCGTTTCATAACAGAATATTGTTCCAGAAAATATCGTAAATTATACAAATTTTGGCACACCCTGTACTTCACAATGGGCACAAGTGACTATAGTGCTGTGATATCGCGTTGCTAGAGTACACATTCGGGACCCAAGCATCTCTAGACTCATAACATCGAGTATGCGGCCAAGAACAATACCTACGTCGACGTTGGGCTCGATGCCCCTCGTTGCTGTGCTAAGATTAGAATTTAGAAGCTCTCGACGGGACTACGTCGCTCCTCCTTCGTACTAAGCTTTCTTACTACCTTACCACGAGCTACGTTTTTATGAGACTCTCAGCTGTGGCAGCCTAACTGCTGTCGACGCGCCCATAGTTCTCTGTCTGGAGGCTCTGTTATCCATTAACCTCAGCATGTCGTCGTACCTCGGTCGTGTCTCCCCCTCTTTTATCTGAATTCACATAAATCAGGTGCAAATGATCTTAATGTGTAAAAAGTCATGAACGCAAATCTAGATCTTTGGTACTTATGAGCAAGAAAGAAGAAAATAAAAAAGTGGTTATGTCTGCGCGTGATGGGTTCACTTTTTTATTCTAGTCTCTTTTATGCCTTGATATTAAAAAAGTCTGTGTTTTGAACTGATGAGTTCAGGAGACAGGAATAATATTTTTCATACTTACCTTAGGGACTTCGCAGCAAATGAAATATGGTGTGCTACGTCATAATTACTGAACCGAAGAATTTTTGTTGTTGTCAAGTATATGAAGAGGAAAAAAAAAGTAGATCGGATGTAAAATTGTTCAAATTATTATAAAATTAACTCAGGTATTCAAATTTACTTGAGAGTGACTCAAAGGATCATTTAGATTTTCCTATGCCCTAAAATTAGGGATTTTTTATTTCAACCTTCCTATTAAGCAATAAATTTTAACGTAGGAAGTTTAACAAAGAAGTTTTTCTAAAAAATACATTTCATTTTAAACACAATATGAAACAAGGCTGCAAAGTAGAACTTTGCAAATTGCTTCCTCATTATTATTAAATTTTTACAAATCTATCTCTATGAGGAAGCATGTTAATCTATTTTGGCTTCCTCATAGAGGAAGCTTTGTAAAAATCCAATAATAATGAGGAAGCAATTTGCAAAGTTCGACTTTGCAGCCTTGTTTTACATATTTCATATTTTTATATTGGCGAAAAGTGTTTGCAATCCCCTCCGATTTTTCGAAACCTTATTTGACCTCAGCTTAATGCGCAAGGAGTACCTTAATAGAAATAACGAAAATGGAGTTTATCCTCCTTTTTTGTGTAAATTTTCATCTCGATTCGTCACGCCGTTCGAGAGTTATGAGCAATTCTATTTTGGGACAAGCGGTCATTATAAATTTAAAAAAATAAAAATTATATATGAAGAAGTGTGTAAAGTTCTACTTTGCATTCTTATTTCCATTGAGTACAAACTTTTCTCTCGCATTATCTACTTTTGCTGATGCTAGAGCGAAAATCGTTTTTTTTTTTTGTAAATTTCAAAATGTCGTAAAATCTTAACCACTTTACCGATCATCGTCAAATTTGGTACGTGGCATAGCTACATGTTCCTTTTCGTCTGTAAAACATTTCAGTTAAATTAGTGAAATTCGACGTGATTTATTTAAAAAAATGATTTTTTTCGAAAAATTCAAACATCTATAAAATCTGAACCGCTTTACCGATTTCGCCCAAATGCAATACCAAACAACATTGAACGTATATTTATTTATAAACAAGTATTCAGCAAAATCATCTAATTTTTACGAAAGTTAGAGCGACCACGCCCTTTTTTCAAAAAATTAAAAGTACCATAAAATCAAAATGGCTGATTTTTTTTTCCAAAAATCTCAACATTCAAAGCGGGGCAACTACTCCACTTGCGTGCCAAATTTGAGCCATATCGCTCGAACGGTTACTGAGTAATAGTTCGTCGAATTTTCGGAGCCCAGAACACACACAAACACACAATACGGACATTTTTTCTAAACCACTTTTCTCGACGTTTTGGACAATTCTAAGCACACTGGCATGAAAATCTCGAAAAAAAAAATTTTCATGAAAACAAAGCTTCCTCTATGAGGAAGCAAAAATGATTAAGTATTAGATTTCTTAAATATAAAAAGGTATTCTAAAAAAATATATTTTTTCAAACCTCCTAAACGAAATAGCCTTTCAGATTATAGTGTAAATAAATGTATCGCGTGTTCTGATATACAACAAAAAACATTCATTAATTTCTGTCGACAAAGCAATAAATTTCTACAATTGATTAACTACACACATTTTTTCCGTTATGTAAATTTCATTATCTTACTTTTTGTGACTAAAAATAATCAGTCTTCTTCTTGCGGCGGTTGGATACAATCACCTAAAATTCCCCATGTATTTATTCCGTGACGAAGATCCTTGTTTTCGATCTACAAGTCCCCGGTGTTTTAGCACGTTCGAAATAGTTTAGCCGAGAAAAAAAAGTTGATTCTATCGCGTGATAGCAATCGAGTCAGCGTGGGTGTAAAGCCTCAAGGGACAATCGAGTGGCACGGAATGGAGGTGCGTGTCGAAAAGCTACTACAATTGTTCTTTATCATCAATCACCAAATCGGCGTTATCGAACTTTCAGACGTTTAGAGGTGTTATATTCCGAAGGCATATTTTTCCGTCTGCTTCAGTCAAGGTCTTCGCTATTGTGATCTATATCATCTAGAGATCAATAAAAATATGCGCGAGAATGACTGATGAAAGTAAGATTAAGGGGGTGTTAGCAAGAAGTCACATAAATAAAGTGTCAGATATTTTATAATATTCAATGAAAAATGACATTACTGATCTAAAGTGAATATGACAATTTCATAATTGGGAAAAAAAATTCTTGAATGCTACAAACAAAATTAGGTTTATTTACCACAAAAAAAAATTGCTTCTGACGTGACGCAACGCGTAACTTTCTCATTTCGATTGTTACTGGCGTTATGTTAGTGTTGTGAAGTTAGTTTGTGAAATTGATAAGAAATGAGTGATGCAGAGTTGAAATCAAGAATTTTTTTAATTCATTCAATCTTTTTTGATGTATCAATTTTTTAATATTAAATTAATTATTTTATTTATTTACTATTATTCGTTTAGTTAATTTTTTTTAGTTCAATCAATTCCTCCTTGTATTCTTTGCGCGATGTTTCAGACAATTTTGTATATAATGACGTAGGGATCATTTTGGCTTGCGTGCATTACCGTTTTTGCCATATTCTATTTAATAGAAATTGTTCATAATTGATGATGTCACAAATTTCATATGAATGATAGAAAAGATAATAACAAATTCTTCGCCGTACTGAGTCACATGTTTTTGTTCACTGCTCATTTGCTGGTAATTCTAACTGCACGTGTCAGACCGAAGCGTAATAAATTTTATATTAGCCTGCGGTCGAAAAATGAATTAAACATTTTATTTAAATTCCTTCATATTTCAGATAAAGTATGAGAAGCATGAAGTGAAGATTTTGGATTGAAATTCAATACCAAACCAACATTTTAAATGTAGAGGCACACAATAGCACTGCGGCACATAGCTTTTTACTAAAGTTATTGTTTTTTCGGACGATATGAGTGAATGTCTTTTTTGGAATCACACAAAACATATAATTCCATGAAAATCTGAGAGATTCCAATACTTTCTCTCTTACATACTTTATATGTGATGAGAAAGTAAAAACACTAGCAATTAAATAAACTAAAATTTGTTTATTTATATTAAGTAAAAATAAATAAACGGTATATTGTTTTACCCGAAATTTTGCTGCATAAAACATAGAATTTTATTAGACTGATCTCATAATTCTGTCACGTTGTTTAAAAAAAGATCATAAAGTTTTATGACCGTTTGGGCGTTATTTTATTGTGTAAATGAAGGCTGGAAAGAGTTGTGGGAAAATAAAGTGTATGTGTCATTCAGTGAATGCATGTACTCACTGACGATATAGACAGGCAGACAGATAGAAATGAGTGAATGTCTTTTTTGGAATCACTCAAAACATATAAATCCATGAAAATCTGAGAGATTCCAATACTTTCTCTCTTACATACTTTATATGTGATGAGAAAGTAAAAACACTAGCAATTAAATAAACTAAAATTAATTTATTTATACTAAGTAAAAATAAATAAACGGTATATTGTTTTACCCGAAATTTTGCTGCATAAAACATAGAATTTTATTAGACTGATCTCATAATTCTGTCACGTTGTTTAAAAAAAAGATGATAAAGTTTTATGATCGTTTGGGCGTTATTTTATTGTGTAAATGAAGGCTGGAAAGAGTTGTGGGAAAATAAAGTGTATATGTCATTCAGTGAGTGCATGTACTACACGTGAGTTAACTCAGCGTGAAGACCGTCGTAAAAGCCGCTGAGGACTGCGGGAGGTCTCACCATCTAAGCGAATCAAAAATGATTTATTAAAAGCTCTGTTGGGCTCATTCACGGTTTCAAACGGACCACCAACTCGGTGGCGAATCGCGTGAGCCATATCACCGGAAAGGGCGACATTACGAGACACGAGATAAGAGGGTAGAAGCGTGATAAAGAGAAAGAATTAAGGTGGATGTCCCAGTCATTGACCATTTTGCCAGTGGGTTCTAGACTTTCATTACGTCATTTGATAAATATTTATCGTATAATTGGACTCAATGATGATTATTTTTCAACAATTATCTGCGGTTTTGCTTTCTCATAGAGGAAGCTTTGTTTTCGTGAAATTTTTTTTTCGAGATTTTCATGTCAGTACACTCAGAATAGTCCAAAACGTCGAGAAAAGTGATTTAGAAAAAATGTTTGTATGTGTGTATGTGTGTGTGTGTGTGTTACACGCTCAAAAAATGTAAACCTTTATAACTTGGGAACGCCTCGAGACATAGAGCTGAAATTTACACCATAGATAGAGGGCTCAATCCTCATTGTTCATACCAATTTTTGTAAAAATCCCCATGATCATTAAATTTTTACGCGGTTTTGAATTTTTTCAAAAATGTCTGTCAACGCGATAATTCTTTTAATTTTCGAGATATTAAGCTCAAAATTGGTATGTACGTGAGCTTTCATATACCGGTGATCCCTATTAAATTTGGTTAAGATCGGTTGAAACGTTAAAATTTTATGATATTTCGATTTTTTAAATTTTTTGATTTTTTTTCTGCGATGCGAATTTTGGTATCAAATATCGAGCTGGGAGTCAAATGAGTGCCAAATTCATGATTAACAGAAAAATATGTCAGATATAGCCCAAAAATGTTGAACGATAACATATTTTCATAGCGATGTTGTACAGTCTATATTGCGAAAAGTAGCGATTTATGTCGTATAAACTAGCCATATCCTTCCTTCCCAATGAAATTTCAGAAACCACCGATTTCTATCGTCTTCTACAAAAAAAAACAGAGAAGATAGAGTATTCGAAGGAGTTTCTGGACCGTTTGTCCGTATTATATTTTCACAAAGCGAGAGCGTGCGCTTATTTATATTTATTTAAAGCAAGGATGCAAAGCAGAACCTTGCACATTGCTTCCTCATATTATATTTCGCTTTTTACAAAGATTGCTCTATGAGGAAGCCAAAATCAATTCCCATACTTCCTCTTAGAGGTTGCTTTGTAAAAAGCGAAATATAATGAGGAAGCAATGTGCAAGGTTCTGCTTTGCATCCTTTTTATTTTGTAATATCAAATTTTTTTATAATAATAATTATTGAAATAATTACTAAGGAAAAATAAGTCATTTTATAAAAATTCGTCGTATAATTGTCTCGATACAGATTATTTTTCAACAATTCATTTTTTATTTCATATTTTCAAACAATAACAATTATTTTTATTAGTTAATTCAAGTGATATATAAAGTTCTACAAAATTTCATGAACATTTTATTTACGAAATAGAGAACCGTTATCTCCATTGCTTCGCACAATTTATCTCCAATGAATTTTAAAAAAAATTCAAAACGTTAAACATTCTTTATAAGTACTGCTGGTTATTATCATCGAATGACAATTATGAAATTCATTATATTACATAAGGTGATTACACAAAAATAATGGGGCATTAAAGTGTATTGGTAATTGGCACTTTGTGCTTTGACTGTACCAACATCTACAGTTTTATAAGAAAAATGTCGATTACTGGCAGTCGCCTATCGGTCCGACTCGTTGATGTAATTGCTGCTACTCGTCGTGCATTTAGTTTGTGTATGTGCAGTGAAGAAAAAGGTAGTGGCGAGGCCGCCGCCGTGTCGAGCTTTTCTTGTGTCTAAACATAGAATGTCTCAAGGGACTTCCAGCTTTATTCAGATCATTTGGAATCGTCTTGAGACTCGTTGAAGCGAGCATTCCTTGGGGTCTAGACACGCGGTGCAGACTCGCGGTAAAGAAAGTAATTATGGAATTGAGCCAATCTGAAGATTGAAAAATGCTAATTATGATTTTTCTTCAATTAAAAACAATTATTGTACTGCATAAAAAAAGTCAAAAGATTTTTTTATTTTCAAACACTTTGATATATAATATTCAGCAAAAATGATATACACACTAAAAACATTAACAAATGTTCCCAACCTAAAGTTTAGTTTGATGACAATTAGAGAATTTGGCAACAAACGAAAAACTACAAAAAATATAAGAATGCACAAAAGTTACTTATGTGCAAAAGAACAGTTCAACACATTTTTAGAAACTTTGTTTTTGTTATGATATTATTTTTGGAGAACTCTTTGCGATTTGGAAATTCTCATTTTCAAGAATTTTTACACTGTTGATCAAGCTGCGCTCTGAATTATGCTGAAATTATTTATTTGCAACAGAATTATGACTCAAGGACAAATTCTAAATTCTCGACTTTACAATTATTTTTCAAGAATCAAAAAATTGCAAATTAATAATGTAATTCGTTAAAAAATAACGTATACGAAAAAAAACCAGTGAAATTCATAAAAAGGTATGAAGTTTTTCAAAACTTTGTTAATCAAATTTTATTCTCACTCAAAACTAAATGATTATATATTCCACGAAGCTATTTTTATCGTTGTTTCTAAAAACATTGATTCAAAAAGATTGCTAACTTTGTTATTTAACGCAAACACTTCGCGTGATCCTGGAGTAACGTTTTACGATGCATATACGATATTCTATTAAGAGATAAAGATATTAAGGGGGGCATGAAATTGTGGAGAAGGCGGCGCGATTAAACGAGATCACGCGATGAGACGAGCAGCTATATAGTTGAAGCCCAGGCTAATTCCCTGAGTCTCTATAAAAATGGAGACTAAAGAGTTTCATGGCCGGCTTGCTCTAGAATTATACTGAAAGCAATATAGATGAAGTGGGGGAGCTGTGTGAGGTAGATAATTGGAGGCAGCGGTGCTATGGCCTTTGGGTTCTTTGGCGTGGAATGAAGATGCAGTTAGCGTGGGTGAGAAAGATAAGGCCCATCCGGAGCATTCCCTATCAGCGCGTGGCAAAAGCCAGTTTCATTGTTATTCTCCACCCGTTCAATACACCTAAAATAGCTAGTTTTCGTTGATTCCCAAAATCGTTACAAACGATCAACCCCAAAAGGATAAAACTTCAAGTGCTCAAATTGCTTAAAATTGTTGTTCCTAATTATGCAATTTTTCCAACTTTCCTTTTCCAGTGAAAACCAATCAAGCTCAAACCACCAAAATTTCAAGAAAAAAACAGGAAAGTGTTCCTCGATGCTATTGGATACTAAAGCTGCGAGTGAAATATCGTGGCAATTACTTACCTGACAATTCGGGATCTTTATAAATTGGCTAATCAATTCGCCAGTCGGATTCTCGAGCGCCTTGCCAAGATTTTCAGCAACCAGTGAAACTAACGATTTCTGAAGGACCGACAACGAATCGCCAAGGAAGTTGGGCTAAAAAGGCGTCCAGATGATTTTCTGACGAATTCTCATCTCCGTTCATCTCTGATTCTTCCATTGTATCCTCCATCAATAGAAACCAACTGACCTGAATAGTGAGAAAGACCTGAATAGTCTCGGAGGTCGTTGACCCGGGCGCTAAAATCTCGCTACAAAAGTAAACCCAAAATTGTCACATAATGGAAGACGAGGACACGGAGGACATGAGAAAGTCCGTCACGTTGACGAACAAAGTGACAAAAACGAAAATCCTAAGCACAAAGAGCAGCAGTGTAATATCAAGTAGCAGCAGTCGTGTTATTCGTCAGCAAGTGTCAGCAGATGAGTCGGACACAGTGGAATGTGAATCGGAAAACGAAGTGGAGAACATACCAAAGGATGACAGTGATCCAGTGCCCATTGTGACCGACGAGACCGGAAAACGAATATCCGGTGGACAGAAGGGCGAAAAGACCAGCCCTGATGACGTGCCACGAAGCGAAGCCGCCTCTCCTGAAGTTGCAAAATTCTGTCTTCAGGTCAATGCAGCCGAGGGTCATCGACGTCATGAGACCATTACCAGGATTCAGCTGAACTCCGGTGAGATGATGCAGGAGGACACAAGAGCCATGTCATCATCTTCGTCTTCCAAGTACTCCGGCACGAGGATGGGCCTCTTCATGACTAATCGAAGCCCCCAGTCGAGTTCTAGTCAGGAGGACTACGAGCCCGAAGTCAAATGCATCCCTAGGCAGCACCTCCTGTCCGCTGGAGTAACTGGACAGGTCGCTACAAGGTCCATGGAAAGTCTAAAGACGTCAAGAAACTTTCTCAGTGCTGATGAGCGCTACAGTGAAGATTCAAGGTCATTGGAATCGCTTACCTCGACGTCTGAGACTCACGTAGCATCGTCCGCGACCTCCACGACTCAATATCGAAGCTTTCTTACATCCTCAACTGGGAAACGTGATATCAGACGAGTCGTGAGCGTCGAGTCGAGAAGCAGCGAAAATCTGCTTCATCGCGACGAGAGTCTCAACGCCGAGGTCAGACGTGGTCTTTTCGCTAATACTGGCCTGGAAAGGAAGATTCCTCAGCACCTAAGTTTACCACCACCTTCTGGAGTCTTTTCACTCACTAGTCCCGGTGGCAGCGATCGAAAGATTACCATTCTGAGCCCTCACTCGCCTGTTCAAGCTCTTGATTTTCAACAGTACTCCATACAGACTCTCAAAACTCGCAGGAAGAAAGCTGTCGTCTTGCCGAGGTTGGTGTTGCCACGAAGCGAATCTGAAGTCTTTTTAGAGTGAGTAGAGAACTTATAGATGACGTTTTGTGTTTGTATGGTGTTTAGATATTGCGGTTGGAACGTACACCTGTTTTTTTTACCGGAATTTATGGGACGGGAAAGTGACAGCAATGGACGCGTGGGTTGTACGAGATTTGGAGGGATTCTAACGTTGGAACGTCAAGTAAATAGATTGCACGAGATTTTGTAACGGACATGAACATCATTGACTTTTTTTTATTATAACTAAAATATAGAGAGGTTTTCTCTTGAACATTTTTTAGTTGCGCGAATCCTTAGCAGGACACCAGTTATTTAACAAAAGCGGTGAACAGTTTTTCTAAGTTTTTAGTGTCGTTACAGTACAAACTCAGTTGAATAAAACTGACTATATTAAGGGGAGGGAATCAGGTAAAAAAATTGATTTTGGAAATTCAATATCATGCAAATCCTATTGCATATAAAAATGCCCAATGCACTATATTGTTGGTGCTCGATGAAAGGATTTTTTACTGTCGTCTGACTTGCATATGCTTTTCAATATTATCTTAAGCAAAGTTCTTAGGTTTTCCATCCTGCGCATGATTCAGATCAAACTACTAGGCAGATTGGAATGGTTGTCGTCTCATTTTCTTCTTCATGAAAAAATACACCGGCTAAATGGAGCAAACTATTTTTTTTCATTCTGAAAGCAAAGTTAATCACTGATTTAGAAAATAGCATACGATTTATTTATTAATAATTGTGTCACTTAAAAAAATATTACCTTTTATTAACATTTGCTCCATCTAGCCGGTGTATCTTTTCATGAAGAAGAAAATGAGACGTCAACCATTCCAATCTGCCTGGTAGTTTGATCTGAATCATGCGCAGAATGAAAAACCTAAGAACTTTGCTTAAGATAATATTGAAAAGCATATGAAAGTCAGACGACAGTAAAAAATCCTTTCATCGAGTACCAACAATATAGTTGCGTTGGGCATTTTTATATGCAATAGGATTTGGATGATATTGAATTTCCAAAATCAATTTTTTTGACCTGACTCCCTCCCCTTAAACAGGATTTCGGAAATACGTGTACACTTTTGGAGGCTCCTTGGTAAGAGGAATGGGAAAGAAAGTCAAGAAAAAGGGATAAATAAAAATCTAATAATGGTATAAATAATAACTCAACTTTAAAATAATAAAAATGAAAAATAATAAGAAATGAAAGATGGTAAATAACTTCTTTGCAGTTCTACGATAAACCGCTAAAAAAAGGAGGCTGATATCATGTGAGAAATGGATATTATTGTCAACGTAGCAAAGTTTTACTTCCCGGAATTCATCAGGGTGTAATATTATCCGAATAACAGGTGACCTACCCTTTAGTTTTCCTAGTTGCAGCTACGCCATTAACCGGACTTGAAGCTCAGCTGGTTGACGTCATTACTGAAGTAGATTTTTTCGCTGGGCTCTACATTTAAACGAGGTGCTTCTACATCGCGCTCACTGGTCCCCGTCGACCTCTTCGTGTTTTTTTTTTTTTTTTAGTAAGAGAAAAACTAGTTTTATTTTTCAGCCCTTTTTCTGTCTCTGGTTGAACTTCCCTCTACCATCTATTTCTTTAATTTTTAAATGAAGAAATGTACGTGACCCGCTCTTGTGAACGTTTAATTATTATTATTAGAACGAGAGCACCACATAAAATGTGATGGGAAATGTGATCAGCGTAGTTGAAAATCCAAATGCATTCGTACCCGCAATAAATTAACTCTTCCACTGGACTAAATTATAATATTCTCTATGTGCTTCAGTATTCGTATAATAATTTTATCTCAACTTTTCAGTCCACTTCAGGCGACTCAGCGCTTACAGAAAAATATGAGGAATGAGAAAATTCATACATGTTAGGTTTTTTGCTGTTCTAAAGAATATATCCTCTTTAAATTAACAAAAAGAATTGGAAATAAAAATAAACAAAATAAACAAAATAAACAAAATAAATAAAGTAAATAAAATAAATAAAATAAATAAAATAAATAAAATAAATAAAATAAATAAAATAAATAAAATAAATAAAATAAATAAAATAAATAAAATAAATAAAATAAATAAAGTAAATAAAATAAATAAAATAAATAAAATAAATAAAATAAATAAAATAAATAAAATAAATAAATATTTTCAAGCTGCCTCCCATAAATCGTTTCCATTTGCTTAAGCGATCGTCATTAAGTCGACTATCAGCAATGCTGAGTAAACCACGTAAATCGATGCGCGGTTATGTATACATGTATCGACCATCAAGAGTTCGATTAATCTGTGATCTCGAAGCCCTTAAGAGGCCACTCACTTCAGAAATTATTTCCGCTTTTCGTACAACGCGAGTTCATATAACCACTTGATAAACCATCGAGGTGAATGTTAGTAACCACACAAGGAGGCACGCCAACAGCCAAATGGATATTGCTCACCTCAAACATATCTCACCTGTTCATACAGATACATGTATTCATATAGGAACGCCACGTATTGGCTACTTGTTATACGCTTGACGGCGTTTTGCATACGTGAGATGCGCGTGACGTTCGTATGATTAACAGTTAACGAATTTCCAAATTAGATCGTCCTACACGAATCCTCTGTTTCTGCTTTGTATTGCTGCTCACGTGCAGTACGCTGCGGTGAAATTAAACGCTCATTTAGAGAATTTATGGGTGCTGATGGTTTCCAACCTACGATGAATGGTTTGGTAGATAAATTTGTAGAAAATCAATATTTCGGATATAGTACATTAAAATAGTACAAAAACTACGATTTCGCCTTTAAGATTGTTTTTCGTTGTAATTTTAACGAAAGATTTTCTTAAATCGAATTTCAAGGTTTAACATTTTGTCATAATTTTTTTGAACGTCATTTTTTCATTGCAATTTCTGTAATTTCCGTCGTTTTTTATTCTTGCAAAAACATTCTGGATAAAAATCGGAACTTACAAAAATATTTACCTATTTTTTATATCCCATAAAATAAATCATATACACTGTAAAAAAATGAAATGCTCTGTTTTTTTTAAACAAAAAGTTTCTGGACAAAAATATCTTTTGGATAAAAATTGGTCTAAATATTCAATTTGTTTGATTTTTAATATTGTCATTTAGTCAATAAGGGATTATTCGATTATCGAAAATAGCGCATTATTACTTGGCTCAATTAATCGCAAAATCATGACATTCTGTGTTGTTCTCTTCGTCTGTACTCCGACATTTTACGGCGTCACAATCACAATCTTGAGTCGTTGTCGAGCTGCGTGGGGTACAGTAGTGTGCTTGATCATCAAATTGCCGGGAACCTGATTCTGTTTCTCTTACGTTCGAGCTCTATTCAGGAGAGTTGAATTTTCACCGTCCCTCAAAGGAGTCCTGGAAAGTATAGCCCGGGGCTGTCAGACGCGGTTCCCACGATGGGCGTACTTTCCGTAATTAACAAAATTGTTTACTAACTACGCTCGACGTAGCAACCACATGACTTTTTGAATTTCCTTAAAAAAATAAAGTACAGCGAACTATATTAACTACGTCAATGAATTGCTCCATTTTTTTTTAACTAAATTACCTGTCGACCAGAAAGACCTTCATTTAAATAAAAAAGAATTTTCTATTGGTCTAATTGGTCTAATTAGTTGGTTTAAATGATCTAAACCGGTTTTCTTGATGTTTCCGTCTATTTTAAGTATGTGAAAAAAAATGAAAAAAAAAAATTTTAACAAAAACAAAGCTTCCTCTCTGAGGAATTAAAAATGAACACATTTTTCCATGACAATAAGCAAAAATTAAATATTCAATGTTTAAAATACATTTTCTTTAAACACTTGTCCATTCAGCATTTTACCAAAAATATGTACTTTTGTGTTGCAAACGTTTTTTTTTTTTTTTTTTTTTTTTGTTGCATCGAAGCAAATTATTCGTCATAAACTGATGCGCCTGTGGGCAGAAAAAGGAAAGCCATTAAAATGTAAATAAGGAAAAAATACGTGCCGTTATAGTGACGGAAGTGGAATAGAAAGGCAAAGCAAGGATTACGTAAGCTCTCGACCGTAGCTTGAACATATTTGTCACTGTCAGATTTGGCTTATAACTGAAATTTTACGAAAGATTTACACGAAAGTCGCGGCGCGTTCTTCATGTAGAAGCGCACTTATTCACACGACATCGACGAACCACGTCGTGCATCCAAAACTAGGACGTATATGTATATACAATGCGATGATGTTGCACACGTTCGCTTGGGTCTACGGGGACACCACTTGAATTATCGATATTTGAACGCCCGCTAGCCCGGTGCCAATTTGGCCTGCTCTGTTACACCTGCGAACGACGGGCTGTCACGTACGCTCCAGATGTAATTAACATAGTCCTGTACCGATATAAAGATGATTAACAAAGTTGCTTGGTGAATAACAGAGTTGTAAATGCCTAATACTTATAGAAATAATGATGATGATACGATCAGCTCTATAATTATGATTTTATAATAATAACATGAAGCGATTGTAATACGATGATTAAACTTTGGAATGGCTGCAGCAATTATTATTTTTCAATAAAAATTCAAGGTAATCCTTTTGAAAAAATGGAAAAAAATAAGTAATGCATTACTTATTTCTTCCATTTTTTCCACCATTTTTTGCAATATTAAAGCGAAAATTAGTTTTTTTTTCAGCTATTCAAATTTTTACACTCTATTTTATAATCACTACATATTATTATTATGAAATCATAATTGCAAAACAAATTCTACTGTAAACTATATCTCATGAATTAATGGGGATTTACAACTCTGGTGAATAATATATCTGGAAGAAAAAGTCTTCCACGACGCAAAATCAATATATCAATTATAAGTGAAGCCAATTACAAAGTGATTGATTTTCAGTAAAAGTAGAATTTGATATTTGTTTTTTTTAAACTTTTTTTGGGACAATATCTTTTTTCAGATTATAATATCAGGACTGAACTTTCAGTTTTTGAAAAAAAAAGTGGTCTGGAAAAGCCTATACTCTCGTAATTACAGATCAGATTGAACTATTCGGTCAAAATCTCGTCAGTGGAGCAGCTGCTGCCCTTTTATCGCGGTAAATTTAATTGAAATTTGTACTGACCTTGATATTTCATGGATTCAATTTTTTTTTAATAAAAAGGAGATTAGCGCCGCTTAGTTGCACTAATTTTAAGCTATCGAACTGGAAATTTCTCCGGAAGTGTAGTTACGACCACCGCGCGGTGCTATTACCTTTGACCAAAACAGGCGAAGAGGGTTATATGTTAAGAATTTTTTTTTTCGAAAATTACTGCATTCACCTCTTATAACTCGGAAACGGTTTGAAGTACCGAGCTGAAATTCACCACGCAAGTGGAGCACTTGCGTCCCGACTGTCGTCGTCAAATTAATAACGTCAGCCATAAAAATTGTGGGAATAAAAAAATCAAATGAAAACCACAAAAAACGCATTTTTCCAGACATTCGAAAAAGCTTTCCAATGGAATTTTATAGTTATATTAGATATATTTTATTAGATATATATCTATATTATATTTATTAGATATATATCTATATTAGATATATATCTATATTAGATATATAGATATATTTTTCCCCGCTGAAAACGTCTGTGTATTAATTTTACCGAAAAAACAACATATTTCGTGAAATTACCTACAAAAAAAGTTTATACTTTCGGTAATTTTTTTCTGTTTTCCAATGTATGCAATATAGTCAGATTTTCCATAATATGTTAAACAACTTAGATTCTTATCAGATTTAATTATCCAATGATCTTAAAAAGTATTGAATATCATCCCAAAACATATACGTAGTTACAGGAAACGTCCGATCAGATAAACGCGACAAATGATCCTTGTTATTGTCGTTTATGTGAAGATCAATAAAATAAAAGACCATTGCTCAAAAAGTGGCTATAAATCCCGAGAGCTCGTTGACGCTGAAGCAAAATCGCCAATAACGTGTAGAGGTAGGTGGTCAAATCTCAGCGGCTCAGTCATCAAGCTTATTTTTATTCGGTTTGAATCCTTCATCCGGATGGCGTGTCCGAAGAGCTTAGCAATGATGCGCGCATCGTCACGCGAGAGAAACTCCCCTTGCCAGCATGAATCGTCGTCACATGATGCGCCGTGTTTGCCCGGGCCGTTCTCAATCCGGTGACGTCGGTAGGTCCTCCGGGAGCGTTGTGTTACTATAGGATCACTGCGACGGCTGGGCGCACGTTCTGCCGATCGAAGAGGTTGGTTGTGTGTTGCTACTGTGTATATGTGGCTCGTTATATCCGCTGGCACGGGAGTCTTTGACAGTATAACCTGCTAAACCGCTAACTGATACTTCTGACGAGAGGCACGCATCTAAGAAAATATTATTTTTATTTTTAAAACACAGTATCAGCAGTAGCAGCAGCGTTGGCCTGATTCTTGGTCCCGGTGCTAGGGTCTAACTGAGCTCTAAGCTCAGAAGAGACACAAAGTGACGCCCAGAGTTACTTGAGAGGCAATCGCCGTCGATAAATCTCAAGAGGTTGGCGTGTTTGTTGGCACATCCGCTTGCGGCGTTCAACGGAACACGGCGACAACATGCAGATTACTACTCCACATATTTATTCTATATAGCATAACGCCTGATGCCGGTGGATCAGCGTGCGTTACCAAGGCTACGCAGAGTACGAGAGTCTCCGTTACTTCGGGTCGACGCTCACGTTCAACGACACCACAGTGTGACGACGTCGAGAGAGAATCATGACGACCTCGATGCGCCAACTGCGGATGTGTTTACGTGAGAACTTTAGAGCAAATGGGAAATTACCGTATATGGAGATTTAGAAAAATCAGTCTGGAAATGAGATTATATGTTGGTTTTTAGAAAAATTAGGCTCTGGAGTGAGCGGTAGTAGGGTGGTTTAGAAAATCCAGGGTCTGGGAGGATCCTCATTGGGGGATTTGGAATAATGCAACGTAGGGCGCTCATCGAGAGACTTAGAATAATCTGACAAAAATATCAATGTCTAAATGTCTAAATCACCGTTTTGTACACTGCGGAGGTAGCGAGATCTTTTTATAGTATAGAGAAATGAAGTCTGCTGCTAGAGATTGTGCGTTTGTTACCAAGGCTGCGCAGAGTACTATAGAGTCTCCTTTACTTCGGGTCACCGCTTTCGTACAACGATCACAATGTGACGACGTCGAGAGAGGATCATGACGATCTCGATGCGACAACTTCGGAAGTGTTTATGTGAGAACTTTAGATCAAATGGGAATTCATCGCATATGGGGATTTAGAAAATCAACCTGGAAAATGAGCCCATAATTTAGTTTTTAGAAAAATTAGGTCCTGGGTCAGGCGCTCGTAGGGTGTCTTTGAAAATTTAACGTTTGGGCGGAACCCCGTCGGGGGATTTGGGATAATCGACCTGGGGCGCTCATCGAGAGACTTAGAATAATCTGGCAAAAATATTAATGTCTAAACCACATTTTTGTGCATAGCGTCGCCTTAGCCAAATGTCTAAATCACCGTTTCGGACACTGTGGTGATGGCAAGATCTTTCTATGGTATAGAGAAATGAAGTCTCTTGCTGGAGGTTATGCGTTCGTTACCAAGACTACGCAGAGTACTAGAGTCTCCTTTACTTCGCGTCAATGCTTTCGTTTAACGATCACAATGTAACCACGTCGAGAGAGGTTCATGACGATCTCGATGCGCCAACTTCGGAAGTGTTTATGTGAGAACTTTAGATCAAATGGGAATTCATCGCATATGGGGATTTAGAAAATCAACCTGGAAAATGAGCCCATATGTTAGTTTTTAGAACAATTAGGTCCTGGGTCAGGCGCTCGTAGGGTGTCTTTGAAAATTTAACGTCTGGGCGGAACCCCGTCGGGGGATTTGGGATAATCGACCTGGAGCGCTCATCGAGAGACTTAGAATAATCTGGCAAAAATATTAATGTCTAAACCACCCTTTTGTGCATAGCGTCGCTTTAGCAAAATGTCTAACGCACCGCTTCGGATACTGCGGTGATGACAAAATCTTTTTCTGATATAGAGGAATGAAGCCTCCTGCTGGAGGTTGTCCGTGCGTTACGAAGGCTACGCAGAGTACTAGAATCTCCCTTACTTCGGGTCAACACTTTCTTTCAATGATCACAATGTGATGACGTCGAGAGAGGATAATGACCACCTGGATGCGTCAACTTCGGATTGTTTTACGTGAGAACTTTAGAGCAAGTGGGAAATTACCGGATATAAGGATTTAAAAAAAAACAGCCGGGAAATGAGTCCATACATCGTTAAAAAAGAATAAGGGTCTAGGGTAGGACCTCGTGCTAACTTAGAAAAATTCAAGGTCTGGGGAGTAATCTTATAGAGGAACTTAGAAAAATGTCACAAAAATTACACATTTTGTGCTTAGCGTGAGTTTGGACAATTTTCTAAATAACTGGGTTATAATTGCGGTGGCGACGAGATTTTTTTGTAATATAGTGAAACGTTTGGATAATTTGGCGGGACCAAATTATCGAAGTCAGGATTTTTAGATCCTCTTCTTCCGTACGTAAGGAACAGAATTCGAGCTCTGCGCCGGCGGAGGTTGTGTGGAGGAGAGGGACGGGTGTGTGAACTCTCCGGCCTCTCGCCAGAGCAGGACCTGGCTTACAGCACGCAAGTTACTGCAATGCCGGCAAGTCTCCCGCTGAGACGAGACCGATTTACGAGACGCACGCCCGTAAGGGGAAGTTAGAAAATGTCCACCACTTTTGCGATTCGAGGACGTGAATCAACCCGACGTTCAAAAATGGCGTACTTTTCTCTGACAGTGAGCCTGCTATGTTCAGAGACATCTTTCCACACTATACACGGAAAGTAAAGATTAGTTGCCATAACCAAAAAATGAGTTGGCACAACCAATCATTATTCTAGTTCCCTTGCAACTCAAATGGTAGTGCCAACGATTCGAATGGTAGTCCCAACGATTCGAATGATAGTCCCAACGATTGGTTTGGTTAACCTCACTAATCTCGTGAGAACTAATCGTGAATAGTTGAAGTTACTATTCGCTATGGTTAGGGCAACTAACTTTTGAGACATTGTGTACAGCAAATGGGAAACGTAGTTGTCACAACCAAATATTTCTTTCCGTGTATCGGTACTCGGCATTACGTATTCTAAAACTAGGATGAAATTACACGAGTTAAAATAGCCGCCACGGTTGCGTTTCGCGCAAGCGAAGCGCGAATTGGCCATCTAGAGGCCAAATGCCAAAATCTGGCCGGGGGTAGGAACGTCGCGTTACAATAGAGAGCTGAAGTCTGATAAGGGTGGTTCTGCGTTTGTTACGAAGATTAAGCAGAGTCTTTGTTACTTCGGGTCAATGCGTACGTTCAACGACCACAATGTGACGACGCCCATGCGTCGGCATTGGATGTGTTTACGACTGGTTCCATTGTAATGGTACTAACCTGCATAAGGTAACAGTGATTAGCCACGAACAGTGATTAGCCACGTTCCAGTCTATAGGATTTAGTACAGGAATTGATATTCATTCACGATGGTCAACAACTGTGCTGAAAGCAAGTGTTGCTACCGAGGTGCTGTTATAGTTACGGGGATGCGACACTTCAGCAGGATAATAATTCTTAATATTGGCACTTTAGATGTTGGAGCCGGTGAATTAAGTGATCCGTCGTGAAGTTAACCATGAAACTGGCGGATGGTTGAGGAATAAAACAACTTGATGGATATAGTCCAGAAAACCATTTGTGTAATACCATCACGAACTTGGGAACGTGTAACATAATCGTAACTTGGGTTTCAATGCGTTTTAAGTGATATTAAGTACATGATGTAGCTAATACAGTCTATAAAAACCGAGAGGTAATACAGAACATTAAACGTGAAAGTTATTATTGTATCATTAACTGGAGGTTTTGAACAATCTATGATGTTGTATGATATTCCATATGGAAAGGAAATTACATATAAAAATATCTTTGCGAATTTAGGACGTTTTGCTTTATTGATTGATTTGATATACAAATCAATAAACACCTGGTCGATAGGCTAAACGTTAGCAAAATTAATATTAACTTGATCCATTCTCTAGTCCGCATTAAGTCCGAAAATGTTCCGCAATTGATGAGTATTCTGAGATTGGCTAAGTAACTATGTAGTTCCGAACATTCCTCAAGGGAGAAGATATTACGACCATATTAAGGAGATCTGAACTGTTAACTAGGACTAATTTTGCAGAGAATAATTAACTCTGCCACGAGTTTATGCGACGAAAGGGTTATCATATGTGGTAGAACATGCAAGTAATTAAGGTACACGTCTTTAGTAACCTGCAATTTGCAAAATAGGTACGGCACGAATTACATTGAACTTCTTCCGCGAGTTATAATTGAACCAACCAAGTTGGATGAACCTGCAAATATCGACGTATAAGGATATATTCCAGACATTTTTGAAGACATTTTTAAAAAATTTAAATGGCGAACTTCTAAAACATTTATATATTTTATCCGAAATTTTCCGGTGATCCCAAATATGAAAGAATTTCGATGGATTAATTAATAAACCATCATAATTTTTAAAAAAATTAAGAAAGACAGTTTAAAAACAGATTTTTTAATGGAATCTCTATATTTGTCCATTGACTGAATAGCAAACTCATATTCAGCGGGGCAAAATACATCGAAACGGTGTCTATAAAAAAAAAATGGTGTCGAGTCAATAAGCTTTAATCTTTTAATCAAAACAAGTTTCAAAATTCCATTTTGCATCTCAGGAATCGATGAGATTTTAATTTTTTTACAGATTTTCAAAGTTCGAGCATCAAAAATTGAAAATTTTTGCATACCGTTTTCCATTTTTTAAATCATTCTCACAGGCGCATAACAAAAAGATGTCATTCTAAAAGTGCATATCTTCAGAAATTTGCTCCTTCATTCCAAAACTTCCAATATTTTTGTGAATAACTATAAAATATTCGAGAGAAAACCAGATTTTTTTTAGCTTTTCACCATAACCGCGTAGAATTCCCGTATTATTGCCAGAAAATCGGCTAATTCGATATTTGCAAAATCTGGACGTCAACCCTTTAGAAGAAGACAAAAGAAAAACGTCTTTATACATAAAAATAAGATTAATATATGGCAAAATACATTATTTTAACGTAAAACCGACTTAATCCATAAAGGAATAAAATATAAAATACATTTTGCTATTTATAATGTCAGTAAATCATGTATTTCCGAGTAAACTTCATATTCACGAGGGACATGACAAACATTTATATGAAGTACTCCCGTCGCATCAGTTTGTAAAATAGTTTCGTGTTTGGTGACCCACGCAGTCGTAGTTAACGATCGAGTAAAGTGTTATAACGGTAGTTAACCCAACTACAGTCGCTAATGAGGGTACAGCGAGCAACTGGGTTGAAACATCTCGTGAAATGCATGTTGCGCATACCGTAGTACTTCTACCTATATAGTTGCATCGACAGCAAAGCTCACGGTCGCGCACTCTGCGCAGCCCTGCGGGTTTTCGATGCAGCAACGGAACGCCAAAAGGGATGTGCAGCATGTTGCTTCAGCGGCTGTTGCGGCACACCCGTAGATGCCCGAGGGTCCATCACTATTTTCCGTCCGGTATCCCGCCGGTCAAACATCAAAGTAACCTTCAGGCGGCTTCCTCACCCAAAGAACGTTGAGTAACGTTGGTTTCAACGTCCCACGACTACGATCACGGGGGAGAAAGCCAACACGCTGAGGTACATTGTTGCCGGAGGTTGTTTACCTCCGTTCACGTTAACTCCGTTAGAATAGACCGTACCAGAAACTATCAAATACGTAACAGCGACTATTTGCTGGTTTGCAGAGCCACAACTACTAAGGTCGAAGTGACCGGATGTTTGAACTCGACTTGTAACTTTGAAATCAATCAGCTGTCTCCATACTGACACTGCAAACTCCTTGATTGAATAGATTCGTACCGAAACTTTAAATTAGTTTCTAGTATTTACTAGCAGTCGAATACAAAACAAAGTAACGATTTTTCTTTGCTCTCGAAATAAATGCTCGTACATCGTAGGACCACTCGTATCCCTCGGTATCTCTTTTATCCATCGTGATCTTGTCCATCGCTTCTCCATCGGAATCGCTATTATCCCTCTGAATCCCTTTCGATTTCTCGGAATTTCTCTTATCGCAAGGAATTCTTCCTATCCCTCAGAATTCCGCCTATCTCTTGATATCCCTCCAAACTATTGGAATTCCTTATATTTCTTGGAATTCCAACCGTTGCACTGAAGCCCTCCGATCCCTCAGATTTCCACATATCCCTCAGTGTCCCTCCAATACCTCTTACTTCTCGCAATTTCTCTTATCGCCCTGAATACCTCCTGTCACTCAGAATTTCCCATTATATAGACAACCATAAATTATTAAATTTTAAAGCAAACACGTTTATGAAAGCAGAATCACCGTTTTTCACAGTTAAACTTAATCTAAAATGTACTTGTTCATCACGATTCCATAAGTATTCAGGAATTTTTTAAATTTTTGTTGGAACAAAAATAGTAATGAACAATAGACATATTTCAGGGTTAAAAGGAAGTAAACAGAGTGGAAGTGCATTTTCACATTTCTCATAAAAGAAGATATGCTGGTCGGATAAACTTATGCATAGTTTTTACGATGAGAAAACAAAATGCAATTCTAAGTTTCGGATTAACTGTTGGTTGTCTCGTTGGTTGGTACGGTTGCGTGACATTGCTTCCGTGAGTAGTTGCGGTTATTCCGTGCACCGTGTTACGCGTACGCCCATGATTTCCCTCGTAAAATTGTCGTCACCGGCGACGTGTAAGATTTTATACGTACATATAATTCTCAGCTTCGCGGCGTACAATATATGCGGAATATTGCTATAAATTTCTGCTGCGTTCTACAGCCATGCCTCTCGTTTGGATTTCTACCTAACACTACGGCGTTAGCTCGGCATTTTTCATATCGGAAAATACATTCATTTGGATTACTTGTCGACACAATCATAACGGTTACAGAAATTCATCGTAACATACGTTACATGAATTATGGTCGTTTACAACACAGCGGTACGTTCGCACATAGTCAAATGAAGCAAAAAAAAAAAACTATTCAGATACAGCAACAAAATTTCTTTTAAGCTAAGTAGATTTTGTCTGATAAAAATCTTTGTACTTTCAACAAGAAGTGTTTTTCCTCAAATGTGCACAGACACGTTTGTTAATCTTACAGATTTTTTCAAACCAATTTCTTGTCTTATAAATTGTTTTTATACTTTTTTTGTAAGACAATAAATTAACCAACATGTTTATTAAAAAGTAACAACACATCCTGAGAACTTTTGTGGAAAATGAACAAAATAAAATCACAAAAACTTAAATTTTCTTTTCTATGTAGTTAGCGATACAAAATATTTCTCTGAGTGCAAAATCCTGATTTTTTTTTATCAAGCATACTTTTCAGCCCTTATAAGATGTGAGTTCGAATTGTAGTCACTGATAAAAAGGGTGAAAGCGCCACAAGACAACTTGTAGGAATTACCAATCCAACAATGAATGAATCTTTCTTACCGACAGCGAGTTTGTTACCATCGAACGTTCTGAGAACTCTTTACAGGCTTTGTAGCTCACAGTCGGTGAATTCCCAACCGAGCACAGATTCATCCGTGAATACACCGAGCGTGGCAGTAAAGTAGTGATAAGGTAGTGATAAAGACAACCGAAACGGTATAGCACTGGATCAATACGAAAGCTCACTGAATGCCTCATTCAAATATTTTCCCAGGGAACGAGTGGTCGGATATTACAGAAAATGCGACTAATCCACCAGCAAGCAAAATACATCCGAGCCTTTAAAAGCTTTTCCCTTTCATCACACAGCAAATGGCACCGATAAACGTACCATAATATTGACTAACGTCGTAGTGTGTGTTATCTATTTCCTCCACAGTCACAAACCAATTTCACGCCAGGTTAGCCAACCCTCAGATAGATGGCAGCCCGGCTAACCAGACATTACCTATACATATATTTTAGCAACATGAATATACATATATAAAAATATATACATATACAAATAGCCAGAAACACGGTCTGCAATCTCTCCCAGGTCTATTACCATATTTCATCAACGTGCGAGCTTTCCATGTCGTCAATTACTCACCACTTTGCAAGTGTATTCGGAAAATCACTTAAAATCTTAATATCCCTCTACAAGCTTTGAAAAAAAACGAAAGCATCACTCTTCTCGACGTATTTTCATTCCAGTCCAATTTGAAAGAATTAACGTCATCATCCAGCTTCACGAAAGCGACAGAATCCATTATTTCGATGATACAAAAAATGGAAAAGTGTGATAAAGCAGCGTGGAGCAATACCAGTCCATGTATATCTTTCGGTGTATGTGTGTGTGTATGTGTGTGTGTGTGTGTGTGTTACGGTAGTTGTGCGTGGCGCTCGCGTCGATCGAGCCACACGAAATTCTCGGTGCGGCGTTTACGTCCTCCCGCGCGAGAGTTTCCCGGCTCGCAGCACCAGCAGAGCACGCTGCCGCGCTCTCTATACTTCATTGGTACAAATTCAGGAGCTAGGCAAGGAGATCCCAACCACCGGCAATTCTGGACGAGCCTCTGAGCCTCGCTGAGCGTTTCCCTTTAATTCGAAGCACTTTCAACCCTCTTTCCTCTTCCTCAACCCGCGCTCTCGACTTTAATCTTTCGTACACGCCGTCCGCGCGCCTGATCCACCCCTACTCGCGCTTACTCGCAGTTCTTTATACACAGAGGAGCGAGAGAGAGAGAGAGAGCGAGAGCGAGGGCGCGAGCCGCCATTCCTTGCCCTCGCGGACTTCCGGGGGCCGGGTCGAGGCTCGTTTCTCTCGTGAGCAGAATTCGCCCGACTCCGGTAACAGCATCATCGTCATCTCCGTCAAAACGTCCCTCGCCTTGCCTTCAATGTGCCCTTGGTTGAAAAACGGCTACGCAGCTTTAGGAAAAACCCTACAAAGGTGCATGTGTTTAGCAATGTGTTATGATGCTCGGTGAGACCATTGAATTGATCAGAGGATTCATTGAGTGATTCCAATTGTTCGCGCAGAGGCCCTACGCAGCATCAAGGATTCATTGAACTATGAACCGTGATACGACCCTATCATCTAGGGATTACTATTATTGTGTCGCTTATAGTGCTTCGTTACGTGGATTGGTTCGTGATAGTCATCTCCAATCGGGCACAATAAAGGACTCATAACAGGCCCACAAGGTATCCCAATGCCGGAATAATAACGACTATGATATCTCGTTGAATTGTCCTTCGGGGATTGACGTTCAAGACGCTCATCAGCGAAAATGTGTTTGTGTTTGTGATTGTGAACGAAATTGAGGTTTTATATTATGGCTTGGGAAGCTGGGACGGTAATGATTTACCGAAGGAAGAGCTTTAGTACAACGATCGATTCAGGCCTACCCCAAAAACTCGTTCAACGATAATTGTGGAAAGTTTTAATGATCAAAGTTACTGGGTTTGTTCAGAGAATAAGTTGGTATAGAACTGTCGAGTCGATGGATGCTGATGGTTACGTTCGGGAGATTTGTTGAGCGTGGCAAGGACCATCAGCTTGGCAGGATGAAATATTGTATTTGGGAGAATTGTTAGTGGAAATGATGGGGTTTACGATTGTGAAGATGATTTTGGCGAGTTCTGAACTGTGATCCTACGGAAATTATCAGTTTATGTTGGACTGGGAAACTTGTGATGTCAAAGAGAAAATAACTGCTGTATAATCACTGCCAATCGATGTTAAAAACACTCAAAATTCATGGGATCAAAGAAAGCAAAGGAAACGTGAAGAGGGTGCGACGTTAAGAAGGGTCTCAGTCATGGGTCAGGACTGGTGCGCACGCCGGCGAAAACGCTCGAGTAGCGGATGTTGCCCGTGTGGACCACGTGTCCACCCTTCGAGCTGGTCAGTTTCATTTTTGAAAAAAAATTCCCATGTAGTGATTTTAGAATTTCTTAATATCTAGTATGTTAATAAATCGGTTTTATATTTAATAATTAAATAACTTCTGGCATTCTCAAAAAAGAAATGATCACATCTAAATATTTTTACTTAAACAATAAAAATATAGGACTTGAATCAAATATTTTCAATATTACTCCAAAATGAGTACTAATGAAAATCTTATTTTTCAATAAATTCTCGGTATTATATTTAATGGCTAATAATTTCCAGCATTTTCTCTTTCGTACTATGGTTCTCAAAAAACGAAACAATCTGCAAATACTTTCTCCAAAATAATATCTATGTAGAACTTTAATCAGATATTTACAGCATCTTTTTAAAATGAATGACGGTAAAAATATTATTTTTAAATGAATCGACGAAATGGATTAACCAAAAATAAAAATTTAAGAATTTTCTTAAGAAATGTGCAATAAATGATACATACGATTTTTTGCTCATATTCTTTTAAACACTCCCTTAGTTATTATTCAGAAATCTTCATTTGTTCTTTACTTTTGTATGAAATATTGTAATAGAAACGGCGAAACAGCTGAACTTTTCACAAATTTACCTGAATAAATAGTCAATGCATTGGGATATATTTTCATCATTCGATATTTGAGCTTTTGTAAAATTTTAATGGATTTGCTGGAAGACACCTTCGATATTAGTATTTATAGTATACGTCGATCTAGAAGTAGACGGTTGAAGAAGTAGTGGGGATAAAATAGAACTGTAATGACGCAGGACCGTTGCCAGGTTAACGTAGTTCATAAATGTCCCTTATACGTACTTACATATATAAATCTGTGTAGAAAGATGCATGTATATGTATTTTATTGAAACGATGCATACTTCTGTTCCGTTCCGTTGTACAGAATCTTCGAACGGTATCACAAATGCGCTTGACCTCCGATCCCCACCTCATTTTATATACCTACTTATATCCCAGCATTTTTAATGACGCAAGCACACGGAGTTCGTCGTGCCACTTTGGCGTGAAATAGAATAGGTAAAAAAAAGTAACATATCGTATCGTGCAAGGTGCTGGTATGACTGCAGTCTTCTGGTATACTGTGAACGGAAAAAACTTATATATACGTTACATAATTAATACGTGACGCATGATTTAACATTTTATTAGCACGCACCACGACACTTTTAACTTACTATTCTAATTACCATGTTTATTAATATCTGACCGAAATAACGATCGTTTAGAGACGCTGACATAAAATACGGTAACAGTTTTTCTGAAGGATTACTGATCCTTTATGCTGGTTTTTTTTTCAGGTTCCATATGAAGGCGTATAATAATGCTATAGAAGCACGTTGACCTTTTTTTGTCATTGACATTTTTTATTGGATACACGAAAGGAAGGACTTGATATCAATTACGATGTCAATGAGAAATACTAGGATATCTTATGCACGGAGAAAAACGCTTGGTTGGGCTTACTAAGATTTTGGTTAAAAATTTTACCAAGAAAAATTTGGTAGACGCAACCAAGATCTTGATTAGGCGTACTAAATGTTAGCTAATAACTTGGTTATGTTAGTCAATAACTTGGTTGTGCCCACCAAGTTTTCTTGATAAAATTTTTAACCAATTTTTTGGTAATTCTAACCAAGCTTTTTTCTGAGTGTGGTAGGAAAAAACAAACGCCGATCAACCTTACCATTCTTTAGGAACTTTCAAAGGACTTGCTGGTTAATATTTACTGTAAGAAAGTTATGATATACAAATGCCTAAATATACTATATTGAACTTGATTGACTTTATTATATTTATAGGAATTTCTAGTATAATTCACCAGAAATCGAAATTTTTATGGAATTTATGGTAAAATTGACTAGAAATTACATTTCTGTAGAATCCCTAGTAACATTTATGAGAAACCGGATTTTTATTGGAATTTTTAGTAAAATTTAGTACAACATCTGATTTTTACTGGCATTTCTAGTAAAATTTACTAGCAATCGAAATGTTATTGGAATTTCTAGGGAAATTTATTAGACATTTGATTTGTGGTGAAATTTCTAGTAAAAGTTACTAGAAATCGTTGTTGATTCTCGACTACCAAAAGATACGATAGTTTTTCTTACCGGCGTGATACTTTTTACTACATTTTTCGCAAATTAGTCATGCAAAAAATTATCGCTGAAAAAACGCGAAGGTACAACCATTTGGGCTTACATTACATTAATGCTGGAAACGGTTGACATCGCTTGATAATTACAGTGCTCGTATGCAATGGCTCTCATATTCCCAACGTATGAAACCGTGCCATCGCTCGCCGTTGGTATACCTATGTGTCTATATCACTTTAGTCTGTCAAAGGTAAGGTTTGCACGCAGCAAATACATCTCTAATTCCGACGTGCATCAGCTTTGCAGGTTCTTCTTCAATATTGTCCCACTGTGATGTAACTTTGTACTTTGATTAATATCGTATATTTAACGCAGACAGTTGCCAAGACCATCAAAAAATATTTGCAGAATTTAAGATAGAATCTTTAGAAATAAAATGCAAAAAATGACATATCAAGAATTCAACCTACAGCAATTACAAAAAATAAACTTTACCAATTATTTCCACGTAAAATGGGCGAAGTTTATGTTCAGTTAGGTACAAAAACAAAATGAACAAGGTATTCTAGTAAGCAGTTACATTTTTAATTTAAAAATTCAACAAAAATCTGACACTTTGAGAATTGCAATTACAGCGAATGAAAAACCCATTCCAACTATTTGTCGTTGAAATGGCTGTAATTTATGTCCACTTAGTTTTTAAAACTTCGAATTCAATGTTTGTGAAACCCTATACTTACCAAGGCGTAGAAGTTGCTAGGTAATAATCAACGAACTTCCGGAAGGGCAAGAGAGAGAGAGAAAGCTCACTGTATCCTTTTCTTAATCAGGACGAAAGCCGGGTTTCCTAAAGATTGCTAAACAATCTTATTGCCGCGGAACTTGACCTTTCGTTGAAGCCTTCTTCCGCCAGTTATATTCCTTATATATATCCAACCACTGAAGCTTCAACGCCTTGCGTGTTTCCGTGCAATTTCGACGACAACTTTAAGTCTCTAACGAAATCTTGTTCCTTCACGAAAGGCCAGATACTTTTCATTTGGGGCTCACGAATTTTCTTCGAGCTCCGTCCGGTGCTCCGTCCGGAAGAAAATCAATTACATCCCTCATACTGCTCTCGTTTGCTGTGGACTCGTTCGCCAACCCGACCAAACCCCTCCCCTCAACCTACCGTTGAAAACTAGAGGAGACCGGGGCTAGTAAGAATACTTCGTTTGACTTTTTTTTATTTTTATTTTTGAGTCAAACGTTCGTAAATCGAATATTGGAATTTTTTTTCATAGACAAATGGTTATATTCTGTGCAAATTTGAAATTTTACATGGGCCTGGGTATCTTTAACAACGATTTATTAAAAAGTTATCAAAATGTTCCAACTTTACCGATTGCGGGGCAAGTTGGAACATTTATTTGTCTACAAGTATAAATATTGTTGTTTTATTTTTGAATGCAATGAAAAATCGAGTGTTGATCGAATTCCAGTGTTTATGAGCTCGATCACAGCATTGTAAACATTGGTACCACTTTTCACTTGCCGACGATTGTAGTTGCGACTTATCGCAATGTACGCAAAAAACTGTCTTGATAATTTAGAAAATGTATATCTTAGGAACCCTTCAATATGCCAGGCTGAAATTTAACAGCCCTTTTGATGAGACCACGGTCAAAATATATATAGATATATATTTTTTTTTGTTTCCATTCAATTACCTCGTTTTTTGGAGTTGAAAGTTTTGGCGCTATTGATGATTAAACAGTAACGCAGAATATGAGTTGGCGCGACGTGGTTCATATTAAATGGCAGAATTGCATATTATAGGCCATTTTTTAATGTTCCAACTTGCCCCAAGGTATTGTCTTCGATTCCATGCGCGACTCACCGACGTGTGAGTCACAAAATGACATCTACCTAGGTTTAAATTGTAGGTATGCAGTCGGTGTGTATGTATTTGCCATGGGTATAGTATTAATAAATCTCTTATAACTAGAGAACAGGTAGGACTATCATACTAAAACATGACACGCAAGTAAACCACTTTATAACCTTTAGTCGTTGTAAATTTAATTAATATTCGTTGTGTCCTTCATATTTTACCACATTTCACCTTTTCATTTTATTGAAAACCGACGTAAACACCCGAACTTGAGCAGATTTAAAACTAACGATCTGAAAATTTCTCCACACTTGCACTTGCGACCAAGAGTGATTGATATTGTATTTAGGCATAATCGATAAAACGGATCAAAACTTATGATCATTTTGTCAACATTTTTCCATTTGGTTTAAATTCTTTATAACTCAAGAACGGCTCGATATATTTAATTGAAACGTAGATATTATCTGGTCCAATTTCATTAAAAAAAATAAAACAAGGATGCAAAGTAGAACCTTGCACATTGCTTCCTCATTATTTTTCGCGTTTTACGAAGCATCCTCTATGAGGAAGTATGTTATTCAATTTTTGGCTTCCTCATAGAGGAAGCTTTGTAAAACGCGAAAAATAATGATGAAGCAATGTGCAAGGTTCTACTTTGCATCCTTGTTTTAATTGGATAAATATACATGTTGTGAATTCGCTTTTTCTATTTCGTTATTACGTTATTTCGTGATTATTAGAGCGTTTCCGAAAGTGAATGTGATAATGTATATTTTAAAAAATAATTCAACATTCCATAAAATCAAAAATTTCATTCCGTTCGTCACGAAATTATACATATATAATGGCTGAATATTGTTTCATTTATATACAAAATTTGAGCTCGCTATCTTAAGTTTTGCAAAAGTTACAATAGAGCGATAATGTCAATTTTTGAAAAAATTCAAAACATCATAAAATTTTAACGGTTCAACCGATCTTAACCAGATTCAATAGCGATCACCGGCGTATGAAAGCTCAAGTTCATACTAATTTTAAGATCAATATCTCGAAAATTGAAAAAGTTATCGCGTAAACAGACATTTGTCAAAAAATTAAAAAACGCGTAATAATTTAACGATGAAATGGAGTTTAACAAAAATCTGTTTGAACGATGAGGCTTGATCCCTCTATCTATGGTCCAAATTTCAGCTTGATATCTCAAGGCATTCCCGAGTTATAAAGGTTTACATTTTTCGATCGTGTAACATACACACATACACACACACACACATACAGACATTTTTTCTAAATCACTTTTCTCGACGTTTTGGCCCACTCTGAGTGCACTGACATGAAAATCTCGAAAAAAAAAATGTCATGAAAACAAAGCTTCCTCTATTAAGCAAAACAGCTTAAACTTTTAATATTACGTATTACGGTTTCAACCTGAATATTTATACATAAATTAGGTTAGAATTAAGGATGATTGGTTATTCCGGAACTAACTTCCACCGTGTTCCATCTAACCCCGGTCTTCACTACTCTACAGTTAGGTACACTCCTTTTTTCAACGGCTTTGGTTCCCCTCCCATTTCCTCATGAACGTCGTCATCGTCGTCGTCGTCGTTAGGTGTACCTACCATTTATTCCGTGATAGAACTCTGCTTGATTATTTCGCGAACACGCTAACCAACTACCCAAGCGTTTGCGCACGTAGCGAATAACCTGTACGTCAGTGCGAACGTATTTACCATCATCGTCACGAATTGGAGGACGTCACAGTTTGGACAGGATTGTGTCGTGGCAAATGGAGAAAATTAGGTCGCATCGATTGGGCCCAGAACATCCACAGCTCGTACCATCTCTGGAGCTTACATACGATAGTTCTGTCTATCGAGCTTAACGCGTTCGAATTATTCGGAAATGAGCAGAAACAATGGCCACCCGAGACACTTTGCTTGCAGTGATCCGTGACAAAGGTACAAGCCACAGAGAATCAAAAGCTTTCCTACATCTCCCTCTGTTTGCTTGGTACACGAGGACAGAAACCACTGGGATATATATATATATATATGTATAGTATATATATATATATGTAAGGTTCATAGTAGTATGCACAATGGAATTAGTGCTTGCAAGTATGAACTTTGACATTCTAAGCTTGGGCTGCCTTTTGTCAAGAGAACATCTCCTGGTTCTTCGACTGCTCGCAGGAAAATCAAACAATAATGGCCACATTGCTCGTCTTGTTAAGGCTTTTGTTGGGTACAAGTTACTAAGTTGGCGGAATTGTGTGTTTAGGTTACGTAGAACGTTCCACTATGAAACCAAGAAAGGGAAAAAATTGACAGCTTGATGGAATTAAGTAAGAAGTTTATGATAATAGTTGGCGATGCTCTTCATCTTCTTGCGGCTCTGTTTATGTACAAGTTACTAAGTTGGGAAGATTATGATTTTAGGTTATGGAGAATTTTACATTTTGACACGGAAAAAAGGATATTTATGTTAGTCAAGACTTAACGCCAATAGAAAGATTTTTATTAGAAATTATGACAAAAAGTACTATACTGAGATACAAATGTTTTGAAATTTCTTCGAATCACGTGACCGGTAAATTTTATAGTATACCGACGCCAATTTTTTTCAAATACTTCCTTTCGAGCATAAAAAATATTTGATATTATGAGCATTAGTAGTTTTTTAAATTCCTGAATCATTGTTGGAGTTGTAATCAGCCCATTATTGTCAAATTTATTATTTTTCTTTATTTATGTCTTGAATAATTATTTAAATAAATAATTATAAAATAATAATATAAAATTAAATTTTTTAAAAATTAAAATATAAAATAAAATAAATGATTATTCAATTATAATTGGATAATCATTTTTGTAAATAAAAATATTTTACATTTTAGTAAGAACAATTATACAAATTTAATTGAATACGAGTAAAGAATATTTTTCCTGATGGAGTGATTTAAAAATACGATAAAAAAAGGTAATGGCTAATGGGGAAAATGATGCCTCATTATTTTCTTCATTGTTTTGAATTACTTGAAATATTTACTTTAATTTTTATGAGATAAACGTTTTATTAATCTTTAATGAAATGCTAAGTCATTTTTTATTAATATAGTGGGGAACTCGAAAAAAACCTGTTATTTACTAATTATTTATGGAATCAATAAACACATAGGATGAAATTAAAAGTAATAGGACGTTTGCAATGCCGATAATTGCAGAATGTAAATAATCAAGAATAAAATAAATGAATATCAGTTCATAATTTATTAGACTTTTTGAGAACCAATGAGTTTGGGATTTTGAATTTCAATCGCTAGATATTTCAACTCATCGATATTAATCTTAGTCCTATGGTCCAGTCTCCTAAATCTGGCAAGTATCCAGTTCACGTACTACTTCAGATATTTTCAATAAAGCATGAAATATCGACCTGACAAACTGGTCCATTGAATATCGATTCGAATGCTGCTTCCTCTTTTTTGTTATGATTCGAGATAAAAAAAACAATTTCTAGTTCACAATTTTTATTAGCAATAAACACGCAACCTTCGCTCTTCAATTACCAACATTTTTCGAGTACATTAAAATATGTATTATTTTCTAAACTTTGTTCAATAAAAAATTAGCTTTAAAACAGAAAACAAAAAATGTTCTTTTTCTCACAGTATATAAATTTTAAGGAAAGAATATTTTTATCGATATTTGTCAATTTGGCATATTATAATAACGTGTGTGTAATATCAAAATTAACATCGAACCGAGAAGCTGCACGTTAAGAGTTCAAATAGACGACTAATTATATTCCTTTTTGCAGTCACCAAAAACATTTTCTAAAAGACAAGAAAATTGAAATACAAATTTAAAAAAATAGTATATACATTGGAAAAAAAAATTTCCACGACATTATTAAAGGTTGCGTATTTAATCCACGAGTGCATTTAATATCAAAATTAATATCGTATCTAAAAGCAGCAAATTAAGTATATTTCCAATATCCATTGACACTTAAAATAAATTAATTGATATAGTCTTTGAGGCTCTATTGAGTATCTTCTATATCCTTTTTAGTCCTCGAGATAAAATCATTATTAATAGCACGAGAGACAGAGAAAGCTTTGGAGGATGTAAGGCTTTGTGAGAAAATTTTCTAAAATACAAAAATATATATTACTTAATTTACTTGAAATACAACATTAAAAAAATACTATCTAACATAATAAAAATTCCATCGACATTACTAAAGTTTGCATATTTAATCCACGAGTGTATTTAATATCAAAATTAATATCGTATGGAAAAGCAGCAAATTAAGTATATTTCCAATATCCATTGACACTTAAAATAAATTAATTGATATAGTCCTTGAGACTCTATTGAGTATCTTTTATATCCTTTTTAGTCCTCGAGATAAAATCATTATTAATATCAGGAGAGACAGAGAAAGCTTTGGAGGATGTAAGGCTTTGTGAGACAATTTTCTAACATACAAAAATATATATTACTTAATTTCCTTAAAAAATAATATAGCAAAAAAAATACTATCTAAAAATTCTATCGACATTACTAAAGTTTGCATATTTAATCCACGAGTGCATTTAATATCAAAATTAATATCGTATCTAAAGGCAGCAAATTAAGTATATTTCCAATATCCATTGACACGTAAAATAAATTAATTGATATAGTCCTTGAGGCTCTATTGAGTATCTTTTATATCCTTTTTAGTCCTCGAGATAAAATCATTATTAATATCACGAGAGACAGAGAAAGCTTTGGAGGATGTAAGGCTTTGTGAGAAAATTTTCTAACATACAAAAATATATATTACTTAATTTCCTTAAAAAATAATATAGTAATAAAAATATTATCTAAAAATTCTATCGACATTACTAAAGTTTGCATATTTAATCCACGAGTGCATTTAATATAAAAATTAATATCGTATCGAAAAGCAGCAAATTAAGTATATTTCCAATATCCATTGACACGTAAAACAAATTAATTGATATAGTCCTTGAGGCTCTATTGAGTATCTTTTATATCCTTTTTAGTCCTCGAGATAAAATCATTATTAATATCACGAGAGACAGAGAAAGCTTTGGAGGATGTAAGGCTTTGTGAGAAAATTTTCTAACATACAAAAATATATATTACTTAATTTCCTTAAAAAATAATATAGTAATAAAAATATTATCTAAAAATTCTATCGACATTACTAAAGTTTGCATATTTAATCCACGAGTGCATTTAATATCAAAATTAATATCGTATCTAAAAGCAGAAAATTAAGTATATTTCCAATATCCATTGACACGTAAAACAAATTAATTGATGTAGTCCTTGAGGCTCTATTGAGTATCTTTTATATCCTTTTTAGTCCTCGAGATAAAATCATTATTAATATCACGAGAGACAGAGAAAGCTTTGGAGGATGTACGGCTTTGTGAGAAAATTTTCTAACATACAAAAATATATATTACTTAATTTCTTTAAAAAATAATATAGTAATAAAAATATTATCTAAAAATTCTATCGACATTACTAAAGTTTGCATATTTAATCCACGAGTGCATTTAATATCAAAATTAATATCGTATCTAAAAGCAGCAAATTAAGTATATTTCCAATATTCATTGACACGTAAAACAAATTAATTGATACAGTCCTTGAGGCTCTATTGAGTATCTTTTATATCCTTTTTAGTCCTCGAGATAAAATCATTATTAATATCAGGAGAGACAGAGAAAGTTTTGGAGGATGTAAGGCCTTGTGAGACAATTTTCTAACATACAAAAATATATATTACTTAATTTCCTTAAAAAATAATATAGTAATAAAAATATTATCTAAAAATTCTATCGACATTACTAAAGTTTGCATATTTAATCCACGAGTGCATTTAATATCAAAATTAATATCGTATCTAAAAACAGAAAATTAAGTATATTTCCAATATCCATTGACACGTAAAACAAATTAATTGATGTAGTCCTTGAGGCTTTATTGAGTATCTTTTATATCCTTTTTAGTCCTCGAGATAAAATCATTATTAATATCACGAGAAAAGGAGAAAGCTTTGGAGGATGTAAGGCTTTGTGAGAAAATTTTCTAACATACAAAAATATATATTACTTAATTTCCGTAAAAAAATAATATAGTAAAAAAAATACTATCTAAAAATTCTATCGACATTACTAAAGTTTGCATATTTAATCCACGAGTGTATTTAATATCAAAATTAATATCGTATCTAAAAGCAGCAAATTAAGTATATTTCCAATATCCATTGACACGTAAAACAAATTAATTGATATAGTCCTTGAGGCTCTATTGAGTATTTTTTATATCCTTTTTAATCCTCAAGATAAAATGATTACTAATATCACGAGAAACAGAGAAAGCTTTGGAGGATGTAAGGCTTTGTGAGAAAATTTCCTAACATACAAAAATATATATTACATAATTTCCTTAAAAAATAATATATTAAAAAAAATACTATCTAAAAATTCTATTGACATTACTAAAGTTTGCATATTTAATCCACGAGTGCATTTAATATCAAAATTAATATCGTATCTACAAGCAGCAAATTAAGTATATTTCCAATATCCATTGACACGTAAAACAAATTAATTGATATAGTCCTTGAGGCTCTATTGAGTATCTTTTATATCCTTTTTAGTCCTCGAGATAAAATCATTATTAATATCACGAGAAACGAAGAAGCTTTGGAGGATGTAAGGCTTTGTGAGGTCGGTATACCAGGCAGCTTTCAAGCTTAGAATGAGGAAGCGGAGAGGCACAAGGTGGAATGAAATAGTACGGGACAATGGTGAATTTAATTAAGAGTACGGTGAGAGAGAAGCGGCGATGCTATTAACGATATTTCCTTTGCTATCGAATCGTGCTGATCGATGTTGCGGCGGGGTTGACTCTGCTTCTGCTGCTGCTGCCTGGGCCAGTGACGTAACTGGAACCTCCGCCCCCAAGTTCTGACGTCATTGATGCCCTCAAATGCTCGGCACTCGCGCTCCGCAGGTGCGGACGCATCAATCTCTATGCCACGAGTTCGTTTTCTCGGCTCCCGGAAATTTTCTATCCACTCAATCACTCAACTCCACCATTAACCCTATGATCCATCGTTTATGCAAGCTAAGCTTCCGAGTAAGATGACTATCAACTTTTTTAAAGTCAAAACTTTGCTCCGGGATAAAAATAGTTTTTGTAGCTTGAAAAAAATCATCATTTATAAGGAGTGAAATTTAAAAAAAAATCATTGAATACAGATTATTTTATTTTTTAGTTAAATAATAAATTTGCTTTAGAACTGTAAAAAAATATTTTTCATAATGCGATATAAAAACTAAGATTCCGATTAAGAAGACTTTTAATCATCTTTAATAATCTTCTACATGACAAAAAAAATTGTAACTCGAAAAAAATTGACTAATAGCGATACTTTTTTTTTAATTATTAATTTTAATGTGCGAATATTTTTTTATTATTACTGAAATATTCATATATGTTTTACTTTATTTTATTAGTAGAAAAAAATATATATGCTTTGGCGAAAAATGATTTATTTTCACGATATGAATTTGAACGACAGTAAGTTCCTATTGATTTACAGTTATGTTTGCATATTTTAGTGAAAAGTGTATTTAATATAGGACCTTATGACTTTGTAAAAGTCGAAGATTGTGCTCTGGAAAAAAAACGCGGCAAAAAAAAAAATGGCCTAGCAGACAGTTTTAAAAATACTTATTTACAATGTGTAAAAGGTTTCAACATTTTTTCTCACATAGTAAAACATTTATCACAAAATATTCTTAAGTAAATAATAATTTTGCTTGAGAACAGCAAAAACAACATTTTTACATTGCGATATAAATTTAAAAAAAAACTAATACCAATCTCAACACCTCAATAAGCAATAACGTTAAGAAAAATTAAAAAATCCACTAAAACGGCAAATACATTATAATTTACTTCTTAAAAATGTCTTATTTCACCCGGAGACAAAAATAATTTTTGCGACCAACAGAAAATTGACTAAAATCAATAACATTATTTTTATTGTTTTTTGTTATATTTATTTTAAGTCGCTTCAACAACTGATGCTATTAACGACCATATACAAAATTAATAAAAATAAAGAAAAGATAATAATTGAATAAAAAATGAATAATATTTTTATTTATTTATTTTTTATGTATACACTGTTAAAAATGTTTGCTTGAAAATTAATATAAAGTAGTGGAAGTTTTTTGCGGGTACGCGTATACTACATCCAGTATACAAATATTAATTAAGATACAAAAAAATTATTGTAAAATTAATGTACAGTATACTGAACACTTCATAAAAGCTGTGTTTATAATAAAATTAAATGAAATTAAAATGTAATTTTATTAAATTACAATTAATAATAATTATTTTTTATTATAATTTAATAATTAATAATATTAAATATTATTAATTATTAAATAATTGTATTAAATTATGTATCTGCAAAAGAACTTGCAATACAGATATTAATTTTCAATATATTTTTAATAGTGTAAAAGATTTTTCAATAGGGTTATGAATGTGTTGGAAATTTGTGCAGCCTAGTTTTGTAAGAAAAGTACTGGATGCTGTACGGCCCTATAGCTGAACGTACTCCGGCAAACGGGTGATGGTCCATTGTTTCGAGGGGGTGAATTCCCAACTCGAGAGATCTCTCATCCTCTCTTCTTACCTCGCTGCCTCGGCTTATACCCATTTCCCAGAGATTAAGAAATCTCACGTTCTTCTTCCCGGGCTTCGTTTCGTCGTTCCGTGCAGTGCTAGAGACACCCTCGGCCTCGCGTCCTCATTCTCGAATATCCAACATTCTTTCTCGTTGGTTTCGCCATAATCTACATAATGTTCGCAATACTCAGCAGAGAAGCATAACGAAATTTTGTCAGTAATTATAGTGGAGCATCAGTAAACTCTATTAAAAATGGGCCATTAAAAAGAGCTTTCTCAAGTAAAATAGTATTTTCTCGACATTTCCACTTTTATAATCACTTGAGACATACTTTAGTAGGGTCAAGATTTAAATAATAAAAATAAACATTTTAATACCTGTGTTTGAAATTCTTGCAAATATTTTCTCTCGGGACTTACCATTTTTATTATCTTGCTGAGATTACACTGTAATAAAAATCTACTTAAAATTTAATGTAACGATAATGGAAGTTTTTATCCAGGAGCTAGTATATTAAGTTCTATATAAGATTAGATGTGAAACTTAATTAACGTTTTACTGAAAACGTTAAAAAGGGTCGTAATTTATAAATTACTTCAATTTTGCATCTTAATTGCATATTAAATTCAATATACAAGCTCTTAGTAAATGAGAAAATCTTCCAGTCCTGGTGCCTTGAATTTCGAAATATTTTTAACAGTGTTAAATCCAATTTAAGCTGGAACTCAAGTACTAAATCAATTAAATACAATTTGAAATTTTTAAAACTTGAATTGAAAAAAAAAACTCAAATTTGTATGGATGGTGTAATTTTTTTAAGAATGCATTTAACATATAAAAATAAAAAAGAGTATTTTTTAGAAAGTACAATTTTTGTACCATTTTCTTTTCATTACCCAAAATTTAAGAATATATTTTTTTCAACATAAATATTTTAAATAACAAATATGCTGTGCTACGAAGGCTGAATAATCGTCTTCAACACCTATTTTAATTAAATGCATTCCTCAAGAAAACTTATATCCACACCCGAGTGGATAAGTTGTGAATTAGCAAGTAGTTGAGAGCAGTTCGTGCTCGGGCGAATGGATCTCCCTTCATGAACAACAACTGTTGTGAAAGCTTTCGTCTGGTGGCAACAAACGGTACAGAATTCTTCTTTACCCTCAACGCTTTCCTCTCTGCTTTATCGAATGCAGAAACTGGGGTTCTGTCGACCCTTACAGCCGGCAACATATCAATCGCATTCCTTATCAGTCAAAGATAAAGAAATAAATACATACACCAATTTCCCCCAAAATTTTCGTATCAACTGTATTTTTCAAAAATTCTCTATTGACCAATTTATGAATTAGCTCACAATTATTTTGTCACATACAATAAATATGACTTAAATAAATCCTTTTTTGATCCTAACAAAATATTATTAGATCAGCGTTTGAAGGAATACAATTTATGTAATTACAATTATAATGTCATTTATCTTAAATTCAATTTGACTCGAATATAATGTTATTTCATTTTTGTCTGTTTCATATTTTATTAAAATAAATATGTTGAACTAAGTTTTCGGTATGTAGGGCAATTGTTCCTGTGAAATGAATTATAACATTTCGAATTGGCGAGATAATTGATAATTATTTAATATTCTTTTTCTCTCTGATGATACCCATCCCTGTATTCAAGGCCAGTAAAGAGACGTTATTCATTCCATCCCCATTCGACCTGGGTCTGACCCTCGACCTCCCTGATTTGGCTTATATTTTTTTTTAGGATTGGTTAGATCCTCAAATGCACCAGATGATATTTTTTTATTTTTTTCTATGCATATTTCTTTTTTAATATTTTTTTAAAGTGACATATCCAATGTCATAATTTAAAAATCTGAAAAAATTCTGCAAATTATTTTGTTGAATATCAAAATTTTCTAGCATATAGCCAAAGCACGCAAGATTTTTCTTCTTATAGTTTGTAAGCTTTTTTCATTAAAAAAATTATTTAAAAAAAGAATAATCTACTATAGGCGACTAGTCAAACGTTTATTTATGTAAACTTGGATTTTTTAGAACGTTTTCAGATTTTTCTGAACTAAGGCTATTCCAGCACCAGCATGGCATAATTAAAAAATTTGAAAAAAATTCTGAATAATACTGTTGAATATAAAATTTTTTTAGCTTAGAGCCAAAGTGTAGAAGATTTTTCTTCATATAGTTTTTAAGCTTTTTTTATTTAAGAAATGATTTTAAAAAATCAACCTACTATAGACGACTTGTCAAACATTTCTGTATACAGAACTGTATTTTTCAGAATTTTTTCCGATCTTTAAATAAGATCTTTAAATCTTAGCTTATAAGGTGCTGGAATCATCTTAGTCTAGAAAAATTTGAGAAATTCCTAAAAATCTGAAAACATCCTAAAAAATCCGAGTTTACAATAAATAAACGTTTGACCAGTCGTCTGTGGTAAATTAATTTTTTTTCTGTTTTTTAATAATTTTTTTGAATAAAAGAGGCTTAAAAACTATAAGAAGAAAAATCTTGCCCACTTTATCTATAAGCTAGAAAATTTTGATATTCAACAATGTATTTTTCAGAATTTTTTAGATTTTTAAATTATGGCATTCGATATGTCACTTTAAAAAACATAAAATAAAAAAAATTTCCATAGAAAAAATAAAAGAATAAAATCTGGTACATTTGAGGGTCTAACCAATACTTCAATAAATTGCGAGGCAAATCGGGGAGGTCGAGGTTAAGACTCAGGTCGAATCGGGATGGAATGCCCCTCGTCATGTATTAGCGAGAACGCCGAGAGCCATTGCAAATCCAGCCTCGTCGATCGCAAATTTCCATAGACTATGTAGATAACGTATTAACATCAGTTAAACCGGGTTAGCCAGGGACACGTCTCCGGCTTGGACTAGACAACAAATACAAACACACGAGCCGGCACGTTCCCATAATTCGTATTGCAGAGCCTTGCTAAGGGTTTGTATCCACGTGGACGAACTTTGCAACCATATTCCGGCGTGAACCAATTTGCATTGCAGAATAACGAGCGACAATGATTATCTGTAGGTAACTAACGAGCTTAAAAAAAAAAAAAGAAAAATATATAAAGTATTTGGCGTCGAGATGCTATTTTAACTCTAAATATAAATGTTTTCGTCTGAAGAATCAATTAATTATAGTTATATATTATACAATCATAGAAATTGGTTTAATAAGTTTGATTCAATCAAATTCCGAATTTATTTGAATTGAATAAAATTTTGTTTGGATCAACAAATATTTATTTGCTTTAAAAAATAATTATTTGTATTAAAAAAATCCTATTAGTCCGGCTATTAAATAGATGTATTTCTGTACTAAAAAAAAATAATAGTCAAATTTCTCAAAATTGAAAATTCAGATTTAAAATATTTAATATCTTCAAATTCCGGCATAACAGCATTTTATTTCGATAAAATAAACCTTTTAGACCCATTTATTTTGATACTATTTATAGAAATGTTAAAAAATTTTGAAAAAATTTTCATGATTTATTAAAGAATGATTTTTTTCTATGTTACAGGTAAGTTTCCGGAAGGATGTCGCAAGACTTCTCCGTTATACCTCATAACTTCCGCAAGGTCGTACAAGACCGGTTACGTAAGTCAAGCAGTTGCAGAAATGCAAAAATGTATATGAGTAAGTGACAGGTGAGAATGAAGACAATTTATTTACAAGTGGGATATGGCAAGATCGAGGCGGAGGAATTCGTTTCCAGGTGAACGTGAGACTCGCACACCTATAGTGGAGTTTCTCACACCTATTCCAGAAGCAATGAAGATTTAGTTACTTCAATTACTTAAATCTGCAGTAATTAATTTAAATTTTCTTACCAAGTACAAATTTACAGTTTTGTACTGTAATTAGTTATATTAACTTTTACAAATATTTTAACTATTTTTCCATTCAAATAAATGATTGTAATTCGAAAAATTAAAAACATTTTTTAAATTTTTTCACAAAATTAGTCTGAAAAACTTAATTTTTAAAAATACTTCGAACGCTTTTTCATTCCAATGAATACCACTACTTAAGGTAGTATGAGCGGAGTACCTAGTCAATAGAAAGTCCATATTTTTTATTATGGGGAAAAAGCGAAGTATCACACATTTCGCTATTTTAAAAACCACAATATAAAAAGAGAAAAATTATGAAGTGTGTGTGATGATAAGGCGTGTATATTTATAAAACGGTAGTAGTTTAAACAAGAGTGTCATTTGACTCAGATTGTCCAGCCGGCCGCCATTTGGCCAATCAAGGAACACGTGGATACGCTATAGTCAACGGTTTTCCGGCAGTTTGATGCCGGTTCACGAAAACTCGTCAATTTAATCGATGATATCTATTCGAAATATTCGGTAACATATATTTTTTAAGGGACGTACGTGTTCGTAGCAGTTTTCTCGGTATTTCGAGCTTTTATTTACGGAGGTGTCTGAATTTGAAGAATGGTTATTTCGGTCTCAAAGTGTTATCAGGGCAATTTCCGTATATAACATGTACTAAATTTTCCAATTTTTCACATTAACTATTATTGTAAATGGTCGGTAAAATGGTTTGAAATTTTACAGACAGCATCCTCTGAACCTATTCTATAGCATATTAAAAAATCACTTTTCTCTCTGATCTTGAGGTTTGTGCTCATACTACCTTAATAGTAGTGAAATTCATTTCTCTGCTTTCTTAATTTTCAAATCAAATCCCGGGATTTTGGTCAGTAGTTGCATTTGAAATATGATTCAACAAATTATTTTCATTTCTTAAATATTTGTACAAAATTGGTCACAGAAATGTTATCTTTTAATATTTTTAATGTTTTCTTATTTGAACGAATTCTGTCTCTGTTAGAAAATCCGAGATTTTGTTCAGTATTTACATTTGAAATGTGATTCTAAAAATTATGTAAGTTTTATTAACTTTTACCCTAAATTTGCTACAAAAATATTACTTTTCATTATTACGAATGTCTTCTCACTTCAATGAAATCCCATCACAATTAGGAAATCTGTGACTATAATCAGTAGTTGCATTTAGATTTAGATTCGATTTTCTTTTTGCTTCCTCATAGAGGAAGTTTTGTTTTCATGAAAATTTTTTTTTTCGAGATTTTCATGCCAGTATGCTTAGAATTGTCCAAAACGTCGAGAAAAGTCGTTTAGAAAAAATGTCCGTATGTATGTGTGTGTGTGTGTGTTCTGGGCTCCGAAAATTTGATGAACTATTACTCAGTAACCGTTCGAGCGATATGGCTCAAATTTGGCCCGCAAGTGGAGTAGTTGCCCCGCTTTGAATGTTGAGATTTTTGAAAACAAAAAAATCAGCCATTTTGATTTTATGGTACATTTAATTTTTTGAAAAAAGGGCGTGGTCACTCTAACTTTCGTAAAAATTAGACGATTTTGCTAAATAGTTGTTTATAAATAAATATACGTTCAATGTTGTTTGGTATTGCATTTGGGCGAAATCGGTAAAGCGGTTCAGATTTTATAGATGTTTGAATTTTTCGAAAAAAATCATTTTTTTTTATAAATCACGTCGAACTTCACCAATTTAACTGAAATGTTTTGCAGACGAAAAGGAACATGCAGCTATGCCACGTACCGAATTTGACGATGATCGGTAAAGTGGTTCAGATTTTACGACATTTTGAAATTTACAACAAAAAAAACGATTTTCGCTCTAGCATCAGCAAAAATTGATAATGCGAGACAAAAGTTTATACTCAATGGAAATAAGAATGCAAAGTAGAACTTTACACATTACTTCATATATAATTTTTATTTTTTAAAATTTATAATGACCGCTTGTCCCAAAATAGAATTGCTCATAACTCTCGAACGGCGTGACGAATCGAGATGAAAATTTACACAAAAGAGGAGGATAAACTCCGTTTTCGTTATTTCGATTAAGGTAGTCCTTGCGCATTAAGCTGAGGTCAAATAAGTTTTCGAAAAATGGGAGGGAATTGCAAACACTTTTCGCCAATATAAAAATATGAAATATGTAAAACAAGGCTGCAAAGTAGAACTTTACAAATTGTTTCCTCATTATTATCGGATTTTAACAAACTTTCCTCTATGAGGAAGCCAAAATAGATTAACATGATTCCTCATAGAGGTAGATTTGTAAAAATCCAATAATAATGAGGAAGCAATTTGCAAAGTTCTACTTTGCAACCTTTTGCCACTTTCGTGAAGATAAAATTGCGAGGTATTCCACTGTACTGATCCGCAAACCCTGGGTACCGTGCAGTACCTGACTTATCCGCTCCTTCGATCGTACATATTTCAACACGCATATTATTAACGACGAGAGAATATTTTTGCATAATTATTATAAGCGTTGCGCGTGACATAACGAGCACTGTGATTGGAAAAGGGAGTGGGGGGAATGATAATGACCGCGAAAGCAGCTTTCCCATATGATGTTCGAACGGACAGTTTAATAGACACTCAGTGAGCGTTGCTCATGAATATCCGATCTATCACTAAAATGTATTGATGAATAAAAGCGGGAGAAAATTCTATCTCGTTTCCGTCGGATCCTCGCAACGATTATTATTCATTTGATGCATGAAATATTCCATCCTTTCGAACATCGTACTTTTCAGAACATAAAAGACACTTAATAGACATTTAGATATTTATGACACATCGCGTGATTTATTATACCACGGCCAACAAGTCAATGACGTGAATAGTGTCTATAATATCGACTATATTGCAAAATCTTGCAAGTAGCGAGGGGGAAAAAAAATACGAAAAGAAAGTACTGTAGAAACATCTACTTGAGATTAACTTTACCGATGCTCGAAGTTTTTATGCATTGACAGGTATATTAAATAGAATGCAAAGAAGTGATGTAAAATTGATTTATAGCATACACTCGATTTTATTACGAATTTTATTACTAGTTGAATATCCTTTTTCAGATTTTTTTTGTGAAATTGAAGAGTTCCGTAACAAGAATGAATTTTTACATGTTGAACAACAGAATACAAGGCAAATTATTTTTCATCTTTTGTTAGAGTTTTGAATGTAGAAGTTAGTTACGTTTTTGGCACTCACGTTTAAAAAAAACGCACAGAAGTGCCTATTGCATTTGGTCTCCACACGCCTGTTTTACCTTTTTATGGAAAATGTTGGTGTAATATGAATCAATCTATTTCTTTTTTACAGCAGATTTCTTAAGCAAAGTGAAATACATATTCGTGGTGCAACAGAATACATGAAATTTATTATTTAGTATTTTTTTTTTGTTTTGAGATCATTTTGTGCTACCCGGACGTCCGTGTCAATCAGGGGCTCTGGATTGAAGAGACCGAACAAGATGAAGTCAACAGTGCCTTTCGAAGTTGTTCTATGTCTATTTGGGATCAGTTTCGGCTTTAGATATTGTTGTCTTAACAACAACAACTGCAAGAGATGTAACATTGAGACTATCAAAAAATCTGATTTATTGTAATTATTAATATTTTTTCAAGTAAAAATAATAGAAATATGGGCACGGAGTAAAGCACGAATAATTACTCTAATAATTAATACCTAAAACCTGGGCTATCCAGGAATGTGAGATAAAATATTTCATTTTTCCGTCAAGCGAAAATTTTGCTCAGACGTGTCAAAATTTATTATTATTGTTTATATTTTATGCACCACCTGTAATCGCATTTTTTTTGTTCTGACCAATTTCAGTTTAAGTTATTGTCTAGCACTAAAAATTTAACAATTTACACACTACAAACCCCGTGATATTGGCCGTGTCACATTGTACCCCACACCGAGGGAAAAAATTTCATTGATTCACGGAAATCTTTGCCAATGAAATGAAATACTTGAATTTCAATACTATCTTTTCTTTGAATGATCTCAAACTCAATGAAAAGTAGTGACATTGATTCGAAGAAACATTTCTTTAAACCAATGAACCTTTTTCATTGATTTCAAAGATGTCGTCTCTGTTTCAATGAAACCTTCTTCTTACCAGCTCAAAATTTCGAAACCTATTTTTTCCTCAAGTACGCGGCAAATAAAGCTCAAACTTTGTGAGTATGTAATGAAGTACGGCAGAAATACACTAAGCTTCTGGCTCCTCGAAACTCGAAGCCGTTCGTTCGGGAGAACCCGAAACCAAAAAAGTGGGGTTAGGTGCGAGAGAGAGATTAATGAAAACGTTTCTTTGAACCAATGAAAACGTCTCTTTAAAACAATGAAACTGTTTCTTTATTATATGCTCACTAAGTACATCTTTATTTACAGACAATAAAATGTTCTCTTTGAAATTCAAATGCACTAGGGTAGACGTACCGGTTGTGGCCACTTTAAGAATTTTCCCGTTTTCAAGTACTTGTGATTGGGACCAAATATCATAAAACTGTTTTGAACCTATACTTTTCATATCTGAGAAGAATATAATTTCAGATTTCTAGCATTAAAATCTTCATATGTGTCGAGAAAACACTGGAAAATAGAAAAAAGTAGGAGCATAGCCATTTCACCAGTTCTGGCCACCTATGCACCGGTTTTGGCCACAGTAATGTACCGGTTTTGGCCATGCTTAAAATTAGAATAATTCAATATTCATTGCACTTGAAACATTTTTTAAGGTGTGTTTAATAAATCAAAATCGTATTCTTATGAAAGCATCCAATTCCTCTACACGAAAATGTCTTTAAAGCACAGATGCCATCTGTGAACCTAACTAACCTTTTTTGACATTCGTCTCCTTCGTTTTGCACTTTTTCGTAGCAACTTTCTTTGTCACAAATAGTCATACATTATATTAATGTTTTACTCTTTACACTTTTATTTTTATTTTTACCAGAGTTCTTTCCGAAAGTAGATTTTCGCAATGCATAATGATGGGAATCTTCAACATGAAAGGTGTTCCACCTCTTTACCTTCTTTTTTACTATACATTTCTAAGGATATATTTTTCTTAGCGTTTTTTGGTTTTTCTGTTTCTTCTTTACGAATTTATGAATTAATTGTGTAATAATTAACGAAAAATTAATGATTATATTATCATGGCCATATCCGGGGCATCATGCTTATTCCATGTACCAGTTGTGGCCATCGTATTTTTTATAAATGTATAGCTTTATTTCAAACTTTTAGTACATCAACATTTGCAGTGATGACTCTTAAGATTGATATGTGCAAAGCTGCATGCAATTCGCCAACTATATAATCCGAATATGTATCTAGAGCTTTCGTCAAAATCTTATCGAATTCCGTAAGGAGTTGAGAATTTGATGAATGAGCTGATGATACTTTAATTACTGATACAGTACTTTTTGTAATGGAGACGAACGGACGTCAAAATGACAATTAATGTTTCCAAAATATACAACGTTATGAAAAATTATGATTAAATACAGGTACAGAATTAAAATAGCCACGAAAAACGTATTTAAGTGTGGGGGTGGCCACAACCGGTACTTCTACCCTATTTCATTGAAATCAATGAAAAAAAAAATCAATCCACCCATTTCTTTGGCGTCAATGAAATCTTTTCTCTCGGTGCATTCTCCTCTACATAAAATATTTCAGTCCACGAATGAAAAATTCCAGTACCAGTACATATTTTCAAAAATAAAAATAAAGATATTTATAAAGACATTTATCTTCTTCGCGGTCATCGCCATGTTGTAATTTCGCAATACAGTCACGATGCTGTTGTCATCTGTTTCACTTTTTCTCTTCTCTTTCTGCGTCTCTTTTCCGCTGCTGTTTCTACGGTGTCGGCTGCCACCGCTGTTGCTGCTTTTTACTAATGCTGCGTCCCCAGTGCGTCCCAACGGTCCCCGGTGGCTCAACTCTCCGAGTGACTGAACTAGGGTGCGAACGAAAGGGACACGAGAGGGAGAGCGAGAAAACACAAGATTTCGGGGGCGACCCGTGCACGATAGAAACATATGGGACGTGTGAGCACCACTCCACTGTGCTATATTGTTCGAGCCGTTGAAGAGAGCAGCAGCAGTGGCGTATAGTGACGGCGGCGGCATCCTTTTAAGACCAGTGATCCCAGAGGGACGTAACCTCGTCCAAAGCGCCCTTGTCGAAAAACACCCTCATCCAAAACATGGCGTTGGCTCTGTCTACACGCTTTTCTCACCATCAGACTCGTTACGTAGACCATTTTCGAAGTATTTTCGTTACTACAATACGTGTTTCATAGTTGGGTCATTTCATACCAAGTGGGCCACCAAAATTTAGAATGTTCGCAAAAAGGGTTCACAATTTTTTTAAAATAATGTAGAGTATCACGAACATCCATATATTATTTCAGAATTTTAGCATCTATGGTTTGAACACAATTTAATAACGATTTTTTTATTCAATTTGTCGTATATTCAAAATTTCCGATAGTACAAAAAATTTGTTCGTGCATAGAATTTAAGTTTTTGAATATACTTTTTGATAATTTTTTTTTTCAATTTGTTGTATATTCAAAATTGCCGATCGTACAAAAAATTTGTTCGTGCATAGAATTTACGTTTTTGAATGTACTTTTTAATAAAAAATGTCCCATAACCGCTCCAAAAAAATTTCCGACATTTCTTGACAAAATAAAGTAATAATATTTTTTTTTCGTTGACCGGACCATTCGGATTTTGCTCAAAATTTCACAGAATTTTCACTATTATACTTACAAACTAGAGAAAATGGGCGTGATGGCAAATGAATGTCAGTCACACACACAGAGTATTGAAGAAAATATTTGGACAGTTGAACGCTGCTTCATATGTAACTAAGACGAAAAGAAAATACGACTTTATTTCAGAGCCTTGCACGCTTAAGAGAGCACCCACGATGAATTTATGTCTTTTCTCATGAATTTATTTCATGAGAAAAGAAAATTGTTAGACCTTTCGTTGAACTATTTTTTTACGCTATTAATTTATTTCCACATTTTTCATTATTATTATTATTAATGACTTTTCATAGTATGTAGTGCCTTTCACCCTTAAGGAGGCATCCACGAATTTATTTCATATAAAAAAAAATATATTCTGATGATTTGATAAACTTTTTTTTGAAGTTATTTACTTAATAACCTTTTTTGTTATTATTATTTTAAATCAATATTCTTACTTTGTGCTATTGATGATGATTGTAATTGAATTTAATGTTTCGTTGGTTATTAGTGTAAACTGTCTTTTAAAAAAAATATAATTGCTATACATTTTTTCTACATTAACTAGGATTTTTTAAATAAAAATTCATCTTCATATCAAATAGTGTAACAACAAGACGAAATATTCACTGTATTTTATTGTTACTGCTTTTTTTAAATGTTAATTTTCTTAATTTCGTTATAACAATTTAAAAAATCATCAGTTAAATCATCAAAAAAGACCAATTCAAAGGCCCATCAGTCTTACATACCCCATCAAATTTTTTATTCGTTCAGGATTCCAGTATTTCGCGATGACAGAAAAATCTGAAAAAATATATATATATTTCATTAAAGATACTAAGATTGACTTGGAATTATAAAAATGTCAAAAAAGTAATCAATCACTTAGTCAAGGAGTATGATAAAAAAAGTTTATTAAAAAAAATATATTTTCACATTTTATTGTTTCTAGCATAAATATACAATTTTTTAATTGAAATTCAGAAAATCATTTTGCTGAAAAAATATATATATATTTCATTAAAGATACTAAGATTGACTTGGAATTATAAAAATGTGAAAAAAGTAATCAATCACTTAGTCAAGGAGTATGATAAAAAAATTTTATTAAAAAAATATATATTTTATTGTTTCTAGCATAAATAAACAATTTTTTAAAATTGCAATTCAGAAAATAATTTTGCTCTTGAGCAAATGATTTATTGATTGATGTAACCGTGATGTACAATCACGAAACTCCTCTCGAATTAGGTATGTACCATTCAGTGAATATATCTTGTGAAAGTTATATATATAGTTCATGAGTAGGGATCCCAAAATTGATGTTAGGAGACCTTGATGGGACAGTTTTATCTCCTCAGAGAGGGTGAGTACTCTTCGTCGTCAGAGGCATCACGATTTTCAAGCACCGTCATACTGCCTAGGACCCTCGTTTGCAATGCAAAATTATTATCGCACCTTGGCACTCCCTTGACAGATTGCTCCTCTGTTGGCCTTAATAACACATTTTTATTAGGATATTGCAAAGCCTACGTTGCTACAGGGTTAAGCAGTGAAACGCTAACTACAAACTTTATTGTAGCCTAAAGGCTCATTTCCATACTAAGGTTTTAATCTCAGATTTGCCTGTGCAAACCGGATAATATTAAATCAAGACACACTTAACGTTCGCAACCAAAAGTTTCACCTGAATCGAATTTTAATAATTTGCAACAACGATTAATAACTGAAAAATTTAATTTCATTAAAGATATAATCATTGATTTTTAGATAATATTGTTTTGAGAATATTAACATATTTGACCGGCAAATTATTTTTCGTGTAAAATGCGGATAACATTTTCTAAGAATTAGAATTAAAATGATGTTTTGACTCTTCTACAGAACTCTTCATTATTGTCTATAACATAAATTCATTCGACGAAAACATACTCAAGGTTCACGACTTCTCAACCATTACTCAAAATTTAAATAAATTGCAAAAACAAAATTCTTAAATGAAATCCCGTGTGTTGAAAACATCTAGAAATTAATTTCATAAAAATAATAATCAAAGTTTGTTTTGAATTAGTTGAGTAATTTGTATTACTGATTAATTAAAAATCTTTTTGCCATTATTATGATTCAAAATTATTATTCTCAATGTCTGAATTTTTTAAAATATTGACATTAACTGAAATTCTGATCGAATAAAACATCTTCAATCATTTTATTACAGCATCGGTAATAAGATGATCGAAATTTTTATAGATGTTGTGTAGTTTATAGCTTTTGACATTTTTTACATGATAAAAACAACGTCTAGATGCACTTTTATGTTGAGATGCTTTTTCCTAGTGGATAGTTTCCAGCTGCGATCAGACTCGAAAAGGTTACGCATTCACCTCCCACCACAGGTTATTTTTATTCTTGGCTGCGCGTGTGCAACGGGGCACCAATATTCGCGGTTACGGTCATGGTTTGCGTGTGTGCGATATACCCACGAGGAATCTCCTTCCGATCGATTTGTTTTCTTTGGACAGGTCGAGGTCCGCTCGCTCGTATACACTACGCACTATCGGACTGTCTAGTAGTACTACACATCGTGAATTATAGTCGTGACCAAATTGGAGCTCTCTTTTCTTATCAGAAATTCAAAATTACACGAAAATTGAACAAGAATATATACTAATAATCAGAATTTCAAATGCCTATTACTTATAGAAATAATGATGATGATACGATCAACTCTATAATTATGATATTATAATAATAACATGTAGTGATTGAAATACGATGATTAAACTTTGGAATGGCTGCAAAAATGATTATTTTTCAACAAATATTCATGGTAATCCTTTTGAAAAAATGGAAAAAAATAAATAATGCATTAATTATTTCTTCCATTTTTTCCACTATTTCTTGCAATATTAAAGTGAAAATTAGTATTTTTTTCAGACATTCAAATGTTTATACTCACTACATATTATTATTATGAAATCATAATTACAAAACAAATTGTACTGTAAACTGTATCTCATGAATTAATGGGGATTTACAACTCTGCTAATAATTACTGAATTTTAATAACAACTGCACATACGATGAAAAAAAAGTACTTGTGTACAATTAGTACACAATGTGAATTACATTTTGACCTAAATTAAAGCGCTCTTTTAATAAAATATGTAACAACAATAACTAAATTTTATCATCAACTGTGCAATGAAAAATAATTTCTACTACACAATCTAAATTATATTTGGACCGGAATCAAAGTTCTAATTTTGTAATTGAAAATTGAAAATACGATGAAAACTTTTTAAAAAAATAATAGCATTCTATTTATTAATAATTACAATGATTAGCAAACAAGTATATAGATAAATATAATAATGTCTGTTGGAAGAGGTTTGCTTTCATAAAATTTTAAAGGTAGCTCCAGATTGCCAGAGTTCAATCTACTTTCGGTTCTCAATGATACAGATAACGTAATATACTCTATATATATCTCAGAGCAGAATGGTTTCAAGAGAGGGAGCAAGAAAGGAAAGTATTCGGGCCAAATGTGTTCGAATCAGTGTCCTAGGCCTTGATGTGCGTAACTTTTGCAGTCGTTCGCCGTGTCTTTATACGAACATACGTTTTTATTGTCGCTCAGTCTTTTGATTTTTGGTAATTACAAAAATAATTGGCCAACAGTGTACTTTCATTAGGAATGAAAGTAATATTTTTATTCGACAAAAAAAGAAACGCGTCGTAACAATTAAAAAGCCATATTATGGCAAAGTGTAATTTTCATTGTTTTTATTGACAAAGTTTTCTCCCAATGAACAGAAATTATTTTCAGTTATTATTAATATATATCAAATATTATGCTAGAAATGTCCGGACGTATTACTTGCACATGAGGGATTTCACGGGACTTTCGGCACCCCAAAAAAAAAAAAATCTCAAATTTTATCTTAAAATCAGGTTCAGCGGTGTCTATTGATGGACCAAATTTCAAAATTCTAAAAAAATAGTTGACCGGAATATGCAAATTTTTTCGTTTTTTATCGTTTTTCATTTAATCTGTAATATCTCAGAAACTATTGATCGTATCGAAATCATTAAAAGACAAAAATGTGCATTTTTTTATGGCCAACAAGAAAAAAATATATTCAAAATTAATTGCTTAATTTCAGGTCACATTTTATGGAAAAAACAACAAAATAATTTTTTTTTTATGGTTGGACTTCAGATTTTTTCATCGGACAAATTGTCTCGGAATCGTTGAGTTATCGCCGAATTTTGAGTATTTTTTTTTTCATGGGATGGCACAATGCTGTGACGTTACAGCAATGTGAATGTTTTTAATATATATAAAAAAATCCATATTCAAAATTAAAATTAATTAAAATGGTTGGACTTCAGATTTTTTCACCGGACAAATTGCCTCGGAATCTTTGAGTGATCGCCGAATTTTGAGTATTTTTTTTTTCATTCGATGGCCCAAAGCTGTGAGGTTACAGCAATTTGAATGTTTCAAATTGCTGTAACATTCAAATTGCTGTTTCAAATTGCTGTAACATTCAAATTGCTGTAACCTCACAACATTGGGCCATCCCATGAAAAAAAAAATGCTCAAAATTCGGCGATCACTCAAATATTTCGAGGCAATTTGTCCGGTGAAAAAATCTGAAGTCCAACCATTTTAATTAATTTTAATTTTGAATATGGATTTTTTTATATATATTAAAAACATTCAGATTGCTGTAACGTCACAGCATTGGGCCATCCCATGAAAAAAAAATACTCAAAATTCGGCGATCACTCAAAGATTCCGAGACAATTTGTCCGATGAAAAAATCTGAAGTCCAACCATAAACAAAAATAATTTTGTTGTTTTTTCCATAAAATGTGACCTGAAATTAAGCAATTAATTTTGAATATATTTTTTTCTTGTTGGCCATAAAAAAATGCACATTTTCGTCTTTTAATGATTTCGATACGATCAATAGTTTCTGAGATATTACAGATTAAATGAAAAACGATAAAAAACGAAAAAATTTGCATATTCCGGTCAACTATTTTTTTAGAATTTTGAAATTTGGTCCATCAATAGACACCGCTGAACCTGATTTTTAGATAAAATTTGAGATATTTTTTTTTTTTGGGGGTGCGAAAGTCCCGTGGAATCACTCACATACGTTTTTATTGTCGCTTAGTCTTTTGATTTTTGGTAATTACAAAAATAATTGGCCAACAGTGTAATTTCATTAGGAATGAAAGTAATATTTTTATTCAACGAAAAAAAAGAAACGCGCCGTACCAATTAAAAATCCATATTATGGCAAAGGGTAATTTTCATTGTTTTTATTGACAAAATTTTTCGCCAATGAATAAAAATTATTTTCAGTTACTATTAATATATATCGAATATTATGCTAGAAATGTCCGGACGTATTAACAGTGACAAATGGTCAGTGGTCTCAATTTTCGTTATCATTAATTAGCTATCGAGTTGCAGCGGGTTATCAAAACTCGATAATAAACGATCTGGACTAAAGCATCGCATCGCTATCGTGAATAGTTGCAGTGTATATCGTTGAGTCGATTGATACGCGTTGTGCGTGCGTCGCGTGCTGTAGAAAATGAGAAAACATAGATAAAAAAATAATAAAAAAATGGAAAATCGTGAAAAACAAAGTGTACCGATAATGCGCGAGTGCACGACAGACTGCGACGTTTCTCGTCACCGACGTACGCGTATTATATTATTATTGTGACCGACGATGCCGAGCACTCTTGGGTGTTAACGCGGGTGCGCGGCACATCGTAAACGTGGACGAGAGTTTGCGCCGTTCCGAGACTCTCAACACCAGTAAACGTACAACAGGCATTCTATATGCTACTGCTGCTGCTCTATAGCTTGTGCTTGGCTGCTGTCTCGTGACGAAACCGATGGAAGCGTGGTGCACGTTAGTCCGCGCTGATGATTCACGTGGTGACCGTGCAAGCAACGCTCGCTTTCCTTCTCGCTCCGCTTCACCTCTCGCGCGCGCTAAAATAATAAGAAAATTTTCTCTTACTGTCTAAACTTTGCCAAAATGCTGCAGAAATTTTAAATAATTATTTATTCGTGTGATTTTAATATTTATAAAAAGAAAAAAAATTGTGCAAGTGGACCTTCAACTGTAAGAAAATTTAAACAAATTAACAATATATAATCTTTATAATTTTCATGAGTTGTGAATGCTTCAATAAGTTAAACAATTCTTGAGGTCTATCATAGAAAATACATTGCCAAGATACAGGATATATTTTGAAATTTAAAAAATCGTCGGTCTAAAAAAAAATTTTTCATTAAAATGTGAACGTTCGATCGTGAAAAATATAAATAAATAATGTATTAATATGTGTGTGAGTCGTAGTGGTAAAAATAATTTTTTTTAAATTCTCCTAATCGATTAAACAAAATAGATTATCCAAATGCAGGCGACAGTTTAAGTGAATAAAAAAAAATTAAGCTCAACATGTGATGTGGAGGACTTATTTCTTAATTAAAAAAAATGTACTGTTAATTTTTTTTAAATAATTAAAAGAAATGAAATAACGTTCGTGAATTAAAAATAAGTAGCCAATTATGTAGTGTTCAAATTTGGCAACAAAAAAAATCTTAAAACGTGAATGTTTCATTGCAAAAAAAATGAAATAAACAAAAAAAAACGTATGAATATCTTTGTGAGTTGCAAATGTTGAGTTCGCGAAGAGTGTAGCATACAAACTAGATGATAAGCTATAAGGTTATTACTTTGTAGCTGCATTGTGGCATGATATATTTATATATACATATGGAGCGAGTGAGAACATTTGAAAAAGTCTGAGTGATGATAAAGAGAAGCTGGGTCGAGCCAGTCCGCGTTGAAAAGCCACTGTTGGTTTAAAAAAGACGAGTCCTCCAGTATATACGTAACTTCTACTTTTTTTTCCTCTACTGCTAACAATCTGAAGAAGGTTTGGGGAAAAAGGGGGAGAGTCGGAGGTGGAAAAGGAAAGAAGGAAAAAGCCTCGGACGACTCTTATTCGCTCACGGTTTGTGGAAGCCCCTCGGTGTACGAGTCTCTAAGTGGAAAAAGACGTAGTCGTACGTCTAGTACCATGCGTGACGTGCGGCTTTTCACGAGGAAGCTCTTACAGTAGGAAGAACGCGACGAGAAAAAAAAACAAAAACAAAAGCAAAATACCTCCTTGAGGGTCGTTATTTTACTGAAAAAAGACTTTTACTGCCGTTCGGTAGTTGAACCATAAAATTTTCTGTCTCATTTTATACGCCTTCCATTGACAAACTTAGCTAGATTGTTTTTCGTGACCTTTTGGACATTTTTCACAATGCAGAATTTTTCAGTTTCACTCGATATAACTGTGACCCTTTATTTTTTTTATCCATTGCACTTAATTACATTTACATTTTAAATAAATCTCACTCTATCGACCAACTTTTTAATCCCGGAGTTTACTTTAATTTTATGTAAATTTTCTTGAAGTCATTTTCACTTTATTCACAAACTTTTTAAATGCTCATTTTGTTGCATTATTATTTTTCTGCAGGGAATTTTACTTTTTCTCCAATCTTTTAGGTTGATACTTAACGTTGATACTCTTTTCCTTGTTTACTTTAGTTTTATTTTCATTTTCCCCTTTTTAGGGGGACAATAAATTGTATACAGATTCTGTTGTGAATTTTCACGAATTTTTTGCACGATTTTGAGAAAGCTCAGAACATTTTTCAGTATGATGAATGTGCTAAGAAAAAAAAACTGCATCGATTTTCACTCTCGATTGGTAATAGCAATGTATAATTTTCTGTCTCCTTTTATCGGCCTTTCATTGACAAACTTAGCTAGATTATTTTCCGTAGCCTTTTGGACATTTTTCACAATGCAGAATTTTTCAGTTTCACTCGATATAATTGTGACCCTTTGGACAATTTTTTTTATCCATTTCACTTCATTACATTTACATTTTAAATAAATCTCACTCTATCGACCAACTTTTTAATCCCGGAGTTTACTTTAATTTTATGTAAACTTTCTTGAAGTAATTTTCACTTTATTCACAAACTTTTTAAATGTTCATTTTGTTGCATTATTATTTTTCTGCAGCGAATGTTACTTTTTCTCCAAACTTTTAGGTTGATACTTAACGTTGATACTCTTTTCCTTGTTTACTTTAGTTTTATTTTCATTTTCCCCTTTTTAGGGGGACAATAAATTGTATACACATTCTGTTGTGAATTTTTACGAATTTTTTGCACGATTTTGAGAAAGCTCAGAACATTTTTCAGTATGATGAATGTGCTAAGAAAAAAAAACGAAATCTTTGTACCTTCGCGTGGTTTGCCATTTAACTGCATCGATTTTCACTCTCGATTGGTAATAGCAATGTATAATTTTCCGTCTCCTTTTATCGACCTTTCATTGACAAAATTAGCTAGATTGTTTTCCGTGGCCTTTTGGACATTTCTCACAATGCAGAATTTTTCAGTTTCACTCGATATAACTGTGACCCTTTGGACAATTTTTTTTATCCATTTCACTTCATTACATTTACATTTTAAATAAATCTCACTCTATCGACCAACTTTTTAATCCCGGAGTTTACTTTAATTTTATGTAAATTTTCTTGAAGTCATTTTCACTTTATTCACGAACTTTTTAAATGCTCATTTTGTTGTATTATTATTTTTCTGCGGGGAATTTTACTTTTCCTCCAAACTTTTAGGTTGATACTTAACGTCGATACTCTTTTCCTTGTTTACTTAAGTTTTATTTTCATTTTCCCTTTTTAGGGGGACAATAAATTGTATACAGATTCTGTTGTGAATTTTTACGAATTTTTTAGACGATTTTGAGAAATCTCAGAACATTTTTCAGTATGAAGAATGCGCTAAGAAAAAAAAACGAAATCTTTATACCTTCGCGTGGTTTGCCATTTAGCTGCATCGACTTTCACTCTCGATTGGTAATAGCAACGTATAATTTTCCATCTCATTTTTCCGGCCTTTCATTGACAAACTTAGTTGCACATTTTCCGTAACCTTTTGAAAACTTTTCATAATTTTAAAGTTTTCAGTATTAAGAAAACTTTTGTGGCTGTCGGGACATTTTTTAATCCATTACGGAAATACACATTTTTTAAAATCGATCACAAGTCTTCCACAAACTTTGAAATGAAGTAGCTTCAATACTGCTTTAGATTACTTTTATTTTATGGAAATTTTCTTAAAGTCATTTTCGCTTTTTCAACAAACTTTAAGATAAAGATTTAGCCTCGACACACTTTTTTCTTTGCCCATCTTAATTATATTTCAATTTCTCTGAAGCCAATTCCACTTTTTTCACAAACTTTTAGATTACTATTTTGCGTCGATCCTTTCTGTCCTCTTTATTTCAATTTTATTTTTATTCTCACCTTTTTTTTGTCCCCAGTGAGTTTTGTCCTTTTTCGACAAGATACTCAATTCCGATTTTGCTGCACCCAGAAAAAAGATCTTGTTAACGGGACTAGAATCTACGCATCGGAAATAAAATTTCTTATTTGGATGCCGACCTGCTAGACTTCCATTCACCTCCAATAAATGTTTTTACTTGTAATTAATATACTTATTGAATAGTAAATATATTCAAATCTAAGGAATATTTATTTTGATCGGCGGTCATATAAATGTTGATTAAATTTTTTTTTTTTCGTTTATTGGCATATTCCTCACTATCCCTTAGAAGCTCAGAAACTGCCTCCCGCTCAGCAATTGGCGCGCAAACCAGTGCGCGGCTAAGCGGTCACCCATCCAAGTTATGACCGCAAATAATGCTGGAGACCGTCGAGCCATGCACCGACCGCGCGTCCACTGCTGCCGATTTAAAGAATATATAATTTTTATATAAATATACGACAAGAATTAAATTAAATCGATAAACATTGCATGTTGATAATAATAAACTCCAATGATGAAAGGAAATAAATATATATTGGATTATAAGATAGTTCTTATTGATTTTATTTAAAAATATCTAATACATGTATTTGATCGTTTTAACTAGATCTTTTTTCCGGATTAAGAAAAATATTTTTTTAGTGTCCGCTGCACAGTGAAAGTTGATTCAAATAAATAAATATGTTGGAAATAAAAAAACTAAATAAAAAATTGAATGAAATACGTATTTGTTGGAGGGAAAGTAAATTTTCGTTGATTGAAATAATTAAATGTTGAACAGATAATTTTATTTAATATTACCAAATTTTTTTCTGGGTGTGTGAATAGCACAAAATCTAAAAAAGTCTTTTGAGAAACCATAGAACAATTTTCAGCCCGTTATTCCTTGTAGTGTAAGACAAAAGAGGCATAAATCTCTTCGAAATGGAAAATAGAGCCGAGTTTACTCCTTCACCCGGCCGAAATCGTTATTTAGCGCCAACTGTGCAACACTTTTGACCGCGACCGGAATACAAATTTGCCAGATGGTGTTACCGAGATTAAGGCATCCTCACAACCCTCTCGCCATTTTTTTTTTGTAATCGTATACGTGACGTCGCACACTTTGCTGTTGTGTAAATTGTAACACTACAACAAACCGGCAAAACCACAAAACCGCGTGAATTTATACGTTGCATGCGTGCAACTTTTGTGCGTACCGTGTCACCTAATTAATCGCCGCGATAAGAGGCGAGACGATGTCGACCACCACGAGGTCGACTCTGCATATGAACGTAACGAATCCGCGGGTGGAGCAACGCCTTGCAACGCCTCGCAACGGCGTGACAATGTCGACCGCCGTTCGAATTAATGAGCGACTTAATGCTGGTCTGTTAGCTGATAAATTTTGTGACGGGCTTTATTCACTTGCGATTAAATTCGAAAAGGAATCTAGGAAGAAATGGCCATGATAAAAATGAACTGGATAAAAGTAGCTAAGGGTAAAAATGAACGTACAAGAAATAGACGAGGTAAAATTAGCTGAGGGCAAAAATGGCCATAGAAAAAAAGGTGAGAGTAAAAATAACCGCGGAAAAAAAATCCTGAAGGTAAAAAATAGCCGATGGTAAATATGAACCTCGTGAAAATATATTAACATCGTTGGTATAGTGCGTACACTGTGAAAAAAAATCTTCTTGAAATTTAATGTACTTTTACTGGAAGTTTTTATGCATAAACTAGTATATTAAATTTAATATACAAGTTTGATGTAAAATTAATGTATGGTACAGCACATTCAATAATTTACTTTAATTTTACAGTAAAAGTACTTAAATTTTAATAATGTGCTTTAATTTTACTGGAAAAGTACATGAATTTTATACCCCAATTGTATATTAAATTTCAAATATGAGTTTATGCATAAAAACTTTAAATCTTTTTTAACAGTGCGCCATTACTAACGCATGATATGGGAAAGAAAAAAGTAAATCAATACTTTATGGAAATTCTGATGAATAATCATGATGATCATATAACATTTATTAAATAATTACGCTTACTTTCGTTTTATCATTAAATGTTTGATTCATCATAGCCAAAACTTCTAACAAGCAAAAACAAAAATTGTGGATTTTGTAGATTTTTGACAAAAGTTTTTAGATTTTACTAAAATGGTTACAACTTCAGAAAGGAATTGTGCACCATCACCAGATTGTGATACTTTTCTTCGCAACTAATCCAGTTTCTAATCCCTAGGGTAGAAGTACCGGTTGTGGCCACCCCTACACTTAAATACGTTTTTCGTGGCTATTTTAATTCTGTACCTGTATTTAATCATAATTTTTCATAACGTTGTGTATTTTGGAAACATTTATCGTCATTTTGACGTCCGTTCGTCTCCATTACAAAAAGTACTGTGTCAGTAATTAAAGTATCATCAGCTGATTTATCAAATTATCAACTCCTTACGGAATTCGACAAGATTTTGACGAAAGCTCTAGATACATAATCGGATTATATAGTTGGCGAATTGCATGCAGCTTTGCACATATCAATCTTAAGAGTCATCACTGCAAATGTTGATGTACTAAAAGTTTGAAACAAAGCTATACATTTATAAAAAATACGATGGCCACAACTGATACATGGAATAAGCATCTTGCCCCGGATATGGCCATGATAATATAATCATTAATTTTTCGTTAATTATTACACAATCAATTCATAAATTCGTAAAGAAGAAATAAAAAAACAAAAAAACGCTAAGAAAAATATATCCTTAGAAATGTATAGTAAAAAAGAAGGTAAAGCGGTGGAACACCTTTCATGTTGAAGATTCCCATCATTATTCAATGCGAAAATCTACTTTCGGAAAGAACTCTGGTAAAAGTAAAAATAAAAGTGTAAAAAGTAAAACATTAATATAATGTATGACTATTTGTGACAAAGAAAGCTGCTACGAAAAAGTGCTAACCGAAGGAGACGAATGTCAAAAAAGGTTAGTTAGGTTCACAGATGTCATCTGTGCTTTAAAGACATTTTCGTGTAGAGGAATTGGATGCTTTCATAAGAATACGATTTTGATTTATTAAACACACCTTAAAAAATGTTCGAATTGCAATGAATATTGAGATATTCTAATTTTAAGCATGGCCAAAACCGGTGCATAGGTGGCCAGAACTGGTGAAATGGCTATGCTCCTACTTTTTTCTATTTTCCAGTGTTTTCTCGATACATATGAAGATTTTAATGCTAGATATCGGAAATTATATTTTTCTCAGATATGAAAAGTATAGGTCTAAAACAGTTTTATGATATTTGGTCCCAATCACAAGTACTTGAAAATGAGAAAATTCTTAAAGTGGCCACAACCGGTACTTCTACCTTACACGATAAACCAATTGGTGGGTAATTCTCTGCTGATTATAAAATTGAAAACTTTTTGTTATGTGGAAATCGCAAAAAACTCATTTTTTAAAGTTTTTCACGTTATTCACATAAAACTTTTAAGTAATTGACAGAAAATTGTTCAGTGTCGTAATCATGGGGAAATTACCGAGCCCAGATACTTACAAAATTTTGAAATAATACATTTTTTCTATGCCTCTAACCTCCCAAAAAATAACAAAAAAAAAAACATTGAAGTTCAGAATTTTCAACGGGTGATAGTTTTTTTTTGGTCGGTCGATTTGCAATTTTCTATTTTCGTTTAAAAGAGCTCTCTGAAGTGAATGGCAACAAGATCATTGTGTTACCTCAATTTATGCTTTTCAAACGTATAAAAAATTACTACAACAGAAAAGATAAGAAACACAGTTCGAAACATATTTAGAGTTATAGTTCAGCCCTTTTCCGACCAAGAAGTGGCAAAGGTCATCGACGATACCTATAGGGTGGTGATAGTTCAAAATGTGGGTGAAGTATAGGCGAGATCGAGATACAGATGGCTCTATGAAATAAAGTTGAGAAGCCACATTATCAAATGAGGCCATCTTTTTATATAAAGTTATGTAAAGGAAGGCTCTACGCAATTTATAAAATAGCCCTATATCTATATTTGTTCACGAATGCACAATAAAAATATTCTCAGAAATTGACGTGTCAGGAACTACGTATGCTACGATAACACATAACGTACGATTTCCGGACTTTTGCTGAAAAATCTGCGAAGAGGTGAGCGCGGGCGAAGGAAAGATACACCGAGAGAAAAAGTTTCATTGATTCACGGAAATCTTCGCCAGTGAAATGAAATATTTGAATTTCAATACTATATTTTCTTTGAATGATCTCAAACTCAATGAAAATTAGTGACATTGATTCGAAGAAAAAGTTCTTTAAACGAATGAACCTTTTTCATTGATTTCAAAGATATCGTTTCTGATTCAATGAAACCTTCTTCTTACCAGCTCAACATTTCGAAACCTATTTTTTCCTGATGTACGCGGCAGATAAAGCTCAAATTTTGTGAGTATGTAAGAAAGTACGGCAGAAATAGGCTAACCTTCTGGTTCCTCGAAACTCGAAGCCGTTCGTTCGAGAGAACCAAAAAACAAAAAAGTGAGGTTAGGTGCGAGAGAGAGATCAATGAAAACGTTTCTTTGAACCAATGAAAATGTCTCTTTAAAACAATGAAACTGTTTCTTTATTATATGCTCACTAAGTAAATCTTCATTTACAGGCAATGAAATGTTCTCTTTGAAAAATTCAAATGCACTCTTTCATTGAAATCAATGAAAAAAAAATCAATCCACCCATTTCTTTGACGTCAACGAAATATTTTCTCTCGGTATACTTCCTTTTCCCCGGAAACCAGATTATATTTCAACACTAGCTCACCTAGCGACGTGGCTGTCAACGGCTGCTGTCCCGATGCAGCAGTGCGTTGGCATCGGAAAAGCGGTTTTCCCCGCTGGAAAATCCAAAGAGTCGCAGAGTTATCTAAGCTTCTAACTGAAACCTGACGAGTTAGAGTGCTTCTGTGATCCCCACGTTTAAAGAAAAGTCTCGGGTCGACAAGTATACAGTGATGGCAGTTCAGTTAAAGTCGATGCGACTATTTTTTGATAGTTGAAACTAGGATGGTTTCAAATACTTTTTAGTTACCGGTCTTAGAAAAAAATTATCTTATGCTACGGTATGGTATGCTATGGTTTAGTATGCTATTGTATGGTATGGTATGCTATGATATGCTGTGCTGTGCTGTGCTGTGCTGTGCTCTGCTATGTTGTGCTGTGCTATGCTATGCTATGCTATGTTTTGCTATGCTATGCTATGCTATGCTATGCTATGCTATGCTATGCTATGCTATGCTATGCTATGCCATGCTATGTTATGCTATGCTATGCTATGCTATGCTATGCTATTCTATGCTATGCTATGCTATGCTATGCTATGCTATGCTATGCTATGCTATGCTATGCTATGCTATGCTATGCTATGCTATGCTATGCTATGCTATGCTATGCTATGCTATGCTATGCTATGCTATGCTATGCTATGCTATGCTATGCTATGCTATGCTATGCTATGCTATGCTATGCTATGCTATGCTATGCTATGCTATGCTATGATATGCTATGCTATGCTATGCTATGCCATGCTATGCTATGCTATGCTATGCTATGCTATGCTATGCTATGCTATGCTATGCTATACTATGCCATGCTATGCCATGCTATCCTATGCTATGCCATGCTATGCCTCGCCATGCCATGCTATGCCATGTTAGGCCATGCTATGCTATGCTATGCTATGTTATGTTATGCTATGCTATGCTGTGCTATTCCATGCCATGCTATGCTATGCTATGCTATGCTATGCTATGCTATGCTATGCTATGCTATGCTATGCTATGCTATGCTATGCTATGCTATGCTATGCTATGCTATGCTATGCTATGCTATGCTATGCTATGCTATGCTATGCTATGCTATGCTATGCTATGCTATGCTATGCTATGCTATGCTATGCTATGCTATGCTATGCTATGCTATGCTATGCTATGCTATGCTATGTTATGCTATGCTATGCTATGCTATGCTATGCTATGCTATGCTATGCTATGCTATGCTATGCTATGCTATGCTATGCTATGCTATGCTATGCTATGCTATGCTATGCTATGCTATGCTATGCTATGCTATGCTATGCTATGCTATGCTATGCTATGCTATGCTATGCTACGCTATGCTATACTATGTTATAGAATGCGATGGTACTCTGCGCTATGCTTTGCTATGCTATCCTATCAGTCACTAATTCTAAATTGAGTGCCTCACAGCATTATTTTGTTATCAATGGAATATATGTAATTCGTTCATTTACAATTTTACCTGATGCATACACTCTATGAGGCGGGATGAAAGATTTCATCCTTCAACAATAAAGCAATGAACTTTCTGTCTGATATCATCACACTTTTTTTTCTACAACTTCCATCCGTCCGCTTCAATCCGGCCTCGAAATCTGTATTCGAGACAGAAATAAAAATTCAATGTATAGCTTATAACACTCGATGATTGCGGAGGAATTTTTTGAAAGTCGAGGATCCGATACACGGTTCAAAAATTCAATAAAACGAACACAGGCCTATGCGTGAATTGCCACTAGAATGGGATGAGATATTCTCTCGTTTCCACCTGTTAGTTAATCTGCAATATATATATATATATAGACGCCCGATAGTAGCTGTGCAGATCTCTTTTCATGTGCCTGGCAACGCGTACAGCCTCTTGATATATAGATAGTTTTCTTTTTTTTTTTTTTTTTTTGGCTACGTCCACTTGTTCGTTTGATCTAACGGAAATACTATTTAAAAAATCGTACAATCTGCTCATATATGGAGAGTGCGCAAATTTTTACTCGCAGTCATATATTTTATTGAGTTGATGGTGAAGAGGGATCAAAACCTTGGTGATGGCGCTTTCGTCGGAAATAGACTTTACATTTGGTTCCGCATATACATTCGACGAGTTTCCGTGTGATATGCAAACCCCGCACGTGCGGCCACCAACCGGGCGTGTAGTTTAAACGAGGAACAAGTGAGATAGCGAGGCTGGGACCTCGTGGAATTTGGTATGAGTGACGGGAAATTGCCGAGGGAGTCACAGGTTGATCCAATTCGAAATTACGTCAGAATGAAATTCCGTGGATTCGTTTAGGCCCGGGGGCTTCGTCTCGTTATCCGAACTGATCCTATGACAAAGTCTCCGAAACCGTCGAGGGGAGAGTCCGGAATTTACAGTTGAATTCGAAAAAAAATAAAACAGTATTCAATTATTTCGTCGATTTTGTATCTGATTACCATTGAGGATTATTCAAATCCGTATCATCAAGGATAATAAGTATTATATGTGTCCCCTGGAAAAAGTCTACATTTTTTGTACGGTGTTAAAAATACAGTGTAAAATAAATTTAAATTAATGTAAAAAAAATATTTTACTCTTCTCTAGACGCCCTCAAATTTGTATCGAATCACACTTTGGTATACCATAGATTCTCTATAGAGAATCTGTATCTTAACATTGAACGGATTAAAATTGTACCAAAAAAAACTAGATACACTGAAATATATGACAAATGCATAAAAAATGTATCTGACTATTATTCACATATAAATTATTATAGTTTTTTTCACAATTTATGGTGTCAAAATATAATTCGAATGAATAAAAGAAATAAATACATAATGAAAATATGTGACTTATATATGGGGCATTACATCCCATTTCGACCTGGGTCTGACCCTCGACCTCCTCGATTTAGCTCTTATTTTTTTGTAGGATTGGTCAAACCGTGAAATGCACCAGATTTTTATTTTTGATTTTTTCTATGTAAATTCTTTTTAAATATTTTTTTAAAGTGACATATCGAATTCCATAATTTAAAAATCTGAAAAAATTCTGAATAATCTCTATTGAATATCAAAATTTTCTAGCTTAGCGCCAAAGTGTGGAAGATTTTTCTTCATATAGTTTTTAAGATTTTTTTATCTTAAAAATTAGAAAAAAAAATCAAGATTCTCTGGACAACTTGTCAAACATTTCTGTACATGAAACTGTATTATTCAGAATTTTTTCAGATTTTAATGTTTTTTCGGTTTTTTTTTTTAGACAAATGTTACTGGAATAGTCTTAGTTCAGAAAAATTCGAAAAATTCCAAAAAATCCGAATTTACATAGATAAACGTTTGACCAGTTGTCTGTTGTAGATTCATTTTTTTTCAATTGTTTAATATTCATTTAAATAAAAAAAGCTTAAAAACTATAGGAAGAAAAAACTTGTTCACTTAGGCTATAAGCTAGATAAATTTGATTTTCAACAAAGAATTTTTCTGAATTTTTTCAGATTTTTAAATTATGGCATTCGATATGTCACTTAAAAAAAATATTTAAAAAAATGTACATAGAAAAAAAAAAAAAAAATCTCGTGCATTTGAGGGTCTAACCAAACCTACAAAAAATTACGAGTCAAATCGCGGTGGTCGAGGGTCAGGCCCAGGTCGAATCGGATTGTAATGCGCCATATACATTAGTCGAAACAGTGTATGTCTAGCATATAAACAAGATGAATAACAAATATCAAACTTTTGGTGGCTTTATATGCTGATTTCATTGTGTTCTCGCATAATAAATTATTTTCTACGGTACCGTGCGCAGTCGTTAAATCCGGTGCATCAACCTTATTCGGCGCGGGTATTGCATACCGCTATTACAAGTTTGCGAGCGAGCTATTTAATTTCACATCGATGTTCCGGGCGCTGATGGTCGGCGATGAGAAGCGCGAGAACTAGTATGCTTATAATGGCTCGAGGAAAATGTCACGAGCGCTGATGCCTGACACACATATATCCATTGTGCCTGCCAATATGCCGGAACGTGAAACGTGATAGTTATCCATACACATTCACACACATACACATATATGAATGTGCAAGCATCAGGTGTATATACGTGAGCACATAACCGCGGTACGTACATCCAAAGTCGATGTTTTGCTCTTCGGGCAACGCAGCGGGCCCGTCGTCCGGCAATAACGCCACTCTCTCATAATAAACGTCACTTTTTCCATTTAGAAGGTTCGATATTAAATCCGAGCTATCCCACAAATTTGTGAATTTCCATCCGCGACTAAAACCCCAAACGACAATTAAGTGTAATACCTGTGTCGTTGTGTAACGTAACCGGAAATTACAAGTGATTAACGATTATCATCGTTAATTTAAATAAATATTTACATTCCAATACGATTCAATCCGAGGCAAATGATGTTCATCACGAAATACATTTAATCTCTAATGTTTGCGACCACGAAGTTTGTTTCTCCAGTGAGGCCGCCATTATTTTTCGACTCTAATTCTCTTCGTCTTGTTTATTCTTCGCATTCACTTGCCTATGTGTGTATATCGACGGGGTATCCTAACAGAAGTTTTGTCGGACGTGGTCGTGTCTCGGGCAGAAATAACCAATGTGTCCCGTCGGATCGGACCGAACGAGGCCATTAAGGACAAATAAAGCCCGGTATACCTACAGAGAGTCTTATACTCACGGTTGATACGCACACAGACTGAAATATATAGCTTTAAGGATGATGATAGCAAAAGACTATGGAGGCAAAATGGACAGTAAAATAAGAATTTATTTTAATCTTTAAAAAAATATTTTTTGTAAATTTCAGAGTTTTTTCTGAAACGGTTTGATATGCGTTAGGTAGGGTGATGTATATGACCAGTCACCATTGAAAGACTCGTCATCAGTAAATAACCAGTAACCAGTAAATGGCCAGTTACTAGTAAATGATCTGTCACCATTGAAAGACTCGTCATCAGCGAATAACCAGTAACCAGTAAATAGCCAGTTACTAGTGAATGATCATTCAACATTCATTCACCAGTCACCGGTAAATGACCAGATACTAGTGAATGATCTGTCACCATTTATTGACCAGTCACCAGTTATTGGTGAATTACTAGTGAATGACCAACCATTGAAAGTCTTGTCATCAGTGAATAACCAGTAAATGGCTAGTTAGTAGTGATTGATCATTTACCATTTATTGACCAGTCACCGGTAAATGACCAGATACTAGTGAATGATCTGTCGCCATTTATTGACCAGTCACCAATTATTGCTGAGTTACTAGTGAATGACCAATCACCATTAAAAGACTTGTCATCAGGGAATAACCAGTAATCAGTAAATGGCCAGTCACTAGTGAATGATCATTCACCATTCATTGACCAATCACCAGTTATTGGTGAGTTACTAGTGAATGATCAATTACCATTAAAAGACTTGTTATCAGTGAATAACCAGTTACCAGTAAATGGCAAGTTACTGGTGAATGATCATTCACCATTCTTTCACCAGTCACCGGTAAATGACCAGATAGTGGTGAATGATCAGTCACCATTTATTGACCAATCACCAGTTATTGGTGAGTTACTAGTGAATGACCAATCACCATTAAAAGACTTGTCATCAGTGAATAAGCAGTAACCATTAAATGGCCAGTTACTAGTGAATAATCATTCACTAGTCACCGGTAAATGACCAGATACTAGTGAATGATCAGTCACCATTTATTGACCAGTCACCAGTTATTGGTGAGTTACTAGTGAATGACCAATCACCATTAAAAGACTTCTCATCAGTGAATAACCAGTAATCAGTAAATGGCCAGTTACTAGTGAATGATCATTTACCATTCATTCACCAGTCACCGGTAAATGACCAGATACTAGTGAATGATCAATCACCATTTATTGACCAGTCACCAGTTATTGGTGAGTTACTAGTGAATGACCAATCACCTTTATAAGACTTGTCATCAGTGAATAACCAGTTACCAGTAAATGGCCAGTTACTAGTGAGTGATCATTTACCATTTATTGACCAGTCATCAGTGATTGGCCAGTTAATAGTGAATTATCAGTCACCAGTAAATGACTAGCTATCAGTAAAAGATCAGTTACCAGTAAAAGACCGGTTATAATCTGTCACCAGTGAATAAACACTGACCAATGAATAGTCACCACTGATGTAAAATCCAACAAAAGTATCGTCTTTAGCCTTGGTATCCGTTTAGTCCAAAGAACAGTTCTTTCCAAAGTGTCCTTTTTGCCCCCATTTCCTATATTGCGTCTTACATAGAACGGACAGCGGGTGAAAACCACGCTCGTCCCCCTTCTCAAACACTTGGAACTTTTCTTTTCTCCAACAAAATGACAGTGATCCCCAAGGAAATCGCAAAGTTAGTGTGGCAAGCGTGTGGGCAATGGATATACCACGCGGAAAACGTGAAACCTCTCTTAGACCCTTCGTCCAATAGGCACTCGCGTCTTTCCACCTCTCTTAGGCTCCACTAATCCGATCATTTCATAACAATAAAAAAAAAAGCGGGAGTCAGTCTTGGGCCCAGAAGTCGGGAGTTGTAGGCTATATGAACCTATTTCTCAGCGTCTTTTCCGCCTTTAGAACATTTTCCACCCTCATCGTTGGCTCTTTTCATCGAACTTACCCTCCACCAGACATCGATAGGACATTAGGAGGACTCGACTTCTTTTTTTCTCCAGATCATGGATTTATCTTGAGCTCTTCAGAACAGCCTAGAGTAAATTTTGTTGCACAAATTTATCACGTATAACAGGCCAGCAAATCGAGGCTATTCGTCAGCCATTGTTGCCTCGCGGAAACGAATTATTTAAGCCCGGTGTGTGTGTGCAGATACTACACACAAAAGCATACACGATGGCGGAAAGATCGATCAAAACCACCACACTCTGTGCTTGGCACACCCACAGGCATCAATGAATTATTCGATTAACATGATTAATTACATCGCGCTGTTAGGTACTTCAATTGTAATTTACCGGCTTGCTACAGCACTCGGAGAAACACAATATCCAATTAAATCAATCGAATGGTCGTAACTTCATTGGCATTTAGTTGGACGTATTTGTAGAAAATATTTGTACATTAGGAATTAATGGAATAATAAAAATAGTATTGTTTGGTGGATGTCTATTTATTTGAGTTTGACAACAACAAATCATTTCGAAACATGTATACACCTTTATCAAAATTTTAATCTCCAGGAAGCTCGTTAATGCATTTATTAAAACTGTCTTTTTAATAACTTTTATTCGCTTTTTTTAAATCACCCGTTTTTTATTACGATCTAGAAATTGTGAAAAAAATTTTACAAACAGTTTAACACCATTTGGTATGCATCCTACATTTAAAATTCGAAAAGTAAGTACAAATTTGAAGTGTATTTTTCAAAAGTGATTCACAAAAGTTTGCAACGTGTAAAAGCTATTTGCACGAAAGTCAAGACTCTACAAAAATATGTAGAAATACGAGTTTAAACGTTGATATGTCCTTGAACATTATAGACTTTTTCCATTACGTACCAAAACAATGTTAATTAAAACAAAACTAGTTATCAGAAATCCAATTATTATGAAATATGACAATTACATCGAACTACAAAAATGCAATACATAAGGCAGGATTTCCATCACTGCCTAATATTTACATTTTTATTTTAGAGCCAAGTAGCACGCGACACTAAACAAGCTTATTGTACATCGTAAAAGCTCATTGGCTGAAATATTCAACAGGAAATAAAATGTTTCGTGATCGTGTCAGTGACGGTATAATAAAATATACGTAAAAATGATTGCGATGACGTTTTTATTCATGCGTACGGATTTTCGCAAACGAAGAATGAAAGCAACAACGTCAGGACATATCGAAGAAATAAATGTGCGGCTGTGAGAGTAAAACGAATCAATAGTGGAGAGAGGATTGTGATTTTGCTAGTTGGTTACTTGATTGAAGAGACGAATAGGGGCTATGATAGCCCTGTCTTTTTTTCTCTGGGCGGTGTTGAGATCCAGCAGCGGTTCGGATTTTCATCGGAGCGGCCGAGAATCTCGGGGAGGTTCTCTTGTCAGGGATTGCAACTGTGAGCGAAGGGACTCTCGGCGGGATTCGAAAGAAACCGCCATCAGCTTGCCGCCCTACAACGACAAACGTAGACATCGACTACGTCGACACTCGCGTCGATATTACTTTGAACGCAACAAGAGGTAAGCCACCACCAACCCAACAACAAGCTCGACAAATTACATTTTTTTGGTAGCAACCTTATTTATCGTGTTTCATCTTGGAAAAATTGGCTACGGGAATGACTAAAAGCTGAGTAAATAAAACAACCCGGTTTTATTAAATTGCTTCAAGCGTTTCATTTACTTTGTCGGGAGCAGAATAGAAATTTATGAAGCATTGCAAATCTCGAGGGAAAATATATCAAGACAATCGGGGTACCAAGAAATGTTACACTCAACAAAATATTATCAATTCGACAACTTTCTGATAGAAACATACACAGAAAAAAGTTGTACCGTTTTTTTCACCTTCACCAAAAAAATGTTTATTATCAAGACTTTTTTTATCATTTCTAATTTCATTATAAATGTAGATTGAATATTTGCTAAACATAGAAAATCTTGTTGTTACTTTTCAAATTTAACAACAATAAAAAAATTGTCTAGAAGAAAACAAGATTTGTCGAATTAAGAATACTAATTTGTTACTTATGAATACTGGTACTCGAATTTCATAGTATTATTTTTTATCGTGTATATCGTAGTTATAACTTGATTTTTGATTGCCAGAATTTCATGTGAGATAAAAATAAAAATATCGTAAACTTTCAGTTATTGCTGCAATTTCTCATGAATTTGTAAGAATGGAATGTGAAATTGAAATTACATAATTGAAACAATTATATTTTCAGTCTTCTTTATATGTATAATTAGAAATAATAAATTGTTTTTTCACGCAATAATAAAAATGGCAAAATATGAAATCTCGAAAAATAAATTGTAATAAACCAACGAGATTTTAATTAATTATGTCGGGCACTATTTTGTTTCGCACAGCACTACCGATTTCTTTACAAATGTATCAAAGTACCTGTAATCCTGTATTCGTGTAGTCCGATATGTTATACATGTGGTGAATTACCCAGTATTTATATATTCGGCCGTTAATATCAAAAGCGTGAGATCTGAGCGAACGACCTTAATTTCAGCGACTCTTGCTACGAGACCCACTACTCTACGCGTTAATTAAACGTTCGTCAAAGCTGTCGACTGGAAAAAAACCTCGTCGAGTTTACTTCATCTTCTGCTGCTTTGACGAACGACTCCATGTTCAAATATCATTTACGCCAGCAACTAATGCGGATGTCGCACGCTTTCGATTAATATTATTTCATTAATAACTGAATTTTACTACTAAAATGACTCGTATATTGGTCGAAGCTATTCCTATGTTAGAAATCCCAGAATTCAGAGAATTCCATAGAAAAAAAGCTATCAGTTGATTAAAAATACCAAATGGGCAAAAAATCTAGATTTTATAAATACTTCCTCGTCGAGATTGTCGTGAGAAATATAAAATATCTATAAAACCATGTACATTTTATATGAATGATGATAAGAATCGAATAAGAATAAAACAATACAAATATTCACATTCAGAAAATATTTCTTAATATCAAATTAAATCGTTAAAAAAACAAAAGAGTTATTTTTAAAGGTAAAAGGCACAATAAAAATTCTGGCACATTGTTCCGTTACAATTTTTTAACACTTTTGAACTTGTAATTACACTACATTCGAAAATTGTATAATTATAAAATGGATCCTCTTAAATCTTCTTGAGAATGTAAAATATTTATAAAACTGTGTGGATCTTACACGAATAATGATATAAATAAATAAAAACCATATTGTGGAAAGATGACTTAATATCAAATTCAACCTGAATAAAAAATTACAGTAATATTAAATATTACTAACTTATAACTTTTAGAGAAATTTAATTTTATAATCACATATTCAAAAGTTGTATCATTATAAAATACTTTACCATGAAGATCTCCACGAGAAAAAAAATCTACAATATAAATAATAATAACCATATTTCCATCGTGGCGAAATTCCTTGTGGACATAATCGAACCTTGCGCAGTTAATGTAGTGAATGGTTTTAACCTGAATTTCACGATGATTCACAAAACGAAAAATATTTCCATCTTCGAACCGGATTACAAACTTACAAATTACGACATACGTACACTTTCTTTGCGCTAATCAAGTGTGCATTGCGCATGCGCGTATTGCACTTTAATTCTCATGACTTTTCACTGATTCAACCCTCTTAATATTCCATGACCGATAGAAGAGTTTTGTTTAATAGCCACAATAAAAAAAATCAGACCCATCGGAGATTGGTTAGCACATACGACGACCTAAAGTATAATAACGAACGTAAAAAGCTCTTGACACAAATCTGGCGACCCTGAGGGTCGAGGGTGGTAAAGGAAGGGAAAGAGACCTGTTAGGTGATAATAACCCCGTGGCACGCTAACGTTATAGCGATCGATACACTGCACGTTTTTCCACAAACCATATTATACTATATATCCATGTATATAGTAAATATATATATATATATATATCTAGACGCACAGATCCTTAAGAACCAAACTAGTACATATATTTGAGGAATGTATTGCGGGTATGTGAAAAATATGCGGATAACAGTGTTTTGTAGATTCAAATTTGATGTAGATTAAAAAATTTCCTTCAATTTTGGTCTTAATACCTCAATTTTATATAACATTTAGATTTTTATTTAATGCACACAGTAAAAAATAATTGAGTAGAAGTTTCCTAAGTTACATACCTATTATGTTAATTCACAAAATTTTCTTTGTTTTTCTTCGAATTTTATGTTAAATTTGAAAAGTGACGAAAATGTCTTGTGAATTTGACAACTTTACAAATATTTGGTACACTTTGTGTGTACAGTGACATAAGTGTGCAAAATTTACATAAACTGTCTTTTAAAATGGCAGAAAATATTATGTCAAACAACATTAAAACTTTTTTTTTTGTAAAGTGCAGAACATATTTTGTAGAATAAAAGTACAAAATGTTAACATAATATTATTGTACTTTTCATGAACAATTGAAGAATATTTTCTGTGGAAATAAAATTAATGTCAAAATTAGAGAAATTTCAATTTTGTAATGTAATGTAATTTTTACGGTGAATCAATTTATAGCTTAGTTTTATAGTAAACTTTTTTAAGACGATGACGATATATCTATGTTTATTTTAACACAGACGGACAATAATATGAAATATATGCGGATAACATTGTTTTGTAGATTCCAAATGTAACGAGGGTTGAAGTACGATGTGAAATTATAGTAATTTTGTACCAAATAAAAAATTTTTCTACAATTTTGGTCTTAATACCTCAATTTTACATAACATTTAGATTTTTATTTAATGTACGCAGTAAAAAATAATTGAGTAGAAGTGTCCTAAGTTACATACCTATTATGTTAATTCACAAAATTTTCTTTGTTTTTCTTCGAATTTTATGTTAAAGTTGAAAAGTGACGAAAATGTCTTGTGAATTTGACAACTTTACAAATATTTGACACACTTTGTGTGGACAGTGACATAAGTGTGCAAAATTTACATAAACTGTCTTTTAAAATGGCAGAAAATATTATGTCAAACAACATCAAAACTTTTTTTTTGTAAAGTGCAGAATATATTTTGTAGAATAAAAGTACAAAATTTTAACATTACGTAATTGTACATTTCATGGACAATTGAAGAATATTTTCTGTGGAAATAAAATTAATATCAAAATTAGAGAAATTTCAATTTGTAATGCAATGTAATTTTTACGGTGCATTAATTTATAGCGTAGTTTTATAATAAACTTTTTTAACACGATAACGATATGTCTATGTTTATTTTAACATATACAGATAATAAAGAACCGTACTAGCACATAGTGTATGTGGAATGTATTGCGGATATGTGAAAAATATGCGGATAACAGTGTTTTGTAGATTCCAAATGTAACGAGGGTTGAAGTACGATGTAAAATTACAGTAATTTTGTACCAAATTAAAAAATTTTCTACAATTTTGGTCTTAATACCTCAATTTTACATAACACTCGGATTTTTATTTAATGTACACAGTAAAAAATAATTGAGTAGAAGTCTCCTAAGTTCCATACCTATTATGTTAATTCACAAAATTTTCTTTGTTTTTCTTCAAATTTTAGGTTAAATTTGAAAAGTGACGAAACTGTCTTGTGAATTTGACAACTTTACAAATATTTGACACACTTTGTGTGTACAGTGACATAAGTGTGCAAAATTTACATAAACTGTCTTTTAAAATGGCAGAAAATATTATGTCAAACAACATTAAAATTTTTTTTTTGTAAAGTGCAGAACATATTTTGTAGAATCAAAGTACAAAATTTTAACATAATATTATTGTACTTTTCATGAACAATTGAAGAATATTTTCTGTGGAAATAAAATTAATGTCAAAATTAGAGAAATTTCAATTTTGTAATGTAATGTAATTGTTACGGTGAATCAATTTATAGCGTAGTTTTATAGTAAACTTTTTTAAGACGATGACGATATATCTATGTTTATTTTAACACAGACGGACAATAATATGAAAAATATGCGGATAACAGTGTTTTGTAGATTCCAAATGTAACGAGGGTTGAAGTACGATGTGAAATTATAGTAATTTTGTACCAAATTAAAAAATTTTCTACAATTTTGGTCTTAATACCTCAATTTTACACAACACTCGGATTTTTATTTAATGTACACAGTAAAAAATAATTGAGTAGAAGTCTCCTAAGTTACATACCTATTATGTTAATTCACAAAATTTTCTTTGTTTTTCTTCGAATTTTTTGTTAAATTTGAAAAAAGACAAAAATGTCTTGTGAATTTGAAAACTTTATAAATATTTGACACACTTTGTGTGGACAGTGACATAAGTGTGCAAAATCTACATAACTGTCTTTTAAAATGGCAGAAAATATTATGTCAAACAACATCAAAACTTTTTTTTTGTAAAGTGCAGAATATATTTTGTAGAATAATAGTATAAAATTTTAACATTATGTAATTGTACATTTCATGGACAATTGAAGAATATTTTCTGTGGAAATAAAATTAATATCAAAATTAGAGAAATTTCAATTTTGTAATGCAATGTAATTTTTACGGTGCATTAATTTATAGCGCAGTTTTATAATAAACTTTTTTAACACGATGATGATATATCTATGTTTATTTTAACACACACAGACAATAAAGAATCGTAGTAGTACATAGTATATGTGGAATGTATTGCGGATATGTGAAAAAAACGCGGATAACAGTGTTTTCTAGATTCCAAATGTATCGAGAGCAGGATAATCGACAGACGTTATCAACGAGAGATGTACGACGACTATACACGTGCCACAACCACGACGAGATGACGCACTCGATTCCAATCGAAATTTCCCGAGAGATATCACCAGCGAAATAACGCCAGTAGCCAATACCCATTGCTATAATTGAGTATTCCTCTGGTGTTGAAAATAAAACTTTCTATTCAACATTTAGCATACTCATTATGATTTTGCAGTAATATATGCAGTATATGCTGGATTGCAAATTATCCTTCATCTTCCAGTTCATAATTGGATTCAAATCGTTCAGATAACTATCGTTGAATGTGGAAGTCGGCATGAGAAAAATCGGTGTTACACGTGTTTATCGAATAATCTTTTTTAATTTTGATAAAAAGGTTCTGAAAAAAAAATTACATACAGTGGAATTCTGTTAGGATGATAGAAGACCTTTTTATTTCGTGAAATAAAAAACAAACATTTGCATGTTAAACTTAAATACATGGATTTTTCAAAAGCACCGCTTTTCAATATTTTGATTTAAAAAAGTGTCAATTTAAAAATTATTAAACGCTATAATTACATGCACTTATGAAAAATCTATGCATGAAAATTCAACGTCATTGTCATTGTCATTTTGATAATAAATCTTGCTATTTAACATTCATGATACTCTTTGTGATTTCGCAAATTATAGTATATATATGCCTGATTGCAAATTATCGTTCATCTTCCACTTCTTAATTGGATTTAAATCGTTCAGATAACTATCGTTGAATGTGGGAGTCGGCATGAGAAAAATCGGTGTTACACGTGTTTATCGAATAATCTTTTTTAATATTGATAAAAAGGTTCTGAAAAAAAATTGCATTCAGTGGAATTCTGTTAGGATGATAGAAGACCTTTTTATTTCGTGAAATAAAAAACAAACATTTGCGTGTTAAAATTAAATAAATGGATTTTTCAAAAGTACCGCTTTTCAATATTTTGTTAAAAATAAGTGTCAATTTAAAAATTATTAAACGCTATAATTACATGCACTTATGGAAATACTATGCATGAGAATTCAATGTCATTGTCATTTTGATAATAAATAAGTGGATTTTTCAAAAGTACCGTTATTTTCAATATTTTGATTTTAAAAAGTGTCAATTTAAAAATTATTAAACGCTATAATTACATGCACTTATAAAAATTCTATGCATGAGAATTCAATGTCAGTGTCATTGTCATTTTGATAATAAATAAGTGGATTTTTCAAAAGTACCGCTATTTTCAATATTTTGATTTAAAAAAGTGTCAATTTAAAAATTATTAAACGCTATAATTACATGCACTTATAAAAATTCTATGCATGAGAATTCAAGGTCATTATCATTGTCATTTTGATAATAAATCTTGCTATTTAACATTCAAGATACTCTTTGTGATTTCGCAAATTATAGTATATATATGCCAGATTGCAAATTATCGTTCATCTTCCACTTCATAATTGGATTCTAATCGTTCCGATAACTATCGTCGAAAGGCTCATGAGAGAAATCCGTGTTACGTGTGTAATGACGATAAAAATCAAACTCTGTGAGAAATCGCGATAGTTCAGTATTTTAGATTTTCGACTTCGTATCGGACTTTCATGAATACAACTCTGTATGCAATTTGGTTTTTTTGTGGTGAGGAAATGATGAGTATGGCATGAAGATCTGCTGTTTATTTGCGCAGCAGTTACTACATTGATATTTTTAAAACAAAAAGATTTTGTTTACAAACGTTTGTCGATTTTTATTTTAGTACTTTCTTTTTTGAAAAATTAGGAATTTACCAAAATGTATGTTCTATGTACACTCAGAGAAATCGTGATAGTACATTCAACTATAAAGTGATAACTATTCATTTTTATTACATGCAACTATTTTTATAGTTACGATAACTACGAAAATAGTTATGGTAACTATTTGATAGTTGTGTCAACTATAAAAAAATTGTTGTACCAACCATAAATGAATAGTTGTCACTTTATAGTTATTAATACCATAATTTTCTCTCAGTGTACTTTATATTGTGAAAACATTGACATTGTTTGTATTATTTTAAAATATCTGGTCTCTTAAATTTTATTTACTGTATCGCGTTTTTTTTTTTTTGCTAAAATGTGAAACATATTTTTCAATACGTCTCCCACAACGACAATAATGACACTCAGGAGAGAAAGTGTATCTCGCGTGACATTGCTGCATAAAATTCTCTTGAAGAATCTGAAAAAACCACTTTTTACTGCAAAAACGCCCACGGAGGTTCAATTTGTATTTCCATTTTTGTATCAAGATGAAGTGAAAGTGCTCCAAGGGTATAAGACTGATACTACATTTGGACGTTCGTCCTATTGACGACTCCTCATGGAATTGCTGTCGAAAAGCATAATATAGCAATATGTATATGATAAAAATAAATATTTTACTAAGGTTATATTTACGAGTGTATAAAGTATCTCAAACAAGATGAACAAAATAATTTTTCGCCTGTACATAATGATTCTCTTTAAAGTCTTATAAAAAATAAATAAAATTCCAATTACACGATACACAAAGTTATTGAAGTTTTATTGCCTTTTGAAAATCCATTTGGCCGTTATGTCGATATTCACGTTCAACGGAAAAAATTACATGAATTTGAAAACTTTCCACATATGTGGTAAAAATGTACGATCGAAAAAATACAATTTTCGGTGAGCACAAAATAAACATTTGTAGATGATTTGAAATGGAACCAAAAAATTGATGGATATTCTGATTACTGGTGAAAAAATATTCTTTCTAGTACATGAAAATACACGTAATTGTTGTATTTGTCTTGACTTTTTAAAACCAATTTAGTGATTATGATCCTCAACGATATTCACATGTGCCGTAGAAAATTACATGAAATTAAATATTTTCCATATCTACTGTAAAGTAGATGATACGAAGCGAATTATGCGTTGCCAGAACTGCGACGTATGGCACGACTGAAAACCCGGTATGTTAACTAGTGTGCAACGAAGACTTGAAAGCGTTTCCGACTAACTTTTTTCCTTCTCGCCCCGCAAAGACCGTTGACTAAAATAGCATATCCAAAATATTTAGATAGCCACCTGATATCTTGAACGCAGCGTCGCAGCCAAGATTTGTGGTAACCCCATTCGTTGACGTAGGTTAAACAATAGTATTGCGTATAAGCTTCCATCACTTCAGCGAAACAAACTATTCTACTGGTATTTGTCTTTGCCTCACAAGAAATTGTGTATTTCTCACCGATTCGTTATCTGAAATCCTTTTTTTTCGAGATACCCTCTCGCAATCCGATTCCAAACTTAAATGTGTCCCAAGTAAATAGTCGAAAATATTTGCAAAAGAGAAAGCGCTCAGACAGCGACTCGAAGTGCGCGTGCGTTTTCGAGTCCATTAGAATTTCCAATGGTAGGACGACGTTTCGAATAATAAAATCGAAGTGTCTAAATGATCAGGAGTTTCGACTCCTTCGAAACGATCGTTAAACGACTCGATTGCTTCCTGTGCCATAATCCTTGCAACTAATAATATTGGCACATTCATGTTTATCTTTTTCGTTAGGCTTAAGGTCAGAATTCCTTATCAGTAACACAAATACACGAGCATGCACATGAAATCGTGATTTGTAGAAATTGCCTCGAAACTCGTTTACTCCGCAAAAAAAAAGCACCATTAAAATTTTTTTTTTAATAATGTGTATAAAAGTTTATATCTATAAATTAGCTATATTGAATTTTCCATATAAGTACGATGTAAAATTGCAGCATAACAATAATTTTATAATTTTATAATTTTTCAGTGCAAATACCTTCATTTTGCATTTTTATTTAATTTACCAGTTTATGAATTTTTTTATAATTTTTCAGTGCAAATACCTTAATTTTGCATTTTTATTTAATTTACCAGTTTATGAATTTTTAAATAATTTTTCAGTGCAAATACCTTAATTTTACATCTCACTTGCATTTTCATTTAATTTACCAGTTTATAAATGTTTACTTTTATTGAATGTAATTTTTAATAAATTTTTTTAAAGTAAATTTCAAGCTTTTTTTAAATGTAAGTTTAACCTGAATTCTCTATTGATCTTCTCAATGCATCAATATTTTCTGGCTATATGTAATTTTGGATCCAACTACCAGTGTGACTGTAATGGGAATTGTTGAGTTCTGGATATATATATATATTTTTTGCAAGCCGCGTATTCAGCTTCTCGCCGAAGTAGGCAACGGGTTGATTCGGTTCGATAAGCTATGGTTACGTATAAGCAACAGTCGGCGGCATGGAGGCAGTCAGTTCCCTGCCGGCACGCGACTGATGAACATCAGGCATCCAACACACAAGACGTTTCACGAGGTGCGCTCTTGCTCGAATGCCTTCCCTCGTTTCTTATCGCTCCAACATGTATTAACGAGCCATTCTATTTTAGTGCTTAATTTTTTAATTGTGAATGATAACGAAAAAAAAATAAGTGAAAAAACAGTCGCAGAACAGACTGCGGAATAATTTGTGGAGGAACAACGTGAGGAATTAACGACAAAATAAAAATATATTTTGGGCCAATGGATATTTTATTTACGTGAAATAAAATTAAAATTAATAGGTCACGGATTTGTTTTTAATCTGACATAAAACTGACAAGATCGTGAAATCAAAGAACACATTTTATTTTACTCCGAAATAATAACAATTCTTATGATAAAACTGTAGAGTTTGCAACGAAAATGATGGATTAAGAGGCTGTTTTTGCTGCTTACTTTTTGGATTGTGAGTAACTAAAAAAAATAAGTGAGTAACAATCGCAGAATCATTTTTGAAGGATCAGCGTGAGGTTCTAACAACAAAATAGAAACACATTTTGAGCCAATGGAATTTAAGTGAAATAAAATAAAAATTAATAGGTCGAGGATTTCTTTTTAATCTGACATAAAACTGACAAGATCGTGAAATCAAAGAACACATTTTATTTTACTCCGAAGTAATAACAATTCTTATGAAAAAAATGTAGAGTTTGCAACGAAAATGATGGACTTAGAGGCTGTTTTTGCTGCTTACTTTTTGGATTGTGAGTAACTAAAAAAAATAAGTGAATAATAATCGCAGAATCATTTTTGAAGGATCAGCGTGAGGTTCTAACAACAAAATAGAAACACATTTTGAGCCAATAGAATTTAAGTGAAATAAAATAAAAATTAATAGGTCACGGATTTGTTTTTAATCTGACATAAAACTGACAAGATCGTGAAATCAAAGAATACATTATATTTTACTCCGAAGTAATAATAATTCTTATGAAAAAACTGTAGAGATTGCAACGAAAATGATGAATTTAGAGTCTGTTTTTGCTGCTTACTTTTTGGATTATGAGTAAATAAAAAAAAATAAGTGAATAATAATCGCAGAACCATTTTTGAAGGAAGGACGTGAGGTTTTAACGACAAAATAGAAACACATTTTGAGCCAATGGAATTTAAGTGAAATAAAATAAAGATTGATTAGTCACGAAATTATACTTTCTTTTGTAATCTAAAGTAATCCTGATAAGGTAGTGAAATAAATTGAAAGAATAGGTAACATTTTAGTTTGAAGTCATAACGATTCTCATTATTAAAGTGTGTTGTCAGAGTTTGCAACAAAAAACGTAGACGGACAAGCTAAGTTACTTTAGTGCTTAATTCTTTAATTACGGATGATAACCAAAGTAAAACATAAAAATTGGTGAAAAAAATCGCAGCGTGAGGAACATACAACAAAAAACACGATTTTAACCACTGTAATTTACGTAAAATAAAATTAACATTACTTTGTCATCACTAACATAATTCTGATTAATAGCAAATAATTCCTATAATACAATGAAATGAAATTAAAGAATATATCGTTTATTGAAAGTAATAACGATTGCTATTGTCAATGCGTGGTGTCAGAGTTCATGACAAAATGGAATATAATATTGCTAAACGATTGCAAAAATTATTCACTCAATTACGTCGTCAATCAACTGTCAATCATGTATAATACAAATCATCAGTAATGAATGACATTGATTTCTTTTGAATACCTAGTCAAACTCGTATTAAGCTGACGTCCTCTTCTTCTCTGTCATTCTTCGCGTGTTAATTAACGTCCTCGTTGATTACTGAAATAATGTTCGGATGATAAACTTTTGTCACGTATTTTGTGACATATCATGCAAAAAAGCTGTGATTCATAAAAGTCAGCTACTAAATTCCTAATTCTTGTCATGTTTCATGTCCATTTATTTGTCGAACCTAACCCATTTTTCGAATCAACCAACGCCGACTAATTTCAATTTCATCTAATCCATATCTACAAATGAAACAGAATCGAACAATCTAATTGTAGGGATCAAAGATTTCCCCAGAACACGCAATAATTCGCTAGAATCTCTTAGTAGAAGTGATAACGAAATCGATTTGCCATTACAACCGGATGAGTACTACCGGTTTGTTCACTCCACTCCTCCCTCGTTCGCTCTATTCTCGAAACTTCGTATTCGACCGCACAAGTGATCCGTAAATTCTCTTTCAGCTTCAACTGCTGCGGAGATAGATACAACAGTTTGTTTACATACACACGGTGAAATTGCCGGACGGAAATCATGGTCTGCCTCTCTCTTTCCCTCTGTAAAGTTTCACTGATAGTCGTGTACACCCGGACTTTGTGATACCGCAATCACCGCATTTCCTAACCCTGATCTTTGCACGTGTTCCGCACTTTGCTTGTCTTCTACGAATCAATATCGTCCTTTGATCATGTTTCTTGATCCACCTTTTTTTCACTGCGTTCTAAACCATAACTCAAAACTAACTTTTGTTCATCAATGTGTATTCCTGGTTTTCAAAGAATCAATGGCATTTCATGATCGAATGTTCTGGTCCAGGATTAAAAATCATTGGATTACAATCTTTTGGCTCAGAAATAATTTTTTCATAATGGATTGTAATCTATTGATTCACAATTAGTCGTTATTCGTCAAATGACAATCTCCAGTTTGAAAAGCATCAATATCAATGCTTGATTGTGTTTCTTGGTGCAGTGAAACAAAAATTGGCGTCAAATCATTGACTCAAAACAGTATTTGATAGTCTAAATGTATTCTTAGCTTTCAACGAATCAGTGTCGTTATATGCGCGAGAGGTTCGATCCAGATTTTTGAAAATGGTTTTCAATACAATATCAAAAAATTGTGCACAAAACTAGACCAGCACGTGTTCCGCACTTTGCTTGTCTTCTACGAATCAATATCGTCCTTTGATCATGTTTCTTGATTCAGCTTTTTTTTCACTGATTTCTAAACCATAACTCAAAACTAACTTTTGTTCATCAAAGTGTATTCCTGGTTTTCAAAGAATCAATGGCGTTTCATGATCGAGTGTTCTGGTCCAGGATTAAAAATCATTGGATTTCAATCTTTTGGCTCAGAAATAATTTTTTCATAATGCATTGTAATCTATTGATTCACAATTAGTCGTTATTCGTCAAATGACAATCTCCAGTTTGAAAAGCATCAATATCAATGCTTGATTGTGTTTCTTGGTGCAGTGAAACAAAAATTGGCGTCAAACCATTGACTCAAAACAGTATTTGATCGTCTAAATGCATTGTTAGCTTTCAACGAATCAATGTCGTTTTATGCGCGAGAGGTTCGATCCAGATTTTTCAAAATGGGTTTCAATACAATATGAAAAAATTGTGCACAAAACGAGACTAGCACGTGTTCCGCACTTTGCTTGTCTTCTACGAATCAATATCGTCCTTTGATCATGTTTCTTGATTCAGCTTTTTTTTCACTGATTTCTAAACCATAACTCAAAACTAACTTTTGTTCATCAAAGTGTATTCCTGGTTTTCAAAGAATCAATGGCGTTTCATAATCGAGTGTTCTGGTCCAGGATTAAAAATCATTGGATTACAATCTTTTGGCTCAGAAATAATTTTTTCATAATGCATTGTAATCTATTGATTCACAATTAGTCGTTATTCGTCAAATGACAATCTCCAGTTTGAAAAGCATCAATATCAATGCTTGATTGTGTTTCTTGGTGCAGTGAAACAAAAATTGGCGTCAAACCATTGACTCAAAACAGTATTTGATCATCTAAATGCATTCTCAGCTTTCAACGAATCAATGTCGTTTTATGCGCGAGAGGTTCGATCCAGATTTTTCAAAATGGGTTTCAATACAATATGAAAAAATTGTGCACAAAACTAGACCAGCACGTGTTCCGCACTTTGCTTGTCTTCTACGAATCAATATCGTCCTTTGATTATGTTTCTTGATTCAGCTTTTTTTTCACTGAGTTCTAAACCATAACTCAAAACTAACTTTTGTTCATCAAAGTGTATTCCTGGTCTTCAAAGAATCAATGGCGTTTCATGATTGAGTGTTCTGGTCCAGGATTAAAAATCATTGGATTACAATCTTTTGGCTCAGAAATAATTTTTTCATAATGCATTGTAATCTATTGATTCACAATTAGTCGTTATTCGTCAAATGACAATGTCCAGTTTGAAAAGCATAAATATCAATGCTTGATTGTGTTTCTTGGTGCAGTGAAAAAAAATGGCTTCAAACCATTGACTCAAAACAGTATTTGATCATCTAAATGCATTCTTAGCTTTCAACGAATCAATGTCGTTTTATGCGCCAGAGCTTCGATCCAGATTTTTCAAAATGGGTTTCAATACAATATGAAAAAACTGTGCACAAAACTAGACTTTCTCCACCAAAATAGATTTGTACTTTTCGACAAATATTATTTCTTTGATCCAGTTTTTAACCATGTGATTTCAAATCCTTGGCTCAAAATGAGTATTTGGTCATCAAAATGATCATTCCCAATATTCACTAAATCAATAGCATGTCTCGATGAAAATCTTGATCCACTTTTTTGTAAATTCGATTTTCATCCATTGGCTCAATATTTGTCTTTATTCCTCAAAAGGATCAAATTTATGAAAATACATATGTCGGCAGGCCTTGAGACGAGTTCCAGTAGTCATTGAACAAAAATGATTATGCAATCATTCTGGAAGGTCTGGATAAAAAATCTCGAAGACTATTCGCCGCGACGCTGTAATAAGTGCGCCCATCGGTCAACATCATAAGTCATAGTAATCGAGAAACGCGAGAAGAGAAAAGGCATTGAGACCTCTCGACGTCGTGGAAGCTCCTCGAGGGTAATCTGTGAGTGCTGCGTGGATCGGCTCGTCACTGCGCACTCGTCCCTCATGGTTGTGGCGCCGCTGAAGAGAGAGAGAGAGAAAAAAATCATACGCGGGAAACACACGCGGTAGTGCCACTCGAGAGGAACAAGTCGATAGCGTGAGAGTGAAGTGTTGGGTCTCTGACAAAGCTTCTGTCCGTTACACCCGCAGACCTGAACGTACCGATAAGGCGCGATCAAGCGTCATCGCAATCTGCAACTCAACTTCGGAATACCACGCTTTTATCTCCTCGAGGTTATTCGAGCGATTTTCTTTTTAATCAGATCAACAAACTCAAAGATTCTGATCTGATGTCCGAGAATCAAACAGGTGCTGACGTACCGATTAGCTTTTGTGAAGTGTCTCAAATATCATCGAATGTTTTTAAGATCTTTTGTGTAACGCAAGATAATTTAAATGAGGAAATGAATTTGAATGACATATAACAAATATGAACAAAGTGTGAAAAGTTTCCGGGCAAATCATCTCGGCAGGGATGAACGAATACGCTATTTTAGTGCCATCGGATATGAGTTCGAAAATCGCAAGGAGGGACTCGGGGACTATGAGAGTCTCCCTACCGGTGACCTCTTTTAGGAGACACAGCGGATGCGTTTCCACTCTTGCACGAGCTAAACCACATCCCAGACTACTCTACGTTGCTGTCCCGTAAGTTTCGGATTTTCAAGAGCACCTGTAGTGAGATTTATACTGACCCAGAGGTCGAAGGTTAGGGTAACTTTTGATGCTGGACTGAGAGGCTATTTCCCAATTTTCTGAGACATTACGAGCGTGCAAATGATCAAGCTTTTAATGTCTCATGGAGAATGTAACAAGGGCTCAATTTAGTGGTTTGTTGACTGCTAATCTGATGGGATATGGCAATATTTCAAAATGATTTACCATACAATCTGTACCATTTCCATCTGAATATTTTAGTTTCCAAGTTTAAGGAAATGCATGCAAAAAAAGGCTTGCACTGAAAAAAAAGATTAGTTGCCATAACCAAGAAATGAGTTGACACAACCAATCGATTATTCTAGTTCCCTCATAACCGACGATTCGAATGATAGTCCCGACTATTCAAGTGGTAGTTCCAACGATTGGATTGGTTAACCTAACTTATCTCGCGAGAACTAATCGTGAATAGTTGAGGTTACTATTCGATATGGTTGAGGCAACTAATTTTTGAGACATTGTGTACAGCAAATTGAAAGCGCAGTTGTCACAACCAAACATTTCTTTCCGTGTGGTTAGAACAACTAAGCGCTTAGTTATATATACGCCAACTAAGTTATTGGTTAGACCAATCAAGTTATTTGTTAGTCAACCAAGTTATTTATTGACTAACCAAGATGATTTAGTTGGTAATCAATAACTTGGTTGCTCAAATAACAACTTGGTTGGTCAAATAACAACTTGGTCGGTCTAACCAATAACTTAGTTGGCGCATATATAGCCAAGCGCCTTGGTTGATCTAACTAAGCCTTTTTCCCCCTGTGGTTATAATCTAAGATTGATGTTGAGACTTAGTTTTACCTGACAGTTATAATCTAAGATTGATGTTGAGACTTAGTTTTACCTGACAGTTTGGGACAATAATTGTAACCGCTAAGATTGACAGTATGACTATACTTAGATAGTTTTTTTAGTTTTCGATGCCGACATTGAAGTAATATTATACTGTGCAGTCTTTAGATGTTCAACGGAGAGGTTATGTTCCAATTTTCTGAGAGATTAGCAACGGGTAAATGACTAAACTTGGACTATCTCATGTAGAATGTTATTAAGACTCAGTTGGTGGTTTATTAACTGCGAAACTGATGGGATATTGCTGGATTCCAAAATGCTGTTTTGTGCAATTTGAACCTTTTCCGACCGAACATCTTTGCATGAAAGTTTGGGACAATAAATTAATCCTAAGATTTATGAAATGAGTAACTTAGGTGGTCAGTTTGATTACTCTATTGACGAGGACAATAAAGTAAAATATATGCTGTGCGTACTTTGGATGTTGGACGCACATCCAAAGTCCACATCCAGTATCTTCCGATTTTCTGAGACATTAGCAGCGTGCAAATGGTCAAACTTTCACAGGCTTTTGGAGAATAAAACATCGACTTAATTTGGTAATTTTTTGACTGCGAGTATTCTGAAAAATTGAAATATACCAAAATGGTTCAACGGCAAAAACGTACCATTTCCATCTGGACATTTCAGCATCAAAGTTTTGGAAAATGGTTGTAATCTAAGATTAACAAAATAACTGAATGAAGAGTATTTTTTTAGTCTATCAATGAGGACCTTGAAGTCAAATATTATATTCTGACGTAATCTTGAAAAGGAGATAAGTTTTGCTGACCATTGATTACGTACATTGAACTTAGGAATTATTTAAATACCTATTTCACAAGTTTTACAATCAAGTAAATGCTAGCTATGAATATGTAAATTTGCACTCATTGGCAGCGCTAAATTTTACGACCTGCACCACGTTTTTCACATACAAACTAAAGGATTAAACATGTCGAGGACGCAAATGGTACGACAAATCACTGGTATAAACATTCAATTTTTTCTTTTGTTTTGAAATGCTCTTTGTAGTTTAAAGTTAAGAATGTCTTTGTATAAAAGATTCATAAAATTGTTTTGATCTCAGAATCCGAAGATGACAAACTGGTTAAAGAGTTTCAGCAGATTTAATTGTTTAATAACTCGATCGGAAAAAAATGTTGAAAAATATGTTGAGGTCCATTAAATGCCAACATTCAACACACAAATAATGTAAATACCTATTTCACAATTGTTACAGTCAAGTAAACACTAGTCATGAATATGAAAATCTGCATTTACTGACCGCATTACGTTTTACGATCTGTACCACATTTTTTACATAAAAACGAAAGGATCAAAGACATTTAGAACAACAAATCAACAAAAGCACACCATTGCAAATCTCAACTTCTTAGAAATTTTATCTACACGCAAAAAAAGGCTTGGCTAGAACAACCAAGGCGTTTGGTTATATATGCGCCAACTAAGTTATTGGTTAGACCAATCGAATTATTTGTTAACCAACCAAGTTATTGATTGACTAACCAAGATGATTAAGTTGGTGTAACCACTAACTTGGTTGATCAAACAATATCTTGGTTGGTCTAACCAATAAGTTAGTTGACGCATATATAACAAAGCGCCTTCACGCAAAAAAAGGTTTGGTTGGTTAGAACAACTAAGCGCTTAGTTATATATGCGCCAACTAAGTTATTGGTTAGAGCAATCAAGTTATTTGTTAACCAACCAAGTTATTGATTGACTAACCAAGATGATTAAGTTGGTGTAACCACTAACTTGGTTGATCAAACAATATCTTGGTTGGTCTAACCAATAAGTTAGTTGACGCATATATAACAAAGCGCCTTCACGCAAAAAAAGGTTTGGTTGGTTAGAACAACTAAGCGCTTAGTTATATATGCGCCAACTACGTTATTGGTTAGAGCAATCAAGTTATTTGTTAACCAACCAAGCTATTGATTGACTAACCAAGATGATTAAGTTGGTGTAACCACTAACTTGGTTGATCAAACAATGTCTTGGTTGGTCTAACCAATAAGTTAGTTGGCGCATATATAATAAAGCGCCTTCACGTAAAAAACGGCTTGGTTGGTTAGAACAACTAAGCGCTTAGTTATATATGCGCCAAATAAGTTATTGGTTAGACCAATCAAGTTATTTGTTAACCAACCAAGTATTGATTGACTAACCAAGATGATTAAGTTGGTGTAACCACTAGCTTGGTTGATCAAACAATATCTTGGTTGGTCTAACCAATAAGTTAGTTGACGCATATATAACAAAGCGCCTTTACGCAAAAAAACGGCTTGGTTGGTTAGAATCTAAGCGCTTAATTATATATGCGGCAACTACGTTATTGGTTAGAGCAATCAAGTTATTTGTTAACCAACCAAGTTATGGATTGACTAACCAAGATGATTAAGTTGGTGTAACCACTAACTTGGTTGATCAAACAATATCTTGGTTGGTCTAACCAATAAGTTAGTTGACGCATATATAACAAAGCGCCTTCGCGCAAAAAAAGGTTTGGTTGGTTAGAACAACTAAGCGCTTAGTTATATATGCGCCAACTACGTTATTGGTTAGAGCAATCAAGTTATTGATTGACTAACCAAGATGATTTAGTTGGTGTGACCAATAACTTGGTTAGTCTAACCAATAACTTAGTTGGCGTATATATAACCAAGCGCCTTGGTTGATCTAACTAAGCCTTTTTCTCCGTGTTGGTTGATCTAAGTCTTTTCCTCCGTGTATAGTTTCGTTGTCATAAAACAATGATACAAATTTACTGACTAGAAACATTTCCATAGAAGCCATAAAGTTACATCTGGCCAATCAATGCTGATTGATTTGTGGGATTTTTTTAGTTGATATGAGTACAATACGGATTATGATCAACTGCACGCATTGTCTGTCTCTTTCCCTCTGAAATGACAATCAGGTTAATGTGTGCGATTCGATTGGTCTGCTTATCGCATCGAGAGATTCTTGTACATAAAATATATCGACCAAATGCTCTGAGTTACATGGAGACACAACCGTATATTCAGTGATTGAGCAGAATGCTCACGAATTGGGTCAACGACATTGAAATACGTGAAGGATGAATTGCCATAATTTTCTCTGATTAATGATTGGATGTTCGTGTAAACAATAAATTAATGATATGTCTAAATGAATCTGTTGAACCTAATTGGTCAAAATCTTGGTAGGTCTTATTTGATTATACTGCAATATCATGATAAAGGTATCAGCTTAACGCTCAAGATAAATTTATCAATCTCTTTATTACTACTGGCTCAATCAATATACGACAAATATGCGTGCGCGGTTTTTTTGCGAACCTGGCGCCAGAGATTAAGGTGGTATCGTACGAGATCAAAGGGTAAGGTTATTTTTTTCATGTCTTGAAAAAAACTTAATGAAATGCTTTGAAAATTTGAACCTGCATACACATGTGTGAAGATTTATCAGGAAAAATGCATAATTTTTTTTATAGTCCTCCACATAATTTGGATTTTTGCGATGATTTGTGGAAAGCTTAAGGCGACTGTACTTTTTTTTTTACGAAATAAAAATGTACAATCCATTTCTAATGCGCAAAATTCTACTTTTAACTTATAATAAAATATTGCACTTAGTTTATTTCAAGGCTATGATTGTTTTAAATTACTTTTTCATGGATTTCTAATTCTTCAAGCAATTTTAAAAAATTCATTTCACTTATTTAAAAAATCGCTCCTATAGCTGTGAACCAAAAGACATTCCTTAAATCTTGCTACACAAAAAACATTAAAAGCAGAAATAAAAAAAATCCATCATCTAGTATAAATTTTGAAAATTTAATCCGGTGCGAATTTGGCCTTGCCAGGATAATTTCAGAACTTCATCGAAACCTGATTTCTACCTATATGGAAACGCAAAAAAAAATTTACTCTGGTGTTACCACGACTTTCCATCACTACACAATTGAGTCGATATTCCCTCAATGAAAAAGAGTACACACGTGCTTCAAACCCATATTTTTCATTTGTGATTCGTAGACTATTGTTAACATTACTGACGTTAGAAGTTCTGCAGAATAATATCGACAAGCACTAGTAATATCGTGTGTCAATGACAACACGCAGAGTGACGATTGTATTGAATCAAGCATGACGTGAATCATTAAACGGGTATAACGAAGTGTCGTGAGAATATTGCAGAAACGTCAGAGCACGTGTTTTTCATTATAACAACATTTTCATAGAATCTGGACTAACCATATGGGTGAGTTTGATTATAGTAGGTGAGGATGGAGAAGACGGGGGGTATATACGTTTGATGGTATTATTTTAATTACGCGTGGATAAGCTGCGAAGGCTTTTGCATTCTGCTGCTGCTAAACCACATAAACTTGTCTCAGTATTATATTATATTCATGGGACAATGAAAAGCTTCGTTGCTTTCCGGTAAAAGCATCTCTTGGCTTACAGGTATTATGCAGACTAGTATAATCCAGTGAGAAACCGCGGGAAATGCAATACTTTTACGTAATATCGAGAACGACCGCGAAAGCGAGTTGGAAAGAGGCGCTCTGCGCGCCCCCTTATGGCGGAAAGCGTGTTAGCCCGTTTATAGTGACAAAGGCGTGCTTGTTTGCAGCGCGGAACTACCGAGCCCAGTTAACAAATATTTGCATCGAGACTGAAATAGAAAAGTGATTCGAAATATTCTAGCCGATGGGTCCCCCCATGACCCCCCCGCTTCTGCAGGCGTTATCGAAAAGCGGGTTTGTTGCCACCATGTCGGTGGATTTTGCTCTGATTTTATCGGCCGCAAATACCGCCAAGCGTGATAGATACAATGCGAAACTTTATTCTCTGTTATTGAATCATGGAATTACCATTTATTGGATAATTCGTCGTCTGTGTTTTTGCGGAATTTATTGACGTCCATAAACTATGAATTCTTTATTGTTTTTACAGTTTAAAGAATATTGTCCGTAAATTTTTATGATAAAATTCGTAAAACAAAGTTATTTCAAAATGCATTGAAAAATCACTTGTTTATAATCAAACATCAGTGGATTTTTTTTGTAATCATTGATTTGGAATTAACTAAGTTTAATATTTCACTATAAATTACAAGTAGAATCTTCCGCATTTTTTTCCAGGATACCCGAGCTATTTTATTTTTTAAATCTCCTTAAGAACTCTGAAACAAACGTTTTTCAATTCTTTCTTGTCAACGTGATTCATTAAGACTCATTGATACTATGGAAAAAAAATGATTCAACTACATTTTTTAAAATTTTTCGTGGATATTTGCAAAGCTTCGAATCTCAATTTCGATTAAAAAGCAATAATTCGCGATATGGAAATTTGATGAAAAAATGCATTAAAAAATCACATATTCAGAATCGAAAGCCCGTCAATTTTTGTTTTTTCAATTTTGCTTCCTCATAGAGGAAGCTTTGTTTTCGTGAAAAAATTTTTTTTCGAGATTTTCATGTCAGTGCACTCAGAAAGTCATAAAACGTCGAGAAAAGTGGTTTTTACGGAATGTCTGTATGTGTGTGTGTGTGTGTGTGCAGATTTCATTGGTCGCGCGACAACTGTCGTAATTTTCATTGGATGTTCTTCAAATTTGGCATGCCAGTGGGCTATCATAGAATACTGTTTGGGATTGCAGTTGACGCAAATCGGTTCGAAAATTTAGATTATACAGCATTTTGAAAATTTTGAAAAAATCGTTTTCACGCTATAAATTCCATAAATTGAGAGATATCGGGCTGAAATTTTGTACGTAAATAGACTACCATCAAACCATGATCTGTACCAAATTTGGAGAAAATCGGTAAAGCGGTTCCAATGTTATTGCAATTTCAATTTAAAAAAAAATGTCTTCAAAGACTTCATCTCTGTAAAATCTGAGATATTCGTCTGCAATTTTCGACATGATTTCACGATTATTGATTGTTAATAATGAATTTAGTGAAAGGAACTATCGATATGTCGGTAAACTTCGATTTTAGTGAATATGAAAAAAATGCAGGCACGAAAAAAAAAAAATTGAAATTCTGCACAGATTTATCTTAAATTTTCTTCATATATGGACTATTATCGAAAAATATTTAAGTACAAATTTGACGCAGATCTGTCCAGCCATTTAAATTTTATGGCATTTTGAATTTTTCGAAAAATCTCATTCTCGCACTGGCTCGTGCAAATTCCGAGATACCGGGTTCTAATTTGGCCCACATATGGACTACTATGGTACAAGGTTTTAGTACAAATTAGAAAAAAATCGGTTGCAAGGTTAAAATTCTTCGACACTTTGAATTTTTAGAAAAAAGTCAAGAGCATAAACAAGCCTGCAAAGTAGAACCTTGCAAATTGCTTCCTCATTATTTCTCGCTTTTTACAAAGCTTCCTCTATGAGGAAGCCAAAATTGATCAACATACTTACTCATAGAGGTAGCTTTGTAAAAAGCGAGAAATAATGAGGAAGCAATTTGCAAGGTTCTACTTTGCAGGCTTGTTTGTCTTCAAATTAATGAACTTCAACATTGCCCTATGAATTAAAAGTAGAACCTTGCATATTATTTTTTTCTGGACACCCTATTTTTTTCAACTTAAAAAATTTCGTTATGAACTCTGAAATGACCGTTTGTCGATTCTTTCTTTTATTACTGTGATTTATTGAGATTTATTGATACTATGCAGAAAAATGATCGAAGCTTCGTTCGAATCTGAATATCGATTAAAAAGCAATAACGTGCAATATGGAAATATGGATCTAAGAGTAAGGATGGACAAGTAAACGATTAGCAAATAACAGCTAATCGACGTGATTAGAGCCACGTGTAATTTTTTTTTTTAATTATATTATAGGTGCGTCACAACGTTCACGAGATTGTACCACGTGCGTTCACATTGAAGTGATAGTAAATGCAGCGTGTCGCGACGTATAATTGTTGGAGCGAATGCACAACGCGAAACGAATTTTTATTTCTTATTCGTAACTTTTGTTCAAGGACAATGTAGGCACACCATGTGACGAGAAAATCGAGACAGTGTTGGTGACGATGAGATATATTGCGTGACGTGTGTTTTACATGTTTTTGAGCTTGAACAGCACGAAACCTGACGTTAAGGAACAGCTTTGCAAGAGGCTCGAAAAGGCTGAGCAAAGATTTATTCTAGACTCGTACATCACGTTAGAACGACGTCGCTAGTTCGCAAGATCATTCAATACTAATCGAACGTTATAGCCATTGATTGGAAAAGAAATTACTGTGAATAGTCCCCGGAGTCAATTGCTCGACAAGCAAAAGCTAACGAGAGTCTGACAGTTCTGGTATACGCCCAACGCTGCATCGAGTACTTTTCCGATTCTTCAATATCGGATTACGCAATCGATTGGTTGATTCATTGGTCTGACAGTTTGTCTGATGCTTTTTCATTCCCAGAATTATTTGGATGATCCGAAGGGACAAAATTATTGTACTTCCTGGTGTTTGAAATATATATATATATTTTTTTTTTTAATTAAAATTAATTTTGGGAGAAATTGGATAACAGATAACAGAACTCAACGCTATTAGATATGTAAAAAAAAAATTGAACTTGTTTTATTAATATTTTTTGAAGTTGTGTGCGATGAGAAAAGGAAAATCGTCTCAAATAAGCGTAAAAAGTTATATCGGTTCAGAAATGTACCGCAGATTACGTATGTGACAGAATTTTTGTAAAAATCTTGATTAATGGTGATGGAAATTCGGTAAAATCAATAATAAATTTGTAACCAGCGAAACAAAATAGATCGAAATAGGATTTTTTTTAAAATTGAATATTTTATGCAAAAATTTTCGATTTTCATTGTCCACATTTAAATATGTGTAACAATTAAAATTACTGAAAATCTTGAATTACCTTATAGCGTTTCAAAGATTGATTGATTGTAAAAAAACAGTGCAAGTGTTACAAACATTTGAATATAATCCAAAATTTTTTGCAAAATAGTAAAACAAAATATTAATTTTTTTTCATCTATTAGACACTATACCGATGTATTTTTTTCCATTGAATATTTGTTTTTAACGATAAATCAAAATTTTCTTGATATATATGAGATAATAGTTAAACAACTGTTTTTTCCATTATTATTCAGTAAGATTTTGGTAACAATTTTTTTATATTGGAGAACGGGTTAACGTCTTCGATAACTCACTTAAATTTGGTCACGGGATGTCCAACAGGCAACAAGCTATTTAAATGTGCGTTTGACTTCTATGCTAGCACAGGATTAATCGTGTTGCTTACATAATACGACATAATGATGACTACTGCGGTCAGCAGCCGGAAGTAGGCAGAGGTCCGCACTGTACAGACATGGCGCCTGATCAACGACCATGTCGACTAGTGAATTCCACCATAAACAACAATCATTCAAATTATGATATGTTGTACCATTAGCATATCCGACGTTGCTAATTATTACATATTGCCTTTCCGGTTATGTGATCTTAAATGATAATAAATACTTATTTTTTATGTCATTTGCTTGATTTGCTCATAGATTATAAACACATGTGTGACAAAAACAATTATAAGTTGTCTCTACATAGTAAGAACTTGATTGAATTCTTTTGCTTCCTCATAGAGGAAGGTTTGTGTTCGCGAAAACAATTTTTTCGCGTTTTTCATGTCTGGACACTCGAAATGGTCTAAAACGTCGAAAAAAGTGGTTTACTAGGCTTGCAAAATTCAAACTGCTGTATCTCGAAAACGGCTTTACCAATTGAGCTGAAATTTAGTACACTGATAGAGGACCGACATCCCTTCGAATGTATAAATTTTCGAAAAAATTGAACGAAAATTTCCGATTTTTTAAGAGTTTCAATTGTTCCAAAAAAGTTTGTATGTTCTCTAGCTTCCGCAATTTTTCAGATAATGAGCTAAATAGTTCTTGATAAATAAAGCAATGAAAAATAAAGGCCGGTATTGAATTCGAGCGAAGTCCATAAAGCGGTTAAGATTGTATGGAATTTTGAAATTTTGAAAAAAAAAATGTTGTTCTAATTCAATTTAAATTCGACCAAACCTGATAAAATATTCTGCAAGGTAAAATTAATATCCAGTTGTAGTAGATATTGAATTTGGTGAAGATCGGTAAAGTGGTTCAGATTTTATAAGACATCGAATTTTTAAAAAAATCTCTGTATGTTCTGTAGCTGCCCCAATTTTTTAGCTAATGAGCTTAAATAATTCTTAACAACTAAAACAATAAAAAATGCCGGACGCTATTGAATTTGAGCGAAATCCATAAAGCGGTTTAGATTTTATAGAATTTTGAATTTATGAAAATTTTTATTTTCGTACTTCTTTAATTTGTATTTAAAATAAGGATGCAAACTAGAACTTTGCACATTACTTCGTCAATAATTTTCATCTTTCGCAAAACTTCCTCTATGAGGAAGCAATGTGCAAAGTTCTACTTTGCATCCTTTTTTGCTTCCTCATAGAGAAAGCTTTGTTTTCATGTCAATGACAACAAATCTCATGAAATTTTTTTTTTCGAGATTTTCATGCCAGTATGCTTAGAATTGTCCAAAACGTCGAGAAAAGTAGTTTAGAAAAAATGTCAGTATGTATGTGTGTGTGTGTTTTGGGCTCCAAAAATTCGATGAACTATTACTCAGTATCCGTTCGAGCGATATGGCTCAAATTTGGCACGCAAGTGGAGTAGTTGCCCCGCTTTGAATGTTGAGATTTTTGAGAAAAAAAAATCAGCCATTTTGATTTTATGGTACTTTTAATTTTTTGAAAAAAGCTCGTGGTCGCTCTAACTTTCGTAAAAATTAAACGATTTTGCTAAATAGTTGTTTATAAATAAATATACGTTCAATGTTGTTTGGTATTGCATTTGGTCGAAATCGGTAAAGCGGTTCAGATTTTATAGATGCTTGAATTTTTCGAAAAAAATCATTTTTTTTTTATAAATCACGTCGAATTTCACCAATTTAACTGAAATGTTTTACAGATGAAAAGGAACATGCAGCTATGCCACGTACCAAATTTGACGATGATCGGTAAAGTGGTTCAGATTTTACGACATTTTGAATTTACAAAAAAAAAACGATTTTCGCTCTAGCATCAGCAAAAGTTGATAATTCGAGACAAAAAGTTTGTACTCAATGGAAATAAGAATGCAAAGTAGAACTTTACACATTGCTACATACATAAATTTTATTTTTTTAAATTTATAATGACCGCTTGTCCCAAAATAGAATTGCTCATAACTCTCGAACGGCGTGACGAATCGAGATGACAATTTACACAAAAGAGGAGGATAAACTCCGTTTTCGTTATTTCGATGAAGGTAGTCCTTGCGCATTAAGCTGAGGTCAAATAAGTTTTCGAAAAATGGGAGGGAATTGCAAACACTTTTCGCCAATAATAACAAGGCTGCAAAGTAGAACTTTGCAAATTGCTTCCTCATTATTGTTGGATTTCTGCAAAGTTTCCTCTATGAGGAAGCCAAAATAGATTAACATGCCTCCTCATAGAGGTAGATTTGTAAAAATCTTACAATAATGAGGAAGCAATTTACAAAGTTCTACTTTGTTTTCACTATTAACAAAGTTATTTTTCCCACAAATGTTAACAAAAAGTTACAATCCATTTTACTTTTTTTTTTGTTTTTGTTAATTTCCGAATTAAAAAAAAATGTACAGGAATAATTTGTTAAAAATATAAAACTAAGAATTAACCAAAAATGTTCGTTAACAGTTATTTTTTAAAAAAATTTGAACGTTTTGCGACTCAATTTATTTGTTAAAAGTTAAATAATTTTTATTTATTTTTTATTTTGTATGCAAGAACGTCGTAACTATTTTTTTTCTTCAGAATTTCCTAAAAGCATTTATCATCGTATAAAAAATGATAACGAAAAATATCATATGTGTGATTGTATCGATGTATGAATTCACTTTTTCAATGAAATATGACATTCCATTCCGTGATAAGTTCAGTTTCGATATTTCTTTATTGGCAACGATGTGGAAAGCATGTGACCAAGAAGAGTACGCAAATTATGCTCTGTTTACTTATTTTTATGGATGGGTGTGGTAAAAATATGTGCCCTCACAGTATACTTGTGCAAATATATATAACCAATACCTGTGGATGCTTGGCTGGGAGTACAAACGTATCCGACAGCTCGCACGATTTTTTTTTCTATTTCATTGCGCCCACAGCGTCGCGAGCAGATGTTCGATAATGCCAGACAGATGGGCTACGTTGGATACGAGAAACTCACGTTTATTTTTGTGGGGTCATTGTCCAGTATTTTACGATGTAATACTACAGCCGGAAACTTCAGCGTCATTTCTATTTTTGATTTTGTAACACTTATGGCAATGCCAGAGCATGGCCTATATCCTGGACTTTGAAAGCCAATATTATAACTATCGAATACTTTTCTGAATCAAATTCATGGAAAAAAAGGGATGCAAAGTAGAACCTTGCACATTGCTTCCTCATTATATTTCGCTTTTTACAAAGCAACCTCTAAGAGGAAGTATGGTAATTGATTTTGGCTTCCTCGTAAAGGAAGCTTTGTAAAAAGCGAAATATAATGAGAAAGCAATGTGCAAGGTTCTACTTTGCATCCTTGTTTTAAATAAATAAATAAGCGCACACTCCCGATTTGTGAAAATATAATAAGGACGAACGGTCCGGAAACTCCCTCGAATACTCTAACTTCTCTGTTTTTTTTCTATAGAACACGATAGAAACCGGTGTTTTCCGAAATTTCATTGGGATGCAAGTATATGGCTAGTTTATAGGACATAAATTGCTACTTTTCACAATATAGACTGTACATAATCGCTATGAAAATATGGTATCGTTCAACATTTTTGGGCTATATCTGACGTAGTTATTCCGTTAATCATGAATCTAGCAATTATTTAACTCCCAGCTCGATATTTGATACCAAAATTCGCATCGCAGAAAAAAAATAAAAAAATTCAAAAAATCAAAATCTCATAAAATTTGAACGTTTTAACAGATCTTAACCAAATTTAATAGGGATCACCGGTGTATGAAAGCTCACATACATACCAATTTTGAGCTTAATATCTCGAAAATTGAAAGTTATCGCGTTAACCATTTTTGAAAAAATTTAAAAATCGTTTATAAGTATTTAAACCTCTCGTCCCCTTCTATTTTTGCATTGTGTATATTCAGAACACTATTAACTGCGATTGTGTCATGTGAAAAAAAATCTAACAAAATGCCTTCACTTACTATTCCCAAAAACATTTTAAAAACATCTTAAAAAATCGTTAATAATTATTTGAACGTCTCATCCCCTTCTAGTTTTGGATCCTTTATATTCAGAACACTATTAACTGTGATTGTGTCATGTGCAAAAAATTCTAACAAAATGCCTTCAATTACTATCCCCAAAAACATTTTAAAAACATCTTAAAAAATGGTTAATAATTATTTTAACATCTCATCCCCTTCTAGTTTTCCATCCTGTATATTCAGAACACTGTTAACTGTGATTGTGTCATTTGAAAAAAAATCTAACAAAATGCCTTCAATTACTGCCCCAAAAAACATTTAAAAAACACCTTAAAAAATTGTTAATAATTCTTTAAACGTCTCATCCCCTTCTAGTTTTGCATTCTGTATATTCAGAACATTATTAACCGTGATTTTGTCATTTGAAAAGAAATCTAACAAAATGCCTTCAATTACTGTCCCGAAAAACATAAAAAAAACATCTTAAAAAATCGTTAAAAATTCTTTAAACGTCTCGTCCCCTTCTAGTTTTGCATCCTGTATATTTAGAATACTATTAACTGTGATTTTGTCATTTGGAAAAAAATCTAACAAAATGCCTTCAATTACTGTCACCAAAAACATTTTAAAAAATCTTAAAAAATCGTTAATAATTATTTAAACGTCTCGTCCCCTTCTACTTTTGCATCGTGTATATTCAGAACACTATTAATTATGATTGTGTCATTTAAAAAACAATTTGAAATTTGAAACATTTGAAATTTCATCGGGAAGCAAGGATATGGCTAGTTTATACGACATAAATCGCAACTTTTCAAAATATAGAGTGTACAACATGAAAAATATCATTCAACATTTTTGGGCTATATCTGACATATTTTTCTGTTAATCATGAATCGGGCACTCATTCAACTCCCAGCCCGATATTTGATACCAAAATTCGCACAGCAGAAAAAAAATAAAAAAATTCAAAAAATCAAAATCTCATAAAATTTTAACATTTCAATCGACCTTAACCAAATTTAATAGGGATCACCGGTGTATGAAAGCACACATACATACCAATTTTGAGCTGAATATCTCGAAAATTAAAAGAGTTATCGCGTTAACAGACATTTTTGAAAAAATTCAAAACCGCGTAAAAATTTAACGACCATGGGGATTTTTACAAAAATTGGTATGAACGACGAAGGTTGACCCCTCTATCTTCGGTGTAAATTTCAGCTCTATATGTCGAGGCGTTCCCGAGTTATAAAGGTTTACATTTTTTGAGCATGTAACACACACACACATACACACATACAGATATTTTTTCTAAATCAATTTTCTCGACGTTTTGGACCATTCTGAGTGTACTGACATGAAAAACTCGAAAAAAAAAATTTTCACGAAAACAAAGCTTCCTCTATGAGGAAGGAATTGCACTTCTATACTCTTACAAATTTTCTACATATTCCTAATTGAAAAAAATATCATCACGTGCTAAAAAAAAGACACCTCCAGATTAATAAAATGTTGTTAGTGAATAAATGTATAAAAATTAGAACTATATTATTTTCAGTGATCTGACATAATAAAAAAATAAATAAAAATTTTGGAGTTTTTTTTTGCGAATTCAATGAGTATTCTACCAGGGATAAAAAAATGTAGGAATCGTAAAACATTATGACTGCGACTTGGAGGACGTTAATCGATTTAAAAAATAAGAAATACTTTTACAAAAATACATTTGTCCTCGGGTGGTCCTTATCTCGGACTAAAATGGCTACAACTAAAAATAGCAAAATAAGTGCATATTTTATATGATGAGGCTATTGAGAATGTGCTGATTTAAAAATATATACGGCGGTGAAAAACGATAATTCGATAATTTATTGGTTCACTTGCCTTCCAATATTCATGGTATTTTATTTTCTTTAATTTCCAGTTTCGACGTCGAAAATGGGGCTTCGGCGCTGGACGGAGGTGCTGGGGGTGGCGGAGGGGCATCGCCGAGTGCGGGTCTGGTCCTCCAGACGCTTCCCCAAAGAAGAGAGAGCTTCCTCTACCGAAGCGACAGCGATTTCGAGATGTCACCGAAATCCATGTCGCGTAACAGTTCCATCGCCAGCGAGAGGTAAGCAATCAATTAGACTGTCGATTTACATCGATTTTCTACTTTAATAAATACGTGTAATGCGTGATAACACTTAGAATTAAGTTCACAGTTCACGTAACACAAAATTAAGGCATAGATTGAAATTTATTCGATTTTAAAATACACTTTTTTGGTAAATTAACTGCAGAATATAAAACCATGAATTAATTGATACCTATTTAATAAAAGTGTCATTCAATTGGCAAGTAAAATATTTAAACTATAAAATTGATTGCCGAATGATTTATGGATTTAGCATAATTACAATAATTATTCGAATAAATTTCTACTTTGAAACGAGGTCAACGTTGCTTCGACTTATTCGTAAATTATGCTCAAATGCTTAAGCATCTGCGTTTTAAACTTTTCCGACTCGCGGTCGTTCCTTTTATTTAATTACTGGACCGTAAGACTTGGTAATTACAGACTGAGCTGATTCTATAATTGCTGTACTATTACAAGAATTGTCCCACGTGGTTTTCTTCTCGGGAATAATCGGCTTTCCTTCCTCGGACATAATACGCGATTTGTTCGATCGAAAGTGGAATAGTCGCTGAATTCAATAGCACTTTCCAATCCAGTAAAGTTTCTTTGAAACGTCTTCATCATTAGACTCAGAATAAATGTATTAAGTACGTCCTCAGGAATAATTGGCGAGGAAAATATCTCGAAGCAATGTAACTTTCAATTAATTGTCCTATTATCGGTAAATAAAAGAAAAAAGTATTGGTTTGCTTATCGGTTTTTGGAAAAATAATAATCCACCCTCATCATCAAAATTGTTCGATATAATTTTAATCTTCCGATACAAAAATAAAGTCCAAACTTAATATTTTTATTTTTTAATGTCCTTATGAATAATAATAAAAATGTTTAATAAATAAGCTGTTCAAATTTATATTTATTGTAAAAATTGAACACATTCTTATTTATTTTTTTGTTCAAAGATTATTGGATAAAAATGAGCTTGATAATTTTGGTATCTGAAGATTTAAAAAAATGTGTGTTTGGTCGATCCTTTTCGTGGCGAAGCTAGGAAACCTCTGCGATGATACTGGACACAAATTTTCCCAGCTTTGGGCAATGCAGGGCTCTCCCTTTGCCCGTAATTTTTGCGGGTTTGTAGTGGGTAAAGCAGAGAGCGACAAAATTCGATACTCCTGTTCTATCCTTATCAACATTGCGTGCAACCGTTGGTTGCTTTGCGGCTTTCGGTGATGAAGAAAGCTCGTGGTAAAACAGTGCAAGGTTCCCATATATCAAATGCGAAAAAATATCGTCGGTAAAGTAGAACGTATACAAGATAAATATTTAATAAATGAAAAATCTTAAACGCGTACATACGTAAATTAATTAAATATTCCCTTTAGAATGCGATTATGATTTGTCGCTTAAAAAGTCCTTTAATTCTTTAAATTCGATTTATAATCATATTAATTCAATTATCTTCGGCCTTACAATCGTAAAACAAAAAATACAGATGTCAACTAATATCAGTGTATTTAGATTCTTTTATAAGTATTCAATTATTTAATTTCGTGAATTATTTTTTGATTACCATAGGATAAAAATTATTTTTTTTAAATGTTTGTATTAAATTTTTCGGGAAGTGTCTCTGCACACAAAAATGCAAAACAAAATCGCCGATAACGTAGAACGTTGATGTATTGGATAATTTATAACCGCAATATATAGGGTACACATACTCAAATTTAAGAAAAAATAGGATTTAGTATTCAATTATTTATTTATCAGGTATTTTTGTTGATTATATTTTTTATCAAATCTATTTGATTCTTTAATGCTTCGACTTAAAAATTGTGAGTCAAAATTGTAAAAGTAAACTAATTTTATTGGACTCTATGCAAATATTAAATAATTTATTAAAATACATTACGCAGTGCGACTTTACGAAAAATGCAAAACCAAATTGTCGATAATATTGAACGTGGACATATCAAAAGATTTGTAAATCGGATTTGAAATTGAATTACAAGTTTTTCGCATGAAAATGATTCTCAATTTGGCAAGTTATAGGTTTTTTTTTTACATTTTATATATTCTCCAGTGGTTTGGTTTAAAAATGCTGAGAAATTATTTACAATAAATAATTTATCTCTATGTATTGTGAGAATATTTATTAATTATTAATTTTCGATCTATATAATCTACACGTGTCTCAGTTATTGAACGGAATTCAGGAATACTCGTGTCCATTGACCAATGTAGTAAAATTGTAGTAAAATTGTTTAAGAAAAACTAGGATTCAGTATGCCATTATTTATTTATCGGATATTTTTGTTGATTATATTTTTTTATCAAATCTATTTGATTCTTTAACGCTTTGACTTAAAAATTGTGAGTGAAAATTGTAAAAGTGAACTAATTTTATTGGACTCTTATGCAAATATTAAATAATTTATTAAAATACATTACGCAGTGGGACTTTACGAAAAATGCAAAACCAAATTGTCGATAATGTTGAACGTGGACATATCAAAAGATTTGTAAATCAGATTTGAAATTGAATTACAAGTTTCTCGCATGAAAATGATTCTCAATTTGGCAAGTTATAGGTTTTTTTTTACATTTTGTATATTCTCCAGTGGTTTGGTTTAAAAATGCTGAGAAATTATTTACAATAAATAATTTATCTCTATGTATTGTGAGAATATTTATTAATTATTAATTTTCGATCTATAATAATCCACATGTGTCTCAGTTGTTGAACGGAATTTAGGAATACTCGTGTCCATTGACCAATGTAGTAAAATTGTAGTAAAATTGTTTAAGAAAAACTAGGATTCAGTATGCCATTATTTATTTATCGGATATTTTTGTTGATTATATTTTTTCATCAAATCTATTTGATTCTTTAATGCTTTGACCTAAAAATTGTGAGTCAAAATTGTAAAAGTAAACCAATTTTATTGGACTCTTATGCAAATATTAAATAATTTATTAAAATACATTACGCAGTGCGACTTCATGAAAAATGCAAAACCAAATTGTCGATAATGTTGAACGTGGACATATCAAAAGATTTGTAAATCGGATTTGAAATTGAATTACAAGTTTCTCGCATGGAAATGATTCTCAATTTGTCAAGTTATGGATTTTTTTTTTACATTTTATATATTCTCTAGTGGTTTGGTTTAAAAATGCTGAGAAATTATTTGCAATAAATAATTTATCTCTATATATTGTGAGAATATTTATTAATTATTAATTTTCGATCTATAATAATCCACACGTGTCTCAGTTGGTGAACGGAATTCAGGAATACGCGTGTCCATTGACCAATGGTGTTCGGATGATTTCTGGAATTTTTAATTACCGCACTTGGTCGTACGACGTCGCGCGTTGGCTGTTGCCTGGTGGTTGCCCTTGCGTCGAAACCGCGCGCGGGAGGTACGTCACTATCGACCGGCGAGTGGCGGGCACACGTCACAGTACGATTCTGGGTCGTTCCTGATATCCCGACCGATCGGAATGCATTGCAGCCACCGAGGCTGTCTATTACGATCTGTAACCTCTACGTATAGGCAACCAAATAAATTGACAATACAGTTGAAAAGTCATAGGAGAATCATTCTTCGATATGCGTTTGCCATTGCATACCCGAAACATTCTGTGGTGTTAAATATAATTTTATATAGGAATATGAATTCATATTATTTTCAAAATATTTTCATTTTTCAAGCTAATCAATGGGTTCATATCCTTAAGTGGAATTAAATTCTAAAATATCGGTCCCTCGATTTTTTTTAGTTCAATTTTGTTTTGTAGTTTTTTTTTTTAAATGGCTTCAAATGTTGTTATAAAATTCGTAGAACTGGATTATTAATCATATTAACGTAAAAAGTTAAGGGGATTTGTCACTTATAATTATATAATAGAAAATATAATAGATAATAGAGCTGAAAAATTGTAGGAGAATAATTCTTTCGATAAACGTTTGCCACTGCATACCCGAAACAATCTCGTGTTAAATATAATTTTATATAGGAATATGAATTCATATTGTCTTCAAAATATTTTTATTTTTCAAACTAATCAATGGGTTCATATCATTAAGTGGAATTAAATTCTAAAATATCGGTCCCTCGATTTTTTTTAGTTCAATTTTGTTTTGTAGTTTTTTTTTAAGAAAATGACTTCAAATGTTCTTATCAAGTTCGTAGACCTGGATTATTAAACATATTAACGTAGAAAGTTAAGGGGATTTGTCACTTATAATTATATAATAGAAAATATAATAGATAATAGAGCTGAAAAATTGTAGGAGAATAATTCTTTCGATAAACGTTTGCCACTGCATACCCGAAACATTCTGGTGTTAAATATAATTTAGTATAGGAATATGAATTCATATTGTCTTCAAAATATTTCTATTTTTCAAGCTAATCAATGGGTTCATATCCTTAAGTGGAATTAAATTCTAAAATATCTGTCCCACGATTTTTCCTTTTTAGTTCAATTTTGTTTTGTAGTTTTTTTTTAAGAAAATGGCTTCAAATGTTCTTATCAAATTCGTAGACCTGGATTATTAATTATATTAACGTAAAAAGTTAAGGGGATTTGTCACTTAAAATTAAATAATAGAAAATATAATAGATAATAGAGCTGAAAAATTGTAGGAGAATAATTCTGTCGATAAACGTTTACCATTGCATACCCGAAACTTTCTGGTGTTAAATATAATTTAGTATAGGAATATGAATTCATATTGTTTTCAAAATATTTTCATTTTTCAAGCTAATCAATGGGTTCATATCCTTAAGTGGAATTAAATTCTAAAATATCGGTCCCTCGATTTTTTTGAGTTCAATTTTGTTTTGTAGTTTTTTTTTAAGAAAATGGCTTCAAATGTTCTTATCAAATTCGTAGACCTGGATTATTAATCATATTAACGTAAAAAGTTACGGGGATTTGTCACTTAAAATTAAATAATAGAAAATATAATAGATAATAGAGCTGAAAAATTGTAGGAGAATAATTCTATCGATAAACGTTTACCACTGCATACCCGAAACATTCTGGTGTTAAATATAATTTTATATAGGAATATGAATTCATATTGTCTTCAAAATAGCTTCATCTTCGGGGTAATCGATGGGTTTATATCCTTAAGTGGAATTTACACTCTAAGGCATCTGTTCCTCAAATTTTTGGAAAAATTGAATTTTGTTTTGTAGACCTTTTTTTTACCGAAAATGACATCAGATGTTTCTATCAACGTTGTAGACTTGAATTATTAATCATATTAACGCAAAAAGTTAACGGGATTCGTCACTTAAAATGATTGACAAGAAAGATGAAAAAATCATAGGAGAATAATTCGTTCGATAACACGTTGCCTATGCGCACTCGAAATCCGTAAACATTCTCGTGGTAAATCACTCAGAATCCATAAATGATTTTTGGCCGACTGCCAACGTCTGTTACCACTTTCCTCTATGCGTATGTACTACACTCGTGCACATGGCAATTAAAGTTCGCAACAACAAGTCTCGGGATAAATAAATTAATAAATCACTTATTCGTCACTTCATTCCAAGATTTTGGACGAGCCACTGTGTATAATAAACTTGTACGTTTGGCCGTTTGCCATGGAATGTAACTACTGCACATACTACACTGTTAAAAAAAATTGGAAGTTTTTATTCATAATCTCGTCATCGAAATTTAATATACAATTGTGGTATAAAATTCATGTACTTTTCCGGTAAAATTAAAGCAAATTATTAAAATTCAAGTACTTTCACTGTAAAATTAAAGTAAATTATTGAATGTGCTGTACCATATATTAATTTTACATTACACTTGTACACTAAATTTCAAGTAGATTTTTTTTACAGTGTACGTTGATTACTTTTTTCCTTATCCAAATAGTTTTAAATATTCGAAAAATGAAAAACGAAGCATATCTCGCTAATATAAAGGTAATGCCTAACTGAAATTAAATATAGTCGTAATATAAATGTACCGCTTTTTAAAACTTGTTTTGCATTTTTATGACAAGTATTCTAGCGGTTAGAAATATTAGAAAGATTAGGAAAAACATATGTCTGAGAACTAAATAAAATAACTAAATTACAGTCTTTAACTAAATGCAGTCATAAAATTAAATAGGTCTCTATTATAAACCTGTTTTGCATTATTATTCCAACTATTCCCACAGTTAGAAATATTCGAAAAATTAGAATAAATTAGACCTCATTAAACAAAACCTGGTTGAATTTTTAAGCTTAGCGTCCCACATTTAGAAAAATTAAAAACAAAATAAACGGTAACTAAATTAAATAATTAAACTACATTCTGCATAATTAAAGACATTCGTAAAATGAATCTCGTTAAATAAATCTGTTTTCCATTTTTATGAAGTGTCCACTATCATCGCAGAATGAAGCCTGCTCTCTGGTATTCTGATAACAATTTGTTTATCTATCCCGGTGTTAATGTTATCACAAGTTTGTTTATCGACCAAGCCAAACCATTCGACGAATTCATGCGGTGATTGGCATTTTTTGTACCAAAAAAAAATGATATCCTTCCTCCATCCATATTGTCGTATAATTCAATGTCTGTGATGTAGTTAATGGATTCACACGAATATGTATATTGGGGTTGTTGAAATAAACACGTTTTAGAGCTAATAAGTTGCTTTTTCGGATATGTAAATTCGGAGTTTCAACTATAAAAAAACGTATTTTTTACATAATGGCTGGATTTACACGAATTCAGTGCGAGATATTCCAATTCTATACAATATCAGTGCTACATTTTCCAATTCTATACAATGTCAGTCCTACACTGTCCAATTCTACACAATGTCAGTTCTACATCTTCCAATTCTACGCAATGTCAGGCCTACATTTTCCAATTCCACACAATGTCAGTCCTATATTTTCCAATTCTACACAATGCCAGTCCTACATTTTCCAATTCGTCACAATGACAGTCCTACATTTTCTAATTCTACACAATGTCAGTCCTACATTTTCTAATTCCACACAATGTCAGTCCTACATTTTTCAATTCTACACAATCTCAGTCCTACATTTTCCAATTCTACTAATGTCAGTCCTACATTTTCCAATTTTACACAATGTCAGTGCTACATTTTCTAATTTTACACAACGTCAGTCCTACATTTTCCAATTATACACAATGTCAGGCCTACATTTTCTAATTCTACACAATGTCTGTGTTACACTTTCTAATTCTACACAATATCAGTGCTACATTTTCCAATTCTACACAATGTCAGTCCTACATTTTCAAATTATACACAATGTCAGGCCTACATTTTCTAATTCTACACAATGTCTGTGTTACACTTTTTAATTCTACACAATATCAGTGCTACATTTTCCAATTCTACACAATGTCAGTCCTACATTTTCCAATTCTACACAATGTCAGTCCTACATTTTTCAATTCTACACAATGTCAGTCCTGCATTTTCCAATTCTACACAATGACAGTTCTACATTTTCCAATTCTACACAATGTCAGTTCTACATTTTCCAATTCTACACAATGTCAGTTCTACATTTTCCACTTCTATAAAATGTCAGTCATACATATAAATCAATTCTACACAATTCCAGTCCCACTTATTCTAATCCTACACACAGGTTTTATTCTACACATTTCATTTTTACACACCTAAACATTTCTTCGAACTCTTTAAATACAAACGTGCAACTAATTAGCTTGTAAACGTGCTTTTTAAATTGCGTCAATATATGTAAAAATATCTGTGTAGCTTTGGTAGCGGTGGTGCTTAAAGGTTCAATATCTTTTTTGTAATGTGTATTGTCGGTATTATTACTTTTGTTTGGCTCTCAGCAGCGAGTAAATAATCTAAATTATACGGCTGACGAAGTGATTCACAAGCTCAATTCGATATACTCGGTCTGTATCTTCCACGTCACTGCGTCTTTGATTACATCTGAAGAGATGCATTTTATTTTTGGATATCCGATTTTAATCAATTCTTAATTCGACAGTTCGTAAATAAAATCACGGCTATCGTAAATCGCAGCTGCACGTGGCATACATTGTCAAATCAGTTTCCTCCAGTAAAAAATACCAAACTTTTTTTTTTCCGATTAAAATGCTGCTCGGAACGACATTTTTTTTTCTTTGAATCCAAACTTATTTTCATGCTGGATGATAAAATGACTGTAGTCTCTTTTTTTTTGGTGATATTTTTCGAGTTCCTTTGCTAGTCCCTTTGGTAGTCTCAAAACTTTTTATAAAGTTGGATGTCTCATCCTTGGGTTGCAGGTTCAAAGAAACAGAGCCGCCTGTCGAGCGAGCGTATGTACTCGATCCTATTATCTATGCTCTTTGATTTTTTATTTTCGCTTCTCTCACTCGTGTATAGCACTTTCCTGCAGCAGATATACAAAACACAATGTATTAAATATACGCATACGTACATTCCAGAGTGACATTTTCAAGAAGCCTTCACACGTCTCTCGCTTTACGTTTTTACTTCCCTCTCTATCATGATCGACTGTCTTCACGCATTCTCCTTCCTCTCGTTCGTCATATTTCTTTCGATTTTTACCATCGATCTTAGGCTGCATGAATTTACTTTCTTTCTCTCTCACCTGTGTTTTCTCTTTGATAATATACTACGCTGTGCCAAGCTTTCGTTCAAGTGCCAAGGATATCCTGATGTAGAGCTGCAGGGAATTCATTTAATTTACTGGTTATTGCCAATTTTTAAATTATTAACACAATATGATATTAATACAATTTTACATACGAACATGAATTCGTATTATTGTGAAAATTGCTTCAGCTTTCGAGCTCATCATTTGGTTGATATCTTGATATCCTTAAGTGGAAATAAATTTTTAATTATCTATCGATCGAATTTTTGGAAGGATAAAAATTAGTTGTGTATGTTTTTTTTTAAATTTATTTAACGAAAATGCTTTGGATTTTTATATCAAAATCGTGGACTTGAAATATTATATACATTAATGTAAAAATTAATAGGGACATATCACTTTGAAATATTGATTTTTGTGATTTTCATTAAATATTCAAGATGATGACGTTTTCAGAGCATTATTTTTCTTTTAATTTTTTAAGAATTGCTATAACTTCGGGTAATTTAGAGGGCTATGAAAAATAACCCTTATTTTTATCACAATGCCATCTTGCAAACGATTCTGATGCCATTTTTAAATTAGTTTTCAATGAGGTTTTGCGGAATTGACTTTGATAGTAATGCCTATAGATTTTACCAATAATACTTCAAAATCAATTGTTACTTACCGTTTTATACACTGATTAGCCGTAAAGCATAGCGATAATGACTGATCAATGTAAAAGAGATTCGAAACAATACAAATCGTATTGATGAAAAATATTATTTGAAGAACCTATACACCGAGAGAAAAGATTTCATTGACGCCAAAGAAATGGGTGGATTAATTTTTTTTTCATTGATTTCAATGAAATAGTGAATTTGAATTTCAAAGAGAACACTTCATTGCCTGTAAATAAAGATTTGCTTAGCGAGCATATAATAAAGAAACAGTTTTATTGGCTTAAAGAGACGTTTTCATTGGTTCAAAGAAACGTTTTCATTAATGTCTCTTTCACACCTAACCTCACTTTTTTTGTTTTCGGGTTCTCCCGAACGAACGGCTTCGAGTTTCGAGGAGCCAGAAGCTTAGTCTATTTCTGCCGTACTTCCTTACATACTCACAAAATTTGAGCTTTATCTGCCGCGTACTTCAGGAAAAAAAAGGTTTCGAAATTTTGAGCTGGTAAGAAGAAGGTTTTATTGAACCAGAGACGCCATCTTTGAAATCAATGAAAAACGTTTATTGGTTTAAAGAAATGTTTCTTCGAAACAATGTCACTACTTTTCATTCAGCTGGAGATCATTCAAAGAAAAGATAGTATTGAAATTCAAGTATTTCATTTCATTGGCAAAGATTTCCGTGAATCAATGAAACTTTTTCTCTCGGTGTACACATAACTATGAAAATTATTCACGCAAAACCGTCTTAGGTTGAAAAATGCCGTCGCAATCGTGCACACGATAGTGTCGTGATAAAAATGTGAGACACTATTTCCAAGGTTCTGTAACTTCGTACTGCACTTACGGTTTTTTCCAGTGCTTAAAATAATCGTCAAACATTGATCTAAGTTTTGTGAAGTCACAAAGACATTTAAAAATAAATGTACTCAGTCAACGACATTTTTTGAATATTTGATCACATTTCATGGTTAAAAAATTTAACCAAACCATTTATTATTATTTTTCCTTCAAATTAACAAGTAACAACGGTACCATTTAATTTATAATAATTGTTAAATATGCATATTCAAGTTTCGGTAATTGTAAAAGTAATGACAGTTTTTAATTGCATTAAAATAAATAACTTTTACGAATAATGAGTGACAATCTTCACGCAAAAATATGGGATATTCTTGGGACCGAGTTCTCTTAGTGCTTGCAATTTCACAACAACAAAAAACCGCTATATTAACCATACATCGCACTCACAAACTTTCCCTAATACTCGCAATATTTCCGTCCGTTATGTGTCGTTAATAACCCAATCTGGTTATCCGTTCTTCTTTAGTAAAGAGGAAAATATTTAGAACATACAAAAAAAAAGATCATAAAAATCATATCTAATAATTAACTCAAACGGGAATTTCCATTTCAAAAATTTGAATAATTGTCCCGTACACCAACATTTTTTTCATCTAGTTCTTTTTTTTTCTTTTTTTTTTCAAATAGCACCGGTGCTCGATGAATTCTTGAATAACCAGAAATATTTGAAATTCAGATTACAGTATTGTCACGGAGCTACTACGCGACCTGCCATTCTAATCAATGCCGTAGCTTTAGACCATAGCTGAGCCAATAGCTGTAGTAGTACATTTTGCTATATCAGTCGTTGAGCAACAATATGCTGCTGCGTAGCAGAAATTTTGCTTGTTTTGTCTACCTAACTAATATTATCGTAAATTACTGCTGTACCAGGTATGTGCGAATACCGTGTGTGTAGACAATCACAAGAGATGGAAATTCGTCGGATTGACGATCACGTTACGTGTTAACGTGAGCGTGTAGCTTTTATTAACACAGCATGTAAAGATATAGTGGAAAACCTTGTCGAATAAAACTGAATTGTTATTTTCAGGATATTTACCGATCAGTACAGGTAAGTCGCTTTTTCACCTTACTCGTCGTTCGATGCGCTATATGTCTTTGAGGATCCTTAAGAAAAATTGCGCCAGAATAATATATCAATCGTTGGAGCCTTAAGGCTTGAAAATATGTGCGATTTTTCACTGTGGAACGAAAAACAAGCTCGCTCCCGTTTTAAGAATCGGCCATTAAATAAAACCGCACCTGCGTCACCGATATCCGAGCCAGGGTAAAAAGTATGTCCTTGCTTGTCACATTACACTTTGTACGAGAACGTTAATTCTGGGGCTTAAACCGATTTACGTTCTACCTGATTTACCGATTAGATTTCTAATTATTGGAGGATCAATTACGCTGGTATCATTGCTATGAATACAGGTGGTTGAAGTAGGGGTGGTGTGTTTCGTCTGATAATGAAAAAGTGTATCATGTACTTTTGAAATTTTGTACAGTTAATCTTTTTTTTAAATTTTAGCAGAGTCTTTTCGATAGTAATTTAAAAATCTAAGCAATTTATTTTTCAAATTTTACATTAAATTAGCAATTACGAATGATGAATTTGAAATCCTGAATTTTTTATTTTAGATAATGGATCTTGATTCCTAATTTTTATATTATGAATTATGAATATTGAGTTCTACAATTTTAATTTTGTATTATGAGTTTCAGGTGCTCAATTATGAATATTGCACTGAGTGAAAAGCATATCGTTGATTTAACGATTTCACATGATAAAATTAATATATGAAAGCTTGCAATGTTTTATGATTGAAGCGATGATAATATGGTTCAATAAACGATACTTGCAAGGTTATTGGAATCAAACGTTGAAATCGTATATGCGACGAAACGGCATATTTGAAACTATTATCATATTGATGATTGCTACTGTAATTATATTTGCTATAACCATAAAATAGAGACGTTCCGTCTGCGTATTATATTAATGGTCCATCCAACTATTTTCTTATATTTTCTATAACCATAAAATATAGATGTTCCTCCTGGGAATTATAGTTTAGTGTTAGATTATCGTCGGTCTAACTATATTTCTTTTTAAATTACCAGATTTTTCTCTCAGTGTGTATTATGAATTATAGGTCCTGAATTTTGAATATTAGATTATGTATTTACAGTTGCAAATGTTAAGTACTGAATATTGAATTTCTCATTATGGATTGCAATCCCTGAAATAATTAATGTTATTTGAGTTGATTATTTATTATTTTGAATTTTCTAGTTAATTTTGATATTGCTAAAGTTTTTAAAAGCTTCTATCAATTAAGGGGAGGCAGTCAGGTAAAAAAAATTGATTTTGGAAATTCAATATCATCCGAATCCTATTGCATATAAAAATGCCCAATGCACTATATTGTTGGTACTCGATGAAAGGATTTTTCACTGTAGTCTGACTTGCATATGCTTTTCAATATTATCTTAAGCAACGTTCTTAGGTTTTCCATTCTGCGCATGATTCAGATTAAACTACTAGGCAGATTTTCTAGACAAGGCAGAACTTCTAGACAAATTTTTTTCTTTGTTTTGAATTTTGTGATTTTTTCCATGTAAAAAATCGAAAAATTCAAAGCAAAGAAAAAAATTTGAAAAAATTCATACGTACTCAGAAAAATGAACAAATCATTTTCACCGAATCAAAAAAATTAAGTTGTCGGAAAATTTGTTAAACAATTTTATTTTTCATCAATTTGTTAATAACATTTTGGAATTATTATTATGCCGAATTAATGTCTTCAGCATCTTTAATATGCATGATTTTTTACAGATTTTTATATCATCGAGAAGTGTTTGCAATTCGCTCTCATTTTTCGGAAACTTATGCGAAGTGAGCGTGAAGCGACAGAACTACCTTAAGATAATATTGAAAAGCATATGAAACGGCAGTAAAAAATCCTTTCATCGAGTACCAACAATATAGTGCGTTGGACATTTTTATATGCAATAGGATTTGGATGATATTGAATTTCCAAAATAATTTTTTTTTAGCTGACTCTCTCCCCTTAATCAAATTGAGCGAATAATAATGTTTTCATCTGAAGACTGTTAAATATTAGCTTTATTCGCAATTTTGAATACTCGATACAAACGCCGATCGACCGTGAAATACGTATATAACGACAAGGGTATATTGATTGCACATTTTCCGAGTAACGCAATTACACGGAGCGGCAGTTGATTGGAATCCCGTGATCAATAAATCCAATGATCTATTAATTAATGGGTTGGGTTCGTCATATAGTTGTTACGTGTGTTGTGCCGTTCCGTGCGTAAAATACGTCAGCAATAAGCCAATCACGTTAAGTAACGAGAGGTCTGCAAGCAACAAGAGCTTCCACATGCTAAACTCAATTATTTTGATCCACTAGGAGATTCCGCTTTGCATATCGTTATTGTAAACATAATTTAACCAGTAACGGCTTGAAATTATTGATAAATGTCAGAAATAATATGCTTCATCGACATTCACGTATTTAGGTTTAATTGCTGGATATACATAAAACCAAAACGTTCTACTTTTTATTCAAATCGATACGGAACAGTGATGAGCATCATACAAACGGCAATACACAAAAAAATGTTCACACATAAACATTTATGAACTATTTTTGAGAGAAAATGAAAACTGGCACGCTTATAAAGTTTTTAAAATGTTATAAAATCGGGCTTTTAATTTTGGTTAGTGACATTTGAAAAAAAAAACTTGGATGCATTTAAAAAGTACCAAAAAATGTAGTGTTCATTTATTCAATGAACATTAAACAAATATTGTTACCGCACGAAATATATCAAACGACACAAAAGTCTTAAATGAAAATATAAAATTTATACATATTTACTTTGTAAAACTAAGAATTCATAAAAAAAAATTCCAGTTAATTTTTATAACTTTTATTAAAAAACTTTTTATTAAAAATACAACATTATTGTTGATACATTGCACATGTTAATCATGTAGTAAAAAAAATTCTTTTACATAATTTCCTATTATAATGACATTCGCACCTATAAAACCATCAAAATTATTCCTTTTACATAAAAATACTTGTTTATAGAGGAATTTTTCTGATACCCGATGGGGAAAAAAATGAAATTGATTATTTGCAAAATAACATTTGAAAGTAATGTTAAAAAAGCATATAATTTTTTTTTGCTTGGGGTCTCAAAAATTTGAGAAAATCATGAAAATGATAACGCTCTTGTCCTACCGAGAAAACCATAGAATTTATTTAATACAACTGCGAGTTTTCCCACGCGTTCTACAGCTTATCAATTCTGCATACTCTAAACACTACGCAGGCTAGACACAATATGGCTGTCACTGTCTGCTGAACTGACGTGCTTATCCACGTGTGTGACTTTCACCAGCACTCAAGATAAATTACTTTCCGGGAAATTACGCATTTTCCGACGAAAATTAAACGTGTTTGTGCTTCTTTGAGCCTCCTCTAAAAAAATGCGTTTTCTTTTTTATAAAAACTGATATGGAAAACGAAATGAAAAAGGATGCAAAGTAGAACCTTCCCCATTGCTTCCTCATTATTTTTCGCGTTTCACAAAGCTACCTCTATGAGGAAGTATGTTATTCAATTTTTGGCTTCCTCATAGAGGAAGCTTTGTAAAACGCGAAAAATAATGAGGAAGCAATGTGGAAGGTTCTACTTTGCATCCTTGTTTTAATTAGATAAATATACACGTTGTGGATTCGCTTTTTCTATTTCGTTATTACGTTATTTCGTGATTATTAGAGCGTTTTCGAAAGTGAATGTGATAATGTATATTTTAAAAAATAATTCAACATTCCATAAAATCAAAAATTTCATACCGTTCGTCACTAAATTATACATATATAATGGCTAAATATTGTTTCATTTATATACAAAATTTGAGCTCGCCATCTTAAGTTTTGCAAAAGTTACAATAGAGCGATAATGTCAATTTTTTGAAAAATTCAAAACATCATAAAATTTTAACGGTTCAACCGATATTAACCAAATTCAATAGAGGTTACCGGTGTATGAAAGCGCACATTCATACCAATTTTGAGCTCAATAGCTCGAAAATTGAAAAAGTTATCGCGTTAACAGACATTTTTGGAAAAATTCAAAACCGCGTAAAAATTTAACGATCGGGGGGATTTTAACAAAAACTAGTATGAACGATGAGTATTGACCGCTCTACCTATGGTGTAAATATCTGCTTGATAGCTCGAGGCGTTCCCGAGTTATAAAGGTTTACAGTTTTCGAGCGTGTAACACACACACACACACATACAGACATTTTTTCTAAACAACTTTTCTCGACGTTTTGGACCATTCTGAGTGTACTGACACGAAAATCTCAACAAAAAAAAAAATTTCACGAAAACAAAGCTTCCTCTATGAGGAAGCAATAGATAAAAGTTTTTATCCGTTTGAACGGACAGAGTTTGTAAAACCTTCAAATTCAAATATTCTGAATTCCAAGCTATATATTCGTACACAAAATATTTCGAGCAAAGTAGAGTTTAATGTTGTACATCGAACGAGTGTTTGCATAGCTGCATAAAAGCATGAAGCCCCATGGTCAGGATCTGGATGCCTTACGACTTTAATTGTTTGCTCTCAAACTTTCGCTATTTGTTTATTTCATATATAATTTCATATTAATATTGTTTTCATGATATTCAACTACATTGGTAAAAATATTTCAATATTTTATTGCAATGTAAAAAGAAAGTATTTGCGTTTATATTCGTTTGAAAATGACGTTGAAAATAATGAATAAATTTTATTTTCTGGGTGTTTTATAATGAATTTTAATTGAAAAAGTTTCCTCTTTATTTTTGGTAAAACGTTAATGGATTTCGATATCAATTCAGTAAATTAGATTTAAAAATTATTGTACGTTATTTATGGAATTCAAAAAAGAGATTGGGTGTGTGAAAATGATGAGATGATTATAAAACTGATCCGGTATTTTTTCGTATTGTAATCGAATTTAAAATAAAATGTTATCAATTTATTTAAAAGTAACGTGATATAAAAAAATTCAGAAGGCTCAATGGGGAAAATAATAGCTCATTAATTTCCTCATTACTTTTATTAGCATGACGTTTAGAAAATGAGCTTTAATGAGAACTCTACATTATTTTCTGTTGTCAAAATCTTTATAAATTTGCCGTGATAATATAGCAGGATATTGTTTTTCAAAGTTAACTATTATTTATAACAAATTTAACAAATAGAATTACTTAAAAAATAATGGTACACTTACAAACCCAGTTCAGTATTTGGTATGCTAACAGTCGCCCTGTGCCATCGGAGGCATCACAGCAGGATATTGTTTTTCAAAATTAACTATTATTTATAAAAAAATATTTATAAAATTATTTATAAAAAATGTAACAAATAGAATTACTTAAAAAATAATGGTAAACATACAAACCCAGTTCAGTATTTGGTATGCTAACAGTCACCCTGTGCCATCGAATGATTTATAAAAAAAAAAAAAAAAAAAAAAAAAAACAGACATTTTGCGAAGATTGCGAATAGTAAATGCAATGAGAAATTATCGGTGCATCGCTGCGTGAAAAACAATGCGGGACACTTGTAAGTAGTGGCGATATACCAAAGTGCACGGTCGTTCGCCGGACCGCGCAACCGCTTACCTATACTGAGCCATTCGCTCGGCTATTACGTGACTCGACTATCTCGTACCCGCTCCGGAAAAGCTAACGGTTAACGGCGGCCAACCGACGTACTGGGTGATGTCTAAGTGTAGGTAGCTGCTACTATGTACACTCTGCAGTCGATGGTTTAGCACTACCTTGTACGATCAGCACATACAGACCTTTATATACATACATATGGGGCATTCCAAGCCAACTTGATAAACGTTTGACCCTTCGTCTTTTTAATGGGACTTATTCCTATCTCAGTGGCTTGTACCACCCCAAAAAGGACCAACAATTAATTTAAAGTTTTTTTTATATCTTGCTGTCAGGTTTTATCAGTGTTGAAAATAAATTTGAAAAAAAAAAACATTCTCAAAAAAAAAAAAAATTTGAAAAAAATCGCATTTTGCTTCCTCATAGAGGAAGTTATGTTTTCATGAAAATTTTTTTTTTCGAGATTTTTGTGTCAGGACACAGAATAGTTCAAAACGTCCAGAAAAGTTATCTAGAAAAAATGTCCGTATGTATGTGTGTGTGTGTATACAACTCCGAAAATTCGAACGCCGATAACTCAAGAACCGTTTTGTATATCACGCTCAAATTTGGCACACAAGTGTAGAAGCAGGCCTTCTTCAACTGTAGGAATTTTCGGCAAAATCTGTGCGAAAATTTCGATTTTATGCCGTTTTGAATTTTTTGAAAAAAAGGAAGTGGTCGCCCTAACTTTCGTAAAATTTAGTCCATTTTGCTAAATAGTTGGCTATAAGAGCAGGTGCACTCAATGTTGTTTGGTATTGAGTTTGACTCGAATCGGCAAAGTGGTTCAGATTTTATGGAATTTTGAGTTTTTCAAAAAATTGACATTATCGCTCGATTGCAAATTTTGCAAAACTTGAGATAGCGAGCTCAAATTTTGTATATAAATGAAACAATATTTAGCCATTATATATGTATAATTTAGTGACGATCGGTATGAAATTTTTGATTTTATGGAATGTTGAATTATTTTTGAAAATATACGTTATTACATTTACTTTCGGAAACGCTCTAATAATAACGAAATAACGAAATAACGAAATAGAAAAAGCAAATTCACAACATGTTTATTAATCTAATTAAAAGAAGGATGCAAAGTAGAACCTTGCACATTTCTTCCTTATTATTTTTCGCTTTTTACAAAAATTCCTCTATGAGGAAGCCAAAATTGAATAACATACTTTATCATAGAGGTAGCTTTGTAAAAAGGGAAAAATAATGAGGAAGCAATGGAAAAGGTACTACTTTGCATCCTTGTTTTTCTTTGACACCGAAAGCAGAAAAATTAACGTGGTTTCACGTTCCCTTTTTTTCGACGACTTGACTGAATTCTTCAAACGTGGAATAATTTTTCCTTACACATTTTAATGCATATACTGAATCTATATATTCAATTTAAAAAAGATAATTATGTTTTTAATGAAATTTCGAGCCTTTGAATGATTTAATTAGTAATAGTATTATTTTAAAAAAATATAAAACATTACTTTTTCAAATTGAGAGTATAGTTTCAGTATGCATTAAAATGAGGAACAAATTCTACAATTTGCCAAGAACAAAACCTTTTATAAAACTATATACTAAGGCCTTTTTCATTGAAATCCACGAAAAAAGGAAACGTCGAAAGATTTATTTTTCGTTTTTGAGATCCAAAAAAATAGAAATAAAATTTGAGATTTTTTAAAAACTTTTTTGTTATTCAGTATTTCTTTTACTTTTAACATTGACAAAGGCCGATGACAAGGTAAAAAAACGAATTTAATTTATTTTTAGTGTCAAATTGCGATCACAAATCGACATATGTCAAAAAGTGCCATTTTTGAGATGCGTTAAGACGAAATATCTTAGAAAATTTCAAAGTGATTTTGAGATCGATTTGACATCCCGTTTACTGATATGAAATTATAATCGTGATATGTACAATAGGGCTGTTCAAAAAAACATAATTTCTTTATAATCGGTTGCTCCTTAAATGCTGTATTGATTATCACAAAAAAAATGTTTTCCCGAAAGCTGGGCGTTGTGCGATGATATTAAGTACTGCCGCATCATGGCCAAAATTCATTAAAAACGGCAATTTTTGGAATTTTTTTTTTTGTTGTCTTAAAGCGCTCATGGAGATTGTGGTTGCTTTCGATAGACTATTAAATTGTGTAAAGCCAGGAACATGTTCGATAATATTTAGTACTGCCGCATCGACATTGATGTTAACAAAATAAAAAATGAAATCCCATAAAACATTGAAATATTCATCTGCTCATCGACTATTTCGCGCGTTTTCAAATGGCTCATGAAACGGGAGTCCTGTATGATCAAATTTAGTACTGCTGCATCGATATCGCAGTTTCCCAAAATTCGAAAATCGCTTATCATCATCATGATTATGATCATACTTGACTCCCGTTTCAAGAGCCATTTTTTCATTTGAAATCGCACGAAATAGTCGACGAGCAGACGAATATTTCAATGTTTTAAAGGATTTAATTTTTTGTTTTTGTTAACTTCAATGTCGATGCGGCAGTACTAAACATTATCGAACATGTTTCTGCCTTTACAGAATTTCATAGTCTATCGAAAGCAACCACAATCTCCGTGAGCGCTTCACCACGTCAAAAAAAAATTTCTAAAAATCGCCGCTTTTCATGAATTTTGGCCTTGATGCGGCAGTACTTAATATCATCGCACAACTCCCAGCTTTCGCGAAAATATTTTTTTTGTGATAATCAACACAGCATTTCAGGAGCAACCGAATATAAGAAAATTATGTTTTTTTGAACAGCCCTAATGTTCAATTGATTTTGATTTTTCATATGTACAATTGAATTTCAGCGCAATAGTTGCGCTCAAATTAGTAAAAAAACTTGGTACCAAATCAATCTCAAACCCATTTTGAACTTTTCGAACATTTCTCGTCTTAAAAATGGAACTTTTTGATATATGACAATTTATGATGATAATTTGACATAATTATTTTTACGCAAGATGAAACGTTTATCAAGTTGGCTTGGAATGCCCCATGTATATATATATATGTACTCGAGAACACTGCGGATTAGATGTACCCGTAGTAAACCGTAGGATGCGCTGACACTACCGTAGTGCTTTTATCTATCGAGTAGTGCAAACATACCGTATACGCGTGAATAGAGTGCAGTGGCCTTTGATACGCAACGTCGAAAGGCCCCCACTACTCCCTGTCGGCATCGATAGTCGATTGCTTGTGTCGAGGACAATGTTATCGAGATCCTCGAGTGGCCGTGAATTAAAATCATTCTCTTTACTTTCTACGAGTAGAAAACTTGTTATAAAACTATATAAAAACAAAGATATACTCCAAAACCAGTCCTGCCTCGATTTAATGGAAATTCACGATTGTGTGCAAGTCCAACATTTTTATAAATGATCTTTCATATATTTCACTTCATTATTATTATTTTGATAAAAATGCTCAATATTTTAAATTATGGCTGAGAATTTTTTTTATTGTAACGTATTTTTTTAAAGTGCGGACATACATTTTTCGTGAAATTATATACTATCTAATTATTTGGCAGTTATTAAAAAAAAAAATTTATTATAAAATGCAGGTTATTATTGAAATAATAATTATATAAACTATTTCATCATAAATTTCTACTTGGAAAAGTAATGGCATTATTTTGTAAAAAAAAAATTTCGCGCAGAAATTTGTCGGTCTCTAGTTAGATAATTAATAGTAATTGAAGACAAATTTTTGGCAGCACGTGTCGTCGAGTTCGAAGAATGGAAAACACGAAGGGATTCGTTCTGGACAGGGATCGTATTTTAAGTGAAACAGGTCACTGTACGGTCAGACAGACGTCCCATTGTTACCACTTGGGTTAGGCAGAGGGCGAGTGTGCGCTCGTCCGCACCCTCGTCGTCGATTCTCGTTGCACGCTCCGCGAAGCACGTGGCCTCCTATTGCTCGCTTGTTGGATTCTCGCCAATTTTCATCTCGCCAAAAATCAATATTAACTGGTACGCGCGCCAGGAAATTTCGCTACGTTATTCCGTCTCCTGCAGGACAATTGCAAGAAACACCTGTTTCATAATTTCTAATACTTTTATAATTTTCTTTTTCACCTTAAGGTCCACATTGCCTTGATAAATGTTCTCCGCATTGGCGCTGCAGTGTTGCAAGAAATAAACTCTTGTACATAAAGCAATATTACATCTGTCGGTTTGTAAAGCAATTTCAACAAACAAACACGTTCACAGTTTTATTAGAAATTTTTCATTACTTTATACTTCGTTTTCTGTTGGGCAAGAGGTGATTTTTATACTCGTAATTTTTAACTGTTATTTAGCTTAATAATCTGTAATCAGTGGCAAATAAAAATGAGTGTTTTTTTACATTTTGATGATTATTTAATATCGTATATAAGAGGTTTGAAAATATTTTTATTAAATTACCAGATTAATTATTGTTTGAAATTACTTTGTAATAATTAAATATTTTAAGGTGCATTATTTATTATTGAATATTAATTCTCAATTGTCATTTAAAAAATGAATATTTTTCAGTATGTTTTTTTCTTATCTTATTTATTTTTTTCAAGATATATAAATAATTTTTAAAAATACCCTTAAATTGAGGTGAAATCTAAAAGTATAACTGAAAATATTTTTGAAGAAACTGGTTCATTATACATGTTCAAAAGGGTTGACAAAAAAGTGGTTAAACTGACAGAGAAAGACTCACAAACAATCAAAGAGTTTCAAAATCTCTAGGAATAAACAAATATAATAAATTCCTTTCAGTATTATTTGATAGTATTTGAGAGCATTACTTTATGCTCCGTTTTTTTGTTGGTCAAGACGTGATCTCTATACTCATAATTTTTAGCTGTTATTTAGCTTAATAATTGTAATCAGTGGCAAATAAAAATGAGTTTTTTTTTAAATTTTGGTGATTATTTATTATCGTATATAAGAGATTTGAAAATATTTTTATTAAATTACCAGATTAATTATTGTTTGAAATTACTTTGTAAAAATTAAATATTTTTAGGTGCATTATTTATTATTGAATATTAATTCTCAAATTTAATTTAAAAAATGAACATTTTTCAGTATGTTTTTTTCTTGTCTTATTTATTTTTTTCAAGATATATAAATAATTTTTTAAAATACCCTTAAATTGAGGTGAAATCTAAAAGTGTAACTAAAAATATTTTTGAAGAACCTGGCTCATTATACGTGTTCAAAAGGGTTGACAAAAAAGTGGTTAAACTGACAGAGAAAGACTCACAAGCAATCAAAGAGTTTCAAAATCTCTAGGAATAAACAAATATAATAAATTCCTTTCAATATTATTTGATAGTATTTGAGAGCATTACTTTATGCTTCGTTTTTTGTTGGTCAAGACGTGATCTCTATACTCGTAATTTTTAGCTGTTATTTAGCTTAATAATTGTAATCAATTGCAAATAAAAAAGAGTGTTTTTTACATTTTGGTGATTATTTATTATCGTATATAAGAGGTTTGAAAATATTTTTATTAAATTACCAGATTAATTATTGTGTGAAAGTACTTTGTAAAAATTAAATATTTTTAGGTGCATTATTTATTACTGTATATTAATTCTCCAATTTCATTTTAAAAATGAACATTTTTCAGTATGTTTTTTTCTTGTCTTATTTATTTTTTTCAAGATATATAAATAATTTTTAAAAATACCCTTAAATTGAGGTGAAATCGAAAAGTGTAACTAAAAATATTTCTGAAGAAACTGGTTCATTATACATGTTCAAAAGGGTTGACAAAAAAGTGGTTAAACTGACAGAGAAAGACTCACAAACAATCAAGGAGTTTCAAAATCTCTAGGAATAAACAAATATGATAAATTCCTTTCAGTATTATTTGATAGTATTTGAGAGCATTACTTTATGCTTCGTTTTCTGTTGGTCAAGACGTGATCTCTATACTCGTAATTTTTAGCTGTTATTTAGCTTAATAATTGTAACCAGTGGCAAATAAAAATGAGTTTTTTTTTACATTTTGGTGATTATTTATTATCGTATATAAGAGGTTTGAAAATATTTTTATTAAATTACCAGATTAATTATTGTTTGAAAGTACTTTGTAAAAATTAAATATTTTTAGGTGCATTATTTATTATTGAATATTAATTCTCAAATTTCATTTAAAAAATGAACATTTTTCAGTATGTTTTTTTCTTGTCTTATTTATTTATTTCAAGATATATAAACAATTTTTAAAAATACCCTTAAATTGAGGTAAAATTTAAAAGTATAACTAAAAATATTTTTGAAGAAACTGGTTCATTATACATGTTCAAAAGGGTTGACAAAAAAGTGGTTAAACTGACAGAGAAAGACTCACAAACAATCAAAGAGTTTCAAAATCTCTAGGAATAAACAAATATGATAAATTCCTTTCAGTATTATTTCATAGCATCGCAGAGAGCACTTTATCACGAAATATCCACGAGATGATCCTCCATATTCTATCCTTTGATCCATTCCATTCAAAGAATTTTTTGCTAAAAGAATTTTTTTCTCCCTTTTCTCTTGGGAATAAATCTAATGTCTCGCCTTTGATACTTTCACAAAGCAAAGTGCGCAGTTCCCGTTTACTTTCATAATCAAAATCTGCAAAGGTTTTATACAAGGTAAATGTACTTGCATACATTCCGTTTCAACTGACATTCCAATTTGTGGAACTGAATCGGAATTGCAAACCGCAATCATTACATTCGATAAAGCTTTTTAACAATTTACTTTATTATTTTGCAATCATTATCTGCAGCTTTTGTTAAATAAAAATTGTTTAATAATTGCCAAAAAATATTAACACCAAATTTTACACTAATATTCGCGAAAAAATAAGAGTCTTATCTTTCATGAATTTTGTTTGGAAAAGAATTTTCCTCCAGTTATCCAAGAGTTCGATCATTATTTTATAATCACTGCATGTTGTTATTACAAAATAATCATTATCCAAATAATGGTTGGACTTCTCTAGTTTTCAACCAGAGTTAGAAGAATCCGTTCGTTTTTTTCTAAAAATTTATGTAATAATTACATTATAAAATTACAAACATTTTTTATTATTTCAATGCTAATGATCATTTTTTATTTTGTTACCAAATTAATTTATCAAACTAATAAAAATAATAAAAATAAATTATCTTGATAATTAGTGCAAAAAATTAGTTAAAAAATAAATATCTTTGCAACTCTGAACTGAATAGTGCTCGTGGCGAACCAAACACATTTTCATATGTATTGTTGCTGCAGACACGTGTATTGCATGTGCTATAAAATTCTAAGCTGGTTTTGTATGTGTATAGTTATATTAGAAGTAATTTATGTAATAATTACATTATAAAATTACAAACATTTTTTATTATTTCAACACTAATGATCATTTTTTTTTAATTTTTGTTACCAAATCAATTTACGAAACTAATAAAAATAAAAAAATAAATTATCTTGATAATTAGTGCAAAACAATTAGTTAAAAAATAAATATCTTTGCAACTCTGAACTGAATAGTGCTCGTGGCGAATCAAGAACATTTCCACATGTATTGTTGCTGCAGACACGTGTATTGCATCTGCTATAAAATTCTAAGCTGGTTTTCTATGTATATAGTTATATTAAAAGTAATTTATGTAATAATAATTACATTATTAAATTACAAACATTTTTTATTATTTTAATACTAATGATGATTTTTTTTTTTAGTTTTTGTTACTAAATCAATTTACAAAACTAATAAAAATAAATTATCTTGATAATTAGTGCAAAACAATTAGTTAAAAAATAAATATCTCTGCAACTCTGAACTGAACAGTGCTCGTGGCGAACCAAACACATTTTCACATGTATTGTTGCTGCAGACACGTGTATTGCATCTGCTATAAAATTCTAAGCTGGTTTTGTATGTATATAGTTATATTAGAAGTAATTTATGTAATAATTACATTATAAAATTACAAACATTTTTTATTATTTCAATACTAATGATCATTTTTTTAAATTTTGTTACCAAATCAATTTACGAAACTAATGAAAATAATAAAAATAAATTATCTCGATAATTAGGGCAAAAAAATTAGTTAAAAAATAAATATCTTTGCAACTCTGAACTGAATAGTGCTCGTGGCGAACCACACGCATTTTCACATTTATTGTCGCTGCAGACACGTGTATTGCATCTGCTATAAAATTCTAAGCTGGTTTTGTATGTATATAGTTATATCAGAAGTAATTATGAGAGTTGCGTTGGCATGTCCTTGTTTCCGTCGCTTGGTGGAGTTGTCAAAGAGAGAACGATATCGAGAGAGACAGACAGGAATACGATTGCCACGATCGATGCTTGAGAGGCGAGATATGGAGACGGCGCGAGAAATATAATCGTCGGTGCTGTTGGTACATGATGATCACGATAGGATTCTTAATACGGTATCAGTGGGTGGGCCTCACCAAGGCGCCACACCTACGCCTTCGTCTCGAGACTCGTGATGACTCTCGTGGAAGTTGCTCGTAATTAGTTGTGGAAACCAGTCATCCCATTTTAGACAACGAGATTCGATATGAGCTTCGAAGTCGTGGCAGCTTCGATGTTAACCCTACCAGCCAATAATACACTTTGACGTACATCGCAGTTGGCAAATACATAAATCTTTGATTTGCTGTCCTATTCACTTTTCCTCTATACTAGAATACGAGTTGCCTTGCTCATATCATTTTTACACTTCATATTTTTAATGTTAAAAAAGCTTATCGAAAAAAAACTTACACTGATTATTTTTTTTTTCACTTTTGCGGACAATTATTTTGGCATGAATTAAGAGGTTGGAATAACGCAGTTTTTTAATGGACTAATTGCTAAAAAATAATTCGCCGTTTTGGATACAGGTAAATTATGGTAAACAATAAATTATTAATAGCAATTCGTCCAACCATTTTTTTTTCGATAATAAAATAAATAAAAATTTAGAAATGTTTGTATATATATTTTTAGTGGTATTAGACATATTGGAATGACGATGCACTTCTGATTTTTCTGAATAGTAAACTGAATACGTAAATTAAAATTTGGAAAATTTAGAATCTGGAATTTTTTAAGACGTTTTTTTAACACTATTTTACAGACGTTTAGATTACTTATATGATATTTTTTTTACAAACATTGGAAGCGGAAGGCCATATATTCAGACCACATTTGAAAACATTCCATACACTTTCCATCTCAATGAGTTATTGCATTGAGGCTTAGCTTAGAAAAATACCTAGACAACTGATAGTTAGAAAATTCTTCAGGCTATGTCTATTAATAAATTTCTTTGTCTATACTACGGATGATGAACATTCTTGTGTATACGAGGCGCTTATTGTTGATCACGAATTGTTTTGACTGATCGAAGTAAAGACTAGAAGAAGTTAACAGAAATATTCGATTATTTCCTTCCATCGACGATAGCTCAAAATAGTACAGTAATCTTTTTAAAATAAGTTTTCTTCCGAATTTTCTAGTATTCGGGTCTATTTCCAAAAATAGTAAATTAGTGACCATTGAAGTAACTAATTATATCCATCTGAAAGGATTCCATGCAGTTAATTAAGATGTTTTCGAAAAACACGAATTGGATAGTTTTATGAGATAGGAAAGACGTTTTCTCCTATTCGAATCACCACAAGATGTTGAAAATCGTATTGTGTAATAATGACATAACCGAAGAGTGACATTTGGCAGCGTTATGAAAAACATCGTCAAAAAACACGAAAATATATTTTTTTTAAATTCATTAATGAGATTTTTCGGATAAATTTAGAAGATTTTCTATATATTGAGCCAAAATTCGATTGACATGTGAATTATTAATAAACATCGTATGGCATTCAATTTTTCGTGAATTGATCAAGTGATTCAAATTACGAGATATTGGGCTGAAATTTTCTATATAAATAGACTAACATTTAACGACGATTGACATAAAATTGAGCAAGTATTGATCAGCTGATTCTAATTTTTTTTATAAATATCAGTAAACACTAATTTTTGTGGATTTCAAGCGAATTCTTTTTTTTTATCATACAAGATAAAAAAAGGTTTCATATTAAATTTTTTTTAAATTTCATCCGAATGAAAAGTTTCTGTGTGGTGAAAACTATAAATTAAAAAAACAATACTATTTTATCATTCTGATTTTCAGGTGACGCAAGTCCCTGAAACATCGAGTGATAGGCGCATCGTTGATATCATAATCAGAACCTGCCTAATGACAATCAACATCCAGTCGAATTATATTTATAACGAAAAGAAAAGAAATTCTAAAAAAAGAAAACGATAGAATGACAAATAGCTTTTTTAAGTTCGTGAAGTGTAAAAAATATTGTTTTTACAGACACAAAATTATCGGGTTAAAATATTACTTTAGCAATAATATTTTATCATCCCGATTCTCAGATGACTCAAGTCCCTTAGATGGCGAGTGCACCGAGAGAAAAGATTTTATTGACGCCAAAGAAATGGGTGGATTAATTTTTTTTCATTGATTTCAACGAAATGTTTCTTTGATTTCAATGAAATAGTGCATTTGAATTTCAAAGAGAACATTTAATTGCCTGTAAATAAAAATTTAGTTAGTAAGCATATAATAAATTAATGTTTTCATTGATCTCTCTCTCTCTCGCATCTAACTTCACTTTTTTGTTTTCCGAAGCTTAGCCTATTTCTGTCGTACTTCCTTACATACTCACAAAATTTGAGCTTTATCTGCCGCGTACTTCAGGAAAAAAATAGGTTTCGAAATTTTGAGCTGGTAAGAAGATGGTTTCATTGAATCAGAGACGATATCTTTGAAATTAATGAACAAGGTTCATTGGTGTAAAGAAATGTTTCTTCGAATCAATGTCACTAGTTTTCATTGAGTTTGAGATCATTCAAAGAAAAGATAGTATTGAAATTCAAGTATTTCGTTTCATTGGAAAAGATTTCCGTGAATCATTGAAACTTTTTCTCTCGGTCTAGCAGGTACATCGTCGTTGACATAATCAGAATCAGACTCAGAACTGCACGGAAAAAAAGGCTTGGTTGGTCCCTTGGTTATATATGCGCCAGACAATTAATTGGTTAGACCAACCAAGTTATTTGTTAGGCTACCACTTTCTTGGTTGGTCTACCCAAGTCACTTGATTAGCTTACCAAGTGACTTGGTTAGTCCAACCAAGAAATTGGTAGCCTAACAAATAACTTGGTTGGTCTAACCAATTAATTGTCTGGCGCATATATAACCAAGGCACTTGGTTGTTCCAACAAAGCCTTTTTTTCCGTGTGGCGTTCATGACGATCAGGAGCCAGTCTCTTAGGCATTATTCGGCCCAATTATATTTATAACGAAAAGTTAAGAAATACTGAAAAAAGACTAACAAAAAAAAATTTTTAATTTGGAGAGTGAATCATTTTTTTTTTTTTTTCAAGATACAGAATTTTCCGGTTAAGTACTACTTTAGCAATTATATTTTATCATCCTAATTCTTCGGTAACGCAGGTCCCTTAAACGGCGAGTGGCAGGTGCATCGTTGTTATCATAATCTGAATCAGAATCAGAATTAACACTCGTGACAATTAATAGTCAGTTTCTTAGGCGTTATTCAACACGCAAAAAAAGTCTTGTTTAGAACAACCAAGGCGCTTGTTTATATATGCGCCAACTAAGTTATTGATTAGACCAATTATTTGTTAACCAACCAAGTTAGTTATTGATTGACTAACCAAGATGAGTAAGTTGGTGTAACCAATAACTTAGTTGGCGCATATATAACCAAGCGGCTTGCTTGATCTAACTAAGCCTTTTTCTCCGTGGACCCAATTATATTTATAACGAAAAGAAAAATAATTCTGAATAAAAAAATACATTAACAAAAAAACATTTTTAAGTTTGGAGAGTGAAATATTTTTTTTTCAACATACAAAATTTTCCGGTTAAAATACTAATTTAGCAATAATATTTTATCATCCCGATTCTCAGATTACTCAAGTCCCTTAAATGGCGAGTGGTAGGTGCATCGTTGTCATCATAATCAGAATCAGAACTAGCACTCGTGACGATCAGGACTCAGTCTCTCTTAGGCATTATTCGACCGAGTTATATTATTTAACGAAAATTAAAGAAATTCAAAAAAAAAAAAAAAAACGATGAATTAACGAAATGCAGTTTTAAGTTTGCAGAGTGTAACAAACATATTTTTTTCAAGATACAAAATTTTCCGGTTAAAATACTTCTTTAGCAATAATTTTTTATCATCCCGATTCTCAGATTACTTAAGTCTCTTAAATGGCGAGTGGTAGGTGCATCGTTGTTATCATAATCAGAATCAGAACTAGCACTCATGACGTTCAAGACCCAGTCTCTTAGGCATTATTCGATCGAGTTACATTGTTTAACGAAAATTAAAGGAATTCCAAAAAAAAAAAAAACGATAAATTAACGAAATGCAGTTTTAAGTTTGCAGAGTGTAAGAAATATATTTTTTTCAAGATACAAAATGTTCCGGTTAAAATACTACTTTAGCAATAATAAAAATATTATTGCTAAAATAATATAATCGGGATGATAAAAATCATCCCGATTCTCAGATTACTGAAGTCCCTTAAATGGCGAGTGGTAAGTGCACCGTTGTTATCATAATCAGAATCAGAACTAGCACTCGTGACGATCAAGTCCCAGTCTCTTATGCATTATTCGTCCGAGTTATATTTATAACGAAAAGAAAAGAAATTCTAAAAAAAAATGATAAATGAACGAAATGCAGTTTTACGTTTGCAGAGTGTACGCAATATATTTTTTTCAAGATACAAAATCTTCCGGTTAAAATACTACTTTAGCAATAATTTTTTTTCATCCCGAATTTCAGATTACTCAAGTCCCTTAAATGGCGAGTGGTAGGTGCATCGTTGTTATCATAATCAGAATCAAAACTAGCTCTCGTGGCGATCAAGACTCAGTCTCTTAGGCATTATTCGACCGAGTTACATTGTTTAACGAAAATTAAAGAAATTAAAAAAAAAAAACGTAAAATTAACGAAATGCAGTTTTAAGTTTGCAGAGTATAAGAAATATATTTTTTTCAAGAAACAAAATTTTCCGGTTAAAATACTATTTTAGCAATAATATCTTTTTCATCCCGATTCCTAGATGACTCAAGTCCCTTAAACGGCAAGTGGCAGGTGCATCGTTGTTATTATAATCGGGAGTGGCACTCGTGACGACTAACAGCCAGTCACTCGGACATTGTCCGATCGATCAATCTTCCCTAGCATTCGCGCGGTCCACTAGCGATCGCGCGTCGCGACTAAAGGCCCTTCACTCAGCGTATTGCTCTTCCGCTCAGGCGAATATCTACCTCCCCGTGGGAGTTGGAAGCACAGCACCAACGGCGTTTCCACTCGCTACCTACAGCTAGCAAGCAGTAGGTATCTACTAGCAGCTCTGACGCGGCGCAATCGCGGCGCGCAGGCTTCCCGCGCGAATCGTGCCCAGTTTACTCCACTCTCTTGGCTCTTCTCGTCATCCCCACCACCGCCACGAATCCCCCGCGAAACCAGAACACCCTGGCCAGTTCGACATCGCGGCAAACACGACGTGTGTTGATATCGCCTCTTGAATCATCAAAGCTTCCTCTTTTCAATATTTTTCTTTATCCTTTTCACACGAGAGCCTCTCAAAAGTAAACCGTGACTATTGAAAATGACTGAATAATGTGAGCGACAAAAAACTTAAACATCAAGTTCTGCGTTTAATTAAAAAATGAAGAAATGAATAAAATAAATAAATAATGCGGAGTGAGTGAATAATTAAATGGCGACTGTTGTGATCGAAATGACGTTTCGTTGAGCAGCTGGTTTATTTAACAACAAAACACGAAATTTAATAGGTGATTGTGCTCTTCGATAGAATTCTTACTTTTTCTTTTTTTCTTTTAATTTTATGATAGTTTAACTTTCAGTCGTTGACCAGCCTTTAAGCAGTGAAGAAAAATAATTTAAAAAACAAATTACCCTTATGTAACACGTGTTGTAACTTTGAAGGTACAATCGACATCTACGTTTTATTTGCATGCAAAGATTAGAGACCAGTATTTTAACGTTATCTCTGACGAAGTGTTGCTACGATTAGGCTCTCTTATCTAAAGGAAAAAAAAATTCGTATAATCGGGAAAATGTTTCGACAGTTGAGCCACGAGAGATAACGTGTAAATCTCGCGTGCGATAGAATCTTTATGAGAAATGATAATGCCAATCGTAGTCCGTAGTACTACATACACAAACAATCTTCACAACAATAAGACTACCTGTTTCCATTTCTGGTCACGTTTTCCATTTGATAAGAAACGTTATGATATCCAATATCGTGAAATATAAATAGTAGATCCTGTCAAACTTATCGTGTTTCAAGGGTCGTACTCGTCGCAAGAGATTAGGATTGTGTGTCTGTGTTATCTTGAATCATTGTAATGCAAGAAAAATTAAGGGAGAAAAAGTTAGTTTTGATAACTATAAACAAAAGGGCGAAAAAGTGACTAATATATTTTATAGTTATTGGGACTATTTGATGGTTGGAATACGTTCAACTAACTGCCGGTTTCACATTTCTGAAAAAAATAGTGAAAAAATTACAATTTTGAAAATTAGCTATTTAATTTTTTATGTGTAAATGCGATTTTATTTCATCAAATAAACAAAGTGTAATATTAATTTCTGATGGATTTTTACGGTTTGTAAATTTTTAAAAGTATTTCTGACACACAGTTAAAAAAGATTTTCTAAAAAATGTGTCATATTGAAGCGATTGATGTTTCTCAAAATATCTTTAGTAATTTTGTGACAAAAATGTTGGGGAAATTTGACAAGCAGTGGAATTCTATTCGAAATTATGCTTACATTTTTATTTCATGAAGGAAAAGCGCATAAAAATGTGGAAAGTGCTTTTTCGTATTTCTATTTTTTCAACTATTTTCGTTAAGAAAAAAAAGTAAAGGGTCTTGGCCGTTAATGATCTTTACTTAGAAACTTTACTTTAAAACTTCACTTAGTAAAACTTCGATTCCTTTGAGTGATTCTCTTTTTCCGATAGTTTTTACGACAGTGCAAAAATTGTGCTTGCACCTAACCGAATGCAAATTCTGTCATTGTATATTTTGTTTCGGTCTCGAAACTCGTGACAGTGAAACGCACCGACGAATACCGTGCTAAATATCTATTCAAGGAAAATTCATTCACGCGACATGCGACGTTCGTAACTTTACAGCCGGATTTTAATCTCCCGAAAACTCGTTACTGGCTCGATAGCCGAGAATTGCGAACGTTGACGGGCGAAGGAATAGGTGGAGTGAAATAGCGGCAGAGATAAAAGGTAGAACGAACGAGAAATACCGACAGTGACGTCACAGATGCACCGATGCATGTCGAAAATATTCGACACGGAAAAAAAACTACCCTAAAGATTTCGTCAATAATAATATCTGTCATTTGCAATCTCAAAACTGATTTTTTTAAAAATGTATTTTATCAAAAAACACAAGGTGGTTAGCACCAGTTTAAAAAAAGACAAATGTTTCTTTTATCAGTTTTTCATTTAATATTAACCGTCATATATAATATGTATTTTTTATGTCATTATATGTGTTTGTTTATCATATAACTAATTTGTTATTAATTTTTTTTTTCAGAATTGCCTACCAAAATAGTGTAAAAATATAACCCATTTAAATAAATAAATAAATAAAACTGTATTTTCATTAGAATTCTGTGAAAATGCCATGAAACTGAAATTAATTACTGAAATTTCGTCTAATTATTTTGGCCATTTTTTTTTGTTAATCAATTATTTAACAAGTATGTTTAAATAAATATATAGGTTGTATAGACAATACAAATTTTATACTTTTTTTTATCCGCATGATAGTATAGTCTAAGTAATTAGTATCGAAGTATTTATGAAATAAATTTTGATTTTTGATCACCCAAGTAAAAAAATTATATGTATTCTGACATATGGAATTGGGCATATATAGTCTGTATAAACTCTATATGCAAACTATATGCAATTTATATATAAGATCATCCGTCAAGTTGGGTTTATGTATAAATTGTATATAGATTATATATAGAGTTTATGCAATCTATATATGCCCAATTCTATGTTTAAAACTATATATATTTTTTATATACTCAGTATACGATTTTTTTACTTAGGCAGTCAATGAAAATTGATTAGCAGTTTTATGAAGTAAATTGATAGTAAAAAATCTTGTTAAAAACCGCTTAAGGATGACAAAATTAAGTGTGTATCGTGTTATGTTCACTTACAGAAAAATTACCGGCAATAAATTTATCAAAACCCCATTTTGACAATATATTTTTGTGCAGTTCTACCCAGGAATAGTTCAAAGCGTTTACTCGACTTCATAATTTAATAGCTTGTTTTGTTCGTTGAAAGTACTTTTTTACAAGATAGCTGATGCAAATGTTTAATATTGATAATTCATATAAAATGATCTTGACTGATTGTTGATTTGTTTTTACGGCATGAAGGTCACTCTCTTAATTCCAGCCACGACTTATTTATTATTCATTACTTTTTAAAGCTTCTATAAAGTTCTTTTTTATTTACGAACTCGTTTTCTTTTTTCACCGTAAAATCGCAACCTCTTTAATTACTCTAATTTAAATCAAAACAAACGATAAAAATTTTTATTATCTAATCTAAATAAATAAAATATTCATTAGAAGTAAAATAAAATGTGCAATTCATTAAAAAATTTATTTACTTGAATACAAAATTCAATCCGCTCATTTCTGCAAACTGCAATATATGAAAAATTATGATGAAGTCTGGAAAAAAAAAAGATTGTAAATAGCAATCTTAGCTCGCTTAATTAATTCGTCCGATGTGAAAGTCAGTCTGACTAACTTTTTTTGTGGATATATCTCGTAGACGTCGCGTTGTGTGAGCTCGGTATGCGCTGGAAGATAGATATAGCTCTAAACGCTTGAAAATTCCTTTTTACGTTGCGTCACTCGACGTCATAATTCTTGCTGGCTCGTATTAGAGCTGGTGTAGAGGTATAATAATCAAGATTGCGCGCGTTCAGTATACTTTCCCTCCTCTTGGTAACACTGAGGATCGCGATGTGTGCGCGTCGTTGTGCCCGATTAGCCGTGATCTCGCGTCGTCGTTGCTTGGCCAGATTAGCCTTCAAATTAAACGATTCAGAGATTACGCATTATTTAAACGTTTTAAAGTTCCTACATGTTCAATAAAATTTTACAATTTTTTCGGAATGGGAGTCAGATCAAAATTAGTGTCATTCATCAATGCACATCTCACTTATTTCGCTGAGGGTGACATATAAAAATTATATGCTATATATGAACCTTAAAAAAAAATTTTACTGTGTCAAAAAATTATTATTATTTTGACTACGAAAAAAAATTATAATTATTTTGACTACGGCAAAAAATTATAATTATTTTGACTACGACAAAAAATTATAATTATTTTGATTACGACAAAAAATTTTAATTATTTTGACTACAACAAAAAATTATAATTATTTTGACTACGACAAAAAATTATAATTATTTTGACTACGACAAATTTTTTTTTTGTTTTTATCATTTTTAGATTTACATTTTTATAAGAAAACTCATAGGTCTCTAAATAGAAATTCTAAATAGAAATAGGAAAATAAAAAATTTCAAAACATTCACAGTAGCCAAATGATTTTTTTCATATGACAAAAAATACTAGTTTAAAGGGTTAACAGCACATATTTTAAAAAATCTCTTATTAGCAGTTAAATAAATGAGATATCAATCGCTGATATCGCTCGAATATCACTTATTTTTATTTGATTCCCTTAAAAACATCTACGCAGCTAGAAATCTAAGATTTTCCATATGTTTACATTTTTCTTCCAGTCACCTCGCAAATATTATTAGAAATCTATCACTTAGAGACTGGAAAACAGATTTTTTTGGACGATGTCCGAACTGATCAACAAGAGCTTCTTCGTAAATCAATTTCGCGTTTACTCAATTCATCACTTGTTTCATAACAAACCACTTCATCGATTGTACGCCTTATTCTTTTCGCAATAATATTATACAAATCGTGAACGTAGAATATATCAGAACAGATTTTTAAAACTTTGGACACTCAATGTTCAATACATACAATTTATTTTTAAACATTTAAAATCAATAAATGGCTTGAAGGCCTAAATAAATTCTGATTATGAAAACCTTACAATTTTTTGCTAACTCGATTCCCTGAAAATCGTCGCAAAATCTAAAATTGTTAGAGACATAACTTTTTGCAACCAATAATAAAATTCTATAATAACCAATTATTGGGTTCGTTTGAATCCTTATTTTTGATAAAACATTATAAATAGCCAAAACTTTTTTTTTAAATCATAGTTTATCTCGTGCAGATTTTTATTAAATTCGTGACAAAATAAATTCAAAGATATTTTATATTCGTTGTAAGCAAGCAAGAAAAAAAATTGTAATTTTATTCATATTCAAAATATTAATATTTATAGTTTATTTGAATCTAATTTTTCTTGCAATAATTCAAAACCTTACATACTGTTATAAGTACTGAAATTCATTATTATGCAATAATAATAATCAGTTAATTTAACCACAAATTTTCAGTCCGCAAATTTAAAACGAGAGAAATTTAAAAATAAAACGAGATTAACTAATAGCTATAATTCAATCAGTTCTTCAGCACTGAATTTTATATAACAATTTGAGACATCAAAAAAACAATTTTAGACTTCTTGAAATTGTGATTTGAAAAGCATTTTATAAATGATAAATTATCGGTTGAAAGAAAATGTATCCATTCGTTTCTGCGACTTCCCGAAATTGTGATTTGAAAATCATTTTTGTAAATGATAAATTATCGGTTGAAAGAAAATGTATCCATTCGTTTCTGCGATTTCCGGAAATTGTGATTTAAAAAGCATTTTGTGAATGATAAATTATCGGTTGAAAGAAAATGTATCCATTCGTTTCTGCGACTTCCCGAAATTGTGATTAAAAAAGCATTTTGTAAATGATAAATTATCGTTTAAAAGAAAATGTATCCATTCGTTTCTGCGATTTCTCGAAATTGTGATTTAAAAAGTCATCAACCGATAATTTATCATTCACAAAATGCTTTTTAAATCACAATTTCGGGAAATCGCAAAAACGAATGAATACATTTTCTTTCAACCGATAATTTATCATTTGATCAATTTATCAATGATAAATTATCGTTTGAAAGAAAATGTATCCATTCGTTTTTGCGATTTCCCGAAATTGTGATTAAAAAAGCATTTTGTAAATGATAAATTATCGTTTGAAAGAAAATGTATCCATTCGTTTCTGCGAATAAACTCGAGAATACCGACTGCTTAGCTTTTGTTTGACATCTGGTCAATCGCTTGGCGAGTTCATAAGTTGGAGCGCAACACCTAGACTGCGCTTGCGGCTGTTGGCCACAAGAGTTCGTCGTTGATGCTTTCGAATGCGCAATAGGTGGGTGCTATAATTGGCTTGAAACTTCGATCGGTGTATACTCGGATTCTGTGCTAAACTGCTAGCCGCGTAGTAAATATGGTATCAGGTGTAGGTTGGCCAGCAGTAAGGTTAGCAGAATGGTTACCCCGGTACTTGGCTGTACCTACCAATACTTGCCAGTGACACCGGGGGCTGGCCTCGTAATCCTTTCAAGGCAAAACTTCTACTTAATTCTATATGTCATTGCACATTGCTGCCCGAGCGATCTTATCGAGAGTTTTGGTAGCTATTTATGGCAGACACGTGGTATGATTCAAGCTTGCATTATCGAAAATATGAATTCTATCCATTCGGAAAAAAATGTGACATGGTAAAAAAAAATTAATAAAAAAATAGTACTCGTAATTCTTTTAAGGTGTAACTTCTACTTAATTCTGTATGTCAGACACGTGGTATGATCCAAGCTTGCATTATCCAAAATATGCATTCTATCCATTCGGAAATACAATATGACATGGTAAAAAAAAAAGATGCAAAGTAGAACCTTGCACATTGCTTCCTCATTATTTTTCGCTTTTTACAAAGCTCCCTCTGTGAGGAAGCAGTATGTTATTCAATTTTGGCTTCCTCATAGAGGAAGCTTTGTAAAAAGCGAAAAATAATGAGGAAGCAATGTGCAAGGTTCTACTTTGCATCTTTTTTTTATACCTTGTGTCTCTTTTGCAGAGGTGTTTTATACAGCTATAAATCACCTCTGCAAACACCGTTACATCTAATTTTGATTAGATACAAATTTTTGTCGTACTTTCTCAACTTTTCCGGAAGTTATAGCGAAAATCTACATTTTTTTTAAAATGAAAAATGGTGTAAAATCCGAACGACTTTACCGATCATCACCAAATTTGGTACATGGCATTTCTGAATGTTATTTTTCGTCTGTACAAAATTTCTGTTCATTTGTTGAAATTCGACGTAATTTAGATCAAAATCTATTTTTTTCGAAAAATTCAAAATTCTACAAAATCCGAACCGCTTTACCGATTTCGTCGAAATTCAATACCATACAACATTGAACGTATCTTCAGTTATGAAGAACTATTTAGCCAAATCGGCGAACTTTTACGAAAGTTAGAGCGACCACGCCCTTTTTTCAACAAATTAAAATCAACATAAAATCTTAATGATTTCACATATTTTGGCAAAAATCACAACATTCAAAGAGGGGCAGCTACTCTACTTGCGTGCCAAATTTGAGCCGGATCGCTCGAACGGTTACCGAGTGAGAGGAGATTGAATTTTCGAAGCCCAGCACACACACACACACACACACACACACATACATACATACGGACATTTTTTCTAAACCACTTTTCTCGACGTTTTAGGTGATTCTAAGCATACTGACATGAAAATCTCGAAAAAAAAAATTTCATGAAAACAAAGCTTCCTCTATGAGGAAGCAAAAATTAATTTAAAAAAATAGTATTCGTAACTTTTTCAAGGTATAACTTCTACTTAATTCTGTATGTCAGACACGTGGTATGAACCAAGTTTGCATTATCCCAAATATGCATTCTATGCATTCAGAAAAATAATATAACATGATGATAATTATGGGAAAAAAAATTCTTTCAAGAGAAAACTTCTACTTATTGCTTCCTCATAGAGGAAGCTTTGTTTTCATGATAAAAATTTTTTTTCGCGATTTTCATGTCAGTATATTCAGAATGGGCCAAAACGTCGAGAAAAGTGATTTAGAAAAAATGTCTGTATGTGTGTGTGTATGTGTGTATGTTACACGATCGAAAAATGTAAACTTTTATAACTCGGGAATGCCTTGAGATATCAACCTGAAATTTGGACCATAGATAGAGGGCTCAAGCCTCATCGTTTGTACAGATTGTTGTTAAAATCCACTTCATCGTTAAATTATTACGCGTTTTTTAATTTTTTTAAAAATGTCTGTTTACGCGATAACTCTTTCAATTTTCGAGATATTGATCTTAAAATTGGTATGAATGTGAGATTTTATACGTCGGTAATCGCTATTGAATTTGGTTAAGATCGGTTGAACCATTAAAACTTTATGGTGTTTTGAATTTTTCAAAAAATTGACATTATCGCTCTATTGTAACTTTTGCAAAACGTAAGATACCGAGCTGAAATTTTGTATATGAATAAAACAATATTTAGCCATTATATATGTATAATTTAGTGACGAACGGTATGAAATTTTTGATTTTATGGAATGTTGAATTATTTAAAAAAATATACATTATCACATTCACTTTCGGAAACGCTCTAATAATCAAGAAATAACGTAATAACGAAATAGAAAAAGCGTATCGACAACATGTATATTTATCTAATTAAAACAAAGATGAAAAGTAGAACCTTGCACATTGCTTCCTCATTATTTTTCGCGTTTTACAAAGCTTCCTCTATGAGGAAGCCAAAAATTGAATAACATACTTCCTCATAAAGGTAGCTTTGTAAAACGCGAAAAATAATGAGGAAGTAATGTGCAAGGTTCTACTTTGCATCCTTGTTTTTATGTTTTGATACCTATTTATGGCAGACACGTGGTATGATCCAAGTTTGTATTATCCAAAATATGCATTCTATCCATTCGGAAATAAATATGACATGGTAAAAAAAAATAATAAAAAAAAATAGTATTCGTAACTCTTTCAAGGTATAACTTCTACTTAATTCTGTATGTCAGACACGTGGTATGAACCAAGTTTGCATTATCCCAAATATATTCTATGCATTCAGAAAAAAAATATAACATGATGATAATTATGGGAAAAAAAATTCTTTCAAGAGAAAACTTCTACTTATTTCTATATGCTTTGATACCTAATTGTGGCAGACATGTGGCATGATTCAATATGCACATATTCTCATACAGTTTCCAAAATGTGCATTCTATGCATTCAGAAAAAAATATCACGTGGCAAAAAAAAAAAGAAAAAAAAATAGGTGTTCGTAATTTTTTTAAGACAAAACTTCTACTTAATTCTATATATCATCGCGTATTGCTGCTCGAGCGTTTTCATCGAGAGTTTTGATACCTATTTATGACGGACACGTGTTAACATCTGGGCTTGCATAATCCAAAATATGCATTCTATGCATGCGGAAAAGAAATGACGCAGTAAAAATAATGAATAAAAAAAATAATAGTAACAAAATCGTTGTCAAAAATCTTTTAAGATACGCGATTGAAATAATAAAAACAGTGCCACTTATTAATTTGCAAACATTTATTTTGAATTGCCGAATTAGAAGCTTATATAAGACATCCCAAGTCTTTAAATATGACAGAAACGTAGTTTTAGTTTGATGAAGTGTGGACATTGAGTCGATAAAGAGAAGTTCCGAGAGAATCTGGCATGACATCTCGCAAAGTTTCACATTAGCCAGGTGTACGTTCATCAGCACGGATAGACGAGAGCATCGGTCACGTTGTACCGTGAAACTGTCCTGTGACTCCCGCTAAATTTATACGAGATGTTACCGCGGGCGTTGCGGGGCCGCGACTATTTTCGAACCGCTTAAAACGCTCAGTCGTTGATTCGCATTCATGCCCAAATTAATCGAAAGCGGGAACATGCAGCAGTTTCAGTGTATACAGATACCTACGAACAAAATACATACGCGTATACGCCAGCGAATCCCAATCAAATGCTGTTTTCATTTTTTTTTTTGCCAACTCGCTGAAGTGAATCGAATGGGTTTTTGCGATTTTCCATTTTCCGAGAAAAAAATTCTGATATTCGTAACTATAAAGTGAATGCTAGTTATTAAAAGGCCACACGAATATGTTTTTTCGATATAGTAAAATATAAAAATTACAAAAATATAGTCGCAACTATTTTTTAGTTACCGTAACTGTATAAATTTAGTGACACCATTTTTCAGTTACCGTAACTGTTTAAATATATAAGACGAAATATTTTTCAATTGATGTAGCTATGAAAATGTAATGACAACTATTTTTTATTTTATACAAGTCAAATATGAGATTGATTTCAAATAAATGTTATTAAAAATTAGTACAATTTATTTGTATGCAATAAATTCTGTTTGATCAAAATAAAATCCTATTAGGCCAGTCATTAAATAAATTTCTTCTTTGAATGCTTAATAGGATTTTATTTTCATCAAATAGAATTTATTTCATATAATTAAATCGTATTGATTTTAAGTAAATTTTATTTCAGCAGAATAAAATTTTCTTAATTTGATATAGATCCTGTATTTGATTCAAAGAAACCAATGAAACTAATTTCTCTGGGTGTAACTATAAAAATATAGGGAGAACAGTTTTTAACTTACCGCAATTATAAAAATATACGGAGAATTATTTTTAAGTTACTGTAAAACTATGGCTACTAATTGGTTAGTTATCGCAACTATTAAAATATCAATGATTTTCGAGTACCCTAAAAATAAAAATAGTCACAGCCTAAAATTGACTGGTGGGCACTTTATAATTTTCAGGACTACACCGAGTGAAAAAGTTTAATTGATTCACGGAAATATTTGCCGAAATCTTTGTGTAACTATAAAAATATAGAAAGAACAATTTTTAACTTACCGCAATTATAAAAATAAACGGAGAATTATTTTTATGTTACTGTAACTATGGCTACTAATTAGTTAGTTATCGCAACTATTAAAATCTCAATGGTTTTCGAATACCCTAACTATAAAAATAGTCACAGCCTAAAATTGACTGGTGGGCACTTTATAATTTTCAGGACTACACCGAGAGAAAAAATGTCATTGCTTCACGGAAATCTTTGCCGAAATCTTTGTGTAACTATAAAAATATAGAAAGAACAATTTTTAACTTACCGCAATTATAAAAATATACGGAGAATTATTTTTATGTTACTGTAACTATGGCTACTAATTAGTTAGTTATCGCAACTATTAAAAATATCAATGGTTTTCGAATACCCTAAAAATAAAAATAGCCGCAGCCTAAAATTGACTGGTGGTCACTTTATAATTTTCAGCACTACACCGAGAGAAAAAGTTTCATTGATTCACGGAAATCTTTGCCGAAATCTTTGTGTAACTATAAAAATGTAAAAAGAACAATTTTTAACTTACTGCAATTATAAAAATATACGGAGAATTATTTTTAAGTTACTATAAAGCTATGACTACTAATTGTTTAGTTATCGCAACTATTAAAATATCAATGGTTTTCGAATACGCTAAAAATAACAATAGTCACAGCCTAAAATTGACTGGTAGGCACTTTATAATTTTCAGGACTACACCGAGAGAAAAAGTTTCATTGATTCACGGAAATATTTGCCAATAAAATGAAATACTTGAATTTCAATACTATCTTTTCTTTGAATGATCTCAAACTCAATGAAAAGTAGTGACATTGATTCGAAGAAACATTTCCTTAAAACAATGAACCTTTTTCATTGATTTCAAAGATATCGTCTCTGATTCAATGAAACCTTCTTCTTACCATCTCAAAATTTCGAAACCTATTTTTTCCTAAAGTACGCGGCAGATAAAGCTCAAATTTTGTGAGTATGTAAGAAAGTACGGCAGAAATAGGCTAAGCTTCTGGTTCCCCGAAACTCGAAGCTGTTCGTTTGAGAGAACCGGAAAACAAAAAAGTGAGGTTAGGTGCGAGAGAGAGATCAATGTAAACGTTTCTTCAAACCAATGAAAACGTCTCTTTAAAACAATGAAACTGTTTCTTTATTATATGCTCACTAAGTAAATCTTTATTTACAGGCAATGAAATGTTCTCTTTGAAATTCAAATGCACTATTTCATTGAAATCAAAGAAATATTACGTTGAAATCAATGAAAAAAAAATCACCCATTTCTTTGGCGTCAATGAAATCTTTTCTACCGGTGTACCAGGATTTCTCCGAATGTATGGATACCAATGAGAATTCAAATCAAATATACTGTTGCATCCATACAAATATTCGACAATTCATTCTATGTATTGGGGATAAAACGCGGTAACAGAGGCAGAAATGTTTGTACAGTTGGGTATTCGACATTCGAGGGTGAAACACTAGGGTGGCCAAAGGGAATTGTAAATTCACGGTACATCAAGAGAGCTTACAAACAAGCAGTGTTGTAGCACCGAGACTCGGTATGTACATACCGTAGCGTATCGAGTCAACTAGTATACTGGTTACGAGGGGGCCAAGCCTAATTAGTTTCATTTGGATAAGTTGGTACTTGTCCCAGTTACGAACTGTGTACGGGAGCCTTGTGGGAGGCCACTGCGCGAAATTGCGACATTGTTCTCCACGTATAACGTCTTGCAGACACAATCTCTCTTCCTACCTAAGTACATCGTTGAAATCATCTTTTCTAGTCTCGTTAGTCACTCCTGCGATTAAACCTATTATTTATAATTTGCCTCCAGGAACATCCGCACGTTTCCATGAAAATCTGACGTCTACGTGTCGACACACACGTTTCGCTATGACTGTCTTAATAAATTTGCGTTTCTGACTCCAGTTTAAAAAATAATTATTAGTCCTTTTAATGCAGCTTTTTAAGAATTTATATTACAAGAAATGAAAAAAAAAATGGTCGTTTTAATTTTTTTGTAAAAGTATAGATACTTTACATTTTCTTTTTTTTAAGATCGCTCTTTAAAAACAATTGAATGAATTTGTCCTTAATTTAATTTTTTTATTTTAATAATTACTTGTTTATTTACTATTTATTATTACCGCGTTTTTTTTTGTTCGCCTTGACGATTTATAGACAGGATTAAAAGCGATTTTTTTCTTTATTCACATCCATTGCTGAGGAGCTTTCAAATTTGACGATTGAATCGACGGCGTTGCACCTCTCGCGGGTTTTGAAGCACTGCTGCTCTCGAATGAGGCGAGTCACGGCGAACGGAAGTACGATTTTTCCACGGAAGAGGAAATTCTACAGACGTCTCCCCGAGCTTCTCCTGCACCTGGCGAGAGTAGCTGGTCCTCTCATTTCCCGAGAGAAATTTCAGTGAAACTTCTCCTGATTCATCATCGTCGTCGTCTACTCGGCCGCAAAGTGATTTCTTTCCTTTTTATAGAATCTCGCGATCCGATATCACGAGAATTCGTATTTCATAGCATTCCGAGATAGAGATACTAGTTTTACTTTCAAAAACTACATTTTAAAATTAAGATCCCCAGGTTTAGTTAAGATCTATAAGTTTATATAAAAAATTATAAATAAATGTTAACAATTATTTTTTAGCCAGAAATGAATTGAATGCATTAAAATTGCATTGTTTGAAAGAATTTAGAATCAAAGAATATTCCCAAGTTTTTAACTTTTAACATCATGAATATTCCAACATCCAGAAATTGATGCACAAGTATTTCAGATCATATTTGGAAAAATCACATTAATTTCGAAATCGGTATGTTTAGTTATTTTACAAATAATTCAATATTCATGTTATTAAATGTCCTATTTTGATGAGTGAATTTGTAAACATTTTATTGAAAATAAGTAGAAAGGATTTTCTATAATTTATTATGAATTTTTATTCGGTTTTAAATAAAATATTTAGATAATTATTTTTATCACTTAGGTAGAAATATTTGACAAAAATTATTAACCCCTTAACTGCCAACTTAGCATATTTTTTACACTGGAAGAATAACTATTTTTCGAATTATTATTTCTTAAAAATTTAAAGCAACAATTTTCGAAAAACTAAAGAGTGATAAAATTCTATTAAGAATGTTTTCTACATTTTTATCTAATACAGCATTGACTGGTGAAAAATGATACAAAAAATATTTTTTCAAAGTGCCATTTTCGATATTTACAAAGAAATCATTTGACAGAATTTTATTATTTAATATAAAAAATTGCATTTTTTATGCTACTTTTGATTCAGAGAATATATATATGGAATTTCTTTTACTGGACTTTAAATGGACTTTAATTTATTTATTTTGCAGATAATGTTTACATTATCTGTAAAATAAATAAACAAATACATCAAGAGAAAAGATTTCATTGACGACAAAGAAATAGGTGGGTTGATTTTTTTTTCATTGATTTCAACGAAATAGTGCATTTGAATTTCAAAGAGAACATTTCATTGCCTGTAAATAAAGATTTACTTAGTGAGCATATAACAAAGAAACAGTTTCATTGCGTTAAAGAGACATTTTCATCGGTTCAAAGAAACGTTTTCATTGATCTCTCTTTCGCACCTAACCTCACTTTTTTGTTTTCCGATTCTTCCGAACGAACGGCTTCGAATTTCGAGGAGTTAGAAGCTTAGCCTATTTCTGCCGTACTTCTTTACATACTCACAAAATTTGAGCTGTATCTGCAGCGTACTTCAGGAAAAAATAGTTTTCGAAATTTTGAGCTGGTAAGAAGAAGGTTTCATTGAATCAGGGACGATATCTTTGAAATCGAAGAAAAAGTTTCATTGGTTTACAGGAATATTTCTTCGAATCAATATGACTACTTTTCATTGTGTTTGAGATGATCATTCAAAGAAAAGATAGTATTGAAATTCAAGTATTTCATTTAATTGGCAAAGATTTCCGTGAATCAATGAAACTTTTTCTCTCTCGGTGTAACGTAAGACCGAAAGAAAAATTGGTTAAATTCTGCTAGAGTCACAAGTGCACGTCTTCTGAAATTACACTTTAGTCGTACTGTAATAATAATTTCGTAGGTATTATTAAGATCACCCTGGTGAACGTATGATAAACTTGATGGTCGCGTAGTTCGCTATTGGGCTGATGGTCCGACATTATCCAATATTCTCTAGCCTTGAGTATGACCGTTGTAATACGAGTCTGCGAGTACGTGCGCTTCGGGACCACCAGCGAATAATATAACACACGCGAGCGTTCTCGTGTAACACGTCACATATTGCGGTGCAAGATAGTCGCACGTATCTACGGAAATGCATCGTGCGGTTTTTTATTTTACCGAAGCATAAAAATACCCATTTATCATTTTTCTTCACCTCAAGGCTGATCAACGACGTATCGCGTACATAATAAATAAATAATACGTTAAATTAAAAAAAAACTCATTTCATACGAACAGATTTCAGCAAGATAAGAAGATACTCAACGTCCAGCAGACATAGAAGAGCGTGTACATAGCTGAGAATATCGTTCATCGGACGAATGGGTTCAAGGAAAGCCCTCGAGCCAGGTCAGCTCCCAGTCGATAAAAGCAGCTTGAAATTTTCAAGGGAGAATAAAAAAAGAGACAAACGCCAAATAGCCTTGACCCTGATATAGAGAACAAAGGATTCCTGCTACTGGCAATCGACTTTTTCAACGAGTTCCTCCAGAAGTAAGATTACCCTGACAGTCTTCAGTTACTTCCCTAAGAATTCGTAAAAAGAAAAAAAATGATTCCAACTTAAGATTGGACGAAAAATTGGTGTTTAATTGTCATCAAAGTTAAAGCACTAAAATCACGTAAAATACCATATTTTACGTTGACATTGAATGAACAACTGGTGTTTGATTGACAAAAGTGTCTTGGCTGGGAAAGCGAAAAAAAAAAAAATTACGTCGGCATTGAATGACAAAGTGGTTTTTAATGGTCATAAAAGACCGCAAAGCGTAAAATCACCGTTAGGCATTTCAATTTTGGCTTTAAAAAATTGAGTTAGCGCAGAAATGACTGGTGCATGAATAGCAAGTGAAAAAGTGACGTATGCGTCAGCCAACCGGCTTAAAGTTCTTCGGGTTTGGCTTTAAACGTCGTACGGCGTGAATGCATAAAGGGTGGTTTACCGAGTCGGAGCCAGAACCACGGGTGGATAATGCCGGGAAAAATAGTGCGGCTGGTTTAGGGGAGGCGACGAGTGGAGGACATTGATGAAAATGTCGGGCTCCAGCGGAGGTCTCGAGGAGCTTGCTATCACAACGGGTGGATTGAAACGGTGCGGCGGTGGCATGAGCTCTCCCTCGCTTGGCGCTGGTGGCGTCGGTGGTGGCGTCGGTGGACTTCCCCGTACCCTCTCCACTTCAGCACTCAGGGTCAGACCAGCCCGAAGAGCCGTTTTCTGGGAGCAATGCTTCGAAGCTGCGACCAAGCGTGACTTGTAAGTTTCGCAACTGATGTTATGGGGTATGCATAGAGTTATACGTAACTGGGACGTACATATACATCAACCGATGGTTTCCTCGTTTAGCAGCATTTTGCTCGCACAAGGAAGTACGTAGACATTATACAAGTTTTACATTTAATTATGAGTTAAAATTGAATAATGCTTAGATGTCACGGTTAGTTGACATTTTTTTATACTGATTTGTTTTTTTATTATTATTGGGATAGCTATTGTGCTTAGCTTATTATATTGAACGGAGGGTTAGTTAGAATTTCGTAAGAAAGGGTTTAAAAAAATACCACGGAATAGTTGGCAAGCCTAACCCAAATATTGATTTGGCTTAATTATTACTTTGTAAGCGCATCCGAACACTTGAATTCAAATATGAAAGAATTTTTATGAATCGTAATGAGAATATTAAAAAATTTGAAAAAGTAATACTTTCTTCTTGTTTTGTTATGAAATGTTCTTATTTTGCGGTTGAATAAATGGCAAATTAATGTTCGGCGGGGCTAAATATATCCGAATAATTTTTAATGAAAAAAAAAACAAAAGCTCGCCAAAACGAAAAGAATGGCATTGATGTCACAAAAACAACTTAATTTTTTAAGCCCGCAAGAAAGATTTGACAAATAGACGAAAAATAGAAGGAGTATGCAAAAATCTGCAATCTTCGCTGGTTCAACTTCATAATTCTGTAAAAAAAAATCGAAACGCAACGTATCCTAATTAACCATACAGTGTTTCAGAGCTTGATTCAATTTAAAAAATGGATACAAAAGCCGGAATCGCTGTTCCATTATTTTCAAAGTTACAGCTATTTCAGTAAAACAATACACTTTTGGACGAAATTACGAAAAAATAAAAAAATGTTCATGTTTTTTAAAATTCCATACGGATGTATTTTCAACTCGCATTTCCTATTCACTTTACCGAAAAAAAAACAAAAATTTTCATGCAAAGACCCAAAAAGAATTTTTTTTTCCGTTTTCTCATCATGATTCATTAAGATTTTCATAATGATTCTTTCATATTCGGAATCTGCAGAAATGTGCAATATATCGACCAGAGCTGAATCTTCCGTAGTCGGTAAAAGAAATTTAAGTGCCCGTAACTTCTTAACTCCAAGTCCGGTCATCAGATTCAACACTAAACTGAACACTAAGCCAGTTTCCTGGCCATCAATCACGACGCGAATAAAACCGTGACATTGGGTTCGATATGTTTCAATAAAAAATCCTCATATTCTGAAACGCCTATAAAAACATTGTAAAACTGGCCTACGTGACCATTCGATGTTAGAGAAAGCGGTCATATTTAGCCTGCTGAAAAATTTGTCCGTTTCTCATTCTCCAAACTGATAAAAATAAACTCTATAAAGAATAATCTAATTTGACGTAAATTGCCCTGGCTCGGGGAATTTGGTAGACGTCGTGCGACTTTCCTCCAGACTGACACATGATCTGCCGTCTCTTGAGAATGCTATGGTAATTTTTATCATCTCCTCCCTAACGCAAACAAAATCAACGGTTAGATTTAGGACATTGCCAGTTTGAACAAGATCCGTGAGGACGGAGGGGCAATAAAATGCTTTCTAAGAACCACGTGAAACTCGTCTCCTGCGCTGTGCTGTCTCATCCACTCTCGTTTTGCTTATCTGCGCGTGAAATGAGCCGTCGAGACGGGTAGCTTTGTAGTCATGCGAAAGCGTTTGGCTATATACCTACCGCATACGCTCTAGCTGTTGGCAATCGCGTTTGTTGGCAGATATACCTCGCCTGGATGATCCTGATCGAATGAGTGGGTGACGTCGCCCGTCGAAGCTTTGTAGGGCTCAAAATCCAGCTAATACTTCAGACAGGAAACATGAAAAAACGAGAAAACAGAGTTTTCAATATTTCACAGGGAGAAGAGCTAAATATGACGTCAAGTTAACGTATTATTTTCCGGAAACTAGGGCACACATGGATTGAAAAAAAAATCTGTATTCTTTTCGAGCCGTTGTTTTTTTTCCGCATTCGTTTTTTGTTCTCTAAACTGGGAGATAAATATGGGGCTTACCAGTTTCCATGGTGACGATATTCTCATAGGGTCGAAAGATTCTTTGGACGTATATATAGTGGAGGACATAACGGTTGAACGATTTTCGTAGTTTCCGAGCGAACTGCCAACCTCGTCCGTCAGCATTACCGGAATAGTGTACATATGCTAACTGGGCTGCCGGAAACGTTCGATCAAATGACCAAATGGCACAGACGATTGGTTACCCGGCAACCGCTCATTTCACCAACCGCTGCTGCTGGGAATATGAAGGACATGTGGTGGATGCACGTGATATGAAGCCGTCGTTGCGGAGTTGCTAATCAAATAATATTCAGTGCAACTATTAGCTTCTTAAATCCTGTCTTCTATCAAATTTAAACGATTGAAGCAAATATTGGACAGAAATTACGCTTGCTAGAGTTGCGTAAGTTGCATATCCTCATGCATTCTGTATATAATCTAACTTCTCAGGATTCTTGATAGGCGTTGAAGGATAGTAATTTGTTGAACTTCACTGTAGAATTCGATCAAATACATTATGATCAGCAAAATTGTATTTAAATGTTATGATTTCTTGAGATGTTCATGGAATGCGGCATTCGACTTCATATAGAATTTAGGATGATGTACCAGTTAAGTATATTTGTTACACTAATTTAAAAAATCGTTAAAACCAGCAAAACCTACGTTTGCGGGCGGCGAAAAGAATATTTTGTTGATTGGACAAAATATTTGGCAATGGTAATCGAATCATTTTTGGATTCTATCAACTGTTGCTTCGATGAATTACATATTTCATTCGAACAAAGGAATATTCTTTTCGCCGTCCGCAAACGCCCGTTTTATTGGTTCTAACAATCTTTTTCTTGACAGTGTATAAGCTGTTAAAACGTCACAATCAAATGGCTTTGGACAGTCTGGACAAATCCTCGTCAGTTAGATAATCTGGATACGTCCTCTCCAATTTCTCTCCTAATCAACGTCTTATTTCAATCTTGCACAATTAAAACGTTCGTTCATTTCCGACTACCATCAATTCCAAACGCTTGAACTGTCCTTTCAACAGAAAGGATGCTTCAATGCTGGTGTTACCTAAGCATTCCGTATGTAATCTAAATTCTCGAGGATCTTGATGGACGTCAAAGTGGTAAGCTTAGTCATCCGCTTCGCAGCTCTTATCGACAATGTTCCGTAACGACCTTACCACTTCGTGGAACTCACCATCTGCCCTCGATTACCATGGATTCTGCAGTAAGTTCTGAGAAGGGCAACTACTTGGAATTACATCACAGCTGGGAAATTATGGGTAGATGATAATAGTGGTTGATGGATGCTACAAAAACTCAATATCTCGACGATCGTAGTTTGCCTTTGTGTCCCGAATTTCCAATAACGAATCAACTTTAATAATGGATTACTTCTCTTTTTCTCTGTTGGCTCTTCAAATTTCTTCCCTATCATTATTCCGAGATAACTATGAGTTCCACAATGCCGGAAAAAGTGAAACCAATTCGTAGCCTTGACAAGTGTTTCATATTGAAAACTTTTAACGAGCATCGTCCATGGCGTCGTCTAGTATTCGTCCTTCAAACTGTCGGATGATGAAAAATACTCATTAAACACTGCACTTTATTTTTAACTTTTGTGCCAGGAGATTTCATCCCGGGAGAGAAAAATTATTTAAAAAATCCGTGAAGACAATAAATCCTTAGAAATTCGTCTGGCTCCGGAAAGTCACCATTTACCCTCAATTCCATAGATTCTTCTATAAACTATAGGAAGGACAACCACTGGGAATTGCCTCATAACTAAGAATTTCAGGGAAGATGATTCTAGTGGTCGATGAATGCTCCTATAAAGACTCAATTTCCAATAACGTATTAACCTTGACAACGGCTTAATTTCTGCCTCGTCGTCGTCTCAGCATTCAATTTATTATTTTCTCAGTTTAAATGGAAACTTTCTTTTATATCATTATTCCGAGATAACTGTAAGTCCCACAATGCTGAAAAAGTCTGCAACCTTGACAAATGTTTCATATTGAAAACTTTTAACGAGCATCTTGCACGACGTTGTCTAGGATTCGTCCTTCAAACTTGTCGCGTGATGAAAGATTTTCAGTAAATACCGCACTTCATTTTTAACTTTTCACCCGGAGATTCCAACTCAATCATAGTGAGGAAAATGAGTACAGGTATTCGTGGACACGACAAATCCTTGGAAATTCTGGGTTGCGATGCATATAACGGTTGAGCTCATCGCCAGCCATGGGAATACCGGATAATAAAAAATAAAAAAATAAAAACAGAAAAAAAACAGTCGTGATATAATAAAAAGAGGACATTGAATTTCTGCGTATTTCGATGGTGTCAAGAATTGGGTCCCGCACGTGTCCTTTGATACCGCCCACCTTGCAGACGTCATCAACGCCGGCCCACGAGATTTTTGCTCTTGTTGTATTCTCTCACTGGCGCGTGCAAATGTCATTGATATTTCGCGTGTAATAAATGAAATGGCGAATATTTTCATCTGAGGCATATTTGCAGTTGGCGAACAACTTTGAAAACCAGATTTTAATGCTTCTGCTGCAAGCGGATCAACCAGCAACCAAAACAATCATTGAACCCACGACACGTGCTGATGTTGTCGGAACCGAAATCCTGACATTACCACGAAATCTCTAATCTCCTTTCACTCGGAATTGTGGCTTGGAAATGTTCGTACTTCAGAAGCCTCTTTAGTTGGACTAAACGCGAACGGGTTGAATTCATGAGAATACATAGGAATACCAGGTGCGCTTGTTATTTACTGAGGAATATGCCTTTGAAAATATGATATTGAAAAAATCGCACACATTTTTCAAATGTCAAATATTTATGGTATTTATTTAATAACGACAAATATTGTCGAATGTTCTAAAAGTATTAGTTATCTCTAACCCGCCATTTGTACATGGGACTTTATTAAATCTGGGTCAAGTTTTATGTATGATCCAAGCTTTAAAAAAACGCGATGGAAATCGGAGGTAATTTCCATTTTGCCTACTACATTATCTAATAGTTATTTAGATCGGAAGCTTAAAACTTTATTTATTATAAATTACAATCAAGAAGGAGAATCTTCGGAAATTCGGTTATGTCATCAAAGGCATCAATCACGCGCACTAAAAAAAATGTGACTGGATAAACTGACGAAAATGTGTTTGGTTGTCTCAACCTATGCGAATTTGTTGAGCAAAGTAATTCCATCGTTGTACGATCCAACAGTTTACTCGAATATTGATTTATTCAACATCACTTCTATTTTTTTCCGTATCGTACCTACATGAATAGGATTGTGTAGAATGTGTGGGAGAATCGTACGTATAGTGTTCGAATTGAATCGAATATTAATATTTGGCTATTTCGAATTACTTGAACAATTCGAACTATTTAACTATTTCGAATTACTCGATACCTTTTGTATAATTCGAACAGTTCGATCATTTCCAATAATTAAATCTTTTGGAATAACTTCATATTTTCGAATTATTCGTATTCATTTCAGTCCGAATTATACGAATTTATGTACAACCCTATTTAAAAGTAATGAAATACTACGGCTAAAATAGACAAGTGTGACTTTCGCAACCTGTCAAGCTTTTGCACCGCTAGTCTGTAGAGTCGACGAAGACTGAAGCTTTGGCACGTGATGGATGCGGTCAAAGGTCACGGTCGCACTTGGTACTCGCACCCACTACTTGCGCGTTGTCCGAGCTCTCGGTGCTTTTACTACTGCAATTCCCGTGTACATAGCTGCACTCCCACTGCGCGCTGATAATCCTCCAGCCTGGAGCTAAAAAGCCAAGAGCGATTCATACTTCGGCCGGATTATTCTCCGTTTTCCACTTTCTTTATTTTCTTTTCTGCGCATTTCTACTTATCTGATATCTAGCCTAACCTGACCTAACCAAGAGAGAGGGACCTAACGGATGACTAATGTTCCAGAAAGCAATTTCCTGCTGGTAATTCCCAGAATCGTTTGTGTCTCCATTCTTATTCTTTTATCTTTCGAGAAACACAAAACGCAAGGGTATGATGCAAAGAACAAACAAACGATGACCTAAATGACAAATTCCTGAAAAAAAAAATTGGCGAAGATACATTGAATCATCCAGTAGTATATTACAGATAATAATAATAAACCGACAACGCCGCAAAGATGCTGTTACTCATTGCGATGAGACCGAATATCAAAGGAACAATAAAACTACGCAATAGGAGTACGAAATATTAGTAAAGCAATTATAAAGAGTAAACCAGTGGTTATGCAAGGATCTGATGACTATATACATATCTGCCAGGAAGCGGTAAAGGGGTGACCATGGCTCCTGACCTCGGTTCCAATATCATGATTCGAAACTCCACAAACGCTCTATATGGATTCTGGGGCTTCGCCTGTTCACCCTCGTCTTTATCCCCCCCGTTGAAGTTTCGGATTTCTTCCATTTCGCGATTGGAAGAAATCTGACTTCCTCGAGGGTTGCTCGCATACCCGTGAAACCCTGCGCCACAATTCGCAATAACCGTTTCCATTGGCAACCGAATTAAACGACTCTGGGGTAGGTGAAGAACGACGGGAAAGTGTTCAGCGTGGACTTGGTTGGGGTTGGGGCAAGGTGGCCATGATTGAAAGAGCTGGCTGCGCCATGCGAACTAGGTTAGAGTAGCATGACCGAGGAGGAAAACAACCGGGTAGAAGCGATGAAACGTGAGGGAAAACAGGGTGGTGAGGGTAACAGGAAACCCCGTCGAATAAACTTTCGACGGAAGGGATGAGCGCTCAGGCGGGAGGAAGGAAGCCATTCCTCCTTCATATAGATGTATATAGCAAGATATAGGACGTATATACATATATAGGACGAAGGTTCATCGTAACCGCAGAGAAGCCGTTCAGGGCTGCAGACGCTCCGATTTTCTTCAACCATCTCCGAGATCTTGGGCTCCGACAGGTTGTTTATACCGTTGTATTCCGGTAAATTTATTGCGAAATTTGGCGATAGCTGAGTATCTTCGTAAGAGATAAATTTCGACAACAAGAGAGGAAGAAAACGTTCGACCGTGTGTTAGCTCTCAACGACCAAAGAACTGGTCTAGATTAACGGGTACGATGACCCGTTTTCACTGATTTGTTTCAGTTTCGAGTTTACTCCAACATTGAAATTCCGGAGGCGAGGATGCCCGAAATCGTAACTTGAATTCAGGAAACAAACGCCCGGGCCAAGTTCAACGGTGAAAAAAAACACTATCTTGCTGTGATGAGTTAATTTGCGGAAAGACATTGAAAGATCAACAACTTTTTCAATTCTGATATTCTCACCATCCTTAGTCGAATACCACTGCGGAATTTCGTGACCAGTCAATTTACAAATCGGGTAAATATGGTCCTCCATCTGGACCACCTTTTGGCTGTGTTATATACAGGAGTTTCTTTCAAGCCAAAATTAGAGACCCAAAAGAAACAAGACTTTATATACGTTTATACGAATTCCCTTGAATTTATTGCTAAATTTGGAGATAGCTGTCTTCCTAAGAGATAAATTTCGCCAACAAGAGAGGAAGACGTTTGTCTTTCTGTGTTGGCACTGTTTGGTGGAAGAGGCCTCCTACATTAACGGGGACGATGAACTGTTTATAGTGACTTATGCCAGTGTCGAGTTTCCTCCAACATTTAAATTCCGTAGTCGAGGATATTCTAAAATCGTTGCTTTAAATGCAGGAAATAAAAGGTCCGATCAATTCCATCGTTAAAAAAGCACTAGTATATTATTATGATAAGTTGATCCACGAAAGGAGGTTAAAAAATTAAGAACTATTTCAACATAAACAGACCAATTCCAATGCGAATTTTTCTATTCACACAATTTGCAAATGAGGCAAAAGTGGTCCACAATCTGGACCATTTTTTGTAATGAAATTTAGAGATTTGTTTTAAACGACAACTGGGAACACAAAAGAAGAAGGTTTTCAAAAAAGTCATTTGGAGTAGTCGTTATTTTGTATATTTCCTTTGTGCTCCCGATTTGGATAAAAGCAGACTGCCGAATTTCACATTAACAAAAATCTGCCCAGTTCATTTGAAATAATCCAAATAACTTATTTAAAGTTCACAACTTGTGGCATATGTGCCTCTTATCTACGTTCTGACCGCAGAGTCGAGCAAACTTCACACTTACTACAAATACCAACAGACCACGGCGAGTCACTATGATTTGTATCATCTTTTGATCTCGAGACTGGGGATGATATGAGATGTCGACACTGCGTTTGTTAATGGATCTTCACACTAACCGGGTGAACGATGGATAAACTTTGCCTGTAGTACACCAGTTCGCTAAGAAATTCCGTCAAAAAAGTTCCGTGTACGTATTATACTTTTTCTCATCTCTCGTTTTAACGAAACGACCGTCTGTTCTCATGAACTGCAATAAATCTTGCGGGTGTGAGGAATAAGAAATACACTGCTATTTACGTCAAGTCAAGAGTTTTAGAAACTTGCCAGTGCCTTGAGGAGCTGTTCATATCCTGAGTTCTTTGTTCCGCCCACGCGTTATTGCGCTAATTGAAAATGCAGCCTGATCGAGAAGTGCTGAAAACAACTTTGTATCGTGTTGAAATGATCGGTCTGATACGTCAAAACATCAACTTCGTTTTTCAACCAATTTCACGCCAGCCAATATATGTATATATGAATTTTCGGTAACTCCGTCAACTTTGCCTTACCATAGAGGAAGCTTTGTTTTCATGAAAAATGATGTTTTTTTTTGCAGATTTTCGTGTAAGTTTCATATGTGAAAGTGTGTTCGGCTTGATTGAATTTGTTATAATTAGAGTGGGTTGAAGCATTGGGCTGAAATTTGGTGCTCTACTGAAGCGGCTGCTACCCTTTCATCGCTGTAAATTTAATTGAACTTCGTCATGTCCTTCATGTTTCATCAGAGTTTGAACTTTTTAAAAATACAAAACGACGTAAACACGCTAACTCATCCAAATTTTAAGCTAGCGAACTGGAATTTTTTCCACACTCGCAGTTATGACCAATGTTTAATTGGCATTGCCACTCACAAAATGGTTCAATAACTATGAATTTTTATTTCAAATTTGCTCACCTTGATTTTAACTTTTATAAGTCAAGAATGGCTTGAAGCATTAAACTGAAACTTTCTATGAGAGAAGAGCAGATATTTTCCGACTAATATAGTAAAATCCATAAAAATCGGTAAAACCATTCAAGTTTTGAGAAATTAATTTTTTTTTTTTTTTTTTTGGAAAATGAAAATCATTTTATTTCCTCATCCTTTATTCTATAAATTTCAACGTTTTGAAATGAATATTTCTACATAAATGAAGTTACAATTAAGATTAGTTACAGTTAATTTAATCCGGGTCTGACAGTGAGAGATAAAAGATATAGATTTTTCTTTTTTCATTTCAAAACTTCCTTCATGAGCAGACCAAAATGAATCAACACCATTTTTCTCAGTGATCTATGTGCAATCTGAAAAATAATCTACTTTGCAGTCTTTTACGAAAGTTTGTTCACTTTGGTTATGGACACAAATTCGATGTCAATTCCATTTGGCTTTCAATCCAATAAGTTTCAAACGCCATTTACTCTAGAGTATCAATCAGTGGTAAGGACGTGAATGTCTAAATCATGTGTTCTATACATTAGAACGAAACTTTCGCAAGCCACATGATTAACGAGACAAGAGAAACGTGTTCAGCAGTGCACAGTACAGATTGGCAATGGTAGATGAATTCAGACACTTCTGATTAATCGACCCTATTCATAACCTTTGAAGGGCTCATAACCTATTCTAAGCGAAAAATTAATCTCAGCAAAACGTCCGGTAAACGTGATTTAAAAAAATCTCTATCTACTTCAAAGTGCATAATATATTTCACTGCAATCTAGCAAAGAAAATTTTCCCAGTCGACGAGTTAATGAATAACAGGATCCCGTATAAGCTCCACTAGTTTATTGCTTGAAGTGTGACAAAATGTACGGAAACAAATGTTTGGTTGTGGCAACTACGTTTTCGATTTGCTGTACACAATGTCTAAAAAATTAGTTGCCTCAACCATATCGAATAGTAACCTCAACTATTCACGATTAGTTCTCGCGAGATTAGTTAGGTTAACTAATCCAATCATTGGGACTACCAGTCGAATCGTCGGTATTACCATTTGAGTTGTATGATAAATAGAATAATCGATTGGTTGTATCAAATCATTTCTTGGTTATGACAACTAATCTTTTTTTCCGTATGTATAAACATATAATATGTATAGTACATGCTTATAAAATTGGCTATGACTTACATCCAAAGTTATTTATCGCCGGTTGGATATTACGATCCGACGAGCATTAAGCTTGTTTGCACGTATATTTTAAGGAGGGCATGAAGAAAAGTTGATGAGTATGGAGGGTTCGACCCTATGAACAACGCCAAGTAATGCCACCGGTTGGGAAGATTTGAGTTTTTACTACGCTCCTCGAAAAGCACATTGGGTAGATTGAAGCGCGTAGCGTCTGCTCGTTAGACGGTGAGATGGGCCGTTTTACGGATGACCCAATTCAGGAAGAAACTGCTACTCCATTACATCCTCCCTTGAAGTCATTTGTCTCGAGAAATCTTTGTGGAAAGACTTGGGTGAACGCAATTCACTGAACGCTGCTACAATACTTGTATATACTTCCATCAATGGATGTCTTCAACCATGAAAATTCTGCGCCGATCAGCCGCCCAGCTTTTTATTTTCGTTGCCAGGGACCTCATGCTTAAGACTTTTTGCTTCCTTCTAGAGAAAGCTTTGTCTTCGTGGAAACACTGTGTTCAAGATTTTCAAAGTCGACAAGAAACTGATTTTTACCTGTTTTTTTAAAGCCTTTCTGATAAGAGAATACCCCTGAATGGGAAACTGAAATTTTCGGTGATAAGGCCAAAAATTCATGGCAAAACATGAAAACTCGAAATCACAATAGTTTTCGGAAGTTTTTACTTGCAATTTTTCAATGTTTTATTATCAGAGAGAAATTTCCGATCAGATAGACTTCAGTAAAAGGCAAATTTTTTTTACCTTCGAGACTATGAAAAATCAGAATCACGAAAATTCGGAATTCACAACCGGCAATAACTTTTTTTTACGTCGACCGATTTCAATAAATTGGGTAAACTTTTAGAACTCGAGAGTGGCTTGAAGCATCGAACTGATAGTTAGCATGAAAGTAGAGCACATACTACCCAACTATAGTCGTAAATTTAATAAAAATCGACACAGCTATTACATTTTTATGGGCTTAAAGTTTTTCCTAAAAATGGAACACGTCGTAAATACCCTACATCCTGTAAATTACAAGATTCCGAAGTGAAAATATTTACATAAAAGTAGTCATATATAAGGATCGTACACTGAGAGAAATTGAGATGGTCTTGATAACTATTCAGTGATAATTATATTTTATCACTTCAGGTGACTATTTTCGTAGTTACATTAACGTTACAGTAACGTACCTACGTTAACAATGAAGAGATTTATTGTAACTACGAAAATAGTCACCTGGACTAATGAAATATAATTATTACTGAATAGTTACCAGGACCATCTTAATTTCTCTCAGTGTAGATGTTTTGTTATTTCGGGTCTAACAATGGAAATCATACATGGAAAAAAATAATTGATTGGCTGTTCCCCTTGTCGTGACACAATTGGTTGAGACAATAAACTAGTTGGTTACAAAAACAAATTAGTTAGTTGGGACAAATCAGTTGGATGAACTAGTAAATGAATTACAACAAACTAGATTATCGGTCCAAACAAAAAATTGGTTAAACTAGCCAACTTCATCGCTTGGAGCGTATTATTTCTCTTATTGGCGCAACCAATTATTTCTCTTCGTGTAAGCTATAGAATTATTTTTAAGATTTTTCATAAATGTTCCTTTGTGAAGAAATTAAAATTGATCATCATAATTTCCCATAGAGCTTTATGAAATCTGGATAATAATCAGGAATCAATGCGCACGGTTCTACTTTGCATTGGGTTTTCTTTAAAGCTGATATCTATTGTGGGTTCGGCACGTGTACCGGATGAATCAACATCGATGCGCGTGGGACGATGATGCATATCCGGAGGAGACGAGAGTTTCAGTCCTACGATTTCAGATTCAAATCAATGCATCACAATACAAACGCTAATTAGTGCAAACTAATTAGTGTAGAGCAATGAGAGAGAGCACGAATTACTCGTCCAATTTACGCTGGAATCTCTTTGACAATTCTAACCTAGAGTTGATCCTGCAGCCTAATACTCTGATCAATGCAACTTGCTCATCCAATCTGATACCTGCGTCCTGAGTCACTCGTCATAGATTTCTCTTTTGATCAGGGCTTGATTTAGCACGATAGAATCGCTACTCTAAGCACGAAAGATGATCTAATCTATTGCTACCTTGCATTCAATCAATTCAGAAGCTTACTACCTTCCATTTACGAGTTATCAATGGAGTTTGACCGCGATCCACTTTCAATTAATTTGATCAAGTGCTTTGAAATTCGTTTGACTATTATACGCGATGGAAAAAAAGAACTGGTACATATAAGTAGTGTTAATCAATGTTATACGCTTGACCCCAACACTACAGGTCGATATATTCATTCACGTGTTCTACTGGTTAGCAAAAAAATATGCATTCCGTGTACAGCACTGGCTGCCTGTTTTATTCGTAATGAGGTGGTTTAATGAGCACGTTTGCAGGGAAATTGACTGATTACGCTGTCAGTGGCACGATTTCAGCCGATATAACGAACCGAAAGTATTCAGCTCTTTCTCTATTTTTTTTTACTTGTCAAATATCGATAGACGTGATTAATGGAAAAATCAATGGTCCTCTTGACCTTTTTTGTTTTTGGCAACGAAAATTCATACGCTTGTTAAGGATGCATTAATCCATCCAAACGTTTAATTGGATTGGGATTTAAGGACTTTGTGATCGAGATAATCGGACAAAAATTTGCATCTTTCAAGATACTATCAAAACTAACTTTGAATAATAATAATGCCAAAATGAGATTAACAAATTAGTTTTGAATACAATTGTTTAACAGACTTTGAGAAAAATCTTTTTTTTAAATATGAATTGCATTCCCTGGTTTTTCTGAATGCATATTATGTATAAAATCATCGATTTAGAAAATAAAACTTACAAATTATAATAGTATAAGAGTAAAAGAGTAGTAGTAAAAAATCAGAAAATGTTTGTCATAAGAAAAAAATGACCTTCTAACAATTACTTAACAATTTTTAAAAACTTATTTATTAATGATTTGGTAGTTTTCTTATTATTAAATAAAAACCAATGTCCTCAATAACTCCTTTTTTTTCTCGTTGCAAATTTATCAAATTCTGATCCGACCGAATTTTTGAGTATGAATATACGAGCAATACATGTCGAAATCAATTTTCACGAGACCAATTTTCCGAGAGTCCGTGCGGCAGCAAACAAAAATCCCAATTTGCATCGTTGCACATCAGTCGGATAATAGGATTTGCTTTCGAGTTGACTGTGATCTAATTTTAACGGTACGTTGGAGTTCGTGACTTAATACCTCGAAAGCTTTCACTGGTAGAGCTTTGTTCTCCAGCGAATAATTCTTCCCTAGGGAAAATACAGTGATGAAAGGAATCTACAGCGTGAATGAGAATTAACCCTGTAACGACACTGAAGGGTGCGGGTATATTGGGCATGCACAATACAGTTGGGGGCAGCACTGTCTGAGTGACTAAAGCACAAGCTGAATGGTAATAGTCTTTTCTATAGATATACTCAAATGTTCGCTACTTTGTATCTTTTTCGTTCCTAATGTAAGCGAGTTTTTTTTCTCATTGCGTGAACCGTTGTCACCGGTTACAAATTTGAACGTGAAACGATGTCTCCTTAGTCTGACATTACTAAGTGAAAAAAAAAAGATTAGGGACGAAAATGGGATTTTGTGAAATAGTGGATGGACTACTAGGTGAATAAACTAAGATGCGGTTTAATTACTACATACCATTGAATTTATAATATTCGGTTGATAGTTTTTCTATGTGTGCAATTTTTATACATAAGCTGAATGGTAATAGCGTTTTCAATAAATATACTCAAATGTGCTCTTGTTTGTATGTTTTTCGTGCCTAATGTAAGCGAGTTTTTTTCTCATTGCGTGAACCGTTGTCACTGGTTGCAAATTTGAACGTGAAACGATGTCTCCTTAGTCTGACATTACTGAGTGAAAAAAAAAGATTAGGGACGAAAATGGGATTTTGTGAAATAGTGGATGAACTACTAGGTGAATAAACTAAGATGCGGTTTAATTACTACATACCATTGAATTTATAATATTCGGTTGATAGTTTTCCTATGTGTGCAATTTTTATACACAAACTGAATGGAAATAGCGTTTTCAATAAATATACTCAAATATGCTCTTGTTTGTATGTTTTTCGTGCCTAATGTAAGCGAGTTTTTTTCTCATTGCGTGAACCGTTGTCACTGGTTGCAAATTTGAACGTGAAACGATGTCTCCTTAGTCTGACGTTACTGGCTGAAAAAAATGATTAGGGACGAAAATGGGATTGTTTGAAATAGTGGATGGACTGTAAGATGAACAAACGAAGGTGCGGTTTAATTACTACATAACATTGAATGTATAATATTCGGTTGATAGTTTTTGTATGTGTGCACTTTTTGCACAGAAGTTGAATGGTAGTAGCGTTTTTTATAGATATACTCAAATGTTCGCTACTTTGTATTTTTTTCGTGCCTTTTCGTGCCGTAAGCGAGTTTTTTTTTCTCATTGCGTGAACCATTGTCACCGGTTACAAATTTGAACGTGAAACGATGTCTCCTTAGTCTGACATTACTGGGCGAAAGAAAAAAGATTAGGGACGAAAATGGGATTGTGTGAAATAGTGGATGGACTATTAGATGAATAAACTAAGGTGCGTTTTAATTACTACATAATATTGAATTTATAATATTCGATTGATAGTTTTTCGATGTATGCAATTTTTGTACATATGCCGAATGGTAGTAACGTTTTTTATAGATATACTCAAATGTCCGCTACTTTGTATTTTTTTCGTGCCTTTTCGTGCCGTAAGCGAGTTTTTTTTTCTCATTGCGTGAACCGTTGTCACCGGTTACAAATTTGAACGTGAAACGATGTCTCCTTAGTCTGACATTACTGAGTGAAAAAAAAAGATTAGGGACGAAAATGGGATTGTGTGAAATAGTGGATGGACTATTAGGTGAATAAACTAAGATGCGGTTTAATTACTACATACCATTGAATTTATAATATTCGGTTGATAGTTTTTCTATGTGTGCAATTTTTATACACAAGCTGAATGGTAATAGCGTTTTCAATAAATATACTCAAATATGCTTTTGTTTGTATGTTTTTCGTGCCTAATGCAAGCGAGTTTTTTTCTGATTGCGTGAACCGTTGTCACTGGTTGCAAATTTGAACGTGAAACGATGTCTCCTTAGTCTGACGTTACTGGCTGAAAAAAAAAGATTAGGGACGAAAATGGGATTGTGTGAAATAGTGGATGGACTATTAGATGAATAAACTAAGATGCGTTTTAATTACTACATAACATTGAATGTATAATATTCGGTTGATAGTTTTTGTATGTGTGCACTTTTTGCACAGAAGTTGAATGGTAGTAGCGTTTTTTATAGATATACTCAAATGTTCGCTACTTTGTATTTTTTTCGTGCCTTTTCGTGCCGTAAGCGAGTTTTTTTTTCTCATTGCGTGAACCATTGTCACCGGTTACAAATTTGAACGTGAAACGATGTCTCCTTAGTCTGACATTACTGGGCGAAAGAAAAAAGATTAGGGACGAAAATGGGATTGTGTGAAATAGTGGATGGACTATTAGATGAATAAACTAAGGTGCGTTTTAATTACTACATAATATTGAATTTATAATATTCGATTGATAGTTTTTCGATGTATGCAATTTTTGTACATATGCCGAATGGTAGTAACGTTTTTTATAGATATACTCAAATGTCCGCTACTTTGTATTTTTTTCGTGCCTTTTCGTGCCGTAAGCGAGTTTTTTTTTCTCATTGCGTGAACCGTTGTCACCGGTTACAAATTTGAACGTGAAACGATGTCTCCTTAGTCTGACATTACTGAGTGAAAAAAAAAGATTAGGGACGAAAATGGGATTGTGTGAAATAGTGGATGGACTATTAGGTGAATAAACTAAGATGCGGTTTAATTACTACATACCATTGAATTTATAATATTCGGTTGATAGTTTTTCTATGTGTGCAATTTTTATACACAAGCTGAATGGTAATAGCGTTTTCAATAAATATACTCAAATATGCTTTTGTTTGTATGTTTTTCGTGCCTAATGCAAGCGAGTTTTTTTCTGATTGCGTGAACCGTTGTCACTGGTTGCAAATTTGAACGTGAAACGATGTCTCCTTAGTCTGACGTTACTGGCTGAAAAAAAAAGATTAGGGACGAAAATGGGATTGTGTGAAATAGTGGATGGACTATTAGATGAATAAACTAAGATGCGTTTTAATTACTACATAACATTGAATGTATAATATTCGGTTGATAGTTTTTGTATGTGTGCACTTTTTGCACAGAAGTTGAATGGTAGTAGCGTTTTTTATAGATATACTCAAATGTTCGCTACTTTGTATTTTTTTCGTGCCTTTTCGTGCCGTAAGCGAGTTTTTTTTCTGATTGCGTGAACCATTGTCACCGGTTACAAATTTGAACGTGAAACGATGTCTCCTTAGTCTGAAATTACTGGGCGAAAGAAAAAAGATTAGGGACGAAAATGGGATTGTGTGAAATAGTGGATGGACTATTAGATGAATAAACTAAGGTGCGTTTTAATTACTACATAATATTGAATTTATAATATTCGATTGATAGTTTTTCGATGTATGCAATTTTTGTACATATGCCGAATGGTAGTAGCGTTTTTTATAGATATACTCAAATGTCTGCTACTTTGTATTTTTTTCGTGCCTTTTCGTGCCGTAAGCGAGTTTTTTTTCTCATTGCGTGAACCGTTGTCACCGGTTACAAATTTGAAGGTGAAACGACGTCTCCTTAGTCTCACATTACTGGGTGAAAAAAAAGATTAAGGACGAAAATGGGATTGTGTGAAATAGTGGATGGACAATTAGGTGAATAAACTAAGATGCGGTTTAATTACTACATACCATTGAATTTATAATATTCGGTTGATAGTTTTTCTATGTGTGCAATTTTTATACACAAGCTGAATGGTAATAGCGTTTTCAATAAATATACTCAAATATGCTTTTGTTTGTATGTTTTTCGTGCCTAATGCAAGCGAGTTTTTTTTCTGATTGCGTGAACCGTTGTCACCGGTTGTAAATTTGAACGTGAAACGATGTCTCCTTAGTCTGACGTTACCGGCTGAAAAAAACGATTAGGGACGAAAGTAGGATTGTGTGAAATAGTGAATGGACTGTTAGATGAACAAACGAAGGTGCGGTTTAATTACTACATAACATTGAATTTATAATATTCGGTTGATAGTTTTTCTATGTGTGCACTTTTTGCACAGAAGTTAAATGGTAGTAGCGTTTTCTATAGATATACTCAAATGTTCGCTACTTTGTATCTTTTTCATGCCTAATGTAAGCGAGTTTTTTTTTCTAATTGCGTGAACCGTTGTCACCGGATATAAATTTGATTTTCTAAACGTGAAACGGTGTCTCCTTAATGTGATGTTACTGGGTGAATATAAAAGATTAGGGACTAAAATGGGGTTGTGTCAATTAGTTGATGGACTATTAGATTAATAAACTAAGGTGCGATTTAATTACTTCATAGAATTGAATTCATAATATATTTGGTTGATAATTTTTCTATGCGTGCAATATTTTTACAATGATCCTCAAAGACATACCGCAAGGTGCAAAATATGCATGTCCTTAGAGCTTTGCAAAGCAATAATATATTTAGCATTATTATTGAGAGAGAAAACACGTAATTATTTTTGGACGATTTATTTTTCCCCTTAATAAAGTATTTTTGAAGACCCTAAACGTCAACTATTTGTGACTATAGAGTCGGAAATTGATCGGTAGTTTTTTATTTGCAGCCATGGAGAGGATCTCATCGTTACACCTTTCGCCCAAATACTCGCCTCTCTTCGCTCGGTCAGAAACAACTTCCTGTCGCTCACGAATGTCCCGACGAACAAGTAAGTAACTATGATATTTTTTCTAAATTAAAATAATTTACGATTTCATTTTAACGTCTTTTTCACTGAAATCAATTAATGGAATATTAAGGATCTGTAACTTTAAATATACATTTGCAGCTAAAAGTTTAATTAGATCATAATTTCAGTACCGTGCATCAAGAAAAAGATCTGAAAAAAAAAATGTTCTTATAATTTAAAAATGACCGTTTTTCGAAAAAATGGTCCAATGATCCTAAAACATTTTATATGCAACATGGAATCATTCTACAGAAATATATCCAAAGTTTGCGACATTTCAACCATCACTCAAAAAAAGAATGAAAATATTCCAATAAATGATGGATTAAGGTTCATATGTATTATATAAGTTCAGTTTTGTAAAACGTATTTATTAATAACTTTTTGACATTTTTATTACTCATAATTAATGATTTTAGTTTTTGAAATAGAGTAAATGTTCTTCAAATTTTTCTCTTTCTGCGATATTCTTAAGTTCTTATCCAATCAAAATAACGATTGTATGTGTTGTGTTGTATTACGAAAGAGATTTTAATGAGTCGTATTTATAACTCTGGCCTCATTACACACTTACATTTTTACGAATTGGGTAAAATGGGAATACCCAGATTATTGCTCGTTATCCGTATTTGTTCCGGCTGTGTATTAATTATCTGTGATATTTACAGATCCCGGAGGAGTAGCGGAGCCCAGGGGAGTAGCACGCCACAGCCTCGTATACTGGCCCCCGGAGGTAATTAGTCCATTTATTGACATTACGTAATAGCTTTTTTTTTTACTTATTAAAGCAACTTCAGCTCGTGTAGGATAAATCCTCTAATCGTGTAAAATTCGTTGAAGAATCTTTAATATGAAAATCCTAGAACGGATTAAAGATCCCTTAATGTAATTTCCCATAAAATGAGATGAATGTTGCCTTGTCCAAATCGCCTCATTATTTTTATCTTCTTCTTTCTTCTTCCTCTGCTTATATGGGCATATCTCACAAACCTTTGACTTTCGTGTAACTCGACTGCGGAATGCAATAGTAATTTACACAGAATGAATTACGCGGGTATCAAACTTTTACTGAGATGTACGAAGCATAATCTACCTGGAAAAAAAATTATTTAATTTTACAATGCACCAATAGACTGATTTATCCTGGTTCAAATGCGGAAATTAACAACGGTTTCGCTTGTAACTCTGATTTTCCCGTCACTTCGTACGGGTGTAGCATTGATATGCACCTTCAGAAAAATAAGAAAAAAATCATGAAATTCTGGTAAGGTACAATGAACATAATGTACCTAATTGTAATCGTCAAACATGTCAGAAAATTAAGCGGTTATCCTGTGAACGTCTGGCACTCGATTTCGATGGTGAACCTGACATCCACCGTTATATGGTGCAGGAATATCAACACAAGCTAATAGAGCCAAATGAATTAGATGCACATAAAGGTAGGATCATCACGGATTGAATTAAGTGAAATTTATGTCGGAGAGTCAATTATTTTGCTCGCAACGTTCTGCGACATGGACTCATATTGCTGCGTGGAAAATAAATGTCAGATTTTTCGCATCGTTATCCGGCCAAACTAGTCAAGTAAAATAATTAAATTCCATCTGAGTACGTTATTCTTATCACGAATTAGATGTGCGCAGATGTGCTTGACCTCTCGACGAGAAACGATTTTTTTCTGGGTCAAAATGTATTCAATTGTCAGGTTCGAGAATATCAGGTTTATAAATTCGCATAATAAATTCAAACTATTATCGTTCCTAAATTATCTAAATTATATTTTGAGTTAGTAGAGTCGTTACCAGTCATACTTTTCATTTTCTGCATACGAATTGAGTAAAATTGAATCAGAAAAATGACCTATTGGAAGAGATAAAACTATGCCTTCAATGGGTCATTTAAAAAAAAAGTTAAATTGAAAGTAAGTTAAACACTTGTAAAACACAATAACACATAGTTCCTACAATGAATTAGCACCAAATAAATGATTTTTAGTTAAAATGATAATATGATTTTTTATGCGAGCACCCTGTACATGATGCTTTGTTATTTAGTACAATATTGCTCTCTAAAGGTCTTAAGATGCGTACAAAAAATTGGCGATCCTGTGCTTCTTAACTAGATTTTTATTCTTTGAGGCCGTGAAAGTGAAAGGTTTATGAGATACGCCCGAAAAACTTAGAAAATCAAATCCATTATTTAAATAAAACTTTAGAAAAACTCGTTTAAGAAGACAGTGCTTACAGAGTCATTTGCATTATTCTCTCTCGAAAATATGGATATTTTGCATTCTAACAGTATAAATTATATGCTGTAATTGGTATTATTAAATTGGTGGTAAAAATCGAGATTTTTTTACAAAAAGCTTACGGAGAAAGCGGTTTTGCTGGGTCAGAAAATTTTTCGTTAATATAGTGACAATAGTAATAAATTATTTGTTTCCCTAGTATAAGAAATTTGTAGCTACGAAATTTTTTTCCTAGTCTAACAAATATTTTATATTGGAATAGCAAGTAGCTTATTTTCACGCTATTTTACCAAAAGATTGGATGGTTGAGCAAAATGGTTTTCTCCGTGTGATTTTTGTGGGATTTCTGTCCCATACAATGTCACATAATCCTGTTTCGTATAAAGTGTCTCTAAAAGTATTTCCTCGAGAAATATCGTGATTTATTAAACAACTAATATTGCAACATCAATAATTTAATAAAATAAAAAATAATCTACATTTTTCTAAAGCAATCCTTCTAATTTCTAATTTACAGAAGAGCCTTACATGAAGCTCGCAGTGGAGACGATGGAGGAGTTGGACTGGTGTTTGGACCAGTTGGAAACCATTCAGACACATCGATCCGTGTCCGACATGGCATCCCTCAAGGTACGTACATTTTATTCCTTACATTTCCTGTTCCACGGTATTATTCTCGATTTTCCACGTCTCTGGTTACCAAAGACATTCGCCTTACGTACTTCACTTGGATAATCGGATAAAAAACCTCAAGAATTTCCTCGAATTCGGAGCTTTGGCTGTTTGACAGATTCATTTTCGGAAAACGAAGAAGTTAAGAGCGGTTAAGGTCCTCGATATCCTTAGAACGTCTTTGAGGAAAGCTATTGAACTTGGGAACTTTTTCCCTCGATAAAATACTCCAAATATGTTGAAATATAATCTCTTAAGGATGAATAGGGCAAGAACGACGTATATACGAGAATCGGGTCAAATGCTTGCGGAATTTATCCGGCTAAACGAATTTCTATGGGGAAACTCTGAAGCTCTGGTCTCGGAAACTCCTGTCCTTACCGCCGGGCATCGTAGTACCTATACTTATCGTACAATTTCTCATCGACCGGTTAGCTGCCCAGGGAAGCAATTGTCCTTGGCTGTTCCCGACTGGCTCGCTGGTAGAAATAATGAGAGACGCGATAACGAAAGAGAGTATAAAGAAAGCGCGTCTGGCGATAAAGCCAAGGAAGCGCCGAAGTTTCCTCCGCAATTAAAGTCAATAAAAATAAAAATGAAGAAAAAAAATGGTACGCCAAGTTTTATGGAAAAATGTAACTCGATTATTCAGTGCGGAGGGAGCGAACGGCTTAGTTCTTGAGTCTTCTAAAAGCTAGCTCAATAATTGACCGAGAAAACCATTTCAGGTAACTCGAGCGCAGATTAAAAAAGGAAATACATGCAAATTTTTTCAATTTATGCTTTATTAAAGAAAGCGCAATGAGTTTGCCTGCATGAAATTTATTTTATCTGCATAAAAAAATCGATTGCAGTTTCATTTAACGTCAAATAGTCGAAATCTTAATTACTTGTGAAATCTATTAAGTGTGATGTGAATAATTAGCAAAAAAGTGAGTAGACCCTACAGCATATTATATTAATTATTAAAGGATTTCAAACGAACCAACTCTTGAAGAATAGTTATAATGCTGTGCATCCTTAGTCGCAATATTCGACAAGATTTCAAGGAACCGTTTAGCCTGAAGCAGTCACGTATTTCTGTAAAGCCGTTGATTGAATAGCAACGAATGAACCGCTGAATAATGCTTCAGCTCTTCTGTACATTAGATTCATTCGTTAGTGGGCAATTAAATTTTATCATTTAACCATTTCTTAAGATAGTTAGAGCACTTTTAACTAGTCAAATGAGCGCTACATCTTAATTCAAAATAATTTACAGTCATTCAAAATAGTGAAGAGCAGTTTGCATTACAACACTCAACAAAACAAATAATCGTACTTTTCAATCATTAAATGATAAAGTTTTCATGAAGGCAGCTTTTCTTCATGTTTTTTCCAACAAAATGGCAATAACTTTTCATTGATTCTAATAGGTCATGGCTTATTCTGTTTATCGAATGTTTCTTGAGCATTTCCAACTTTCCTATACGTTTTGTACATAACACATAAATTTTTAACAAAGGAAGATTAAAGTAAAAAGTTTGCGAATAAGTGGAAAAATATATAATTGATAAAAGTGGCTAAAGAGACGGAATCTACGGAAATTGTATTTATCAGTTTTCAGATAAATTGTTATCCACTATAGTAAATACTGAAAATTTAGCACTCATCATTAAAAAAATGTAACACTTATTTTACTAGTACAAAGTGCTTATCTTAACATGTATAATTGTTTAAACCAGCGAATTAAAATGGAATGCAGTTTGATTGATCTGCACTGCGTCATTCCCATTCAATATGATTCCGTCAAACATTTGGTAGCAGTCTTACTTGGCCCGACGACATTTCGATGTGCCGGTCACGCTTTTATTCGTGTGCGTCACAATGACGCTAAAAGCGATGATTCGCCGTGCAACGGGATTGCCAAGACTTACGAACGTCACGATAATTAACCTGCGCAACATTTCGCAATGTTCTATGCAAATTACCTGAGGGTATATTAGAATATTTGTCTCATGGCATCCGACGTCAGTCATGTGGCCAAAACTGCGGCGAAAACGTGATGCGCGTGCCACTCGTGTTTGCCGGTCTCTGTCAGTTTGAGAAATTATACTCTGGCGAGTCCACTCCAAATATTGAACTTTCTACAGCATCGTACTATCGGTACCAGAGCCAAAAAGCAAAGTTCGCTGCTTCACAGTCTCGAATAATTTAATGCAGTTAAAACGTAAACAGGGAGAACATCTTTCCCGCAACCGAGTTTTTGATCAGTGTTCACCATTTATTTTGAAAAAGGAACTCCAACAAAATATGTCTAGGAACTGAGTGAATTTAAGTTTGTAGAACATATTTTATTTTAAAAAAGGCTCAAACGAATATGTCAAATTGCGACAATAAAAAAAGTGAATTACCGAATATTTTGAATGAACATTTCGATTCATGACACAAGAGAACAAAAAGTTCTTGCTGAAATTGGTGGAGCATCCAAACAAAGTTATTCACATCGGCAGCAAGATATTTGCTGCCAAATAAAAAATTCCGGTGAGCCCCTCAAAAATCCATTTCTTCCGGTATTTTCACATTTTCCCATTGATTTTTTTTCGAACACGTTTGCCTCATGAACAAACAGATCAACAATAAGCACCTCAGTCAAACATTGCATATTTTTAACACCTGCCCTCTACATCAAAATTTTCTAAAACTGCCACTTTTTACATCATGAAAAAAGCTTTTTTATATCATGAAATTGCCTCCCTCAGTCTATCAGGTCCTAGATCTTCCTTTTTGATTTCTCAAGATGGAAAGTTGAATGGTAGTCGAGGAAAAAAATGCCATGCCTATAGCCCTCGGCCCAATCTTTTCTTTGTGCCAACTTCTCCTAAATCAATCTCTTCTTGACGTCATTACAAATTCAGGAATTTTTATTGAAAAATAGTAAATAAACACAAGTCGTTTTCACTTCTGCGACGCAAAGACAGATATTAAATCGGCAATGGAAAAGGAGCCTATACGAATTCAATTCCTCGTACAAAAATCAATCATGCGACGTTTGTTGGCTTAAAGGGAGACGCGTCGTACTCTCTCTATATGATTGTTCCTTATATATATATATATATCTATTCTCCCTCTAGATATATATACATGTATTCACAAATGATAAAAGAAGAACGGTACCCTTTCATGAGTATATTCGCCTGGCGACTTCTCATTTCAAACGCGGGCAACGGTCGTGTTAGGTGCGGTCGGTGCTTGGGGGGTTGTTCATTCAGGAAAATTCAGGTCAGTTGGTCAAGGAATGCACAGAGCGGAATGCTTTGGCTTTGGGGTTGTAGATGAATAAGCAGAAGCGCCAACCACCACGTCACGACCAATGAATTCTCCGAGTCTGTGTCCTGCGTGACATACGAGCCCTCTCCAATTTCTCTATCGCTTCGTATTTTTCCTCCTGCGGCCTTCGATACAACGCCGCGAGCAAACAAGCGTTTTATGTACTGTTTCGCACCCGGTTGTTCAGTTTATCTTGTGTGGGAGGAATCACCGTGACGCGCTTAATCATTGCCACTTCTTTATTACTTTTTTTCTCTTCTTTATCCGATAAAAGAGACACGCTTGATCGTATTGATGATTTGTTATCTTTACTACAGGTTTTTGTCGAGTGCAATATACTCGTCAATATGAGTGTCTTATTTCTATTTAATCAATGCTGCAAGCATAGATCAATAGAAAAATTCGAGGTAAATTTATATTACACCCTCGAGTACTTTGTCCAAGTGCATTCCTGTAATGATGAATATGGCCGATTAATGGAATCTGTTTTTCATTGAGTATCTTGTTTCCTGTGGAAACAAGAGGCATTATCGGTGATAGAAGCTTAAGCAATAAAAAAAACGATGTTCTACATCGGTTTACACTGTGATTCAGCGTGAAAAAAAATTCATCGACTATTAGTGTTTTACTGAGTAATTGCCATGGAATCCCTTGTGACTGTCTCCGATACTGATTATGACTCTTACTAGAAATAAGACTGTAGGTTTTCAGAAATTTATTGTTTATGCTCGGCGCAACTGAATGATCATCGTCTGCACAATTTCCTTCAATATTAAGAGTTATTGTGTATGAAATTTGGTTCTTCATAAGAGAAGGAAGATTTTTCGGACTGTTCAACCTAAAATGGTTTTCTGACTGTTCAATCTAAAATGGTTTTCCGACAGTTCAACCTAAAGACTTTTGTTTGAGAGTTCAACCTACGGACTTATTCCAACAGTTCAACCTACAAATTTTTTACAACAGAATTTAACCCATAGATTTTTTTCCGTCATTTCAACGTATAGCTGTTTTTTTTCAACCATTCAACCTACAGACTTTTTTTACGACAATTCAACCTACAAGCTTTTTTCCGAATGTTCATCCTACACAATGTTTCTGACAATTCGACTTACAGATTTTTTCCGTCAATTCAATCTACAGACTTCTTGCCGATAGTTTGACCTACAAACTTTTTCCCAATAGTACAAACTAAAGGTGTTTTTATTGTGTTTATTTAGATTATATCATTAAGTAACAAAAATCGTATAAAATGCCCGGACAAAAAAAAAGTATTTAGGATAAGCTGTCGAAAAGGAAAGTCTTTATCTTGAATTGTCGAAAAAATGTTTTTGTCACGAAGTGTTAAAAAGGTATGTATGTGCTGAAAGCTAACCAATTTTCGTCAGGGTGTAAGACAATTGTCAGGATCAAATATTTCGTTGTTATTAAAATTAAATAATTTATTACATAAACGACTTTGAAGTAATTTTCTTTAAATTCATTTCCCACACTGAGAGAAATTGAGATGGTCCTGATAACTATTCAGTGATAATTACATTTTATTAGTCCAGGTGACTATTTTCGTAGTTACATTAATAGTAACGTAGTTAATGTAACTACCAAAAATAGTCACATTAACAATAACGTAGTTAATGTAACTACAAAAATAGTCACCTGGACTAATAAAATATAATTATCACTGATTAGTCACCAGTACCATCTTAATTTCTCTCAGTGCAGCGTATAAAGTCTGTCGTCGTTGGAACATTGTTTTTTAAATATTTTTTTGGGTATCGAATTATAGTGTCGATCGTAATAATATCATCAGTTGATTGTGCATTCAACTAGGATTGGCATGTTCGATCAGTAATTAATCGAGTAACGTGCCTCGTACGTGAAGAGCATCAGCGGGCGCCCCAGAGGAGTACCTTGACCTGACTACGTGAGGACGTTCGGGATTTGCGCGACAACCAAACAGCCAACAGCACTTTGCACACGGGCTTTCAAAAACTCGGATGTTTCTCTGCCTCGCGGAAGCAAATTTCGATTTGATCGACCCTCGAGCATCCCGTATATCTGCGGCAAACGAAATCCCGAATAACCGCGGGTCTTCCGAGAATTGCGCGAATTTGTCACTTTGCATCTCTCGTTCTTGGAAAACCCTGTGGATAGAGACGTTGACCGAATAATTGAGGCTCGCACGTTCTTTGGCTAAATCATGGCAACACGAATTGGACAAAAGTTGCAACGTGAAACGAATGATATCCTTTTTCATTTTCGTTTCTATCGGTTTTCAGCAATGGGAGTAGAGCCAAAACCTTGGCTCAATGCATAATAAAACGCATTCTTGTCGCAACCAGCTGCACATTATTCTTATTTTAAGTAGAATTCTTGCATCTTTGAAATGCCTTCCTTTGTTATTTTGGTGAATGTCCTTCATACTAGAATTGGTACCTCAGAATTCATGGTATTTGTTTAGTGGTTTCCCAAATAATTTTACACTCATAACAAGAATCTCACTAATTTCTTTAAAAAATATAACAAATAGAAGTAACGATAAATATGTCCGTTATTTTTATTTCGGATTGTTTTTTAAAATGACATTTTCAAACTTACCGTTAATGAAATCTATGTTTGTATTTATATAATTTTTACCAATGCAGTGGAACACGTAAGAAAAAATATCACTGCAATATTAAATATGGAATAAATAGTAACTTTGGAACGAATAGAAATAAATGTTGTTTCTTAATATAAATGTAAAGATCAATTTCGTTAAAAAGTTTTTGCATTAGAATATGAGGCAGTAGAAATAATTAAAAATTATGCATACGCAAAAAAACATCCTTAAAGTATTTTCAGCTTTCGCATGAATTATTCGCTTGCTTTAGTTTCGCAACAACTCGAGTCTTCATATTTCGTCACCTGAACTTTTGCACTAAATTCAACTAAATATTTAGAGAATATTTTATGTATGAATATGTACCTTTTGGTAGAAGAAGAGTATAAGTAATGTGTGCTGAGCTTGCGGCAAGCATGCATATATTGCAACCGCAGGCAAATGTATATAGAAATAGTTAGTGAAAAACAAATTCAGCGAAGTTTCATGAGAGCATAAAAAAAGTTCTATATCTACTTACTTTACCAGCAGATTCTGCTTCGTTGCGTATATATACTACACATTCCATAACTTGCCAGGATTTTTCTTTGGATTCCAAGTGTTGGTTTATACTCGGAAAGTGAAAAAAGAACGAGTCCTTCACGATGCTACAGTATTTCCTCCTCTTTTTCCACGTTCTCGAGTTTCCTGTATCCCGAGTGCTTGTATACAGTGCTATGAATGTTATTTTGAGATACTAGACAGAAAATTCTCTCGAGACTACAGATTTTCCGCTTTTGTTTCCTGTGTTTCTTTTCCCATTTTTCTTGGTGTCCATCCTTCGCTTAGAAATCACGAGCTCTTTCAACAAGACTTTCCAATACCTTGAGCCGAGATTTATTTCTTGAGGATCTGAAGATATGAATCAATTCTAAACGAAGATACTTTTGTTAAAAAAAAAAAAACGGTGAAAAAAATGTCCTTGATTTAGTAGCAATTTAATTATCATGCATTAAGGCATTTTTCTTTATTAATTATTATTAGAACCATGCCATTTGAAATTTGGGTTCAGTTATTTAATCATTATTCTGATTTAGTAACTTAATCTGAAAATCAAATTGCTATACTTTTACGCGATATTAAACCAATAAAACCATAATATACAAAAAAAATGTGTTATGGATTAAATATCATCCGTTGTTTTTTATTTTAACTAGAGTTGTAAACCCCCATTAATTCATGAGATATAGTTTATAGTACAATTTGCTTTGTAATTATGATTTCATAATAATAATATGTAGTGATTATAAAACAGAGTGTAAACATTTGAATAGTTGAAAAAAATACTAATTTTCGCTTCAATATTGCAAGAAATAGTGGAAAAAATGGAAGAAATAAGTAATGCGTTACTTATTTTTTTCCATTTTTTTCAAAAGGATTACCGTGAATTTTTATTGAAAAATAATAATTTTTGCAGCCATTCCAAAGTTTAATCATCGTATTACAATCGCTACATGTTATTATTGTAAAATCATAATTATAGAGCTGATCGTATTGTTATCATTATTTCTATAAGTATTAGGCATTTACAACTCTGATTTTAACTGCTGATAAAACATATTTGCTACAAACTGGATATTTTTCATAACATCTTTTTGAATTTTTATAAAATAATACTGAAAAAAAATTTGGAAAATTTAGAATTTTTTGAGAATGCCTTATATTCGAAATAAATTTAGATTTATCCACTACATTGTGAGAAAGAAAATTCCTAGGAGTCTACAGATTTCTTTCTCTTATTTCCTGTGTTTCTTATCCCATTTTTTTTGTGTCGATATTTCGTTGAGAACTCTCAAGCTTTCAATGAAGCTTTCCAATCCCTTGAGTCAAGATTTATTTGCTAAAAGTAAAAAAACACAGCATCCAATAGAAGACACTCATTTACAATAAAAAAAATGTAATTTACTTACTAACAATTAATAATGATCAAATCACTTAAATTAAACAATAGATTACCAGGAAAATATGTCATGATTTAAATTTCATCTATTTTCGCATTTTGACTGTCGAAGTAGCAGGTTAATTATAAACACCTATTTCCCAAAAAATATTTTCTAATTGCAATAAAAAAATGAGAGAAATTTGATAAACTTTGGAACTTAATTAATAATGCATTTTACATTTTTATTTCGTGAAATAAAAATACTCATACAAATTGAAACAATACATTTTTGCCCCTATTATCGAAAAATCTTCAATAAAAAAAAATGACCACTGAATAATAAAATACACATAGTACATTTTGCCATTCTGCTTTTGATGCTCGCACCGTTTCTTGAAACAGATTCTAAAGTTTTTGCTGAAAAATCGATGGAAAACTTCGTATCTAAGAGTAGCAGAAAACAAGAATTTTCCAACAACACAACAAGCAATATCGCAAAACTCTATTGCCAAGAGCATCAACGTGTAAAACACGACAGCAACGCTTAACTTATTCAACGAAGCTGTAAATATTTTATGAACCAACAGATGCACAACAATATGAGTCACTTCGTAGTTACTTCATATCGTATAATATTGTGCAATTTGTGCGGTCATAAATGTTCTCGAGAAGGTTGCAAAAAAAAGGGAAAAATCTTCTGTTTTCAGTCTGTCTTTCTTTTCTATCTTACCTTTGTGTTGTGCTAGACGTACCACGTCTTATCGATCGACGCGATATTCGCGACGCGTCGCGGTGATGAATCAAGAGCACTATTGCCTCCAGCGCACTTTCCCTTTTTTTTTTCTTTTCTCCTACGTAGTTGAATTCTGTTCCGTTCACGTGCGACATTCGATCTTTTATTAGCTTTCCAGTCGAAGGATTTAAGATGTTCTCTCGGGATTTTGCACCGATGACTTTATTCCGCAAATGAAAATTCGCACGTGGCATCAATTTGTATTTTCAAATATACATATAATATATTTATCATCAATATTCATGAATAGCTCAACGTCCTCACTATTTTATCGGATTTCCATACCCATTGCACGCATTCCTTTTTTTTTAAGAGTTATGACTGAAGAGCACAGATATTGCAGAAAATCTACCAATTAGATTGCAAAGTACTGTTCTTGACTTTTCGTCTGTAATTTGAAATGTTTTTTTTCTTCTTTTTTCCTTTTATGTAATAAAAATTTAGAATGCAACCCCAATTTTACTGGATGTCTGATGATTTCAAAATATTGTGTCAACATTTTATTAAAAGATATTATCGATATGGAATTTATTATCATTATCGAAGTTGACTACCCTAAGATTAAATTAGCTTTTAACAAAAAAAAAAAAAAACATAACAGCTTCTCGAATAAAAAAATCTCCAAATTGTCAAACTGTGCACACATTCGGAGCGAAATAAAATAAGTAACTCCAGTAATTCGGTCTATTTTTCAAGAACCACCATTTTCCAGACAAGCTTGGCGAGGCGGCTTAAAAAAAAGACCTGTTGGGTATAACTTACCCTATAAAAATATTACCAGATTGTCAAGCTGTGCACAATTTCGTATCTGAATAGAATAAATGAATCCTGTATAAATTGCTAAATTTTTTCATGAATTAGCATTTTCCCAGAAAATGAGCGACTTCAATTAGCAATTAGGAATCAACAAAATAGGACCAAAAGCTACCGTCTGGAATAAAGGCCTCAATCAGCGTTGAAGGAATCACAAAATGTTTTGCTGCCTACATGGACGCAAGGGCTTTTCTTGCTTGCAAGGACATTGCTTGTTACCTTGTTGCATGTGTATGGAATAAGCAAGGGAACATTTTGCCTCCTATGACATCGCCCACTCGTATAGTAAACGACGTACAAATGGTACAGATCAGAAGGAGACAGAATTATGCCAATAACTAGTGAATAGCTGAGTAAATTGAATGGCCAATCATTGTACCATTTGTCCATCTGTTGGGACAGCAATGGAGGCGGAGCAAATTTCCGTCCGCCGGCAATCTGATTGACGGCGAAGCACGTATTCTGCGACGTTGACCTCTCGACGTGATTTCATACATTCACATCACGTGTGGGCAGACCCTTCGTCTAAGATAGACTCAGTTGGTTAGGGGGTAAAAGCGGCTAGTAAACGATTGAAATAGCCTATATAACGAGCATCGTTGCAAATATTGAATGTGGTGAACGTATTCAAAGCCACGTGTAGCAAGCGAGTTCAATTTAAGCTCTCTACCTCCACTTTTCAGAGCTGCAGTTTATGAACATAACATTGATATCAATATAAAAGGGTAATACTTTTGATATATGCAAATGTACGTCCACTACTTCAATAAATGAGCGCTTTAGAAGTTATCAAAAGGTTTATAACTTCAAAATTGGTAGACATGACAAATTCTCGATTCATACATTTTTATAGTAATTTATAAGTTCGACACAAAAAGAAACATTGAATAAAATTTTAAAAGATCTTCATTGATTAATGACATTCTTTTTTTCTTAAAATCGTGGGATAAAAATTTGGCAGATGGGGAAATTCTGACTTAGACAAGTGTATGAATATGGTTGAAAATAGTAAATGTGATGAACGTATTCAAAACGACGCGCAGTAGACGAGTTCGATTTAAACTCTTTAGGCTAACTTTTCAACTTCATGAGCATAATATTGATATTAAGGAGGTTGGAGCGCTCCACATTAGTCAAATCAGTGCTAAATTTTTAAAAGCGTTTCTACAATTTCAGATGGTTTAATAATCTGTTCCAAGGTGTTAATCACATAGCAGCATTAGTTCTTGATATTGAAATACATTCACAGCTTCCATATGAATAGTAAATCGATCAATATCTCCAAATTTCCGATGTCATGTTTTTAAATCCAGTTTTGTAAAAGGGTAAACCGTAATATCAGTCCGATTATGACGAAACATAGCTCATTTTGATCAGTGGAAGATCCTTAATCGATTGACCGTCCGGTATTTCTATAGTATCAGGCGTTCAAAAGTTACAGCCATTTGTATACTTGATGTTAGGTTATGATAGGATAAACAAACGGTTGAATCTTTTGAACTACTAATACGATTTAAAAAAATAGACGGCTAATCGATAGAATATCTTTTAGTAAACAAAATGAGCTATTGGTCGTCATAATCGGATTGATATTGTGGTTTACCCTTTTAAAAAACTGGATGAAAAAACATAACATCGGAAATTTGCAGATATTAATCGATTTATTGATGATATCACAGCTGTGAATGTATTTAAATATCAAGAACTAATGCTGCTATGTGATTAACACCTTGGAACAGATTATTAAACCATCTGAAATTTTAGAACTGCTTTTAAAAATTTAGCACTGATTTGACTAGTGTGGAGCGCTCCAACCTCCTTAACATAAAAAGTTAATACGATTGCCATAAGCACGTCCACAGATTGATACATTTTTTTGAGAACATGTTATATATATCGTTGAAAAGAAAACGTACACAGAAAATCTTGATTTTTTTTTACCTTCTTTGGTTAGCAATGTTACATATATATTTTTAAATCGTAGAATAAAAATAATATTGTATTTGATAAACGTAGTCAAAGCCACGTGCTGCAGCCAAATTCAATTTAAGCGGTTTGCTTCCACTTTTCCGAGCTGCAGTTCATGAGCATATCGCTGATATCGATATAAAGAGAAAATACTTTTATCATAGGCAAACGTACTTTCTCCATTTCAACAAGCTCGGTCTGTATTTTTCTTGCACAGATGAATAATCCGTTTTCAGTGCTACGAGAAAAGTTATAAATAATTGGCGTCCCATGTTGTGCTGCTATGCATGAATTTTTTTAAAAAACTAATTTGGTAAAAACTAAATTGAATAAGTTGATTCACGCTTTTTATAGATTCACAGTAAAAGCCAAACAAATTTTTTTGGTACGTTCAAGAAAAATTTGTTGTCCATAAATGGCGACAAAAACTTTTTGTTAATGTTACAAGAACATTTTGGGTAATTTCTGGATTAACAAAATATTTCTGCTCTTTTTTTGTGAATCTAGAAATTGAAAAAAAAAAAAAAAATTCTGTGGTAATTTTTTAAGGAATATCTTTTTGATGAATGCAAAAACTTTTTTATTTTTGTATTCACTGTTTGTGTGCAGCAAGAATATAAGGTATTTACGCTTTAGGAGAAGCAGCATTTTTTCAAAACATTTTTTTAAATTTTATTTAGAAAAATAAAACGCTTTTTCAGATAGAAATTAAGAAAAGCAGTTTCTTGAAAGGGCTATTTTTACAACACTTGAATTCAGAAAAATATTACATTTAAAAAAAATGCACATTTGATTACACTGTTAAAAAAAAATGAAATTTACAACACACATATTGGAAATTACTATTCAAGCGTATATTCAATTCACAAACTTTGTGCAGTAAATGCGAATTAATATACATTGTGTTGTAAATTTCCAACTAACCCGTAATTTTACTATATGTATAGTAAATTTACAACACACGGCGGTAATTTTAGTATCAGTGTAGTAACATTACAACACATGGAGATAATTTTAGTATAGGTATAGTAAATTTACAACACGAACATTGAAATTTACAACGCAATGTATATTAAATTCACAAACTTTATGTAGTAAATGAGAATTAACATACATTGTGTTGTAAATTTCCAAATAACCGGTAATTTTACTATACGTATAGTAAATTTACAACACACGGCTGTAATTTTAGTATCGGTATAGAAACATTACAACACACAGCTTTGAATTTTTAAACAAATATTTAGAGGTCGCGCAAGTCATGTTTGTACTGAAAAATCATTTTTTCACAAAATTATTATTTTTCCACTCAAATTCTTTAAGCTTTCCAAAGTTTTTTTTCATGCGTTATATCCAATAGGATCATCTGCATTGTGAATAATTTCAACAATTGTATTGAAAAAGTAAGAACGCCCTTTGTGAATTCAAGTTTCAGTATTTTAGAAATACAATATGACGTTGGAGTTCACAAATCTTCTGGAGGATAGTCATAAATGAATGACAATTTTTTGTAATTTCTGCACGGAACTTAAACTTTACAAAAAACAGTGGTTGAAATTTGTTATACTTTTAGTGAAACGTATGGACGCAATTTTTTGTATTCGTGTTCTGCTACTGTAATAGAAGTTGATATTACGCTGTTGAAAATATCAATAATAGTAAAAAATTAATATCTGACGATAGGCGCAGGTTTTATGAAGTTTACATGTAACATTGATGTAGGTATTAAAATCAATAAATAGAATGGTAACAGCAGGACTCGAACCGGCAACCTAACGATTATGAGTAGGGCGCGTTATGCATTATGTCCACTTGAAAATATTTCCGTACACACTTCACGCTCTGACTGCAATCAATTGAACATTTTAATATGTCAATGATAAGTACTGTTAAGAGAATAATACTTGTATAACTCTTATACGGTTTTATATCCAAAACTACTAAATCGTTGATAGCGTAGTTGGTAGCGTGCGTGCGTTGTTAGGTATTTAGATAGGTAGGTCGTAGGTTTAAACCCCGGGGTAGGCGAAAAATTTTCTTTGGCGAAAACCAATACCAATGATTTCTAATGACATAATATGTCTGAAAAAATAATGCCCGAGTAATAATTCTAATTTTTTTAAAATTGTTTTTAAGCCCATTTTAAATTTACAACACAGATGTTGTAAATTTACAACACATGTGCATGAAGTTTTTTTTACCAAAACCGTTTATGAAATTTCAACTGCGACGTTGAGTTTTACAAAACAGATGTGTTGTAAAATTACAATACAGGAACGGTAAATTTGATATACCATTGTTGTAAAATTCAACGTCGCAGTTGAAATTCCATAAACGGTTTTGGTAAAAAAAACTTCATACACATGTGTTGTAAATTTACAACAAATTTTTTTAACATTGTAGATACGACGGTTAATTGAATATTTTTTAAACTTCAAATTCTCGACATAACAATTTCTTCGATGCAGAAATGCTGTTATTTATTTAATAACTTGAATGTGTATATCCATTTCCTATTTTTTACATTTCTATTCATAATCGCCTACGCTCCTCAGACGGAACAAAAATAATACGACCGAGTGCTCTACATGCATTTGTTTTGGCGTGGGCGTTATGGATTTCGTTGAAATCCACCAGTTCTCTTGTCCATTGAGTTCTGATGTTTGATTGTACGGTAATTCCCGCCATTCACAAAATTGGTCCAGCTAAATGTCAGAGGAATAAAACAGGGAATTCACATACAGATTATATTTGCTCATATTGGATAACATGCATTGGAAGATGCGGCAAATATCTATAATTGGAGAACTGAAGCTTGTTTTTATTCTCTCGTTAATATATATACATTTACATTAATACAGTGTTGACAAATAAAACGAAAAACGTAATAACAAAAGAATGTCAGAAGGACAACAAATTTTTTTGCTTTTAAAATGGAAGTCAAAAGCTATCCTTTTTATCTACCGACATTTCCATTACTATTTCTTTTGTCAAAAGACTAAAAAAAATAACTTCTTATATTTTTAGTACTCAGGCCAAGCTTAAAACATCGTAAATATTTAAACGCAAATTAAAAAAAAATAGCTTAAGGACTTGAATATATTGGTGATTTCTGTCTAAGTAGAAATTAAATCAAGATTTTTTTTAGAAAACTAAGAAACTTGCTGTTTAAAAAACAACTAAAGTAAAAAACTTACTATTCAAAGAAAACTAAACTGAAAAGCTGACTGTTTTAAAAAGCCGAAACTATCAAAATTAAAAAATTCTATGTGTAATTAAACTTAACACTTTTGTACTTACGTGTGTGCTGTTTAGTTTTTAGTGTGGCGCGACGTTCAGTCGCAAAGATTATTGATTCCGAAAATAAAGACACGCGCGTCGTGCACATTTGGTTGTGGAAGTACGGTTTGCGGACAAAATTTGCACACCCGTTACCGGGAGCCTGCAAATCACTGAAAACTTCAATAAGCTGGCAGCTCGTAATCAGTTTCCACGGGCAACGCGTAGCCGACTAAAATACTTCCGTGAAAGATATTCGCGAGGAATTCAATACAATATAAATTCTCTTTACATACAATAAAGTTATGAAATCCTTGAAAATGCGTTTCAATTCAGTATAAGTACCAAGAATTGCAGAATATTTAGATTTATCCTTATTGGCATAAAATAATAGATAACACAATAATATCGGCTTAAGTAAATTCCACAAGAAATATGCTTAGTTGTAATTGAAATTTCTATTTTAGCATACAGAAAAATATAGTGATAGTCCTAACAACTATTTGTGACAACAATTAATATTTTCACTCTGCAACTATTTATGTAGTATAATTATTTTATTGGTAATTGCTAGAGTATTGATAAATACGTCTAAAAGTACTGAATCGATGTTGTTTTTTCAATTATTTGTCGCAGCTTTTTTTTGTCGTAAATAAAATGCATTGTACATATTTTATAAAACTTATAATAAGCACACTATTTTTCATTTTACAGAAATATATTTAATTTCTAATGATTTTATAATTTCATTGTAATATTTAAGGTCCAACATTTTTATAATTTAATGAAAATATTTAATTACTAAATAAATATTTTGATTTAGACATATTTTGACATTCGATAAATGATCAACTGATCTACTAATTGAACATAACGATTATGCGTGTCACTGGCTCTGAACTCAAGTTCTGGTATGCGTGATGATCATCTGTGATCCGCGTGATATATTTCCCAACAAACGTTCTCGTTGCGTACGCATTCTATATAAATTCAACCCTTGGACTCTCCATGAAAGAGAGATCAATAGTTTGAGCGAAAGCATCTTGTGGTTCTGCGAACTCTTGTGATTGATACTTATTAAATTGGTTGACAATCAAGGAGCAGCTTGGTAAATTAACACGTGAAGACCACGACCAAGATGCTGCATCATAGTTATGAATAGCATGAGGGCTCGATGACCCATCAATATTTCATCTTTAGAATGCGTATTTACACATTGTTGTGAGATTTAAAATGTATTTTTTCCGTTTTGAAATATTCACCGGCTTGTGAACCTCCATTATTTTATTTCATAAGAAATTATTGCCCTTACACACGGAAAAAAGGCTTGATTGGAACAACCAAGTGCTTTGGTTATATATGCGCCAGACAATTAATTGGTTAGACCAACCAAGTTACTTGTTAGGCTACCAATTTCTTGGTTGGACTAACCAAGTCACTTGGTAAGCTAACCAAGTGACTTGGTTAGACCAACCAAGAAATAACAAACAGCCTAACAAATAACTTGGTTGGTCTAACCAATTAATTGTCTGGCGCATATACAACCAAGGCACTTGGTTGTTCCAACCAAGCCTTTTTTTCCGTGCAGTTTTTATTGCTTCCTCATAGAGGAAGCTTTGTTTTCATGAAAATTTTTTTTTTTCGAGATTTTCATGCCATATGCTTAGAATTGTCCAAAACGTCGAAAAAAGTGGTTTAGAAAAGATGTCCGTGTGTATGTATGTGTGTGTGTCCTGGGCTTCGAAAATTCGATGAACTATTACTCACTAACCGTTCGAGCGATACGGCTCAAATTTGGCACGCAAGTGGAGTAGTTATCCCGCTTTGAATGTTGAGATTTTTGAAAAAATAAAATCAGCCATTTTGATTTTATGGCACTTTTAATTTTTTGAAAAAAGAGCCTGGTCGCTCTAACTTTCATAAAAATTAGAAGATTTTGATAAATAGTTGTTTATAGATAAATATACATTCAATGTTGTTTGGCATTGCATTTGGGCGAAATCGGTAAAGCGGTTCAGATTTTATAGATGTTTGAATTTTTCGAAAAAAATCATTTTTTTTTATAAATCACGTCGAATTTCACCAATTTAACTGAAATGTTTTACAGACGAAAAGGAACATGCAGCTATGCCACGTACCAAATTTGACGATGATCGGTAAAGTGGTTCAGATTTTACGACATTTTGAAATTTACAAAAAAAAAAGACGATTTTCGCTCTAGCATCAGCAAAAGTTGATAATGCGAGACAAAAGTTTGTACTCAATGAAAATAAGAATGTAAAGTAGAATTTTTATTTTAAAAAATTTATAATGACCGCTTGTCCCAAAATACAATTGCTCATAACTCTCGAACGGCGTGACGAATCGAGATGAAAATTTACACATCAAGGAAGCAAAATTGAATTACGTACTTCCTCATAGAGGTAGCTTTGTAAAAAGCCAAAAAAAATGAGGAAGCAATATGCAAGGTTCTACTTTGCATGCTTGTTTTTTGCCACAATCATCTGTAGCTTTTATACAAAAGTATACAAATAAAAAATAAATGAAAAAATATATTTTTGAAATAATAAATATCACCGATTTTTTTTCTTGAAAAATGTGTACATGTAATTAATGGATTGGAAAACCAATGTAGAACAAAATAAAAATTTATTTGCCCAATTCGTTTTTGGATTTCATAAAAAAGAATTTTGTTGTTATTAATAAAAGTCAGTATTTTTGTTTCAGCAATTTATAATAGTAAAATGATAATTATGGAAGTTTTTTATTTTGAAAAAGAAATAAAGTTCACAACTCTGACCTACGATAGGTGAAGGAATTTGAGATTAAAAAAAACAGAGTAGGTATGCAAAGTCACCGTGAGAAAAAAAAAATGAATGCTTTCGTGCCAGTCCTAAATTTTCCACAGTTAAGGCATTATTTGCTCTCGAAATTTGATGTGTAACTCGTTGATCCCTCGGTCAACGATGAACGACAGAACATATATGCTCAATGGTGGTGGTTTCTCCTGGTGGCTCTGGGCATGTAGTTACGAATCGATGGCAGCTTTAATCCGGTGAAACAATATTTACACTGAGGACGGAGGCCACCGTTAATTTACGTTTTTCGAGAGTCGTTCATTTGTTGCCATTGGGCGGAGTTTTATATTTTTGTTGTGTGCAACTCTGCAACGTCGCTTTATACAAAGTTTGAATCCGAAGAGATTTATGCACATTCCAATTCCTAACTAGAACGAAGAGATCAGCCAAATACAAATCTCTAGAGATCAGAACACATAGTTTCCACCCGAAGTTAGGGATTAAACAACTTGTAGTTAAAATGTTGTTGTGGAGACTCTCCAGGAAGTTGTGAACGTGAAACGGAAGTAACATGTATATAGATATTAGAAAGAAGAGTCAAGTCTAGAATCTACGCGTGCAGGCCAGTGGAAATGCCCAAAGTTGCAGAAAAATATAAACACCTGTGAACCTAACTTCGAGTTCGTGGTGATTATCACAGGGTCGATAACTGGAGAGCTAAGGCTTCGTTCTGGAAGCCTTCGATCTTTCAGTTAATGGATATGCTTCGCTTTGTCAGTCATGGACGCGGACTCAGTCGTACTGATCCAAGTTTTGTCATCAACTATGAATACATTTTAGTGGAACATGTGGTATTATTTAACATACAAATATAGTTGCAACTATAAAGAATATTACTACATACAAATATAGTTGCAACTATAAAGAATAGTTGCAACTCATAAAACTTTTTTACAGTTGGCGCAACGATAAAAATATATTTGCAACTATTACATATACTTACGACTATTTAATAGTTGTCATAATTATTTAAATATACTTGCAACTATTTAATAGTTTCCATAACTATTATATAGTACATGATATAGTAGCAACGATTTTTAGTTGTCGAAACTATAAAAATATATTTCAAACTATTACATAGTTGTCATAACCATTAAAATATACTTGCAAATATTTAATAGTATCCATAACTATAATAATATAGTAGCAACTATTTATAGTTGCCGAAATTATAAAAATATATTTCAAACTATTACATAGTTGCCATAACCATTAAAATATACTTGCAAATATTTAATAGTTTCCATAACTATAACAATATAGTAGCAACGATTTTTAGTTGTCGAAACTATAAAAATATATTTCAAACTATTACATAGTTGTCATAACCATTAAAATATACTTGCAAATATTTAATAGTTTCCATAACTATAACAATATAGTAGCAACTATTTAGTATTTGCCATAACGATAAAAATATAATTGCGTAATTATAAAAATGTACTTGCAACTGTGTAATAGTTTCCATAAGTATAAAAAAATTGCCACCAAAAATAGTAGCGATAGACTTGAAATGAATAATTGTCATTTTACAGTTGCCAGAGATTTTTCTGAGTACAGTTATTATCAAATGTGACTTAGGTTAGGCAATACGTATAGCTTCCTATCGAACTGAATTTGAATAATTCACCCTTCGGCTTCAGTACCTCGGCTATATCATCTTCAAGCCGTGCCGTATTTGATACCCCACGTATGAAACCGTTTTTGCACTTCATGATTGGATTTCCGTCCGAACTTTATTCTGCATCCCCCTAGGGAATTGCAAGAAAGTTCAACTCCCTTCCGTGCATATATGCAAGACCGTAATGCGAAACTTCAACTTTTCCCAAGTACTTATGAGATCTTCGTATTTCCCTATTTCCGTATATATTTTCAAAATATTATCATAAAAACCGAAGATCCAATTTCAGGTACGCGGATAATAAAATATCGGAAATTAAACGACGTCGATTCATAGAGATATATGGGCTTTTCTACAGAACCTTTGACTTTTGTGAACTCGATTATTAATTAACGTTTATCGGTTCACCAGTCGGTGCACTGAGAGAAAACTACGGTATTAGTAACTATAAAGTGACAACTATTCATTTTTAGGTCGTACGACCAATTTTTTAATAGCTGCCACAACTATCAAATCGTTACTATAACTACCAAATAATTACCATAACTATTTTCACAGTCATCGTAACTATGAAAATAGTTGCACGAAATAAAAATTAATAGTTGTCATTTTATAGTTTACTATACTACTACGATTTCTCTGAGTGTGGGGTATGTCTATTCAAGTTATAGGTGATGGCAATGATCTCAGGCACCATTTTATACCGTTCTACAGCATTCCTCTTAATACCACCATACACTGTCAGAAAAGACTGAAAGTTTTTATTCATAAACTCGTCATCGAAATTTGTATATACAATTGTGGTATAAAATTCATGTACTTTTCCAGTAAAATTAAAGCACATTATTAAAATTCAAGCACTTTTACTGTCAAATTAAAGTAAATTATTGAATGTGCTGTACCATACATTAATTTTACATTACACTTGTATACTAAATTTAATATGCTAGTTTATGAATAAAAACTTCCAATAAAAGTACACTAAATTTCAAGTAGATTTTTTTACAGTGTACAATTAAAGACGTATATTGTCCTCTCCAGCACAGGAATATCACATACACTGTTAGAAATTTTTGTATGAAAATTAATATAAAGTATTGGAAGTTTTTTTGCGGATACGCGTATATTAAATTTAATACACAAATGTTAATTAATATACAAAAAAAATGTTGTGAAATTAATATACAGTATACTAAATACTTCATAAAACTTGTGTTTATAATATAATTATTGGAATTTTACGACATATCTGTATATTAAAGGAAATTTAATATACTGTATCTGAAACAGAACTTCCAATACATATATTAATTTTCAAAATATTTTAAGCAGTGTACTTCTTCCAATATTACACGTAGATGGAGAAGTAGGCAACAGCAAAATAATTGTTCATCGATTTTTATATCGTAGGGAAGCACACACAATCTATTCTGCACTTGAGGATATCCGTGCGACGAGGTAACCATATCGAAATCCTCTTTGAATCGTAGAATAGCTATGTGTGTCACCTTCACTCTATTGCATGTCCAGTGAATCATCTAATTGACACAGCGTTTATTAGGCAAATTTCCGTAAAGTACACTTCAATTAAGTTTTCAAGAACATGTGCCACTTGCAAAATTGAAGATCAGAATGAATTTTGATGGGGTTAATCTCGTGGAAATCGAAAAAAAGTTATACGTACAGGAAATATGTCACCTCCAAAATTAATTTGATTTAAATGCAAAATAAATGATTGATCGTTTAGCTAGTCGACCTGAACTAGTTTCAGGTTTACAGGACCATAGTTTTCGGAGTCCAGGTCGACGGAACCATAGTTTTCGGAGTCCACGTCGACGGGACCATAGTTTTCGGAGTTCAGACTTACTGTTGTTTATGTGAATTAAAAAAAAATGATTACTCAAGTGAAACCCCTTAATAAAGTGGAACGGAGACGTCTATACCGTGTTCTGAGAATTATTTAAGATTGTTTCCTAGCGAAGGAAGTTAATATCCAACTGGAAGAAATAAGACTTTAAATTTTCAGATCGCAGGATTTTTTTCTATCAAGGGCAACGTCTAGATGCATGAACGACATTCAATACTATTTCAAGACAGTATTAAGTATCTGTGCAAAAATCGGCAACACTGTGTCTGCTTTTTTTTCGTTATGCAATGATGACTGAAAGTTAAAAGTTCTGTAGAAAAGCCCATATATTCAGAGAAAAAAACAACCGTTATACACGGAAAAGAAATGAGTTGACACAACCAATCGATTATTCTATTTCCCTAGCTACTCAAATCGTAATACCGAAGATTCGAATGATAATACCGACGATTCCAATGGTAGTTCCAACCATTCGAGTGGTAGTCCCCACGATTGGATTAGTTAGGTTAACTAATCCAATCGTGGGGATTTAGGGAAGTTAGGTTAACTAATCCAATCGAGAACTAATTGTGAATAGTTGAGGTTACTATTCGATATGGTTGAGTCAACTAATTTTTTAGACATTGTGTACAGCAAATCGAAAACGTAGTTACCACAACCAAACATTTCTTACCGTGCATGTGATAACAAAGTCTTGCAGGAAGCAGGAAGACAAAATCCAAGCAGCCCTTGTACGAATGTCCACAGGTAAACACGAGGCGTGCCTCGTGGCGACGCGTATCTCCCAATATCGTGAAGGATCATTAAATTCAATTCCAACAAAAACGTGAGGAAGGATTTGTTTTAGATTCGCTATCAGCTCCGACATAATCGACAAAAATATTATCTTCTTCAACGTCATTCATAATTCTGTATTTATTTTGGATACATTCAAGGCACAGACGATAATCCAATCAGATACAGGGATTTCCACGTGTGACTGATTACAATTATCTAGAGTGCGAACGTGATTTCAATCCTCGACGGACTGTATGACTGCATAAATCGATTTATTTTTTATCAGTAAATTCGTTGATACCCTGAACGAATAAATTATCAGCGGGTGGCTATCGGGTATCAGACCAACCGTTTTCCACGAATTCTCATCACCTTATTGATATTTTGCTGAGGGATTTAAAAAAAATTATCTCAAGTCGTTGATCTTTCGCTAATATAACAAAATAATCTATCTGCCAAGGCTATTAATATCGATGACGTCTTATCCATTTCGACTTAATTCTTCTACTATCAGGTTAAATGTAATTAGGAAGGATAATTAAGATACCGTCATAAGCTGACAAAGGCGAACAAAAGCTCATAGAATGAGATTTCACGTTCATATTAGGTTCTAGAAACTAAAAGGAAGTATGTTGTCTCGACGTTAAAATTAGCCGTCATATATTGAGTGTTAACAAAAGGACGCTCTAAACAATGCTGTAGGAATTTACTTTTGCATATTAAAAAAGCGCTAGCAATCTTCTGTATGCAATATTTTCATAAACTATTTTTTAAAGAAAATGGAGACTAAATTTTTTTAGTAAATATATACACCAACGTTTTTAATAACTATTGAGTCGAATAAATGTATCTATTCAGCTGCAAAACAAAATTTGGCAACTTTAAAAAATATAATATTTTTACTTCCAAAAAGAACATGAAGTTTCGTTTCCATTCGAGTCTTTTTCTTTGTTTGTATTGATTCAGATTTCAAGCATTGGGTTTAAGAAAAATTAAGAATTTAAAGAAAGGTTTGAATAACAATTAAGATTTCAAGGAAAGACTTTAAGGAAAGCCATTAAGAAAATTGAAAATTAAAAAAAAAACTTCAAGAAAAATTAAGATTTTAAGAGAAGACTTTCAGAAAAATCTGCATTTTAGTTTCTCCTCTTCTACTCTTAGAAGAAAAAAAAGTCATGAACATCGTCACGTCAAAAAGACTTTTTGACTAATGCTGGCGGAATTCCAGTTTCCATGTCATTTTTGATTCGCGAGTATTTCCATGCACAATTCCTATAGTTTTTTTTTCAAATGAAACACAAGCACTCAGGTGTGGATTTAGAGTCGGGTGAGTCGGGACAACAACGGTGGCTGACGTAGAACGTCGGCGCAAAATTGTCGCCAAGGTCGGTGTAACGTTGACATTCTGTCAAAATGATAACAATGGCAGGACGTTTTATCCAGACCTTGTATCAGTACTGGACGGGAACAAGCAAATGACGTTTCGATACTGGCTTATGCAGTGAAAAATAGGGTGTTAAATTCAACACCACTGTATAGTCCCAATAGGTCCATTACTATGCTGTTAAATTTACACAGACAAAATGTCCGATAACATAGAAAAGTGCTAGCAATAACACTTTTTTTGTTAATTCACCGATTGCAGAGGAGAGAATTATCTAAGGCACTTTTTTGTGTTGTTGGAATTTTTTTTCTGTGTAAACTTTACACCATAGTAATGGATCTATTGGGATTACACGATGGTGCTAAATTTTTTGGAACTGTTTCATTAAAGTTTAATGCATTAAATAATTGAAGTGGAGCGGAGTCGGGAACCGAATGCACCGAGAGAAAAGATTTCATTGACGCCAAAGAAATGGGTGGATTGATTTTTTTTCATCGATTTCAATGAAATAGTGCATTTGAATTTTAAAGAGAACATTTCATTGCCTGTAGATAAAGATTTACTTAGTGAGCATATAATAAAGAAACAGTTTTATTGATTTAAAGAAACGTTTTCATTGGTTCAAAGAAACGTTTTCATTGATTTCTCTCTCGCAGCTAACCTCACTTTTTTTGTTTTCCAGTTCTCCCGAACGAACGGCTTCGAGTTTCGAGAAGCCAGAAGCTTAGCCTATTTCTGCCGTACTTTCTTACATACTCACGAAATTTTAGCTTTATCTGCCGCGTACTTCAGGAAAAAATAGTTTTCGAAATTTTGAGCTGGTAAGAAGAAGGTTTCATTGAATCAGAGACGATATCTTTGAAGTCAATGAAAAAGGTTCATTGGTTTAAAGAAATGTTTCTTCGAATCAATGTCACTAATTTTCATTGAGTTGGAGATCATTTAAAGAAAAGATAGTATTGGAATTCAAGTATTTCATTTCATTGGCGAAGATTTCCGTGAATCAATGAAACTTTTTCTCTCGGTGTGTGAGCTGCCGACTTGTTGCCAACTTACCGCCGACTGTCGGGTGTCCTCTGCTTGTCGGCCATTTTTAAAAGAATTTTGCGCCTTTCTAAAGAAAAATAATCTGATCTTCTGATAACTCAATGACAACTTTTCTCCCATTCAATTGAATGTCTGCCTTTTTTGTGATGATTAAGATTTGAGGAAAAGTCTTAGTCGGCATATATGTTGGGTTTTCCCGACGGTAACAAGATTGAATGTCATGAACATCGTCTTTATAAGGTTGTGTGGGAGTGTAATACTTTATCAATGCGGATCTATATGCTTACTCCGTCTATTCCCAGACCTCGTTAGTCGAGACACCGATAATGATGAGTCGCGTGGTCGGTACACGTGCCCGTCAGTCGGGCTTAAGACTCTCCAACGCAATTGTTCCAAAATCGTGATTCCTCTTAAATGGCCACAAATGAACAATAGGACTATGCTAATAAATTTAGTAACTATTGTACAAGATTCAAGCTTATAAAATCTAAATTGAGATCATCTACAATCTTGACAAGTTTGCTTCTTTAAGTGCGCATATTTTTAAACGTCGATGATAAGATACATTGCCAAAACAAAAGCATTTGTCTATTTTCGAGATTAATGGCCGTCAGTCGCGCTTAAGACTCACCAACAAAATTGTTCCAAAATCGTGATTCCTCTTAAATGGCCACAAATGAACAATAGGACTATGCTAATAAATTTAGTAACTATTGTACAAGATTCAAGCTTAGAAAATCTAAATTGAGATCATCTACAATCTTGACAAGTCTACTTCTTTAAGTGTGCATATTTTTAAACGTCTATGATAAAATACATTGCCAGAACAAAAGTATTTGTCCATTTTCGAGATTAATGGCCGCGAAACAAAGCGTATTGATTCTGATGCTTTGGCGCCATTTTATTTCCGCGGAAACATAAATAGTGAGCAGGTTTGTCTGCAATACTTCCGTCGATAATTTGATGAATCGATTATCTTGTTCATGCTTCTGCATTATTAATGATTATTGGTTACGCGATGCAGTGATTGGCACATCAAACATATTGGACGGAAAGAGATCTAAATTTAAGATGTGTTCAACTGTTAATCAGTGTTTTCCACCTATAACTCATTCATTGTCTCTGTGGAACATCCGAGATTTTAATATTTTCTTGTTTCACATTCTTATCTGTTGGTCTTGTGATGAAAGAAAAAGGAGAATACACCAAGACAGAAAGAACCAACAGTTACTTATCTCACTTTCCCGCGAGAGATATTCTTCATACTCCTTTTGTTTTCTTCTCTATTATTCCGATATTCACGAAACTGGGTGAAGGTTGCTCGCTGAACTGACATTCTTGACTTATAGCCACTCCACTGCTTTCTCGGAGCCTCAACGGTATCGTCTTCTCTTCTTATTGTCTTATCAACAGATTTCAATAATTGGTAACGTCTCAGAAATCCAGAAGCGAAAAGAATGAAATTCATTACATCTTGATATGTTAATTAGTGCTCTGAACTGTATTGTGGACATCAAACACATGCACTTGGTTAAATACAACAATGAATGAAGGACAGATTTTCATGCGCCATAAGAATATTTGACAATTTAGATTATCCTGTATTTTTTATTTTACTATTTTTTGCTATCTATCATGGTTCGTTATAAAAATTGAATGACTGATGTCGGTGCTTTTGTGGTGTATTAAGTTACTGAAACTGAACACGGGTGAAATTTTACACGACAATGTTCTACACAAGTAAACATATATACAAGCGAAACTACATGGGGAAAAATCAACACGGCGATATTCAACACAAATAAACCTGTACATAGTAAAAAAAACATCAAATTAATATATACAAGCGAAACTGTATACCGGCAAAATTTAACACGGCAATATTCTACACAAGTAAAACTATACACAGTTGAAAATAACCGAAGCATTACTCTACACAAGGTAAACTGTACGTGGGCCAAATTCAACACGGCAATGTTCTGCACAAATTCGACACGGCAATGTTCTACGCAGATTAAACTGTACACAGTCGAAAATCGCCACAGCATTAATCTACACAAGCAAAAAGTGTACACGGGAACATTTCATCATGGCAATATTATACACCAATAAAACTACATGGTTGAAATTCGCCACAGCATTACTATACACAAGATACACAGTACACGGAAATAATTCAATACCTCAATGATGTACACAAGTACAATTGTACACGAGGAAACTGTACACGGTCAGAATTTACCGCAGAAATACTCTACACAGATAGAATTTGAATCGTCAACAGTTTCCCACATATAAATTATTGCAATGGTGAATTTTCCCCGTGTACATGTTTGTTGTGTACACTTTCACTTGTGTAGGGTGCTGCCGTCCTAACTTTTTCGTTTGTACATTTTTCTCGTGTGTCGTTGAATTCGTGTAGTCTTTTGCTTCTTCAATTCATCTGGCAATTTTAATTAAGAATAGCAGACAATTGATTTGCTGGCAAGAGTTGATGTGTACATAGAGATGGGGTTCTGTTGTGTTTCGGCATGTGTAGAGCCGCTGATATATCGAATTCAGTCGTAATGCAGAGTCGGTTGTGTAGAGTCAGAAACATGTAGTATCGGATTCTGCAGAAATGAAGAGAATATGGGAAGAAACGAAACGAAGGCATATAATAATTAAACAGACGAAGGAAAATAAAGTTCATCCCGACGAGATGGTTTTGCTTAACTGTTCATCCACTTGATGACTTTGCTGTAGTAACACGGTGATGGTGCAACGTAACGTCAGAATTGCTTGGTTTAGTGCGTGTTTCTTTACGAAGGATCTTTTGTTTTATTGCAAGTATCATAAATCTCGTTTCATTGCACAGAACACTTGCAGTGTATGCATCAAACGTTCGGTACGTTGAAGCTGAAATGCGTGAGCGACTTAAAATTACCCGTACTTGACCCGCATCCGGGTGTCCTCGTCGATCTCGTTTCGTTTCATCTCTCGCCCCTCAGATGCACCCGAATCTTGTGATTTTCCGAGCGAATCGACCTCGCAGTTACAACTTCCATCGGCTATGAAAGATATTACCGACATCCGGAAATCGTAACATGTACCCCGTGAAGTTGCAGCAGTATATTACTAGGAAGCTCTCAAAAATTTTGAGAGACGTTTCCTGACGTACTATTTTCTCCCAGAAAAAGACCTTTCTCTCGTATTTTCATTTTACTCTCCCGCTTCTTCCTTCCAAACTGGCCTGTGCTTTGAACTGCGGAAGTTATCGTTATAAAAGTTCTCCGAAAAATTTATAAAGCGTAAATATACGTCATCAGCCGTTACCTCACGGAAAGAAACCAGTAATGTGATTATTTAAACTGTAAACCAAGTAGTTATAAAATCGTTGATGTCGTCGCAGTCCATGTTGCTAGAATAATGACGTCGCGTGCTCCATTTTCAGTTCCAAGAACTTAAGACAGCTTAATTCTTTATACAATTTCGTGAATCATATATTTATGGATCTTAAATCTATTTAAAAAATCACCTAACGAAGGTAACGACTCTTTTGTGGAGTTGAAATGAAAATCATCCACGCAGAAATCTTGTTGGCGCCATTCTAAATTGTTCTTGTCAAATTACTCAGCAATGATTTAACCAGTGATGGACAGATCATTGTATTTAGCTTTTTTTTATTTGTAAAAATAAATATACAAGTAACAAACAAAGAAAAATAGACAAACCCACAAACTTTATGGTTGACTTTTGTATCATAAAATTTATGGCTGCTGTGATGTTTTACACATTGGTACCAAGTCCGAAGCTTAAATCGCAAGGTCGTGGATTTCTCTTAAGCCGAAGTTTTCGGGTAGAAATGTAGCGGCTAGCGTGGACACGATGTTTGGGAATTCATAGAATGTATACAAAGAAACGAGCTTTGGCAACGTTCCAGTCAGGCACACTGGCGCCTGTAGAGATGTCCGTCTCAACCACTTACATCAAGATACGATTCTACTCGTCGCGTTCGATTTCCAGCACTCTAAACTCAGCTAGTGCTGATATTCCCTCGTGTATTCGTAACACGTTCTAAGTTTTTCTTTTTGTATAGATAAAAGGGCTGGTGATAGGTTGGTATTCAGTCTTGAGACGACTTTGATCAAAATTCAATCGTAAAATCGACTTTTCTGACATTGCCTGCAAATTTTAACATATGAAGCTGGAATTTGTTTTAGGTTCAACGAACGTGTGAAATTCTTTGGTGTCAGCCCAATACATTTAAAAAAATCTTCCATACTATTGAATCCTTTTTTTTTCTTATGAGATTTATTTATTTATTTTTCCGAAAACATAAAAATTTGTAAGCATTTTTTAAAACTTTTATTCCCCAAAATTGAAAATTCGCATATCATTTTGCAGGAATATTTTATGTTATACAAAATTTTTTAAGACCATCTGCCTAATAATTTGATTAATAGAATCTTAAAAAAAAATTAATTCCATTAGAAGAAAAAAAGTATTTTTAAATTTAGTGCAATATTCTAAAGCAAAGCGTAGAGTGCCTATATTTCCCTTAAGGAATAAAAGCGATATTCTTCCAAATACGTCAAATTTTGTAATGAGTTCTTTTTCTCTTATAGTGAAAAATTTGAAAAATTCTTAATTTTGGATTTTATTTTACCGAAAGATTTCATATAACAGAACATTTTTCATGATCATTGAACTCATAATTTCCTTAAGAGAGTGTTTAAAAATATTCATTCCGTCACAGGAAAAGAATTCTGAACTTTTATGTTTTCAGTATCTTCAATATATCGTTGTTTTTCTTTTTTTTCAACTGCGCAGTATTAACTATTTGGATTGAAGTTTTGGTTGAGAATGTAGGTGTGAAACACTTATAATATTCTTAATGTATTGAGTGGAGCAAAAATGTTGTTGTGCTGACTCAACATTTATTTGACATCCCGGGTCTGCTGAATTTAGTTCAACCATACGATTTATGTTCTCAGTATATGACTGTGAATACAGCCCGCGATAAAATGTTATCACCATTTATATCCATGGACGATGACAGACCATCATTCTATAATCATTAAAATCATCCATGTAGCATCATTGCACTTTCCAAAATTCTCAGATATGCAACACACATGTTCAGCATTTATCGTCTCTTTCCTAAACTCGTAAAATAGATTTTTAAATATTTATACTGTAAAAAAAACTTTACTTTCTCTCAATTTTGCAAACAAATGTTGATTAATTTCATACAAAACGTCAATTTATTTTTAGATTAACAAATTGTTTCCATCCATTTTTTCGTAAAACCAGATAATTACCACCATTTCCCTGAAAAACTGATAATAATATTCTTTCTACGAAAAAGGACAATTTTTTTTGTTCACGTTGTAATTTTTTTTAAATAGAGACAGGAATTAATAGATACCACTACTTTGATTACGCACCGACGTCCGGATTCGGTATTCTTTATTCCCAGTTCCATTAATAGATACGCTTGTGCTGTGGATAAATGATCAACCTGACAGTTGCAGATGGTTCACAAGTATTGAGTTTGGAATCCCATGAGGCCATCGTCACCTGGCACTGACAGACAGACAGACGATTATTCTGATCAAACGATCGCATTGCGTAATATTAGCATCACTGTTTGCGAATACGTTTTTGATTTGCTATAAAAAAAAAGTTAAACGTCCGAAGCAATTATTGGTAAACGCATTTCCCGTCATGAGATATATTCTGACGTATACGGTCCGGCGATGCCAGTTGTATTCGCTACCGGTGGCAAAAAAATAAAGCGTATCGCTTCATTTACCAATGAGAGGTGGAGTACCTCACGTGGCAGCGCACGTTATTCTTTGGGATTACCTACGCTGAACCGTGCACGAAAGAAGCATCGTGGAACCGAAGAATTTGCACGTAATCCAATGTCTTGACAGAACATAAAACAGTAGTTTAACTCTATACCCATGCTACATAGATAGAGCTATGTCTTATTGCGTAACGTTATGTGAGAGATTCAACTACACAAGTAGCATCTCCAATACATTTACGTCTTATCTGCCCCACGAGATTTTCCTTATCCGTGAGGTTGAAGCGGCGACAAAAGAGATCATACTTTTATTTGATTTAAATTAATTTTGTATTTATTTTCGTTCGAGTTAAGATCCAGGCAATCAACTAGCGAAGTCGTAGGATTGTCACGTGGATCGTAGTAAGTTTCCATGATTGGAGCTGTCTGACTCAGATATAACAATGGTTACGATAATAAGGGATTTGCATTGATATCACGTTTTGGTTCACCTGTCGAGGGTAACATAATGATCATATCTAATATTTTTCATGATATCTGACAATTATGGATATATACACTGAGAGAAAATGATGGTATTAGTAACTATAAAGTGACAACTATTTTTAGTTCGTACGATCAATTTTTTAATAGTTGCCACAACTATCAAATAATTACTATTTCTACCAAATAGTTACCATAACTATTTTCATTATTACCGTAACTATGAAAATAGTTGTATGGACTAAAAATTAATAGTTGTCAATTTATAGTTGGCTGTACTATTACGATTTCTCTGAGTGTAGTCGTGTCTGTTGTCACTTTCTTTTTTTATTTAAACATTTATACATTTTTTCGAAAGACGTTTAGAAGTTCGATGATATCCACAAAATATTAAAGATTTTTATTGAGACTAGATTTCTTGTCAGAATTTTTATTTCGTTTTATAATAATTACTGTGTATCGACATAGTAATAAATTGTAATATAGTAAGAGCTTGTAATTTCTACCGTTGACGCTATTGATATTTAATGTAATGTTGCCTTGACAAAGCGACATACGTAAAACCATGCATTTCCTCATTTCCGACAATTACCGGCTTCACTATAATAAAACGTGACATCGTTGTTTGATTATACGACGTGAATTATCTATAATATATTTAGCGGTAATGGCGAATCGCGCGACTGAATAAAACGTGACACATTAGGGGAACCGTAAGGCTTGAATATTCAAAAAACAGTAAACGGCTTCGATGATTCAGCCAGTTCTTTTTCTCCCTCTCAGTATGTATAGTATGAAACAAAAGACTGTTGGGGCATGAGTCAATTCATTCGCGAGGGCCTCTGCCTATACACTTCTCGACCATACATTATGCCAACTGTCATTACTACCACGTGCGGTCTGCAAACTTCTCAGTTAGCTTCAGCACGGCGTGTATCATTATGCTTGTTCATAAATACCAGTTTTTATGTCAATGTTCCACGTGCGAACCATTCACAAAAGTTAGCAACTTTCAGTAGCTAAATTATATATGTGCTATTCTCCTTTACTTCCAAATTTTCAAATCTAAGCCATTACTCCGAACATAATTACTTAAAGGGTGCACTGAGAAAAAAAATGTAGACATTAACTAAATCTGCGTACGCCCTCGTTCGAACGAATTTCTCGTTTAGGACAACCAAATGTTTAGTTTCTTCTAGTGATGCGACGATACATGAAAAAATATCGATTATCATAACCGATTAAATTTTTCAAAAAAGAATTATCGATTCGTGTAATCGGAATAAAATCAATCGATTGTAAAAGAATCGATTAAAAATCGGATTTTCATCTCAAGTACTGAATAATCATAAAACAAAAATAAAAATAAATAGGCACAATTAACTAGACGACATCTGATTGGCTGCGATTCTCGTGTCCCGTCTAGTTTCACCGCGATCTCGCTGTTTTGCTGTATACATTTTATGCAAAATTCTTCGAGAATCGATTATCAAAAGAATCGTCGAAAAATAATCGATTCGCAAATAATCGACCGTCTAAATAATCGATAAATAATCACGATTAATTAATTTAGAAAAATCGATTATCGAATAATTGAATCAGAATCTCGCATCACTAGTTTCTTCAATAATCATTCGATTCAGTTGTCTGGAAATATATTTGCGGTAACCAAAATATTTGTTATACCAACTAAAAATTCATTTGAACGAGGGTGTACGCCGATTTAGTTCATTCTAATATTTTTGCTTCCTCATAGAGGAAGCTTTGTTTTCGTGAAAATTGTTTTTTATCGAAATTTATATGTCCGGATACTCAGAATGGTCTAAAACGTCGAGAAAAGTGGTTTAGAAAAAATGTCTGTATGTGTGTGTGTGTATGTGCACAATTTTTTGTTAGCACGATAGCCGGCACAATTTTTAAGATATCGGGCTCAAATTTGAACCACGAGTAAACTGTCGTTAAACAAGGTACGGGATTGAATTTGAAGTTAATCCATCAAGGTGCTCAAAATTTGTGGCATTTTGAATTTTTTGGAGAATGTCAGCTCGGGCTCTATCTCCCGCAATTTTTATGATATCCGGCTCAAACTTGGACCAGAAGTGGACTGTCATCAAATAGTGTTTGGGATTAAACTGGGTATCAATCCGTTAAGGGGTTCACAATTTATGGCATTTTTTAATTTGTTGACATTTTTTGTTCGTGCTCTAACTTTTGCAATTTTTAAGATATCGGGCTCAAATTTGGTCCACAAGTGGACTATTAGTAAATAAAGTTTCGGAGTGAATTTGACGTCAATCCATTAAGGGGTTTTTAATTTATGGCATTTTGAATTTTTTGTTCGTGCTCTAACTCCGCAATTTTTAAGATATCGGGCTCAAATTCGGTCCACAAGTAGAAGTGTGGGTAAACTAAGCATCAATTCGAATCGGGCGAGAATCTGTCAAGGGGTTCAAAACTAATGCCATTTAAAATTTTTTTAAACAAGGCTGCAAAGTAGAACTTTGCAAATTGCTTCCTCATTATTGTTGGCTTCCTCATAGAGGTAGATTTGTAAAAATCCAACAATAATGCGGAAGCAATTTGCAAAGATCTACTTTTTTTCTCAGTGTGAAAAGTCACGGTGAAAAAGACTTGGTTAGGAGAACCATTTCTTTATACTTGTTCTATTATCTCCAACATCCGCACTATGAATTTTGCCCCTCCATCATGAACACCCATGAAACTTCAGGGGTTCAAAACTAATGCCATTTGATTTTTTTTTAAACAAGGCTGCAAAGTAGAACTTTGCAAATTGTTTCCTCATTATTGTTGGATTTTTACAAAGCTTTCTTTATGAGGAAGCCAAAATAGATTAACGTGCTTCCTCATAGAGGAAGATTTGTAAAAATCCAACAATAATGCGGAAGCAATTTGCAAAGTTCTACTTTTTTTTCTCAGTGTGAAAAGTCACGGTGAAAAAAACTTGGTTAGGAGAATCATTTCTTTATACTTGTTCTATTATCTCCAACATCCGCACTATGAATTTTGCCCCTCCATCATGAACACCCATGAAACTTCAGGGGTTCAAAACTAATGCCATTTGAATTTTTTTTAAACAAGGCTGCAAAGTAGAACTTTGCAAATTGTTTCCTCATTATTGTTGGATTTTTACAAAGCTTTCTTTATGAGGAAGCCAAAATAGATTAACGTGCTTCCTCATAGAGGTAGATTTGTAAAAATCCAACAATAATGCGGAAGCAATTTGCAAAGTTCTACTTTTTTTTCTCAGTGTGAAAAGTCACGGTGAAAAAAACTTGGTTAGGAGAATCATTTCTTTATACTTGTTCTATTATCTCCAACATCCGCACTATGAATTTTGCCCCTCCATCATGAACACCCATGAAACTTCAGGGGTTCAAAACTAATGCCATTTGAATTTTTTTTAAACAAGGCTGCAAAGTAGAACTTTGCAAATTGCTTCCTCATTATTGTTGGATTTTTACAAAGCTTCCTCTATGAGGAAGCCAAAATAGATTAACGTGCTTCCTCATAGATGTAGATTTGTAAAAATCCAACAATAATGCGGAAGCAATTTGCAAAGTTCTACGTTTTTTTCTCAGTGTGAAAAGTCACGGTCAAAAAGACTTGGTTAGGAGAACCATTTCTTTATACTTGTTCTATTATCTCCAACATCCGCACTATGAATTTTGCGCCTCCATCATGAACACCCATGAAACTTATTTATGGTCTTAAGCGCGCCTCGTAGTATGATTAGCTTCATAGACTTTGGCACTTTAACTGAGTTTCCGACAAAGTTGAACCTCCACTCATCGCCTGCCGCCACTTGGCTCATCTTGCTCTTCTGCCATCAGTTATCTTCGGTGGCATTTGCGCTTCTGGTGCTGCTGCTGCTGCTGCTTCTGACAATGAGTGATGTATTGGGATTTCCATGCACACCTTGACACACCTTGTTTGCAAAGACTCGTACCTTGCTCTAGCTCGTTATTGTATTCAATAAGTACAGAAGCATATATCCATCACGTTTTACGTTGTTACATTACAATCATATTTGTCGTCTCCCTCTTTTTCTTTCTCCGACTGTATCCCTCTCAATTTTGCATTGTGGATATGCACCCTGAAGTAGTGCTCGGTCTTCGTATGTGCAAACGTTCGCATCGTTTTACAACGTATAACGTTGCAGTTCGTTCCACAGACAAAACTTGTTGTTTGCTAGCAACAGCTCTCGACAATCTCACATTCTGTTCAACACCTTCACGTTCAACAGCAGCGCCAGTATTATACACTCTGCACATGGCCTATAACTGGCGGTCCATTCCAACTCGCAAAACTCGTACAGTATAGCAGCTAGTCGTAAAGTCCTTTATCGTCCAACATATACCAAAGAGGCGGAACGCTTGGGCTACTTTATATGGAAATTGATACATGCAACTTAGAGATACGTAAAAATGATTTACAGTTAACCACGAGCACTGGATATCATGTGTGCGAGGCATTCTCTATCAGCTTTACCAATTTTTATTGAGTGCTTCTGCTGATTCTCTTAATTAGCGAGGTTTTACTACTATTTGATAGTCCGTCATTTTTACTGGTTTTTTTTTTGCACAAATGTAGAAGTTTTATATGCTTAAAAAATCGCACGAGAAATTTACAGTTTGAATGTAAGTTTCACTTTGAATATAAATAAAAAAGTTATTAATTAATTTATTCAAATTGCAATTAATTTATTATTTATTATCAATTAATTTATTCGAATTGCATTTGAATCATCATAAAAAAATTTACAATGACATACATGCGTTTTGAACAACCTCAAACTCCCAATTCATACTTTCATTTATTAATTATTATTTGTTCATGTAATACATTTTTTTTAAAATGTGTTTAAGGACTGTATATAAAGCTGACATATGCACTTATATAACTATTAATTGTATGCTTTTATTTAATATTTACTATTGAATAAATTGTTGGACATATTTTAAAAAATGGGCATATTTGAAAGAAACGAAAGGCGATCACTGCTTTTAAGTGGTAATAAAATCTGGCTCGTCGAAAAAAAAACCGTCAGGTTCTAGGAAAAAGTGACAGAAGTGTCAAAGAATGTTCGTTGCGTGAACATATGTTTGCAGCAGAGTTGTAATTGGTTTCTCATTAACTCTGTTTATTTATTGCATAAATAATTAGATATTCACAATTTTATAAATACATTACATTTTTGTACAGTTTCTTACCAATACGCTATAAAGTCTGTAAAAATTACAAATATCAGTTTATGCCCGAACTTATTAAACAGAGTGAGTTTGAAAGTAATGGATCGTTACAACTCTGGTTCGAACAGTTTGAAAATCGGCGCAGATATCTCATAATCATGAGTTTGGTGTTACGTGATAACAGCTTAAGGATGTAGGAGCGCGATGGGGAGCTCAACTTCCTGAAAAGTGAGAATTCAGAGAGAAATTCGAACACTTGTCGATGGAATAAAAATCTTTAAAAAATCAAGCATACAAAAGATGCGGAAAAGATTAATTTCGCATATTAATAATTGCAAAATGTTGTTAACAAATAGGTGAAAAAAAGATTGTTCAACAAATTATCCGTCAACCTAACTTTTTTTTCGAATGAAAATGATTCGTTAATTTTTCTGAATACGTATGAATTTTTTCAGAATTTTTTCTAATCATCGAAATTTCGTTTTTTTGAAATTCATTTTTTTTTATGCATGTTAAGTCGCGAATTTTTCATATGTGCTTGTCACAAAACCACCCATTATACCCAAGAAGTTTCGAAACGATTGATCAAATAGATTCGCGAATAAAGCTCATACAAGAAAAACAAACCGCAATTTTCAAACATTAGACAAAATTCTGAAAAAATTCATACGTATTCGGTAAATTTAACGAATCATTTTCATTTAAAAAAAAATGTTAGGTCGACGGATAATTTGTTGAACAATTTTCTTTCACCTATTTGTTAATAATATTTTGCAATTATTAATATGCAAAATTAATCTTTTCCGCACTTTTTGTATGCTTGATCTTTTTTCAGATTTTTATTCCATCGACAAGTGTTTGAATTTCTCTCCGAATTCTCACTTTTCAGGAAGTTGAGCACCCCATCGCGCTCCTACATCCTTAACGCGGATATTCATTTCGTAATGCGGAATTCGATTGTCAATATTTCTTCCTGGTATTATCGATAAATTTAAATGGAAATTTTACATTTCATTATATAATACTATTTATGGATTACGGCGCTGTATTTAAATGATATTAAAAATCGCAAACACAGTCAGCCAATAGCGTCAAGCGAATTTGCAAAGTTCCATGAACTCCATTTCGCCCAGAAGCAAATTACGAAAGAGAGATTTGAGTAAATGTACATGATTCGTAAACTAGCTTAATAGAAAGGGTGCTAACCTCTGGGAATCCGCGTTGACAAGCTGGATAAGAGAAGCGACTTGTCTTCGTTGGTATTTGTCAATCTTACAAAATTGCCTCGAGGAACCCGCAAGTTTCTAATTACGAGTCACGTCACACAGACAGACAAGTTTTCTCCCTCTGACATTCGTTCAATTTACGTTACCATTACTTTCTATACAATTTTGTCTTCCACGACCTAATTAATTTCACTTTGCGTATAATATTAAGAAGTTGGAAAACTGCGCCTTAATCACGAATTCATCTATTTAAATCATAAATACGAAGGCAATTAAGACCATGTCAAGATTTTTTTTTCGTTCTAAAGCAAAATAAATCTTGAGTTATAAAAATAAAATGATTTCAGAAAATTGATTTTTTTTTAAATTCGTACATTTTGGGAATTTGTATAGAACATAATTATATACATAATTCATTTATTAATTGAAGACACAAATTTGCACCAAAACGCTAGCCAAACAGTTTTTCTACATACGACAAACTAGTTCACAAATTATAAAAAATAAAATAAAAAGCAGTTTTGGTGATTTTTTTTTTAAGAATTATGAATTTCAATAATTTAAATAAAATTTAAATTATTGAAATTTGTTCAATGAAAATTGTTCAATAATTTAAATAAAATTTAAATTATTGAACAATTTATATAAAATTTATATAAAATTTGTATATAATTTTATAATTTAAATAAAATTTAAATTATTGAACAACAAACGAACAGTTTCTTTTCTTACATCGAATATTTTCCTGAAGTATTCATTTGTTAAGTTGTTTTTAAACATTTCTAAAATTATTTTCAATGGTTTTTGTTTCATGGGTTTGGTTCAATGTAACCATCAATCAATCAAATCGCTTTAAAGACTTTCTATATTTGTAAATTTAATCCTTTATCGAAATTCCGATGTATTTTATATATTTGTCACGTGCTTCAGTTTATGACCAGCTGTTTATGGTGCAGACGTTGGCATCACGTGCTCTATTGTATGAAGGGCAAATCTGGGTATCCAGATTTATGGGGTTTATAATTCGTGCTTGATATTCATTCCATTTAATTGCCCTCCAATATAATTGCATAGAATATTTATAGCACAATAGCAGGGAAATTTATAATTATTAGCTGAATGGCATTGTCCGTTCTTTTGGAAATATTTAATTGTCCTTTAGCTGTTCTTGTGCTCACCTGCATAGAAAGGGTTGACAATACGGTCTTGAAATTATTCGTTACTATAAATATAAATATATAGATCGCTATAAATATATAGACGAGTACACGTGAGCGAGTGACTCGAATCACCTGTTTGTGAGAAAATCTTTAGCACTCGTGAACAGTTGCGTTAATATAAATACGATGAATGTGTTCGGAGAAACCCGACAAGAAGACGTCACGATGTGCGCCCCGAGCCAAATTTGCTATGATTCACTTCGAGTATGATGAAGAGCAGTTGTCTCCGACCAGCTGTTAATTTCTTGGTACTCTCTCTTTTTTTTCTTTATTGTCGTAGCCATTAAACTCAACGTTCCAATGAGTAAAAGCGTTCCCCTTAAGTGTCTGTTATGCACAATGGAAAAAATTTAAAATACATTGATATTTATTTATTTAAATATATTATAGTTGTAAGAAAATTTATAAGTATTTTTTTTATGTTGACAAATATATTTTGTTTTACAAATGGCATTCAAATAAAAATAACTAAAACTATTTGTTAAGTTAAAAAAATCTTTTTTTGTCATTTTACATTTTTACAAAAAAAGAACAAAAATAATTTATCATGAATTTGGTATTTTTATTTTACAATTAAAAATATGTACTTTTCCATAAAAATGTAAGAGTACTTTTTGTAAATTCGAGAAATAGACGTTTTTTTATATTTCCAAATTTGCAAAACTTTTTTTGTGAAATAAAGGAGATTTGTTATTTATACTACGATTTAACAATAACAAAAAGTCTCCTATGCATATGTTATTTTTGTTTTTGTCGCATTTCTTAATCACTTTTTTTCGTGTGATGACAAATATATTTTTGTTTTACAAATGGCATTCAAATAAAAATAATTTATGAGACAAATAATCGTTCATTAACACACGTAGTAAATAATAAATGGACATTTTTGTACTATGAACGAATATTGTTTGTCCACAAACGTCCACAGAAAATATTTGTTAAGTTAAAAAAATATTTTTTTGTCATTTTACATTTTTACAAAAAAAGAACAAAAATAATTTATTAAGAATTTGGTATTTTTATTTTACAATTAAAAATATGTGCTTTTCCATAAACATGTAAGAGTACTTTTTGTAAATTCGACAAATAAAGTTTTATTATATCTCCAAATTTGCAAATTTTTTTTGTGGAATAAAGGAGATTTGTTATTTATACTACGATTTAACAATAACAAAAAGTCTCCTATGCATCTGTTATTTTTGTTTTTGTCGCATTTCTTAATCACTTTTTTTCGTCTGATGACAAATTAAATCTTTCACTTTATTTGGTATAATTAAAATTCCATTCCAGACCTGAAAAAGTGTTTACATAACAAAAATTATTTTTGCCAGCACTGCACATTGCTATAAATTAAAAACCTTGGGAGAAAAATTATTTCTTCGAATCGATGATCATGCAACGCAATATCTGGCAATGTCATCATTTATTTTTTTAGAGTCACACCTGCGTTCCAAAACTTATGTTATCTTTATCGAAGGCCAAAAGTTGGCGTTCGAAATTCGAATTCCGTTCAATGTGTCTTCATACGTGCAAAGAGCATTGAACGCTTGCATTTTAAATCGCAAACTGCAAAGCAATCAGCATTTTACGAGCATGAAGATAGGACGAGATTCCTCTCATAAAATAAAACGATCAGTCCTATGCATCCTTAAACATCGCTAAGGAAATTACTTCTCTTGTAGGGCAGATCTTAGATACACAATTCTTATTAGCTTAAATTACTCATCATATTCAGCTTATCCATCTGATCAGTAATTTTATTTTATGAATATGGCCTACAAGCCTTTTTGCTGGGTCATCTAATAATATTGAATATTTAACAACTATGACATATTAAAAGTTTAAAATACAACACTTTTTTTCTTCAAAATATACTTTTCAATTGTAATGCCGAAATTTCGGAACAATTTGACAATCAATGAAATTCTATCCGAAATGCAACCCATATTTTAATTTCAAGAATGGATCATTCATTTTACGCGTAACAATTTGAAAAGTATACATTTTTATAAATTTCAGTATTATCAGAATAAAATATCTTTTCGGTTGCCATAATTCAAATATGCTTATCATTATTACTTATGAATATTAAAAAACGTTTGGCTTTCGGTTGCTAAAAAGGTATCCTGTTTTAAAAATGAATTTACAATTGAAATGTAGAATTGAAAATTAATTCACATCCTCTGCATCAGTTGGAAATCGCAGGTTGTCCTTATATCCACACCTAATATGAAAATGTTTTCAGAGTATTTCGCCCCTGACGTCGAATGACGTCAAGGCAAGCGTCAAAACGATGTTTTTCACCCGGAAGTTCCTTAACATACCTAAAACGACAAGTTTGCCGGTACATCGTAGACTTCCTCACGTAAATAGTAAGTCTCGGGGTAGGATGACGTATTCGAGGTTGCTCTAGTTACGGTGTTATCGATTTGTAAGACCCTATCGATTCCAACGACCGAGAAAAGCGTTGCATTCGTCGTTAGTCACGTAGTTTCGACCACTCGAACGTATAACCCGGTGACTCACCGACGTCATCGGAGATCGACTTTAGAGGAAGTTTGAAGTACACGACATAACTACACATAACTATATGTTACATGATGCATGTAGATAACCTGAAGCACACAAATACTGTGGTTCAACGAGGCTGCACAGTAATCAATACAAATATTTTTATTATCACTATTATTTTTTAATTTTCTTTCTATATTATTAAATATTATATTATAATAAAATTCTGCGATTTTGTCTGTTCGAAAAAAAGTATTAGAATCAGCTAAGGGTAGTAAAAAAACGGGGGAAAAAAAGGTTTTCCATTTTTCGGTGAGTTCGAAATTTCACTTCTTTCTTGCAAAAAATCTTGATTTTTTAAAACGAATTATTAAGAATTTATAAAGATGTTTAGAATTTTTTTTTGTTGAGAAAACATATATATTGCATTTTGCGTAAGCAATTATTTATCTGGCGTTGGAAAAATTCATTACAATTTTTGGATGTTATTTTTTATTATTTTTCCCATCGTAAAGCATTTAAAAAAGTTGTTGTAAATGGCTATCTCATTCATGTGCACTTCCCACCCGGAAATACCACAAATACAAATATGGATTCTGATCTTGACCTCTCCGAAGATGTATATTTACGATGTGGGTTATCACCGATACTTCAGTCAGTAAATTCTTATCATTATCAGTTATTGGCATTGTATCTCGAACCAATAAAAAATTGAGGGTTAGATCAACTTCCTACCATCGATACAATAAGCGTCTGATATTTTGTACAGTTGGAGCTTTAAACGTTATCTAAAAATAATCTCGGCCGTCATCTGCCGGTGCGTAGGATGAATTACCTGATGTAAAGTGTGGTTTTTCCCAATTGAATTTCCCGCAGCAATTATCTGTCTGTCAATTTCATATGCAAACTGATTTAACGCTCACACTCGTACATAGAGATTAAGAGGGATAAGAGACAAACGACAAGATGCTCCAAGATAGTATAAACCCAACTGTATATATATAATATGAAATATTTTTCCTCCACAAAAATCCACTGAGCAAATACAAAAAGCAAAATTACTGAACTATTTTTTAGCCGATTTTATTGGTGCAAATATTTATTCTGTCTTGCACTATTTGCAAAATTCAGGATGAACCACCGGTCCAAATTGGTTACGCAAAATGAAATTCTTTTTGTAGAAAGATTCTATTTGGCTCGAGTATAGAAATTCCACATAGAGATTTTTCTCAGAAATTACAAGGAAATATTGTTTAAAAAAGTTACTACGCAAGGAAACAATTACTGTAAAAGTGATTCTATCATCTGTGAACGATCTTCAAATGAAAATTCCTCTCTATCCGGACAATTCTTTTCATCTTTGTCTTAGTCATCCTGCACAGAAACTTGGAACTTGCAAAACCGATTTAACGAAGCGATGCAACTTGAACTCTACATAAAGTGAAAAATAGAAAAAAAAAAATCTGCACCGATGATTTTGGCTCCATAGAAAAATTCCACTTATAGAAATGTTTTCCTTCTTGTACCTGTGCGGTAATATTTTTTTGTGACGGTACAAAGTTTGATTTGTTCAATTGCAGTGCCATTCAATTTTCATGACTTTTGGATGACCGTCTGCTTAATTTCTGCGTCTTGGATGTTTTTTTTTTTCTTTATACGAACTAGAAAACCAACATCCACTATCTATCGCAGTAAATGGTGCGGGGGTTGTGATACATTCTGTATATGTCTTTATCGATATCTTTCGCCTTGCAGATGTCGATATTCTTGTTACGCAAGCCGCAGAAGCTGCTTCCTGGGATTCTCGGATCCATTCAATTGAACAAATAAATTGAATACATCTCGAAGGAAGGAGCGTTGTTGAATGTGCTGGAAAAAGGTCTGCAGCAATCGATGGTTCGATTCGCCTGTCTGACGATCCTTTCGCAGTAAACGTCTCACTTCGGGGTATCATCGCAATTGTTTTCAATTCGTACCACGAAATTCCCACGAATTTCCGGATAATATAGACGCTGTTGCTTGCGTCAATTCTGGCGATAATAAACGCCAAATCACCTTTTTCTTCTTGATTAATCAGATCTTACAATTTCACTGACTTTCACCCTATTGAACACATACGGTATTTATTAATAAAAGAAATTTTAGAATTTGCAAAACCAAATCTCCAATCGTTGGAAATTGTCAAAAATCTTCGTTTTTTGCCCTTGCATCGACTTATGATATTTCGAAAACTTTATTTCTTTCTCCACTCATAGACCGATCATTTTAATGACAGTTTAGAGAAGAGAAAAAATATTAAACAAGCTCTTATCCAAGTATAGAACACGGAGAAAAATAACTATAGAAGAAAAGATTAGTTGTCATAACCAAAAAATGAGTTGACACAATCAATCGATTATTCTATTTCCTTACAACCCAAATGTCAGTGCCAATGATTCGAATGGTACACGGAAAGAAATAATTGGTTGCCTTAACCAAGTGCGATGGTTAAATACGCTCCGAGCGAGAAAATTGGTTGGAAGAACCAACTATTGGGTGTGACAACCAATCCATTGGATATCACAACCAATCATTGGATGTCACACCCAATCGGTTGTTTGTGAAGCCCAATTGGTTGGTTATGACACCCAATAGTTGGTTCTCTCAACCAATTTTGTCGCTTGCAGTGTATTTAACCATGACATTTGGTTAGCCCTGGCAAGCTGTGTCACCGTGGTATTAACCGAAAATAACTGAAGTTAACCGACTTTTTAACCGAGAAAAGATAAGTCTCGATTAGTCCACTGTTTCACCGGCTTTAACCGACAATTTAACAATTTAAGTTAAATTGTCAGTTAAAATCGGTTAAACTCACCAAACAAAATTGATTTTTGTTTTTAATGCGGTAAGAATGTCGGTCAGTCGGTCAGGGGCTAAACGAGACTAGTTAAAACACCGGTCAAAAAGTCGGTGACACTGTTTGCCAGGGAGGGCAATCAATATTTCTTTTCGTGTAGTCCCAACGATTCGAATGGTAATCCAAACGATTCGAATGGTAGTCCCAACGATTCGAATGGTGGGCTCAACGATTAGATTGGTTAGGCTTAGTAATTTCGCGCGTACTAATCGTGAATAGTTGAGGTTACTATTCGATATGGTTGAGACAACTATTTTTTGAGACCTTGTGGACACACGGAGAAAAATAATTACTTGCCACAACCAAAATATCGGTTGACACAACCAACCCACTTTCCTAATTCCCCTATAACTCGGCTTAGTTATGAAAAACATCAGTATTGTTTGCACGAATCAAGTTTTGTTGGTAGAATCCCTGTCAGTTGCGGTATCTGTCAGCCATCTGGGATTGTCACCTTACCTAATGGATTGGTTGATACAACTATTCGAGTAGACACGGGCTCAAATACCGGTTTACTTGCATACCCTAGCAGACCCGGTCACCGCGCAAACCACCATAGAATCACGGTCGTTTCCACTGTAGCGGTTTTGGGCAAAAAGTTCACTTACAATTTTGACAAAACCACCACGTAAACCACTACGCTGAAATTTAAACGAATCTCGGAGTGGTTTCGACAAAATTTTGACAAAACCACCACGTAAACCACCACTCCGCTATTCGTTTAAATCTCGCCATGGTGGTTTACGTGGTGGTTTCGACAAAATTCTCAGTGACCTTTTTGTACAAAACCACCATGGTGATTTCGACGGTGGTTTGTTCGGTGACCGTATCTGCTAGGGTAATGCAGGTTGCATTATTGTTTATTGTACTACAATATACAATTGTACTAATTATGCAATATTATAAATCATCGCGAATCGCCCCTTAAACGCTGAAATTAAGACTTTAAAAACATCGTTTTGGAGGTTATGTAGGAGAAGCACGCATCAGTGTCTATTCTTCATTCCATCAAACTTGATTTAAAAAACAGTACAAGTGGGCGCAATCATAAAAAGTGAAACATTTTCTAGTGTGGATTTTTTCTTATTTTAACCAACTGTATAAATATATCTTTCATTTTGCATTTGTCGTAGAGTTCTAGTTCAGTCACTAGAGCAAGCAAGTTTTGCAGGGCCCAATTGTCTTCGTAGGAAGACAGGTCCTGACATGTGAATTCCCATTACAAGTTCTTTCGCAGAGGAACTTACCTTTACACAAATTTTTTTTCTTGCGTAGTAACTTTTTTTGTCAAATTCCTTGTAACTTCTGCGAACTAATCTGCAATGGTAATTTGTATATTTTTACTTGACAGAATCCTGCAGTGAAGAGTCTTCAATTTTTTAAATCCACTGCGGTCCAGCAGCGTAACCTAAACTATAGGAAAAATATCCACCTATACAATGTTTCACTTCTTGTAATAGCCTAGGAATATTTTTCATTAAAATGAATGATTGTATATGTGCAATTGCAGCATTGTTGAATTTACATGATTTTTAGATATCTTGTTCCTCTCAGTGATATTACACATGCATTCCCAAGGATTCGAATGGTAGCCTCAACCATTGGATTTGTCGTGTATACTATATGACGAGAACTAGTCGTGAATTGTTGAGGCTACCATTCGAAGTGATATGAGTTGTCGCAAATTATACCGAAAAATCGCCGGCACAATAAATTGAAAACGTAGTTGGCTCAACCAATCTTTTTTCTCCGTGCAGCAAATTGGAAACGTACTCGAGTAGAAAAAAAGAATTTCGCCGAGCTTTTTTAAAAGATTCTCGCCGAGATTCTCGCTGAGATTCTTAAGATTCTCGCCGAGATTCTCGCTGAGATTCCTAAGATTCTCGCCGAGATTCTCGCTGAGATTCTTAAGATTCTCGCCGAGATTCTCGCTGAGATTCTTAAGATTCTCGCCGAGATTCTCGCTGAGATTCTTAAGATTCTCGCCGAGATTCTGGCTGAGATTCTTAAGATTCTCGCCGAGATTCTGGATGAGATTCTTAAGATTCTCGCCGAGATTCTGGCTGAGATTCTTAAGATTCTCGCCGAGATTCTCGCTGAGATTCGTAAGATTCTCGCTGAGATTCGTAAGATTCTCGCTGAGATTCGTAAGATTCTCGCTGAGATTCGTAAGATTCTCGCTGAGATTCGTAAGATTCTCGCTGAGATTCGTAAGATTCTCGCTGAGATTCGTAAGATTCTCGCTGAGATTCTTAAGATTCTCGCCGAGATTCTCGCTGAGATTCGTAAGATTCTCGCCGAGATTGTCGCTGAGATTCTTAAGATTCTCGCTGAGATTCTTAAGATTCTCGCTGAGATTCTTAAGATTCTCGCTGAGATTCTTAAGATTCTCGCTGAGATTCTTAAGATTCTCGCTGAGATTCTTAAGATTCTCGCTGAGATTCTCGCTGAGATTCTCGCTGAGATTCTCGCTGAGATTCTTAAGATTCTTGCCGAGATTCTCGCTGAGATTCTTTTTTTCTACGCGGGTAGATGTCACAACCAAACATTTCTTTCCGTGAATGCTACCTTTCGAACGTCTTTGACGAAAAACTTGATTTTCCTTCAACGCACAGAAGGATCATTTTTACGATCGTTAGTAAAAAAAAAACCCAGGTTAATCACGCATTCATTCAATTCATCAGCATGAATAATTTCACGTTTTAATGGAAATTCTCGGTAGGAAGTGAAATTTGCTTGTGACAAGTGATCATACCACGTCAGAAGCAGCAACAGTTTTCCTTGCAATCTCCCTTTTCGTCGCATCGTTGAAGAAAGCTCGTACGGCCTCATTAACTCGCGCGCGCATCCCATATATATTTTATTAGAGTTGTATGTACTCGAGAGTCTCGACGACAACTCGGGCCCCATCTCCCTATAACTGCGAGCCATACATACACATACTGATAAAGTTAATAACTACAGCAAATAAGAACCTATGACGTAAATGTGTTCGAAGCTCGTTGGTCGTGTCGGCGTACGTGACGATGGCAACGAATACACACGCGACGCAACGCGGTCATGAGGGTGGGGGGTGACCGATGGTGAGAGTATGATTCTCGTTCCAGCCAGACAAATTGCCGCTATCGAGTCACGAGAGACTTTCGGTCTCGGCAGCGCTATTGCTGTGGTTTGTTCTACGCTGCCATCGTGAGATTTAATCCATTCAAGATACCATTTGACATGAACGAAGCTGCGGACGTATACGATTTTTTCTGGCTCCACTTTCAAGAACAATTTTTCAAAATCACACCGTATTAAAAAAAGGAGTTGTAAAAAATCATGGAAAAGAAAGTTACACTAGAATGTCGATATAATTAATTAGTTTTAAACTACTATACATGAACGACGATTAAGTAATATAACAAAAAGAAAATGAGAAGTTAAGAAGTATTTTTAGAATAAGCTCTGAAAGATTTCAACCTCAATTTTTTAATACATAAGTCATTATTTTTGTGTCAATAATTGCTTAGCAAAAAAAATGAGGTTAAAAGAATCACGGCAGTGAGAGAAAGAGCGTTTTTTATCGTAGGCTTTAGAAGATTGCAAATATAGATGCTTGGCTTTAAAAATAGAGGTTAATGAAACCACAAAAAAAAAAAGAGGAAAGATTTTTTTAAGATAGACTTTTTAAGATGTATTGTTGGTATAATTGGCAATAAAATTTCTGCGATAAATGTGTTTATACTTCTGCAAGTTTATACTATTGCGGACGCTCTGTTAATCAAGTCCCACATTGACGATGCGCTCGCATAGGTCAAGAACGGGTTAAAAGTTGTAGAGTGCGAACGAGAGTAGTGACCGCGAGGGACTGAAGTCGCACGCACGTTCTCCTTATTCAGCATATAAAGTGATCAGCGTGTCCACGCGCTTGTCCAATTCACCCGCGATTCTATCGTCCTATCACACGCTGACTCGACTTATAAGGCGTGCGTGCGTACGTGCTCGTGATCGCGCAAATTATTATTCCGTCTACTTCTTTGTAAAGCCATCTCGTTTACTGCATTCTATACTATAGCTATATCTATAGCTATACTATAGCTATATCTATAGCTATAGTATAGCTATAGTATAACCATAGTGTCGTATAGAGAGTGCGATAACTTGATGACGCTTTCGGAAAAGAGACGACATGGGGAAAGAAAGACAAAAGACAAGAAAAAATCTCGATAGAATGGCAGATTTATGACTCAGTCATTAATTGCTGTACCAAAAAAAAAAAAACATCGCTACCGTGAATTTGCTCTGGCGGATATTTATACCATATTAAAATTCTACCAAAACACAACTAAACTGCAATGAAATTCGAAAAATCTACTCCGCCAAAGAAATAATCTATCAGATTTTAACTCTACCTCAAAAAAATCTCCTTGAATTTAACTTTCCCACTAAATAAACTCTGTCAAAAAAAACTCTACCACCAGAAACCTCTACTAATCAAATAAATCTACCACTAGAAAATTCTACCAAAACGTAACTCTACAACTAGAAAACTCTAAAAAAAAATAACTCTACTACTAGAAAATTGTGCCAAAAAATAAGTCTATCGCTAGAAAACTCTACCAAGAAATAACTCGATCACTAGAAAACTCTGCCTAAGAACAACTCTACCACTAGGAAGCTCTACCAAAAAATATTTCTAACCTCATTTAATTCTAGGAACATCCCTGCTACATTAAAAATCTACCATTATGCAACTTCATCAGATTAAAACTTACCATGATAAATATATCATTAAAACACTATCACTCAGAAAAGAAATTGATCGGTTCAACGAAATCTAACCGACGTGGGCTTTTAAATAAATACTTTGCTGGAACGAGAAATTTTTCGTTTTCTTAATGGCCTTTTGGTTATTTAAGATAATGAAAAATATTGTGTTCTTTTCTTAATTTAAAGTGTTGATGATAAAAAAGTCTAATAGTAAAAATTTCAGAATTATCTTGTGGTAGAATTATGATCTGTAAGTGTTATTGTAATATGAGAGACTTGCAATGTGTTGGAGATGTTTTCCGGAATTAATCGGGGTAGATTTTTTTTTGTGTGTGAAGAAATCAATCGTAGAGTTATAAATGTGTCGCTGCGATGATTATGCGAACGTAGTGTGGGTGCGTCAAAAAGTAGCACGTTTCATTCGCGTGGTATATAAGTGATATTGCGCGAAAAATGCGAATCTTCAATGTGAAGAAGATACACATACATATGTACATGTGTATGCATATAAATTCACTAGATGTACGTCAAAACAAGAATTAGCAACATATATACAGACGTTGTTTACGGTTCACGTAACTCTTCCAAAGAATTTATATGCTTTCCTATAAATTCGTTCACAACGCGATTTCAGCGTATAGTGAACACTCAATTGATGCATTCTTCCGAATAAACAAAACTTTACATCGTAGTTTGCCGTAGCTACTGCGTTAGCACAATTTACGAAATCTGGTCAACGAACTAGAAGGATAAAAAGGCAACTTCAGCAACCTTCAATACCGATCGATTTTACGGTGCTGACAAATTAAGCCCGGTTGTTTCACTGATAAGCCGAACTGTCATTACTCGAGATGAAGATATTTATCAATCTTCTTTACTACGCATAAATATCTCCAAGTTCATACAGTAAAAAAAAATTGCTACTGGCGTGACGCAACACGTGACTTTCTCCTCCCGATTACTACCCGTGCAGAAAAATAGTTGGGGCTCCTACTTGGACCTTTCTAGTTTGCCGCAATTCTATTAGGGGCCCAGTATGGAAATCTAAGTACAGCCCTACTAGGCTGGTCACGCTTCAAAGTACGGGGCCTTTATAGATTTCCCTGTTAGGACCTACACCGAGAGAAAGATTTCATTGACGCCAAAGAAATGCGTGGATTGATTTTTTTTTTCATTGATTTCAATGAAATAGTGCATTTGAATTTCAAAGAGAACATTTCATTGCCTGTAAATAAAGATTTACTTAGTAAGCATATAATAAAGAAACAGTTTCATTGTTTTAAAGAGACTTTTTCATTGGTTCGAAGAAACGTTTCCATTGATCTCTCTCTCGCACCTAACCTCACTTTTTGGTTTTCCGGTTCTCCCGAACGATCGGCTTCGAATTTCGAGGAGCCAAAAGCTTAGCCTATTTCTGCCGTACTTCCTTACATACTCACAAAATTTGAGCTTTATCTGCCGCGTACTTCAGGAAAAAATAGGATTCGAAATTTTGAGCTGGTAAGAAAAAGGTTTCATTGAATCAGAGACGATATCTTTGAAATCAATGAAAAAGGTTCATTGGTTTAAAGAAATGTTTCTTCGAATCAATGTTACTACTTTTCATTGAGTTTGAGAGCATTCAAAGAAAAGATAGTATTGAAATTCAAGTATTTCATTTCATTGGCAAAGATTTCCGTGAATCAATGAAACCTTTTCTCTCGGTGCACTGTATCGCATTTGCACGAGGACACAGAGAAACTGGGGAAGACCTGTGCCGATGCAGGCAGCTCTATTTTTCTACTAGATGAGTATATGCATATTTAAAATCCCAATTTGATGAATGTTTATAACATTTACTGTGAACATTTTTCGTAGATTTCTTAATATAAGTCTTTTAGTAAGAGTGATAATAATTTAGTAAACCTGCAACACAATCTATATTCTATTCAATAGAAGTTTTTCATAGTCAACCATTTGAGAATTTATGTTTCGGTGACTGAAAAGACTCACTGGTAATTTGCTAGTAATTTTGTTTATATGTATTAGACTAAAGCACAGTAACTTTTAAATCAGCTTGTTGTCTGACAATGCATTAAACGAGTATATGGACATTTATAACTTTAAGTTGATAAGAGTATATAACATTAAATCTGTCAAAGCAATTTGAAAATTTAGCATTTAATATAATACAAAAATTTAAAAAAATCGAATTTTTCTGTTATTTCTGATTTTACAAAACGAATATTTATAAGAATGGTAAAAAATATTTTCAAAAATAAAACTGCACAATTTTTAACAAATTATTTTTAACTTTTTTTGTAACATTTGTAAGTGACAATTTTTTAAATTTTATTGTATTCGTTTTTTTTTTCTAAAATTAACAAAAAAATTCTGTATTGTTTGTGGACAAAAGATTTATATTAAAAGTTTTAAAAATTCAATTTATTTTTTACAGCACATATTTGGATGTTGTCTGCAATTTCTCGTATTAGTCAGTACATCCGTAATGGATACGATAAAAAATCTATTTCCACGACTATCAAAGTAATTTTGAGGGGTCGAAATTGTTGGCTACCTGAGAGTCGGAATTTAGTGAATAAAATACAACATGCACGCGATAGCTATTATTATCTCGTGCGACGTTGCCACGATGAATATATACGAATGTGAATATACGCTTGTACTTGTTTGCTCGTGTGTTTGTGTTTTATATCTCGTGCTGAACAAGCGCAACGATCGTGACAAGAAATTTATTTATGAGCTGACAGCGATTATTGCGGTTTTAAAAAAATGATAATTGAGAATTAAACGAAAGAGGGGGAAGAAGGAAAAAAGCGCAGATCTTCGTACGCAGACACTTCGTATTGAACTTCTCGATGCATCTCGAGCAGAGCTTGAACACTTGTAAAGTGCTTCGGTTCGCACTTTTCTTCTGTCGGACATTAATATCTTATAACAACTCTACCAAAATGTAACGCCACTGCGATTAAATTCGGCCATACTAAAAATCTACGATAGCTATAAGCCTTAGCCAATGTACCTTAAGCCACCACGAGAAAAATCGAACCAAAACACAATTCTACCATGAAAAAAACTATCATAAAAAAGCTCTACCTACAAAAATATGATAGAGAAAACTCTACTATGAGAAAATTCTACTATGAGAACTCTACCATGAGAAAACTCTACCATGAGAAAACTCTACTATGAGAAAACTCTACCATGAGAAAACTCTACTATGAGAACACTCTACCATGAGAACACTCTACCATGAGAAAACTCTACTATGAGAAAACTCTACTATGAGAAAACTCTACTATGAGAAAACTCTACTATGAGAAAACTCTACTATGAGAAAACTCTACTATGAGAAAACTCGACTATGAGAAAACTCTACCATGAGAAAACTCTACCATGAGAAAACTCTACTATGAGAAAACTCTAACATGAAAAAACTCTACCATGAGAAAACTCTACCATGAGAAAACTCTACCATGAAAAAACTCTACGATCAGAAAATTCTACCATGAAAAAACTCTACCATGAGAAAACTCTACCATGAAAAAACTCTACGATCAGAAAATTCTACCATGAGAAAACTCTCCCATAAGTAAACTCTGCCATGAGAAAACGGGTGAGGGTCAAAATAGTGAATGAACGAAATAGGGAATAGCTAAAATAGCGAATTTCAAAGTAATGAACGTCTGAATCTGGAATGGCCATCATTATGAAATTCGCTATTGTAGCCATTCGTTATTTTGATAATTCGCTATCTTGAACCCCGCCCGAGAAAACTCTATCCAAACACAACTTATTTATGAACTAATGGCAAATATTTTGATGTTAAAAAAGATAATTGAAAATTAGGCAAACAATGGAAGAAAAAAATGATAAACGTTGAACGAGACACATGCACACGTATTGACACGTACTTCGTATTGAACTCTCGATGCATCTCGAGTCCCGCTTTAATGCTTGTAAAGCACTCGAATGCCCCGTTGAGAGCTTTCATACTCATGGGCACTCTTATTACACGAGTAAACACGTTTTCACACTTTCCAGTTCATCGAACGTATATATCGCTGCACGTACAACAGCACTACGCACTTGACTCATTCCCATGGATTATATAACGCCTGCAGCGGTGACTGTTGTAAGATACAGGGTTTTGTCATTTGCATGCAAAAAAAAGAAAAGAAACAGAGACGAATTAGTATTCGTACGTGCTCCCGTAGCGAAAAATCGATGATTGCAGTCTGGTTGTTTCAGAGGCTTTCAGCACTCGATTGTAAAACTGCATGACACAAGCCATCTTATATCCGGTGATGACAAATGGCATGTTAAGCCTCCATTAGACCATAAATTACTTTTGAAGAGACCATTATATATATATTTTTCTCTTCATTATCCCATACCCTCAATTGTCATCCTCATGAAAAGAAGAAGTCGGCTAAAATCACCACAAATCAGTATCAATACCTATTGCCCGAATTTTTACCTGATTTATGGTAATTTCTGTAGACGGGAATTTTTCGTGTGATTTACGGTGATTTTTGGCAGTTCCTAAATTTTATGTTGATGACCGCATGGAAAAGAAAGATTCTATCTTACTTTGGATCCGTTAAGGATTTCCGTTGGATATAAAATTTTTTTGCCTAACAGACCTGATGAAAAAATAATAGTAATTCTTAAATATTTTACTTAAATTTTAACAATTTCTGTTACCTGAAACGTCATCTAATTTATGGAAATTTTTGGGTATGCATAATTTTCTTCTTCCCATATTACTATATGGGAAGATTCCATATAAATTTTGACCCATTTGGGATATGAATTGGGATTCTTTCAAATCAACTAAAAATTCTTAAATATTAACATTTTTACCCGATTTATAGTAATTTTGATAATCTCAAGAATAGTTTCACGAATTGTGGTTATTTTTTCCAAATGTGAATTTGGTACAAGAATTACCATAAATCCGTTTATTCTGGTAAAAATTATCCGCACATCAATGGAAAGTTATATTTTGGCGAATTTTATACAGCCAATCACTGCCCGATTACCTCCGCATACTATATTCGACTTGACATTGAACGACAAACAGATGGGATATATCTTTCGAGCGGATCGCGATATTTGTCCGATGATTGTACATCGATAAAAGTACCTACTACATGAGGCATGTACCGGTTAAAACCACATGTGACCCGAGCACGTGCACGTTACCGATCTTGAAACATCTGTGCAGGCCGCTCATGTCGCTTCGCTGCACTTTCCATCTGATTTATCCATACATTCACTTTTTTTTTTTACACATAATAATACGTACAATTGTATACAAAACCTGTACGAAATTAAGAAGTCAAGATTATTAGCCAATAATTTGCATTTCTACGTTTCCATAACGAAAATACATATTTGACAAGTAAATCATCTTAAGACACTGGAATTGTCGTAAATCTTGACAAAAATATGCTAAGCGAAAAAAAATCGTTAATGTTTTAGAAACATGTTGTGAATTCGCTTTTTCTATTTCGTTATTATTAGAGCATTTTCGAAAGTAAATGTGATAACGTATATTATTAAAAATACTTCAACATTCCATAAAATCACAAATTTCATACCGTTTGTCACTAAATTATACATATATAATGGCTGAATATTGTTTCATTTATATACAAAACTTGAGCTCGGTATTTCAAGTTTTGCAAAAGTTACAATAGATCGATAATGTCAATTTTTTGAAAAATTCAAAATTCCATAAAATCTGAACCACTTTACCGATTCGATCCAAATTCAATACCAAACAGCATTGAGTACACCTACTCTTGTGACCAACTATTTAGCAAAATAGACTAAATTTTACGAAAGTTAGAGCGACCACGTCCTTTTTTCAAAAAATTCAAAACGGCATAAAATCGAAATTTTCGCACAGATATTGTCGAAAATTGGTACAGTCGAAGAGGGTCTGCTGCTACATTAGTGTGCTAAATTTGAGCGCGATATACATAACCGTTCTTGAGTTATCGGCGTTCGAATTTTCGGAGTTGTATACATATACACACACACACACACTTACATATATACGGACATTTTTTCTAGATCACTTTTCTGGACGTTTTGGACAATTCCAAGTGTCCTGACATAAAAATCTCGAAAATTTTTTTTTCATGAAAACAAAGCTTCCTCTGAGGAAGCAAAAAATGTCTGTGGATAATTGTGTTTAGAGGACTTTTGTCACCTTAAGCTTATGCTTTCGCTGAAAAGAGCTCTGACTTATAACTGAATGTGCAACATGGTGTGCGCAAATTTGATTATCTATAGAAATGAACACACGTGATGATCCCGTGATGGATGAGTATATCGTATCTTCTCGTACATCGAGTATATCCTCTTTATATTCTTTGTCCCGTCACTGATGGAACGATTTGCGAGCAGTCAAGAACCATGCATCACACGTCTCTCGACCCTCTCATGACTTCGATAATTATTAATTGATTCTTAACCTCTGCCTATACATGAGCGTATAATCGTCGTTTATCCGATTTTTCTAACCGCCATTATGGCATACGAAGTCTTCCGTGATCATCAATGTGTGAAAAACACATTACGCTCGACTTTGCTTTTTATCATTGTGACAAGAAATCCAATGATAAAACTCGTAAAAATGTATGTTTGTGAAATATATGTATAATGAGTGAAGCAGCATAAAATATGTTAAATAACCTATTATAGATTTTATATGATTTTTGTTTACATTAAACATATGCACATTTTTCTTTACACTGTAAAACAATAATATACATTTTTATAGGGAAAGAAACAAAATTTCCCTTTTTGAATATAATATTCAACTCAATGTGGTATGTTTTATTACACGGGAAATTCCAGTTAATTAACAATTGTGTGTAAAATTCTTAAAACAATTGATATCGAGGAATTTTTATATTTAAACACATAAATTAAAATGTTAATCCGGAATTGCATTTTTCTTTACATTGTAAAACAATAATATACATTTTTATAGGGAAAGAAACAAAATTTCCCTTTTGGAATATAATATTCAACTCAATGTGGTATGTTTTATTATACGGGAAATTTCAGTTAATTAACATCATTGTGTGTAAAATTCTTAAAACAATAGATATCGAGGAATTTTTATATTTAAGCACACAAATTGAAATATTAATCGGGAATTGCATGATATCATTAATTTGTTAGTTTTTTCATGGCTTATGAAATTTTCACTACTATAAAATTTGTGAAATTTGTAGTAAAATCAGAGATTCCACATTAGAAAAACACAATAATTAATTCGATTTTTAGGTAAAAAAAAATTGATTCAAAAATTTTAAAAGCCAATTGAAACCTGCATGCAAATTATCTTGAACTAAATAACATTTTTAATTGCATTTTATATCTATTAGTATTCCATTCTAAGATATAAATAATTGAACGTTTAAACAACAACAACCGACTTGAAAAAAAATAATGAGAAGTACTTTCAAGGAGTAAACAAACCTGATTCAAGAATAAAAGTGGTAGAATGGACCGAGAATGTCTCACATATAAAATATATGCAACCAAATTGTATGCGCCAAAATCTTTTATCTTTAACATATATTTCCTTGCCTATATCTCACCTCTATAAATTTCCCTGTAAGAAAAAACGTGCAAGTCTAACGACTTGTTTTCTCAACTAGAAGCAACATATTTCACAATTGGGTTCTTTCAGCTGCAACGTTTTTGCGATGGTAACAATAGCTTTATTTTCTTCATCAGACATTCGCTTACCCGCTTCAGCGACCTATTTTTTAATTTATTTTAACGACCGTTCGTTCGCAAAAAAAACCAAGAAAAAAAACGAATCTGCGACCTGCGTACACGCACCCGCATGTATATCCATCTTACGCACGTGCTGAGCGAGCATTAAATGTGATAACAATAATCGAAATTTTTTTATTTTTATGTGACTTTCGTTTTTTTATGAGTAGGTTTTTCCGGGTATTGTTCAATTGTTATTATTTTCTAAAACAGAAATTCTGCTATTTCACGTACGGTTTAAATGCTTTCAGAATAATGGAACTCCACTCCAGTAATTTCATTCTTGTTTTTCATGAATACATTTTTCCGGATGCTGCGAACCATTTTTATTCTTTTTTCGACGAAAATTCTTCAATTTTACGTGCAGTTTAAATGCTTTCGAAATAATAGAATTCCATTCCAGTAATTTATTTATTTTACTTTTTGTTTTATTGTTCTTTCATTTTAGTCTTTTTTTTTTACTTACCCGGATTCGTTTTACTTTGCTTGTAATTTTATGTAATCTACAATTGCAGACAAGAAATACGTGGAGGAATTAAAATTTTTTTTCAACGTATCAGTGACTAAACTGAGAAAAATACATCATACAGTTGCTATTATTTGTTTTTTTTAATATTGTCGTGTTTTTCCTCGCTTTTCGTACGATTATATTTCTATAATAGACTACTATACGAAAATGCACGTTTTTGGATGTATCCCTGTACTCGTGGACATTTTTCCCAACAGAAATTCTGCTATTTCATGTACGGTTTAAATGCTTTCAGAATAATGGAACTGCACTCCAGTAATTTCATTCTTGTTTTTCATGAATAGATTGTTCCGGATGCTGTGAACCATTTTTATTCTTTTTTCGACGAAAATTCTTCAATTTTACGTGCAGTTTGTATGCTTTCGAAATAATAGAATTCCATTTAAGTAATTTATTTATTTTACTTTTTGTTTTATTGTTCTTTCATTTTAGTCTTTTTTTTTACTTACCCGGTTTCGTTTTACTTTGCTTGTAATTTTATGTAATCTACAATTGCAGACAAGAAATACGTGGAGGAATTAAAAATGTTTTTCAAGATATCAGTGACTAAACTGAGAAAAATACATCATACAGTTGCTATTATTTGTTTTTTTTTATATTGTCGTGTCTTTCCTCGCTTTTCGTACGATTATATTTCTATAATAGACTACTATACGAAAATGCACGTTTTTGGATGTATCCCTGTACTCGTGGACATTTTTCTCGCGTTCTACATCTTCATACATCAGTGGGCTCTTATCTCGACCCGGAAAAGCTCAACTTACAACAGTCAGGCGACTGGTGGGAGTACAAAAGAGAAAAATGATACATATTATCTGTATAGCATTATAACGGCACAAAAATGTGCTGCAAAACGTTGGGAAGTCCGGAAAATACTCGACTAACAATTTTTCCTGGTATAGTTGCAGCATCTTTCTGGATTCGCCTTTCTCTATTGTAACTTTCTACGCATATGACTCTCGTGTATTTGCGCATATTGTGATTCCCACGAACGCGCCGAATTTCGCAAACTCCGAAAATAGTTATTCTCAATCACGCGGAATTCGCTGAAAATTTATCACTATATCGAAGAGTCCCACAAGCTGAGTGCTTCATAAGAATAGAAAAGCTAATCGGTAAAAATTAAACTGATATTTTTAGCTTTTGACAAAAAAGTTTGTTCACACAATTTTTATAATGTTTTTATGCAATTTTACAGAATATTTTTTATCAGTTTCGATTTTTACTTAAAAAAAAAGTACAAAAGTAATTTCTTACACTACATAATGGCAAATATTTTTATCTAAATATAACATTTTTTTTCATAAATTTTTGTTTGTACGTTTTTTTAAAAGTACAAGAAAATTGACTTCGTTTTTACTGTATGTGAAATCACCAAAAACTTTATTTCGGAACGTTTCGATACTTGAGAGTTAAGAATGTGACTTTTATCTGTGTCATTAGAAGAATTTTCTCGTTTTAACCAAGTTTGACTGTTTTTTTATTGCAAAAAAATTGCGGATCTTCAGTGCATTAATTTACGACTGGCCATAATGATTGTAATTTTATTGGTAATAATGAAATGCATTAGCACTCACAGAACAGCACAGCACAAAACCGGTTTGCGGTTTTTCACTTCCGTTTTGAGACAAAAAAGATCAATGCGGATGATGAGTGAATTATTAATAATTCGCTTACGCTTGCACAATTTTGGAACAAAGATAATTATTTGGTTCATCGTGCCAAGCAATTTCCAAAAATCTTTAGCGTCTCTCGTTCATTCGTAGAAAGTGGACCAAAAGCGAGTTACGAAGAATACGTGCTAAATGACGCGTTAATGACTGAACCAGACTACATCTCAATGCTCGTGCCAACATCCGGCTGGAAAAAAAATGATTCATTGTTCTTTGCAAGATATTCATGACCTTTGATTTATTTACATTGATTACACGAGAGGGAAAAGAGAAAAAAAAATGCTGTGAGAGAGGTCAGAATGTGAAAGTGAACTGTAAACAAATGTATTTTGCAAACTTTTTGTAACGTACGAAAATTGTTTTCGGAACTGTCATTGTTGTAGCGTTGTGAAAAAGTCTCGCTGTACTAATTTTTTTTACAAAAACTTGCAAATTATTTTTTGTTATAAACTCTTAATTGTTATATCGTTAGTAGAAAAAAAAGCAGTCGTAAATTACATTCTATCTTCTGTTTCAAGTGTAAACTCTTGATTTTTTCCATAAGACTAAAATGTAACAAAAAAATAGTAATATTCGTATTGTTAATTGTAGCTAAAAGTATGAATAAAGATTTTTGTGCCCATAAATTGGAGCTGAATGGTTTTGTGGAGAAATTCGGTCGGAATATCTAAAAAAAATTTAAATTAAAATATCTTTTTTTTTAGTAAAAACACTGAGTAATTATTTAGCTTATTTTAAAAAGGGCCTTGTGTGTTACGAAATTAAAATATAAAGGGAATAAATGAATATCGACAACATAAATCACACCCAATAGCATTAATAAAGGTCTTTATGCGCAAAAATAAGAGATAAACGATTTTATAACGAAATTCGGCGAAAGCATAACACTCTAAAAACAAGGCTATCTGCATACAACGTAAGTTTACACACATAAAACGTATAGAACCGACACTCTAACGTTTGTACCACTTAATATGGTATAGATAGTCTTATCATCGCTATTCCTAATAAATCATAAAATAAAAAATCGAAATTCACGGAAAAAGTGGTAAATTATGAATATAAAACATTTTCCAATTAGCAAGAAAATCCATAAATTCTGCCAACAGATTCTGTGTGTATATCCAAATGTTTCGAGGAGCGCTGAATAACTTCCGGTGATTTTTTTCTTACATGAATTTCTCAAAAATCTGTGTCACGTAGTTCCCATAGACAAAAAATCCAGAAAATAAAAAATCGAAATTCTTAATAACAGTAGCAATTTATGAAAATCAAATCTTCGCTGATTAGCAAAAAAACTCCATTTTTTATGGATCCAAATTCACAGTAATATTATTAAATATTTGAAAATGTAATATTTTCCAATTGGCAAGAAAATCCGTGATATTATTTTTTTTAAATTAAAATTTGCAGTCACGCCTCTAAATTTATATATATATATATATATATTAATTTATTAAAAAATATAAAATCCATAAGATAAAATATCGAAATTCATAGTATAAAAGTCCTAAATTTCGAAAATGAAATATTATCCAATTACTCAGAAAATGCATAAAAAAAAATTCAAAGTAAGGTTACTAAATGTTGGAAATAAAGCACTTTTCAATTAACACGAAAATCCATAAATTTTGTACAGCCGACAGCTTCTAAGTCTATAAGAAGAAGCTTCAAGCAACTTCGAATCACTTCAGTCGAATTTTTATTTTCTAGTTGAATTTCCTAAAAATCTATGTCACGTAGTTCCCAAAGACGAAAAATCCATAAAATAAAAAATCGAAATTCTTAATAACAGTAGCAATTTATAAAAATCAAATCTTCGCTGATTAGCAAAAAAAACCATTTTTTAAGGATCATTTGATATCATTTTTTTTAAATTAAAATTTGCAGTAACGCCTTTAAATTTATATATATATATATATTTATTTGAAGTTATAAAATCCATAAGATAAAATATCGAAATTCATAATATAAAGGTCCTAAATTTCGAAAATGAAATATTATCCAATTACTCAGAAAATGCATTAAAAAAATATTCAAGGTAACGTTACTAAATGTTGGAAATAAAGCACTTTTCAATTAACACGAAAATCCATAAATTTTGTACAGCCAACAGCTTCTAAGTCTATAAGAAGAAGCTTCAAGCAACTTCGAATCATTTCAGTCGAATTTTTATTTTCTAGTTGAATTTCCAAAAAACTGTGTCACGTAGTTCCCAAAGACGAAAAATCCATAAAATAAAAACTCGAAATTCTTAATAACAGTACTAATTTATGAAAATTAATTCTTCGCTGATTAGCAAAAAAACTTCATTTTTTATGGATCCAAATTCACAGTAATATTACTAAATATTTGAAAATGTAGTATTTTCCAATTGCCAAGAAAATCCGTGATATCATTTTTTTTTAATTAAAATTTGCAGTAACGGCGCTAAGTTTATATACATATATATTTATTTATTTAATTTAAGTTATAAAATCCATTAAGATTGAATATCGAAATTCACAGTAACGGTCCTACATTTCGAAAATAAAATATTTTCCAATTACTCAGAAAATCCATAAAAAAAAAAAATTCAAAGTAACGTTACTAAACGTTGGAAATAAAGAACTTTTCAATTAACACGAAAATCTATAAGTTTTGTACAGCCGACAGCTTCTAAGTCTGTAAGAATAAGCTTCAAGCAACTTCGAATCACTTCAGTCGAATTTTTATTTTCTAGTTGAATTTCCGAAAAATCTGTGTCACGAATTTCCTAGAGTCGAGAAAATCCCTCAGAAGAGCTTCTCAGTTTTCTAAGTTGTCTGCTCGTTACGAGGAAGCCTCTTTATAAACGTTGAGCAAAGTGGCCCAATGTTAAGTATAAACTGAGTGTATCTCTACCCCCACTTAGCCGAGGAGCCGAGAAGCGATATAGTAACTCAGTTGTCGGCTCTTCGAACGCGCGTTACATCTGCAGGCTCTACGTTGAGCGTGTTACTGATGCCGGTCGTTCTCCGGGGGCAGTGGGCGCCTGATAAAAGCCTCGCGGCACGAGCCGGCACGTAGATCACGTTCAACAGTCGAGCAAGAAGGAGCTGCCTTTAGTATTCAATAAAAATAAAAATACCGTCACAGTACACGCATTAAAAATAATAATAATTATTAAATAAATTTATGGATACTCTTGCCATGCCTAAAATAATCCGTGACAACAACAAGCAAATATTTTCATTTATTAATATCTCATATTCGCTGTGAAAGATACGAATAAAATTGCGAAAATTAAAAAACGTAATTATAAGGCTACGTGTAAGAAAAAAAGAAAAGTGTCATAGGCCAAACGGAAATAAATATTGTACGATTGGTGGTGCGACGATTTTTGAAAAAGTAACCATTTCAACCGGAAGTTTAAAGTGCGTTAAGAAAACTGGCTTCACGCTCGTTTGCCGCCGGACAAGCCGATATTTCTTTGGCACTTACGCTCAGCCGAAGAGGACGCCGAAGAGTATTACCGCATCTGGTACTTCCGCGAGTTTCCTCAGTGAAAGAAGGCCTCAAACGCGTTGACTTTTTTTTGGGGCTTTGTACTTTTGCGGAATAAAATTAATTGTTGTAAAGCTATTGTGATACATTATATATGTATTTTGTGGTGCTAGCGATTTATTTCGCTCTCTAGTGTGCTATATTACAGTGCAAAAACTGGGATTATTTCCGAACTTTCGGAAGGAATATTATTTGAGTTTACCTGAAGAAATATTTTCGGAAAAATGGTTCGACAGGAAACCGGAGGATTCGAGACCGGAATCGAAGAGACTACCAGATACTTTAGCTATCTGCGAACTCTCGCCGATCTCACTGCCATGGCCAGTATTATGGCTGTTCAGGTATACAAAATTAATCACTGAAAAATTTAAATGGACTAAATTTGTTTTCATTCTTTTCAACCCATTTTTACAAGGAAATTTTTAATTTCTATAAATCGGCATAATCGATTTTTTAGCATTACATTTAAAAAGCCCAAACTAATTTTCAGTGTTCAAGAAAATGAAAGTTAAATATTCTATTCAAATTATAATCTAATTCTGATTCTATTAGCTATTCTAATTTTGTTCCAAGAAGAAAATGGTTGTATCACCATTTAAAATAACTGTCTAAAGTGTTAAAAAAATCTGATGTACCGATACCAGAGGTTTAATGCGTAAATCCATATATTAAATGTATGCATATAAAACTTCCGTATCTGTGTATTAAATGTTAAGCAAATTTTTTTTATCATTGCAAAAATCGAATCCTGTTCTTTAGAAAAAAAAATGAAATCGATTGTACTTAAATAACAATTTTTATTTTATTTTTAAATATTCATATCGACAAAATAAGTTTTGGTGATGAAGATTTTTGTTTTATTGACGTAGATTAAAAAATAGTGGACTGATGGCCTTCTAAGATCACGCTTAATATAGCAATCGTAGAATTTGTTTACCGGACGTGCACATCCGAAGAATCGTTGATGTGCCAAGACCTTCGACAGTTGGTCCCGAGGCTCGTATATGTGTTTATCCTCGCTGCTTGCATCTTTAGCAACAATAAAATTTGAGATATTGGACCTTGGATTATTCTGTTCCCACAGAGCCAGTATTTAGAGCGAAAAGGGGAATGTGTTTAATTTCTGTGTCAGGTGCGCGCGATGGATTCTCGAGCCCAGGGCCGAGGTCAATCGATCGAACTTGGTCCCACCAGTGAATATGAACTCTCGATAATATTCTACAAAAGCAAAGGCATTTTTATCCTTTAAAGCTTCCTCGTTGAAAAAAAAAAAAATTCCTTAAATTTTCAGCACTTTTTAACATAAAAATAGTGCAAACAATTGCACTTTCGAATAACTCACTTGAACATTTATTCTCACGTGCAAATTTTTTTTTTTCGTCAAATAAAAATGTAGGGTTCATTGACAATGAATTTTTCTTGTGTGTACATTTTTTTCAAAATTTCTTCATTGGAATTCAAAAAGTTGCTATGCAAAATAGATATTTCAAAATTGTAGCAAATGTATTACGTGTTGAAAAAATGAAAAAAGAAATTATTTTGAATCTTCATCTGCATGGAATCGGACATTGGCGCGACGAAAACAAGACCCGTTGATTCGTAGTAATCCTCGATTAAGATATACGAGTTTTCATGCACATATTGATTTATGAGAGGATCGCAAACTCCTTCCTTAAGATATTGCGCAGAGGCGAATTAAATTATCATTTTGTTATCAAACGTGTCGTTGACGCAATGCATAAAAAAAAATTCGTATGCTATACGTGACGGGATATAATTACACTCAAACCTTACGTAAATACTGTACGGTTATATATTTAATTATTCATCTTTATGAATATTTATAATTCGATAAATAGACGATTTCAAGTGTTATGCTCACTTTATTTGATATCTTTAACTCATATTAGAAATATAGTTTAGCATTTTTTTTAAATATATATATACCCAAAATTTTTTTGCTAAACAAAAAAAATTGTAGCAAAAATGGTTAATAAAACTTAGAAAAATATTTTTTTCAGTATATTCTATAGAATAATCATATTCAGTTTAATATCAAACTCACAGTGAACTTTGGACCCAGATACCGAACCTACGGTAATAATGCCTTAAGGGGTTATCAGCATTTTTTAAACGTAGTTGCATGAAAGAATATAAAACATTATAGTACACGATAAGATATTTTTTGGAGGTCAGTGGTGAGGGCATGTTTATGGCGCAGCAGTATTTTGGTCACAAACTGTGTCATGAATGAAGTTCATTTTGTTAATTTGATTCGAAGTACGTGTCGTACAATGCTATTGCGGCGTCGTTGATTACTGATTTGATTATACTTCGTAGATTAGATGAACAGGACGAGGCTGCGTGTCGTATCAACGAGTCGATCGCTAGTCTCGATCTGTCACGAATTTTCTCTACGTATAGCAAGTATGGACATTAATCAGATAAACGGCATATACGCAGTTGGAAATATATGTAAAAACATAGTTTCAACAAATTTCGTATAAAATATAGGGAAAGCAATATTTTAAATCCTGCAACTGGCAACATAGCATTTTTTCTACATTTCCTATTTTTTTAAATATCTTTTTTTTATTGTAATCCGGAAATTCTGAAAAAAATTTTCAAACCGCGAAATTACATTGAAAATACATCCTCCATTTTGATTTAATGAAAAACAAATGTATATACGAGTAAAAAATAAAAATTTAACTTAAAAAAAAGTATTAATTTTTTTGCTTTTAACATATTTCCTATTTCTAACAATATCTTTTTTCATTGTCGTCAGAAAATTCTTTTAAAAAATGGTCAAGCAATATTTTTAAATCGTGTAATTGGCAACATAGCATTTTTTTCTACATTTCCTATTTTTTTAAATATCTTTTTTTATTGTAATCCGGAAATTCTGAAAAAAATTATCAAACCGCGAAATTACACTAGAAATACATCCTCCATTTTGATGTAATGAAAAACAAACGTATATACGAGTAAAAACTAAAAATTCAACTCAAAAAAAGTATTAATTTCTTGCCTTTATCACATTTCCTATTTCTAACAATATCTTTTTTCATTGTCGTCAAAAAATTCTTTAAAAAAATGGTCGAGCAGTGGAATTAGCGGTTGGAAATATATGTAAAAACATAGTTTCAATAAATTTCGTATGAAATATAGGGAAAGTAAAATTTAAAATCCTGTAACTGGCAACATAGCATTTTTTCTACATTTCCTATTTTTTTAAATATCTTTTTTTATTGTAATCCGGAAATTCTGAAAAACATGTTTAATGAAAAACAAAAGTACATACGAGTAAAAACTAAAAATTCAATTAAAAAAAAGTATTAATTTTTGGCCATTAACACATTTCCTATTTCTAACAATATCTTTTTTCATTGTCATCCGAAAATTCTTTAAAAAAATGGTCAAGCAGTGGAATTCTATTGGGATTCCTTTACATGTTAAAATTGAAAAAGAACTTTTTTGAAAAGTTTTTTTTTCACCAGTTTTGTTCGCAAAAATAATAATTTTTGGTATTAAAAAGGGGTGTGGCTATTGAAGACTTAAATAAACAAAAATGTAGAAAGATGCCGTTAATATACGCTGAGAGACGAGAGATAATTATGAAAATTTTAGCGTTTTATCAGCTTGTGATACTGCAGCGTTTACATACCGATACATGTAATGCGTCTGGCAAGCTGCTTACCGTCCGATTACGAGAAAGTATACAAAACGAAAGAGAGATATCAGACAAGAGGGATATCGATGACGTTACTACACGCGAACAAAGATCTTCGAAGTTGATTGCGCGTAACGAGGAAATCGACCTGGCCTCGATTTTCCTCCCAAGGATCACTAAAGTTTTCCTCTCTATATATCATTCGTGTCCACTTGTCATGTTTCAATGAATGCGAAAAAAAAACGTCCATAATATATTCGCACATGAAAAATTCATTCAGGGAATAAAAAAATCAAGATAATAAAAAAAAGCACGCGGGCTATCTGATGTACTAACTATGACTATGTTAACGAATCAAGAGGAGATAAGATTTCGCAAGATATGAACGGAAGGTCGTCAAGGAATTCTCTGAATTTGGCCAGAACTTTTCCAGGCCATCGCGAACATTTATACACGATTTATTTCACCCTAATATGTCCGCGGACAAAATGTACAGTTGCTTTGTTATTCAATCATTTACGTCAAGACTTGACTGAACAATGTGCCCTTTTGAAAGCGTACTTAGTAATTATGTAACCGTGAAACAAATTTCTGGTCCGGACATCCCGACTGGATCATTAGCTTTGTAAGATAACTACGCTCTAAATCAATTTTTAACGGGATATTTATATTATCAAATTGATAATATTATTAGTAGCAAACACTGGTACTTGGCAAAAGCAGAAAAGTAACTCATTATACACATTTTTTTAAAGAGTGCATTCTGGTTTCAAATTAAAGAATTTTGATGTTGTCCCGATTTGAAAGCTGGAGATTTTTAGTTTTTCATTATGACAAAACGTATTTTATCTTTGAAACTCTTTTTGTCTTTTTCCTTTTGCAACTGACAAAGCTAAAAAATTAACATTTTTGGGATTTTTTTTTAGCAAATCTTTTTAAAAAGTCGAAGCTCTTCAGTTTAAGTGTATTACACATGAAATATGGACAATTCGCGTTTCTCTATTTAATGTTAGTTTAGTAACATCATTTTAGTGGCGTCACCATTTTTTTTTCACCGATTTGTCCATTAATTCTCAAATTCTGCTATTTGCAGTTGTACTATGAATACTTAAATAATCGTCAGCTGCAAGATAATCGATCATCATCCGTTTGTTTAGACAGATGGGTGGAGAAGTCGGATTAGCAATAGTGGTTGTAAAACTCAAAATCCAATTTATCATTTCATGTCATTAATGAATCCAAGTGTAGAATTTTTCGCGTTTTCTCCCTCCTTTAGCTCCCTCTTAACCTGATAGACTTAAACACATGGCAAAAAAGCGTCATTGTTAATTAGTTATTGTAGTTCCATGAACTATCAACGTTGTATGATTACGCGCTGTTTGTGAATGGCGAGAGTATGTTTCTTCGAATCTACACTCATGCCGAGAATCTCGTAGACTAAATAAAAGATAATTACTGCAGTCATCTCTACGAATGAAACTGCAATCATTCGTAAAACGTACTTAAGAGTAGGGAGTCAGGTAAAAAAAATTGATTTTGGAAATTCAATATCCTCCCAATCTCATTGCATATAAAAATGACCAACGCACTATATTGTTGGTACTCGATGAAAGAATTTTTTACCGTCGTCTGACTTGCATATGATTTTCAATATTTTCTTAAGCAAAGTTCTTAGGTTTTCCATTCTGCGCATGCTTCAGATCAAACTACTAGGCAGATTGGAATGGTTGGCGGCTCATTTTCTTCTTCATGAAAAGATACATCGGCTAAATGGAGCAAACTATTTTTTTTTCATTCTGAAAGCAAAGTTAATCACTGATTTAGACAATAGCATAACATTTATTTATTAATAATTATGTCACTTGAAAAATATTACCTTTTATTAACACTTGCTCCATTTAGCCGGTGTATCTTTTCATGAAGAAGAAAATGAGACGTCAACCGTTTCAATCTGCCTAGTAGTTTGATCTGAATCATGCGCAGAATGGAAAACCTAAGAACTTTGCTTAAGATAATATTGAAAAGCATATGCAAGTCAGACGACAGTAAAAAATCCTTTCATCGAGTACCAACAATATAGTGCGTTGACCATTTTTATATACAATAGCATTTGGATGATATTGAATTTCCAAAATCAATTTTTTTTACCTGACTTCCTCCCCTTAAATTACAATTTTTAAAAATATGCAAATCCATTATTTGGACCATTATAATTGTTAACCATCCAAACATATTTCGTCCTAAAACAATGAATTTTTTTTGTTGCCATTTGATTTAATTATTGTAATAATTTATACCAAAAACTTTATTTAAATTTCTTATTTATTTACACTATAATAACGTCTCTTTTGTTTTTGGATTTAAATATTATTTTAATATTATTGTTATCATTACGATTTCAGATAAACTCAACATTATTTTGATATAATAATGATTGCAAAGGTTTAATATTTGAGTGATATCTCTGCATTTTATTGAATTAACATACGTGGGTCATTACTCCCAGATTTTGCATTTCAGTATAATTCTCTGTCTCACTTGTTAACTCTCATTTCTCTGCCTGAGTTTCTATTTTATTAACAATCGAAAAATGTCTGCGTGCAAAGAAGAGGGCGAGCGATAACGAGATTGTCCGCCAATCGCATTGCGTTATTTGCAATCTCCCGGTAGAATCGTCGACAAATATCGTAAAAAAGACCCAACGATTCGAGGCGACAGATAGCGAAGATTTGCAACACGTCTGTTCGTATAATAGCGAAACGTTGAACAGCTGCGAGTTGTAATTTGCTGAGCGAGACAAACTGCGGCAAACAAAATTCTCCGTTATAATATGAAAACAGCTTTCATTACTCTTCCAGATAATTTTTGTTTTTTTGAGATACATACATTTTATGATAAATATCGCATTTTATTTACCATGATTTTTGTTTATTTGATTACAGTTCAAGAGGATGCTGAACAAGGAGCTCTCACATTTCTCGGAGTCGTCGAAATCCGGGAACCAGATCTCCGAGTATATCTGCAGCACCTTCCTTGGTAAGTTTAAACCAAATCATTCCAACAATAAAAAAAAAAGAAAAAAAAAAAGAAAAATCGTGCCGCAAAATAAAAATTGTCAAAAATATAATTTTTCAAATTATCAAAAATATAATTTTGATAATTTCAAACTATCAAAAATATAATTTTTGATAGTTTATAATTGATAGTTTAAAATATAATTTTTGATAGTTTGAAATTATCAAAAATATAATTTTTGATAGTTTGAAATTATCAAAATTATATTTTTGATAATTTGATAATTTATCAAAATTATATTTTTGATAATTTGAAAAATTATATTTTTAATAATTTTTATTTATTTAAATTTATTTATATATTTTTATAAAAATATAATTTTTGATAATTAGATTTAAAAAAAAAATAAAATTAAAGGATGGAAAAAAGTTATAAATATAAAAATTCTGAAAATATAATTTTTTTATCTATGCAAAATTTCCAACTAAAATTGAATTAAGCTACAATTGCGAACTTAATAAATTAAAGTTGACGCAACTTCATTCCAAGGATGGAAAAAATAAAAACAATAAAAATTTTTAGTCTGTCAAATTTTTGATCGGAGCTTCAAATAGTTCTCTTAGCAAAATAATTAAGAAAAATGTAATTACATACTAATTAATCTCTTTAAATTGAAAAATTGTCAATTAACATTATATTGTCACGGTGATAATTAAAAAATTTTAAAAGTCAAGATGTCTACTGTACCTACAGTAGCATTTTGCAAATTGTGAGACATTCATACACACAGCATTTCTACCAGCATGCACGATCGGTGAAAGTCTCGTTGGCCTTGTTTTATCGCTGACGAGCACTCGCAATTTCCCATCAATATAATGCTCACGTGCTTTCCAATCGAAACTTGTTTTCCATTCGTCCCACCCCTTAACGTTCAAATATCGTTATTTTTGTCATAGCTGAGTACCCGATGATTTGTCTAATATATATTTTTATCTTTCTGTGATAAATTGCGAACTAGTAGTATGTTTAATCTGTTGACAAATCTATAGTGATTGATATCGATCTGTTATTTTTGAACGCGTTTGCTTACGCAGTTACTTTTTCAAAATATACGAAAAAAAAATAGATAAATTATATTTGTACAATTTCAGTTAGAAAAAAATACTGAGTCATGAATTTATTTAAAAAATCACTCTATTTTCAGGACCAAAAAAATGGGACCACATGTTGATAAAAAACCTGTGTCGAAATTTTATTTTTTTCATTGCTGCTCTGTCAGTTAATTTGCGTACGAAATTTTGTTTGGGAAAAAATTGCAGAAATATATTATGAATCGAAAGTTCAACGATCCGAGAATGATACCATGAGTGATATCACCAATCAATCGGTCTCACAACAATCAATTTATTAAAAAATCCGTATTTTTTTGGCACGAACAAAAAGACTTAAAAACACAAAAATAAAATTCCGATCCATCGATTTATTGTGTGTACGAAATCTTGTTTGTAAATATCTTGCGTAATAAAAATATTCGTATTGTGGATTGATTTGCAATTGAATCTCAAGTTCATCGATCGGAGAATGATATCATCAGTGATATCAACAAATCAATCGGGCTCGAAACAATGAATTTTCCATTAGTATTCGTCACAGATAAAATTATATCTGCCTGTATCTATATATCTATATATGCAAACCAATCAATATCTCTCAATTGTCTATACATATACTCAATACATATTTGGAATCTTCGTTACCAAATCGTCCTTATCATAATCCTATCAGGCCACCTAGTTGATTTTGATCAATTTAGCCTCGCAAGACAGCAAAAATATTTCAATGTCAAAAACACTATAGTAATTCTTAATATAATCATATGCAAATTAATCTGACCGGAAATCTCACTTTGCAGGTGTTGTAACGATGAACTTTAGCCTTGCACTTTCCTCGCTCATGACTCGCAAAGCAAACCACGATCAATCTTTTAATAATAATAATAGCAGAAGGAATATATATTAAGCCGATTTTTTTTCGATCGCCGCATCTGTGAACATTAGAATTATTATTGTTGTTATTATAGATTCTTCTAATCTGAGATCAAAAGCTCGAGTGATGGACGGACAGGGTTTTAATTTTTTTTTTTCTTTTTTTTTCAGATAAGCAGCAGGAACTCGATTTGCCATCGTTACGCATCGAGGATGCCGTCGCAGCGGCGACCGGTACTGACGCGAGGGTCGCCAAGAAGAAGGATAGGGCGCAACGAGGACCGGCAGCGATGTCACACATTAGTGGCGTAAAACGTCCACTCACGCACACCAACAGTTTCACAGGCGAAAAAGTGCCGTTGCATGGAGTGGAAACGCTTCACGAAGAACAGCTTGGCAAGGTAATTACACAAAAATATTATACAGTAGAGCGTCGATTATCCGAACGTCAAACACACTCAGAGAAATTGTAGTAGTACAGTCAACTATAGAGTGACAACTATTAATTTCTAGTCCGTGCAACATTTTCATAATTACGGTAACTATGTAAATAGTCATGGTAACTATTTCGTAGTTATAGTAACAATTTGATAGTTGTGGCAACTATAAAAAATTGGTCGTACGAACTAAAAATGAATAGTTGTCACTTTGTAGTTACTAATACCATAATTTTCTCTCCGTGCATCCGAACGATGATTTGGTTTATCCAAATCGTCAATCATCCGAATAGCGATTCGGTTTATCCGAATTTTCGGCTTTCCGAACGAAAAAATCGAAAAAATCCTCGATTTTTTTTTCCAAGAAAATAGCATATTATATAGAGTCCGGCAGTTTTATCGGAATATATAATATATACTAACAATGATATATTAAAAATATTAATTTTCGATAAATATATACATATTATATACATATGTATTATATTATACGTATATATTCTTATATTTTTAGCGTTTCGTATCCTCCCTCCCCTTCACTAAATATTGATTTTCGATTATCCGAACGATAGTCGGTCCCAATTATTTCCAATAATCGACGCTCTACTGTGTTCCTGGAAAATGGTCGACTAAAAAATGAAAATATTTTTTTATTTTAATAACTTGTGTTACTTTTTATAGTCATTCTATCTTGAATTTATGAAAATACATAATTTGAAATAATGAATTCGAAACATAATTTTCAATTACCGTATTTGAATTTATATCCACACATAAATAAAACTTTGAGAAACCTGAGACATGATAAGAATCGTTTGAAATACCTACTAACAATGCTAAAAAGTTGTCAACAATTTAGTGAAGAAAGTTCGTTCTTATCAAGTTGATATGCTAATTTTTTAAACACTTTTTTTTCTTTTAATTACTGTTCGTGAAGATATCCCAATAATAAATAATTATACGCGAACCTTGAAAAAATATGTGCATTCCGGAAAATAAACGAATTCATTTAACAGGAAAATCTAAAATGTTCTAAAAGCCCGTTGAACAACTTTTTGTACTCATTTATTAATAACTTTTCTGCATTATTATCATTTCTTTGTTTCGACATTCATATGTAAAGCATTCTTAAAAATTTTCACTAGTTATTCAAATGGAAAATTATTTTCAATTTAGTATTATTCGAATATTGTCCTTGTTATATTATTATATACTATATATAATTATTCTATAATAATTTTTTGTGATACATATTACAGTAGTATAAAAAACTTTGTTAACCAATCCAAATTCCACAATGTTTTTTAATGCTCTACATTTTTAAACTAAAGAAAAACCGGGCAGCAAAAAAGACAAAAAAATTCCGCGATTGTGGCAATTATCCTTCCTGTCGACCTCGATAACCGCATAGAAATTTCTTTAACGCCACTATCACGACATCGAGTAGTAATTGAATGAGTCACGCTGTTGTTGTTGTTTACTACGACGGTTTCAATTGCCGCTATATCAGAAAATACGAGGTAGTTGTACTGCAATGTACTTACCGTCAATGTCTATTCCTTAGAAACGAAAAAAAAAAAAGAAAACTGAGTGTTGTGTCTTCGCGCTGTTTTTCTAGGTCTCCCACGCTTTATTGGACTGTATGCGTAGTAACAAGAAAACGGAGTCATTCGGTTGAATGTACGAAGTTAGCTAACTGTGAGAAAAGCCTGTTTACCGAACCACTACAATAAGAGGCAGACATTTCTGCGACGTAGACATAAATGACGTTGCGGATTATTGAAATCAATGACCCAAGAAATGCTGAAAAGTATCGTAGCTGCGATTCTCATTTCTCACCGGATTTAAATTTAAAAATATACATTCAAAAATTTATATTTAAAATTATGCGATGCGTAACAAAATTCTTTAAACCACTAAACAATGTAGGCTGTCATTTCTCAATTTATTTAACCGGATGAAAATAAAAAATTATAGAATCGACAAACAAGAATTTATGCAGAATATCATACCACGCGTATAAACGGGAATTAGCTTAAAAATATTGTGGGTGTGGCTATCATTTGTTACTTTATTTTTATGAATTCAAATAAAAAATTGTAGACTCCAGAATATTAAAAAAAATTATATTTGAAAATGATACGAAGCGCATAAAATAGGAATTAGCTTGAAAAAAAAAATGCGTCATTGAGCGTCACCGTTTTTGGTCGTTATTTAGAATAGAACTCGAAGAGAAGATGATTCTGACGTTTGTCTACCTGGGAGTTGAATCACGCGCGTGGGTTTTGCGCGTGGCGAAAAAGAATAGTGATATAAAACATAAAAATAAAAGAAAATATTTATAAAAAAAACGTAACGCGTGGTTGTTTGAACGGCGACGACGGGTCTCGCTACCGTAAAGGGTTATCCTCAGCTCGGACGAGATTGTAACACGCACCGATGTTGTGAGCTCGGTCATCGCTTTGTCCCAGTGACACAGAGATTATAATATAAGAAAAAATAAGCAGCAACAGCAGCGGGACTTAGAACAACGGTGCATTAGGAGACATGAATAATGAAGCAGAGCTCACAGGCTGAGCTCTGCAGTTGGGAGAACAGGCGTCTGGCTCGTGAATAGCCAAGCAATTGAATTGTTATAAAATGATATAATGAGTTAATAATTCCTCGTTGTTATTACTTTCATTGTCTCTTGACACGTGTGGAAATTTTGCACGAGGTCAGATAACTTCACGTGACTCAAAAACATTCAAGGTTTTGTCAAATTAACATTTTGTCTTCCATTTGAAAGAAAAAGTATTATTATTGTTTTATTCATGCTCAGTAAAAAAATGATTTCAAAAGTTGTGGACTTTTAATACAAAGTGTCAGTAAAACGTCATGTTTCCATTTTGTTAAGATTTTTCTGTCATAAAAACATGTTACTTTACTGTAACAATCTTTTATAATCTTTTGTCATTTCTGATTTCACAAAAAAAAGACTTGACAATTTTCTGAATTCATAAAATCTTTCTGGCATTTTTAAACAAATCTAATTGTCATACAGATATTATTAACTTTATACTATTGCGATAACTATGAAAATAATTCACATTCAGTAATAATGAAGGTAAAATAATAAAAATACTTTTGTATTCAAATGGCACTTCTCTCTGATTGGCCAGTAATGTTTTTTTTTATTTTTAGTTTCCGTCGGTTTCAAATTGAGCAAAAATTTGTTCTTTTTTTCCAAGAACAACAAAAACAGTATGATTTATTTTGAAACGTAGTTAATTAATGCCATAATCGATTGGCCACAAAAGTGCATTGGTATTATCACGGGACCACGTATTTGTTATTGTCGTATCATTGGAAGAAAAACACAATAATTATGTTCGATGCTGCAGACTTTGAACGTACGATTACTCGTTTAACCAATAAATATCGCTGCGTGACAAACGACAGAATTGATACTGCTCGATTTCTAATAGTCTGCAATTACTCGAGAAGCTACTGGTTCAATTAGCCGCAATTACTGCTACAGGGCTTAATTACAAATTACGGGAATGTGTTGCTAATGTTGCTTTGTAATTACAGCTTCTAACGGACATCGACCAATGGGGAATCGACATATTCAGGATAGGCGAGCTAAGCAACAACCGACCGTTGACCTGCGTGGCCTATACGGCCTTCCAGAGTCGCGACTTGCTCAAATCTCTCGCGATTCCGCCGAAGACCTTCGTCGCCTTCATGATGACCCTCGAGGATCATTACGTGAAGGACAATCCCTTCCACAACAGCCTTCACGCCGCCGATGTAACGCAGTCCACCCATACTCTGCTCAATACACCAGCCCTCGAGGTATGTCCAATCAGAACATCATTTCCTTTATTCCCTAAAAAATAAAACACGATCAAACGAATTGACCAATGTAGATATAACGAAACCGTGTTTTTATGAGTGGTAACTACAATTATATGTATTTTTGATCCGCAGTCCGTCTTCACACCCCTAGAGATCACAGCAGCTCTTTTCGCAGCTACCATACATGATGTCGATCATCCAGGCCTCACGAATCAGTTCCTCATCAACTCCAGTGAGTATATTATTCAAACCTCAGCTATTTAGTCATATGGGTACTAAATATTTTTTTTATTTAACTACAGTGAAGATTGATTTTTTCCTTAATTAAAGGGAACATCCGTAGAGGATTTACAAAAATATTAACTGGTTTATATCAATTTATATAGAAACACATTTTAGTCTTTTTTGTAAAGAAAAATCTCTGATTTTTTACCAATTTTAATGTGGCTTCATTCGTTTCATCAATGATGCTTGAAAGATTGAACATCTAGATATTCAATGATGTTAACCATGTAATTATTGCATTTGTAGAGGAGTTTCGAAGGGTTTAACGAACTGTAATTTTCGAGTGATTAATTTTATCAAATATCTAGTCGACGAATTTGTTGCCTTTCAACAAACAAAATAAGCCATTCAACGATTAAATCGGTAAAGAGTTATGGATAATTTCAAATTTTGAAATAAATATTCAAGAAGAACCTGCTTAGAAATGTATGTCAATCGATTGGCGTCTTTGAAAATCTGCCTCTGGATAAATTATACAGCCCATGTGATATCTCACTTATATTCTTCAGTGCATAAGACTTTAAAAAAATGTTAAAACTCTTTATTTTTTGTCTTAAAACGATGAACATTTTTTAACGATTATCCTTGAATCTTTTCAGGTTCGGAGCTAGCCCTGATGTACAACGACGAGTCAGTTCTAGAGAACCATCATCTCGCGGTGGCATTCAAGTTGCTGCAGAACGAGGGTTGCGATATATTCGTAAACATGACGAAGAAACAACGTCAGACATTGCGAAAAATGGTGATCGATATGGTATTGTCGACGGACATGTCAAAGCACATGTCTCTTCTTGCCGATTTGAAGACGATGGTTGAGACAAAGAAAGTCGCTGGTTCCGGCGTTCTCTTGCTCGACAATTATACCGACAGAATTCAGGTTCTCGAGAATTTGGTGCACTGCGCCGATCTCTCGAATCCCACGAAACCTCTGCCACTGTACAAAAAGTGGGTCAGTCTTCTTATGGAGGAGTTCTTCCTGCAGGGCGATCGGGAACGCGAACAGAATATGGACATCAGTCCCATGTGCGATCGTCACAGTGCCACTATCGAAAAGTCGCAGGTCGGCTTCATCGATTATATCGTTCATCCACTTTGGGAAACGTGGGCAGATCTCGTACATCCTGATGCTCAAGCAATACTCGACACTCTTGAAGAAAATCGCGACTGGTATCAGTCCATGATACCACCGTCACCGCCCTCGGACGATCAACCCAGCAACGAACAACAGTCTGACAGGATACACTTCCAGGTAAATTATTATTCTCTTATACTTTATTATTAAAAAAAAGCGGCTTGAAAAAAAGGCTGTTGCATTTGCTGCATTTTAAAAAATGATGGAGATTAAAAAAATTCATTTCTTAAATATTATATGGAAATGCACATTTATAGCCAGAAAAACTTTTTAAATATGAAATTGGTAGTAGTAAAACGACATTTTATTGACCTCTTTATAATCTGTATGTATCAAATTATTATTACTGTTATTATATATATATATATATATATATATATATATATATATATATATATACGAGCGTATTGATTATTATACTCTATGAAATTAATTTTTTTCAATTTCGACTTTAATATAAAATTTAATTTTATAAATATAAAGTTTAATTATGTAAATACGAAATTCATGTTATTATAAATATAATTGAAAAAGAGTCTTAAAGGATGTACTTAATGTTGTTACAGGTAACCCTTGAGGAAGGTGATGAGTCGGGAGAAAACGTGGAAGGAAGTGGTTTGAGTGAAACAACGTTGTCGGGTGAAGATCGAGGAGGTGAAGCCGACGAAAACCCGGCAGATGCTGGGATGTGACGGAGGCTAGCTGGTATCTGCAAGAAGCTTCACGAGAAGGTGCAGCAATCCTGGTGGCGAGTGCGTCAGTGACACACTGTCCTGCTTTCGATTTTCTCTGATTGGGGAAGAGGGCTCGCGCTTCGTGAGTGTCGATATATCGACCCCAGTGATCAGCGCCCACGCGACTTCTGCGTCGGTTGGAACAACACTGAGGCGAGACGTGTCGGCCCGGCGGTTGACCGTCCACGACGAAGACAACGGTGCATATACTGTGAGCTGAAGAACATCTAGAGAAAAAGAAGAACAAGAAGAAAAGAAAGAAAACGAAGAAGAAGTAGATGATGAAGACGGAGATGAATGTCATGCTTTTGAATGATGAATACATACGGGCCTTCCAAACATGTACAGAATGGCCCAGGCGGTCGTCGAGATGTGAGAAAATAAAGAAAAAGCCTCGAACCAAACGAAACAACGGGAAGAAAGATCGGGCGAGTGATTAAGTCTCCAAATTGAGGTCTCCAAGTCGGCAGGACCGGCGAAGAGCCGCTCCACGATTCTCCAGTATCTCAATCGCCGTCGTCGCATCGTCAAAAGCAACAACAAAAATTCGTAAAAAAAAACCGAGTGCACGGAGAACGAAAAAGGAACTGATGTCATCCGCGCCCAAACGAGAGAGGAGGAAGAATCTCACAATGTACCTGTGGATGAAAGCAAAGTGGTTCGTGAGCGAAGATATTCGTCCAATGGTGATGAGAGGAGGCGCTTTCACTGTTCCATCATCATTCGTTATTTCCACGGAGTCTCAAAAAATCGTTTTCTCAACCGATTGTCGAAGCCCCAAAAACATCGATTTAATCGCCAAATCGCTTCGAGAAAAATCGTTCATTTTGATGGATCAAACGACATATCAAACGGAAGTGCTACTAAAGAAACCAGAAGAGGCAAGAAGAATTAAATCGATCGTCTGGACGAAGAAAATGTTGATCGGCCGCATAAATTGTCATCGACTCTCGATCGTTCCGAAAATCTCTGTACTTCCATAAAACACGCGGGGTATTAACCATAAATAGCTGACGAAAACGTGGTACGTCTTCTATAACGCGCACATGACTTCGGAGAGATATAAAAAAAAATCCAAAAAACTAAAAAAAAAAATGAAGAAAAGTGGCGGGTGCGGGATTGAACGACGAGAAAAGTAGACGCTACATAAACTCCTCTGTTCGCCCTTGGTATACTCCGATTCTTCGATATAGAATCACCTAAAAAAAAACGATAGCCAAGGCTAATTAACAGCCTTGAACGTAAGATTTTTCTGTCTCGATCGCTTCAAGTGAAACAAATGAAAAAGATTATAAACAAAAGAAATTAATATAAAAAAGGAACTACCTAGAGCTTAGAAAGTTCACGAATCGAACGAAATCCAGAGTAGCCGACGCACCTAATAACGTGTGATTATGGTGATGACGATTTGATGAAGAAAAAAAAAACGACATGTCGGATGATTATTATCGCCATGAGGGCCAGTCTCGGATGAGAAAACTAAAGATCAATAGCTATTACGAGCTTTGAAGCTAATATAATGTTTGTTGGAATGATTTTTATGAGTGTGATGATTATTGAATTAATTTTAATGTAGGAACGTTTAATATAGAGCTGGCCTCTCTGGGGTTCGTATATTAAAATAAATTCGTATCCGAACGACACTTTCTTCTTGCGATATATAATATATATATATTATACATATATATATATATACATGAAAACTGGAGAATCGCAAACAGTCGAGAGCATCTAAGGGAATAACTGTTTCTAACCAAAGAGTAATATTAGTTAACGTAAATTGGATTCGTCGAGGTGAATCAATAAGCCAACCCACGAGTTTTCTCTCAGCCCCATCCTCGTACATTTTCCCGTCGTTTTTTCTCGTCAATTCGAGCCGCAAACCCCCATTACTTTAGAAAACAAGTTAATAGTACGGTTCGTATTTTAATAACGATTTCGTTATAATATCCTGCAGCAATTATAAAATAATGTGTATATCTTTTAATAGTTGCAAGAAACAAACATATTAAATCAAATATTGGGAGAAATTGGGAGAAAATGAAGAGTTCCTCATTATTTTTGCAATCAACTGTATTTATCCATTTTTTTTCAAAGTGATTATCATGAAGTTTCATTGAAGATTAATATTCTTTTTCAAGCTATTCAAAAGTTTACTTATCATATAGTAATTGCTGCATGTTATTATTATAAAACATGATTTTTATGCCAATTGCACCATTAACTTTATTTCTGAAAAAAATTGATGATTCACAACTCTGCTCGTTACGCAAAAACATCGTCCTTCATTGCCGTCTCATATCCTCGCGTCAAATCGGCTTTTAGTGAACGTAGAAGAAGCTAGACGTGAAAGAAAACCTCTCCCCCTCCCTTCTCTTAGATCATGTGAATCGATGTGCAGAAAAAAAACGACAAAACACTTTACTCGCTTGAATGTCACTGTGGGCCGCTCAATTTTTCGGAAAAATCGATTACGACGGTGGATCGAAAAGAAAGCGCTAATTACGGTGCAAGTGATTTGGAAAATGACGAAAGTATCGTCGAGGAAATCGAAGGAGAAAAGACGTACAAAGTGACTTTGGATTATTATATTTAACGTGGATTTCCCAGCCTTTGAACGTAAAAGTAATATAAATGATTTTTCGTTATTGGCATTAAAAAAAAGCGTTACTTTTGTATTTTTTGGGATCTGAATTTCTTAATTTCATCAGAAAATTTTAGTGAAATATAATCAAAAACTGAGAAATCTGCTTTAAAGTCGGCTAGAGATGTTTCGAAGTATTAAAAATCTTCGCTTTCCGGTATTTGTGGAATCCCCGCGTAGTTCTCAAGTTGAAAGCAAAAAAAAAAGCAAATTGCATAATATTCGCTGATATTTTCCTCGAGCACTTTCGTACGTCAATGGAGATATTGAAAGCTTCCTGCGTAATAATTAACGGTCGCGAAACGGTATGGATGAAGAGAGAGCTGTGACTCAGAAATGGAAATAAATCGCGCCTGTCGATAATTATTAAAGGATCTAGAGAGAGAAAAAGAGAGAGAGAGAGAGAGAGAATTATATAAGATAAACAAAAAAAAGTTGCGAGAGATCGAATCTGTCTGTCTGAAAGGAGCAAAGGCTCGACTCCGATGTACCTAATAAGTCTAACGTAATCGTACTAGTTAAAGCAACACATACAAGAAGAAATAAGTAAGAAAAAGAAAGAAAAAAATGAAAACCAAAAAAAAAAACAATGGAAAACTCTCGAAAAAACTCTGTATCTGTGTCGTAGGCGTTGAATCCTAAGTAATATGCGAGTGCCTGAGAAAATGAGAGCGCAATGTGCGCGTCTGTCTGTCTGTTTGCGTGTGTGCAAGACTATCCTGAAAGTGAGGATGCGTTTGGTGCTGGTCACCAATTCTAGGCGAATTAAGGTCTACTATTACGAATAGAAGTTAAGATTGAGCTAACTTAACGAACCTCTAGCGCGTGAGTGTGATCATGAAACAAAAACAAACAAAAAAGATACAAAACATTTAAGTGAATCATTAAAGATTAAAAATAAGTTGAAGAAAACTTGTGTCGGAGTGCTCCTCGCGAATTCACGAAAGATCTACAAGGTATCACACTGACGTCGCGTTTGTACAAAAAGATTTAAAAAAAAAAAACAATAATATCGAGTGACGTACCTCCGCCTATAGATTCTCGAGAAAACTCGAATATTGTGTAAATCATTTAAAAAATTGATCATCAGGAAGATGATTATCTGATTGATCGATCCGCGGCTGATCCAATGGGTGTCCAGGGTAATACAAGCAAGCACTCCCTGCGATTGGCTGCACGTTTTATTAGAAAAGACGTGAAGAGAAAAAGTGAAGTGGCGGAGGAATAGCGTGAAGTAGTTCGTGGGGAGAAAGAGAGAGAGAGAGTGAGCACTGACTATTTGGCGATTAGCTATTATCTACTTCGAGTTTCTCGTGCTTCGGGGGATGATTACTCTGATGACAAACGTTTTACAAGTAATAACGATTGCGATGATTTACTGAAATGTGTAATAATACTAAAGAATGAAACAAACAAACAAAATGATACAACGTGTTTGATTGCTGGACAGTTAAATGAACATGTATTAATATCGTGTAACCCTCGTACGAGATGTATGTGTAATAAAAACATATTTATTGTCGGAAATTAAAATTTGTTATGTTTTTTGATTCCTTATTACCTTTATTAGTTTCCGATTAAAGAAAGTGACCAACTAACTCTAATAGGTTTAAGAAACTGCGAAGATAAATAAGTATCATTGTTTATTTTATAATTAAATGTATCAAATCTCACAAAACCTCATAATTTATGTAACCTGAATACGTTCAGGTTACATAAATTATGAGGTTTTGTGAGATTTGATACATTTAATTACCAATTATAAAGTCGATATAGTTTGAAATATTGAAAATAACCATTTCTCATTGCATAAATTACACGTTATACTTCATAATTTCGATAACAATATTAATTGTTAATACGGCGCTAAAATTATTTAAATCGTTAAAAAATGCTACTGTTAAGCTATTAAGCTGAAAATTTATACTCAATGGTAGTTCCAAAAAGGATTGGTTGGCTTTGCATTTCACCAATAAAAAGGTGCGGAAATTACAAAACAAAATTTAAAAAATTTAAAGTATTGATTTAAGCCTGATAACTCGAAAGTGGTTGAAAATATTGTACTACAATTTAGGACGTGCCGAGCAGTTATTATCTGTATATCTTGATGAATTTAATTGAAATTTATAAGGTCACTGAAATTTTATTAGATTTGATTTTTTTTATGAAAGACGGTTTAAATACCCCAAAACATAAAAATTGCAAGCTGTCATACAAAAATTTACTGGAAAAGTGTAAATACGAATATAGTTGCTTGGCACATTTGTTCTGACTACAAAATTATATTCAAAATTTATGAAACTTCTATTTAAAAGTTAGGTGCAAAGTCGTACCATGCAAACTGGTTCCTCATTATTTTTCGCCTTCACAAAGTTCCCTCTACGAGGAAAGAACCTGACAGTCGGTATAATAGATTACGCCGTCGATTGGATATTTCACATCCTCTTAATGTAACGGAAAGCCTCTCGGTTGATAAAAAAATGTAGTCATATTTTTCTCAGCATCATTAACACCAGCAGTGTAATTTGCATTATATTCTAGCATTTTCAAAATTTTCGCCATGAAAAAGTAATGTAGTGGCCGGTATAATAGATTGGATGCTCGGTCGATACCTCACATACCTTTAAGGGGAAATAAAACCTACTCAGTCGGTAACAAAAACCGTAACCAATTTTTCAGAGGAAGCTCAACGTTTTTTTGATAAAAGAAAAGTTTTACATCATTGCTCTCTTAATTCTGCATGGTGTAAAACTTTAATTTTTCCGAAAAAATATCAAGTTTCTAAGAATTCTTCTTCCGAAAGATATTCGCTATCTTTCTTGCACTCATGGAAGTTTCACCTCCCCTTAAGAGCAGTTGAAATACCGCAGTCGGTAATGAAAACTGTAATCAACTTTTTTCACGCATACTGACATTTTACAGCTTCAAAAAGAGTTTCATCGAATGCGGATATCACTGGAGCATTCGATGAAAGTCTTTTTGAAGCTGTAAAATGTCAGTATGCGTGAAAAAAGTTGATTACAGTTTTTATTACCGACTGCGGTATTTCACATGCTCTTAAGGCAATTGTAAGTTTCTCGGTTGGTAAATAAGAAATTTATTGAATTGTCTCCGAGATTATTGATTTTCAGGCAAAGGCAGTAAAACGCAATACGTGATTCGAGAACGCATCGCTTGATCATCACCATCGAAAGTGGGTAAATTTTGTGGAGTTTTAAAACAGAGACTTATAATTACGTTAGTAAAAAAAGACAATTATTGCTTGCTACTGCCATTTGATGATTTATAAAGGGTTGAAGTCAGCAAATAAATTGCGTGGAATTTTTTTACTTATTGGGTCTTCTAAAGTTAATTATTAGCTCCGTTTAATAACTTTTTGTTAATCTTACAGAAAATTTTTGTCCATTTCCTAGTTTTGCATTTTCAATTCAGCTAATCATTTTATTACGTTTTTTTAGTAACATTAGATATTGACAAAACCTTTTTTGCAAAAGCAGGAATTGACTATAACTTCTTGATACAATTAACAAAACGATTTCGCGCACATTTTGGACAAAACTTTTTAGTTAAACAACAAAAATTTCAAGTTCCTTTTGATACGAACCAAATGAAGAAAATTCAGGATGGAAAAGATCGATCATGTTTCGCTCTTTTTGCGATGTAAAACGGCCAAAAGCACATTTGTCGCATAATTTTGAACGATCGTTAATACAACTAACTGTAGGAATTGGATAAAAAGTAAAACACAAAATTTCGCTTAATTATTTGTAAATATATTATCGAGTAACATCTATAATATAATGATGAAAAACCATTCATAGTAATAAGTATATCATTGTAATATTTCAATCCAATAGTAAACACTCAGTATTTATAGATTTCATAGCTGTGTTAAATAGGGTGAGTGCGTCGTCGCATTTCAGCCCCATTTCAATATAGTAATTATCCGTTGCTCAAATATCCTTCACTCTTTAAATTTCTAGACTCCACTCAGTGTCCTGCTCCTGTTGAGTTGAATCACAGCTTCGAACTCTCTAAAACTCTTACAAATTATTCGTAAGAATTTGATCGGTGTCTTGATGGGTATAAATCGTCTCGAAGCTGTTTTTTTTCTCGCTCCTAGTAGAAAAAACGTTTTATCTTTACACGTGTGATTATCGCTTAAACTATACTCGTCATTATTGCGGATATATCGAATCTGCTGCTCCTGCACTCGTATTTCTTTTCGGAAAAGACTCAATCGGTAGTTTTTTTTTTTTTTCATTCATCGAATTTTTTTTTTTACTAAATACTAGAGACGGTAAATATAGTCGTTGTGTTTCAATCTATACAGGTAAGTGGGTGGGTATTTGACGTTCACGCTTTTATCGACACAATTCGCGGTTGGACGTGATTCTCGCATTTTTACTTTTTTTTTTTTTTCTATTTTTAGTACAATATTTGGTGGTTCGATAACGACGAACACGCAGAGTTAATTTCTTGTCGTACTTGAGATATTCAGCCACACAAATTTCTTTATCCATTCAAATATTATTTTTTTTAAGAATTCATCGTGTATCGAAGAATTATTATATTAAAATCTAATGTGCGTCTCACGCACCTGTGGCAAACGTCGAACCACTCCCTGTATCGCTACATATATAGATATTATATATATATATTTATATATATATATTCTCGTAATTATCTGTACAGCGCACCATGGATCAGCTTTTTCGTCGCTTAATGATCTAGCTTTGGATTGTTTTTTTTTTGTTTTTTTTCTTCATTATTTATAGTGTGATTAGTTCGATGGATTTCTTGTTTTTATTTATTATAAGTGCTCGCGAAACTAAGCGGTGTCTCGAAGATGGCACATCATATCACGTACAAACAAATTATAGACAGGGCTTAGCATTAGTTACATTAGTACATTAGTTTTTTCACCAATTAAAAAAATTCTCTCATTCACGAGAAAGAATTAAGGATGTATTATACATATATTGATAACCAAATTTTTTATTAGATTTATTAATTTATTAATTTAAGGACCTTATTATAAAAGAAAAATCTGAAAAAAAATCGACACTAATTAGATTGTCCATAAGAAAAACGGAAAATAGTTACTAATAAATTAAAAAAATGATTCTGTATACTTTTAGAAAACTTGATTTCATTTTTCATTAAACGAATCCTTTATTTCCCTGATCACATGTAATTTTTCAATGATTTTTTAACGTTTTTGTATATTTTAAATTGATTCGTGAATAATGTTCGAAAATTTGAGATTTTCAAATATGCTTTCACGAAAGAGTTCTATATTACACATAAAAAATTGCAGGATGATTAGTCGAACAGTTTCAAGTAAACAGCATTTGAAACTTTTCGAAATCGAGAATTAAAATAAAGTGAAAAATTCTTAAAGATAAAGTATATGATCGGAAAAATCAATGGATTAATTTAATTTAATACACATATAAGTTTTCTAAAATTATGTCAATCAATTTTTTAAAACTAATCGATGTTCAGTGTTGCTAGTACAATTAATGACGTTTTTTCATTCATATAAAATTTTTTGTTAGCAATGTATGTGAAATACATCCCTAATTATACTTCAAATTCAACGTCGTAGCCTAACAAATATCGACCCACCGATATTACTCCCTTAAATCGTTCCTTTTTATCATTTAGAAAAAACAACGATATTCGGCGTGGAATTCCAACAATCAATCAAAATCCATATGACACACAGCATTCACATATTCTTCAGTTTGTATACGTATAACTATTCAACCCTCTATATAAATACCCTGATATCTACTTCTCTTAATGTCTAAAAAACAAAGAAATCAAAACAAACAATTTTTTGTCACAGAAAAGCTTAGCAATTTGATGTGCCACGATATAATTCTTTAACATGGAACCGATTGACAGTATCCTTCCGACGCAATTTCTTTGTTTTCCTTTCTTTTATATTATTTACAATAGTTTAGCGAGCTGTATAAGATTTTATCCAGGATCTTTATTAATGAGTATCGCAATAATTGAAAAATACAGTGAGCGCCCTTTTAATTTAACTGCTATTTAACTTTGCTTGATTCTTGTCTGTAATACAAGAAGAAACTAATTAAAATATAGGGACATGCACTGTATTAATGCAATGAGTGCACTCGTTATTTATTAGTAAATTAACGATTTGATTCGACCCCTGATTAAATCGTTTTATCGACAACTCACTCGGTGTTTACCTTGAACTAATAGTTTACAATTTTATAGCCAACACCAAATATTATTATATACTATAATTTTATTTAGTTTATTTTTTTTTTGTATTTATTTATTATGTATGCATACTAATCGACTATTGTACAACTTATCGCGATTAGTTTCCACTTCGCCGCAAAATTCTCGTCAAGGATCATCAATCAGTTCTTAAGTAAAATAGTTCGAGTCAAAAATATTTATACTTTGTCGAGGGCTATGGGTTCGCTAAAACGGATGACCCGAGAGTCGAGGCCCTTGTTTTCTTCTTCTTCTTCTTCTTCTTCTTCTTCTTCTCCTTCTTTTTTTCATTTAACACGCACCAATAATGTAATTGTCCTCGTACCTGAATTAGTCGCGTTATGCACGTTAGTTGTCGTGACCACACTAATCGGTCACATATTCCTTTTTTATAATCTGACTCTATTGTTTATTTCGTATCGATATGTCATTTTACAGAATAACTCGCTTCATCAAAACGCCCAACTTGTCATTACTGTTGCTGTTTCAAGGCATTGCGTGAACCTCGAACTTCAAACAAGTAAACTTTACAATAATAAAGTAACATCTTTTTACTATGCACGAATTTTTTTTTCATTTCCGTTATTCTATACACAAATATTACAACATTAAAAAAAGACCAGGACAAAATTATATATTATTCAGAATTCAATTACAGCAATAGAAAATTCATGAAACAAATTATAAATATTTTTTAGATCCATCTAAATATTTTTTATTTTAACAACTATATTTTTAACAAATAATAATAATAATTTAAAAGTTTAAAAAATTTCAAAATAAAATATAAAGATTTAAAAATTTTGTATGTTTATATATATATATATTTTGTAATTTTAAATATTAAAAAAATGTTCATATATAAATTATACCGTAGATGAAATAACGACTCGTTACAAATTTCGTGGCGAAAGACGTCCTTAAAATATGTATAAACAAAAGTTACTTCGAGGGTAACTTTAGTTCTTGTTTCCGAGTTTACAAATTTGGCGTCGAAGGATCACGCAGCGTCTTAAGAGAGAACAATTGCCTAACTACGAGTCCGATCAAGAATTCGTAGTTCCACACACAAGATAGTTTCGCCCTTCTCTTCATTGTACCACTTTGGAGTCAATGATTTTAGAAATTCGACGGAAGAAACGGGAATAATATTCTGTTGTTTAGACAATTTTTTTTTCAGTTTATTCACTGGTGTAACGTCAGCGAGCCACGAAACTCAAGGATAACGCGTCACAGTCCGTATTATAGGAACAATTTCAATCGTGGGTTTAAATAATTCTTGCGAATGGGACAGAGCTGACTGCCTATTAACGTATTATAGTTACTCTCTCAATCTACTTTCAACACTCAATTCGTATATAATTGGCCCCTTGCACCCTTATTTTCTCTTTTTTTTATTATACATCATCTCATGTGGTACGCAACCCTCGAGATGATCAGATTTTCGGTATATCCTGGATGGTTGATTTTACCGAAAGTCTACGTTTTTTTCGGTCTTCTGTCTGGATGTGTAAATTAGAACGAAAAGAAACTGTGAATTAGGGCTGTTCAAAAAAACATAATTTTCTTATAATCGGTTGCTTCTGAAATGCTGTATTGATTATCACAAGAAATTTTTTTTTTTGCGAAAGCTGGGAGTTGTGCGATGATATTAAGTACTGCCGCATCAAGGCCAAAATTCATGAAAAGCGGCGATTTTTCGAAATTTTTTTTTTGACGTGGTGAAGCGCTCATGGAGATTGTGGTTGCTTTCGATAGACTATGAAATTGTGTAAAGGCGGAAACATGTTCGATAATGTTTAGTACTGCCGCATCGACAAAATTGAAGTTAACAAAAACAAAAAATTAAATCCTTTAAAACATTGAAATATTCGTCTGCTCGTCGACTATTTCGTGCGATTTCCAATGAAAAAATGGCTCTTGAAACGGGAGTCAAGTATGATCATAATCATGATGATGATAAGCGATTTTCGAATTTTGGGAAACTGCGATATCAATGCGGCAGTACTAAATTTGATCATACAGGACTCCCGTTTCATGAGCCATTTTGTCATTTGAAAACGCGCGAAATAGTCGATGAGGAGATGAATATTTCAATGTTTTATAGCATTTCATTTTTTATTTTGTTAACTTCAATGTCGTCGCGGCAGTACTAAATATTATCGAACATGTTTCTGGCTTTACACAATTTGATAGTCTATTGAAAGCAACCACAATGAGCGCTTTAAGACGACAAAAAAAAAAAAAAAATCGAAAAATCGCCGTTTTTAATTAATTTTGGTCTTGATGCGGCAGTACTTAATATCATCGCACAACGCCCAGCTTTCGCGAAAACATTTTTTTTGTGATAATCAAAAGAAATTATTTTTTTTGAACAGCCCTACTATGAATAGAGGTATAAATAATAATTATTTTTTGATATTCTACTATTTTGGTAAAAGAATAGTTATTGATAAAAAAGAGCTGTTACATGGATAATTTGGTACGGTCATAAAATGAATTGACTATGAGAAATAGAAAAAAAAATCCCATTCTCAATAACTATATTTTCGTGGCAGTTGAAATGAATTTTTATTGACAAATTATTTTTTTTATTCATTTTAATGAAATGTTTATACATTTACTTGCCAATATAGCAAAATATTGTTGAAAAATTATTCAATGCCATACATTAATGTCATAAATATAAGAATGAAATAAACAAATAAATGTAGAGAATTAGAAAGTAATAATAAGGTTGCAATTATGAGTATGACACATCAAACCAGTTGATAGTCGCTTTTGCAGTCATTAGGCCTATTGGCTATAATACTAGAACAACTGGTGGAAATACAAAAATATGTTGATGGTCCAAATCATAAATTGCGATAATGAAAAAAATTCTCAAAAATAAATTTCAATATCTCAATGTGTCAATAATTGTTTATTAAAAAAAGTAAATACACATACATACTCAGCTGTAAGATTGTTTAGATTACAATTTAAGAAATTGTAATTTCGTAATATTTTTTTAAGAAATTGTAATTTCTTTCTGCTAGGCGGCACAAAACGAATCTTGAAATAGAAATTTTCGGTCCTTCTAAAGAAATATTGATATTGAATAACAATAATGTCGAAAAGTTATTAACAATTTTTTTATAAAAATCATTTAATCGGAGAACATCAACGGATCTATTTTATCAGACAAAACTATTGTTTCCTTGAATGTTGTTAAACTATTATTTCGTAAACTAATTTATTCTTGATTTTTTAACATTATAACAATAATGTTAGAAATTATTATAACATTTTAACATTATAACAATAATATTAAAAAATCAAGAATAAATTAGTGAATAATAATTCACAATCAATGTTTCTGTCATCAATGACATTCATTTTTATTAAAGAATTTTCTCTCATTGCCAGTTACTCAAATTGTGATCATCAAATTTGGCATCAAATGGATGAAAAACATCTTTAATTCAGCCGTATATGAAAACATTTTTTAATTAATAAAACTCTTTGATACTTATTTAACATTTTTCTGAATGATGAAATGCATTCTTGCGAAAAACAATTGTGATAAATTTGATTGCCGTATTTATAAACTTTCATGATGTCTTAATGGCAGTTTTTTAAGCAGGCAGTTGATTTCGATTGCTGATCTACCCAGTTTATGAATTTCAAAAATATTTATTACATATGCTAAGAAATAGTGATTTCAAATAACAATGAGGTGGAAAAATTGTTCATTTTTTAATTTTAAAAATTATATATTCATCAACGAATTCATTTTGTAAGCAAAAAGTAAAGTTAAAAAAAAAATATTGTTAAACGATTATTTTTTTATACTAATTTATTAATAACTTCGAAACATTATTATTATTCATAATCAAAACGTTCTCCCAACTTGACAGTATTTTATAGCACTCTCAAAATAATTTAACTCTTTAAAACTCATTTGCAATTTATCCGAACGACCAAATAATGTTATTAAAATTCATGAACTTTCGAAAAGTCATTTTAATTGCCATATTTATTAACTTTCATGATGTCTTAATGGCAGTTTCGTGAGCAGTGAATTGATGGATTCAATAGGTGTAATTTATTCAACGAAATTTATGAGACGATGGGCGAGCTAAATGAGTTTCCACATTTACACCAGTTCCTCTGTTTCTTCTTTTATACATCATCCATCATCTTCCAAGGATTACCAAGAGATCTCTGGAAGGGAACGTACCGTCCTCGCCAATTCTATCTACGTCACGGTTCGTCACGTGTCCGAACGAATTATCGTATTCTCCGTGAATCTCGTTATCCCGACGAAAACTTGTTTCGCGTTTACTTGGAGAAGTTCGCGTAGAAGTCGAAAACTTCAGTGCGGATGAATGTGACGACGTTTATGTACACGCGTTCTTTCGTAATAGTATAGTAGTTTCCGATCTCGTTTCCGGTCTGTCACATTCGCAGTCGTGGCTCGCCGACGTGAAACTTCCACGTGATTTTTTTATTTCCTCGCGACGCTGTGATCCATACTTCAGCACAATAATATTACACTATATACTGTTAGGTACTCGGAAGCGAAGGGCGAAACAGTTGCACCCCTCATTTTGGGCAATGATCGTGGCGCTCGATCATCGCTTTACTTTCTCCGAACCGCTAAGCCTCAGGTTTATTAACTATACAGCCTCCAGAAAAAGGTGGATTCTCGTTGCTCAGTGGCATCACCTCGTAACGTAACACACGAAGAGGCTGTTGAGGACGACGATGAGAGTGCCAATGGAACTGCGTGACCTCCACGAGATCGATGCAGATACGTCACCACATTGTGCTGCAAAAAGATAATTATTTATTTATTAATAATTCGTGAGTAATGATAAATTATAGTGATTAATGATTTTCTCATTATTTTTTATTGCTTGTAAAAGGTACACAGAATAAAATGTATTCTATGGGTACTTGGATAATAATAATCTCTCTAAATTATACAATGATCTTGCCGTCGACGCCGTGTCAAGACTCGAGGGACGTGGAATAATCTGAGCTAGAGGCGGTCACCCATTCAAGTACTGACCATAGACTTCATTATTGAGAGGGGTTTCCCGCACGGAAAAAAATGTTTGGTTGTGGCAACTACGTTTTCGATTTGCTGTGCACAATGTCTAAAAAATTAGTTGCCTCAACCATATCGAATAGTAACCTCAACTATTCACGATTAGTTCTCGATTGGATTAGTTAGGTTAACTAATCCAATCGTTGGGACTACCATTCGAATCGTTGGTATTATCATTCGAATCGTCGGTATTACCATTCGAATCGTTGGTATTACCATTTGAGTTGCTAGGGAAATAGAATAATCGATTGGTTGTGTCAACTCATTTCTTGGTTATGGCAACTAATCTTTTTTTTCCGTGCGAACGGTATCAAGTTGGCCACGGAATTTTGAGCGAGTGATTTCAAGTTGGCTATGGAATTTCAAGCGAGTGGTATCAAGTTGGGCATGAAATTTTGAGCGAGTGGTTGCACGGAAAAAGCTAGGGCTTGAAACCAAACCGAAAACCGATGAAATATCCGGTTGAATATGTGCCCGGTTTGACCTAAACGATCGACCGGTTTCAAAGACAAATGAACGAAATCATGATATTTATAATTCTTCAGACTGAACTTGGAACAAATCATCTTTGTTGTATGCGGTCCGGGTCGCGGTTGCGAGCTATAGGAGACGGTTTCCATATAGTTTTGTTTTTTAGTTCATATAATTATCAGATTGACAGGCAAAATGCCACCAGCAAAGATGAATACTTCGAGAAAGATTCAGTGACCAAAAATGTCAAGTGCCTAATTGACGAAGAATAATTGATGAGGAAGCACAATTGCAAATTTTTGTGCAGTATTTTTATTGCAGCGATTTTTTTTCCTACGACGTAGAATAATTGGTATGCTATGTAAGATATTTGAGTTAATCCTTGACGACCTCTCAGATCTGATCCACCATTTTTAATGGTATCATTTTAACCTTGTAAAGCACTTAGTTTTATATTCGATTTTTTTTAGAAACATTTTTTTTTCTATGATTTTTTAATAGAATTTTGTTGTTAAATCGTTATTCAAGAAAATAAATATACCTAATCTACACGGAGAGAAGGATCTGATAGTTTTTACCATATTTCTAGTAAAAAGTATCGTAAATTCCTGGTACAGGGGAGCCATGACGCCACCTATCAAGAAGTACGAGAACTACGAGAATTTTTACCACGAAATATGGTTAAAAATTCTATGTATATGGTAGAAATTCCCATAGTTCTCGTACTTTTCGTCAGGTGGCGGCTATGGCTTCCCAATACCAGGCGCGCTTGATACTTTTTACCATAGGGTCTGGTAAATTTTATCAGATCCTTCTCTCCGTGTATAAATAATAGATTGTCACTATGATCCGTGTCTAAAGGACTGTGATTAAACCTGAGGTTACACAAAATGCCGAAACTTTCCGCAATAGCTTCAACCGACTTTTCATTTATTTATTCGTTTTCTAATCGCTTCGCGACCAAAACGCTGGAAGGAGATGATATTGTCGGTCTTGATCGAAACCGATATGAACATAGCGCGATTGCATTTGTTTGAAGAAAAAAAAATACCGGAACCACATGTTTCGTTTCAAGCCCTGGAAAAAACTGCTTCGTTGGGGCAACTAACTATTTATTAGTTGAGTGAAAATTTGTTGCCATAACCATCCGGTTGGTCGGTGTAACGACCTGGTATTAGTCACATTTACCATTCTCACTTAGTTGACTTAAATAGGTCACACAACGAATTTTATTCGTATTCCAACTAAGTAAGATAGTTGGGACCAAAATCGTAGTTAGCCCAACTAACTATTTAGATCGAGCAACGATCAGAACCAACCACCTGAAAATAGTTGACCTAACCAAGAAATCGTCTGTCTCTCAGAGCACTAAGTCGCTTGGTTGGGTCCAACTACTTTTTTCGTTAATCTAACAAACTCGTTTTTTCCATGTGGTCATGGAATTTAGAGTGAATAGTTTGAAGTCGGTCATGGAATTTCAGGCGAGATCCAATTTAGAGATCCATTTCAGTGGGAGCCAAAATAACCCATAGTATTGAAATTAAATTATTCTATAAGGGAGAAACTTTTGTTATGTTTTGACGAAAAAAATCGTTATTTTGGAAAGTTTCGTAAAAGTGATTTAGAAAAAATATATCTATATATCTGGACGGATGCACTCTTTTCAGAGTTACTCTTTATAGAGATAGTTTAGTAAAAAGTATAGAATAATTAAGAACGTACAAAGTTCTAATTTGCATCTGTGTTTACATTAATGACCGCTTTTTATGTCTATGTTGTCATTGAAACTTGTTTAGGATATCATACCGTATGAAGTGAGGTTGACTTTCCATATATGCTGCTGTTGACGATGCGTGGCTCTCGGACAGGAGGCTAAATGACCGGTAACGGACAATTCTCGACTGCCGGAAGTAGCTGCCGATGCACTGTACACTAGACAGTAGCGTCCGCTGTCCGTACTTGCAACGAGATAAGCAGTGTCGTTCTCTACCCAAGTCCCATGACAGAGATACTCTGAAATGACAATGAATCGAATTATTAGTAATTATTCGACTTGTAATTATTAATAATTATTCAATCCAATTATTAGGAATCATCAAAATAATTTGATTTAAAAAGTTGCTATGTAAGAATTTATTGTAGAACTATCTCTAAACGAAATCTAAGCGAACGATCTCTAAAGAAAAGTTCCCATAAAATGTATATGTTAGCAATTTGATCGAAAACAAAAAAGGACAAAATATTGGTATGAATTTTTGGGAATGAAACATGCGACTAGTAATTTCCATTGGTAATTAGAAGAATTTACAATAAAATTGAGTAACAAAAGTTATTATGCAAAAATTTACTGAAAAACTTCTTTACAAAAATTTCCAAATATAAATTCCTATTAAATTCTTGTGTAATGAATTTGGTGAGGTGCAAAATGGAACAAAATCTATGGACATAATTGGAACGAAAAAAATTGCTTTTGAAAACATTTCATTTTTTGTGCTTCTCCATATTTCCAATTCTGGTGAGGGAGAATGTCATAATCGCGAGATGGTGGGTTTTAAGAGGGGTCATTCCATACCAAGTGGGCCATTCATTTGCCATCACCTCAACTTTTCTATAATTAGTAAGCATAATAATGGAAACTCCACGAAAAAAAATGATTACTTTGTTTTGTCAAAAAATGGGGGAAATTTTTTTTGAGTCGCTATGAAATTTTTTTTTTAAAGTACATTCAAAAACTTTAATTGTATACAAGAATATATTTTTTGTCAAAAAAAAATGTAGGTTCTTTAGGTTGGATTTTCCGGCCAAAGGTCGGATCTGTGAATTCTGATATCAGAACCGACCAAAAGTGGATTTTTCAAAAATCATTGCAAAAAGGCATGTAATAGGTACTTTTTTCTGAGGTAAAATATGCGACTTGAGAACAATAGTGACGGCCAAAATTCGAAATTTTGAAGGAAAAAAAATGTAGGTTCTTTAGGTTGGGTTCTTACATATCGCGAAGTGGTGGGTTTTAAGATTCTTGTTAAAATGTCTACTAGCCTGGCCTGCGGGAACAGCGGATAACCCTATAGGGGATGAGATGACTATAGAGATTTAAGGTAATCCGATAAGGTGTTCCGGCCAGACGACTATGTTTCCTCTCACGCCGGGAAACCTGTCGGACGCTCTACCGTACTCGTAGACAATGACCCGCCGGAAGGTTTGCACTTCCATATACTCTCCACCTTAACATCACTCCCACGACTATATTAAGCTATTGTAAAACTATCGACATCCAAGTTGGAAACTTTGAACAGGGAAAGTTTACTCCGTAACAATCAGTCTGGTGCATGATGAATTAGTAATTGATGTAACAAATCATAACCGATGCTTTTCAGTCAAAAATAATTAATTAATTTTTTCAAAAGCGGAATTTTTATAATCCTGCTCTTGTAGGCAATTTCGTGAAGTCAGATAATGGCTTTTCACTAATTTTTTACATATTTATAGTTCTCTATTTCTTTTCCTGCGATATTGAAAACGCTTCAATGGATTAAACAATATTAGTACTTAGGATCTCACTAATTTTACCAGTGAAAAAAAGTTCTGAAATTTTTTCATTCTTTTAGCTTCGTTATAAGTAGCTTTATGAATTAAATTTGTAGAAAAATACCACTGAAATTGAATGAAAAATTCTCTGTTCCAAGGAAAAGAATGCACTCAACTGCAAATCATTTTTTCGCCAGTCGACTGAAAAATTTCAATTAAATCTATCCTTTGAGGACTGAAGCAAAGCACTTTTTTGCAATATGAAAGCTAGTTGGGTCAATCGGTTTCTTTGTGAACGAGTTTCGAGCTGTTTCAACTCTGCGCATGATCCATAATAAACCGTTCACAGGATTTATTTCTACGATGCCTTATTTTCATCGCATCATTCTGCACGAGCCGAGCGGAGTCAAAATAACATCAGAATAATGTTGAAATTTGGAGATATGTCTTAAAGTTCTTAAAGTTTTATCTAAAAAAAAAAACCTTTCTTTAACTTATGTAAAATGATGCTGAAACCGAAATAAGACATCATAGAAATCAATCATACTTCCAGTTTGTCCAGAATTATGCGCAGATTAAAAGAAACAACTTAAATCAGTCTTAATAAAAAATCAATTGACTTAACTGACTTTGATATTGACAGAAAAATTCTTCGATCGATTCCTCAAAAGATATATTTAATCAGAGTTGTAAATGCCTAATACTTATAGAAATAATGATGATGATACGATCAGCTCTATAATTATGATTTTATAATAATAATATATAGCGATTGTAATACGATGATTAAACTTTGGAATGGCTGCAAAAATTATTAATTTTTAATAAAAATTCACGATAATCCTGTTGAAAAAATGGAAAAAAATAAGTAATGCATTAGTTATTTCTTCCATTTTTTCCACTATTTCTTGCAATATTAAAGCAAAAATTAGTACTTTATTCAACTATTCAAATGTTTACACTCTATTTTATAATCACTACATATTATTATTATGAAATCATAATTACAAAACAAATCTCATGAATTAATGGGGATTTACAACTTTGAATTATTTAATTGAAATTTGTCAAAGGACGAAGAAAAAAAATTTCAGCCAACTGAAAATCATTTTTTCTTCCGGCTGACTTGGCTTCCTTAAGGTACAGTATAAGTCATGTCAAGTTGACAAGGTGTGGGAAATGTTTCAAGTCGTGTCGATATCTTCGATACGATAGATATATATATACATATACACCTTATAGAAATAATGATGATGACACGATCACCTCTATAATTATAATTTTACAATAATAATATGTAGCAATTGTAACACGATGATTAAACTTTGGAATGGCTGCAAAAATTATTAATTTTTAATAAAAATTCATGATAATCCTGTTGAAAAAATGGAAAAAAATAAGTAATGCATTACTTATTTCTTCCATTTCTTCCACTATTTCTTGCAATATTGAAGCAAAAATTAGTACATTTTTCAGCTATTCAAATGTTTACACTCTATTTTATAATCACTACATATTATTATTAAGAAATCATAATTACAAAACAAATCTCATGAATTAATGGGGATTTACAACTTTGAATTATTTAATTGAAATTTGTCAAAGGACGATGAAAAAAAAAAATTCAGCCAACTGAAAATCTTTTTTTCTTCCCGCTGACTTGGCTTCCTTAAGGTACAGTATAAGTCATGTCAAGTTGACAAGGTGTGGGAAATGTTTCAAGTCGTGTCGATATCTTCGATACGATAGATATATATATACATATACACCTTATAGAAATAATGATGATGACACGATCAGCTCTATAATTATAATTTTACAATAATAATATGTAGCAATTGTAACACGATGATTAAACTTTGGAATGGCTGCAAAAATTATTAATTTTTAATAAAAATTCACGATAATCCTGTTGAAAAAATGGAAAAAAATAAGTAATGCATTACTTATTTCTTCCATTTTTTCCACTATTTCTTGCAATATTGAAGCAAAAATTAGTACATTTTTCAGCTATTCAAATGTTTACACTCTATTTTATAATCACTACATATTATTATTATGAAATCATAACTACAAATCTCATGAATGAATGGGGATTTACAACTTTGAATTATTTAATTGAAATTTGTCAAAGAACGATGAAAATAAAAATTCAGCCAACTGAAAATCATTTTTTCTTCCGGCTGACTTGGCTTCCTTAAGGTACAGGTTAAGTCATGTCAAGTTGACAAGGTGTAGGAGATGTTTCAAGTCGTGTCGATATCTTCGATACGATAGATATATATATACATACATATACACCTTATAGAAATAATGATGATGACACGATCAGCTCTATAATTATAATTTTATAATAATAATATGTAGCGATTGTAATACGATGATTAAACTTTGGAATGGCTGCAAAAATTATTAATTTTTAATAAAAATTCACGATAATCCTGTTGAAAAAATGGAAAAAAAAAGTAATACGTTACTTATTTCTTCCATTTTTTCCACTATTTCTTGCAATATTAAAGCAAAAATTAGTACTTTTTTCAGCTATTCAAATGTTTACACTCAATTTTATAATCACTACATATTATTATTATGAAATCATAATTACAAAATAAATCTCATGAATTAATGGGGATTTACAACTTTGAATTATTTAATTGAAATTTGTCAAAGAACGATGAAAATAAAAATTCAGCCAACTGAAAATCATTTTTTCTTCCAGCTGACTTGGCTTCCTTAAGGTACAGTATAAGTCATGTCAAGTTGACAAGGTGTGGGAGATGTTTCAAGTCGTGTCGATATCTTCGATACGATATATATATATATATATACATATACACCTTATAGAAATAATGATGATGACACGATCAGCTCTATAATTATAATTTTACAATAATAATATGTAGCAATTGTAACACGATGATTAAACTTTGGAATGGCTGCAAAAATTATTAATTTTTTATAAAAATTCACGGTAATCCTTTTGAAAAAATGAAAAAAAAAGTAATGCATTACTTATTTATTCCATTTTTTCCACTATTTCTTGCAATATTAAAGCAAAAATTAGTACTTTTTTCAGCTATTCAAATGTTTACACTCTATTTTATAATCACTACATATTATTATTATGAAATCATAACTACAAATCTCATGAATTAATGGGGATTTACAACTTTGAATTATTTAATTGAAATTTGTCAAAGGACGAAGAAAAAAAAAATCAGCCAACTGAAAATCATTTTTTCTTCCGGCTGACTTGGCTTCCTTAAGGTACAGTATAAGTCATGTCAAGTTGACAAGGTGTGGGAGATGTTTCAAGTCGTGTCGATATCTTCGATACGATATATATATATACATATATATATACATATACACCTCATGGATCAACGCACCTCACCTACGGAAGAAACTTATACACGGAAGGAAGGTTTGAAACGGTCTCGTAACAGCTACGAAGTTTGACGAGGGTAAATGTACCCAGTACCAGGGGCCAAGTGGGTATGAAGTGTTAGTTGGATGACGCAGTTTCGTGAAGCACTAAAGTAAAAGTAGTATGTACATAGGAGGGTGTACGAAACTACGAAGGGAGGTAGATGGTATAGTAGGGGGCAAACGTCACGAAACTTACCGGACAATGCCTCGTCGCTGCAAGACGTGGCAAATTTCATACGATCCGACCTTTCGCAACCGATGTCCAAACCAGGAAGGCTCGTGTGCTGACACGGTCTCGGAAATGGCGTTGTGGACGTGATCCTTACTTCCTGTGCCTGTGCTACGTTATCCTCCTCGTCAGATAGCCTCTGCTCACTCTCTGAGGCAAAACTTTCTTCGTTGTTCTCACTCACGTGAGATCGCATCACGTACACAACCTCGTAATGTCCGAAATAAGGACACTGGCGTGTCGTCAGATCTGATGCTGTAATAAAGACGAATCGTTGTTATAAGTTATCAAAATTTCATTAATTCATTATTATGGATAATTCTCTAATGGAAAAAATTATCCGGGGCTTTCCATATCAGTTATGCCAATAAAAAAAGTTTTTCTCGAATTATTGCTTAATTTCAGGTCGTATGATTCCAACAAAAGCACCAGGTTTAAATTTGAAAAAAAAAAAAATGAAAAACGAATTTTCTATCTTATAATTTTTTTCTTACTGAAATAATAATAAATATATAGATATATTTATTAAGTATAGTATTAAGTATATACATAATATAGTAATAATATAATATAATATAATATAATATAATAAATATTTATTATTATTCTATGAAATTAAAAAATAAATATTTAATCAGGAATTTTTTAATTTTTCATTCTTTTTACTCGAATGATTGCATTTAATTTTTAAAATTGAAATTCTGTTTTAAAAATAATAATAAAAATTTGTTTATTCTGTTAAATTTGATAAAATTTAACGATGATGTGCTTCAATAATACAAATGTTATTAATATGTGAATATTGTTACTCGACATCTTGCTTGGTAAAATTTAGAAGACTAAATGTTTCTAATTTTAAGAATTATTTAAAAATTGACATTTAGACCAATATCGTAGAAAAATTTGATTTCGATATATCCTCCACGATTATTATGACTGCTGAAAAGAGTAATGATTTTCATCAGGTGAATTTGGGACGAATACCCCATGATACTAATGATACTCTCCAATAAACCCGATATCTGCCTTTATTAATAAAGTGCCCTTTTTCATGTTCATATATATGATGTATATAACCTGAAATATTAATTAATCAGAGTACGCTCTGTTTCTATGTAATTGATAGCACAAAAAGTCGATATTTAATTAAAGGTTGCTGCGAGGTAAATGACAAAGTTTTGTAATCATCTCATTGTGCATTTTTACATTTCGTATATTAATAAAATGTTATCTGTTTCATTTCAAAATGCTTCAATAATTTCCTTTTTACCTCATAAATATTTTCATATAACCCAATGATAAATTATTCTCTAATTTTAAAACCATTAAAAAAAATTATTTCATGTTATTTCACGTTCTGTGTTATATTCCATAAATAATTAATATGCATTTTTTTATAGAAACGTTCAATAACTTGGTGAAAAAATGTGACAATGCTAGTGAAAAAAAGTGTTCCATAAATAATCATTAAAAACAAAGTATTCTCCAAAACAGAAAACAAAATACCACAAAAATTGAAAAGATGGAGGCGCCAATTATTTTTCCTATTATAATTTTTTATCATTATATAGTATTTACGTGGAAAAATATATTTCTGTGTTTTTCAATCAAATATTTATGCATTATCTTGCCAATATGACAAAAAATACACGAAGGTACACCGAGAGAAAAAGTTTCATTGATTCACGGAAATCTTTGCCAATGAAATTAAATACATGAATTTCAATACTATCTTTTCTTTGAATGATCTCTAACTCAATGAAAAGTAGTGACATTGATTCACAGAAACATTTCTTTAAACCAATGAGCTTTTTTCATTGATTTCAAAGATCTCTGATTCAATGAAACCTTCTTCTTACCAGCTCAAAATTTCGAAACCTATATTTTCCTGAAGTACGCGGCAGATAAAGCTCAAATTTTGTGAGTATGTAAGGAAGTACGGCAGAAATAGGCTAAGCTTCTGGTTCTTCGAAACTCGAAGCCGTTCGTTCGGGAGAACCGGAAAACAAAAAAGTGAGGTTAGGTGTGAGAGAAAGATCAATGAAAACGTTTCTTTAAACCAATGAAAACGTCTCTTTAAAACAATAAAACGGTTTCTTTATTATATGGTCACTAAGTAAATATTTATTTACAGGCAATGAAATGTTCTCTTTGAAATTTAAATGCACTATTTCATTGAAATCAAAGAAATATTACGTTGAAATCGATGAAAAAAAAAATCAATCCACCCATTTCTTTGGCGTCAATGAAATCTTTTCTCTCGGTGTATAACTAAAAAAAATGACTATCGAATTATTTATGGAATCAATAAATAAAGACAGTTCGAAAGTGTCTGTATCTCAAGTAACGAATCATTGCAGTGTCAAGTAGATATTTTTACCGCAGAGTATTCGTCGAGAAACACGAGAAAAAGCTTCAGCGTGTATTTTGGGTCGGAAATCCTCCGAAACTTCCCGTCGAAGTAAACTATGTAGGTACTCATGGACGACGTACACTTGCAGATATACAACGTTGTGCATTCGCGTGGATCTCCTTTAACTCTATCGTACATATATATGTATATATATAAGTAACGTTACACCAAAAGCATGTCTCGGTCTATTTTACGATGTCAAACCGCGTCGCGTCGTCCCAATTTCACATGGCACATGCTTTCCAGTGTCTATCTTTTCCTATCCTACACAAAATACAGTGTAGCGAAAATACATGTCGCTGCTTCTACATAAATATACATATATCTCGCTATATAAGATATCTCTCTCCTTTTATTTACATATAGTACATATATATAAATAAAAGGCTTGCCAGTCAGCCCATCGGAAAAGCTTTCACGTGAGAAAACGCCTTTTACCCAAATCCATGCCCAATGGAATATCAGTTTTCTGTGTGGAAAATTCGTAATGTCCCTCACAAGACGACTTCACCGGTTATTGTCAAATTCTTTTGTTCAATGGAAGCTTCGCACTTTCGTATACTCTCAACTTTTACGTCATTGCCGCGATTATATTACACTCAGAGAAATCGTAGTAGTACAGTCAATTATAAAATGACAACTATTAATTTTTAGTCCATGCAACTATTTTCACAGTTGCAGTAACTATGAAAATAGTTATCGTAACTATTTGGTAATTATAGTAACTATTTGATAGTTGTGGCAACTATTTGGTAGTTATAGTAACTATTTGATAGTTGTGGCAACTATTTGGTAGTTATAGTAACTATTTGATAGTTGTGGCAACTATTTGGTAGTTATAGTAAATATTTGATAGTGTGGCAACTATTTGGTAGTTATAGTAACTATTTGATAGTTGTTGCAACTATTAAAAAACTGCTCGGTACTAAAAATAAACAGTTGTCACTTTATAGTTGCTAATACCACAATTTTCTCTCAGTGTAGGGTATTGTAAAACTGTCAAAAGCTAAATTTGAAACAGTGGAGAGAGAATTTTCCCTTTGTGGTAATCACTTGCTAAATATTAATTGGTCTATAGTTTCCTTGAAAAATACTTTATTTTTAAAAATCTTGTGTATTTAGTATTTCACCAATTTTTACGGACCTATTTTTCTTCGATATTTAAAGCGCCTTAATAAACGAAATAATAATTAGATTAGGATAGCATTCCCTACGTATAATTGAAATTAGTTTTTTTTTTAAGTTCGTCTACTTTGAAAAGAAGCTTCATTTAAATATTGATTTTTTTTGTAATGAAATTAGTAAAAATTTATAATAAAAAAAAATTACTTATCGACTGTTGATGTGTAAATAAATATGAAGGATTTTGGATGGAATTGCAATATTTGAAAAATTCTCGTAGTCTGTCTGGATAACAATTTTTAAATGTTTTTGTTTAAGCCGGCATCAGCAGTATAATTAGGTAAAATCTTTCACGTGGGAAAATGCCTTTTACCTAAATCCACGCTGAATGTGAAAAAGTAGTTTTATCTGAATACGGAGAATAAAAATAGGAGTCATCTCCCGATTCGCATAGTAAATCGTTGGACATGTTCGCAATCTGGAATTCAGTCCTCGAATATTGAAGTAGCACCCATTTTGTGTAGTCTGCCGAGTACAAACTTTTGACAAGAACTCACAATGTTTAGGAAAAAATGCTAGACTTATTATATTCACGGAAAGAAATATTTGGTTCTGACAACTACGTTTCCAATTTGCTGTACACAAGGTTTAAAAAATTAGTTACCTCAACCATATCGAATGGTAACCCCAACTATTCACGATTAGTTTTTGCGAGATTAGTAAGGGTAACCAATCCAATCATTGGGACTACCACTCGAATCGTCGGATCGTTGGCACTACCATTTGAGTTGTAAGGGACATAGAAAAAGGTTGTGTCAATTCACTTTTAGGTAATGGCAACTAATCTTTTCTTTCCGTGCACATAGAAAAATCATTTGCTGATACAGTGACAGCAAGCGCTATTTGTTAACCTAATAAGTATTTTTTCTGGGCTAACAGAAGATTTGTTAACCGAAAAAATTTCCTTGCTAGGCTATCAAATATTTTTGTTAGGAGAGCAAATAAGGCTTGCTGTCACTATATTAGCAACTGATTTAATGGTCAAACAACATTTTTCTTCCGTATGTGTCCCTCGAATAATATGCGAATCAAAAGATGATTTCCATTTTTTTGTCTCTTCGTGTATGAAAAATTGGTAATGTCACTCACAAAACGGCCTCGTTGGTTATCGTCAAAGACATTCTATTCTTGCTCCCCAAATTCATTTGTTCATTCTCTCCGCATCGTACAGCTAAAAGCCTGAGGGCTTTCCATTTTATCGTAATGAAGCTACGCGGCACGCGTTTGCAGCACGTTTGCGTGCAACCGCTCGCGAACAATCGCTTTACCAGCAGAAGCAGTAGCAGGGATGCAGCAACAACTCCTTCCGAGGAAGGATTCGACGCTACTGGCAAGGCGCGCCAACGTAAATTTCGTTCCAACGTCGAACGCTATAAATTCCGGCTCAAGAACGACGACGACGACGACAGAACGGCGCCTCGGTACGCGATGCTCTCACGTTACGCGACCAGGATAACGCGACATACCCCCCACATCCTTCCAATCCCCAATTCAGCGCACTACCCGCTGAACCCCCTTCCCCTTCTCCACGACCATCCGCGCGGCTTTACGACGGATCCTCCGTATGATCCTTTACGCGATCGTATAAAGCCGGCGGAATTGATTGTTAAACTCCTACAGCATTTGCAATCTCCAACCCTCTCAACCCCCACGTCCCGCCTTTCCCCTCGAGCGTCAGTGACTCTGCAAGCTTGCAGACCGATAGAGGTAACAGGATTATATTGCATGGCCGCGATTTATCCCTTATGTGAAATCCTCGAAAAATCCTTGGAGGTAAATGAGGATTTATGGTAGAACATTTGGATTCTATTTTACGAAGGGCATTAACAAATCGGGGATGAAATACATTTTATAATTTTTGAGCTAGAGATAGAAATAACAATATCATAATATGAGTAATTGACTAAAAATGCGATCGTTTGGTTGTGAAGAATACGTTCGTTACATTTTGATGAGTGTTTTTTTATCGTGAAATGTGGATGTGTGATGAAATTTTTAAAAATCACTTTCCATTTGTTTTCCCTCGAGCGTCGGCGACTCTGCAAGTTTGCAGATCGGTAGAGGTTATAGGAATATATTACACGGCCGCGATTTATCCCTTATGTGAAATCCTCGAAAAAGCCTTCGAGGTAAATGAGAATTTATGGTAGAACATTTGGATTTGATTTTACGAAGGGCATTAAAAAATCGCGGATGAAATGCATTTTATAATTTTTGGGCTATAGATAGAAATAACAATATCATAATATCAGTAATTGACTGAAAATATGATCGTTTGGTTGTGAAGAATACGTTCCTTACATTTTGATGAGTATTTTTTTTATCGTGAAATGTGGATGTGTGATGAAATTTTATTTAATCACTTTCCATTTGTTTCCACCCGAGCGTCGGCGACTCTGCAAGTTTGCAGACCGGTAGAGGTTATAGGAATATATTAACAGGGCTGCGATTTATCCCTTATGTGAAATCCTCGAAAAAGCCTTCGAGGTAAATGAGAATTTATGGTAGAACATTTGGATTTTATTTTACGAAGGGCATTAACAAATCGGGGATGAAATACATTTTATAATTTTTGAGCTATAGATAGAAATAGCAATATCATAATATGAGTAATTGACTAAAAATGCGATCGTTTGGTTGTGAAGAATACGTTCGTTACATTTTGATGAGTGTTTTTTTATCGTGAAATGTGGATGTGTGATGAAATTTTTAAAAATCACTTTCCATTTGTTTTCCCTCGAGCGTCGGCGACTCTGCAAGTTTGCAGACCGGTAGAGGTTATAGGAATATATTGCACGGCTACGATTTATCCCTTATGTGAAATCCTCGAAAAAGCCTTCGAGGTAAATGAGAATTTATGGTAGAACATTTGGATTTTATTTTACGAAGGGCTTTAACAAATCGCGGATGAAATACATTTTATAATTTTTGGGCTATAGATAGAAGTAACAATATCATAATATGAGTAATTGACTGAAAATATTCGTTACATTTTGATGAGTGTTTTTTTATCGTGAAATGTGGATGTGTGACGAAATTTATAAAAAAAATTTTAATGACTGTCCCCATCTTTCCATTCGAGCGTTAAGGAGGAAATTTATAGACCGATTAGATAACATATTGCACAACTGCGATTTATCCCTTATGTGAAAACCTCGAAAGAATCCTTGGAGGTAAATGAGAATTTATGGTAGAACATTTAGATTTTATTTTACGAAGGGCATTAAAAAATCGTGGATGAAATAAATTTTGTAATTCTTAAGCTATAGAAAGAAATAATAATACCATAATATGAGCAATTGACGAAAAATATGATCATTCGTTTGTGAAGAATTCGTTCGTTACATTTTAATGAGTTTTTTAATCGTGAAATGTTGATGTGTGGTGAGATTTATGTAATTTTTTTAATGGCTTTCCCCTTCTGTCCACTTGTGCGTCAGTGACTCTACAAGCTTACAGACCGATAGAGAATTATATTGCACGACCGCGATTTATCCCTTATATGAAATTCTCGAAAAATCCCTGGAGTTAAATGAGGGTTTATGGTAGAACATTTAGATTTTATTTTACGAAGGGTATTAATCAATTGCGAATGAAATACATTTTGTAATTTTTGGGCTATAGATAGAAATAACAATATCATAATATTCAGTAATTGACTAAAAATATGATCGTTTGGTTGTGAAGAATTCGTTCGTTACATTTTCATGAGTTTTTTAATCGTGAAATGTTGATGATGAGATTTATGAAATATTTTTTAATGACTTTTCCCTTCTTTCCACTCGAGCGTGAAGGACTCTGGAAGTTTGTAGACCGATTAGATAATAGGATTATATTTCACAGCCACCACTTATCGCTTATGTGAAATTCTCGAAAAAATCCTTGAAGGTAAATAAGAATTTATGGCAGAATATACAAATTTTATTTTGCGAACGATACTAACCAATCGTGGATGAAGTACATTTTACAATTTTTGGAATGAGAGAGTAAAATTTAGTTTAGTTTAGATATGGAAAATTTGTTCATTCAATTTTTCGAAATTTTTATGGTTAAACAATTCCAATGTATGATGAAATTTATGGAATAATAATTTAATCACTTTTTGCGAGCTTTTAGTTACGATCTTTATGCAATGTATACTTTAATATTTACTTACTTATGTATGTTTTGTAAGGAGCTGTCATATAGTTGAATTTACTGGAATCGCAGGCCTCCTCGGGTCCCTGAGTCCAGACTTTGGAAATTTGCATTTCGATAACAGGATCGTCCCTCTTGTGAAGCACGATGCATACATATCCGTTGTCGCTGCAAAATAAAGTTGAAATATATTTAAAATTCGAAAACTCGGTTATAAATTTTTTCTCAGTGATATATTAATTATTTTCAGCCCTACTTATATAGACAACAGAATATAATAATTCAGCTGGATAACAGGCGGCTTTACATGATTCCACGTGGTTTTATTTTTCCAATATATATATCATAGGAAATCCTCAGATTATCACCTCAGAATGTCCTCACATTTTTTAATTCAGGTACTAAAAACAATGCTGAATACGACGTAATATTTTTATCGGAACAATCAGTGTTATTAGATATAAATGTAATATAAATAACACTGATTATTTATTATAAATATACGGAGAAAAGGGTGTAGTTGTAGGAACTACGGAATTGATACGGGCCAACCAACAGGCATGGGAAAATATGGCATTAGCAAGTTATTGCATGTCAGAACTAACCGATTGGTAATGCCAACTAACCGATTGATGTCAACCAACAAATTGGTGGCGCCAACCAACCGATTGCCCACATAGAAAAATATATATGTAACATATACGTTAAATATATGGCGCCAAAAAGTTCTATATGCTGCATATATTCAAAATATATGGGATATATGTATGGAATATATGTAAAATATATTTCATATACGTTTAGCGCCAAAAAGTTCTATACGTCGAATATATCGTGCATATATATTTCTATTTCCATGTGGGTGGTGAAGTCAACCAACCCATTGGTGGCGCCAACCAACCGATTGGTGGAGCCAACCAACCGATTGGTGGCGCCAACCAACCGATTGGTGGAGCCAACCAACCGATTGGTGGCGCCAACTAACCGATTGGTAGTGCCAACCAACCGATTGGTAATGCCAATTAAACTACATCTAACGCTCCAAGCATTTAAGGATTAGTTTTATCAACTAACCCGTTTTCTCCGTGTAACACTGGGCTTAATTATTATAAAACCCTCTTAGTCATTTGCCCCCCCCCCCCCCCCCTCCCGTTTTAAGTCGCCCTAAGAGTCCGTCATTTTTAGGCACTCACTCATAAACCCATGCGGGAATCTCGAACGGGCTCTGTGTTGGTGCAGTATTGTTGCTAAGATGCCGGTACTAGATGCCATTTCTGTCTTAATGCCGAGACAAGTCGGAAATGATCACACGGGTCCAACGTTTGTCCGACAGTATCGGCACGGTACTAACAATGTTGGGGCAGTATGACACCAGTACTCTGCCATATGTTAGGCTAATACTGACGATGTTAGCTTCCCGGCAATAAGTAGAGCTTCTGTCTATTCTACGCCCAGTACTTCAACGATTCAGCCGGAAGTCAGACTGACACTGGCAAAGTTAACTCGCCGACAATAAAACAAGCTTCGGCCTAGTCTGCGGCCAGTACTTAGACGACTTGAGTACTGTTTATTTTATTGTGATTTGGTGGTTAGTCGGCTATTGGCGGCCTCATTTAATAAAGAATTCTCTTTAATTATACGTTTCGACCCTGGTCTGGGTCCTCTTCAGTAATTTATTGACTATGAAAAACAATTAAATTTTTTTTTTATAATACATTCTTTATCCTATTGCTTATATTAACCTGCGCTAGTTAAACTTTTAACCATTGGTGCGGTGGAGCCTATTTATCTACACTTATTCTTGATGTGAATATCTAAAAACAAATATATATTTTAAGCTATTATAATAGCCAATAGCCGACTAACCACCAAATCATCATAATCTACGGCCACAGCACCACTAACTGTTTATTTTAGCTTGAAAGTACCCAGGTAGGTGAGGCCTGGCTCGAGGTTACATCCCAGTACTGGCCCGAGACTATGCCAGTACACGAGGCTCGGCCAGCCTTGGGCCAGTACAGGGATGTAACCACCAGCCGGACTTAACCCTACTGGGGTAGTGGCTGTCTGAACTGGTGCATAATAAGGCCAGTATTCAATTAGTACTGAGACAGTACCGATCGATAACGCTTGGCAGCCGAGTCCGTTTTCTTACTCTACTGTATACCAGATACTGTATACCAGAATTCCCACATGGGAATACAAAAAAGTGCCTATTGATATTGCCTTTTTCAAAGTCTGGCCACATTTTTTCAGTCTCCCTGTGGAATTGTTACGATCTTGATTTTTCCAAGTCTACCTAATAAAATTTTAAGTTCCTTCTTGGGTCTATGAACGCGACCCTTAGTGTGTTTTTGCAGTAGGTAGTTCGTTAACTTATACCAAAACCATGGGAAGGGCTTATATATTTGATCAAATAGCTAGCCTGGAGTAGAGAATACACTTGCGAGGATGAATCAGCAACGTAAAGAATGAGTGTAACGTACATAGACATTGTACGTGTGCCCCAGATTTCCAAAGTGTGCTACAGAGATTAACGTTTTATTTTTATTACTGCGATTTTCACGAATACGTGAGTCAAATTTAATGCGATTTTCTCTTTTACGAGACGCGTCTTTATGACGAATCGGGGAGTTCGTGATATCTCACTCGCTCCTCTTCATCTTTGCTCTCGCAGCACGTCTTCTGCCTTCATGCTCTACTCCGCCAAGTCGTAAATTATACTATACAAATTCCCGCTGCGAATCACGTTGTATGTATCACGTATATGTAATAACATTTAAGTATCGTTCTCGACACTCAAGAATATTGAATGAATAAACATTATTTCCCATGTGACGTGATACATATGTTACAATATACATTTTTTTAAATAGCAACAAAAACATTGTTTGCAATATACAAACGTTGCAAACAATACGAATCAACAACAAATACAAATTTTGTAAACGATACAAAATTTTTGGACCCGTTTGGACAACCAGAATTCGGATTCGATAAGATCTTCATTTTTTACATATTAAATCATTTGAAGTATCGTAAGTTGTGAAATATTGCATTCCAACCCTTATTTTCAGTCACTTATCAAATCGTTCTTACGAGCGTAAAAAATCGAATATCGAAATAATATTATCACCATTATTTTCGTTTCATTCAGTTACTTCGAACAAAAAAAAGAAAATTGAAAATCCGCTAACCCAAAACAAAGTTATGTCCAGCTGAACGTATCGAATGTTGGTGATCCTGATTCAGCAGGAAGGCCAAAACAGAAACAAAAAATGTCGTCTTTTACAAAATTTAAAAAGCCTATCTGAATGCAAATTTCCCGCTGATTACGAAACTGCTGATCTTTTTGCCGCCATCTTGAAACTTTCAAGTGAATACCACGGAAATCTGTTTTGTCTTCAGCAGATTAGCAAAAACGTTACATTTTCATGATTAAGAGTCGACGAAGTTTAAGCGAGATTGTGCAATTCACAGGTGCAGGTGGAATAACGCCTCAGAATCTTAAACAATTCTTTCACCAGAGATATACTATAATATAATTCTGCATAATGCGATATAACGAAGCGTTTATACCGCAGGTTATGATGCATGGTCCTGCTATGCTACCGGCTTAATTAATTAAGTTGCACGCGCCCGGTCATTTGCATTGCATGGGATGTTTTCTAAACTCGAACGCATTCTCCTGCGGTATATACGGGGGATGGAATGGTTGTAGGAATAGTCGGCCATTTCTGAGCGTGCCACACAACGTGAGAGGAGGAATGGCTGGACCAGTGCAGCAGTAGAAACTGTCCCGGGGGTGCAATTCGGCGGTTCTTGCACTCTGCATGCTCCACTGTAACTGCGACCAACAATTTGGTCGTTCAACGACGTGGATAGAGTAGTACGCGTGGCAGCTTTCGTACTAATACTCCGAGAGCCGTATATGAAAGTAGAAACAGACGTCTTGCACGGACACCAAAGCGAGAAACACTGCACGAGGAGTTACTGCTCTCGGTGTGTTGAGAACAATTTGAGAATTCGCTTCTTGGACGCACAACAATCGTGTATATAGCCAAAGAGAGAAAGAGAGGGAGAGAGAGAGAGATAGAGGAAGAGAGTTGAACTAACGCTGCAAATAAAGCTGCGTGTTTTAGGTGAAACTGACGGTCTTGGTATATTATCGCAGCTACGAACTCACCGCAAAAGCTCTCGCTCTTCATTGTAGTACAGCTGGCACCATCACTTGAAACGTTGAGGGTACTGAGAAACGTTACTGTTAAGTTCTCCGACATCATATTCACGTTCCAGTTCAAATGCAACTTTCCCCGCCCCGCAAGTTATAATAACTACTAGCAATTCAAGCGATTCAATTTGTATCCTTGACGGGTTGTTTCATCGTCTTTTTTCAAACTATTTTAATGCAGCATTCAATTCAATTAACAAGGTTGGAAATTTGAATCTCGATTATTTAATCATTAGTTTACTTACTTTTCAATCTACGAGGAAATATGGTGATCGCATTTTTAAAAAAATGGTTGACATTGAAAACACGATTAAATGAATTTTTGTTGTCTTTGTGATTTCACAATTTTGGAAAATAAGGTACAGCAGCAGAGTAGTTGTTTTTTGGGATACCGTTTTCCATTCTAATCCTGATATTTTGGAAACATTTGACAAACACACCCAGAAAAAAGATTTGGTAATATTAAATAAAATTATCTATTCAACATTTAATTATTTCAGTCAACGAAAATTTACTTTCCCTCCAACTAATACGTATTTCATTCAATTTTTCAGTCGTTTTATTTCCAACATATTTATTTATTTGAATCAAATTTCACTGTGCAGCGGGCACTAAAAAAATATTTTATTTATTGCTACTAAATACTTTCTTAATCCGGAAAAAAGATCTAGTTAAAACGACCAAATACATGTATTAAATATTTTTAAATACAATCAATAAGAACTATCTTATAATCCAATATATATTTATTTCCTTTCATCATTGGAGTTTATTATTATCAACATGCAACATTTATCGATTTAATTTAATTCTTGTCGTATATTTATATAAAAATGATATATTCTTTAAATCTCGACGGTCCCCAGAGTTACGCAGCATTATTTGCGATCATAACTTGGATGGGTGACCGCTTAGCCGCGCACTGGTTTGCGCGCAAACTGCTGAGCGGGAGGCGGTTTCTGAGCTTCTAAGGAGTAGTAAAGAATATGCCAATAAATTTTTTTTTTTATGAACATTTATATGACTGCCGATCCAAATAAATATTTCTTAGATTTGAATGTATTTACTATTCAATAAGTATATTAATTACAAATAAAAAATTTATTTGAGGTGAATGGAAGTCTAGTAGGTCGACATCTAAATAAGAAATTTTATTTCCGGTGCGTAGATTCTTGTCCCGTTAACACGATCTTTTTTCTGGGTGCAGAGAAGTTCTATTAGCAATCCATTCTATATTTCTGTCTTATGAACGAAAAAATCAATTGCCATGAAAAAACTTTAAAAATGAATTTTTGAAAAGTACAATTTATTCGTTATTTCGATTCGCAAAAAAATGGTACATATATATTTTTTTGTTTTGTAAAGAAATTAGTCTTTAAAGAGTTAAACATTCATACAAACTTTCAGTTCCATAAAATAAGATTTGGTCGATTCGGAAAATTTCGGAAAAGAATCGATTGAAATTGGATCGTTTCAATCGATTTTCGTTCAATTCAGACCATCTGCCTATAGTAATGTATTTATGTGAAATTATTATGACCTGTCACACTAAAATTTCCAAAATTATGATATTTATTGAAGTGTTTATGTTATCGAAAAAAAACGACTGTTTCGATTAACGACAGCAGACATTCCATTGAAAATTGGAAGAAATAACGCGATTCAACTCTCCACCTGCGAGATAAATTGTACATTGATAACTGGAGACAATCGTAAGTTAAAATACATTTTTTCGTGAAAATATAGCTTATATTCTAGAAGGTAGTAGAATTAATAATTATGCCACCAGGCAATTTATTAACCGTATATTTGCAAATTCAACATACACAATCCAGAAATACTATTAAAAATTGTTTCCTACATTTGTATTCCATAACTGTTTATATTTCACCAAAGCATTATAATAATTTTTCGCTCCTTTATGACGGGAAAGTCATTTGAGAATGAAAATACGAATAATTATTATACCCGTTATAATTGCACATTCCCTGCGCTTTCAATTATAGGTCAATGAACATACTTTAGTTGATTTAGTAACAGTGTAGTAAATTTATTCGCTCTCGAGAAACATATTTATTTTAATTAAAAAGAAAAAGAAAAAAAAACGAAGTATTTATTATTGCGAACATTACTATAATTCGTGTACTCTGTATTCATAACGTTATAACGTGGACGAATGAAAGGAAGAATCACTCGTGTATGCATAACGTTGAAAGTAGAAATTTTACAAATGTACATGAGAGTTACGCGCGTCTGTGTGTGTGTGTGTGTTTGCATCCTGACGAACGAAGATTGCCGAGGTATATGCATGCCTAAGTGCATGCATCTCGTTCGGTAACGTCTCCCGATGCGCCTCTCAGTCGTGGAAGTAGAAACAGATGTCTCCTACAGACAGCCACATATAAACTCCACCACTTCGCTAGGTAAATGTACAACCTTATAGATATATTTATCCTGTACCTTCCCTATCTGTTCTATACCTACTTTCGTACTACGTATGATGTGGCATCCAAAGACAGAGTGAGAGAGAAAGAGAGAGAGAGAGAGAGAGAGAGAAAAGGAGAAAAGGAGAAAAGGAGAGAGAAAGCTGCTCTGCGACGACTTGAGGGAGAATGCAAGCTGCACACGCTTCCGTATCTCGTTCCAATCTAATTTACGACGAGACATTAGCAATCCAGCGAAAGGCAGTCGCTTATCCGGCCAATTTGACGTACTCCCTGCTAAGCCATGTTTCTACTATGCCACACTCACGTTTTCTCCGTTCATTCGTAATAATTTTGCAAACCCTTCTCCTTTTCCTTCTCCTCCTCCCCATACGACTCTTACCGGTGTTCATTCCCATCGTCGAACGAATTTCTCTATAGCGAACTGGGTCGCCTCTACACGCTCTACATTTACCTGCGACTTTTTATATTCAAATAAAGAGCTCATTAAAACTCGGTGGGAATAAATCTGCGAAAAAACGCGAAAATAGCGGAGGGCGCAATGAAGTAAATAACTAAAGTAATTAAAATGTCTCTATTTTATTTCCTGCGAGGATTCTATTACGAATATAATGAATTGGCTCGCGTTTATTAAGGGGGTTTTAGAACATTTAACAAATTTGTGACTTTTTACCTGTTTTGTTTAAATGTTCGATAAGTATATAGATTTTTTTTTTAGAAAAATCATTTTGGGTAAAAACAAGTGTCCCTGTAATTTTTAAAAAATCACCAAATTCGTATACGATAAAATGTATACAAAGGATCATTTTTTTTTAATTGCTATTTTTTATTCTAAGTAATTAAAATAAACCGACAAATTATTAAGTTTCGGAAGATTATTTTTTTGTTTTCTTCAACCAACAGTCGGATCTAGGAATTTTGAGATTAGAAACGTCGGAAAACAAGTTTTTTAACCGCTGTAAAAAGGTTAAAAATAAAAATCGATATCTTTGGCAAGAGAAATTAAAGTTTATGACATTTTCCAAACGAAAGTCGCTTTTCATCATAAACCGATGCAAAAAGGATTGAAACAAGTGAAATATATGACTTGAGAATAACAGTAAAAGGCAAAAGTAAATAAATATTCGACTTCCGTTCTGCCGAGTTTGAATACTGCATCACAAGTTTTTCGGCTCCAAATTTGGAAAAACCAACAAAAAGTTTCTAAAATAAGCGGAAATTGAAAATTCCGCAATGTATTTGCATAAAACAGAAAATAGAAAAGCGAGATACGCAGTAAAAAATTTCGTAATATAGTTAAAATTTCAATCCACGGAGAATTCTATTCAGAATATAATAAATCTGCTAGCTTTTATGAACGCAATATTGAATTATAAAAACGAATTATTAAATTTCAAAACTCTGTAATAAAAAATGCAGTAAAATCATGTGTATAACTAAAGTAATTAAAATGTCTTACTTTTAATTTGCTTAAAAAGAATTTAAAAAATTCATTCATCCAATTACTGTTCTGAATATAATAATTTTTTTAGTGTCTGTGAACGAAAAATTTTAGTTCACAAAGCATATTGTTGAATTTCCAACTTTCTTCATTGCAAATTTTAAACAAATCGGAAAATTTAACTTCTGGAAATACACCTACGTAAAATGCACATGAAAAAAACAGACCGGCGCTCAGAATATATTAAATCTACTAGACTTGATAAAGATTACATTAGAACATTGATCAAATTGTTAATTTTAAAAACTTTCTTATAAAAATTCGATAAACATTAAGTAAATAACTTAAGTAATTAAAATGGCTTACTTTAATTTTTAATTATTTATTATATACATATTAAGAATATAAAACATGTTCTAGCGATTGTGAAGAAAATATTAAATCCCGTGACATATTGTTGATCTTCCTTTCTACTTGATTAAAAATTAAATGTACACATTAGGGCTGTTCAAAAAAACATAATTTCTTTATAATCGGTTGCTCCTGAAATACTATATTGATTATCACCAAAAAAAATGTTTTCGCAAAAGCTGGTCGTTGTGTGATGATATTAAGTACTGCCGCATCTAGGCCAAAATTCATTAAAAACGGCGATTTTTGAATTTTTTTTTCTTGTCGTCTTGAAGTGCTCATGGAGATTGTGGTTGCTTTCGATAGACTATCAAATTGCGTAAAGCCGGAAACATGTTCGATAATATTTAGTACTGCTGCATCGACATTAAAGTTAACAAAATAAAAAATGAAATCCTATAAAACATTGAAATATTCATCTGCTCGTCGACTATTTCGCGCGTTTTCAAATGACAAAATGTCTCATCAAACGGGAGTCCTGTATCATCAAATTTAGTACTGTCGCATCGATATCGCAGTTTCCCAAAATTCGAAAATCGCTTATCATCATCATGATTATGATCATACATGACTCCCGTTTCAAGAGCCATTTTTTCATTTGAAATCGCATGAAATAGTCGACGAGCAGACGAATATTTCAATGTTTTAAAGGATTTAATTTTTTGTTTTTGTTAACTTCAATGTCGATGCGGCAGTACTAAACATAATCGAACATGTTTCTGCCTTTACACAATTTCATAGTCTATCGAAAGCAACCACAATCTTCATGATCGCTTCACCACTTAAAAAAAAAAAAATTTCTAAAAATCGCCACTTTTCATGAATTTTGGCCTTGATGGGCACTACTTAATATTATCACACAACTCCCACCTTTCGCAAAAACATTTTTCTTGTGATAATCAATACAGCATTTCAGGAGCAACCGATTATAAGAAAATTATGTTTTTTTGAACAGCCCTAGTAGGATAGAAGAACCGGTTGTGGCCACTGTACTGGTTGTGGCCACCCCCGCACTTAAATACGTTTTTCGTGGCTATTTTAATTCTGTACCTGTATTTAATCATAATTTTTCATAACGTTGTGTATTTTGGAAACATTTATCGTCATTTTGACATCCGTTCGTCTCCATTACAAAAAGTAATGTATCAATAATTAAAGTATCATCAGCTGCTTCATCACATTCTCAACTCCTTGCGGAATTCGACAAGATTTCGACGAAAACTCTAGATACATATTCGGATTATATAGTTGGCGAATTGCATGCAGCTTTGCACATATCAATCTTAAAAGTCATCACTGCAAATCTTGATGTACTAAAAGTTTGAAATAAAGCTATACATTTATTAAAAATACGATGGCCGCAACTAGTACATGGAATAAGCATGTTGCCCCGGATATGGCCATGATAATATAATCATTAATTTTTCGTTAATTATTACACAATCAATTCATATATTCATAAAGAAGAAACAAAAAATCCAAATAAACGCTAAGAAAAATATACCGTTAGAAATGTTTAGTAAAAAAGAAGGTAAAGCGGTGGAACACCTTTCATGTTGAAGATTCCCATCATTATGCAATGCGAAAATCTACTTTCGGAAAGAACTCTGGTAAAAATAAAAATAAAAGTGTAAAGAGTAAAACATTAATATAATGTATGACTATTTGTGACAAAGAAAGCTGCTACGAAAAAGTGCAAAACGAAGGAGACGAATGTCAAAAAAGGTTAGTTAGGTTCACAGATGGCATCTGTGCTTTAAAGACATTTTCGTGTAGAGGAATTGGATGCTTTCATAAGAATACGATTTTGATTTATTAAACACACCTTAAAAAATGTTTCAAGTGCAATGAATATTGAGTTATTCTAATTTTAAGCATGGCCAAAACCGGTACATTACTGTGGCCAAAACCGGTGCATAGGTGGCCAGAACTGGTGAAATGGCTATGCTCCTACTTTTTTTTATATTTTCCAGTGTTTTCTCGACACATATGAAGATTTTAATGCTAGAAATCTGAAATTATATTCTTCTCAGATATGAAAAGTATAGGTCCAAAACAGTTTTATGATATTTGGTCCCAATCACAAGTACTTGAAAATGGGAAAATTCTTAAAGTGGCCACAACCGGTACTTCTACCCTAAACATAAATGAGGTTGATAAAAATCTGTTAGCGATAACGATCCTTACACATCTTATGATAATATTTATAGGATTGTGATCCGATGTGATTGGCGTCTGCTCCGTGCTGCATGCATCCACTAGCCATTACGGTATATCTGGCGAGAGAAGCGTAAGGCTCACAGAGGGAGAGAGCTTGGTTCCGTCTCCCGGGCAATAGTCACTCGAGCAGAGACGGACAAGCCCAAGCCCCGAGGATATTATTCCGCGAGTCGAGTATGATTTAGTCCCTAGACGCTTCTGCCCGCCGTTGTTATATCCCTGCGAAAGTTCCGCCAGGTATAATATGTTCGTCTTAAGTACCGTCATTTTTCCTCGGGCCAAGCGTTTCCACTTCTTAAAAACGCTCCAAAACTCCGGGCTTTCTTTCAGTCGCTTCTGCACACGTTCATTCGATTTCCGGTTCGTGAGAGTCGCACGGCATTTTGTACAAATGTTCGTCCATTTGTGAATTAATATTTAACAAAAATCTCGTCTTATATCGCGCATTTTATTTTTTTGTAGAATTTTTATTCATTCAGAACTGCGGTTCTTTATCGCTTATTAACATCATAAAAACATATACTTTTTTTAATTATGGGAAAGGGATGTCTTTAAATTAAAATAAATTAAATAACCGTTGCGTCGACTTACAATGTTATGAAATAAAATTTGATAAATATAAATAATCTAAATTTCAATGAAGCTAATGACAAGAAGTCATTAATAAATAAATTTCAAAGACAAATTAAATAAATCTTTAGAAAACCTTTTTATTCTTCTTCCTACGAAACGAATTCGCAGATTTTCCCGAATATACACGACAAAAAGAAAATACCATTTAGTTTTTATGAATCTCTACGTTCACTCATTCTGAAACCTTTGATACATTAAAAAATGAATTAAATATCTCACATCCGTTTCGTTTTAACTTTATAAAAAAAAAAGTACAAAAATAATTTGGAAATAATAAAAACGAATAAAAGTTCGTTTTTACTGTACATATTTAATGTGTAAACTACCTCTAAAATATATCAAATATAGATATTGCATTCAGATGAGACTTTGTTTCATGTGAATAAAATTGATATTCGTAGCACGAAATTATTAATTCGTAACGTAATGTATATATAAGTACGAATAAATACAATCGGATTGATTATATTTACGAATTAGTCTGTTTTTCCCGACGAATGGAATTTATAATCCATGGAAAATTCTTGATAAATAACATTGTGCTGTTCAGAATTACATTGCGGTTTATTTTGCTTCGTAATGTACATATTCAGTTTATAATATAGACGTCGAGATACATGAGCATTGTGGTGAGCTTTCGATGACCGAGTCGACGAGGGACGTTATATGCGAGGACAGGCAACATTAGCGAATGTTTGGAATATTCATCGTAAACGTGAAGAGGAGAGTCGTCGATGGATTATCGGATGACCAGCGGTGGAACCATTCCGTCTGTCAGCTCGGCAAAGGGATCGGGCTATGCCCAGGTAGCTTTGAGGGAGACAGAATACAGCTCGTTGCATTTTTTATGCGTTACAATCAGGCAATGGAACAAATTATGCGTGAGTACGTATCGAGGGCAGAGTTGGTGGAAATGGGCGTAATTTCGAGCAACGATGGAAGAGAATTATTGGGTTATTATGGGACGATATTCGTCTGCGCGTCGAGATGCGTTCATTGGCAAACATCATGAGTTAATTCATCAAATCCGATCGAATCTATTTAACGACCATCACTGGGGCTTAAGTTTGTGACTAACTTTTCAAATATTTTGTGTTCGAAAATTTTATGAACCTTCTGTTGCTTTTATTTTAATTTACGACGTTAAATGTCATGGTTTATTTTATTTTTATTTGAAATTGTGGAATATTCCGAGATACAGAATAGTCTCTAATAGGTTTCCATTAGGAATGTATTCTACATTTTTATTTTATGCAAGAAAATACGTTTATGAAAAAAAAATGTTCATAATTGTGATTCAGAATAATAAGTTTGCTGGTATTTACGCATAACATTTTTCTTCGTGATTTTAAAAGAATTTTCACAAATGTGAAATTTAAATAAAAGTAACTATAAAGACAATAAAACACGTATTTTTTACCCTTCAATTTATAAATAAAGCCAAAATATAGCCAAGCAATAACAAACGTTAAATGTCATCGTTTATTTTATTTTTATTCGAAATTGTGGAATATTCCGAAATACAGATTAGTCTCTAATAGGTTTCGTTAGGAATGTATTCTACATTTTAATTTTATGCAAGAAAATACGTTTATGAAAAAAAAAATGTTCATAATTGTAATTCAGAATAATAAGTTTGTTGGTATTTTCGCATAAATTTTTTCTTAGTGATTTTAAAAGAATTTTCACAAATGTAAAATTTAAATAAAAGTAACTATAAATACAGTAAAACACGTATTTTGTACCCTTAAATCTATAAATAAAGCCAAAATATAGCCAAGCAATAACAAACGTTAAATGTTATCGTTTATTTTATTTTTATTCGAAATTGTGAAATATTCCGAAATACAGATTAGTCTCTAATAGGTTTCCATTAGAAATGCATTCTACATTTTAAGTTTATGCAAGAAAATACGTTTATGAAAAAAAAAATGTTCATAATTGTGATTCAGAATAATAAGTTTGCTGGTATTTTCGCATAAAATTTTTCTTCGTGATTTTAAAAGAATTTTCACAAATGTGAAATTTAAATAAAAGTAACTATAAAGACAGTAAAACACGTATTTTGTACCCTTAAATCTATAAATAAAGCCAAAATATAGCCAAGCAATAACAAACGTTAAATGTCATCGTTTATTTTATTTTTATTCGTAATTGTGGAATATTCCAAGATACAGAGTTAATCTCTAGGAGTTAATCTCTCTATAAATAAAGCCAAAATATAGCCAAGCAATAACAATCTGATTATAAATTGAAACAACTTGAAATTTCTCGTTAAATAAAAAATAATTCACGACTGAATCCGAATATTCAACATTACCCTTACCACTTGTTCAAAGTAACATAATATCCTTGTTCCCTTTAATAAAAATTAAATTCAAATGTTTGAAACTGTGTTGAATAATTGTCATTTTAATTGGGAATATTATAAAGGTGAAAGCTGTGCATTGAAAGAAATGAAACAAATTTTTCTTCATGATTTTAAAAGAATTTTCACAAATACGAAATTTAAACAAAAGTAACTATAAAGACAATAAAACACGTATTTTGTATCCTTAAATCTATAAATAAAGCCAAAATATAGCCAAGCAATAATAATCTGATTATAAATTGAAACAACCTGAAATTTCTCGTTAAATAAAAAATAATTCACCACTGAATCCGAATTTTCAACATTACCCTTACCACTTATTCAAAGTAACATAATATCCTTGTTCCCTTTAATAAAAATTAAATTCAAATGTTTGAAACTGTGTTGAATAATTGTCATTTTAATTGGGAATATTATAAAGGTGAACGCTGTGCATTGAAAGAAATGAAACAAATTTTTCTTCGTGATTTTAAAAGAATTTTCACAAATGCGAAATTTAAATAAAAGTAACTATAAAGACAATAAAACACGTATTTGGTATCCTTAAATCTATAAATAAAGCCAAAATATAGCCAAGCAATAATAATCTGATGATAAATTGAAACAACCTGAAATTTCTCGTTAAATAAAAAATAATTCACCACTGAATCCGAATTTTCAACATTACCATTACCACTTATTCAAAGTAACATAATATCCTTGTTCCCTTTAATAAAAATTAAATTCAAACGTTTGAAACTGTGTTGAATAATTGTCATTTTAATTGGGAATATTATAAAGGTGAAAGCTGTGCATTGAAAGAAATGAAACAAATGTAAAGACCTTCCCTGCCAAATCTTCTTCTCGTTTCACGAGCTCAACTACCGCCTCACTCCATCCATCGCACTTGCCGGTCCCCGGATGTCATAATAATTGCCGAAATGATTTAGCGAGTAATTTTTCTTCCGCGGTGAACCAGAAATGAATGCACAAGGCAGGGTGGAGCGGATATGGATAGACAGGGGATCTCCTCGTCCACTCTTCTCTGCACTCACACCACGAAGCCTGCCAATTTATGTACACGAGCGAGGCCGGAGTTTATTGCTGCCGAGTAACGAGCGGAATCCAGCGGTATGCTTGTTTCCGCGCTTCCCTATATACATACCCGCGCCCCTGGCTCTTCGCGGAGGCGCAGCACACGCGGCAGGGCCCAGCATCCGCCTCGCAAACATAATTGAATACAAACGAGATAAATTTGTTGCTTACTTCCGCTGAATACTTTATTCCTTGGAGAATAAGCCGTGGGAGTTGCGTCGAGGGCCTCGGGGATGGAGAAAAGTGCTGGGAAATGTAACTTAAAAATGCAGAACTCGTATCGAATGTTGCGGCCCTCCGAAGCTTTTGAAGAATGGGAAAGAAAAATGGTCGGCTGTACCTTCACAAATACATCACTAATGGCAAAAATGTGTTATACACTTAGTATAACTATATATATCTCTATAAAATTTATGTTGTGATAGTAAGAGATTTAGACCGTACATGGAAATTTAAGTATTTGAAATATATGCAAAAAATATATTGATAATATATCAGGAATATAAGTGGCATATATTTCGAATGTATGCCGTACAACTGAAATATATTTGGATGAAATGGATGAAATATGTAACCAACATTTTACCGCCGAAATATATCGGAAATATATGCTCATAAAAATATATGATATATAAATACATTATATATAAAGCATTGAAACTCCATATATCAGGAATATAAGTTGCATATATTTCGAATGTATGCCGTACATCTGAAATATATTTGAATGAAATGGATGAAATATATAACCAACATTTTACCGCCGAAATATATCGGAAATATATGATATATAAATATATTATATATAAAGCATTGAAACTTCATATATCAAAAATATAAACAGTCTAACTCGTACGTATATCGCGAATGTATTTTGCATATTGGGCATTGTAACGTAAAAGAATTTTATTTTTAGTTGCTATTCTAGAATACCCCCCACTTTCGCTCTAGTCTCAAAAATTTCGTTTTTGGACAGAGAATTTACTATAAAAATTTTGAATAAAATCATCGACGTACTTTTACAGAGATTCACGTTTGAGGTATTTTGTTACATTTTTAAAAATTTTGATTTATTTTTAGCTGCTAATCTAGGCCTAGGCTAAAAAATTTCGTTTTTAGACACAAAATTTACTGTAAAAAAAGAAAAAAAATCGTCGACGTACTTTTTGAGAAATTTTAGGTAATTAAAAAAACATAATTTTTTTTTTAAATCTAAAATATTTCTAGAGTGTTTTTTTATTTGCTCTACGACGTCTCAAAAGAAAAAAATATATATATATAAGGTTCGCGATCCTGTCGATAACCGGTGGAATGATTCATATATATAAACTACACTTATTTTCATAAACGAAATATATAATAGATGTATTTCCACGTTCCATTAAATTAAATGCCATAAATGCCATCCATAAATTAAATGGACAATAAATGTGTTGGATATAAACGAACAGTCAGTTTACATAGAATTTGGCATTAAATGAGAATCGATACATTAAAAATGATTTTTATTTCGACATTACAAATGAGACTATATGTATCGTGGAATTCCAGTAACATTTTAGAAATATCAAACTCTTGTAACTCCCATATTGTGAGTACTTATATAATATATATCGAATATATAAGAAATATGCCGAATATACATCGATTTCAAAAGTATTCTATAAGAGCAATAAAATGCGCTATAAAATTTTTATTCCAAATATATTTGGACATATACTAAAAATATATCAAGCATTTATCCATGACATATATAGTTAATATACGTACATTTTACATAACTAACGTATCATGTATATTTATTATAAGTTTAAAATATACTTATGACATATATCCAAGACATATATCGGATATCAAAGATTATGCCAGAATACATAAAATATATACCACATATATTTCGAATAGATTAATTTTTATGCGGGTGAAATATCTTCGGGTTGCGGTAAAAATGGCCCGAATGAATGGAGTAATTCTAGTTCTGCAGGTACATAAGTAAAGTGTCTAATAAAGAAATGTATGTATTATGATTCTTTTTTACATTTTGGCACCAAAAAAAACACCATTCATTAAAATGAGTATCACATCGAAAAGGAATAATGTGACAACACCCACTTGACCTCGTTTTTTTCGTAATTGTTCAAGTTGGAGGATCGAAAATTGAAAAATATTGCATAGTTAAAAGTTATAAATATCGGGAATTCTTTCATTCAAAATAGAATGTTTTTATACCCACTGAATACGAATTTGATATCCACTTTAACAGGTAGTCATTTTTTATGATTAGATCCAAACACGTGTTCTTCCTTAGCTTTATTCATATTTCCATTCCGATACATTCAAATTTTCATAAAAATTCGTCCATGTTTCTAAACAGCGGGAAACTTCTGAGCTTGGATCAAATCTTGGAGTTAGCGTTACCGTTGAAAAAAAAACATTAACTTCATTCCCCAAACCTCTGAACGATGAGAGTGTAAATTAATTTTCGGACGTCGCTTTAATACGCGTGCAAAGCCTGTGAAAAGGGAAGTAAGCTAAATAAATCAAAAGAAAATGAATACACGTGATACAAAATATATGTAACACATACAACATTTTGGCGTATTAACTACATATATGTATACAATTTATATATTTTTTCATACATTCGATATATATTTATCATATACACCGAGAGAAAAAGTTTCATTGATTCACGGAAATCTTTGCCGATGAAATGAAATACTTGAATTTCAATACTATCTTTTCTTTGAATGGTCTCAAACTCAATGAAAAGTAGTGACATTGATTCGAAGAAACATTTCTTTAAACAAATGAACCTTTTTCATTGATTTCAAAGATATCGTCTCTGATTCAATGAAACCTTCTTCTTACCAGCTCAACATTTCAAAACCTATTTGTTCCTGAGGTACGCGGCAGATAAAGCTCAAATTTTGTGAGTATGTAAGGAAGTATGGCAGAAATAAGCTAAGCTTCTGGCTCCTCGAAACTCGAAGCCTTTCGTACGGGAGAACCGGAAAACAAAAAAGTGAGGTTAGGTGCGAGAGAGAGATCAATGAAAACGTTTCTTTGAACCAATGAAAACGTCTCTTTAAAACAATAAAACTGTTTCTTTATTATATGCTCACTAAGTAAATGTTTATTTACAGGCAATGAAATGTTCTCTTTGAAATTCAAATGCACTATCTCATTGAAATCAATGAAAAAAAAAATCAATCCACCCATTTCTTTGGCGTCAATGAAATATTTTTTCTCGGTGTATTTGCGCCATGATATATGAAAAGATATATGCAAAGTATAAAAATCTTTGTTACACATATATCTTACATACATATTTTCGAATGTGGAAAAAACATCAGTGATAAATGTCCCACAATAATCTCCACTTAGAGTGCCATTCACTATGCAGCGTTTACCTCAGGTACTATACACCCTAAAAGGCCGAGTGCTGGACACGCTCGAAGGAGCGAGAGTCGCACAGTACTTGCGGTGATAGCTACATACTATGCACCGTAACTTTGCGTGAGACGCGCATAAAGATCCGAAAGACCTGCTTCGAGAGTCTCCACGGAATTTTTCCTCTACCGCAGCTCTCTTCTCTCGCTACTTCTGCTTCACCCTCTTTTATTCCTACCTCACGTCCCGTGAGAGGGCGCTGAAGCTCGCGGAGAAAAGCCTCACCGCCAAAGTACATCGCCCTTACGATTCGTTCTTCCGCGTTCTGCTTTCTGCGCTTTCCTTTACTTCCCTATTTCGTGGATACTACTTTACGTGTATATATATTCCACTATACTCTTCTGGTACCGGAAGCGCATCCGTGACGCTGTAAATATCGCTTGGATGCATGCGCGACGAAAGTAGAAAGAGGAATATAAGATAGAGGAAAAAGAGGGAAAGGGGATCGTAAGATTGGGGGGATCGTCTTTGCTACGTTTCAGCCACATCGTATACAGAGGACAACCTAACCTATAAGCGAATCCTCGTAGCCATGCGGCGAAGGGCGAATGGGTGCGCGTCTCTGAGACTTGCCAACTGGGCTGTCGCAAAATCCCAGCTTTCTCTCTCTTTCTCTCTTTCTAGTCGGCAATAGGAAACAATGCCGAAAGTCGAAGCATTCGTATAAATACGATGTCGGATACGCGGTCCGTGCCATCCGGTACCGCTCGCCCGCGACCATCATCCACCGTATACTACTATCGTGTATATTTCGGTATATACTCTCTGTCTCGCACGAAACTCCTACCAAGCAAAACGGCACGACGGAGTTTTACGTAAAATAAAAATAAAAAACGAGAATGACGAGTCGGAGAGATTCTTCACGTTATTTTGTTGTTATCAATTTTTTTTTTCTTTCGATAACACGAATATAAAAATAATTGTCCTATCCTGACTTCTCTGCATAAATATCGTACATTTACTACATTTATTACATACATTTTTGTTTTGATTTTTGTGGTTTTTTTTTAATTTATTTAACCAACAAGTTTAAGAAGGATCGAAAAGATTTGTCAATTTGGCGCATTTACATTTTGTATTCTTTGATTATTAGAAGAAATAAAAAAATGTTGATGAAGTTTACTATTTCTTTTTGTACACTTCAAAGCGATTAAAATATTTTCTACAGTTTACATCTTTTTAATTCGTTAAATTGAAAGTGACAAAAAAATGTGTAAAGATATAGATTTTTCTTGTAATGAGATATTTTGTTTGATAATTCTTGGAGTTATTCAGTGGCAGCTATTTATTCTTAATCCGTGCGACCACCTTTATTGTATTTTCATTATCTTGCAATTCATTCATGTACATTGTGCTAATAATAAAAAATATATGTTAATATAAAAATGATTACATGGATCATCAATTAATTAAGTTATGACTTTAGAATGTAATCACACACAACCGATAAACATGTGGTTAGTACGCGTTTCTCATAAAAGTCATTGTTCAGCTCTTCAGGCACTTTTCCAATTTTTTTTCTTTTTTCAATATAGACACTTTATTTTATGAATAGCGGTAAATCTAATTTAAATTTCTTTCGAGTTCAGCAAATACATTTTATTAAGTCTACGCTAACTTTAAACAAATTTTAAAACAAATAAACCTGCGCTTCCTGTTCAGAAGATTTTTGTGACATATCTTCTCTTAAAAAGTTGGTGGCGAGATATATCGACTTTCGAGGTTTTATATCGAAAGTGCGAGATTTAATTGTTGTCGGTTTATTCGTGCTCTGGTTGGTCGGCGGTGTCATCAGGCAGTCACACTGCGATCAGGACCAAAAAATCATGCATTCATTGTTTTGTTTATGTCAAATGTTAAAACTTATAGAAAGAGCTTAACCCTAGTCGTCTCTTAAAAAGTTGGTGGCGAGATTTTATCGAATTGCGAGTTGGTCCATTGTTGTCACGTTATTCGCGCTGTGATTGGTCCAAATTGGCGCGAGATCAGATCGAGACCGAGACCGAGTTTGTGTTTAACACGTTTGACAGTTGCAATTCTGACAGTTTTGTCAAGCATATCGGGCGCGCGAGGTTTGAATTCCCAAGTTGGTTGACTTTACAATATTTCGGGGTTTCCGGATTATGTGTTAATTGCGAATATTAAACTAGGCTTAAGATGTTGAACGACAAAGTGCGACGTAATCTCTATGGCAGCAACAAAACCACGCGTACGCGGAGTCACTACATGCGGATCAACAGAACAATCGTGAATAAGATGATAAGCGAAGAGATCGGGGATAATTGAAATTCTGCAGTCAAGTAAATCAGACCTCTTTGTTCACTGTTACTTTTAGCAAAATCCATGCTAGGTTTCCAGAATTGGAAATCCTGTATTTATTTCATTGAGCAAAGAGGTCGTACTGCTTTACTAAAAATGTAAAGACCCATATAATGATGGGACTTTACATTTTTTTCTAAAGTCTGGAAATGCTCCAGACCTCGCAAATTTGAAGTTATCAAGGTAAATACTAATTTAGAATTGAAAGAATGTTAAAGGACAATTGGTAATCAATTTGAGGCAAATCTATAAAGAGTTTCCGATTCGATAAGATTTGGAATTATTGGAAAAATTTGTTAGATCTCTTAATTTTTGTGAATTCTGATTATATATATTATATGTATTAAATAAGATCGCTGCACCGACAAACGATCTCTACTCGCGCGAGTTTTCTAGTTTCTCTTAAAATGGCTCAAGCAACATTTGATGTAGAGCATTCCACTGTCATTTCTGCACTAAAAGAAGAATAATTAATTGTAAGGGGCATTTCTGAAGCACTGGTAAAAAATCAAGATTCTTTTAATTCTCCCCTTCACGAGATGATTCAGGGGGTGTACTGGATGAATTCAAAGCTCCAGCTGGAGTGTCTCGTGAGATTTTTTCCTTATGCACGTTATGCTTCGAAGCCCATTGGATTTTTCACCCTCTCTTACTTTGTTCTCAGTCACGATGTTGTAGGGGAGGAAAAAATGAATTTGCAATGATTCATAGCGAGGATAACGTCCACGGTCGTTGAACACAAAGCTTCCGTGACGGTTGGCCATTTATTTCGAGCAGTGGGTGTAAGGGTTGGGGGATGGCCGGTCCGGGCCTTACAGTCCGAGAAGGATATATTTATCCCGTCGTCGCTCAAGTCGACGTTTTAATCGATTCGTAAGTACGTAGTAGCGAGCCCTCCAAAGCACAGTAGATTATATATATATATATATATATATATAATATATATATGGGGCATTCCAGAGAAAATTGAGAGGGTCATAACCTTCGTACTTCTAATATTCGTTCTCCGTTCAATATATTGTAGAGCATTATGAAAAAACACTTCATACCAATTTTAACATTTTTTTGAATATTAGTTTGTTCACGATTATAAAATATGCTCATTACTAAAAAAAATAAAGAAAAAAATGTGTCTTTTTTCTACCATAATTTTTTCAATCGACCCCTAAAGTCTATTAATATCGTCGACCGAATACAGTATTTGACAAAGAAAAAACCAGCCCCAAATTGAAAAATAGGGAAAGCATAGATTCTGCATTTTTTTCTATCCTGGACTCACACCCATCTTCGTAATAGTTACTAGCAATTAATTTCTGAAGTAACAATTTACTGTAGGAGTATTAAAGGAAACCGCCGATGTTTTTATTCGCCGTAATTAACATTTTTCGCAATTGTAGCAAAACTACTTATTGAAAACATCTGAAAATTGGTGTGGAGTGCTTTCTTATACCGTATTATAACATATTGAACGGACAATAAAGTCCGAGGGTCACTGTTCTGTCTATTTGCCCTGGAATGCCCCATATATGTATATACACACACAAGTCAAGTTGCTGACGGTGGTGACGGGCGTGTTCGCTTAAAAAGGAGCGAGAGAGAGAAAGAGCATTAAATAATCATGCGGTAGCACGTCGACCGTCGGCAGCGTAGGTGACGTGGAGGGGTGACGAGAGGGGGCGCCAGGCACACCGTCGGAAGGCAAGGAACTCGAAACTTTGCCGTTCGATGTTTGGACGACACGTTTTTCCGCAACTCTCACGGTGACTCCAGAAGGGTGAGAGAGATCGAGAGAAACGACGAGAGCCAACACGAGGCGTGCGACCTACGACGACTTTGGAAAGTTTACGGTCGGGTGCCGCCCATAAATAATACCATCGACGCGTTTCACCGGCGACGAGGACGTCGACGAGGACGACTACGAGTAGTACGATGGTGTTGGGGGTGTTGGGGGCGTCCGCGACGGGGCAAAACTCTTTTTCCACTTCTCGTTTGCCCAGAGAGCAAGAAAACAAAGTTGCTAACCGCGAGAATCCCATTACCATCATTCTCGTCTTGCTCACTCTCCATCTTTCACTCTGCTTTTTCAATTTTTTTATTCCCCCTTTTTTTCTGTTTTCAGCGAAATTTTTCCTAAATTAAGAGGTTTCGAAGAAGTCTTCAAACGCTACCGAAGCGGTCACAAATCTTAGAGTTTTCGAGGAATTTCCATGTTGAATGGTTTTTGGCACAGGGTTGATGTATCGAAGAGACGAAAAGTTTGAAGTTATCGACAGATTCACATAAATTTCGACAACAAGAGTTGATGGAACACGGTAAAACGCCTTTGTCACCCTTGAATTATATATGGAATTTTGGTAGACTTAACTCCAGGGACCTACTGAAGAATAAATAAAAATTTACGTGAGACCATTAATATTCGTAACTCTTGTCTTGGTAGACATTTATCACAAGCTGGATACAATATTTTTACATATATTTTGCATTCAAGTCAAATCTTAATTAGACATTTATTGAAGACCGCTGGAAAACAAAACTCTTTTTCCACTTCTTTTTTCACTTTATTTTTACTTGGAAAGTAAGAAAACAAAATTGCTAGCGTCAATAATCCCAATACCATATTTTTTTAAAGTCTTGTTGAATCTTCATCTGTACTCCACTTTACCAAATTATTTTTTTACATAACTTTTCCTATAATTTAAGATGTTTCGATTAACTCTTAAAAGGCTACAGACGAAGTTATAAATTTCAAAGTTTCTCTAGAACTTTTATGCTGAATGTTTCCAAATCAAAGGAACAAAAAGTTCGAAGTTATCGACACATGAACATAAATTTTAACATCATGATTCAACATCGACGAAGTTATTATGGTATACGAAAAAACGTTTTTGTCACTCTTAAGGTCTAGATGAAATTTTGGTGGACTTGGCTCGAGTAATTTACTGAAGAATCAATAACAATTTTCTCAGAACAGTCACAACACCATTAATATATGTAACTCCTGTCTCGGTAGACATTTATCACTATCAGGATGGAATATTTTTACATATATTCATAACTTCATTAAGAGATTATGAAATCCCGTTTAAGCTCTAAACTAGTTTAGTATTTTAGTTCAGCAACTAAAATAATACAAGGGTCATAATACTAGCACAAACAACGTTTACTAAATAATATATGAATGATTTTGAAACATGAATAATTTTTGTTATAAATAAATATTTATGTTTTATAGACAGTTGATTTCACTCACCAGCCACGGGTAGCTTTAGCGACAATCATAACTCGATTTTCCCGTCGATTGCCCACAGTTTGGTGCTGATCATCAACACCCAAAGTCTTGTAACAAGACAGATGTGTCTCGTTGCGATCGAGAATCGTTATGTTGTAATTTGCGGCCAGAAGCGTCGACGACGTTTTGTCCAAGGCGATCCAAGACTTTGGCATAACCAACCACGAAGGAAAAGCACAACGTTGAGCAATTGGTCCTGAAAAAAATCATAAGTTGATGTTAGCTGAATTATACACGGAAAAAAGGCTTGGTTGGAACAACCAAGTGCCTTGGTTATATATGCGCCAGACAATTACTTGATTACACCATACAAGTTATTTGTTAGGCTACCAATTTCTTGGTTGGACTAACTAAGTCACTTGGTAAGCTAACGGATAAAAAATATACGGCGGTGTAAACTTTTTTTTTCATTATTACAGTAAATCAACTGATGAAATTCATCCTATACGGTACACGGAAAAAAAGGCTTGGTTGGAACAACCAAGTGCCTTGGTTATATATGCGCCAGATAATTAATTGGTTAGACCAACCAAGTTCTTTGTTAGGCTACCAATTTCTTGGTTGGACTAACCAAGTCACTTGGTAAGCTAACCAAGTGACTTGGTTAGTTAACTTGGTAAGCTAACCAAGTGACTTGGTTAGTTAACTTGGTAAGCTAACCAAGTGACTTGGTTAGCTAACTTGGTGAGCTAACCAAGTGACTTGGTTAGGCCAACCAAGAAATTGGTAGCCTAACAAATAACTTGGTTGGTCTAACCAATTAATTGTCTGGCGCATATATAACCAAGGCACTTGGTTGTTCCAACCAAGCCTTTTTTCCGTGTACCGTGGTAAGCTAACCAAATGACTTGGTTAGCTAACTTGGTGAGCTAACCAAGTGACTTGGTTAGACCAACCAAGAAATTGGTAGCCTAACAAATAACTTGGTTGGTCTAACCAATTAATTGTCTGGCGCATATATAACCAAGGCACTTGATTGTTCCAACCAAGCCTTTTTTTCCGTGTACCGTATAGGATAAATTTCATCAGTTAATTTACTGTAACAATGAAAAAAAAAGTTTACACCGCCGTATATTTTTTATCCGCTCTGCTAATTTTTATATGGGTACGTAGCAATTCAGGGTATATTAAATTAAAAGTACAATAACAAGTGTTCGTATGCGTGAACAAAATCTAGTGGAGAAAAAAGTGGCTGAACGTTGGATGTCTCATATTTATTTCAGGTAAAGCGCTCATCTATCGTTAGGAAAGTATTCATAAATTTGATGGAACGAGTTCAGCAAGGAAAATAAGATAAGTATACCGATAGTATTGAAAATGTAGAACTTATTTAACTATTTACTGGCGGAGACAAAAAAAGTTGTTTAAGTTCGAGTCACCTAGTCTAGACTGATTTACTTTCATATTCCAAATCTGATGGGCATTTTCTCAGAGCATTAATACCGCTTTGACTGTCTGACTGTCTGAAGATGTAATCAAGGAATTCGGGTCAGATTAACTGTATCTCATTGTAATAATTAAACGACAGCTAAACCTGTAATAATTTGACAGGAGACTCTAGATATTTTAACTTCTCATACATGTAAAGCTTTCAAAATATCACAAATCAAAATGTAATAAAATGTTTTTAGTAAAATGAATTACAAATTGTCACGAGAATTGAAGTAATGATAAAAATAATGGACCATTATTATCCTTTACCTTTCGTTTGTGTTAATTTCTAGCGATTCCATTTGAATAATGCATATTAATATTTTCTTTTTTGATATAATATCTGTAAAATTTTTCCTCACTATTATTAATATTTACTATGAAAATTGATTACTTAGACACCTCTAAAATTTGATCGACGATATTATTTTTCATAACACACAAAGAAAAAAAATTCTATTGGACACAAAAAAATAATGAAATATGCTAGCAAAGACTATTTGCAAAAAAAAACAATTCTGAGTATATCTCAGGATTATTTAAACGAAAAGAAAAAAAAAACTTATGATAACCTGCGATAGCTAAAATTAATAAGTGGAAAAAGTTTAATGACGTGGATTCTGTACGCTTTCGTAAAAATTAAAGAAAAATATTAGTCGAGACGTAGCCGAGAAGCAAGGAGGCATAAGGAAGGCAGAAATATTTCTCAAGCTCGTCAAGTCGTCCGTGAAAAGCTGTGCACGACGAAGCCTCGTCTTAGACTCGCAAGACTCGTCGTAAACTGCTGAGGAGTTGTCAGGAGAAAACCGGGAGGGGGCAGTGAGAGTTGTAGGAAGTAGTCTAATCTGAATCGTGGAAAAGTTTAAATGGAAACGCAGAATACCGGGAATAGCAAAGGGAGGGGAGGAAGGTCGTCGGACGAAAACCCGGGAACGAAGAGAAGGTTGACGTGAAAGCGAGCTGACGTTTCGCAGAAATGTGTAGTTGTACCCACGGATAGTCTGCGCTGTTCCCCTGGGGCGCGCGCGCGATTCTCTGTATGAAGCGCTATGTGTCGTCGGTATGTGCAAAAAGCATACGTGAAAAAGGATACGCCAAATTTTTGATAGGTACAATAACAACAACAAAAAAATAACGCTGGATATTAAATTTGCACATTTCTTTCTACTTTTTCTCTGTCGCTCACTGCGAGACAGACAGCAGAAATAAAAACATTATGAATCTTTTTATCCTATTCTGCCTGAAAATCCTCGCTACGACAAAAACGAGTACGATGTATATGGTAGATATTTATTTTTCGTATATCAGATCTATGACGTCGCTATTGTTCTGAATACAATACGAAAAAATGCCATTTTGTACCATGAGTTTTGTAACGAATTTTTCATTATTACAAATACAAATATACTTCTATTTTTTAACATGTTTTTTTATAACTTGGATTTTTCTGTTGCCAATTTGGAACATAAAAAAATGATTTTGTAAATTTAGTAAATTTTCAATTGTTATTAAAAAAGTGACGAAAATGGTTTGCAACTTTGTTGAATTTACAAATGAAAAATTTCTCAGAAATTTAATATTCTTCAATTGTAGAAACAAAAAACGTATTTGGTAAAATGAAAATACAACATTTTCAATAAATGATTTCTGTACTTTTTTTTTGTAAATCTAGAAATTGACAAATATATATTGTGGTAAAACCCACCCAAAATATTTGTGGACAAGAATTAACAACAAATTTTAGACAAGATTTTCACCACCCGGGAAAAACGATTCATATATAATCATATATAATCATATATAAACTGCTCATATATGATTGTATATGAATTTTGTCTCTATATGATCATGCATGATCATATATGACTATGCATGATCATATATAATTGTATCTGGGTATACATGATCCTATATGAGAAAATATAATTGTGTATAATTGTATCTGAGCATATACAATCATATATAGTTATATGTGATTATATAAGACGATGCCTAAATAGATATAATCTTCTGAAGCATATAAGGTCAGTCATGATTATATATGATCATATACAATTGTTACAATGTAATTGTACATATATAATCGTGCCCATAATTATATAAATCGTCCGACGATTTCATTTCATATAGATTTAGTAACATGTAGACTAACACAAATTATTGAATCCTTAATACTCATATTTTTATTACCTTAATAATACATATTTTCGTAAAGTTGGATATCCATGTATTATGAATGGATATACATTTATAGAGATCAGCAACAGACTATAATCTGATAGGAACGCAAAGTATTATTATTAAGCACGGTAAGTTTATTTTTAGGAACGTTAAGGCGAATCATGAAACTGTAGTTCACACTCTACTACTTTCTCACTTCTTACTTTCAGGCAGTTTTGGTGTTATATATGGTCATATATGCCAATGTATATATACATATAAAGTTATATACGCTCATATACATTTGTATATGGATCCACATACAATCATATATACGCTAAAAATGGGCGATATATAATTGTATATAACTATATATGATCATATCTGTTCATATATGACATCGCAAGCTGGCGGTTTTGGTATTATATATGATCATGTATACCACTGTATATGTACATATAAACTCATATATGCTCATATATGTTTCCATATACAATGATATATTACGTTATATACAATTATATATAATTATATACAACTATACATGAAATTATATACAATTATATATGATTATATATGAACCGTTTTTCCCGGGCAGGGTGGAAAATATTTATTTAATTCTGAACTTTTTTTTGTAAATCTAGAAATTGACAAATATATATTTTGGTAAAACCCACCCAAAATATTTGTGGACAAAAATTAATAACAAATTTTAGACAAGATTTTCACCAGGGTGGAATTTATTTAATGTTGTTAAATAATATGGCAATGAACTCTTCTGTACTTTGTGTGCTTAAAATATTTTCTAATAATTACAATTTGGACTATACATGGAAAATAGGTTTGTGTATACAAATTTATAACAACGTTGACTAAATCTGTCTACGTTATTCATACGAAGCTTAAGGTCCTACGATTGCTGACGATCACCTGCCCCTGTATTTTGCTTTTATGCACCGAGCGAATAGTGAATCTATAGCTACTGAATATTCTACCGGTACTGCTGCAGATGATGCTCGGGCGTTTATAATACACACATTTGAGTGCAGTGCTGCATCGTATACACCAACCCAGCAGCGGCAATGTTATTTTTAAGCTGCTTAGCGCTGCGGAGCCAAATTTACGAGTACAGAGTTGGCGCATACCTGCGATTTGAAATATTAACATGCTGTGTGTCACGTTAGATAACTCTCCATTTGCCAAGTCGCCAACTCAAGAGGCCAACTAAATTATAAATTATTCCGAGTCTGCCCAGACGACGACCCCCCGAGATCGAGTTTATATTTTTATGGATAAAATCGGTTTCTGCAAGGGAAAAATCAACTAAATAATATCTAGACTGTTGGAAGTCTCGTCGCTCTGAAGATATCAGAGTGTCAGAGACCAATTCGCTACCCGCAGTAATTATGCAATGCCTAGAGGCATCTCAGAGAAACTCTGTTAGCGTACGAAACTATTACAGACAGAATTTTAGCCGTTACTAGAAATAACAAATAATATTATCTACACTCTAAAAACCAAGCGTGTTGCAAGTGCGTTGTTTCCTATCTATTACATTGTGACGAATTTTTACACACTTACAGGCGTGTGATTCAGTTACTGATTCAGTTAAATTGGAATTACCGTTGCAGGTTCATAATCTAATGGCAATGCGATAAGTTGCATAATATATATATGTAATAGCGACATCGAAATGTAATGTAACAATGAATAAAACAAAAGGACAAAAAAATTGTTTTTTAATTTTTTCACGGTAAATCAGAGGATCTAAATTTTGGACTTCCAATGGCCTATGTTATCTGTACTATTAACTACTCACTCAATTTTTGAAAATGGACGGAAAGCTAGAGTTGACTCCTGCACTGACACACTTAAAAAATACCTCAAAAGCTGCCTCGTACCAAGTTTTATCCAAATCAAGAATCTTTTCCCTTTTTGGACTACCTTATTTCCAAACTTTGCGTCAAGATTTGTTATCAGCGGCGTCAGAAACCTACGAGTATCGAGTTTCATCCAAACCAAGTCACTTTTTGCAGTTTTGTCCGCGATTTTTTGTTCACCATGTTTATTTCTGAATAATGTGTTTAGATTCGTAATCACAATCCTTGTCGTGGTATTTTTTATTGACAAACTGGAAGCTATTACGTGTGCTGCACATGTCATCAAATTTGGCGTCACATGCGTCAATTTTGTGACACCTGGCTATCTGGGTACCTTAATGGACCTTAGTTTTAGACTCAAAACTAGAAATAGTTTTGAAAAAGAGTCTACACGATGTTGGCTAGCTGATGTAATTCGCTAAGACATCAATTTACTTCCCTGCTCATAAGACATGTTTCCATTCGGAAAAATCAGATTCATTCAATAACAGCTATTCTAGACCGACCACTACGATTGGTCTACATTTCAAAACTTTCACCCCGCAATTTTGTGCCTATGGTCCTATTTTGTGATAATCTGACTCTGGCATAGATAGCAGTTTCTGCAATCGACTATGATTGGCAGACTTGGGTAAAAATGCTACGAAGGAAGATTTGGTAGGTTCAACGAAATTATTCACGGAGAAAACGGGTTAGTTAAGAAAGCTAACCTTTAAATGTTTGGAGCGTTAGATGTCGTTTGGTTGGCATTACCAATCGGTTGGTTGGCACTACCAATTGGTTGGTTGGCACTACCAATCTGTTGGTTGGCACTACCAATCGGTTGGTTGGCGCCACCAATCGGTTGGTTGGCGCCACCGATCGGTTGGTGGCGTTACCAATCGGTTGGTTGACATCAATCGGTTAGTTGGCATTACCAATCGGTTGGTTCTGCCATTTGCAATAACTTGCTAATGCCATATTTTACCATGCCTGTTGGTTGGCACGTATCAATTCCGTAGTTCCTACAACGACACCCTTTTCTCCGTGTTGGTTGAACTTTCCAAATACTCGTTTATGTTGACTTGTACTTGTTTGAATATATCAAATTTCTTTGGTATCTTTTATAAACATGGTTCTGGTTGTCCTAGTTAAGCCTTTTTTCCCCATAGAGCCACATCTCGAAATAGGGCCGCAGATGTTTTGGTAATTTTTCAAAAAGTACTAAAATCATCGGAGTTTTGAATACAGACACTTCATGTTTACAATGCTAACCGTAAACCAAATGTCCTCCAATAAAGCCATATTGCTGTGAGATACGAGAGCCACCATTGGTTGTTGGGATTTCCAATAAAACCAGCGATGCCGCAGACTGGAGGGATAATTCGGCCGCGGGTTTTTTTTCGCACGCTTCGAGCTTCTGGCTGCATACCCCTACTCCTCGACAGTCTGGCATCACTGAATAAAACAAGAAATTGGTCGATACGATCAGTAGTCAGAGTTCGACAGTGGTCAGACGGCGCCCGCCGCATATATGGCCTGTTGTACAGTTCTCCAATCGAGAATATTACACAATCTACGTTGCATCGACGATACGTCGAACGATTTTCTGGAAATGTGCATTCGCGTCGAATATCTCTTGAATATTTTCGTTCGTCAAAGCTCTTGCTCCGAATTCCATTTGAAAAATGCCCAAGCAACGCTTGTGTCGAAGCGCTCTTGTAAAACGGATTAATGTAACGGTGGACGTGACTTCGTCGAGAATATTTCAGCCTCCAGGCTCGTATTTTCAGATGTTCTTTGCTTCAATTAGCCCGTCAACGAGACGAGAGAGCTCTGGCCAAGTTCTGATTTATTGATGCGCCTGCTGGAGCCTAAAAGCTCGAATCGGCTCGCAAATGCCGTGCTACAAAATTGACGGTTCGAAAAGATTAAGCGAACTTCCTCATTATAGCTAATGCTCTGAAATCCAGCTTTAAAGAGCTCAAAGACTTATCCCGCCAAGTTTTCCACTTTTTGCATATTGTTAGAGGCGAACTTTTTAGTACATTAATATTTACGTTGATGTTTAAAAAATCATTCACTTAAAAAATGAACTATTGATAAGTGTTATATATTTTCTGAAGCAGGCTTTTACAATTGAAATCTGTTCATCTCAAGATCGGCTTTACCAATCGAACTGAAATTTGGCACACAAGTAAAACATTTATGCTCCTTTACTTGTATTAATGTATGCAATAATAGAACCATCTGGTCAGATTTGTTGAATTTTTCGAAAAACTTTGCCCGTTCTTTAGCTACACGGAAAAAAAGGATTGGTTGCCATAACCAAGAAATGAGTTGACACAACCAATCGATTATTCTATTTCCCTTACAACTCAAATGGTAATACCAACGATTCGAATGGTAATACCGACGATTCGAATGGTAATACCGTCGATTCGAATGGTAATACCGACGATTCGAATGGTAATACCGACGATTCGAATGGTAATACCGACGATTCGAATGGTAATACCGACTATTCGAATGGTAATACCGACGATTCGAATGGTAATACCGACGATTCGAATGGTAATACCGACGATTCGAATGGTAATACCGACGATTCGAATGGTAGTCCCAACTATTCGAGTGGTAGTCCCAACGATTGGATTAGTTAACCTAACTAATCGCGCGAGAACTAATCGTGAATAGTTGAGGTTACTATTCGATATGGTTGAGGCAACTAATTTTTTAGACATTGTGTACAGCAAATCGAAAACGTAGTTGCCACAACCAAATATTTCTTTCCGTGTACCGCTTTTTTTTCAGCTACGCGGAAAGAAAAAAATAGTTCTGGCTACCAATTCCAGCATATGCTGTGCCACGTGTTAGCCACTGAAACCAAATCGGAATCGTAGTCTCAACTTTTTTCGATTGGTAGCAAAAATAGTACGTATGACCAACAACTTGGTTCCTGCAACTATCACGGCTGCTATCCAATCCAAATGATTCGGTACGCCAACCAACCGGTGAGTTGAGGTTCTGATCTCAGCTGGTCGCTGTTACTATCGATACTCTACCAACGAGGTTATAGTTTCTTTAACCGACTGAGTAGTTAGCGCTATTCTAACTATTTCGATTGGTTGTCGGGACCGATTAATCAATTTTTACAACTACTTTTTTTTCTCCGTATAATGAGCGAAATAGTTTATTATAAATAAAGTAATGATGAAGGATCGATTTTTTTTCAAATTGACAATCTCGCTCTAATTCATGACAGCTTCCAGCAGTACAGCTTAAATTTCTTATGACGACGAATTAATATTCAGTAGTACTAGATATGAAATTTGATTAAGATTGATAAAGGCGTTCATATTTTATAGCAATTATAATTTTATCCTCCAAAACGGGCTGAATCTTTAGATACGTGCGTAATAAATAATGTACACGGATATTCGGTGCCGAATTTAATGTGAATCAATAAAAATGTTTGAATTTTATAGAACATTGCATTGTTTCCTTATTATTTTAAAGAAATTTTGTAAAGATGAAACTTGCACATTTCGTAGAGGTAGCTTTACAAAACGTTAGAAAAGAGCAAACAATGTGCAAGGTCTGATTTTGCAACTTTTGTAATGAGCACTTAAGGTGAACGACCTAATTACTGACCGTGGTCCAATTAATGTCCATTCTTCATATTATTTACGATAAAAAATTCTCTTGATTTCTAGTACACATCAAAAGTTTTGTTTATATTCTTTGATTTTTGCATTATGCGATATGAGAAGCGCCGAAAATTAATTTTCTATAATCATCGATTTTAAAAATGTTATCTGCCGACTCGACAGAAGTGAGACATCACCGGCCATTTTCTTGTCTGTGTCGGTAAGAACTTACCAACTGAAAAATATAGTTTTTTAAAATGTTTTTCAGACGTATTTAAGAGACAAAATTAATTAATAGAGTATTATTAACAATCAAAGAAAACGTAAGCATGTGCGAAAAGAACAAATAATTACTCTTACTCCGAAGAATATATAGGTCAGAAAAAGGTTCATTGAAACGCTGGGTTGTTGCGATTTGTGTCCGCAACTCGATCGGACTGGCAGTTTAATAGTAATGTTAATGAAAATAGAGTATATTTGAGTTTAATTTAGAAATCAATGAGAATATTTTATTGATTTTTCAATTTTCACCGACAATCGTATGCACGCGGTCGGTTTCTTTTCCGCAGTTTCCCTGTGCCCTCGTGAAAATGTGACACAGCAGTGCATTAGGAAAGAGTGGCTGCCGTTAACATACTGGGGGAAACTTGAACAATTTTACGGGTAACAAAGGGGTGGGGAAGGTAAAAGCCTGATGGCGTACGCTTGGATCCGAGAATAAACAAACTTTAAAAAAAACTTAATTTTATATGTATAATTGAGTGTAATTCCCGAAAAATATTTTTTTAACAACAACTGGAAAAACGCAAGAAGGTCTGTCATTATCTGGGACACTGCCCCTTTGATTCTCGTCACTAATCGGGTATAGACCCACATAGCACATAATATTGCCTAAATATTGCAGGAATATTTCGAATATTTCATTACACAGGAATATTACCATAAGCTTCCAATCGAATATTCACAAATATTTAATTGCAATATTGTCAACTTAAAGTTCAGAAATATTGTTAAAGGTAAAACAATTGCCAATCATTTTTTAAATATTTCTGAACATTACCTGTGAAACGAACAATCCAATTTCTTCATCAATATTTCACAAAGTTTCGAATAAAAGGTTCCAGATTAGATTTTGCAAATATTACAATGAAACTTTTTTGCAACATTCCGATACGTTTCAAGTGGAAATTTCTAAACTAGTTTTAAAAAGTTGAATTTGTTGATAAAAAGAAATTTGCCTCGTTCAATTGAGTATCATTCGATTTGAAAAAACTGAAATTCAATCGGGAAGTCGTCATATAATTATTTGGAAATGGGGACAAATTCTGACAGAAATTGGAAGCCTCATTAGAATTGATTGGAAAACGCGGCACGGTATGAATCGATTTTTTTTACAAGATTGTTATGCACCAGAAATCTTCTAAAAGGTTGCTCAATCTTTATTTTTTAATTCATCAGTCTTTGTTGACAGAACACATGGGCAATAAAAGTATAATGTTTGTACAAGTAATCGGTAGTCTAGTGGTTAGCGTGATAGACATTAAGTCGTTAAATAGGTTTGATAGGTAGGTAGATGTAAGTCTTTGAAGCGAGAATTTACGTTTCTTTCAACCGCATTCCCCTCTGGAACAAATTTAGTTAATGAAACTCTAATATTGTTATATATTTTTGAAACAGGATCGCTTTTTAAAATTACCCATCGTTAATTCGACGTGGATGTACTACATAGGTGAGGTTGTGAGTTCGATTCCTGGACGGGATTTTTTTTTTTTTTTTTTTTCAATAAATAATATTATTATCGAGGACATCCAATGATACTGCTTAAAAACTCGCAATCCAAAAATTATATTAAAAACGGTAGAATTTCTTACGAATTAGCCTTGGGCAAAAAATGTAATATTAACACAATATTGCTCTGTAATATTATTGAAATATTATATTTGCAACGTTTTGAGCGGACATTGCAAGATTTCTACAATATTTTAGAAATGTTTTAAACATCTGTCACAATATTTTCGCAATATTGCATCATTGCAAAGGAATATTTCGAGAATGTTTTAGAAATATTTCGGTGCTATGTGGGGATGTAAGACGGCATGGGTCAGTATTTGGGTCTTTAATAGGGCATAAAATAGGCCATACGAGAAAATCGTAGGACACTATTCGGGTCTTTTGGATGACGGCGTATATTTAAATGATCGTACCTCAAAAGGGAGCCCCCTTATCTTCCACATCCCGATTCTCCACCACATCGATCCAACATATCCAGACCTTCACCGTTCAGTTCTATACATACCTTTTCCTACACAACCTGTTCCTACACAACCTGTTCCTACACACTGTCTATCCGACACATCCCGATCCGACACAAAGCGATTCTCCACCTTTTTTTTCTGCACATTTTCGATCCTATACCGCCCTGATCCTCCACATTTCGATTACATACATTCTGTTTCCTATACGTCCCGATCCTACACCTTTCACCGTTCGTTTCTCCACATATCTTGTCCGACACAGCCCTTTTTCTCCACATCTCGATTGTACACAAGCTCTTTCCTATACATCTCTATTCGATACCTCCCGATTCGACACCGTTACTATCTCCACATATTCGACTATACACACTCTCTTTCCTATACATCCCGATCCTACACCTTCCGATCCTCCACATCTCGATTCGACACATTGTCGCGGTCGATAACGATTTGTCAAAGATCTCCCGATGGTAAGTTAGAGATCCATGGAGTTTTGATTGCGCGCAGAGGTTCTCATATGGTTGTCGAATTCTGCTACGCGCCTGCGAGCGGTGGATCCCTGCAGAAGTCGATAAGTAACATTCGTTAAATTTAATAAAAACTCTAAACTTCACTGCAATATCTTTCATTTTAATCAACGTGCTATTTCTATCCATCTTCTAGGCTCAACAACATCGCGTTGAGCTTAGAAGGTCACTAATTGGGTCATTCACCTTAATTCTCTTTCTTATTTTTTTGAAAAACAGCATTTCATTGGAGGTAACAAAACAAATGAATCTGAGTAACTCGGTCAAGTATAGCAATAACGCCGTTATAGCATAATACACCAGACAATGACCTAAGTACTTGACTCACCAGCATTGAGTTTTCGGACAAGAATAGTCGAACTGCTTGGAAGCTAGTTTTTGGTGGTAGATAAAGGGGCTCGAGGATGCAGAGCGTTTCGGGAATTTCGCAGGAAGCAAATACCGCGTGACTATCGTGTCTATATTGGTCGATATATTGGTCGAGGTGCATCCACCGTTGGCTGCATCCCATAGAGAGAGCGCTTATGGGATGCGTATTCGCCTCGCAACGCCGGCTTCGTCGCCAGCAACGCGCGCTCGGACACCCTCGTTCACGTCCTCATTCTCGTCAGCTACGCGCACTTCCCTGTAGGACGTTGAGGGGGCATGCAAACTATGGGCGGCTTGCGGACACTGGATCGAATTCTTGGACCTGGGATATAGTATCAAGATGGAGCAAGGGTTTATGTCACTGATATTATGGACTGAAATATACTTGCAAGTATATTGTCGCAAACGATACATTTGATATCAAAAGAACAATGTCTGCTGGAGAACTAATATGTTCGGTGTTTATTATTAGTCCAATGACTTTTTAAATTATCATTAAAAATATAAAATTTAAAGTGCGCAATCAGTAAATTTCTTAGGATCTTCATCAATCAAATTTTGCCTTTTTTCAACTGCACTGAGAGAAAATTACGGTATTAGCAACTATAAAGTGACAACTGTTTATTTTTAGTTCGCCCGAGCAAATTTTTAATAGTTGCCACAACTATCAAATAGTTACTATAACTACCAAATAGTTATCATAACTATTTTCATAGTTGCTGTAACTATTAAAGTAGTTGCATGGACTAAAAATTAATAGTTGTCATTTTATAGCTGACTGTACTACTACGATTTCTCTGAATGTGAGAACAAGCACTGATAAATGTATTAAAAATTTTAATTTGTTGTTCTTGTCAAGTTTCCGATTTAAATCTAACGAGAATTTCATTGCTCTTGACAGAAGATAATAATAGAGACAGCAATAGTATATATTATAATGGCAAATGTCACGACTGCCAGCAATTCAAGTAGCATGGAGGTTTGTCGTGTCATGCTACTTGAAATCGTTTAAACGTGTCTGTATTATTTATTGCGGAGTGTCCTATATATACTCGATTTTCGTACCTTACTTTAGTTTGTCCGCTTCTAATCATGTATGCAAGGGGTTATCAATTATTCACTCCGTTAAAAGTATATTAGTCTCTTGTCGATAGAATCATTAGGGAGGCAAAATGGTAAAGTCTGATCGCATAGTCCTAACTATTGAACGTCCCACATGGCACGAAAATCTCTCTGTTATAAAAAAATATACAAACATATTTTGACGCCACTCATTCTAAAGACGCACAATTCTGGTACTTTTTTAAAAAATATTTACATCATCTATGCTTTCTCATACAAAACAATTTTGCATGAAAACAAATTTTCATCTATGAGGAAGCAAAAATTAAAAAATCCAGTATTTAATATTGTTAACTTGTTAATCATCAACATGGGAGTCTGGGTAAACACAGAATTGAAATAAATTATTGTGGAAATGCCAGCGTAAAAATAATTGTCAAATTGAGATCAGAAATCGACATATGTCAAAAAGTGCCATTTTTGAGATGCGTTAAGACGAAATATCTTTGAAAAATTTAAAGCACTATTAAGATCAATTTGATATCAGTAAACGTGATATGTACAATTGAATTCCAGCGCAAGAATTGCGCTCAAATTAGTAAAAAAATCCTTGGAATCAAATCGATCTCGCTTTGAACTTTTCTAAGATTTTTCATCTTAACGCGTCTCAAAAATGGTACTTTTTGAGATATGTCAATTTACGATCACATTTTGACATAATTATTTTTACGCGGGTGGCCACAGTTGGTACCTGTGGCCATTTGCGGTACATTTGTCCTACAAATATGTCTAGTATAGGGAAAGTCTTGAGTAAAGATCTTGTGAACGATAAAATACAAGGTAAGTTTTTGAGTTCTACTTACTTTGCCACATTTTCAGGGTCCTGGCACCGTCTGCAACGCTGTCCAGAGCGGAGCATGTAGCGTCGCCGCTTTGAGCGAGGTTCCACGTGTTGTTATTTGACTTGGCATAGACGAAACACCTGTAACTCTCCTCGTCGTTCGCCAGTCGTCGTTCCGATTTTCTGAAGAATCTACGGGCTACGAGATATTGGGTACTGCCCTCTTTCCACGTCGCCAGGCACTCCAGTTCCACGTCTGGGGAGAAGGTGAAAACGTCGAAGCGAAACGCAACAAGGAGAAAAAGATTTCATAACGCAATTTGCCAATAAATTCCTCTGCCTGTGCTAGTTCGTTCCTTGAGCTCTCCCAGCTTCTTCCACTTCTGCGTCCTCGCGCACCACCAAATACCCCACCGATATCGAAACGCGAATGTTCAGCACTGCTATGTGCCTTTTGCTTGACCTCCGTTTTCTAATATAATTGCTCGTTGTCGAGAAATTATTTGAGCGTTCATGTGAACGAGAAAAAATAACGAGAACCGTATTGTGTTTTTTTTAATGATCGTTATCATACTTTTTTGTTTGTTTTTAGTGAGCATCTATTGATCGTTAAATTATATCAGTCAAATGAAGATCAAACTTCAAGAGGCAGGTGTGCAACGGTCGTAAAGCATTTTTAACCATTAGTTTTTATTAATACGAAGCTTCTTTTATAAGTAAATAAAACAAAAAATGTAGGATGAGTGCACCAGTAATTGAACAGTCACCAGTGAATAAATAACAGATTTTTGTGAGTTCATGAGTAATTCGGGCGACTTGGCTGATCATTATATTTCGAATTTGTCTATTTTTTTTAGCTGTCTACTGCGATTATTTTATCGCAAAAGTCTATTTTCGACAAAAGTGTGAGTTAGATTGGCCCGATTATTTACTGGTATTTTTGGATTTCTGGTTTTCAGTATTTATTCTTATTTACTCTGCGATAAAAATACGATCTTTTTTCAGTTGCATCACACAATTTGACATTGATAAATGACATCCTACAACTAAATATTCGGTGACTAAATATCATAAGAGGAACAGAAATTTTCGGAAAAAGGAAAAGTATTTGGCAATATCGAATAAAAAATATGCTGGGATTAAATATCATCAAAAGTGCAAAATTTCGAGAGACAAAATATCCGACGACAAATGAGCCTCAAAAATATAATTTTGGCCATAGAAATATTCCATGAAAAATATCCTGCCAGAAAATGAAACAAAGATCAACGAATTCGTTGACTAAGATTTTTAATTTAGTTCACTTCATCCATCAAATAAATAAAAAATTATTATTCAACATGGTGAAAAAGATTGGAATGTAAGATTTTGCAGATTGCTTCTTCATTCTTTTGAAGTGAAGTTGTTTCATTTTGGCTTCCTCATAAAGAATGCTGCATCCTGTGAGTACCGCGATTAAAGATAAGTAGAACTAATGTACAAGGTTTAATCTTTCAACCCTTTTTCCTTTCTTTGAAGACCAAATTTTTATTTTGAATAGGCAATTTTAATATAATGAAAACATTACATACTAAATACCACAATAAAATATAAAAACCTAAAATCAATTAATTCCATCTAAGGATATTTAAAACCAGGCTATTTTACGGAAGATATTCAATCGTGGATATTTTGTCTAAAATAAATATAAAAAATCTCCACTTCAAGATGTTTTATACATATGTACATTTTTTAAATTGAACAAAAAAAAATTATGTATAATCCCGCGTAAAAAAAAGAATCTCGGCGAGAATCTTCTTAAGAATCTCGGCCAGAATTCTCTCAGCGAGAATCTCGGTGAGAATCACGGTTGCGCGCCGAACCGAGATTCTTTTAAAATCTATCTGGGAATCTCGCCAAGATTCTAGAGAATCTCGGTCAGCTTCTTGTCGAGATTCGTTAGAGGGTAGCTGAAAATAAAAAGAATCTCCATCAGAATCTCGCCGAAAATAAAAAGAATCTCTATCAAAATCCCACCGAGATTCTAGAGAATCTCGGCCAGTTTCTTACTAAGATTCTTTAGTGGGTAGCTGGAAATAAAAAGAATCTCTATCAGAATTTCGCTGAGATTCTAGAGAATCTCGCCCAGCGAGATTCTTTTCATCTTTATTAAAAATGAAATGAATCTATATCAAAAAAGATCTTTACGAATATTGAAGGACTGCTAACACTAATTAGTTAGTACATCAACAAAGGTTCAACCCCTCGTGTGTAGTCGAACTCAGAAAAGGTTTCCAGTCTTATATATACGCTGAGACTTCAAACCATTTGCGAGAAACGCTCCGTCCGTTCGCCACCTAGCGACATCATACGAAACACTGGTGAACAGTATTCCGCTAGATGGCGAAGGAACGAAGCGTTTCTCGCAAGTGACTTGAAGCCCCAGCGTATATATAAGACTGGAAAGCTTTTCTGAGTTCGACTACACACGAGGGGTCTAACCTTCGTTGATGTACTTACAAATTAGTGTTAGCAATATTAAAAAATTCGTAAAGATCTTTTTTATATAGATTCTTTTCATTTTCAATGAAAATGAAGATATGAAGAATCTCGCTAAGAAGCTGGCCGAGATTCTGATAGAGATTCTTTTTATTTCCAACTACCCATTAAAGAATCTCTATCAGTATCTCGCTGAGGTTCTAGAGAATCTCGGAGATTCTGATAGAGATTCTTTTTATTTTCGGCGAATCCCTAATGAATCTCGGTAAGAAGCTGGACGAGATTCTCTAGAATCTCAGCGAGATTCTCATAGAGATTCTTTTTATTTTCGGCGAACCCCTACAGAATCTCGGTAAGAAGCTGGACGAGATTCTCTAGAATCTCAGCGAGATTCTCAGACAGATTTAAAAAGAATCTCGGTTCGGCGCGCAACCGTGATTCTCGGCCAGATTCATTTTTTCTACGCGGGATCGTATAAATTAATTTTATTCTTAAAAAAACCATTTTCTATCGAATGTATTAAACAATTTTTACTCGTTTATCAATAACTCATCAATTATTAATTTATTTCTTAAGTTTTTTTCTTATCGAACAATTCTCAACTTGTAAACCAATAACGCTTTTTTGTTAAAAATGTACGTATGCAACATCCTTAAGTTAATTTGTGAAAGACGAAATTGCGCAAGAAAAAAATACCTGTGCTTTCTGTATTGGCGACGTCAGGACAGGCTAGGTAACGCAGCAGTAACCTGGAGTCTTGTGTGCATGCTTCTGCAAAAGAGGATGTACTAGAGCACTCCTTGCCGTCGCTTCCTATGCTGTAGGTAAACTCCAGAGGTCCTTTTATTGGGCAGGGCGACGGTGCCGCTCCGGAACGAAATAACGAGTAAAGAATCGCGTCACCCGCCAAATTCTCACACGTCTCCTTGAGATTCCGTAATGTCCTATCGCAATAAGCTGTTAAACAGTAAAAAAGAAAGACTTATCACTTAAACTTACTATAAACTATGCCACAAACTATTAAGCGGTAACTAGAGAGTTATTTATCAAGGCATTATGTTACATTATCAAATGTCGGCATTTGATTCGGAGAGATGAATTTTCTTTCGTATCAAATTGGATATAAATGCAAAATACATAATTTAAAAAACTACAAAAATTTTTATTAACAATTTTGTATTTATTTGTATCTAAAAGTTTATCTAATTAATATAAAAATTTTCAAGCTATGTATGATTTTGTAATATTATTATTAGGTATAATTATAATATTCTTCAAAATTTTTACTTCATAATATATTAGTTATATAAATTATATTAATGATAGTTGATAAACGAAAGAATTTTTAATATGTTTGTCAAAAGTTTTTGTAAAAACATTTATTGTCATTCATAATAAAATTTCACCAAGAAAGGAATTTTTAGTCAGCGCAAGTTTCGTCCGATGTATGATTCAATTTCGGTTTTACAATTTTGTTTGTCACGGAATACGAAACTACTATTCATAACAGAAATACTCACTTTCTTTGAATTGGAGGACGTTGGGATGCTTCTCGTGAATGACGACGCATCGGGAGCAGTCACTGAAAGATAAAGCATTGGATTGACTGAGTTTTACGATAATCTTACAAGTTTTGGGATTTACAGGACCGAGAGGACGAAAGGAGGAAGAAAGGTATGAAGGGTCTTTACGGAGAAAAGCAGCAGTTCAGAAAGAACGATAGATAAAGCGAGTAGACGAAGAATAAAAGGCCGAAGAAGACGAAACGGAATGGAGAGAAGAACTTGGCGTCCTCCGGGTCTCTCGACGACTCTAATTCTCAGCAATCAAGTTAATGCGCGTCGCACGCTTCTCGAGGGTGCAACCCAACGAGGTAAACTGGAGGCGTCTGAAACGGCGCGACGATTTTTGCCTCTTAGCTCGATTGCGACTCCTGCATTTCTACATCACATATTTATTGCTAACTTTTTAATTGCACAAGCTTTGCCAAAGGTTTCAGTCGACAAACGTGCTTCGTCCCTTAGGTACGTGTATGTCTGACAACCTTGGGGATTATCCAGTAGTGGTTTATACGAAACAACCCATAGATCTTTTTAAACGTGATTTTCTTGGATAAGCTTGCAGAAACAATCGAACCATCAATCAGGATCTTTCTAATTTTATTACTTTTTGGTTCCTCATAGAGAAAACTTTATTTTCGTGACATTTTTTTAGCAAAGTTGCGAGTGCCTAATACTTATAGAAATAATGATGATGATACGATCAGCTCTATAATTATGATTTTATAATAATAACATGTAGCGATTGTAATACGATGATTAAACTTTGGAATGGCCGCAAAAATTATTATTTTTCAATAAAAATTTACGGTAATTCTTTTGAAAAAATGGAAAAAAATAAGTAATGCATTACTTATTTCTTCCATTTTTTCCACTATTTCTTGCAATATTAAAGCGAGAATTAGTATTTTTTTCAGGTATTCAAATTTTTACACTCTATTTTATAATCACTGCATATTATTATTATGAAATCATAATTACAAAACAAATTGTACTGTAAACTATATCTCATGAATTAATGGGGATTTACAACTCTGTTTTTTAGTGGAAATTGTAATGTCAAGATAGGCTAACACATAAGAAAAGAGAAAATTATCAGGAATTTTTTTTATTTTATTTTTTAAATAGTCCAGTCACACGTGTCTTATGAAAATTAGATGATGATGCAATTTCACATATGAGGTCATGTACCTTGATTTTAAAATTCCTATAAGCATGCGCAAAACGTGAAACATTTTCATAAGTGGATGGTTTATACAAATTTTTGTTCTCTCTTTGTCTTTTTTTTTGTACAAGTGCAAAGGTAGTTAAGCTGGGACCAAGGCAAAATTTATTTTAAAATGGGCCTTATACACAACATCGAATCATTTTCTGCTACTTTGAGGAAAGAGCTATTTTTCAACATAGTAAAAAAAAATGTGATTCCTGAAATTCGGCGAAATTACATTTCAATTTCATGAAACAAAAACGCATTTTTATGTAAAAATTGAAAAAGAACTGTTTTGCTTCCTCATAGAAGAAGCTTTGCTTTCGTGAAAATTTTTTCTTTCAAGATTTTCATGTCAAGACATCAGGACTCGGATTGGTCCGAAACGTCGAGAAAAGTGGTTTAGAAAAAATGTATGTATGTGTGTGTGTGGCCGACATGCAAAATTTAAATTTAGATACCTAAAAAACGGTTATATCAATCGAGCTGAAATTTGGCACACACGTGGGTCAGGTAGACACCTTTGTTTGCCTGATCATTAAAAAAAAAATTCAAACATAAAATTATTTTTAACTCAATATTTATATTTTAGAAAAAAACTTGTAGGTTCTCTATCTTCCGCAAATGTGTAACGATTGAGTTGAATAATTTTTTACAAATAAGATCATGCTAAAGGAGAATTGGTATTGAATGTGGAATGAATCTATAAATCGGTTTGGTTTTTATGGGATTCCAAATTTTTCGAAAAATTTACATTTTACTCTAACTCACGAAAAATATCACCGAATCAATTGAAATCTTCTACAGACTAACAATAGTACTCAACTCTTCTACGTACCAAATTTCGTAATAATCGGTAAAAGGGGTCGGATTTTATGACATTTTGAATGTTAAAAAAAATCAGCATTATCCTCACTCAGAGAAATCGCAATAGCACAGTCAACTATAAAGTGACAACTATTTTTATAGTTACGATAACTACGAAAATAGTTATGACAACTATTTGTTAGTTATAGTAACTATTTGATAGTTGTGTCAACTATAAAAAAATTGTTGTACCAATTATAAATGAATACTTGTCACTTTATAGTTACTAATACTATAATTTTCTCTCAGTGCTCTAACTCAGGTCAACTAAAATGATATCAATTCAAGTGTTATCTTGCAGCTTTGTAAACAAGAGGCAGCTTTGTAAACAATCAAATGTAATGAGGAAGAAATGTGCAAAGCTCTACTTTGCGTCCTTTTTTTCCAGTACTTTTATTCAGAAATTAGAGCAATATTTAAGACATTTTTTACCGACGGGAAAGAGACTTGGCACTTGGCAGTAAAAGGGTTACACCACATCTATCGTGTAAGGTTCACATCATTGTTGTTTTACACCGTCCATTTTTTTCTTTTGCACTGAGGGGGAAAAAATGAAACAAAGAGTAATGAGAAACAGTGGGAATGTCTTTATTTCGTGGAGTCTTTACGGCTCGTTTCTGAGAGAGCTACAGTAGGAAAGTTTCGAGTATAAGTGTGCTTGGATGGTTGGTGAAAGCATTAGTTAAGAGAACCCGGAAGGAAGGGAAAGTTTAGGCAAAGTCCGGGTGGTTCGCATTACACAGAACGCTGCCGTTGCCTAAGTATGTACAAGAGCACGAAGTGTATATGAGTGCGCCTGTCGGCTGACGGGGGCAAGACAAGTTCTGCCTGCAAGTTTTAAGTATACGAGTAAAACTCTCTGGATCTTCAACTTGCAAGTAACAGTACAATGGGCAACCACGAAAGTTCTACTTTTTTCCATTCGCATCCTCATAGACTATTCCCTAATGTTTCGAAACATCATCAGTCGATGTAACCTTTGTATACAAATTATAAATAATGAAAAAATTAACTCTCTAACGCCCAAAATGGCATATTTGGTAAAATAATGAAAAAAAAACCAAACAAATCGTCTTTTTCGACATTATTTAAAAAATTGTAGAAAACAATTACAGACATTGAAATTTCGTTAAGAATGAATGTCACTTTTTTTTTGTTGTCGTGAAAGAAAATAGTATTTACATGGTAGAATAAAAAATTATATTTTTCAAAAAGTACATTTTTTTCACAATTTTTATTTATAACTGCTGTTGCTTTTGTTCTTTCAGAAGTTATAAATAAATACATGGAGGATATATATATTTCTTATATAAAATTATTTAAGAAATACATAACCAGATGCAAAGAATTAAAATCAACGATACGTTTGCAACGCTGAGTTATTAATCAGGGGTAAAAATAATACAAATAGTGATGCCAGATCGTTAGAAACACCATGAATTCACATTTCAGGAATTTATGTAATGTACCACGGAAAATGTGCGAGAAATTTTTAATAAAAATTTCCATAATGTCAATGAAATGCTGCAACAAGAGTTAAAAATATTAAGTATTAACTTGATAGACATCGAGAAAATGATTCCTAACGATGAAGGACGCTGCGAGAAGGAAGACAAACGAAGATAAAAAAATTGTAGAAAACAATTACAGACATTAAAATTTCGTTAAGAATGAATGTCACTTTTTTTTGTTGTCGTGAAAGAAAATAGTATTTACATGGTAGAATAAAAAATTATATTTTTTAAAAAGTACATTTGTTTTTCACAATTTTTATTTTTAAAGGTGAATGGGTCTTGGCCATTACTTTTTCCCATTAACTGCTGTTGCTTTTGTTTTTTCAAAAGTTATAAAGAAATATATGGACAATATATATATATATATATATCTTATATAAAATTATGTAAGGAATACATAACCAAATGCAAAGAATTAAAATCAACGATACGTTTGTAACGCTGAGTTATTAATCAGGGGTAAAAATAATACAAATGGTGATGCCGGATCGTTAGAAACACCATGAATTCACATTTCAGGAATTTATGTAATGTACCACGGAAAATGTGCGAGAAATTTTTAATAAAAATTTCCATAATTTCAATGAAATGCTGCAACAAGAGTTAAAAATATTAAGTATTAACTTGATAGACACCGAGAACAATGATTCCTAACGATGAAGGACGCCGCGAGAAGGAAGACAAACGAAGATGATGATCGCACTGAAAGCTTCCATTTTTCAACTTGCCGAGACCATGAAGCTGGGTACGTAATTGGGTTGACCCAATTTTTGTTCTTTAATGTCAACCACTCGGCTCGAGTTCGTAGGACAGCTCGCCCCTTGGCTCTGCGAATATTCTACGAAGTCTGGCATTAAAACGAGTAGCTTTTGTCCGATAGTACGGGAAAGCACAGGACGGCTGGTTGGCTGCTGGCAGGGCACACGTAACGACATTGCATATTGATACGAGACAGGGTAAGAGAGAGAGATAGAAGTACTAGGAGCAAGCTTGTCTGACCCTCATCCCACTATCCACTGTCTACTCCGCAGCGGCGTTCACGTTCTCCCGATTTAACCCGTCTTTTACCTCTCGAAACGAGCTCGATGCTTTCGAGCTTTACGGAAAGTATATTATCGATTTTCCATCCGTCGGCTCGCGCGTTCTCATCTTCCCATAGCGCCTTATTACAAAACTCGCGCAGTGACAACCGATGGCGACAAACTGGTGACAAATAACGAGTCATTTTTCCCAGGTAGAAATATCGAAAGTGTCTTTTATCATTTTTATGACCTTCTGTCTATTTTTATCACTACATCTTGCTGGACGTGTTAGGGATATATATGTGACAAAAGTAGATTTTATTTAAGGAGGCGTAGACTGAATTCCAAACATTTCTTCTACACAGTTTCAAATGATAATATGAGTAATCGAAGGTGGATCTAAAATAAGGAGATCCTACATAATGTAGAAAAAAATTATTAGCAATCACTTCAGCGAAAAATAACTGTTTATACGAATAACCCATGGGACATCTTATACACAGTTTTTTAATATACAAATTTGTCATTTCGTATCTTGATAGATACTTTATAATTTTACCTTGAAACATTTGTGATGGTTTTCATCATTTAACAATAATAACTATTTTTTCGTGAGAAAAAGGTAGAAACGGAAAAACAATCTTTTTTCCTCACTCAGAAGTGAAATAAAGAAAAATAATCTGTGAATTGATAAAACGTTCTTCAGCAATCATAATGAGCTATTGCTTGTCAGAATCGAACTAAAATTACAAGTTTATTAGGGTGAAGTTCAAGATAACGAATGATTCATAATATGATGGCCATTCTAGATTCAGACGTTCATTATATTTAAATATGCTATTTCAGTCATTCGCTATTTTGATCATTCACTATTTTTCCTCAACTCAGATCTATCTTCGTTTACACAAATTTCCCTTTAAAAATGCATATAACCAATTTTTGAAATCTTACTACACAATTTACCTGAATGCGCCGTCAATGCCTCCTTAATTTATGATCGCGCCAGTACCTCGGTTATTGTCGACCGTTTATGGGCGACCTTTCCGCGAAATATCTGATCCGCGACCTACATTTCCGCACCTTCCATATTTCATAAGTCTGCTAGCAGGATTTTCAAATGACTCTGTAAAAGTTGACTATGCCATAGCAATATTCTGACTTTGCGATAGCGTTGAACGTGTTTGCTAACACACGCGAAGAGAAAACATCAAGGCATATAATTTATGATCCATTTTTTATCCAATCTTTTACGTCTGAGGGTAAAGGCAGTTGGGCCGTACATCCTTAAATATTACGAGGATTAATCGCAGTGGTCTAGTGGTGTTGATCCTCATCATTTGATCCATATGAAGATAATCGTTTTTGTGCCGTACAAAACGTTAACGACGAATGTTCCAACTAGGGAAGAAATGATCGGTAGCGAAAGATAAGTAATGGCCAACGATTATTGACACGCCTTCCACGTGAGTCGTTACGATTAAGGTAATGACTTCTTTCCGTGCCAGAACTTACTATACAAACTCTCTTTTAGACCCTCATGTGATTATTTGATCACTCATATCGCTGTTATTTCTTCTGTGTCATATATTCCTACGTTGGAAATCCCAGTTTTTCTGGAAATAGGATATACGGAGTGAGCGGTATACAGACAGCGGGAAAAAAGAGGTTGTGGAAAAGTATCCGTACGAAAGGAAGTAAGCGGAAAATCGCCATCGGCGACATGGGATCGAGTGCGACGCAGGAGTGCCATTTTACTGGGTTTCCATACAACGCTGAAGTCCCAACAGTAGCGGTACCACACGCGGCTTATATCCGATTGTACGAAACGAATAATTTGCTCGCCGCGAGCTGTCTCCAGGGTATTCCAGCACTTTTATTCATGGAACTCTAGCTGCAGAGCGAGTGCTCGACCTTTTCTGCTCTTGACGTTGCCATTGTAGGCAGCTACAGCTGAAATTATGTCTTCAATCAAATGGCGCACTTAAGGCATGAAAATACGAGTGTTAGAGTGTTTAATTTGTTGATAAAATGAACAGGAAATTTGTCTCCAGCACACGCAAAAAAAGGCTTGGTTAGAACAACTAAGCACTTAGTTATATAGGCGCCAACGAAGTTATTGATTGACTAACCAAGATGATTTAGTTGGTGTAACCAATAACTTGGTTGATCTAACCAATAACTTAGCTGGCGCATATATAACCAAGCGCCTTGGTTGATCTAACTAAGCCTTTTTCTCCGTGCAGATGAAAATAAAACGGTATAGCGACGGCACACAAAAAAAATATGGGTGTGGTACGTTTCGCCGACAATCGTTTGACCGACGAATCAGTTTGCCGACACCATTTGGCCGACACATCTTTTGACCGACAGGTACGGTTGACCGACGGGTACTCTTAGCCGACACATTATTTTGCCGACAGGTACACTTAGCCGACACATTATTAGACCAACATATCTTTTCACCGACAGGTACACTTGGCCGACAGGTATACTTGGCCGACAGGTACATTTGGCCAACACGTATACTTTTTTTAAATATGGGTGTGCGAATTTCGTCTTCTCGCGCGTGCGTACCGTGCGCTGAATGATCGATTCTCGCATCTTATAGGACAGAAAAAAATGTCGTTTTTTTAGCATATAAATCTTGTGTATTTACAGTCGGAGGGCTCAGCGCCCCGAACCCCCCGGCGGGGCTCCGCCCCTGCACCCTGCGGGGCACTCGGGTCAACGACCCCTGTCGGCCAAGTGTACCTGTCGGTGAAATGATGTGTCGGTCAAATAATGTGTCGGCTAAGTGTACCTGTCGGCCAAATGATGTGTCGGCTAAGAGTACCTGTTGGTCAACCGTAACTGTCGGTCAAATGACGTGTCGGTCAAATGATGTCGGCCAACTGATTCGTCGGTCAAACGATTGTCATATTGGCCTAATTTCAGGATCTTACTAAAATGGCTATATCATTAAAAAATAATGGTGAGATATTTACGCTTGTCTTCTTCATAAGTAATCAAGCTTTAAAATGACATGTGGAGAATTAGGATTCGTTTGAGCTCTGAATTTTCGACCGATTTTAAAAGTTGATGCAAGAATATTGCAAATTTTCTTATATTCGACCATGTCTTTTCGGAGGGTCCAAAGATGGAAAAAAATTATCTCCTTTTAACTAAATTTTCAAAGCTTATCTGATCGGAAGTTCTCCCTCATCACGAAAGTGCCTAGCTTTGGCTATTTAACGCTTAATTAGTTACAAAGCAAGCAAATGCAAGCAGGTGTCGCTTTTCAACATTCTTTTGAAAAGTTACAGTCATTTAAAAAAAAAAAATACTATTTTTATTCAGGATGTATAAATGTTAATTATTTTGTATTATTCTTTTTAGATGCAATACCAATGCATCTTGATCTGCTGGACGCGGATTTGTTATTAATTTTATCTATAAACCAACGATTCTCATGAATAGACCAAAAAAAAAGTGTCTTCATTAGATTTTTCGTTATTGTCATTATGATTCCTTTCGATGTTCATATAAATTCTTTCATATTTGTAATCAACTAAAAAAACAGTAAAGCCTCCATAAAAAGCGAATTCGTGAAACATTGAGTATACAACATTTTACCTAATTTAATAAATAAATAAAAAGCTAGATATTCTGTCCTTCTATAAGCTTCGAAACTCGAAGTACGTCTCCTTAACGTCAATTTACAATAGGTACGCTGCATATTTTTCTCTATTTTTCAGCATCATCTTGTCAACTTGATTCCTGGGCATGCCATTACTAGCAGGATTTAAGTCCGGAGACTGGCATCAGCCATCTACGTTATTATCGTACCATACCTCTTGGTCTCATATTTATTTAACCGTTAACGAATCGCTTACGTCAAGTCGAGTATTCGCATTTTAACGAGAGTGCCGAGACAGCGGTACCGGTATATATAGATGAGCTATACTTCATACAGCATGGAGTAGTAGTGAGCACGGGTTCTTCCGCTTGCACACCTCGCTTGTTCCTCTTCCTCTTCTTCCTGTCGAGCCCAGCAGGGTCTCTCGATAATTTCTAATGCTTTATCGCGCAATGAACTGCGCGTCGCTCTATTAATATTGCCTGGTGACGCGAAGAGAGAAAGCGCCCCGAAGATTTGGCGAGGTTAAACGAGTGCCCGACCATAAGGAAGGAGACGACGAAGCTATACAAGCTCACACAACTCTTATCAGCGAGAGATTCTCTCCTCTCGTTACCTCGCCGTTCACGTGAAAATTTAATGCTGAAAATCATTCCCCGACCTCCCATTTGACTTGCTGGTGCATATTCTCTTTGCTAAAGCCATTTTTTTTTAAATTAATGAACGAACTTGATGTTTCATTGGAAAATGGCTCTTTTCCGCCGGGCATCCAATATGGAGAAACAACTTCCATCCTCCAATGTTATTATTCATATTTCTTTCGTTGCTTCAAATGTAAATTAGAAAAACAATATGTAATATACAATATTGTGATAACTTCACGATTGTCGAGAGATTCTCTCCTCTCGTTACCGCTGCGTTCACATGAAAATTAAATATGGGAAATCATTCAACTCCCCCCTCCCCTCTTTATCCTCCATATCCCATTCGATTTACTCGTGTATGCTCTTTGCTGAAGGCGTTTAAAAAAAATTAATGAACGAACTGGATGCATAATTGGAAAACAACGTTTTTTCTCCGGGCATTTAATATAGAGAATCTACATCCATTTCCCATTGTTGTTATTTACATCGTCCTCGTTGCTTTGAATGTAAATTACGGAAACATGTGTAACATTTTTTTGCTTTTCAGTGATATGATATTATTTTTTTTGTATCTCACTATGTATGTATGCTATAGAATATGTTATCGCCCCATGATCGTCGAGTGGACGGTTTTATTAATTGCAGAATAGCTACGAATTATCTTCAACATTTTTCAGATTTATAGGAAATATAGTGATCCGGCAGATTTATATTATAAATGGTGATCCGACCAGGCGATTGGGGAATTTTTGTTTTATAGCATTCATTAACATTCAATTAAATATATATATACCAGCGGCGAATGCGCGCCTCGCGCGCTAACCATCAAGCTTCGGTATTAAAATTTTTATTAGCGTACCGTGACTTCTATAGATTATCGTAGGTGACATAAATTGCATTTTCAATATAAGAACTCGTGCCATTTTATTAGTTTCGTGAATTGCTATTAGAAGTGGTGTATGGATAGAAATTATACTATCATTACAATATCATTTAAAATAACATTAATATTTGGTTTTTCCGAACGGAAGTGGAATCTGCGAATTCTGTAATCAACGAAGACTTGAGAACGATAATGAAAGCCAAAATTTGATATCTTGATGAAAAGAAATTAGGTTGATTTTTCCGGCCGGAAATCGGATGTCTGAATTCTGAAATTAGAAACGAAATAAAGTCCTAATTTTTTAAATCACTAACAATGGAACCGCGCTTCGCGCGATATCCATTGGTCCTAGCTATTCAAATTTTTATTAGCGTACTGTGACTTTTATATATTGTCGTGGATGAAATAACTTCCATTTACGATATAAGAACTCGTGCCATTTTATTAGTTTCATGAATTCCTATTAGAAATTGCGCATGGTTAGAAATTATACTACACCGAGAGAAAAATATAGTTACACGGAAAGAAATGTTTGGTTGTGGCAACTACGTTTTCGATTTGCTGTACATAATGTCTAAAAAATTAGTTGTCTCAACCATCTCGAATAGTAACCTCAACTAGTTCTCCCGAGATTAGTTAGGTTAACTAATCGAATAGTTGGAACTACCATTCGAATCGTCGGTGTTACCATTTGAGTTGTGAGGGAAATAGAATAATCGATTGGTTTTGTCAACTCATTTCTTGATAATGGCAACTAATCTTTTTTTTCTGTGTAAAACATCTAAAATAGTTTGGTAAAAAATCCAGACAACATAGTAAATGGGATCAATCTTGGAAGTTTGGAAATGTTTCTTATACCGTGAATAGAAACGTCTGGGCATTTTCGAGCAACTTTGAGGTTATGACGGCGAACGTTGAACGATCGACGCTACACGGGAGCTTTATATCTTTCGTAAATCTCATGTCGTACGAAACTACAGACGTTTTGCAGGTTGTCAATAGACTGCGTTATTTTTCGTAACGTGAATTGCTTTAACCTGTATGCGTATGAAGATTATTCCGAACATTTGTGGGCGCAAAATATGAGATGCGTTGTATAGCGTTGTACAGCGGCGTAAATAGTACAGCGGACGACGCCTAGTAAATCTTTGTATGTGTCTGGAAAAAAATGTCATTTTTCCACTTTGGATCCCAATTACTATACGAATCTGGGAATGAGTACTATATTTTTCTCTCGGTGTACCATTACAATATAATATTCAATCTATAACTTGCAGTGATGAATTAGCATTACAATTCATATTTATGAAACGGAATTGATAATTCGAAGCTCACCCCTCTTCGCAATAAACCTTGAGACCTATGACCCGAATTTTAGAATCGTGCTGGTCGTGGTAACCAACAAAAGAAGCTGTCGTGTGATTGACCGTTCGGTGTCCCCGGAAGAACCGTCAACATTTTTGTCATTTTTTGTTGTGAAATCCATCTGGAATATCTTGTCCCCTCTGTCATTCTTCCTCCATCTCTAATTATAATTTCCTATTGCCTAACACAAATCACAATCTCGCGGTGTGTTAATCTTAGAACTGTCAAAATGAACAACATGTCTGAAGCTGTTCGTCGACCTCACACTGGTACGACAGCCATTTACGGAACGAACAAAATAAGAATAATACTTATATCGAAAGTGCGAGATATCTTACACACTGATTTTTTTGAAGAGGGATATATATATATTATTTCACAAAGTTGTTTTTTTTGTTCGTCTACGCCCTTCAGGGTCTGATTATTACAAATGCCTTTATGAGCCTCACACCTCCCCAAGACCGTATTATTCTCCATGAGCTCGCCCCCCCCCCCCCCCACCCCCCGCAGGCCCAGATTATGCTAAAATTCGCCATAAGCCTTGCTCTAGGTTCGAATAATTCTAAGTACCCCCATGAGCTACCCTGCCGCCTAAGGCCGTATTATTCTAACTATTACGATTACTCCACATATTGATGGAATTTGTCTGAATTGAATGAATTCATGCCCAGGTGGAAGACTAATAATGAGGATATCGACTTATGTTAATTTATTAGCTCCACACCAGAGATAATAAAAACTGGGTTTACCCACCCACAGTACAGACTGCCCCCCCCTCCCCAGTCAGCATTATTCTAAATATTGAAATTAGTTCAAATGTCAACCAATGCACGAGTTTACTCGCATTACCATCGGGGGACTTAGAGAGGCGCTGGCTGTATCGGCGCAGGTTTTCCGCAGTTTCCCTGAGCCGTTGGCAAATGCGATAAGGTGGGGGTAAGTCGGCTGCGGTCGCAAAAATAGGTGGGGTTTCGTAAAAGCCAAGTTCAAATGTCAACAATTCATGATGGAGGTGGTGGGCGTAGTAATGATATGGAGGATATGGGGCTATGCTGATTTATTGGACCGTATTATTCCAAATATTGTGGATTGTCCAAATGTTGACAATTTTTGTCCAGATGAAGCGCGAAGGGATTGGGGGAGGGGGGGGGGGGGAGTTAAAAGGGTATGGAACTGTGCTAATTTATTAGCTATAAATGAGAAATAATTTTAAAAAGCTTTACACTTTTCTTCACCTGGCAGTGGGGGAAGGGTATAACAATCAAAATATGAAGCTCTATTAATTTATTAAGCCAACTCCACAATGAATAAAAAAAAGGGCCGAGGAATTCAGGATTACTCCCCGTTCAGGTTTTCATCATTCAATGTTTCTAAGAAATAATACTTAGAATACTGACAATAATCATAATAATTATCTGTCTTAGACTCATACCCTATCTATTTTCGTTAATTTCCCAAATGGAAGAGGATTAGAACGCGCACATTGGTTGGACACGTGCGATTGCTTATTCAGGACAATAATTATGTTTGCATTGTCTAATAAATGATCGAATGTTCACTCGCGTAAGCAAGCGTAGAATACACTGAGAATCTAACCTCCCCCTTCCTCCTGCCCTCTGTAATCTATACAATATACATATTACGGGGCAAAAGGGACAAGAGGAGGAGAGTCCTTTCACATCGACAGAAGCCCAGAAATACAACGACACAGTATTGCAGTCACAACACATGACTATTTTGGTGTACGTGACAGGGCGTATATGTGTCAGTGTTAGTCCTGAACCTCGTACCCGGGCCAAGGTTTATTGATTTCCAACACTGCGTAAATGCAGCTCGTGGACGTCGACGCTGTGTCTCTATTATAATTACGTGAACGTGCAATACCTACACGACATATAACTGTGTACGTACTATAGTGTAATATACCTGCTGGACCCTCCTACATCCTGCGTTTGCTCTTGCCGCCGGGCGTATATACCTATGTAGCCTGGGTAAGCACAGGTGAACGTACTACGTCGCCATATCCATGCTACTACTACATGCATTTCGTGTACGTACTCTATTATCCTCATTCCATTTTGCGAATGACTAGCGACAGATGAAACAGCGCACCTCTGCTATCCATTCGAAGGTAAATTACATAAAAACAATATATATTATTCTTGTTTGTATTCCATTCAGGGAAAACCGAGGGTCAACGTATATATATATGTCTGTAACCAATTAGAGATTTTTGACAATCACGAAAAAAAATTCCATCAGGACGACGCTGATCATTCAAGGGTTACAAATAATGGAATTTGAAGGACCCAAGTAAAAAAATTATATATAGTCTGACATATGGAATTGGGCATAAATAGTCTGTGTAAATTCTATATGCAAACTATATGCAATTTATATATAAGATAATCTGTGAAGTTGGGTTTATGTATAAATTGTATATAGATTATATATAGAGTTTATTTATGCAAACTATATATGCCCAATTCTATGTTTAAAACTATACATATTTTTTATATACTCAATATATAATTTTTTTACTTGGGGAGATATGAAAAGTATTACTGATATTTTTTAAGGAAATTCATATATCGATATGCTCCTTAGTCTTATAACATACATCTTAATTTTATTGTTACGTCTTGATTATATTTTTCAATTTTTATTTTATTTAGTCATCTTAATTTTATTGTTTTTCTCCGGATAATCGGTTGTTCCTACTCTGGCAAATTAAAAAATTAGGACCGACAGTAACGTCCAACAGTAAATATTAGTAAATATTACGGCAAATTAAAAATGTTTTTTTTTTTAAGGAAAACTAAATTTAAAAATGTTTTCTGTGACCAATTAACCTTGTTCAGTTGATATTTAAAAAAATTACTGACATTATCAACAGTTTTCTCTTCGCGTATAATTTTTTAAGTAACTAGACATAAAAAAAAGCCACACTTTCTATAACATAGGGTTAAAAATCCGAAAAATTTCACGGTAAGTACTATAAAATAATTATAAAATTTAACCACTTATAAAAAAAAATATCTAACCAAGTTGAAGAAGAAAAGTGGCTGAAATTAAGGTTTTGCTCCCAAAACCTTTTTTCCGAGGAAAACCAACCAAAAATTGTCTCCAGGCTGTTGGAAAGCGAGGCCCTATTCCAAGAGACCGTTAAAGGGTTAAAAGCTTTGTGCTGTAAGTGAATCTGTCCCGCAACTAGGAACAAATTATTTATCTGTCTTTTCCGAGAAAAATAAGTTGATAAAAATTGGAGAGGCTGAGAGAGCTCTTGGTGAATGGGTGAGAAAGGGTGATTGGCATGTATTCTATATGGTCTTTGTGCTAGGAACGAGAGAAATATAGGGTTGTGGAGAGTGCAAGGCTTGAAGGAAGGAAGACTACTAGGAGGAGTAGGAGGGGGTGGGGGTGGGGGTGGGAGGGTGGAGGGTCGTCGTAGGTCGTGGTCTCGGGCTCACGTTCAACACATAACTTGCGTGTCTGGCAGCCGTGCGATCCTGCCACTGCATCGCTCGTGCTACTGGCTACTACTGGCGAACTGGTAGCTGTGCTTCTGGTTCTACTGGTGATGCAGCTATTACTGGTATGGCTAGAGCGAAACCCTCTTGGCTCACTCTTACCCTCCCTCTCGCTCTCTCCCTTTCTATCTATCTCTCTCTCTCACTCTGTCTCTCTTTTTCTATCTTACTGTCCTTCTCTCAGCAGCGCCACTTCGACGATATTACTTGCACACTGGGTCATCCCCAGTCGGTCCGATAACACTGTGTACGAACAAGAGAAAAGAGAGAGAAAGCTCTTGGGTAGTGTAGTGTACCACCGAAAAATAAAGTATAAGAAGTAAAAAGACAGAGGACAGAGAATGTGAAGAAAAATATTTTGCGGAAAACACTAAGCGCACACTTCGATAACGCGGGGCTGGCTCGTATACGTAACGTACGAACGAAGAGCGGCCGGGACGAGTATAGTGACCGAGAAAGAGTTCAGCTCTCGAGAAATAGAGAAATAGAGAGTAGAACGCGAGGGAAGTAAGAAATTGAAAGAAACAAAAAAATGTATATATATATATATATATATGTTATATACACACATTGAGCCAACGAACGGACGGGATTCGTAGAAAGGGAAACATTTCACGGAGCACTGGCAAACCTGATGCTATGTGCTATGTGCTACTGGAACTGAAAGAGCACCACGAGAATTTTTCGCCACCCTTCCCCCTCACCGCCTCGTCACTTCGTTCGTTGTCGTTTATTTTCTCGATTTTTCACACACAGCAGTGGAAAAATCTCGAAAATTCGACGAATGTCTTTGACGTTATAGAGTTGAGAGTCTCGTGAGAGAGCTCATGAACTGTGTGTACCTTATTTGCTGGTTTTTCTTTTTTTTTTTTTGGCACTCACTTCACTCGGTTAATTTTTCTTCATACAGCTTGTATTTCGATTGGAGAAAATAATATCCCTTTCAATTAATTTTTTTGTTTGTTTGTTATCTTAAAAATGGCGCAGTCAACACCGTAATTGACGTAGTCATTTGGAAAACAAACATATTTCAAATATTTTGTCTCTGTCTCTTTCTCTCACTCTTTCTTTCTCGACAAGACCGAGATATTCTCGCTTTCAGGAAGAGAGGAATGATTTTAATTAAACTTCACCACAGTACATGCACGGAACTTCCAACTACAGCAGTCGGATATTTTGATACGAGATAAAAGAATGCAGTAATTAAACACATCCTGCGGCTTAAAATGGAATTATTCACTTACTGAATAACCAAATAATACTGTACAAGGTTTTTTGAAAGCTGAATATTTTTCAAGGGATTGATGGAATTATTGGATTTTATGGATTTTTTTTGTTGCTAAAGCCAATAGCACATGGTGAAATATTAATTTATAAAATGCAGCTATGCTTTGTTAGCTGACGTGCAGAGGGAGTTGAATAAAGTGATGGAGGAATTTAAAAAATTGAAAAATACCTTTCGGCATTCTCAATGAGCATTTTTGCAACATTACACAGGCATTTTATAGAAAGTTAAACAGCTTAATTATTTTTTCAATAAATAATTATCCCTTCGTACGTAATTGATTTATTAATTATTATTCTGCAACAATCAGCCGAAGCATTTATAAATATATATAACATTTTATTAGATCTAGCGAACTAAATAACATTTTTATAAAATTTTACAAAATATTTTCTGAGAAATACGAGAATATAGCCAATGCAATGCCAGATAAATAGAGACAAATGGAGATATTTAAGAAATTTAATTGAACATGTGTTTTTTTTATTTATTTAAAAATTCTAACATCTCCCCAAGTAAAAAAATTATATATAGAGTATATAAAAAATATATATAGTTTTAAACATAGAATTGGGCATATATAGTTTGTATAAACTCTATATACAATTTATATACAATTTATACATAAACCGAACTGTACAGATGATCTTATATATAAATTGCATATAGATTGTATATAGAGTTTATACAAACTATATATGCCCAATTCCATATGTCGGACTATATATATTTTTTTACTTGGGAGTCAATAACTCTGATCCTATAGAACATTAAACCTTGTAATTTTATAGATAAATATATAAATTTCACTAGTCTAAATAAATATTTTGAAACAACTGTAGAAAAAATGTAGTTTGTGAAAAAATAAATAAAAATGTCAATAAATATTTATCAGTATTTCTTCTCTCGATTCACGTGTACTTGGAGTTACTTTAGGCATTGAAGGGCATCTCGTCAAATCATTTTTCAATTTGGATATTGAAAACCATGCAAAGCTAAAGTGTACATAACTTAGCAAGTTTTATATCAGCACGTTTCCCTCCTATTCGCGTTCCCATCCAGACCCAATTTTTCACGCGTTTGTCGTGTCACAATGTCACGTCTATCCTCACGATTACACGTAAGTGTGCGTAAGAGGGTTTCAGGGAGCAGAGGGCGAAATTCAAGCCGTAAACTTTTTCCGGACCTACACAGAGAGTTTCTATTTTCTATATGTGCGTGTGATTTTGTTTATGTATGTGTATCTATGTGTGTAGGTCTATACGTTAAAGCCGGTGGCCCCAAATGCTTTTAGGATATTAAGCGCCCGGCCGAGTGAGGAAAGCTTTCTTTCCGTGAATGAATTTCACGTGCTACTTTTCGCCCGTTTCTCTCGGGCTGGTCGACATACAAACGGTAGACTGACTATGTGTTTCCTCATGTTGCCCTCAACTTCGACCCTTTCCATTAGCTGCTCGAGATGTATGCGAAAAAACGTACACAACATGGAATACATTTGATATACAGGAGCATTACCTCAGCTGAACATTTGAAGCGTGATATGTACTGTCGAAATGCAATATAATAAAAAGTATGTTGCATGAGAAATTTCTTAATTTTAAAATGTTACGACTAATGAACTTCAGTCGATGTCGTATATATATATATATATATTCGGAATTTGTGAAATTATTTTGTTAGGTTACAGCTGGCAATCCTCGAAGAAAAGTCACTTTTCCGGTTTTTTCTTAAATTTGCAATGGTTATTTAGTTATAAACATTATAGATTTGAATAAATTGATCAATCATAAATCTTCATAAAGCACTCTCCAATCTGATTGATCTAATTGACAAAACGACTGAGTAACTGTACTTAAAGGACCATTAGATATAAACTACCGAAAGATTTATAAATACTTCTAAATTACCCCTAAATTACGTGAGCCATAGAAAAATTCCTTAAGGAGGTTGGAGCACTCCACATTAATCAAATCAGTGCTAAGTTTTTCAAAGCGTTTCTACAATTTCAGATGGTTTAATGTTAAACCTGTTCCAAGGTGTTAATCACATAGCAGCATTAGTTCTTGATATTCAAATACATTCACGGCTGTGATATCAACAGTAAATCGATCAATGTCTGCAAATTTTCGATGTTATGTTTTTTCATCCAGTTTTTTAAAAAGGTAAACCGTAATATCAGTCCGATGACGACCAATAGCTCATTTTGTTTACTAAAAGATATTCTATCGATTGGCCGTCTATTTTTTAAAATCATATTAGTAGTTCAAAAGATACAACCGTTTGTTTATCCTATCATAACCTAACATCGAGTATATAAATGGCTGTAACTTTTGAACGCCTCATACTATAGAAAATTCGGACGGTCAAACGATTAAGAATCTTTCACTGATCAAAATGAGCTATATTTCGTCATAATCGGACTGATATTACGGTTTACCCTTTTACAAAACTGGATGAAAAAACATGGCATTGGAAATTTTGAGATATTGATCAATTTACTGTTCATATGACAGCTGAGAATGTATTTGAATATCAAGAACTAATGCTGCTATGTGATTAACACCTTGTAACAGATTATTAAACCATCTGAAATTGTAGAAACGCTTTTAAAAATTTAGCACTGATTACGTTAAGACACTTAACGTTAAGAAACTTTCCGTTCGCTTGTAAAAATACATCAGTTGATACACAGTAAAACCGACAAATGCCGCCATCTTGTTGGACAGGACATCGATTATTATGATGTTGGTGAGTTTAGCGGCTTTTACAACTTTGTGGAGCTGCCTTTGCTGCGCCTAGTATTTTATGCCCCTGTTGGTAGGCGGCCTTTAGGCCATCTATTATTGATGCAGTTACAAACGGATTTTCTCAAGGGCTGTTGCAATAGCAAAGAGCCCTCTTTGATTCACCAGCCAAAGGTCTGATCCTCGCCGACGGACTTTCGACCGAAGAATACTGATCAAAGCGAATGAACTATGAATAATCATTGAACGGTATATGTACCGATCAATTTTTAATTTCCGACTGTAGGCATAGGGCTAAAAGACGAGATATATTGGCTTTCGATAGGCTCCACAAACACTGGATATTTGAGGTCATTTTGCTGCAAAAAGTCGACATGTACAGAATAAATTGCTGTTAAAAAAATTTAATGGTTATACATTTATTTGTTTTGACTAAAAAAAATAAAGTTTACGCAGTACAATGGGTACAAACTAAAATATCTTAGTTGTACGGTGCATTTTCATTGCAAATTGTTAAATGGGTACAAACTTTACGCAAACCAGGGTTGCAACTAAGAGAAATCGATTATGATTTTTTTCAGGTCAAACCAGAAGCATTTGGACGTTGACAACCTTGTGGCATTTGTCTGGCCTACGATACCAGTACTTGATTTTATTTCTTGAATTAAAATGGACCAGCAGTACACACAATTCGCAAAGATTAAGATTCATGTTCTTACACGCAAAACCTATTTTCTTTCGCATAAATCACATTTTTCCAATAACAAGTTCAAGCATTACGACAGACACTACATGATATTAAGTAAATCATCCTTGATCATTTATTTCAATTACCGATCACTAGGGACACACTGACTTTTATTAAAATTGATTCGTGTTACACTCGGACTTCAATTTTAAGGGTCTCGATTTTACGTACAACCCCACATTTTTATCCCACTTAATGTTACGCGTTCCTAGTGGCGACAATCTTACGTATTATAAGGTCTTAGAGAACCTTGTTTTATGGTTTTGCGGTTCTGATTTGTCCACATAATCAAGGTTACACTATACTTTCAAACCCGGTCCCCTCCAGCCTCCATTTTACTGACAAACCCCACTTCTTCATTTTTACTCAGTATTACCCATTAGTGGTGAGAAATATCTTGCGTAGGGTAGAAGTACCGGTTGTGGCCACTTTAAGAATTTTCCCATTTTCAAGTACTTGTGATTGGGACCAAATATCATAAAACTGTTTTGGACCTATACTTTTCGTATCTGAGAAGAATATAATTCCAGATTTCTAGCATTAAAATCTTCATATGTGTCGAGAAAGCACTGGAAAATAGAAAAAAGTAGGAGCATAGCCATTTCACCAGTTCTGGCCACCTATGCACCGGTTTTGGCCACAGTAATGTACCGGTTTTGGCCATGCTTAAAATTAGAATAACTCAATATTCATTGCACTTGAAACATTTTTAAGGTGTGTTTAATAAATCAAAATCGTATTCTTATGAAAGCATCCAATTCCTCTACACGAAAATGTCTTTAAAGCACAGATGTCATCCGTGAACCTAACTAACCTTTTTTGACATTCGCCTCCTTCGTTATGCACTTTTTCGTAGCAGCTTTCTTTGTCACAAATAGTCATACATTATATTAATGTTTTACTCTTTACTCTTTTATTTTTATTTTTATCAGAGTTCTTTCCAAAAGTAGATTTTCGCATTGCATAATGACGGGAATCTTCAACATGAAAGGTGTTCCACCGCTTTACCTTTTTTACTATACATTTCTAAGGATATATTTTTCTTAGCGTTTTTTGGTTTTTTGTTTCTTCTTTACGAATTTATGAATTGATTGTGTAATAATTAACGAAAAATTAATGATTATATTATCATGGCCATATCCGGGGCAACATGCTTATTCCATGTATCAGTTGTGGCCATCGTATTTTTTATAAATGTATAGACATCAACATTTGCAGTGATGACTCTTAAGATTGATATGTGCAAAGCTGCATGCAATTCGCCTACTATATAATCCGACTATATATCTAGAGCTTTCGTCAAAATCTTGTCGAATTCCGTAAGGAGTTGAGAATTCGATGAATCAGCTGATGATACTTTAATTACTGATACAGTACTTTTTTAAATGGAGACGAACGAACGTCAAAATGACGATAAATGTTTCCAAAATACACAACGTTGTGAAAAATTATGATTAAATACAGGTACAGAATTAAAATAGCCACGAAAAACGTATTTAGGTGTGGGGATGGCCACAACCGGTACAGTGGCCACAACCGGTACTTCTACCCTATATTAAGGCTGTTCGGTCCCAATTTATCCATAAAATCGAAATTCGACTATACGTTCAAAACGGATTTCCTGTTGACCTTGATTCAACGGCAATCCAGTCCCGATTTGTCCGTAAAATCAAGTTTCCACTGTACTTTCGAATCTGGTCTCCTCGTCACCTCGATTCTATGGCAATCCAGTCCCGATTTATCCATAAAATCAAGGTTCCACTGTAATTTCCATAATGGTCTCTTATCGACCTCGATTTTACTGACAATGCTCACGTTTTTCCTCCACTTAGCGCATTCATGGAGGGGAGTATTTTACTCACTCTAAGAAACTGATCTCAGAGAGTCTCGATTTTTCATCCTTCCGGTCGCGTTATCCATAAAAATCAAGGTTCCACTGTACTTTCAAACTCGGTTTCTCCTAGAGAGCGGATCATAAATTTTTCTGAATGCAACGCTCAAGACCAGAGATTTCAAAATATATCTCCTCTCCCTGTTTATTTTCCAACATAATGCGCTCAACATATATTATAAATATGCAACACATCCGCATGCGTATAATAAGAGAGTACACAAAAATCGTTTTCTGTGTGTTGGCGTGTTATCCGGGAATGAGATTCCGTTGTGGCAGCTCTCAGACGTTGTCGGTGGCACCGAGGAGGCGGAAACCGAGCCGTTAGAATGTTAAGGGCTTCCCGGTACACGCTCGGTTAACGCGAAAGCTCCAATTCCCCGTACGTACGTCTATACTTACGTACAAATAAGTGTTGGTGCGGTATGCGCTGCGCTATGCTATCGTAAAATTCACGGCAACCTCACAAACAGCACAGACCGTTCGATACCAGCAATTTCTTTAGTATCACCTGTTTCGACATTACTGTGGCTGCTCTTACTCTTGCTACTACTACTGATACCACTTGCTCTGTGCTACTGCTGTTGCTACTGCTGGTCTACCTTATTTATTGATTTCTACGGATGCAACGTCCATTGGATCGAACGTACGACGACAATTACGAGACGTACTCGAACTGTGTGCACATGAAGGTGGTGCAGGAACCCCCGTCGCTGGATCGTAAAATTCATGGCGTACGTAATCGATATTGGGCTATCGTTATATAACGTGTTATAGATGTATGCTTGACACATTTCTATACGTACTTCAGATATTGTAGCAGACATACACGCCACTGGGTTGTGGCCATTTTATGTCAGTGAAACGTATCGCGGAACAATAATAATTTCTCGTTTCTGTATTGATGTGTAATAAACAAATATGGCGCAATATTTCTGTGGTGTTTGAGTAACGTTATGAACTTTTTTGTCCAAACCTGTAGACATTTTTTTTTGTGCATTGTTGTTGTCGATGGGTGGATAAAGCATTTGGAAATCCTCCAAAGTAGAAATTTGCACATTTCTCTTTCATTGCTTTTTTTTATCGATTTTGGCTTACGCATAGAAAAAGCTTTTCTATGCGTAATTGTATTTTCCAAACTTATCTGACCTTTCTATAGCGTGTCAGTTTAGGATTTGTAAAAGTTAGCGATGTAACCATTTTGCAAAAATTTAAATCTTCATAAGATTTAGGAACCATTATGTTAGTGGTGCTATGGCCGAATTATATATAAGTTCGAGGGTTTATTGGCTATTGCCCCCAATAGTCGACAAACCATCGAACTTATTTAGGAACCATTGCCAATTCGATGCAAACTCAATGTCAATCAGCCTCGGTTGTAACTACACTTCTGGATAAGGTTTCAGTTTGATAGTTGAAATGTGTGCCAGCAGGTATTTCTATTTACGGCTGTCCTGCATAAAAAAGTTGAACTCTCCTAAAATATCGAGGGCAGAACCTATATCAATTAAATTTACCACGACGAAAGAGCAGTGACTGCTTCTTTGGTATACCAAATTGCAGCTCGACATTTCAATACTCGACATAAATTTATTCAGTTTATAGTAATTACAAAACAAATTAATTTTTTTTGTTATTTTACCTACGTCATCTTTTTGTCTTTCCCTCCAAATGAAGCTTTCTGCATACGAAATAGAATGATAAAAACTTTAAGTATGAAGACTTCTTCAATACTCGACATAAATTTATTCATTTTCTAGTAATTACAAAACAAATTAATTTTTTTTGTTGTTTTACCTACGCCATCTTTTTGTCTTTCCCCCCAAATGAATCTTTCTGCATGAGAAATAGAATGACAAAAACTTTAGTTATGAAGACTTCCTCAACGACTTACTTATCTCCTGATAGCAGTCTTATCGAGAGATACATCAATCAACTATACGGAGTTCTGAAATAATCTAAAGACTTGGCAAGAAACATTAATCTATTTAATCGGTATAATAATAAAGTTCCGGATAAAATATATTTTCCATAATTGCTGGGCAGAGCAGTTTTCGCTTCATTGTTATGTACCGGTGTGTTGGGACAGGAAAAAAAGAAAGAAAAAAAGAGAGAAAAAAGAAATTATAAAATTCTACCGCAAACAAAATGGTCCTGATGGGGCTACGATATCGAGTTAGGGATCTGACTACCCTAAAGCCTTCGTAGCAGCCCTTGGCTATGTACCAAGGTGGAGATATTTCGGGGAATTTGCCGGGCGCTAGGGTCGTCAGCGGCAGCCAGATCTCTCTCGTTGGTTTCGAGACTGCAGACGCAACGCGTTCACCCTCTCGCGGGATTGGTATCTGCGGGCGAGCGAGTTTCCCCCTGCGACTGCCGAGACGGCCGGCGGCCAAACACGAAAAATAATTAGTGGCATAACTCAAAGAGAGAGTTCTCCGATGAGGGAGTGAAAAAAAAATGAACGAGAAAGAAAAAGACGAGCTGTACAAGAGGTATTTTTGATGGAGGGTGGGTTTGGTTGATGGAATGAGGCGGTTCGTGAAACTCTTGCAGATATACTCGTAGAGGACAGGAGGGTTAACAGTATCAGTTACCTCAGCTTCGGATAAAGCTCGGTGTGTATCTTGATGGATTACTGCTATCGATGGAAGGTGGTTGATCAGTCGGCTGATTGATTAGATAAGTTTTCGTTGGACTCACGCGACCACCACGACTACTACTATTGCGGCTGCTTCGAGCTTCACCATCCAGAGCAGCAACAGGGCCTGAGGGAGATGGACTCACGAGCTCCAAACCTACGGGCCAACTATGCTCTTTGGATGCGATCCACGAACGAGAGCTTTACTTATTCATACACGACGGAGGAATTACATCGCTTTTGCAAAAGTGTTAAAAGCTGCATGACTCCGGTTAGAAGCAGGGAAATTGGATATGCAGTTATGCACTTTGGAAATTTAATAAACAAAATGTTATTCAGTTAAGACTTTTTTTTTCTTCGTTTAAGGTTCTAACATTTTTTTTTAAGAATTAGAAATGGGGGTTTATTATAAAAAACGATTATTACAAGAAATAAACGCTTTATGATTTAAAAAAAAAAGTATGAATGTGTTAATAAAATTATGTTTTTGAGCTACCTGATAAACTTAAAGTGGTGCTAATAAATTCAACTACTCTTGTTGGTAATTTTTCATAGATTCTACATCGAGGATATTTGCGTAGGAAAGTGACTTTTCACTAGTTCGTGATCAGAATAAAAAAATGTTATTCAGTTAAGACATTTCTTTTCTTCGTTTAAGGTTCTAACATTTTTTTAAGAATTAGAAATGGAGGCGTGTAATAAAAAACGATTATTACTATAAACAAACGCTTTATGATTTAACAAAAAAGTATGAATGTGTTATGAAATTATGTTTTTGAGCTACTTGACAAACTTAAAGTGGTGCTAATAAATTCAACTACTCTTGTTGGTAATTTTTCATAGATTCCACATCGAGGATATTTGCTTAGGAAAAAAAGTGTAGAAAAGTGACTTTTCACTAGTTCGTGATCAGAATAAAACGATAATTCAGGGAAGGACAGAGGTTGAAAGTTGCATGACTCCGGTTAGAAGGAGGCGAATTGGATATGCTGTTATGCATTTTGGAAATTTAATAAACAAAATGTTATTTAGAAAAGACATTTTTGTTTCTACGTTTAAGCTCCTAATTTTTTATTTAAGAATTAGAAATGGAAGCGTGTAATAAAAAATGATTATTACAATAATGAAACGCTTTATGATTTAAAAAAAAAAGTATGAATGTGTTAATAAAATTATGTCTTTGAGCTATCTGACAAACTTAAAGTGGTGCTAATAAATTCAACTAATTTTCCGAGATTCCACATCGAGGATATTTGCGTAGGAAAAAAAAGTGTAGGAAAGTGACTTTTCACCAGTTCGTGATCAGAATAAAACGATAATTCAGGGAAGGGGAGAGGAAGAAAAAAATTACCCAACCCATGAGGTTTCTCAGGTCAATTCGAAATCCGATCAGCTGGCGAGAGTGGATTTTATATAATAGATGCGGAGGAAGAGTGAGAGGTCAGGGAGAGAAAAACAGAGTGCTCGGGGGTTATGGGAACTTGACTTTAATGTAAAAATTCTGAATCCTAGGTGGTGAACCACACTACCAAGAGTTACATATTATTCGTGTGGCAGGCGACAAATGAGTTCAACACCCCCGGACGCAAAGGTAATATGAAGCGCAGACCTTGTTTTTTGACTCTTCATTCTTCGTTCTGCTGCTCATAGCTTCAGCTATGGGGTTAATACACCGACAGCCTGTTGGACTTGTCCTATGGCGTGAACATTGCCCACATCATTCAGTGTCATTCTTATGCAACATGCAGACTCTCTGTTAGCATTTATATATAAATGAACAGCGAATTCACACATGGAAATGGAAATATCTCTACATATGTAAAATTTAACGTCTGTCTTTCTGTTTGCGACTCGCTGATTTCGTGAACCGCTTAAGGGGAGGAAATCAAGTCAAAAAAATTGATTTTGGAAATTCAATATCATCCAAATCCTATTGCGTATAAAAATGTCCAATGCACTATATTGTTGGTACTCGATGAAAGGATTTTTTACTGTCGTCTGACTTCCATATGCTTTTCAATATTATCTGAAGCAAAGTTCTTAGGTTTTCCATTCTGCGCATGATTCAGATCAAACTACTAGGCAGATTGGAATGATTGACGTCTCATTGTCTTCTTCATGAAAAGATACACCGGCTAAATGGAGCAAACTATTTTTTTTTCATTCTGAAAGCAAAGTTAATCACTGATTTAGAAAATAGCATAAAATTTATTTATTAATAAATATGTCACTTAAAAAGCATTACTTTTTATTAACATTTGCTCCATTTAGCCGGTGTATCTTTTCATGAAGAAGAAAATGAGACGTCAACCATTCCAATCTGCCTAGTAGTTTGATCTGAATCATGCGCAGAATGGAAAACCTAAGAACTTTGCTTAAGATAATATTGAAAAAGCATATGCAAGTCAGACGATAGTAAAAAATCCTTTCATCGAGTACCAACAATATAGTGCGTTGGGCATTTTTATATGCAATAGGATTTGGATGATATTGAATTACCAAAATCAATTTTTTTCACCTGACTCCCTCCCCTTAATCGATTTACATGAGGTTTTTACCAATAGAACCTGACGCACTTCAGCAATGTCCTAAAACATTCAAAATAAAAAATGCGAGATTCGAGATTCAAATTCAAGTGGTTTACATGGAACACTGAGAAAAATGCATGGGACAAACATATCAAGTATAGTGAGTTCTACTATACAAATAGTTATTCGTCTCAGAATTTAGGCGTTGGGTACATTATTTATTGTTGCGGTAACCATAAAAACATTACCGTCCTCTCAGGGAAACATGTGTATAGTACAATTAACCATACTTTTTTCTCAGTGAATTTTCTAAAATAATATAAACCCATCTTGGAGATCGGCCAAATTCCAGAACGGCTGGATCAATTTACATAAGGTTTTTATCTATAGAACCTGCCATACATCAGCAATGTCTTAGAACAAACAAAATTAGAAATACGAGATAAAAATTCAAACTGAAGCGGTTTACATGCAATTCTCTAAAAAAAATTAACCCATCTTGGAGAAGGACTGAATTCGAGAACGGCTAAATCGATTTACACGTAGTTTTTACCAATAGAACCTGACATATCTTAGCAAAATTGTAGAACAAACAAAATAAACAATCCGATTTCCCAAATTTAAGTTCAACCGATTTACATACGTTTAAAAAAAAACAATTTGTCCTCTCTCGGGAACATTTTAAAATCACAGCTTTGGAAATATCCAAACCCCAGCGCGAGAGCCTTAATATTCTACTAATATTCAATACATCGATGATATTGTTGCAAACCCGTATTTCGAATGTAAATGAAACATATTTTAACAAAATAAAACATACAAAAATGATTTATGTTTCGTTGTATTGTATTTTATTTTATTATAGCATTCATATAGCTTCGAACCAGATAAATATGTAAATTTTATCGATAACATTTTCTACATGGGTATTAAATTAAATATCGTTAAATCACCTTTAAATAACAGTAGAGGACCGGTCCGCTCATACGCAATACCAGGATTATTACTACACGGGTATGCATCGATTTATGCCATTCTATTACGTGCTCGCGCTCGCCTAGCAGCTATCGTACAGTTAAGTGTAACGTAATCTCGCGTACCCTTACCGTAACGAGGGTCGTTAACCATGCCTCCACAGAATGATCGTTCGTACCTATGTGTGCGGATATGTTATAGCGTTGAGATAACGAGAGTTGATGACGAGATGGAGATATAGAAGGGAAAGGGAGTATTATAAGAACAAAGAGTAAATTCCAACCCCGATTATTTTGGGGTGAGGACAGATCATGTTTGAACCGTCGCATTTTATCAATGTTGCATTTTTAATTCTCTTGCGTTTCTTCCAATTATTCAAATGATTAATAGAAAAAGTCTGCAAAGTAGAACTTTGCAAATCGCTTCCTCATTATTTTTGGCTTTTCTGAAAGCTGCACGGAGAGAAATTTCTGTGTTGTGACAACATAAAACGAGGACAACAAAAATCGCTACGTTAGGCTAACAAAAAAATTGCTCAGTCCAGCAAAAAGATTTGACAGCTGAATAAAAGATTTGTCAACATAGCAAAACTGATTTGTCAGCCGAACAAAAAGCCTAACGTAACGATTTTTGTTGCCCTCGTTTTATGTGGTCACAACATAGAAATTTCTCTCCGTATATGAGGAAGTATGTTAAACAATTTTGGCTTCCTCATAGAGGAAGCTTTGTAAAAAGCGAAACATAATGAGAAAGTTATTTGCTAAGTTCTACTTTGCAGACTTGTTTATACTTGGAAGACATTTTTAAAAAAATTCAATGTGTAGTAGAATTTCAACCGTGTAACCGATTTTTCTCAAATTTGTAGTAAAACCTTGTACCATGATAGCCCGTATGTGGACCACATTAAAACCTGGTATCTCGTAATTTGCACGAGCAGCGCGAGAACGAAATTTTTCGAAAAATTCAAAATGCCATAAAATTTGAACGTTTAAAATTTGAAAATTTGAAATAAATCTATTTCGATAATAGTTCACGTGTGGACAAAATCTGAGAAAAATCTGCGAAAAATTTCAAAAAAATGTTTTTTCGAGGCGCCATTTTTCTCTTTTTGATTCACCAACATTGAAATTTACCGCCATATCGAGAGGTCTTTTGACTAAATTCATTATTAATAAGTAATAATCGTTACATCATATCGAAAAGTGCAGTCGGATATCTCAGAATTTACAGGAATTAAAGTATTTACAGACATTAAAAAAAATATTTAAATTGCAATAAAATTACAACCACTCTATCGATTCTCGCCAAATGTCGTATACATCATGGGTTGATGGTAGTCCATTAACGTACAAAATTTCAGCCCGATACCTCTTAACTTGGGAAATTTATAGCATGAAAACGATTTTTTTTAATTTTCAAAACGCTGTGAAATTTGAATTTTCCGATTCGCGTCAACTACAGTTGCAAACGTTGTTGTATGACAGCCCACGTGTGTACCAAATTTGAAGAAGATGTACCTAAAACTACGACAGTTAGCGCGCTTACAAGGAAATCTGTACATACATAAAGACACACACATACACACATTTTTTCTAAACCCCTTTTCTCGACGTTTTGGACCATTTTGAGTGTCCAGTCATGAAAATCTCGAAAAAAAATGTTTCACGAAAACAAAGCTTCCTCTATGAGGAAGCAAAAAGAGCGCAATGTGTATCATTCTACTTTTTTTAAGTGGATGCTACTAAGTGGATATTTCGTTCCTCAAATATGAAAAAAAAATCTAAAACTAAAATGTATTACAGTTTGTAGTAGTAACAAAGAAATAAAAGTTTGGAGTATTCTAAAATTTAGTCGCTTCGATATATTCTGATAAAATTTAAGATTCAATTAGTAGCTTAATAAAAATTCATAAATAATAAGAAATCAATGATTTTATTTACTAAACGATCATGGATTATTATTCCTTAAAAAATTAGTGGGAAACACATCTCACATTTCCGATATAAGTATTGTTGCTGGTTTATTCGTTCTCTGATTGGCTGTCGGATTAACTGAAACGTTCTAACCGATGAGCAATTTCAGACGTGTTAACGTATTTTGACAGTTCTGGGGCATGCGACGTTTGAGGATTTGTTAAGGTTATTTCGAGAAGGGCAGTGCTACTTTGTCGCGTAAGAACGCTTAAAAAAGATTGTAAAAGTCCGGCAGAGTGAATTGAGTTGAAGTGTGATGCATAACAAAAGAGGGCCGTAATTCAGTCGACCTGTTTGCCGTACTGGAATAAAATCGTAGACGACACAAGTAATTGAAGGGAAACCTCTTGGAATCTAAAAAATCGGATCTCTGGTTAGTACATCATAAGGCAGTTGCCAGAGAGTGACAGAGAAAACCGGCGGCAGTGAAGAAATGATGATAAAAGATATATGTAAGCTAATTTTCGTGATCGAAAGAATTTTTGCACAAATTGGTATATTCAATTTAAACGTGGAAAAGTGCTAAAATCCTTTTACAGTAGAGACAGACAGGTAATGGCATAAATAGAGGCAAAAACGGAAGCGGCCAGGTAGAGGAGCAGTTCATTTTTTGCTTCCTCATGTAGGAAGCTTTGATTTTATTTCCATCGTTCAAGAATTCGATTTAGAGGAAAATGTTCAGATGCAAATAATGTAATAAAATAATATAACATCAACTGGAAAAACGCGCAAATAGGCTAGTTTTTTAAAAAATAAATTTAAATTATTGATGTTCATCACCAAAAAGAAATATTTATATATCTGCGAATCAATTAGTCGTCATTTTTTGTTCATAAAAATATTTAAATGACTTTTTGTTTTAAATGTGCTTGTCACTGCATATTTATACTAATATATATTTTTAAGGCACTGTTACGTAAATGTTACGTGGATCTTTATTTATTGTAAAAGCAATAGTTTTTTTAAATAAATTAAATTATTTACGATTGTTACAAAGAGAAATTGAATCAATTAGTCGTAATTTTTTATTGATAAAAATATTTAAATGAATTTTTGTTTTAAAATGTACTCGTTACTGCATATTAATATTAATATATATGGGGTAAAACACGTCAAGTCGGCCACACAAATTTTTCATTTCAATAAAAAGTTTTCAAATTTGTTGAGGATGTTGGTCTGGTTGAAAACAAAAATTACAAATTTTTTTCAGATTTTTTTATCGCATATTTAAGACGTTACAAAAAACTGAAAATAATAATCGTTAATTTTTTAACGCCAAAACTACAGCTCTCGCAAAAAAATCACGTGAACAAAAAATTTAAGGTATTTAACGTTCTTTTCAATAATTTTTTTGCAAAATCTTCCTACTCTGTTTTATGCTATTTTTCAATGGAATAAAATTATAATATTTTTTTTCTCCAAAACTGCGTTCCCGATTCGGCTGAAATTTTTACATTTTGTTCGTTAATATGTCCAGAATCTGAGAAAAAATTGGCGAGATGGGCGGCGATTTCATTCCACTGTTACAGCTCTTCAAACAATCGAATACCAGGGCAATCTAATGTGTAATTGCTCTGTACGTTTAACAGACTGTCTACATAATCATTCTAAAGCCGGCACTGCATTTTTTGCATCGGATATTTTTCTCTCTTCAATTTTTGGGTTTTTTAATACATTTATTTTATCGACTGATGGAATTGAGACTTTTTTCCTGATGACACGTAATTCATTATCGTGCTCTTTTCTGATCAATCGAAAATTGGCAAAACGTGGTGAATGAATGTCTCTTGAGTTCAATATTCACGTGCTCAATGTTACACGACCATCGTTCTGCGTTGTGAACACAAAGTGTGGACGACAGGTACGGGGAAATTTGCCAATTAACCTAATTAAAAAAAAATTTAATTAAAAATAACAAAAAAATAAACAAGTGATACGGGCTTTAGATTTTTTCTATTGACAGTCTCAGCCCTGTTGAACGCAGAGAGCAATTACACATTATATTACCGTTATGTTCAATCATTCGAAGAGCTGTAACTGTGGAACGAAGTCGCCGCCCATCTCACCAATTTTTTTTCAAATTCTTAACATATTAAGGAACAAAATATAAAAATCTCATCTGAATCGAGAACGCAGTTTCGGAGAAAAAAATATTGAAATATTATTTAATTGAAAAATAGCTTAAAACGGAGTAGAAAAATTTGCAAAAAAATTTGTTAAAATGAATGTTAAATACCTTAAATTTTTTGTTAACATGATTTTTTTGCGAGAGCCGTAGTTTTAGCGTTAAAAAATTAACGATTATTATCAAAATCTAGAAATATGCAATAAAAAAAATCTGAAAAAATTTGCAATTTTTGTTTTCAGCCAGACCAACATCCTCAAGAAATTTGAAAACTTTTTATTGAAATGAAAAATTCGTGTGGCCGCCTTGACGTGTTTTACCCCATATTTTTAAGGCACTTTACACTAATTTTATGTGTAGTACCAGGGCTAGAAAAATGTTTAGTACGTTTTAATTTTTTAATAATTTTAACGTTAAGGATGTAATGCTTCTTTCCAATGTACATAGATCGTTGTTACGGTCGCTTACCCGTCGCATTTTAATCAGCGTCGTCGCTCCGTTGACGAGGTACCACCACTCTGAGGATATTACAGCATATACTGTGGGTACTCTACTAGAGTATATATATATATAGTATAAAAAGCGCGTTTTCGCGATAGGCTTGGTATCCCGCGAGCGGAGCAACTCTTCCGTGAAACGATCTAATAACCGCTTACGGTCAATAGCGTAATGAAATCCTTCGATCGTTGCAGCCAGCACATTATTATGACCATTAATTGGATATCGAATTTTGCACATTTCTCTCCCTCGGGTCTCAACGCTGTTGAGCTCATATGTAGAGCCAGGAATTTAAGGGTTGTCCTTCAGCGGCTCGGAAAATTTTCGGCTTAACTCTCGTACGTGAAGCTCCGCATATTTATTGCAGAACAATTCCGATAGCAAATTTCGCCCTCCAGATTAATTTAATTTTCGATAATCCATCGCGCATACCCTTCTGATACCTTTACAATTTCGTCGAAAATGCTTTTAAAAATATTACAAAAAATATGAAAAGATACATTTTTTGTATTAATTTATCAAAATGTTTCATCTTTTACCTCCATGGCAAAATGCAGCTTATGGAAAAGGTCCCAAAGAAACAGAAAGTTCACGACAAAATGACCCAAGAAGACCCTAAAAATACTGAGAATACATGTTTCTACAAAAATGTTCAATTCATGAGAATACGAGTCTTAAGGATACTTTGTTGAGCTTAATTTTGTTTATGATATATTTTCTGTTGTTTCAAACTTAAATTTTGTAATATGTATGATTGACCAATATGTAAATATTTAGTCGTGGGCATTAAAAAAAATGCTTGCACAAATATTTAATCATATTTAATGGTCTTATAAAATGTATTATAAAAATAAAATAATAAAGAAAATAGTATTATTCCTAATAAAAGTAAATTTATTATATATTAAAGTGTTGGCATTATTGGAGGAATTAAGATTTGGCAAAAAAATCAACGAACACAACAACCAATTAACCAAAATATTAATTTTAGTAATATGGGGGTTTTCAACCCTTTTGTATCGACAAATAACATATACATAAATATTAACCAACCGACCTATGGCTCCGGAAGTCTCGCTGAAAAAAAAAAGGTAGCGATCGTGAGGCTAATAATGCGCCACTCTCCATTATGCTAATTAAAACTTAGCTCTTAGCTCGGCTCTGCTAGCTTTCCCTTTCTCTTATGCCATATACTTTTTCGTCGTTATGGTAGCGCAGTAACCAGTCTAGCTTTCGTAATGCACCGCCAACCCCCAGGGTTCACAGATCTCGCGTCTGTTTTTCCACACACTCGTATCACGCTGCGCTCCCGCAAAATCTCGATGCGTTTCAATTTGCTTAATTTTCGTCTGTCCCTCGTAGTCGCTTTCAGTCTCGCTCACCTGATGCTCTTCGAATTAAGACGCCAAGCCGCGCCTTGAGAAAATGTGTAATATCTATGCGTCTTATACTTGAGCTAGCGCGTAATTGTTTGGCTTTATAATCAGAGAAATTATGGTAGACCTAACAACTATTTAAGGTGGTTCTTGCACACGCAAAAAAAAATGCTTGGTTAGAACAACCAAGCGCTTGGTTATATATACGCTAGCCAATTAATTGGTTAGACCAACCAAGTTATTGCCCATATAGCATCAGATATTCGATGTATATCCATTTTAGGTCCTTAATGTGAAAAGTATATCTCGTATATTCTATGGATATTTATTCTATATACATGCAGATATATACACGCATGAATATCAAGAACACATTCTATGTACATACATGAATAATACGAATTTGAGCGCACGTATGGACACATTCGTAAGATATTTCATGTATATGCAATCCATGGAACATAGGAAGAAAATCAAACGGCCACGAATTAATTTCCTAAGGATGTACCCATATCGCATTTTCACACACATTGCATATACATCGTATAAACATTTGCGGATATACAATGTCCTATGTATATGAAATGTATCTGTAAAGGAGATACTTATTCATCACATCGAACATACACTGGATATCCATGAGGATATATATATATATTATGTGCACCGTATGTGCACTTATGTCCTCTCTAAAAAAAACGTAAAAATTAATTACAAAATAATTATCTGCATCTTTTTTAATCTTTGTGTCTCACAAAGATTTTTAAAAAAATTGAGTTCTTCGCAACTACTGGAGAATTGTTTTTTATTTTTAAAAAAAGTCCAAAAAAATGACAAGAAATTTTTCTAAGTGCCTCGTAGGTCAGTACTTGGATGGGTGACCGCGCCAGGGTTGAAATTTTTGGACTCCCGCAAGGATCAGTACTTGCATTCGTGATCGCTCCGCATCCGAGTTTCTCCAAGTCTCCAAGTTCAGTGCTTGGATGGATGACCGCCTAACGGCCGAATTTTTCAATGTTCCTTAAGGATCAGTACATTGATAGGTAACCCACTGTGTTAATATTTTATGTATTTCGGTTGCAACCCTCTAAATGATTTTTTATTATTGGTTTCTTCCGTATGCCTTCTTCAGGCTTTTACGTTTCCCCTCTCCCCTTTTCCCCGTTCCTTCATAGAGACCCCACTAGAGTGTTGTCCGCAGCCACTCATCCTAATGCACTACTGTATCGCATTTGCACGAGGGCACAGGGAAACTGCGGAAAACCTGGCCGATACAGTCGGCTTTATTTTTACAGAGTTTCTACTGTATGAGAATACATTAGAAACTCAGAAAAACTGCCTCCCGCTCAGCAGTTGGCGCGCAAACCAGTGCAAGGCTAAGCGGTCACCCATCCAAGTTATGACCGCAAATAATGCTGCTTAACTCTGGGGACCGCCGAAGCCACACACCGACCGCGCGTCCACTGCTGTCGGTGCAACCCTCTAAATGAATGTAGTCTTGACGCGTTTTTATTTTTAGTATACTTCAAATAGACAATAAAAATAAAAATCTTCTAAGATGTCAATGGCCGAGTGGGCTAAGGCACCCGGCAGTTACCCAGAGGATCCAGGTTCGATTCCCACCAACAGCAAATAAATTTGCATGTGTTTTTTTCAGCAATAAATATGTACCGATCAATCCAATAACTCCGAATATCCAACTAAAAGTGTAAGATAAACCGAATTCAATGAATGCAGATAATTATTTTGTAATTAGTTTTTCCGTTCTTTTTAGACAGGACATATATGTACATACGGTGCACATAATATGTATATCCTCATGGATATCCAGTGTATGTTCGATGTACATGGATAGGTGTCTCCTTTACAGATACATTTCATATACATATGATGTGATACAATGTGCATACGTATATACATAGGACATTCTATATCCGCAAATGTTTATACGATGTATATGCAATGTACGTGAAAATGCTATATGGGTGGTCAACGCCTCCAAGCGGCATTGGAATATAACCAATAACTTGGTTGGCATAACCAACAATCTGATTGGTCTAACCAAGAAATTGGCTGGCGTGTATTTACCCAAGCCCTTTTTCCGTGCACCAACATTAAATCAAGTTTTATCAGGAAAAATGCGGAGCAAGGAAAAATTAATATTACTAAAAAATGTCTCTAAAGTCGCAAAAAAATGTCGCACACATTGTTCATGGCAGGTATAGGGAACGCAACCCCTGCAGCGTTCTGCGTGTCAAATAGATAAACGAATACTAAACTATACATTCGCGGTAATGAAACTGTAAAAAGATAATGTAGAAAAATTGGGCTGATTTACCGTAAAGTATTGCAATAAGATAGCATCGAAGGCCATAATCCAAATGAAACGTATGCATAACCTGATAAAAATTGGCAGTGGAACGTGAAGCTAGCGACTAAATGTTGATAATACCATCATTTATACATAACAACGGACGTATATGGAAAAAAGCGTTTGCCTTTTCATCAGTTTGAGGTATCTGTAACTTTGATTAACGATAAAATTAATTTTCGTCCATTTGCTTGTAATGACGCATAAGCAGTGCAAGAACTAGCTTAACGAAATTATTATTTTTTTATCTAGTTTGATTTCTATTTTGCACAAATGATTTTTTTCTTTATCAAAATTAAAACAAATTTCATTTGTTTATAAGCTTTCAAAAAAGCATATAGAAAATCCCACACGTTTAATTGTTCACAATGGTGTTTTGAATATGCAAAAAAATCGCAGCGCGAATGTAAAACATTGTAGGAAGAATTGTTTTTTTTTTGCAAAACTAGATCTCTTTGCACAAATGATTATATTCAGCCATTAAGGGAAGGGAGTCAGATAAAAACAATTGATTTTGGAAATTCACTATCATCCAAATTCTATTGCATATAAAAATATCGAACGCACTATATTGTTGGTACTCCATGAAAGGATTTTTTACTGTCGTCTGACTTGCATATGCTTTTCAATATTATGTTAAGCGAAGTTCTTATGTTTTCCATTCTGCGCATGATTCAGATCAAACTACTAGGCAAATTGGAATGGTTGCCATATCATTTTCTTCTTCATGAAAAGATACACCGGCTAAATGGAGCAAATGTTAATAAAAGGTAAGTGACATAGGTTCTAAGTGACATAATTATTAATAAATAAATTTCATGCTATTTTCTAAATCAGTGATTAACTTTCCTTTCACAATGAAAAAAAATAGTTTGCTCCATTTAGCCGGTGTATCTTTTGATGAAGAAGAAAATCAGACGTCAACCACTCCAATCTGCCTAGTAGTTTGATCTGAATCATGCGCAGAATGGGAAACCTAAGAACTTCGCTTAAGATAATATCGAAACCATATACAAGTCAGACGACAGTAAAAAATCCTTTCGTCGAGTACCAACAATATAGTGCGGTGGGCATTTTTGTATGCAATAGGATTTGGATGATAGTGAATTTCCAAAATCAATTTTATTTACCTGACTTCCTCCCCTTAATATTTTCTACAAGATCAGAATATCATCACGAACAATTTAGCGCTTTCTGGAATTTTTTATTTTATTTACGGTCTTATACTTAAGCTAGTGCATAATTGCTTGGTTCGATTCCTATTATAGACAAATAACTGTTCTTTTCATTATAAAAATGAAAGTATTTTTTTATTTGTTTACATGCTGTCAAAAAAAGCATATCGAAAATCCCCTACGCTTGATTGTTTACAATGCTGTTTTGAACATTTAAAAAAAATTCACAGCCCAAATCTCTTTCTACCAATTATTATATTCGGTTCTACGAATAAATAAATAAATAATCAGAATGTCATTATGAATGATTTAGCGTGTGGGATATTTTTATTTGATCTGCTGAAAAAAAAATGAAACCCGTTTTATTTTTCCTCCCCTTAACTATTTTTGAGTAGAGATAACAGCTTTCATAGATTTCATATGTCAAGAAAAAGAACACAAATGAAACAGAAGCAGAATAAAAAATTAAAGATAATAAACAATATTCACGAAGGTAGAAATTTTTATTTTTGAATTTGCTCATTTTTATGAATCTGGGTCGTATAGCTTTATGCTATTGCTCTCAATGGAAATTATGGGACGAATCATCTTACGATGCTCCAGGATATCAACCCATGACAACCCAACTGGTACTACCGGTGCAATAAGAAGGAATCTTGGGCAGAATACTTGGTTTCTGCTGAAAGATCTCCATATATATAAGCAGTGGTGACATATATATACATGGAGGTACCGTCTCGAAGTACGCTCGAGAGATTTTCCAATGTCATACGCGATTCTCAGCGCTACTGCTCGTCCGGGTTAAACTTTCGCCGGATCGCCGAGGTCGTCGGTGCCTGTGGCATTCGAGAACACTCGGCAACGGAAAATTGGCTCCTTGCTCTTCACCACGCTAACTCTTTTCTTCTTCTTCTTCTTCGTCGTCGTCTTCTTCGTCTTCTTCTGCAGCTTCATTTTTTTTCTCTCCTTTTCTCTTTCTTATTTCCCCGCTCATACCTTCCTCCATCTCTCGTATTCTTCTCGGTGGACTCCTTCCTTCTATATCCCTAGTTTTTCTCATCCAACCCCTTCCTTGTCTCCTTTGCACGACTGAAAAGCTCTCGAGACCGCGCTTACTTCCCGGGGACCACTCGCGCGGTCGTTCCAGTATCGCTCCCGCACTCAGCAATTGAGTATACTGTCCTGGTATTATTGTACGTAGTAGAACAAGTAATAAAATAAATACTTGTTAAGTTGGTAAATGTTAACAGTTGTCATGAAAGAAACTTTTTGATGACTACAAATAAGTAACCATCTTGTTACATTCTGCCTCACAATTCATGTTCATTTAATGTTGGTATAAAAATGTAGATATCTAATTTTCGCATGAAAAATTGCATGAAAATTAAAGGAATATTTAATGTGTAATATGAAAAATAATTGCTCATTACTTTTACCATTCATTTTATTTTGGTAGCATTTTCTAATCAAGTTTTATAGAAAAACTTTTTTCATAGTCTTAAAGCAATGATTCTTAAGAGATAATATTATAATAATTAATGATTTATGTGTATAGAAGGAGTTTGAAATTATTCAAATGGTAACAACTCTGATATCTATTGCATATGGGAAAATTTATTACGTAAAGTGAGAATTGAATTCTTTGGTGTCGATTTATTTTTATTTAGAAAATAAAGAAGGAAAATAAAAAAAATTATTGAAGAACAATGGATATTAATTGTAATAGAATACAATGGGTGGAGGAATGTAAAAAAATACGGACTATAAATTTCCATTATTTATTGTGTTAATTAAGAAAAAAATTTAACCGTTATTTTACTGATAATAACAAAGTAATTTTTGCGCAAAATCGTCTAGCCGATTCGTCTACTACAACTCATTGCAAACGCCTCTTACTTGGTAGCACTTCTTATGAGTTTCAGAGAGAGAACTGTCGAAATGACCGCGGGAGTTTTCATTTAGTTCGTGAGTACTATTTTTATGGAACGAGTTCGCAGATTTTCAAACCAAACACAACTGTAGAAACTGCGCTGACTTCTTGCCAACTTTTTTAGTCTGATGAAATTGATTCCCACTACAGTCGTCACTGGATAAAAGAATTCGCCTGAACTCATTCGATGAAGATTTTTTATCGAGATGAGAACAGTGCCATGTGCAGTCAATTTAGTTTATCGGTTTCCGGTTCAAATCGCACGTAATATTTCGAAATAAAAATTTCTCTTACAACTCTAGTGAAAAAAACTTGCTGATCAAGACTATTTCAAACTTTGGCGCAAATATTCCTGCGAAACTTTAATCGGTCCATTTCAGTGGTTTTCACAGGTATCTCAGATTTTCCAATTTTTATAAGTGAATTAACCTAATACACATAAGTAGGAAGAAATTGAATACGAATAAATAATTCATTGGAGAGTTTCTAAACATTTAAGATATTTTGAAAAACAAAGTCTTGTAAAAAAAATGAATATTTTCGACAAAATAAATATTCTCATCAGAATTACGATTTGCAGTGAAATTACGATTTCCTCTAAAATGACAATATTTTGCAAAATTAAGATTTTCAGCAGAATTATTACTTTAGTAAAAGATTTTGAGTGAAATTTTAAATGAAAGATTTTAAGAGTAACGGGCTGAAGCAAAGATATCTTCCTAACGATTATCAATCTTTAGATGGAATGAAAACTTGGACCATCTCTGAGAGTTTCAAAAACGCACACAAAATCAGAGAAATTTTCGGCTAACCGTCTGAAATTTTCCCGGAATTTCCAGAGATTTTCATAGAATTATTTCCGCGAGGAAACTAATCTGTTAAATTACGGAAGTTGAATTCTGCTAATTATACACGTGTTAATTCTACGTTGAATAAAGACGAAAATTCATCGCAGTAGTGAATCTCTGAAAATGTGCCAGAGATCATAGACATAATACGAGAAAGCTCGAGGTTTCGTACGCCGGAAGCGAAGTCTGTTTCCCTCGTTCCCCTCCCCTGCGCCCCTTTTTCTCCGTACCCCCTTACCACCAGTCCATCCATCCCCGCGGGCTGCCACGAAGGCGGCCAACAAAAACAGACGTTCTCGCATAGAACCGAAAGCTCGTCCGAAATTGGATCAGCGCGCGGTGTAATCCTTGGATTACGAAACCACGCGGATTTAGATTCGAGCGAGATCCTTGCTACGCTCACGGCCGAGGCCGCTTCTGCTGTACTATATAGTATATAGATATACATATATATATATATATATATATATATATATAATATATATATACTGTAGCTAAAGCTTCGCGTTTGCCCTCTGCTTTGCTATATTTCTCTCTCTCTCTTCCACTTCCGCTCTTTCTTCATGAATATCTGTATCTTCTTGCTCCGGTTCTCGTTCTCCGCTTCTCTATACCGGAGCTACAGGGTTCCAACGACCTTTGTGCGTATCTCGAGAACGCAAAACGCAATCCCACGGGTTGGATGAAGGTTTGGGGTGGGTTATTCCCTGCTGCTTTCCACCCCACGTGAACAATAATGATCTATTCGACATTTCCACAAGGCATGCGCTAGCTGGATTCTCCACCAAAACATCTACTCGAGACAATGATAATCCACGACTCTCAGTACTACACGATTTTACTCCGTAACGAATACAATTATCAAACAAATGAATTCCTTTGGTTGTGATTTTAACTTCGTTGCCTTATCTTTGGTATTTTGGAGTAGTCGAGTAGAGTGTAAGTAGTATCTTAAGGTAGTACCGCCGCCAAATGTAATTTTTGAGTATGTTATCTACACTGAGAGAAAATTGCGGTATTAACAACTATAAAGTGACAACTGTTTTTTTTTAGTTCGGCCGAGACAATTTTTAATAGTTGCCACAACTATCAAATAGTTACTATAACTACCAAATAGTTGCCACAACTATCAAATAGTTACTATAACTACCAAATAGTTGCCACAACTATCAAATAGTTACTATAACTACCAAATAGTTGTCACAACTATCAAATAGTTGCCACAACTATCAGATAGTTACTGTAACTACCAAATAGTTGCCACAACTATCAAATAGTTACTATAACTACCAAATAGTTGCGACAACTATTAAATAGTTATTTTCATAGTCACTGTAACTATGAAAATAGTTGCATGGACCAAAAATTAATAGTTGTCATTTTATAGTTGACTGTACTACTACGATTTCTCTGAGTGTTGCCACAACTATCAAATAGTTACTATAACTACCAAATAGTTGCCACAACTATTAAATAGTTATTTTCATAGTCACTGTAACTATGAAAATAGTTGCATGGACTAAAAATTAATAGTTGTCATTTTATAGTTGACTGTACTACTACGATTTCTCTGAGTGTTGCCACAACTATCAAATAGTTACTATAACTACCAAATAGTTGCCACAACTATTAAATAGTTATTTTCATAGTCACTGTAACTATGAAAATAGTTGCATGGACTAAAAATTAATAGTTGTCATTTTATAGTTGACTGTACTACTACGATTTCTCTGAGTGTAGTCTCCTGTGCAATTTGAATTGTTTTCATTGAAACAAAAATAAAAAATAATTCTTGAATATCAGATGCTTTTCTGTATAAAAATAGGTGAGAAATGGCCATTTTATAAAATGCACTTCAATTATTTTTTAAAAATTTCTCTCGAATGTTTCGGATTTCGGAAGTCGTATCGAATGTCATATGGAAATAGTATGGAAGTCGTTTCGAAATGTTGAAAGTCGGACTTCAAATCGAGATATCCCAAAAAACGACTTTATGTTTTTTATTTTCTTTTATCTTTATTTATATATCTTTTTAAACTATATACACTTTTGGCCGTCATTATCACGGAAAATGACCCTCCCAAACCTTTTTACTGTAATGCAAACAAAAAGAAATCAGTTTTGATCGGTTCTGATTTTACAATTCACAGTCTCAATTTTTTTTTCTTCGAGATATCGTGTTTTAGAATTTATTGTCGTTCTCTGTTAGAACTCTAAAGAAAGTCACATTTGGTCGTTTCTAATTTCAGGATTCGCAGGTCCGACTGTCGGTCCGAAAATCAAAACCAATTTTTTTTAAGTTTTCAAGTCGTACGCTTCATCCAATCCTTTCTAAAATCCTTTTAAAAATCTTTCCACAGTGAGTTTCAGAAATTAGATTTTGTAATGTTTATTAATCCGAGTTTAGTCGCGGTCCTAGTCTCTGATCATGACCAATAACGTACGAAACTATTTGCGAGATACCTCAACTTCTTACACGGAGAAAAAGGCTTAGTTAGATCAATCAAGGTGGTTGGTTGTATATGCGTCAACTAAGTTATTCGTTGGACCAACCAAGTTATTGGTTGGACCAACCAAGTTATTGGTTGGACCAACCAAGTTATTGGTTGGACCAACCAAGTTATTGTTTGACCAACCAAGTTATTGGTTACATCAACTAAATCATCTTTGTTAGTCAATCAATAACTTGGTTGGTTAACAAATAACTTGATTGGTCTAACCAATAACTCAGTTGGCTCATATATAACCAAGCCATTTTTTGCGTATTCAAGATGATTTTGAAAACCCCGTCAAAAAAATCCCGAATATGAATATGAAACCAGATCTTCCTATACGAGTAAACAAAAAAAAAAAAAAAAACAATTGTTATGGCATGCCCTTCGAATCCGAATTGAAAACAAAGCACCATATCTCCCGTAGTCATTTTTGTTATTTACCTATAATCTTGTTAGTCCGTCCAATCAATAACCAAATAGAAACCGAAACCCCTTTGTCATCATTATTACAAAAGGCAACTAGATATTTGGGTAGTCGACGTAGCCTCCCCTGTAATTACAGAAATTCCAGTAGCGCTGCATAAAGCTCTCTATGACATGTGTTGGAATAGTTAGCGACAGACTCTGATGAACATCGCGTAACGAACAATGTCGTCAATTTTCGATGGGTTCGGGAGAAGCATTGCAACCGAAAAATACGAAGTCCAATGATATCGATGATACGAATTCAATGATGTCGACAGCTCTGTACCACCACTACAGCTGCGGGACATCATTGAATTTTTTTTTTTCCGAAACAAAAAGAGAGTAACGATGAAAAAAAGGAAAAACGTAAAAAACGCACCGAGAGGAAGGATTTTTTTCGATATAGAACACGCAGAAAACCCGGAGGGCTGACAAGGGTGGTCGCCGAATGGCAGGTCCAGCAGGCCCTGTGTTCCCACCGCGGCCAACAGTATAACTCGGACCGTGCGCGTGGCGACCTCGATCGACTCCCACGATCGACAGTTAATTAATAAAAGCTTCGGGCCAGTGCTCACCTCTCTCGCAATAACGAGGGAGCGGCGTTGAGTTAACGTGATAAAACAGCCTGAGCGATCGAGTGATAGCTGGATAAAAAATGGAAGAGTCGTCGAGAGGAATTGAGGGTGAAATAAAAAAAAAACGGATAAAGGCTTTTTTTGCGTCCTGTTTCATTCTGTAATGCGCACGCTAGGCTCGTGGCTTTTCATCGTACGCGAAAATATGCGAACAACTCACTGGTCACGGATGAGGAATTTCTCGCCGTCGGCCTGAAGGCAGTATCCCTTGTTCGAGATATTCGTTCCGTTCACCGTGATCATTCCTTCGACTCCTGATTGAAACCAACTGCCGCTCCACTGCGCGGGAAATCTGCAGCCTGAAACACAAAATATCAAGACTTCATTGAAATTGTTTCTTCGAAATTTATCGGCAGGTTTGCACAAATTGGTTGCAAGAAAAATGCTGCATGTGGGAAATGGTCAGACTATGATAGTGGTCACATATAAGAAATCATCAATGTATAAAAGCGACTTTAATTTAGTTATATAATAAGCCTTTACGTGATCCGAATTGATGCTTTTGTTATCATTGGTCTAGGAGTAGGCTGCAAATTCCATCATAAAAATATTGACCGAGAATAGTCGCATACGATGAAAATTAATATTAACAATAAACGGACGCTGCCTATAATACACTATGGTAGGCTGTAAATGCCTGTATAAATCAATCAATCACTCCCTATCATTAAAGCATTCTGGAATCGCAGTTTAGTATCGAATAGTTCTACGTATATTGGAACACTCCTTCATAACAGCTCAACATTGATATCAACTTGTTTACCATTTTTGCAGATGGTTTTGGGACAACCTTTTGTCTCTAATGTCTATAACTGGTTGAACCAACGAAGTTTTGTGAAATGAGGCTTACTTTGTGCAGCCTTCAATTCAAATGTTCACAAAAGATCAAGAAAATAGTTCTGCTGATTAAAAATTGACCAGCTAATTCCCAGCTCATTTTCCTTTTGTAAATTTTTATTCTGGGTAAAGTCATAAAGTTCATCAAGTCTCGTAGATATTTTCTAACGGATCTCGAAAGGAGACTTTGAATTGTAAATTCTCCTGAATTCATCCGAAATCTCGTAAGTCGTTCACTTCAACAATATCCAAAGATGAACCAGTTTACTTGAGTATTTGCTGGAAACTTGGCAAATGAGGCTCTGGTAAGTCGATCAGCTTTAGCGTACGCTTAGAGAATTTATTGTATAGTGGACAGTGTACAGAATGTACATCTAACGTAGTCCGCAGCGTAGTTTCCGCGTCGTAAACCTTGTATACTGTATTATATGCAACTATGTATAGATTCGAAGTAGTAGCGTTCGCTTTGGAGTTGCTGGTCTCTGCGGACCCGCTTGGTGAAAAGCTTTCAGACTATAGCAACAAGCACGGGCAGAAGGAGCCAAGCAACCTCTGCCGAGGAATTACTCGAGGATTCCATGAATATTTCGAATGCGCTGGAAGGCGAGATCCAACAAGGTTGTAAAAATGGAGAGAATCTTCTTAGCACGAGAACGGATTATCAACGCGAGGGGCGAGGGTGCGATTCCACGGTAAGATGAGCGGCCCTCGGGCTGAAGGAGGTATAAGCCCGCCTGGGCGAAGAATTACAACGAGAAAACGTCGCGAGTAAGCATTGTTTGCCCGAAGCATTTTGCATTTAATAAGACCATCTGCAGAGCTATCACAGACGGGAGAGCGAGTTTCACTACTTGCTGCTTTATGAATCTGTGTATTCTGCATAGTCGAATGAATTTCGAAGAGGAATTGGAAAAACGGTTAACTCTCTGCAAACCTTGATATAAGCGATTTATACGCGGCGGTTAAATCTGATCGAATTAAACATTTCAACCCCAGCTTCTGCATGCAGCCGAAATACGAATCAGCAGGCGATAATGGAAAAACAGATATTTTCGCACAGTTTCTAACATGTTCGAGGAGAATTTACACATTGATCTGAGCGGCTAAGAAATTTGGGCGAATAATGTTATTTTAATCAATAAATTAAATCTCTACTTATTCTGAAGCCGGTGATGTTACTTATTCATAAAAATACCCTGAGTAAAATAATTAGCTGCTGAACTAACCGGGATGCTAGGAAATTAATAGCAGTTGGGAAATCGAACTAATAGTTAGGCCTAGAGATGTAAAAATACTGGACATTTTTCAAAAAGAACTATATTTTTATCGTCATTTGACGCAATTTCTTTGTATCTTGGAATCTTGTATTGCAAAATTACGGATCGTACATTTTTGTGATAATGTCATGTAAAGAGAGATAAAATCTGCCTATCTAGTTACAGAAATATTGTCACAATTTATGTGGAAACCAGTTACATTTTAAATGTATATTCATTTTTTAAAAATTGCCAATTGAAAAGTAACAATTCCAGGCGAGATACAAGATCTAAAAGCGCATCACAGCTTGGTCAACCTTTGATATGGTGGTGTACAAAAGAAAATTTCTGGATGCCTTGTCAAATTCTGATTATATCCGGTTCGAAAATTGACAAGCTTGATCAGATAAGAGGTATAGATATTAAGTTGGTGCAGATTCGGCTGAAGTTTGACTAGTCTTGTCGGATAAGAGCTATAGATGTCAAACTTGGTCTAGATCCAACTGAAGTTTGACAAGTCTGACCAGACAAGAGCTATAAACGATATCAAATCTGGTCCAGATCGGTCTGGAGTCAAGAAAATTTATTCAGATGAGGTGAAAATCAAAGATCTGGCGCAGTTGCAATTAAAATTCGATGACCACCATAGGTTACCAGCCCATTAATTGGTTACCAAAGTCAAGTTCATTCCCGCGTAGAAATGATGTGTCCAGGATGGAGAATGGGATTTAATCCGATCCCATTGTCCATCTTGGACTCCATCCTGGGCTGCCTAGAGTCCATCCTGGAATGCCCGAACTCCATCCTGGATTCTGTCCTGGATACCATCCTGGACTCCGCATCTTTTTTACGCGGGTTGTAATACAACCAATAACCCGTTTGGCGTAACCAACAACTTGGTTGCTGTAACCGATTAATCGGCTGGCGCATATTTAACCAAGCCTTTTTTTCCTTGTACCTGAAAGTGACTTCATCTGACTTCAGGCATACTGAAACCATTTCTGCTCAGAATGAGGGACGATTCGAAATTACATTTTTTAAGGGTCGTTTTCAGTAGTAATATTCCCAGGTACAAAAGTTTGGAGAGACTTTTGAGCTGGAATGTCATTCGGGCGAAAGTGCCCAAAGTTCGTCAAACCGCCCAAAGCGTTTTTTCAGCCATTGTAAGGTATAATTACTAAATCATCGGTAGCAAAAAAGTTTCTTTAAGTGTAGAGCGTTAGCGCGGAAGGGATGAACCACGAGTCGGAAGAGTGACGTTACAGAGAAACACAATTACCGTCCATTTCCACTCGTCGACTCGTTCCTCTTTATCACCCCAATCTTTACAAATTATTTACTCGGTGAATTTCTACGTAATCTCACTCCTCCTGAACGTCCAAATGGGCGCACTCACGCCGTATATAATTTTATAGTTCGCAGAACAGCTATTATTGGCTGTACATACTATACCAACGTGTGCAAAGAGAGGTAAAAGGTGACATTTTTGCCAAGGTCGTAAAACCACTTCGTCTAACGAGGAGGAGCTCGTTTCTACCGCAAAACATTTACCTGGGATTTTACGGTCGCACGTATATCCCGGCGTGCAAGCACGAAAGCTAAAGGGACTTTGTGCGGAACAGACAGACGTGAACAGAGCGGTGAGGGGCGTGGGGACGCTGCGAAATCGCACGAGCTACGCGAGCAAGAGAAAGCATACGACATGTGAGTCGTAAAGATCGGCTGAGGAGGGAGGGATCGGCTTAGAAGTAAAGGCGGATTAACGTACGTCTCCTCTGTTCGAATAAATCGAATTTTCCCTCGTTCCGTGTACGCTGGGGACACGTATCGCGTTCTCTACGCCCACAGTGTTCTGATTGTTCAGGAGCAAGTGCACCGACAATTTATGTTAAAATAAAGCGTACATCGATAAAAATGTCCCTTTTTGTGATTTCGACTTATCAGTATTATCCAATTAATGCTATGTATTTACGATGTCCCACATAGAAATATAAATATATGCGCAATTCAACATATAGAACTTTTTGCCGCTAAAAATATATATATATATATACTGCTAGAAATTTTTGTATGAAAATTAATATAAAGTATTGGAAGTTTTTTTGCGGATACGCGTATATTAAATTTAATACACAAATGTTAATTAATACACAAAAAAATTGTTGTAAAATTAATACACAGTATACTAAATACTTTATAAAACTTGTGTTTATAATATAATTATTGGAATTTTACGACATATCTGCATATTAAGTGAAATTTAATATACTGTATCTAAAAAAGAACTTCCAATACATATATTAGTTTTCAAAATATTTTTAACAGTGTATACATACTGTTAGAAATTTTTGTATGAAAATTGATATACAGTATTGGAAGTTTCTTGCGGATACGCGTACATTAAATTTAATATACAAATATTAATTAATATATAAAAAAATTGTTGCAAAATTAATATAGAGTATACTAAACACTTCATAAAAGTTGTGTTTATAATATAATTATTGGAACTTTGCAATAGATCTGTCTATTAAAGGAAATTTAATATACCGTATCTGGAAAAGAACTTCCAACACATATATTAAATTTCAAAATATTTTTAACAGTGTATTTTACATATATTCCATATATATTTTGCATACACTTTTGCACACATAGATGTAAAATATATGCAGCATATAGAACTTTTTGGCACTACACTGTAAAAAAAATTTACATGAAATTTAATGTATAAGTACTGGAAGTTTTTATGGATAAACTGGTACATTAAATTTAATATACAAGTGTGATGTAAAATTAATATATGTTACAGGAAATACAATAATTTACTTTAATTTTACCACAAAAGCACATTTATTTTATACCATAATTGTACATTAAATTTGGATGACAAGTTTATCAATAAAAACTTTCAGCTTTTTTTAACAGTGTATATATTAAGCATATATAATACATATATTTTTTTCTATCTAGGGCATCACACAATTTTTTAGTTTTCCTGTGCACATTTTTTTACCAATCTTCTGTCCATACACTGGTTGTCGTCTATCCAAGATAAAGTGTCAACATACTTTGGGTTTAAACAAAAATCAATCATCGATATTTTTCTTAACAACTCCTGCATTATATCATAGTTGAGAATATTCAATGCATGAAATTTAAAAAAAATTGACAGTGACAAGAAATAATTTGGCATTGGAAATATGACTGAGATGAATGCAGATACAAAAAAATTATCATTTACGAGTTACACAATTTATTATTGCTGAAAATTCTGAGTTTTGGAAAATCAATTTTTAATAAATTGCATATCAAATATCCTTGAATGTTATTACGTACATAAACAAGGTTTTAGCCTGATTCGGCAATTATCTCACAAATGAAATTAAAAACCACGAAATATGCTGGATATTCGGACCTTTCTACGGATTTTCATGAAATTGAATATCTAGCATCGTTGAATGTTGTTATGTTACTCTGGAAAATTCTAGATTAAATTATTACATTTCACATGAAGTGCAGGTAAAAGTTAATCACACGTAATTTCATTACACTAATCATCAAATATTAAAAAATACAAATTCCACCATAATTAAAGAATAGGAGAATTTATTAAAGATAAACATTATTTAAAAAATGTTTTCAAACGTATAATTCCGCAATAGTGAACGACAAAACAAATGTCACAGACAAAATGGAAAAGTAATTCAATGAAAGATCTCCTATGAAAAGAAAACCAAAACTGATCCTACTAATACGATAAAGTCTGGAAAAGCTCGTTGGGCAGAGGAATCGGAATACGATATCCTTTTCGTTTCAATATCCACTGCGATGCAAGGTAATAGAAACGTGGGTAGCTCGTTCCCGTAGACTCATACTTCAGAGTTGATACTCGATGGTGTGAGAAAACGCGTTCGTCTTCGCAGACACAGAATAACTTGATTAAAATCATCTATCATGGAGCAGTGACAGGAGCGATTGGCTATCTCAGTTAAATATGATGGAGTACTTTCGCGCTGGCTCTCACCGAAAGATCTTATCGCCTTGGAAGAGCAGGTGAATTGATTCGCAATAGTATATAGTTAGGAATAAACTCGGCCTGTAGTCTCTGTGGTTTTCGCACGCTATGTCACTCATCCTTAAATGCAAAGTTGAAAATTAAGGTAATTTCATTTTTAATAAAACAGGTTAACAGTTACCTCCGCATAGAGGAAGCTTGGATTTCACGATATTTTTTCCGAGACATTATGACTCGGAAAAAATTGACTTGGAAAATTGATCTAGAAAAAATTCTCAGCTTTAATAATTCAATTGTTTATAACTCAAAAACCGTTCCATCGATCGAACTGAAAATTGACCAACAAGAGACGCAGTACTCTCTCTTTTATTGTTATAATTTTGTACAAAATGTGTTCAAAACTTCAGGCGATACGTCGTTTTCAATTTTTTGAACAAATGACGTGGTGATTCTAACCTTTGTAAAATGTTGGATATTTTAGGTACATATTTCTCCATAGGCGCAGGTGCACACGGAAAAAAGGCTTCACGGAAAAAAAATATTAGTTGCCATAACCTAGAAATGAGTTGACACAACCAATCGATTATTGTATTTCCCTAGCTACTCAAATGGTAATACCGACGATTCGAATGATAATACCGACGATTCGAATGGTAGTCCCAACTATTCGAGTGGTAGTCCCAACGATTTTATTAGTTCTCGATTGGATTAGTTAGGTTAACTAATGAAATCGAGAATTAATCGTGAATAGTTGAGGTTACTATTCGATATGGTTGAGGCAACTAATTTTTTAGACATCGTGTACAGCAAATCGAAAACGTAGTTGCCACAACCAAACATTTCTTTCCGTGTTGGTTAAATACGCGCCAGCCGATTTCTTGGTTAGACCAATCAGATTGTTGGTTATGCCAACCAAGTTATTAGTTATATTACAATGCCGCTTGGTGGCGCTGACCAATAACTTGGTTGGTCTAACCAATTAATTGGCTAGCGTATATATAACCAAGCATTTTTTTGCGTGCACTCAGTTATTTATTATTGAATTCGGCTGTAATCGGCACTTCCGATTCTATATAAAATTAATGTTACTACATCAATTTTTGCAAGACTTGATCAAGCGAGCACAAATTTTCCATGTAATCGAAATAATGGTCATCGATGCTGGATATCTAATTTAGTGAAGATCAATTGGAAGTTTTGAGATTGATAGAAATTTAATTTTTGATTATCTTTTCTCGACGACAAAAATTTTTCTGAATTGCCAGTTTTATAAAGTTTATTCATTTAAAACGACAATGCGAAGTAGAATTATTGTACAGTGCTTTTTTATTATTAAAAATCAATAAACATACTTTCATATTTTTTTAATAGAACATTAAGGAGGAAGTAATAAGCAAGTTTCTACTTAGCATCGTTTTTCCACCATTTGAGATCTAATTGACCTATTTTCTACATTTGCTTATTCGTTGTTGCGCGTCAAAAAGCATGTTTGCCTAGCATCTAGTAACACGTACAGTACAATTATTCGCTGAACAGTGAACACGTACGAACTATAACGCTTGGAGCTCGGAGGGAGAAAAAAGAACGCTAATGAAAAAAAAAAAAAAAAAAAAAAAAATCATTTCCCCTTGCATGTGCCCCTTCGGCGTGATGGAAAAAGCAACCGCATCCCCTACTGTAAAGTGGATTTAATTAAACAAAGCAAACGTTCGTTGTGCGCATTACTCGCTGCGGGAAAGAAAAAAAATCAAACGAGGAGAGGGATCCGTGAATAAAACAATAAGATGAGAAGCCCGGAAGCGATGAGTGAACCTCAACAACACTCGGTTCGCGTCAATAGCAGATTTTCACTGGTGAACTCTGACTCCGTTAACCCCTCGGCGTTAAGTTTTCTTTGGGCAATTATAAACTCGGTTTAGTACACTCTCGATTATATTGTACACATTTTCCACTGGCATCCACCGAGGGGTTGTAATAACCCCGGATGTTCGTCGACAGAACGTACGTTGGGTGCTATAAAAAGGCAAACCGCAGTGAAAACGGGGACAACTTGGCGCGCGTTGCAACCCCCCCCCCCCCCCCCCCCCCCCGCGTCCCCAGCAACCGAGGGTGCAGAATAGGCGTGGCGTGGGGGAGTCAACAAGTGAGCAGTCATCAAGGTTACACGAAATATCTACAGAGAGCATAAAAAATTGACATTTTTTTTGTTTTATTTAAAGTAGTAATTGAAATGTTTAATATGATGATTTTTTAAATAATGTTTATTGTTAAGTCTCGGTTACAAATTCTATTAGAAAATAACAATTTGGCAAAAATATAGAAACTCTTAAATGAAAAAAAGATGTTTGTTTAATGAACATATTGGGTAAATAAAAAATGGTGAAATGATAATCACTCATATAGTATAGTTGGGAGATTTTTGTACCCTTCACAAATTAATCTCCCGCTTACAGGAGATAAGCGTTGGATGCGTTGAAACGCAGATTTGTAGTTTCAAGGAAAATTAATTTAAAAATTAGTATGAAAGAAAAAAAAATGTATTGTAAAGATGAATATGTCTTCTGGGAAAGAATTACAAATGAAAATTTAGCTGCACCGTTTCCTTCCAGAGAGAATTGGAGCTTGTGAAACGATTTTAGCCCAGTTTTATGACCTGAAGTCTACAAGTGTAAAAAAGAACAAAATATTCGTACCGACGAACGTGGCTGTAAAAGGCAAAAACCATTTTAAAAATTTTTACTTTTTTGTTTGTCCTCTGGCATTGTTGAACATTCAATTTCCCACAGAAAAACGTCACTCCCAAACCCAAGATTCTTTATACACTATGCATGGCGCACAGAGAGAACATTTAGCTGGACCAGCAAATCTGTTGCTAATATTGTGACAGCAAGCCTTATATGCTGTCCTAAGAAAAAGATTTTTGAACCCAGCGAGAAAATTTTCTAGGTTAATAATTCGTCCGTTAGCCCAGCAAGAAGATTTTCTAAGTTAACAAACCTCCAGTTAGTCTAGGAAGAAGATTTTATAGGTCAACAAATCTCCTGCAAGCCCAACAAAAAGATTTTCTAGGTTAGCAAATCTTGTGTTAGCCCAACGAGATGATTTTCTAGGTTAACAAATTTTCTGTTAACCCAGAAAGAAGTTTTTCTAGGTTAACAAATTTTCTGTTAACCCAGAAAGAAGTTTTTCTAGGTTAACAATTTTTCTGTTAACCCAGAAAGAAGTTTTTCTAGGTTAACAAATTTTCTGTTAACCCAGAAAGAATATTTTCTAGATTATATAACCTTTTGTTAGCTCAGCAAGAAGATTTTCTAGGTTATCAAACCTTCTGTTAACCCAGCAAGAAGATTTTCTCGGTGAACAAATCTCCTGTAAGCCTAACAGAAAGATTTTCTAGGTTAACAAATTTTCTGTTAACCCAGAAAGAAGTTTTTCTAGGTTAACAAATTTTCTGTTAACCCAGAAAGAAGATTTTCTAGGTTATCTAACTTTTTGTTAGCCCAGCAAGAAGATTTTCTAGGTTATCAAACCTTCTGTTAACCCAGCAAGGAGATTCTCTAGGTTAACCAATCTTCGGTTAGCCTAGCAGATACATTTCCTAGGTTAACAATTTTTCGGTTAGCCCAGCAGGAACATTTTTTACATTAACAAATCATCTGTTAGCTCAGTTAAAATACTTGTTAGGTTAGCAAACAAAGCTTGATGTCACTATATCAGCAAATGATTTTTCTCCGTGTAGTCGGTGTGATATATGTTGTTGGGGTTGGCCGACGAAGCAACGAATTCGGTAAAGACGGACAGTGAAGGAGGCCAGCGGGAATGCCGAAGGGAAGAGTATGGTATCCTGGGAAAGCAATTGTAAGTTCTCTCTCTTCAACACGATTTGAGGAAACCCTGTGAAGCTGGGCTTGTACGCCTCGCCTCAACTCATCCTGCTACCACTGTAACCACAGCAGCAGTAGCATTTCCCGGGCGATACCATCCGTTCCGTCGGAAATTAAATACACAAGCGGGTGAGAGACACGGTGAGGAGGTAGGGGAAGGTTAGAGGGGGGTAATACAGTATACGGTAGGTATACGGGCTGCAAGCTTGGCGTGCTGCTACGACCCCAGCGTGGAAAGATAACCAAGCCGAGATAACCACACCCAACCACTCCTTCAGATAAAGTTAAGGCGGTTACATCTCCTTATTTTTTTTTTCACAGAGTTTTTTTTTCATTTTTCTTCTTCCCTGTTGTATTCACTGTCGCCTTCGTCGGCTTCGTCATCCCCGCCTCTATCTCTCATCACACAAAGCAAACTTTTATTCTCGCTGCATTCGTCCCCAGGGAACGTGCTCTCCACTCGCAAACAGAACACCAACGAGTAGGGACAGGAGCTTCAAACATTCTTATGATTTGTAGAAATATAACGGGAGAAAAGTGGAGGCAAAAATAAATATAGAGCTTCTTGAATTGACTATTTGATAAATAATCTTCGAAAAGCAAACTCAGAATAATGTGGTCATTCTGGGAAGTATTAAATTACAGCGATTTATTGATCCATGCAACGGTTTTTATAATTTTATCAATTAGTTAATAGTTGCAAATTATTAAAGTTGTTAATAAGACATCAATCAATTAGTTGATGTACCTATGAAAATATTGGCGAGGTTCAATAATTAATAGTTTTATCTCGACATTTTTTAGAAGAACTTCGATTATATCCAGACACCGTAATATTCTTTTTGTGTCATATAAAAGAAGATATCGTGATTAAAAAATATATGATTTATTTATTATTTTATTTATTATCTTAATTTTCGGGTAATATAAAAATAAATTTTTATAAAACCTCGATTGTTTATTTAAAAAAAATATATGACATTTTCTAGAAAAATCATTAACCACAAATTATTGAAAAAATAAATGAAGAGAGTGATTTAAAGGTAGTGGTTACCACTTTCATCGAGAGCGTGAAACTAAATTAAGAATCGAGACAACAATCGTGTATTATTTTTGGTAAACATTTCATCTGGATCAATTTCGTAGACCACAGTAATCTTGAGATTCCTGAAACGAGTTTGTTTGACTATTTGTTTTGCCGTTTTTTTTTTCATCCCATGGGCTCTCCTTTAATGGCATTTTTTTGCAGACATCAGACTATAGCATCAGCAAGCTCTCGACCGGTGGGACACACCGGCTGCTTGCTCATCGTGCGGTATATACGGCTGTGTAGCTCGACGTAGATTCACCCACTTTCCCCTTCGTGTTTTTCCTAGTAAGGGATATTATATTGCTCGAAAAATGCTCATGTATGGTAGGTAGTCTGCATGCATCGAGACGAAAAGGAAAGAAGATAAAACGAGAGTCTTTCCAGCAGTCGCGTCTCTATACCCCAAGGTAAGACGAAGAAATACTTGAACGAGTGAGTGGGAAAGAGATACGAAGAGGAAAACGAATTCTAAGAGGAGTGGAGGGTATTTTCAATATCTCCTATATTTCCGTAGCCACCATTGAAACCCCATCCTCCAGCACAAGCCCGCCAAAGCTTCGACAGATCGAACACTCCACCCACCACCAAACAACCCTCCTCCGATATATATCTACCCTAGTAACATTGTACCAAGGCTCCGTCAGTACATTTTAATATTTCACCATTCGATGATATCCATCTACATGCTGGAGAAATAAAAACGTGGTGCTCAAACGTGAAATGCGATTGCAAAAAGTTGCGTATTGTGTAATCGCAAGCCGTGACTTTCTCATCACTTCACTCGCATTACGCTATTATTGGAAGGCTTCTTTCATTCAGAAACTCAGCACAAAGCCGTTATCAGTAGAGAGGATGTCACATCTATAGAATACAACACTTGTTACTCTACCCAGCATTAACTTCGCACATCGACTTGCTATAACTCTTTATACTTAGGCACGGAAAAGTTGTAGGCATCATAGTTCAACACGGTACATTTGTACACGGCATAGTTGTAGACGCCCAAGTTGTACACAGCATAATTGTACACTGTAAATTTATACACGGTCTATTTCTGGACGACCAAGTTGTACACGTCATAATTGTACACGGCGTAGTTCTAGACGGCCAACTTGTACACAGCATAATTTTACACGGCATAGCTATACTCAGCATAGTTTCAGACGGAAAAAGTTATACACGGCATAGTTCTAGACAGAAAAGGCAAGGGACCGACTCTACACCTCCCAACTCTACACAAACACAAGTCGACACAAAAAGTCGACACGAATGACTGTACACGCAGGCAACTCAACGTGTATACAGTCATTCGTGTCGACTTGACTTTGTGCAGAGTTGGGAGGTGTAGAGTCGGTCCCTTGCCGACGGAAAATATTGTACACGGTATAATTTTGAATGGAAAAATTTGTACACGGCATAGTTTCAGATGGAAAAAGTTGTACACGGCATAGTTTTAGTTGTACGCGGCATAGTTCCAGACGGAAAATATTGTACACGGTATATTTTTGAATGGAAAAAAATGTACACAGCATAGTTTCAGATTGAAAAAGTTGTACACGGCATAGTTTTAATTGTACGCTGCATAGCTCTGCACGGCAAGTTTGTACACGGCAATGTTTTACATAGTTCCAACCCTGCACGGGCCTATCTGTGTACCATGTGAAACTATATATATATAATATGTATATATTCGTATTCTGTCGATGGTGTAGAAAAAGGTCTGTGTAAAGTTGCGATAGTGCAGAACTGGACCGTGTACCACTATGCCTTGTATCAACTTAACCATGTAGAACTACTGTCGTGTGCAATTAGTGTGTCGAGTTTTAACGAGCCGCATTATCGCTCCGGCTAGTTCTTCTGTGTAGTGTGGACCCTATAGAAAGATATGATGTATTGAGTTGATGCTCTGTAGAGTTGCATTCTGTAGAAATGTCGTCTGGTGGTGCTAGAGTAAATATCATATAGTACTTCCATTGTCACGATCAATATTTGTTTAAACACTTGACAGATCAGGGTAATTATCGTTCGATTTAAATGTCAATGGTCGTTAATGGCACTTTTGTGTTGAACTACGTACCTTACTACATGTTTTTTTTTTTTTTTTTCATTTTCCCAGCCCCGCAATACGATTATTATTTTAGTATTTTCCACTCTATCGCGAACGAGTGAAGTACCCGTGCAAGAGGATTTGATTCCTACCACGAAACTACTTCAATTCTACTTCATTTCAGTCATTAACGTTTTCCTGCAATGGCAGGGTTGGACGTGGAGACCGAGTGAAGCTTCGTACGGATTCTACACTGCTGTGGGTATACATATACATGACATAGGGCCATGGAGAGCTCGTGCAGCATTCGTTATAAAGTTCAGGTGGTGCGGAACGATGAGGAGATGAGAAGGCGAAGGGGTGACAGGGAAGAGTGTGAGGAGGTGGTAAGGGGTAGTTCGAGAAAAGCGAGTATACCGAGAGCAGCTCGTCGTTCTCGAGATCCGACGTCTACAGGGCTTCGTCACTCGAGTTTATAATACTCCATTCCCACCTCCGTTACATGGCCCTTCTTCAAGTCAACCCTGTACCGTTGTCGTATCTGCCTCTTGCTCTCCATGCCAACACATCCTCCCTATAAGTTAACTCTATATCTCACTGAGATCCACCGAAGCAACAGAAATGAGAATCTTCCATCAGGGATAACTACACATGACGTTTCATCCAAGGTACCATTCCTACCGTCCTACTCTGAACTACAGTTTAGAGCCTCCTTCGTAGCAGTCGGTGAGCGAAATCGAATCCGCGTTACATTTCTCGAGTTTGGAACTGTAATGGGTATGTTACTCCCAGCTGGAAGTACGCATTAGCACTCTCGACTCGTATCCTATGTCACGTTGATATTCCTTCGAGTTCGATTGAACTCCTCTTGTCTGTCATTTCGCGAGGAGGAAGATTCTGACGTTACGTTCCGTGCTGCCTAGTAAGCTCCCATCAACTTTCTTAACTTTTTTACTGGTAGTTCACGGATTTATTCAGAAAAAAAGTGGTTGCGGACAGAAAGAATCAAGGAAATATTTTTTTTTTCGTTTACTGAAAGTGAATTTTATTGAGACGATAAGTTTTCACAGCTTATTAAAATTCGTAAGGAATAAATGTGGATGTGGGGATAACTTTTTTTATGCCACTTGATAAGTTCTGAAAGCATTTCACAACTTGGGAGGCATATAAAGAACGATAAAAAGACACTTTTTAGGCACCAATTGGTATAATAGTAGAAATGGCTCTTATTCAGAATTAGGGTCTATAAAATAGTCGAATGTTGAGGTTATAGATTCAATTTGCCATAAATTTTGGCATTGGACTCTTCTGATTCCATTTTCTATCTACTAAAACATAGAATGCACCCTTAATAAAATTCCACTACCAGTGGAATGTTTATACAATTTTTGAATTGAGGTAAAAAACGATTGCTTCAAAAATTGTCGTACCCTCCATAAAAAAAATATACTAGGTTCACAGTTAAAATATAGCTATGCAGTATGCCAGAGTCATAGGCACTAGCGACTATATTATTTTAGATTAGTTGTATTCGTCCTTTCTGCGTGTTTAAATAAAAGGGATGAATAAACAAGCCATATCCAATAACATTACGTAATTATTTTTACGTACATTATTTATAAGATATCATTTATAAAATTGACTTGTCTCAATTTTCATTATGATTGCTATTAGCTCTGAGATAAGATCATACATCTTGGCAACGTCCCAAGGGATCAGTTGTTTAACCGGCTTCGTAACGATAAAGCGATACGACCGACATGAATGCAGGTTACGTTTTGAAATTTCCCTTCCTTAAAAAATCAGTGGATAACATATCTCATATTTTCGATATAAGTATTGTTGTCGGTTTATTCATTCTCTGATTGGCTGTCGGATTAAATGAAACTCGTGCTAACCGATGAACAGCTTCAGACGTGTTAACGCTGTACACAATGGCTCAAAAATTAGTTGCCTCCACCGTATCGAATAGTAACCTCAAGTATTCACGATTAGTTCCCGCGAGATTAGTGAGGTTAACAAATCCAATCGTTGGGACTACTACTCGAATAGTGGGGACTAAAATTGTATATTCCAGATATAGGGAAAACTATATTCAAACTATATAAATATATATTTTGTCCAAAAAGTTGCGTATGCCGAATATATATTGAAGTATATCGTAAAGTACATCGTAAAATATATGCAGTGTACATAAAGCAATACATTTCACATTTATAATAAATAGTTTCGACATACGTGATCAATGCATGTTAGATTAAATGTTATATGTATTTTGTATGTATGGTTCAAGTATATATGTTGTCCGGAAAATTGCATACCGCAGATATATTATGAATATATCTCACGTATATATAGTATGCAGCTGAAATAGATTCTCTATATATGCTTATATACTTGAACTATATTAAACATACACATTGAATACATCGAGAAATATATTTTTTGATATACTTTTTTTTCCATGTGGGTTACCATTCGAATCGTTGGCATTACCATTTGAGTTGTAAGGGAAATAGAATAATCGATAAGTTGTGGCAACTCATTTTTTGGTTATGGCAACTAATCTTTTCTTTCAGTGTATTTCGAGAAGGGCACTGCTACTTTGTCGCGTAAGGACGCTCAAGAAAAATTGTAAAAGTCCGGCAGAGCGAATTGAGTTAAAGTGTGAAGCATAAAAAAAGAGGGCCATACTTCAGTCGAACTGTTTGCCGTGCAGGAAAAAAAGACGTTTTTATGTACAAATTGGTATATTCAATTTATCCACACAAATGTGTTAGAAAACTTTTACAGTAGAGACAGATAGGTAGTGGCAACAATAGAGGCAACGCCGGAGGAAGATAGATAGAAGCACAATTCATTTTTTGCTTCCTCATATTGGAAGATTTGTTTTTATTCCCATCGTCCAATAATTCGTTTTAGAGGAAAATATTCATTGCAAAAAAAAAAATGTAATAAAATAATATAACATCAACTGGGAAAGTGCGCGTATGGGCTAGTATGTATAAATTGTAAGTGATGGATGAAACAACAGTAAAAAAACTCGACGTGCGCATCAACTGCGGCAAGACGAAATACCGGTTTATTTGCCGGAAAAGAAAAATTTGGTTATTAGCCGAAGATGTTGGGTCCACCCTCGTGTAACGAAGCAAAATAAGATTTTAGCATCTATTCTAGAGAAGCTGGCTTGATTGAAGAACTAAAACCGTTTAAAAAAATAGTCTCATGCATGCACTGAAAGAAAAAAGTAGTTGGAAGAACCATCTCCAGCATATGCTGTACCGCTGAATAGTTGCAGCAACTAACTCGTTCCTGTAACCAATCGCAGTGCTGTTTTCACCAATACAATAGTTGTCATAACCCACTGAGTAGTCGTCATAACCCACTGAGTAGCTGTCATAACCCACTGAGTAGTTGTCATAACCCACTGAGTAGTTGTCATAACCCACTAAGTAGTTGTCATAACCCACTGAGTAGTTGTCATAAACCACTGAGTAATGACGCTATTTCAACTCTTTCGAATGATTGTCGGAACTCATTTATTGGTTTATCCAACTACTTTTTTTTTCTCCGTGTGATTGTCTATATTTGTAAAAAATTATTCTCTCATTCACTTTTAATGTTTAATGTGTAATTGCGGGCAATGTAAGATTGTGAACATGTTCTGTAATAGAAAGTGAAACCATACGACGAATTATGTTTTTATCGCATTCATTTTTCTGTTTTCTCTAATTAATTATAAATAAATATTTAGTAGCATGCTACTATTATTTGCTATTATAGCGTACCAAAAATTAACTTGCTGACATGCGATAATCAAGAAATTTCAAATAAAAGATTTTCTATTCTACAACATAACCTACGTATACTGAATGAAGGTGGCTATCGACTATATTACGAGCTGTGCTGAATACAGCTGATTTGCAACATTGCCAAGCCTTAATGCCATCTCGAATGACCACGAAATAATTGTTTAATTGTCAACATCGTTTAATTAACATTATAAAAAATTCGCCCAAATCACCCGCAACGTACTCTTTTTATGCTTCTAGCAGATGCTTCCAAATACAACAAACAGATAGAGCTTTTCATAAATTTTCGAAGTGATATCTAGCAAGGAAAGTCACTTTAGTGTCCCCCTCCGATTTCGATGAAACTCAACTATATTGTAGGGCTTGAAAAACTAAACGACACATATTTTTTTTATCGGCTCAAAAAAAGTTGTAGGGGATGAAACAAGCCTTCAAAGTTAGCAGTGCCAAGGGATGATAATGCAGTTTTACCCAGAAGGAGTGCACCGATTCCGATGAAACCAAATCTAAACTCTTTCTGATGAAAAACTATGAAAAGACCGCGCCGAGTTTTAGAAATAGTATATTGTGTAACAAGGGTCGAAAGTTGGCGCGACCAATTCGATTGGTGGCCAATTCGACCCTCGTTGCACATCATACTTTTCGTAACGAGTGCATGAATCTGCGACACTTGCAATAGCAGTTGCGCGAGACGAACATTGAAAAGGGAGGTTATGTCTCTAGGGACGAAAACGTCGAAAGTGAACGACATGCGAACTGCGCATGCGCGAGTCTGTCATTTCACCACGGGTTCACATCTGTCATGCTATGAGCGACTTTCGGCTCGCAAGACTGCCATGGAAAGTGCCGCGATTCATGCACGAGTGACGAAAAAACTTTTGTTATGAGGGTGAACCAACCCCAAATATTTCTTTTTTCAACCTTTGATTTCCATCCTACTCTATGTATAAGACTCCATTCTTAACATTAATTTACTCGTTCCGATAGTTCGTGACGCGTCTTGACTTTTTTAATATGTGAAATTGAATACCTTAACTATAACATGTTATAAAATGCAAGCACCACAGTGAATATCGCCTTCCTGACATAACTACGTCAATGTTGAATCACTACAGAAAATATTTTTCGTATTTTGATCATACGGCGATGATGTTAGTAAACCCTGTGCCTTGGATATGAAAGATGATTTCATTTCCAAGACAACTACGTTCCATCAACACAATATACACCATTGTATCGAAATCGTTTCGGTGTGACGTTGTCGTCTATGGGATCCGATATATAAGCTTGCACACGCCTCGCAGTATCGAATACGATAAGCCTGCTGAGCTCGCGATGCGTGACGCGACGGATTTCGTTGCTTTTCCGAATAAGGTCCTAAATCGAAATCCTGGCAAACTTCGCTGAGGCACGCTTTCCATTCGTTCTAGTCTCGTCTGCCTTACAGGAACACTCGGTCTTTTTGGGCTTTCGCAGCATAGCGAACCAAGCGCGCCAGAGCGAGGAAAAGCTATACACTACACAGAGCAGCAGCCAGCACGCGCGCTTCAACACCAAGCCAAGCTCATCCCACAATGTTTGCACGTTTTACGATGTTTGTCCTCGCGCACCCGACGGACCGACCACACGCTGCCACTCCCTTTCTCAGCACGGAGCCCTTATTGTTATTTATAAGAGGGACGTGATGCTTTGAGACCGCAGCACATAGCAGTCACATAGTAAACGTTAATATAGGTATACCGTGTTGCAAAAAATTGTAAGTCTCGCGGTCGATAGGAGATTCAATTAAAAAAGGCCAATGTTGGAATTAATGACAAATTGGATCCATGACCGCCGTATTTCATCCTTTTGTAAGCTCAAGGGATGAATAAGAGTATTTGGCACTCTATTACATCCCGTGCAGAAATTAGTTCGGGCAGCCGCGATTAAATAAGGGGTCTTTTTAGGTATAAACGTGGCATCCACACACTGAGAGAAAATTATGGTATTGGTAACTATAAAGTGACAACTATTTACTTATGGTTGGTACAACAATTTTTTTTATCGTTGACACAACTATCAAATAGTTACCATAACTAGCAAATAGTTATCATAACTATTTTCGTAGTTATCGTAACTATAAAAATAGTTGCATGTAATAAAAATGATAGTTGTCACTTTATAGTTGACTGTGCTATTATGATTTCTCTGAGTGCAATAGGGAATCTACTTTAGAACCCTACTAGGCTCAACACAGGCGGCCACGACAAACTTCGGGGCCTAATCAGGCTTAAATATGGAACCCTCACTAGGGTCGCCCATATTGAGCCTCTAAAGGCCCCGTACTTCAAGCGTGACTAGCCTAGTAGGGCCCCTAATAGAACTGGGGCAAACTAGAAAGGGCCAAGTTGGAGCCCCAACTATATTTCTGCACGGGATCAATTGGCAACTAAAAACTGACTTTTTATAGACTGGAAATTATGGAATTCTACTATAGCTTATCGAATGGTGGTTTGGGACCGCAGCATGTAGAAGTCATTTAGTAAATGGTAATATAGGCATACTCAATGCTAAAAGATTTTTTCCTGATAGTCTGTTGATTTCTATGTGGTAGTAATAAGGTCTCATTGGAAATTCTCCGCTAGTTATAAATTTGGAAAAATTTGTACGAAAATTTCAATAAATTATGATGCAAGAAAAAACAAGTGGAAAAAAATACCATACTTTTTTTATATCTTCATGAAAAATTCTTATTTACAATAATATTAATAGAAAATTCACTTTGAAACAGAGTTCAATGAATAAATTTATAAAATCAAACAAATTTAACAATTGTGATTAAAGAACTGCAGGTTTTTTATTGAAATATCTATAGATTGTATAAAGACTAATTTTATCTTGCGCTTGTTTTCTTCGCCATGAATCAAGTTGTAAAACGCCACGTGGAAAAAGCAGAAGCGTTAAGTTTTAGATTTGTCACGTATTTTGAAAGTTGGAGCGCCAAAAAAATATATATATATTTTTTGCATACAGGATGTTCACTTATTTTCTGTCATTTTTCAAAGCATTCTTATCAGCACAATAATCAAGGTATCGTAACAGAAAAAGAAATTTAAAAAACGGTCAACCTAACAAAAGATTTATTCTTAAAATATTAATTAACGGTTAAGAAACAAAAATCTTTTACTATATTGTAAAACACTACCTGGTCGGAAATTTTCTGCTAATTGCAGTACTGTCAATTTTTTAATCGGTAAGTTAAAAGTTTAAAGTGTAAAGCATAAAAAATAAATTTTTTGAGAAACCCCACATTTTCCCAGAGAATTATTTAGTTATCAGCAGTGATTTTGCACCGCGAAACCAATTTGGTTGAGTGGTATAATGTGAAATGAAGTTCTACGGACATTAAAAAAATTCACCTAAACATATTTACGCTTGACCCGTTTAATTATTTTCTTAAAGTAATAAATGTCATATATGCAATTGCATCACTATTTAATTTTCATGTATTTGGAGAAGCTTGGGGCCCTTCAAAGACTCTAAATTTAGACCAAATGCTTCAATATTACATGTATGCCAAAATGGTCCGCTAGATGACCGGAAGTCTATTTTCGATTTCAATTAGGTTTAACAAGTATAGTCATCTATGCCCCTAAGGCGAATGAGCTTCATATAGGAACCTCGGGAGGCTGCTTACGCAGTAAATGCCTGAAACGAGTTATATTGGCCCTTCATTGGTCTCTATAACATGTCTATAAAGTTATACCATTTCGGCAATATTGAACGTATACCAAAAGGGCAATAAGGCGACCAAAAGACCGCCTTTTAGTACCAATTAGTTCCATAGTGATTTCCCGAGGGTCCAAAATGACCTAGTTTCTGACCTTGAAGGGTCAGAAGCAGTGTGGAAGTCATAATTACTTTTTCTACTTCCGCTCACCAGGAATACCAACCGACATTTCATTAAGAGACTACATATGATTCTGTTACATCTCAATATTATTTTCATCTGCTAAAGTTGAGCAACATCATAAACTGCTAAGTAAATGAAAATTAAGAAAGTAGATATAACAAAAAAAAATTACTTACAGCTGTCTGCATTTTTTTCCTCATATGTTTAACAAATGGAACGATCGATTTTTCTGTGAGTATGAAAGCCAGTAAGATCAACCGGATCATCCGTAAAGAAAAGTAAGTCTTTTTCAACTTTGAACATCATCCAGAACAAACTCTCCATTTTTTTGCAGCATTATTCTACATCTGTTAGGCAAAGGGATGTAAAAAAAATCAAATTTTATGCGTTAAATCTCCCAATAGCGACTAAGTAGTGAAAAAAAATCGTCTTTAATAGTAACATTTTATTTGAAACTTAATATTTGGTATAAGAATAGAATATTATGAAGATAACTTGAGAAAAAAGGCGATTTGATGTGAAATTTCCCATTGAAATAAACTTTTTATTCTTTAACAATTAAAAAATTGAAGATATGAAACAAGTACTGCCAATCTGATAACATGCTTAAAACAGTTTTAGTATTTTCAAACAAATCAAAATATTGTGAGGATGAAACGATAATTTTAATAAGAATGTATCAATCGACTGGTGAACAAATACAACCAAGTTAAGATAATTTCTTTATGTCTGCACCCTTAATACTGGACATTGGGTTATGCTCTTTAGATACTTTTCCTCTTAATTTTCATCTTTTCTGAGACCCAATCTTTTCAGCTTATACGAAAATACGAGATACAAAAAAGCACAACGTGCAGTATATGAAACAGAGTTAGCAATTGTCGAGAGGCTCTCAAATACAAAACCCATAGTTGTGAAATCGTGAAGGAGAACAAGCCGTCGCCCGGAAGTTGAGTAAGAGCAGACAGCTAGTTAAAACAGAATTAAGGAAGGGTATTAATATTAAAATAAGATCTACGCAGCGTGATGGAGAGAGAGAAAGAGAGAGTCGAAGAGAAGAAACGAGTTTAGCGTGTTTCGCATATTATGTACAATTTAAAAGTGGCATATATATAAGTGTATTTAATAACTACAGCAACATATCTACAGCCATAGTAGGCGATGGAAAAGCTAATAACTTCCTTACTGAGAGTGTATACACAGACAGAGAAAGAGCCCAGGAATCAGAAAGATAGAGAGAGAAAGAGAGATAGCGAAGCTGAGAGAGATTCGCATTCGCGTGACCGAACCGCACGATGGCAGTCTTGCCGTCTTCACCTACCTCGGTTATGCTCGTCGAGCATGCAAGAACTTCCAAATCCCACAGACACAAAGTGAATATTATAAATGTCGCTCGCGTACCAACTGGCACTGAACTTGCCTTAAGCGAATTAAAGCAGGGGCGAGGTGAGCTCTATACCAAAGTGGAAAGCCAGCGTCGCTAGGTTAGTTCCCATAGTCGCATCTTTCTCCGCCTCGCTCTTGAGCTCGCTTGCACTCCCGCCCTTTCTTGTTCTATCTGTGTAGCCCTAACTGTATCTCTGTCGCCGCTGGGCTTGACGACGCCAACAGACACTACTACTCGACGACCTCCAAGCTATTCTCTCCATATCCTAATACGTGGGGTACAGCAACTATACCATACTCTTCTCGAGATGAGCTATGCTGCCAGCTCCTGTAATATAATATCAACTACATTCTCGTGATACTTCGCTCTGGCGTCACAAGTTTATATATAATACACACCATTCACGTATAAGCCCGGATCCAATCATAACCCCAATGGCAAACAAAATCTCACATCCATACAGATTGCAGTGCTTGCAAGGCCCTCGAAATTATTTCGAGAATTCCTATCACGTATCGCGGAGAATATAGCATATGAATGCCCTATACTTCACCCCTTAACTTAATTTTTTAATTAAACTGCCGATCGATGGCACACTATTAATGCGACCTGGATTTCGGGGTCTTGTGATCAACGCACGAGGAATACTCGTATGTTGACTCTTACTGTCATCGACATATGGGCGTATCTCATAAACCTTCGACTTTCACGGCCTCAAATAATAAAAATCTAGTTATAGGAGCACAGAATCGCGAATTTTTTATACTCATCTTAAAACCTTTAGAAAGCAATATTCGTTCATGGACAAAGCATCATATACAGGGTGCTTGCATAAAAAATCATATTATCATTTTAACTAAAAATCATTTATTTAGTGCTAATTCATTGTAGGAATTATGTGTTATTGTGTTTTACAAGTGTTTAACTTACTTTCAATTTAACTTTTTTTTTTAAATGACCCATTGGAAGGCATAGTTTTATCCCTTCCAATAGGTCATTTTTCTAATTCAATTTTACCCAATTCGTATGCAGAAAATGAAAAGTATTACTGGTAATGACTCTACTAACTCAAAATATAATTTAGATAATGTAGAAACGATAATAGTTTGAATTTATTATGCGAATTTATAAAACTGACATTCTCGAACCTGACAATTGAATACATTTTGACCCAGAAGAAAATTGTTTCTCGTCTTAAGGTTGGGCACATCTGCGCTCATCTAATTCGTGATAAGAATAACGTACTCAGATGGAATTTAATTATCTTACTTGACTAGTTTGGCCGGATAACGATGCGAAAAACCTGACATTTATTCTTCACGCAGCAATATGAGTCCATGTCGCAGAACTTTGCGAGCAAAATAATTGACTCTCCGACATAAATTTCACTTTATCCAATCCATGATGATCCTACCTTCATGTGCATCCAATTCATTTGGCTCAATTAGCTTGTGCTGATATTCCTGCACCATATAACGGTGGATGTCAGGTTCACCATCGAAACAGAGTGACAGACGTTCACAGGATAACCGCTTAATTTTCTGACATGTTTGGCGATTACAATTAGGTGCATTATGTTCATTGCACCTTACCAGAATTTCATGATTTTTTCTTATGTTTCTGAAGGTGCATATCAATGCTTCACCTGTACGAAGTGACGCGAAAATCAGAGTTACAAGCGAAAACGTTGTTAATTTCCGCATTTGAACTAGGGTAAAACAGTCTATTGGTGCATTATAAAATTTAATTCTTTTTTTTCATATAGATTATGCTTCGTACATCTTAGTAAAACTTTGATACTCGCGTAATTCATTCTGTGTAAATTACTATCGCATTCCGCAGTCGAGTTACACGAAAGTCAAAGGTTTGTGAGATATGCCCATATACTTATGTTACTGTTATTATTATGTGCTTTTAATTTCATGTGCATGGCGAATTAAATTATATTTAAGACATATTTTTATAATATTTCATACTTGAAACATAGATTAGGTTGAAAAAAATGTTTCTAGGAGATACCATTCAATTTTATCTAAAATTTCCATAGAAAAAGTGGAAAGTCATAAGAAATGGGTTTCTTGTGGTTTTTACTAGATAAGTTTTCAGTTATCGACAAAAAATGGCATTTTCGTAATCAGCAAAGAACTTCTGATCAGATAAGCTTTTTAAATTGATTTACTAAAAGTCGCCATTGTTTTTTGCCTTCGGGCCCGCCGAAGTCTCGATATCACGAAAATCCGGAATGTTAAAGTTGCCACAACTTTTTTTTTAGCCTCGCCGATGTTTTATTTTCTTTTTCCGATTTTATGTTCAGGGAGCAGCACACCGAAATTAACAGATTGGTACCAATATCTCTGTAATTTTTAACCCTATGAGAAGGTTTTGATGAACAGCGGAAAAATGGAAAGAAGTATGCAAAAATGTTCAATCTTCGCTGATTCAACTTCAAAAATCTATAACAAGTTAAAATCTCAACTCATCCTAATTTGACATATGGTTTGAAGCTCGATTAATTACGACGAAAATAAACGTAATCCGAAGTCAGTACAACATTATTTTTCATAGTCTTGTTTGTGAAAACCTACATTTTTTCTGGGTTTTTCGTACCTCTTTTCTTTTTGTTAGCAACTATATTGATGTATTTTGATTCGCTGGATACAAATTTGCCGTCGTGAAATCACAATTTTTCGTAAAATAATCCAAACAGTTTTATACTCCCAATTTTTGTATATTCCATTATGATCAATTAAGATTTTCATAAAAATTCTTCCATATTCCTCATAAGTGGATAATTTTCAGTATTAAATTTCAATGCAGTATAGTATGTTTCAATTAATTTGATGTTTGTGGTATCATGTGAAAAACTTTTCAGAAGGTCATTTAACCCACCATGATTTTTCTTCAACGCAAGGACGATCAATTTCTTGACTCCCTCTTTAATTTTAATCATAATTTATGCCATCACACTGATCCTTAACTATCATAACGGTAACTTTATCCATCTTCTTCAATTCACCACAGATTTCTAAAAAAAAAGTCATAAAAAATTCATTTTCTCTAGCCATTCTCAAACGAAGACCGATGAAGTTCAGAGAAGTGGCAGAATTTCCATTGAGCTTCTCCCAAGCGGAAACTCGCCCATTTCCATTCGCCCTAGAATATCCGAAAGGCCTGATTCTGAATATTGAGAAAAAAATCTCTTTCTCACCCATTTTTTCAATGGTACCTTTTACCCATTCTAGGTCATCAGAAGACAGTTGTTGAAGTCGAAGTTGAAACAAAAAGTTGCTCGGTCGAATCGCAGACGCGCCTATCGTCGTTAACTCTAAAATTGTGGCTCAGAGTGCCGGCAGCTCCGAAAATAACGACGAAAATTTTTTAACTAAGTTTAAAGTTAAAGCTCTATAGCTAAAGGAAAGGGGGCCGGGAAATCTTGAGGCGGCTGTATAGGAATGGCTGAGGGAATGCAAGGGAAGCGAGAAAAGGGTGGCCGTCGGTACAAGGGCGAAAGATACGAGGATAAAGGTAAAAGGAGAGAGAAAACGGAGATAAAGAGACAGAGAGCGAGAGTTGGGCGCTACCGCGTGCTTGGTTGTCTGCGGACTTGGAAATTGCAAGCACGAGCCCTCTACTACCGTTGCTGCTGGTGCCTCACCGCGAAACGTGTCATCAACACGCCACAGCCAACGATATCCAATTAATTTGCCCTCGTGTTATAATTTAAAGCCGTGTAGCGGTATACTAGCGGTATATACACTGTTTAGTGTATAGTAGTGGTGCGTGGACGCGGCGTGCCATGCATTATCATCTACCGAGCTGCTATATAGCGGACAACCGATGGTGCACGCATACACCTCATCGTTCTCTCTTACCGCTCACAATTATTACCGGTGAACCTTACTTTACATTTTACAACCCCTTTACGCTCAGGCATGCAACAGAAAATGTACTTATGTACAGTAGAGACTCACATAATGTGACTTATAACATTCACTTTCATCCTTTGACCACTAGAGAAGCATATTTGCTGTAATGTAGGAATTTTCCTTTTTCAAAAAATATCATCTAATCTTTCGTCAAATATACACTGAGAAAAATATATAGTAGAATGGTAGAGCCGACTATACTGATATAATTCCCAGGAGGCCCGATCATATTGATTTTTACAGGATAATATGTATTTGTTTTATTGAGTTATAATTATGTTTGCAGCTATTATTTTTGTCAGTGTCATTACTATAAAATATAATTGGCGCTCCTGGGAATTATATTGTATGGTAATAGTAAACTATATTATATGGTAAAAGTATAGTATTGTTGCTTTAACCATGTATTTTTCTCTCAGTGTACTAGATAAATTGGACTAACAAGGTAAGTTCATTAGGAATGCATTGTACGTTTAATTTGGTGAAAAAAATACATTTATACGAAAATGCATAATACACAGTCGCATATAATTTAATATATAATGTTAACCAATAACATGAGTCATCATCTGGTGCATATATAATAGCGTATGTCAACATTTTTTAAAAAGTGCTATAATGTGCTAATATTTTGATGACAAGTAGGACATTGCTTTCGTTGGACACTGGATAGTTTTTTTTAAGTTATTTTTCCAACGAATATTATTTATAGGTAAATAAAAAAACAATGTAACTCATACACAAATGTGTAAACTGTCAAAAAATTGAAGTATTTCACCTGATAAATAAATGATTATTTACAGAAAATAAAATCATTTAATACATATTTTTATTAACAGATATAAATATTTATTTCAATAAAATTTTTAAAAAATCAGTATTGCTACTTATTTGCATTAATTACATATTTTCGATATATTTAATAATATGTATATAAATTACAAATGTTCTCGGTAATTAAACCAGCATAGAGAGATCATTTCAAATGCGAGTTTTTATATTTTAAGCACTTCAGAGCACGGCGATTGGCTCGTTATACGAGAGCAACCAATTACTCATGAGTAGCAAGGACGGAGTGGGGGGAGAAGCAAATTAAAAATACGGAAAGTTGCATGATCGAAGCCCACCAAGATTATTCAGTTTATACCGTCAGGCAGGTTAAAAGATCAAATTGAAACTCTTGAGGATCCCGCAGAAGTGTCCGAGGACGTCCGAGCAGTGGCAGTTCCGAGCTGAAGGGTCGCCGGCGAGCAGTTTCCTTGCGGATAAGCGTTGGCAAGGAGCTGCTGAAAAGTTGGAGCAAAGGGGCGAGAGGGAAGAAGGCGGGTCGGTAGTATAGGGGGAAGGGAGAGAGAGGGGGCTCGTAATTTCAGGCGCAAAGAAAAATAGGAAAAGAAATCGGTCTTAAACTTTATAATACTCGATGGAGCTCGAGGGGTGGCAAGGGATGAGACGGGGTGCAAAAGTTTCGACTCCCTGAGGCCAGTGCGACGTCAGGCAGCAGCACTACCAGCAGTTATCATGGCTTGAACGCGGTCCCGCTTGGCAGTCCAAGCTTCGGGTTTACTCAGCTCACTCCGCTCTCTCAGTATGATGAACGTTATACGGACTGGCACGACGCACATACACTAAAAACCCTCTGAACGGATGCTAAAAGCTGTCTTTTTACTTTCTCATCACATACGGAGTATGGATAAAGAGAAAGTATTGCAATCCAAAAAAAATTCGACTTCCAGATTTTGATGGAAATAGATGTTTTGAGTGTCCTAGATTCCAAAAAACACATTACCTCATTTCTGTCCGTCCGTCTGTCTGTCTGTCTGTCTGGCGTCTGTATGTGCCGTCCGGAAACACAATAACTTTTGAAAACATCTATGGACTGAAATGAAATTTTTTGTGTGTCTTCTGCATTCAAATCCTGGTTTTGGTATTGAAATCCAATCCAAAATCTCCACTGCTTCTGATACTTTACCTTAAATACAAAATAAAAAAAAATAAAAATTTTATTTATTTTTGTACCGCAAGTTAATATAAAAGATATTATGCTTCAATGTGATACATACAAATAGTATTACCAGCAAATAAAAAATGAACAACAAGAGATTTAGTATATAGAAGATTTTGTTTTTTCAATCACCCACATAAGACATCTTAAACTGTTGTAAAAAATGTATTGCTTGAAATATGTTACTTTCTTGTGTTATTGTGTTACACATTCACTAAAAAAAAGAACTGCAATGATCTTGAGCAGTTTTCAATGATAACATACTATGAATATTTACACCATATGTTAGATTAAAATTTAAAAAAAGAATGTAAAAATACAAGAGAAACACATTTGAGGTTATCATCACTCTTGATGTTAGACTATAAACACTCATGCACTCATCACATCATAGTTTTTTTAATTTATTTTATCACTCGTATAGCATTTTATACCAATTCCAAATGCTGCTCATACACACCATAATATGCGAAACGTTGGAAATATCAAATAAAATGTAATTCCGACTGTCAAACTATCGCAATGCCGACGATAATAACATCAAAGGGAAAGAGAGATGTGAAGGCGCGCGCCGGCGCGCGATGTCACGCTCGCTTTCTCGCGCGCGCGAATTTCGAATTTACAAACGCGTTCTTGACAAATTATAGCTAAAAATGGAGATTACAATTAATGTGCGAAATTCACACATTATTAATCACTATAACCCAGTAAATTCACGATAAAAATTTTACACCAGTAACAAATTTTTACTTTTTCATCACATGCAAAGTATGTAAAATAATATTTAAAAAATAGGTCTAATTTTTTTTTTTTTTTCAAAAATAGACCTAAATTTAAAAAAAGACCTAATTTTTTTTTAAATAAGCCTAAATAAGCTAATTTTTTCAAAAATAGACCCCAGAATTTTTGTGGTCAGTACTTGGATGGGTGACCGCTTCTAACCCGAATAAGTCCCTCGATTCTTGACACGGCGGCGAAGGCGGCTGCGCGATCTTTTTATAATATAGAGAGATATTTATTCATATATAACTACAAAAACGAATATTACGAACTAACTTCACAAACTAATTTCACAAACTAATTTCACAAACTAATTTCACAAACTAATTTCACAAACTAACTTCACAAACTAACTTCACGACAGTAACGTGACGCCAGTAACAATCGTGATGAGAAAGTCACGTTTTGCGATCACGCCAGTAGCAAGTTTTTTTACCTTCACATCTCCTCGTTATATCTCCAGGAATTAAAGTTTCGTAAAGCCGGACGAGTCGGCCAACGAGATACTTAAAGCATGTAGTAATGACACATAACCATGTCAACATTTTTAACGATGAATGTTCCACACAGCACCGATATATTTCTGAAATATCAATGAAATATTCTTTTGAAATCTGGAAATATTACCAGAATGTAAAAAAAAAAATTAATTGCCTGCATTTTTTTCCTTAGTCGATTAATCTGGTTTACCTAGGAATCGGCGGACCCAACTGGCTTTCACATTAAAAGAAAGATCGTTGTTTCAAAGTACCTCGGAATTTTCATTTCAACAAAATTACACCAAACGGAAACTTTAAGTTTACAAAAAAAATGTTTAGCAATATTCGTGTAATGTTGTGCCAACATTTAAATTATAATGAAACATTGAAAACATACCTACAATATTTGATATTAATTAACCAAAAAACTCTGAAAAACTTGTTAAAACGAATCAATGACATAACGACTAGAAATAAGCTATTCATGGCAAAAAACTTAAAAACGATTAGCAAAATCTTCGCGTCTTTCAGCCAAGTAGTGAATGAGATGCAACTGCGAGCTTACTAAGAGTGCCAAGAGAGCTGAGAATGCGGAACGAAGCCGAGAGAAATTAGCATAAAGAGGCAGAAGGTCGCGTCAAGAGTTAGTAACTAATGATACTTGAGTTAGGGGCAATAAATTCATTAGATGTCGAGGGGTAGTTAGGGTTGGGGTAATGGTGTTACCGTGTTATCGCGTTACCTGTAGCCTCGCATATTCTATGCACCCAGGCGTCTCTTGTTCCGGTCTTTATATATAATATATATAGAATATAGAATATAAGGCTGAAGAGGGCCACGAATGAAGCGAGAGGGAGATAGAAATTTGTGTGGCAAAGGAGAAGGAGAAACGCGATTCGTTTTGGCGTGGTGTGTGCTTATTCAGTATTGTGAAAAGCCTTCACGATAGAGAGTGTTGAATATACTGAAAGGGAAGGGTGAAAGCCCAGAGAGAGAAAGAGTGGAAAAGAGAGGGTGAGCTGAGCAGAACGGTCCCCCTTCAAAACCCTATTGCAGTAGTCCTTCGGTTATCTAGAATCTCGTGAATGCACGCGCTTCGAAGGCCAAATTAAATTCATTCCATTTATGTATTCGTGAGTAAGCGCAACGAGTCGGTCGACCACCGCCACGCGGTTCAACGAATGAAAACTCTCTGGGTTATATGGAAGTTATATATCGCTGCGGCAACGTGAACTCATCACGGAAACTCTGTAAAACGATGGCTCTCACCACCCTCGAGGCGCAACCGAGAGGTTAAAACGCTCCCCCTTCCTGTGCTCGCTCATTTGTAAGCGAAGGACGATCGCGACAGAAGTGCTTCAGAGCTATTGGAAGAAGATGACACGAGTTGAGAAGTAGAAGAATAAGAAGAAGCACAAGTGCTGTGGCGGTAAAGGAGGCAGCCTAGGGTTGGCATTCGGATGCCGGGGCTCTCTCCCTTTCCTCACTCTACTTTCGTTGTAATGAAAGTTGCGAGGAGTTGGATCACCGAGAGGTGAACACTGGCCCCCTTTCCACTCCCAGACCTACACATTTTCGTTTCTACAAACGTACTTTCGCAGAAAACGATCGAGATAAGTGAGAAGTTAAAGATCCGGTTGTTGCAACTCTACGCCAAGCGAATGGAAGACAATGTGAATGAAAAAGAAGATTGCGGAGGGCGTTGGCACTCGTGAAATCCTCTTATTTGAATTTGAACGGCAGAGACGACTGATGGAAACGGGGGATCAAGGAAAAAGCCTTTGAACTCGCGAAAAATCGCGGTACTAAATTAGAATGTGGGTATATATACAACGAACATATTGAACTTCAAAAGCAGTCTGCATTCAGAAAAATGATCGATCGACACCAGTACGCAGATATCTTTTCCGGAGGTAACGTAAATAATTTGACAATGACTACAGTAATATCTGACTAAATAAGTAATAGCACGAATAAATATTTATATACCACAAGCGATATTCTAATTGCAAATAGATGCAATTTCCTCCGCTTATGAGATAAGCGGAGGAAAGTGGAAGAAATGCCTTATGAAATAAGCGGAGGAAATATTTTATCGACTAAGATCTAGTTAATGACTGAGTTTACCCTCGTAGAAAAAAAATCTAAAGAATCTTAGTGACAGTATCGGAAGGATTTTTTATAATAGTCTCGAACGGAATCTTGTAAAAGTCTCGAAAGGAGTATCGGTATTAGTCTCGAATGAAGTGTTGGTATTAGTCTTGTAAGGAATCTTGGTAATAGTCTCCGAATGCACGGAGAGAATTTTCTGTGTCGTGACAACATTAAACGGTGACAACAAAAATCGTTTTGTTAGGCTAACAAAAAAATTGGTCAGCCCAGCAAAAAGTTTTGTCAGCCGAACAAAATATTTGTCAGCATAGCAAAACTGATTTACCAGCCGAACAAAAGATTTGCCAGCCTAACGTAACGATTTTTGTTGTCCTCGTTTTATGTTGTCATATCACATAAATTTCTCTCCCTCGGAGTGTTGATAATCATTTTGGAAGGAGCTTTGTTAGAAATCTCGGACGAAGTCTCTTAAACCGCGGGAAGAGTCTGTCGGCGTCTCGAAAAGAATCTTCAGATATTGGAAAGAGTTTATTAGACATTCGGAAAGCGTAACGCGAATACCTAGTCTTTTTTCTCAGAACATCATCAAAATTTTCAAATCTCGGTGACAGTTATGGTAATAATGTCAATTCCGTTTCAGTGTATTTTTTCTGAAACTTCTATTCAGTATGTTGAAATTAGTTTTGCTGTACAAAATGAAGCGAAATATCAGCACTCGATGCGTTCTGCAAAATTTTTTTTCGATTCTGTTGTTTTTTGATCTGGCAATTTTTTGTGTTCCTGTAATGATTCTCTCTCGTTTGCTTCTCATATTGGTTTTCCGGTTTTGACTTCATCAAGATTTTTTAATCATTTCCGTGGTCGGAAGTTCTTTACAGTTCCTACAGATTCTATAATTGCCATCTTGTTGGATGTCAGTCCAGTATCTTCCTCATTTCTTCTCTATCTTCAATGTCTTGCTTTGTCTTTTCTGTGGTTGATCTACTCGTCGCCGTCTTTTCTTTCCAGCGTCTTTCCTGTTTTTCTCTGTCTCCTTCTTAGTTCTTCCCATTTCCTCTTATTGAGAAACTTTCGGGCCGCTTTACATTCCTGCAGATACAATCTCAGACTATTTGCCCTGAGCCTTCCTCTTACTTTCACTCTGCATTTATCCGCTTCCTGCTGTCCATCTTTGATGTCTACTTCGTCCTCACTCATTTGCCGTATCGTGGTACCATAATTTGTCGTTGATGTCTCGTTAAAAAATCGCTAATCCGGTATTTCTCAACGGATCTTAAGTCACGTTTGGTGCAACCATTTCATGGATCTAAATTAATTACGTGTCAGTTTAAGCTTTCATCTCTAGAGGCCCTTTTTCACGCAAGGAAGTAAAATCATTAATTCCATAACTATTTCCATAAGCAGCGACTCTGCTGTATTTATTTGAAGTTAAAACACACTCCCACCAAAACTCCATGAAACTGTACAGAAAAGGCTAAGGCGGAAAATGTAGCAGCTGTATGAGGAGGTTGTAAGATTCTCTAGGGAGGTCTGAAGCCAGGTCACGAGTATTTGGATTTGGAGCCCTTTGAACTAGTATATAATCGTGAGGAGTGCAAGGACAGAAGTATAAGTTCGATGACTCCAACGAAGAGAACGACGTCGAGAAGCTTGGCAGCTTGAACCAGCTTGAAAACCGTTCGTCGAGAGGAAAGAGAGATGGCCTCTTTCAGGTTGGGATGATAAAGCGAGTGATAAGGATCGTTTGATGTCGACGTCGTCGTCGACGTCGTCGTCATGCTCGACTGACGAAGCCCCCACCTCATGGTGTACTTTGGAGGAAAGAGTCAAACGTTAGAGAATCAAACATAGAATGAGATGGGAACAGAGCGAGAACTGGGTGCTTTAGCAGCTAGTGAGCCTTCCAAGAGAGGTGTGAAATTCTCTGGCGGAGAATCTCGGTCTACCACAGACTGATGTGTTCGTGCGAAGAGATCAGCCGAGTAGTAATTGCCGGGTGTGATAAGACCCGTGTAACCGCGTCGCTTCGAATAGCTTCATTGGCACTAACTCCAGAAACAGTATGCTGAGTTCCCTGATTGTTATCACTTCTTGAATGATCACAGTCGACAAAAAATCTTCGTTTTTTTGTTAAGTCTAGTTAGGGCGATAAGAATTTCTTTGTGAAGCACCTGTTAACCGTTTAGCAAACCTTTCCTAAATCAAACGTATTTCCGACTTCAAAACCTCTTGAAGCTTGAAACATTTATCAGTGGTCAGACTAGAGAATGGACCACAGAGCAAGGATATGCTCTAGGATATTAACACAGGTACATTCCTCAAACACAGAAGTGACCTGCACAGAATTCCGCTGTACATTTTATTGCTATTGTTTCGTGAATGATCACAGTGGACAAAGAATTTTTATCCCTTTTGTATCTGATCAAGCAGATAAGAATTCGATGATCATACACCTGTTATTAGCTTAACAAATCTAGCTCAAAATCAAATGTATTTCTTACGACAAACGCTTTTGTAGCTTGAAACATTAATCAGTGGTCAGACTAGAGAATGGAACAAAGAGCAATTTAGGCTATACGATATTAACTCAGGTTCATCCTTCAAACGTGACCTGTGGGTGAGTTTTGTTGCTGCAGGTACTGTTGCTGTTCATGTATAATCGCGAGGTGGATTAGAGGAAATGGCAACATACTTGATTCATATCATTTTATGAACGATCACACCATACAGAAATCCTCTGTATCTTTTGCCTGATCAAGAAGTTACGAATTTGTTGATCAAGCTGATAAGAATTTGTTGATTGATCTCTTGTGAACAATTTGGCCCTTTCTTAACGTAAACGTATTTCTTACTTTACAGGTTTCTACAGCTTTGCTTTTTCCTGAAATATTCATCAGCGGTCAGACAAGAAAGTGGAACAGAGAACGAGATAGGCTACACGGCATTAACTCAGGTACATCCCTCAAACGTGACTAGTAGGTAGCTTATGCTGCCGCCAGTGCTGTTGCTGCTGGCGTATAATCGCGGAGTGGGTCAGAGGAGAGACGAAGAGATACCGCGGCGAACCCGTTTAAATATTTGGTAGACCACGGCGGAGAATAGTCCAAGCATTCCCGAGCTAGCTTGCCAGGTCTTCGTGCATGCCTCAATGCCGTCTCCGACCCTCAGTACCACCCGGGAGATAGAAATTAATGAGAAAAAAAACTGGTAGAATTGAGAGGATGGAAGTGAAAAGTGAGATCGTGAAAAGCTGAAAAGTTAAAACAGAATTCCAAGGTCTGACTTTCTCTAACATGTGCGCGCGAACAGACTGTACTGTATATGAAGTTCACATGCGACGAGATGGAAGAAAATCACGTGGAACAAAGATTTCTCATGGTTAACTCTATATATACACTTTACGGAATATTATACTATAGCCGGAGCGACCCCGAGCGCTATGAATAATTTTCAGACGGGAAAACAATTTAGGAGAGTCTCGTACTCGAGAGCCCCGTGACTCCCTGCTATCCTGCCTCGTGCTTTGGGATACTTCAGGACGATGCGGTTCTCAACCGGTTACGTCGTTTCTCAGGTATTCTGTAAAGCTCTTAGTAACGTTCGATGGAGTATAAATACACACTGCATCTTCCACTGGCTGCTTTGCGGTAGCTATACGTCATTGGCATTCCCAGAGGCCATAGAGAGTGTCAAGAGTAATGAAACTCTAGACCCAACGTCTCTTCTCCAAGCTAATACTTTCTCGGCTATGTATTGTACTATGATCTATGAATACAGACAAGAGCTTGTTCGTTTGTCGAATTTGCGGAGAGTAGGTAAATAGTGGATACCTTCTTGCCTACAAACGGAGGGACTCTCCACTGGGACCTCCGTGCGAATAATACCAGCGATATCCTCAGAGAGTTCATGTTACTCGCTCGTATCGAGATACCAACGAGTTCTACCAGCAGACTCGGAGCTTATTACTTCCTATATTATTTTTAGAACATCAAATCCACCCCAAGGAGTGCATGGAATATGGTACACAGGTACCGAGCACCCTGTCGCTGGGTTACCAATTTGATACACGATACTTTTGGGATGGAATATATCGTAATTTTAAATTTCGGTCGATTTAGAGATATTTTATTGAGTTAAATTTTAAGGCATAGTTATGTTGAATATTGGAGGGTTTTATTTTTACTAATCGGATTTGGTGGTAGATGGCAGAAATATATTGATTGGTTAATGTTGTTAATAATATATAATAGCCTGCAATAGTCTCTTAGGTGTCGAAAAATATTCCAGGACACGAATGGAAGATAAAACTCTTAAGATAATGGGCTTATTTTAATAATGAATTCAGTTCCTAAAAAACAGCGAATGAGAAAAAAGTCGCGCATTTTACATTGCATACTTTTGATTCCTCATAGCGGAAGCTTTGTTTTCGTGAAACATTTTTTTTTCGAGATTTTCATGTCAGAACACTCAGAGTGGTCTAGAATGTCGAGAAAAGTGGTTTAGAAAAAATGTCTGTGTGTGTGTGTGTGCGTATGTGCACAATTCTTTGTTAGCACGATAGCCGTCGCAATTTTTAAGATATCGGGCTCAAATTTGAACCAAGAGTAAACTGTCGTTAAACAAGGTATGGGATTGAATTTGGAGTTAATCCATCAAGGTGTTCTAAATTTATGGCATTTTGAATTTTTTGGAAAATGTCAGCTCGGGCTCTAACTCCCGCAATTTTTATGATATCCGGCTCAAACTTGGACTAGAAGTGGACTGTTACCAAATCGTGTTTAGGATTAAATTTGGTGTCAATACGTTAAGGGGTTCAAAATTTATGGCATTTTAAAAAATTTTGACATTTTTTGTTCGTGCTCCAACTTTCGCAATTTTTAAGATATCGGGCTCAAATTTGGTTCACAAGTAGAGTGTGGGTAAATTAAGCATCAGTTTGAATCTGGCGAGAATTTGTCAAGGGGTTCAAAACTAATGCAATTAAAATTTTTTTTAAACAAGGCTCCAAAGTAGAACTTTGAAAATTGCTTCCTCATTGTTGTTGGATTTTTACAAAGCTTCCTGTATGAGGAAGCCAAAATAGATTAACATACTTCCTCATAGAGGTAGATTTGTAAAAATCCAACAATAATGAGGAAGCAATTTGCAAAGTTCTATTTTTTTTTCTTTGAGATATCGAATTTTGGCCTTCACTATCGTTCTCAAGTCGCATATTCTATTGTAGAATGTACCGGTTACAAGAATATTTACCAATGATGGCAAACAAGAATACAAAGTAGAACATTGCACATTGCTTCCTCGTTATTTTTCGCTTTTTACAAAGCTACATTTATGAGGAAATATGTTAATAAATTTTGGCTTCCGCATAGTGGAAACTTTGTAAAAAGCTAAAAATAATGAGGAAGTAATATGCAAGGGTTTACTTTGCATCCTTTATTTTATAAGAAATAAAAAATTCTGTTACAACTTGATCCAAACTATCAATTTCTGTGAAATTCTGTACCATTTATTGTTTGATATTAGACGATGTATCAACAATTGCAAGAGTCGGAACATGAAAAAAAAGATTTTTTAAAATAATTCACAACGTCATAAGATTTGAAACCCTTCAAGAATTTGCACGAAATTCAATCCGATGCATTTTTTAATGGTCGTTCACTTACAAATCAAAATGAATATTGTTATAATAAAAATTGGTATCGCAAACAATAACGATAACCGGCTGATAACAACGAAAAGTGCACATACAATTTACAAACCATTTTTCCTACGCTTTAAGCCATTTTGAGTAGTCGGAAAGGACAATCTCGAAAATAATGCTCCCTTGTCACGTAACATTTTATTTAATAACTAAATCACATAGGTAAAAGGGTTTACTTTTGACTAATCAGTAAAATGTGCCTGGGGATATAGCCAAATACAAATGGAAGGATGTACAATCCACTATTAACACAGTTAATGAAAAATTTGAATGATTGTCGAGAGAGACCCTTAGACAGACCGAACAAATAAGAGTCGAAACTCATTCGTTGCATAACTATTGCACGCAAGCAAGGAAACTTCTGCGTTGCCCCGTTCAAATGCGCGGAAATATCGTATTCTATCTCCGTACAGCCGGTGGGGCCCCTGGGGTATACGTGCTCGCACCGTTCTACAGAATTCACGAAGCTTGAGATTATGTTGGTCGACTCGTTACACGATCTCGTCCAACAATCTATGCTACTACTGAGACCGAGTTTATAATACTATCCTCGCGAGTCGAGTTCGTACGCTGAATTTAGAATTCGAATTCTAATATACAGCGTTACGGAGTTTGCACACGAAGCGAAAATGTAATCGTTAAGGAAACGAATATATATATCTAAATAGAGTTGATAAAAAAAACGGTAGTAAAGTCGGGGCTTGCACATTGCTTCCTCATTTTCTACCTTTTTCAGAGCTGCACAAGAACGTATGTTGACTAAATTTGGCTTCCTCATAGAGAAAGCTTCGATAAAAGTTGCAAATAAAGAAGCAATGTGCAAGGCTTAACTTTGTATAGCCTTTTAAAAAATAACAAGCACAAAAAATTTGAGTTCTATAATATTGAAATACGTCAGTCGTTTTTCACCGAATTTGGTATAAAATATCCATGCATATTACTGCATATGTATCTGACGTTACTGCCTATGTGTCATCAGTCCAACATGTAAATTTCGAATTGGTACACAATTCGAAACTTTTTATCGACTTCTGCCAAAGTTGATATCTAGCATTGATGGATATCAATTTGTCCCTATAGAAAATTGGAGCTTAATTTTCCGAAGACTTAGAGCGTGAATGTTAATTTTTCTACAAATACAAAATCTTATAAAAGTCGAAACTCGTTATATATTGGGCTCCAATTAAAAATTATATATTCGATAGCAAAAAAATTGTGTCGGTTAGAGCGAACACAGACTTTTTTCGAAAAATACAAAAACTAATAACATCTGAATGAGTATTTCAGTTTTTGTATAAATTCCTATAAAAAGCTCTTGAGATATTGCGGTTTGCATTTTGTAAGCCTACCACAGCACCAGAGTTGTAAATCCCCATTAATTCATGAGATATAGTTTACAGTACAATTTGTTTTGTAATTATGATTTCATAATAACAATATGTAGAGATTATAAAATAGAGTGTAAACATTTGAATAGCTGAAACAAATACTAATTTTCGTTTCAATATTGCAAGAAATAGTGGAAAAAATGGAAGAAATAAGTAATGCATTACTTTCTTAATGCATTACTTATTTTTTTCCATTTTTTCAAAAGGATTACCGTGAATTTTGATTGATAAATAATAATTTTTGCAGCCATTCCAAAGTTTAATCATCGTACTACAATCGCTACATTCTATTATTATAAAATTACAATTATAGAGCTGATCATATCATTATCATTATTTCTATAAGTATTAGGCATTTACAACTCTGCATAGCACACACACACATATACATTCATCCAGATATTTTTTCTGAGCCAGTTCCTGCGATCTTTGAGACCATTTTGAATAACGTGGCATGAAAATCGCGAATTTCTTTATATTTTCATAAGGATAATATGTCTTCTATGAGGAGGTAAAAATCGCTATACACAGCGCACTTTATTTCGTCGGTGGAAAGCATCGAAGGTTATCGTGAATTTATCTGGTAAGACAAATGGTGCTGCTTGTGCTTTTATATACGACACGATAATATATATATATATTATCTTCAAAGCGTATAACTATATATATTTCGGGAGCTTTCCAAAGCATTTTTCTTTTCTCACCGAAGTGGTCGATAACGATGAGAATCAACGTCTCTCGGTGGCGAACCAGGACGGATAAACGTGTTGCCATCTCGCAAACACTATTATCGTTGCGTATACATCTTCCGGACGATGGAAGAGGCGGGCGTCTTGGAAGAAGCCGCCTAGACGACGACGGCCGCAGTGGCTGACCAAGTAGTGGCCATTACCACTAACATGGCCAAGACCGCTGCTCTCTCGCGGTCCTGTGCTTTCACGTTTGGGTCACGTCACCGTGAGACACGGGATACCATGCGCGAAGGGCTCTTATCGTTTGCTCACGTTAACGAGGGCTTTAATTATGTTTGCAATACGGCAAGTATTAACGGGTGCGTTATTAATAGGGTCAAGAGTATAGCAGTTCGTACCTGCCCATCCATCCATCTCTCTTGAGACCTAATCATTTTCTCGGCTGACATATTATCGTCTCTCGAGCAACACGATACACACGATGGTGGAATTAAGAGAGAAATTACACGCCACTACAAGGGTTCGATAAAAAAAATATGTGTGTTTTTTTTTATCGATGCAAGACGTTTTTGCAGACACGGAAAGAAAGTATCTTTTATACGGTCGACGTACATAAGAAAAAAACTCGGTGAAAAATTGGTAGGTTGAAAACTCTAAATGTAAGAAAGTCGCGTGGTGGTGGCGTATATTTATTAATTATACGAACAGTTAACCAAACGTTGAAGTTATAATACAGAATGTGTGGCTTCTAATTCAGTACGTCGACGTACGGTTCGACGTATCGGCTAAGAACGTCTTAATAGACGACTCAGACAGCCCTGGTGCTGTGTATCCCTATCTTCTCGTGTTTTCAAGTGGTTCGTCCGGTGTGCTGGGCCTGCAAGGCTCTACTTATGCCCTTACGCAGGGTAGTATGTGTGGTGAGGGTTCCTACGCCTTGAACTGACTTCGAATGGAAAAGTTGCTTTCATAAATGTCGAAATAATCGCCGTTTATTCTGAACTCTTTATTCATGTTGTGATTGGTTGCTAAAAAAAAATCTGTGTTAGTTTACTGTGAAATCTGACACATGCTACGAGATTACAGGCACTAAAGTTGTTTTAGCACGTACGGAAAATAATTTCGTGTTTTGAAAATTTCCAACTCATCACGGACGAATTTTTATGAAAATCTTGATGTAATCATAATGGGAATACGCAAATATCGTGAAAAAACCAACACTTTTTGGGTTTTTTTTTGTTCATGAAAAATATTGATTTCTTCAGGAATAGAATAACAAATTCGTATTTAGTGGGGCAAAAGACATTGATGTAGCGTAGAAACAAAAAAAAATTAACATGTTATCCATAAACACATGGTTTCACTAAAATAGCTATAACTAGAAAAAAAATAACGGAAGATAGAATTTGGAATCTTTTCTAAAAGTCGATTCATGAATATTCAAAATATTGTACTGGTGATAACTATTTTTTTTATCAACCGATTTTTTTTATCTAAAAGGCTCGCCGAAACAAGGAAAATATCGCCAATAGCATTGCGATACCTTCATTTTTGCGACTATGTGATTGAAAAATTTGATTGAATTTCCCTATCTATCTCTTAGACGCTTTATCAATATATTTGAATGCACTGAATACAAATTTACCATTAATTTAATCGATAAACGGAAAAATATAAAATTATAATTTATATCGTAATGAAATTACAAAAATATCGAAAATTTACTTTTCTGGGTTCTTTTTTTTATAATCCTTTTATAAAATTATAGATTATAATTTATTATTATTATTATAAATTACAATTTTATAAAAGGATTATAAAAAAAGAACCCAGAAAAGTAAATTTTTGATATTTTTGTAATTTCATTACAATATATTAAAATTAAAAAATTCTCCAATGTTTATAAACAGCAGAATATCTCAGATGAGATAGGACTACACTGTTAGAAAAGATTGGAAGTTTTTATTCATAAACTCGTCATCGCAATTTAATATACAATTGTGGTATAAAATTCATGTACTTTTCTAGTAAAATTAAAGCAAATTATTAAAATTCAAGTACTTTTACTGTAAAAATAAAGTAAATTCTTGAACGTGCTGTACCATACATTAATTTTAAATTACACTTGTATACAAAATTTAATATACTAGTTTATGAATAAAAACTTCCAGTAAAAGTACACTAAATTTTAAGTAGATTTTTTTACAGCATACCACATACAGTAATGAGGTCTTACAACTCTGTTGCATTTGCATAAGCCGCCCTAGGAGAAACGTCAATCACTGTATGTACTATGACGACACACCAGAGATGACATTAGCTCATTTATTCGACCTCTTGCTTACTCGTGCACCTTTAATTTTTAAATATGAAAAATTTCTTAATAATTGCAAGAAAACTGTGAAAAATTTTCTTTTTTGTGGATTATAGTTATAGAATAATAATTATAAAATTAATTATACATTTTTATTCCATAAAGTAATGGAGGTTTAAAACTATGTTGCACTCTCATAAGCTGACGTAGAAGGAACGTCAATCAGTGCGCGGACTACGAGATAGTATCCAGGGTGCAAGAGAGGACACTAGCCAATTCATTCAGCCTCTTGCTTACTCATACGCTCGCCGGTTGCGGATATCCGAGATCGAGCACTCTCGTTTAATTATTCATGAGAGAGCGTGTGTTCGTCTAATTTTCCATGGGCTCTCCATTTTCCGTATGCCTCTCGATCGTTACGTCGAGCGTTGCAGCGTCACTATACGAATACATCAACGAAACGGTGGATAGCAACGTGAGACAAAAATTGAAAGCGCTTCGGGCGAAAAAGAAGGATGGCTGGTACGTACTACCTCGTATACAGCAGCGACGACGACAAGGTAATACAAATCGAGCGTTGTTTTTAAAGTGGTTCGAGTGAGATCGCTCGCCCTGTCTGCTCACGAATAGCGGAAGCAGTGGAAGCCGTTGAAGGATATATATTCGACACGACAAGAAACTCGATGTGAAAATAATGGCAAGTATTTGAAATAAATGTGTCAATGGTATATGCAAATATATGTCATCATAAAAAACGGTTTGAAACTCTTTAAATGCAACCCTTTCAGTACCAGAATTATTATTATTGTTATTTTTTACTTTTTTAACTGGCACCGGGTTTCATTGTACTCTTATTGATACCCGCATGAAAAGATTTTTAATTAAAGTGATTCTTTTCAGAAAATCCTCAACTCAATCATTGTCAATCAATAAAACAAAAACAATTCGATGAACACTAAATTATTCGTGAAGAACCCTTTTCTCGTGTTTAAAATCATTTTGCTTCCTCATAGAGGAAGCTTTGTTTTCATGAAAAAAATTTTTTTCGTGATTTTCATGTCAGTACAAGCAGAATGGGCCAAAACGTCGAGAAAAGTGATTTAGAAAAAATATTTGTATGTGTGCGTGTGTGTGTATGTTACACGATTGAAAAATGTAAAGCTTTATAACTCGGGAATGCCTTGAGATATCAAGCTGAAATTTGGACCATAGATAGAGGGATCAAGCTTCGTCGTTCATACAGATTTTTGTTAAAATCCACTTCATCGTTAAATTATTACGCATTTTTTAATTTTTTGAAAAATGTCTGTTTACGCGATAACTCTTTCAATTTTCGAGATATTGATCTTAAAATTGGTATGAATGTGAGCTTTCATACGCCGGTGATCGCTACTGAATTTGGTTAAGATCGGTTGAGCCGTTAAAATTTTATGATGTTTTGAATTTTTCAAAAAATTTCGCATTATCGCTCTATTGTAACTTTTGCAAAACTTAAGATAGCGAGCTCAAATTTTGTATATAAATGAAACAATATTCAGCCATTATATATGTATAATTTAGTGACGAACGGTATGAAATTTTCGATTTTATGGAATGTTGAATAATTTTTAAAATATACATTATCACATTCACTTTCGGAAACGCTCTAATAATCACGAAATAACGTAATAACGAAATAGAAAAAGCGAATCCACAACATGTATATTCATCTAATCAAAACAAGGATGCAAAATAGAACCTTGCACATTGCTTCCTCATTATTTTTCGCGTTTTACAAAGCTTCCTCTACGAGGAAGCCAAAAATTGATTAACATACTTCCTCATCGAGGTAGCTTTGTAAGAAGCGAAAAATAATGAGGAAGCAATGTGCAAGGTTCTATTTGCACCCTTTTTATCTACTAAAGAATTGATTTCACATAATTTCAACTTTTAGTCTAATTCACAGAATCACAACAAAAAATTTTACTCATTTAAAAAAAATACTTATTTTAATAAATTATTGAATTTTTCATATTTAATGAGAAACTAAAAATACGAGTATAGCAGTCACTTGATATATAAGCCGGAAACCATCATATGTACATATATATATATATATATATATATATATATATATATATATATATATATGTATATAGTTATTATGAAACATGTATTATTCCATATCTATTTTTTCGCGGTTGGATAGACTCGACTCACGGATCGTGCTGAAAGAGAAGGTCAACGGCAGAGTATGGCTGGCGGGCTGAGAAGGATAGCGGGAAACGATGAGAGAAGCGACGACGGAGGGAATGTCGAGGGTCGAAATCGCGAGGGGGTTGGATGCAGTACGAAATCCGGCGGTTTGCGCGCAAATTGGATGTTATCTCAGCAGCTGGGGACAGGGGCAAACCCACACCCACTTATGCCGGGAGATGAGAACTTTAGCCACAGCAACATCAGAGACCTGACTGTGTGTGGAACGCCACCGTGTGCCAGAGAAGTACAGCATCAGTGTGGTAGCAGCATCGAGCATCCGGGGCCTGGTGCAGAGGGCTTTAAACTTCACCGTGAGCGAACCATCCAGTAAGCTCAGTGCATGCTGCTTTTTCTCCAGACCCTTTCTTTCTTGAGTTTTCATATCTTTCTTTCTTTTTTTTATACTTACTTTGTCTCTCAATCTCGTTATTGTACTCCGTTGACCTATGTTGCTTCTAATTGGATCCGGTACATTGAATAAAGATGTGATTTTTTTTTTTCATCATAGAGTTTTGTACATCCGAAAAATTAGCAGGAAAAACTATTTTTTTTTGCACCTCGCAACTACGTAAAAATCAAAATCACGAAAATTCAAAATGTCTTACTGGTGATGACGTTTTTTTTTGTTCGACCGATTTTCAATTCCCTTATTTCGTTCTAAAGAACTCGCCGGAACAAAAAGAATAATGCCAATAGCATTGCGATACCTTCATTTCTACTCCCATGAGATCTTTTTAAAAAATCGCCGAAAAAAAAAGGAAAATGGGTATTTCGTTGCTCCAACTTAAGAAATCGGTAAAAAGCACTGTGGACGGGACTGGTGTAGCGGGCTTTAAACTTCACCGTGAGCGAACCATCTAGTAAGCTCAGTGCATGCTGCTTTTGCTCCAGACTTTTCCTTTCTTGAGCTTTCATATCTTTCTTTCTTTATTTTATTTACTTTGTCTCTCAATCTCGTTATTGTACTCCGTTGCCCTACGTTTCTTCTAATTGGGTCTGGTACATTGAATAAAAAGTGATTTTTTTTCATCATAGAGTTTTATACATACAAAACTTGATTTTTCATTGTTTTTATAAGTAAATTTTTAATAAATGTCAGAAATATGTTTTGCACTTTTGTACAACTTCACTTTTATCAATTGTATGCACATTAATTGTATGACACATGAAACACAAATTGTAAGAGAGGTTTTGGCGTAAATGATGAACCTAAAGACTTTTTGACGTAAAAGTTGAAAAACTCTTTGGTTACAACTTTTTTTCTTTCGGCAAAACTTTGTGAAATTTTTTTCGGGAGAAAGTCGTCAGCTTCGTGGAAATAACTGGAGAGGAAGAATAAAAACTTTGATCATAGTTAATAAAAAAAGGAAAGGAGAATTGGCTTTTTTCTCTGTCGATAAAATTAGCCATGGTTGAAAATACGAGGAATCTTTGTTGCTTTTCAACATGTGAATATTTGTCTTCTTTGTTGGTGGAGTACAATTTTTAGGCGAAGAAACGAAAGGCAGATGAGAAGACACACATACAATAGGTGGAACGCAGACATAGTTTGATGTACACGAAGAGAATTGTTGGAATGCTGGCGGGGAATAGGAAGAGCTCGGACATGGCATAGCTAAGGCTACGTTAGTATGGGTATGGCAAGCTCAGTGGACGGTGTATTCCTTGAGGCATGATCTCGTGCACAATACCTGTCGGTCCTTTTCGGCTACCGTGGGAGAAAGAGATCTACGAGACGGAATATCCGCCGAGGGTTGAGGCAGAAGCGTCAGCACTGGCAGACGAAGAAACACCGCTGTCTCTCGAGCTTTTTCTATCTCGGTGCCGCTCTCGTTTATGCTCACCCCGTGGAGAATGAACGGAGGTGCAAGAAAAGCGAACAGAGAGATAACAGTGAGCGGAAAAGGAGAAATAGAAAACGTCTACTGTACTGAAGGAACAGCAATTCAAAACTTTTGTTTGCTACATCGACACAGAAAGGGAAAAATATGTAGTGTCCAAGCATGTCGTTTGGTTTGACGGTTCGATAGTTTGATCCTGGCTCATGAAAGATGTATTTTTGACTAGTTTTTGGTTTACATTTTCATCTCCAGTAGAAAAATGTAAAATTCAACGTTATCAGAAATCAAGATTCTGAGAGAATAAATTATAATCTTACTCAATTTAATTTATGATTCGATCAGGAAATATTTCTATACTGAGAGAAAAAAAAGATACTGATAACTATAAATTTATAGTGAAATACAACCACAGCCTTTCAAAAAGAAAAGTTATCTGCTCTAATTATCTATTGTCAATAATTATTAATAGTAACAATACGTATTTACCAAATATCACAATTCTGCTGAATTTCTACCAGATGATAACTCTACCCGACTTAGTTCATGACTCTTCCAGAGAACATTTATCAAATGTGATAGCAGCTTACAACACTATCGGGTCACAACTCTATCAGAATACAAGAGAAATAGCGAGAGTCTACTGTACTAAAATAAAAGCAATAACATTTTTTCTGCAACATTTAATTTCAAATATACTGATTGGTTTTTTGTCCCCTCCAATAAACGCCATATTTTGATCTAGTTTTTAAAATATTTTCTCCAGTTATATCTTTAGCTGAAAAGTTCACATTACAACTTTAAATTTTCCGTTATAGTTTACTGGAGATCAAGATTCGGTCAAAACTCTATTAGATGACATCTCCACTCTATTTGATTCATAACTCTACCTAGATGTGTCTACTAAATCATGGCAACACCGTATTAGTCCGTGACTGTGATGAGAGCGACTGTGACGTAATCATAATTTACAACTGTGTAGATGGACTGTCCGTCACCCGACCATCATTTCATAACTATATAGGCGGCGTCAGGTGCTGGCCATTTACATCAATGATCTGGCACAGTTGTAACCTAATGGACCTATAATATGGTTGAAACATTGTGGAGATGTCCTCAGAGGCCTGTATTTTAGTAGGGTTGCATCAGAGTCGAGTTATAAACTGCAGTAATGCTGCCTAGTAATGATGTTAGCTGCTGTTCAATCTGGTAGAAATGGTTTCTGGTAATGCCAAGAGCGGCTGTTCAATCAGGTCGAATTGGGATAGCATTTCGGCAGATACCTGTTTTTTGGTCGTGATTGTATTTGGTGGACATGTAAATGTGCCTTTGATTTTGATCGGCCTGTGATAAAAAGTTTAGTCTAACTTTGATGTCTTATGGATCCATCATGAGAAGCACAAATAAAATACAGTTGGTGAAATGGCTAAATCATGGTAGTACAATCAAAACTTACATCAACAGCAGAATATGGACTTGAGCTATATTTGGATAGTGAGAATGGGGTTTGGGGCTGTTATGTACTTGGCTAGTCAAATTCAACGGAAGTCCATATTCTGCTATTCACGTCAGTTTTGATAGTCCACTTGTAACACAGAATCATGTCCGAATCTATTATCTATACTTCTCTTGATGGATCCACAAGACATCAGTGATAAATTTACAATATTTCTACGGAATTTCACAACCAACCAAATCGACTTTAAAATGTTTGCCGAAGTGGACGATCTAGTACAGAAAAGTCGGTAACGAGAAAGTACAAAGCAAACATAGGCTCCGTCGCTTCGACATCTTATGCGAAATCTGACTGTATTTCAATCCGTATCGAACTGCTTCGGCGAAAATGGTAGCTCCATAAAACTGGTATCGCATATCCCATGTGATTTGTCGTGATCCATACTACTTTTGTAGGGCATCTTCACGACCCTAAACTCTGCAACGTACTGCTATTTCCGATGTCTATCATATCTTTTATGTCTTACTCCGCATCTTCCTTCCGCAGCGATTATATACACAGATATTCTCACTCGTCCCAACTTTTGTACCAGCCTCATGATCGAATCTACACCAAGAGTGCGTATTTTGTTGTTATCTTTACGAAGCTTTCTATACACACCAATCTTTACAGCAGCATCATCATGACTTTGAAATCTATACGTCCGGCTATCACGATATTGCACTTCGTATCCAGTTTGGAGTCATTTATGCTATCGTGAACTTATCTTTCTACAGTACTTAAAAGATACTATATCAGGATCGCTGGTTGGGCGGATGTTATGTATACGGCGATGCCAGGATCGCACTTCGTAATACGCTCGGTACAGTGTAAGTGCAGAAGGGGCTCGTGAGCCTCCCGCCAAGTCTCCCGACGCGGAAACTTTCGTTACTCCTCTACGAGAGCTCGGTCATACAGGTAGAGAGGAGAGGAGAAGAGTAATTCCCTCTCGCTCTCTGCTGTTGCAGCTTCCCGGAACCCAAAGTTAAGGTACACCGCTTAGGGCAGCACGAGGTAGGACGAAGAAGCTGGGAAGGGGTCTTGCAGCACGCTGCAAAGTTTTGCACTCGAACACGTCTCCTGGGAGGATGTGAGAGGGTGACGCCGAAGAAAAGAGGGGTCACCCGACGGCGGCCGGCGGCGAAACGGCGAAGTATAAGGCGACAGTGGGATATATATAGAAGGAGGATACCTACAGTTACTAGGTACGGTACAAAAGGGATGGAGGAGAAGAAGTGAGACAGAGTTTGAGCCAGAGAGGTAACGGAGAAGGAGGTTGGAGGGCGGCAAAAGAGACAGAAGGGAAACTGGTCTGGATAGCTGAGCTGAGAGACAGCCGGGGATTCTATTTGCTCAGGGTTGACGAAGTTTATACAGTACGACCCCATTCTCCAGCTCGTATACTTTACTCCGGCGAGCTCAACGTCCACGACGTACTACACCTGACGTTATCGCGGCGAAAAGCGATAGGACGAGTGGATCCATATATGCCTATGTGTACAGAGTCCACGGGCTGGGAACGTCAGCGAACAGTATATAGCACTGTGTTAAATGAAAATGAGTGGAGGAAGTGAGGAACGCAGTGAAAATCACTGCTGTGATAGCCCGAAGGGTTGGTTCGTTGGACACACCAGGGTGCCGGACATACAATACATTCTCTACGTATAGAATTCTGTGCGGCGGGACAAAGCGGATGGAATAGCTTCAATACCGGTGAAACTTGGACGATGTGGTACCGATGATGGTAGTGTGCCTGTGGAAATCGATGTTTTTTCTGGACGTGGTATTTCAGAGACAAGCCACCAGCGAGAGAAGCACCAACGAATTGGAGAGGGAGGGAAGGAGCACCTCTCTATAGCCTGGACATTGAAGCTCGAAAGCTTTTACGCCGCGTTCGAGGAACAAGGCAAAGGATTATACGAGGCTATTAAGGCTGGCAGGGAGGTTGAGCGAAGTCAGGAGAGATTGAGGGGAAGTACGAGAGAGAGGGAATGAGCGAAGGAACAACGATGTGACAGTCTCGAAATTACTTCTCCACGGTACGCGATCACTAGCTACTCTCCACTCATTCTACCTCCTGTCACACTCTGACTCGAACGCCAAATTCTTTTTCTCTTGAAATCTACACTTCCCTCTCGAACATGTCAAACGAATATTGGAGGTCTGGTTTGTTTCTTTCATAAACACACTTTCATCACATGACTCAATTGTGAGTTTCTTTTTCCTCTACTTGTTTATAGTGTAAATATAATAGCGAAGCGGCGAGTCTTAATTTATTGATACTGATTTAATAATCCCGAAAATGAAAGGAATGTTCAAGCAGTAGAGTCACAAAGAGAGGAAGAGGATTGATTGGTAAAATTTGAGTGAGATAAAAAAGTTATCCTATTAAGTGATTACTACCTCTAACAGTTGTTACAGTTGAAAGTTCTATTGAGATCAAGTTTAGAAATATCAGGAAAGTGCTTAGATTTTATTATTCCCAATCTTGCATCGCGCTCACTTTGCGTCAGTGACTCATAAATTACGTACAATTGTAATGAACAAATCTATAATAGGCAGGAAGAGAGGAATGGTAAATTTGGAGAGTTTTCTGGGTCACATCGGCAAATCTAGCAATGAGTTAACTTGTCTTCGTCTACTTCTAATTCGATTTCAGATTTCAGTCCCTTGAGACGTTTATTTCAATATTTAATGCTTTACGAAATCTGGTGCTGACGTTACCTACTTTCTCGCTAACAATTTCACATCCTTTCCGTCACATGTCGATGTTCATAGGTTGGTCTTTCAATTCGGTCTTCCAATACACTATTTATGCTCCGATACTTGAATGGATTTCAGGGCTTCTGATATATTCTGTCGACCTTACCATGATCAAAAACGATCACTACCCTGATCACTACCATGATCACTACCCTGAGGAAGACACTACCACTTTACATATAATAATGAAAACATTAATAATAACATTTGTCTATGTGACAAATTATTTTTCCTCGAAATCTAAATTACTCGAGCACGTTAAACGAATATTGGAGTTCTGGTTTGTTTTTTTCATAAGAATCCGTTCATTGTATGACTCAATTTGAAGTTTCTTTTTGCCGTACTTTGTTGCGCTGTATTAAAACTGCGGAGCGGTGAATCTTACTTTATTAATACTAATTCAATAGTCCGGAAAACGGAAAGGAGGTCGCCTGCCCAGCGGAGCATTGAGTGATCAGATTTGCGTAGAATGAAAAGATGATGTTATTAAGTGATTAATTCCTCCAACAATTGGCACAACTGAAAGTTCTATCGAGATTTAGTGTAGAAATGTCATGGAAGCACTTAGGTTTTATTACTCCTCATCTTGCATCGCGCTTCTTCTTGCAATTTACTAAAAGTGGATCATACCTTGAGCAAGTCTCCTAATTGGCGTAAAACCGTAATGAACAATTCTATAATGGGTAAGAAGATGGGAACGTAAGATCTGGAGAGTTTTCTGGGTCACTCCGGCATACCTAGCAATGAGTTTACTCCACTTATATACTTGCTTTCATCTTCTTCGAATTCGATTGCAGATTTCAGTCCTTTCAGATGTTAATGCTACTTGCTTTTTCACTAACAATTTAATATCCTCTTCGTTATATGGCAATTTTCTTCATTGCTGACCTCTTAATCTGATTTCCCAGTACACTATTTATGTTCCGATAGCTGAAAAGCGTCCACGACTTTTGGCACATTGTTTCGAGCTTACTACGATCCGAAAACATTCGGCGGTATCATAAACTTGAAGTAGACACTACCACTTTACATATAATAATAATAACAGTAATAATAACGTTTCCCTATCTGTAGCTGTCGGCAAGTACCTCTTGGGATTTCCCCTGCCCATTCGTTCTCGGAAACCCTATTTCCATTATCATTACGGATTTGAACGTACACAGTTTGCAGTAAATGTAAAATTTCAAGGTATACCTATGATAAGCGCAAGAAACGAATGCTTGTGTTAGGAAATATGTGTTGAGCAACGTGACTGAGTGAGAGAAAGACGTTCGTGGAAAATTTCCGTTTATATTCCGTCAATTCTCGATTCTGTGAAAGTTCGCAAGAAGACTTAATCATTTATGTTCAAACGTTCTCCCATTTTTCGTTTCATATTTAACATAGTTACTTTGATCTTAAGACCTTGTTCTTACTCAACATTGTTAACGAATGCGATTTTATGAAAAACTATCGAGCTTTGGAAGCTTAAGGACGAAGACACAACAAATCTGCATGTCTTGGCGAAGTCTTTGTCAGAATTTGTAATTTTTTAACGGAATGTCGATGCCACTTCTGTCTGGCGTCTGATACCTTCTTGTTCATGCAAACACCAGTATAAACTTGCAAATTTGCTCATTCGCAGCACAATGCGAAAACATGCAGACTGCGTCATAAACCGTGCTGGAGGGACTATCGCAGCCCATACGTTTCTCCAGGTTCCGATATTCCCGTTCAGATTCAGCTACCTCCATGTGGCTCCCTATCTCGCCCTCTCATGTTTTCTCTACCCGCTGGTCCTGCGAATTCTCGCTTCTGGTGCGATTCGATGGTGCAGGGGATTGTCTCCCAAAGCCCAGTGGAGAGTTGGATGCCAGAGGGAATCCGGTCATTTAGATTGTAGATGCCGGGAGGTGGAGGACCAGGATGAACAGGCGACTTCGACGTTTTTAAAGTGGCGAGAATACCAGGTGTGATTTTAGCTTGGACCTCAATTTTTTAACCCTCTGATTCTTTCAACAGCCCCACTAATCCCCAACTATCGATCGATCCTATAATAACTTGATTTGGTAACCTGTGTGCTAGGCTTACCTTGACTTCATCAAGCAACGTGCGGCGTCCCATAATGGATCTGCCAAAATGGTTATGCCTAGTTCTTTTTATGCTCATGTCGTTCTTTCCAGATTAGATGTTAATAAGTTTTAAATAAAATTTGTGTTATGCCACCTTGAGATAATCATCTGGAGATAGAAAAGCCACAGTAATTTTTTAACAAAATGTAAAAAAAACGTCTATGTAGAGTGGTGAAGAGACGTCTACAAAAAGTTCATCAACTGGGACGATTGTAGACTAGAATATAGACTGACGATTACAGCAAAAATCTATATCTATATATATCTACGTAGACTAGATATAGATTTATGCTGTAATCTTCAGTCTATATTCTAGTCTACAATCGTCCCAGTTGATGAACTTTTTGTAGACGTCTCTTCGAAGATCTATCACCACTCTACATAGACGGTTTTTGTTTACACGGGTCAGACAAAGTATCCAAGATTACTCAATAATTTCAGTTGATGTTGGTTTTTCAGTGGCGAATGAAAAAAGAAGTACCAAGACGTAACACAACTTAAAAGTAACTAAGGTAAACCCTTTAAGGTAACTAAGGTAAGGTAAGGTCCTGTTTCTGACGCTGGTCCGGTTCCTGACGCGCTACTTTAGCATAGGCGGCTTCCCCCACCATTCCAGAAACAGCCAATAGTAATTCGTATATAGTGGCGTCACAAACCGCGACACTCGTTAGGTCCTCGTTTACCCTATGGTTTTACATGGGCAGATTGAGAGGGTTGCTTTACATCGTCACAAACCGGGCCCTTTACCTTATGAATAAACTATTATGCCATGAAGAACTGTTGATATGCCGGTTTGATAGCATATATTAGGTATAGACGTCAAATCTAGTCAAAATCCAACTACAATCTAACGAGCCAGATCAGGCAAATGATGATGATCTCGGATCTGACCCGAACCCGACTAGAATCTGGAAAAATTTATTAAACATGCCTGGCTGACACCTGAAAGTGCCTTGATCGCGCATCAGCCTGAATAGATTTCTGTTTAGTGCCGTCTTTTAGTTGCTATTTTCTTTTATGTTCTTTTTTTCCGTTCCTACCCATAAAAAACCAACCATTGTCGTTCAGTTATTTTATAATAATGCAGATTCGCTACAGTCGTCATTGTTCCCAAAATCCGTTTAGTAAATTTGCACATAGGGCCATATATTTCAATTGAAAATCCATTCAGGATTTCAATCCACTCTACCAAAAATTTTCTCGACTACATACAAATCTATAACTATATGAATGCTTTTCCCATCTATAATGCAAAGATATAATGCAAATCACGTATGTTCAGCCCGAACGTAATACACAGATAAACGTACCCATGCAAGTATATTAGTACGCAGGGAAGGCATGTTGATAACCGTTCGCATATTAAGTATACATCGATGCAACGAAGGCAGCGACGTACCGTGAGAGAGAAAGAGAGCAGCAGAGAGTATACCGGAGACTGGGCGAGAGAGCACAATACATATTTATGTTTCTCCGGGAGTGCAGAGTGGCTGAATGCGAGAGAGGAGCTTGACCCAGTCTCTCATTCGTTTGCGAGTCCTGGAGCCCAGTACCATAACAGACATGTACAAATGCATGCATCCATTATACTCCTGTACCGCGAGTGCATTCTCCGCGTTTTACATAACCATACATTTGTTTGTATAGCACATGTCTACGTTCGTACAATATACTGTGTGTGCACACAGTGCACAAGGGTATATATGTATAAATATATATATATTCTCATGCATATTCACCTATTTGCACAGGTCGCATATTTCCTAACGTACTAACGCCCCCCCCCCCCCCCTCCCCATATTAACCTTTCCGGTCATCGACTGTAGCTCAGATTATCATCATTATATATAACAATTATTCTGGATTCATTAATTGCAACGGCTTTGTCCGGTCAATGACATTTTCGCTGCGTCGAGGAGACCGCAGCTTATCGGACCTCGACCAACCGAAGGTACCCTGTGTGTCGGTCCCTAATATATAATACCTTCCAGTCGCATGCGGGTCGACGCTGCAAGCAATGGGGGCTTAAAGTAAATTCACCGATGCCGCTGAAAGTGCAACTGGTTGAAACTTCCTCATGCCACACCCCGTTCCGTCTCCATCTCTATCTAATTTCACGCAAACTCCAATTCTATTCAGAGTGCATAACCTATCTTCACATGAGTATATCTGGAGGGTATACATAATACTCCACGAGTGATATTACACTCAATATTGAATTGCGATCGAGAGTTTGAATTCATACAATTTCGATAATTCCATTTTCGATAAGTCTAGTGAACGTATAGTATTAATGCAATTTGAAGTTAACATAAGTAGATGAATACAAGATGTACATCCGCTTTAGTAACAAATTAGACTATTCGTGAGCAAGGTTATAATTCTTATAAATTAGCAAATACATTGGCTGCTGTAGTAGCATATGTTGTGAATTATATTATTAACATTATTTCACATCAACTCTGTAACGTTTTATTTTCAAGATGAATATTTGCTCGTGAAATTTAGATGGTAAAGCAAATTGGTTAATCAATCAATTCAATTTGTCAGCCAATCAGGCACCAGGAAACTCTTACTCAAATAAAAGGTATCCATAGTCGAATGTGGGAGGGACATTTTACAATTTGTTTGAGTTAAAAATTCTTCGATTCTGATTGATGAATTTAATCAATTGATTACTCAATTTATCTTCTTGTTAATTAATAGTCAACAATATTAATATGGATTATGAACGGATGCAATATGAATTAACGGTAAACTTTTTTGGAATGTTACAGATGCTGAGATAACATTCTCAATAATCCATACGACAATTTTAGCAACAATTTCATGAGAATATTAATGGGAATCTTAAGTACAATAAAAATGATTCACTTAGATCTCAATATAAATCAGTGGTCAAAATCTCTCTTCGATGACGCTAATTACTCACTCCCCTTAGTACGATTTTTGAAGCGGCGAAAAAACTCAGTGACCCGAATCTTCAGAGTCGAGTTAATTGAGATGTGAACCCTAGTGTCAAATTTGTGTCGCAGGATTCGCTTGGGGTAACAGAGAGAGCAAAAACAAGCGAGAAAATATCTTTGATGAGTCGAAATAACATGTTTCGGTGGGATTCCTCGTGTCTCTCGTTGGGATCTCGTTTTATCCGACAATCTACACCCCCCGTGGTATAGGCATGGATTACGGGGAAACGAGAAGGGTGGAAGCATAACCAACGGTAGGATGAGCAGCGGCAGAAGCAATAGCTATGTGTAGCAGACGAACTACGCGAGTATTGAGCACTGATGTTCCCCCGTGCCTGCCGCGCGCCTTTATCGTACACTATACTTACAGCCACCACGACTCCAGGGGTTGTATCGCTTCCAATCTACTATAATACGTCGCGCAGAGTCGCCCCCACGAACGATGTTCTCGGCATTGTAGTAATCCACTGGCTGGTTTGGGCTTACTATGGGATACGATCGTGTTCGCGGATGGTAGTCGGTGCGTGCCCTCCACCAACTTACGCGCAAACTCGCCTGAGGAGAAGACAGGGAAGATATCAATCGGTTGGATCTTACCGTAACTCCCAGACGCAGCCCTCTCTCGCCTTCAAATTAATTTCCGTGGAAACTCAGAACACGGTATAACATTGGTCTCGTCATTCGTGGTGATAGATATAGTCGTCGCTTTCTTATCAAGTCTTGATGAGCCAAAATGATAGTACATCCAGTGCAAGAGAAACTTTAATCAATACGTTTTGTTTCCCGTAGTAAACACAGATATACGAAAACGTCCAACTTAATTAGTAGGGAATGGGTCGTATTTTCTACTTCGCAAAGGTTGATTATTTCTTATTTTATTATATCCACGGAGAAATGATAAGGAGTCCAGTATGGTTCACAGAATGGAGTATGGGCATTCAGAAATGATTCTGTCCAGTCCAGGATCAAGTCCAGGATGTATAGAATCAGATAAAATCCAATTGTCCATTCAGAACTGTCCATTTTCCATTCTGGATGGTCCGCCCCCATTCTAAACTCATATTTTCTACGCAGGATATACCCTGAAGTTCAACTTCTGTTTTTTTATGTAAGTCATCGGTAGAACAGCCCGAGCAGCAATTCATTCAGGCTAACTGTTGTCGAATCAGGGTACTTTAAGGTATCAATTAGGCATGGCAGTTCAAGTGCACCGCATCTCAACTAGATTTTGTCTAGATCCGAGATGGTTGCCGCTTGCTTGATAAAGCTTACCATACTTCAGCTGAGTCCATGCCAAATTAGGCATTGGAATTGTCTTTCCAGGTTTGGCTCACTAGATTTTAGCCATTCCGAAGTCAGGTGAGTCATCATAACTCACATTGATGAACAGTTTGTAGACCAAATTGGGCGTCGATGCCTCTTATCCGATCAGGCTCGACCGAATATCGAAACTCGCTAAACTGATATGCAAATAAATCGCTGCACAAAAATCGTTGTATCGAAATAATATTTCCTATGTATTAAAATTCGCTGTGGGCCATTCTCGAATGTTATCAGGTTAGATCCGGACCGGACTAGATGCAGCTTTTCGTCTTTGTCACAACAGACTTGTAAAGTTGTCCGAAATCACAGCCATCGGTCACCCCATTGGCCTTAATTTCATGAGTGGAAACGAAGCCAACGTTCCTTTCCAAGAATCCAACTGTAACGTTCACGTTGCCACTGAAATCCTTCCCCCTTTCGACTCTCGAATTCCTCTCCACCCGAACGAGCATGACTACCATTTGTTGGAAACTGCGTGAATTCTGTGGAAGATACTAGTTGTCGAGGAACGTTTAGCTTGTTTGACGGGGGTTGGTCCTCGTTTCGCCGTTCGTGTTGTCGTGTACAACAGTTGCAGAAGGTAGGGTGCGCGGTCAGAGCTCTCTGATGTGTCGTGCGCACGGCCCCGAGAACGCCAGACAATCTCGGTACCGACCAAGCGTATTGCAGTCCTGTGAGTCTGACAGAGCTTTAGCGAAACGTCTCTCATCCCTGTACGAAATTTCAACGGAACTGTGGTCACTAAAGTGCTACGGCAAAGGGATGCAAAGTTTCATCAAGATCGCCGAGGACTTCTCGTTGACGAGGAGTGCGGCAAGAGCGCGAGCCAAGGACGGTGACTACCAAGTCTTTTCTTCATCATCACGTACGTTTCAAATTGATTAGAATCTTCGGAGATGTCCCGATGTCTATCTCCTACAAAACTACTCGACAAACTACCTTAAAGTTTCGTTGCGGTTTCATCTGAAGTCAAAAGTTTTCTAATCTGTTTTAAGCTACTACATTTCTAAGCCAGAACTTGTATTATGCACATACACAAGCGTATCGAAGATCAACAAATCATAGTCGGTGATTACAAACTGGCGGTATTTTTCTTTGCGAACATCTAAAGCGATAAACAGTACTGTGAACTTATCTGTCAGAACTAGGAACTAATTGGAACTTGTACATTTTTTTGGTTATCTGTTGGTTTCCACAGAAAAAAGGTTTGGCTTATGTAACCAAGAGCTTGGTTAAAAATTCTACCAAGCTAGCCTTGATCATACCAATCAAGTTATTAGCTACGTTTGCCAAGCAACCAGATTGTTTGATTTTGTATATCAATAATTTGATTAGCTCATCAAATGTTTGGTGGTACCATTTTAGCCTAAATCTTGATTGTTTCAAACTTTCTTTCCTGTAAAGCCGTTGAATTCATATTCAAAGGAATATCGAATATTATTGGTCCGAAATTATGGTTTCCGAAAATTGTTGGGACCTTTTGAGCTACACTTTTTGAGGTACTTCCAAATATTTCGTAGTTTTTTGTTACTCTTTGTTTTGTGTAGAGTTTTGAACCGAATGACGAGACCAGAATGGAAACAAGGGATGCCGGAGTGACGCGGGAATGTCGAAATTACTGCACAGTCTGGTGTGCTGTACAGTGAGACAGGGGGAGAGGATATGCGAGGTAGGGAGCATAACGCACGATCGTGAAAAAGGATCGTATACGATCGGCTCGATGTCAAGCGTGAAAGCCACCGATAAATCTTGGCTTTAGTGTCGCTCCATCGCTCGTGCATCTCTCGTCGTATGCCCGGGCTCGGCCGACTCTAAAACAGAGCGAATCCAAATGCGTCCGGAGCGCCCTCGTCTATCTATCTACATGCACTACGTGCATACATGCAGATGTGTAGTGTAGTATAATGCGTACTAGTGGTGTGTGTTTGTGTGTTGCAGGGTGCATCGTTACATCGCTCGGTTCTGACGCCCTCCTGTACCAGAACAGCGTTATGACAACGAGCCGAGCTGTTATTTCGGATATTAACGCGACGTTAAGCCGCCCTACTGTAAACGTTAACCCGATGAGCATGGGATAGCATACAGCTGTGTGTTGCACTATAACCATGCACCAACGATACAGCAACCACAGCTAGTGCAAATTCTCTACCTCAAAATCCACGATAGCTTTTATTCCTATACGAATTAATTACAAATCGCTTGTTATATTCAAAGCCAAGTTTAGTTCTTCAAGAGCTAAGCCCTTTTCCAGTTAAACAAAACAAAAATACTTGTCTTTAGAGAATTATGAAATCGGGTTAGAGGAAAAATAACACTGACGGAAAATGAACTTCGAAATTTGTATGGTTAAAAATATAATTTAGAATTTACCTTAATCTTATTCTCGATTTCTCTTATTCCTATAGAAATTTTTGTTTTGTAAATATTGGACACATTTCTGGTGATGAAATTGGTGGAATATGACATTTTTGAAAAATGACTATTGCCACAATCTATACCTAGAGGTGCGAATTGGAATTAAGGAGTGTATTATATAACTCTTTGTGTTTCCTGTGCTTGATGAATTGAAAAATTCTTATTGGCTTACATGTGTATTGAAAAATCGTTCTAAAGTGATTTATCGTAATTTTGTAATTCACCGCTAAAGATGTGAAAATGGGATTATTGGTTTTAGAGCACGAGTATTAAGAGCTTCTAATTCCATGAAAATGGAACTACCCGAAGTATGATTACAACAGCTGGTTACAAATGTACAGATTGTAATAGCCACGTTTTACTAGACATCATATTCTGGCCTGTACTTCCACAAAGCTCATCGATCAACAGGTTCATTACGAGACCAAAGTAACGAACAATGCATCACTTCAATAATGCATTATCGATTCCATTATCAACTGCGTTGAAGGACTCGATCCGTTATATCTCCATATCTTTAAAACTGTGTGATAAAATTTCCATGAAACTTTCATCCAAAGACAGCCTTTTTTTCTGGAATAGATAATAAATTTCTCCAACGTTATCGATTATTTTAATAATCTATAACAATTTGATAACGCATTATTTATATGCATTGACAAAAACATAAAACCAACCTTTCTACGCAAGTTACCTCCGTTTATTATGCAGACTTTGCGTGATATATATACCAATGAATCTACCGCAGATCATAACATTACCATCGTTAGTTGGTACGAGAAAAAGATTATTGTTGCCGTACTAAAAAAATAAATCCGTAACCGTATCACAGAGCTAATGACTGCGAAAAACGATAAAGTAATTTTTTAAGTATCGTGGCTAGGGTGTGCAAGCGATGGTTGATACGCCTTTTTTATATCGTGCACTTGACCACCGCATAGTCTCGGTATTAGTAAACAAAAACAAAAAAATACTCGTGGAGTAAAGGAATGAATTATATTTCGCAATTTGTTTGGTTAGTGTTCTTTCTATCGGAACCAAATGATCCAACGGATATTTAGAGCGATTTCACGTGGCTCTGGGACGGAAACGCCATAGAAATATGGTGTATAAGTTAGCGAGAGGGTAACTGCGCGGAACGATAAAATAATTTTTTAAGTATCACGAGGCGGAGAGTGGAGGCGATGGTTGATACGTTTTTATTTCATCGCACGCTGTGTGTGGCACTCGCTTGACCACCATTCGTGCACACGGGGTGCGCGCCTGTTGCCAGTCCGTTGATGGCGGTGGCGCCCGGAGGTAGGAAGAGCGAATCATCGTAAACGAAGGACAAGCACCGAGCTCCGGTCTAGTCACTACGTAACATGTCTCCATCCCCACTGTGAAGCTTTAATGTATGTATACAGAACTGCGTTTACTGTGTGTATGAGAATAGGGAGGAGCAGAGAGAGCTCCAACCGGTAAAACTCGTAAAAAACACTTTCATCGGCTTGGCCACAACGCCATTCGACCACATTCACCTCGCCATTCGTCGTGACTCCGATGTATCCCGTAATGCGTCCGAGTGCCCCCTGGCAGTCTGCGCGCTACCCCTTTTTTCCCCCTTTTTCCGCCCCTATTTCACGTTTTCCTTCTCCCTTTTGCGTTTCCCCTCGTTCACCAGTGTCCTCTTTGACCGTGTAAATCTCTTTCGTCGTGTACCACTGTTCCTATCTTCTTTTTTTAGGTATTCCTTTTTTTTTGTTTCTTTCACCACGTCGCCGGTTTGCTGTTGGAGTAAAACCGAAAATCACAAAGTCATATAACTCAGTTAGGAGCTCGGCAAGTGTCGTGTAATATGTAGCGCATGTACGAAAACTGAACGAGCGGTCTAGTCCCCACAAGAGGACATGCGAATGCTTATATGCCATGATCCAAGACTCAGGAAGTCCCAGAACCAACCTCTGTCGCATAATTTTCTTACCTCTTCGCTCCCACTGATAAGCCTTATCTACCCTGGCGCAGATACGCCAAAGCTGACCTGGGACCGGATAAGCAGACACACACCACCACTGAAGTACACACACCATTGGACTGAAGTATTCTCGATGTGGACATAACGATACGCAATCTGGTGGTTGAATCTTAAATGACCGAAAATAGGGTCATCTTAAGTAGGTATGTATCGGTTAGAAAACGGATTTACAAACCACATTTTCGCATGACGGGCATGTAAAGAAAGAATTGGCTGGTACAGCCAACTATCTTGTCCACATTCATGTGTTCTGCCCAGATCCATGAGTTCTGTCCACATCCATGTGTTCTGTCCACATCCATGTGTTCTGTCCACATTCAGGTATTCTGTCCACATCCATGTGTTCTGTCCACATTCGTATATTCTGTCCACATTCATATGTTCTGTCCTCATTCATATGTTCTGTCCACATTTATGTATTCCCTCCACATTCATGTATTCTCTCTTCATTCGTGTGTTCTCTCTACATACATGTTTTCTCTCCGAAAACCTTGGTTTGAATTTACACAAAGGTCGGCAAAGAGCACATTTGGCAGAATTTTGACTATTAACTTTGGATGAACAATGCATAGCGTGAATGAAAGGAACCATCCTTACCTAGCAGCCACATGAAATGGTACATTTTACCCTTTTGTAACCACGAAAAGGGCAAACAGAGGACTTCCATTTTTATTTTATATTTTATACACGGAAAACATTTGACAGTTTTATATACTCCCAAAAAATAATAGTAGATTTAATTTATATTATTTGAATCATAATTATTCAAACACCAAGAAGAGTGGAAATACTGTTGCTCAAGATGTTAAATTATTGTTCGATAGGGATTAATGGCGCTTAGACTTGGAATCAAATGAACATCTCGCCGAAATCCACGAACTGATGATCTCCCAAACCAGAGATACTTTGTGATTCTATCACTGGCAGCACTACGAATATCATGGCACCGCGAAAGCTCGGTTTGATGTGCATATGATTTTCTGTCTCGGCTGAACGTGTTTACCCAACTCGCGGATACATGTAGGCCAGATCAATTTAACTCTCCATGAACCCGATGTAAATTCACGTCTTTGACGAAAGTTTGAACTCCAACGGCATCTACATAAGAGCCCAGTGCCGGTTAACAGGGTCCAGATATGCAAGTGCATTCAGTCCCGACGATCTCCTCTCAATAGAATTATTCTTGTTAGCGAGTGATTAGCGAGTTTCAATATTGACGGTTATGGAAGTGACGAGGGTTAAAGTTATTACCGTAGGTTCTAAGTAAACGGATCTATCGTTCCTAGGACGAGCAAAAGGCTCGAGGGGATAAACGGGAGGATTCCACATAGCCAGTCAGAGAGCGCATCAGCCAAGAGAAATCTGCGGAGAAAACGCGCAAGGGCCGCCCGCGATGAGCGAGCGAGATGGTAGCAGTGAAAGAGGTCCGGAACCAAGCGAAATGAGTTGAGGGAGACAGAAAAGAAAAAGAAGGGCACGAGTAAAGTTAATCAGAGTTGAAGCAAACGAGCGGACGCACCAGGTAATTAGTAGGGTTCGTCGGAGTATATACGTAGAGACAGCGGGCAAAGCAAAAGCTCCTTCACGAGAAGGAATAACGTGTGCTAAAAAAATATCCTAGAGATGTTTTAATTTATATTTCTTTCTCGCTCTTTTTCCTTTTTTCTTCTACTTTTGATTCTCATTTCTGCATTCAGTTTAGTTTGACGTATATCACACCTGTTCATCCACGAATGTATAACAAAAATATCCATGCAGATTTACAACGTTGCATTTTCTGAGGTTGGACACTGAGATACTAACTCTGTACGATGTACTCGGAACTTGAGATTGGACAGAAGAAAATCACGTGCACTTAGAATAGAATCTACATTTTATGCACAAGTCGAAATTCATTGAGGGTCATTCTCAGATAAATAATACCTACGTTCCAACGTACTTAGAGAAACCGTGGCAAATCCTCTGTATTTCACGAATTCAGTTAAGTGGATAAAGATTTTGGAAAATTCTAGGGTTATTTTTTCTGCTCAAGAATTTTTGTATTCATTACACTTGGAAAATTAAAAATAGACTAAAGTTATCAAAATGGCAAACTGAAAAATAAATTTTTGTAATTTTATATTATATAATTATAACACTATATTTTATGTGCTTCGAAGCACAATGATTGCGTCATAATATTTTAAACATCCCTTCTTAATTAATGATTTAAAAAATGAATTAGGAAATTTATAAAGTTTTGCCACGTAAATCCGTATTCAAAATTCCGGTACAATATTTATTATAGAAAAACTGTACTTACTTAATTTAAAAATGTCTAGCACGAAAAAGTGGCAGTCACGAAATATAAAAAATCAAACAATAGATTTTTTCGAAAAGAAAAATCTCTCTATTCCCCTTTATTTTTCATTAATCCCCTGTTTAAATAAACATTGATTTTAACCGTCGATTTCTATCCTCGACTTTATTTTACTCCGTCGAAAATTCAACCTATCCACTGACGAATGTATAATAAACATATCCATGCAGATTTCAAACATTGTATATATTCCGAGTTTGGACGCGATGGATATTAGCGCACTATGTACTATGTATTCGACGCTTGAAAAATGGCTCTAAATAAATAGGCCCACGACTTACGAAACATACATAGATATAATAATAATACATGTGGGTACAATGGCAGAGGGTTTAACTACCGCCGCTCGAGTATTGTGTGTTCAACGAATTAAGCTTTGTGTACGCAAAGACTTCGGGCTGATACGTCACGTACAGGCAAAATGTACGCGCGTTGTACTTCGCTACTACCAGTGGTTCTGTTATACCTGGATGTAGAGAGAGCTCGTTCGATCGCGTTGAAACGCGCGAAAGCTTCATACAGCCTCCAAAATCCGGGTACAAAACTCGTAACATCGATATGACCGTGCACGCCCGCATGGTTTTTCCGTCGCGGCCAGTTGGAATATGTTGTGTATCAGCCGCGTGCACAATCCCTGTTTTAGCAAATATTTCTGCGTCCACTCTCATCCTCTCGCATACGTAACTAAAAAAAAAAAATTCCATATACGTAAAAAAAAAAAAAAAAAGAATATATCTCGGATCAAACATGACTTGGATTGAACGGACTCTCGTGAGGGGCTTATGAAATATTTCGAGAAACTATCGTCTGTGTTATGGGTATCACGAATGATATTGTCAAAAAAAAAAAAGCAAAAACAAAAACACCGATTTACTACTGGTGCACACAGCTTCTGTACGTCGGCACACAAATGCTACCCTTTTACCTATATTAAATACACAAACGACGGTATACGACTATAAACGCTTGGCTCCAGCGCTTTCCTAGCATTTGCAATTGGTCCAGGCCAACCCACCGCAGCAAAGAGATATTACGCCTCTCGTACTCTCTCCCTCTCTCTGGTATATTCTGTGAATATATGTATAGTTTAGGAATAACGTTCCGTTGATTTTCAATTAACCACGGTTTATACCGGGAGAAGCATGGCAACGGGGTATCGCGCGAACAATCGCAGTTGCATTTCGAATAGCTTCTCGCTTCAGTATACTCCGTGCAGGGTGTATATGTTGAGTGCGATAGTGAGTGGGTCTGAAACGAGAGGGCGAGATACGTAACGGAAGTGCACAGACACACTCGCGAATAGGATACACTCACGCTCACACATACACACACATCCACACACATCTCTCACATTTACTCTCACACACACATACAAACATGTACACTTAGTGAGAGTTGGCTAGGCGTCCCAGATAGACGACGCTTTGTATTTGCCCATTAATAGCGAACTACCATCCTAGCCCGGGGTTGCCTATTCGACGCTGAGAAATTAGTGGAGGCGCTAATTGTATTACGTAACCTAGTTAGCGATGTGTGCACTTGGAAATTTGCGACTGAACACCCCACACCTATCTTACTCCTCGTGCTCCTCCACCGTTTGGCTATATCTCGCTTTCTCACGTTGACTATATCCCCTTACATCTAGACCGTAGCGCGGAACTCTCTTCTTTCTTCATTCGTTTGCCTTCATTCGCTTCCTAATTACGATACTGCGCAAGCACCAACGCCGCAGTTACTTCAGCCCGCCAGACGTTTCAGCATACCCCGGTGATCCATTTCAATTTGCGTCGCTGTTATATACTTTGGAGAGGGATGAAGTGGGGGGGGGGGGGGGGGGGAATTTGCTGGAAAGGGTCGAAGAAATATGTGTCCTACCCCAACGTCCTGGCAAGAACCCGAAGCACAATTAGAAGGAAGAGAAATCAGGGATTGAGGAAAAGAGAATAAAAGTGGAACATTAGCTACAGCAATTCATAGGGATAGTCCTTCATCAAACCCGTGGAGCTTCAAAGTGATTTGGGTCAACAATTTAATCCGTTTTATTTACATTTTGGTAATCTTTGTATCAAGGTTACCGAAAGTTATGACGTGTTCAGATCTAGGCCATCACGGAATCAAGAGACGCGGTGGTGACTTGACGCCAAGTTAAAAAAGAAAATTAATGTTGCCTTCACATATAATGATTTGGAATTCGGTTGGATAACTATAACAGCGATGACAACCTTATTTGACAATTTATGTTTTTGACATTTTTTACATTTTAGGTAAAGAATCTGTAGAATTCTAAAATTTTATACATCGAAGACAGATATCAAATTTCATTGCATTTATGGAGGGTATAGATAGACAGACAGTTAGACAGACAGACAGACTGCCTGTCGGTCATTTACTCAGAATAACTGTCGATCAGATAAATTATCAGACAGACTGGCAGTCAGCCAGAGATGTGGAAATCCGTTATAAACAAGTACGTTTAAGATTAAGTTGGGCTTGGTTAAAAAATTATGAAACTTATTCATCAATCGTCCTCCTTCCCTAACTTTTACAAAGCTTTCATAAATCTAAGTATTCCTTTTCACTTATCCCTTTGCCAAACCAATTATTGAATACCTCAAAACCTTTCAATAAGAAAACGAGTCAAAATTACGATGGTAATAAAGTATTCCCTGGAGTATTCCCGATTGGAATAGCACGTATTTTGACAATAATTTCTCCCGTAATTCTGCATTGGAAAATCATAAAAATCTCCAACGGGTCGTTAAATTCAAGCTATTTTCTCGCGGTTTTCGCGGTAGGAATAATCGCGGGGGTTCCGAAGTAGATTTATCTCGTCTTGGCGGTGAGATAGGGATGAGAGTTGGAGGAGCAGGGAGTAACCGGGTACGCGAGCTCCCGCGCACCAGGGGACGCTCAATTTGCCTATCCACACTCCGTTAAACACGGATTAGGTAAAGGAGGGCGAAGTAACCGTCGAAGCGCGGACCCGCGGTCTACCCCATTCTGTACCGGGCCGTATTAACGACGAAGTCTTCTCTACCCTCCCCAACCTCACCACCCTAAGTTTCCAGTCCCGTTAGGTAGGTACCTTACCGATGCGCCACCGAACGAGCCGGCTTTCCTCTTCGCCCACCTTCCATGCCCGACCAACCCCAAGCTCTGGTCGAGGCTGATGCTCCTGCGTGCTTACGGCGCTAGGCCCCGCGAACACAAGCTTCCCAAAGCTCCTTACTAATTCACCCCTCTCGCTCAGTTCCTTCCTCCTCCACCCTCCACCTTTAGTAAAGAGTAAAGCTCCCTCGTCGTTCGTCGACTCGACGCCGCGACTATATGCTCAGCTCTAGTACATCTACTTATTGTACTACCGCCACAACCACGTTTTCAGAGCTATCGGAAAATGTGATGCCGGAAGACTTACCAGGTTGTGGTGCGCCCCGTATGCACGCCTGATGAAGCACAAACCAAGAGAGGAACAACGCCCACTTCATGTTGGATCTGTAATCAGAAAATAGCAATTAATAGAGTTTGACCCGCTAATTTATCTGGCACGCAACTGGGTTAATGATCCATTAACAAAATCTACCGTAGCGGGTTTGATACGGAACCTACAAAAAAGGCGTGACAAAAACGCTAGGGAAGTATAAATGTGAGATACTAAAGGTTGCAAAGCTGGGCATTGCACATTGCTTGCAGGAAGTATGTTGCACGGAAATCATTTGCTAGCATAGTGACAGCAAACTTTATTTGTTGACCTACAAAATGTATTTGCTGGCCTAACAAATAATTTTGTTGGACTAGAAAATGTATTTGTTGGCCTAACAAATAATTTTGTTGGCCTAGAAAATGTATTTGCTGGCCTAACAAATAATTTTGTTGACCTAGAAAATGTATTTGCTGGCCTAACAAATAATTTTGTTGGCCTAGAAAATGTATTTGCTGGCCTAACAAATAATTTTGTTGGCCTAGAAAATGTATTTCCTAGCCTAAAAAATAATTTTGTTGCCCTAGCAAATTTTTTGATAAGCCTAGCAAATAACTTTTATTAGGCTAAGAAATAAGGCTTTGCTGTCACTATATTAGCAACTGATTTATTGATGCAACAAAAGTTTTCTCTCCGTGTGATATAATTGAGTTCTTCACTGAACCTTTGAAAATGATTTTGGAACCTTTAAATAATACGTAAAAAAATTGTATGAAGTGTTATCACGTCAGTTTTTTTTCACGAAGTTCGGTACTAAATATCCGTGCACGGTTATTATGTACATGTTTTAAATTTCAGCTCGATTTGTCGAATGTTTCGAAAGTATACATTGTTTCTAAACCACTTTTCAGGATGTTTTAGATAATTGTAACTATCCTGACATGAAAATCACAGCAAAAAAACATTACCATGAAATCAAAAAAAAAATGTTTTCCAACAAATAAATCTGAAAATCAAGAAAAACTTATGTACTCACAAATATTACATCCAGAAATTATAAATAAAAAGAGCCGGATAACATGCGGATTGGATTTTTGATTTCCAAATCAAACTCCTTTTGCTTTTTGCACAATTTTTAATCTTAGAATTTTGAGATCACATTTGAAATCACCACAAAAGATTATTCTAATATTTTTCATCAAATGATGTCATCACCGCCCAGTGATCACAATTAAAATTAAAAGGCAATTTAGAGAGCAACTGCAATGCTTTTATACCCTTAATAAGGACAACCGTAAATATGAACCAACGAAGTTCTTACATCACAAAACATTTTGTCGCAAATTTCTTTGCCCTAGATATTAAAGTGTGCCACGAAATACAAAATCTGGCAATGATATCAGACATACAGGCCACGCCGGGAAACTTTTAACATTGAAATATTTTCCACGGGCCCCATTACATAAACTGCGGCAAGCCGTCAGCATGACGGTGCAAAAAAACCTACCGAGGTATGCTAGACGTAAAGTATAATAGTAGAGTCCTGACACAAGGTTCTTGTTTTTTTTTCTTTTTTTTAAGGAAAAATCCCTCGTGGTTACAAACGCCGACATCTTTACAATAGTGTGGTTGCAACGCATGGAATGCCGCAGCACCGAGCTAATATCCGGCTGCACGGTACTACAGTGTTGCCGTCTGTCCCTACAGCACGTGCCTCTGTATTTTTCTTTATTAGCGACCACAACGACGACCGAGGCAACAAAGCCAGCATAGCTGGGCAGCGTAGAGGGCGCTGGCGTAGGGCGTCAATGCACTGTAGGTTTTCGCCACAGTCGGCCACTGTTGCACTTGTATTTTTTCTCCCAGTCTTTCTCTCTCCGGTTCATTTCCACAACGGTTGGATCTCCGGTGCGCTGGACTCGCGGCCACATCATCCAGAGAGAGGCCGAGGCTCCCTCTGTGTGACCTCGGAAAGTCTAAAGACCGCGCGAATTCTACAGCGAGGTGGAAAATGAGAAAAAGAAAATATTCAGATACGTATACGCGTGGAAAGTAGGAAAAATATACGAGGTGAAAGGAGCAAAAGAGTGAGGGAGCAAAAGTAGAAAAACACCGAATGACAAAAGCTGGTGGGAAGGTTGGAGAGGACGAGAAGAGGACAGTTGGAAAAGAGAGGGCAGCGTAGGTGAGCGAAGGGAAACAACGTGGAAGAACGAAGAGCATAGCCCCACGGCGTTTTCTTCCTGCTTTCTAGAATTCCCATCTACGCCCCTGCCACTAACCCATCCCATTGGCAACCCACCACTCCCCTTTACACATCTTTCTGTCTTTCTTTATTCAACACCTCTTTTTCCTTCTTTCGACCTCCATGCCCACAGAGTTTCTTGCTCCTTGGTTGGCGAACACAGGAGATTCCTTCGCTCTCCTGCCTCCCCGGCTTCCTGTCGTTGTCCTCGACCCCGCACTTCCCGTCTTTTTCTTTCTTCCTAAATAGCCATGTGACACCACCAGCCGGCGTATTACATATCCTACGCTTAGTATACCTACGTATGGTATACGTGTATATGGAGGTTTGCTTCGCCTCTCGTTTTCACTCGCACATAAACACACACTGGTGTGTTGCACAATGTCGGATATATGTGACCATGCACATGGAGACCTGGACCAGGGGTTGGTACGTACATATATGTATATAGATATTTCTCGGGGTTCAGCTGGAGGGTACACTATATATATGACGACAGAGTTCTCTGTGTCCTCGGATTGCTCTCTGGTATCTTTCCATGGTTGGGTACTCTGTCGGCTATGGCCGAAGGACTTTTACGTTCTCCAACATGAGGCGCGCGGAGGACACATTGCGACCGATTATGATCACCCGGTCGCAAGCCGAGCGGTAGTTCCGTTCCGTTCTGCGGGACCACTCGCGCCCTTCACTGCCAAAAGCCCCACCAACACACCATATTGTTTGTATATGTGTATGTACACACAGTGGCTACAGACATCGACCAGGCACACGTGCACCAGGCTTCGTCGACTATCGCACTCGCACGTAACGTCGATTTGAGTGCGTGGAACACCGTCTGGCGGTTCACCATCAGAAACACTCTCCGACTCCACGGTCCAGTTTAATGTCCCGTGATGCCGGTTGGACACTATGTGTGTGTGGGTGTGTGTGTGTGGTCTGTTTCTAATTGCAGGGAGCTGCGAGCCATTAAAAAAGGGCAATGTGGCTGAAATGTCAAACTGAGCTTTTGAGTTCCAGAATCTTTTTAAACTGGCTTTAATTACTGAACGACAAATTTGTAATTGGTTGTGAACATTTTTGGATTAGCTATTAGTGAGATTCGTCAGTCGTATCAGATTGGCGACCTTTTTGTAGGTTCTACACTAATAGAAAGTCTGATATTGTATCATGGGCATGTCATCTCCATTTGAATAGTCGCAAATATAAATTGCTCTCGTCGTCATCGATAGTGTTTGGACAATTGAGGAATTTAACGGATGTACTTTTGAGAACAATGGCACTCTGCCCTATAACTGTCATTTCAACTCGACATAAAGTTGTTCAGATCCATCTTATCATCTTGTCTACATCGTATCTCCTCTTACACTTTAATGGCATCCATTGATTCATCCTTCCATTCAACTGATTAATGATCAGGAGAACTATTAATTATAAATTCTCATCAAAATTTTTGTTTTTTTTTCTTTGAAAAATTCGAATCGTGCCACATATATAACGTGAGTGGGTTTAATAATTAAAAACACCGTATATATAATGCTGCGGGTGCAAAAGAAACTGATGATTTCCGTTTATATGAATGGCTTTACGTGCACGAGTGTGTCCTTCGTATAATAATTTTTGTGCCGAAAAAAATATATTGTTTATATCAATACTAAAAAGGCCATTTTCACGGTATTTACCTCTAACCTTTTTAGTATAAATAAATTTATTGAAGATTATTGAACATTGAAGATTTCGTGGTAAATTTATTATTTTATTAATTTTCATATGTCAGCGATTGCATAATTTTCATAATCTTTATTTGATATTCGCTATTTATTCGATATTCTCTCTCATTCATTCTATAATTCACAATTCGGCCGGAAATATAAATTCAACTGCATGGTTTAAGTATCATATTATATAATTCAAATAAATATAATTGAGATAAATATAAAAGCAATAAAATTCTGGACAAAATATATACATTCATAATAAATTTAATAAAAATTGAAATAATCTCAACTAAAGTTTTTAAATTAGAGTAATTATTCATTAGTTTTCAGTTCCATACGAATAGTTGCATAAACTAAAAATATATCGTTATAAATTTTGCAAAAACTAACATGATTCTGATGAGTATTTTTTCGGAATTATTTTGCTTCGAAATCCTAAAAACTGTCATTAAAGATCCCCAAAGATATATTTTATATTTCTCTATAGATAAAAAAAACGTCCACTCCCTATATCTCAACTCAAATGGAGCCTCGATGACAGAGTATAGCAGCAGGAAGTTTTTAGTGCAGATGGGTAAGGCTGAAAGGAAAATAACGCAACAACAAAGAATAAAATTATCGTTGCAATGGCGGTAATATATTTTAACAGCCTCAGACAAAAAAGTGTCGTTCAGTGTGGGTACGTGATAAGGGTCAGTGAGCGCGGAAAACTCGTTGCAATTCGGTATAAAGTTGAGGGAGATGTGGTCGAGATAGCTCCGTGAAACCTCCAGCAATAAGAAAAGGTGGATATCGTAACGCGCTCTCCCGCACTGTCGAGAGATATACAGAGTAGATGGGGTATGAGAAGTGAGTTACGTGGGAAGAAGGTAATGCCTGCCAAGGCAGTATAGTACATCGGTACATGCGGCGTTACTGCACTGTCGCGGGTTACATCTCCCGACCTCGTTTTTATTTTTACCGTACAGAGTACACCCTGGGGTATTACTGTGTTTGTGTGAAAAGCATTGTGCGAACTCGTGTGCTGGCACACACTCGATAAACCAACCACTTCATTTATGTATCTCCCTCTATTCCAGCCACCGGCCAACCTTGCGAGTGAATGGATGTATGGCAGTACGTCTGGTTTGATAAAAACGTATAAAGAATAAATATGTATATAGACCAGCATTTACATATCTGTATAGCAAATGTGAGAATGACACCCGTTTCGCCCTTTTAGGGATTTCCGCGTGCAAAAGATGGAGAATCCAGGATGAAATTCAGGACAAAATCTTGGATGGAGTCTGGGCTGTACAGGATGGAGTCTGGGAGGTCTAGGATGGAGTTCAGCATAGACAATGGAATCGGATCAAACCTCATTCTCTATACTGAACTACCGAGACTCCATCCAGGATTGCAGCTTACAGTCTATCCTGAACTCATCATGTTTACGCAAGCTGCTTAAGGCAGAATTCTTTGTAAGCAAAAACCATATCAATATCTTAACGGGTCTTCATAGTAAATGCTTACGTCATGGTATTCTCGAAATTACCCGCTTTTAAGTTCAGAGGTTTGAGCCGGACGTTGATGAATCAATCAGTCAGGACATTTCTTTCTATCAATATAGATAGACAGGCATTGATGAGTCAGTCAGTCAGTCAGGACAATTCAGTTTATAGATATAGATGAGCAATGATGAGTCGGACTGTCAGTCAGTCAGGATTTTTGGTTACATATGTGCAATCATATATCGCCACGGGGTGTCTCTATATTTGAGTGAAAAGTATTGTGCAAATTCGTTTGCTGGGACGAACTCGATGAACGAACCACTTCATTTATGTATCTCGCTCCATTTTAGCTACAGGCCAACCTTGTGAGTCAATGGATGTATGGGACTACATCTGGTTTAATAAAAACGTATAAAGAATAAATATGTATACAGACCAGCATTTACATCTCTGTATAGCCAATGCGAGAATGACACCCGTTTCGCCCTTTTAGGGATTTCCGCGTCTAAAAGATGGAGAATCCAGGATGGAATTCAGGACAAAATCTTGGATGGATTCTGGGCTGTACAGGATGGAGTCTGGAAGGTCTAGGATGAAGTCCAGCATAGACAATGGAATCGGATCAAACCCCATTCTCTATCCTGGACTAACTAGACTCCATCCGGGATTGCAGCTTACAGTCTATCCTGAACTCATCGTCTTTACGCAAGTTGTTTAAGGCAGAATTCTTTGTAAGCAACAACCATATCAATATCTTATCGGGTCTTCATAGTAAATGCTTACGTCATGGAAGGAATATATTCTCCAAATTACCTGCTTTTAAGTTCAGGGATTTGAGTTGTACGTTGATGAATCAATCAGTCAGGACATTTCTTTTTATCAATATAGATAGACAGGCGTTGATGAGTCAGTCAGTCAGTCAGGATAATTAATTTTATAGATATAGATGAACAATGATGAGTCGGACTGTAAGTCAGTCAGGACTTTTCGTTACATATGTGCAATCATATATCGCCACGGGGTGTCACTATGTTTAAGTGAAAAGTGTATGGATGTATGGGATGTATGGGACTACATCTGGTTTAATAACAACGCATAAAGAATAAATATGTGTATACACCAGCATTTACATCTCTGTATAGCCAATGTGAGAATGACACCCGTTTCACCCTTTTAGGGATTTCCGCGTGCAAAAGATGGAGAATCCAGGATGGAATCCAGGACAAAATCCTGGATGGAGTCTGGGCTGTCCAGGATGGAGTATGGGAGGTCTAGGCTGGAGTCCGGCATAGACAATGGATTCTGATCAAACCCCATTCTCTATCCCGGACTAACTAGACTCCATCCGGGATTGCAGTTTACAGTCTATCCTGAACTCATCATCTTTACGCAAGTTGTTTAAGGCAGAATTCTTTGTAAGCAACAACCATATCAATATCTTATCGGGTCTTCATAGTAACTGCTTACATCATAGGAGGAATATATTCACGAAATTACCCGCTTTTAAGTTCAGAGGTTTGAGCCGTACGTTGATGAATCAATCAGTCAAGACATTTCTTTCTATCAATATAGATAGACAGGCGTTGATGAGTCAGTCAGTCAGGACAATTAATTTTATAGCTATAGATGAGCAATGATGAGTCGGACTGTCAGTCAGTCACGACTTTTCGTTATATCGCCACGGGGTGTCACTATATTTGAGTGAAAAATATTGTGCAAACTTGTGTGCTGGGACGAACTCGATGAACCAACCACTTCATTTATGTATCTCGCTTCATTCTAGCTACAGGCCAACTTTGTGAGTCAATGGATGTATGGGACTACATCTGGTTTAATAAAAACGTATAAAGAATAAACATATCTATAGACAAGAGTTTACATTTCCGTAGTATTATTATTTTTTTTTTTGCTTTCAAAACATTCGAGAACGACGTTATTTGAGAAAGAATCCACGTTTGTATATTCATATTCCACGTATAGTTGAAATTGTGCAATATACGAGAGAAGTGAGTTTGCATGGGTGATGTGTACGTTTTGGGACGATGGAAAGGGACGAGGAGGGCGCGGACGCGAGTACCGCATTGAATTTAATCCGTAAATCCCCGTGTAGGATGAATTGGCTCGATCGTGCCTGGCTGGCCGAGTCGACGGGCAGTCAGACGGTAGTATTTAATAGGAACAAGCGTCGGTGACGACCCCTTCTCTACAGAGCAAGAGGACTACCAACCCAGCAGCTCCACGTTGTGTTACTACTGCTGCTGCTACTGCTACAGGGGTGGGCTAATCCGTCTACCGTAAGCTGCGCCGCGCCCCGCACAGAAATGTTTCACAAATTCGTACCGAATTACGCTGTGCAATGGTTTGCATATTTATATGTGTACCCCGGAGATACATGTTCCGCAAATAATATTCAGTAACAAGGGAATTATAGCTGAGTTTCCGGTTGGGGCCATTAGTAACGAATCTATAAACTCGATAATCGTTTCTGTTTCGGTAACAAATATCATATTCGATTTCAGTGAACGGAAAGCACAAATACATGAAAACAGAACGGGAAATTAGAATAATGACGATTGCCTGAGGCTGAATTTGAGAATTTCAATCATGCTGTTTGCTTGAGGCGAAATTTGAGCATATTTTTCATCATATTTTTGTTTACTTGAAGCGATATTTGAACAGTTACATCATATTTTTTTCTTTTTTTTCCCTCTACTGTTTATTAAGGAGGGTGAGCCAGCTAAATAATGACAATGTACGCAGAGGTATATTTTTTTAAACTAAATAATAAATATAATAAAATACAATCCTAAAATATCCCTAAATATCCTAAAATACAATCAAATTGAGGATTAGAATAATGAATCCTAATTGGCAATATCAAAATCAATGTTATCAATCGGTTCCCTTACCAACCAGGTGCAAGTGTTTTCAACTATGCGTAAGGTGATTTAAGAATTCAGTAAAAACAATTGTTCAGACAATTTACTACTTTTGATTTTTTGTAATGATGTTCAGAATCTGTAAAAAAATGATAATTTAAAAAATGTAAATGTAAAATTGTAAGTGATATTCAATTTAGAAAAAGCAGATATATAGAAATATTATTCTTATTCAGTAAAAAATATGATCGGTGTAAAAGATTTTTTAATTTATTATCTACGGTATCAACGACCAATCAACACGCTTAAAGTATTGAATTTTGAGTGTGAGAAAAATATAAGAAGATATGATATAAGAAATATAAAACAACGTTTTCACGTTTTAGTCAACAGCTATGCCCTTCTTCGGATATTGAATCTATTAATATCAAGCTTAAAAAAAAAATGAAAAACGTGTAAAAATTTTAAAAAATTTGTATTCAACAATATTTCGACATAATTGAGTCACCATTACGAACAATCAACCCTCAACGATTTATAATACAATTGTGTTCATCAATAAAAAAAATTACCTGTTTTTTTTAATACTAAAAATTAAAAAATCACTACATCAAAGTATGCTTAACCTGAATAGTGTTCATTGAATTTAGGGATAAACTCTAATGACATAACCTGAATTCGGTTTCGATATCGTTTTACATCCATAATGACAAATATTATTAGACAACCTGCCGATCCGAATAACCCTCATACGTCCCTCGCGATAGATACATAAACCATATTTATACCATTAGCAGTTATACTGTATACGAAGCATTCGCGAACGCGGTATAGTATCGTACAGTACAGCAGATCAACGGAGGGGCACCGCTAATGAGAAATCAATTTGGCAACCGTAAGCAGTGGTGGTAGTACTACTACTACTAGTAGTAGTAGTAGTAGTAGTAGTAGTACAGGGATCGTTAGGGTTCGGATGCGTGATCAGCTCTCGCATGTGGAAACACAGTGTTAACACACGCTTCGAGTGTGCGGGTACATCGAAACGGATCATCGAGTAGTAACGGGGAAAGCATATATATGTATGTGTGTATTCGTACATCCATATACATATATATTTACAATAGATATGTACAATACGTAGGAGTAGAAACCGGAAACGACGAGTTCCGTAAGCGAAGCTCGATCTCACTCTACTCACGAATGGCTATCGCAGCGAATCAGGCCCTGCCAGTGGCAAGCATCGGGTTACCGGCCAGTAGTAACGTCTTGTAGTAGTCAGACGCTTCGACCTCGTGTCCGAGCGGCAATGCACGTACGAGATTCAAGCGTTTAGCTCGCTCGCTCGCATTCCACAACGAGAATTTGCCCACGTGTGCCATACCATTCTAGTTTACAGTCGACTGAATATATATATATATATATGTGCATGTGTATGTATATGTATATGTATATCTATATGTTATGTATATATACCTACAGTCCGTACTAGAATACGATCGATATAGTGACAAGCATTATTTGCAGATAATCAGGAAATAATCCCGTAGATCCGTACAGATCGGAGGCATCGCATCAACGTTTCTCGATCTTCACCTGGACTTCTAGTTACGAAACTCTGCATAAAGCAATATCGGGAGAATATGCCGAGAGCTACTGTATTGTTTCCTTTATATCTCTCACAGCCGATTGTGCAAAATTTAAACTTTAACAATGGGAAAAAATGTTAACACCCCTCGAAACCCGATTTGATTTTCCGGGGTCGTTTAGGTGAGACAATCAATTAGTCAGGATATTTAAAAAAAATAAATATAGATGGGCGTTAACTCAGTCAGTCAGGAAATATCTTTTTATGAACGTGTTAACAATAAAAGTGTTAATTTTTCATCGTATGTGACTATTCCCGGTTAATATTTTTAAGGACGGAATTTTTGCGAAGCACATCGTGGGTCTGAGTCAGTGATCGCTAGATTCAAAGCGCGCGAAACCGAAGCCTAATTCAAATTTAACTAATGCGAATCTTTTATAAATATCGACTGTAGCTGCTTAATAAATTAAATTAATTCATCAAGCAGCCACAATCGACAAATTTTAATCTGAAACAAATTGTGAAAATATTCGAATTGTGAACACCCAGAATTCTATCCTGATGCGTTACCAATTAAGCCACCGTGGCTCTGGCAGAACTGATTCACAATCGTTAATTTAGAGACAATCTTTAACCATAGTATTTTATAGGCAGCGACCGTATATTGTTAATATTAATTGTTTATCGTATGTTCAATCATATGTTCATTGTATGTTCATCGTATGTCAATCCTAAGTTCAACCATAAGGCTGACCATGAATTCAAAATTAACTTTCAGCTTAAGATCACACTTAAGCGCCAAGTTAAGCACTGATTTAAGATCGGTCTTGAGTATTCAATTGCCTTCGAAATTAAGTTCGATCTTAAAACCGATCTTCAGCACGATCGTAAGATAGCTCTTAAATTCGCACTTAAGCGCAAACAGACTGCGCTATGTTTTGTTTTTTTCGGGGTTATGATTTTCGTTCATACCACTTTCGGCGATACCCATGGATTCCATATTCCTTACATATATATATATATATATATATATAGATATAGTGTACAGATATATATGTATATATATATATATATATGTACACTGTAAATTGTGACGGGTACGTATACACGTATAGCTTGTACCTATTAGAATTCGATCGATAGACTGACAAGCATTATTTGCAGATAATCCGTAAATAATCCCGTCGATCCGTACAGATCGGAGGCGTTGTACGCATCAACGATTCTCGATTTTCGCCTGGACTGCCAATAACGAAATTCCACACAAAGCAATATCCATATGAATATTGAGGGAATATGCTGAAAGCTACTGTATTTTGTTCGATATATCTCTCACAACTGATCCTGCAAAATTTCAACTGCAACAATGAATCTAGTGTTTTCAGGAGCCTCCAACGTAGCAGCATTCATCTATGAATTATATACCTCTCGGCATATGCGTGACAGTGCTGCGCTTTCATTCTGTGAGTTCTTTTGAAATGTCGACCTGCAAACAACCAATTCATTGCATATGTATTCGAGCAACGGGGTGCTATACACTTTGTTCAAATTAGCAAGATTTCGACGTACTCTATCAATAAACCGGTGCCTCACTGCGTAGTATTCCGTTCGTTATTACGAACTGTCTGTTCTCGCCAGTGAGAAAATACGTGTTGCATCGTGAACTATATTTACCTCCTACTGTTAAATCGAAACGAAGTTGGACGCTACATATTATGTATGCGGTTTACAACGATGAATATACAAATCAATCGTGGCTGGAATTTGTCTCGTGAATTTACGTTTCTATTTACGTGCGGAATTCAAGAGTATCTGATTGTCGCAGTAGAACAAAATGTAGAGGGAAATAATTTCAAACAGTACTTTCGACATGGAAAAAAAAAGTTGGCAAGAACACAATGAACTATTTGACGTCCAAGCCCATTTTCCGTTGGCAACAATCGGTTTTGTTTTTCAGTTTTCAATTTATCAATATTCATCACTTTTGTGAACCATAACAGTGAAAAAATATCCGCTTTGAAAAAAAAAAACTTTACATTTTTACGTGAAAATTCAATTTTATTTCCAATGGAATTCCACCGTTTGGCAATTTCTTTTCAGAATCCCGTCTACATTTTATGAATACAGCGGACACTGTGATCCACCTAAGAGTGTTCTGGGCTCCTAAAAAATATTCTTTTGGAGTGTAATTTCATGCTGCAATTGATCACAAAATATGCGTTGTATTGCTTCAAAGAACACGCAATCAACTCGAACTCTATTTCCTTAAGCCAAAGGAAAATATTTTCCAATTTCCCGACGAGATTGGCAAATTTTTTGTTTATTTTCATTGCCAAAAAATCCACGCATCTATGGATATTGTTGGCTATGGTATAACAGCAAATCCTCGAATACAATGAACCTCACTTTTCTATGGCTTTTATATTTTGGCTTCATGTTTGAAGCCAAAATAAATCTTCTTTTAAAATAATAATCTTCATCTCTCAGTCACAAAAAATTTTCGTTTATATTGCAAAATCGACCAAAAATCAAATTAAAGGTGCACAACCAATTAGTAAGTGAAACTAACGGCGAGATGATGGTGATGATTGTGCCAATTTATAACGATAAAGGACAACTAATTGCTCAGCGTAATCCATGACCAATTAAACTTCTAATTAAATGATATATCCAGCAGCATGACATTCAATATTTTAACGAGACGTTTTATGTTGATTGTTGATTTTCTCGGTACTCATCCTCGAGTTGCTATTATACATCGTGTAGCACATGCACCTGCTAGTTACCACAGTAAAAAAAAAACCAATCCCCCAAGCGCCTAGCCGTTTCATCGAAACCGCCGACAATACGTAGCAGAGATCCGAGAGGACGAGAGGCTGGGAGAAAGCTTGTAAAAAATGTTTCACAGCGGCCCCTCCCCTCCGCCTCTCTTTTACCGCACCCTCTGTCTATATTCTCTTTTCCGACGACCGTACCTGCGGCGATCAATAATGATACACGAGTAGAGGTACATTTCTCATTAGCGATCTTCGATATAGACGAGTGAGAGAAAAAAAAATACAAGGTAAAAAAGAGAAATCGAGCGACAGTGTTACAGCGAGTGGCTTTTCTCTGGTTTTGTGAAACCAGAGAGCTCGACACGTATAGCTATAGCCCTCAATTTTTCAAAGTCCTTGTTCACACCAAATATTAAGCACGAGGACGTTCCGACAAGGCTGCCAGGATCTTTGTCAGATACCAAAGTAACACACACCCTGTGGGATGAAAGGGCTTCATGAATGTCAGGCAGAAACGTCCTGGGCGCGATTTTTTGTAGCTAAAAAATGAAAAAGAATTCCAATCCGAAAAGGGAGATTCTGGTGGAAAAGCGGCTTTTAGGCGTCCTATAAAAACGTAAAAAAACATGGTCTCGTTTTTTCGTGTCTGAAATTCAAAAGCAGACATAAAAACTTGTGTGTTTGCTGGTGAAGTGATTTTCATTTTAAAAATCGCTGGTGAAAGAGTAGCAAATAAAACTTAAAAATAACTGCATCAATATAATAATTAAATACATCTACTCCTTTATAAATTGAAACCAACCTAAGAAAATCTGCAAAAAATTATTCTACTCATTGACAGATTTAAGTACATACCACATTTGTTATATCTGGACGTATTCATTGCCGCAGCATTTCTATTATTGTGATGTTTTTACCATCGTTAACATTTTATCTTATTCAGCAAGCTATGTTTTCATGAGCAGCGTTTGTTCCGCTATTTTCTCACAAGAATATGCTAATAAAACAATTTTTGACAGAACAAATCTGGTAAGAAGTCTGTTTTGCAGAACCCTTCGAACAGTTGATATCTTCAACTTAAATCCCATAATACAGAGAATACCAAGACGGAAAAAAGCCAATAAGATTCACCACGGATAAGAGCAACTAAAAGTACGATTTAGTCTTCATTTCACAGATATGGTTAGATATATATATTTAAAAATAAATACTATCCTATGTATAAAGACCCATATCGCAACATAGTAAACATGAACATTTTCGCGTATCTATTCCGACTGAATAAAACAAGTTTTATTCCGTTGAATTGGATCGTTAATCAAGCTTCCATCCGTGAGTGTTATTGGACGTGGAAAATCCTTTGAATGAATAATGCTATGAAACCGCCGAGAGGGAATACTTGAGAGGAAGACGATAGCTTCTGTATAGGAGCTAGTTGATCGGCATCCGTGTCAGACTGTATATTTGTATATATATACACATATATATATATAAATTCTCTTAGTCTGTTCTCTCTCGTCCCCAGCGAGGCGGACGAGAAATTCACACAGAGACACACAATTATATCAATGGTAATTCAGTTTATTACAATGGCCAAGGACGCGATAATAAATCACTTGGCGTGCTAGAGGTGGATGCTGTGCAGTATGGCAGCCAAGCCCTTATCTCCACAACAATGTGCGACAGAACTATATTACTCGTCACACATATACAACTCAAGCAGAGCGTAGAACAGCGAACTGAGAACGCGCTGCGTTGTTTCACCGACGGCTTGGGTTCTGTGAACCGGAGCACCAGAAGCTCACAGCACCGCATGCCACAATATGCAAGACCAGTGGAGATTCTGCTCGCAGACCAAACGTTCGGTGATGTTGTATACTACTAGTAGCTCACCGACCACACTACCCGAGCGAGAACTCCGAACCGAGAAGCTTCTACTGGATACCCTCGACCAAATCCTCCTCTGTGTATATTCCACTATGGGATCCTTGATCATTTATCAAGCACAGATTGTTGCATCCTCGATGCAGTGAGATCGGAAGAGAGGGGTAGACGGGCTACCCTTTAGACTTGCGGATACAGACAGAGCCATCTCCGAATCACTCTGCACCTGAGGTCTCATGTTCTCAGTCATCCGCTCGTTACGCGTATCAAGTTTGGAGTTCTGAGTGGAACAAGACAACATTATCGTGTCGAGCTCGGAGTTTTGAATGAAACAAGAAGACGTTGCCGTGGGGTATGTTGGGTATAACGGTTTCCGTGATTTCAGTTCCAGTGATGTTCACCTGTAATGGTTAATAGTGGCGCTTTGTCTGTATTACCTTTATTACTGGAATCACGTTATGTAGATCAACTTTTGGAGAATTGTGGGAAATGAAGTTGATAACTTTTATCTATCAAGAATATCTTGGTAGCTGATATAATTGACAACGATTTTTTGGGGATATAATTGATGCAGGAACAGAGGAGCCGTTTTTGTATCCGGTTCTCAACTTCATGCAGAGAAAAATGAAATTATATATCGTGCAATCATTTTTAAGTGCGAACATAAAGTGCGGATGAGGGTTTTTAGAATTCAGAGCTCCTTCTTCGTTGTGCGTATCAAGTTCGGAGTTCCGAGTGAAACAAGACGATATTGCTACTGTTGGATACCCTCGACCAAATTCTCCTCTGTATCTATTCCACTATGGGATCCTTGATCATTTATCAAGCACAGATTGTTGCATCCGCGATGCAGTGAGATCGGAAGAGAGGAATGGGCAGGCTGCCCTCTAGAATTGCGGAAACAGACAGAGCCATCTCTGAATAACTCTGCACCTGAGGTCTCATGTTCTCAGTCATCCGTTCGTTACGCGTAGCAAGTTTGGAGTTCCGAGTGGAACAAGACAACATTGCCGTGGGGTTTACTTTTTGAGGTCTGTTATTTTTAAAAAAGTCACTTTTGGTCGGATCTTGACAGATCCGACTTTTGATCGGAAAATCGAACCTAAAGAACCTAAATTTTTTGTTCCTTCAAGATATCGAATTTTGGTCTTCACTATCGTTCTCAAGTCGCATATTGTACCTCAAAAAGTACCCGTTACATGCCTGTTTACGATGATTTTTAAAAAATCACTTTTGATCGGATCTTGACAGATCCGACTTTTGATCGGAAAATCGAACCTAAAGAACCTAAATTTTTTGTTCCTTCAAGATATCGAATTTTGGTCTTCACTATCGTTCTCAAGTCGCATATTGTACCTCAAAAAGTACCCGTTACATGCCTGTTTACGATGATTTTTAAAAATGACACTTTTGGTCGGATCTTGACAGATCCGAGTTTTGATCGGAAAATCGAACCTAAAGAACCTAAATTTTTTGTTCCTTCAAGATATCGAATTTTGGCCTTCACTATCGTTCTCAAGTCGCATATTGTACCTCAAAAAGTACCCGTTACATGCCTGTTTACGATGATTTTTAAAAAAAGTCACTTTTGGTCGGATCTTGACAGATCCGAGCTTTGATCGGAAAATCGAACCTAAAGAACCTAAATTTTTTGTTCCTTCAAGATATCGAATTTTGACCTTCACTATCGTTCTCAAGTCGCATATTGTACCTCAAAAAGTACCCGTTACATGCCTGTTTACGATGATTTTTAAAAAAGTCACTTTTGGTCGGATCTTGACAGATCTCACCAGGGGTGGGGTACATTTACCTGTAACGAATAATAATGGCTCTGTTTTATCTACCAACCTTGTTGGGTGCTTCTCGTCATAATAATATAATTGCTCCAGGAACAGAGGAGCCTTTTTTGTGTCCGGGTTTCAACTTCAATCAGAGAAGAAATGATATATCTTGTAATCATTTTTAAATGCGAACATAAGCTGCGAACGAGGCTTCTTAGAACTGAGTGCTCCTTGTTCGTTGTGCGTAACAAGTTTTGGAGTTCCAAGTGAAACAAGACGATATTGCCAAACGGTTTATTAGGTATAACGGTTTTTAAGAATACTTATTCAACTTATCAACTGACATTGGTGTATTTCATAGGTATGGAGAGTAAATTATTTTAACGGTTTTTTAAAATCATTCTTAAAGCTCTAAGACTGCGGTAAAAAAAGATTGAGCATTCCAATTTTTTACAGATATTAAGAGTCAAAGTTACCAGTTTAAAAATTTCATGAAAAAATGTCGTAAGCTACTGATACCAATTTTCACTAACTTCAACATTTTTATATCCACAACTTGTTACCTTTTCTAATACACTTTACAGCTTGTGTATCTATATAACAATTGATGATTATTGAACTGTTGAACAAGTGAAGCAGATTAATGGTGAGAGAGGCCCCGTATTAAATCGATTCCGACCTTCCGGGTCAGCAGATATCATATTTTTTGAAAGAAGCTTTTGTGGTCATCAATCGGACGGTAATTGTGCCTATAGAGATATGCCGATGTATGCGCATACAGCGACAGAGCCTCGTGCATGTATGTATAACGTCGAAGAGGATAATTAAAGGTTCGAGATCAGAGCGCACACAATCAACTCGATAAAACTCCCAGTCAATCAACCGGAAATTATTGGGTAAATATACTATCGCTGTGGTTAACCCCAAGCACACTGTATACCTACTGGGTTCATTATACTATAATTTTGGTATATGCGTATTGGAATGATCAATAGCTTGAAAGGCCAACTCCACCGCTCATAAGGCATGCGGTTGGATATGAACCTTGACATTTTTATTACTTTTTGTATTATTCATACTGCATTTAATCGGCAGTTTTCCATGTATTGATTCTTTTACTTCACTCAGTGCGATAATGTGCATTTCACGCACGCTTCGTGTGCATAAAAACTACATTTTTACACCTTGTGAAGTAAAATTTTGCACAATACTTGTTGGAACATTTTTTTCTCGACTCGTGTGATTGCAACACTTGCGTTAGGCTCGTGCGGCAAACTTACACTCGGCAGAAAAAGATTTTCCGCACTTGTATCGTAATATTCGATTATCGCACGCTTCCCGTACATAAAAGTGTGATATTTTTATTGTTTTGAAATTATTTATTATAATATTTCCTCTATTTTTCAATATTATATATCATTAACAAAAATATATATATAGGGTACAGTCACCAGGAAATGAACGGTTAAGCAGAACAGTTCGTTTATCATGGATTTCTATAAACTGTAATATTTCCGGATGTCTGTGAAATTTTTAACGAATGACCAGAATGTCAAATTATGTAAGGGAACTAAAAAAAATATCGAATTTTCATCGCAAAGTATATAAAAATAAATACTGAAAGACAAAAATCCAAAAACACTAGTAAATGAACGGGCCAATCTAACCTACACTTTTAGTCGAAAACAGGCGTCTGTGACGAAATAATCACTGTAGGTAGCTAAAAAATACACATTAAAAATCTAATGTTTAGCGAAGTCGGCAGAATTTCTCATGACTTCTCAAAAAGCGGTTGTTCATTCACTGGTGACTGTTCAATTACTGGTCCATTCACCGTAAAATACATTGTGAATCTTCGTGTCTTCAATTTTATGATAATAAATGCTTCTAACGTCAAACGCTGACGAATGTAAATTACATCCAATATAAGGGAAACAAAGCACACGACAGTACATACTTTTAAAGAGAACATTTCTCAATTATCAAATACACGGACATAATTATACATACATAGATATAAAATTCACTTTTTCTTTTATTAGTCGACATATATCACTATGATTTATAGATTCGGGTACTTAACTTATGTTTGAATACTTAACTTATATCCCATGTAGAAAAATGTAATAAAGGTGGATAATCGGACCACGTCTGCCCATGGTGACTGTCGTATGAAAAGAGAGCGAGCCTAATATTTGTACTTAGGGGCTTCTCAGTGGCCTTGAATACCCTACACTAGCCAAATTAAATCATTACGTCCAGAATTTAAGCTCGTTGCCCGAGAGCTGGCGCTCTCTAGTTAGTTATCATCATTACAATCATTACAGAAGCCCTATTTTCACATGTTGTAAAGTAAAATTTTATACAATCAGAGTTGTAAATGCCTAATGCTTATAGAAATAATGATGATGATACGATCAGCTCTATAATTATGATTTTATAATAATAACATGTAGCAATTGTAATACGATGATTAAACTTTGGAATGGCTTCAAACATTTTTATTTTTCAACAAAAATTCACGGTAATCCTTTTGAAAAAATGGAAAAAAATAAGTAATGCATTAAGAAAGTAATGCATTACTTATTTCTTCCATTTTTTCCACTATTTCTTGCAATATTAAAGCGAAAATTAGAATTTTTTTCAGCTATTCAAATGTTTACACTCTATTTTATAATCACCACATATTATTATTATGAAATCATAATTACAAAACAAATTGTACTGTAAACTATATCTCATGAATTAATGGGGATTTATAACTCTGTATAGAATACTAGTTGGGAAGACATTTTTGAACTCGTATGATTGCAAGACTCGTCAAGGCACATGCTGGAAATTAGCACTAATTAGAAAAAGTTTTATTTCACTCGCTGCGAGAAACGCGGTTTTGCGCACGCTTCGCGTGCATAATTCCCATTTTCATACCTTATGAAAGAAAATTTCGTACGATATTCGAGCGATAAACGTTTTCTTAACTCGTATGATTGCAACACTTGTCAGAAAAAGTTTTATCGTACAAGTATCGAAAGTACTATTACCGCACTTAAATGATAATATACTATTAGAGACTTGGCTAGTTTTCTCCGCTAAAAAATGAAATTCTTTAATTTTTCCAAAATATATCTAACTTCATGTTTCTTTTCTGTTTTAAATAAATTTTCAGATCAAATATCATAGACCCGTCCAAATTTACTGTAGATTGGGGCTTGACCTTAATACTTAAGTGACTCCAAGGCATTCATTTACTTTTATGCAATCAATAAAATCAATAAAATCTTTCGGAATGTTCAGGAATTTTAAGATAAAACAATTTTAAAAAAACGTGTATTGTATAAATTTGGTGAAAAGAAACTTGCAGAGGTTTCCTACCTCGATGTTCAAAAGTCAATATAGTCTCCCCTTCCAAGTTGCAAGTTGAGTGGATCCATAGTTTGTGAAGATAATTTGAAGTCTACGTGACTTGTACCGTAAGGAATAAAAATTTTCTTCGCAGATAGAAAGTAGTGAAAATAAATTCGAAAACATGGAATAAAATGAAGTAACAAGCCACTTCAAATTGAGAACAATCACCTTAAGTATTGCGGGGGTAAGATTGTCACTCAGTTTCGTAGATTGGCATTTACATTGAAACTATCTGCGATGCCAGTAATTTAACTATATTGTAGAATAATTTGAGTCCCTGGCGGTGTTAGAGAACCAGGCCAACAACAACGATGCTATTCAGCGATGCGTGGTACACTTCGGCGGTATGCCTGAAGTCTACAGGAGACCCCAGTTTGTGTCCTGAGATAAGACGGAGAGACAGATTCTCAGGAGAAAGGGTAAGACAGAGAGGGAGGCACGTGTTCATAACACGATCTCGGATCGGTTGATCCGATTCGGGACTCCCCGATGCAATGTACGTCAACCTGAATACATGTATAAGGTAAGCATAGGTGTTCAGGGCAAAGCAATACGTGGGTCCGCGAGCGACACATGCAAAGCGGTTTACAGTACTGCACATATTCAATGCATATGTACTCCATGCATATAGGCATGAATCTTACCAATTGCCAGTGTGAAAATGATTCAGCAAATCACTTAGACAACTACGGGCTAAAAATATTGCTCAAATTCTCTTAAGAGGCACTGTCACTTCCCCCATCACTTTCAAAATTTTAAAATCTGTTTTTTATTCTAAACGGTTCGATAAATGCGACTCAAATTTTTTAGAGAATACGCGGAATTATGATAGAAATGGACTAAACTTCTGGCTTCGCGATATATAAAGTCGTTTTTTCAAGAGAATTCTGTCGTATTCTGATGAATTCATGACACCATCGTAAGTTAGTTAGTATTAATAGAGTACACTTAACTTGTATATATTGTGATCATTTCAAATTGTATTCAAACATCTCTATTAAATGATATTGCAATATGTAAAAAAGTAACTAAATTACAATTGTGATCCTGGTCTGATTATTTCGACGTTTCTTATATTTATTATCGTTATGACGATCATCCCCAAAAAAATACTCACAATTCACCAACAGCCTCTAAAGCAAACGCTGTAATTCACGAAGTACATTGCAACGATTAAACCGTTAAATGCACTGAATAAGATTTGAGGGATTTAATGCATTCTAACATAATTCGTTTGGTAGACTACAGAAAATTTGGTGTCTTTAGATTAGCCCTTGGCAAACAGTTACAAAGGTATATTTAATATTGAATGCTCGTTACGTTAGAGGGAAAAGGAAGAATGGCGAGACAAGCATGAGATTTGGTACTACCTAATGGAATGAAACGAGATGGCGAGGAGTTAAAAGGAAACGCCGCGGGATTCGCGAATAATTCTCTTGCTCTCTCTGCGTCGGTGAGAGACGGCGACCTACTCACTAATTCACTAACTCACAAAATCCCAAAATCCCAAAATCCCAAACGCACAAACTCACAAACTCACAAACTCACACACTCACACACTCACAAACTTACCAACTCACAAACTCACAAACTCAGAAACTCAGAAACTCAGAAACTCAACAACTCACCAACTCACCCACTCACCAACTCACCAACCCATTAACTCACCCACTCACCAACTCACCAACTCACCAACTCACCCATTCACCAACTCACCAATTCACCAACTCACCAACTCACCAACTCACCAACTCACCAACTCACCAACTCACCAACTCACCAACTCACCAACCCACCAACTCACCAACTCACCAACTCACCGACTCACCAACTCACCAACTCACCAACTCACCAACTCACCAACTCACCAACTCACCAACTCACCAACTCACCAACTCACCAACTCACCAACTCACCAACTCACCAACTCACCAACTCACAAACTCACCAACTCACCAACTCACCAACTCACCACCTCACCAACTCACTAACTCACTAACTCATTCGCTCTCTCACTCACTCACTCACTTACTAACTCATTCACTCATTCATTCACTCATTCGCTCGTCTGGACTTTCCGACGTCGATCCGCACGCCCGACTAACAATTTCGCAATTCCAATTCGCATGAAATCCTTTATCCATCGACTCTCGCCTTCCAGCAATTATTCACAGTAGTAGCGAGAGGGTGCGCTCGAGCGTACATGGAGAATGAGAGAACCTGCAGAAAGAGACGAAACGCGGTGCGTTGCTACTGCTGCCGACCTGCTGCTAGTCGGCCAGCGTCAGGGGAATTGGAATTTTCTCCTCGAGCGTTAACGCCAACGAACGAGTGGGCTCGAGCACTGCTCCATGTACATACCCATACACTTTGTGATAAACGCGAAATCGCAGGTTATTACGGGAATGTTCGAAACGCACGCTATGCTCGATTCTGAAAAATCGGTATGGAACTTAGCATTTTACTATAGGGTAGCACTGCATCGAGGCGTGTAGCGATAAATCGAATTCATGTGTTGGCTAAAGAAGGCAAACGATTTTGAGAAAAAAGCGACGAAAATTAAGCTTGGGAAAATAAATGGATTTCAAGCATATTGGGAAATATATTTTATGTACTTATTTTTCTACACTTTTGTACGTATTCAAAGCTAGAGTTGAAAAATAAATTTATATTTTTGGCCACAAACGTCGGAGGAAATTTTTTGTTTAAGAAAATATATCTAAAAAATTGTGAATTTCAGATACTTTTTGTATACTTTTATGAGAAGATGTATTGACTTACCTATGAGCACGCCAAAATGAGGGGATCGTAAAAGGTGGAAAATAATATTAAAGTTTGAGTTTGCAACTTCGTTCACTTTTTTTTTTCGAAACTTGAGTTTAATTAAATTTGAGTGAATTAAAAAATAAAAAAAAGTTTAAAACAATCTGAAAAGGCTCCCTAAAATCACTATAACTTTAACGTGATGTACACGTTTTTGTGGTTCTCTCTCTTTCTCTACGCGCACTCATGACGACACGATCGGTGCAGCATATAACCTTAAAAACGAATATAATTTTTTTATGAGTAGTCAAGTTTTCAAAAGCCATATGGTATATTAGGTTTCGTTAGGTTTTGAATTTTTTGTAAGTCTTTTAAGTTAAAGCAGCGCAAGTATAAGAATTTTGCCCTTGTGTGACTTTTCATTGAATTTAAAACAAAACTACATTCTATATGCACATGGAAGACACACTTCAAGTTTCACGGAAATTATATTTTACTGGTTTTAAAATCTATTTCAAATTTATATTTTCTTCAAGATATCGAATTTTGACATTCATTATCGTTCTTAACTCGTATATTTCATTATAGAAAACACCAGTTACAAACCTTTCTACCGTAGTTTTAAAAAAAAGTCACTTTTGTCCGTTTCTGATTTCAGAATATGTAGATCCGACTTCCGGTCGAAGAACGCCACCCAATTTTTTTTTCTTAAAAAAATCAAATGTTGGCTTTTACTATCATGTTTAAGTCATATATTTGACGACAAAAAACACCGATTTCAAACCTTTTCATTGTGGATCTTAAAAAAGTCACTTTTATCCGTTTCTGATATCAGGATTCGCAGATCCGACTTTCGGTCGGAAAATAAAACCCAATTATTTTTTCTTCAGCATATTAAATTTTGGCCTTCACTATCGTTTTCAAGTCAACATATTTCACCACAGAAAACACCCATTTCAAATAATTTTATTGTTATTGGTAAAAAAAATCACTCGCGGTCGGTTCAAATTTCAGAATTCACAGATTTCATGTATTTAGACCAAAACCTTAGCAACTGTTTTTAGTTCGTTGACAACACTTTCTTTTTACATATTACGTCTGTGATGAGAATATAAATATATAACGTTATCTTAAAATGATTAAAACAACTGAGATACGGTCATGAATTCAAACCGTTACGACCATAGTTATATCGCTAAAAGTGCCCTTAAGTCGTATTAATTTTATCGACGTTTCAGAAAAGGTGTAAAAAAAGTGATGGTATTAGTTCCGGCGTTGGAAATGTTATTTTACGGTTAAGCCACAGACTGATTGAGTCGCCCTCGTTGGAAGACGGAGACTTGGAGTTTCCCTCGTTTTTATAAGTGTGTGTGTGTGTGTGTATGTATGTTAAGAGAGGAGAGAGGATGAGAAAAACGTGGAAAGGGCGTGTGTGTCGACGAGGAGTGTAGAATGGTGCAAGGGGGATCGACGAGTGTACAAATGATATCAATATGTATCCATTAAGCCTCCCTCGACCCTCCGTTATGTTTTGGGGTTGCGGTTGCCAAGCGACGACTATGCTCCTAGAGCTGTGGTGTTGGCCGCTTGGCCGAGCGGAAGGAAGGACGCAGGGACGGAAGTGATCGTGACCAACCAGCCCACGCTGTACTTATGTCCGCCACACTTTTTCTCTCTGCCGTTCTACATCCAATACACTGTCCCAGCACGACCACTTTCAACGGATTACATAATCCATTACTATACAGCCACCAGGACAAGAGAGACCATTTGCTCCTGCTTTGCGCAGGGTGATTTGATCCTCGTTCAACAGTAAAAACAAACACGGCGACAAACAAGCTGTATTGACCCAACAGCTCATCGAAAATTCATTAACTATTACATATCGTGTGGGTATAGCAAAGCCAGGTCACCGAATAAATGGCCTTCAGATCAACGAACATTAGCCATTCATTTTTTTTTAATTACTCACAATATTCAATAAAAAATCGGCTCTGAATGATTTTGATCCATAATGTGTTCATACATGGCATTTTCTTGATGTACCTTTTTTTTATTTAGTTTCCGGATTCCCTTTTTTGAAAACCGTACCTTCTTTTCATTTTTAGTTGAGCTCATATTTTTTATTTGATTATCATTACTAGGATATTTTATCAATTTTTGAAATTGGCTTTTAAGAAACGAATAAGAAAACAGAATTTATAAATGTGTAACAAAAAATGATACTTCCCTAGATCTAAAAAATTTAAGCTATGGAGATAAAATCTCAATCAATTAAATGCGAACGGTTTTCAAATTCATTCCTTAATATTTGTTGCCGGAGGCAAAGTTATTATATGAAGCAGCATACAACTATTTCCAATTACATTCAAGTATTAGAGAGCAAATTTTATCTCTGGTGTCTTGTAAGGCAATATTTTATTGAAACTCAATAGGTAGCATTTTTTACTCCCGACTGCCCGAGTATTATGCGTTTGGTGGAGATCAGCTAATCGACGCTGTTTCCTATATCGGGAATGTTGTCGAAAATGGCACAAAAAGACTGAATCAATTTTGACACATAGATTTTGGAAGTATGTGCGCTGAATTTAGGCCTCATATCAATGCGACAAACTATTAATTCGGTGACTTAAACGATTTCACAATTTTTATTTATCCAATTTATTAAATAATTAAACTATTTTTTTTCATTCGGTAGTTAAATTAATGTTAATTTCTGCATCCTCAAAGTATATCATAATTGATAAAAATAGAGAAATTCGTAATGGATTTCCTATTTTCATTGATTTTCCATTGTCTTGACTTCAAAAAGTTACTTATAGCCACATTTACCAATAATTTACCAACAAGCAGTTTTACTGAAACTACAAACTACTGTTAACTTTTAACAAATACAGAATACAAATTACCTGAAAAAAAAATTCAGTGAATCGTCGTCACCGTTGGGTATATTTAATTGATTGAAAAGCTTGACCATTTGTCAGCGCGGAAGTTCGTAGTCCTCTCCGGGACACGTGGGTTTTTCGGATGTGTACTCCACCGTTATCGGAATCCGTGTTTCGAAGTGGACTCTCGTGGACGACTAATATCACGAGCGTGCAGTAGCCACTCGAGCGTTATATCGGGAAAGAGCTGTACAGAGTACAGGATGAGAGAGCGAGTGAGACGGACAAGAGGAGTAGACTGCCCTGATAGATTACTTGACATGCTGCAGAGCAGACCCTTTCAAGATTTAATAGTGATTTATGGGGTCGCAGTCGGTTGTAACGCGTGCCTTCCACAACCCGCTTTTGCCACGTATATATACTTGGACTCTATGTTGTATGTTGACTACTATTGTTATACTTGCCGATGGCCCAAAACGAACTTTCCACTTTTGAGAGCTCGCAGACATTGACGTCGTTCGTTTGGATGAGTTATTTTCCGTTCGGCCGTTTTGAGCAATGAAAACAGCATCAGAAAAGCAATTTGATTGATTATGCTATTTCTACCATATGACTTCTTCTAATAGCAATTGTAGTGATTATCGTCATGGAACATATCGTTTTAAAAATCTATTATTTGTTCCATTTTCTGGACAATAAAAGAAAATTGGAATTTTTCATATTTTTAACAAAAAGATTTTGTCCACAGATTGCCACAGAAACTTTTTGTTAATTTTAAAGAAAATGTTTAATTTGTTTCTGGTTTTATAAAAATGGTACATAAATACTTGGTAAGCAAGAAGTTTAACAATATCAATCTAGAATGGATTTTTTTTCTACTTTCTACACAATAAAGTATACACACAAAAGTAAAAAGGAACATTTTTTTTTCTACATTTTCATATAAATGGGTTTAGTGTGATGATGCCAAAACATCAAAAGATCACATTTTCAAAAATATTCCGTAGAACATATTAATAAAAAACGTAACGTAATTATTTGAATATAGAATAAAATTATCTCTGGGAATAAATAACATGTTCCCATCTTGAAAATTACAGGAAAATATCATATACTTTTATTTTTCCAGACCCAAGGGAGTTAAGGTGTTCCGCTTTTATACCTCATGTAAAAATGTAGGGTATATACCAGATGTTGCTGTATTCAAGTCCCTGATATAAACACCCAAGTTTATACACCGAACTATGGAATTGTAGCCTAAAGCCATAGCCATCATTTACCGGAATCTCCAAATCTGGCACAGTTTATACTGCAATAACATTCCATCCTTTCCCGAGTCAAGGGAAAAGCGGCGTAAATATATGTATAACCCATGGAATGAGATTTTGATCCAGTGCGTAAGAACGTATTGCTTGTGGTGGTTCTTTTGGTGGCCGGGAAGACAGGGAAGCCGGAAAAAGATATAGTGGAGCGAGGCTAAGAGGCGCGTAAGGATAATAATCCTGTGAAACGATGCTTCGAAAATTTACGGTTCTTTTTTGTGTGCGGAGGAGAACAGGGCTGTAGAGGTATGCAATGAAAAAAAAGAAAAAAGGGCTGGCTTTATCCCGAGGAAAATCACGCTCAGGAGGCGCGAACTAGAGTAGCAAGGGAGCTTTCCCTCCCTCAGAGGGTGAGAGAGAGAGAGAGAGAGAGGAGGAGGAGGAAGAAGGGCGTAATATATGAAGTGGTGGAGTGGCTAGGCGCTAGAGAAGCGCGAGCTTCGACAACGTGAAATTTAACGCCAGCCGTCTGGTGGCACCCTCGGTGCGCTTCGGCGCCAGCAATCCACCCCTACCCCTGCGTCACTTCGCTCTCTGCTTGTACCTTAGCCCCTTGCACACGTAACCTCAAACCGACTGGAACGTGTCGGGTCGTCGTCGTCATCGTCGTCGTCGTCGTCGTCGTCGTCATCCTCGTCGTCGTCGTCGCCGTCGCGTCGATGTCCTCGTTCACGGTATCTTCACAGTCGCCCTGTATCCAGGAGGTCCTCAACGCCTGGTGGCATCTATTCCTATAGGTTATACTACATCCTCTCCTCATCTTCCTCGCCTACTACTCTTCTTTCTCTCTGTGCTTTAGCCAGCGTGAACCGAGCGCCCCGTACCGCCTACTTCGCCTCATGAATATTTAAACTGGATATTAAAGGTGCAAAATCACCGCAAGATCGTTTCCACCAAGGTCCCCACGTACAATCCACACGGCTCACAGGCTTCTCTCCTCTCCTCTCGCTCTCTCTCTCTCTCTCTGTCTCTGCGCGAGCACAAGATAATCGCTCGGGACTTTGTGAGAGACGAGCACAACCCTCCTCCACCTAGAATGCTTGTAAAAAATGTTAGGAGACGCGACCTGGTTAAGGGCAGGCTTTTATCGTGATTTTATGCGAATCTTATTTTAACGTTTCTCTTCAGGCTATATTCCGGTATACACCGCGGGTTGTACAAGGGGTTATATCAAAGTGGAGAGGACGATAGAAAGGTGAGTAGAGGAAAGAGAAATGCAGGATCGTGAAATTTTGCCAGGTAAATCGAAGGAAGATTTTTTTTGTCTCCTGTCCTGGTTTGTGTGTTTATTTCGTTCTCTATTTTATTATCCTCCTGGGAGGTCGGCACTTTTCTCGATATTGATCCTAGCTCTAAAGGAGATAAGAGAAAAGATAAAGTGATTACCACAAAATAGATGTTTCACTTTGAAAACCTACTTAAGAAAATAGGAAACCGAATTTATTGTAATGACACGGACTCTGAAAGCGGAGTTGCTTCAACTCAATCTGGCGGATATGAGCTGTCAATTAAAGTTATGATCTGCGTAACAACATTTTTTCTCAACTCGAACTTATTGATGTGTTGAATTGGACAATTCTTCGACAAAGGTAATATCAAAGTGGAAAGGAAAGATAAATGTTCGTTTTTCCATGTTTACTTCTTGCTCTTTTTTTAAATGGAATACAAACAAGCCGATCACTCCAAAATAGACATTTCACTTCTGAACGAGTGACCAAATTTTCAATTCGGCGACTACTAACGGAAGTTTCTGGGAATTCAAATTTATGGTGAAGACACTTAGTCTGGAAGCAGAGGTCAATCGCCTCAACTAAATCCGGTAGACACGAGCTGTTACGTGAAGATTTAGTCTGTATAACATTTTTGTCAGCTGAATTGGAAGACTGTTACAGACAAGAATAATGTTAAACTGGATAGGAAAGAGAGAAATGCAGCGGTTCGTAAAATTTTGCAGGTTAGATCAAATTGTTCTTCTTGTCTCCTCTTCTGTTTTGTATGTTTATTTCTTTCCCTTCGTTTTATTCTTCTGAACTGTAGGCTCTTTTTCGCCATCGATTCCAGCTGTACCAGAGATAGGAGGAAAAACAAGGCGATCACCACAAAATAGACGTTTCACTACCCGATCGCAACAACCTCTCGAACTTTCTGCGAAAAAGTTGACTGTGAAGTTTGCCCGGGATAACCGGGTGGTCTAGCAGTTTCATATTGTTTGCTGCTGCTGTTCTCGATTATGGTTCTCGGCCTCGATTTTGCGCGGAGCACCGGACGCACCACCCGACTCTGAAACATCTCGACACCGGTTGCCCTTTCTATATAGCTAACCGACTGTACCCCGCAAGCCTGTGTATAGTGTGTAAGACGGAGGAGAAAAATAGCTAACAAAAAAAAAAAAAAGAAACCAAGCGATCATTTTAGAAAGTTCGCACGCCAATAGCCGCCGGCGCCAACGATAAATAATTTACGAGGCTTCATGCTGTGTGCAACGCAGGGAACCTCGATACGCAACTTCTTACTGGATAAATCAGGCGAATGTACTCACACATTTCTACATTAATATAGAAACGTAAGATACATAATCCAATTTTATGCATCGATGCACATGTACCTTTGCGAAGTCGTAAAAAATGTCGATAAAAAAAAATGCTAGTTGAATTTTCAGTTCGGCATCTCGTAACCTACTTAGGGGAGTTACTTGGAATACGAATTTATGGTGATAACACCTATACTGAAAAGGAAGAGTGGTTGCTTCCGGCAAACTTTTCTATTTTTTTTTTTTAACCGGGAGCGGATTAATAAAGTTCTTGTCTTCATAACAACATTTTTTATATCCTAAAATATCGCGCATACCGGATGACTATCAAAGAAATCAGGATTTCATTATTTAAAATGAATATTCATTTCAGAATACGCACTTGACAGATTCAGTTAAGACCAGTAATATCTTTTCGCAATGTCAAATATAGTGGAGATTAGAAAAGGTGGCCTACAATTTGAATTTCAATATTCAAACCACATATTAATTAGAATCCACTGAATTAGGATCCAAACTCAAGCAGCCCTAACCAGTGCCACAAAACTCACTTTTTTTACAATTCATACCATTTTTTGCCTCCTTCTTGGATATCTGATAAAATATTCGATAAAATCTTGAAAATTTGAAGATGTTGTAAACTTAAGAATGTCCAAGCTCACAGAAAACATGCTGACAAGGTTCAAAAGTTTACGAGTCACCAAAGTTTCGCCTAAATCACCGCATTCCATAAAACTCAACGACTTTCTGTTCATCTGTGAATGTAGTAATCTCGAGAATGGCTCGATCAATTTACATGTGGTTTTCACATGTAAATACTATGCTTAACAACCACAAGAAAAATAGCTAGTGCAGCCGCTAGCAACAACATAATATAAACGCATTCATCATCTAATTCCTAACGAAACTTGCACACAGACGTAATAATATTTAGCGCCGTGAGAATACACCAGTAGTGCAAATTCACTGAATGATTTTTGACAAGGTTTCAATGTGTACAACTCCCAAAAATCTCTCCTAAATCACCTTATCCCATTAAGCACCAAGTCTGTCTGTCTGTCTGTCAGTGAAAGCGGCAATCTCGAGAATGGCTCAATCGATTTACATGCAGTTTTCACTAATGGAATTCACCATATCTGGGTAATGTTTTATGTTACATACTAAGCTTAGCAATCACGAGCAAAGCAGCTATGACCCGCTAGCAAAATCATAATGAAAACGCCTTAATCATCGGATTCCTAACGAAACTTGCACACAGTCGTAATAATGTTTCGCGCAGTACGAATGCGTCAGTAGTACAAGTACACGCTTGGCCAGACACGCGAATGTGGGCTTCGTCGTAGGTACGCGTGTTCTCAAATTGACTGTCGAAGCTCAAACGTGAGCACAAAGAGCTCACGGGAACTGTGCCACGGTCGGCACACACGCAGCAGCAGCAGCAGCAGCAGCTAGTTTCTCCATCCCTGTTTCCAGCCCGCTCGCGCACTGCTTTCATGCAAGGCGAAGCCCGTTCCGCTGGTAGATTACAAGAGGCCTATTGTCACAACTATCGAGCGTGTACAAGCACCGGGGGGTGGAGGTAGTGTAATTCGCCGAGTGCTTGTTATATTGTCACGTCGCGGAAGCCCCGGAGGCAGCCCGGACCCGGTGGATAGCATTGAATAAACGTGCGATGCAGAGCTCGGGCTCCCTGATCGCCAATTGAAGTTGACCTGTTTCAAACCGTGATGACGTTCACAATGGAAGCCCCATCCAGCTTGTATATAGCCCACCCTCAATAGCAATAATTGCAATGCACCTCAAACACAAAACTCTCTCCTTTTGCTTTCTCATAGAGGGTGCTTTGTTTTTTGGGGAAATTTTTTTTTTGTTTCGATATTCTAATGTCGAGATATTTAAAATTGGCTGGAACGTCAAGAAAAGTGGCCTGGAATACAATGTTTCGTTCTTGTGTGCGTCAAGGGTTTTAATCTTTAACCTCTTATGACTTTAGAATAGCTTGTACTCATAATTGATGCAACTATAACAATTTTGAGATTTAATAAGAAAAGGAAACACGTAAAGAAGTCAGCATTAAACAAAGTTTGTACTTAACTTTTGCATAGCTTTTCGAAAAGGTATGCAAAAATTGAAACATCATGATGATACCATTCTCTTTATATCAGCGAGTTCCTTAGAAAGAAAAAAAAATTGGAAATCGGAAAACTCATAAAAACGATATGGCCTTTTTCTAACGTTTCGGGAAGTCCAGAGGCGAAAAAAATCTCCTTTTATATAATTTTAAAAGTCTGGCCGCAAAGTCTCGCTGATTACGAAACTGCTAATTCTTTTGGTGTGAAAACTTCACAACATCCGAGAAAAACGTGAAAAGCACAAAAACAAAAAGATTTCTTTTCTGTTTTTCACGTTTTTTCAAGTTCATTACTCCCTGAATTTTATTATGAATCAAATTTTTCGAACTAATATGGTTCTCAATGTAATCTGGTAGTAAATTTGGACTAGATCGGCAATAAAGTTCAAAAGCTATGAATCTTATAATCTAAAATAATGGTGTGAAGTTAGATCTTACACATTGCTTTCCCATTTTCTACTTCCCCCGATGGAAAATGAAATATATCCAAAAATATATCTGATATAACGAACGTTTCGGTGGATAATACATTTTTTATATATTTTCGATATACCTCACATATATTTTTCAAAATATCCTGACGTATATCCACCATATACATGTTTTCGGCGCATATTTAGTATAAAAATTATATATTTCTAATGTACTTTATTTCTATGGGGGTGACCCAAAGTCTCCTCTATGAAGGTGCAAAAATTGATCAACAAACTTCATTAGACCCTAATTTTTAATGTGACTCATCAATTTTTTACGCCTTATTGTCACAAAGAGCATTTCCTCGAAAAAAAAAACCTCTACAAAAATCGAAATCCAATAGAAACGAATATAAACATTTCCGTTCTGTGTCACCCCAAAGAGAAAAAGAACGCCTTAGAATGTTCTTGATCGATCACTGCAAGTGCCTTGCACCGTCTTCGTGTATTTCCAGCAGCTATATTCGTACATAAACGGTATCAGAGATACAGATGGTGTATCATTGAACACAAAATGTACTCCGGTATCCTTGAACCGGTCGTTATATCCGTCCTACAGTCTACCGATGATGTCGAGAGGTGTAAACGTCGATCCGACATCGTGGCGAGACTTTGATTTACTGCATGCACGAACATCGCGAGCGGCCGGTTGCTATAAGTTGTCTGAGCGTGCGAGAACCATCGGTGAACGAACGGACTCTCGTCTTGCTTGTATGTATATACTCTCTCTCTCTCTCTATATATATGTACTCTACATATATATATATATATAAACTCTACATATGTATATATACAATATATGCATAGTCGCCGACCAATATGTATATGTATAGCGGAAGACGAGGTGAGTGAGGCCAACGAGGCGAACGGGCAGGACGCCAGAGCGAATTAACTTCGAATCTACGGCTTAGGAGTTGCAAATTGAAGAGAGCAATATCGGGCTGCGATGCCACACTCGCACCCCACGTCCACCTTCCAGGGCCTCTCTCCTCCTTAATACCCAGCAGCAGTCAGCTATCTAGGAGAGAGAACCCTCTCTAGGCTCCGCTAATCCCTGAAGTCAGCTGCCGGAAAAGGAATAGAGCTCGTGCGTATATATACACACCAGCTGTACTGTATAACATATATATACGAGCAGGCTGTTTCTACTTGCCACGAGATGAGGTGGACGGCTGTATCTACTGCGGCTTCCCACTATGCTGTTTCCACTTGATTCCCAGGACACCTACAGCCTACACTTTCCCTTCTCACTTTTATTTCGATCTCACTTGATCTCGGTTGCTGTGAGTGACGCTATATTGAATAAGGGATGCTACGCGAATATCTTCTACTACTATATAGGACTCTTATTTCAGGTTAGTAACTTGTAGGACCGTTCGGTGGCTTTTATCAGCTTACATCTCAGTGACGTTAGATAGATTTATGTGTTTATTTACAAATGGAAGGATAATTAACACATTGATGGTTTTTTTTAGCAAACGTATTATTTATTTGATTCTTATTTCCTTATAGTACGGGATTTCTTTTTTGTATCAAAGTTTAAGGTCAACCTTGAATCTCTTTCAAATTAATAATACTTAAAATATTTGTAATTATGGATTTTAACAAAATTGAAACGACGTAAAGATGTAGACTAGTACAGATTGCAAGGTTGCAATTTGGAAATTCTTATAAAAGTTCAGTTACAACCAAGATGGACTAGTAATGCGTTTGGCCGCTATATTGAATAAGGGATACTGCACGAATATCTTGTACTACTATATAGGACTCTTATTTGAGGTTAGTAACTTGTAGAACCGTTATGTGGCTTTTATCAGCTTACATCTCACTGATGTTAGATAGATTTATGTGTTTATTTACAAATGGAAGGATAATTAACAAGCTGATGGTGTTTTTAGAGAACCTATTTTTTATTTGCTTCTTATTTCGTTATAGTACGGAATTTATTTTTTTATCAAATTTTAAGGTCAAACTTAAATCTCTTTCCAGTTAAGAATACTTAAAATATTTGTAATTATGGATTTTAACAAAATTGAAACGACGTAAAAATGTTGACTAGTACAGATTGCAAGGTTGCAATTTGGAAATTCTTATAAAAGTTCAGTTACAACGAAGATTGACTAGTAATTCGTTTGGCCGCTATATGAATAAGGGATGCTGCACGAATATCTTCTACTACTATATAGGACTCTTATTTGAGGTTAGTAACTTGTAGGACCCTTCTGTGACTTTTATCAGCTTACATCTCACTGATGTTAGATAGATTTATGTGTTTATTTACAAATGGAAGGATAATTAACAAGCTGATGGTTTTTTTAGAGAACGTATTTTTTTTTACTTCTTATTTCGTTATAGTACGGGATTTCTTTTTTTATCAAATTTTAAGGTCAACCTTAAATCTTTTTCAAATTAACAATACTTAAAATATTTGTAATTCTGGATTTTAATAAAATTAGAACGACGTAAAAATGTTGACTAGTACAGATTGCAAGGTTGCAATTTGGAAATTCTTATAAAAGTTCAGCTACAACCAAGATTGACTAGTAATACGTTTGGCCAAAATCATCAAGGGCTAGAATCAATAGATTTTTTTTGTCATTAAAAAATTGGTATCAATAGTTATGAAGTAATCAATTTTTCATTGAAAATTAATACAATCGATCAAATGTGTAATAATTTAGAAGAGACATATTTGGCTCAAATTTGGCACCTAAATAGAGCCCTTACTACCCCAGCGTCATGATAAACTCAATTGAAATTGGTAAGGTCATTGAAATGTTAACAGTATTTTAATTATATTTATTTAGTAAAAGTCCCAAGCTACAAAATTGAAATTTGCCGCGTCCAAGGTCTTTCAGTACCAAGTTTATCCTGAATCGGGATCGAAATAGATTTTAAAAGTTATGAAACTTGTTATTTAAAACGAAGGTGCAAATTCAAACATTCCTCAAAGATTCCATTATAACTCAAATTGATTAACATACTTCCTCATAGACGAAGCTCTGTGAAAGTTAGAAAATGAAGAAAGACGAAGCAAGGTTTGGTTTTCCGCCCTTGTTTTTATGTTTGATCAAATACGATTTTAAAAAAATGACTGTATTCACTAAAATCGTGAAAATACTAACAACTACAAAGTGTACCATTTTTGGTGGTTTTTTTTAGAGATATAATAAAAATGAGAAAGTTAAAACTATGTTCTTACAATTACTATAAATAAAATATATAAAATACAAAATTTAAAAAAAAATAAAACTTGAACAAAATAGTCGCATAGACTTAAAATTACTGCCACTTTATAGCAAGCCACACGAGATTTTTTTTCTGCGTGGACAGAAATATCAGCATCAGTACGATTTAGATGGAAGTGTAATCGAGAAATAGGAAGTGAAATGCCATTTATCGCTTCTTCGATTTATAGACGTCTTTTAGGGGATAAATTGACTGGGCCATATATTGGAAGTTCCCGGTCGCAATCGCCTCAAATTCATCACTTAAGGGTGCCAGGAACGCGCTACAGGAAGAGGCCGGAAATGATGTCTCGAATATTGCCCCGAATCTACGTAATATCGGGGAATTACCCAAAGAAGATTAATTGCGTTAGGGAATTTTTGTTATTTATTACTATTATAGTTAATAAAGATTCTCACGGATGTGATGTGAGTGGTGGACGTTTCATCGAGATTGCACGAGCACAATGAAAGTTGTGTTATGCATGATGTATGAATTTTGTTCGGGAAAGAGCTTCGTTTCTCAGTGGAAACATGGGACTTTTAGCTATTCTTGCGACAGCCACTCTGGCTGATTGGAAAGCTTCTCCCCGCTACATCAGGTGAGTGAGAACGTTGATCGTTATTTAACTGGAAAACTGGGTCTCCACCGTGGAGCTTCTCACGATCATTGTTTATTACCACGTTTTAACAAGGAAATATTCATCGCCTGTAGTACTTATTCGATTTAGGTCCGCGAGCCTTAGAGCTTTCGTCAATTAATATGTTGAAAACGATATTTTCAAGCGTTAATTTATTATCCGTCTCTATTATCACGAAATATAATTTGTAAGAAAAATCTATGACTAAGAATAGTACTTTTCATCACAAGGACCCGTGCAGAAATATAATTGGGGCTCCAACTTGGCCCTTTCTAGATGGCCCTAATTGTAGTAGGGGCCCTACTAGGCTAATCACGCTTGAAGTGAGGGTTCCACATTTAAGCCTGATTAGGCCCCGAAGTTTGTCGTGGCCGCCTCTGTTGAGCCTAGTATGGTTCTAGAGTGGATTCCCTATTGTGGATGCCACGTTTATACCTAAAAAGGCCCCTTATTTAATCGCGGCTGCCCGAACTAATTTCTGCACGGGGACGTGAACCGCCACTTCTACGGCCGAGGTTAAGTCGTTGCAGGAGCCAACCGTCGAGAAGCAGTGCTCCTGCAACAACTTAACCTCGGCCGTAGAAGTGGCGTATCACGTCCGTGTGACGAACAATAGTTTTTTCATTCCGTATGTAAACGACGCAATGGAGAGTCCAAATTTTTGCGCCGAGGCGAAACCGAGGTAAAGCGGAGGAAGGTAGTCGAAGGGGTGGGCGAAAGGCGTTAGGCGGGGGGTTTGGGTGGGGGGGGGGGGAAGACATATAAATTTATGAGGAATAAATAACGAGACATACAAATTTATGAAAAATTACACAAATACTTTTTTTAATATTCATTATTGGTATTCTTAACATCGACTAATTTGACCACAAACTCGGTGGTCAAATTAGTTTTGTAAGTGTTCATGAGAAATTCTGACGACTTGGCTGAACATTAGATTTTTAATTTGTCTATTTTTTTTAGCTATCTACTGTGATTATTTTGTCGCGGAAGCCTATTGGCTTTGCGCGTTAAAAACACCAGCGCCACTTGCTCTTTTTGTATATGTGAAAGCATTGGCCGTATATCCATATATACGATTGACTGTATATATTTATAACATATATATGAGGCATTCCACCGGTTATCGACAGGGTCGCAACCCTCATTTTTTTTTCTTTTAGAATGTTGTAGAGCAATGTAAATAACACTCTAGAATTTTTTTGTAGATTTAAAAAAAAATGGTGTTTTTTTAGTTACCTAAAATTTGACTTTCTCTTAAAGTACGTCGATGATTTATTTCAAAATTTTTATAGTAAATTCTGTGTCCAACAACGAAATTTTTTAAACTAGAACGAAAATGGGTGGCAGTCTAGAATAGCAACGAAAAATAAAATTCTTTTACGGGAGAATTTACGTACTATTTTTGCTACCAATCGAAAAAAGTTGAAACTACAATTCCCATTTAGTTTTAGTGACTAACACGCAGCACAGCATATGCTGGAATTGGTAGCCAAAACTACTTTTTTCTTTCCGTGCGATTGTTACTGACGTCACGTTAGTGTTGCGAAGTTAGTTTGCAAATTTAGTTTGTGAAGTTGGGTGGGGTTCAAAGTAGATAATGAACGAAATAGCGAATGGGTGATATAGCGAATTTCAAAATACAGAACTTCTGAATCCAGAATAGCCATTATTATGAAATTCGCTATCTTGAACCCCACCCGCCATGCTTTCTATCCGTCTCGACTTGAGAAAATCTTTAATTCTATACGCGTGCTACTAATCACAAGTTTTTAATTATTGTATTGTATAATTCTATCATTTTTAATCCACAGAAGATATTTCTTTTTCCTCAATCGCTACAAAATATTATTTGGGCGACAATAAAAAATAAAAATAGATAACCTAATGCCTTTTTAAAAATCTGGTAAAAAAAATTGTAGCAAAATTTTTACTTAAACCCCTATAGCATTATTGTGCCATAAAAAAAGTTGAAACGAAGATCTCTCTATATATTGAAAAAATACATTAATTCAAAACTAATTTACTTTGAAAATATATCTATTATCGCAGTGACCTCCTGATAGACAAATTACTGGTCAATCAAATAGTTCTTTCACGACATAATGTAATTATCGCTCTGGCTCATTCCTATCAGTCTTAACTTGAGAAAATCTTTTATTCTATACGCGTGCTACTAATCGCGAGTTGAAGATTCTTCCACGGTGGAGGTATGAATTAGCATTTGAAGAGAGCGAGCTTTTGGCGCGGCTCGAGAGTCTATGCATCAGACGAAGGGTATTCATTAACGCTAAGATAAGGCAAAAGGTCGACCAGCGAAGAAAAAGACGAAGAGACGAGAAAACGGAAGAAGATGGCTACGTAATGATATATATAGATGCTACACTGCAGAAACCCACTCCCAAGTGAGAATAAGTGAGAGCTGCTCCCCATTCGGCAAAAGGAGATAGCAAAGTTGCATTCGCAGTCGGAGGAAAAGTTACACGTTTTCCTGTAGCCCGAGCAAAGCTCACGACGTCTCTATCTCCTGTAACTAAACTTCTGGGCTGGTAATGTGACAAACATCACACGAGCCCAAGGAGGGCGAGAAAATAGAGAAACGACGCGGTAAAACTAGGGTGAGTGAGAATGAGAGTGAGAGTGGGAGTCGAGAGAAAATAAAGGTGGGGGAAAGAGGGACGAGAGAGGCGACAGTGCGCGCGGACAGCGTGGAGAGAACGAGAGAAGGGTAAGGGCGAAGCAAAGTTTTAATTGGTCTTGAAAACGAGTGGGTTGTCGCATTTAAAACAATCTCCGAACTTGCTGGTACTCGGCCTTCTACCTCTCATGCTCTTGCCATGGCTTCTTCACTTTCTCGCGCACTCTTCGCCAGAGTAGCTAGTCCTTCCTAGCCATTCAACTTCTCATCTACCCGAGCTTATGCAGATGAAAGAAATGAGAGCAGAGTATGCCTGGTGCTTTTGAGCCACGAGCTAACCCTATAGAAATTAAAAGCATTAGTGTCTTTTTGACAACGATTTCTGCTATGAATTCGTCTATACACCACATTAAATGCCCACCGAAATTGTGGCCATCAGATATCGAAAGAGACAAAGCTTTGAGTCCTTTACTTAGAGGAATTTTGATTAATAAGCGACAACTATCAATATACTTGCGACTGTTTTATAGTTTTATTGTTTTTATTTTGTTTTTATGTATAAATGGCCACCGAAATTATGGCCATCAGATATCGAAAGAGACAAAGCTTTGAGTCCTTTACTTAGAGGAATTTTGATTAATAAGCGACAACTATCAATATACTTGCGACTGTTTTATAGTTTTATTGTTTTTATTTTGTTTTTATATATAAATGGCCACCGAAATTATGGCCATCAGATATCGAAAGAGACAAAGCTTTGAGTCCTTTACTTAAAGGAATTTTGATTATTAAGCGACAACTATCAATATACTTGCGACTGTTTTATAGTTTTATTGTTTTTATTTTGTTTTTATATATAAATGGCCACCGAAATTATGGCCATCAGATATCGAAAGAGACAAAGCTTTGAGTCCTTTACTTAGAGGAATTTTGATTAATAAGCGACAACTGTGAATATACTTGCGACTGTTTTATAGTTTTATTATGTTTTTATATTTTTTTTTTCTTTCTGATTACAATTAATAAGTTATGATAATTATGGTCAATTCAAAAAATATATTTCACGCTCTTACCATAACTTTCTCGTCATTCAACTTCTGATCTGCCCGAACTTATGCAGATGAAAGAAACGAGAGCAGAGTACGTGCTTTTGAGCCTGGTGCTTTTGAGCCGTGAATTAACCCTATAGAAATTAAAAGCATTAGTGCCTTTTTGACGATGATTTCTGCTATGAATTTGTCTTTACACCACATCAAATGATCACCAAAATTATGACCAAAGCCCCAACCTTGCGTTGGCCCTCGTAATTCCTCGAAGCAAAGCCCATGCTCACACGTGTACCTCAGTATTGCACTGACCCGCACGGTCCATTCCCTTGAGCAACCCAGCTTCTGTAGGCCCTGACATTACGTCAGCTCTTACTATCTATTTCTCCACTATCCTCTATATCTATCCCTCTCCTAATAATTAATAACATTATTTATTGTTTCGAAATTGTTTATTCCCGAATGAGAGCCTCGATATTGCATCGGCCCTCTTATTTTGTGAGCGATGAATAAAATAATTTTTAAAAATTATTATTACTTGTTTAAATTAACTATAAGTTTAAAAATCGCGCCTCCATATCGTATCGGCCCTTGATTTTTAAAATTTTTGGTAGCTCAACATTGTGTTATCTCCTATTGTAGAATCACGTAAAGAAATCATTGTAAATAAAAATTATCGATCGAATAAAAATACGAACGATATAACTGTAGTTCTCGATCTTTTGACGATACCCGTGAAGAAAAATATTAGGGTTGCCCTAAGATAACTTAGGGCCCTATCGAGCTTTAATGTGGACACCATAAAAGGGAGTTCTATATCACTCCCAATTAGGGACCTACTAAGGAAACTGTAGGGTTTCATGCCGATATTTAATGGGGCTATATTAGGGCAATTAATTAAGGGCCCAATCAGGCTTAATCATGGCACCAAGTAAATAAATCAATAATAATTGAGCCACGTAAGGGCCTCATAAGGCAATTCTAGGTTTCCATGGCGAAGTTCAATAAGGGCTTGATAGGGTAATTACTTAAGGGCCCAGTCAGGCTTCATCATGATACCAAGTAAACTAATTAATCATAATTTTGCCAAATAAGGATCTCATAAGGCCATGGTGAAGTTTAATAAGGCCTTGATAAGTTAATTAATTAAAGGCCCAGTCAGGCTTAACCATGGCATAAAGTAAACAAATCAATAATAAATTTGCCAGATGAGGATCTTATATGGCAAGAGATTTCCATTGCAAAATTGGTGGTCACCTATCCAACTAATGACCGTCAAAGTCAGCCAGGTGGTCACCCATTCTAATACTGGCCCTCAGGTCAGTCAGACAGTCACGCACCTAGATACAAACGAGCTAATTCGCGCAAACGATAACAACAACAATACAATGTACCCTATTCGATATAACCAATTTATGTAAAAAAATAACTGAATGTGCTTTTATTTTTACACATCAGATACAGTCATGTAAATCTATCAAGTTCTGACTATATTACATTAATTTTATTTCATATTTCATATTACAGTCATTCAAATAGACAAAAAAATTGCATATTCATATGATTTGAATGGCCAAGAGTGCTAAGGCGCAGCGCAACTACACCATCCGGAGGGTTCTAGGTTCGATTCCCGTCAATGTAAAAAAAAATGTAATATGTTTTTTCAGCGATTAATATGTACAATCGTGTAGAGAAAGACGAAATATCTAATTAAAAGTGCAGCATTACTCAACTAAATAATAACAAATATATATTTTTAAATTAAATTTCTTTATTATTTTAATAAGGACTTAATAGGGCAGCCTTAAAAGGTCCTCATTATTTTGCCTTTAAAGGCCCGTAACATTTAGCCTTTAAAAGTCCCAAAGAAAAAAGTGTGACCATCATTTGCGAAACCCTATGAGGCTTCCACATAAGGCCCCTAAGAGAATTAGGGAATATTAATCGGGGCCTTGGAAGAATCCTGATAAGATCTTTTCACGGGTAGCCACAGTTATATCATTCAGTAGGCTTTACTTTTGCTCTCTAAGCGTTGAGACTATCTCCGCGTGCATATATACTTGCGTATACCACCCGGACACGACACAGCCAAGCCTTTGGGCCATGGCATTGAATATCTATGAGAACTGTTCGGCACAGGTGTCTGTAACGTCCCAGTGACCCAGTTTTTCTGCGTGCTCTAATTCTCGAGCGGCGAGACGTGTTTTTGCTTTCGAGTCTCGTGTCACACTATTTCGGGAACAAAAAGGGTTAATCCGATTATGATTAGTGTAATCCTATTAGCCTCTTGCTATTTGTAGAATCTGATAAATATTTCGAGGTCCTGCGTTTTCATAAGGAACTACTGGAAATAGCCTAACTCATGCGGTTTGCGAACGATTTTGCAAACATTCTGTTTATATGCATTTTGGACTAGGCAAAATACGCGATCAGGTTTCTTTAATGAGCTCCTGAAGATAGCCCAGCTCACTTGTTCCTGTATTAAAAAACTTTCTCCTAAAGAAAACCTGAAGTCAATTTTATAATTCTTTTAAATCTTATTAATTCAGATTTCCCTTAAAAGATTTGTAAAAGACACCAGATAAAACAATTGAAACGTAATTAAAGAATCCGATGATGAAGTAGAAGCACCCGCGATACTTCTCTGAGGATTTATTTTCTTTCTTATTGTAATCCACTCATGAGAGTGAATTATAATAATAGTCTGAAGCGTATAACTTGATCAATACAATTCATACTTAGAATATTGAGATCGCAAGAGAAGTTACGTTACACATTTTCGTAAGTTGTTGCATTCTCTTATATTTTATCCATCTACACTGTTAGAAATTTTTGTATGAAAATTAATATAAAGTATTGGAAGTTTTTTTGCGGATACGCGTATATTAAATTTAATACACAAATGTTAATAAATATACAAAAAAATTGTTGTAAAATTAATATACATATACAGTATACTAAATACTTCGTAGAACTTGTGTTTATAACATAATTATTGGAATTTTACGACATATCTGTATATTAAATGAAATTTAATAAATGAATTAAATGAAATTTAATATACTGTATTTGAAAAAAAACTTCCACTATATATATTAATTTTCAAAATATTTTTAACAGTGTATTTTTCTCATGATTATAAACGCATATCCTGAACCAATGATAATTTAATTCAAGCCTAGTGGCAAATGGATATCTGAGGCTCAGTCCTTTCCCTAACAGCCAATCTTATCGGGTCCAGTACAAGTAATTCTTATAATTTCCATCTTCAGGAGAATAAAAACTCGAAAATACGAAAATCTTGAGTGTCAATAATTTTATCGATCCTGAGGATTTTAGGTTTTGTTACGGTGTACTTGCGATAGTTTTATAGTTTTATCATATATTTTAAAAAGATTCCACAATGGACAAAAAATGAAAAACGAGAATTCCAGAAAAATAATAAATAATCCAAAAGATCAGCGAGTGCATATCATAGACAAATACAAAACATTCAAAAATAGGTTTAAATATTTTGCAAAATAATTAATTAATCATTTTTAATTAAAATCCGATCTTTAATGACGCAATATTATATGCATTTTTTTTCCTGTCGCAAATTATTCAAATTCAAATCAAATCAAACTCTAAGTTAAGAATTAACGTACTAACTTAATTGTAAAATATTGAACTTCCGAAATTATTAACCCGACACCTTGTCACGGTACAAATTTTGTAGTCATTAATATTCAAAAATAAAATTAAATAAGGCAAATTCTTCAGGTTCTGACTAATCAAATAACAGATTTGAAAGCAACGCCTCAGTCTTTCCGGTACTGTGTGTTTCGAAGACAAATATTCGCCAAGATTGACACAACGAAGGGAGTAAATTATTTGCCAAAGGCCTACAGTATTCCATTCGCTTGAGAAAGCGAGTGGAGTATGGGGGAGGGGGGAGAGGGGTTTGTTCGAATTAATTAAGATTCTCCTCGAGCTGCGTGCCTTTACTCTTGTCACTGTTGGTGACGAGTACGCGTAACACGTTTAATCGCGCGGCAGTGACAATTGCTCTCGACATTCCACGTCTTCGCCCTTGCAGTTCCCCTCTGAAAACAACACCCGTTCCCTTTTCAAAGTGTATACACCTTACCAGACCTTCCAGGCTTATCGATTAAACACGCACTCACCGTGCTGTAGATAAAGCCAGTATACACTGTACACACAAAACTCTGCATATAGTACATATATATATAAACCTACATTTACTCGAAGACGAGGGTAACATGTAGATGTAAACCGAACAGATATTTGCTGTAGAAAAAGTGAGGGGAACTCCCTGTCTGTTTAGTCATGTACTTTGTCGAAATACCTAAGAATTCCAATTCCCTTTTGGGATTCCCCAACCCCTTTGAAAAATCAGGGCCTAGTAGGACTCATAGGCAAATTTAGGAAAAATAAGGGGGTGGGATTCAAAATGGCGAATTACCAAAATAGCAAATAGCTAAAATAGCAAATTTCAAAATAAGGAACGTCTAAATATAGAATGGTCATCATTATGACATTCGCTATTTTAGCCATTTGCTGTTTTGATCGGATTTTAATATGATGGGGGTCAAAATAGCGAATGATCAAAATAGCGAATGGCTGAAATTGCGAATTTCATAATGATGACCATTCTAGTTCAGACGTTCTTTATTTTGAAATTCGCTATTTTAATCATTCCATATTTTGGTCATTCGCTATTTTCACTCCCACTCAAATAAGGGGCTACGACGTCTCATAAAGAAAGTCAGAAAAACGAGTAGAGGTCAAAACAGCGAATGGCTAAAATAGCGAATTTCAAAAGAAGGAACATCGAAATATAGAATCGCCATCATTATGAAATTCGCTATTTTAGCCATTCGCTATTTTGACCATTCGCTATTTTGATTGCATTTTAATAAGATTGGGGGTCAAAATAGCGATTGATCAAAATAACGAATGATTGTAGTAGCGAATTTCATGATGATGGCCATTCTAGATTCAGACATTCGTGATTTTGAAATTCGCTATTTTCGTGATTCGCTATTTTCACTCCCACCCAAAACTTCTAAAAAAACTTCCAGGTAGTTCCGAACTATAGTTAGTAGCGGTTTCATAAAGGGTCTCAGCAAAATCTCGTGGAGATCTCATAGGGGAATTATAAAGTAAGGACCTGGCAGTTCGCATAAAGCAACTTAGAAAAATAAGGGCCTGATGTAGGTCTCATAAGAGGACATAGAAAAAATAGAATAGAGGAACACCGAAAAATCAAAGCCTAAAAATTCTCATTAAGGGACTTGGGTAAACCAGAGCCTCGAACGTTTCCTAGGAGACTTAGAAAAAGTAGGTCCTGCAGGATTTTCACTTGATGCGGAATGCCCTATTAACATCTCGATTCATGTCACTACGACAGAATTTTCATACACCATAGAAATATATAATTTATATACAACGATAAATGCAACGTGTAAACGTAGACCCAACACATATTCACTGCACAAAAAGTGAGGGGCTCCCTGCCTCTTTCTTTCTATGCTCAGTTGAAGTACCTACAAACTCCCATTGCCTTATGGTGTTCTCCATCTATACCTTCCACGTATACATCTGTCTCCTCCTCCTTCTTCATGGTCACATACACATACGTCAGGATTTTCCGGGAGTGGCAGTTTGCTGTTGTAGCTCGAGAGATGGAATGAGAAACACTGGGCCATGAGACGAGCAAACTGGAGGAATACAGGTCTACGTCTGCACGGTATTACATCAACGTATATGGTATATAAATACACCCATATACACATATATATATATATATTTATTTCGAGTGAAACCACAGTTGATGTTTGGAAAGGCTAGGGGCGGGGGTGGAAGAGAGAAAACTAGTAGAACCGAACACATGAGAAAGGGAGACAGAGGATAGTGAAAGGTAACCCGGGAAACCCCGCCGGGTTTCCCATTAATCCGCGACCTGAACTCTGGTAATCCGTTGTATCGAGCACAACCGAAACGGAGCGAAGAGTAGTCGCAGGCGTTTTCAACCCTCAACTTCGTACAGTGGGCACATGAGGTGTATGCGTGCGAGTGGTGCAAGCTTTTCACTCTCCCCTCACGTCTTGTTCCTTAAACTCATCCTTTCTTCCTTCCGGCTCTTGCTGCGTCGAGTGTCTGTATTTCTCAGCATGGTATGGTACAATACTATAAACGTTTCTGTATCTCGTATATTCGCCTGGTCCCTTCGCTCCCTTACAACCCCCTCGAAATCAACAGCACGCAGGTTGCGGCGTGTCTTGTCCTTGTCTTAAATGCTTCCAAGACTGTTATAGCGGAAAGCGCCTTCAGTTACCTGATTTTCCGTCCACGAACTTCGGTTATGTTCAAGGACAATGTCTATTGTTTACATTTATCATCTTTTTCACACTGAAAGTATTTTCTTTTTTGAAATGAATTTACGTATTTACATAGTTATGAAAAATTGTAAATTTGATTTACAGGCCTGAAGGATTTTTGTGCATAAACTGGTATATTGAAAATAATGTACAGTAAATACTATAACGGTATTTTTGTACTCTTAATAATAATTTTGCGACCACTATTTTTTGCAGAAAAATTTTAGTAATCTTATGTAAAAAGAATTTAAATAATTTGTTCATCAAGAAATGTTTAAGTAGAAGTTGACCGAAATTTTCTGTACAATGAACAACGAATAGTCTATTGACGTTTGCTAATACAAACTTCGCTAAAAGTACGAACAAATACTCAATTGTTGAATCACAATATTCTGATCTAAAATTAAAATAAATTACAATCATTCAATAAATTTTAACGTTTTTAGAAAAATCATGACACTACATGGAAAGAAAGGCTTGGTTGAAACAACCAAGTGCTATGGTTATATATGCGCCAGACAATTAATTGGTTAGACCGACCAATTTCTTGGTTAGGCTACCAATTTCTTGGTTAGGCTACCAATTTCTTGGTTAGACTAACCAAGTGACTTGGTAAGCTAACCAAGTGACTTGGTTAGACCAACCAAGAAATTGGTAGCCTAACAAATTACTTGCTTGGTCTAACCAATTAATTATCTGGCGCATATATAACCATAGCACTTGATAGTTCCAACCAAGCCTTTTTTTCCGTGTAGATGGCTTCTATTCCGAATATTCCTAATAATGTGTCAATGATTGTTTTTTTTAAATCAAAATCATCTATACTTGCATATGTCTACTTTGTATTGAATAATTCAAATTAATTAATTGTGTGCTGAATATCTTAAAAATAAATTGTTTCTTAAATTTTCACCTAATAGTCACAATTGTTTGGTAAACATTGTTTTAATATTGACATAAAAGGCTCGGGAAATGTAATCCATTCGATACGAAGAAGGATTTATGTTAATGCAGTATTCGTGTTTTCGTGGAGAGGATTACGAAGTTCCCATGTACCAAATTTTGTATTACGTGGGTCTGCCAAAATATCATCGAGTGTATGCAGTAAAGCACCAACAGAGGTTCTGCGGTCTGATGTATTCATAGCATAGCCGAGTCGTTACGCAGGCCTGTGTTCAAATCCCAGTCATATTGGATATCTACATATATACAAAATACGTAGGGTGTACGTTGCATATACTTAAGTACTTTCAATTTCCGTATCGAGACACGAGAATAAATATACGTGTTTCCAGGATTTCCTAGCAGCTACGTGTACCATAACCCGGTGTATATATACACTGGCTATACATTTCGCGAGCAGTGAGACTTTCCTCGAGAATTGGATTTATATTTCCCCTTTACTATGCAGCAGCCAGCAGGTTGAACGAGAAACCGCAAAGGAAATACGAGTCGTAACACCGGAGTCGTGTATAACAAAGCATCCAATGGATAACTGCATCAATTTAAAAGGAACCGAGGACCGAACATAATTTTAGAATCCAAATGTAGATAAATATTCCGTTTATAAGACCATAAAATTTGTTTAATTTCGCTGAATGTTCGTAATGCACGTAGTTCAAGGGAAAGAAAGGAAAATTGGTATAATTTTATTGTTATTATCATTGAAGCAGGTACTTACGTATTTGTGCAAGCGTGCAAAATTTGTAGGGCTGTTTATCCCGTAGGATAGAGGTAAAAGGAAACGGAAAATATCCCACCCTTAGCCTCTCAAAATTCATGACTGATGGTAAGATTTTTTTTATTTTTCAGTGAGATATGCAGACTCTTGCTAAAATCGCTGGAATTTAAAAAAAGTAATGAAGTGCCGACGTCGGGTTACGTTTGCTTTCTTCGCAATGAATACAGCTTTAAAATACCATGTAACAAAGTAGGATTGTTTAATTTTTTATGTTGGTGTAGCAAGCATCGCAAATTTTTGTTTTAGACTGTAAATCCTTTAGCTCTATTTTTGTGTTAGATTTGACGCTGAACTAAAATTGTTAGCGTCAACTTTTTGGCCAGCCAATCAAAGCACGAATGAACATGTGACATCCATACATTTTTACGGGAGGGGATCGAGAGTTGAACATAATTTTGGAATCCCAACGAGACTAAATATTCCGCTTCTGAAACCATCACATTTGCTAAATATATCCCTGAATGCTCGTAACTCACGCAATTCAAGCGAAAGAAAGGAAAATCGGTATATTATTATTATATTCAATATATACATATATATACTCTTACGTATTTGTGCAAACGTGCAAAAAAATAGAAGGGCCAAATTTTACGAAACGGACAGATGACCGTTTATCCCGTGGGATAACGGAAAAAAGAAAAGGGAAATCACCCGGTTGGTCGCTCGAACTTCGTGATGTTCGGATGCTGCTGGAGGATACAGACAGAGTGGAAAAAGCGTGCGCGACAAAAAATCGGGGCCCGCGGCGAACACCGACTGGAACACGGATGGTGCCATCGCAAACCCGAGCCCCAGCTGTGGGATTGTCCGGTTCCACGATTCTTAGCCGTGGAAATTGATGGGAAGGACAGAAGTTTAGTGACCGACTATATTTCTTAGCCTCCGTGAGCGGCTTGTAACTTTGCCCGGTGAATGCCACGCCCGGGGGGTTCGCTTCTAGGATTATAGGGAGGGAGGGATGAGCGCTTGGCGAAAGAACCGAGGGACGGATGGAAAAAGTGAGAGGAAAGAATGAAAAATTCAGGATTACAAAATTCGATCAACGTTTTCCAAGTTTTAGGAGAAATGGAGCTTTTCAAATTCTGCGTCTCTAGGTAGATTTAACCAGAATTGTAAACATCCTATTAGTCTCCTTATAATGTATTCATTCCATAAATATTAATCATGTTTTTAAAATATTTTACTACATTCGAAACAAAAAAAAATGAATGTACAAATGCCACAAAAACCAAAATAAAGTACTATTGTGTTCTTTTTATTATTCCGTATAAAGTGATATTTTTTAAATATATTACTATACTGGGAAAAAAAATATATAAACGTTCTGTTAAAACAGGTTCTTCCATAAAACCGTATTTTAGTACATGATAAAAATAAAAGTGATGAAAAAAACAAAGTGGCCATTATTTTTTTCCATTACCCAGTATTCATTACTTTTTTATTCTATGTTATTTGCAACGAATCTCTGTTGACTTTTTTTGCAAATTAAATTTGTATATATTTTTCTAGCAATAGCATGCCCTAAAAAATTATTGATGGAGTAGAGAAACAAATTTTCCAAGTCAAAAACATTGAAATCCATATTTCGGTCCAAGATCAAAAAGTATATCTCACACCTGAGCTTTACGCTTTTCACAGTGTTATGTCACGTTTGCAAGTAGAGTGCAAAAATATATGAGCTGTATGGTACGACCTGAAGCAAAGGTGCCCATCTTCAGAGGATACTTCCGGTACTTAAATATACTCTTTCCACTTTTATGAATGAAGTCAAACGTGACGAATTTCAAGCGATTCCACCGATTCATTCTCGGTGTATACGAGCGGGTGTCCTCGGTACCGTCTCCAATACACGACATCGGCAAGCATCGTATAAAAGACGGAGCGCTTTCGTACGTGACCGACATGTTAAAGTAGCTGGGTAGCTTGTCCTATACGTGCACCACTGAGATGCGGTGTACCCTTCCACCCTTGTCGCACCACAAGCCGCAACGAAATCCTACACATTCGAATATATGAGATACATCCGCCTTATTTCCTCGAAAGCACCGAGTTCGAAGCGATACATTTTATTTCCGGCTGTTGAGAGAACTGTTGTCACTTGACCCCCGGCATTTTCCCTTTTCCGGTTTTTCCACCTCCTTAACTCGGATGAACCAATTTTTAACATTTTATTTATTCCTAATCGAGATTTCGTTATATGATTAAAAATCAAAATTAATTATGAAAAGTGAAAATATACTCTAAAAAATGATTCATTAAATGTTTTTCAGAAACAAATACCACGAAAAGAAAGTATATAAATCTATTTAATTTATTTTTTTAATCTTTTGGTTTCCGATAAACGAGCTTTATTTTCTGAATGAACTTTCAGTCGTGTTTATCTTGTTAAAATATTTAAAATTATGTGAAACGTCATAAAAATTCGTTTTGATGTCTAAGAAAAAATATTTTTTTTAATTCTTCATCTCTGGAACTACTCGACCAATAGAACCGAAGATTAGCGGTCACATTAAATATAAATGCCGTTTTCTTTGGAATAATTTATGTTAAAATCGATTAACGGATTAAAATTTTATGGCGTCCTGAATTCTGTGGGTAATATTCGTAGTTAATCTAGCTGCTACAAATTTGAAGCTATTAAGGTAAATAATAATTTAAAAGTAGATTAATATTCAACGACATTTGAGATTAAATATGAACCGAATATATTAAAAAATTGATTTCTTAAGAAATTTTTAATAAAACATGAAAATGAAGTCGCTCGAACTCACAAGAAATTTAATAATTTGAACTGAAATATTCTATAGAAACAGGCCAACCATCTAGAGCGATAGATATTTTACTTAGTAAAGATCGGTGCAAGTGTTTGCATTTTATAATAATTTAATTTTCTCATTTTCTCATTATCTTTTATTTTCTAAATAATAAATAAAATCACCTAAAATTGTAAACTAATTCCTAATAACTTTCAAGGATATTTAACATCCAATTTTGGAAGAATCCGAGGTGTTTGAGTTTCACAGGACATTGAATTTTTATTGCTAAATTGAATTAGTTGCAATTTAACCAAACAATTTTTATTAATGGACTTTGTAAAAATAGCTTTTAAGTATTGAAGTTAAAACTTTTCACCGATATGTACAACATCAAACACTTTAAAAAATATCAAACTTTAGTCTAAAGAATAAAATTTTAAAAAGAAATAAATAGTAGGACCTCGTTTCTCGCTTCCTCATTATTTTCTACTCAACATAAAGTTTCCTTCTTGGAGAAGCCAAAATTGATCAACATACTTTCTCATAAAGGTGGCTTCATGAAAGTTGGAAAATAATCAGGACGGAATGTGCAAGGTCTCACTTTGCATTTTTGTTTCTTCGCCCTCTCTGCATCCACATTGATTCACTTACATACCAAACTCCTAAAAACTTAACGAACAACGTGGAAAAATGAAGTTTCACGTAGTCGGGTATAAACGACAGGTGTCGAGAAGCGTAGTCATCATTTTTCAGCGACTGTTCGTGACCACGAACGTTTTTGATGGGTTTGGGGTAGGATGAGATGCTTTTCCGAGAGCCTGGTGTACCCTGTGGCATTTTAGGTAGTCTAAACGCGTGACGACGTCGACGAGGACGACAACGACGTCGCTTTCGAAGCTCGTGGCGTCCCGGCGTTGACTTCTCGCCGGTCCGTGATGCTTTCGGCGACGACAGAGACAGAGTGCTTCTTCCTTTTCAAGTAGTAGAAGACGAGAATGTAAAGGAGAGGGGGGCAGAACCCTTCCCCCTTTACCCCCTTCCCTCAAGTAGAAGTGGCGGAGTCGAACGAAGAAGAGAAAGACGAGAAATGGTGTGAGAGAGCGTTGCGGGTTTCACTGGCACGGGGATGGCTGGATGTGTCGACTGGGACTGTAGTGGCGGAGGTTAAGATCGATCGTGGAAGTGAAAGAGATAGAGAGATCGAGAGGCAGAGAGACAGACAGACAGAAAGAGTCGATATAGGCACGAGAGTGAGGCTCGAGGCGAAAGCGAGGAGTGAAGGACGAAGACGAAGATCGAGAGGGCTGGTGAAGAAGGTGAGGAGAGTCGAGGGTGGGAGAGGGTTCAGCGGCTGGTACGAGGAAAAGGAGATCGAGAGAGAGAGAATAAAGCAGCGAGGGAAGGAAGAGCGAGAGAAATAGGTACCTCGCGTCTTAATAGCACAAGCATCACACCGTTCCGGAGGCGAGTAGGCGTACGCTGGGTGGTGGGTGATTCAGAGTATGGAGACCCCGAGCCCGCCGTCTCGGTCACGCCAATATTACTTACCACCCCCTTGAGATGGGGAGAGCGAGAGAGAGTGATAACTTAATTGATGCAGCAACCTAACTCGTTCCGCATTACGATCGAGTGGCTGGCAGACGGGTTTCCTCTTCCTCTCTTCCTGCTCCTCTCCACCTTGTCCTTCTCTACTCTTCCACTTCGACCTCATCTCTGTTAATCGATGCGTATCTTTTCGGTGATGAGACTCTATCGGACTTAGATATGGCAGTTCCCAAGGGTAAATGATACCTGTGGTTGAGTTGTTCAACAACCAAACGTGGCTCATTCCAAACTTGCTTTTGAAGTCTAGACCAAAACAAGTTTATATTGTAAAATAGTTAGTCGTGCTATTATTTAGAGTTTTGGCAACTTTGATAACTATATCGGGAATATATCGGGTTAGTATTTAAAAATGGATCGCTTATCACAAATTGACTTCATGCGGATACATTCTCTGTGAAAAGATATCCGATTGGTAACAATTAACCGGTATTTGATTCAAGAACTTAACATTTTTCAATGACAGACAAGATTTTGTTCACAAAATAAATACCACTTCCAATTTTGCATGGATAGGCTGTTAGTCATGGCAAAATTTCTGTAAGCAATGATCAATATCAGATTTCGACAAACATTGTGAATGTTTCCGTTTGCAAGAAACGCATTTCCTGCTTGCATCAAGAGGGCCATTCTCTTGATATGCCAAGATTGATTCAAGAGGTATTGCATGTCACACTTTAAAGATGTTTAACTGTTCTTTTAATAGAAGAATCCTCTTAAATAAAATGAATATTAGTAAGATGATCGTAACCTGGAGCCTAATGGATGTAACTCCATGTAATAATGTGTCATCGAATATTCATAATGTTATCCGCAGTACACGGAGTGAGTTTAATGTAGCGAGGACACGATGTGACGTGTTCTTTGGGCTTAATGACATTCAACAGTCAAACGGGTCATCAGCGTGAAGCGACAGTGACTCCTGAGTGGTAGTACACCATGGTTCTTGTAAGAGACAAGCAGTCCGAAGGTCTAGCTTATTGCATAGCATGTACGCTTGACAGAGTACGACTAACGGGTCGCCTGTCTGACCAGAGGAAGTGTCCATCCACTGGTGAGTTCTCTCCGTTCCAAGCTGAAGCAGCAGCCAAAGCCCGTCACTATACCACTGCTTGAACAGTATCCCGGTAGCACGACATTACAGGTCAGACGCCATCAGCGAACTGGGTGCTCTGTGGCCACTCGACTGTCGCCAGTCTGGCAAGTAGTTACGCACTTTACTGATCAGACGCTCGGAGAATAGAGATCGGACCATACACTCAACGTTAGCCATGCTGCTAACTAGCAATCAATATGCCTTACGATAATTGATTGCACCTCTTTCCAGTGACCTGTGAAAGACATTCTACGTTATTCAATCGTCTATGTATTTTGATCATACGAGCTTGAAGTAAGTATTGGTCTTTGATGTACTGAGGTAAAATACTTAATCTAACATCATTCCTCTTTTGTCTCGTAATTCAGTTTGCAATTGTTTTATCATGTATATGCATCTCCAAAAAAGCAGTGGCTTAATAGAAGTATCTTTGAAACTCAGTGATGACAAGATTAATAAAATGACACAAAATGACTACCAAAAATTTACTTGGCTGAGTTGGCCATTAAGTTAATTGGAACGACAGCTGATTGGGTTTATCGATTCGTTGATGAATGAACCAACTAATTCGGAAGTCTACTTAATTAGATATTTCAACAAAATAACTGAGTCGTCCACGAAATCACTTCTTGGATCAGCCAACTGATTAGGAGATCTACCAAATCACTTCTTGAAGTAACCAACTAATTGGAAGATCCAACTTATCACTTGTTAGTCTAATCAATGATTAGACGATCCAACTAATCACTCTTTGAAGCAACCAACAAAGCAAGGACAACTAATTTGTTAATTGACTCAACCATCTCAATTTTGTTGAGTTTTTTCTATGTTCATACCAAGTTACGCAAACATATATTAAACCCTGTCTATAAAGGTTCACGTAGCAATATACTCCACCTTACTCTATTTGCCGGCCCCTTCGTGTCTTAAAACATAATCAATATGTTACGTTTTTCTCTTGCCGTTTTATTTTCCTCTATTCTATCTCCCCGGTGTCTCTATTCCATTTGCAATTGGGCATGTCGTCAGTACGATCTGGCGACGGAGCACGCGAGGACCCTGGGGCGCCTCATGGTGTGCTGTGTGTATCTAGCAGCAGTAGCAATGTCGTTGAGCAAGCAAGTTCCGTTGGCGATCGCAACCGGGTGAGCTCGAATATCCGAGTGGATGAGATGAAAAGAGAGAAACTTGGTTCCTGCAGATTCCCTCTCGTGGCATCGTAGTCTCTGGCACCACAGCATATACCATAGTCTATATACCGTGGTACACACTGCAGTGTATTGTTGTTTCACAGTCATGCTCGTTGAGCCGAAAGCTTCACGTCGATATATCCGCCAGCAGATCTCTCGTATTCATGCTGACGAGATGGCCGGCAGGCTCGCTGGCTGGTTGGTTGCCGTACCACTCGTCGAGCTGCCTCCACACAGGGGCTCTGCGCAAAAATAGAAACGAGAAGAGCAGGACCCATAACCGTATCACGAGTCGCCGGCCGGAGTGAAACGGTCTACCGTGATGGTCGTTATGGGGTGGAGGACGCTGGGAGGGAAAAACGTGGGATGGGAGGTTGGACGTTCGCTCGCTGGATGGCTGGGTGAAACTAGACAGAGAGGATTGCTCTTCTGGTAGAGAATGTCAGGACGCATGGTGCAACCGACGAGGACAGAAGGTATAAGAGTGCAAAAGAGGAAAAAAAACGTACGGGGCGTTTGGATGATGGTGCTGGCGTGAACGAGTAGTACACAGGTACTACTGCTATTGTCGGCGTGTTGGAAGTGAACACCGGGGAGGCAAGAGAGGTAAGCAGAAGGACTGGGGGCTCGGGCGTGCAGAGAGAACAATGCAATTTGCTGCAACAAATGTGCCAATCGGTTGGAGAAACGATAGACGAGCCAGTTGGACGGCGGGCTGACGGGAAAAGGTAGGAGTTGGCTGAGTGGGAAAGAGAAAAGGCAAAGAAGAGGATGGAGTGAAAGGGATGACAAGGGAAAAGGGAGTGGACGCACTGTCAGGAGGAAAAACGGAGAAGAAAATAGTATCGATTGAAAATACCTACCCTTCACACAAGGCCCTTGCACCTTACACTACAATGCCACGGTGTGTCCAGTCCGTACCGGCATCAAGCACGAGAGAGTTAAAGGATACTGACAACAACGATGTCTCTCTGGTATTCGAACGAATTGAACAACTAATTTCGTCGTTTGTGCCGACGTCAGTCTCGGCTATCGAGCTTTACGGCGCTAGCCACTATTGAGCAGATGGCTGGGCTGGTACGACTGTCAAATGGAAATTAATGTAAAAGCCATGCAAACGGTCGAGTATCAAGGGAATAGGAATAGCAGACATACCTTGCCATACGTATTCCAACGAAATTGCTGCTGCTTGGGAAAATAGCAGGCAGCGGCCGAAATCGAAATCGATGCCAGAGGATTAAGTGCTACACTTCTTGAGGCATTCAACGTTGGGTCGATTTTTGGCAAAGTCGAGAGTTCTGGTTTCATTAGTTTGATTGATATTAAACTTGTGACGTATCGTGTAGAAAAGATGAGTCCGGGATGGAGAATGGGATTTGATCCGAATCGACTCTGGGGAATTCAGTTTGAAGAATGGGATTCGTTCCGATTCCATTCTCAATTCTAGACTTCACCTTTGACCGCCCAGACTCTATCCTAGATTCCACCCAGTAGTCTCAAATTTTTCAACGTGGTATTATTTTTGTAGTCTATACAAATATTTCCTCTTCTTCAAAAGTAAAAGAAATCAATCATAAGGACAATTTCCAATATCTACACATGTAGTAATGAACAAGATCCTGCTTTTAACTACTGTAATAACATTCAAAATACAATAATATCAAAGCTATAAAACAGAACTGCGTCCATATGTGTAATCAAAGTTTTGTCTCTCATTGACATGAAATCCAAACTGCGAGCAAACACACTGTGGCTTGTACGACGCTTGTCAATATTGTCCTACGATGAAAATGCATTCCAGGGTCCGGCAAACTCCGAGTCACACCTTTCACCTGAACAATTTCGCTCAGAGTTTATGTCAACTTGTACATAAACACACCAGCTATCCTCTACGTCACCCTCGTCCTGCAGGTGGCTGCAGTTTGACCGGCACCTGTCCTATTGTGTGCAACCTGTAACGGCTCACGCAGATTGAAGCTTGCCGTTTCCAAGCTTGTGATACAGTGAGCTGTGTACAGGAATGACGAGGGAGCTCGAAGCCCGTTAACTCAGCTCCGCGGTTTCGAAGTTCCGTGAGGCAAGCCTCCGATGGAAAGGGACGAAAGTTGAAAGCTGGTTCTCGTCACATTGAGAAAGGTGGTACCGGAGAGGCGAAACCGAGAGCAGCTTGGCTTCACGTACCATAGTAGGTATACTAGAATGGAGAGGGAACTCCTTCTGCCGTTGCTATTGCTGTTGTCGTCACTGCAAGCTCTGGCCGGTGCACCTTTCGCGTCCAACGGAGAGTTTGTTTCGTCCGGTAACACTCGTTGTGGCTGTTGGCTGTCGTGAGCATACTTCGCTGTTCGTATATAGCTCTTTCGCTATCTCTCTTTCTCTCTCTCTCTCTCTGTTTCGTTCTCCCTCCATTCCCTAGTTCCCTCTCCATTGCTCGTAATTTCTACATGCCGGAAGTACGTAACAATGCTTAATTGGCAACCGTGTGCCACAAATAATTATCCACGGTCACGAAACCGCCAACGTACACCCACCGCAATTCGCCCTCTTTGCAATTCACGAGACATAACACAGTTGCATACAAACATATTGCAATGTTGCCGCATGTGTATCGTTAAAACATTACAGCTGGTCCTCGTCGTACTGACGGAATTACAACATGGGAAACGAGCCCGTTTATATGCCGCAAAAATGGCATTAAAATTGACACCGTTGTTACCGTGTTTTGGGCATTGGATGGATGATATTAAACTCTGAATTACAGTCATTAAGGCAAAAGCGTAGATTGATGTTTCTGAAGTACTTGGAATGATTTTGATTTATGTCCAATTGTTATGAAATTGGAATATATGAGTTGACATAGCGTAACGTAGTCCACTAATTAGAAATCCCTGTGCCTGTTTAATAAACAAAGCTGCACGATTTATACATTAGTTTTTTTCATAATTAAATGCTTATTTCTTAAATCACTTCTTTGTTTCAATTATTGGAAAATGATCTATCAAAAGGTTGTGTTTATCACTAGTATTTATACTCCCAACTAACTATTGCAGCACTGACATAGTCATGACTGCAGAAACTATAAAAGACGCTGTAAACGTTAGTCACGAATGTATATATGTATATGTACTGCAAGGATAGCATCGAAATAGAAACACAGATAGAGTAAATACGCTCACCGTGTGAATGCTTATTTCTGCAGCTCGTCTCGAATATATCCAGCCAGTTTCAGTCTGTCTTTCATGCAAGCGGTGAGTGTGGTATAGGAATGTCTACCACCAAAGCTTCGGTGGTTCGTGAAGCTTGGAATTGAACCGAGAGGAAGCCGCAACTGATTGAGAAAGAGAGAGAAGCAGAGACACACATACACAGATAGAAATGGAGGGATTTGAAACCAGGATATACGATAGAGGGGGAGGATGAGCTGTACGTCAATCTTGGGATTCCTGTGAAACGCTGTTATGCAAACGCACACCAGTCCCGATTTAATTGCAGAAACATCAAGCTTTGTTCTCGGTCAGCGATTCGCTTTTGTATTGGAAACTGGGATCATTGCGTACCGGCCATCTAAAGCCCATCAACGAGAGGGTCGTTTTGGAACCACTCGTGCGATATACATTCAGAATGTTTTTTTTTACTATTGTATTGCTTGTAGTATTGCTTGCTTTGTGCAAAAGGTTCCAAGGAAAATAGAGATACAGTACGACAAGGAAATTTTCATCTCCATTTTTTTTTTGCTTCTTCATAAAGAAAGCTTTGTGTTAGGGTTTTTAATGTAAGGATACTCAAAATTGTCTGAAACGTTGGAAAAGGGGTCTTAAAAACATATCCAGTAATTGTGTGTGTTTTTAAGGGCAAGAGGGTTTCCTCTCTTATAACTTGAAAACCATTTGAACTGTCTAACCGAAGATTGGTATACTAGTGAAGAAGACATTTATCTTAATATCTAATAGTTTTTGCTAAGATTGATACGGCCATTACAAAATTTGGAGATTTGTTAAAAAAACTTCTTAACCAAGCTAGTTTTCCAAATTTCAAGCTACTGAGTTGGCAATTTCTGTACAAGTGTAGTTCGACCCAGTTTGACCAAGGTTGACTGGTACTGCCCTTGGCCAGAATCAACAAAAGCGTTCCAAAGTTATCGAACTAAAAAAATGGCTATAATCAATCTGAACTCTGTAACTCGTGGCCGGTCGGACACATTAGACTAAAATTTGGCATGCACGGGGTACACTATCTATGCAATCACTTTGATGAGTTTAATTATAATTTATATGGTGACTAAACCCGAGTAGAAATTCAGTTACGGGGAATATCAGGCCCTAGCGTGGTAGCCGGATTTAAATCTAAGGCCCCTGCCTGGCAACCTTATACGGGCCTTGCAGGAAAGTAACGCAGCGCATGATCAGGGCCAGATTAAGTTTTCCAGATAAGGGCCGGATAGAGGCTGTCCTACTAAGCCCCTACTTATAAAAACGGCAAATAAATTACAAAATAATTATCTGCGCTCATCGAATTCAATTTATTTTGCACTTTCTATTGGATATTCGAGCTTATTAAGTTTTCAGTACATATTAATTGCTGAAAAAAACACATGTAAATTTATTTGCCATTGGTGGGAATCGAACCTTCATCCTCTGGGTGACAGTTCTGCGCCTCAGCCCACTCGGCCATTGACATCTTAGAAAGTTTAAATATTTATTGTCTATTTGAAGTATACTTAAAATGAAAACACGTCAAGACTGTACATCCATTTATTGTGAATACGATCGAAATATTCAAAATGCAAACATAATGGGGCGGTCACCCATCCAGGTACTGGCGTTTGACGGTCACTACCTGGATAGATTTCAAACTAATTCTAGCGGTACAGTCCCGTAAAACGTGAGTTTCAGCGAAAATTTCAAATACTTCTCGATGGGATAATGATGTGAAAAAATCCAACACACGCAAGGTGCTGAAAAGATTGATTTTGCGTAACAAGAATTTTCTAATGTTTTTAACGAATGCCGTATCTAGCCCTTACACGAACCTGATAATGTAAATTTATGGCATGTTTAAAAAAAACTATGCCATACGAAGACCGTATGCGAATCTGACCAGGGAAAGTAAAGGTAAATTGGACAAAATCTTGGTCAAAATGCCACAGGAAGACTTTATGCGAAACGGATAAGGTCGATGAATGGTATATCTATATGAGGTTACCGTATGTAAAGCCTGACATGGACCTGATCCGGTGGAAAGACGACATTTTTAAGATAGAATGCCATATCTCGGCCTTACATGGGCCTGATCAGGTGAACTTACGACGACCCCTAAATAAGATTACCATATCTAGCCTGACATCAGCCTGATCCGGTGGAAAGACGGCATTATTAAGTACGAATGCCATACCTCAGCCTTACATGGACCTGAGCAGGTGAATTTGCGGCGACCCCAAATAAGGTTACCGTACCTAAAACTGATCTGGACCTCGTGTGACAGCAGGCATGCCTGATGAAATTTCTACTCGGGAAATTCTATCGGAGTTAGAATATTTGTTTTATGTGAAACCATGTAAACTCGCTAACTCGTCAAAATTTGAAGATATCGAATTGAAATTATCTGCCCAGGTATAGTTACGAACAAAGTTGCTTGGTAATAAGTTTGGTCCGTATCGACAACATATTTCAAAGCTTATGAAACTTATTATAAACATCAAGGGTGTAAAATCGAACCTTGCACATTGCTTTCCAATTCATCAGCATTTCCAAAACTTACTCCATTATGAAGTCAAAATTATTCTACATAAAGAAATCTGTGTGGCATGTGAAGAATGCGAAAATAATATGCAATTTCAACTTGTCAAATATGCAAAAAAAAAAAATTTCCTTGGCAAAATCAAAATACGAGTTCATTTTCCTCTACGTGCTTGTGTCATGGGTTTGAATAATTAACCAGTCAGGTGAAGCAAAACTAACTATCAATTTAGTGCAACGAGCCGGTAATTTTTTGCCTGTCGATCCTAAAGCCACGCCGAAATGCCCGATAAGAATAATATCCAATGCGTCGACATTCATCGACGTTTTTTCCACCCCCTACATTCGCGAATTCACTGGCCTCATGGCAATTAGCGATTTTTTTTTCGCCTATCCGCGTACTCATTACTCGTATAACTAGAAAAAGCTTTTCGCGGCGCGACGGATACGTTAGCAGATATACGTGTGGCTAACGAATACGAGGTGGTGACGTCGCGATACACCAATAACGGTAATGGCTTCAATTTAAAGTGCACCCGGTGCCGTATCCAGAAATCGTACACATATACTGAAACTTTTGTCCAGCTAAAACTATATATATACGTATATATCTTTTTAGATATACATTATATTTGAGACATTCCACACCAATTCAGCTACGCGATTTTTCAATGTTTCGAAAAATATTGTAATTTTGCGATATTGTAATACTATATACAAAAGGTACTAAATTTCGAGAAGCCTACGGTGTTCCGTTTTCGAGATAAACCGTTTGCTTATATTTTGTTTAGTTTGCTGATATTTCGATAAATCCAAAGCGTATTGTAACGTAAAAAATACGAAAATTCTCGTTTTTTTACGTACTCTTTATATATTTGGTTCCCAAATTTATTGAATCGCAACAAGTTTTATTATATATATATATATTTTTTTACTTTCAATTTAAGTTTTCTAAGTAAGGGCCTTCCTCTATTGAACTGATTAATTTTTTCTATTTCACTGATCCATTATGAAGAAGTATGCAAAATGACTAAGTAGCAAATGCAATAATGTACGAGATGTAATTTAAGAATATTTAAAAGAAAAAAGCTATAATCAAATTATATCTCGTACATGATTGCCATGTAGTCCTTCTGCATAATTATTTACAATGAGTCAGAGAAATAGAAAAAATTAATCAGTTCTATAGAGGAAGGCCCTTACTTAGAAAACTTAAATTGAATGTAAAAAAAATATATAATTAAATTTGACGCGATTCAATAATTTGAAAACTAAATATATAAAGAGTATGTAAAAAAACGAGAATTTTCGTATTTTTTACGTTACAATACGCTTTGGGGTTATCGAGATATCACCAAACCAAGCAAAATATAAGCAAACAGTTTATCTCGAAAACGAAACACCGTACACGGAAAAACGACTTTGTTAGGTTAACGAAAAATGTAGTTGGACGCTGCCAAGCGACTTAGTACTCTGAGAGACAGACGATTTCTTCGTTAGATCAACTATTTTCAGGTGGCTCTGATCGTTGCTCGAACTAAATAGTTAGTTGGGCCGACTACTATTGTGGCGCCAACTATTTTACTTAGTTGGAACACGAATAAAATTCGTTGTGTCACCGATTTAAGTCAACTAAGTGTTAGTTATTCTGTGGCCGAATTTTGCGATCGGTGAGGATTGATAATCGGCTATTGGCAGTCAATAGCCAATTATCCATCCTCACCGATTATGTCAATTAAGTCGGAATGGTAAATGTGACTAATACCAGGTCGTTACACCGACCAACCGGATGGTTGTGGCAACAAATTTTTACTCAACTAATAAATAGTTAGTTGGTCGAACGAAGCCGCTTTTGCCGTATAGGCTCTTGAAATTGAGTACTTTTTCTGAGGTATAGTATTGCAATACCAAAAAATTGCAACATTTTTTCGGGTACATTGAAAAAATTGGGTGGCTGAATTGGTGTGGAAAGTCTCATAGATTAGTATCAAACATATCTACTGTCCGAATCATTAGTGATTCTCCAAGCAGACAGGAAGAGAAGCTAAAGTGAGATGATAATTGGTGTTATGCGGGGAGTTATTATCGACAGACAATAAACACAATGCGGCCGATCCGTTTGCACATCATAACGCTATTAACCGTAGGGTACATAGAACTTAATCCAAGTGAGATACACCAAAAGTGTTAGCCGCATCGAGTACCTCGGGAAACCCTAATACCTATTGCTGACTGATGCATTAACAGTATATATAGTCAGGCAATCGTTAGGCCAGAGATTATTAGATACCGATTATTCAGGTAAACGGACTGCAACAATGAGCGCACGATAATGTCGAACAGCCAACGAGAAACACGGAGAGAGATAGATACAACGAGTATAGAACTATGCTGAGCCACGATGCACATCGACCATCCCTTTATAACCAAGCTATCTGCGCTTCGTTCGTTATATCCACTGGGGCCACCAGCGAGAGACCTCCGGGCACTATTCATTCCCCTGCTTCTGGCATACGCGGCAAACGGGAATTTCGATTAAAATTTCACTTTCCCGAATCGCGCTACTCGCATTTGCGTTAACGTACCGTTCGAAGCTGGACTAAAATTTTATTCCGTTGTATTTATGTCCAACAACGAAAAATTACCATTAAATCACCATTGCGTACAAACAATTCGTTGCAATTGATTTGGCAGGACGATCGAATCTAACTATTTTTTTTTTGTTTTCTGTAATTAGTTTTTGTTAGTCCATTGTCAGTTTTAATTTAAATGGATGGGATTTGATCATTCACGCTTAATTGTTTGAAATACTTGAGAATGATTTAATAAATGGACTTTCAAACGAAGGAAACAAATTGAAAACCAGCCACAAAAAACTTATCGCCAGTTGAAAATTACGAATGCTCGGGATTTTGACTTTGCGGGAGGTGCGAAGTTTAAAGAATTTTTTTTATATTTATTTTAAAAGCCTAACTGATCGGAAATTAAAAAAAAAAATCAACGTATCTTAATTCACCATATTGCATTTTAAAGCTTGATTAATTACAAAGAAAATTAGCGTAATCTAAATGTGTCACCATTCCTTTTTTAAGTTATATAATTTTTTTTTAAATTTGCTTCGATACTATCTCCATATATTTTTCGCCGCTGCCCTCGAATTTGTTATTTATTATTCCGATAAATGAAAATATTACATCAGAAAATATTTTTAAAAAAGCGTATTTTTTCGATGTTTTTGTATTTTTAGCATTATTTATTAATACTTTCATACATTTTTTTATCTTTATAACCAACGAAAAATGTATTATGAGATGGAACCTAATATCATATTGAAGTTGAAAAAAGCATTAATTTTATTCTCAGAATCGCTGCAAGACTATGAGAGCGCCACAACCCAGACAGATCCTTAGAAGGTGGAGGGGGATTTAGATCCTAATCCTATATTAAGTAGTAAGCGCGATTTTCAATATGATAGTAAAATCAGTGGAACATACATAGAAATTTGATTGCTATTCAAACTGTTTCACTAGAAATATAAGCAAACTCTGCTTAACATACTTTATTTAGCATTACAAAATGACTTTCCTTCGTGACACTTCTTAACATAAAGCTCTAATTACTACAGTAGAAATTATGAAACTTATTGTCCTGCGTAGAGAAATAGGAAATATCTGTTTCTACCACTGAAGTCACCGTTAAAAACAAGTGGTAATTTTTCTTACGTGAATTTTCACACATTTGGAAAGCATGTTTCCATACTTTTTTTTATTGTATGCGGTGGCAGCTAAGCATTAACGCCTGGCATTATCTGCAGCCCTTTCATAACCGAGAATGTAAAGGCGTAAATGTAAATGTGTTAGCTTTGTGCCATCAAAGGCAGCATATACACGAGGCTAAAAGCAGGAGCGCCAAAAGGAAGTCCGAGTGTTCCTCGTCTATCCGAGATAACAACGTTTTATGGCACCTTATACGGTGTGTAGACGAGTGAAGTTTTCGTGCAGGGGCATCAAGCAACGACGGAAAGGGGTATAAACGTACAACCACGTATGTTCATACAACAAGCCACTTTTGTGCAACGCGTTTTCCAAACACATGTGATATACACATATATATATTTATATATATATATATATGTCATATATATACACATATAAATAGATGAGCGAAGATGAAAGTAGAGGAGCTTGGTTTCGATGTGTAAAACCGAGAGAAACGCAGCGAGATACCGCAGTGAGGCTGGAGAGCGCGCAAAGATTCAATTTCAGCGCGTTCTTTTATTTACTCGCCGGTGGCCGAGCTTTTTCCGAGTCGAGCGCAGGAAGGAGTGAGAAACGTATAGAGACGAGACACACGAAGAATGAGATAGACCGAACGAAGTCCAGGGTCTGCTGGAGTTTTATCGAATCAACCACTTTACAGTAATTGTTCAGACTAATAAAAAAAAAAGTAGAAGAAGGAAGTATACAGTACGTGCGAGATAGAAACTAGTAGAGCCTGCACGACTGCAAGTTTTATAGTAGTACCTCGAGTGAAAGGCGAATAGAAGACGGCTAGTGTTGTACTACTGTGGAGTGTATGTATGGAGAGCGAAAAGGTATAACGGCCTTTACAGCCGTGGCATATAGGCGTACAGGAGCCAATGCACTTGTCTGTCTCTCTGTGTGTCACTAACGAAACTGGATATAGACGCACAATAGCTGCGGGAACTAGTGCCGTGACGATAGAGCCATCGAGAGGGGAAGTAAAGTCCCCAGGGAATATCTATTGTTTTTCTTTGCGTGGCACGTTGAGAGTAGAGCAGCAAGGTATTACTGCCACTCGCCCTCTTATAATACCAGTGGAGAAACAGAGAATCGAGGAGGAGGAGGTGGATGAGGTTGGAAGAGGAGGCGACGGAGGGTGGAACTGAGAGAGGCACGCACTCACGCAACCCCTCTAGGCAGTTCGACGCCGGGAAACAGTGCAGTGCTATTAGGACCGGTGTATACGTAGTAGTTACGTGTAGGTTACTACTGGAGGCACAGTGCAGTGCACTGCACTCACGGGAGTAATCCACCCCTTTAGTTAGCTCGTCGTGCCTGGTGCGGCACGTGCTTGCCTACACTCACTCGATCGCTCGGTTGATCAAGTTTGTCGATTGTCCATGCGAGTATTAGCCGACTCCATCCATCGTGTGGAGTATCACTTCGTCCCGTACGCTTCATAATAGGGTTAACCGGGACAACAATGTTAATGGGTTATTCTGACTGTTGATGTTTTTTCGACGTATATAATGAATTGTTTTGCATACAACGGGTTGAAATTCAAGTGCGGATGCAGCAGGGTCGTTGCTCGGATGCTATAGTACCACTTCAGGCTTCATTAAGGTAATCTCGGCAAGAATGCGAGTGATAACACTGTTCATGACACTGGGCTATTGATTTTTTGGGCATTGTGTTTTGTATACGAGAAACAATACGTGCGTGCGCCATCTCGCGGCGGACTATCAAACTTTATCAACCCAGAGCCCTCAGGAAGCTCCTATCGTCGAAGGATTAAGGATTTTTGCTCTGTGGGGCGAAAATCAGCATTGTCCCTACCAAGGAGCTTATTATGATCGTACTTAAAGTATACGGCATTACTTGCTAACAGTCAATCGATCGTTCGGTTGATCAAGTTTGTCGATTGTCCATGCGAACATTAGCCGACTCCATCCATCGTGTGGAGTATCACTTCGTCCCGTACGCTTCATAATAGGGTTAACCGGGACAACAATGTTAATGGGTTATCCTGACTGTTGATGTTTTTTCCACGTATATAGTGAATTGTTTTGCATACAACGGGTTGAAATTCAAGTGCGTATGTAGCAGGGGCGTCGCTCGGATGCTATAGTTCCACTTCAGGCTTCATTAAGGTTATCTCGGCAAGAATGCGAGTGATAACACTGTTCATGACACTGGGCTATTGATTTTTTTGGGCATTGTGTTTTGTATACGAGAAACAATACGTGCGTGCGCCATCTCGCGGCGGACTATCGAACTGTATCAACCCAGAGCTCTCAGGAAGGTCCTATCGTCGCAGGATTAAGGATTTTTGCTCTGTGGAGCGAAAATCAGCATTGCCCCTACCAAGGAGTTTATTATGATCGTACTTAAACTATACGGCATTACTTGCTAACACTCAATCGATCGTCCGGTTCATCAAGTTTGTCGATTGTCCATGCGAATATTAGCCGACTCCATCCATCGTGTGGAGTATCACTTTGTCCCGTACGCTTCATAATAGGGTTAACCGGGACAACAATGTTAATGGGTTATTCTGACTGCTGATGTTTTTTCGACGTATATAATGAATTGTTTGCATACAACGGGTTGAAATTCAACTGCGGATGTAGCAGGGGTGTTGATCGGATGCTATAGTACCACTTCAGGCTTCATTAAGGTTATCTCGGCAAGAATGCGAGTGATAATACTGTTAATAACACTGGGCTATTGATTTTTTTGGGCATTGTGTTTTGTATATGAGAAACAATACGTGCGTGCACCATCTCGCGGCGGACTATCGAACTGTATCAACCCAGAGCACTCAGGAAGCTCCTATCATCGAAGGATTAAGGATTTAGGCGAGAATCAACATTGCCCCTGCCAAGGACCTTATTATGATCGTACTTAAAGTATACGGCATTACTTGCTAACACTCAATCGATCGTTCGGTTCATCAAGTTTGTCGATTGTCCATGCGAGTATTGGCCGACTTCATTCATCGTATGGAGTATCACTTCGTCCCGTACGCTTCATAATAGGGTTAACCGGGACAACAATGTTAATGGGTTATCCTGACTGTTGATGTTTCTTTCGACGTATATAATGAATTGCTTTGCATACACCGGGTTGAAATTTAAGTGCGGATGCAGCAGGGGCGTTGCTCGGATGCTACAGCACCACTTCAGGATTGATTAAGGTAATCTCGGCAAAAATACTGTTCATGATACACCTGATTTTTTAGGAATTGTGTTTCGTATACGAGAAATAATTCATGCATGCGTCCTCTCGTGGCGGAAAATCGAACTGTATCAAGCCAGAGTTTTCAAGATGCTCATATCCTCATAGGATTACGAATTTTTTGCTCTATGAGGCAAAAATCAGCATTGCCCCTACCAATGAGCTGATTATCATCGTACAAATAGTACACGGAATAACCTTGCTAAACACTCAATCGATCGTTCGGTTGATCAAGTTTGTCGATTGTGCATGCGAGTATTGGCCGACTCCATCCATTGCGTAGAGTATCACTTCGTCCTGTACGCTTCATAATAAGGTTAACCGGGACAACAATGTTAAGGGGTTATCCTGACTGTTGATGTTTTTTTCTTGACGTATATAACGAATTATTTTGCATACAACGGGTTGAAATTCAAGTGCGGATGCAGCAGGGGCGTTGCTCGGATGCTATAGTACCACTTCAGGCTTCATTAAGGTTATCTCGTCAAGAATGCGAGTAATAATACTGTTCATGAAACTGGGCTATTGATTTTTTTGGGCATTGTGTTTTGTATACGAAAAACAATACGTGCGTGCGCCATCTCGCGGCGGACTATCGAACTGTATCAACCCAGAGCACTCAGGAAGCTCCTATCGTCGTAAGATTAACGATTTTTGCTCTGTGGGGCGAAAATCAGCATTGTCCCTACCAAGGAGCTTATTATGATCGTACTTAAAGTATACGGCATTACTTGCTAACACTCAATCGATCGTTCGGTTCATCAATTTTGTCGATTGTTCATGCGAGTATTGGCCGACTTCATTCATCGTATGGAGTATCACTTCGTCCCGTACGCTTCATAATAGGGATAACCGGGACAACAATGTTAATAGGTTATCCTGACTGTTGATTTTTTTTCGACGTATATAATGAATTGTTTTGCATACACCGGGTTGAAATTTAAGTGCGGATGCAGCAGGGGCGTTGCTCGGATGCTATAGCACCACTTCAGGATTGATTAAGGTAATCTCGGCAAAAATACTGTTCATGATTCTGGACACCTGATTTTTTAGGAATTGTGTTTCGTATACGAGAAATAATTCATGCATGCGGATTAGTACGCATGTGTACTAATAGCACACGGAATAACCTTGCTAAACACTCAATCGATCGTTCGGTTGATCAAGTTTGTCGATTGTGCATGCGAGTATTGGCCGACTCCATCCATTGCGTGGAGTATCACTTCGTCCTGTACGTTTCATAATAAGGTTAACCGGCACAACAATGTTAAGGGGTTATCCTGACTGTTGATGTTTTTTTGACGTATATAACGAATTATTTTGCATACAACGGGTTGAAATTCGAGCGCGGATGCAGTAGAGGATGCAGCTGGGATGCTATAGTACCACTTTAGGATTCATTAAGGTAATCTCGGCAAAAATACTGTTCATGATACTGGACATCTGATTTTTTAGGAATTGTGTTTCGTATACGAGAAATAATTCATGCATGCGTCATCTCGCGGCAGAAAATCGAACTGTGCCAAGCCAGAGTTTTCAGGATGCTCATATCCTCGTATATAGGATTACGGATTTTTGCTCTATGAGGCAAAAATCAGCACTGCCCTTACAAATGAGCTGATTATGATCATACTATAGCACACGGAATAACCTTGCTAACACTCAATCGATCGTTCGGTTGATCAAGTTTGTCGATTGTGCATGCGTGTATTAGCCGGCTCCATCCATCGCGTGGAGTATCACATCGTCCTGTACGCTTCATAATACGGTTAACCGGGACAACAATGTTAAAGGGTTATCCTGACTGTTGATATTTTTTTCGATGTATATAACGAATTATTTTGCATTCAACGGGTTGAAATTCGAGCGCGAATGCAGTAGGGGCGTTGCTGGGATGCTATATTACCACTTCAAGCTTCATTAAGGTAATCTCGGCAAGAATGTGAGTGACAATACTGTTCATAACACTGGACTATTGATTTTTTTGGGAATTGTGTTTCGTATATGAGAAACAATACGTGTATGCGCCATCTTGCGGCGGACAACGCAATGGAACTTCACATCGAGAAAAATTTATGGTCAATTCTACTATACACATTTTTCTCTGACAGAACATCAATGTTGATAACAACATTGACATCAATATTGTTATCAACATTGTTGTTATCAACAACATGAACATCAATGTTGATAACAACATTGATGTCCTATCAGGGAAACCATAAGGTTGCTGTAATAATAAATAATGTAACCAGCAACTAAATTATGGGACGAGTCATTACTTTTGTTGTAGAACTCACATTTAGAAAACTATCACATTCATTGCTTTCAGTGCATCGTACCAAACCACCTGGAAGGTTCATATTTTCATGGGATTGAAAATTTAAGATTCGTAACTATTTATTCACGTTCCGGAACGATTGCCGATTGTAACAACCTATTAACTAATTATCGAATACGTTATAATTAAATTTGTAACTGCTATTCACAAATTCACGAAGCCTCTAAAATATAAACATTTTTAAAGTAATATTCTGTACAATAGACCTTACTATATTCACCCATCTACCATACAATTCTCCCTCGGTATACTAGTCATTATAATGCAATTGGCGTATATGTTACACAGTTATGCACAAAATATTTTATTTCCTTTTCTTACAGAGCAGTTGGATTTACATTCAACGACTGAATAGAGGCCAAGAGCTCTTGGAAAAATTGCAAGTCTCGTTTCCAGTATTTGAGTTCCAGGGGCAGAAAAAGGGCGTCTGTATCACATTATGCGTATACACATATTCCACGTAATATATAACGTATACACCATAATATATACGGTGACGACTGCTGCTTCCGTTGAAGGACCTTCCCCCCTCCCCCTCTCCACGATCGTGCACACTCCCTCTTTTTGTCCACACCACGTACGCTCTGTTGCATCCATTCGCAAGGATATACGAGTCGTTAGTCCGTACTTCTCTCATTGCTTCCTTAAAATGCAAACCATGCGACATAACTAACTACTTCAGGGCCGCGATGCGAAGTGAGTCGGGCGTTCCAGGAGAGCTTGGAAAGTTGAGGGGAAGAGGGAATGGCTCAAAACTCTCAAGTGCTTGAGCGCACCACCACCTTCTCTGCACGATCTCTCGACGTATATCCCTTTTTACCTCCCCACCGACACTTTGGTGTGTCACCCACCGGCGATGACGCGCGACCCTCTAGCGCTATAAAAGCACTGTCCTACGGGGCGCAGACTCGCACGAATATTTTTATTTTAACTGGGTCGGCATTTAAGCGACTTTTACTACCGAGCTCACGGGCACTCGTTGCACACTCGCTCAGGATGGTGAAGCACTCGTCGGTGCATTGCACGGAACAGGAGCATCACACCGAGACTTTGGTGCGCGGTACGTGCTCCCATGGCTACCCCCTCCCCCTCCCGCTCCTCCTCATTCTCCCCTGTGCAAAGCCCTCCTCGACACCGAGGCTTTATTGCGTTTTTGACACGAGAGCTTGTCGAAAATCAAGCGCGAATGGTTCGGGGCAGTTCTACTGCTGGCTGCTGCTACTACTGCTGCTGCTGCTGCTGCTGCCATCGCCACGTAGAGTCGTAATATTCAATGGGCACTTGGAAACGGATGGATGAGAGAAGCAGAATAAAGTTAGAGGGAAAGAGCGAAGAGTATGGAAAACGAAGGAGCTATATTTTTAGTTTGTTCTATTTCTTTGGATAGTTATGTACCTGAATAGATGAGATTGAGGGAGAGAAAATCGGTACAGATCAGAGTTGGCATTCTTTTTTTTTCATTATTTTTATATTCACACGTTTTGTTCAATTATCACAAAAAAACATTTGGTATTCTTTGTTTTGTTTGAATATTCATATGTAGTATTTGTAAACATATTTTTGATTAAATGCTCATACACTTTTGCACCAATATGGTAGGATATTCTAACAAATATTTAACGCAAACATATACTAATAAGTTTACACAACTCGCTCTCTAGTATGGTTTCTGAATGCATAAATATTTAGAGTACTAATTACAAAAATATACTCCTGTTTGGACTGGCATTCCCGAACCTCCTTAAAAATTCGTCGATCTTCTCTACTTGATCAATTAATTTTATCGATCAATTATTTAAAGTCGATTTCTGAAAAAATATTCACTTTCACGAATTTAAATTGAAATAAAACTTCGGGGAGTAAAAAAATTATGTGTAAAATCAGATTCCCAGATTACGAAATTTGTTACTTCACGATTTGACAATGTCCTGTCTTTTACAAATTTTTCACTAAAATTTGAAACGTAACACAAATTTTGTATAAATTTAATACATTTTCGTATGTTACATTAGAAGCAACACACAAAGTTTGTAAATTTGACACGAAATGTTATGTAAAAAGGGAAATACACATTCGTTTATTCAAATGTGTAATTCAACATTTCTGTGTATATATGTGATGAGAAAATTTCTGTTAAAAGTACAAAAATTTTAGTTCAACTGCTTCTCAAATTTCTATTAAACCCTGTATGCGTATGTAATGGACATTACAGTTACAGAGTAAATTACCACAAGAAGATGATACATTTACTTTCTGTAATAAAGCGTTATATTCCATGCAGAGAAATGTTGTGATTCTATTGTTAGCACCGATGATGCAACTATAAATGCAAAGTAAGACGGAAAATTCTCTTCTTCGACGAAAGAAAGAGAGAACAAAGAAGGAAAGTTCGTTAACGAGGTGGAAGTAGCGAAATTCATCATGAAAGCAACGTTGCCGTTGGAGATTCTATAACAAGAATACTCGCTCGCAATCAACTGACATTTTTAATTGTGAAAGGAGTTGGCTCACGTTCACGCTGCTGTACTTTGTAATGTACACTCTCGGAGCTCTCGTTTACAATTATACTACTGTATTATTCTGGTATTTGAAAATCTGAGATAGCACTTGTCTCGCGTAGTTTTATGTATACACAGTAAACGTGGATACAGTGAAGAAGGTATTCCAACGTTGAAGCAAAGTTATATGTCAGAGGAACTAGCACAGACGCCAATGAGATAATGGAAATCGTCGTATTTCTGGAATTTCATGAGAGGCGAATTTTCAGAGAGTATACTCATAGTAATGGGAGAACCTGAAGCAAAATGGTGCCGACAGGACTGACATACATAGCTCACGTTGCATTCCTACAAAATGAAACTCATGTCCTTTTTTACATGTTCGCACATAATACAAATTTGGGAAGAATGAGTGAAGCCCTCTTTAGATAAAAAATGGGAAAAGAAATGTGTAAGAATATAATCGTACTCACAATATTAATTTCATAGAATCTTGAATACCGGTACTCTATGGTTTAATACTGAGGAGTTATCGTTTAGCCCTATAGGCAGTACAATTTGATAGAGATTTGTCAGAACGTTTCAGGCGATCGCCGAGACCACATCATATTAGTTTATTCTATATATGGGCATATCTCACAAACCTTTGAGTTTCGTGTAACTCGACTGCGGAATGCTATAGTAATTTACACAGAATGAATTACGCGGGTATCAAACTTTTACTAAGATGTACGATGCATAATCTATCTGAAAAAAATAATTTAATTTTATAATGAACCAATAGACTGTTTTATCCTAGTTCAAATGCGGAAATTAACAACGTTTTCGCTTGTAATTCTGATTTTCGCGTCACTACGTACGGGTGTAGCATTGATATGCACCTTCAGAAAAATAAGAAAAAAATCATGAAATTCTGGTAAGGTGAAATGAACATAATGTACCTAATTGTAATCGCCAAACATGTCAGAAAATTAAGCGGTTATCCTGTGAAAGCTGTCACTCGGTTTCGATGGTGAACCTGACATCCACCATTATATGGTGCAGGAATATCAGCACAAGCTAATTGAGCCAAATGAATTGGATGCACATAAAGGTAGGATCATCACGGATTGAATGAAGTGAAATTTATGTCGGAGAGTCAATTATTTTGCTCGCAACGTTCTAAATAATATCATTATAAATGGATGATATTTCATACGAATTTTGTTTTTATATGGCCAATCGTATTATATATCCATTATTTAAATAACTTCTTTCAGAAATTGTTCGAGTTAAATATTTTTTATCTAATTTATTTCTATAAATTCTGAGTTCTAGAAGTCACTTATAACGCTCAGAAATATCCATTAAATAGAATTTGGATAAAATCAAATATCGATGTTCGCATGAGTTAAGTTACATAATTTAAAAAATTGAAGCAACTTGTAACTTAAGGTAGTATAAGTCAAATCAAATTAAATATAAGTCAAATGAGAACTTTACTATGGAAAAGATTCAATATTGCTTTTTTGGTTATGAAAAAATAGTAATGCTGCAAAACATTATTTTACATGTGCACATTGTTCGGCGTGAAAAAAGAAAAACTCCAAGCACCCTTTTCCTTCTCTCCAAGACTTGGTTATATTAACCCTCCAAAAGCCTAGCCCTTTTCTTATGAACAAAATAATTTCTGTATCAAAATAATGAGAACATAACACATTAGAAAAAACAGAAAACTTCTTTAACGAAATAAAAATATAGAATGCATTCGCAATAGAATTACGCCGTTAGTAACATTTTCTAGAATTTTTGGACCATAATAAAAATAAAAACCAATATTTAACAAAATATTTATTAGTCCCATGTAGAAAATATGCTACATTACTATCTAAATGATTAAGTTTAACTTTGAGACCAGGCATCAACTATTCCAAATTCCCAAGACCAACTGCCAACTTACGCCACAGTTATAAATAATCTGTCGGAAGTTCATAAATAAAATTATTGCTTCATACACTTTTATACACCGGTGATCCCTATTAAATTTGGTTAAGATCTGTTGAAACGTTAAAATTTTATGAGATTTTGATTTTTTGAATTTTCTGATTTTTTTTCTGCGATGCGAATTTTGGTATCAAATATCGAGCTGGGTGTTGAATGAGTGCCAGATTCATAATTAACAGAAAAATACGTCAGATATAGCCCAAAAATGTTGAACGGTACCATATTTTCATAGCGATGTTGTACAGTTTATATTGTCAAAAGTAGCGATTTATGTCGTATAAACTAGCCATATCCTTGCTTCCCAATGAAATTTTAAAAAACACCGGTTTCTATCGTGTTCTAAAAAAAACCAGAGAAGCTAGAGTATTCAAGGAAGTTTCCGGACCGTTCATCCTTATGATATTTTCACAAAGCGGGCGTGTGCGCTTATTTATTTATTTAAAACCAGTCTGTAAAATAGAACCTTGTACATTGCTTCCTCATTATATTTCGCTTTTTACAAAGCTTCCTCTATGAGGAAGCCAAAATCAATGACCATACTTCCTCTTAGAGGTTGCTTTGTAAAAAGCGAAATATAATGAGGAAGCAATGTGCAAGGTTCTACTTTGCAGCCTTTAAAAAAAATATATATATATAGGTTTTCTTTTTAGACTTTATTATCTACTTCAATTCACGGGCAGTTTCTAGTGCTAGTAAAATTGTTGGTGTCATTTCCCATTTCTTCTGACACCCTAATGTTTTTTTTTTCTCTGTCGTTGGACTGCCGAGATGCGGCAGACGTTTCGATTCTACTTCGATAACGAGTACAACGACCACGATATTTGCCTTGTTGGACGCAAATGAGAAGGTTCTATGCACCGAGAAAGAGAACGTCCCATAAGCGTCCGCAGGGTGCTGCCGTGGCATTCGGATGAATAATTTTCCGAGAAGGAGCTTCCTGCTGCTGAGAGAAATTCTCAGATGTATATGTATATATTTATGTGTAAGAGAGGATCCGGTGAGCCAAGGGAGTTGCGAGAGAGAGAGAGAGTAAAAGGAACGAGCTGTGGGTATCCCCGGCGAAGAGTGAGGGTTGAAGTTCTGCTTCTGCATCTAGTGGTGTCTCCGCTTCTATTTCTATCGTTGGCGCCGAGGCGCCAAGGACGGTGTATTGCGCAATGGGTACGGCAGAAAAGAGAAGCACAGCAATACCGACAAGAGCTTGTTCATAGAAGTGCGAGCAAAAGATATGTCTATATGCATATATATGTACATAGAAAGAAGGAAGAGAGAAAAGAGGGAGAGAGAGAGAGGGTGAGAAAGGAAAGAGATGGAGAAAGAGGCTGCAATAAGAGTAAATAGGGGACACCAAGTTGACGACTCAAGTTTGCGAATACTACGTCCGTAAAGGAAATCCTGAACGAGGTACTCACTACCCCTGTCTCACTTATCTGCTCTCTACGTCGCGTTACTTCCCGATCCTCTTCGTCCCGGAGTACTTTTTTTCACTCCACTAACAGCCTTGTTCGTTCCACGCTTGCTTAGTGAATGTAGATAGTCATATACATAGTTTGGTCTGAGTGCCCGGAAGAGTGCGGCGGTGACACGGATTCGAGAGACACATTCTCAGAGTATGCGGTTTATAATTATTTCGTATAGTATGGAAGTGCAGTTCCTACAGAGTTTGCCAGATTTCACTTTAATATTCAATCTTCTACATTATACAGTACTTATACATTTTTTATCAACACGACCCAAATCATTAAGATGTATATCTTCCTTAAGTCAGTTCGTACAATTTTATATTACGTACATGTTAGGTAAAGTATCAGAATGAGTAGAATTTGCGGTTGTAGGTTGAATTTCATTACCAAAACTAGATTTTATATATAGGAGGTATCCGCCGAATTTCACTTTCGGATGGTAAATATAGACTTGTAATTAGACAGAACGTCCGATAAACCACTAGGTAGTACGCTGGACAGACCGACATATATAACGTAAAACCGGCTGACTGACAAACCAATAAACCGACAAAACGGCAAACCGACAAAGCGACAAAACGAAAAAACGACAAAACAACAAAAGGAAAAAACGACAAAACGACAAAACGACAAACTGACAAAATGACAAAACGGCAAACGGAGAAAACGACGAACCGAGAAACTCACAAACCGGCAAAACGACGAATCGACAAGCTGATAAACCGGCAAAACGACAAACAGACAAACCGACAAACCGACAAACAGACAGACCGACAAACCGACAAACCGACAAACCGACAAACCGACAAACCGACAAACCGACAAACCGACAAACCGACTAACCGACAAACCGACAAACAGCCAAACCGACAAACAGACAGACCGACAAACCAACAAACCGACAGACAGACCTACTCATGGATGTCGGTCTGTCACAGTACCATTCGTATCTACCATACCAGATTTTTCTATCAATATGCTGAAAAGACAGATCTCGATGAAATTGTTTAGACTAATTTTCATCAGAATAATACCACATGTTGCAAGATGATTTCTATCAATTTGTATCAATCATGCAATTTCAACCAAGAAGCAATTCTTGAAAACGTTGAACCAATAAGATCTAAATAACATTCAAAGACCTCCAGACACTGAACATTAATATTTGAAACTGTTACATATTCGTAATTCCCACTCTATTATCCGAAAAAGATTATTTTCAACTGTTATTTTCAGCTCAATAATACGATAAATGGATCTTCCTTACCGCTTCCGATTTCAATCTTTTTATTTAGACCTTTTGGTCCTTTTCAATTTCAGTTTTCTAGAATATTGGTTGATCAATTGGATGCCGGGCGCGGCAATGGAAACGTCGGTCGCGATTTCCCCGCGCGAGTTTCAGGCTCGTCAAGCCCCGCAGGCGTTCCGACCCACCCTCGCGCCGTCCGCAACTACTGCGGTAATTGCTCTCTTCCTCTGTTGGCGTCGAGAGGTCGACGTTCGGCCCCAACGAACCGTCGAGCTCTCGTTCCCGTTCACTCTCAGTTCCAGAGCCGAACACGGCTGCTGCCGTTGCCAGTGCTTTTACGATGTGCTATATGACCGGTTTTACGATTTCATGCGGAGGCCAAATCAGTCGGGTGAATCGTCAAAAGCCACAGCGTACCAACGACGGATGCGAATGATGCGCGATGCGCTTCACCGAGAAATCTCTGTTGGGTACCCTCTCGATTGACCATCTTCTCGTACCCGTTTCCCATTTCCAGCCGCGGAAACTGCCCACCATGGATGTTACATTTACGGGAAAGCTTGACGGTCTTCTTATTGCTTTTGATGTCAACGCAATTTTCTCCCGGGTTTGATTAATTTTTCTTTCATTTTTCCACGACACGTACAAAGTGAGTAAAAAAAAAGAAAAAAGAATTGACGATCCCTTGAAATTTTAACACCACGATCTTAAAACTAATGAGAAAAAATGCGGTATAACGACTTAGCAACTTTTTGATATATGGTGTCGTATAACGACGAGAACGCGAAAGAAAAAAGGCCAATGAAAATATATAACAGGCGAAAGGGTATCAGCGGAAATTTATTGCTGAATAAAATAAAAAAAACATTGCATTAATGTTTCGGCATGACTGTTAAATAAATGAATGCACTAATTCGTGGAAGCTGGCTATTGTTGAGAGAACTGAACTGTTACGATATTCAGAGCTCATGCTAGTGTTAAATATCAGAAGCAAGATTACTTTGATGCAGATGCAACTGAAGTAGGATTACTTCGATGCTGATGCAACTGAAGCAGAATTATTCAAAGGTATTTAAGCTTCCTTCTTTTCATTGCTGCTAAGATCTTCAATCTTGACTTGCGCAATACTTGCAAGAACACGCGAACTTTGATGACGATATAAATCGTGAAAGAAATAACATTCCGACTCGTTTACATACTTAGTGAAATCTGAAACTAACGTGAATAGGGTGAAACCGGGTGAGATGATGATTCTGGAGAGAATTGCACAAGTACTACGATATTAAAAGTTATGGGTGATGTTAGTATAGAAAAGTAGCAACTGATGCAACTGAAGCGGAATTACTCTGATCCTGATGCAACTGAAGCAGAATTACTCCCAGCCATTTAAGCTTCCTTCTTTCCATTGTTTCGTTGTTACTGCTGCTAAAATCTTCAATCTTGACTTACGCTATACTTGCAAGAACGCGAGAGTTTTAACGACGATATAAATCGTGAAAGAAATAACTTTCAGACTCGTTCGCATTCTTAGCGTAATCTGGAAGTAACATGAACAAGGTAAATCCGGGTTAGATGGCGAAGTGAGGCCCGAAACTAAAATAGGCTAACTGAATTTGGACAAAACTGAAAATTATAAATATATCAAGTGAATTTTTTATACAAATTTATGTTTGATAGGAAATACAATTATTATGATTTTTCCGTTAGATATTTATTTTTTTCTATAAATCTATAAGTGCTGCATTTTAGTATAATATTATAATTAAGGGGTTACCCGTTATTAGCTATTTTCTCCTTATTTGGCGTATACGGTATGTCAAGATGGCTTTCAAAATTCTATGGCCGTCTCGCCTGGTGTAACCCTATAGTTGATGAATGTACACACAAAGCGTAGACGACTAGACAAGACTAACTTGCAAGATGAATTTCACCGTAGAACAATTTCCAATATAACAAAGGGATATGCTGAAACCTTCCTCTGCTACACTAACAATAATTAATACGATTACGAGAATATATAGGCTACATTACGAGAAATCGGTCCTCCAGTGTATTATTACGCTAATTGTGTACACTCGACAAGTTCTCCAGACATGAACAGATATACGGTCGGTATATCAAAGATAGCCTGATTTGAGGTGTACTATATAGAGCATTACAAAGCTACAACGTAAGCTAGCATTGCTCGATAATATGTTGTAATCGTATTAAACAATGATGTATTTCGAGAAGAAATAAGCATTCTTTTTTTTAAGGTCCCAACAACATTTTTTAAAATTATTACATTAACATTCATATCGTGTATTAAAAATATCTTAATGATATCGTGGTCACGCCCTTCATTTTCTCGAAAATTAATCAGAAATATCCTGTTGTATACGAAAACAACAACTTTTTGTTGATAACTCGAAAACTCCAAATTCAAAACATAGAACACCTGAAAAACAGGTTTTTAGGTTTTGATTCGAAGTTTTTGTGTTATCGACAACAAAATTAGCAGTTTCATAATCAGTGGGAAATTCACGATCAGATAGGCTTTTAGAATGCAAGAAAAATCGATTTTTATTTCGACTTTGATCCCCCCAAAACATCAGAATCACAAAAATTTGGAATTATCAATTGGTCATAACTTTATTTATGACGATACATCTATTTATACGTCTGTGAGGTCACACAAAAAAGTGAAAGGCATGCAAAAATTTTCAATTTTCTTAATTATTTTTTTTAAGTTATAGTCATCTTAGTAGAGCTTTGCATTTTTTGTCAAATGTTCTAAAAATGTTGTTTGTTTAATTTTTCTTATTCATATAATATAATATGATATAATAGAATTGCTATTTATCTTTAAAGAAATGAAAATTTCCAATGAAATAATACCACATTGAATTCGAAAAAAGCATTAATTTTATCCCAAGAAGTACCAAAAAATTGTATGGGCGCGAGGCAGCTCATAAGAATCCTCGGGGCAAGCGCTTTAGCAAAATAATAATCCTAGTATGTGCAAAACGAATACATAATTCAATGAAAATAAATAAAACATTTTTAAAGGTTTTTAAAACCAAAACAGGCATTTTCAACCCACCCAATATTTATTCAGTTTGTTCCACACGGAAAGAAATGTTTGGTTGTGGCAACTACGATTTCGATTTGCTGTTCACAATGTCTAAAAAATTAGTTGCCTCAACCATATCGAATAGTAACCTCAACTATTCACGATTAGTTCTCGATTGGATTAGTAAAGTTAACTAATCCAATCGTTGGGACTACCATTCGCATCGTCGGTATTATCATTCGAATCGTCGGTATTACCATTCGAATCGTCGATATTACCATTTGAGTTGTAAGATAAATAGAATAATCGATTGGTTGTGTCAACTCATTTCTTGGTTATAGCAACTAATCTTTTTTTTTCGTGCAATCACTCAATCTTGACTACCAGTCCACAAATAGTATTTTTTTAAACTCGGTGTAAGAAACACGGTTTTACGCACGTTTCGCGTGCACATATGTCCTTTTTCATACCTTCTGAAATAAAATTTCGTACGATACTCGTCCGATAAACGTTTTCTTAACTCGTGTAATTGCCTTCGGTTTGTGCTGCAAACTCAAACTCGTCACAAATAGTATATTGTGCAACAAGGGTCGAAAGTTGGCGATTGCGACGAGGGTGAGGATTGCCGCCCGAACGAAACGAGGGCTGCAAACACACGAGCCGCAAACGCCAATTTTGGCCCGTGCTCCACATTATATTTTTTGTTTCAAGTGCTCGAATAGCGGTGCTTTGAATGGTAGTTTTGCGAAACGAACAGGAAAAAGTAAGGTTACAAATTAACGTCTCTAAGGACGAAAGTGAAGGAATCAACACTGCCATGAAACTAGCGACTTTCGTCTCGCAAAACTGCCATGGAAAACACCGCTGTTCATGCACGTGTATAATACAAAATGTATAGCATAGGGCATCTTACCAGGAATTACCCTAGTTTCTTTACACTGCGGAAAATAGAGAGAGAGAAAGAGAGCACGACAACGATGAATTGACGATGCTGATGACTAAGTTACTTTTCTCACCCTAGCCTTTGTAACCACTCTGTTGTTGGAGAACGACACCTAAACACTTGGTAAATACATGGTCGTACCCATACCACCGTTTCCACTGTCCCGTGGTAACGCGTATGTTGTGCTGGCGCGACTATAACGCGGTCCTGTAGCGGACGCCCGAGAGACGTCGACGAATAATGTTCCCCCGCGAGCGCGAGACAAATGGCAAATCGATGCTAGCTATACCCTGACACCGACGCCGGTGTCGCCATCCCCGCCGACGCCGCATTGCCTCCGGGACGATCCTCCGAGTTCAGACGAGGTGTACACGGGATAGGATAAATAGGCTGCCTGGAAACGTTCCCTCAGACCAACAGACGAGGTACCTTCTTTCATAGCGTTAAAAACGACCTCGTGATCGATAAGTTCTATATAGTTGGCTCTTTACGTTAAGCCTGCACGAAGCAGGATGAAGCAAAGACTTGAAAAAATTGCAGATGATATTTTCAACGATGTTTTCTAAGAGGCAAAAGATTTTGTTACAATACAAAAGATTGTAAATTTACTGTGATAAGCAATATGAAATTTTCAAAAACCGGTGTGTGAAATAATTATTAGTACAATATTCACTGTAAAATTAACAATATTAAACTAAATTTATGTAAGTGAAGATTAAATTTACAATTATTTTTATGTAAATTACAAAACTTCTGCAGTAATCTAGTTATTACATGACCAAAAGCGTAATATTTCAGTTAATTTCTTAATATTAGTTGACCGATTTGTAAATTCATATGCAGGACTTTTATATCTCTATGAAAATTACAAGTTCATCGTCATGGAATTTTCCAAGACGTTATTTTTCATTCGTCTTGGGAACAAAAATATTGAGTGCGGACAATAAATTTTCAGTCAACGATGACTGTAATTTCAGAAATAGAAAAAATACAGAATTTAAATTTCTAGTATTTTGTAACAGTAAATTTACAAATCTCTCAAATTTATTTCAGTACTGTTTACTTTAAATATCTAATACAGATAGACAAGAAATTTATGGTACAGATTGCAAATAAATCTTTCCAGTCCGGTACTGTAATTGTCTAGTAAACTTTTTTAACAGTGAACGTCAACAAATATTCCGATCACAAAAATCATTGCTAGGAATTATTGAAAAATTATTTCGGCGAGCTATTTTTTGCATTTTGATTCTTTAATCATTTACACACCAAAAATATCACTGTTTTTGGTGCGTCAATGAAATCGGAGTAAAGTCGATTTGCTTCATCAATTTTAGAAATCCAATGATTTCTTTTAACATCATCTAAATTTTTATGATATTTTACAACTTCGACTTTGTGCAATTTGGCTTTAACTTCTACTAACTTTAAACGATTTGATTTGTATTCAAGCGACTTCAAATAATTTTCACACAAATTCTTAAGATTTGCTGTGATTTGCTGCCAATGATTCCAAGACTGAGTAAATTTTTGTATTAATGTTATTGAATTTTCAAAATTTTCGTTCTACCGAATACTAAATGAATTCAGATATGGTAATTAAATCAAGATCATGGTTGTATTGATGGTATTCATTTGATTTTTTAAATCTATGCACGTATGCAAAATAAATAATAACGACAAATTATTTTTTAGAAATAACAAAAAAAATGTTCGTGATCATAATAATCCATATTCACGTGGGCAAAAAACTATTCAAAATACCTTTTTATTCAAATCGTATCCATTCCTAACTACCACAATGTATGTTACATAACAAATAATTCTCTTGCAATAAACGCCAATAAGTTCTAATGTTCGTTCTACAAAGCACGAATAGGAATACATAAGCTTCCATCGAAAGGAGCAGGTAAAAAAAGGACTGTTCTAATCGAAAGCCTCAGAAAAAAAAAGTGTCGAAACTCGGTTGTACGATATAAAACCCAAACAAACTGAATGAACATCCCTTAGGTGATAAAAAAAATCCGCTCACACGCAGAGCCCCGCAAAATAATATAATAGAACAACGAGCCCCAGCAGTGAGCTCAGCCTGGTGGAAAGAGTAACGCCGACACGGAATAGTTTCGCACAGGGACGAGGGAATGAGGGAGAGTCCCGACGACGGCTCCCACAGCACGTACAATGTACCCATATATATATATATTTTCTATACATATAGCTAGAGTATAAGTTGACAGTATCCGCAGCGTGAACCACTGGCATCCCCCGGCCCGTGTACACGAGTACTGCGTTCTGCCGTTGCATCGCGTTCGCTCTGCTGCTACCTATGTGTACCGCACCCAACGTATAGCGCGATGGGAGACCGCGGATAGCTTCACGTATCCGGGGATGCTATGGCAGATTATATACAAATCCCCGAATACCACATGGCTTGTATATCTGTATATATATGTATGTGTTATATATATAGAAACAAACCGTGTGTGCGTTAGTGTTTCCCGGGCGTACGTTGCGCACAACAGCCGCAACATTCACTCGGGACTTGACGTGCTGGACGGTGCATGAAGTGCAAATCGTTCAGGCGCATACTTCCTTTTACCCTCTGTTATATTTGTATTGTTCGACGGTTTTTTTTTGTATGTTGTTCTGTTGTTTTTGTTTTTTTTTTCTTTTTTTTCACAGCTGACATGTTTTTCCCTGTAACGATCGACAAGGTACATTGAACTGGGGGGGGGGGGGGGGGGGGGTACTGACAAATTGATTGCCGTACAAGTGCCTCTCTGTATAGGAGCTTACATGGCGGCCTATTGGGTTTTGAGAGATTACGAGATATACAAAATGCAACATATTAGTAATGTACGGAAGAAGATTGTAACGGGGATGAAATTCGGATTATTGCACTGAGAAAATTTTATTTTTTTAATTATCTAAATCAACGCACACCCTCGTTCAAACGAATTTTTAGTTGGTATAACTAATATTTTGGTTACACCTAATATATTTTGGACAACTGAATTTAATAATTATTGATGAAAGAAAACACTTGATTATCCTAACGAAAAATTCGTTTTACGATTTTTATAATTAAAATAACTTTTTTTTAATGTCAGCTCGTTACGGGGACTACTAATTGGCGGACTATCACAACAACAATAAATTATATTCTGCTTCGACTTCGAGAGACACAAACAAATATTTTATAATGTCATTTTTTTTGTGGTTGGAAAAAACAAAAATCAGTTATGCTATAGATTACATTGTTCAAATGGGTTTACCCTTATTCATGGTTTAATGTTATGCTATCAAAGATTGGTCTGTAATGTGCATTCTTATACAATAAATAAATAAATTCCCGTTGTATTAAGCGTATAATTAAAAAGAAAAGTAAGAAATGTGATTAAACCGTATTTAAGATAACTTATCGAATGTATTTGGCATCTTCTGCCTATTTTCACAGAAAATAAGAACACCTACTTTTTATAATATGTTGAATAGAAGAAAATTTGACAAACTTTTAGATGCTACAATGCTGATTGTATAGAAAATTCATTTCTTTCATCCAAATGGCAAAATCCCGTTTTTACCTGTTAATCCCGTTTTCCCGTTAATCAAATAGTAAACAAGGATGCAAAGTAGAACCTTGCACATTGGTTCCTCATTATTTTTCGCGTTTCGCAAAGCTACCTCTATGAGGAAGTATGTTATTCAATTTTTGGCTTCCTCATAGAGGAAGCTTTATAAAACGCGAAAAATAATGAGGAAGCAATGTGCAAGGTTCTACTTTGCATCCTTGTTTTAATTAGATAAATATACATGTTGTGGATTCGCTTTTTTCTATTTCGTTATTACGTTATTTCGTGATTATTAGAGCGTTTCCGAAAGTGAATGTGATAATGTATATTTTTAAAAATAATTCAACATTCCATAAAACCAAAAATTTCATACCGTTTGTCACTAAATTATACATATATAATGGCTGAATATTGTTTCATTTATATACAAAATTTGAGCTCACTATCTTAAGTTTTGCAAAAGTTACAATAGAGCGATAATGTCAATTTTTTGAAAAATTCAAAACATCATAAAATTTTTACGGTTCAACCGATCTTAACCAAATTCAATAGCGATCACCGGCGTATGAAAACTCACATTCATACCAATTTTAAGATCAATATCTCGAAAATTGAAAGAGTTATCGCGTAAACAGACATTTTTCAAAAAATTAAAAAACGCGTAATAATTTAACGATGAAGTGGATTTTAACAAAAATCTGTATGAACGATGAGGCTTGATCCCTCTATCGATGGTCCAAATTTCAGCTTGATATCTCAAGGGATTCCCGAGTTATAAAGGTTTACATTTTTCAATCGTGTAACATACACACATACACGCACACACACATACACACATACATACAGAATTTTTTTCTAAATCACTTTTCTCGACGTTTTGGCCCATTCTGAGTGTACTGACATAAAAATCTCGAAAAAAAATTTTTTCATGAAAACAAAGCTTCCTCTATGAGGAAGCAAAACTTCGCTCGGTCACAAAATTCGAACAAAGTTCCATTTGATAAACTATCTATCAAATCTAAGATCAAAATTACATTTTTCTAGACAATTTCCTAATTCATTATGGTAACTGCAAAATAGAGATTAGGTTATATGGAACCTACCGTATATTTTTATCAGGGCGCAAGCATATCAAGAGTCGCGGTAGCGACTCGACTCCAAGTTAAAAAAGAAAATTAATATTGCTTTCACATTACGATTGATATATTGGCTAGGAATACCCAAGGGGTTATCGATGCAGCGTCATCATTTCTGGTACCAACAATTCCCTTCTGGCTTAGTTCAAAAGGAGAACATTATCTAAACAAACTAATTCACTTACAGAAAATGCAGATAAATTCAATTCAATACACCAACTATAATACGTTGCATGCTCCATCAATTTGCCTCCACGATGTCTTTGTGCTAGTATTCAAATACATAAGTTGTGCAATTCCCTGTAAGAGACGATTCCTAGTTCCATGCGTGCAGAAAATAGCTCTTCGATAAACCGTATCATTATAAGCAGCACCAGAACTATAGCTTTACCATATGCACCTAAACTAAAAAAGTAGGAAACCTAACGGCTTCGGTCATTGATCCGACAAACTTTGGGAACTACCACTGGTACTAAAAGATTAAATTTTCTTGCGTACTAGTTCGAAAGAAAAAAGTTGTATAAACAAACTAATTCACGTACAGTAAAATTCAATCAATTCCATTGAATATGCCAACTATAATGTATCTCATGCTCCATCAATTTTCCTGCACAAGATCTTTGTGCAAAGATTCAGACACAAAAGTTGTACAACTCCCTGTAAAAATATATCAATACCGAATATTTCTCTTAGTGCAGTAACCATGACATAGTGACCAGAAGTAATACCTAAGGGATTATCAGTGTCACAGTTATCGTTTCTAGTACCAAAAAGATACAGTTTCCTTATGTCTTAGTTCAAAAGATGAAGGTTCTCCAAACGAAATAATTCACTTAGCAAACAAACTCCATTCAATGCATTCCCAATAATGTATCGCTTGCTCTATCAAAGTTCCTGCACAAGGTCTTTGTGTCACTATTCAGATACAGAAGTTCTACAACTCGCTGTAAGAGACGTTCCCTTGATCAATGCGTGCAAAAAATAGCCTTTCGATAAGCATTACCAGAATTCCAGTTACACTATATGCATCTAAAACATACATATATGCAACAAAACATCCATATATGAAAAAGTAGGTAACTAAACGGCTTCGGTGATTGATCCGTCAAACTTTGGGGACAAAGGAGCTTGGCTTCCATTCAGGCGGCGAGATGCACGAAGCTTCGAAGAAAGAATATGGCATAGGAATGAGGTTGGTGGCGCTGTTAGCTGCTACAGAAGTGCTGAAGGAGGGCGATGTGCGCAAGAAGCAATAGGAGCAGGAGTCGTGGGCTCACAATTCGAACACGAAAGGTGAGCAACGTGAAAACTTAAAGTCAAGACACAATAGGCCTTTTTCCGTGTGCCCTCGAGGAGCGAGATTCGAGCCCACCCGATAATACACTGAACCCAAACCGTGTCTCTATACATATATAGTCACGTGCTCTGACTTTCCGGCGTACTCTAGTTCAGAGCTTCCGCATGAACTACAGAGGGTACATCGATAGGAGGCCGATACCCCATTTCCCACCCCGCCATACATATTCTCGAGTACTCTCAACCGCCACTTCGTGTAACTTGTTCTTGGCTATTGTATTTGATCCCCTTTCGGCGTTACAAGTAGTTATAGAACCCTCTGGTATCGCTCATGGGGTAAAGTAAGTGAGAGAGAGAATGGAAAGGCAACTTCTTTCGCTAGAATCCATGTCACACTTGAGAGAACCGGGCTCTTGAAGTTTCCAAAGGACACAAGCAGAGTGAAAGACTGGTTAAGAACAAGGAAAGGGCTGGAAGAGTTCTGGCCTGGTTACCTACCAAGGTGTCGGGTAGTCTTTATAACACACTTTATTACGAGAGCCATGTCGAGCCTCTTAAGAGGCTATCTATATAGACACAGTAGGTGCACGTATACGTACAATGACACTTTTATCTTCGTCTCAGTCTTTCGTTTGACAGATCTTTTTTTGCCTCAGACATTTCTACTTCACTTCTCTACATGTACTTGACTCGTTTACCTTTTTTTAGTGGAGCTAGTTTTTTCTCTCATATTTCTTCGTGATACAAACTTTGATAACAGCTTTTTACTCAGACACTTTCATATCCAACACCGTGCGACTCATTCATACATTTTCTTTTCATCATCGTATCGTCGCTTTTTCATGATGGCTCCCTCAATTCCACTCGACTATACAGAAGCTGTTCATTATTTCGATTGGATATTCATCCGTCGCATTTCAATAACCGAAGCCCAGGAATGTACGAAATCTGGGGTGTTTCTATCGGGTATTTTATTACAGCTTTGTACGATTTTGTTTTCCATTTCATGTATAATTGCTTTTTCGAATTGAATGAAACCTCCACATTGATCAGTAAAAAAAATTTACATAAATTTTAGGTCACTGCAAGGTTAAAAACCCAGCGTGTTGGAGAGAATTTGTGTGGACTTTTGATTGGGGTTGATTCATTTTGGTGTCACTTACACTTGTTGTTGCACAGTGTTGAATTCTCTAAAGCAAGTTTCATGTACTCGATTCCCATGTCAAAGGTTTCAACTCTTTTATTGAATTTAACGAAGATACAAAAATTTGTTAGCACTCAATGCAGGTGTATGGCTTAATTAAAATGTAAAAATGTCATTGAATTACATTCAGCTGTTTTTGAGTAAAATCTTTTGAAATAGATAATCATGGTAAATTCAATTAGTCAAAATTAGTAGAGCAACAGCAGTTTTATTCATTTTATTTTGAAACGTCAAATGATATAAATTCGCTTCTTCGTAAATTTTCTAATGCAACGTAATAAAATTTTCCATGCAAGTCTTGCTACAAAAAACATTATTAGCCAATCTGCTTACTACATAAATATACAACTTAATATTCAAAATGAAAGTCCAAAATCTGACATTCCAAATGGCTTCAAATGTTCAGTTTTTGCAAAACATTACTCATGAGGATGTTGCATTAGATAAACATACTTCTGCGTAGAGATGACTTTTTAAAAGGTGGAACAATGAGGAAGCATTGACCAAGGTTCGATTTTGTAACAATCCGACATTTTTGGCAATGTGGGCGAACATAAATTACACAGATACTGTAAATATTCGATTCCCAATAGGGTAAGTCTGAACATATAATATTTTAATCAGAGATTAACTCACACTACAGTCCATTCAGGATTCAGCAGTGAACACGAGAGGGCACAGCATACGCTGTCTCTACATTGGTGCGATGTTATCCGCCTAGTTATGGCGCTAAAGTACTACTCCCCTGGCCACTGCCGTTGTACTGCGTGTCGTTCTCTCGTTACATGCTGAAATTTTATTTCGAGATAAGAATGCCACACGACCCAGATATCCATGAATGAATACGGTTGGCACATACACCTCCGGCATGTAATACTATATAAGTATAACACTTTAATATCAGACCCTTTTAGAAGCCTGGGGAAACAGAGCGAAAGACATCTGCACTCCGGATCTTAACGAGATGAAACTTTCAGGACGTAATGCTGCCTACAGCAGTGCTGAGCAGATGGAGAAACGAATATATCTCGTATTTCTATCTGTACCTCGGTTTTCCGCGATGTGTGACGTTAACGCCATCGCAGCAGCCACTGAAAACATAACTGGCCCAACTCTGTGCCTCGGGTGGACGATGAAGAATAAGTTAATCATGCTCTTTTCTTTTCTATTAAATGATGTCTATGACACGAATAAAAAGAAACATGTACTTATGCGATTTCAAAGAGAGCCTTTATGTTCCTCTCAAACGTCGGTATCGAGATCTCACAAATATTGAATTAATCGTAACATCGTTGATGCCGTTTTATTCGTACTGTGATTGGTTGCTGGAAACATCGTTATCAACAAGTTCAGTTTGCTTTCAAATCTGGCAAAAGCCTAGGGTTTCAACAATACTGTAAATATTGGATATTTCCTAGTTTGGAAAAAAAAATAAAAAACAGAAATTCATTTTTTGTTTATCGATATTTTCAGGAAAAATGTTTTCATACATTTTTTTCTAAATACCTCGAAAAAGCTTTTTTCGATTTTTGTTGTTGTTATTGTTGGTATTTACATCATGATTTATTAAATTTTTTATACATATTATTCCATATTTGTAATAAGAGGAAAATTTGCACATTGCAGTCGAGTAGAGCATCAATATTATCCCCATCGACAGGTTTTCTTTTTAATCTTGTAGGAAAATAACAATTATCGCATTAATTTTGAGGAAAATAATATGCTTACAGAAAAATATATTTATCTTTAAGGGGAGGGAGTCAGGTACAAAAAATGGATTTTGAAAATTCAATATCCTCCAAATCCTATTGCATATAAAAATGCCCAACGCACTATATTGTTGGTATTCGATGAAAGGATTTTTTACTGTTGTCCGACTTGCATATGATGTTCAATATTTTCTTAAGCGAAGTTCTTAGGTTTACCATTCTGCGCATGATCCACATCAAACTACTAGGCAGATTTGAATGGTTGACGTCCCATGCTCTTCTTCATGAAAAGATACACCAACTAAATGGAGCAAACTATTTTTTTTTTCATTCTGAAAGCAAAGTTAATCACTGATTTATAAAATAGCATAACATTTATTTATTAATAATTACGTCACTTAAAAAATATTACCTTTTATTAATATTTGCTCCATTTAGCCGGTGTATCTTTTCATGAAGAAAAAAATGAGACGTCAACGATTTCAATCTGTCTAGTAGTTTGATCTGAATCATGCGCAGAATGGAAAACCTAAGAACTTTGCTTAAGATAATATTGAAAAGCATATGCAAGTCAGACGATAGTAAAAAAATCCTTTCATCGAGTACCAACAATATAGTGTGTTGGCCATTTTTATATGCAATAGGATTTGGATGATATTGAATTTCCAAAAACAATTTTTTTAACCTAACTCCCTCCCCTTAATTTGCCTGCTGAGTTTTCGCATATTTCCATCAAAGTTGTCAAGTGTCATCTCCAACTTTCTTTCTATAATGGATTTGTGTGTAATGCATCAAACAAAGTACTAATTGTTTCATAATAATTCGGACAGGTATCAACTTTTTGAGACAGTGTTTTGGATAGGAACTTGCTTCATGCTTCCCATATTTTCCACTCGGAGGCTCACTGATTGATGAAGTTTTAATTTAATTAAAATTCAATTTAAATTGCGCAATATTTCGTCATGCTTATACTGACATTATGATTTTATCCCATCGAAATTGCCTTCCTATGCAAAATATCTCAGTAATTTGTTCTGGAATTCAGGCGTCAGAAGTAAAAATATGGAGGTAGAGACCCCCGGTACTAAATTACAATTTTATATTATAAAGAGACACATATATGTATAGCTCAACTCCACATGAACGAAATCCATATATTTGCCGCATCTGATCATACCGATAACTTTTTCCGTCCGAGTGGTCATATACTTCTGTCTTCCTCAATCTCTCAAACGCCCTAATAAACCCTTTGCAATTTCAATCCGTCCATACGTTGATCCGAGATTGTACAACTGGCGGCGAAAATCCGTTCATAGCTTCTATTTCACTCGCTCGCGTCTCTTATTCGCCGGGGGCATGTCGGTCTCTATCACAACGAACGCGTCATTTCATTTCGTTGAATCCGTCGAATTACAACTGGTGTGCGAGGTCTCCGGTGGAGTTTCCCCTTTTGCCCCCGCATCGAATAATTTCCTTGTTCCAACTGCTCTTGCAGCGGCAAAAACGGCAGAGGTGCCGCAGGGAGATTTGCGAACGCGTTCACAGTGGCCTCGGTTGTGAAGTGGCGTGTCTCCGTACACACATTACCACGAGAGCTAGATGAACGCACCAGCACACGCAATGCAATTCTGTGTGTAACATGGGTTTGTATGGGAAATCGCCCGCGCGGTAGCTGCGCTGGACTTGGACGCCCTCGTCTCGTTCCCCGTCCGGGAATATAGAGAGTGCACGTGGAAAAAAACACACACTCGCGCCTCGGGCCGGGCTAAACATTTCCGCGTTGGGGATTTATTCCAGGGCGGACAATTAGCGAGATATTTATGTGGCCCGGCGGCAGGCACGCCAGCACCATCGACCGACTCGCAGGGTTGCCAGCTACGGAACTCATAGCAGTGCAACGTAGCGGGGCGGTTAGCTACTCTACGCCGTTTTCGCCTCGACCCATCGGCGCGTTCTGGCCGCTCGTCCCTCCAACCCTAGACCGCACACCGAGACTCGCGATCACGATCGCTCTCCGCAGTAGTACACCCGTCAACATGACGTTTATAGTTTAGTTTCGTGCAACAAGACCCGCCGGGATAGCCCCGTGGTTGCTGGCCTGCTTTCTTGTGCATAGTTTACATCGTGTAAAGCTAGTTGCGTAACTCTTGCCGGTGACCGCAGCGCCTCAGTGGAGCAATTTGACTCGCGGTGAGGTCGAGGTGTTACCAACTATCGAATACCTTTGATGCTTGTTAACGTGTAGGCAACCGGCTATCAAAATGGATTTCTATTTTCAACTTGTTTTCATGTTGAAAGCTTATAACTTGAACCAGTCCTGAAGTATTGCGGCCATAAGTTCTTGGGAACTGTTCCGAATAGAAAATTGTACAAAATCCACAGATTGGCTAAAACAAGTTCATCGTTCTTGCACTATTTATTCTGCGGAAAGAGATTAGTTTTGATGTTGAGTGCTTACAACTCGAGCCAGTTCTAAAGTAGTTCGGCTGGAAGTACTTCAAAACTAGTCCGAGTGGAAGTGGTACAAAATACTAGGATTCGTCAAGACAGGTGCCAAGGCAGATCTCTCGGGCAATATTCATTCTGAGAAAAGAGATTACTGTAACAAAATCAGTCAATCAACACAAGTCTGAGGTGAGAAAAACTGTAGACCTGACTAAAAAATTGTTGGACAGCTCAAGTCTTTTCAATTTCCTTAAACTAACCAATCCTATTCCTCAGTGTATCCGAGTTGATTACGAGACTTAAATAGAGACTTTCAATTCGGCACATGATTCTTCCCACGCTCAAAGCTTTTATATGCCACTTGAATAATTCACGGCAAATTGGGTAAACACTGGGAAGCTTTGGGAAAAGTGATTCCACAAAGTCCTCGCATCCCTTACCGAAGCCTGGGACCATTGTTTTCGTTGGATTGTCGTCGTGTGGTTATCGTTGAAGCGGGAACAATGGCGGATTTGCGGTGTGTCCGAGAGCTATCTCAAACCATTGCTGACCGAATGTTTCTGGGGCATTACGTCCATTGTGACGTGTGTGCGTGAGGGGGCGTTTCGAGAATGTGAGGCGCTGGTCAGGCTAGTGGTTCCCGTGCACGCCTAGCCTGCCAGTTGAATTCGCTCTCTCATGATGCCTTCTCTCACGCTCCTGCGCACCCATTTATACTACGACGATCTACAAATGTTCCACACGCCGGCATTTGCGAGGAAACGAGAACGTGCTTTGCTGGGTGATGGTGGGATTCGGTGGGGCGCGGTAACATTACTCGACTGTACATAGGTACAGAAGCAACGATATACGTAACGGTAGTTCGTCCGAATCCCTCCTCTCATCGTCCCTCGTCCAGCAACAACCTCGGACTCGGGGTACTACTCGTGGAAATCATGTTCTGAAATCGTGTTACGCGATACCAGAGTCACACGCTAGTACATCGTAAATAATGTTGCGATACTCCCACCAGGCTTGAGATTAAATTATCGAGCTAACGACCCTCGTGCGTTCACCCATATAACCCGACTCCCCTCTCTCTCTCTTCTCACGCTTTACCCACCCTCTCGTATAACCGATCATCCAGTTATGACAGTGGTTTCGGATTTTGATTCGTTATAGCTTGATACAGTAGCATATCCCATATTCATGGTTCGTTCTCCTACTACATGTTTGCAAATGATCACGAAATAAAAGACTGGTATTTTCTGACTAAGTTGAAATTGGCTAGAAGAAACAAAAGAAAATTTTGTAGAGAACAGTAATTGATCCGTCACATTCATTTGATGACTGGTGGAGGCACGAACATCGTGATAACCATGATTCAAATATGATGTCTATCAATAAATCAAGCACATATTTGCTGACTCATTAAGAAACGATGTTCCAAAATTCGACGGTATATATAGTAAATTGAATCTTTGATGTCTAATGAATCCACAATTATTATGATTCATCAAATACAAAAACCTTGGTTTTTTTTCTTTTACTGCAATCATGTTTATGAAATTCATCAATCGCTCAAAATTCATGAGATTTTGGCTGATGACCTATGGTAACTAGGGCCTTTTGTTGATTACTATCTGTAATATGAGCGAAAGAACAGGGAAGGGGAGTGAAATCAAAGAGTGCACAAAGAGATTAAATGTTTTGGGCGCCAGCGATGAGATGACGCATCGCGATAAGATAACACGGGGATGTAGATGGTAGCCTGTACGTAAATGGGTGGATGTTAAGCGTAAATATCAGTCGTAAATAGTCGGGCGCTCGTTACGCCGTTCGAAGGGGAGTGCTTGATCAAATCTGAAAAACATATATCCATATGTATACCAATGCCATGTACAGCATACAGCTTCATCTAGTATATATTTATATAGAGGGAAACCCATGGAGAGCCCCGCGAATATTAATTCCATTTGCTTCGGGCAATATCCGTCATTGCCCATTTCCAATGGATCGATGCCCAGTGCACGGTTCAACGATATCTCAAATTTCAATGAATTATACCTATACATAATATACGAGTACCGGAGTATTCATGGACCGTTCCAATCCTCCTGCACCGACGAAAGTCTCGATTTGTTTATTTATATGGTCGGCAGTGGTTTATAGTGTGCGGCAAAATGTTCTCTGGATGGTTTTGCAATGGTGACTTTTTTATGACAGCCTATATACGATTTCATTTAGTAAAAATGTCTCTACACTGTTATATTGGAGGAAAAAAATGCTGATGTTAAAAAAGTCGACCTTTATGATCATCGCATTGACGATTTTTCTCAACGTTAAAAATGAAAGCCCGTGAACGAGAATTTGAACGAATAACAGGTTGAAGCTGTTGGCAATGTATAACACGTGAGACAAAGGCTCAGATAAGAGAAAAAACAGTCTTTCGCCTCCATGAAAGGAAGAATTTGAAGCTCGAAGCTGTTGCTTGTGTGCAGCGAATAGCAACGGAGGTTCAAGGATTTTCCATCGAGGAGTGAAGACGAGAAACGTTCAGATAAGAGAAAAGCCAGTCTTTTGCCTACCTGAAAGAAGGAATTTGAAGCTCGGTGCTGTTGCTTGTGTGCACCGAATAGCAGCGGAGGTTCGAGGATTTTCCATCGAGGAGTGAAGACGAAGAAAAAAAAAATTACACAAAATAAAATACGGAAGAAAGAAAGGTGCAGGCGAGCAGACGCGAAACGTGAGATAGTATCAAGGATGCTGATGACCTCCAGCATTCTCCGCGTCCTTGGCTCTCCTTCTTCCTCTATCTCGATCTCTATTATTCTGCCTCTCATACGCCCTGTTTTTCCTCCCTCTTCTTCAACCTCCAACTCTGGCTATTCACAGAGACAAACCGGAGCTTCGGGCAACCCTTGCTGCACTTGGTGCAGCCACTATAGTATACCACCAAGTTCCTAGCAAGGATGCTCTTGGATCGACGCGACGTTCCCTTCGAGATTGAATCGGCACATGAGTCCGGCCTGGGGAGAGAAGTACTTCGGACCCAAGAACCCCGAGACTCGAGCTCTGAGGACGTTCGGTCGTGGGAAAGGGGGTCAACGAGGTCCTTAAGGATATCGACGGGCTAGGGTGACGGCGGAGAGCGCGGCTGGAGACGGGGTGGCAGGGTTGCTCTTCTTCCACGCCGTCAACGACGAGGACCGAAGGGGCGTTGCAGCAACGACGGAGAACCGCGAGGAGAGAGGTAAGAGGACCGCGCACCGTCTCGCCAGGGCGACATCCCGTGAAGTATTGCAGAAGAGCAAGAGAGCATCCGCCTCGCTTTCGGGGAAACCGGCTAGAGTCCTTTCTGCTTCCGAGAGACTCCCACGGGATATCTATACCGCTGGTGGCTGTGTTGGCTCGGGGATGAAAGGCTGAATCGTGCTTCCACCGGAGCAACCCTCCCTACCTTCACTCTGTCTCATCCTACCGAAAGACGACTCGAAGTGAACGATTTTCGGGAATCAGTTCGATCGCTCTCCGAGCGAGTCCACGTAGTAATATGTATGTATAGCGCTGAAAACGAAGAAGACGACAGGGAAAGGCTTCTTTCGATTTCCAACTCTCCAGAGGCACCACTACCTTAGGTGAATATATTTTCGTGAAATTCGGATCCATCGTTTAGCTGGGATTTCTTATTCATAATTGTACTCGATGGCATCTGACTTTAGTTTGGACTAATTTTGACTCAGTGAGGAAAACATACTGGTGGATCATTAGCTGATTCATTCCATTGTCAAAATTTACTGACAGGAATAACGATAACGAGAGCCAATTACAGTCTTTCTCTACTGTTAGTTTGGAAATGGACTGGAACTGATGAGATTTCCAATTGGAGATCCCAATTCGGTCGTTATTCGAATTTTCATGATCCAAAGTAAACGATTTTTGGGAAGTAGATGCACAGAAAAAGAAGAAGACGAAAAGGATAAAGTTTTACTGAAGTTCCAACTCTTAATTTAGGTGAATCAGTTGCAGTGAAATACAGGTTTATGATTTAGGTTATGATATAATGGTTATTCACAATTTTACTCCACGGCGTAGGAATATTTCGTGTAGAAGAAATTCTTTCATTGGATCATTATTCGATACTTTCAAGGGTGAAAATGTACCGACATGTGGGATACCGATAACGAGAGCCTATTAGAGTCTTTCTCTTTTGATAGTTTGAAAATGGCCGAAATCCGATCAGACTTCCATTTCGAGACTTCGAATTGTCCGCTATTAGCCTAGCGGCTGTGCAAAATGACAAAAAGAGAATAGCTATGGAGACAAACCAAAATGTGGTCGGAGGTCGGCCATTAAGACTCTTAACACATGCTCTCAATCACGGGGGTTAATGGAGATCCCGACGACGACGACGAGAAACGAGGAAGATCAGCTAGCAGGAGAGAATGAGAGGCGACATCGGTCCATGGGTAACGGTACTTAACCCGTACCAAAGTGCGATTACCATGAGAGGAGGTTCGAACGAGCGTCGAGGGTCGACACGTGACCCAGGATAACCGAACGGTTTCCTGGGGACCTGACCCATTACCGATCTCTGAACGGCGCGTGCACAAATTCTCCCTCACGCTCTTTCTTCTCCATATACCATTTACCTGTCGCACATCCATATCCTATATTACTTGCCGATCTTACAAATCTGTTCAGAAGACGTTTTACTTACCTTTGTATGGTAAATCGAAGTAGATCAAACTTATCGTGAGTGTGCTCAACTACCTCGGTAGAAATGCATCTACGACCATCACAGGATGCGTGATTAAAATGTTTCACTAATGATAAAAATGTAATAAAAATTTTTGTCAACGACAAATAAAAAAATAAAATACAGTCCTTCAGCCTTGAGTGTCCCTGAAAATAGGTCACCTCTGATTTTCACAAAAATATGACTCTGGTGATTAAATTTAAGAGTCGCCATTAGGTAAATGCAAAAGGGTCTTTTTATTACGACATACCTTAACATTAATCACCTGAAACATATTTTTAGCGGTAAATCATGTCCAATTATATTTGAAGATGGGAGGCAAAGTATTATTTTAACTTCACTTGGTGTGATATAATGGCCGCTTTACGCACGGTTCACGTGCATAAATCGCAATTTTCACATTTTGTGAAGTAACATTTTATGCAATACTCGTTGGAAAAACTTTTTCCGCATTTGTATCGCAATATACTATTCATTGTCTCGTGAGCTCATTTCATTAGACTTTTAACACTTGGTGAAATTCTCTTATAGGTGAGAAAAATTTCTTTTTTTGTCAAGAACTAACAAGAAATATTATCTGGCATTATTTATACCGAATGTTGTTTTAATATAGAAAAATAAATAATAAAATGAAGGAATATTGATACAGAGAATATCGAAACGGCGTTCGGTCTTTTTAATTAAAAACACAGCTACATAATTTGACACAGTGACAGAGGACGTAAATAGGCAGGAGCCGAATGGGAGAGTACATAACTGAAATTGGAAATAAAACCCAGCCGTGTGGATCTGGTAATCTCATTGATTTCTCATTTACCCAACCGGAAATTGGCTGTAAAACCCGGCGTGTTCTATTTATGAAACCGTTCAGATTATATAGTCTATACCTCCGGGAATTCATGGAATACATTCTTCAATAATTAAAAGATGTACATCCGTTAGTTCCGTGATCATTCCTCACTGCATATGCATTCATTTATTACAAGTTCTTGATCAAAAGTAATATAGGAGTGAAAAATCTTTTTTTTTAATTTAATTACGTAATTATTTTATCCAACATAAACAAAGAAACTATTTATTCATTCACCAATTCAATTCGCGGTTGTTTGTACGTAAAGTAATTAATCTGATGTTAATCAAATTGTTGGCTTAATTAGTTATACATACGAACGAGAAAGTCAATTTCAAGGTTCGCACTGTTGTGGATCATAGTTGTATTAATAGCTTTGATAATTATAACCAGCTTTTAGTAAGCACGATTAAAATTGTTGAAATTCCGGTTTTTAATATTTTCTGAGAATGAATACACGATAATTTTATGTATAGTGCATCAATTATTTTATGATGAATATATTTTTGTGGGTCGAAAATACCTGATTTTAGTTTTTACAAAAACCTATTACCGTATATTTATCATTTTAATTTATGAATAAATAGTAAAAGAATGTTATATAATAACATACCCGTATGATAGAGTTGCCTGCTCTACGTCAGTCTTTAATCCATAATCCATAGAAGACATACCTGTAACAAATAACAAATTCTGTTATTTTGACTGACTAAAATAACCCTTAATATGAAGTATATTAGAATCTGAAATAGCAGGTCGCATACATTTTTCTATATGTGCTGAAAAAATCTTTTTAGTATGTCAACCTTGCCTTAAATCGTGCAGCAGAAAATATTTTCAAATAATCATCACATTCAATTTTAAAAAGTCATGATGACTGGGATGTATTAATTACAATTCATCTAACAGATATTATGGTTGAGTGGTTTTCCAACAATATTTTTTTTAGATATGGTCGTGTCAGTTCAATCACTATTTAAAAAAAGTGTAATCTCAAAATCTACCGAAAGGTGACGCGAAGTGAATTATTTTTGTATGTCAATCCAATTCCTCTGAGAACGAGTCCACATCTTCTTCTTTTTCAGCGCTATACATACTAATATGTATGTATAGCGCTGAAAAAGAAAAACACGACGGAGAAAGGCTTCGTTCGATTTCCAATTCCCCAGAGCCACCCCTAGCTTAGGTGAATGTGTTTTAGCGCAATTCGAATCCATCATTTAGCTGGGAATGCTATGGCAACTGACTTCAAGCTTAGTAAAATATTAACATGGTGAGGGAAACATATTCCTATGGGACCATTAGTTGATACTTTCCATTGTGAAAATGTACTGACAGAAGTACGGATAACGAGAGCCAATTAGAGTCCTTCCCTACTGATGGTTTGAAAATGGACCGGAACTGATGAGATTTCTAATTGGGGACCACGATTTGGTCGTAATTAGCCTAGCGACTGTGCTAAATGACAAATCCTACCGAAAGAACGAGGAAACGATAGGAAAAGTCTTTTTTCGATTTACAATTCTCCAGGGCACCACTAGCTTAGCTAAAAATATTTTAGCGAAATTTAAATCCATCTTTTAGATGTGATTTTTTATTTATAATTGTACTATATGGTATTTGAGTTGGAAAATCAGCAATTTTTTATACGGACCATTTTTATTGGGCCATTATTTGAACTTCCATTGTGGAAATATAATGTCAATAGGAATACTAATAACGAGAGGGAATTAGAGTATTTTTAAGTGGTATTTTGGAATCGGACGGGGACCACGAATAGGTCATAGGTCAATGACAACTCCTACAGTTCAATGATTTTTTTAAATACAATTTTGTTCACTTATTTGGATATTTCAGACTCCGTTTTGACTTTTATATATCCTACAGTTTTATTAAAAAATCAACACGTCGGACAAGAAAAATTTACAGAGGTAAAAAGATATTTCCAAAATTAGTGGCTGAACTGACCGCAAATGCCTCATTCAGTATGTAATTGCTTATACCTCGTGTAATTCCAATAATTAAAATCAAACGCTCCACTTAATTTGCTAATAAAGTGAAGACAAATCATGTTACCCATGCAATACTGAATCTGCAACATCAAATATCATTAGGGACCTAAAACAATACAATGCAATGACAATGCTCTGCTAGCCAAACAATATACTCAAAATGTCATTCGCAATAATATGCCGTTTTCGAATTTCCATTTCAATTCGTCATTGTCCAGCAGAAACGTATTAACGCTCGATGTTGCATCGAAAGCCAATCGTTGACTCTAAATTCGAGGAAACTCTCGGAAAATCCGGGCAACGAGGTCACGATAATGATTGACAATATCGTTCGGAGTACCTAATCTACGTATATATGACTGTATACCAGTATTCCAATATTCCGTAACTCGTAACTCGTCCACCAATCATCAAATCACGTTTACCCATTCCAAGAAGAGAGCATACGAATTGTCGATTCGTTCCAATACTCGTTCAAAGTGTGCACATATACGTACCTACATTCTACTAGCTGAATCACGTACGAACTCGGGGCTATTATGCTACAGTAGATATTTCCGAAGCCAGATCGAGGACTGGCCTGTTTCCAAGCTTTTCTCCATAGTGGTACACGTAATTGAAATATCTGCTCGTAGAAAGTTGGTCAACGAACAACGAACAAAACGCACAACAACGAAAAAAAAAATGAAAAAAATTTAAAAAAAACAACATCGAGAGAAATGAAACTGTAACCCTGCCATCGTACCACGTAACGGAGATAAACGATATTCCCTCTGTACATCGTGTGGACATGTAAACCGCAACCAGCAAAAAATCCAATCGAGAGTTCCTATCGAAACGATATACAGCAAAGCCATAGCAAGCATTATATTACGTTCGATTCCCCTACGAAGTCGTTTTTTTTATTATTTGTTTCCAAAACAAATAATTCGCAATGTAACTAGGAGCTCGTGAATTATGCCAGAGAGAAAAAGAGACGCGCGTTGGTAACGAGAGTAAAATGGAAAAGACAATAGGAAATAAAAGACCGAGAAATTCAGGATTCACGAACAAACATTTGTCTGTCTTTTTGGATTTCCAATTTTCCCGAGCATTTGAGGAGGTGCTGCTTGCTGGTGGGTGTGAGACGGGCGCGGCAGGATGTGCCGGAAGGTGGCAGAGAAGAAGGCGATTTGCGTGGAGACGGTTGAAAATAAAAGTCGCTTAAGTCATTCGTTGAGGAGGAAAAGGGGACAGGCGGGTGCTGAGTGCCTCTCACTCAACTTCTATTCCGTACCATCAGTGGAAGTGGGAGAGAGTGAGACAGAGAGAGAAGGAGAGGCTGGGAGACTTGTCTGCAGCGCCACTTCACTCATCGTCCACATTTCGACGCGCCACCACCGCGCACCACCCATCGACCAACCTACCTGCCCCCCGTCGAAACCTCCTTATCCGCGCCAGCATTATCATAATGCTATCGCGTGCTACGTGACAGGAAAGATGTATTATCGCCTACCTCTAGCACGAGCGCGAGCACCCTCTCTTTCTCTGTCTCTCTCATTCACACTCTTACTCACACTTTCGTTCATACTCACACTTATACTCACACTCCCACTTTTGTTCATACTCACACTTATACTTACACTCCCACTTTCGTTCATACTCACACTTATACTGACACTCACACTCTTACTCACACTCACACTCTTACTCACACTTATACTCACACTTATACTCACACTTATACTCACACTTATACTCACACTCATACTCACACTCACACTCACACGCTCGCTCACAGGCTCACTCACACTCTTACTCAAGCTGATACTCACACTCACACTCACACTCAAGCTGATACTCACACACATACTCTCACTCACACTCTCACTAAAACTCTCACTCACACTCTCACTCACACTCACACTCACACTCACACTCACACTCACACTCACACTCACACTCACACTCACACTCACACTCACACTCACACTCACACTCACACTCACACTCACACTCACACTCACACTCACACTCACACTCACACTCACACTCACACTCACACTCACACTCACACTCACACTCACACTCACACTCACACTCACACTCACACTCACACTCACACTCACACTTACACTCACACTCACACTCACACTCACACTCACACCCTCACTCACACCCTCACTCACACTCACACTCACACTGTCATTCTCACTCTCACTCTCACTCACATTCTCACTAAAACTCTCACTAACACTCTCACTCACACTCTTACACCCACTCTCACTCACACTCACTCATACTTTGACTCACTCTCACTCGCACTCCCACTTACCCTCGCTCGCGCTCGCACGCTCATTCGAGTTCACACTCTAGTTCGCTTCTTCCTTATCCTATCTAGCTCTCACTCTGGTTGGCCTCTTCCTCACTTGGTTTCTCGTCCCATCGTTCCAGTTTCCGATCTTCGCGAAAGCCGTCGGCGGAATTCCCGACGTTCACCCGCGGCACACCCGACTGCATCCACTCACCCTCTTTAAAACGAACGCGTATTAGCCCCCGCTTTCCCCGATGAAGTCGCGCACACCCCTGGATGTTACCGGCTCTCTCTATATACGTGTTCTTCCTGAAGGTAAATGTAAAACGTCAAAGAGAGAGGACGGCGTGCCGAGGAAATTCAAAGTAACGTCGCCAAACAAATGGAGAGTAATTGGGTGACGCGTATATCCCTAAAAGTAAAAATTGTACAGACGGTAGAAGACAGTTTGGGAGAAATAAAAGAGGATAAAAAAGATTGAGGCCATGTTGGGGAAAAATTTACACACATTTTCGATGATAACTCGCAAAGTTAATATTTACCGCAGTCCCTGCTTTGCACCTTACGAACATTTATTTTATTTCTTTAAGCCGTTGACGTGACCGCAAAAACTGATATCACTTATTTCCGTCAAGTTCTGACATTTTTTAAATGTGGTATTCTAGTGTAATCACATTCCCAAACAAAAATTATAATAGTAATACAATTCGACGTCTATTCTGTTACTAGAATTAATAATGACTGTCTTTTTTTTGGCAACGCTAACGTGATCCTTGCCAGCCTCGCAACCGTCATAGCAAACCAAATATTATTAATAAATTAGTGAAAAAAAATAATAGCTCGACAAAATATCAGATACCTTTAAATTTCTTGATTATGAAATAAATTTTTTAATGATTTTGAGTGTTTTTGCAGAAAGTTTTCATATTCTATATAAGAAGCTTGTGGAGCATTAAACATACAAAAAAATTTATCAAGAAAGCTATTAATAAAATCTTGGAAATGGGTACTTAACAAATGTAAAGATATATTCGAAAATATGTATGAATTGATTTCATACGAAGCGAGGTACAGTTTTCTAAAAGTTCGTTCAAATATTTTTTCCTTACTGCTACAATAATAATTTTGACCATTTGACAATAATGACCTTGGACTGTCAAATAAATGTTTAGTTAGAGCAGCAATTTTTTTTGTGGTCCTCAACACTTATTCGGTTCAGCAGTCCAATACTAATTCAAGGTTAACAGAAACATTGTACTTACCAAAAAATCTTTTGGTCACCCTTTATCGCAATAGTTTGTTAAGTCAGCTTCAGGATATATATTTAAGAGGAAAACAATCGATGATCAATCATTTTAATGACACAAGATTTTTTTAAACACCTTATTAAAAACCTTTCTCTGAAAGCTCCCCGACATACGAGTACTGCGATGATCATACGGTGGTCGCATTAGATTATGAAACTGGTAGAAATTTGAGGTCACAGTAGAACTCCTTCCGTTTCGCGGTAGATTCCATTTCTATTTAACGTGTTCAATAGAAGATTCAAATTCTAATAATGTCGGTTCAGGGGGGAGGGGGTTATACGATAAGAGATCTGAGTGCAATGGCTGTACATACATATACATACACGTTGAATCTAGAGTGCCTGTTAAAATCATGATTGGGTGTTCCCGGGAAGCTCTGGAACGAGTCTGGTTAACTGGCGCCCTGCCAGAGGATGCGGGAGGATGTGAGTGGAAGTGAGAGAGGAAAAGTTTCTTTCTCCATGGGACACAACGAGCCGCTCCCCCCGCTCGAGTAATAATCCTAACTTGCAGGTTTAGTCTGGGCTTAATTAGAACAGGGGTTAGCGGCTTGCCGGTTATAGTTACATCTATTCCACTATTGGAAACGGGTGTGGTCTGGCGTACTTACCCCTATATAACCTTGCTGCCGCATGGCGATGCTGACCCTTAACGTTTGCTCCCCCCTCTCGCCCCTCTCTGACTTCTCTTTCTGTTTTACAGAAATAAACGTAACCCACGTGTTCTCCTCTCACTCTATCTTTCACCATCCTTCTCCTCGTTTTCTAGTTCTCTTTGATATCCTTGCTATTCCCAGCTATGAGCACAAACGGAATCGGGCCCCGTATGGTTAACCAAATACCAATTTTGCATCGTATGGTTATCAAATTAGCTGCCTGAAATAGTTGGGTAAATTCCACGAAACGCGCGTACACCATGATTATATGGTAGTTACATGGTTTATACGTGCCAGTGATGATGTAATCGTAAATGATAATCAAGCACATTGGCCATATTGACGATTGGGCTTTCCGAGGACGTTGTGTATTTAATGTGAAATGAACAGGACCTTTGATGTAACGTTGAAACATGTCCAGCTATCTAGCTGGACGTGACATTAAGCTTTGTAATTTATCTAAATTACAAAGCTTAATGTCACGTCAGGGGTTTAGTGGTTCAATGAGGTGTGACTTTTCAGAAATTAAAAGTGTCAAAATTGGAAATTGAAAATTGAAAATATAGTAATTAGTTTATGATGAACGAGCGCGAATTACTCTTGGTACCGACATTTCTGCAAATCAAGTAACTTTTGGCATTTTGGGATACCATACTGGAATCGCCATTTCGAATTTCATAATTTTGCGTTCGAATTCGTAAACTGCGACTTCAAAAGTCTCCAAGAATCAAGTCTTTTCTGATTCATAATCAAACATCACCAAACTTCTTATGTTAACTCACCCCAAAAACATTTATAGCTTGACATTGTTCTATAGGAATCGCATGAACCCGACTTACCCAGAAACTAAAAACAGTGGTTTGCATGAGTAAACTAATGACATTATGAAAACAAGTACCTTTATCTGAGTTCATAGAAACGATAGCGTAACTATGCATTTCTAGGAATTATCTCATGTCAAAAAATCTTTGATTCTTGCGTTCACAGGCGTCGGAGAAAATCAGACCTGAGCGTTGATGGGTTACATTTTTGGAAAACTTTTCTGACTGTATGTAGGTTTTTCTTTCGACGTGACTCTCAAGTATACCTGAACTTGATGTTACCCACAAACTCACAAGCCAATCCGTTTAATAAATTGTCGTCAACGCGGTAGTGAAGTAAGAAAGGACAAATCTTGACGTTTTGGCACGCGAGCGTGCTAGTGAGATGCCTCGAACGAAAAAGAGAAGGTGCTGGAAAGAAGTACTGAATGCAAGATGAAAAAGGGAAGGTAGAAGCGCAGTTGAAGGAAAGAAGACGGTCGTAGCGAAAAAAGACGACAAATTGAGGGAAAAGAGAGTGAAGGTGAAGAGAGTGTAGAGAGGCGCCAGCGAAGCACTACTCTGAAGGAAAACGAGCAACGTGCCTGTAACAGCTCCTCCGTCCTCCGCCCATGCGCCCTTCGCCGCATGCGCGCTATTTCTTTCCAACGCACGGTCTCATTCGCCGTCCATCTTCATCCGACTCTTTCGATTCAACGATGAAAGAGTCCGCGCTCCCGGCCAAAGAAACCTCAGTCGCTTCCTTTTCCCCCTCATTCAGAACTCACCAAGACGAGAGGGGAGGGTCGCAAAGAAAGCGGAACGCGAACGAGCAAATGAACGAAGGAAGGAAGAAACGAGTGAGTGCTCGCGCCTCGCTCTTTTGCAATTGGCCGACAATGGCTCAACGAGGGAAAAAGAAAGAGACCGAGAGAAGAAGAAAAAGTGAGGCAAATAAAGACGGAGGGGGGCGGAAAGGGCTTGGAAAAGTGTGAGAGGCGAAGAGAGAGAAAGCGAAAAAAGCTTTCTTCTTCCTCTTTACGGAGGAAGAAAGACAGGGAAGAGACTGAATGAAAGCATGAAAATGTCCCGGAAAGCCCCGGAGGGACAAAGAGCCCGCAGCCAGAGGAAGGAAACAAGGAGACGGGAATAAGAGGGGAAAGATCCGGAGCGCAAAGAATGGATTGATTGGTAAAACAATCGGCAGTTACGGGACGTTGAGAGGTGTAATTCTGAGTGCACGGTCCAACGTCTCTTCTGTCTGTCTGTTTGTCGGTCTGTCTGACTACCTATCAGTCTCTGATGTACTGTTGCTGCTGCTGTTCCTGCTGCCTCCAGGTCCGACAAAACGACCAATCGAGGATGGAAAGACTAGAGAGATGGAGAGAAAGACAGAGCCGTTCAGTGGGGACAGATACAAAGGCGATTGATAGGTATCGCGCTACCCACCAGGATACATAGAAGATGAGAGGGACTCACCGAGGGACTGACTGACAGACACAGGCTTAAACGATACAGAAGTTCGATAGTCATTTCCGATCTTTCGACATCTGGATTCGATTGTTCGAAAGCCTCCTTTTCTTTTCCTACGCTTTTTTTTACTCACCTGTTGAAACTTCCTACAAAGGACTCAAATACAATGAAGAGTATAAGGAATAGAGGCTTCAATGACACGGCCCAAGACTTAACGATGTGTGTACTTTCAAATTCATCTCCTTCTGGTTTGGACCATATTTTATTTTTACTTTTTCTGCAATATTTCATCTCCTAGAACTGTTTAGCTTGTTAGCAAAAAAACATTTGCAACAGTTAGGGTCAAATGTATCGAATTTCATGTACGAACTCAAGTTCAAACTTCGAATTAACAAAACATGCATGTTTTTGTAATTAATTTTGAAAGCAAATAAAAATGTCTTATGGTCAATTGTAAATTAGCTCCTGTCCATTAAAAAAATGTAACTAAAACTGACGTTACATCTGTACAGGATTATAGTTGTTTCACACAACGCTAATGACTCGGTCCGATCGATTACATAACAAAACTGCCTCAACCCATGAATGTCAGCTTGACACGACTGGTCTCTCGATGGATTTACCAGTGCCAGGCACGTATGCAAACTAGTTACGTATACGATTCTCGGTTACCCGTCGAATGTGTACGCTTTTCCGAAACGTGCAGCGACCTCTACGAGCCGCACCGATTTCTCTGTCATCTCATCATATCGCTCCGGCTTTGGTAACGTGCGGCAACACTAATGACCCCCTAGCGTAATTAGCTGGGCTCTCGCGATCCTTTCAAATTACTCGACGTGAAACGCAACCGAAATCCACGCTGAGAGCACGTACAGAGACTAATTGGCCGATGGAGCGCGGGCTTGTAGAGGTACGCGTCGAAATTTACGTGGATACATACAATTAGCGGTATACGATACGGCCGAGTCGTCCCACAGAGATGGATTTCAAACGATTTTATTTCTCAAGTATGGATACATACTTTGGATTAAAGGGACAAATTGTATTCGGTAAAGTGCAACTAATTGGAGCTCGACAATAACATTAGTCGTAGAGGATTGAAACAAAAAAAAAAAGAATAAACCTTATTGCATGAATATATTGTAATGAAAATTGTAGGCAATATCTAAAATTCACTGTTACAAGTTGATTTACGAGTTACACGTTACATTTTTTTTTAATCGACTATAATGAATACTCACAAATTATATTCGACAGAGTATAGCTAATTGCAAAGCTTGGCAATAACGTTAATCACAGATTACTCGAAAAAAAAATAACGTAAAGTGGATTAGTCTAATACGATTTCTGTTCCTTTTACGGTCGAAATCGCCCTTTCTCCCGTTCCAAGTCCTTCCTTTGTGCTCTTATTCTCGAATGCGCGTTTCCGACTCCATCTGGTATTACGCCGAGAGTAAAAGCGAATTATCAGAGAGATAAGGAGAGGCCAAGAGGGTGCAACGAGTGGCTATTAACGCCATTAAGCCTGCGCGCCCGCAGTCGCATAGAGAGGGGTTGAAACGCACTCGAGCCCTCCCGAGTTATCCGCTCCTCTGTACTCTGTAGCGAAGTACCGCGGAAAAAGCGAGAGGGCGTACGATGTAGCGAAGAGAAGGAGGAAAAGAGGCCCACTCTGATGGCACGAGGAGCCACCTGCCCACACTCACCAGCTCTAAATGGTCCTCTACCTTCCAGTCTTTTCCACGGCGCTCCACTCGCGAAAGTACCTTTTTTTTAAGCCACTGACTAAGACACGTGGACATTACATTGTCCTGGGCGTTCTCTCTGGGACAGCTTTTTCTTCAGTAACTGGATCATCTCGTTCGTTGAATGGCTCACGCACCTCGCTTTCTACTTTCCAGAGAAAGAAAATACGTACTTTCGCACGTCACCGTAATTATTTTTTTGTTAAAGATTTGATTTGAATCTTTTTGTTTGAAGAATAAATCGGAAAAAGCAGTTGCAGAAATCTCCGTGGTTTTTACGCGTATATAGGAATTTTTATTCGACAATCTTCGCAAAAGAGGTACTTTTACAGGAAGTTGTTAAGTAAATTAAATATATTTGTCTACGAGTAAAAAATCCAATTTCAAATATATATCACAAAATGACATATGTGCGTGGTGCCATTATCATTACTATATGTCTGTCATGATTTTACGTGTACCGGTCCCATTTATTAATTTGATTATTTGTTTCCAACTTAATGCTTCATATTTGATTGTACAAATATTATATTTCACCAGTTTACAGTAGCTTAAAAAAATTCAAAGTACCTTTGTAATAATAGTCGGTACGTAAATTTGAGACAATTTGGACCCTCAAAGCCACGAGCAAATCTAAGAGTGTATAGAATTCTACAACTTATGCATGATTGCAAGATGTACTCATTTTTACAGAAAATTATTGAATAAATTAAATATATTTGTCTACGAGTAAAAAATCCAATTTCAAATATATATCACAAAATGACATATGTGCGTTGTGCCATTATCATTACTATATCTCTGTCATGATTTTACGTGAACAGGTCCCATTTATTAATTTGATAATTTTTTCTCCAACTTAATGCTCCATATTTGATTGTACAAATATTATATTTCACCAGTTTAAAGTTGCTTAAATAAAAATTCAAAGTACCTTTGTAATAATAGTCGGTACGTAAATTTGAGACAATTTCAACCCTCAAAGCCACGAGCAAATCTAAGAGTGTATAGAATTCTACGACTTGTGCATGATTGCAAGATGTACTCACTTTTACAGGAAATTGTTAAATAAATTAAATATATTTGTCTACGAATAAAAAATCCAATTTCAAATATATGTCACAAAATGGCATATGTGCGTTTTGCCATTATCATTACTAAATGTTTTTTTATGATTTTACGTTTACCAGTCCCATTTATTAATTTGATCATTTTTTTCCAACTTAATGCTCCATATTTGATTGTGCAAATATTATATTTCACCAGTTTAAAGTTGCTTAAATAAAAATTCAAAGTACCTTTGTAATAATAGTCGGTACGTAAATTTGCGACAATTTGGACCCTCAAAGCCACGAGCAAATCTAAGAGTGTATAGAATTCTACGACTTGTGCATGATTGCAAGATGTACTCACTTTTACAGAAAATTGTTAAATAAATTAAATATATTTGTCTACGAGTAAAAAATCCAATTTCAAATATATATCACAAAATGACATACGTGCGTTTTGCCATTATCATTACTATATGTTTTTTATGATTTTACGTGAACCGGTCCTATTTATTAATTTGATTATTTTTTTCCAACTTAATGCTTCATATTTGATTGTACAAATATTATATTTCACCAGTTTAAAGTTGCTTAAATAAAAATTCAAAGTACCTTTGTAATAATAGTCGGTACGTAAATTTGAGACAATTTCAACCCTCAAAGCCACGAGCAAATCTAAGAGTGTATAGAATTCTACAACTTGTGCATGATTGCAAGATGTACTCATTTTTACATAAAATTATTGAATAAATTAAATATATTTGTCTACGAGTAAAAAATCCAATTTCAAATATATATCACAAAATGACATATGTGCGTTGTGCCATTATCATTACTATATGTCTGTCATGATTTTACGTGTACCGGTCCCATTTATTAATTTGATTATTTTTCCAAATTAATGTTCCATATTTGATTGTACAAATATTATATTTCACCAGTTTACAGTAGCTTAAAAAAAAATTCAAAGCACCTTTGTAATAATAGTCGGTACGTAAATTTGAGACAATTTGGACCCTCAAAGCCGCGAACAAATCTAAGAGTGTATAGAATTCTACAACGTGTGCATGATTCAACAGCAATACGAATTGAAACAAGCATACGCAAAGTCCATTAGTAATGTGAATACGACGTGAAAGAAGCTTACTGACCCGTGCACACGAGAGGCCACGCCAATTGTTCCGAAAGCGCGGGTAGTAGTTGCTGCCCAGGTCCTGCGGCAAATGGAATTGTTTGAAAACTATATATAATCGTTTTGGACATAGTATGCGTACATATAGAGCCGCTCAAGGCAGGAACGTAGGGCTGAGTGAGCTCACAGTCGAAGCTTACGAGCGTTTGCCCACCTACTTGCTACAATAGGCGACCGGCATGAGGGAATGCAAGCAGAAGTACACATACGGTACAGTGCATATATACGTTGAAGCTTTGGTGATGCTGTTGCTGCTGCTGCGACGTAATCAGAGTGTGGGTAGCCGCTGGATTCCGACCAGCAACCTGCGACGTAGATGATGCCGCATAATTAAAATTTACCGTCGCCATATCTCTTAACATTGAGAAAACTCGACGGGCAAGGTGTAAAAAATATTTATATTTATTTTTGGCTTTTTTTTTGGGGTTGTCGGTCGAAATAGCGAATAGCTAAAATTGCGAATTTTATACTCTCACCCTTTGGCGTGATACGAGCCAGTGAAATATGAATAAGTCCAATGGAAAATATAAAGAATCAAACATTTACTGACAATGAGTTGGCTTGGAATGGCCCATATATATATCTCTCTATATTATAAAAAGATCTCGACGCAGCCGCCGCCGTGTCAAGAATCGAGGGACTTAGAAAAAGTCGGACCATCAAAAGCCCGAATTTAGGGACTTAGAAAAATTCGGACCGTCAAAAGCCCGAATTTAGGGACTTAGAAAAATTGGGGCCCTCAAAAGCCCGAATCTAGGGACTTAGAAAAATTCGAGCCGTCAAAAGCCCAAATTTAGGGACTTAGAAAAATTCAGACCGTCAACAGCCCAATTTAGGGACTTAGAAAAAGTCGAACCGTCAAAAGCTCAAATTTAGGGACTTAGAAAAATTCGAGCCATCAAAAGTCCAAATTTAGGGACTTAGAAAAATTCGGGCCGTCAAAAGTCAACATTTTTCATGTCAAAAGTGAAAAATTTTTGGGTGAGGGGCACTTTTTTTGGGGGAGATTGCGAGCGCGCGAGCCACAATATAACCCTAGTATATATATATATATGTGTGTGTGTGTGTGTGTGTGTATAGCGGACATTTTGAATGTATCCGTTAACATCCTTCGCGCGGAAGCCGGAGAATCAGAACCAATAGCAAGAGCCGCAATTTGCAGCAAACAGAGCAATAATATCAGAGGCACGAGGAGCGTTAACGCGAGGATCCCAACGCACGTTCTCGCCGAGCGTGCATCTGTAATGTGAGCGTGATTGCATACGAGCCTCATGACGTATCAATCTCACCAACGAGGTTTTGACGCAGCAGCCACGCGCACTGAATTTTATGAGCCATCAAGCGGTCAATAAATACCAACGTCAATCTCATGGGAATAAAAAAAAAATTTTGCGTGGTTTATAGCTTCTGCGAATTAAATTTTTATTTTTCGATGTTGTTATTGGGATATTTAACGGTTATTGGTAATCGGTTTTCTGAGTCTTTAAGTTTTTGTCAAGATGGAAATTGTATATTAAAATTTTTTTTAACCTTTGTATTACGTATATGGGAAGCTTGCTTGAATAAACTTTTTTTTATGGTTCAAAACGTCGAGAAAATTTTTTTTTAAACGATATTTCTGTAATTTTTGCCAATGTCATTTATAAAAACTGTAAGTTTTTATTCAAACCTTGAACTCTTCCCAATTCTGAACTATCTAGCTGCAAAATTTTACAAAAATTCACTATGATTGATTATCGAGAATAAATTTAATCCAAGGATTTATCGCTCTGCTGATCAATTTTGATTTTAATTCAGAAAAATGATAGCATTGCTGTCCTGAAATCGTTTATTCTTATTTTCGATATATTTGGCTGGAATTTATGGAATTATTATGGAACAATGTTTGGTTTCCAATTTGACGCAAATTAATCATGACGTTAACATTTTATAGCATTTGTTATTTCCCGAATAATGTCGTTCACGAACTAGCTTGTCGAAATCATGCGTCATTGGGCTGAAAATTTCAACGTGTATGGACAAATTTTAAACGATAATTGGTATGGCATTCGACGATTACTCCCGGGAATTCCAATTTCATGAGAAAATATATTTTTCGAATTTCACTAAAAGCAAAATTCTACTTTTCAGTCGTTTTAATTTTTTAATAAACGAAGTCTTCGTTTCATTTTGGTATCATTAAAGAAAAACGATATAACTTCTATGTTCGAATGCTTAAAATTGTGTGACACATCTGGAAAATTTGTTTACGAAAAATGTGTAAATGGACGTACATGTGCATTAAGACTTTAAAAAATTAAAAACCTCTATAATTCATTATAGCCAAGTCTTACAAAACTAAATTAAAAAGTCTGTGCCTTGTGAATGACTTCATCAATTAATCGAAAAAAACCTTCAGTAGTAATATCCCAAGACCTCCAAAATTATCGAAATATTTTCCGATTGTTTCGTTGCTAAGCAACGATTGGGAGCAAGTTTCGCAAAAAAAATCCCTCGCGCCGCGCGCTCGGAATTTTATTATAATTTCTTTTTTAACTTGGCGTCGTTTACGTTGCTAAGCAGGTAAACTAGAGGGAAATATTACGATTAATTTTGGAGGTCGAGAGGTATTTGACGGATTATTTTTCCGATCTGTATTTCGGCTAAGCACAGAGCAGTATTCGAGGAAACATTAACCCAATTTTTGACAGACAAAAATGTCAATCCGAATGTTACATTGGTTGAAAACAAGTGAAGAGCTACTGTGGAACATCCGGGTGAAATTTCCGATGAAATTTTTAACAAATGAACTCGATTACCGAGAATACTGCTCTGTGATTGGTCGAAATCCAGGGCCGAAAAATAATCAGTAGTAATACCACTAGTGCTTCAAAATTATCGGATATTTTCCGATAGCTTCATTCCTAGGCAGGGAAGCTTGAGGAAAATATCCAATTAATTTTGAAACACGAGTGGTATTTGACGGATTAATTTTTCCTCTAGGACTTCGGTCAATCCGAGTGCAGGGAACAGCATCTGGATATTTTTTAGAGGAACTTTTTCAAAGCGACTCATTTTTCAATCACGTTTAAAGTAACCCACTTTTTTTTATGTCACATAGAATAGTTAGTGTGAAATGCGCCGAAAATGAGGAGAAACATATGAAAGCTCATCGGAAATTTTTAAGAAATTTCCGATATAAAACTGTTGGGTAGCTTCAAACACTGCGCTTTGATTGGCCGAAAACCGAGTGGAAAAAATAATCCCTGAAATTAAACAAATGTATTATTACAAAATAAATTATAAAAAATGTTCGAGGTTATTTAAACACATAAGAGTTTCATTCTCGCTCCAACTCTCGTCAATTTCCGCAAAACTAAACCTTCCTATTGAAATGGCGAACGTCAAACATATTTTTTCATATTAAAATATTTGTTCTTTCGCCAGGCAAACGTGGATGTAAAAAAAAATGTTATAACCGCCAGGAGCCGTAACGAGTTGCACGAAAAAAAAGGGGGAAAAAAACCATTAGACATGTATAATTAAAAAATATTTTTGGTCCACATGCTCGTTCGGTCGTAATTGATCGTGATCAATCGTGTTTTCGGTTTTTATTTAGACAGGACATTCACCACACTGGCATATAGCAATGCGAAGGGATACTCGCTACGTATTATGGTATGCAAATGCTTGGTACAGATATTACCTACCTAGTATACCTATATAACTATTTAATTGCACATGCAGGTAACCATACATCTGCCACAGCGCACACAGTATATCGTGGTTGAGTATACGAGTCGCACAAAATCGCGCGGACGTCGTTCGCGTTTCGAACGATCCCGAGCGAATGGATAATAATGGTAACAGCTGCAAACCATATTCCAATCGACGAGAGCGGAAAATGGATTACAGAGCGAGTACTATGAGCGGGAGGGTGCGATGCTATATCGAGGCGGTCAGGGACCGAGTACGAAACTCACCCTCTCACTCTCTCCTCACTCTCTTTGCACAGGAAATACGGGGATGGTAACCAACGTGCGGAATAGTCCGCGGGAGAGTCGAATCGAAAGAGCGAGAGTGTGTATATGAAGCCAGAGTAACGCCCACTCGAAATATCGTGCTGAATTGCTTCGCGGTCACTCGATCAATCGCACGAGAACGAATCCCACGATTTTTGTGCGGAGGTTTGTGTAACACAAAAAAAAAGAAAAATCAGACCGAAACAAGCAACGATTCGGTGTTGCCACTCGCTCGTGTGCCAACCTGTCAACACTGCTAGATACACCTACCATGGTGTGGGTATATAGTTACCGAACAAACACCCTGAGGGATGCAACAACCTGCAGAATATCACGTATATGTATATATATATTTATTTATATACGTACGTAGGCCATTAGAGACAAAAGCGACGGGAACAAAAAAAAATCTGTACTGCAGTTCAATTCTAGAGTAGTTCAACAACTACTCCAGAATTCAACGATTTAAAGAGTCATTAGTTATCTGTGACACGAAAAAACTTCGTCGACGACTCTTCATTTGGCGAACGAACAATTGCAACGGTGCTCCGACCGAGAGTATGGAAATTGTGTGTGAAGCGGGTAACGACCTACTTTTTCAGGGAATCTGTGTTGGAGATTTTGGATTGAAGTCGAGTTGACAATTGGCTTCCATTTCAAGTAAAAACTATGTCGGCGAAATAATGTTTTTATTAAATTATAAAGGAGCTGTACAGTCGACCGCATCGCCATAAAATCACTGAAACTGATGCGTATACATAGTGAAATATACATTTTTTATTTTCGGAGGCTTGACGAATAACTTTTAGCCACAAGTTTTTTTATTTTAAAAAATTTGGGACAGTTTCGAGTCTTACAAAAAAAAAGTACAAAAATAAGTTGATACACTGAAAACAGCGTTGACCAACGTTTAAGCTAATTTTTTTTACGGTTTCTGAGGATGTTTGTAGACAAATACTTTTCCTTAAAAGTACAATAAAATTCATTTTCATTTTTACTGAGATTTGGGTAAAATTTTAAAAAATTGCATTCTGAAAATTGGTGTTCGTCCCAGCATTTCTTGAAATAAAGTAATAGTCACCCTTATTTAAGGGGATACTAAAATAATTTTCAAACTTTCGGCGCTGGTCAAGCATTGTACACAATACATGTACATTCTTTTAGTGTTCTTTTCATTCATAATCTCATTACATACATTAATTATAATAATAATAATTGTTGAGGTATCTACAAAAAAAATACCAAAGGACATTTAATATTTAAAAAATGTCTAGATCAGCTTATTTTGTATTACAGGCTTGTCGCTGTTTGAGGATTTGGTTTGGAAAACGGATTTTCAATATTTGGGGTACAACTATTCTTTTATTTCTTTAAATGTGGAACAACATTTTTTCCCTCTGTTTGATGAATTATATTTGGATGGCATTTTATTACCTGTGATTGTGAAGATCTGTGTCAAGTGGTAACCCAATCCACCGAATCGTAATGCTCAAAAAATTTCTTGAATATCAAAGATATTTCTCCAAAGTAAAAAAAATGGATATATTTAGCTACGTAAAAAAAAACATGATTTATCTTAAAAAATTTGCTATAGCCTCGCCTCAGTTATTCAAACGTTAGCCACAATTTTCCGCCCAAAAATAAATTTCTCCCAGCCATCTTAACTAAATATTGAAAAGCATAAACTGAAAAACTACAAGCGAGTGCTCTTGAGATATAAGAGGTGTGGTAAAGAGGTCGGAAATATTCTAGCCGTCGCTCCTTGACGTTACGATTCCGCAGATCCTTAATAACGCCAAATTACTCTTCGAACGATAAGAGTCGACGACAATAAAACGATTTCGTGTGCAAGTGCTACTCGCGAGCTCGCATTTATATATATATATATATGACATATCCAAGTGGCTGCAGAAGAGCCGAAGTACTCATCGTCTTCCCGGTCGTTCACCATTTAAACTCTCCTCGAGCAATGGAGTCGTCGCTCTCGTCGTTGTCGTCATCGTCGTCTTCGACGCTGAGTCGGCGGCCCTGAAGAGGCCGTTAACGCGATTACAGCGTTATCAACTAAGGTGGGTATCGGCCACGCGGGGCACACGAGAAGAACCGCGGCTTTCGAGGATGCGTTTCCTGTATGACTATATATATCTTCTCTTAAGATACTGCAGGTACTCCATACACACGTAGTTGAGAAAGCAGCAAAGTCAACTGGCATCCTCATTCGCACGTACACTATTAGGAGATATGGAGACCAGTGAAAAGTGTATATATATATATATATGTATGTGCGTGTGTGTGTTGGTGTCTGTACCCTATTTCTATGTACAGTGTGTGTAGAGGGCTGACAGTTCTCTAGTATTTAATGCGAAATAATACTTTGAAAGTGGAATGTCGCACGAAGAGGACGTCGACGACGTGGCCCCGGCGAGGAGGAGCACGACGACGATGAGGAAAGTTTTTAAAGCCCTTAATCTTATTCCGTGAGAGAGTAACTAAAGTCACTAACTAACTGGCTCGCGAACTGTAGAATCCTATACGTTTTGCCTTTTACTACTACTATACTAGTAGACTCTGCTCTTCCTTTTCAACTTACTCCTATTGTTACCTTTTCACGTTGCTTGCTGGTAACCAAGATATCCTCGAGAACACTCGGGTATCTGCCTTGGCCATATGCACTGAGACATATTGGCCTTATATACGTCAGATATATTTATATCAAAAGATAACTCGACAACAAGTATGTAGAATTTTGTAAAAGTATAAGTCAGATCTGGGAGTACGGTCAGTCGTTGGTTAACCAGAGTTGTAAATGACTAATACTTATTGAAATAATGATGATGATACGATCAGCTCTATAATTATGAATATGTAATAATTACATGTAGCGATTGTAATACGATGATTAAATTTTTAAATGGCTGCAAAAATTATTATTTGTCAATAAAAATTCACGGTAATCCTTTTGAAAAAAAGGGAAAAAAATAAGTAATGCATTAAGAAGGTAATGCATTACTTATTTCTTCAATTTTTTCCACTATTTCTTGCAATATTAAAGCGAAAATTAGTATTTTTTTCAGCTATTCGAATGTTTACACTCTACTTTATAATCATTACATATTATTATTATGAAATCATAATTACAAAACAAATTGTACTATAAACTATATCTCATGAATTAATGGGGATTTACAACTTTGTGGTTAACAGGGTTTAGTTTTTTTTTTAATTTACCCACCCATTACACTCGAATTTACGCTGTTTATTTTTATTTTCTTTCAGAAATACTTTGATATCGATAATATCATATATTCATAAAAAGATAAGAAATTAATAATTGAAAAAGTAATGACCCATATTTTTGATTTTTTTGTGTCATTTTTCGATGCATTCTTGTATTTTTATTTTAGTAAAATGTTCCTTTATCTCTTTCTAATATGGTAGGATATTCTTTTACAAAAATATTGATAACTAATTATTTATATAACAAATTAAAAATAAGGTAAACTCGCCAATATTAGGTGGTGACAACTAAACGAAATACGTATTGTATTTAATTAAAATAACCGACGAAATATAAATATTATCAATAAATGAAATAGAATTTAACGACCAATGAAAAGTCAACAAAAATTATCATTTGATCTACCACTGAATTGATAAACAAATTCACATTTTTGTTTTAATGTTTTTTATGTCTTGAAACAAAAATTAATATTTTTATGTCACTTGAGGGAAAAGATTAAGGATATAATCAGTGATATTTATTGAAGAATATCTTACGTGTTTTGCTAACTAGTACATGAATAAATATGCGTTACGAACCCATTGCACAATTTTTTTTTCTCGCTTACAAAAGCCTCTGGCTACTCTGGGTTATCTTCAATATTTTTTGTTTGTTTTCACACTTTACATAATTTTATGAGAGAAGCAGTAGGATAAAAAAATCCAAATAATTCTCACTTGTGCAGAAGATGTATCCTTCTGGCGTTAGTTCAGTGTTGTGGAGAAGCGAAGATTATACAACAAGGATTATGCAAGATGAACAGATGCTTTCATCCTACAAGGAACCCATTCAACTCGAGTTTCGCTCAAGTCGACTCATTAATGTAATTTATCCTAGCAAAACACACACACAAGACAATCTCCTCCAGCAACGCAAATCATCCAGAGTTTCAAACAGATGAATACCCTCCGTTTCAAGTGGTGGATTCCCGTGAAACACTTATCCTATATAAGGATAGACATTGATTCACGGAAAAGGTAATTTATAAATTTTCTAAAAGAAATAAATATTCTGCAAAATATTTTTTTGTATGTGTGCAATAAAAAGCATCTATGTAAAATCGAAGTGCCAGACCCCAAAGTAACAAACCAAGTTGTCTTTATTCTTAATAAATTTTGTATTCCGGATTTTTCTGTCACAATCAAAAAGTAACACACGGATTGTGGATCATTTTTATATATTAAATCAGAAGTGATACAATAATTACGTGAATTTGACAGACTTTTAAAAAAATTAAAATAACCCAAAATATTGTTTAAAAAGAAAATGATAGCTTTCTTATCTCCAAATGGCACAAATTTGTGTAAAATCGTAATCCACAATTTTTAAAACATATTTATATATACTTTTTCTATAAAACTAGAAACTGATATAAAAATTTGTGTCACATTAACACAACATTTTCTCATACATCCGCGGTCAGAAAATATGAATTCAAAATACAGGATGTCAATTTATAACTGCGTGATGCAAAAATGATGATTAATTAACCTAAATTATTGTCTTACGATAAATATTCAATAGGCGTAATAGGGTAGAAATACCGGTTGTGGCCACTTTAAGAATTTTCCCATCTTCAAGTACTTGTGATTGGGACCAAATATCATAAAACTGTTTTGGACCTATACTTTTCATATCTGAGAAGAATAAAATTTCAAATTTCTAGAATTAAAATCTTCATATGTGTCGAGAAAACACTGCAAAATAGAAAAAAGTAGGAGCATAGCCATTTCACCAGTTCTGGCCACATATGCACCGGTTTTGGCCATGCTTAAAATTAGAATAACTCAATATTCATTGCACTTGAAAAAATTTTTAAGATGTGTTTAATAAATCAAAATCGTATTCTTATGAAAGCATCCAATTCCTCTACACGAAAATGTCTTTAAAGCACAGATGCCATCTGTGAACCTAACTAACCTTTTTTGACATTCGTCTCCTTCGTTTTGCACTTTTTCGTAGCAGCTTTCTTTGTCACAAATAGTCATACATTATATTAATGTTTTACTCTTTACACTTTTATTTTTATTTTTACCAGAGTTCTTTCCGAAAGTAGATTTTCGCATTGCATAATGATGGGAATCTTCAACATGAAAGGTGTTCCACCGCTTTACCTTCTTTTTTAGTATACATTTCTAAGGATATATTTTTCCTAGCGTTTTTTGGTTTTTTTGTTTCTTCTTTACGAATTTATGAATTGATCGTGTAATAATTAACGAAAAATTAATGATTATATTATCATGGCCATATCCGGGGCAACATGCTTATTCCATGTACTAGTTGTGGCCATCATATTTTTTATAAATGTATAGCTTTATTTCAAACTTTTAGTACATCAACATTTGCAGTGATGACTCTTAAGATTGATATGTGCAAAGCTGCATGCAAATCGCCAACTATATAATCCGAATATGTATCTAGAGTTTTCGTCAAAATCTTGTCGAATTCCGTAAGGAGTTGAGAATTTGATGAATCAGCTGATGATACTTTAATTACTGATACATTACGTTTTGTAATGGAGACGAACGGACGTCAAAATGACGATAAATGTTTCCAAAATACACAACGTTATGAAAAATTATGATTAAATACAGGTACAGAATTAAAATAGCCACGAAAAACGTATTTAAGTGCGGGGGTGGCCACAACCGGTACTTCTACCCTAATCCATAATAATTCAGTCATGAAATTCTTCAAATAAATATTCTTCAAATAAATGTCCATCCCTGATCCCATGAAAGTCTCGTCACATCACTGCAGGTACTTTATGCTCGTCCCAGCGATCTGCAGCGTTTGTAAAAACTGCATGCATCGTCTGCGTTCATCCGATAACCAAAACAACTTTTTATCTAAAAAAAAAATGTTGAAAAAAATTGTTTTGCTCTGAAAACGCCATGGGCGACCACAAAATGTAATGTTCATGATGGTTTACACAAAGGCAAGGTGCAGGGCAACGTGTACTGTGGAGAAGCTAGCGGCTGACGAGGAAAGTTTTAAAAGCCCTTAACCCTTATTCGACTAAAGCTTGCTAACCCGACTACCTGGCGCTCTCAAGAAAGGGTAAAGAGAGAGTGAGAAAGCGCAGTAGCTTCGTAGCCGTAGCGCGTCGTAACCCCATGGAAACTTAACAAGGCGCCTCGAAGTGCTCCGAGTCGTGCTTGTGCCCAGCGAACTTGGCCGTACAAGTAGCACAGCCAGGAACTGGCACTAACCACTAGCAGTAGCAGAGTTGCAGTTCGTTGGGGAACATACCAAGCGCGGTTACAGTCACCACCGACCTCTTGCCAGAACTCTTCCCGTCTTCCTTGTTCGAGCTGATGCAGTAAGGGTACGGGTTTGGAGCAGAACTCGTAGGTCCAGGAAAACGACTAAACGGCACTTCAGGGTCATACGTACTCTTTGATTTCAGCCTCGGCATCGAAGGTTCAATCCAACTTGAGAACACTTCAAGAAAAAAAAAAAAAAAACATGTACTCACAAACTCGTCAGAAACCTCGACTCTTTGACTTCTGGATTTATGTCTCTGCTTTTTAAGAACGAAAGTCGAAAGTTGCGATAAGCACCTTTGGAAGAAAACTTTTTTTTTTGGAAATAATTATGACTGATTTATTATATGGAAGTTTGTTTATTTACGCTCAGATTAAATATTGAAAGGATTTTGTTTTTAAATTCATATTACTATCAAATCGAAAACTTTGCTTCTGTAGAAATCTTGAGTTCAACAAGTGAAGGTTAATGCGATTTTGGACTAGAAGTTGTAAAAAAAATTGAGCAAACCAATTCGACCCGAACAATGTTTTCGATCTAGCAACTCATTATTTTTAACCGTCCACTTGTTTGCAAATTGAGCAATGTAATTATTGCATAAAAAATAAAACAATGATATCATCTCTTCAGGTAATGAATACAAACCATTACTCCTTAGAGAAATGGTACATTCATGGCCAACCATGTAAACAGAGTTCGTTAAGTGCTCTCCATCTATATAAAGTACGAGGCCGGAAGCAAAGAATGGAAAAAAAGGGATTTTTCGCATACTGAGATTGCAGTGATGTAATGTACCAACGACCATTTGTTGGGCAACAAAAGAAAGAAAGTGTAAGTAAAAGTCCTCGGAAGCTTGACGGCTCGAATACACACAAACTCACGATGCATTCTGGTGAGCTTTTACGCAGAGCACTGCACTCGACGTACTCTGTACCTTCAACTGCTTCGTCGTCTCCATCAGCTTACCAACGCATTCACTCTTGGCAATCTTAATCGAGGGCTACTTCAGTATGTGGCACTTACACTCGATGAAATTCTGACTGCCTATAGCTCATTTCGCTACAACTTTTTTTTTCACCAACTTTTCTAGTAAACAGAATTTCCCAAAGACCTTTCTGACAATATAATAATAATTATGTAAACGAATAAATATTTGAATACTATAAAGAACAAGGTAGCTAAAAATCCTGAAGATATAATATCTTGTATCTTCATAAAAAATATTACTGAGCCAGCCAAAAAAGTGGAGCATTTTCATAAGTGGATTTTTTTTATAACCGAACTGAAGAAAAAATGTCATTGAATCAATAAATTCATCGTTTGCGGGCTGCCAAAAACAAGCTTTATCAACTTAATTTGAATTATAATTTCTCCAATTCCATACGAGATCGAAATAATAACTAAAATAAGCAAAATAATATTATATTATTTCAATGTTAAATGGGATTGAACGAATAAGAACTAGAGTTAATTCAAAAATATTTCTTTTGGCAGCCCGCAAACGATGGATTTATTGAATCAATGACATTTTTTTCAGTGCATGTTCATAGGAACAATTTCTTTTGTTTCTATTATGGAGTTTTAAAGATCAGGTTATCCCATTGGACAAAATCCCTTTCTTAAAAAATCAGTGGTGGGTAACATATCTCGCATTTTCGACCTAAGTATTGATGTCGGTTTATTCGTTCTCTGATTGGCTGTCGAATTAACTGAAAGTCGTGCTAACTGATGAGCAGCTTCAGACGTGTTAACGTATTTTGACGGTTCTCGGGCGTGCGAGTTTTTGGGGTTTGTTAAAGTTATTTCGAGAAGGTCATTGCTACTTTGTCGTGTAAGGACGCTTAAGAAAAATTGTAAAAGCCCGACAGAGCGAATAGAGTTTAAGTGTGATGCATAAGAAAAGAGGGCCGTACTTCAGTCGAACTGTTTGCCGTGCAGGAGAAAAATTGTAGACAACATAAGTAATTAAACGGAATGCTCTAGAATCTAAAAAAAGCCTCTGCATTTCCTTGGCCATTGCCTCATAATGTACTAGAGCCAGAGACTCCAGTACATTATGAGGCAATGGCCAAGGAAATGCAGAGAGGAAACGATGGTAAAAAAATATGTAAGCTAATTTTCGTGATTGAAATTTTTTATGCACAAATTGGTATATTCAATTTAAACGCACAAATGTGATAAAAAATCTTTTACAGTAGAGACATATAGTGGCAAAAGTAGAAGCAAATACGGAGGCAAACAGGTAGAGAAGCAGTTCATTTTTTGCTTCCTCATATAGGAACCTTTGATTTTATTTCCATCGACCAATTATTCGTTTTAGAGGAAAATGTTCAGTTGCAAAAAATGTAATAAAAAATATAACATCAACTGCGAAAACGCGCGGAGCGGTTTTAAAAACTCTGTTAGACCTAAGTGTAAGAAATTCCATTTCGCGATTTTTCGATCAAGATAAAACATTTAATGTGTGCATTTTCAGTACACGGTAAGAAATGTTTGGTTGTGGCAACTACGTTTTCGATTTGCTGTACACAATGTCTAAAAAATTAATTGCCTCAACCATATCGAATAGTAACCTCAACTATTCACGATTAGTTCTCGCGAGATTAGTTAGGTTTACTAATCCAATAGTTGGGACTACCACTCGAATAGTTGGGACTACCATTCGAATCGTCGGTATTATCATTCGAATCGTCTGTATTACCATTCGAATCGTTGGTATTACCATTTGAGTTGTAAGATAAATAGAATAATCGATTGGTTGTATCAACTCATTTCTTGGTTATGGCAACTAATCTTTTTTTTCCGTGTACCATTTTATTTTCCGATTACTTGGTCCCATTAAACTTGCACTGTATTTGGAGATCAAAAAGTGGTGGTGCTAAATGAAAATGTCGGGGTTGTGCGCCGGACGGAAAGGAGTCGTCGCGGCAGGAAGTAATGGCCATCTACCAGAGATGAGATTGACGGTAGCTCATCACAGTATGTCGGGTGAACGGATGTCAGAAAGCCCAAGGCTGATGATCAGGAGTGAAGCAACAATATAGATAAACAGAGAGTGAGGAAATGGTAGAGGTCAAAGCTTCTCTGCTGGACATGGTCGTTTTAAGTTGTTCTGTCCAAGCCTGTACCTTTTTTTTCTTGTTCCTTTTCTCGATTTCACCGCCATTTCCTCGTCCGGAGATTGATGTGGATCCGGCGAGTCCCGGAGCACCGAAGGAGTTTACAGTCGTCACGGAGTTACTTGTCAGGCGTCACGCGATTGCGGAAAAATATTCCCGAGAGACCTTTCCCGGTCCTGGGAGAGGGTGAATGCTATTCTCGTTGGACCCTCGTTGGATCGAAGCGAAGAATGGCGAGGGGGTCGAAGGGTCAACGGGTCAGTCTTGAAAGCCGATTTGTATCGATGTTGAAGGTTCTTCCAGGCGGTGGACTGCCGTTGGACAGCATCGTGTGGCAGAAGAGACGGTCAGGATGAAAAGGTTTGTCGAAAATTCACGACGAAAAGAACGCTCGGATGAACGTGACTCTTGACTCAACGTTTGGAAGACTCGGATGATGAAGGATCTCGAAAGGTACGACGTGCTTCATTCTTCAAATTTAGAGAAGGCCTTCGGGGAGTAGGGAGCTGTCAATGACAAAATCATCCTAGGGATTTGAGAGAGACCTTGAGTCGTTTGAAAACGATCCCCCAAGTATTCAGAAACTATTTCTGAATGCATAAGATGTGAGACGAAGTATCATTTTCATTTTCCATTGTAACCTAAGAAGACTCATTGTCACCAGAAGCGACAACTTTACGAACAAGTTCAACCTAAACGTTTTTGCCGACATTTCAACCTAAAGACTTTATCTGAAGTTTTCTTAACCACAAATCAAATAGTTTAACAAATATAATGAGACTGAACTGTAGGTCGAATGTTTTTAGTTTGAACTGTCAAGAAACAGACGTAAGGTTGAACTGTCAGGCAAAAGACGTTAGGTTGAACTGTCAAGAAAAAACATATTCATTAGGATACAGTTGTAACTCTAACTTTTGAGGTCTCCTCCATTTCATTTACCTCCAAGAAGTCATCAAATCGACTTATCACTTTTTCCCTTTACGATGTCGTTAGTTTTAATGGAAAAGTAGGTAAATGTACACCTATCATCTAGTTCTTGAGTTATTGAAACGTGAGAAGTTCCACTGTATGACTGAAGATATAGACTCTCGTGTGCACTCCTTGTTCCCAACAGGAATTGTTAGACTGGAGGACTCGCTACATTTCCTATACTATCGCATATGGCTTACGTATAACTCGCTTCGCTAATGCATTACCGTTGTTACTTAAGTCCGAGAGTCGTTTGAGTTTCGTGGAAGTTTCAAGAGAATAATTAGTCCGTTGGGTGTCTGGAAATTTGAGGTGTTAATATTACAATTCCATACGTGGTAGGCTGTCTACGTATAAGACTTCATACGTTAACTAAAGTATGATTATGCGATGGCACACTGCGACGATACCACCAGACGATAGTTTATAATATTTTCCAAATTTCCATAGAACAATTATGGAGAAAGGAGTGAAAGGACTAGGAGTAGGGAAGGAGGAAGGCGCGTTGACGAAGTAAAACAATTGGCGGAAACAAGGTAGACGCTCGTCATTAGCCGAGCGGAAACTATGTCTATAGTAGAGCCGGAACTCGTGTAGTGGGTGTGCAGGGTATATAGGCTTCTCTGCCGAGTTTGCAAGGGGAAAAGAGGGAAACACTCGGAATGGAAAAAGGGTGCACTCACTTGGGTTCCGGTGGTGCTGAAAGTGCTCGAAGATGGCATAGTACGTATATAAGAGTGATATTTAATAATAAATTTCCTGCAGATATCCTTTTCTGGTAATAAAGTATTTGAAACTTATGTATCATGTTTACTGCATAGGAAATTATTCACACGTTAAGAAACGAGATGGGTTTCTTCCAAAAAAAATACAAAAACAGACAGTATTGCAGTCTCAGATGATCGACTCCACGTGAAAAATCGAATTTATAAATAAAATTAATTCCTGTCTGTCCGTTTGTGGAGCTATAATCAAAGCGTCATAACTTTTGTAAAAATCTGCAGATCGCAATAAGATTTTGTGTCTGACTTCTATGTATAAGATGTAGTTTTGGTGTCATAATTAAACCCAAAACCTTGCACTCGACCTAAAATGAAAAAATTAATAAATTTGTAAATAGGTGAAAAAAAACCTTATGCTGAGCGAGCCTTAATTTGACATGTCCTTTTCAGCAGAATTCTAATCTATCATTCATCTTGGAGGCTAACTGAGGGAGATTTTATATTTTCAAAATCCAAGTTTATTATGCAGCCAGTAGATGGTCAACTTTTGATAGCAAAACTTCTAAAAGCAGTAACCACGAAGAATGAACGCTTCGAAGGTGGCAACAGCCTCCATCATGTACAACCCCCACGGCTGCTTAAGCCACTTACTCCGGGCCTGGGGATGATAAATACGTAAATAAGAACCCTCGGGGATGCTAACTCTACAGCGTGGTCTGCTTTTTTTTCTTCTTTTGGCGATTACCCACCTGGTTAATAATACAAGGAAGGAGGCCTGTAATCCTCTTCTTCACTCGCGATAGAGTATATATATAGTTAGCTCCAGCTCGACTCACAACTTCATGTACTCACTATACATATGTATATATATTTTTATTATGGTAAAACCCTGCCCCGCAGCGCATAAACCCAAGGAAATTACCCTTCAGAATTTTATAAAAAAACCTTTTCAAACCAACCCCCCCACCCACCCATAATTCTTCTCATCCGCTACCGACAAGAAGAACGAGCTTACTGAGAGAATAATTTAACATTCAATTACTCAGCTCTGTGAATAAGAACCTTGTCTTCTCACCACTTCAAAAATCGCTAGCATTCCCTTCACTCTTCAGATATTGACCATTTTTGCTACCTCCTAGAGGAATCTTTGTTTCCATGAAATTTGTTTTTTCGAGATTATCATGTCAGAACACTCAGAATGGTCCAAAACTTCGAGAAAAGTGGTCTAGATAAAATGTGCGAATGTGCGTGTATGTGTATACACTGAGAAAAAAAAATGTTAGAGTGAACTAAATCGGCGTTCACCCTCGTTCAAATGAATTTTTAGTCGGTACAACAAATATTTTGGTTACCGTAAATATATTTTAGTCAACTAAAACAAATAATTATTGAAAAAACTAAACATTTGGTTGTCCTAAACGAGAAATTCGTTTGAACGAGGGCAAACGCAGATTTAGTTAATTTCAACATTTTTTTTCTCAGTGTACGACTTCGAACATTCAATCGCCTATAACTGAACGCTTTAGTTTTAGCTATCGAGCTGGAATTCGGTACACAAGTGAAGCACCAATCTATCTTTAATTGTTGCAGTTTTTGACAAAGTGTATATACAAATATCGATGGAATGGCATTTTTTATTTAAAAAAAAAAAGGCATGGACGTTCTAACTTTCGTAAAATATAGTCTATTATGTTGAATAGTTCTTTATAAGAGCAGGTGTACTCAATGTTGTTTGGTATTGAATTTGTGTAAAATCGGTAAGGTGGTTCTAATTTTTTTGAATTTTGAATTATTTTAAAAATTCACGATGTCGCGCTAATTTTTGCAAAATTGGATATAGTGAGCCCATATTTTATATATAAGCGAAATAACATTGCGCCATGATAGATACATATTTTAGTAATGAACAGTATAAAACTTCTGATATTGTCAAATTTCGAATTATAAACAAAATTTACTTTATCCCATTTACTTTCGGAAATGCTCTAATAACGAAATAACGAAATAGGAAAAACGAATTAAAAAAATGTTTATTTATCTATTTAAAACAAGGATGCAAAGTAGGACGCACATTGTACAAAGTAGGATGTACATTGCGTTCTCCTTATTTCTCATTTATTTGCTTAGATATTTGTCATTTATTTTTGAAAAATAATGAGGAAGCAATGTGCAGGGTTCTACTTTGTATCTTTTTTTTACATACTACTTGTATTTAAGAGGCATGTAAAATGGTAATGTTTTGTGTGAACTAAATTTTCTTATAATAATAATTTTTAGGTGATTATACTAAAATGGTTCAGTTACCTTTTACTAGTTTCATTCAGTCAATCTAAGTTAATGCACAATCTGAATATTTGATCAAGTTTGAATAATGCGACAGATCGACATGGCAGTAGAAGCTATAAGAAAATCATAAGCCTAATGGCTTAAAGAAGGAAGTTAGTTATTTAAGGGGTAGAGAATTATTGATCTACCGAAAATGTCCAAAGAAAGCTTTTACGTGAACAAAAATCAATAAGAGAACATTTCGGCAATCAAATAAAAAGTTAACCTATATTCACTACGTCTTGCAGAATTTAATAAAAGTTTAAGAGGTCATCCAAAATAATGACTGTAATACGGTACATTAATTACAAATATGAATTAACTATAAAAGTTTTAAACTCTGTAATTGCTCGTTATCAGTTTGCAGACAATAGAAACCCTTGTCGTGTTTTCCATCCAATAGGAGAAGGAAGATGACGATAAAATAAGCTAGTACCAAAGACCAGAGAAGTGTGGAATGATATACATAACATGAAAAATAGGAGAATTGGGCTCTAAGAGTCTTTTTAATCCAAATAATATTTTCTTCGAGTTGATTGAACCACAGGCTACGTTACGTGTGATTTATAATAAACGATTGAGAAAAATATGGTGGTGATGATAAATTCGGAATATCTACATTTTTAGCAGTTTTCTTTTTTTTTTTTTTTCAAACGACAAAGTGACACAACAAGGAAAAACATTACTACTACAATCTTAATGTTAATCCTTAAACTAGAAGTTGCTTCTAGTTTAAGCTTCCTCTATGAGGAAGGTTTGTTTTCATGAAAAAAAAAATTTATGAGATTTTTATGTCAAGACACTTAGAATTGTCCAAAACGTCTAGAAAAGTAATCTAGAAAAAATGTCCGTATGTATGTATGTATGTATGTGTGTGTGTGTGTGTGTGTGTGTGTGTGTGTGTGTGTGTGTGTGTATGTATACAACTCCGAAAATTCGAACGCCGATAACTCAAGAACGGTTTTATATATCGCGCTCAAATTTGGCACACTAGTGTAGCAGCAGACCCTCTTCAACTGTACCAATTTCCGACAAAATCTGTGCGAAAATTTCGATTTTATGCCGTTTTGAATTTTTTGAAAAAAGGACGTGGTCACTCTAACTTTCGTTAAATTTAGTCTATTTTGCTAAATAGTTGGTTATAAGAGTAGGTGTACTCAATGCTGTTTCGTATTGAATTTGGTTCGAATCGGTAAAGTGGTTCCGATTTTATGGAATTTTGAATTTTTCAAAAAATTGACATTATCGCTCTATTGTAACTTTTGCAAAACTTGAAATAGCGAGCTCCAATTTTGTATATAAATGAAACACTATTCAACCATTATATATGTATAATTTAGTGACAAACGGTATGAAATTTGTGATTTTATGGAATGTTGAATTATTTTTAATAATATGCGTTATCACATTTACATTCGAAAACGCTCTAATAATAACGGAATAACGAAATAGAAAAAGCGAATTCACAACATGTTTATTTATCTAATTTAAAAAAGGATGCAAAGTAGAACCTTGCACATTGCTTCCTCATTATTTTTCGCTTTTTACAAAGCTTCCTCTATGAGGAAGCCAAAATTGAATAACATACTGCTTCCTCATAGAGGAAGCTTTGTAAAAAGCGAAAAATAATGAGGAAGCAATGTGCAAGGTTCTACTTTTTAAAATATCATTCACAATTTTTCACCATAAAATCTAGAGAAAACTAATTTTTTTAGACAAAAGTTAGATTCAGATAATCCATTGAATACAATAGTAATTACATATCACCTTCAACGTTAAGCTGAACATAATCATTATTTTGTCATCAAAATAATCAACTTTTTTCCGCCCACTTCACGACTCTTGTTTTCAATTCAGATTTTACAAGATGCAAAAAAATCCGAGTTGAATCGCAAAAAAAACTCAGCAATGCAAAAATGAAATATGTAAGCAAGAGAAGAAATCGGAAAAATTAATATCTTCTTTTTTTTACTTGCAAGATTTTAATCTTTTAAATCATCAAATCTGTTGAATCACGACATTTTTAGACAATGAAAAACCTTGGCGTATTTTCCATCCAACAGTACTCCGAACGAGATCGATGGAAAATGTCTATAAAACGAATACCCAAGACGAACGAAGTGCAGAACAGAATACATAAAGTGAAAATCAATGAGCGTTCTACGGTCGTTTCACCAAAATTAATCTTTTCCTCTTCATGGAAAAACTGTAGAAAACCTCGCGTTTTCTTCTCGTCCCTTTTTTCACCGACCTTCCCGAGCACTCGCTCGATACAACCAGCGGAACTCTCAGGTTGATTGAACCGGGGGCAGATTTATATTGAGCACGGGATCCGGTCGCGCGGATAGTCGTGGCTCGTTGGCAAGCTTTTTTCCTCTAAAGCCTCCTCGTCGCGAGAAGACTATTTTTTTGTTAGCCTCAGCGAGGCTTCGAGGAGGATTGTGAATTGATCGGTAAGTAGAATGGATAATTCTTGAGAAATATCTGCCCTCGAGGGACGATAGAGACAGATTTTAACATACTATTGGCGCATTACTGGTTCGCGCTATTACATCCCTGAGAAAATCTGCCGATAGACCAATAGAACCCAAGAAAAATGGTCTTAAACGAGCACATTACAGTACTTTTTTCCATCACTTTTCGCTCTGTTTCCCCTTTCCATTTCATCGACAGACGCGACGTGATTTTTTCGCTTCACTATCAGGGGTAAACTCGAGACCAAAATTGAAATAAAAATAATTCTCTTGCACATCGCTTCCTTATTTTTTTGACCCGACCTCTACGAGTCCTATGAGAAAACGCATTACTCAATTTTGGCCTCTCATGTAAGGAAGTTTTGTGGAAGACGTATAAAAAAAACTTGCTACTGGCGTAATCGCAAGACGTGACTTTCTCATCACGATTGCAACTGGCGTCACGTTACTGTCGTGAAGTTAGTTTGTGAAGTTATTATATTATTTTACATACTTTGTATGTGATGAAAAAGTAAATATTTCTTACTGGTGTGAAATTTTTATCGTGAATTTACTGGGTTATAGTGACTAATAATGTGTGAATTTCGCAAATTAATTGTAATCTACATTTTTCGCTATAATTTGTCAAGAACGCGTTTGTAAATTCGAATTTCGCGCGCGCGAGAAAGCGAGCGCGACATCGCGCGCCTTCTCGCGCCTTCACATCTCTCTTTCGTTTCGATGGTATTATTGCCGGCATTGTGATAGTTTGACAGTCGGATTTACATTTTATTTCATATTTCAAAAGTTTCGAATATTATGGTGTGTATGAGCAGCATTTGGAATTGGTATAAAATGCTATACGAGTGATAAAATAAATTAAAAAAACTATGATGCGATGAGTGCATGAGTGTTTATAGTCTAACATTAAGAGTGATAATAACCTCAAATGTGTATTTTGACATTCTTCTTTAAAATTTTAATTTAACATATGGTGTGAATATTCATAGTATGTTCTCATTGAAAACTGCTCAAGATCATTACAGTTCTTCTTTTTAATGAATGTGTAACACAATAACACAAGAAAGTAGCATATTTCAGGCAATATAAATTTTTTACAACAGTTTCAGATGTCTTATGTGAGTGATTGAAAAGACAAAATCTTCTATATACTAAATCTCTTGTTGTTCATTGCTTATTTGCTGGTAATACTATTTGTATGTATCACATTGTAGCATAATATCTTTTATATTAGCTTGCGGTACAAAAATAAATTAATTTTTTTTTTGTATTTAAGGTAAAGTATCAGAAGCAGTGAAGATTTTGGATTGGATTTCAATACCAAAACCAGGATTCGAATGCAGAAGGCACACAAAAAATTTCATTTCAGCCCATAGATTTTTTCAAAAGTTATTGTGGTTTCGGACGGTACATACAGGCGCCAGACAGACAGACAGACAGACAGAAATGAGTAAATGTGTTTTTTGGAATCTAGGACACTCAAAACATGTATTTCCATCAAAATCTGAGGGTCGAATTTTTTTTGGATTGCAATACTTTATTTCTTACATACTTTGTATGTGATGAGAAAATAAAAATGTGGAAATTATGTGCTAGTTTCTGTTTTGCATACTTTTGCTGAGCAAGATCTTATTCTTCTCTGACTATAATTTGAAAAAATCAATATAAAATTCTATGACATATCATTTCAAAAAATATTATGAAAATGCAAAATAAACTACTTTATAGATTTCACAAAAATTCAATACCACAGGGCGCGTCATTTCATTCAAGTTTCATGCTAAGTTTCCAGCTCAATAGCTAGAAACTTGTTTCTTAAAATCTAAAGGCTTCAACCAATTTTTATCAAACGTGTACCAAAGAAATATTAGGCATTACTGTATATGACACTAAATTTTGAGTTGATTCGGTTCAGTAGTTTGCGAGTTATTGCGGGGTGATTTTTTTCCACTTTATTATACGCCCACACATACAGTAGAACCTAGATTTAAACGACCAGCCGGGACCAAAAATCCATAGAATCGAGAGTCTGCAATCCCAGCTTCTTAAAATACATAATTTGCTCGTCATCTCGTATGGGCAAAACTGAATGAGGTAGAAAAAATCATTGTCCGCAGAATCGAGGTTCGACTGTACGTACATTTCTACACTTTTATAAACCACTTTTCTCGACATTGCAAACCATTTTGAGAGCACTGACATGAAAATGTCGGGGGAAAAAAAGTATGAAAACAAAGCTTCCTCCATAAGGAAAAAGAAGAATATACATTTTTATTTTTCGCCGAAAACTTCGTGTACTACAATACCTTAAGTATTTCTGATGCAACGCTACCGATGGGCATATCCGCTGGCTGAAAGTCTTGGCAAGCTTCGCCGACGAGTGTCGACTTCTTTTAGTGTTAGTTCGTAAAGAAACTGGGTCTTAAACGCGACGAAATTCGAAGTGTCACAGTGGAAAAGAGGGAAAGAATAACACTGTGGCGACCACTCGAGTGTTTTGCGTCCTTGCACGTAACACCCGAGCCAGGCGATTGTCGCGACAGGAGACAGGATACCCTGTAGCTTGCTGGGCAAGAGGCCAGAGCTTCGCTAACAGGGCCAGAGCGGTATGTTGTACATATGCAGTTTTTGTGGCTTCCACTTTTCACGTTTCTACAGCAGCAGCGGCTCTGTGAGGTCGACGTCGTTTCCCGTGTGGCAGACGAACATTCCACTGGGAGTAAATAAGTGCATAACTACCGCACGCACTTCCCCGGTTACCCCTTTCATACGACCCACGACCAACCCCTTGTTTACGCTTATGAACTTTATTTTTCAACGACTAACATACTTTGTCGTAAAGCGTTGTGCTGAAACCACCGTTGGGTGTTATTCTTTCGCTGTATAAGGCTCGTTTCCCCACTCGCTCACGGTTACAGTCGTACGCTGTATAAGTTTTACGTTCATTTACATATGGAAAGAAGGTTGCATTTACATTATTATAATTTTTTTTTTTTTTTTTTTTTTTTTGCGGTCTGTATATTATTTGGCAAGTTGATACCTGAAACTACGTAGAAAATCACATTATAGCAATTAAAAGAAGGCTCAAGTCAGTGAAGAGGAAAAAGGTCATACATACTTCTTTTTCACTGATACTCGAAATTTTCTTCGGGAATTTTTAGAGTTGCTTTTACATAATTGTTCATTTAATAACTCTACAATTTTAAAATTTTTATATAATTCCGAAATCGTAAAAAATGTCTTAAAAATCATACACGTATATACAGAAAAAGCAGCAGATTTTTTTTTTCTTTTTTTTACGGCTGTATATTATTTGGCAAGTTTATATCTTAACCTGCATCGAAAATCACATTATAACAATTAAAGGGAGTCTCAAGTCAGAGAAAAAAGGTCATACATACTTTTTCTTTTTTCACTGATACTCGAAATTTTCTTCGGGAATTTTTAGAGTTGTTTTTACACAATTGTGCATTTAATAACTCTACATTTTTTAAAATTTTTATATAATTCTGAAACCGTAAAAAATGTCTAGAAAATCATACATATATATACAGAAAAAGCAGCAGATTTTTTTTTTTCTCCAGGGCTGTATATTATTTGGCAAGTTTATACCTTAAACTACATCGTAAATCACATTATAACAATTAAAGGGAGTCTCAAGTCAGAGAAAAAGGTCATGCACGTTTTTCTTTTTTCCACTGATACTCGAAATTTTTTTCGGGATTTTTTAGGGATGTTTGTACACAATTATGTATTGAATATCTCTGAAATTTTTAATCATTGTAAATAATTCCGAAATCGTAAAAAAAAGTCTAGAAAATCATTGACATATATTCGGAAAAATAAGCAGATTCATTACAAAATAAAAATTAAATTGCTATAAAAATTTTGAGGAGTCCTTATTTACTCAATAATTTATGATTAAATACGAGTGCAAATGTGGGGGTACATTTTTTTTATCATTCTGGTTTGTTATGATTTTTACCGAATAATTTTGTATGACATAATCAAGATTCCTTTATTTGTGAATTAAAAGGACTAATAACGAAAAGGGTTGTGAGGTGATGCAAAAATGATTGAAAGTTGCCATTTTCGAGTTTAAACTTGAGAGGGATTGAACTGTATGACATTTTTTTTATTTATCCTCCCTTCTCGGTGCGCCACAATGGTACGTCCCACACCTACGAAGATTTTGGTCTACGAAAGTGGAGCGAACGAGCGCGAACAACGACCACCAGGACCGTGCGGCATGTAAGGAATTCCACGGGTAAGATTAATCGCCCTGGGCCACGAACGTCATTTTATATAACGCTTGGCCGCGACTTTCGCTTGCCCCGGAGCTTAAGTCGCGTATATATCTCTCTATATATATGCATATATGTACGATCCACAGTTAATATATAATGTATGCAGCATATATAATCCATTAAAAGGGTTTTAGGCGCCTTCACGAATATTAAAAAAGAAAATCCTTGGAATTTCATTGACCCAAGACTGTATTTAGGACAAAAAGAAAATTATACCTCAATCGTAATTTTCACCGCAACCGAAATGTAAGCATAATAATTTTTGTGTCCTCCAGAAAATCTGTCTTGATTTTTTGAATTTAGATAATTTATTCGCAAAATTCGTCTTGAACTCTTCAATAAAATTCTCTCATAGATTTTCAGAGCTTCCAAAGAGAATTTAAAAATTCATTTGGTGCAGTGACCTACTTTGGATCTCACTGGTAGTTGGGAATGAAAATATAGGTATAAGGCACTGTATGTGTCAGCCATGCAATTACTTAGTGCTTAACTACCATGCAATTACATGCTAGTTAAATTTTGTTCTGTTTAAAAATATAGTTGAGGAGATGCGGGGGTGGAATATGACAAGGTGTGTACTTGGCACACTACAATTTTCTGACACATTAGCCGTCCGTAAATAACCAAACTTTTATGGTCTAGCGGAGGTCGAAAATATACATTGACTAAAAATATCAACAAAAATTTGTTGACTTATGAACTTCTGGCACGTCAGATAATTACGGTGTACACATTTTTTCTCATTCTGCTACAAATTTTCATGCCCTTTTGGTAAGATATTTTCAGTATCGATTTCAACATCTCAGATTCGAAGTCATGTATCGCAAAAGTCTTTCTCAATCCGAGTTAAAACATTTTTGTGTGTAACAAAATGTGTGATAATATCTTTATTATCGTTGAATCATGAAGTTTAGTCATCATTAATTCTTTAATTCTGACGCTGGTCCTTACAAGGTTATATACCTATTTTTCAAAGGATAGTTTTAAATCCCAAATAGTGGAATTTCATTTCTACATGTTGTCAATATTTTAGAAAACATTTTTTTTTAATTTGAATATATAAATTCTGGAATAAATTCATTAGTAATAAATCCTACATTTCTATTTTTCAAACTAAGCACGAAATAGCACAAAAAAATCGAAAAACTCATTTATCAAAAGTGCAATTGAATCGCTATTTTGACACACAAGAGTGTCCAGTACTTAACAAATTATTTGTTTCAACGAGAAAGGCGCTTAGCGTCATTTATTAGCGGATTCCAGGGGAAGAGAGGTGTTAAAGCTGATGCGCAAATAAAAAAGATATATATAAATACGAGTCACTGTCATATTTCTCTTTTTTTTTGAAACATTAAACCCTTAATTCATTATCGCTTTCATGTACATAGAGCAATCGTGCTATCCGTGAATTCCACGCCTAAAAAGAAAAAAAAAAATCTCTATGTCCCGTTCTGTCAGAATTTCGGCATTTCCATATGCGAAGAGATATGACATTTGACCCGCAGTGATATGGCGAGTGAGTGAAAGACAAAGCGAGACGAGTTGGAGGATGAAAAAAGACGGCGATTCAGAGTGTGAGGGGATAGGGGCAGGGGGTTGGACGCTCGAATGCATAAGCTCTACAAACAGAGGGTGAGATGCGAGAGATAAGTACAGTAAAGAACGGAGAGGAAAGCTCACGCGCGCGGGCAGGGAGTTTGCAAAGCCGTCGGCGATAATCGAGCTTGAGGGCAATTTATTAAAAGTGCATTCATTGTCGAGATTTTCGCTGACGAGGCGCTCCACCAAGGACCGACTATACAGCTTCGGGTGAAAGTGAGAGATAGAAGAGAATAGAGTGAGAAAGAGACTGATAATACACAGACGGGGAAATCGCGCGCGCTCGTACGGAACCCCTGGGGTTTCAACCCCAGCGCGCACGTCCCCGCGAAATCTCGACGAGTCCTCTCTGTCTCTGTCCTTCGGCACTTGAATTCTGACGGTGCGAAGGTACATAGAAGAGAGATTTGCGAACGCGGTTGCGGGCGTCGAAAAGCCTCGCTCACGACAGTCGCTTCGACAAAGCTATGCACTATATATGTATAACATACCGCACGCAAGTCTACATTGTCTGTGCGTTTGTATGTATGAGTCATTGGATGTGTGTGTGTGTTGGTGTGAGAGTAAGCCTGGACGATTGCCATTGCGAGCTATACGTGCTTGTCGTTGAAAATGTTGAGAGATAGACATACAACAGCGATTCCGAGAACGTGCATACTTGTGCTTACTATATAGAGGACGTCGGGGTGAAATAATACGATTTTCATTCAAACGTACCTTGAGCTTTGCCAATTGATTGAGGATAGATTTCGAAAATATTGAAATTGCTTTCACCAGAGTTGGAATCATTCCACTAATATAGAATTTATTTTGTTTACTTATTTTTGTCATAAATACACGGAAAGAAATAAGTAGTTGTGAAAATTGATTTATCGGTCCCGACGACCAATCGAAATAGTTAGAATAGCGCCAACTATTCGGTCGGTTGAAGAAACTATAACCTCGTTGGTAAAGTATCGATAGTAACAATGACCGGCCGAGATCAGGACCTCAACTCACCGGTTGGTTAGCGTAACGAATCATTTGGATTGGGTAGCAGCCATGATAGTTGCAGGAACCAAGTTGTTGGTCCTACGTACTATTTTTACTACCAATCGAAAAAAGTTGAGACTACGATTCCGATTTAGTAATTGGACAATTTAGCTGAAAATATATTTTAGAAAGTTGTTTGTTTGTTTGTATCGAGCCGGATCGTTATAACAATAATACTCTTATAACTTACTGAGTCTTTTAGGAGGAAATTATATATATAGGGATAAAGGACTTCGGTCGATGTCCTGTTATTTATAATATGTACGAAATCTAAATTGTTAAACAAAACGTAATATGTAACTAACACTGTACTATGTATATTATGAATGTATGGTCTGAATACCAATTTGGTCTTTACGATGAGCTAAAGTACATTTTTGGTTCTTATAACGAACAATTTAGTTCGCTGAACTGTTGTTCAGTTCCATAAAGTAAATAACACTCTCCAGAAATAACGATTCCGTTGGGATGAAAAAAATTATTTCAACGCGTGAAAACATTAATTTGGGGAATAAGAAAATAATTCTAAAATGCTGTGATTGATGCTTCTAATAAACGCGAATAGAGAAAATTAAATTTTAAACTCTGTGCCATTCCACCCCGTCCGCTTCTAGATACTTATGTAAAGCACTGCTCATATGTAGTAGTCAAACATATGTAGGTTATTTATATGTGTGTGTGCCCGCGATTACCACTGCTGTGTGAGCAAGAGTAGCTGTAAACGAGACTTCGGCTGGCAGACTAATCGCATCTAATGAGCCGCACCCCGTCAGCGGAGATTAAATCCAGCAATGGAGCAACGGAGAGAGCGCACCGAGAACCACCACCGCGCGGTGCGTGCGACACGTATGTATGTGATGTATACTCAGCAAGGTTCGTAGGCTCAACCGCGAGCCCTGCTGACCGACCGCGGCCATCACTGGTTTACTGACAGATACTGCGGACTTCTGCGGAAACTTCAAACCTGTACGGTACACAATTGTGGTGAAAGCACCTGAGTACGTCACTGAAAATATTTCAATTATTTTGTCAAGTTTATAAACACCCGCGCTAAAAAAATCACGAAAAGTGTATTAGAATGCAAATTGTACTCAATCACACTCTAAAGACCAAGCGTGTTGCAAGTGTGTTGTTTCCTATCTTTTACATTGTGACGCGTTTTTACACACTTTCAAGCGTGTTAGCATTCATATGATAAATGATATCTGAAAGGAACACGCCTGTAAGTGTGTGAAAAATCGTCATAATGTAAAAGATAGGAAACAACGCACTTGCAACACGCTTAGTTTTTAGAGTGCAATGCTTCATCGAAGAGTATAAAGTATGAAAGTAGCATAAAATGAATATAATTGGTCCTGCTGACCGACCGCGATGACCACGGGTTTACTGACAGATACTACGGACTTCTGTGGAAACTTCAAACCTGTACGGTACACAATTGTGGCGAAAGCACCTGAGTACGTCACTGAAAATATTTCAATTATTTTGTCAAGTTTATAAACACCCGCGTTAAAAAAATGTACGAAAAGTATATTAGAATGCAAATTGCACTCAGTCAGTGCTGCATCGAAGAATATAAAGTATGAAAGTAGCATAAAACGAATATAATTGACCCTGCTGACCGACCGCGACCATCACTGGTTTACTGACAGATACTGCGGACTTCTGCGGAAACTTCAAACCTGTACGGTACACAATTGTGGCGAAAGCACCGGAGTATGTCACTGAAAATATTTCAATTATTTTGTCAAGTTTATAGCTACCCGCGCTAAAGAAAGTATGAAAAGTGTATTAGAATGCAAATTGTACTCAATCGATGCTTCATCGAAGAGTATAAACTATGAAAGTAGCATAAAACGAATATAATTGGCCATGCTGACCGACCGCGACGACCACTGGTTTACTGACAGATACTGCGGACTTCTGCGGAAACTTCAAAACTGTACGGTACACAATTGTGGCGAAAGCAGCTGAGTACGTCATTGAAAATATTTCAATTATTTTGTCAAATTTATAAACACCCGCGCTAAAAAAAGTACGAAAAGTGTATTAGAATGTAAATTGTACTGAATCAATGCTTCATCGAAGAGTATAAAGTATGAAAGTAGCATAAAACGAATATAATTGGCCCTGCTGACCAACCGCGACCATCACTGGTTTACTGACAGATACTGCGGACTTCTGCGGAAACTTCAAACCTGTACGGTACACAATTATGGTGAAAGCACCTGAGTACGTCACTGAAAATATTTCAATTATTTTGTCAAGTTTATAAACACCCGCGCTAAAAAAAAGTACGAAAAGTGTATTTGGAATGCAAATTGTGCTCAATCAATGCTTCATCGAAGAGTATAAAGTATGAAAGTAGCATAAAATGAATATAATTGGCCCTGCTGACCGACCGCGACCATCACTGGTTTACTGACAGATACTGCGGACTTCTGCGGAAACTTCAAACCTGTACGGTACACAATTGTGGCGAAAGCACCTGAGTACGTCACTGAAAATATTTCAATTATTTTGTCAAGTTTATAAACACCCGCGCTAAAAAAGTTCGAAAAGTGTATTAGAATCTAAATTGTACTCAATCGATGCTTCACCGAAGAGTATAAAGTATGAAAGTAGCGTAAAACGAATATAATTGGCCCTGCTGCCCGACCACGACCATCACTGGTTTACTGACAGATACTGCGGACTTCTGCGGAAACTTCAAACCTGCACGGTACACAATTGTAGCGAAAGCACCTGAGTACGTCACTGAAAATATTTCAATTATTTTGTCAAATTTATAAACATCCGCGCTAAAAAAGTTCGAAAAGTGTATTAGAATCTAAATTGTACTCAATCGATGCTTCACCGAAGAGTATAAAGTATGAAAGTAGCATAAAACGAATATAATTGGCCCTGCTGCCCGACCACGACCATCACTGGTTTACTGACAGATACTGCGGACTTCTGCGGAAACTTCAAACCTGTACGGTACACAATTGTGGTGAAAGCACCTGAGTACGTCACTGAAAATATTTCAATTATTTTGTCAAGTTTATAAAACACCCGCGCTAAGAAAAGTACGAAAAGTGTATTAGAATGTAAATTGTACTCAATCGATGCTTCATCGAAGAGTATAAAGTATGAAAGTAGCATAAAACGAATATAATTGGCCATGCTGACCGACCGCGACGACCACGGGTTTACTGACAGATACTGCGGACTTCTGCGGAAACTTCAAACTTGTACGGTACACAATTGTGGCGAAAGCACGTGAGTACGTCACTGAAAATATTTCAATTATTTTGTCAAGTTTATAAACACCCGCGCTAGAAAAAGTACGAAAAGTATATTAGAATGCAAATTGTACTCGATCAATGCTTCATCGAAGAGTATAAAGTATGAAAGTAGCATAAAACGAATATAATTGGCCCTGCTGACCGACCGCGACCATCACTGGTTTACTGACAGATACTGCGGACTTCTGCGGAAACTTCAAACCTGTACGGTACACAATTGTGGTGAAAGCACCTGAGTACGTCACTGAAAATATTTCAATTATTTTGTCAAGTTTATAAAACACCCGCGCTAAGAAAAGTACGAAAAGTGTATTAGAATGTAAATTGTACTCAATCGATGCTTCATCGAAGAGTATAAAGTATGAAAGTAGCATAAAATGAATATAATTGGCCCTGCTGACCGATCGCGACCATCACTGGTTTACTGACAGGTACTGCGGACTTCTGCGGAAACTTCAAAACTGTACGGTACACAATTGTGGTGAAAGCACCTGAGTACGTCACTGAAAATATTTCAATTATTTTGTCAAGTTTATAAAACACCCGCGCTAAAAAAAGTACGAAAAGTGTATTAGAATGTAAATTGTACTCAATCAATGCTTCATCGAAGAGTATAAAGTATGAAAGTAGCATAAAACGAATATAATTGGCCCTGTTGACCAACCGCGACCATCACTGGTTTACTGACAGATACTGCGGACTTCTGCGGAAACTTCAAACCTGTACGGTACACAATTGTGGTGAAAGCACCTGAGTACGTCATTGAAAATATTTCAATTATTTTGTCAAGTTTATAAACACCCGCGCTAGAAAGAGTACGAAAAGTGTATTAGAATGCAAATTGTACTTAATCGATGCTTCATCGAAGAGTATACAACATGAAAGTAGCATAAAACGAATATAATTGGCCCTGCTGCCCGACCGCGACCATCACTGGTTTACTGACAGATATTGCGGACTTCTGCGGAAACTTCAAACCTGTACGGTACACAATTGTGGCGAAAGCACCTGAGTACGTCACTGAAAATATTTCAATTATTTTGTCAAGTTTATAAACACCCGCGCTAAAAAAAGTACGAAAAGTGTATTAGAATGCAAATTGTACTCAATCAATGCTTCATCGAAGAGTATAAAGTATGAAAGTAGCATAAAACGAGTATAATTGACTGTAATTAGTATAATGTCAGTATAATTTAAGTATTATTTAGTCAAATACGACATACCCCTCATACACGGAAATAATTGTTTGGTTGTGACAACTACGTTTTCAATTTAATGTACATAAGCCCGCAAAAATTAGTTGCCCCAACCATATCGAATAGTCATCTCTACTATTCACGATTAGTTTTCGCAAGATTATTCAGCCTAACCAATCCAATGCCTATGCCTTCCATTTGAATCATTGGCACTACCGTTCGAGTTGTACGGCAAATAGAATGATCGATTGGTTGTATCAACTCGTTTTTTGGTTATGGCAGCTAATCTCTACTTTCCTTGTACTTTTCATTTTATACTGTTCTAATACTTTTATTGCGCGGGGTATTATAGTCTTTTTAAAATCTATGTATTTTCGGCTGAAGAATTTCGGTGAATGTCAATCAGACAATACGATTCTTCGATGGATAACTAAAGTTCAAACTGCAGCTACCCAAAATGTTTGAAACAGGTTCCTATCTATTTCCGAAGTTGTCAGTTTGTGATATTCAACTTTTCCAGTTTCGACCACCAGCTACTATACAAATAGCCCGAAAATGACATTTCAGTAAAAATGTCGTTCAGGCATCTGACCGCAACATCGATACACAGAAAGTAACGTGGAACTTTTATAACGAGACTGTCGAATCGTAAGCGAGTACACTAAAGAGGGTGCACGGTACACGCCCCAGCTATTGGCCGCTGAGCCAAGGGTCGCAATTCTGAAGAAGATGAAGAGAGTGAAGTGGAGAGATCGATATAAATCGGTGGCTCGTTCACACTTCTTTTTTTTCGTGTCCGGAATGCTGCGGATAATCTGACCGATACATCGGCTATACGTTACTGCACTTTAGCTCTATGAGTACCAAACTCGAAAAAAGATTTCTGCTTAACACAATCGGGCAATCCGACCAGTAAATATACGGAACCAATAAATGAACGCTACCAGTAAATAAACGCGACCAGTAAATGAACGCTACCAGTAAATTAAAGCGATCAGTAAATGAACACGACCAGCAAATAAATCCGACCAATAAATGAACGCGACCAGTAAGTGATCGCGACTAGTAAATGAATGCGACCAGTAAATACACGGGACCAGTAAATGAATGCGACCAGTAAATGCACGGGGCCAATAAATGAACGCTCCCCATAAGAGCACGTGTATTAAAAGAACCTTAATTCACTGAACGGCTCACCCTGCTAGTCTTTTTAAAAATTACAAAAGTTGGGTATGTTCAAAAAGTAAATAGAATTTTTACACACCTGCCAACGAAAATTTCAAGCACAAGTTCTCCTACCTATTTCAGGAGTTGACCGTGTATGATATTCTACAAATCGTACAAAAATGAACTTTCGGTAAAAAAGTTATTTAGATATTTGATCCGAACACACGAAAAGTACCGTGGAACTTTTATAACGAGTCTGTCGATTTGTAAACGCGTACACTAGAGACGGTACAAGGTACATGCCCTGGCTATTGGCCGCAGAGTCAAGGGTCGCAATTCTGAAGAAGATGAAGAGAGTGAAGTGGAAATATCGATATAAATCGGTGGTTCGTTCTGACTTCTTTTTTCTCCGTGACAGGAAAGCTGCGGATAATCTGACCGATACATCGGCTATACTTTACTCCACTTTTGCTCTATGATCACCAAACTCGAAAAAAGATTACTGCTTGACGCAATTGGGTAATCCGACTAGTGAATGATCGCGACAGTGAATGAACACAACCTTTAAACAAACGCGCCCAATAAATGAACGCGACCAGTGAATGAACGCGACCAGTAAATGATTGCGACTAGTAAATGAATGCGGCCCGAGATGCGACCGGTAAATTAAGACGACCAGTAAATGAACGCTCCCCATAAGATCACGTGCATAAAAAAACCTTCATTCACTGGTCGGCTCACCCTGCTATTCTTTTTTAAATTACAAAAATGGGTTATGTTCAAAAACTAAATAGAATCTTTCTACACCTGACAGCCAGGGTTGCCAGATATTTGAAACCTTAAGGTAAACGTACCAATGGTGGGACAGGTCCCAATTGAGGGACACTAAAGGGATATTTGTAGATACTAAGAGTTTAATGGATAAAATATTAAAAAATAACTCTTCCAATTGTATCTGTTATATTTAATTAACATACGTGAAAAGATTTCATGTTTTTCATCGTAAATTGAAAATGTAAATAATAAGTATATTAGCGAATCTATGGTGTTCGAGCTTTTTCAGCAAATCCCTAAACCAATTAGCTAAGGAGAGCCGAATAATCATTAATATGATACCCCGGAGATTATAGTTCGTTCGAGACTTTCCATAGGTATTTCAAATTCAGAAATTCTTAAAGTTTAAGATTACACTGTCAAATGTTACGTACAATATCTTAAAACTCGTAATTTTTGTGTCCCGTTATTGGAGCTGACCGAATATACGTTGGCACCACTGTCCAACGTATGTTCCGCGACTGGTGCAAGTAGTAAGCAATCTCGCTGCGACCCAGAGCCGGGACACAATCGCACGATTGACATTTTGACGCGGATGTTGGGTTATGCGGTAGCAAAAACTTCATTCATAATTTACTAAAATATATATATGTATTTTATAAACATATATGTTTTATTTATTGCATCATAGGTGTAAATATGTGAACCGCACATTGTTTGGCATTTCTTTTCAAGCAGATGCATTAAAATTTGTAGATGTCCACCGATACGCACATTTGGTGTCCCGGCAGCGGGACATGCACAAAAATACCCGTCCCGGCGCTGGTACATCTGCATTTTTCAGCGTTTTAATCAATAACTATTTATCAAACAATCAGAAATATTTTTATTGTATACTTTTTGGAAACTAGAAACTCTAATCTTGCAATTCGTTACCACCATTTGCAAAATAATTAATATATGCATGCGGAAATTGGCATACAAAACAGACACCGCCTTAAACGTACCGCCATTGGTACGTTTACCTTAAATCGCCACCAGAAACTACTCACATTGCCAAAAAGCGCCAAATTCAAAGTTCGGTGAAGTCGTCAAAAATCGCCAAGGTTACCTAAAAAAAATGTACATACGCCGTATACTGGCTTATTGGAAACTATTTGTCGTGCGTGTTCGTCCCTTCATTGTATCTAATTTTTTTTGGAGAGATTATACAAAGTATAGATGAATTCAACGTGTAAGGAGCTTCATCAAGGAATATCTATATTTATCAATTAACGTTTATCAGGAAAATTTCACGTATTCATTCATTCCCGTTCGTCGTCACGAAAGGGATAAATACCTGAAAGTTTCCAACTACATAACTGGCATGCAAAAGACGATAAAAATCGCATAAGTCGATCGAAAAACCGCCAAAGTATTGCCTAATCGCCAAGAAAATCCCGAAGTCGCCATAAAAGCGCTAAGGCGCCAATTGTACTTTTTTACGCCTAATGGTTTTCCGAAATCGCCAATTGTGCGAAAAATCGCCAAATCTGGCAACCCTGCTGGCAGCTAAAAATTCAGGCACAAGTTCCTGTCTATTTCACCAATAGACCGTTTCATGATATTCTATAAAACTCCCAAAAATGAGTTTTCAGTCAAAAAGTTATTTATATATTTGAGCCCGACACACGCAAAAGTACCGTGAAACTTTTATAACGAGTCTGTCGATTCGTAAACGCGTACACTAAAGACGGGTACAAGGTACACGCCCCAGCTATTGGCCGCAGAGCCAAAGGTCGAAATTCTGAAGGAGATGAAAAGAGCGAAGTGGAAAGATCGATATAAATCGGTGGCTCTCTTTCGTCTTCATTTTTTCTTTTTTTTTTTCTTTTTTCTTAGTGTCGTAAAAGGACTTTAGTCGTATAACGGTAACGTGAGCTACGTACGCGTTGGCTCTCAGTCGCTTGCTCGCGCGATACCGCGCTATCCCCGTAAGCTCTCGTCGCGCCCGTAACACGGCCAGCTAAGCACTTTCGCCCAGCAGCAGTAGCAGCATCACCAGCAGCAGCAGCAGCACCACGCAGAAGCCTCGTCGAAGCGCCACGGCACCGTATAAGTATGTGTGCCTTTGCAACGGTTGCGCTTTTATGTTGCTTAATGGCTTGGCCCAGCTTCGCGTGGAGCTGTAGCCAGCATCCTCGCGTATACAGAGCTTAGTACATAGAGAGAACCGGTTGCAGTACATGTGGCGTTGAACCGTGCTGTGATGTAGCGCATGTAGACCCGACAGTACACTGTATAGCCATAGAGAGAGCTACTGGAGGGCGAAATAAGGAAAAGCAAAGGGAACACGTGAAACGGTAAAAGAAAAACTCATCCCAAACTCCAGGTACATATGTATGTTTATATATAGATATATATATATATGTATATATATATATATCTATAGATACTGAAACTAAACACACCTGCACTGTGTGTATGTACTTCGTACGTGGATGTCATCGTTGTCATGAGCGCCTTTCCTTCACCTTGCAGATCTTTTACGATTCTTCCTTGATATCAACTTTATGCTCTAGCAACTCATTTCCCTTTCCGACCGAGTCATGCGAACGCCAGGAGGTTATAAATATCCTTCCAGTGAAAAAAAAAAACATTACGAGAAAAATGGAGCAATATTTATTAAGCCATTCGCAGCAACAACATGTTTAATTCGATGTAAATGAAGAGAAACAAAAATTCGTAGAAATCAAAATAGTAATTATTGAGAATCAATACGAAATTCGTTTTTAAAAATCGTTTAATAGACGGTTAGGAAACTTTTTTTATTAGATAGTTCATATTTCCCTTTCCGACCGAGTCATGCGAAAGCCAGAAGGTTATAAATATTCTTCCAGTAAAAAAAAACATTAGGAGAAAAACGAAGCAATATTTATTAATCCATTCGCGGCAACTAAATGTTTAATTCAATGTAAATGAAGAGAAACAAAAATTCGTAGAAATAAAAATAGTAATGATTGAGAATCAATATGAAATTCGTTTTTAATAATCGTTTAATAGACGTTTAGGAAACTTTTTTTTATTGGATAGTTCATATTTCCCTTTCCGACCGAGTCATGCAAAAGCCAGAAGGTTATAAATATTCTTCCAGTAAAAAAAAACATTAGGAGAAAAACGAAGCAATATTTATTAATCCATTCGCGGCAACAAAATGTTTAACTCGATGTAAATGAAGAGAAACAAAAATTCGTAGAAATCAAAATAGTAATGATAGAGAATCAATACGAAATTCGTTTTTAAAAATCGTTTAATAGACGCTTAAGAAACTTTTTTTATTGGATAGTTCATATTTCCCTTTCCGACCGAGTCATGCGAAAGCCAGAAGGTTATAAACATCCTTCTAGAGAAAAAAAAACATTAGAAGAAAAACGAAGCAATATTTATTAATCCATTCGCGGCAACAAAATGTTTAATTCGATGTAAATGAAGAGAAACAAAAATTCGTAGAAATCAAAATAGTAATGATTGAGAATCAATACGAAATTCGTTTTTAAAAATCGTTTCATAGACGTTTAGGAAACTTTTTTTATTGGATAGTTCATATTTCCCTTTCCGACCGAGTCATGCGAAAGCCAGAAGGTTATAAATAACCTTCCAGTAAAAAAAAACATTAGGAGAAAAACGAAGCAATATTTATTAATCCATTCGCAGCAACAAAATGTTTAATTCGATGTAAATGAAGAGAAACAAAAATTCGTAGAAATCACAATAGTAATGATTGAGAATCAATATGAAATTCGTTTTTAAAAATCGTTTAATAGACGTTTAGGAAACTTTTTTTATTGGATAGTTCATATTTCCCTTTCCGACCGAGTCATGCGAAAGCCAGAAGGTTATAAACATCCTTCCAGTGAAAAAAAAAACATTAGAAGAAAAACGAAGCAATATTTATTAATCCATTCACGGCAACAAAATGTTTAATTCGATGTAAATGAAGAGAAACAAAAATTCGTAGAAATCAAAATAGTAATGATTGAGAATCAATATGAAATTCGTTTTTAAAAATCGTTTAATAGACGTTTAGGAAACTTTTTTTATTGGATAGTTCATATTTCCCTTTCCGACCGTGTCATGCGAAAGCCAGAAGGTTATAAATATTCTTCCAGTAAAAAAAAACATTAGGAGAGAAACGAAGCAATATTTATTAATCCATTCACGGCAACAAAATGTTTAATTCGATGTAAATGAAGAGAAACAAAAATTCGTAGAAATCAAAATAGTAATGATAGAGAATCAATACGAAATTCGTTTTTAAAAATCGTTTAATAGACGCTTAAGAAACTTTTTTTATTGGATAGTTCATATTTCCCTTTCCGACCGAGTCATGCGAAAGCCAGAAGGTTATAAACATCCTTCTAGTGAAAAAAAAACATTAGAAGAAAAACGAAGCAATATTTATTAATCCATTCACGGCAACAAAATGTTTAATTCGATGTAAATGAAGAGAAACAAAAATTCGTAGAAATCAAAATAGTAATGATTGAGAATCAATATGAAATTCGTTTTTAAAAATCGTTTAATAGACATTTAGGAAACTTTTTTTATTGGATAGTTCATATTTCCCTTTCCGACCGTGTCATGCGAAAGCCAGAAGGTTATAAATATTCTTCCAGTAAAAAAAAACATTAGGAGAAAAACGAAGCAATATTTATTAATCCATTCACGGCAACAAAATGTTTAATTCGATGTAAATGAAGAGAAACAAAAATTCGTAGAAATCAAAATAGTAATGATTGAGAATCAATATGAAATTCGTTTTTAAAAATCGTTTAATAGACGTTGAGGAAACTTTTTTTATTGGATACTTCATATTTCCCTTTCCGACCGAGTCATGCGAAAGCCAGAAGGTTATAAATATCCTTCCAGTAAAAACAAAACATTAGGAGAAAAACGAAGCAATATTTATTAATCCATTCGCGGCAACTAAATGTTTAATTCGATGTAAATGAAGAGAAACAAAAATTCGTAGAAATCAAAATAGTAATGATTGAGAATCAATACGAAATTCGTTTTTAAAAATCGTTTAATAGACGCTTAGGAAACTTTTTTTATTGGATAGTTCATATTTCCCTTTCCGACCGAATCATGCGAAAGCCAGAAGGTTATAAATATTCTTCCAGTAAAAAAAAACATTAGGAGAAAAACGAAGCAATATTTATTAATCCATTCACGGTAACAAAATGTTTAATTCGATGTAAATGAAGAGAAACAAAAATTCGTAGAAATCAAAATAGTAATGATTGAGAATCAATATGAAATTCGTTTTTAAAAATCGTTTAATAGACGTTTAGGGAACTTTTTTTATTGGATAGTTCATATTTCCCTTTCCGACCGTGTCATGCGAAAGCCAGAAGGTTATAAATATTCTTCCAGTAAAAAAAAACATTAGGAGAAAAACGAAGCAATATTTATTAATCCATTCGCGGCAACAAAATGTTTAATTCGATGTAAATGAAGAGAAACAAAAATTCGTAGAAATCAAAATAGTAATGATTGAGAATCAATATGAAATTCGTTTTTAAAAATCGTTTAATAGACGTTTAGCCAACTTTTTTTATTGGATAGTTCTTATTTCCCTTTCCGACCGGGTCATGCGAAAGCCAGAAGGTTATAAATATTCCTCCAGTAAAAAAAAAAACATTAGGAGAAAAACGAAGCAATATTTATTAATCCATCCACGGCAACAAAATGTTTAATTCGATGTAAATGAAGAGAAACAAAAGTTCGTAGAAATCAAAATAGTAATGATTGCGAATCAATATGAAATTCGTTTTTAAAAATCGTTTAATAGACGTTTAGAAAACTTTTTTTTATTGGATAGTTCATATTTCCCTTTCCGACCGAGTCATGCGAAAGCCAGAAGGTTATAAATATCCTTCCAGTAAAAGAAAAACATTAGGAGAAAAACGAAGCAATATTTATTAATCCATTCGCGGTAACAAAATGTTTAATTCGATGTAAATGAAGAGAAACAAAAATTCGTAGAAATCAAAATAGTAATGATTGAGAATCAATATGAAATTCGTTTTTAAAAATCGTTTAATAGACATTTAGGAAACTTTTTTTATTGGATAGTTCATATTTCCCTTTCCGACCGAGTCATGCGAAAGCCAGAAGGTTATAAACATCCTTCCAGTGAAAAAAAAAACATTAGAAGAAAAACGAAGCAATATTTATTAATCCATTCGCGGCAACAAAATGTTTAATTCGATGTAAATGAAGAGAAACAAAAATTTGTAGAAATCAAAATAGTAATGATTGAGAATCAATATGAAATTCGTTTTTAAAAATCGTTTAATAGACGTTTAGGAAACTTTTTTTATTGGATAGTTCATTACATCTTCTTCGTAGATATGCATACGTGCATCTCAACATTGCCATGACCACCTTTCCTTCAGCTTACAGATCTTTCACGATTCAGTCTAGATAGCAACTTTATGCTCTAGCAACTCATTTCCGGTTTCCGACACAGTCATGCGAAAGCCGGAAGGTTATAAATATTCTCGCAGTGAAAAAAACATTAGGGGAAAATGTAGCAATGTTAATTCACCCGATTGAAATTTTAGTACGCAGAAAAAAAGCATTCGATTAAATCAAAAATATAATGTTTAAGAGTCATTACTAAATTCGTTAAAAAAAACAAACTATTTAACAGACGTTTAGAAAAATTTGTTTTTCGTATACAATGATTTCATCGATTCGTTCAGATACATATGATCGTTTTCTTTTTTAAATTTGTAAATTCATGTCCATTTTTCTTAAATATGCATGCGTGGATATCATCATCACCATGTTCCCTTCACCTTGTAGATCTTTTACGATTCTTCCTTGATATCAACTCCACACTCTAGCAACTCATTTCCCCCTCGCCGCTCGTCCACGCGAAAGCCGGAGGGTTATAAATATCCTTCCAGTAAAAAGAACATTATAAAAAAAAAGGAGCAATAAAAATCCACGCTAGGCAACATAGAAAAGGAACAGGTATAAAAGTAGACAGGAAGAGAAATAAAAATGGAACTAGGTAACAAAAAATATATAAAAAAAAGGCTTGATGTGCGATAGACCGTGTCTGATAAAATTATGGCATGTATATCACTATTAACTCTGTCCCATATATATATATATATATATACATCACGATATCGATTATTCTATAAGGAAATAACGCCGCTACGTCTTGCATATTATACAGTAAGAACGATAATAATATAATACTATGCCCCCTCCCTCCCTCTCTCTTCTCCCCCCCCCCTCTCTTTCTCTCAGTTGGTACTTCGTGAAATTAGATTATGTGCATATTAACGATCCCAAGTGGAAATGGTGAAGTCTCAGCGCTGGGAATGACCGTCGAATAGCTCTGGGTTCAACGTGCAGTTTAACGACTCTTAAATCCGAGTAGATGAAGGAAGAGATATAGTGGTGAACGAGCCCAAGGGAGAAGAGGCGGTGGGGGAGGGGTAGGGATGAATATGGGGTTTCATCCTAGGCCAACAATAAAATACAATTATGTGAATCCTTCGCGGTAAAGGGGCAGAGCGGAGGGCAAGAAAAACCCGTTGAACTTGGCTATTGGATGAGTTCACATTCTCCATTTCTATATATATATATATATATCTACATATAAATGTATGTGTGTCTCTCTGAGTGCGTTTGCGTCAGTGATCCAGGGAACGAGGGTTGAAAGAGACGAGTAAAAGGCGATATACGTAGGACGAAGGAGTATGAAGGGATGGACGGAGTAGGATTACCCAGTTTATGACATCATATAGCCACAGCCGAGCCACACCAGTCCTCAGATATGAATACCAGAAGCCACGCGACGTGAACGATCTCACCTACATATACATACGTAATATATCACTTTTGAACGTGTGTATTATTACCGAATGAGTTAGGTCGCTGTCCTATCTATGCTACTGCGAAAGCGACGGGTCCGAAAACGTCGAGCCAACTTTATATTGTTGGGATATATACATGTCGACCTGTCCTCGGTTACGGGTCAGCTCGCGCCTTATAGAGCACAACTTCTCGACTCGGCGCCTCCCACCGCTAAAACCTACCCCGCTCACACTGGTCCAAAGTTGATTATGGTAATTTTGCTGAATTTAATTAGAGCACCAAGCACAAATAAACTGCATAGCCAGCTAGTGGCTTCGCGGTTTATCGGACATCGGGATATGAATATATACGTTTCTGTGTATGGGGCTTTTCAAGTCAATTCGTTAAGAGTATTTCGTAACAGAACAATAACATCCGTTATTTTTATTTATAAATTTTTTGTATTCCAAATTGAAATACCGAAAAATCTTGAATTATGATTTTCTGGAAAACGGAACTATCATCATTTTTTTACAAGTGCAAAAAAGAACGTATTCTGTAGATAAATGTAAGAATATTTCAAGAAGAATTAAAAAATAATAGGAAAATAATTATTTTTTAAAATAAATTTTTCTATAATTTTTTTTATGATATAGAATTTTATTCATTTAGAATCGAACGCCAATATAATTTGTAAAATAAGCATATAATGACTTTTTTATTTAAAAAAAGAAATTGTTACTAGCGGCACGTTAGTGCTATGAAGTTAGTTTGTGAAATTGATGATAAGATATGATAAGCATTTTTTTAATTTAGCGTTTAATATAAATATTATTAGTAGATTTCTTATTGAAAAAAGTTAAATATCAGTGATAACCCATATTTTACTTAATACACTGAGAAAAGAGTTTGCTAACCCTTTGCGTCACAGTGGGTCACTGAACGACCCACCGGTTTTCGCTCAGATTTAAATGTTTTAATCTAATTTCGGACAATAATTAATGTTTCATTTAATTTCGAAAACGAAAAACGTGTGACTCAAAGGGTTAACAGTGAACAAATCGAGTGTTAATGATGGCGACAAGAACCATTTAGTTGTTCTTATTGAATCTCAGTTGAGCTAAATAACATTGAATTGTCCCAAATGAAGCTCGCTGACATTCGATAATAGTTAACAAATCTTACATTGGCTCAAAATACATTTAATACCAATAACTGAATGGTTCGTTTCGCCATATTTAACACTTCATTTGTTACCTGTTAACAAACTCTTCTCTTAGTGTAGAATTTTTTTGTGAATGATCGAAAAGATAATAACAAACTCTTCACTGTACTGAATCGCATTTTTTGTTCACTGCTCATTTGCTGGTAATTCTATCTGTATGTATCAAAACGAAGCATAACTTTTATATTAGCTTGCAGTACAAAAATGAATTAAAACTTTTATGTTTATTTTTTTATATTTTAGGTAAAGTATCAGAAGCATCACTGCTTCTGATTTTGGATTGGATTTAAATACCAAAACTACATTTTATATGTAGTGTACACACTAAATTTCACTGCGGTCACAATTGCTTCCTCATAGAGGAAGCTTGCTAGCATGAAAATTTTTTTTTTCGAGATTTTCATGTCAGTACACTCAGAATAGACCAAGAAAAGTGATTTAGAAAAAATGTCTGTATGTGTGTGTGTGTGTGTATGTTACACGATCGAAAAATGTAAACCTTTATAACTCGGGAATGCCTTGAGATATCAAGCTGAAATTTGGACCATAGATAGAGGGATCAAGCCTCATCGTTCATACAGATTTTTGTTAAAATCGACCTCATCGTTAAATTATTACGCGTTTTTTAATTTTTTGAAAAATGTCTGTTTACGCGATAACTCTTTCAATTTTCGAGATATTGATCTTAAAATTGGTATGAATGTGAGCTTTTATACGCCGGTGATCGCTATTGAATTTGGTTAAGATCGGTTGAATCGTTAAAATTGTATGATGTTTTGAATTTTTCAAAAAATTGACATTATCGCTCTATTGTAACTTTTGCAAAACTTAAGATAGCGAGCTCAAATTTTGTATATAAATGAAACAATATTCAGCCATTATATATGTATAATTTAGTGACGAACGGTATGAAATTTTTGTTTTTATGGAATGTTGAATTATTTTTAAAAATATACATTATCACATTCACTTTCGGAAATGCTCTAATAATCACGAAATAACGTAATAACGAAATAGAAAAGCGTATCCACAACATGTATATTTATCTAATTAAAACAAGGATGCAAAGTAGAACCTTGCACATTGCTTCCTCATTATTTTTCGCATTTTACAGAGCTTCCTCTATGAGGAAGCCGAAAATTGAATAACATACTTCCTCATAGAGGAAGCTTTGTAAAACGCGAAAATACTGAGGAAGCAATGTGCAAGGTTCTACTTTGCATCCTTGTTTATTACAGTTATTGTGTTTTCGGACGATACAGACACAGTACACTGTAAAAAAATCTACTTCAAATTTAGTGTACTTTGACTGGAAGTTTTTATTCATAAACTAGTATATTAAATTTAGTATACAAGTAATTAACTTAATTTAAAATTAAGGTATGGTACAGCACATTTAATAATTTACTTTAATTTTACAGTAAAAGTACATTAATTTTAACAATTTGCTTTAATTTTACGGGAAAAGTACATGGATTTTATACCACAATTGTATATTAAATTTCAATGACGAGTTTATGAATAAAAACTTCCAATCTTTTCTAACAGTGTAACAGACAGAGAGACAGATAGACTGAAATAAGTGAATGCCTTTTTTGAAATCTAGGACACTCAAAACATGTATTTCCGTTAACATCGAAGAGCCGATTTTTTTTTTTTTTGTAATTTTTGCAATACTTTCTCTCTAACATACCTTGTATGTGATGAGAGAGAAAAAAAATGCAATTACTTTATGAAAATCAATTAAAAACCATTTCGGCTATTTGCAAACGCAAATGAGTTCGATCCTGCCTTCTAGTGGATTTTGTTATTATTACCATCAACACGTGGAATCAATCAGCTAGCAGTAATGAGATTAATCAGTTTAGTTTACTAATTATTGGCGATCAGGAATGAAGAGTGAGTTTAAAACCTATCGTCACATTTTTTTATGAATATGAAGTGTATTAAAATGTCGACAATAATTCACTTTCAGATGTTCTTAGTTTTGGCTACAGAATTTGTATAATTTTTTTCTATAAAAAAATGTTTTATTAAAAAATAGTCAGCCATTACAAATGTTTGGGGTACCAAAGAGAATGAAAAAAATCTGAAAACAAAATTTGAGGTAAAGCTAAAATTTTAGTCGTACTGACTTGGAATGTCCCATAAGTATAGCTGGAGTGAATGACTCGCGACGAATGAAATAACTTTTTTCTCCAAAAACAAATAATCTTGATTCAAGTGGTCATAATTTTCCGTCCAACCTTTTCATGGTAATCCGAGATGATACCATCTCGAGTATAGTGACAGCAAGGTTTATAGATTCTTTTATTTGTCTTAATTCCCATACTCATTTTCTTGATTCTATTGCCTATGCAACGCTGCACAAAAATCTAGTTACGCTCGGGCATCTTTCACGAGGTATACGAGTCGTTGCAGAATCGTAGAAAAGTGGGAAGCGGAAAAAGAGAAAATTTGCGCGTTGATGAGTGTTATACTCTTCTACAAAATGAAATTCGCTGAAGACAATGCGCCCTGTTAAAATGTGCTCGTATAGATAAGCACCGAGGGCTCGTGGACGATGCGCTAAAGTCGATACTTTCCTGCCTGAGAGCGTATATACCTACCGTCGACGTTTCACTGACATACCCTGCCCTCGTCGGCTGTTAAAATACTACAGTGCAACTTCGAAACTCTGAAGTATACCTGAAGGCTAGAGGGGCCAATAAAAAGTAAAAAAAAAAGAAACTAAACGCACTATATATTCATGGCTTATTAAAATATACATGAAATATAAAAATAGCCAAGAGAACTGAAAAAGTGTGAAAAGATTGTAACCCTTGAAACTTTGCCACCTAACGCAGCGATACGAAAATCGGTATCCGTATAATCGGGACGTATAAATATTCTTATACGTTACGAAAAATATGTTTTATTCAACGAATTAATATGGTTATAATTTTTTTAATTTAGGCATTGTAATGATCTTGTTAATCTTGTCATTTCGGCTAGTTCTTTCAAATTAATAAAGAAAATAACAAATCGGTCAACCCAAAGAAAGTCATTTTCAACTTTCGCCGGATCCGAGATCGAAGAAAAATTATCAATTACTTCCAAATTTTAAAAGCATGCTTGATTGAAATATTCTTGCTGATTAAACTAAAAAAGAAAAGAAACTAAATGCACTATATATCCATGGCTTATTAAAATATACATGAAATATAAAAATAGCCAAGAGAACTGAAAAAGTGTGAAAAGATTGCAACCCTTGAAACTTTGCCACCTAACGGAGCGATACAAAAATCGGTATCCGTATAATCGGGACATATAAATATTCTTATACGTTACGAAAAATATGTTTCATTCAACGAATTAATATGGTTATAATTTTAAAAATGTAGGTATTGTAATGATCTTGTTAATCTTGTCATTTCGGCTAGTTCTTTCAAATTAATAAAGAAAATAACAAATCGGTCAACGCAAAGAAAGTCATTTTCAACTTCCGCCGGATCCTAGATCGAAGAAAAATTATCAATTACTTCCAAATTTTAAAAGCATGTTTGATTTAAATATTCTTGCTGATTAAACTAAAAAAGAAAAGAAACTAAACGCACTATATATTCATGGCTTAGTAAAATGTACATGAAATATAAAAATAGCCAAGAGAACTGCAAAAGTGTGAAAAGATTGTAACCCTTGATACTTTGCATACCTAACGATTCCAAAATCGGTATCCGTATAATCGGGACATATAAATATTCTTATACGTTACGAAAAATATGTTTTATTCAACGAATTAATATGGTTATAATAAAAAAAATTACGTTTTGTAATGATCTAGTTAATCTTGTCATTTCGGCTAGTTCTTTCAAATTAATAAAGAAAATAACAAATCGGCCAACCCAAAGAAAATCATTTTCAACTTTCGCCGGATTCGAGATCGAAGAAAAATTATCAATTACTTCCAAATTTTAAAAGCATGTCTCATTGAAATATTCTTGCTGATTACAAAACGGACGAACTTTTTGTGAAAAACTAAAAAATTCTTCGGGAAATCGGAGAAAATTGGTTTTCGCCATTTTGAGTGGAAATTTGTTAGTTATCGACAATACAATTGATAGTTTTCTAATAAGCGAGAAATTTCCGACCAGACAAGCTTTTACAATTGTCTAATAAATTACATTTTATTCGGCGTTGTTTTTGTTGATCGATTTCCAATTTTCTTCGTTTACTTGAAAAAGTGAAACGAAGAGAATGCTGGCGTCAAGATTATTGCGATACTTCAATTTCTGTGCCCGCAAAATAGTTTTTTCAAAAATTGCCGAAAAAACAAAAGAAATAAATTTCATTTTTCGCAGCTTCCACTGTAAAAATCTGTAAAAAAAATTTTAAACTCAATCAATGTTTTAAAAACCCTTAAATTTTAACAAAAAAGCCGAAAACTAAGGTAAACGTCCCAGTGATCGACACGTTAACCAAATTGCCCGACTTTATAAAAACGTAACTTTCACATTAAGATACAAAAAATGGTCATTCTAGGTAATAATGAATTAGAATAGTCGTATGAAAAAATAACATCCTCAAAAATGTTCGTAACTTATCTTATTGTAGAGAAAACTTATTCCAAAGCTTCAGAAGTGCAAATGTACCAGTCATCGACATACTAAAGTCACGGTTTGCCCAGTAATCGACCCATGAGATGACATGACCCAGTCATGGACATATGCATGGCCCAGTTATCGATATGATTTATTTTGCTGCTTAATTATTTATAGAGAGCCCAATACCCCTGTCCATAACTACTCCTCGTACAGTTCGATCGATGAATGAATTGTTACATTATTTTTTATCATCTAATTCATAAAAACAATACGTGATTTACACTAATTTTCTATTCACAATTTCGTCCTAGTGATCGACAGTAGGTTGATTACCCGGACATTTATGTGTTTTTCTGAACCAGTTATGGACCTCCGCGATTTTTTGCACAAACAACAATTTTACGATAAAATCATATTCATTTAGTAATACCAGATTCTTCATATGTAATATCAAATTAAACTTACTCAGCCAAAGTCTTCGTGCATCGCAGGATTTAACTAAATGTCACGAGACGCACCTTAACCTCCATATCAAGGATTTCGACAAAATCACGCTCGGCTCGGTCACTGCAAGTTTACGATTTTCTTATTATCACTGTTGCGATTTTACAAGCCTCAAATTTTCATATAATATTGTACATAATCGGAGGAAGTGTTGTTAATTCATTTAAGCGTCGAAAAGCACTCACAGTCTTATTTATCGCTCTTTTACCACAGACTGGTCGATTACTGGGACATTTACCTTATTGATTGAAAAAAAAAATTTGTTTGATCCCGGGAAAAACGATTCATATATAATCATATATAATCATATATAAACTGCTCATATATGATTGTATATGAATTTTGTCTCTATATGATCATGCATGATCATATATGACTATGCATGATCATATATAATCATATATAAACTGCTCATATATGATTGTATATGAATTTTGTCTCTATATGATCATGCATGATCATATATGACTATGCATGATCATATATAATTGTATCTGAGCATATACAATCATATATAGTTATATGTGATTATATAAAACGATGCCTAAATAGATATAATCTTCTGAAAGTTGGAGAGTATATTTGCAAGACACCAAATCTCTTGAAGAAAGTAATGTAAAAATACAATGAAGTTGAACTTCATCACGATATACGGTTAAGAAATATCATTACTAATGTTATATTTCGATTATATGTACAACGTATAAGGTCCCGAACTGTTCGTGTTAATTTCTGTGCACTATTACAATAAACGATTATCACGATCCTTTTATGTTGATATTATTTAGTATAGTAATCTTGATCATTCTTATTAATATGCGACCGTTTCAATTCATCAAGTGGAAGGTTTTAATGAAACGTCCGCCCAGGAAAGCCAAATATCTTCATTAATCGTTGCGAATGAGCATGTGATTATAAAGAAAAGAACCGCATATGCAAAAATACCTATAACTTGAGCGCTTCAAACAAAACCGGATGATTCACGCATTTACAAAACGGATATTAAATGCTTAGTTATATAACCATATAACAAATTTTACATCCGTATATAAATAAGACGTGAACATCGAAATAATTCGTGAATATTATATAACAATAGATTATGGAATACCATATAATAATACGTGCACGATCATACATGAGCTGTCAGTTCTCTGTGCGCAGTCATATATGATTGTATATGATCATATATTGCACAGTCGACACACAGAATAGATCTCATATACAATCCTATATGATCATATCTGTTTATATATGACATGGTAAACAGGCAGTTTTGGTATTATATATGATCATGTATACCACTGTATATGTACATATAAACTCATATATGCTCATATATGTTTTCATATACAATGATATATTACGTTATATACAATTATATATAATTATATACAACTATACATGAAATTATATACAATTATATATGATTATATATGAACCGTTTTTCCCGGGATACTTTACTGGTGTATTCTGCCTCGCTGAATTCGAATTTTGTTCGTTTGGGTACTAATTAATAATTACCAGGGCCACCACAATTTTTTTTAAGCGCACAATAACAAAATTTCACATTTATTCAATGGCGATTAGATTATTCTGCCCGTGTAATAATTCTATAAGGATGTTGCACATTTCTAATTATATCATCGGTTGTCGGACAAGAGTACATTGCTCCCTACGCGGGTGGAAAAGTACCTCCATCCATAGATAGTAGTAGTAGTAGTATCCTTGTCTGATGCCAAGTGATGTGTGAAGGTAGTTCTGCAGCGCTACGATCTCAAGCACGTCAGCAATTCAGCTGAGGGAGATGGCTAGAAAGAATGAGAAGTGTCCGGGATGGTGAACACGTACTACACGGATGCACGACTCTCAGAAAATCCAATTATCGCCCGATCTATTTCCGAGATTCTTTTTCCTTGAAGGTCGAATGTCATTAAATTGCTACCAGGGAAATACGAACAAAAGAAATGTTTTTTTTTCTTCTCCCATTGGTGTGTAGCTGCTACTCCTGCTCAAAATAATGTAACAGGGGGCAGAAAAGGGAAAGGGGGGCCGCTCAGTTTGCGAACCAGAAGAAGTAGAATAAAAAAGAGATGCAGTTAAGTACGAGGACAGCAACTTCGTTGCCGAGCTAGGGAGACTGCGCTATAAAGCTATTCTTGGACTGGTTTTATAGGCGAGCAGATTCTTAGCGGCACCGTAGCATTTTCCTCACTGTGATTACCTTCTCGTATCGAAGAAGCTGCTGATGTTGAGAAGAACGCCCGTCTTGCCCTTCTCGTCGTGTAAAGTCGTGACCTCCGACTTTAGATGCCAAGAATAAGAAAACCTTTATTGAAGTTTCAGTACCAAAGCCCTGCTTGAAAACAATTTAGCCTCCGTTGCTTTAAGGATGCATCACACGAACGTTGCCAGCAAAAAGTTTCATTCGATTAAAATTTCAGTCCTCTGCGGGGAAAAAAAACATATCAACGACATTAGAGGAACTGGAAACATTGATTTTTAATGATAATGAGATAAAGAATTATTTATAAGTTAGAAATAAATTCACCGATTTTTCTTCGCTTAACATTTTTTTTTACTTAAACTTAATGCTTAAAACATTATCAGCAAAAAATTCCATTCGATAAAGATATACGTACTTTGTGAGGAAAAAAATAAAATGAAGTTAATTCAACGACAAATAAGAAATCATTCTACATAAACATTTCCAAAATTCGCTACTCTTCAACTATTATTTATAATTTGTTAGATGCCAAGAATAAGAAAACCTTTATTGAAGTTTCAGTACCAAAGCCCTGCTTGAAAACAATTTAGCCTCCGTTGCTTTAAAGATGCATCACACGAACGTTGCCAGCAAAAAGTTTCATTCGATTCAAATTTCAGTCCTCTGCCGGGAAAAAAACATATCAACGACATTAGAGGAACTGGAAACATTGATTTCTAATGATAATGAGATAAAGAATTATTTATAAATTAGAAATAAATTCATCGGTTTTTTCTTCGCTTAACATTTTTTTACTCAAACTTAATGCTTAAAACATTATCAGCAAAAAATTCTATTCGATAAAGATGTTCGTACTTTGTAAGGAAAACAAATAAAATGAAATTAATTCAACGACAAATAAGAAATCCTTCTATATAAACATTTCCAAAATTCGCTGCTCTTCAACTATTATTTATGATTTACAAAAAGAATTTACAAAAAACAAGAAAAAATGATTTTTAACTTCGGGAGCTTAGAAAAACGGCGAAATCATTTTGTAAGATGAATAAATCTTTTTGAAAAGTTTGTTAAACTGCTATATTTTAATTCATTCGAAACATCTTGACATTACTATAATTCAAAATCAATAATCTCAGTATCTTCGACAAGGTCATTTTTTTTACTTATTATATAGTACTCAAATCGATATTGCTAAAAATAACTAAAGTAACAGAAAATCGGAATTAAGTATACATGAGTACAAAAAACCGGTACATTCAGCTACGAAGTTCAAAAGTAATTTTGGAGGTCCCTTTATTTTTCCGTGCTAATTCCATAATCCTTATGGTCTAAAATATGAATACATCCATCAGTTAATATATGTCAGAAAATTGTAAAATGTATCAGTCACAAACAACACAGCAGCAAATTTCAATATTAGAGTCGTGACCTAAGGTTATCAATCTTTCCGATAGTCGGCTTATGAAATGAATATTAATTATGCAACAGCTAGGAGTCCAATAAGTGTTGCTATTCAGAGAGTTTAAACTTCGAGAAAAGATAAGAGCTGTAAGCCGTCAGGTAAAAACAGAACAAAAATAATAATAGATTCTGTTTGGAGAGCCAGTTTGTTGCGCAAGCAGAGTGAGAGATTTCAGCACGGATTATTCTCTGGATTATCTGTGCGTTATTAATCATACGCATAAGTCTCGACGCCGGACGATGAACCCAGACAGAAAAAAAAAATTCTTCTCAAAGTCAAGGTTGTATTTCTCTTAGTGGTTGTTCACCTAATTCCATTTTTATAATTGTAAATCTATTTAGATTTATGGATAAGAACAAAATGACAAATGACATTATTATTATTATTATTATCATTAAAAAATGTTGTGTACATAATTTTCATTACTGTTTTACCCTACACGGAAAAAAAAGATTAGTTGCCATAACCAAGAAATGAATTAACACAACCAATCGATTATTCTATTTATCTTACAACTCAAATGGTAATACCAACGATTCAAATGGTAATACCGACGATTCGAATAATAATACCGACGATTCGAATGGTAGTCCCAACTATTCGAGTGGTAGTCCCAACAATTGGATTAGTTAACCTAACTAATCTCGCGAGAACTAATCGTGAATAGTTGAGGTTACTATTCGATATGGTTGAGGCAACTAATTTTTTAGACATCGTGTACAGCAAATCGAAAACGTACTTGCCACAAAAAAATATTTCTTTCCGTGTAATATTCAGTAGTAATACCACTAGTGCTTCAAAATTATCGGATATTTTCCGATAGCTTCGTTGGCTAGGAACGATAGTGTCAAATTTTGCAGGTTTAAAATCCCGACTGCGAAGCACGAGGGATTTTTCTGCAAAATTTGACACACTCGTTCCTAGGCAGGGAAGCTTGAGGAAAATATCCGATTAAGGAGGGTGGATACCCAACTCAAAATGATAAACATGCTCTCAAATTTTTGGAGGATATTCGTAGATAAAAATTACATCTCCATGCCAAATTTGATGTCAATCGTCTAGATGGTTATCGAGAAATTAATTATTGAAATTACACTCTTATGCATGGGCAACATAGCGACAACTATACGCACCTTCAAGGTTATGCTCGAAAGTATAATAAAAATGATAAACAATAGTTGATAACAGAACCAAATCATTTCTTGTTTTTTCGAAAAGAACTTTTACGAAGACCGAAATGATTCGTCTGCTTGGTTGCCGAGAAAACGTAAAAACAAAACTGCTGGAATAGTACAACAATGTACGCCAGTGAAGGCGCGTCACGGACCTCTCTCTCGCACACTACCTCCCCGGCAAACCGCGCACCTCCTCCCCCAGAAAGACGGTATCCAACCTCCTTAATTTTGAAGCACGAGTGGTATTTGACGTATTATTTTTTCCTCTCGGACTTCGGTCAATCAGAGTGCAGGAAACAGCATCTGGATATTTTTTTAGAGAAAATTTTCCAAAGCGACTCATTTTTCAATCACGTTTAAAGTAACCAACTGTTTTTATGTCACATAGAATAATTAGTGTGAAGTGCGCCGAAAATGAGGAGAAACATATGAAAGCTCATCGGAAATTTTTAAGAAATTTCCGATATAAAACTGTTGGATAGCTTCAAACACTACGCTCTGATTGGCCGAAAACCGAGTGGAAAAAATAATTGAAGTAATTATTTACGGTTCCAATGCTTTTTTATGAAAAATATTGTTCTGAATAAAAATGTGGTATTTTAAGTCGAAGGAAGTTTGAAAGGAGGATAAATTTGTTGCTATGCAAACATTTACAGAGTGAAGGTCGAGATTCATCGATTCTTGCCCCTTGGGAATAAGCCACACGCGCCGGTCTCTAACACGTTATGAATAAACTGAAGCGTCGAGGTTTTAGCCTGTGTGTCCAGACTGGCAAGGTCTATATGTATAACCAAATCGCTTAGCTATATTTGTTTCTCTCTATTTATGCCTCACCTTTTATTTAAAACAATTCGCCATTTATAAAAGTTTGTAATTTTTCTGAGAACAGGTTTTCTTTCATAGAATTCAACATACAATAATTCCTGCCTCAGCTTTTGTGCATCGTCTTATCCCTTAGCCTCCTCCTTACTCTTGAATTATACAATTTATAAACCAGCGTTGAATCCCGGTGATTACGTATTCATAGATGGCGAAGCAGTAGAAGAGAGAAATCCTGTTTCTGGCTTATAATTTATATAATAAAGGGCCCAAGAATACTGCCGCTGCAGCCTTTAAAAACGGATTGCGTGATTTTCCTCAGTAATGAAGAATAAAGTGAAGTGCACTAGGTGGAGGAGAGAGAGAAAAGAAAAAGAACGGTATACTATGGCAGCGATCGCATGCTGAACGTTGAGGGCTTACAAAATACTAAAACCTTAAGTGTAAGCAGAATGAGAACTGTCGCAACATCCATCGCAAATTTTACACTTTTGTTTTACAAGTAGACCAGAACGTCAAAACTAAGACCTTGTCAATGTTAGTAATGGAAACATTGACATAAGAAATATTGACAGAGGTTAAGTAAAATTATCGTAGCTTTTCTTCCTCATAGATGTAGCTTTGTTTTAGTGCATTTTTTTTCTTCATAATTATCATATTCAGAGTCGTCTAAAATACCAATAAAAATTATTTAGAAAAAAGGTCTGGATGCATGTACGTGTGTGTGGCAGGCTTTTAAAATTATATATGACGTAATTGAATAACCTGATCAGATTTTATGAAACCTTGAAGTTTTCGAAAAAGGTCTGCACTCTAGAAACCGGAAATAAATGTTTGGTTGGGACAACTACGTTTCCCATTTGCTGTACACAATGTCTAAAAAATTAGTTGCCTCAACCATATCGAATAGTAACCTCAACTATTCACGATTAGTTCTCGCGATATTAGTAAGGTTAACCAATCCAATCATTGGGACCACTACTCGAATAGTTGGGACTACCGTTCGAATCGTCGGTATTACTATTCGAATCATTGGCACTACCATTTGAGTTGTAAGGGAAATAGAATAATCGATTGGTGGTGTCAACTCATTTCTTGGTTATGACAGCTAATCTTTTTTTCAGTGTACTAATGAACTTCTAATGACCTGCTAATGAACTAAATTGTTATTTATAAATAAAAGTAACGACGGCGTTCGGTATTAATTACGTACTAAATCTATAAAGTGCTTCGAATTTTGGACAATGTTCAATATTTCGAAAAAATGACATTGTCGCTGTAATTCATAACAACTTCGAACAGTACAGATCAAATTTTCTACAGGGGAAAAACGAATATCCCGCAGTGCCAAATATTGTGTTTTGTGAAAATCGTAAAGGGCTTCAGATTTTATAGCAATTTATATTTTACAAGTTTAAACCGCGCGGGCCCATACGACAAAACGTGCAGAAAATTTAGACATGTCCGTAATAATGTGTATGCATATTTGCACCAAGTTGGATTTTAAAAAACTTGTTATTTATTATAAGACTATTCAATACTTATTATTTATAAGAAGTTGCAAATCGGGCTTTGCATATTTCTTTCTCACTTTTTGCATTTCTCAAAGCTTTCTCGTACAAATAGCTCCGAGAAACATAAAAAATGAGAAAGCAACATGGCAACCTTTTTTGGCTTAGCAATAGAAACGAATTTAAGAAATACAAACTAGAAAAATATAAGTTTATCGATAAATCCGTTAAACGGAGTTCGAGCCTGATTGTCATCACGCTTAAGCAGTCGGTATGTCTAAATCGAATAACAATGACAACCGTTATTTTACGTTATAATATTGAATGAAGACTAAGTGAGATTTCAAAAAGGCCAAAAGTTGAGGCGTGGTAATATCCGCTGATCGACAATCGGTAACCTTAGGTTCACGCGATGCCCAATATTAGAGCTGTCGGGTAAACAACGCCGGCTTAGCCGTTTTGTAATGGTAATTTTATTGACGAATCCTAATGTGTGAGGCGTGTGTTCGAAAAGATCGTAGAAATGCTAATCGGAAGACCGATCGCGTTGCACGTGATCGACTCCGAAAAACAATGGAAAAACAAGAGAGCCAACATGGCTCTGATGTTGACTACTGGCTGACTCTGATTTGACAATATCAGCCTAGATGAAATCGATCTCAAATGCGTACGTATAAGATTCTATTTGTCTACCTATTTATTCGTTAAATATATTTAACGAATATAACAGGAAAAGAGGATCAAAATAGATGTTTATGCTAAAGCAGGTTTCTGGAATCACAATTTATGCAACGGATAATCACGTATGTGGGACCGCGCGATCTCGGAAACCAGTAAATTTTGTTAATGCAGTACAATTCACAAAAACAAAAATAAAAAAGGTTTTTCTAATTTTCTCATAAAAGTTTAGAGTTATTAAAAAATGATAGTTTCGGATACAGCCGACAAATTCCGGTTTCTAAGATTTAGGAAAAAATACATTTTTATTTTTCGTCCTTGGACCCATCGAAAATTCAATGACACCATAATTTCGAATTTTCAACTGGCGATACCTTTTTTTGGGCCGACCGATTTGCAATTCCTTTCTTTCGTTTGAAAGAGCTCGTCGAAATGAAGAGAATGGCATAAATCTTATTGCGACACCTAGATTTATGTGGACGTGAGATTGCTTTGAACAATGACTAAAAAATTCGAAAGGTATAAGAAAATTTTCAATTTTCAATATTCTAACTTTTAAAATTTGTGAGAAAATAATAACTAAACGGGTCCTAATTCCCATTTAGCGTCTTACAATTTGATTATTTAATAAGAAAAAAAGTGTAAGCTAAAGTCTCTATAGCAGTTGTTACAACTTTTTTTTGTTATAGCTATTTTAGAAAAAAATCGGCATTATTTACCAAAATATGAAGGAAGAAAAAATGAATCGTTAATATTTTATTTCAGAAGCTGTAAAGGTGCATTTTGATTCGCTGAATTTGAAGTTGCTATTAAATTTATAGAGAAATCTACAAAAAGACCCAAAAAAATTAAATAAAGATTTCTATTTTTTTAAATCCACATTTATAATTCAGCCGCAAATTTCCGATATATGCAATATAGTTGAATTTCCATGGCTGGAAAAACAACCATAACATTATCTCCTAGCCCGAGTGTTGTGTAAAATTTGACACTAAACAGAACTTGCTAAAAACAACTTATCTGACAACGAATAACAGCATAAATGAAGCGGTGACAAATGGATTGCAAAATTAAATATAGCAGTCGATTGCTATATTTCCTCCTACGCGGTCTTACATTCATTATAATAAACAACTATTTACTAAATCAGGATAATCGTTGGAAAGGATTTTTCAAACTTTTTGTTGGATTCAGAATTTATTCGCTCAGTACTTTGAACATAGCCATATTATAGTATAATGTGAACGCCTTAGCTGCGGCTACAATAACGTAATCAGAATCACAAGTATTAGGTACAAAAGATGTACAAAAAATGGTATTGATGAATCACATTAGAATGATTAGATGTATATGATAAACGATATTTCCGTTAATTTCCGTCATACATCGTCGAAGAGACCTCCCTGTATGAGCACAACTGGGACGCCAGTCAATTGAAGGTGACATCCACTTGATTTCTGGAGGCCGAAGAGAGCACCATTTTCCAATCTGGTGATATCATTGTCTGCGATGTCCAAAGTATAAAGACTACCCAGATTCTTAGCTGCACCTTTTTCAATCTTCGTAATACCGTTTGCTCCCAAATAAAGATGCTTCAGGCCATTTAGTCCCTTGAATGAATCTCCATCGAAATTTTTCAAAGAATTATCCTCCAATCGAAGGTGACCAAGATTGGTAATATCAAAGGCACCCTTTTCGATCTTTGATATCTTGTTATTTTGCAAATTCAGCTGCTGTTTAGGCGCATTCACAAAGGTACCAGCTTCTAGAGTGTGTAACTCGTTAGAATTGAAACTAAGTTCAAGCAGACTATCCGGCAAACCATGCAGAGCCTCCTTTTCAATTTTGGAAATCTTGTTATTACCAATGAAAATTCTTTCGATATTCAACAAACCGGTAAATATACCTTTTTCCAGAGTGGTTAGATTGTTCTGTGAGATATCAAGAACTTTCAGAGCCTTGAGATCCTGGAACGTGTTAGGTTCGATTTTCCTCAAGTAAGAATTTTTAACGTCAAAAGCCTCAAGCGAAGTCAAGCCTCTCAGCGATTCGCTTTTCAGTTCAGTGATATTGTTGTCTACGACATTCAGATAGAGCAGTTGATTAAGCTTCGAGAAAGAACCAGCTGATATTTCTGTAAGTGCGTTTTTAGCGAGCACAATCTGTGTAAGTGTTGATGGCAAAGTAACCACAAATTTGGTGTCCTTTAGTCGATTTCCGTAGAGGTACAAAGCTGTGAGCTTCGTTTTTTCAAACGCACCGTCTTCAATCTCACTTATAAAGTTATCCTTAAGGTTCAGATTCTGTAGGTGTTGATTTTCGATGACGCCCTTCTCCAGACGCTCGATCTTGTTGTTCATAAGGTTGACGTATCTAACATTCTCCGGAAGGTCATTCAACAATTCGGGGCTAATGCGGACAATTTCGTTTCCTCGAATGTCCAGAGTGTGCGCGGGTAAGCCTTGAAGACGGTACCAGCCTTTTTCGAATTTGGCGATACCCAGATTTTTAAGAGACAAGGAACCCGCTTCAGGTTCCACTGAGACTTCTTTGCAATCACTAGCGAGAGCTTCATCCTTTTGACAAATTTCTAAAGACTTAAGACTGTCCCCCTGAAGACATGCTTTGACTCTAAGGTCCTTGTCAAAAACTGGTGCTTCTGGTAAGAGTGTTTCACGTTTTGATTTTTGCACTGCAGGTGCGGCAGCTTTTTTCTCCGTTGCTGAATCTTCGTTAGCGATTTCTTCGGGAAGTGCTCCTGTTCGGAGGAACGGATTCTCAAAGACTTCGGTAGATAGCGACCAGAAAGCGTTGCCTCGTGTGATTACGTTGCTAGACTTAGTCAAGCCGAAAAAGTAACTTTTCCTGAGGTGTTTCATTGGATTGCCCGAGATATCCAGAGTCTTGAGATTGCTGAGACCGACGAAGACATTCTCGAATACCTCTATTTGATTGTGAGCCAGTGACAGATCTTCTAAGTTCGTGAAATTCGAAAACACAAACTCGGGGAGAGTGGATAGCGAGTTGTTAGCAAGATTGAGAACCTTCACGTAGCCCAAATTGTCGAATACGTTCTTGTTATCGATGGATCGGAGACCAAGTCCTGACAGATTTAACTCGGTTGATTCATCACCTGTCTTCGAAACGCTCTTCAGGGTATCATCTTCGATCTTGAGAAGGTAATTGCTGACCTTTAATTCACGCTCGGCCGCGAGGACCATTGGAACTAGAAGGAATCCCAGCAGCAACATTGTGTATTTTTTGTTGCTGGAAAACTGCAAATGAAACAACAATTAATCAGAGGATGGCAAAAAATCAATAGCTGAGTAAACATCATTATCATATGCAACGAATCCGCCAATAAAAAAACTGGAATACGAACACATTTGAATGTTGTTATAGATGTTAATAATGGAACTGAGTCAGCAAAAAAAAAAGTACTATCAATTGTATTCTGAAATCTGATTTAAAAAGCAGCCAGTTGATTTAACCAATTAATACATTGACAGAAAAATTCTTCACTGCACTTCTCGACGGATAGATTAATATTACATTTATCAGTCAATAGACAAAAAAACAATTCAAATTATATTTGTTTCTGACTCGATTAGCATTATTATTTTTAAAATTTGTATCCAATTTAGTTAGTAACGTTGAAGCAAAAAAAATATAATTTAGAATTGATGCATTCGAAGCATTGACTCGATATTAAAAATCTATGCAACAATGAATTTTGAACTATATGTTCTAAAATTGATATAAACAAGAATCTATAAACGTTCAATTTGCCGAAAATTCAAAAGCTGTTGATTTCGTTGTTTGATAAAACGTCTTTGACTGAATTGTGGTGTAGTACAGGTCAGGAACAGTAGAAGCTTACCAGGAATCAGTGGGAAGTCGTAAAAGCCCCGGCAACTGATTAGAATGCAGTTGAGCCAGACACTGTAGAGTCGTAACACACAAATTCACCGAGCTGAAGTCTCTGATGGTCCGCACTGAAGTGAGCACGGAGAAAGACTGTTGGAAACGGTCGATGGCTAGGCAATAAATAGCCTGAGGCCGGAGGACTCGCAGGACTCGCTCGGTGCGCTAGCAGCATCGACTTGAAGCAATGCAAACAGGTCTTCGTGAAGCTCCTTCCTTTTTTTTCTTTTTTTGTCAGCCAACAGCCACTTGGCTTTTATCAGCATAAACAGATTTATAGATTCATCGAACAGTGCTTGCGTTAGAATAACAAGTGGGCACATCACTTGCGCATACACGGACAGCAAATGACATGGAAGAGGAATAAATTAATCATTGCGTGAAAAGTCATCGAATTTTATGTTGCCCCCTGTGTGAACCACACGTGCCAGACTCTGACGCGTCACTCAAGTAAACCAATGCGTCGAGGTCAAAGCCTGTGTACTCTACGACTGGCAAGGTCTCTTCTCCGTAACGTCTTGGCAACAGCATTTTCTGTCTCTCTTTTTTTTCAGGCTATCTTTTCATTTCAAACAATCCGACCTCGTGCCGAGAAGTCTCGCAGCAGCCAAGCACATTATATACGCATGTTTACATTTCTAAAGACTGGTTTTCTCTCCCGGCAAAAGTAAACGTACTACCTACTATCACTGCCTCACCTCTTCGTGACTTGTCCCTTTCCTCAGCTCCTCTCCTTAAACTCTTTAGTCACACCGGTTAAATTAATTAAGGAGAGTTAAATCTCCGTGATTACATATTCATAGAACGCGAAATAGAGGAAGAAGGAAATTTCTCTGCTACTGGCTTATGATTTATATGTAATAAAAGGGCCTCAGAATCGTGACGCTCAAAAGTTGGAAACGGATTGCATGGTGTTTTCTCGGTAATGGATAATAGAGCGAGTGGAAATGGTTCGAGGAAAAGAAAAATAAGGAGGACGGTTCAGAACGAACGTCTTATAATCATGCTAAACAATAATACAAACAGTAAACATGTTTTTAAAGCATTTATGTGTCACCAATTTTACACGCTTTCATATATAAACACACGTATTATGTGTAATTGTATTAAGGGAATGAGTGACCTAAAAATTATGAAAATTAAATAGTGCTGCGTTTGCATACATGAAATATTTTACTTTCATAAAAATACCAGGAGGCAGGCAGTAAAAGTGGACAATTTTAATAAGGGATATTTTTTTAGAATTCAGTTTATAGGTCCACATGTTTTGGTATTTTGCCCTTGTTAATGGAATCAATTTTTGTATTAATTTCTTTTTTTACTAACGTTTCTTATAACTTCAGCGGAAGAAATAGAAATTCCTGTGCTTGGAACGGAAAAACAGAATAAAGATGTGTTGCAATGGGATATCAGACATCTTGAAACGTCTTGGTAACACCACGTTAAGGTAGTCCTTGCAACCCATACTAGTCAATTGACGCACTGTTCCGAAAATTCTGTAAATGCTAACATTTTTATCTACACATTCAATTAATCACAGTGAGAATAAAAACGTATTTGTAGATGCTTCGTAAACTTAAAAAACATAAATTGTATTAACTAAAATATCTCATCAGAGTCTCGCTTGAACGCGTAGTGGTATTGTGTCATCACGTCGTCAGGGCTAAATTTGGTGGTTTTAAAGGTAAATTTGTGACACAAAACAAAAAAAAGTAGAGAGCAAACATAATTTTTGCGCCACGACTACAACCGCCACGAAAAATCGGGTCGCTGAAACCAAGGTTGAAACGGCGCCGGTTGACACTGGAGGTTATGTTGATTTCTATCATCGTCCGCTACATCCGGTTATCCGTAACTTTTGAGTGGCGATGATGTGTTTGACGTTGGAATTACACCCAAATACTTCGATAACATCCCTTTTTACTTCCTCATAGAGGAAGCTTTGTTTTCGTTAAATTTTTTTTTTTTTCGAGATTTTCATGTCAGTGCACTCAGAAAGTCATAAAACATCGAGAAAAGTGGTTTTTACGAAATGTCTGTATGTGTGTGTGTGCGTGTGTGCAGATTTCATTGGTCGCGCGATAACTGTCGTAATTTTCATTGGATGTTCTTCAAATTTGGCACGCGAATCATAGAATACTGTTTGGGATTGTAGTTGACGCAAATCGGTTCGAAAATTTAGATTTTACAGCATTTTGAAAATTTTGAAAAAATCGTTTTCACGCTATAACTTCCATAAATTGAGAGATATCGGGCAGAAATTTTGTACGTAAATAGACTACCATCAATCTATGATCTGTACCAAATTTGGAGAAAATCGGTAAAGCGGTTCCAATGTTATTGCAATTTCAATTTAAAAAAAAATGTCTTCAAAGGCTTCATCTCTGTAAAATCTGAGATATTCGGCTGCAATTTTCGACATGATTTCACGATTATTGATTGTTAATATTGAATTTAGTCAAAGGAACTATCGATATGTCGGTAAACTTCGATTTTGGTGAATATGAAAAAAAATGCCAGCACGAAAAAAAAAAAATTTTGAAATTTTGCACAGATCTATCTTAAATTTTGTTCATATATGGACTATTATCGAAAAATATTTAAGTACAAATTTGACGCAGATCTGTCCAGCCATTCAAATTTTATGGCACTTTGAATTTTTCGAAAAATCTCATTCTCACACTGGCTCGTGCAAATACCGGGTTCTAATTTGGCCCACATATGGACTACTATGGTACAAGGTTTTAGTATAAATTTGAAAAAAATCGGTTGCACGGTTAAAATTCTTCGACACTTTGAATTTTTAGAAAAAAGTCTAGAGCATAAACAAGCCTCTAAAGTAGAATCTTGCAAATTGCTTCCTCATTGTTTCTCGCTTTTTACGAAGCTTCCTCTATGAGGAAGCCAAAATTGATCAACATACTTACTCATAGAGGTAGCTTTGTAAAAAGCGAAAAATAATGAGGAAGCAATTTGCAAGGTTCTACTTTGCAGGCTTGTTTACATTTTATACGGAATCGTGACACTCTAAGGAATCCATAGCACATATGATATTGTATAAAAGTTCAGTTTATACATGTTAATTTTCGTTCCGAAGTACGAAATCGGTTAGTTTCCTATAAGAGCCCGTGCATAAGAATTCTTTTTTAAATATTTATTTTCTCGGTAATTTAGTCGATAACCCAGTTTGAAACTTTGCAATCGCATTTCGAAGGGATTCAACTATTATATAAAAAAAATGTTAAGTCTTAAAGTTCAGAAAGGTTAATACGCAAGGACTACCTTAACAAGCACAAATAAATTAAACCTGTTTGTATGTAACAATTTCCTTTTAAAGTCTGATTCGCTTCATAACAAGAAAATAAGGTTCAGTTAATCTGAAGTTTTTACTAATTTTATTATCATGATTTTCATATATAACGCGGGCCCTTAAAACACATATATATCTAGTACGGTTCTATAACAAAAATATGCATTAAAAAAAAGCGAACTCTAAAAAATGGATCATAACTAATCCTTAATACTAGAATACTGGAGACAGATTTTTTTTTATTTATCTTTATTATTTTGCACTCCTTTATATTTTAGTCTTATCATCATCCATTCAGTCTTCTCTAAAGTAGTTTCGTTAATTAGGAATAAAGGTATAGGAGGAGATGTACAAAATATATAGAAATGTTTTGGTTGCTTGGCTATACCTGGGTATTTTATGGGAATTGCAATCGCCTGCATAACATGTGATACCAACAAAAAAGAAGTTTTTTTTTATAGGCCAAGCCTGCATAATCATTAACGCAGCGTGTGCTGCGTTATTTCGCAATCTTTTCTTAACGGATGCACATATAATGAATTACGAAAACCTGTCCAATAGCTGATAAGATTAAGTTATGAATACTAAAATTCTGGAGATTGCACTGGATTATCACTGTGATAGTATTAAAAATAGGATTTTTCCATTTCCTCAAGTTCATAAACCGACATTATATTGCAGTTTAGAGTAAAAATCAAAAACTGATAAATCGTTATTTCGGTAGATTTTGACTTGTTGACACAATATAGGTTCAAGTGTATGAAATCTGTTAATTTGATAAAAATACTACTGGGGAGATACTGGAAGTGAAATATTTTCATAAGAGGAACTTTTTAATTAAACCCTTGACAGCCTGTAATTTATTAAATTTTTCCTTGTGTACACTCAGAAAAAATCTTGATCAGAGCTACCAGAAACTTGGTTGCAAATGTTACCAAAAAATCTTGATAGGCACTACCAAGTTATTGGTTAACCATAACCAAGGTAATTTGGTAAAGCGACCAAGTATTTAGTACGCCTAACTAATAACATGATTGGGCCTAACAACATTTTTCTTGGTAACATTTTTAATCAAGTTTTTAGTAATCCCAATCAAGCCTTTTGCTCAGTGTAGTAAATTAATTTTACGGAATTTCATTGTAACTTTTAAGAATACAAATCTCGATTAAATAATACATATGAATTCGCATCCTTCTCTAATATTAAAACAGGTCATCTTCGTATCTCACTTAAGTGAACGGGTTTTGAACAACACGATCGGCTACCACTAGCGAATCTGGCTTCGCTGTGAACATCGAACGATACGGCACAAGCGTGTAAAATACTCGGCACTCCCAATCTTTTGGCATAGGTCGAATAACAACAACAGTTTCTCTTGGAAGAACGAATGAATGAAGACGAAGAATGAGAAAGATTCACGAAGGCCAAAAATTTGTAGCGGGGTTCTTTCCGATGACCGGTTACCACTCACCTTTGGCTCACGGATCGTTTATGAATATTAAGGCTGTCCATCCAGATGAGTCCGTTAAGATATGCGGAATCGAATTGACGCATTTTCATCGGAAATAGAGTAACTAAAAATTCTGTACTTAAAAACAAATGTTGTATGAATGCTAATAAAATTGCTCATATTAATACAAAAATACACTGGATAAGTACTAAAAATAAAACATTTTTGTAGGTGATTTTTTTTTAGGTTCTTTAGGTTCTTTAGGTTTTTTATACAAATTAATGCAAAATACACTTGATAAATATTAAAAATGTAGAGAATTTTTGACTTTGTATTTCCCGCTATGCGAATACTGCGTTGAACGAGGCGATAATGACTCGCCAATATTGAACATCTATCCAGGTAGAAGGACCCACGGAAATCGATAGTATTGATCACTGATCATCCGGCCGTCGTGGTGTTCACACTGACCATATTATATATATATATATATCAAGACATATTAAACAACGTCTCATCTGGAAAGGAAAATCCCATATCCAGGCCTGGAGAAATATTATCATCAAAATGGGAATTCCGTACACTAGATGAGTAAAATATTATATACTGCATAATTATATACATATTTGCAATTTATATTGAAAAGTTGGTAATTTAGAAGACGATTAATTAATGACGTTTCTGTAAATCCGGAGAAAATTCTGACCATTTATGTTGTATGAGTGTATGTATGAATGTATTATTAATTTAAGGATGTTGTAAAATACAAAAGATGATAATTTTAAATAAGAACAAGAAAAACTAAAACAAAGAAAAGGACATATTTAGAACTTTATATTCACCTTGTAGTAATATTATTTTATTAATATCATCGAAATAAAAGAAAATTAGTCTTGTTTTTATTCGTTTTGTATGATTTATATATATATATATTTTTTAATTATTTTTCCGCATCATGATTATTTTTAATATGCCGGTTTCTGGGTTAATTGTTTTGTATTGTGTATTTATTATGTACCTACGTCACTGTGTTTCTATAATTGCCCAGATTACTATTAACATCAACACAACAACAGTATAAAGATTCACTTCATATTAATTAATTTTACACCATCTCAGTTTAATTCATATTTTGTGAAATTCGAAATATTCGGTTTATTACAAAAATAAAACAATTTTGTAGGTGATTTTATTTTTCACCTAAGATCATTGGCGCAAATGTTTTTATATTTTGCACTTGTAATTTTAATTCTTTTGCCTACAGTAAATAAAATAAATTAAAAAATAGACTTCACAAGGTCTATATCCACAATTTCCCACAGTTACATTCCAGTGTCTTACGTGCCGCATGATCTCACGCCGAAGACTTGGCAGCGGGAAATAACGGAGATCTTAACAGTGCGCATTGACGTCTTCGAGTTCTCAGAAATCATTGATTTGTGATTTCGTCAGTGTTTCAAGAACTGTTGCATCTTTTATGGCCGTTGCAATACTATCTTTAACCTTGTATAAATAAAAATTAGTTTATCACATATTTCGCATACAGTGGAAACTCTCACATCTTACGTAACATAAGATATATAAAGAGCCAATCACGTTCGCGAAAATGTACCCCTCTCTCTTGCGTGTTCCAATGATAATACTTGTACGATCCCCACCCCTTCTTAAGCTATGTGATGGTAAGATGTGGAAGCTTCTACTGTAGTATATTGGAAAAATGTAGTAATTATATCGGTAATTTATGAACATTGCAATATAATTTATAATATATATTTAGTCCCCGCGTAGAAAAAAAGAATCTGGCCGAGATTTTTAACAAGATTCTCGGCGGGATTCTCGCTGAGATTCTTAAGAATTTCATCGAGATTCTCAACGAGAATCTCGGCGAGAATCACGGTTGCGCGCCGAAACCAGATCCTTTTTAAATCTATCTGAGAATCTCGCTCAGCTTTTTACCGAGATTCTTTAGTGGGTAGCTGAAAATAAAAAGAATCTCTATCAGAATCTCGCCCACCTTCTTACAGAGATTCTTTAGTGGGTAGCTGAAAATGAAAAGAAACTACATCAGAATCTCGCCGAGATTCTTTTCATTTTCACTGAAAATGAAATGAATCTATATAAAAAAAGATATTCACGAACTTTAAAGGATTGCTAACACTAATTGGTTAATACATCAACGAAAGTTAGACCCCTCGTGTGTAGTCGATCTCAGAAAAGCTTCGCAGTCTTATATATATGCTGACGCTTCAAAACACTTACGAGAAACGCTCCGTCCATTCGCCACCTAGTGACATCCAATGAAACAGTAGTGGACAATGCTCCGCTAGATGGCGAAGGAACAAAGCGTTTCTCGCAAGTAACTTGAAGCCTCAGCGTATATACAAGACTGCAAAGCTTTTCTGAGTTCGACTACACACGAGGGGTCTAACCTTCGTTGATGTACTAACAAATTAGTGTTAGCAATTCTTCAATATTCGTAAAGATCTTTTTTGATATAGATTCTTTTTATTTTCAATGAAAATGAAATTTTCACTGAAGTCTCTACTAATTAATTTCGGTAAGAAACTGGGCGAGATTCTCAGATCGATTTTAAAAGAATCTGGGTTCGGAGCACAACCATGATTCTCCTCGAGAATCTTGTTAAAAATCTTGGCCTGATTCTTTTTTTCTACGCGGGTCTCTAATGTGTTTTTTATTATAATTTAAAATATCTGCATTTTTTAATGGTGATGTTATTTTTTAAATCTGTGTTATATAGTAAAAATAAAATATATGAAGAAGCTATGTAACACATATTGTTTTACGGCTAACCATACATTCACAACATTTAACTACGATTCCGTGTATGTATAGCCTTAATATTCGTTTCTAATTATCTTCATTTGCTTTAACGCTAATTTAAACTTCATTTTGTTGGTTCATTAGAGTTGACCGACAATTGACTAATTACTTGACAACGACTCTGTTACTGTTGATTGCCTGCTGTTTGTGTCAATTAATTTAGAGATGATAAGGTAGGCATACAGTCTGATGTTTTACGCGAAAGTATTTTCGTAACTTTTAAAAAATCCGCAATCAGATTCAGATTAGAAAATCAACTTCAAGGCGACAAATAATTTATATCCATGTTTACTCAATCAGACATTATTTGCTAACAAACATTAATGCGAGTAATTTTCAATAGTGAACTGATTAATTAAATCGCCTGTTGTTTAAACACTTAGGGAAATTTGATTTATCCTAAATGATGAGAAATATTCGAGGCTATAATGTTTATTTTGAGCGTAGCGAGTAAATCTTTCCATCGAGTAGACGCTTTTATCAGATAAATGTAATATTTCCGAAAAATACAACGTAATGTTTACACAACCACTGATGGCGCTGTTGAAAGAAAAAAGCATTTCAAACAAAGCTGTGTTATAAATTTATATTTTTATAGTTCGCCAATCACGTTCGCGAAAATGCATCACTCCCTCTTATGTGTTCCAACGACAATACTTGTACGATTTCCGCCCCTTTGTATAAACTATGTGATGGTAAGATGTGGAAGCGTTCACTGTAGTAAAATCGAGTAATTAGATCGATAGTTTATGAACATCAAAATATAATATATAATACTAGGATTTTATTGTGGCTCGTGCGCTGCGCGCGCTCGCAATCTCCCCCAAAGAAAGTGCCCCCCACCCAAGGGTGCCTACCACTCAAGAGTTCCCCCCCTCCCAAAAATTTTTCGACTTTTGACGGCCCGAATTTTTCTAAGTCCCTAAATTTGGGCTTTTGACGGCCCGATTTTTTTTAAGTCTTAGGGACTTAGAAAAATTCGAACCCTCAAAAGCCCGAATTTAAGATTCGGGCTTTTGAGGGTCCCAATTTTACTAAGTCCCCAAATTCGGGCTTTTCAGGGTCCGAATTTTTCGCAGTCCCTAAATTCGGGCTTTTGACGGTCTGAATTTTTCTAAGTCCCTAAATTTAGGCTTTTGACGGCCCAAATTTTTCTAAGTCCCCAAATTCGGGCATTTTAGGGTCCGAATTTCTTTAAGTCCCTAAATTCGGGCGTTTGAGGGTCCCAATTTTCCTAAGTCCCCAAATTGGGGATTTTGAGGGTCCGAATTTTTCTAAGTCCCTAAATTCGGGCTTTTGTGGGTCCGAATTTTTTTAAGTCCCTAATTCGGGCTTTTGACGAACCGAATTTTTCTAAGTCCCTAAATTCGGTCTTTTGACGGTTCGAGTTTTTCTAAGTCCCTATATTCGGGCTTTTGACGGTCCGAATTTTTCTAAGTCCCTAAATTTGGGCTTTTGACGGCCCGAATTTTTTTAAGTCCCTAAATTCCACTGTAACTAAATTCGTTTCAGTCTGATGTTTTACGCGAAGGTATTATCGTAACTTCTAAACAATGCGCAATCAAATTCAGATTAAAAAATCAACTTCAAGGCGACAAATAATTAATATCGATGTTTACTCAATCAGATATTATATGCCGCTGAAGCGTTAATGCGAGTAACTTTGAATAGTTAAGGAATTAAATTGCCTGCTGTTTAAACACTTCTGGAAATTTGATTTACCCTAAACGATGAGAAATATTCGAGGTTGTAAAGTTTATTTTGAGCGTAGTGAGTAAATCTTTCCATCAAGCCGACGCTTTTATCAGATAAGTATAATATTTCCGAAAAAAACAACGTAATGTTTACACGAAACAAAAACTGATGGCGCCGTTGAAAGAAAAAAGCATTTCAAACAAAGCTGTGTTATAAGTTTACATTTTTATAGTTCGTGTACATGCTTTGTATACAAATGTACCCGAATCTATTACATACATGCATACATGATTTCAGTATATATTTATATGACTCTTGAGTATGTATACGTACTTGTACATTCATATAGCCCGAGCCATCCTACCTATAGCGTGTAGTATCGTTGGTACAGGAGGCCGGGGCGAAATGATAACACAATAAGTAATTGAAATTTCTGATACTGCACCTTAAAGATTTTTTGACGATTTTTTTTCTTATTGAAAAAGCATATAATTAGGTGACTTTTAACAATATATATGATGTTTAGTTTTAATTAAAATTTTTAGAATGTTAATTCAAAATGACAGTTTTTTATAAATAAAAAGCATTTTTCCTTTCGACGTACATTGGAAATTTAATAATGTACTAACAAGCCGTAAATATGTCTTCGAAATTCCACTCACGGCTCTTTTGTTCTAACAGTCACTTTTTTTTTTATTTGAAATAAATGGCGTTTTAGGAAAATAAAAACTAGGACATTGATTCCTTTTAAAAAAAATGGTTATGAAGATAACATTTAAAGCAATTAACATAATACAAAATAATCTTCATTTCATTGAGGAACCCTTAATTTTTATAATTTGTCATACTTTTTTGTTTTGTACTTATACACTTATTTTCGATTACCCTCGAAAGTAGGGCAACATTTTATTTTATTAATTACTGTAATTATGTTTTTATTGAATTTAAAAAAAATAGCGAAACATCAGTTATCTATATAAATCGTTTTTGCGCAGAAAAATGTACGTACTCTGAACAACAAGTTTGTCCACAAAAAATCTTTTTACCGTGTTTACGTTTTCACTGTGTGCAGTAAAAAAAAGAATTTATATAAATGAGTAACTACATTTTTTTACTTAAGTTTTTATTTTTATTAATATTAATACTTCCCATTCTCCTTAAAAAACGCCTGTTTTCTAATTATATAATTTAAAAATAGTTCATTGCGCCAAATTATATTTATTCACAGCGCGTTTTCGAACGAACGTTGAAAATTTAATTATGCACTGACAAGCAGTAAATATACATATGCCTTTAAAATTCCACTAACGGTATTTTTTTTTCTCTCACAGTCTGTCCGTTTTGCCCCGGTCTTCATCGTATGTACAGTTATCTATAGAACCCTCGGTATTCGCTTCGCTTTATGTATATGTATGCGCTCGCTTTACATAATATCTTTGCCATTGTAAAATGCAAAACACTGTACGGGAAGCGAGATCGCGCTGAGCCAGCCCTTCTCCCGGTTCCTGGGCTATGTAGTGGGCCGCCTACTCGTCTCCCGCGCTTACTCGTTTCCCGTTGAGAGACCCATAGTACAGCACCGGGCAAAGAAGCTTTCTCTCTTGCGCTCCCGTTGCTATACATCCACCGAACGACTGGCCAGAGCTATGCTATACATTGGTCCTTCGCAAGCTTTCTCGCTTTATTCCTCGCCTCTGGAGTGCAACTTTTTGTCTTCTCATGTAAATCGCGCGGTATTGAGGGGTGTGAGAAAAGTGGGGGAGAGAGGGATGGGGTTGAATCCACCGATTGAAGGCTTTAAACACATATTTTCGTATTCCACGCAGCAATGAAGAAGAGAGAACAGAAAGCAAAAAAATTAAATCACAAACGGCAATGCATATACGTCAAAGAATAAAGCAAAAGGATTTTGTTTCGATTAAAAATACACTCCAAGGCACATTCTGACGCTCCGCTAAGATAGTTAAATATGTAATTTTTTTTTAAATTTTAACTGCGCCAGCCTGTTCGATTTGTGAATGCTTTTGTCACAGAATATAATAAACTTCATAGATACAGGAACACAAACCCGATTTTAAACGGTTGGAGAAAAGAAATTTATTTTATGAACAATATAGGACAAAATATTTATTTTTCGTTGTATACCTAAATATGTATTTTTTTATTGAATAAAAATTTATTGCATTCCGAAAGGATTTCTACTATTCCTTAAATTAATCTGGAATTATTTTATTCCGGATTAAAATTGCAATGAATATTGTAAATTTTTACAATATTTAATTGCTATTAAATTATCGCAACTTTATGGTCAAATATTGTATAAGATTCAATTGCAAATTGACACTTACAATTTTGTAAAATATTATTTTAAACGTTTGGAGAATAGAAATTTGCTTGAACACTTATTTTATGAACAATATTGGACAAAATATTTATTTTTCGTTGTATACCTAAATATGTATTTTATATCGAATAAAAATTTATTGCATTCCGAAAGGATTTCTACTAATTCTTAAATTAATCTGGAATTATTTTATTCCGGATTAAAATTGCAATGAATATTGTAAATTTTTCCAATATTTAATTGCTATTAAATTATCGCAACTTTACGGTTACATATTGTTTAAGATTCAATTGCAAATATTGACACTTACAATTTTGTAAAATATTATTGTAAATGACAAAAATGAAACTACTAGATTCTATTATTTCTGTTTACTATGTTTTAATGCTTAGATGGTAATGACTTATAAAAAAGTTATCTCGATTTGCTGAAATTTCTTGTTTTAATATCGCGCAGGAGCTAAACTTGGCTGGATAATTTTTTGGAAGAAAAAGGAAAAAATATGTTTTTTAACCAATTTTGAAATAAAAAGTATATTTCTAAACTTTTTGTCAAAAACAATTTTGAAATATATTCTATATTTTATAACAAGTGAATTAACATATCCTTATGATAAAAAGTTGCGAACCATATGATTGCAAATTTGCAATTTAAATTTTGCAAATTCTATAATTTCAGGTAATTTCTATCATTTTTCATATTTCATTGCTACGCCAATGGTACACCGAGAGAAAAGATTTCATTGACGCCAAAAAAATGTGTGGATTAATTTTTTTTTTTTCATTGATTACAACGAAATATTTCTTTGATTTGAATGAAATAGTGCATCTGAATTTCAAAGAGAACATTTAATTGCCTGTAAATAAAGATTTACTTAGTGAGCATATAATAAAGAAACAGTTTCATTGTTTTAAAGAGCCGTTTTCATTGGTTCAAAGAAACGTTTTCATTGATTTCTCTCTTGCACCTAACCTCACTTTTTTGTTTTCCGGTTCTCCCGAACGAACGGCTTCGAGTTTCGAGAAGCCAAAAGCTTAGCCTATTTCTGCCGTACTTCCTTACATACTCACAAAATTTGAGCTTTATCTGCCGCGTACTTCAGGAAAAAATAGGTTTCGAAATTTTGAGCTGGCAAGAAAAAAGTTTCATTGAATCCAAGACGATATCATTGAAATCAATGAAAAAGGTTCATTGGTTTAAAGATATGTTTCTTCGAATCAACGTCACTACTTTTCATTGAGTTTGAGATAATTCAAAGAAAAGATAGTATTGAAATTCAAGTACTTCATTTCATTGGCAAAGATTTCCGTGAATCAATGAAACTTTTTCTCTCGGTATAAGACTGGGGTTATAAATTATTTCCATTTAGTGCGATATTTTTTTTTTTGCCGTTTTCACTTACACGCTCACATTTCGCAGAATATTTTCGGAGTATTGGTTTAACGATCTCGGCAGGAGCATCGAGCCCTAGAGATATTTCTTTCTCTATATACAGTTTCGAATTACGTGACGGAATAACGTTTCACGTTCTATATACACTGTGTACCGTACAGACACCTAAACACACAATATAACGCGCTGCAGAGCTTTGGTTTATTACACGCCGAGTATAGTGCACACTTACTGAGTTCGCTGAAAAGTATAGCGTACTCGAGGCAGGTATGGCTAGCAGTAGTAGTAGTAGTGGCAGTAGTAGTAGTAGACACCCTCATGGCTTCAGTGGTTCGGGTCGAGGAGTAGTCCGACGTGCACCCTATACCGGCTAGTACGCTGAAGAATTCGATAAAAAAGTTTCCGCGCGCTCAGCGGGATATCAGGTATTCCGGACCAGACAGTATGCGCAGTATTCGAGTATACGTTTTATACGTTATATGTATATATAATACATACATATATATATATACAGATAAAATCCTATTATATCTCACGGGTTCGTAAAAATAATTAATTTAACTTGTTAAGATATCGATACAGGTCCAATACACTCGGTATTTTTTCCAATAATGCCAACATGCGTTTACGATACCATCGAAAATAGTTACAATCTCGAGCCAGCCGATTTTACAACCCTGTAGAAAATTTTATGACATTTAAAACATGTTTGATAGACAAAATCATATGAAATGTACTACATACTAGAATTTATCAAATGAAAATTCGCGTACAATTAGGGCACATCAATTTTGATATAACATTATTGAATGTTAGTTGAAGGGTTTCTGATAGCCAAAAACAATGATTTAACATTCTGTTCAATGCTGGTATTCAATTTCCGATAGATTCACAGCATTTTTTTATCGAATCTGCATATCTTGCATCAAAATCTGATATTCTAAATACGATGCGATGGAAAATTAATAAAGTGAAATTGATTTTTCAAATACTTGTAGAAAGTATGAAAATACCTGAAGAAAAGTTCAAATATTTGTATCTAAAATTTGAAGCATGAATGAAAATTCATGCACTTGTATTGCAATAGTAGTTAGTACTGCGCCGCTAGGTGGCGACGCGACTAAACGTTTCTCGCATGTGAAGTAACGCGTCAGATTGTACGATACTTTTCATACTATATTGAACTTTCAGAACTGATTGAATTATCAAAAAGTTATTCAAACATAATGTGGCGCGACTGAAAGTTAATTTTTTGAGAACCCTAGTATTACTACTAAAATATATAAAATGGGTCAATCCAATGGCTAGGTCACGTGGAATGGATACCTGTTTGAAAATTGATAAAACGTGTATAAAGTTCTATGCATATACAGTATATGAATTTTAATATTCTCATGGATATTAATTTTTCAAATTCTTTTTGATAACCCTGTACGAAATATTTCCTCATGGAAATGGGGCATATTAAATTTCAAACTACCCGTTAATTTATTTTTGCAAATCATCTTGTTAGTAAATTCCATATCGTACATAAATATTGTTAAAAAATTCCATCGTTTTTCATTGACCTATATGCATTCAAGCATGAGAGAATCCTCATATTCTCTCATGCTTGTATGCATAAAGCTTCATATTTATTTCATGAATTTTCAAGCAGAAAGTTTTCCACGCTATTTAATAACTAAATTCTAAAATATCTCAAGGGATAATAGAGAAAATAATTTAACTCGTTGAGGTATGAATATGTTTCGAATGTACGTTTTTCTCCACTCTGAGAAATCGTAATAGCACAATCAACTATAAAGTGACAACTATTCATTTTTATTACATGCAGCTATTTTTATAGTTACGATAACTACGAAAATATTTATGGTAACTATTTGCTAGTTATAGTAAATATTTGGTAATTGTGTCAAGTATAAAAAAATTATTGTACCAACCATAAATAAATAGTTGTCACTTTATAGTTACTAATACCATAATTTTCTCTCAGTGTCGCAATTATTTTGCCAGAATTAAATGGAAATAGAATTTTTAACGATTTTAGTTTAAGATTGTAATAGTCTGCTCCACAGGCTGTATCTGTACGAGACTCTACATATAGAGTCTGACTTCGCAACGGCCACGGCACACGATCTCTCGAAGGAAACGTTTATGACTCGCTTAACGGCTAATCCTGGCTCCATAGTTACGGTCATTAGGTCGCGCTTTAATCGGCGTTATTACTTGCATTATAGTTCCCGAGTCTGCTTAACAACGGTCGCTCGTCTGACTTTGGTTTAGTATATGAATCGCACGTACAGAGATTTCGTGAGTTCGTGTGGTTCGTCGGGTTCAGGTCAGCCGGTTACTTAAGGTTGCTTCCCCTCCCCGCTCCTCTCATTAAGGATAAACGAATCAGCACGAGTAATAACCACGTTAACCAAACGAGCTGACCTATCTCGGACGTCAGAAATTGTCTCGAGCTCCATAAATAAACGTCTATTGTTAACGAGATAACGACAATCACCAATAAAAGCCAATTTAAATGAATATCTATACGTAGATGGAGACAAATCTACTGAATAAAAATACTTATTAACTCATTCGAGTTAAGCAACATACAAATGAAAAAGCATTGAAAATATTTTTTGTAATACCTACGAGAATATTTTGATTTATTTTTAATATTTTGAATGAATTAAATGAAAAGTGGGTAGATGGAGCGTAAAAAATGATTCAATCAAACTACAAAAATAATTAAGAGTTAGTAAAAAATAAGGAATTATGCTTAAGAAGATGATAAAAAATATTGATTACATTACGTTTTATTAATATAACGAAACTTTGTGAAAGATGGAAAAAAAGGAAGCAATGCGCAAGATTAGACTTTTTAGTCTTGTTTGAAATCATAAGAATATTACCAAATAAACTTGATTGTGACTAGACTTTTACAGGAAATTGCAATTTTACAGCGCGCCATTTTCAAGATTTGGCGAGTTTACATCGTTTTACATAAAATAAATAAATAAATAAATGTTTCATAAATCTTTAGCCGCTTATCAATTTTTATCAAATTTACTACGTTGATTCGATAATAAATATTCCACTTATCGCGAACTAAAAGGCTTAACTAGAGTGTAATTATTTAATAAATGTAATCATTTTTATAACCGTTTATTGATCTTGGCCAGATTTAACAAACCTTATTGGAAATGTTGAAAGTTTGGTGATTTTTAACTCAATATTTGAACGAAATTTACTTTTATGTCTTTATAAATATCTTTAAATATCTTTAATGCATTTTAAAGTATTAATCTTACCTTAATCACGAATTAAGGATAAGATTGGCATTATTAGTGAATTATGTTCTAGTCAATTAAAAAACCCATAATAATACTTAAGTTGATTATTATTAAGTTATTACATAGTAATAATTATTACTATGTAATAATTAAGGTTTAATATATTGTTGATTATTATTTAATCAACTTAATTATTAAATCTTAATTATAAAAAAATCCATAATAATAATTAAGTTGATTATTATTATGGATTTTAATATATTAAACCTTAATTATTACATAGTAATAATTAAATTATTATTTAATTATTACTATAATATATAATAATATATATAATAATAATTTAATTATTACATAGTAATAATGAAATAATAATCAACTTAGTTATTTAAACCATTAGTATCGATGAATACCTTTATTCTATAAATTAGTTTAAAAAACACATTTCGCATATCGCTAATAAACTCAATGAATTTATTCAGCATCAATCTCGCTTGTCAGCTTCGACATATTTTATACATACGCTCAAATCTCTTGGTGACATAGACGTTATTATTATTATTCAGAAAGTGAATCAATATTTTGCAAAAGCTGTCAGAATGAATATTGACAGCTTATCATAATGTTGATTATTTAAAGTGGAAATGGGAGAGACTTTTTAAAAATCGTAATTTCACAAAACACACTTTTTGCCGTCCGTCTCCGCAGTAATACTGTACCAAACGCATTCTTTCGGTGTACCGTCGATCATTTCAATTCTACATTTTTCACAGACCATTTTCATACGTCAATCAATCACAATCAATGATGACATTAAAATACCTCGCTTATGCTAGTCTATCAGTAACCCGTTGCATCCAAGCCAATGTTGGATATGCGGTACGTATACATATAGAAGTGAAGTATTATAATGCAATAGCTATGGAAGTTGAACGCCATATCAGCCAAATCCAAAGACTCAGTGCCAATTCGCTACCGGACGTGTCGTAAATTAAATTGGACGTCCGTAGTTTCTATACCGAAATAAAATTCACTGTCCCGAAGGATCATCTTCGCCCAAGTTCACAGCTCACCGGCCTCGCCTCCCCCTTTCCAACTCTCCAGGTCACCCTCCACGTAAAAGTGTCATATTATTGACAAAAGTGAAGATCTATAACCTCACTGCTCCGCCTATTGTGAGAAAAGTAACCCTGAAATGTTTATTAGGTTTTCCATTTTTTTTCTATGTTTTATTGAAACTTCCCTTTTGTATCCCATGAGATTTAGAGATATTTATGTTACTGCGTGCACTCAGAGAAATCGTAGTAGTACAGTCAACTATAAAGTGACAACTATTAAGTTTTAGTCCATCCAACTATTTTCATAATTACGATAGCTGTGAAAATAGTTATGGCAACTATTTGGTAGTTATAGCAACTATTTGATAATTGTGGCAACTATTAAAAAATTGCTCGTATCAACTAAAAATGAATAGTTGTCACTTTATAGTTACAAATACCACAATTGTCTCTCAGTGTGTTGAGAAAAAATTACTATAGAGTTGAGGTTGATATTAACGCAGAAGAAAATAAAAACTAAGGTTTTTAATTTTTTATTTGTAAGTTTGATCGTAAACTCGTATGTATTAATTCGAGTATTTATTAGATTGACTCATGAGATTTTGAGATAATTCTCTTACCGCGTACTGAGAAAAAAATACTACAGCGTTGACGTGCAATAAGAATTCAGTTAAAAAATTAAGTTTTAGGTATTTTATTCATAAGTTTGATAATAAAATGCTATGTATAAAACAAATTGAGTGTGAACATTAATACATTTATAGAAATTAAATAAGTTTTAATCCGTTATGTCACTCTAATTTGGTTGACTTAATTATATCTGCAAGGAAATTGCCGTAAAAAATATTCGATAAGTGATTTTTTTTCATGATTTAGCATCAACATTTTTGTAATACGACCTTCTAGTAGGATCTTTTTTTTTCAAGCTATGTAATCAACCATGTGTGGAGTTTCTCAATACATTATTACGGAATTCAGTGACACAGCGATATTTTGTATCACTTTAAGTAGAATTTTTTTAGCTAAAATGATCGATAAATAAGCGCATAATTGTTCCAGCTACATATATAACAAAGAATATTTCGCAGATTTGAAGATTAGTCTAATATCTGGTAATGAGGTATAAAAAAACCTACTACAATTTTTTCCATGATGAAACCCTACAACTTTAAAAAATCTTTTTCCAATTGTTCAATAAATTACCGGATATTTTATTATTAACTTTAACAAAATCATGCTGTACTAGTATTGAATTTTTATTCATGTTTGTTTTGAACTAAAATAGAATTCAAAATATATATGTAAAATTAATCTTAAAAAGTATCGGTATCAATTTTTCTTCCCCTTTTCATGAGGTTCATTTTCAAGACCAAATCTATTTTTCAACAGACTGGAAATCCCAAAATAAAAAAAATCTGAAAAACATGAAAGAAGGATGAAAAGTAGAACTCTGCACATGCTTTCTCATTCGTGATTTTCATCTTTCGCAACGCCGCCTCTATGAGGAAGTTTCTTTATTTTATTTTTGGCTTCCTCATATAGAGGAAGCTTTGCGAAAGATGAAAATTATTGACGAAGCAATGTGCAAAATTCGACTTTGCATCCTTATTTTAAATACAAATAAAAATAAGAACGAACACAAACATTTTCAAAAATTCAAAATTCTATCAAATCTAAACCGCTTTATGTATTTCGCTTGAATTCAATACCGATCGTCCTTTTTCATTGCTTTATTCGTCAAAAGCTGTTTAAGCTCATTATCTCAAAATTTGTGGCAGCTAGAGAACTACAGAGATTTTTTGAAAAATTCAATGTCTCATAAAATCTGAACCACTTTACCAACCTTCACCAAATTCGATATCTACTACAGCTGGATGTTAATTTTACCTTGCAAATGATTTGAGCAGGTTTGGTCGAACTTAACTTAAATAAGAACGAAAACAATTTTTTTTTTTTTTTGGAAAATTCAAAATTTTATAAAATCCAAACCGCTTTATGGATTTCGCTGAAATTCAATACCGACCTTCATTTTTCATTTCTCTACTTGTCCAGAACTATTTAGCTCATTAGGTAAAATTGGGGAAGCTAGAGAAACATACAGACATTTTTCGAAAAATTTAAAGGCTTATAAAATCTGAATGTTTTTTTTTTTTTATTTTTCGAAAATGTTTACATAGGAAGGGACGTTGCTCCTCTACCAGCGTGCCAAATTTCAGCTTAATTGTTAAAGCCGTTTTCGAGATACAGCGGTTTCAATTTTGCAAGCCTGCCCCACACACACACACACACACAATCATACATTCGGACATTTTTTCTAATCCACTTTTCTCGACGTTTTGGACCATTCTGAGTGTCCTAACAGGAGAATCTCGAAAACAAACTGTTCACGAAAACAGAGCTTCCTCTACGAAGAAGCAAAATAGCAAATAACACACTATACAATACAATATTATTTTAAAATATTATTTAAAAACTGAATTTCATGCTAAAATTGAATCCAAAGAATAAATATAAAATCAATCTCAAAGCATATTGCCTTTTCGAACCGAAAACATTATCGGATATATGACAGTTAAATTTTCAAAATTAAAGGGTTACTCGAGCCCTTTTTAAGAGCGAATTACTGTACTGTTAACATCATGAAGATTCGTTGCACCGCTAGGCATCGTCAGAGTGATGTGTAGAGGAGAACAGACGCGTGATTACACACGGTCGGGGCTCTCTTTCTCACTCACTCGATGGGTCTCTCACTCTACAGATACCAGCCTAAGTAAACATCGGAGGGGTAGGATACATTATTTACCCAATACAGAGTATCGTGCTTGGGTGCATTGGTGCGAGGACGATGGGAAGGAGGGTATATTACTCTGGTAGGGAGAGAGAGTATATTTATTGGAACGAGCCGAGCATAGTGGCCAGCGTCCAGGCCACAGCTACTATATATTCGCCACTACATACATCCCTCCGAGTCCGTTACACATTATTATTGCCTAACAACAACGTAGTCTGGAATTTTCGATATCGACGGCATAACGAGAAAGCGTATAGCTGTATGTGTGCACTATATATATAGATATATATATATATATTTATAGATCGAAAGCGGAAGTCTAGATTGCACGTCAATTTAGTCCCGCTTTACCAGGAGCTTGTCCATTAGACGCACAACTTCTCGTTCATTCTGCCAATATACTCGTAGCCAACGAGTTCAGAAGTTGTTCAGGCATATTGCGAGTGTAGACGAACCTGTACGAAAGAGTTTTAGAAGTGGTGAGACCACCGCGCGTATAAGACCACAGATTTTGCTTTATCATTTATTAATAGAGCATAAAACAATGTTTAATATAGTATATATGTATGTACCGTTAGGAAAGTAACTTTATCCTTTATTCAATATCGTGCTGCCTTACAATTTTCGTACGGTACTAACCCTTTTTACTCTTAAGCTCCGTTTTCATCTTTGGAATAAAGATTGAAAAACAACTTCTTTATATACTTCATAAGGATGAAAACACGCCTACGTTTTAAAAGGGTTTCGAACTCAACAAATACAGGAGATACGAAAGGTTCTGTAATTCACCCCCAGACGTGATGCGTGTGTGGGTTGATAAAGGCGAAATCAGAAAATATGATTTTAAGCATTTGTATGGGTAACTTTTGTAAACAAAAACTAAGTCAACATCTCATCGGCCCAAGAGATATTGAGGAATGCGTGAAAACACATTTTAACCCTTTATCCCCTTAGAGTTTGATCACGGCAAAATTCTAAATTGTTTCCAAACATTTGTAGGGCTAAACTTCACGAGCAAAAATTAAGTCGATATCCCATTGGATCCAAGAGATATTAAAGATTCCATGAGAATACATTTCGACCCCTTTCATGCCCTTAAGGGACGATATTAAACAAACCCTCCTTAATGAACGCCTACATACAGAAAAAACACCTTCGTTGAACCAACTAATTATTTGTTAGTTGAGTGAAAAATTCCTGTCACAACCATCAGGTTAGTCGGTGTAACGATCTAGTATTAGTCGCATTCATCATTAAGAGTTAGTTGAATTGAATAGGTCACACGACGCATTTTATTCGTATTCCAACTAAGTCAGATAGTTGGGGCCAACCAACGGTGGGGTTTTTGTATTTGCGTGTTAGCCGCCATTGTTATATCGTAGAAGATCGTGAAATCGCATGAAGGCATATAAAGTGATGAAGTTATACGAAAATGCAAAAAAAACTTCGAAGATTTTGAGGTGCAAAAACATTAGTGAGGTTTAATAAACAATGTCAGTATCATCCAACGAAGTGATGAAAACGGATAGTGCTGTCGGCCAACTTTTGAAAAAGTGGGTTTACGTTCGAGCAACGATAATGAGCCAACCAAGTAAAAATAGTTGATCCAATCAATTAATTTAACCTTGGTTGGGTCCAACTATATTTTTCTTTATCTTAACCAAGTCGTATTTCAAGTTTTTTAAGGTTTGACGGTCAGCCAGTCGGTCGATCGTTCAGTCAAATGGTCGGACGGCGGATGGTCAGACGATCACACGGAAAGAAAAGATTAGCTGCCATAACCAAAAAATGAGTTGACACAACCAACCGTTCACTCTATTTCCCTTACAAGTCAAATGGTAGTGCCAACGATTCGAATGGTAGTCGCAACAATACAAATGGAAGGCCCAATCATTAGATTGGTTAGGCTGAATAATCTTGCGAAAACTAATCGTGAATAGTAGAGATGACTATTTGATATGGTTAGGGCAACTAATTTTTGAGGGCTTATGTACAGCAAATTGAAAACGTAGTTGTCACAAACAATCAATTATTTCGGTGCAGGCCGTCGAAATGTCAGGCGGTCCGACGATCAGATGGTCGGATGATCGGATGATCAGGCGGTCGATCGATCTAGCGATTGGAAGATCAGACCGTCGGTCGGTCAAACAGTCAATCGGTCAGACTTGACATTTTTTAATATACACTGAGAAAAAAATATGTTAGAATAAACTAAATCGGCGTTTACCCTCGTTCAAATGAATTTTTAGTTGGTGTAACTAATATTTTGGTTACCGCAAATATATTTTAGTCAAATAAATCAAATAATTATTGAAGACACTAAACATTTGATTGTCCTAAACGAGAAATTCGTTCGAACGAGAGCAAACGCCGATTTAGTTAATTTCTACATTTTTTTTCTCAGTGTAGATATAGCAGATACCCAGATAGACAAACGTGCCGTAAAAATCGTGCGTGACGGCACTTTGACGACACGATGCTCTCCCGACTTCGCGCGGTGTGTCGGCACAAAGCAAGCATGTGTATCCGCATGTGATGCTTTTCTGCCTGCACGGTGGGATGGAGCGCTGCAACGATACCCTGTCAGTACAGTGGCGGCCTGCCGTTAAAACGTGAGTTACGAGCGTCGCACATAGTGCCTGAATGATGCCAACTGGGCGTGCCGTCTTTAGTTTCGTTAAGAACCCACATAAAAAAACGTGCCGCACGCTGTGACGTTAAAAATGCGCCATGTACTGCGGCATTAAGCTGCATTACTAACGGCACAGCGCGGTTAACGGCACGAATGCCGCCACTTTGCCTGCACAGTTCTGTACACGCTGTGGCGCTGCGCAGCGTGTCGGAACTTTGGAGACACATTGCCGGCATCAGCACGCCGTGCGGTCAACTACGCAGCTTAATGCTGCAGTACATGTCACGTTATTTGACCCACAGCGTGCCGGTGCATTCCGCATTTTTGTCGGCATCTTGCCGACACTTTTCTATCTGGGAATGCATGGTGCCGTCACAATGTCAGCCCATCGGGTCAACTTAATTTTCGCTAAAACGGCACGGTGTCGACACGATGTGGCAACTTTTCGTTCACAGTGATGACTTAGTACCGGCTCAGATAGATAAACATGCGTTTTTTTAGCGTGCCGGAACCGTGCCGTCATCGTGCCGTCACGTACCGTCATGTACGTCCACATGTGACGACAGAGTGCAGGCATGTCGTGGCGGTACCGTGTCAATACCATATACTTTTAAATTGTTTGTGCCTTGGCCTGTCGGCAAAGCCTGCAATGAAAAATCATGTTTTAGTTTTATTAATGCTTTAAGATCCCAGATTCCGAGTTGAGGAAAAAAGACAGCCAGCCGGCATTTCTCTTTTCGTCGAAGGTGTACAAAAATTACCACAAAGGAGCATAACCTTCAGACGGTAGCACACTCGAGTGCAGTCGAATCCTAAACATCTTTGCAGTTTTATAAACGCTTTGGCTTCCAATCGCTTGCGAGAACCGCTTTAGCCATTTGCTATCTAGCGTCATTATGCGAAACACTGATGCGCCGTCACCTTGATCTCACAGTGCCAGCACGTCGTGCAGCATGACATGCGGGCAGCGTAAGCGACGCTCGTAACTCACATTTTAACGGCAGGCCGCCGCTATACTGGTACGGTATCATTACAGCGTTCCATCCCACCGTGCAAGCAGAAAAGCATCACGTGCGAACATACATACCTTATTTGTGCCGACACGGGAAAGCATCGTGCTGTCACCGTGCCGGCACGGGAAAGCATTGTGCTGTCACCGTGCCGGTACGGGAAAGCATCGTGCTGTCACCGTGCCGCCACTTCTCTATCGGGGTACATGCACACGGAAAGAAATATTGGTAGCCCTAACCAAGTGCCATGGTTAAATACGCTCCAAGCGACAAAATTAGTTGGGAGAACCAACTATTGGGTGTCACAACCAACCAATCGGGCGTCACAACCAATGGATTGGTTGTGACATCCAATGGATTGGTTGTCATATCCAATGGATTGTTTGTGACATCCAACGGATTGGTTGTGACATCCAATGGATTGGTTCTCCCAACCAATTTTGTCGCTTTGCGTATTTAACCATGGCACTTGGTTAGGACAACCAATTATTTCTTTCCGTGCTCTGCTATGAAAGTATTGGTTGTGACATCCAATGGATGTGTTGTGACATCCAATGGATTGGTTGTGACATCCAATGGATTGGTTGTGACATCCAATGGATTGGTTCTCCGAACCAATTTTGTCGCTTTGAGCGTATTTAACCATGGCACTTGGTTAGGGCAACCAATTATTTCTTTCCGTGCACTACGATGAAAGTAACGCAAAGTGCTGGAAGTTATTTCTATCTGTTATTCAATAGTATGCTTCCATGCAATATATATACACAATTCTTTTGCGCGCCCACCCAAACCGTGTTTGTTCGTACCGACAGGAGCTCACTATAAACCTGGCATACCCACCTTCTTCTCCTCTCCCTGGCGCTCGAGTTGAGAGGATAAAAGTTGAACCTACCTATACTATATAGTCTCCCTACTATATCACCCTGAAAAGTACTTTCCCAACACGTAACTCGGTACTCCCTGCCTATATACTCTTTGTATACGAGGCTCGTAACGTACAACTCTCAAGCTGATCTTTTCCACTATAATACACTCTCGCGAGGTTCTACATCCCACGTCTGTCAGCTCTAGATTCCTCGTTTCTCTCGTACACTCGTATGTAGGTACAACGCTTGGAGGAAAACCCCTCTCGCCAGAGAGCGAATCAATGCGGGGTGAGCGACGACGTCATGCCCGCACGAGTAGCCAAGCTTGACCTAAACCCTGTTGAGTTAGCCAGCCAAGCGTTAAAGTCAGAAACCGAAAGCCCCCCTGCTCAGTGTTTACACTGCGACGGCCTGATCTAACCTTTGCTATGCAAAGAGTCTCTTTTTTTTCTCTCTAATGCCCCTACGGCTATATTACACCGAGATGTGAATAGCAATTTTTCACATGAAAGGAACATTTGATGGGCGCTTTCAGATATTGGAATATTAATGTACTTGACAATAAACTAAAAGTCTGGTTCAGTGACCACGAAGATATTTCTCAAGAACAGACATTATGGGATCATTTTTTACTCCTTAGTATATGAAAACTTTGGAATAATTCTTATTTTTTGTCTTACATTTTCATATTTTTGAAAACATACACGAATGCAAATTGATCTTACTCTTAAAGCTTTTTGTAATCAATATGTTTATCAATGCCAACAATTTAGACTCTACAGTAGAAGCTTTTCAAATATTCACATATTATATTGATTTTAGTAGTTGCATTAAAAAACTTAATATCTTTGACATAAAAAAAAATCCTGTTCAGTAGCGATGGAAAATTTCCTTATGATCAAAAGCTACTATTACGCGTTACAAATTTTATAAGCAGAAACTCATGTACAGTTCGTTAACATTGTTTTTAATTTGATAAATATATTTTCCACTTGAATTATTTTTTGCGCCAGGCAATCTTCTAATAACTTCCAATTCCTCACGGAGCAAGCATTTTTCAATTTATATGCAGGCTAAGAAAAATCCTTTTTCATGATTTGCAATTTCGCACTTCCTTCTTTTACCCGAGTAGATATTTGAAGCGTTATACATCAGACGGGAATATTAAAAAGTTTCATGGAAAGATGAATGTGCCTCACTTTTTCAAAACGTCCTGTTAATTTTTATAAAGATTGACCTGCTAAAAAAAACGATGTAACAATTTTTACTCCTTATAAATTCCGTGTGGAGAAACTCATTTAAGTTTCAATTACGTTGTATACAATTTGAAAAATATGCTTCCTTCATAAATTGTCTTTCTATTTCATTAAGCGATCTGGAAATTTTGTTCTACGACCGCAAAACTCAAGATTAATTACCTTTCTCAAATCATTATTCCCCGACTCATAGACACACGAGAATACATATATAATACATGCTAATCCTAGAAATAAATATTGGTTCTCTTGGTTCTATTGGTCACACAGTGACAACAAGTTCACAAACTTCGTCAGAAATTGCGAAACTTATTGAAATAGTTGCATTAAAAAATTTTTTAATCCTGTTTATAGTCGCTGGAGAAATTCGTGACGAACAGACACTATACAGGACAAATTTTACAATTACGAAATAGCAACTACAAAACTTCATTCATAGTTCAACTCCATTATATTAAATTCCAAAAACCCATTATTCTCAAAGACTGTCTATTTCATAAAGCAAGCTACAATTAATATCTTGAATTTCCCACAAAGTCCATGATAAATTATATTCCATGTCTCACAATTCCCTTTATTCGTAAACACACGAGAATCCAGATATAATACATATTTACCCTAGAAACAAACATAGCACAGTAACAACATATTCAGAGTCTCCTACAGAAATTGCCTGCTATTTGCATACCGGAGAGAGTACCGCATCACGAGCGATTATCGATCGTCCCGTTATTGCTTCAACACATTTATTACACTGTCTATTCTTGCATCGATCAATTTTTTCCCTTGTTTATTTTTTTACTTTTTTTATTTTTTGTCAAACAGGCAATAAATGAAATGACATGAGGAGGGGGCGGTAAAAAAAAAGATAAACTATTGCGAAATTCCATGGGACAAATATTGAATCTCGGCTTGCTGGGCGCCACGTACCGTACCATCGATTGTTTGGCTTCCGCCGGTGGATTACCGTGCAGTAGTGGCGGATGTGCGCGGTTCGTGCGGAACTCAACTATCCCCCCCCTCTCTCTCTCTCTCTCTCTTCCCCTCTACCCCTCTTGCCATCTCCCTCTCTCTCTCTCACTCCCTCGATCATTTCTGTGTTGTGTAGCTCGACTCCAAAGGCATGCGACGCGCGTTAACCCTTGCGTCCACACACTCGTGTTCACCGAGTCGTTCACCGGACTCTAGCCACCGCTTTATAGGTGTACCGTAGTATATTCACCGAGGCACGAGCTCCGGCAGAAGCAGTAGTACCAGTGCAATAGCGCGCAACAGTAGCAACCGAGAGAGCCTGTTGGCGAGTAGTGGGAAAGGAGTATGGGTCGGGGAGGAGAGGCTATGTGAGAGGGGGAGGGGCGCACAAACTCGCGCGGAATGATTTCGGTCGCGCGAACGACCGAACGACCGACCGATGAGGGGTTTCAAAGCTGCATCAACGGCATGCAAGTGTGGTGCCGACTCTCGCAACAGTAACGCTCTAGCTCTCGCGCGGAATTCCGAAATCCGTGCAAACTCGCCCTTCCATACTCGTGCTCTCGACGCCGGTAAATCCACTGTACACGTTCCTATATTGAAAATATAATAAACCAATCTCAATCCAGTACACTGCGGTTATGGTGAACTCGGCACGATCGCGGATATACATACTCTGTAAATCACAATATAGGTGTAATGTCTGTGTGATGATGAGCGTTGGAGCTATGACCAGAGCTGGAGAATGATGGAAGCAGTTTTGATTGTTCACTGAGAGAAAAATATAGTAATTAAAAAAAAAATATCGTAATAACTATAAACTATTATTTCCAGGAGGAATGTCTCTATTTTATAGTTATAGGAAAAATAATTATAGTAAACAAAACATAATTCGCAAACGTAAATTCCCCAAACACACTATATACCAACTCTTAGAAATGTTGAAAGAATAATAAAAACATGTAAAAATAAAATATTTGAAAATATTATATTGTTAAAATTGGATAAATATTATATTGTTAAAATTGGATAAATATTATATTGTTAAAATTGGATAAATATTATATTGTTAAACTTAGCGTATAAGTATATTTCTTTTATAAAAAAATGTGGAAAATCGCAGCATAATATTGAAGAACGCTTAGGCTGAAGGACTACGGTCGATGGCCTGTTGGCAATCTAACCTCACGGAAAAAAAACCCAAGATCTATGTAAACCCCAATCTATTGTACATTGTCAATAAATATTCATTTACTACTACTACTACTAATTATAGTAGTAATCATCAAAATGTTAAGTTTCTTATATACCGTTTCATTGCATATACGATTTCAGCGTTTGTTTTCAATAACCCGCGTAAACAGATGCGGTGCACGGAAAAAAAGGGTTGGTTGGAACTACCAAGTGCTATGGTTATATATGCGCCAGACAATTAATTGGTTAGACCAACCAAGTAATTTATTAGGCTACCAATTTCTTGGTTGGTCTAACCAAGTCACTTGGTTAGCTTACCAAGTCACTTGGTTGGTCTAACCAAGTCACTTGGTTAGTCTAACCAAGAAATTGGTAGCCTAACCAAGAAATTGGGCGGTCTAACCAATTAATTGTCTGGCGCATATATAACCATAGCACTTGGTTGTTTCAACCAAGCCTTCCTTTCCGTGTGCCCAGGATGGAATCCAAGATGGAGTCTGGGCTGTGTAGGATGGATTCTGTACAATCCAGGATGAAGTCTGGGCAGTCCAGGATGGAGTCCAAGATGGACAATGGGATCGGATTAAATCCCATTCTCCATCCTGGACTACCCGGACTCCATCCCTTACTGCCCAAACTCCATACTGGACACATCATTTTTACGCGGGAACTTTGCAAGTATCGTTTATTGAATTATATTATCATCGCTTCAACCCTAAAACATTGCAAGCCTTCCTATATTCGTTTTATCGTGTGAAATCGTTAAATCAACGATATGCTTTTCTCTCAGTGTTTTTGCTACTTTGTAGAAGAAGCTGAAGAATGTAATTTTTTTCTTTTCAAATTCTTACATTACGACCAACGTTGTTTTTGTAAAGAGAGCGATAAGTTAAAAAGAAATTCTGCCTTTCTTTTAGAGTTGGAACAACAACATAACAAATCACCGGCCAAATCTGAACGGTCGCGGGTCAGATCCAACCATCTAATGGATGTGGATTGGTGTAGAATGAGTTATATGACCAGAACTGGAGAATGATGGAAACAGTTTTGATTGTTTTTGCTTCTTTGTGGAAGAAGCTGATGGATGTTTTTTTTTCATATTTGCATGTTAGGATGCTCAAAATGGTTCAAAATGTTCGAGGAAAGTGGTTTGGAAAAAAATATATGTTTTTGTGTGGATGATAGGTCTTCAATATTATAATCTCAATGTCAAGAAATGTTTGGTTGTGGCAACTACGTTTTCGATTTGCTGTACACAATGTCTAAAAAATTAGTTGTCTCAACCATATCGAATAGTAACCTTAACTATTCAAGATTAGTTCTCGATTCGATTAGTTAGGTTAACTCATCCAATCGTTGGGACTACCACTCGAATAATTGGGACTACCATTCGAATCGTCGGTATTATCATTCGAATCGTTGGTATTACCATTTGAGTCGCTAGGGAAATAGAATAATCGATTGGTTGTGTCAACTCATTTCTTGGTTATGGCAACTAATGTTTTTTTTCCGTGTGCTAATAGGAATTTACACAAAAATTGAAAAAGCTGATCAGGTTTTATTGTATTCTTTATTTTTAAGTCTGTGCACGCTCTAGCTTCGGTAATATTTTTGCCATCGAGCTAAATAATTATTTGTAGATGAAGTGGTGCTAAAAGATGATCGGTATTGAATTTGAGCTGCATCTATAAAAAGATTTATATTTTACTGAATTTTTTATTTTTCGAAAAAAGCTTGGGACTTTCTTCTTGCTTCTGTTTCCAAGAAGAATCCGTATTTCATGAAAAATTTTAATGCAGGATGGCTCAATATTTTTCTTGTAAGGTACTCTAAAAATGTCCCATCTAGAGATTTATTAGTATTAAATGTTTCAAAACTATAGACCTTCGTCTACAAAACAAAAAAAAACATCTCCACAATTGACAGATTAACAATATCAAATTTTCAAACAATCCACTCGTAAAGAATCTTTCAAGAAAGCTACTGTTACACCTCGCATTAAAATTGATATAAAATTACGGATTATTCCTGGAAAAAATCTAACAAATAATGTACCTACTTGAAAATGAATATTAATTAATATTTCTGTATATTAAAGACGCAAGCTCTACAATACATATTACACTCTGTTACTGTTATTAAAAGCACAAGAATATTTCGAAAATGCTCACAAAAAAAATCAGTTATTAAACCAGTCTGAAGTACTTTAACCTCCTTAAATTTAAATACCCGATATCTCGTCATTTGTGCTCTCTTTGGTTATCACATTTTGTGGAATTTCGAGAATATCTATTCATATATCTCATTTATGTAAATTTCATTATAATCTATATTGTCAATCCATTAGCTGAGACCAAAATACTAAACCGTAGAAACGGTCGTAAAAATAACGAGATAAGAGTCGCGAAAATTTCTATTTCAGTATGACGATGAGTAGAATATGAACGGTTGAGACGGAAGCAGAGGGGGAATCGGGCCAAACCGCTGTATACGCTTATAGGCACGTTCAGGAAATTTTCGTCGCACCCGGCACGTAATACTTGGCTCCCGCGTTCTCACTGGTTGGGCCCCAACGGCACCAGGTCGATAAACCTGCCAACGCAGAAACGTGGGCGTTACGCAGTCTCGGCTCTAACAGATTCTATCTCCGGAATCAACGGCGGGTTAACGGTAATGTTTTTAGAACGTGGGGCGAGCAGTGTGTTCCCACTGGCCGCCAGCACCCCGAAGACCAACGTTTCAACCCTTGGTACACGTAATGGGGTTGCAGCAATAGCTTCTGCTTATACTGATGGGTCGGATATGTGTACGCAGTAGTCATGCTATACTTGGTTTGTATGCTGATTTTAACATTACCTTCAACACATTTATATGTTTAGTGCTGAGGATCATACAAAAGAAATACCCATTATGGAAAATGAACAGCGAACTCGGAAAACATCCCACTATTTTCGCGCTTATATTATATGTTTTTTTAGAACATCCATATTCATTTAAAAAATGTCAAAATATTAAATGTTTTGAAAACATAATTTTCTATTTAAATTTTTATTTTAAAAAGCGTAATTTCATTTAATTAATTATTCTATAATTAATGTGGTATAGATTATTTATTTAAAATGACAACTAAAACAAACTAAACATGTTTCCCCATATACTACATTAAGAATGTTTTAAAATGGAAAATAATGGATATTGGGTAATGGAAAAAGTATTGGCTCAATATTTTCTCCGTTACTTTTATTTTCGTGATATTGAAAAATTAATGTTGACAAATAACGTGACCGTTTTATTTTTTGTGAAATGTTCATGCATTGTTACACTAACATAGTGGGATATTCCAGAAAAACATCAATCTACACCTATCAGACAATATTGTCGTAGTTATTAATTAAATAATTTTACATGAAGCTTGTATATTATATTTAATATACTAACTTATGCTAAAATGCTTTCTATAGAAGAATATAAATTTTCACTAAGACATTTTTATGGTATTACCTGTGATAGTAGTTAAAATAAACAGGGATGAGCACCATTCAGATAAAAAAGTATCTACAACGCTTTTTAACATAAATGATTTTTTGGTTATTTATCCTTTGTAATATTTATCAACAATTAAATATAATTATTCTTTAACAATAAATTGAAAGATGCAATATTATCCTGATATCGAATATTACAAAAGCTGAAACATGTTAAAAAGTTCTTTGTTTAACAATACCTATAATATAGTGTCAACGAAATAAAACATAACTTTTTTTTTTGATTATTTGTAACACATATTTATTTTTATTATGTATAACCAGAGTCTAAGGTTTTGGTGTAACGTTCAGATACAATTTTTAAAATGTTGAAAACTCTCCTAAATTATTAAAAACATAAATATTGACGCAAATTATATGAGACAAAAAAAATTTCGAATAATTTTATACTCATCGACATTACATGGAAAAGTTATCCTTGGAAATTGGAAGAAGGAATATTTCTCGCTGTTAGCATGAAATAAGAGAATGTCTTTCCCGCTGAACGAAGGGTTCGGAAAGGGTTATGTTGCAGAAATACGAATAAAACGCATTAAAAATGAAATAAGAGAAATAAATGAAAAGAAGAAAAATAGGTTGAGGGGAGAGTGAAGGAAAAGTCTACTAATGGAGACGGAAGTGTAAATAAAGCAGTAAAAATGGAGGAACAAACTTAAAGAAAAAGGGGGAATGAAGACGGATGTTATGCAATATTTTTAAAAATCCGGGAGTAGGAAGTCCATACGGCTACTTCACCGAAACATAAACAATAAAAAATTGCTTTAAATGAAGTTTTGACTTGCTCATTCTTCTCCGGCGTTCGTAAAACTTCTTCTATGAGAACACCAAAGTTTTGAATTGAGTGTACTCTCTCTTTGGAGAATATGAAAAAGAATCACCAGGCAATGTTCCAACATTATTTTGAGCTTTTTCACTTATATTACTATAATTTTTTAGAATTTTTCTACCATTCATCAGCCATTCTTCTAACATTTGTCTTATAAACTTTTCGTCGTAAGTTTATAATTTCTAAAGTTATAAAATTTATATTTAATTTCATCCGTATACTTTGTTAAAGTACGTACATCTACTCATTTTATTTTAATTCCCCACCAATTATCCTAGTAATTGAGAAATAAAAATTAAATTAATATAAATATCTTATAACTATATACACCTTTTTCAAAATAAATTTTTTACTAGGATAAAATTTTCCATAGACATCAAACCCCATGATGAAAAAAATCCTCTACATTTTCCACATTTAATAATTTCACAGTTTAAAACATCCGAATCTTCGAAATAAGTAGATCATCTCCGGTCTGCGTATAGAATTCAAATACCAATACACCATAGCACTACAATTTCCCTGGGAAAGGTTTCATTTTCATTTTTTCCACACTAGCAACAGCGTGCTCGCCTCGCTCGCACTCCTTTCTTTTCATTTGTTTTTTCTTGTGGTTAAACATGATAATTGTATGTTTATACGATTCGTGACTCTATTAGTGCTTCAGTATTTCGATACAATCGACTTTCGATATGCCATGTCGTTTTTTTACAGAAAGAAAAATGTATTCTATTCCACAACTGCGAAGAATACAGCTATTCAAAACGCGCGTGATACGTAACTCTACAGCGATCACAACAGTCTGAAGTTGACTTTACGTCAAAGCCATCAACGACGAGTCAGAATGTTTGAAAACATTCAGTTTTTAAGATTTCGACTTTCTATGTGCCATGTGTTTTTTAAGAGAGGATACTTAATTCTTTTATCGTCTCTTATCGATCAATTTTTAAATGATGTTTGCTTGATGATTTTATTTAATTTATTAAGCAGCTACAGTCGATATTTGTAAAGATTCGGATTAGTGAAATTTGAATTAGGCTTCGGTTTCGCGCGCTTTGAATCCAGCGATGACTGCCCCAGACCCGAGATGCGCTTCGCAAAAATTGCATCATTAAAAAATTGATCGACACGGAAAAAAAATATTAGTTGCCATAACCAAGAAATGAGTTGACATAACCAATCGATTATTCTATTTCCCTTACAACTCAAATGGTAATACCAACGATTCGAATGGTAATACCGACGATTCGAATGGTAATACCGACGATTCGAATGGTAGTCCCAACTATTCGAGTGGTAGTTCCAACGATTGGATTAGTTAACCTTACTAATCTCGCGAGAACTAACCGTGAATAGTTGAGGTTACTATTCGATATGGTTGAGGCAACTAATTTTTTACACATTGTGTACAGCAAATCAAAAACGTAGTTGCCACAACCAAACATTTCTTTCTGTGGATAAGAGTGGATAAAAGAATAAAAAGTTAACAATACACGATCACTGCCTACAACATACTACGGTTTATTAAAGTAGGCATATCCTACTCATTATATTTATATTCCCCACCAATTATCCTAGAAACTAAAAAATGTATCACATAAAAGTTAAATTAATATATTTTCCACAGTCACCAAACCCCAGAATGAAAAAAGTCCACCATATTTTCCACAACTAATATTCCCACAGTTTAAAACATGCTGGAACCTTGGAAATAAGTGGACCATCTCCGGTCTGATGCGTATAGAATCCAAATGTACCAATACGCCACAGCACCATACAGTTCCCGGGCTGCTAAAGACCAGAGTCGAAGGGGGTATAGTAATGGCAGAAGCTGCGAGCATATATCCCGTGGGTCGCTGGTCTACTCGACTGCTAGTAGTACTATACCCATAGTGGCGTCTCAGAGAGAACGTTGCGAGCAAAGAGAAAGAGCGAGGGAGAGAACTGAGGCCGCGGAAGCAAGGTTGGCGCAGCCAGACATTGACCCCCCACTCAGGAAGGGTGAGTCGGTGCGTTCACGGGTGGTCTGGTGCTCGCGGGACGTAGGGTAGGATGAGGTAAGGCGGCGAGGTGAGTGCCTGAAGAGGAGGAAAAGCCCGAGGACTAGAGGACCGCGCTAGCACCACCAGTACCAGTAGTACCACCATCAGAAGCAGCAGCAGCAGCAGCAGCAGCAGCACGAACCATCGGCATCCCTCCACCAACCCTTTCCATCTATATACATCTATACATACATACATACATACATATACCCATCGTTTCTCTCTACGCCTTCATCCTTTTCCTAGTCTCTCTGTCTCTCTCTTATTTCCACAACCACCCCATGGCATTTCTCTGTTTCACGTTCCATCCATCTCTCTTTTTTTTCCTTCTTCCTTCCGTCCCTTCAATCCTCTGCTCATCGCACTCTATCCAACTCACTCGTTCTTTTCCATCCACTCGATCATCGTCTCACTTTCTCTCATCGTTTCTATGGCTGTCTCAGTCTCTCACAGTTGCTTTCAGTACTAGCCTCGAATTCCACTCTATTTTGCCCTTGCACACCGTTCTACACCACCTAGTACTCCACTACCCTCCACAGCGGGGTCTCTACTACTCGTCGCTTCGTTCCCTTTCTTTCGTTTTGTCTTTTCTTCTCTCTCACTATCCCAGCATTCGTCTGTCGGTTTTTCTGTTAAGGCTCTCTCGCTTCCTCTCAACCGAAAGCTTCCCCTTTCCCTCGTTGCGCTTCTTCTTCCTCTTCTCCTTCTTCTTCTTCTCCTTCTTCTGCTGCCGCTTCTTCTTCACCTTTGCACAGAGTCTCATGGAACCCTTTTCCTGTGGCCTCCAGCAGATTCTTTCTCTTTCTACTACTTTACCCCCTTTCTTTCAGTCACAACTCTTCCAACTTACTTCACGGCCGACACACAGTAGCGCAGCGACCCGGCATATCGTATTTAGCGATTCACCCTCTTTCATTAGGGACGTTAATGATGGTTACTGCCGGTTACGAGCAGCCGGGATACCGAGACGCTTCCGCGGGTAATTTAGGGTGGAAAAGTAGTCTCGGATTTAGAGAGGATGGGACACGGAAAGTTGCCGGGATTCTATGCTGCGAGAAAACGATTGAGGAGACGAGAAAAGGCGCAAATAACGGGAAAGACGTAATTGATTTGACACCATTTTTTTCACGCCAACTAGTAATTACGATATTGAATGACGACAAATTTATGTTTATTTTTTGGGATTTTATATGTGTTTTATTTTTTATTTGTTGTGTGAGTGGAAAGACATTTAAAAGAAATTTTAAAAAATTGGTTATTAATGTGTAAAGGAAAACAATTTTACGATATTGGTCATGTTGGGCAAATCATTGGTTATCCGGATAGTTTGGAAAAATATCTAGACAGTGGAATTATGTCAGGAATGCAGCAATGTTTTAGTTACGGCAAAAATTGTATTTAGATAAAAATATTACAATACTGAATTTTTCAAAAGTAAATTTTTCGTCTGTTTGGATTATAGAAGTATCTAAAATGTAAGATTTTTAGTGTTATTTTGATATGAAAGAGTCTTGATCGCTGAAGCGTTAATCAACCTAATATTTACAAATATTTGTATTAAATATTAAATACAAATTGTTTAATATTTTTGTAGTACAACAAAGCTAGTTTTTTCATTTTACTTAGAGAAAGAAATCCTTACTAATCCCATGCAAGTTGCTACTTTCAGTTTTTAATATTGATCACAAATAAGTTATGAAATAGTAAATAATATTACCAATAAGCAGAATCGAATTTTCCACCGAAACCATAATTACCTTTCATATTCGGTGGCGAACAATTCAATTGTTGAAAAAATCTCATCGTTGGTTTTTTAATGTGGCCATACATTGAACCAACACCGGTAACCTATTTGGTCTGAACTTGCCCGTATTTACAATGTTAACACAGGTTGAATAGTCGATTGCGACAGGTGAGCAAGAAACATACAATTTCTAAGAAAATACGAGACTCAATGTTACTAATGACAAAAATCTAATTCTGAAACTCAACATAAAGTTATTTTTATTCGCAAGCAAATAAGTTGTTAGAACCGCTAATTATTATTTTCTTTGGGTTATCATATTTGGAAGTACTAACTTAAAAAATCTGATTCCCTAAAAAAACACAACTTACTTTTCGATTTTAGTGCTAAACTATTGAATTGTTACGGTGGCTGATAATTGTCTTCTATGTGACATATCTGATTTAAACTTGCCCTTACTTGAAATATCATCACAGGTTGAACAGTCAATGGCGAAAAGAAAAAACATGAAACATTAAAAAAATAAAACAAAATAACTATAAAATTAGTAATTTTTTAATTTTTTTAATTTGCAATTATTGATATTAAATATCGCGCAAACAACGAAACAAGCAACTTCATCATGTTACCGATATTTAAATAGACAAAAAAAATTGTAGAATCATATGATGTGAATGGCCGAATGAGCTACACCGAGAGAAAAGATTTCATTGACGCCAAAGAAATGAGTGGATTGATTTTTTTTCATTGATTTCTATGAAATAGTGCATTTGAATTGCAAAGAGAACATTTCATTGCCTGTAATTAAAGATTTACTTAGTGAGCATATAATAAAGAAACAGTTTCATTGTTTTAAAAAGACGTTTTCATTGGTTCGAATAAACGTTTTCATTGATTTCTCTCTCGCACCTAACCTCACTTTTTTGTTTTCCGGTTCTCCCGAACGAACGGCTTCGAGTTTCGAGGAGCCAGAAGCGTAGCCTATTTCTGCCGTACTTTCTTACATACTCACAAAATTTGAGTTTTATCTGCCGCGTACTTCAGGAAAAAATAGGTTTCGAAATTTTGAGCTGGTAAGAAGAAGGTTTCATTGAATCAGGGACGATATCTTTGAAATCAATGAAAAAGGTTATTGGTTTAAAGAAATGTTTCTTCGAATCAATGTCAGTACTTTTCATTGAGTTTGAGATCATTCAAAGAAAAGATAGTATTGAAATTCAAGTATTTCATTTCATTGGCAAAGATGTCCGTGAATCAATGAAACTTTTTCTTTCGGTGTAAAGCGCAGCGCACCAATACCATCCGGAGGGTTCCAGGTTCGGTACCCGTCAATGTAAAAAAAATTAAATATGTTTTTTCAGCGATAAATAAGTACCATCATGAGGGGAAGCCGTAAAATCTAATAAAAATGGACGATTACTCGATTGAATAAGCACAAATTAATATTAAAAAATTAATTTTCTTTATTATTTTAGATTCGCTCAAACATATAATCAATTTAATTTAAATGTGAGTGTAGTTGAACCAACTGTGTTAATAGTTCCAATCAATCAATTAGAGATTGATGCAACAGTGCGCATAGTCTGAGCGAAAACAATGTTAGAGTTACAATAAATGCGCTGTGGTTGTCTCAACCACATGAAACATTTGAATCGAAGAAAGTCCGACAACCCTTTGGTGAGTTTCACTCAACATCCTCGTTCCATTCGCCCACGGAAAAAAAAGATTAGTTGCCATAACCAACAAATGAGTTGACGCAACCAATCGATTATTCTATTTCCCTAGCAACTCAAATGGTAATACCAACGATAATACCGACGATTCGAATAGTAGTCCCAACTATTCGAGTGGTAGTCCCAACGATTGGATTAGTTAACCTAACTAATCCTATCGAGATTACTATTCGATATGGTTGAGGCAACTAATTTTTAAGACATTATGTACAGCAAATCGAAAACGTAGTTGCCACAAACAAACTTTCTTTTCCGTGCCGTATATAACCTCTCGGAGAGGTTGAGTCAACCTCTATTTCGTTGTGATGAACAATTTTTTCTCTCAGTGTCCATCTTCAAAAAATCAGTGGATGAAATATCTCGCATTTTCGATATAAGTATTGTTGTCATTTTATTCGTTTCGTAAATGACTGTCGTACCAGCGTGAAGTTGATACTCGTCGGCGAACAATTTCAAGCATGTTGTTCATTTTGACAGTTGTAAATTATTTAAAAAATCATTTCTGATTTTAGAATTCACAGTTCTCAAGTCGCATATTGTACCTCAGAAAGTACCAGTTACATGCCTTTTTACCATGATTTAAAAAATCGAGCCTTTATTCCGTTTCTGATTTCAGAATTCGCGAAATTAATAAAATGGCACCAGTTCTTATATCAAAATGTCACAGTGCAGTAGTAATAAGTATTAAATAACAACAAGCATTTTTATATAAGAAAAAATAGTTGAAATTTTGTCAGGGCTTGAAGAGTCAACAGCGGATAAGAGGGTGGAAAACATGAAACTTATGAGAAAACACAAAAATGACTATAACATTTTCACGCGACAGACGTAATAGATTGAACACCACCAATTTCTCGTATAGCCCCATTGTAGAATTCACCTCATTCTTATACTATTCGATGCTTCCAACTGACCGGATGCCAGAACTGAGGCAGTGCAGGAGTGCTTTGCTACCGTTCAGAGTCGTAAGGGTGCCGACCGTAAATGGACGCCCGCGCTGGAGGATCGTAAAAGAATAGACGTGCACGCGGCGCCGTGCCGCCCGCTGCTGTTGCTCCGCGGAAAAGAGGAAACGACATAGACTTGCACTATACACACATACATCCATAGACAGAGTTGACTTAATTGGACTTTTTCCAGAGCTCCAAGAGAGAGTGAAAGGAGAACCCGAGATCTCGCAGCCCTCGCTTCTACGACGATGATAAGATCGGTAAATCACTGAAATCCTGATTAGATTATCCTGCCGTATAATCTCTGTTGGATAAAACGAATGAATCTGTCTTTTTACTGCTTTTTACGTCCTCACCAAGAAGATTGTGTAATGTCGAAATTGTTTTTCCTGAGATTGAAACAGATTCGTGTTTTACGATATTCGTAAACACGCTTGGCAAGAAGTTACATCCCCCATCTGATTTCTACGAGTAGTGAAATGGATCTGACCATGTAGTGACACATTGTTGTTGTTATTATTTTTTATTCTATTACGAATTAAACGGGTAAGTAAGTTGAAGTTAATATTTATTATTTGTATATTTTACAATATTTTGCTTTTTTATAAACGTTTACACATTTTGTTCAAAATTTGAAGAAATTTGTAAATGAAAAATATTAGCACTATAATATCACAACATTCTTTATTTTTGTCTTGGGGCATATTATTAAGCAAAATACGTAGAAATGTTAGATATTAATTATTTATGAATGTTCGACACGGTCTACATTTTTTTTTCAATTTCCAAAAACTTCCACCATTTTTTTTCCATATTCTAAAAAATTCGTAAATGAAAAATGAATTTTTACTAAACGTTTGCACTTTGACTTTACAACATTATATTTTTTATTGTTTACTCGAGTACTATTGACATGATTTTGAATATCAGAATATTAGCTTTTGATTATCTTTTAATGCTCAACACTGTTTACATTTTTCGAACATTTAACAATAATTTGCTTTCCACTAACGACCACAATTTTAAAAAATTCTAATCGATTTGCAAATGAAAAACTGATTGAATGAATGAATGAATGATTTTCTGCATAACGTAGCACTTTTACTTTACAAAGTTTTTCTTTTATAAAATAAAAACAAGCTGAGAATAATAGCTGTTAATTTTTGATACATTCTACATTTTCGATACATTTTGCGACAATTTGTTTCCCAAAAAACATCACCATTTTTTGTTCTCATTCCTAAGAAATTCGGAAATTCCAAAACATTATTTTACGAAATTCAGCATTGAATTTTCATAGAATCTATTTTTTTCATTGTGTATTCTCATTCTGTTCTTTTCTTTTTTTATTCTCACAACTTAAGCTGCATATTATCTATCTATTTTTGCCTAACATACCTTAAATTACAACCAGAACTTAAATATTTAGAGTAAAGTATCTTCATATACTTAAGCTGCATATTATCTTTCTATTTTCGCCTAGCATTCCTTAAATTACAATCAGAGCTTAAATATTTTGAATAAAGTATCTTCTGCTCTCCGGCATTTGCCTCACTCACATTTTCCCTCAATTTCAGAGTAAACCGTATTCGGAATTCCACAAAATTTTAGCCGATGTGCTTAAAATCCGTTCTAACATTTAATATTCACAAACAGAATAAAAAAGCATTTGCTACAAGGAGATTTATCTTATCTCTAAAAAAACAACATAGAAAAAGAAATTCAACATAAAGTACTTTGAATATTGAACATTGGCGAATCTTGAGAAAACGGCTGAAAAATTCTTTGCACGGATTGAGGATCAACAGGAAAAGACGGCTAAAGTTTCGATATACAGCGTTACAGATTTAACGTTATAGAATCGCGTTGAGCTTCAACCATTCAACGATAACAATATAACGTTCTTGGCTGTCGTAACTCGGCATGACTTCCGAAATGGCATTAAAGATAAACCTCGTCGGGTTCGAGGCAGGAGATGATTCGCGATGCCGCGCGCTTCCAATCTCTATCCTTGCTACTCCCCGAACCGCGCGCGCGAGATCTCGTCGTCGCGGATCCTCTGGCATGAAAAACGGAATTTCAATATCATTGCCGTGCTCTCGCTTGTCAACCGTATCGGAATACAAATTCGCAAGCTCGACGCGGTTATTCGTGTTACAGAGAGAAGAGAGCCGATATATAGGATGGTATGTACCTGGGGGTATGATAATATTACGAAACTCAGAGAGGGAAAATCCCGCGCGGATGTCCGCTCTCAGGATCGCAATTAATAATAATATATTCGGTACAGAGAAAAATAGAGACACGACGTATCGTTAACGAGAATATACTTGTCACTGCCCCTGAAATTATGATGAATTAATAATGAAAAAAAACGTGGCAATTTATGACATTTATTTTTCAAGATCAAGTTTTACCGCTCGCTAATTACAAAAATCTACATTTTTTTATTAAAAGCGTTTTAAGGCAATTCAAGACAACGTAAGTTTTTGTTATTGCTAACACAATATATTATATAGTAAAAAATAAATTGAAATTTTTGTACTTTTAACTAAAGACTTTTGTCCGCAAATATATACAGTCTTTTTGTTAATTTCAACTTTTACAAAAACACAAAAATAATTAGTTGAATTGAAAATGTAAGGGTTGTAATTAATAATAATATATTCGAAAGAGAGAAAAATTCAGACACGACGTATCGTTAACGAGAATATACTTGTCACTGTCCCTGAAATTATGATAAATTAATTATGGAAAAAAAAACGTGACAATTTGTGACATTTATTTTTCAAGATCAAGTTTTACCGCTCGCTAATTACGAAAATCTATATTTTTTTATTAAAAGCGTTTTAAGACAATTTAAGACAACGTAAGTTTTTGTTATTGCTAACACAATATATTATATAGTAAAAAATAAATTGAAATTTTTTTACTTTTAACTAAAGACTTTTGTCCGCAAATATATACAGTCTTTTTGTTAATTTCAACTTTTACAAAAACACAAAAATAATCAGTTAAATTAGAAATGTAAGGATTGTAATTAATGATAATATATTTGGGAGAGAGAAAGATACAGACACGACGTATCGTTAACGATAATATACTTGTCACTGCCCTTGATATTATAATGAATTAACGATGGAAAAAAAACGGGACGATTTATGACATTTATTTTTCAAGATCAAGTTTTACCGTTCGCTAATTACAAAAGTCTAATTTTAAAAAATTCAAAGCGTTTTAAGACAATTATTATTAAGTGGAGGATATGCTAAAATATTATTATTATCGTTAATACAATTTGAATATTTCACTGACTTAAAATTATAATACATTTTGCAGTATAAAATCTATTGGAATTTTTGTACTTTCAACAAAAGGTTTTTGTCCGGAAATGTATACAGCCATTTTGTTAATTGTACAGAAAGAATTTAACAATTTGTACGTTAACAAAAAAGAAAACACAAAAATAATTAGTTAAATTTGAAATGTAAGAGTCGCAATTAATAATAATATATTCGCGAAAGAGAAAAATACAGGCACATCGTAACGTTAACGAGAATATACTTCTCACGACCCTTGAAATTATGATGAATTAATGATGAAAGAAGTGGAAATTTATGACATTTTTTTTTAAAACAGAGTTTTCCTAATTATTAAAAATCACAATTAAAAATGTAAATTTCAAAATTATTAAAAATAAAATTCATGATATACATTACTTTTTAAAAAGGATTTTAAAAAGTGTCACATTCTGATTTTTACTTATTAAGATAAAATTTTTCCAGTCACAAATTAATAATTAGAAGCATTTTTGGATCATTCAAAATAAGTTAATTAGATCTTAAATTGCTCTGGGATTATTAACTAAATTTGAATTGTCATGTCGTTCTAGTTTAGCATACAGAAATGTATATCGCCTCTAGTAATGTCCTTTACATTTTTCTTGTGAACGTTAATTAATTCTCCGAAATAATTGTAATGACGTATTTCAATAGTTCGTATATCGACGCATCTCTTTGTCGATGGTTTCAACCACAAAACACAATACTATGTACATCTGTATTTAATTAATCATAGATAGAGTAATTAATTGCGGAAATCGTAATTATCTTCAAAGCCAAAAAAATAAACTACATTCCATTTCTAAATAATAATTATCTCCCTCATAATTATGCAATAACGACAAAGTAAATCGACCACATACTATAAATTATCTCGAAATATAATAATAATTATTATAATTTGGAAATAAATTATCAACTGAAATTACACAATTGTGAGTTCGAATTGTAGCTACGAAAACAATATTTAGTATCTTAACAAAATGACTTTATACACAAATATGATTGTAAAACTTTTTTAAATTTTATTTATTCACTAGATTATTTTTTTTACTTTACACGAATGTTTCCAATTGTAGCATTTTCATTCAAACGAGCATGTTTAGTCAACGTTAAATAAACAGCCGCAGTAAGTGATAACAAGTTATTCTGAAAAGCCAAAAATTCGATGTGCCTCTTTTCCATTGCGATTTCAGCAACAAACGGAAACGGAAATGACACTAAAGTTATATTAAAGTCCTGGGTTCTTAAATGCCCAATATTTATGATTTGAACAAAATGACTTAATAAACAAATACAAGCACAAAGCATCAGAAATTATTACTAACTCAGATTTTTTTGTTCGCTTTATACAAATATTTCCAGTTGTTGCATTTTTATCCAAACGAGCAAATAAGGTCAACGTTAAATAAACATCCGCAACGAGTAACACTAAATTATTCCGAAAAGCCACAAAACAAACTCTCCTATTTCCCATAGCGATTTCAAACCAAACGCACTGCCAGTATCTCTACTAATTACTGGCACAATCACAAATTTCCGTTCTCTCATTCAAACCCCCGAAATTTGCATTCCATTTTCAAAGGACATTCCTCCCCGGTGCGGTTTGTTGTGATATTCATTGAAACGCGTGAACAACGCATTCCCTTTGGGAAGTTCTCGTCGAAATAACGATAATAACATCAAAACAAAGCAGGTGCAGAGGGCTTACCTTGTTCGTTGAATGTTCCTGGAAAGCTGTTAATGCAAAGGGGTGTGGAACTCGTCTGGCACGTTACACGCACATCGATGCAAAGTATTTCACACTAGTCTGTCTTTCCAACTTGCACAACTGATAATAACAATAATCTTATATATATGTAACCATATATAAGCTCTTGCTCCAAATGTAGACAAACAAAAGTTGGATCTACAGGATTATGCGAAAAACTCGAAGGTCCTGGACGTAGTCCTTCAACGACCCTCGAAATGTCTCTTCCCGCTCGTAGCACACAGAAAAAAAACCTCGGTTCGTCTCTCGAAAACACGTTCAGGGAAGGAGGAACTGTTCTCAAATTCCGGGCACGAACTTGGATCGTTCGCTCTTATCCCTTTTCTCTCCTCTTACTTCCTTTGTTTCAGCGTATACCGCACATAGGATGTGTAGAATACATATATATATATATCGCTATCTATATATATACGTATATATATGTATATATGCCTTCACTCTTCACCACGCCTGGGTCGCAGCGAACAAATCATTGAGGGTGTGCGGGTGAATCCGTGCGGCAATGATCTTCAGCCACGATAGCATGACGACAACAACATAGATGACGAGGGTGATAACAGCGATAACAGCGATGATGATGAACGAGTGGTCCATGGATCGGACTCTAAAATCCCTGTGAAGTCCTTGGAAAAAACGTTTGGTCTTATCCTCAAAAATGTGTGTTCCAATGTTCCCGCCACCGAAGACCGAAACTCTTCGGATTAGGGGTTTGTAGTTTCAGCGTAGAAAGCCAGAAAGCGGAAGCCAGTAATGGCAAGTTTGTCAAAACCTGTTTGGCTCGATTGCTGCAATAATCGCGATGCCGATAACGTTTGGGCTTACGAAATTTTATTGGGAACCCATCGTCGCGACTGATAGGAAGCGACTGGAAACGCGCGTAGCTCGCTCTTCAGGGTTATCTTAGCCTCGGGGGTTGCAGGGCAGAGAGGCGAGACCGCGAGGGCAAAGGCGTCGGGGGTGGGATCGCGGCTCACCGGTGACTGCCGCTGCCACTGTTCGGCCATCCACCCGCCGCCCCCGACGTAGCCGCCGCACGACCACCCCCCAGACGCTTGCGAATATGCGCACGCCGCCGGAGCACTTCCACCGGTGCAGAGTTGTGAATGTGTATAGGGAGGTTGTTGGGTGTGTGGATAAGGATACGGTACGTGTATACCGGTGAACCCCTCGTCCTTCGTAGCCACAACCACCACCACCATCACCGCTGCCGCCGTCAGAGAGGATTTCGCTTCCCTCTGTCCTCCTCTTCCTCTTTGCCTCATTCTGTATCGCTTCTTCTTCCTCTTCGTCTTCTTCATTCTCTGCTTCTCTTCATCTTCTTCTTGTTCCTTTACCTCTTGCTGGTAGAAGCTCCTTCCTACGTTCGTCGATCCCTCTCCGTTCACCGTTCAAGAGGACGGCCCAGGATCAAGGAAGGTTCGATGAAAAGAGGGAGCGAAAGCAAGACGGTGGCTGCCGTGAATAAGGGAGTTTAAAGTGAGCGAAACGAGGATGGAATAAAAGGATGGTGGTGGTTGGAGGCGAAGGATATAAGAAGAGAAGGATCAGGTCTAGTATCCCAGTGCACGCGAACCATGAGAGACGTTTTGCCAAAGGGGGGAAACCCACAGGATACCGCCAACACTTCTTCCGTTTAATTTACCTACTGGTTGTATCCAAAATTCAAGTGGTTCTTCGATTACCGCGAGGAACTGCGCAAGCGTTGAAAAGATGAACGGTCGCTTCTCTCTATTCTTCTCTTCATCTTTCCCCTAATCTGTATCGCTTCATCTTCTTCATCTTCTTCATCTTCTTCATCTTCTTCATCTTCTTCATCTTCTTCATCTTCTTCATCTTCTTCATCTTCTTCATCTTCTTCATCTTCTTCATCTTCTTCATCTTCTTCATCTTCTTCATCTTCTTCATCTTCTTCATCTTCTTCATCTTCTTCATCTTCTTCATCTTCCTCATCTTCTCCATCTTCTTCATTTTCTTTATCTTCTACATTCTTTACAGTTTCTACATCTTCTACAACTGCTACACGTTCTTTTCTTAATCTTCATGTACGTTTTTCTATTCCTAGTAGAAGCTTCTACCTAAGTTCATCGATCCCTCTCCGTTCACCGTTCAAGTGGACGGCCGAGGATCAAGGGGAGTTCATCTTCTTCATTTTCTTCATGTTCTTTATTTTCTTTATCTTCTACATTTTCTACATCTTCTACAACTGCTACACCTTCTTTTCTTAATCTTCATGTACGTTTTTCTATTCCTAGTAGAAGCTTCTACCTAAGTTCGTCGATCCCTCTCCGTTCACCGTTCAAGTGGACGAGCGAGGATCACGGGGGGTTCAATGAAAAAAGGGAGCGAAAGCAAGACGATAGCTGTCGTGAATAAAGGAGTTTAAAGTGAGCGAACCGAGGATGGAATAAAAGACTGGTGGTGGTTTGAGGCGAAGGATATAAAAACAGAAGGATCAGGTCTGGTATCCCTATGCACGCGAACCATGAGAGACGTTTTGCCCAAGGGTGGAAACCCCCGGATAACACCAACACTTCTTCCGTTTAATTTACCTACCGGTTGTATCCAAAATTCAAGTGGTTCTTCGATTACCACAAGGCAGTGCGCAAGCGTTCAAGGGATGAACGGCCTGAAAAGGAGATGGGGAAGCCGGGGAAAGTAGCGAGGATAACGTTTCAATGCTGCTACTGATGCTGATAGAGATGCTTCAGATCTTCTATTATAATGTGAAAAGGAGGTTTTTAATACGATGCTAGATTTCTTGGGATTGGATTGCAGGCCTTTTTTTATTAGGGTTGTAACGGAGACTTTTACCGTTTTGTGAAAGTCGAAAAAGTTAATGCTGCATCATTGAGGTAAGCAGCATCAAGTAGCTGAAGATAATTCCATTGTCCTCTTGACATCGCTGCTGCTGTGAGTCCGCAACTTTTTTTTGCGAACAAAAAGGTAATAATCGATCGGTTTAACCTAAGAGCTTTGCCGGTGACTTCACAAGGCTTCTTTGTAGCTTACCGTCATTGAGAAAAGTCAGCTTTTACTGAAAATGGAAGATTTCTCTGAGACGACGTCACAGTGCACATTGAGAACAGTGCACGGAGAGAAGGATCTAGTAAAAACGGCGATATATCCACTAAAAACTTCCAGAAAATTTTAGTAAGCACCACGCCACTTCAGCGAACTTTATCGTAAAACTCGATAAGTTCTACTAGGCCTACTGATAATTTATGCTGTGATCATTTTAGGTAGATGGTAAAGCAGAAGCAAAAAATATTTTTTGTTCGAAGATTGGTAGTTTTTCACGAAAACAAAGCTTCCTTTATAAGGAAGCAAAATTACCATAATGGTCGAATAAAAATTTCTGTAGCGCCTGTCAATTTTTTGCATCTCGCCGGTGGTAGCGCTGGTGTACCACGTCGCCTTGGCAATTTTTACTATATGACTTGGTAATTTTTACTAGATCCTTCTCTCTGCGTGATCAATGGATTTAACTAAAGCTGGTCGATCCTTTCAGCAGAGACATCGTGGTAATTATTCAAGTGACAGCTATCCGTTGGTGATCCATATAAGTATTCTTAGAATTAACCGAATCAAGAGACGCGGCAACACTGATACCGTGATTTATGTCTCGAAACTTGTCTGAAATATTTTAAAAAATTCAATCGTTTCTCGCACAGACGGGAACCTAACCGATCGGTATCCCCATTTTATTTTATATAAGATTATTAATTTTTGTATATTACTTTAAAACATTGAATTAGAAACAGAAGTAATAAATAAACTGTTTTATTATTTTTTGACATTCAGTGTATATATATTCACTCAGATTCGGAGGTTATATCAGTCTTTCGTAGTATTGGCACCAGTGAATCATTTGATGTGAAAAGTGATAAAAAATTGGTGATATTATTATTATATGCAATGACGGTTTTAATCTGTTTTAATAAATTCAGTCGTTCTTTTTTATTTGTAACTTTTTTTATTTGTACTAAAAAGAAATTCTCGCATTTGAAAGTGAAAAAATCAGTAACAACAAAAAAAATCTTGCATTTTGAAAAAAAAATACAGATGACAAAAATCGAGAAAAGAAATTGGTGAAAAAAAAATTTCAACATCCCAAAAAATTAAATGTAGTACTTGGCGAGTTTCTACGGTTAATATGAACATTCCATAATGATAAACTATATAGGATACTTGGCAAACTCGCCAAGTACTGCCGTTTAATTTCTTGAGATGTTGAAATTTATTTTTCACCAATTTCTTTTCTCGATTTTTGTCATCTGCATGTTTTTCTTTAAAATACAAGATTTTGTTTTTATTACTGATTTTTTCACCTTTAAATGCGAGAATGTCTTTTTAGTTGATTTAGGTTCTTTTGGTTCTTTAAGTCATTTATTTAAGCTTCTTTAGGTTTTTTAAAAAATACTGTTTATATACATATATATATATATATATATATGTATATAAACAGTATTTTTTAGTCAAGTACATGTTGTTCAACATGTATATATATATATATATGTTGAACAACATGTACTTGACTTGCTACAGATATTTTTAGTTTATTTCACAACTTTTTGTGCCAATAAATTTTTTATGACTCTAGTTTTTGACACTGTTTTTTATCGGGGTATTGATACCACTCACGTAAATGTTCTTGTCTCAATTTTTTTACACATTGTGTTTTTTGGGGGGTTAATTGTTACATCAAATAAAGTTACTTGCAGTTATAAACGAAAATGATTAATGTGCCATTTTCAAAAGAAAGTAACGATGCCATAAAGAGAATGATGGGTAGATCGTTTATGTCGATTCTTACGGCGTTATTTGTACGAACTGTTATTCTTGCAAGCGCCGTCAAACCTGTTTTCGTGGCTCACTTTCGGACAACTCTAACAGATTACAAATTTTATAGACTATTAGGTGGACCTTCGCCCTGCAATTCTGACGAAACTGTCAAACTTGTAAAACATTAACTTGCCGCTGGTCTCAGTGTCTAGCCATCATCAATTACGGCACAAATCAAATGGCTTCAACAATGATTCGATTAATTGGACACTCGCGATATCTCACCTAAACTTTTTAAATGGGACTGACCTTACTAGGCGCTGAAGCAAGTTTCTTAGTGGTTCTGGAAATAAAATCGATGCACTTTCAACTTCAATGCGGTATTGAAGTCTTATCGCAATCAGGGAATTTTCGTTAATAACAAATATGGAAGAATATTTACGAAAATCTTAATAAAACATAATAAACATACAAAAACATCGAAAAAATCATACTTTTTCGGGGTTTTTCATAAATTTTTATAATTTATTGGGTGTGTATCGCATATGTATAACGTCTAAAAAATTGAAATAAAGTTCACATTTTTTAGACGTTTTTATTTTAAAAATTTCGAATTTTACTAAAATGGTAATGTTTTTAAAAAAGAATGAAGTGGCCAGTTTTGGTTTTGCACTTTTTTCATTATGAATCAATCTCTAAAACGCCATATAGCGAATTGGGATGTGTTAAATATTTTACAGTTTTTTCAAGTTACAGCAACGAAGATCGAAAATTGGCTTTTTTTCGGCTATTTTTCAAAGAGATCTCATGGGCACAAAAATTGAAGCATCACAACCATATAGCTATACTATTCGTTTTCGCGAGTTGTTGCGAACGAAAAAATGAAAATTGAAAATCTGTCGAACCAAAAGAAAAAAAAGTATGGCTAGTTAAAAATTGTGAATTGTTTTTAACTGGCGATACCTTTTTTTTCCATTGACCGATTTTCAATTCCCTTTTTTTTTTTTGCTTAATAGAGCTCCGCAAAATGAAGCGAATGGTGCAAATATAACTTTATTTTACAAAATCATTCATTTTTTATTTGCCCTCCACAAATCAATCTCACATCGCTCCATATGTGGACACAGGCTGTCCAAATATCCAACAAAAAAATGGTCCAAGGCTTTAAATGGGTTACCGACTTTTACAAGCAGTACGAAGATAATTCAGGAAAGGGATAGCAGAGCACATCGATAACCAAAAAGGAAATTTATCCGCCAAATGATGAAGGAATGTGTGGCGGAGCCAGTTATCAACGTGGAAAAATGGAAGAGCTGAGCAGATCGTGTCTGGTCATAAGTAGCGATCCCGGATAGTGTCGGCCGGGTCACCGGGGTGCTTACAGAAGATTCCTGCCGGTGCTTTCTGTGTGGATTTCCCATCCCTATGGACCGTGACCGGCGTGGGATTTTCCTCTCGCCGTACGTACTAGAATATTCTTGTCAGTATGTATGTGTGAACGTAGTAGAGGAGAGTCCATACAAGAGTCCTCTGTGCAACGAGTTCGTGTTCGCGTTTGCTGCCGACCCCCTTTCCTCCTCCCCCCCCCCCCCCCTTTGCCCCCGCCAAAGTATGGGGGTAGATAACGAAATGTAGTGCATCTCCAAGAGAGACCGGATATAGTATACGTACTTACGTGCCCACCGAACGGAGTGCGCGGCTATACGGTAGTTACTGCAGCAGGTGAATCAAAAGCATAGACCCCAACCAATCTGGATACACTTGGAAAGGGGCTTTATCCTCGTGCGTAAATAAGTCTACTTAACGGTGTATCGAGAAAACGCGAATGTACACTTTAGCTAGCTAGGTCGGTGGAAGGTATACATAGATATATGCCACTGTATATGCGCTTTGCAAGGACCTTCTAAACTCGTATCTAGCCACGTACCCCATATTTGGATGACGAATTTTATTTAAAACCGTAATGGACTTTGTAGGGTCATTTGATATTTCGAGCTTTAAGGGAATGACGGAAATAGTTAAATAGAAATAATTCATAAATAATTGGTGAACAGGATAAATATGCTTGTATAGCTTATTTTTAACCACTCTAGATTGTAACAGGAAGGAAAATAATAAGTATGTAATAGTTATTTTGACACTCGTATAAAGGCGAATCGGGACCGGAAACGGTTCAGCGGTATTGACAAATTGATTATCCAGTATTTTAAGTACAACTAATAATAAGCTTCTAAATATATTCGATTCAAAAATATTCCTCAACACAAAATACTAACAGGATCAATAAAAACTTGCAAAGTAGAATCTTGCACATCGCTCTCCATTATTTTCCTTAAAAGGTCAGAAGGCCATGAAGATTTAAATTTAAACAATAAGAACAGAAAGAACCTAAATATTAAGATACTTAAATAATTGACTTTTATAAAAATTCTCTTATATGGAAAAACATGTTACATTGAACCTTACGCAGAAATTATTCTTATGTAAAAATAGTACACTTTCAATTCAGTAGGGTAGAAGTACCGGCTGTGGCCACTTTAAAAATTTTCTCATTTTCAAGTACTTGTGATTGGGACCAAATATCATAAAACTGTTTTGGACCTATACTTTTCATATCTGAGAAGAATATAATTTCAGATTTCTAGCATTAAAATCTTCATATGTATCGAGAAAACACTGGAAAATAGAAAAAAGTAGGACTATAGCCATTTCACCAGTTCTGGCCACCTATGCACCGGTTTTGGCCACAGTAATGTACCGGTTTTGGCCATGCTTAAAATTAGAATAACTCAATATTCATTGCACTTCAAACATTTTTTAAGGTGTGTTTAATAAATCAAAATCGTATTCTTATGAAAGCATCCAATTCCTCTACACGAAAATGTCTTTAAAGCACAGATGCCATCTGTGAACCTAACTAACCTTTTTTGACATTCGTCTCCTCCGTTTTGCACTTTTTCGTAGCAGCTTTCTTTGTCAGAAATAGTCATACATTATATTAATGTTTTACTCTTTACACTTTTATTTTTACTTTTACCAGAGTTCTTTCCGAAAGTAGATTTTCGCATTGAATAATGATGGGAATCTTCAACATGAAAGGTGTTCCACCGCTTTACCTTCTTTTTTACTATACATTTCTAAGGATATATTTTTCTTATCGTTTTTTCGTTTTTTTTTATTTCTTCTTTACGAATTTATGAATTGATTGTATAATAATTAACGAAAAATTAATGATTATATTATCATGGCCATATCCGGGGCAACATGCTTATTCCATGTACCAGTTGTGGCCATCGTATTTTTTATAAATGTATAGCTTTATTTCAAACTTTTAGTACATCAACATTTGCAGTGATGACTCTCAAGATTGATATGTGCAAAGCTGCATGCAATTCGCCAACTATATAATCCGAATATGTATCTAGAGCTTTCGTCAAAATCTTGTCGAATTCCGTAAGGAGTTGACAATTTGATGAATCAGCTGATGATACTTTAATTACTGACACAGTACTTTTTGTAATGGAGACGAACGGACGTCAAAATGACGATAAATGTTTCCAAAATACACAACGTTATGAAAAATTATGATTAAATACAGGTACAGAATTAAAATAGCCACGAAAAACGTATTTAAGTGTAGGGATGGCCACAACCGGTACAGTGGCCACAACCGGTACCTCTACCCTATGTCTATAAAATAAAAAAAGTTCCTAAGCAATTAATTTAATCGATTGATAACTTTTTGCAAAAAAATCAGACATATTTATAACTGATACAAACTACTTCATTTCAAAGCACTGCAAGAGCCTCGTATACTTTGTGTCCCGTGCTCCAATTTGTCGAGAAATTCTAAGTAAATGATCATTTTTAAGAAAACAAAAAATCACATATTTATTAATAACTAATAAAAATCGTCGTCTATTTATCAAAGTACCTACTGCAAGGGCGACCTTTACTTTTTGTCGCAGGCTCCATTTTACCTCGCATTGCGGTGCATCTATATGTATCTTGACGATATCAAAGGTCCGCCCTTCGCAAAGCAACTTTTTGTAAAAATCGGTGGATGAAAGTTCTGTTGGGCACTGAGGATCAAACGGCTCGCTCGTAGCGTTCATGGATCGCAAGGATGCGATCGCACACACACGATCTTGCTTATATATATGTATATATATATATTTGCGTATATATACACGTTCGATGAAAAACTATATATATATTTTTTATCCATGGAGGTAAACTTTGGGAATATGCTTTTCTGTGAATACTCCGAGTGGACGAATTTTCTACTGACGATCCAACTTGAAACGTTTTCTCTATATCTGAATCGCGTTAAACCGTTCCATCTCGAGCTTCGTTCAATTAACATTGCATACAATCATCGTTTTCCTTCTTCTCACCATTAGTCTAGCCAATTTTATCTCCTTTTCCTACGGGTATTTCTCACGAATATTGAAACGATCGTGGCAAACAAGGGCGCGACTCGAGGGAACAAAAAGACCATCAGCTTTCTCGATAAAGCTAATAGTATAAGGCTGTGGTAAAAACTCGCAGCAGAGGGAACTCGCTCACCCGAGAGAGAACTTCCTCTGCCTGTGCTACTGTCTCTCGAATAAGCTGACGCTACAATACGTTTAACTTCTTCTACTTCTTTTTTGCGATCGCTCTCCGAGAGACATGCCACACGGACAAAAAAAAACTAATGGACTGACGAAAATAGTATCTAAACGCAATTGTTAATTGATGAGATCCAATAGCATTTTCATCGTCGATTTTGGTTCAAAGGTAGGGATACGAATTTTTGTAACTTAATTTTCAAATCGCTTTTAGAGTTCATTGATCCCTCAAGCCGTTTCCATGTTGAAGAAAATAAATTTTCTGAAAATTGGCACAGTTTTCTGAATCCAGAAAAATTTTCTGAAATGTGGGACAGTTTTCCGAATCAAAACAATGTTTTTGAAAAGTGGGACAGTTTTCTTAATCAAGACAAATCTTCTTAGAAGTGCGACAATTTTCTGAATTAAGACAAATTTTCTTAAAAGTGGAATAGTTTTCTAAATCAAATTAAATTTTCAGAAATGTGGAACAGTTCTATAAATCAAAACAAATTTTCCTAAATGTGAGACAGTTAATTTTTAAATCGCTTTTAGAGTTCATTCACCCCTCAAGCCGTTTCTATGTTGAAGGAAATAAATTTTCTGAAAATTGGGACAGTTTTCTGAATCCAGACAAATTTTCTGAAATCTGGGACAGTTTTCTGAATCAAGACAAATTTTTTGAAAAGTGGGACAGTTTTCTGAATCTAGACAAATTTTCTGAAATATGGGACAATTTTCTGAATCAAGATAATTTTCTAAAAAGTTGGATAGTTTTCTGAATAAAGACAAATCTTCTTAGTAGTGCGACAATTTTCCGAATTAAGGCAAATTTTCTTAAAATTGGAACAGTTTTCTAAATCAAGTTAAATTTTCTTAAAATTGGAACAGTTTTCTAAATCAAGTTAAATTTTCTGAAATGAGGAACAATTCTATAAATCAAAACAAATTTTCTTAAATGTGGGACAGTTTTCTCATTTTAATTCTTACACGCACATGCGTTTTTGTTTCTTGAAATAAAAATGTCGGAACCCTTATTAATGAAATTCCATTATTAGTTCAATTTCCCCAAATTTTTTAGACTTAAACTAAAAAAGTTATTTTGTAAAATAATTATTCCTCGAATGTAGAATATATGCACCGATGACTACCAACAAAAACGTTTTGTTCACATACGATACAGGAACTATTTGTTAATTTTACAAAAACTATTTTGACCATTTTTAGTTTAACCAAAAAGGTATAAAAATAATTAGTTAATAATTTAGTATTTTAATTTTTCAATATTTACGTATTACAGTAAAAGTTGATAGAGTCATCAAATTAAACAGATCTTTTATATAAGTTCCAACTTTAACAAAAATATTTGAAGGGAAAAAAATTTCTCAAATAAACAAAACAGGCTTACTTACAAAAACTGGTACCACAATTTTACAAAAATATTTATTACTGTATTTACTTGATGCTCGTTATTGATACTATTATTTTGTGTTAACGACGTATAAGCTATGCTACGATATTTTAGTTTCAATATTGCTTACAGTTAAATTCAATCGAGTTTACTATCCTCGGATGGAAGGCTCTCGATATTATCGTCTCTGCACTTGCGTTTCCACAAGACTTTGATCGTATTCGGGCTATGAGTAACGGGTGCATATAGCGACCGCGTATATGTCTACAATACTGCTTTTGATATACTCATGGGACTTGAAAGCGAGCTCCCGGAGCACAAAGATGTCAGATATCCTATTAGCTGCAGCCACGACTATAGGCAATCATTATCGATTCAATTAGTCGCGCTATCGTACATGTTTTAGTATGATTGATTTGCTTTATAGAGTATTGAGCGTCGTGTACATATGTCGTGACAGCAAAGCGGGCTTAGCAGTCAACGGCAGCTTTTGAGCTACAAAATGTTTTCTCGCTGATATCGAATTCACGACTAAACCATTTTGATGAGCCAGAAAATCGTTTGCGAATGTCGTGTCTGCAAGCGTTATTTATTATCCCATCAAAAAGATTTGTTAACCTAACGTAAAGATTTATTAACCTAGCGAAAAGTTTTATCAACCTAGCTAAAAGATTTGTTAACCCAGCTTTAAAATTTGCCATTCTAGCAAAAATCGTTGTTAGCCAACGAAAATATCTGTGCTATAAGTTCGATAACAAAAAAAAATGTCGGCCCAACTTAATCGTTTTCTAAATGAGTTCTCAATTTTTGCATGGTTCCTGAAAAATTCCACTAATTTCTACACGGAAAGAATGATTGGTTGTGACAACTACGTTTTCGATTTGCTGTACACAATGTCTAAAAAATTAGTTGCTTCAGCCATATCGAATAGTAACCTCAACTATTCACGATTAGTTCTCGATTGGATTAGTTAGGTTAACTAATCCAATCGTTGGGACTACCACTCTCGGTATTACCATTCGAATCGTCGGTATTACCATTCGAATCGTCGGTATTACCATTCGAATCGTCGGTATTACCATTCGAATCGTTGGTATTACCATTTGAGTTGTAAGCGAAATCGAATAATCGATTGGTTGTGTCAACTCATTTCTTGGTTATGACAACTACCCGGGTAGAAATTATCTTCGGGCCCTAGTCAGGGCGTTATCAGGCCGCCTGACTGCCCTGGTAGGGCGCTTTCATAGCAACCTGATAGCGCCCTGAATCGAACTGTAACGCTGTGTCACATACGGCCCCGATCAGGCTGCCCGACCAGGTTATTATAAGGCTGCCCTGAGAATGCCTAATAACTTCCAAAGGCGGTATTTACGTTCATTATAAATAATATTACAATTAATTATTAATTCCAGGGCATTATGTAGTAATATGAACAATAACATTCTATTAATGAAGTAAACAAAAAAAGAGAATCTTCTTCGGAGACGGTTTTTCCTAACACTATTCGAGAAATGATGCACGCGGGATTTGAACCCAAGACCTACGGGACCTACCTATTTACCTAACTACCTAACCGAGCACGCTAACCACTAGACCAAACCGACTATGTGGATATGTCATACTGTAATTCCATAATAGTTTATTTTACGATAACAGTAAAAGGAGTGATGCGAAAGGGTAATATATGGAATCAATATTTAAAGGTGATTCTGCCAAAAACTTCGGATTGAAATTCGCCGACCTTATACGACATCTCTCTGGCACAGAAGTCACTTTAACTCAAAATTCGTAAAATCAAAATGGCGGATTTAATATGCCGGTCAAAAAAGCAAAAACTGACTTTATTTGCATAAAATTTATTTATTGCAAAAAGCATCTTTGTCCGCCACCTTGAATGCGATATTTCGATTTTATAAATGATATTTTCAATTCGACGATTGCGAATTTGAATTTTTCATTCGCAAAGTTCATATGTGGGTTCAATAATGTCGGACGAAAATGAACAATCTTATTTTTATTATGAATTTAAACTTCAAACTTATAACATCAACATGGCGGACAAACAATATTTGGAAAGATTACAATTCAAATAGTTGATTTGACTGACCTGACATTAGTATTTCAAGAATGCGAAAGTAAGGTTATGTTTTGACAACAGCGTATCCGTGGCAGCGAACGCTGCGAGCATTGTCAATTCGAATGCCGACGAACAATTTCGATTCAAAAGATTATTTGGAACCAGACGTCATCATTTATTTCTACGGTAACAATCCATAAGTATAATAGGTATGGAATATGATACCTGCCTGAATTCTACTTTGTGTCGCACGGGATAAAGTAGAAAATGAGGCACTCGTAAGGCAAGCCTAATCAGCGCAATTTCACGGTTGCCTGATCTTAAACCTAATACGGCGGCTCCGGATTGCGCCGGATCACGCCCTGTTCAGTCTTTCCATAATAGGGCTAGCCGTGGCACTGCCTGATCAGGGCCAAGCAAGGCTTTCCTTAATAGGGTTAGCCGTGGCATCGCCTGACCAGAGCTAAACAAGGCTTTCCATAATAGGGCTAGCCATAGGATTCCCCGATCGGGGCCTGATCCTGATAAGGCAAGCCCTGACAGATTTCCACCCGGGTAGGCTTCATTTTCAAAATATTCTAGGATTTAAAGAAATCCGAAAAAAATCTAAAGATATTTTCATACTTTTCACTACACTGAGAACAATATATATTAGAATGGTAGAGCCGACTATACTGATATAATTCCCAGGAGACCCGATCATATCGATTTTTACAGGATACTATGTATTTGTTTTATTGAGCTATAATTATGTTTGCTGCTATTATTTTTGTCATTGTCATTACTATAAAATATAATCGACGCTCCTGGGAATTATATTGTATAGTAATAGTAAACTATTATATGGTAAAAGTATAGTATTGTGGCTTTAACCATGTATTTATCTCTCAGTGTATCTTATCCAACTTTACCCTAACTATTTTTACTTTTTAACAGTTCAAAAACTTTAGTTTACTTTATACTGTGTTTCAAATATGTAAATCCTTGCGCTATATCATAGTGTTGAGCACGTAGTATACCTACTACCCGTGGAATCATTAACCGAATAACGATCCTCAACATCCGATATACTAGCAACGGAGATGCGGTTTTTATTCTTGACTAGCGGTACACCATACCCCACAGGGAAAGCCTCAAGCAGCTCCCAGACGCGCACCGCGGATGGAGCTCTAAGAACCTAATTACTCGCACGTCCACGAGAGATTATCGACAGTTGCGCGCAAAACCTTCGACGATATTTCTCGAGGGAAGGTAAAGGCATAGAGATCCGTAGAAGAGAAAAGGGTAAGCGAAACACGTCAAGAGCTGTAATACGTAGCAACGCGATGAAAATGCTTCCGGTGCACCATCGTAATCTCGAATGTCTTATCGAACTATTACAATATTTCAAGCTATTCTCACATGAAAGATAATTCTTTTTAATGCTCGGATTCAGTGTTAATTTTCTATCGGCATTTAAACAATTATTTATCCTCATAGATTTTTTTATCGTGAAGAAACATTTGCATTTTCATGTCAGAGTACTTAGAAGTTGCTGAAATTTAGATACAGGAAGATTTCTAGGTTTTGTAAATATGCTCACGAAGTAAAATCTGAATTAAGATGATTTTACTTTCAACAAAAAGGTAAAAAATTAGCCGTGGAGAAAAGATGGCCTTAAAGTATTTAGGAAAATTTTTGCCAAATATTGGCCAAATTGGCCAAATAATCACATAGTAAAAAATAAAAAGTTTATTTCATACTTGGAAATCCAAGACTTTTCCATAAGTGCGAAATTACATATAGTGTTCACATAATTTCCCACCTTCTTTTTATTTATACCTCTTCATCAAAGTGGCTTTATGAAAGATGTAAATTAATAAGGAAACAATTTGTAAAATTCCACCTTGCAAATCCGTTCTTAAAAGCTAATGAACATGTCCTACAAATACGTTGTCTCTGAAATGTTAAACATTACGTGAAATTCCTTGTTATAATTTATTACAAAGGAAGCTCTACAGGTAAGTAAGTTGAAAGGCTTGCAAACCCCGAGCATGAAGCTTGAGCTTTTCTTGATCATATCTGAAATTTTGAAGGGGTATATCACAGGTACTTTGGAGCCGAGGCAAGTGAATGAAATTTTCCAGACAAAATAATTACTGTTAATATATAAATATAAAAATAATCACATAGTCAACAAAAAAGTTCACTTCATACTTACCAATGCAAGAATTTCCATACGTACGAAATTGCATATAGTGTTCACATCATTACCCACCTTCTTAAATTATACCTCTTCATCAAAATAACTTTATGAAAGATGTAAATTAATAAGGAAACAATGTGTAAAATTCCATTTCGCAAATCCATTCTTAAAATCTAATGAACATGTCCTAAAAATGCGTTGCTCCTGAAATGTTATGCATTACGTAAAATTCCTTGTTATAATTTATTACAAAGGAAGCTCTATAGGTAAGTAAGTTGAAAGGCTTGCAAGCCCCGAGCATGGAGGTTGAGCTTTTCTTGATCATATCTGGAAGTTGGTAGGGGTATATCACAGGTAGTTTGGAGCCGAGGCAAGTGAACGGAATTTTCCAGACAAACAAATTACTTTTGTAGGGAGTGCTTCGGCGAATGACGGCTTTTTTTATAATTTGTTTTTATTTACGTTTATTTTTATTTTACGTTTATTTTTATTTTCATTTTATTTTATTTTACGTGAGAGTATAAATCAAAATATTAATTCAAAAAAACATCCAAAACAGGTACTAAAGCTTAACCTAAAAGACCGGAGAGCCCGGTCAACAAGTAGAATATAAAACACCAAAACGGACTAATTTGCCAACCAACAAATGTACCGACACAAAAATTAAATTAAGTCACGAACGCAACACCGATATGAATTAAAATAAAACTTAATTCTGAAGACCCTGATCAGGGCGAAACGTAAATAAAAACAAATTACAAAAAAAGCCGTCATTCGCCGAAGCACTCCCTACAAAACATTCCTCATAAACGGCTAAAGCAACTCTCAAAAATCAAACAAATTACTGTTAATATATAAATATATAAATATAAAAATAATCCCATAGTCAACAAAAAAGTTCACTTCATACTTATCAATGCAAGAATTTCCATACGTACGAAATTGCATATAGTGTTCACATCATTACCCACCTTCTTAAATTACACCTCTTCATCAAAATAGCTTTATAAAAGATGTAAATTAATAAGGATACAATGTGTAAAATTTCACCTTGCAAATCCATTCTTAAAATCTAATGAACATGTCCTAAAAATGCGTTGTTCCTGAAATGGTAAACATTACATGAAATTCCTTGTTATAATTGATTACAAAGGAAGCTCTACAGCTAAGTAAGTTGAAAGGCTTGCAAGCTCCGAGCATGAAGGTTGAGCTTTTCTTGATCATATCTGAAATTTCGAAAGAGTGTATCACAGGTAATTTGGAGCTGAGGCAAGTGAATGGAATTTTCCAGCCAAACAAATTACTGCTAATATATGGATATATAAATATAAAAATAATCCTACAGTCAACAAAAAAGTTCACTTCATACTTACCAATGCAAGAATTTCCATACGTACGAAATTGCATATAGTGTTCGCATCATTACCCACCTTCTTAAATTACACCTCTTCATCAAAATAGCTTTATAAAAGATGTAAATTAATAAGGAAACAATGTGTAAAATTTCACCTTGCAAATCCATTCTCAAAATCTAATGAACATGTCCTGAAAATGCGTTGTTCCTGAAATGTTAAACATTACGTGAAATTCCTTGTTATAATTGATTACAAAGGAAGCTCTACAGCTAAGTACGTTGAAAGGCTTGCAAGCTCCGAGCATGAAGGTTGAGTTTTCCTTGATCATATCTGAAATTTCGAAGGGGTGTATCACAGGTAATTTGGAGCCGAGGCAAGTGAATTAAATTTTCCAGACAAAATTATTACTGTTAATATATAAATATAAAAATAATCACATAGTCAACAAAAAAGTTCACTTCATACTTATCAATGCAAGAATTTCCATACATACGAAATTGCATATAGTGTTCACATCATTACCCACCTTCTTAAATTACACCTCTTCATCAAAATAGCTTTATAAAAGATGTAAATTAATAAGGAAACAATGTGTAAAATTTCACCTTGCAAATCCGTTCTTAAAATCTAATGAACATGTCCTAAAAATGCGTTGTTCCTGAAATGTTAAACATTACGTGAAATTCCTTGTTATAATTGATTACAAAGGAAGCTCTACAGCTAAGTACGTTGAAAGGCTTGCAAGCTCCGAGCATGAAGGTTGAGTTTTCCTTGATCATATCTGAAATTTCGAAAGAGTGTATCACAGGTAATTTGGAGCCGAGGCAAGTGAATGGAATTTTCCAGACAAAAAAATTACTGCTAATATATGGATATATAAATATAAAAATAATCCCATAGTCAACAAAAAAGTTCACTTCATACTTACCAATGCAAGAATTTTCATACGTACGAAATTGCATATAGTGTTCGCATCATTACACACTTTCTTAAATTACACCTCTTCATCAAAATAGCTTTATGAAAGATGTAAATTAATAAGGAAACAATGTGAAAAAATCATCTTGCAAATCCGTTCTTAAAATCTAATGAACATGTCCTAAAAATGCGTTGTTCCTGAAATGTTAAACATTACGTGAAATTCCTTGTTATAATTGATTACAAAGGAAGCTTTACAGCTACGTAAGTTGAAAGGCTTGCAAGCTCCGAGCATGGAGGTTGAACTTTTATTGATCATATCTGAAATTTCGAAAGAGTATATCACAGGTACTTTGGAGCCGAGGCAAGTGAACGAAATTTTCCAGACAAAATAATTACTGTTAATACATAAATATATAAATATAAAAACAATCACATAGTCAAAAAAAAGTTCACTTCATACTTACCAATGCAAGAATTTCCATACGTACGAAATTGCGTATAATGTTCACATCATTACCCACTTTCTTAAATTACACCTCTTCATCAAAATAGCTTTATGAAAGATGTAAATTAATAAGGAAACAATGTGTAAAATTCCACTTCGCAAATCCGTTCTTAAAAGCTAATGAACATGTCCTAAAAATGCGTTGCTCCTGAAATGTTATGCATTACGTAAAATTCCTTGTTATAATTTATCACAAAGGAAGCTCTGCAGCTAATGTGAGTAAGTTGAAAGGCTTGCAAGCCCCGAGCATGGAGGTTGAGCCTTTCTTGATCATATCTGGAAGTTCGTAGGGGTATATCACAGGTAGTTTGGAGGCGAGGCAAGTGAACGGAATTCCCGACAAGCATACCGTTGAGGAAAAGAGGACATCGGACCCGAGGTCTGGTTCACCGGCAACCGGTGTACGTTCATAAAACATGTACCAATGAACGCGCGTACAAGTTTGGAGGGTCGCGCATGCGCTCAAGCTCGTCAGAAACTCTGGGCGGTGGGAGAGAGCATTTGGATCGATCCTTGAGCTTTGTCTGTGGTCGTGAATGGAGCGAGAGAAGCAACTCGACGTAGGACACAACGCAAAAGAGAGAGAGAGAGAGAGATAGAAATAGGGAAAGTGGGGGGAGGAGGGGCGACGCTTTGCGCGAGCTTTCGTTTGTATATAGAGGTGGTCAGCAGCCTCTTCGTCGATTGATGCTCGCGCCAACTTCCTCGATTACTAAATCCAGCATCGGATTTAGGAGAGTAGCATCACTTCCAGTTGCAGGGATATATAATTTAGCTATTCCAATGACAGATATACGATACGTTTGTGTAGATCACGTACAAGGGTGCGAACTATCTAATTTAATTTAATAAATATTTTATGTGCAGTTATTAATAATTATTTCGCGATAATTGCATGCAGCTTTTATAAAAATATGTTTGGATTTTAAAAATAATTAGCAAAAAATTAAAGAAAAATAAAAATAACGTAAACATTCTTGAAAAAAAATGGAGACATGCGGAAAAATCAATGGAAGACCGGCCTTTATTTTCTTTCACAAATTTTCGCTAAAAGCTATAAAAAATTTATTGGCGTTGTAGTTATCCAAAAGTTTAAATTTGTTTTATAACTAATTATAACATTGTAATTAAAATTGATTACAGTATACTGTATAAAACATTGTTTTATGACTACTTCTATGTCTACTTCTAAATTGCTGTAACCTCACAGCATTGGGCCATCCCATGAAAAAAAAAATACTCAAAATTCGGCGATCACTCAAAGATTCCGAGGCAATTTGTCCGGTGAAAAAATCTGAAGTCCAACCATTTTAATTAATTTTAATTTTCAATATGGATTTTTTTATATATATTAAAAACATTCAGATTGTCGTTCAGAACGTCACAGCATTGGGCCATCCCATGAAAAAAAAAATACTCAAAGTTCGGCGATCACTCAAAGATTCCGAGACAATTTGTCCGATGAAAAAATCTGAAGTCCAACCATAAAAAAAAAAAAATTTTGTTGTTTTTTCCATAAAATGTGACCTGAAATTAAGCAATTAATTTTGAATATATTTTTTTCTTGTTGGCCATAAAAAAATGCACATTTTCGTCTTTTAATGATTTCGATACGATCAATAGTTTCTGAGATATTACAGATTAAATGAAAAACGATAAAAAACGAAAAAATTTGCATATTCCGGTCAACTATTTTTTTAGAATTTTGAAATTTAGTCCATCAATAGACACCGCTGAACCTGATTTTTAGATAAAATTTGAGATTTTTTTTTTTGGGGGTGGCGAAAGTCCCGTGGAATCCCTCATAGATAGGTTAACCTCTTTGTCGATTAATGCTCGAACCATTAATCGATTACTAAATTCAGTTGTAGAGAAATATAAATGAGTTATTTCTATGATAGGTATACGATACGCTTTTGTTGATCGCCTTCTACAGGGTTCTAAATCTCCTAATTTAATTTAATAAGTATTTTTTTGTGTCATTGTGTTAATAGTAATTATTTTACGTAAATATGCATTCCTTTTAAAAAGATATTCGGTTTTTAATAATTGCCATGAAATTTAAAAAAAAATAATACCACGGAAATATTTTTTAAAAATAAGGACCTGTCATTAATGCATTAAAAAGTGAAATCCAGCCTCTTCCTTTTATTGCATAATTTCATTTGTATCTAGAGATGGTCAACAGCCTCTTTGTCGATTGATGCTCACGCAAACTCCCTTAATTACTAAATCCAGCATCGGATTTAGGAGAGAAGGATCACTTCCAGTTGCAGGGAGATATAATTGATGTATTCCTATGACAGATATACGATAGTTCTGTGCAGATCTCGTATAACACGTTGCAGAGTCCATAAAGTAAGACCTTTGAATATTGCGTCCTCATTAATTTCCACTTTTATGAGGAAATATGTTTATCAATATTGGCTTTCGCATAAAGGAAGCTTTGTAAAAAATATTGAGAAAGATAGTATGCAAAATCCTGTTTACATCCTTGTTAAAAAAAATCTCTACAATAAAAATTAGTATTAAAAAAATTAAAAGTGCTGCATAATCTATACACTACATTCACAAATGTACTGCATAATATACATTACATTCACAAATGACCACAAAATAAATAACCCTTGATCGATTTTGACCAAATTTAGTACCGATAATTGTTTGGTTATTGTGTAATAAATTTAACATCATTTGCTCAAATCATTTACGATTTTGAGGCTTCTCATTTTTGCAAGCCTCGGCTATCGCGAATATAAAAATGTTATGTTCTATAAAATTTGAACGCCTCGGTCGTATGTCATCAAATTTAATGTCAAATATCCCTGAATATGATTACGTACTTGTCAGAAGTTTTATCCCTACCCCTCAATGATTTCAAAACTGGAAGTCCATAAAAATAAAAATAAAAAAAATTGTAATAAAATCTGAAGTCTTCTACCGATTTTTATAAAACGAAATTACCAATTAATCCAGAATCGTTTCTATAGAAATCTTCTGTTGAAGTACTTTTTAATAAAAAAAACTTCATAAAGTACGAATCTCTCTGCAAATCCTGTTCAGATCCGTCTTAAACATTAATGTATGTACTTCTAAACACCCATTTACGGCATTGAAAATATGTAAAAATCCTAAACCTTTTTAATTGTAAGGAAAATAACACCGAGTAAATATACGTTTATGTTTTACCTACCTGATATTCCACTTGGACGTTCCAAGTTTTTAATTTTTAAAGGTCTGAACACACACCCACATCCGCACATATTTTTCTCGAAACACTATGTTGAGCATTACGCATAATTTTTAGTATCAAGTATTATCCATGCTTTTCGTAGATAAATATTCCATTCTATTTTATTATATTTTTTTAAGGTGAAGACCATGTGGCTCGGAATATTCTCGCTTATCTCTCCGGCGAATTTTCGGGAAGGATAGAGATCCCTATCTATTGCAGGGTGTAGCACATATTCGCGACTTAAGCTGCTGAGTGCAGCTGCGGTGCAGCGGTGCACCGATGACATTCGTGGCTTAATATTTATACCGGATCCAGCGACGACGTGTGTTTGCCCTGGGATAATAATCTGGAATATTACGCTCGAGATTCGCGCCTCCACCCACGCCCCTTGCCCCACCCACAGTACATATACTGCTCTCACGTTGGTGCATACGTATGTCCTTAACGAAATGCTGGCAGGATGTACGAGAGAAGACCAAGCAACCTCTCCGAGCTTCAGACACCAGCCAGCTTTCTCGTCTGTGAGTTATACGCTCTCCAGCTCTCGTTCGCCTCGTCCCCTGTCTCTTTGTTCAGCATATTACGCGTTATCGTGCTTACACCGCGAACGACAGCGACAACGAGAAAGCAATAACCGGCGACGACGCCTCCACACCCACCATACTACCGGCGCGAAATGACAAATACCCCGCAAATATTGCGAAGAGGCACGCGCCTTTATATATACTACATATATATATATGTATATATAGATATATAAGTATTTAAGCTTGCACGTAAATTCATACCAACGATTATTGTAATTTTCATTAGGTATTTGGGTGGTACGAAATTATAATGAAAATGTTGAATTTCTACACGGAGAGAATTTTCTGGTAATCACAATTCAAAAAGATTGACGATGTTTCCCATACAGCATAGTAAATTCGGTTTATTCGACCAGTCTGTCGATGATTGCCATGCAGTACATTAATTCGAATTTTTCGTATGTAATATGCAGTATGGCAAACGGTGCCAGTTGTGATCACGAGTCACTTATCAACGTTATATATTACTGATTAAACGCAGCATAGTGAAGATTGCCACGCCGCTTACGTACTTACTTCTGCATCGTATACCAGTTAATGTCGTGAATTCGTGCACTTAAGGTAGTTCTGTCGTGAATGCAATCCAAACTCATATGCATGAATTTTTGACATACTGTAATTTAGCTATTCAATTTTACTTGCACAAAATCTTGAAGACTTTTACCGAGTATTTGAATGAACAATTGAAACTTGAAAATCGATCTTTTTACACGGCGCTCACGGGAGGGCTGGAAAAGTTGATCTTTAAATCGAAAATTAACATACTTAGATCAAAGATAGAGAAAAAATAAAAAGTACTACGGATTCGCAAATCATTCAGGAATTGATGCATCATGAAAAAAGGTGAAGTCTCCGGAATAATGTTTAATTGAACCAAGGTCAAAGTGCACGATACCGGTCCAAATAACGTTTCCTAACCTAATTATCGTAAAAATGAAGTCAAATCCGTACTAAACATATCAACTATTTACAAATAATCGTTTTAATTTGATTACGACAATTTGGAAGGATTCTCGATTATTTTTTATATTATTATTGAGGCAGTCAAAACGATGCGTATGATTATTTTTTAATGTCATATAAACTCTGAGATTTTATGACTCCGGCGTACCGACAGAACTACCTTAAAATGATACTTAAATTAATAAAAAGTAAAGACATGTAAAGGTAGAATAGAGATAGATTACAAAAATGTAGCATAAAAAAATACACGTTGTTTTGTTCAATTATTAAAAATTTATTTATTTTTCTTAAAATGAAATGATATTTTTTAAATAAAAACGACATCACCATTTTTCATCCTGATCTCGGACATCACTAAAGAGCAGGTTATGTCACGTTGCAAACAGTCCAGGTTACGCATTCGTTTACGACGACGACATGTGACGATTTTTTTATAGTATAGACGAAGAATACATAGATAATATAATATAATATATCTTTAAAAAAGACGTGCACTTGCTTTTTCGTTTTCACAATTCCTTGTTCGTTGCACTACACTACCGAGAAAAATGGGCGCCTAACGCCTCTGACGATGTAAACACACTCAGCCACCGCCAAACGTATAGCTGTTACCGCACGTCTTTCGTGTATAGCTAATAGACTGTTTAGAACTATAGCCTGTGATTCGGGAATGAATCCCAGACGCACGGTCTTAATAGTTACATCGTTGAGGATATCAGAATTTTTTATTTTTTATATGTGAAATGTTCGTATTTCTTTCGGAACCGATTTCGTAACTATAGATTTTATTAATAAATTGAGAGATGAACTTCTTCATATATTGCGAATCGTAATCACTGCCTGTTGGACGTCACGACCATTTTCAAGCTTTAAGAGGCAGTGGTACTTCCCCCACCACACCTCAAAATTTCAATAGTATATTACACACCTAGGGCAGTAAAGTAAGAAATGTCTCAGATTACATGTAATTGTCGGCCGAGGCGAAGCGGAGGTCGACAAACATGTGATCTGAGGCTTTCTTATTTACTGCCCGAGGAGTGTATACGATTTTTCTCATCGACGGAGCCGAAAACCGGGAACTTCGTTCCGCGCAGCGGGACGAAAGTTGTCGCTTTCAGCCCGGAGGTGAGAAAAAGCTGTTTTCTCCCGAACAGTACGGCAGATAGGGTCCGTATTTTGGGGTAATACGCGGAAGTATCGTAGAATTGGGCTAAGGCTTCTGGCTCCTCAGTCGATTCAGTCGTTTTTTTTGTGAGAATTAAAAGAAAAACAGTGCGAGAGAGACAGACCTATAGGCGTTTAACATTGGGCGAAGAAATTCTCACCGATGTATCACATTCTCTTAAGATGTCTTCGAGACACTTTTGCGTATACATCCTTACAAACTTTGGATTATTTACAGTACGGTTTAAAAACCGAAACATAGTAACGATTCTTGTACGGCGTGTAGCACACAGTAAAACACGATACAGTTCTCGATAGGAAAATATAGAAATAGATGCCAGAGGCGCTGAATAAACCAAGTTTACTATACTAAATCGGGTAATGATTACCAGACTCTTCTCTCCGTGTAGGTTTCTCAAAATTCAATATTACATATTATTTTCGTTTACAGCCGGAGAAATTGTAGTATAGTGAAAATGATAAATTGCAACTATTAATAAGTAATCGATAATTTTTTGCATGCAACTTTTTATACACCAACGATTATTGTAATTTTCGTTAGAAAAGTACGATAATCATAGGCAGTTTTACCCCAATTTTTTCGCGATTTCTTGTTTCTCGAAACTCGCTATTAAATATTATTCTCGTTTGCAGCCAGAGAATTTGTGGTATATTTAAAATAGCGAATTGTAACTTTTAATTGGTAATCGAATATTTTTTGGCATAAACACTTTCATGTTAAAACAAATAATCTTAGTTTATGGACACTTTTTACATCAGAAATAGTGAAAAGAATTGCTGATTTGAAACATTCACTTTTTCGATCGTGATGTGTGAATACGTTTATCTTTTATGAAATTGCAACGTAAGAAGTATTTCTAATAGTATTCCACAGTTCGTCAAATTTTCTCGAAATTTTTATGTTGAGACGGTAACAAAACTATTTACAAACAGCCATTCCTCGAATGTATGCAATTTAAAAAAATACTCATGTGTATTTAAATAAACCACAAAATGAATTTCATATTTTTTAAATGTCATTTTAATTTGTTACACTCTTTTTTATATTAATTCATTAGTATAATTTTTACAATAATTATACAATTAACGTTTTTAATACATTAATTGATGTTTATTTTTGTTGGTGTTTTTTACTCCGACTAAATTTTACAAATATAGTTCATTCAAATATAGTTTCACAATATTCTTTACAGTCATTAAGATTTATCTCTCAATGCATAATATTGAGTTCACTAACCTTTGACTTAAATTGCAATTGAACATTGATGACAAAACGCTTAATCTAATAAATTGGACGGCTGTTGAATATGAATAATTTCAAGGTAATTACATTCTGTATACCTCACTATACTCAGCAAATACCATGTACTAAGATAGAAATTATAGTCTCGTCTTCCCGCAATGTATAATCATCTTCAAGACTACTAATAATGTACGTAAATGTAACTCAATCATATTACTCGGAATCCAATATGCAAGGGCGATACAATCAGACGTACAAGATTATTTATGGAACCTCCTATGTTTGCCGCGGCGTTCCAATAATTTGGACCTGAAATTGAAACTCAAACTCAGAAGAATAAGAAAACAAGTTAAAATGATATAATCATACTTTAATAGTCAAACTTTATCAGATGTTTAAAAATCATTCACAATCTCGTACTAATTTCAACTTTGCCCACCCCTGGACAGTTTTTTTTACCACTCAGAGAAATTGTAAAAATTCTGGCATCTATCAATTCGTGATCACTCGACTATTTTCACAGCTAATTAAAATTTGTCGTAGTACCCATATTCTATTTACTGCAAAAAATGGAATAACTGTAAACGTAAAAATAAAAATACATCCTGGGAAAAAATCTAGTATTTATTATTTATAATCCTAAATAGTAGTTAAAAAAATCTCAATGATTTTTTCTATCTAACTATGTAATATATTCATCATAACCGGAAAACCCGTAAAAATAGTTTACGTACCTATAAAAAGTACTTGTCACTCAATAGTTGCCAGTACTACCATAATTTCTATATGTAATATCTATGGCTTATTACACAGACCAAATATTACTACACTGAAAGAAAAAAGTAGTTGGAAGAACCATCTCCAGCATATGCTGTACCGCTGAATAGTTGCAGCAACTAACTTGCTCCTGTAACCAATCGCAGTGCTGTTTTCACCAATACAACCATGGTGGCGCAACCAACAGCGAGTTCCTATAACCAACCACAGCGGTTCGTAATAACCAACGAGTAGTTGTCATAACCCACTGAGTAGTGACGCTATATCAACTCTTTCGAGTGGTTGCCGGAACCCATTTATTGGTTTGGCCAACTACTTTTTTTCTCCGTGTAGTCACCTTATAATAGCCGGAACTACCACAATTATTTGAGCGTACTATGACGTTTCAGTCTTATAATTGATTTCAACTGATTTTTAAATGATTTTTACAAATAAAACGAATTTTATGCTTTTGGAGATGCCACCAAAATTCATTTTTTAGTTTGGGATGACATGACATTTCACACGTGTACAGTTCAATTTCAGGTGATGTCTTGCCTTCCAGTTATACTATCCGGAATTGGCCATATGTAGGTGTAGACGAGAAACACGTCTCGAGTGATTACAACAAGAAGCACTAGCTGGTCGTTTTGATATTAAGCTCATGTGCTATCATAACGTCTATCCGGATGTGCAGAGTGGAATACAAGCAGACGTGACACGATAGCATAGAGAGTGGTGTGCCGGCGGACGTGGTGCATGAAGGTGTAGCATCGCAGCAATAGGGCATGTGCATAGTAGTTTCGTGTATAGCGAGATCGAGCTGAGGGTGAGATGTTTGGAGAGCATCGTAGTGGGATGATCGTATGTCTATCAATTATACAGTCCATGTACGTTACAGCCATGTGCGCAACGCATGGCTCGGTATAACGTGTGATGAACTGTACAGATGGCTTAAATTCAAAGGGAACTAGTGCCGGTGGGCACCCTCTACGACCGCCCTGATGTTGTACCTTCGATCGATCCACGTCGTTATGCCTCCATGATCCATACATTAAACGACGTGCCATCGTCCGATCCGATATGGCAGGCCCTCAGACGTGAACATTTCTTGATGGCCCTTAGTGTTCGAGCTGAAGGTTCACTTGGAAGACCCTTAAAGATGGCATTTTTTTGCAACAGTTTCAAGATTGTTAGGTGATGTCTATCGCTATTGAATATTGCAGGAGTAGGAAATAGTTTGAATCAGAAAATGAGGTCTATCGCGGGGAGCATCTTCTGCTGTACACGGAAAAAATAATTGGTTGAATAGGCTCTAAGCGATAAAATGGATTGGGACAATAAACTAGTTGGGTACCGAAACAAATCAGTTAGTTGGTCCGACAAATGAGTTGGATGAACCAACAAATTAATTGGTTGGCAATTAACGAATTCAGTGTCATTACCAACTTCTTTGTCGGAACAAACAAAGAATTAGTTACCCTAGCCAACTTCGTCGCTTGGAGCGTATTCAGCCATGCAAGTTGGTTGGGGCAACCAATTATTTCTGTCTGTGTAGACAATTAATTGTGGCTACTATTGAGTATTGGAAACTAGTGGTTGTTACGCCATTTTTATAGAGACATTAACTATTATATTGTTACCGTAAATAACTATAATTAGTATCTCACTATATAATAAAAATATCTCGCCATCGCCATCGTGTAGAAGAATCGAAAACCATGGCCTATGACACCCTGGACTAGGGTATATGATACCTGAATTATCCTAAGTTCCCCTACGAACTTCTCATGCCGGCATGATTTTTAATTCTGTTAAGTGAAGAGGGACATCCCGAGGAATAGAAGTGGTGCGTCCTCAAAAATAAGGGGGGGGTCGAAAGGGACCATATAGGGAAGATCGATCTTGGAGATGGGAAAAGAAGATGTTCCAAGAGATGGAAAGAGACGGTCCTTAGGTATTGGGATGGGAAGAAGTTTTCAGGTATGCGAAAGGGAAAGGTCACAAGGTATTGGGGCGTGAAGAAGTTTTGAGGTATACGAAAGGGAAAGGTCACAAGGTATTGGAGCGTGAAGAAGTTTCCAGGTGTGGGAAAGAGAAAGGAAAGATCCCTAAGATTTTGGGACGGCAAGAGGTTTTGAGGGATGTGAAGGGAGGAAATCTTGAGAGTTCAGACCCAACGGGGGGTTTCTTAAAAGACGGTCCCGAAAAAGGGAGGAGAGGGAGGAGATCCTCAAGCAGAGGAAGGGAAGTGTGTACCGAGGTGTAGGGGAGGAAAGTCCTGGAAAATCAAAGAGTTTACACCCAAGTTAAAGAGGAATAAGTGAGGACTTAAGGAATGGGATATACAACTGGATTGAGGGGAAGTTGCAGGGAATGTCGAGGGTTCAGATCGTGAGAGATGAAGTAAAAAGCTGTAGCATCCATCACTAGCGCAACCATTAAGAGTTACAAATAATAGTTCGTTAATAGTTTGCAGGACAGCAACGATTTCTATGACCGTGTGCTATTTTTTCCTCAGTATCGTTCAATAGCTGAATATTTACGGCTCCTAGGAAATTTACATCAATTTTTTCAACGATTAAAAAATCTAAAAAAAATTGGGGCATCAATTGTAAAAAAAAAGTCATACCGAACAAAGCCGCAGTGCATGTACTGGGTGTACATCGAAGGTATATTTTCTGGTATCATATGTGTGCCGCCCCCATGTATCTACTAATATGCAGATGCCTGAAATCTACGTATGTATGTGCAATGGATATTGACAGTACATGAGGCGTGTCACCTTTCCACATACCGAGTATCAGATTGGATGCATTACGACGCGAAATCCAATACACCACTATCACCCGCGTTCATACAGCAAGTCTCCAAAATATGTGAAACATCCAATAGGCCAGGGTTTGCAGGTCTTCACTCATCGAGCACTATTGATCGGATTCTAAATTTGGATTGTGCCGATTCCTGATTATTTTCAGGTTTACCAAATATAGTAGATCTCTCTGCAACTCTGAATTCACATAAATAACGTATAACATGTTAACGTATAACGTTAACATGTGATATCATTGTATATAAATGACAGTGGAAGAGGACAACCTCTTAGGACTAATCTATTGGATGTTGTGTAGCCATTAGAACAGTCGTTAGTGATGGCATTCGAAATGTTAGGGTCCACAGTTAACGGTGTATGTTACGTGCGTGAAGGATCACTGATCAATTAGGCAGACCAGTAATTGGTGAAGGTTTGATCAAGTGTGAGTGAGATGGAGACCGAGGGAGAGAAACTCGGATGGTGGAGGTGCATGCGTCCATCAACTACCGCCAAACCGACGGCGCCTATGATGGTCTCTCTGAAACGGATAGGTACATGCTCCAAAAACATTTTGCAGCACCAGCCTCGCGTGGAACACAGCAAAACGGAGGGTCAGAGCTTATTCGTACGTGCGTCAATCTCTACCTGGTTATATAGGTACATATACGATCAGAGTATAGTATATATGTACTAATGCGAACTCCACTGCATGCTATGGTGTGTACTGTATAGTGCTGCACGGCTGCACCCCTCGCTAGCATTCCACCTGAATGTTCGACAACCGTGGATTCGATCTCGTAGATAAAAACACAACACGAGCGTCATCCTCTTTCTCTCTCACTCTTTGACTCAATGGAGGTGATGCCGCTCATGTCAACTATGATATTTGGACTTATGACCTCCACCTATAACTGTGAATGGTAGACTCGGTTTTGCGCAGAAATCAAATATATCTACTTTCCCTTTTTTTTTTTTGCAATTCGTGCATGAAAAGCGGTACTTTGCATGACAGTTTTGCGAGATAAAAGTGTCCCATTGCATGACAATACTAAAAAGATAGGTTCGCACTCAACAGAGAAAATGCCACTCATGTCAACTATGATATTTGGACTTATGACCTCCACCGATAGCTTTGAATGGTGGACTCGGTTTTGCGCAAAAATCAAATGTACCTACTGTACATTTTTTGTTGTTACTCGTGCATGAAAAGCGGTGCTTTGCATGACAGTTTTGTTGGACAAAACTGTCCAATTGCATGCAAAAGGTAATATTGGAAAGATAGGTTCGCGCGTGCGTCCTTCACAATTGTTTCACTTTCGGCCGTGCTTTGCAAGGCGAAAATGATTGCAATTACGTTCAATGCAGTTGAAGTTGAGTGTTCACTGCCCGTCCCGCAAAACTACTATGCAAAGCACCAGCTATTCATGCACTTGTTACAAAAAGTATCGTGTTTAACGAATGCCCAAATTCGCGATTGCTGCCATCGCCTTGCTCGAGGCGCAAAAACGTCACACTCGTCGTTTTCATCATCTTTTGACCCTTGCTACACTACGTAACACATTTTGTAATACAATTTCATGGCAGTGTTGAAAAGATAGATTTGCACATGAGCAGTTCGCAATTGTCGTACTTTCGCCCCTAGGGACGAAAATTTGTAACGTTATTTTTCATTGTTCGTCATGCAAAACTACCATTCAAAGCACCACTATTCATGCATTTGTTACAAAAAATATAGTGTGCAATACGGGACAAAATTGCCGTTTGTCTCTCGTGTGTTCTCACACTCGTTACTATCACCCACTATCGGCCTTGTTGCACAACATACTATTGAACGAAATCAAATAAACTATAAGTTCTGCTTCAGAATATCAAATAGATCGTTAAATATCAAATAAGATCTATACTCGACCGAGCTAAAGAAAATTAGGTGTACAAATAATAAAAAACGTTTTTAATGTTTGAGAAATTTCGGAGATCACGCGATTTTATTTCTACGATCAAGCGATTTTCTTTTTCACGACACTAAAGATTTCGGATTTTACAGGATTTTTTTTCGAAAACCTTACATTGTTCCACTGATTCATGTAATCTTGGATCACTTAAGCACTCAAATTTCCTGCAAGAATAAACGAATATCCAGTCGTGCTAGATATTTAATTTCGTGAAGATCCGTCAAAGGCTTCACATTATATGACAATATGATGTCAACAAGTGTGTAAAAATTTCGTAAAACAATAAAAATAGTAAATGCGCTTTACTAGCCTTAGACGTACATTATTTTGATTCTGTCCATGGTATACTGGTCCTTCTGCCCATGGTATACTGGTGAGCAGGATCATTTTACAAATAAAATTAAGATTGATTTTATTTGTAAACAATAGTAACAACATAACATATTTTGTCTCAAGCTCCTAAAGTAGACTTAATTTCTGCAATAATGTGGTAGGTAAATCTGTGTTTGGGGTTGTTGCTTGCGGGAAGTAATTTGCATAGTAAAGCGATGGAGTCAAATGCTTTTGAAATTTATAGAAAGCTAAATTTTGATATCCCCAATTGCACTTAAACAATTGTAACGTATAACTTAATTGTACTTAAACAAGCCATTAACTATATGTTGCGCTAATATCCAGAAACTTTAGGTTTTAAACTAAACTACAGCTGAATAGTATTTTCCATATTTCAGTAAAAAAAAAGTTTCAAACAAGGAAGATGATAAGCAGTGGCAATGTTCGGCAAAAGGTTTGAACCTAGCCAACTGTGAGAAAAATATATTTACAAAATTCGTGTAAGAAATCTCCGGCATCTCTTTGAACGTTATATATCAGTCAACTATTTACGCGAAAACTTTTGCACTAGTACACCAAGAGAGATATGTAAAAATACTTCCAAGTCCGAGAGGAAGAGCAGCAGCGAGTGAGACAGCGAGAAAGAAAAACGGATTGGGGATAGAGCATAACACGCGTCGCATGTCGTACTCCAGTATCACTGGCACAAGTCGGATCACGTAGCCGGCAACCAAATTCGTACATTTTTATGGCGAAACTTTTCGGGTCTTTCGCGATAGTCCTTCAACGTCCCGGAAACAGAAGAGAAGAGGATCTCGCGTAAGAGTGAGAGAGGGAAAGAGAGAGAAGAAAAAGGAGAAGACGATAAAAAAGGAAGCCAGCAAAGATACAAACACAAAGATAGCGGAGTGAACCGAGGAACGAATGAAAAGAAATGAGAGAGCGAGACCAGAAACACCGGACAGATGAGAGAAGAAGCGAGAGACACGAGAGAGCTTGAGAGATCTCTGCGAGCCAGGTCGGACACGGAGGGAAATTGATCGTGAAAATGCGAGCAAGAGACAGGGTGGATCCTGCTCCTCTACGTGGTTGCATACACGAACGCGAAATGCATGCGGAAGATAACCCCCCGCCAGCGACAGCTAGTGGAGAAACGCTCGACCATGCAGCGACATCGCCCGCCTGCCTGGTTGCCTTTCCTAGTTTCCTGCAACCTCACCGGCCCCTCTCCTCTCGCTCCTCTCACTATCCTTCTCTCTATATACACCGCATTCACTATAGCCGTGGTATACACCCGCCACCGCCAAATCCCCGAGAGTCGTATACCGAGTGTTTAGACTTTGGTCTGACGCGCGGAACGCCAGTGAAACGTGAGAATCCGGGCGAGGCTAACATAACCCCCGTCCCACTAGCGCCCTCTCACAGTAGTCATTCCCGTTGCCTGCTTTGCCAACACCGTCAAAGACTCGGAGTGGGGGAAGGGGAGAGGACAAGGCGAGGATGCACACAGCTCGTCCGGGTATTAGGGTCACGTGCAGATTTGCCGAAGTGAGACCCTATCTTATGCATCCCACGTACACTCATCTCCGCATCAGAAGCCCGTCATGAGAGCGCGGAGTCGATTCAAGAAACACATCCAAACCGCAAGCCTCCCCGGAAAGGAAGGACGACTCTAGAAGGCCCGCGGTGTATGAGAGAAAGCTCGAGAGTGCAACCAGCTAGCTTCGCCTAGCCCAACGCGATTTCAAACATCCTGTCTCTTACTGGGATATCCAGAATTTCGGTACTTCCCTACCCTTACCTTCCCCCAAAAGCCTCACTTGCTGTACCACTGAAATCTTCAGATAACGCGAGAAACACGACCTACGTGACCGAAGTCGTCAACATCATTGCACTTAGGGATTGAGCCCTCCTAACTACCGAAAGCAACGAATACACTGAGCTTCTATAGAAATGCAAAGTAAACGTACAAGTCGTCAAAACGTAAACTTCGATATCCGGCTTAAGACGGACGTCTATTTCTAACTTTTGGATATTGATATCGTTAAGTTAACTTTAATAGATGGAACTTCGATGACGTTTCGGAAAGACACGCTGAAGCACTTTGGTACTAACTGTAACGAGAATTTTACCCAACGCAGGGAAACCCAAGCTACAACCTTAAATTGTACAATGTTACTTCTCTTCCTTATTTTTCGTTCCGAAGAACTGGGCGCCAGGCGCTTTCGCGCCGGAAAAGATACAACGTTAACGAATAACAATTGCCAGCCCAGGCTTGGCATCAGCTGCAATACGTAGAGTGGGGGGGGGGGGGGGGGGGGGGTAAGACCTACTGAGAGTTCGTGTTACTAATAAATAAATAATTCCAACAAAACTAAATACAGGACTCACAACGATTTAATTTATTCAAAAGATCAATGAATTTATAGAAACAAATAAATAATAAAAATGTCCACGTAAAATATCTCTTTTCAGTGGCCACACTTTGGCCACTAAATAAATTATAACTTGTCAAATAATTGCCCGAGAAACGATAAATCACTCGCACGCACACACACTCTCTCTCAACTAAACAATTTACAAGGGACGTGAGGGACGCGTAACAAATACAAAAAGGCGACAAACGATTCGACCAATGAAATTATTTAACAAAAATTATCACACGTAATATGGCCTTGAAATTAAGTCCCTCACGAAAAACCAAAGGACGCTTATTAACGGGACAACCAAGGGCACACATACGGACAGCACACACGCTCACACACTTAACACTATGGCTTTTCCGGGACGAAGGCTTAAGGGCGATTCACGCACACGTCTGATAATTCTAGAAACAATTATTCACGGACACTCTAGTTTTCACACAATGATTTTACATTAAAAATGGCTCGAAGCCGCCAGGGAAGCACACTCACACGTCAGAGAAAATTGGTTATAACGCAACACACGACAAAGATCTTTAACGAAAATCATTCTATACGCGGAGAGTCAAACACAGAAGGCACGACCACACTTTACAATACAATTACAGCACTCGCGATTAAATCAACTAAATAAATACAATCGAGAGACCAGAAAAATAATACAAAAATAATATATGGAGCTCACCGGGACGAAAGACGACTCTTGAGTTACTCCTAGGACAGTTTTCCTCAACGGAGGTTCAACGCACTTCCTCGCAACAATTAACAACCTGCGGGACATCCTCCCCGCTTTATGATATCCGCAAAAAAGCCTTCTTCTTCTTCTTCTTCGCAATTCGAGCGGGACTGAGGTACCACTTCTTAGAAAACCGCTCTGTCCACCGCGAAAAAGCCTTGAGTAATCGCGATCACTCTCGCTCTTGGACTTTGCTCCCCACCGTTAGATATTCAAAATTACCCTAATCGGGGGAAAGCGCTGAACCGCTTTCATGCAGAGACGGGACCTGGCGCCTCGCTAGGCGAATTGACAAATAAGCGTAGCTGTTATCGGTGCGCATCAAGGTTTGGTAGCTCACTATACTACCAACCATACGTTAGGCCCTTTTCGAACGCTTAAGCTCGAATATTGCCAAGATGTTGGATAAATATTGTTGTTGCATTGAAGTCAATTGGCTCCCCAATTAGGCGTTGAATTATCGGCAGAAACGTAGGTGGAGGCTGCATCGAAAGTTGGGACGCGTGGAATATATCAAAATACTATCTCTTTTCCCCATTCGTCGATCGGTCTCTCTCTCGTCGTCGTACATAAAATATAATAATCGAAAAATAATTAATAAATATTCTAAATATCTTATTTTGACCCTGCGAGATCGCCCTTGAGTCGAAGAGCGGGGTGGACGACATCAATTATTGAAACGCGCAATTTTGCGGCGTTACATAACTTATGGTTGAATGAAAATCTGCAATGGGTACTATTAGAATGGAAAAGTATTTCAAAAATACTTTTTAAAAAATAAGTAACTATGATTAATTAGTGGGAGGTAATTACAATTCTGATGCTTTTGTGATTACTGTTATTATTTTTGAGTAATTCCAGTTCTATAATGGATTATAATCATTCATAATCAGCCTCAGAATTCAGCCGCAACTATGCAAAATACTTACGTATAAACTAATGCAAAATACTTACGTATAAACATCGACCACAAACTTAATTTTAACCACCAGCTACAACGATGTAAAAACAAAATAACACAAAGAACACCATACTTCAGGAAAATCACATTCAAGCAACGCGATATATACATAGCAAAAATGTACAAATCTATATCTCGACCAATAATAAAATACGGCCATCCAATTTTCTTAAAATGTAAACAAACAGGTATTAAAAATTATTTATGAATCTACGAAAATTACACACCGAAAATCGAGAACCAGAGAGATTTCCAAAAGATTCGCTGCGACCCAACTAAATAACCTCAAGCCTCTTTGTATACAACCCATACCAATCATAAACCGTACATTCAAACACCCTGCACATACAACCTACCACCAACTAGAAAGAATAAACAACGAATGAACCGATGTATAAAACATATGTAACATACAAAATGCAAAAGCGGAACAAAATTTAAAGAAAAAAGAAAAGGAGTGGCTGAAGGACTTCGATCGATGGCCAATTGTCAATATTTATATATATATACGTATATATATGTAAGTTAAATTTGAAATGTACTATGTTGACACTAAATCTACTACTACTATTAATAATTCGTGGATACAATGATCTATAATCATTCAGCTATGAAAATATTTCTTTCGATATCGTAAAAAGTGTCCTAAAAAAACGTTACGATCGCCTTGACCTTAAAATAATCCGAGCCGGGAAGACTGTCGATTTTTGTGTTGATAAAAATAAAATCCCATGGGGGAAAACCTAAAAATGAAATTGGATTTCAGTGGTTTTCACTCGAACTTTTTGAGTTAACTATGAAAAGTTTGGCAGCTTCGTAATAAGCGATCATTTAAGATAATATAGGCTCTTAAAATTTAGTAAAAGTCTGTATTTTTGTTCGACTTCAGAACCCCCGGAAAGTCACGATCACGATCACGAAAATTTGGAGCTTTCAACTGGCCATAACTTTTTTTTCATTCGTCCGATTTTTTATTTCCTTTTTTCCTTCAAAAGAGTTCTCAGTAACGGAAAGAATGGCGCTAATATAATTTATATACCGGATTTATTACATCCATGAGATTAATTTGAAAAATAACTACAGATAAGGGAAAAGTGGATTATGCGAAAAATGTCAGACTTCACAGTTCGAAATTCAAAAATATGTAAAAAAAAATTACAAACTGAATAAACCTTTATTTAAAAATCAGCGCAAGCGGTCGTCGTTAAACCATTTTTTGTTCAAATAATAGTCATTTTGACTATCGCCTGCATTTTTATTAGAAATAATCAAAAGTTTGATTTTCTTTATTTATTAGATGCTATATCGATGTATTTTTGTTAGCTAAATACGATATTAATATTCATTTTATCAGGACATAAAAAAATATCCTTAAATGGATACATAAAGAGCTATATATATTTTTTTTGTTTTGTAATTCCAATATGGTTTATGAAAATCTCGTATGTGTCAAGAACTTAATACCAGATTAACGCCGAACAAAGTATTAAGATTATCCTCATAACCACTGAAAGACTCTGTACATTTTTGGAAATAACCGATAATCAGAACAGTTAAAACTTGCTCGGCTTCAAAATCTGCAACCAGAAATGAAAATGCAATTTAAAACCGACTAAAAAATCGCTATATGCTTGCGGCCTATAATCCGTAAATTCTATCGAATAAATTTTATAGAATTTACGAAAGGTTTCAGCACAATATCTCCTGATAACAAAGCTTCATACATAGTTTGTAACCCAAATACAATGTTCGTGTAAAAGATATTTCGAATTTAAAAAAAAATTCTCAAAAAAGTATATTCGTAATCCAACGTTTGTTTTAAATCCGTAAAAAAATTTTCTTTCTCTCGTCGATGCATTGATTCAGCAATGCAAACGGATTATCGATATTTCGTTCCAAGACCGATCGACAAAAGCACACATACGTCATCTCCCTTTTTCACAATCTATTGGACGACACGATACAATTTTAGTATGTATTACATGCGAGCAAGCAAAGTGAGGAAAGAGAAAAAATGCAGTTATTCGAGAGCGTATAGATTTTCTGGGAAAATCGAGAGACAAAAAAGGAAGTTCACTGCGATCACACCGAAATCCATGAACTCGAGTAATCCTCTCTCGATTTATCTCGATACGTTATTTTTTCAGATCCTCTCTCACAATTCTCGCTGGCCGGTATATCGAATGCCATATTCAACAGATACATAGGCGGATGGAGTATGAATGTGTACTTACTGCAAAACCGCAGTACCCATGGGCTATTATTATTGCATTTATTATCCAGCACGTTAACTATGTATTTCTCTGTATGTGATTCAATCTCGCTCAATAATGCGACGCTTTTGGCGATCACCGTTCCCCACGATTACTCGACTGAACTGAACTTTAGATATACGCGTGGATACTCGCAGAGTATATCTATAAAGGGGTTTCACCGCGACTGATTTTAATCGCGCCGACCGATTGCTCTCCGGTGGTGTATGCACGCGTCCCTATGTGCCACTGCTCCGATACGTACACTATATTTTCCGAATTGTCGAAACTTTCAATTACGACGGGGACTCCGCGTTCGCGATTCTACCGCAGCGATGCAGCGAAACTGATATTCCCGTGAATAGAGTAAATGGATAAAGGCCGAATCAGACGCGATCGGGCTACGAGGTACCAGTGATACCAAGCATCGCCTTTCCAGAAAAACCGAGAAATTCCCCTATCCTACCGGGTCCAGCTTTGAAAAAAAATAACCAAAAAAAACCAGTTTTTAACAATTAAAAAAATGCCGGCTGAAAAAAATTGGTGTAATTGATAAGCAAAATGGAAAAATAAAAAATTGTGAAAAAATATCATTCGTATATTATAGTCAGGCGATTACCACACTCTTGACGAATCAATCTCCCGACTACACACGGAAAACAAAAATTAGTTGCCATAACCAAGAAATGAGTTCACACAACCAATCGATTATTCTACTTCCATTACAACTTAAATGGTAATACCAACGATTCGAATGGTAATACAGACGATTCGAATTGTAATACCGACGATTCGAATGGTAGTCCCAACTATTCGAGTAACCTAACTAATCTCGCGAGAACTAATCGTGAATGGTTGAGGTTACTCTTCGATACAGTTGAGGCAACTAATTTTTTAGACATTGTGTACAGCAAATCGAAAACGTCGTTGCCACAACCAAACATTTCTTTCCGTGTAATATGCAAATGATTATTATTTCACAATCTTTTTGTTTACTCAATTTGTTTATGAATTACACTAATTTTTTCATTCGAGAGTTTTTAATTTTTCTAAAATTGATATTATTTCATCGTTTTTGAAGTAATTATAACACTTCATCATAAGCAATGTGAAGCAAGTTACAAAATATGCAATAATGGCTGCCATCTTGTGGAATTTCGATATGTTCAAACAGTCTCTCTTTGCTTATATCTTTCGGAAATCGCACCTAATACATACAATCTATAAAAGAAGGCACATTATCCGGTACACACAACTTCTATACCAAGTTCTGTTGAAACATCTTTATCCGTTTTAGAGAATATTGTACCAGAATAATAGAAATAAGCATATTCGCGATAACCCAGTAAAACAGATACTCGTATTTTTGCCCTCCGAACAGTCGGGAGTGACAATAACGCACCTGATAGTTCAGTAACGATTTTTTGTTATAACCAAATAAATTTAAATTAATTTTTTGATTACGAAAAATTGATTTGAGGTAGATGCTCAAACTTTTATCATTTATTGAACAATTTTGATTTTTCGTACGGAAAGCTATGTTTTTGTTAGACTTTTTTTCGAGATTTTAATGACACAATAGTTAAACGTCGAAAAATTTCTAATAAAATAAAAAATTGGACATCTGTAAATTTAATTGAAATTCGGGACGAACTCAATATTTTATAAGAATTTTATTTTTTCCCAAGAATGCAAATTGGTGTAAATACGCTCACTCATGTCAATTTTAACATACCGAACGGGAATTTTTTTTACACGTCCACTTACGATCAAGGTTAATTCGAATTGTATTGTGACAGAATCATGGAATCGGTTCAAAAGTTATGAATTTTTTTTCAAAATGTGCTCCTTTTCATTGCAACTCTCATAACTTTGGAACGGTTTGATGAATTGAACCGAATCTTAGCACAGGATTGCAATAAATATCATCCGCGATTAAAATTTTATAAGATTTAATTTCTTTTTTGTAAACCCGAAAATTGCCATAATATGAAAAAGTTGATCTGTAAAACGCTCTCAAAGCTCGATACAAAAAACCCCGCTCTGTGCGTAAGCTTCAAATGTTTGTATCTACGAGGAGTTTTTTAAGATAAAAAAAGAAAAACCTGTTCCACCTTTCCGATAAGTCGTTATTTACGCTTTTTATAAAAAATTTTTTAAAAAGATGTAGAAAGTTAAAGAATCTTTTTTTAAAATCTTCACATGAAAATAGACTTCAAGATGAAGAACTTTCATACATATATCTTTCGCGGTCCGATTTATATTTTAGAAGGTTTGAAAGTTATTAGTCCAGAAAATTTTTAAAAAATGATAAGTCGGTGAAATGAAAATAAAAAAATTCTAATACAAAGAAACGTACCCCATTGGCACAGGGGATTACATAAAAAAAATTAATATTATCCAAGGGGGTCAGAATCTGAGGTTGGTCGAATTGTAATGGAATGTCCCATATACAGCGACAAAAGGTTTTGGTCGTTTTAACTAAATCCGACAGACACGGGCTGTTAAATAAATATTTAGTTAGGACAACGGATTTGCGGTTTTCAACAGTTATTTGGTTGTGCAGACTAACGCATGTTTGAAGAGAACAGAAATTTCAGTGGCCTGACTAAAAATCCATTTGTGTGATGCGTGGCAGTCCTACGAGTGGAACTTCACCCGGAGAACCAAGTTTTGAACAGGAATTAAATCTGGTAACTCTGGTCGGACACAAGCGATTTTGGAGAAATAATTCACATCAACAGAATTTGTGCATTTACAATTATTTTAAAGTTTACATTTGTTTTTTTTCGTTTTCTTTTTTATTTTTTGTTTTTATGTTCCTTATGCCATGGTTTAAAAAAAATGAGGATGGTTAATAATTCAAGTACTTTAATAGTAGCAATTGAATAAATATCTAAAGAATGTCCAGACTGGAACCAAAACGTCACTTTGCTTGCTCATTTCTATCTGAGCCACTTCCTCCGTTCTAAGTCAAAATAAATTATTCCAAACATTGATTTGTCAGCCAGATTTAGTTGAATCTTTGTTCTCTCAGTAAAATGTGACTGGCGTGACTTTATATTCTTTTTTTAGGCATTTCATCTATTATTTGGTGGAATCTCTTTAAAAATCTAGCGCATTATCTTCAGATGCATTTGGATGCTGTCAGCAATTTACTTCCATGAGATTTCGGTCACCCATTTTTTGCTATCTTCTCGGCGTCCTTCAATAATCTGGTTTTAAAATGGCTTATCAGTTTTTCTCTTATACCTAAATTTGTATTATAAACGATCTCTATTGTTCCATATCAGTCCGCTGCAGGTCTTCCCCACTCTTTGCTATTGTGTTTATATTTTAAGGCTGCTATCGCGTTTACTGTGATGATAAATGAATAACTAAATAAATAAACAGTTTTCCGTATGGATGAATCTCCAAGCTACATTCCCTTCAATCTCATGATAGACATCGATAGAAATGCAAGCATATGTGGAAACTTTAAGGGAGATGGCAATAGACGTAAAAAAAATGTATGAAGCCCTGGTTTAAGCCACAAAAACTTTACTGTCAGCACGCAGACTTTAATACAAGCTTCCCACTCGACACTCAACGCAAAACAAGCACTCTGCGATTTTTTATATCGAAGTAGATGAATTTTTACCACCTTTTAAACTCGCAAAATATTAATTGAAAAATATACCGTAAAAAGCAGGGCAAAATATTTCAAGAAACAAAAATCCGCCACCGTTCCACATCCTAGGGCGAAATAGAACACCTAAAAAAACAGATATAACCCCACAATTTTATTTTTATTTTGCCAGACGCGACTCAAATGCTCGAAATATCTTAATTTTCATTGAAAAGCAATGAACCTACGGCATAGGAATCTCTCCAGTGGCTTTATTCGCTTAGCGGTCTCGTTTTATCCCGCACTCCTATTAACTTTGGCTATAAAAAAGAATTGGGGCATTTATCAAAGATGCCAATCTCCACTATTAATTTTTTATGAAATATTTTAACACACCGTTACGTGAAACTTCCCGAGTTAAAATTTAGACCCTCTTCGCAACCTAAAAGTCGTCATCCCGCCGAGTAAGCCGAGGGTCATGAACCTCCACAGAACCTCCAAAAGTGTCAGGTATTACCCACTTAGAGTAAACGGTGAGTAGCTTGGTCTAAAATTTGTATGTCTGGACCTCTAATTAAGTTCTACAGAATGAGATGCGTTTTTTAGACCCGTCTATGAACCTTTAAAAGTGGCATATTTTACCCATTTTGATCCAACGAAAGGTGTTTGAAGGATCTTCATTACAACTCGGGAACAAATCGTGTAAAAGCTAAGCATAATCCATAATCTTTCATTCGAAAATGCCTTTTCATTCCAATGATATTCATTCTATTTTTCATTAGCAGAAATGTCTTATCAAGGTTTCCCTTATATCATGAACTACGGCATCGATTTTCCACTTCACATAGACGTTCTCGTATATCCTGTGGCTCCCCAGTAACTTTTCGGTTTTTTTTTGTGTATCCCTTTTCTTTCCCTGTCTCTCTCACGTGCGTGAATACCATACGCGTACCATGCATGCAAGCCCATACTCCATTCTGTCTGGTCTAGCTCGCTCACGCGTTCCCGAGAGCCGTCGACCGGAGAGACTTGGATTTCGAGGAAAGTTTCCGATATCAAAGGGAGATGGCGATTGTCAAAGGGGCGAGAATTCCAACAGGGTGGAAGTGGGGTTAGGGGGGAGTGGGTGTGCAGCACTGGATGTGCACCCGGGAAACTGGGCTCTCTCGTGCGAGCATATGCAAGAGCCCAGAATGCGAAGCGAGACAGAAATATACCAATGGTCTCTCGCTCCAGCTCTGGACTGTCACTGGCTGCAGATACGACGTAAATCCGTTGTGGATTTTGCTGCCGGAACGCGATACCTATCGATTGTCCGCATACTGAATTCGTCACTGGAGGTTTCCCTGTATGCAACCGCTCTCTGCTCTCTCGCTGAACTCCCTGAGAACGTCTCTTGTGTCGCGATTTAGGCGTTTCACTTTTTTCTTTGGCTCTTTCCAGTCATTGAACTATATGCAGATCATAGTGGACGGAAATGCCAGGTTCTCAAATATATATAAATTTTTTTGTCATGTATCTCGAATTTAACTAGTAGCAGGTAAATTAGCTTCTTAAACATTTTTAGTTCCGAATATGTCATGATTAAGGGTTACCGACGATCTCGTCACTAGAGATTTGCAGCCGCTGTATTCTCGCTGAACTTCCTGGGAACCTCTCTTCTATCAAGAGTTGGCAGTTCCATTTTTTTCTGTGGCCGTTTGAATTCATTGAACGATATGCAGATTATAGTGATCGGAAAAGACCAGTTCTCAAATATATAGATATTTATTTTCAAGAATGACGGATTAGACTAGCAGTAGGTGAATTAGCTGCATAAACATTTTTAGGTGCTGATATTTTATGGTTAAGGGTTGCCGACGATTTCCGCACTAGAGACTTCCCTACATGCAGCCGCTGTACTTTCGCTGAACTCCCTGAAAACGTCTCTTGTGTCGCGAATTAGGCGTTTCACTTTTTTCTTTGGCTCTTTCCAGTCATTGAACTATATGCAGATCATAGTGGACGGAAATGCCAGGTTCTCAAATATATATAGATTTTTTTGTCAAGTATCTCGAATTGAACTAGTAGCAAGTAAATTAGCTTCTTAAACATTTTTAGTTCCGGATATGTCATGATTAAGGGTTACCGACGATTTCGTCACTAGAGATTTGCAGCCGCTGTATTCTCGCTGAACTTCCTGGGAACGTCTCTTCTATCAAGAATTGGCAGTTCCATTTTTTTCTGCGGCCGTTTGCATTCATTGAACTATGTGCAGATTATAGTGATCGGAAAAGACCCGTTCTCAAATATATAGATATTCATTTTCAAGAATGTCGGATTAGACTAGCAGCAGGTGAATTAGCTGCATAAACATTTTCAGGTCCTGATATTTTATGATTAAGGGTTACCGACGATTTCCGCACTACAGATTTCCCTACATGCAGCCGCTGTACTTTCGCTGAACTTCCTGAGAACGTCTCTTGTGTCGCGATTTAGGCGTTTCACTTTTTTCTTTGGCTCTTTCCAGCCATTGAACTATATGCAGATCATAGTGGACGGAAATGCCAGGTTCTCAAATATATATAGATTTTTTTGTCAAGTATCGCGAATTGAACTAGTAGCAGGTAAATTAGCTTCTTAAACATTTTTAGTTCCGGATATGTCATGATTAAGGGTTACCGACGATTTCGTCACTAGAGATTTGCAGCCGCTGTATTCTCGCTGAACTTCCTGGGAACCTCTCTTCTGTCAAGAATTGGCGGTTCCATTTTTTTCTGTGGCCGTTTGCATTCATAGAACTATATGCAGATTATAGTGATCGGAAAAGACCCGTTCTCAAATATATAGATATTCATTTTCAAGAATGTCGGATTAGACTAACAGTAGGTGAATTAGCTTCATAAACATTTTTAGGTCATGATATTTTATGATTAAGGGCTGCCGACGATTTAGTCACTAGAGATTTCCCTACATGCAGCCGCTGTACTTTCGCTGAACTTCCTGAGAACGTCTCTTGTGTCGCGATTTAGGCGTTTCACTTTTTTCTTTGGCTCTTTCCAGTCATTGAACTATATGCAGATCATAGTGGACGGAAATGCCAGGTTCTCAAATATATATATAGATTTTTTTGTCAAGTATCGCGAATTGAACTAGTAGCAGGTAAATTAGCTTCTTAAACATTTTTAGTTCCGGATATGTCATGATTAAGGGTTACCGACGATTTCGTCACTAGAGATTTGCAGCCGCTGTATTCTCGCTGAACTTCCTGGGAACGTCTCTTGTATCAAGAATTGGCAGTTCCATTTTTTTCTGCGGCCGTTTGAATTCATTGAACGATATGCAGATTATAGTGATCGGAAAAGACCCGTTCTCAAATATATAGATATTCATTTTCAAGAATGTCGGATTAGATTAGCAGTAGGTGAATTAGCTGCATAAACATTTTTAGGTGCTGATATTTTATGGTTAAGGGTTGCCGACGATTTCGGCACTAGAGACTTCCCTACATGCAGCCGCTGTACTTTCGCTGAACTCCCTGAAAACGTCTCTTGTGTCGCGAATTAGGCGTTTCACTTTTTTCTTTAGCTCTTTCCAGCCATTGAACTATATGCAGATCATAGTGGACGGAAATGCCAGGTTCTCAAATATATATAGATTTTTTTGTCATGTATCTCGAATTTAACTAGTAGCAGGTAAATTAGCTTCTTAAACATTTTTAGTTCCGGATATGTCATGATTAAGGGTTACCGACGATTTCGTCACTAGAGATTTGCAGCCGCTGTATTTTCGCTGAACTTCCTGGGAACCTCTCTTCTATCAAGAGTTGGCAGTTCCATTTTTTTCTGTGGCCGTTTGAATTCATTGAACGATATGCAGATTATAGTGATCGGAAAAGACCCGTTCTCAAATATATAAATATTCATTTTCAAGAATGTCGGATTAGACTAGCAGCAGGTGAATTAGCTGCATAAACATTTTTAGGTCCTGATATTTTATGATTAAGGGTTGCCGACAATTTCGGCACTAGAGATTTCCCTACATGCAGCCGCTGTACTTTCGCTGAACTTCCTGGGAACGTCTCTTGTGTCGCGATTTAGGCGTTTCACTTTTTTCTTTGGGTCTTTCCAGTCATTGAACTATAGGCAGATCATAGTGGACGAAAATGACAGATTCTCAAATATATATAGATTTTTTTGTCAAGTATTTCGAATTGAACTAGTACCAGGTAAATTATTGTATTGTTATTGTATTGTATTATTGGGGGCTTAAATTTAGCAGTGTACGCAGGCCGAAGGCCCATTGTACTCCCCACTATCCCTGTCCCTCCCTGTCATGCCAGGCATGTGCCCTTCATAAAGGACACTAGGCTCCGCAGTGGGAGGTTGACGACTTCCCTGGGATCTACCAGATGTGAACCCAGCTTCCTTAGTCTATGCTCAGCTAGTGCTGGGCAGTAGCATATGACGTGGAGTGGTGTCTCCTCCTCCTCTTCGCATTTTCTGCAGGTTCCTGATTCTGTGGCCCCTAGTATTCTGAGGTGCTTCCTAAGATGGCAGTGTCCTGTGAGTAGATCCAGGAGGCGCTCTGCGAGGTTCCTATTTGGTCCCTCTATTAGCGCCTTTGTCGGTCTCAAGCAGGTAAATTAGCTTCTTAAACATTTTTAGTTCCGGATATGTCATGATTAAGGGTTACCGACGATTTCGTCACTAGAGATTTCCCTACATGCAGCCGCTGTACTTTCGCTGAACTTCCTGAAAATGTCTCTTCTATCAAGAATTAGCGGTTAGACTATTTTCTTTGGCTCTTTCCAGTCATTAAACTATATCCAGATCATAGTAAACGAAAATGCCACGTCCTGAAGAATATTAAGTAGCTGTGTTAAATTTTTTTAGATACGGCGATATCACAATCAAGGGTTATTAGGAATTTCTTCACTAAAGGTGTCCTTGGGTACTCTTCACTCTCACTCTCTCTCTGGACTCTCCGAAAACGACCTTTCAGTTGCCATTTACTAGTGTCACCTTTTTGGCTCGTTCCAGTCATTAAACTATATCTAAATTCCGAACAGAAAAGTCCAAATATATAGGTATTAATTTTCAAGAGCCTCTAATTAAACTAACTCTGCAGATAAAGCAGCTATGCTAAGATTTTTCAGTCTGGTTATATCACGATCAAGGGTTACATGAGAAGAGAGTTTATAAACAACCCTTGTTCATCTGCATCGACAGTGGAATTATAGAGGGTTAGTCAGTATAAGCTCGGCGTCCCTTAACTCGGAATTAATAATCCTTCTTTGACGGTCCAGTCGAACGAAAGGTTTGGATACGAAACACAGAGGGAAGTCGGTGGGAGGGAAGGATATGGAGCAAAGGGATGCTGAGAGAGCGCCCAGCGTAGGGTCGTCACCAAAGGTATAGTGGTACATGTTGTTGCTGGTAACGGTGGCGACCTGGGGCGGTCTTTCGCTAGGGGATGGACGCCTTTGGCTGGGAAACTACATGATGGGTATACGGGAAGGTATACAGGACGATGAACGTAAAGTTTACAACTGACGGCGGCTTTAAAGTTGTCCGATATGAAACCAACCTCGATAGGTGAAGGACTCCGGGGACCGAAATGGCTGTGAAGGTAACCAACAGTAGTACCAGTAGCAGGACCAACTCCGGATACTCCCTCTCATACCTTTCCAGGACTCCAGAGCCCATTCCTTCAGTCTTGCTCGTCACTATATTTCTCCTTCACTGCCCTAACTCAGAATGTCGAGCATCTCCTTCGACCTCCAAGGGTCACCCGCGGCGCCACTTTTGCACCACGACAGGATATGAATGGGCCACGAAAGGAAAGGGAAATCGCGACGAGCGTCTCACACTGCCTGTTTGTATGCTGCGCTGCATCAAACTTACCACAACAAGGGGTGAGCTGTTATTGCTGCGTCCTTCGCAGCTGCCTTGCATTTGGTAACCCTGCAGCGGATTGGCCTATAACATAGAGTGTTGAGAAGAACATTGCTTGATATTCACTGGCTAGAGAAGCTTTTCTACAAAGGGCTAGTAACTTGGGCTTCTCCCTGTAGTAATATTAAACCCTTCAATGACCGTAGTACTTCCGTTGACGATATTGCTTGGTATTACAAGTATTAATATAGGGAACAAGTGTTGCATCTGGATTATATTGGGGATTATTGTATGGATGTACTACGGTAATTCAGTTTACCGAGTCAACTTCGTAGCGGCTTATTCCCAATGGCTTATAATAAATTGGAATTAAGAAAAAAATGTCTTTGTTAATATTTTCACGTGCGGTAAATTGCCACGGAACTCTGAAATTATCTAATCATTAAATTCTTGCAATAAAATACTTACCTGGTCATGCGTAATAAGGCTTAACTTATTTGAGAAACTACTGCAGGTATTATATCAATCTTCAATTGGTTACAGAGAATCGGTCAGACACTGAAACTCACTAACAATTTCAAGCATATTAAATAAAAAACAAAGAAAAAAAATGTATATCGAGATAATAATAGAAGAATACCAATACCCTCAAACATTTTTCATATTGCCGATGACAATGGCTAGCTTAACGTGAAAAACATTGTAAAACTAGTATTTTTGCTGCTAGTTACACCCAGCCCTTAATGGTTGCAATACTTACCGTTTCTCTAAACGCAGAAAAATATTCCAGTATGACTGGGACGAAATGTATGTAACCACCTTTTTTTCTCTCGTCCAGGTTATTTGCTGTTTTTTTTCCTTCACTTTCATGACTCACTAGTAATTTAATGTATCCTGCTTCAAATGGGTTTTCTCGGAGAAAGTTCGAAGGTTAGTTAATGGGACGAGTGTCACGAAGGAGGAGCACCATTTTTCCCGTCGATTGTTGCCATCAATGTTTTCCTCGAAATGACTGACGTTACTATCTCAACGCAATGATGTACATAGTATACGCGTGTTGAAAGTCACGCGAACAGAATTCACGCCTGACATGACGCTTAAACATTCAATCCACTGTACTACGGGCGATGTATACGTGAGCGCACTTTATGGGCGAGGCCAACGCCCCATAAGGAAGTGTAAATAACTCGTAAACCCTTAGGGTTACGGCCCTTGGACTCTCGAGGTGCAACGGTATACCAGGGAAAGAGGTTTTAGAAGCGCGGTGAACTCGTCTCGACGCCAACGCTAAATGAATCCGGGCGCCTGCACAGAAACAGCAGGTCTCGCGCTCTAGAATTCCACGATGACCATCACCAGCAAAACTTTACAACCAACAATCCATCACCCGCCACGTTGCACCCAACATTTACTATATTTCGTACGTGCCGCAATCTTGGGGATCTTGCTAAGGAAGTTTAATATCCTTCGCCTCGGTAATAAGTACTTATTTTCCTCATTCGATGATAGTTTATATAATGGTCCGTAGATGACCGTATAAACGTACAGAATACACATAAAAATCTTAATAAAATGTTAACTTCAATTGCAATTGATGGTACGAAATGTAATATGGTTTTCGCTCATTGTTTCAGCTTTTATTTACTTTTACAAAATCGTTACTAAAATTTTCATTTTGAAAAAATGTTGAATCAATTAAATCTGCAATTACCATATTTTGAATCAATCTATCGAAACTATTTTTGACCCAGTTACATATTAATCTTCACAAATTTTGGGTTGGTTTGGATCGAGTGAATGTTGATTTTAGTCAATAAATGTTTTGTTCCAATATACGCAGATTTTTAGTTGATTGAATCAATTTTTCTCCAAGTGAATAAAAATTATATAAATACTAGCAGGTGCAGTGACTCCAAGCTGACTTTTCTAAGTGAATCCCTCCCGAAGACGTAATTTCTTCGAGTCCTTCTATGAGATACAGAATTTTCTAAGTCGCCCTAAGTTTTCTTCCCAAGCCCTGATTTTCCTAAGTCCTCGAATGAGACCCAGGGTATCATCAGACGACTTAGAATAATCCAGCTCTGAAGAGGAACCAACAAACACCTTTCTGAAATATAGATACATAAATTTGTAGAAATTGTTGGACTCGAAACGACTGATAAAGATAATGGTACATTTTTTAATTTTATTCACAAAATTAATATTTAAACCTCTATTTAACGAATACACTGCCATTTTACGAGGTGAATGATACAGTTTGAAGTGGATTCATGTATAGCTCTGAACTGCATGTGATCCAAAACGGAAACACAATTTAGGGTTTCTTTATTCTTCAATTTCATGGTATACTTTTAGTAATTGATAATAAACCCTACTTTTCGACTTTTATGAACGTCTAATGATGGATTTTACTCCAGACCGTCATGCAAGCGCCGTTTCGAGCTCTCTTCTTGCCGGCTGGGCACGGAGGTCCAGGTTGTTTCTTAACTTTTTTTGGTGCTTCAACTACGCTGACCACTGCGAAGTGTTCTAATAAATCGTTGGATGTATCGTGGCAGATTACTCGAAATGACTCCGTTTCAACCATGAGAATATGATTGGGAGGACAGGGACCATTATCTGTTTCTAGAATGTAGCAGCTGCCATTGTATGGTACCAAACCGTCCACTAAACATGGATTCCTGACGCATCGGCCCACCTCGATATCTATTGATGATTGGTTAACATACTGTCCCGGTGGGCACGGTCCCTGTCTGTATACTTCGTGACATGATTCAGTTGATGGGAAATACAAGAACTTCGAGTTGCACTGACATCTCCAAGAAAAATGATCAAGTTCATCGATGAACGATCCCGGGGTCATATTTCCTGGACATGTTGGGATTTCAATTGCTTCTGCGTAATTATATTCGTCGGCCTGCAATAATGAACAGTGATTAATACTTTTTTTCATTTAACACGATGTATGTAGTTCAATCGTCTTTTGGTCAAAAAATGGATAATTCCTTGTGGTATCGAATTCATTCGGTTTTGTCTTTGATATCTTCGAGCAAACTCTGTTTTGACGACAAAAAATTCTGATTTTTATTCCGGAGTGCTTTAAATATCGTGAATAGTATGAAAATGGCATTAACAAAAAAAATGTATGGAAATATTCATGCGTGGCGACCTCTAAAAATTCAACAACTGTATTTTGAAAACGAAGTTGAGGAATAATTTAATATCAAATTTGGCCACAATCTCATCGATTTGCCATTCGAAAACTTAAAAAAAAGCTTTTGAAATTCAATAATTTTAGTTTGGCTTCGAACCTCTCGGAAATCCAGAATCGCGAAAATTGGGAATTTTCAATTTGGCTATAACTTTTTTTTTTAATTGACGGCTTGGAACGGTTTTCTTTTTTTCGTTTAAAAGAACTGGCCAAAACGAAGATAATGGTATCGAGATTATAACGACACCTCAAATTTGCGTGCGTGAAATCACTTTGATAAATGGCCGAAAAATGATGAATATGAAAAGAATGTTAACATTTTCGAAACAATCATAGGCCGAAATCACGACCCTATTCTTTCAAAAAGTTGTAGCCAATTAGTGAAACCTCGTACTTTTGGCCAAAATCTAAAGAAATTTGTATTGATTTCTTCATTTTTTTTTCAAGGACCCAAAAAAGTCATGTTTCGACGATTTTTATTGTTGTTGCATTTTCATAATGATTTATTATTAACTTATTCCTAAAAATGTTCTATATTTGTAATCAGTAAAAAATTTCCGATGTAACCTTTGAAAATTTTAATAATAACCATAATACCATAACGTCCAAAAAAAGCATTTATTTTATCCTCAAAACCGCTGAAAAACTGGCATTAGAAATGTGAAATAACTTTAAAAAATGCTATTCAAAAATAGTGAAAAAAATGTACAATAATTCTTTCGATATAATTATGTTATCTCACTAAATTTCAATTTTTTTAAATAGTTTTTTTAGTATTTTAGAAATTTTGAATGGCTTATAATTAATAATAAATACTGCAACTAGAAAATATCGTTGATGTTTTACTGACTATTATTAATAACTGTATACTAAATTTTTTTCTCAATATACAAATGCACTCACCTCAGTATTGTTGTCATTCAAAGAAGATGTTTGACCTTCGTTTGGTAAAAATCCAGTGTCATTGGTAATTTGTCCAAACACGATCGTCAACGATGTAACATACATACATAGTAACAAAAAAAGCTTCATCTTCATGCAGAACTTAATAAAAATGATTAATGAAGACAACAAAAATTTAACAACGTTCTTGCTTGGCGGTTATAAAATCAATGAGCCTGCTGAGTTGTGAACTATGTTATAATGGACTGTTGTGATATACTAAAAACAAGTTCCAAGTATTAGTTCCGGCGTACGCCGCACGAGGCGATGCCTCAGAATAAACATTGGTCACGTGTGTACGATGGACCTTTAAAACCATCAACGGGAACGCGATTGCCACTGTTTGATAAAATGGCTCCGTTCATTTTGTGTAATTTAATCCGGTAGGCGGATCCATCATCAAAAGTGAACCATGGACTCTCGTTGATAACCAGTGTAGTTATATCGCCGAAGGGAAATGGCCAAATCATCAGTAGCAAATGCCTAACTACGGCGCCACATAAAATATAAATTTAAAAGCTGGCACATGAATAAGCTTATCCAAAATGCGTTTTTGTCCACTGGCACTGCTCTTCAATATTCCGAAAGTAAATATTTATCGTCCGAGCATATTTATTTAATTGCCTTTGACGTTAATTTATTATTGGCTGCACATAACTTTCAATACATTTAGGTAATATTTTACTACTAAAACGTATTTAAATCACCGATTTCTCGGCTTTTATCTTTATGAATTCAACTCAGCATGCATCATGAAATGATCAGCCTTGTGCTTCGATGCCATTTTCAAAAGCAATGTATTTTGAAATTCTGCATTTTTGAGGTAATATAATGTTAAACCATTTTGAAGTTACAAATATAATTCTGTATAATAAATTCTCTCCTACAAATATATTTCTTTCATAAAAATCTTACTCATCGGAAATTTAATTATTTATTTGAACATATCGAGCGGAATAATATCGGGAAGAAACTTCCCAGTGAAGTTAAAAAATAATCTATCGACCCAATAAGTATTTTCCCCCAATTTCTATCGTTTCCCAAGAGTGAAAATAATTTTCAATTATAATTTCAAGTATGCTAATACGTGTCAATGTGTAAATAATCGAAAAAACATTTTTTTAAATTCGCGAAACACTTCACTGTCTGCAGTTCGCTCGAAAATCACCTAAAATTGATATAATTGCAAACGATAACTGCGCGTCGACTCGGTGAATGGCTGCTCTATCAAAATATGTATACGAGTGTCAAACAGCAGTTTGTAAAATTTTATAAATGCATCGGTAATTAAAAGGCTTTTAAATATCGGACAGCTTTTATTCCATGCTCGATTGCGGACGGCAATTTCCGTACTCACGCTTTCGCACTTTTTGAAACAGTCCTCCCATAGTTGTGTGTGCATGTGTGTCATATGGGCACTTTGAGATAAAAATAATTACCGTAATAATCGAGGACTGAGAGCGCGGTCCACGTGTCTGTCCATACCTCGGCCCTCTGTTGTTGCTCTCGTTATGCCGCATTATCCTACTATTCGCTGTGTTTCCTTGCACGTGCTATGCACTATAGTCGACTATAGTGCTATGCTTCGCGTACATATAAACAAGGTAATTCCGGACAAGAGCCCCATACGTTAGGGATGCCGCAAATGTTATCTACAACATAGCAAACGATTTCAATAATAAGTTCAATATTTTTTTAAACAAGATTCTTTTTCGTGTCAAATTTTGGTAAAGAATCGAAAAAATGTTTTTTTCAATCACCCTACTTTTCCCAATGTTTGAACAAAAGAAATTCTCCTGTTTACCAACCACATTACTAATGAATGAAAAATATTTAGTTTTTTTTTTTAAATGCCCACGCCTGAGATTTATAGTCAACCTAACAAGGTTAACGCCTTCAAATTTAGTTAAAAACCTTTTGCACGCAAGATACAACGACCTGGAAAACAAGTTTTACGCATGTTCCTTGAACTGAATCTTTTTTTCGGATAGCGGTCATTAACGTCTGAATATTCTGTAAATTTTGGAAAGCTATAAGAATAATTAAAAAAATTAGAATATTTACTTTTTCTGTAGAAAAATCAAACTTATCACAAAACAGGTTAATTGAGAAAACAACTTTTAAATGCTTGAAGCGTTAGATGTAGTTTGGTTGGCGTTACAAATCGGTTGGTTGGCATTACCAATCGGTTGGTTGACATTATCAATCGGTTGGTCGGCGTTACTAACGGTTGATTGGGGATCAATCGGTTCCCGTGTGGAAATCTGTTGGGGATAAACTGGTTTGAACCTAGCGTCTAGCTAGTTTTTTCTATCAAGTTTTTCTGCAGTGGGACTAGACATAATCTAGCCAGAATGCATTGATAGATAGCATATCTATCTAGGATCTGTCTAGCTTTCATGGCTCAGCTTACCTAACTAGAGGCTAGACATAATATATTTAGCATACACGTATAGATGCCCAGGCCATCTAGGATCTATCCAGCTTTCATGGCACAGCTTACCTGACCAGAAGCTAGACATAATATATACGTTAACGAAGTTAACGCCGCAATGCGCGTCGTTTACGCGGCACCGTGCGTGTTTTCGGCGGAAACGCGGGCGTTTTCCGATACAGGGAGATTCCGATACAGGGCCTAATCGTGACACGCTGCACAGCGAGTTATTATTATGAAGGCAGCATTAATTTATTTTTTAACTTGGCGTCGAGTCGCTACCGCGACGCTTGATGTAGAGTGGCACGTGCATGTTCGTGAAAGGTACCAAAAAATACGTTCTAGAGGACTACGATCTTTTTTGTTTTGTACGACGCGAAAGAATTTATGTTTTTTCGTTTTTTGCGATAGGCCTTATCGAGATATTTGATTACTGATGAAAAAGTGATTACGTGCTGATGCAATAAATGACGGTTTACATTAATTCTGTTTTTTGTTTATCCTAGGTTATTTTATCCGGTATCTGGGTTCAATAGAGAAATTCGGTCTAGCACCTAGTCAATTTTATGCTATAAGGTTAACCGATTTCCGTACTGGCTAATCACGGGCTAAGTTTACTGGGCGAATTAATAGAATCTTAGCCAGATTTTAGACAGTTTTTCTGTACAATGACTAGTCGGCGAGAAATCACACATAGCGCTCGGATCTAGATAGTTTTCCGACCTAGATCTTGTACAGAAAATAAGAAAACTAGTCGATTTTCTAGGTGATGGTGAGTTGGAATTTCCACACGGGTTGTTTGGCGTTACCAATCGGTTGGTTCTAACACACAATAACTTGCTAATGCCATATTCTACCATGCCTGTTGGTTAGCACTATCAATTTCGTGGTTCCTACAACTACACCCTTTTCTCCGTGTAATAGTATTCTTTAAAAAATATATTTAATTAAAAGGTGATGTAACAATACAATATTTAAACCAAGAATTTTTTTTCTCTGGTAGAGGTAGTTTCCGAGACATAGGAATTTAAAAAAAAAGCAGCGATTTCTAAAATCATGGATTCAGGAATCGTAAAAAACAAAATCGAGATAAATTCTGCAGCTGTAAAACCTGTCCAATTAAGGTAGTTCTAGCGCTTAGGTACTTAGTAATGAATTGCATGAATTTTAAATATGTTGTTCCGGGAGCACTATTTGTGGCATCGATAAAGTTTCAACGTATATTATCGATCCTTTTCTCGAGAAATGGTAAGTTATAATCGCGTTTTAACAACAAGAAAACGGTTTTTTTCCGGCCAGTTTGCAGGCTTTCAGATGGTCAGTGAAAAATGTAGGGTAATTGTTAAAAAAAAAAAGAATTCTAGAGTTATTGCAAGCAAAATTATATAAAATCATCCGCTTGTCTCAACATGGCCGACGCGTCCGCGACTTGGCAAGTCTGCGCTTAGGAGACCGGTTTATAATAAAGAAGCCTTATTATCGATGTATATGTATGAAATATAGGATGAAACCTATGATAAATAAAAATAATAATTTAATGCAAGTACTCATGGAGACTAGAGGTCAGGAGTACGAATGATTATGGAAATCGTGGTTAAGATCCGTTCGCCGAACTGTGGACAATTCTTTTAGAGGGAAACGAAGTGAAGTGAGCGACATGTTAGCGGGAACCGAAGTGAAGTGAGAGGTAAGTTGGCTGAAATCGAAGTGAAGTGAGCGCGGCGCTAACTTCATCTCGGTTCCCCTTGATATCCAGTGGTGTTCAGTTTCCTAAAATTTTATACAGTTTCGTGAACGTTTTTATAGCGCTCGTTCGTACTCTTTACCTCTAGTCTCCATGCAAGTACTAATGAAAATTGCAATTCGTGAGGTTATACGATTTATTATATATTATAGTATTATTAAAGTGTTTTTATTATATTAGTACTTTTATTATATAGTATATTATTATATTAGTTATTATAATATTTTATTATATTATTATAGTATTATCTGCGAGCACACTAGCAGCACTTTTCATGCAGAACGCTCGCCGAACCTCTTTGTATTTCGCTCTACATATATCGTAGCAAAAGTGGAATGTTGCATGATGCACACCACAAATCATTCGCGAATGTTGCAAACTCTACGATTCGACGACCGTTACATGGAGACTAGAGTAAGGAGTACGAACTCAGGCTGAAAAACCGTTCGCGAAAAAGTGTAAAATTTTAGGGGACTGAGCACCACTGAACATCAACGCGAACCAAGATGAAGTTAGCGCCCAGTTAAGTTACCTTAAGAAAAATATCTGAGAGGGTTGAAAAAAATGGTTGTATTAACAGACAATGAGTTCATACGAGGCATTCTCCATCAGTGCAGCCACTTTTTTTCTTAATTATATTTTTTCCCACATTCAAACAATTTTTATATTACTCTAAATTTCACATAACATGAAATGGTATCCACAGAATCTACACGGAAAGAAATGTTTGGTTGTGGCAACTACGTTTTCGATTTGCTGTAAACAATGTCTAAAAAATTAGTTGCCTCAACCATATCGAATCATCTCAACTATTCACGATTAGTTCTCGGGAGATTAGTTAGGTTAACTAATCCAATCGTTGGGACTACCACTCGAATAGTTGGGACCACCATTCGAATCGTCGGTATTACCATTCGGATCATCGGTATTATCATTCCAACCGTTGGTATTACCATCTGAGTTGTAAAGGAAATAGAATAATCGATTGGTTGTGTCAACTCATTTCTTGATTATGGCAACTAATTTTTTTTTTCCGTGTATATAGACAAATTTACAGATAAAGCAAAAAAAAGTGGAGATATTTTTTTAAAATTATAGTTGATTGAACGAATGGAGAACTTAAAAAATATATTAACTTCATGTACCTGCATGTTTTAGTGCCGATTAGACTTTCTCTAGAATTTTTTTCCCGTGATCGTTTAAATCGAATGTTATAACTATAATATTCCGGAATATCCAACTCGCCCCTCGATTTTCCTACTCAGCGGCGGCGACGAGATATTTTTATAATATAGAGAGGTAATATTCGGAGGTTAATTAACATACAACCAAAGTTCCAATGTACTTTTTTGTTAATACTACGGCCATCTCACTCCAAGTTACCCCAACTGTATTTCTCAATGCGTATGTTGCATGTACGATGCTCGAGTCGGACTGTGCTGCGAACGCCCCAGGCAGTAGACGAGTATACGTTTTTACTGTCTAAAATAATGGAACGAATGGAAAGTGTTTTTCCATGTACGATGAACGGTACGTATATACACAGGTACTAGTCGGAACGACGAGGTTCTATATCGTCAGTGAGCCGACAAGAGCCGGGGCGTTCGTTCGGTTATACCACGCCGGTAATATTGCCTGAAAAAGCCACTTCGTAATCATAGAAAACCTCACGAGGGTGCGAGGTACGCGACCACTGGCTTAGCACTCCGCGTATAACCGCACACCCCGCATTTGCGACAATAACGTCGCTTCGACGACCCCTCAAACGATCTCAAAAGCTCCGCACACCTTCCCTCTTTCGGTCTTTTATGTTCGTAGATATGTACGACGTCGCGTTATTTTTTTCTTTTTCTTATACGCCAGCGAGGACAATGCGAATGCATCGAATGCTCCATAAACAAACGCTCGGTAACGGGTTTTTTTTCTTTCCATTATATCCCGAGTAAAGGGAACACTTTTATCATTGATTATTTTTCTTTTTTTACGATTGTAAATTTCTTCTGTCGCATGGTTCTGTGGAGCGCTTCACAAGAGACAAATCAGTATTAAATATTTTTCGTTATATTCACAAGATTTTAACGATTAATTCAACGCTATGAAGCACATTTCGGAAAGTGTTCATAATCTACGGAAATATTTATAGCGATGCATTTACAAAAAAATACATATTGTTAATTTTATTTTTTGTTATCATTTTTTTTTCTTCTTGTACATTTTTTTATTTTATTGTACTTTTTTACGATCTTTTAAATCTCGATGAATAAACAACGAGCTGCGGTTTGGAAAAAATTGATGCTATTGAATGTCTGGACGGTTAATTGGTAGAGCGCTGTTTCAGGAATGGTCTGCATTAAAATCAGTAAACCATTATACGTTGTTGTTGAAAATAAAACAAAAACGTATACCATGTCGGAAAATAACGTCGAGGGCAATTGATTTTACACCGAGAAAAATAAAAACTGGGTTACATAATATTTTTTGCTATGACCGATAATTGATATGCTGTGGCAGAAAACAAGATTTTTAATGCCGCACGGAGAGACGGATCTAGTAAAAGCTACCAAATCTTATGTTAGAAATTGCCAAGGCGCCGTGGTACACCCGCGCCACCATCGGCAATATGCGAAAAATTCACACGCTCTATAGAAATTTTTACTCGATTATTATGGTAATTTTGCTTCCTTATAAACGAAGCTTTGTTTACGTGAATATTTTTTCTCTTAAGATATTCGCGCCATAACACTTAGAACGGTGTAAAACGTCCAGAAAAGTGATTCGGACGAAATGTTTGGGTTTGCGAAATTAATGTAAAAAAAAAAACATGAAACGCTAATAGGCTGGGATAATATACCGGTATAACCTCCGAGTCACTGTACAATTGTACTGCATCGTTTTTTATAAGCGCGAAGGGTTAGGAGGTTAGGACTTGTCAACTAATTGTCGATGCTTCGACAACTCTTATTATAGTTCTTATTCTCATTCATAATAATTGGTCATATTTTCATTCTACATGGAAAAAAAAGGTTAGTTGCCATAACCAAGAAATGAGTTGACACAACCAATCGATTATTGTATTTCCCTTACAACTCAAATGGTAATACCAACGATTCGAATGGTAATACCGACGATTCGAATGATAATACCGACGATTCAAATGGTAGTCCCAACTATTCGAGTGGTAGTCCCAACGATTGGATTAGTTAACCTAACTAATCTCGCGAGAACTAATCGTGAATAGTTGAGGTTACTATTCGATATGGTTGAGGCAACTAATTTTTTAGACATTGTGTACAGCAAATTGAAAACGTAGTTGCCACAACCAAACATTGTTTTCCGTGTAATAATATAATATTAATACTTAAGCTCATGGAGATATTTGTCTAACGAAGTAGTTATATCAAAAAATAGACCGGTGCGATGGTCTAGTGGTTAGTGTACTGGCCTTTAGTCCAGAGCATCGGTAGGTCGCGGGTTCGATTCCCGGTGCCGTCGATTTTCGTCGAAAAATAAATACGGGCGCGATGAAGCTCCAGATGTATACATGGGATCCACACAGATATTTCTATGTGGGGGTCACATGTATACAGCTGTAGTCCGTGTTTACGTTCTGGGAGGCGAACTCGGGACCGGCTATATCGGCATAGGTTTTCCGCAGTTTCCCTATGCCCATGGCAGAAATGCTATGGCGAATGCGATATAGAGGGGGAAGTCGGATGCGGCCGCATGGGGGCCTGGTTACTGATCCGGACCAGACACCCAGAGGGGGACTGGCTACTGATCCGGGCCGACCCTGTAATAGGCGTAATGCCTGCAGACGGAGGGAAATGCAACATAAAAAAAAAATAAATAGTTATATAAAAAAAACGGCTCGGGCCAAACATCCAAACATCAGCACAGAAAGTTTTCGAGTCGATGCACAAAAGCGACGCTAATTACTGCGATTTCTGATAAAAATTACCAATCTTCCAGCAAAAAATGTTTTTTGCAGGCTCCTTCTAGCAAAAAACTATTTATTATATATATATATTATATTCTTATTATATATTTTACTATTACATCTAGCTGAAATTATCACAGCATAACTTACCAATAGATCCAGTAGAACTTATCGAGTTTTACGATAAAGTTCGTTAAAGTGGCGTGGTAGTTACTCGGTACAAGAATTTTCTGGCAGTTTCTACCGGATTTTTCTACCGCAGTTTTTACTAGATCCTTCTGTCCGTGCGCAAGTCAAATGCTTAACATTCGTAATTATTTTTTCTGTATGCAGGAGAACAGTTTACATAATGTATAGAAAAACACCGAGGAGAAGGGGTAATTTATGGACTAACTTAGAATAATTTGGGCTGTGGGAGGAGAGCTTTTATCGGGGACTTAGAATAAGCCAAACAAGAGGGGAAGGGCATTGATGGAAGGACTCAGAATAATCTTGGTCAGTCCTAGGATGAGTGACCGTCCTTGTACCTGAGGGTGCGTACTTGAACGGATGACCGCCCCGAATCTTAGGGTCAATACTTAGATGGACGACCGCCCCTGGCCCCTGTTACTCAAAGTCGCACGGAAAAAAAAGATTAGTTGCCATAACCAAGAAATGTGTTGACACAACCAATCGATTATTCTATTTATCTTACAACTCAAATGGTAATACCAACGATTCGAATGATAATACCGACGATTCGAATGGTAGTCCCAACGATTGGATTAGTTAACCTAACTAATCTCGCGAGAACGAATCGTGAATAGTTGAAATTACTATTCGATATGGTTGAGGCAACTAATTTTTTAGACATTGTGTACAGCAAATTGAAAACGTAGTTGCCACAACCAAACATTTCTTTCCGTGCGGCAAATCATTTTATAGTATAGAGAGAAATAAATAAACGAAAATGATAATTGGTTGAAAATTAATATTTGGTTACAACTCTGTAATACTCATACACCAGAAATTGTTTTAATACGAAACTCAATTCCATCTTAGAAAAATAAAATTAGAAGTTTCTTATTATATATCTGGTATTTCACAAAAGTACTTGAACTGCTCGGAAAATACTTCAGTACTTCACGTAAGGGCTGCAAGTACCGAATAAGTACCTGGTACTCGAGAGTTGGCCAGTACTGGCCAGTTCTGTGGAGAGTTACGTATAGAAACGTTGATGCACGTGACACTCCAGCAACTTCCGGTTAGTAATCACTTACGGGCATGTTGCCCCCGTCATACACGAGTCCGCTACCACTTTTGCCCCGACTCTTGTAATATCGTACAGTAAATAGATCACGGTGGTCGGTCGTATGCCCGAGGCTACTCGCGAATCCGCGCGTATTTCACGAAATATACACGCCATTCCCAGGCTGTTTTCCCGCAATCCGGCGGAGCCAAAAATAGTGGCAATCTCGAGCGCGCCGCAATCACGACGAGCTGTCGTGCAGATGTAGGATCCAGGGGATGAGGTACTGGAGGGAATGCACAGATAGACGTGGGAAGCATGGAACAGAGAGGTTGCAGAGAACCTCGCCAAATTGGACCAAAGCGCAACAAATCCATTTGCCGCACTCAACCGAGTTACATACTCGCAACGTAAAAAAAAAAGAAAAATCTTGCGATGCACGTATTACGATGTTGTGTGTTTTCGACGCACGTCTATCAAAGTTATAACCACAGTTTTAATCTCATAGAGCATTAGAACAATTGTAGCTTTGTTCGACTTCACAGGGAGAAAAAATTGCAATCATGACTCGGCTCGCATAGTAATCGAGGGAAATGTGCGTAGTGTGCCATTTTTTATTAGATGTTCGGGCTTCTTCACCAAAATATGAACAAGACAGACTACACAAACTGGACTTCAATAGTTTAGGACTGAAAACCAGACTATGCACATGTCGCTTGATTACTGTGCGAGTCGAGAGATGATTCCTGTTTTTTTCTGACAGTGTATATTAATGCCCGTTTTGAAATACTGGGAATGAAGGTCAAAGGCTTGGAGCTGATTTCACTAAATTAATTCAGAGGCACATGGCTATTCGGCAAAAGGCTGTATACACGGAAAGAAGAATTTGGGAAATTTTTCTTTGCTGCTGGTGTCGCCAAATGCAAAAAAGAATAACTAGAATCTCTGGTAAAATTTGCTAGATACAGATTTTGGTTCTCGACTAGCATAAAGATATGGTAATTTTTTCCGGATCCTTCTCTTCGCTTATATTTAAAATTTCTCACTACCGCTAACGTAGTCTGCGAGACGGAAGCCCAAAATATGCATGCTGAAGTTCCGGAGTGGCGGAAGACTCAGAGTAGCGGATGAGCGGGAGTGGCAGAAGAGTCGAAACGGTTAAAGCCCCGGAGAGACTAAAATCATTGACTAACTAAATTTCCAGAAACTACCGAAATGGGTAAAACCCTGGATGGCCAAAGTCCTGGAATGGCTGAAGTTCTGGTATGGCTAAAGTCCTGGAATGGCTAAAGTCCTGTAATGGCTAAAATCCGGTAATGGCAAAGGCAACCCAAATAACTAAATTCCTAGAAAGGTTAAGGTTCCAAACTGACAATAGTATCGGAGCTAGTACCCAAAGCTAAAGTCCCAAAGCCCGAATGGTTGAGTCCCAAAGAGGCAAACTTTCCCGAATAATTAAAGGCCCGGAATTTCCGAAGTTTGACGCGACTGAAGTGTTGAGTTGTATCAAGTTCCACGATGGCTAAAGTTCCGGAAATGACTAAGATCGCCCAAATAGTTGAATTTCTGGAAAGGCTAAAGTCTCAGACTGGCTAAAGTATCGGAGAGGCTAAAGCTCCGAAATTGCACACCCCCCTGGAATGGTTAAAATCCAGGAGACGCAAATTTTCCAGAATAATTAAAGTTCCGGAATTGTTCTAATTCGAAGTGGCTAAAGAATTGAATTGTGTAAAAGTTCGATGTGGCTTCAAGTTTGAAATGACACAATTCCCAGAGTAGGACAAAAGACGACTAGATGAAAACGGAAGCCGATCAGGAGTGAGAGCAAAAAACCATCGGAAAAGGGCACAAAAGACGATCTTCGGGGAAAAATAAGACGATCGGAAGTGGAATGAAATGAAAATCGAGATCCCTCGATTCTCATTTCATTCCACTTCCCCGAGAACGACCATATTCGCCAGGAATAACAAAACATAATCGAATGAAGACGCAAGAGATCCATCTTCATCAATGGCTCTTTTTCATCAGTAACTGAGTGAAATGCCACGTGTGCACTTGCAGAGAGTATCACAGTGTAAATCTCTCTTTTCATTGACTTTAACAATATTTTTTTATCACGAATCGACTAATCAAAGATCGAATCCGTTGATAAAAATAAACTTCAATATTTCATTATTTGATTAATAATTGTCACAGAATTTTTAATACAAGTAGGCCATGCGAATATCTGCCGAATTGACTGGTCATAGATCCTCGCGTATAAACATAAGGATGAAAAACGCGTGTTTTTGCACGGGTTTTGATGTCGACGAGATAAAAATAAAGAATTGTAACTGCTTGGTGAATATCCAGAGATATGCCGCGCTTGACATTTCGCTTTTTGAAATACTCATTTAAGACGCAAAAAGGTAGAAAGCGGAATGAAGCAAAAAAAGTAATAGCCTTTTCCGAGATGAAAAATTTACGAAGAGGAATTGTACTCTCCAACGAAGGCACTGCGCGCTTTTCGATGCCCCTGCGGGGACATCGTCGAAGGGGGAAGAAAAAAAAAGAGGAGCTCGAGAGTCATATAATTAAAATTTCACGTCGAACACGAACCTCTTCGGTCCGTCTGTAAATAACGGGGTCTACGTTGTGCCAGGGGACCAGCGGAGAGAGGATAGCGAGAGCAGAGATGAAAAGAGAGGGATGAAGTTCAGAAAGGAAACGCGGAAAGGGGAGCAACATGATGACTACCAACGTCGCTCGAAATTTTCCAACGACGCGTCACAAATTTTTGCACGAGACAGACAATAAGTAGGTCTAGAAACACGTAACAATTAATATGAGATTATTAAAACTGTACGGGAGACAAATGAGAGTTGAAAACGAGACCTTTTTGCCACGCTATGTTAAGAGCGATCCTTTTCCTTTCACTCATATTGATATTTGTCTTTTTTTATTGCCGCGTTCACCGAAGTCAGAAATCCCCAGACAGCTATCGTATGCCCCTCTGGGAGTGTCGCGGATGCTTGGGACTCTAATACTAACATAGTAGGTTCCCGTTATACAAGTTGCGTTGGTGCCCTAATAATTGCTCAGAGTTTAACTGTATGGTGCCTTTGCTCGACCTTTCAACGATTTATTACACTCTGTATATTGATCGGAGGTATTCGGAACTTTTCATTATAAGTAGTAAGTAAACGTTAGTAATAACCTAATCAATATTAGCAACAGCACAAAATTATAATAACTGTCACTTAAAACAAAAACACATTTCGATATCGAAAACAGATATCGGAATTGCGGCCTTCACTGTCGTTCTCAAGTCGTATATTCTACCATAAAAATCACCCGTTTCGTGTGTTTTTTTTTAAGTCACTTTTTTAATTTATGATTCCGGAATTCACAGATCCTCCTTCCGGTCGGAAAAGCCAATCCAAATTTTTTTCTTTAAGATATCAAATTTTGGCCTTCACTATGGTTCTCAAGTCGCATATTCTACCACAGAAAATACCGATCACAAGCCTTTTTACTATGACTTTAAAAAAAGTGACTTTTTTCGTTTCTGATTTCAGAATTCACAGATCAGACTGCCGGTAGAAAAATGCCAAAATCCATACATCCAGATTTTGTTTACTTAAGATATCGATTTGTATATTTTTGGAATCACCCACTTCAGACTTTTTGCAAAGTTTAAAAAAATAGTGATCTGTCTGTCAAGGGTATAAAAATGAAATTCTTGCCGAGTGTTAAATTCTACAAGGCCCAAGGCAATGAAAATAAAAACTGGGCCCATCTTAATCCATGCAGAAATTTCGGCAGGGTTCCAACTGGATCCTGCCTGGTATTCCCATCTTCCGGTCGGATTCCAGTCGGTCATCGGATCGGATTCCAGACATGGGATGTAACGCGCGGAAACTGGATTCCAATCGCGATCTCGAACTGGGATCCGATCCGATGGCTGACTGGATTCCAGCCGTTAGATGGGCATACTAGGCTGGATCCACCTGGATCCTTGTCGAAAGATTGGAATACCAAGCTGATTCCAGCTGGATCACTGTCGAAATTTCTGCATGGGGCTAGTTAGAATTAATTTAAATAAATGAATGCATAAATTACATAAGAATCTGTAACTTTACTCTAAATTCCAATAATAACAAAAATTGTAATAAAAAATGTGCAATAAGAACGGCCTCAACAAAAGATCCCTGTTTCTGTGTTGGACGACGACCATCCCAGTCGTGAAGCATATGATGAAATATATGAACTTGTGTACCTCTATTTAATATGTTTTCTACAAGTCCGCACTACACCAAACTTATATAAATGCGTTTGAAAATTTGACAATTTGTAATACTTATCGGATAGATAGCATTTCTGGAAAGTAAATAATAAGTGAAGTGTACGCGATACAACGATGACTTTCTTACTTTCGTCCTGACTCATTTTTAGTGATAGTTTTACTATTTGTTGTTTAATAAAATGTATGAGACACGTTAGTTGAGGAACAATTTTAACGAAGTTCCCACATGTTCATTTTGTCAGACGCGTCTGATAGGTAAAATATTTCCCTTCAATTTCCATAAAGATCCCTTCTCTTTCATTTTTTTATGATGGGTGTTGCAATCACACGAGAAAAGGAAACAAATTCGAATGCGTATTGTGCAACATTTTACCGCGTTAAGTGTAAAATAAATTTAGTTCCGCGCGAATCGTTTAGTAACGAGGAGACGATGCGGGATCTATTCAGAATCCAAGTTGGGTCGATCTTAGGGGTCACCCCTAACAAATCCCGATGCACGGTAATACTGCTCGCCATTCAGAATTGGGACAGGATCTGGAATCCATTCCGATTTCAAATGGGACATCCCTTTTAGGGTAACCCTGTCAAATCCTGATCCATGATGAACTATCATTCAGTGAGGAAATGGAAATCCATTCGGGATCTATTCGGATTCCAAGTTGGATAACCCATTTAAGGAAACCCGAGCCAATCGCGACCAGGATCGAGTCTCAAACTGGGACGCCCAGACTGATTTCTACATGGGAATGCTTTAAAGTTCACAAAAAGGTATAAGCGCAACTAATTTCATGAACATGTAACATCATACTTCATATCATATTCTTATTTTTCAAAATTAAAACAGTTATGGTTCAACATTTTTGCAATGCAACTATTATTTGACTCTGATAATAAATCGGAGTACAAATAATCTTTCAAAAATACTTTCTGAAACTTCAGATATTTCAAGGTAATGTCAGGTGTAACTCACTCATTAGAAACAACCGATATAACCGACTTATCTACCGTCTTAAAAAAAAACTATTCTTAAATGATATTCTGTATAAACTTACTATGGGTGATATGATGCGTTCTGCAATATTATTGGACGAGTGGTGAGAGAGAATTTCTTATCCGACGTCAAGGCGTACCTTCATCCCAGAGGTTCGCCCGAACAGACACATTTTTGCCGGTGACGTCTGCCGATAGCCGAATATCATACGCCTCATTGGAATTCCACAACGTAGGTACATATGAGACGGCCGATATCACGTTTGTCTCCCCGAGGGAGGCTATAACTGTGTCTCACGAATGATCGAATTCTCTTCTTCGCCTATATACCCACTGTATATCCCGCTGTGCGTCGTTTTATTTTTTGTCCTCGCTCCTTCCTCGACTCGTGTCCCGCTATATGGCATTATATTACGTTGTCCCTCCCGACATTGCCAGATCAGAAATTGAACGTACGAGGACAACATTTGAAACTCTGTAAGAGACACGCGTTTTCGATGTCGAAGGCGAAGAGAAAAATCGAGCACGTTCCTGACTTTTGCATTGTTCCTTTGCTCCGATAAACTGCCCTAAAAAATCGTGACATTTCTCGCAACTATAAACTACTAACTAGTCGCAATGGAACTGGGAAAATGATATCAAGATTCTAAAAAAATTATATGTTAGGCACTGTATATCATGTTTATATTCGAATGGATATCTAAAATTTCTATGTGCTAAATATAATACATATAGAATTTATATAAGCGGATGATTACTCATTGAAAAAAACGAAATTTTTGAAATGTATTATTTTTATATAAAATCTAAATAATAATAAATGTTTAGGCTGAAGGACTTCAGTCAGTGGCCTATTGGCCTCCACCCGGAGACCAATAAACTATTATTACTACTACTACTAATAGATGTTTTAAACCGACTTTACAAAATCTTCAGATTATATAAATGCTATGCATATTTTATACAACGTACAGAAATGCAATTTCCATTTTCTATCAAAATTATGAATATGAAGTATTTTTGCTTTTTAATAAACAATCTTCATATTTTTTAACGTATTTTTGGACCCTTTAGGAAACTAATTAATGCCAGTATTAGAGAAACCTCTGATCTTAAATCTGCTAATTCATAGAGATAAATAAGGAAGTAGATAGAGCCCCAATTACTGACAAAGCTACTTATTGGCTATTCGACGAATGGTGGGTGAAGTCCTAACCTAAGACTGTGTTAAAAGTATATACCCTCGTCGACCCGATGTGACTAGTCATTTAGAAGTCGAAGTCACACCAGAGTTGGATGGAGATCGAATGATAGTTGCGCAACTACATTGAGACTGAGAGTAAACGAAAAAGCGACCGATCTCTTCTTGCAGTGTTTCGGTTCTCGGAAGACTCTCATTTGACGCTGAAACGACCTCCGGCTGACTATAAAATTATATTACTAACCTAATGGATCGAGTTGAAGTTGCATTGAAGTCACAATTTTTATAACCTATAACAAGAGTTACTTATGTGCTACCATTAAGCGACCGTTGCTCTAGTTGCACAAAAGTGACTCTATTCGGAGGGTTCCAAACAGGTCCAAATAGAATCCAAAACTTGCAAAAAGTGCATTAATCTATTCAAGGTCTACTGAACGACGTCTCGGTTCCACGCGGGGAAACAGTTACTAATTGATACACCGTTAACAGCTGCGCCGTTCACCTTAGTTATTAGTGTTTTTAAGAGTCTAATTTCTCATCGAAATTTACGTCGGTAAAATATAAGCAAAAACAAATATGTGCAATATTAAAAACTGTTTTCCAGCACTATAAAGAACTCAACGATGTCTGCCAGCAATAAGGCTGCTCGCTGGGTTTCCCTGCAGTACCCTCTGAGTTACGTCGATAACCTCCGACCAAGCGCCGATCTCACCTATAATTCTTATGTTAGCTTTGGCACAGAGACTTCGTTGAACGACAATGATTTGTGAACTCACTCCCGTATCATAAAGCTTGTGCCACAGAATACTGTGTACAACAGAACCGAATGCTCTACGAAAATCTATAAAAGTTGCATACAGTTTACAGCCCCTTGGTTTACACATCTGAAAGGAGATCCTAACAGTGAACGTTACGATATTGTCTTCGCATGAACGGTGCGCTCTAAATCCCGCCTGAGCTTTCGTCAGTACTCGGTATCTTTCGCACCACGTATTGAGCCTAAATGCCAGTCTTTGTAAATAATTTAGGGAGTGCATTAGCTAGCTCTGTACCTCTACAATTTCTCGGGTCTGTAAAGTCCTTTTTTGTAATATACAACAATGTCTAAGCTGCTCCAATTAGAAGGCGTTACACCCTCCTGTAAAATCTTATTAAACAGCTTGAGAATATATTGAATCCATTTTGATGACAAGGCTTTATAAAAGTTTGATTGCACTGGCAAACCACTGGCTTGCTTTGTTTGCTTTGATGTCTCTAAGAGATCTATAGAGTTCCCCTGTGGTTATTATATCATCCAAAATCGAGTCGATACGATCGATAAAAATCGAGGGATTATTTTCCCGTGACGGCATAATTTCGCTGTAAAATTCTTGCCAAACTTCCAATATAATATAATATAGAGCACTGTTTGGGTCTTTCTCCTAAATTTCTTAACTACCTCCCAGAAATCTTTCGAAGACCGAGGACCTGCTCTGCTTGACATCGTGAATTTTGGTTAGGTCTAACGGTCGCTTCGGCGTCGGTCTAACCGTACTTCGCCGTGCCTGGCTATTTCCAATAACCGTCTGGTTCATGTTGCTTGGCCCTTATTAATTTGTCTTCAACACGTCGCTTCTTCTGGCTTTCCGAGTTCAATTGCATATATTTTCTGTATTCCACTTGGTCCTAATGCCGAATAATCTTGTTACAAAAAACAAGAGCACTAATGGCATGGTTCCGCGTCACTTCCGTTAGTCTTCGTAAAGTACATCTGAAATATATAGACCTATACCTGAAAAAAAAATTAATACTACTGCCATACGTGTACTTATGTATGACAGTAGTAGTTCGTGTGGCACCGCTAGGTGTCTACGCAGTCAAGGACTTCTCGCAAGCAAAGCAATCTGTCAGGTTGTGTAAGACTCGAGCTATTCTGATACTAGTTTCAGCTATCAACGGTGACGGAACTATCGGAAAGCTATATAAACGTTATGTGACGTATCTGATAGTTGGTTTTGATTTGAAACTCGACCCTTGTGGTGTGACCACTGAATTACTCCGCTGTAATATATGAACTAGAGCAATCCAGTGGTTGCACCACGAGGAATGGACTCCGGTGTGAAAATGTGCAATGCAAATTTAATATATTGGGTATTCCTCAAGTACGCCTATTGGCTTTTACTATCCGCACCCCCTTTATTCCCCATTCCGTTCCTCGAGACCCCCCCTAGAGTGTTCTCCGCAGCCACTCTTTGTAATTTAATCAGCACTACTGTAACGTATGTTCACAAAGTCACAGGGAAACTGCGGAAAACCTGGGCGATGCAGGCCACTTTCTTTTTACAAAGTTTCTACTGTATGAGAATACATTAGAAATTCAGCAAAACAATCTCCCGCTCAGCAGTTAGTGTGGAAGCCAGTGCTCGGTGAAGGCGTCACCCATCCAAGTTATGGCCGCAAGAAATGCTACTTAACTCTGGGGACCATCGGAGCCACAAACCAACCAACGTCCACTGCTGTCGGTTATGCAACGGTCGCCCATCCAAGTACTGGCCCTGGTGAAACTTATCGTGAGAGTTTAGGCGTAATGTACCCATTTATCAAAAATTCCATCTATAAAGGCCGAAAATCGACGAAGCTAATTAAATAATGTAAACAATAAGACGGCCAAAGCCTAACAACAAGTCTAGTACCCATTTATGTACTGACTCTTAGAACAATTTGTAGGACTGCCAGCGGCGGCGGTGGCAATGTAACAACGAGGCACATACGGTAGATACAGCCATTTTTTTATACGACACACATAAGAATTTTTATGGAAGTGCCCATACGGGCCGTATAATTATTTCCCCACTGTAATAGGTAAACTTTGTCTAATGTTACCATTATAGGACCCAATGAGACCAATTATTGGCGCCCCCAGTATGGCTGCCACAAGAGTTCGCGTAAATTGTGTTGTCGATGCTTCTTTAGGCCAAGCAGGGACCAAGATTGGATTCCCTATCATAGCTTCCACGAGAATGCTGGGAAATAATGTTGCGGAGGCTTTTGTTGGCCCAAGTAGGGCCCAAGACGGAATTCCCATTTCTGGCTTCCACGTATGGCTGCCACAAGAGTGCCCGTAAATTGTGTTGTCGATGCTTTTTTAGGCCAAGCAGGGACCAAGATTGGATTCCCTATCATGGCTTTCACGAGAGTGCCGGGAAATAATGTTGCGGAGGCTTTGCTTGGCCCAAATAGGGCCCAAGACGGAACTCCTATTCCTGGCTTCCACGGATAGGCCTACAATGGGTCCGTACTTAGTCGCGAACGCCCGTACAAATTTCTGCTCAGGATGGGGCATTCTGCTCCAGTTCATATTTTTCACCCATACATTTTTCGTTTTCCTCTCAATTGTATACAACCTACAGTGGTATATACACAACCTATAAAATGACAAAACATTATAGGTTATAAAGTGAAAAAACATTTTCGAAAATTACAGTGACTAAACTGACGGACTTCAGATTTGTTTATATGAACGTTAGAAAAATATTCCACTAATTTCACTGTCACTGTCACATATTCGTCAGAAAAAATTCATGTGCGTTTTGCAAATGTAGTAACATTTAACATTTTCAACTGGGGTATCATATAAAATGAAGCTACTATGAAATAAAACCAACACCCATCTAGCTGGCGTCTAAAATACAGAGACAGTGAGCAGCGAGAAGAGCAGTACGATTCAGATCTCAGCGATGATACGTTTCACAGTGTGCCTCGCTTTGTAGCCTCTCACAAGCTCGCCTATGACAATTTTTTTTTCGTCTTCTGTTGCTCTCTGTTTCTTCTAGCCATGAGGCACACTCTGCAACCGGACGGTACTCGGGGTACTCACGACGCTCTGAACAGATATAGTACATCTGGGCGCAGAAACAAGGCTAGAGAGCGAAAGAAATAAAAGAGACGTTCACCGAGGGCCCAGAGCCGTTTCCTGCCTACTCGGCGTTAGTTTAACGCTTTCTGGAAAAGGTCGTTCGTCGACTCACTCGCGCGGGCGTGCAAAGAACTACGCGTGCCACTCCACCGTATTGCGAGAACTCCATTACCCTTCTCCTCGCTCTGACTCTACGTTTAGTGTACATATAGATGTACACATTTCTCGCACGAGCTTTAACGTTTCGTGAAAACTTTTTCTTGTGTTGCCCGTAAATAGTATATATATATATATCATCACAGTCAGTAAATATATATATATACATTTACTGTGATGCCACACGTAGCACTGTGACCCGGCGACACTGAACCGGACGTTTAGATTATGTCCAACGATTACGCACGGCGTCCGGTGTTATCCGGAAAAGGGCGTACAAACATATACGCACCAGGCGACTGCGTGACGGCAGATAAACTTTTTTTCTCGTGAAAAGGAATATATCTTTCCAGGAGCTTGAAAGTGCTTGGTTTTATACGATTGTTCCTGGAATTCTTCATGCTTGATTTTACGAGGCGCAACAAGGTAGGGGCGATACCTTGAGGTTATTGACAGTCGATGTATTGGGAAAAATGGCTATTTCGAAAAAATATATGTTTTTAAATATTCGGGTGCACTCATTCAGACTTATGATATCCAATAGTATATTACGCCACTAGGGAGGGAAAGTAGACTATGTCCAACCGCGTGTAAGATTATCACCCGAGCCGAAGGCGAGGATAGTCTACTTTCACTCCCCAGTGGAGTATACTATTTTTCATCATATCTGCAGCGGAAAGTTCGAATTACGTGAAGCCCGTAGGGCGGGAAGTCGAACTTTCCGCGCAGGTATGGTGAAATAGTATATTGTGCAACAAGGGCCGAAAGTTGGCGATTGCGATGAGTGCGAGGTTGCCGCCCGAGCGAAGCGAGGGCTGCAATCACACGAGTCGCAAACGCCAATTGTGGCCCGTGTTGCACACCATACTTTTTGTAACAAGTGCATGAATAGTGGTGCTGTGAATGGTAGTTTTGCGGGACGAACAGTGAAAAGTGAGGTTACCAACTTTCCACCCTAGGGTCGAAAGTGAAACAGCAGGGTCGAAAGTGAAGGAATCGCCAACTGCGCATGCGCCAACCTATCGTTTCAACACTGCTATCAAACTAGCCACTTTAGGCCCGCAAAACTGCCATGAAAAGCACCGCTGTTCAAGCACGTGTTACAAAAAATAGCATTCGTTATAGAAAGCTACCCTAGGTTCATAATAAAACTTAGTACTACAGTATTTAATGCAATCATATCATCCCGTTCAGTTGGTCAATGCTAGTAAACTTATAGAGTCACATAAGTAAGAAATTTTCACAGACACATTAATAGTCAACTTCTAGAGTGACATTAATCGTTCTCTTTTAGAACTTCATAACTAGTACAAATGTTGTGACGTAAATGTAAACGAGAAATGACTCGCTTAAAGGGAGTCACGTTTCCATTAATATATCCTATATAACGAGCCAACGAAACTGAAACACGACAAAACATATCAACGGATAAATAATATCAAAGTCAAATAACAGTCATTATAAAATGTAATGAGTTTTTAAAAGATTTAGCACATTCCACGCGCTTTTCATTTCGGTTTCGCATCATGGAGAAAAATCCGTTTATCTGCCTACTACGTGCTGCCGATGCGATCGTTCGACGTATCAGGCCCAGTTTGCTCTGTAATTAGAAAATGTATGGAGAAAATCTTAAAGTATGGAAATATTAGTGAAAAATCCATCTTGTCATCTAGATGGTAGCAACGTTCGTCTGTTCCTAACAATCTTCTCTTAAAAAGTTGGTGGCGATCCTTTCTTAAAAAGTTGGTGGCGATCCTCTCTTAAAAAGTTGGTGGCGAGATATATCGACTTTCGAGTTTTAGTATCGAAAATGCGAGATTTAATTGTTGTCGGTTTATTCGTGCTGTGATTGGTCGGCGGTGTCGTCAGTCAGTCACACTGCGATCGGAACCAAAATCATGCATACATTTTTTTCATTATGTCAAATATCAAAACTTATAGAAAGAGACTCGGGCGCTTAAGGGTCCGAGTCCGCTTAACCCTAGGCCTTCTCTAAAAAGTATGTTGCGAGATTTTATCGAATTGCGAGTTGATCCATTGTTGTCACGTTATTCGCGCTGTGATTGGTCCAATCACATGATGGGACTTTACATTTTTATCTAAAGTCTGGAAATGCTCCAGACCTCGCAAATTTGAAATTATTAAGGCAAATGCTAATTTATAATTGGAAGAATGTTAAAGACAATTGGTAATCAATTTGAGTCAAATCTATAAAGAGTTTCCGATTCGATAAGATTTAATTATCTTATCGAATCGGAAACTATCTCTAATTTTATCTTAATTTTTGGGACTTCTGATTATATATGTTATATGTATTAAATAAGATCGCTGCACCGACACACGATCTCTACTCGCGCGCGCAGCGCGCGGAAGTTTTCTAGTACGATTTAGATGTTAGATAATAGTATGCATCAAATGCATAGCATTACGAGCTGCTTGTTCCTAGTAACAAAATAAAATTCAAATATAATTCTATTCCTTGATCAGCTACTATTGGACTAATAGGACTAATTAAATGTCTATTACAACCAGGGACAAAATAAGTGTTGGTTGTCGATAACAATTGCTTGTGAGAACATGCAATGCCAATAGAGTCCGATTTATTAAACAAATTTGGGCCGCCTAGAATTAGGAGTTAAATATTATCTAACGCTAGAGGACTCATATAGAACGCGGTTCGTAGAACGAATACTGTCCGCCTAGACGTAGGAGTTAGGAATATCCTAACCCTAAGGCTCAAATGTATGCTTACAGTACATAACTCGTCCTAGTGACAAAATGAGATGCTGATAGAACTATACTCCTTGATCAACTATTTTCTAACTAAAAAAAAGCGTCAACATCTTCTAACGCTACACGGAAAGAAATGTTTGGTTGTGGGAACTACGTTTTCGATTTACTGTACACAATGTCTAAAAAATTAGTTGCCTCAACCATATCGAATAGTAACCTCAACTATTCACGATTAGTTCTCGCGAGATTAGTTAGGTTAACTAATCCAATCGTTGGGACTACCACTCGAATAGTTGGGACTACCATTCGAATCGTCGGTATTATCATTCGAATCGTCGATATTACCATTCGAATCGTTGGTATTACCATTTGAGTTTTAAGATGATGTGTTAGTGCTCGGTCGGTAACAAAAACTGTAAAGCGTTGTTCTTGGCTACAATTGATCTTTCGGGAAAAAGACGAGAAGTACTGACTGCGTCTAAGAAGTGTGCAGCCAGTACTTCTCGCCTTTTATTTAAAAAATTAACCATGGCGGAGAATAACGCTTCGGGAAGTTTCAGCTATCTCACTCGCACTTATGATGATTCGAGAGAGACGGACGATATGTTACACATCACCTTAAGAGAAATAGAATAATCGATTGGTTGTGTCAACTCATTTCTTGGTTATGACAACTAATATTTTTTTTCCGTGCAGGAAGCAAATGTGTACCACGAGTGTATTCCTTTTGCTACTGTGACATTGCGATTCGAAAAGAATTCTTTTCATAGAATACAACTATCGCTCCAATATAAAGTAAACTTTTATTAAAATACTCCTTCATCATCCTATTTGTTGCATAAAAATATCACGCATAATGCATCGTATGTATCGTATAATCATTTAGAGCGTATCACTATCATTCTATATGGAAGTCCCAAAGCGCTTCAATCTTGTGTTATCTGGGATTGCTACAGCTCGCATCGAAATATATTGAGGTATATATAACATGTATTGGGAATTTTCTGCTGTTTACGTATCTGGAAGGAATTTTGGCGAAAACCTCATCAAATCATAGCGTAAAAAAACCAAAAAGAATAGGTTTATTGGTTTTTTTATTTACAAAATTGATTTCTTGATAAAATGGCTAGCATATTCGTATTCAGCGAACTCTACAAACTCTATTTTTCCACGTAGGGTATAGATGACATTAATATAATAATTAAATTAATTGATGCCAGTCCTACCGTAATATTTCTGCTTGTGAAATCTTTTATTTTTGTAACAAAAATTGTTATTACTCGAAAAAAAAATGAAAAATGATAAGAAAGAAATAGCGAAAACATTTACAGGTCGGTGTCGCATTCAATTCTGGTACAAGGTCAACGACTGGCACATCCACGATATAAGCTGCGTTTTTTTTTTTCTCTTTCGCAACCAAGATCTCTGGGTGGTGTGGAGTCGAGAGATAAGAAGTAGACGAGGAATACGACGTCTCGGTTCGAGTCCGAGAGCTGAGTGTGAGTACATGTCAGTCATACTTTTCCGTGCGAGACGCATTCTCCGTTCTCGTTTCTCTTGTGGCCCTCTCGCCCAGCCGCGACCCCGCGCGCACTTTTTCATATGGTAATATCGGCTCGGCCGCAACGATTCACCACGCTTCCGTTATATAGTATATTTGTATATAACGGTGGTATACGCGCTTTCCGACGCTTCCTTCCCTATTCTATTTCCTCTGGCGTGCTCACTTATACGCCCCGCGCGTTACCAGTCATTTCTCATGGCTGTCGAGATTTTATTTGTGCTCACCGACTCTGATATTTATGCGTCGGTTCGCGGATTCTCTTTTCCCTTACTATTTTTTATTTTATTATTTTTTATTCACTACGAGGCGTCGGATTAATTGAATTTCGCATGCCATGTAGGTTTCGCATTTTCATACATTTCGTAGCGCGACATAGAGGGTTCTTGTCAGTTATTCACACGCCAGATTTCATGTCCCAGTTGTTGACCATGCAACGTTCACTTGACATTATTTACTAATGGTACTCAACATAAGTATTAACATCTCTGTAATACTTATGTACAGTGATTCTTGTAATTCTGTAATTATATCTTTGCAATTTTTTTCACAGGTATTTACAGTAGCCTCCCGCTAAGTGCTCGCCTACGGGGCTGTAGGGGTAAAAACGAGCACTTAGCGAGTTACCACCTCTCCGTAGAGATACTGCGAGCTCGAGCCGCATTCGGCCGAAATCGGCAAGGCTCGGGCGCATTCGTCTGCGATCGGCCGGGCTCGGGCGCATTCGTCCGCGATCGGCCGGGCTCGGTAGAGAATGGTAGTCTTGGTGGGGGAACATTCACGCCTCCCGATCGAGGGGAAGGCGCCTCGGCGAGCACTTAGTGGGAGGCTACTGTACCATCAATTTTCGAACGAGGAAATATTATTATTGTGTTTATTATTAAAAGTGCTTCAAAGACTCTTGAAAATTAAAACAATTTTTTTAAATAGCGATATACGTTGTATGAAGCGACGTCGGTGTAAAAAGTTATTGTAATGAAAGTAGTAAATGCTTATTGAATTTTTATTTTAAAAGAAATATATGCAGGCATTTACCCTTTAACATTTTGAATCTTTCGACATTAATATGTTAACTTCAACTTTCGTAAAAGTTTGATTAATGAGCTCAATAATGCTTCATAATTACAGACGCTGACCGATATTTGTTACAGAGTTTTTTAAAAATATCGCAAATAGTTTGTATTTTATACGATTACTGATTTCTTACTACTGATAACCAAAACACAATAACAAAACAATAACAAACAATATAGAGGTATCAAACTAAAACTTGGTGTATTTACTGTTTAATGTTCAGGTATGTTTGGCATCTAATATTGTTAAAATTGATAAAGGTATCGAAGTGTCTTTGTAAAAAATCTATAAAAATCAGCAACGGGGAATCAATGTGCAAAGTTCTTCTTTACGCTCTTTTTTTTCTTGTTTCCATGTAAATGAGAAGGAAACGATAATTTTTCCTTCGCTTTTGTTAAACCGATAGCTATATTTAGTAGAATTCGAAGCAGAAACTTGGACACATTTTCCTCAGTATTTTCTACCTTCCAGAGGCTTTCAGTCTGCGGAATTCCAAATTAATCAACATATTTCCTTATAGAGGTGACTTTGTGGAGAGCAAAAAACAATGAGGAAGTAATGTGCAAAGTTCCACTTTGCATCCTTTTTATTACTCCCTCTTTAACCCCCAGATCGCATTTTACGCTAGATTTGTTTTCTGTAGTTAAACACATAGCATTATTCAGACTGGGTCAAAGCATAAACTTGCACATGTTTTGCTTTATATTTTCTACCGTCCAAAAGCTTTCTCCATGCGGAGTTTAAAATTTACGAACAGACTTTGTCTATGAGAAATTTCAAATTGATCAGCATACTTTCTCGTGGAGGTGGCTTTGTGAGAATTGCAAATGAATGAGGAAACAATGTGCAACGCTCCACTTTGCATCTCTTTTTCTTTTCTCCCAGCGACCAGTTCTCATTTGTACGATAGATTTTTTTTTCTTTTGTTAAACAGATAGCTTTATTTAGACGAGATCGAAGCAGAAACTCGCTAGGGGGGCCGCAGCGACCACCGAAGCAATTCACCGATGCTGTACACGCAGTTGCCCGCGGACAGACAGAATAAGACGAGAGACGAGCTTGCACCACACGGATGTGTTCGAGGCTGGCCTCCGACACGTTTGTAATTGCGGAGGATCGACAAGAACGTAGAGGCGAACGGGCGGCTGAACGCACTATGGTGGCACGTTGATGGTATGGGGGCTTCGCCAGCCGTGGGCTGCAGCTGTTGCCGGGCACCAGATTCTCAGAGCCTTATTCCTCTCTCTCTCTCTCTCTCCTTCTCTCGCTTGCTCCGTCTCGAACTTTCTCCTCGTGTCTCGTTATTGTCGAGAAGGAGGGGCACAGGATCTGAAACATGTATACGGCAACAATTTAAATACGACACCCCCAGGCGCTTGAAAATGTGGAGAGCGATCATATCCAGGAAACAAACCCTCGTACACAGATATTTGCGTTCGTTGAATCGCTAGTCCAATATGCATGGGGCACATAATCCAGGCTCAAATCAATCGCGCATACGGTATTCATGTTTTACAATACATATGGGCGTTCCCAAGCTAAAACGCCGCTGATTCACATCTTCATAATTTATTTTTTTTCTTCTTTTCCCTACCACTGTTTTCGGGAGCAAAATATAAGCGCACCTACTTGTGGTGAGGTATACAGTTGCCTAGTTGGGAAAACGATTCTTCGTACAGAGACTTGTGTAGTGTTATTGTTTTGACCACATTAGAAGAAGAGTTACTAGTAATATCGTTTTTTGTAATCCTAATATTTTTTTTAGGAATTGATAAATAATAAAATAGTATCTTGAAATGATTCTACATTCTTATTTTGTGAAATAAAAACGCATTCACCCGTGAAAAATAAAACAGTGCAATTTTCATAAATGCCATTTTTCTACTATATTTTTGTAATGTGTGTTCAACATTTACGACATTTTTTTTAGTCCAACGGAAAAGAGGGTTGGTCCTTAAAGTGTTCATAACTATTAAGTCGTTTATTAAGGGAGATTTCGCTATAAATTAAAGGGTTACGAAAATGTATAATTTTTTATCCTTCCCATTGTCATGACTTTTTAGCCGCTTTGAGCATTTTACTTTCAGATAAAAACACCATGTGAAAATAACACACTTCGAAATTGTAAAGAGAAAAGATTGAAAAGGTAATATGTAAATGGAAAGGACATTATTGATCAAAGAGGATTTTTACATGAAAAGCCACGTATACAGGCAGCTATCGTCGTGCTTTATGCCTTACCAGGTATAACAACCACGTACTGGGTGCTCCATTAGTAATTTAACTCGTTCCTTTGCCACAAATTCTAACAAAGCGGATGAGCCAGGCATATCCGCCCATACCGAGCATTAAAAAAAAAATCAATGTTGAATAAATCCATCAACTATGGCAAGGCACATCGTTTGTGTAAATAATAATGAATAGTCTAAGTGCAAATTAATTAAATATTATTAACGCGACTAATCTAGCACAATTTTTATAAATACCAAATATGTGCATTTTTCAAAACGATTTTTCATTTATTTGTTATAAACTATTTGATTGGCATGGGCATTGCGACACTCGAATAAAAATGTATTCGGAATACTTTTCGATTTAATAATTATTCATAATTATCAAAAATATGGGTGTCAGAAAATTATTAATAATTTTCAAGACACATTATACAATTTTAAAAGATTTATTTTCAATTACTTTTCGGCATTGGAACAAAATGTAATTATTATACCATTTTCATCATAATTATTCAGACGGAAATGTATTTTGAATGCAATTTTATTCGAATATTGCCTATTCCTGGTTATCAGTATATCCATCACCCTTAAATGTTATTCTGGATAATGACGATTGCTCTAGAATTCGATTTCGTACTTTTATTGCTTGCCGGACTACGTAAGAATCGTGACTACTGGCCAGTTCAACCACATACGGAGCATTACTACTGTGATCACAAAGCGATAAAGCGCGTGCGCGAATATAGGGCGCACCAAACGCATTTGTACTACTCATTCGCCACTGACTACCCGAAGAACGGGGCTACTGACCGTTCAAGCTATATAGGCTTGTATCACTTTACAGCGGATTACTGCTCTGGGCTTTTACTACTGCCGTACTCAACATACAGTTTGATTTATAGCATTGTTCCACTAGGTTACACTTCTGTAGCAGAAATACATTTTCTGTCTTCTGTAAGATTTGAAAAATTACACCGCAGCGTAAATAGTGCCATTAGTGAAAGAAATCTTACTAACTTAATGACTATTCGATATAACAATAAATATTTAATATGGAATACTTTAAAAATTTTCTTCTACCCTGATACAAGAATATTAGAAAATTTTTGACAATCATACAGTTTTATAAATCTTAGTACTTATAGCAGAAATAAATATTCTGTCCTTTATAAGATTTGAAAAATTACACCGCAGCGTAAATAGTGCCATTAGTGAAAGAAATCTTACTAACTTAATGACTATTCGATATAACAATAAATATTTAATATGGAATACTTTAAAAATCTTCTTTCTACCCTGATACAAGAATATTAGAAAATTTTTGACAATCATACAGTTTTATAAATCTTACTACTTATAGCAGAAATAAGTTTTCTGTCCTCTATAAGATTTGAAAAATTACACCGCAGCGTAAATAGTGCCATTAGTGAAAAAAATCTTACTAACTTAATGACTATTCGTTATAACAATAAATATTTAATATGGAATACTTTAAAAATTTTCTTCTACCCTGATACAAGAATATTAGAAAATTTTCGACAATCATACAGTTTTATAAATCTTACTACTTATAGCAGAAATAAATTTTCTGTCCTCTGTAAGATTTGAAAAACTACACCGCAGCGTAAATAGTGCCATTAGTGAAAGAAATCTTACTAACTTAATGACTATTCGATATAACAATAAATATTTAATATGCAATACTTTAAAAATCTTCTTTCTACCCTGATACAAGAATATTAGAAAATTTTTGACAATCATACAGTTTTATAAATCTTACTACTTATAGCAGAAATAAGTTTTCTGTCCTCTATAAGATTTGAAAAATTACACCGCAGCGTAAATAGTGCCATTAGTGAAAGAAATCTTACTAACTTAATGACTATTCGATATAACAATAAATATTTAATATGGAATACTTTAAAAATCTCCTTTCTACCCTGATACAAGAATATTAGAAAATTTTTGACAATCATACAATTTTATAAATCTTATTACTTATTGCAGAAATAAATTTTCTGTCCTCTATAAGATTTGAAAAATTACACCGCAGCGTAAATAGTGCCATTAGTGAAAGAAATCTTACTAACTTAATGACTATTCAATATAACAATAAATATTTAATATGGAATACTTTAAAAATCTTCTTTCTACCCTGATACAAGAATATTATAACATTTTTGACAATCATACAGTTTTATAAATCTTACTACTTATAGCAGAAATAAATTTTCTGTCCTCTATAAGATTTGAAAAATTACACTGCAGTGTAAATAGTGCTACTACTGAATGAAATCTTATTAACTTAATAACTATTCATAACTTAATAAATATTTAATATGGATTATTTTTCGGGCCTGGATTTCGACCAATCACAGAGCGGTATTCTCGGTAATTGAGTTCATTTGTTAAAAATTTCAATGGAAATTTCACCCGGAAATTGCACGCGGATATTCCACGGTAGCTCTTCACTCGTTTTCAACCAATGTAACATTGGTATTGACGTTTTTGTCTGTCAAAAATTGGGTTAATGTTTCCTCGAATACTGCTCTGTGCTTAGCCGAAATCTAGATCTGACAAATACCTCTCGACCTACAAAATTAATCGTAATATTTCCATCTAGTTTCCATGCTTAGCAACGATCAGGATAAGTTTCGCACAAAAATCCCTTGCGCTGCGCGCTCGGGATTTTACTATGCGAAGCTTCTTCCTCTCGTTGCTTAAGGTAGTTCTGTCGTGAAGGCAATCCGAACTCATATGCATGAATTTTTGACATGTTGTAATTTATTTATTCAATTTTACTTGCACAAAATCTTGAAGGCTTTTACCGAGTATTTGAATGAACAATTAAAACTTGAAAATCGATCTTTTTACACGGCACTTACGGGAGGGCTGGAAAAATTGATCTCTAAATCGAAAATTAACATACTTAGATCAAAGATAGAGAAAAAATAAAAAGTACTACGGATTCGCAAATTATTCAGGAATTGATGCATCATGAAAAAAGGTGAAGTCTCCGGAATAATGTTTAATTGAACCAAGGTCAAAGTGCACGATACCGGTCCAAATGACGTTTCCTAACCTAATTATCGTAAAAATGAAGTCAAGTCCGCACTAAGCATATCAACTATTTACAAATAATCGTTTTAATTTGATTACGACAATTCCGAAGGATTCTGGATAATTTTTTATATTATTATTGAGGCAGTCAAAGTGATGCAAATGCTTATTTTTTAATGTCATATAGACTCTGAGATTTATGACTCCGGCGTACCGACAGAACTACCTTAACAACGAAACAATCGGGAAATATTCCGATAATTTTGGAGGTTCTGAGATGTTACTACTGAATATTTTCAAAAAAAAATTTCCTACTTTCTTACGATAATATTAAAAAAGGATGCAAAGTAGAACCTTGCGCATTGCTTCCTCATTATATTTTACTTTTTACAAAGCAACCTCTAAGAGGAAGTATGGTAAATGATTTTGGCTTCCTTATAGAGGAAGCTTTGTAAAAAGCGAAATATCCCCGTAAACACGGTAATGTTACAGCAATGTTACAGCAATGTAACCAAATGTAACAAGTATCATTACCAGTAACTTACATATAAGTTATTATTTCTCATTGAAAAATGTTATCATGTTATGTAACATGTGTTACGTAACCGTTACATTTGCATAATGTTGCTAGTGTGTTACACAATGTAACCGCAACATAAGCGCAATGTAACTGAAAGTTACAAGTAATATCACCTGTAACTTACATGTAAGTTATTATTTACCACTCAACAATGTTTATTACATGTTGCATTACCATGTTATGCAACATGTGTTACATAACCGTTACAATACAGTTATGTACGTTGCGTAATGTTACTTATTGAAACAAGTAACGTAAAAGTTACGAAACCGCAACTTCGAAAGGTAACTTCACGTGAGGTTCTTTTGTAGACTGAAAGTCCACAAAAAAACTTTTCACGGGTTGCGAAATCGCTGCCCTTAGAAGGCCAAAAAAATAGCTGCTACAATTAAAAGTAGAACAAGCTATTGGGAAATAATGTCAACCAGTTCGGGCACCTCCGAAGGGTATGTCCCACGGCTTATTTTGAGCTGCGAAGTCGCTCAATCTTATACACGCTAGGGTCACGAATCGCTTGCGAGAAACTTTTGAGTCGTTAGCCACCTAGCGGACATAACATTCTGTATGAATATGCAACGTTCTTGCAATGTTGCCACGTTACATAACTGTTACAACACGTTACACGTTACATAGCCTTTGCTATGCAACTGCAATTTTAACGTTTCAACCGGTCTTAAATCGGTTGAAACGTTACAATTTTATGAGGTTTTGATTTTTTGAATTTTTAGATTTTTTTTTGCGATGCCAATTTTGGTATCAAATATCGACACATACACACATACATACATACAGACATTTTTTCTAAATCACTTTTCTCGACGTTTTGGACCATTCTGAGTGTACTGATATGAAAATCTAGAAAGAAATTTTTTTCACGAAAACAAAGCTTCCTCCATGAGGAAGCAAAATCGTTAATAATTAGTTAAACGTCTCATCCCCTTCTAGTTTTGCATCCTGTATATTCAGAACACTATTAACTGTGATTGTGTCATTTGAAAAAAAATCTAACAAAATACCTTCAATTACTGTCCCAAAAAACATTAAAATAACATCTTAAAAAATCGTTAATAATTCTTTAAACGTCTCGTCCCCTTCTAGTTTTGGATCCTGTATATTCAGAACACTATTAACTGTGATTGTATCATTTTTAAAAAAATCTAACAAAATGCCTTCAATTACTATCCCCAAAAACAATGTAAAAACATCTTAAAAAATCGTTAATAATTCTTTAAACGTCTCGTCCCCTTCTAGTTTTGCATCCTGTATATTCAGAACACTATTAACTGTGATTGTGTCATTTGAAAAAAAATCTAACAAAATGCCTTCAATTACTATCCCCAAAATCATTTAAAAAACATCTTAAAAAATCGTTAATAATTCTTTAAACGTCTCATCCCCTTCTAGTTTTGCATCCTGTATATTCAGAACACTATTAACTGTGATTGTGTCATGTTAAAAAAAATCCAACAAAATGCCTTCAATTACTATCCCCAAAAACATTTTAAAAACATGTTAAAAAATCGTTAATAATTCTTTAAACGTCTCATCCCCTTCTAGTTTTGCATCCTGTATATTCAGAATACTGTTAACTGTGATTGTGTCATTTGAAAAAAAATCTAACAAAATGCCTTCAATTACTGTCCCCAAAAACATTTAAAAAAATATCTTAAAAAATCGTTAATAATTATTTAAACGTCTAATCCTCGTCTACTTTTGCATTGTGTATATTCAGAACACTATTAATTATGATGGTGTCATTTGAAAAAAAAATTGAAATTTGAAACATTTGTAATTTCATTGGGAAGCAAGGATATGGCTAGTTTATACGACATAAGTCGCAACTTTTCAAAATATAGAGTGTACAACATCGCTATGAAAATATGGTATCATTCAACATTTTTAGGCTATATCTGATATATTTTGCTGTTAATCATGAATCTGGCACACATTTAACTCCCAGCTCGATATTTGATACCAAAATTCGCACAGCAGAAAAAAATTCAAAAAATTAAAAAAATCAAAATCTCATAAAATTTTAACATTTCGACCGATCTGAACCAAATTTAATAAGGATCACCGGTGTATGAAAGCACACATACATACCAATTTTGAGCTTCATATGTCGAAAATTAAAAGAGTTATCGCGTTAACAGACATTTTTGAAAAAATTCAAAACCGCGTAAAAATTAAACGATCATGGGGATTTTAACAAAAATTGGTATGAACGATGAAGGTTGAAGCCTCTATCTACGCTGTAAATTTCAGCTCTATATGTTGAGGCGTTCCCGAGTTATAAAGGTTTACATTTTTTGAGCGTGTAACATATACACACATACACACATACATTTTTTATAAATCAATTTTCTCGACGTTTTCGACCATTCTGAGTGTACTAACATGAAAAACTCGAAAAAAAAATTTTCACGAAAACAAAGCTTTCTCTATGAGGAAGCAAGAATTGAAAAAATCGTACAATTTTATAAATCTTACTACTTATAGCAGAAATACAGCTCTGCTACTTATAGCAGAACTACTACTGAATGAAATCTTACTAACGTAAGGACTATTCAGTATGTCAATAAATATTTGAACTGGAATATTTTTCAAATTTTTTTCATCTACTTTGTTACAAGAATATTAAAAAATTGGAAAAATAGTACAGTTTTAGAGATCTTACTACTTACAGCAGAAATACACTTTCTGTCCTCTGTAAGATTTGAAAAATGACACTGCAGCATAAATAGTGCTACTACTGAATGAAATATTACTAACTGAATGACTATTCAATATGACAGTAAATATTTAATATGGAATATTTTATAAATCTTTTTCTTCTCCTTCGTTACGAAAATATTTAAAAATTGGGAAAATCGTACAGTTTTAGAGCTCTTATTAAAGTAGTGAAGAGTGGAGCACAGTGTGTCACTATTTTCCGTATAATTTCAGGCATTTATTGGACTAGTGTTACGAATAAATGCGAATCATAATTGGTTTCTCTGAACCTTTGAGCATACAAAAAAACTGCAATTAATCGGTGAAAACAGTCGAAAATATAAAAATCATTCAATCGAAAATAATTTGCGAAATGTTATGTTGTACCCCACTAGTCGTGTAGAGTGTGACAGATAGAGGGGCACAATATTACAAAGGATGTAAAACTTGGTGCACTACGTGCCAACATGGCACTATTTTATTTTTTCGATAGATTTTACAACACTTTTTCTTTGGTATACGATGCAGGGTCATTCGATTGATATTTATGTCTCCAGCAGCTCTTTTTATACTACAGTATTCGTTTACTACTCGCCGACCGCCTCTTTTCATACTGCTATCCTCAACAGTGCCTTACGAAGTTGTTCTCCTTCTACTTCAAACCATTTTCTTCTTCTGATATCAATAATATACCGCAATCAATAATTTATTTAAACAATAACACCAAAAGACGTACATTGGGTCCCAAAATTCAGTGTCACATTATACCCCACTACCAACAAATCTGCTTCATTGTAATTATTAATTATTGTTCGAAGTAAACTAACAAAATATGAGCACTGAACGAAACACGAATTATTATTCTAGCAATTAAATCCTAAAATATTAGTTGTCAAGGAATGTGAGTTAAAATTTTACATCTTTCCGGCGATCGATTTTTTTTTTCATATGAGTACAAAGCTATTTAAGTTTTTTTGTACTATCTGTAATTGCAATTTATTTGGCGCTGACAAATTGAAATTTAACTTATTGTCTAGCATCAAAAATTTAATAATTTGCGCACCACAAATCCTCTTGATATTAGCCGTGTCACATTGTGCCCCGTATCGCATTGTATTCTCTTATAGCTTTTCAGCGATTCTGGGGTTAAAACTAATGCTTATTTCGATTTTAATGCAATGTTCAGCTGTAACTTCATTAAAAATTACCGAATTATTACGAATATGGAAGAATTATGATGAAAATCTTGGTCAATCAGAATGAGAATACAAAAAAATATCAAAAAAATAAAATTAATTTTTCAATAGATGTGCAATAAAAGCCACCTGCACGACATATAATAAAAATAAACGACGGGTCACATCCGCTTTTTATTTTTTTAAATGAAATCGATTCTAAAAAAAATATCTTTTAATATGTATATAAATTTTAAACCTGACGTTAAAAAATGCTCGAATAAATGTTATTAAATGTTATTCGATAATAAATATATTTTGTCAGAAATAAACTAAAAGTGCGGACTTTAAAGTATAGAAAAGTCATCTCTGTCTTCGCATCACGAATATGAATAGACGCTCATACTCAGTCATAAAATGTAAAATGTAAAATTAAAACACTTTTTATACTTTTGAATATCATAAAATGATAACAAAAAATAAATAATAGAATTTATTTTTCAATAACTATTTACTGAAAGCTACCTGCAGGGCATATAATTTAAAAAAAAAATAACGAACCACATGGATCGCATCTTTTCCTCACAGGTTACTAAACGGGTCATGTTCGCTTTTTTTTATGAAATCCATTCTGAAAAAAAATATCTTTTTATACGTTAACATAAATTTTAAACGCGACGTTAAAAATCGCTCAAATAATGTTTATTTAACCCCCGATAGTAAACAAATTTTAGGATAAATAAACTAAAAGTACGGACTTAAAGTATAAAAAAGTCGTCTATGTCTTCGCATCACGAATATGAATAGACACTCGTACTAAAACGTAAAATTAAAACACGTTTTATACTTTTGAATTTCATAAAAAGAGAATAGAAAATAAATTTAACGACTCGCAACGATCGCTACTTTATCCTCACATGTTACGCGTCAAATTCGCTTTTTATTATTTTTTTTCATGAAATCCATTCTAAAAATAAAATATTTTAATGCCTTTACAAAAATTTTAAACTCGTCATTAAAATCCGTGCAATTTTTATTAAACCTTAAATAATAAATTTAATTTGGGATACATAAGTTAAAAGAGCGTACTTCAAAGTGCAGAAAAACCATCTATGCCTTCACATCACGAAAATGAATAGACACTTATACTGAGAGAGACGTAAAATGTAAAGTTGTCCCGAATGAGAACCGCTAGCAGTACATAACAATACAAGAGATTCAGTGTTGGGTAGGTGTGCAGTAGGGTTTCATCGTTGGCGATGAAAGCACGCATATAACAAGCCCTAGTAGATGCAGTACACAATAAACTGACAGGAAAGATGAATTCAAATCTCGGAACGAACGAAAACAATCGATGCACCGTACTAGAACCGCACCCCATGAAGCGGTTCAACGTACGCTCGATACAGTCAATATTCACGACCGATTCGAAAGGTATATACGAGCGGTAACTATCCCGTTGCAGTTCTGTATAATTGTACGGCATAAATTCAGCGATTTTATTGAATATCGACGTCGTATATTTCGAATGGCGGCGTCAGCGCTGCTATGGCTTTCTGGAGAGAATAATATCAAATTAAACAAAATATCATAAAGCTAGTACGGTACTTTTTTCCTTCGAGTAATTCAATTCTTTCTTACATTTTATAAACTAGCTATAACTTAGAAATAACGACACGATAAGAAATTTAATACAATGATGCTTATCATTTGCTGTAAAATGAATCCGATTTCAGAGTTCCACGTAAAAGAGAATTCTTGGAATAATTATTCTCTATTTCATAGTAAATAAATGGCAATTTGCAATCGACGAATTTGTGCCGTCTTATTTTTCATACATTTTTCTTATTATTAGTTAAACGTCAATAATCTTCATTAACTTATCGTCTTGACAATAAGATAATGAAAACTGGCACGGGCCAGACGGAGTCTCGCGAATTTTAATGCAGGTACCGTATTCGATTCATAATGAGAATCAATATTTTTAACCTTCACGCTTAATTTAACAAACGATGTTAAATGTAAAAGATATTAAATAATAAACGTTGTTGAGCCGAATTAATATAGAGGTACTGATAATTCTTAGTTATTGATTAAACATTTATAGAAGACTTAAATAGTCTGATTGACACTAGCTTATATGTGTTAAATTTATTATTTGATTTAAAATTATAAATTGTGAAATTTTACTAATTACACAACGGTAATAAATTAACTAAAAATGGCTTATGCAGATGCAGTAGGGTTTTGATAGTCGGGTCGTATCCTAGGAGATGCTAATCACGTCACCAACGTACTTACTAGGAACGGAATTGTAAGCCCTCATTATTCAAAGAAACATACATTTATAATGCGATGTTATTATAATAATGACGTTATAATAATAACCTCAAGTGCATATCTACAAAAGTTAACATTTTTGATTATCAGCTCTAAAATTGGATTTTTTAGTAAAAATTCACCTAAGATTGTGAGAGAAAACGTAAATGGATGATTTTTCAGTAACTTTTCAATACATGGAGTATTGGCTCCATTTTGTCAAAAAAAAGCTACATATGATTGCACAATAATAAGCACTAAGTTAATTGGCACGATGAATATTTAATAAATTAATCAAACGTAGAAGTGAATGTCCGTTACGATCGAAGACTCCGTATCGGATGATTTTTAGATGGTATTGAATATTATTGTTATGTGGGGAAAAGCTATCAAAAGTATCGTTAAACTATTACAAATCTAGGGACTAAAAAATGGACAGAACGAAAAACTCCAAAACGGTAAAATAACTTTGTAAAAAATATTTATTAACAAAGTTATGGATACACAACTTCGACAGCTCTAATTTGTACAGCATATCAATTCACGCAGGAATTCTTCGATATTCAACAAGTCAACTTCACTTTCTCTTTGACTTCATCTGCACTCGACGATTCTTTCCAGGTCTTTGACTTCCTCCCCCTTTACCACCTCTGCCTGCTCCAGGTTTTCCACTTCGTCCCGTATTTCCCTCCCTACCTCCTCCACGTCCTCCATCCCTTCCTGGTTTTCCTCCTCGTCCTCCATCCCTTCCCGGTTTTCCTCCTCGTCCTCCATCCCTTCCCGGTTTTCCTGGCCTCCTGTACTCGGAAACATCGGCAGCGCTGTCTCTTGTGTTCTGTTTGCTACCCTTCTTTTTACCTCCAAAGCCATATTTGGAGTTCTTCATCTTCATTTTCGCCAAGTTTCTCTTATCGCCAGTTTTCTTTTGTCCCGTGGGCTTCTTCTTGTCGTCCAGAAAATCGAGATCCTTTCTCACTCCTTTTCTGTACTTTTTCACCTCTTCGAGCATTTTTCTCTTTTCCGCGTGCTTTTTCAGGGTCGACTCAATTTGCATCTGTTTTCCTACTTTACGCTGTTGTCTTAGCTGTCTCACACGCTCGCTTCGCTGCGCCGAAACCTGTTTTTTCATCAGATTTTCGCGTACTTTGTGCATGTGCTCATCGGTCTTGGCCATTTCGGCGAAATAATCGTCCGGCCTTACGGTCGGAATACCTAATTTCTTTATTCTCGCTATTCCGTCTATAACAGCAGTTTGCGCTTGTCTGTGAAACATTGTTTCTCGACGAAAGTCGTTCAGGATCGGATCCTCGGCTGGCGTGAATTGCGGCAATTTTTTGTTACCTTTTAACTGCTTGGCGCGTCTCACTTCTTGCTCCTGCATCTGGAGAGCCAATTCTGGGGCCAAAGGTGCTGGGGCACTTACCAGGTCCAATCTTTCGATCCAAGGTAAATTCAGCTTCATCTCGTTCAGTTTCCGCTTCATTGCAGCCTGTTGAGCAGAAATAATAGGTAAAACATTTATAGAAAAGTTTCGTAACAACAATGCACTAATTTTTTAAGATTTGTAACTCATATGAGGTACGATCTTTTTTTTTCAAATTGTTATAGATTGGATATATTTTTGCTAATTATAAATTCAATTTTTGTTACATAAACTTCTGCTTAATCAGTTAATGTATTTCAAAAAAAAATATTCATAAAAGTTTAATTATTGTGAATGAATTTATAAAAGTGATGAGTGTAGATAAGCGGCCGTGTAATAGTAAGAATGGTGGAATAGTAGCAGCTACAGATTGGCCAGCCTGGAATGTATAGAGATGTAAAGAAACACATACGAGGAGGTATACATTTACGTTTTGGTCCAAGGTGCGGACCCTCTTCAGAATATTTTATTATTCACATATCTATAATACAAATAAAGAAAAAGAAATTAATCTATAACATTTTTTTGTAGTTGATTAGAGGCCAATAGTAACACATAGACCCAAATTAGTGACTAATATAAACTAGAATAAAATATGTCTAATTCCCTTATTTGAAGCAATAGTTAATGAAGTTATATATAAAAACAATAAATTGAGATGAATAAAATAATTGTTAATCATAATATTAATGTCTATCAATTAATTATTTTATTCATCTCAATTTATTGTTTTTATATATAACTTCATTAACTATTGCTTCAAATAAGGGAATTAGACATATTTTATTCTAGTTTATCGTAGTCACTAATTTGGGTCTATGTGTTTTTATTGGCCTCTAATCAACTACAAAAAAAAGTTATAGATTAATTTTGTTTTCTTTATTTGTATTATAGATATGTGAATAATGAAATATTTTGAAGAGGGTCCGCACCTTGGACCGAAACGTAAATGTATACTTCCTCGTATGTGTTTCTTTACATCTCTATACATTCGAGGCTGGCCGATCCGTAGCCGCTACTATTCCACCATTCTGAATTTATAAAAATTATGTGGGACATTTGAAATATTGCTTAAGATGATAGGAATCATTTTTAGAGTCTGTAATCACTGATCAAAACTATATAATACAATCTTCTTAAGTACAATTTGTTTTTGAAGAGAAAGTAAATATGGTTCTACTCAATGTAAACTATATTCTAAATAGATGTTATTTCAATTGAGTGATTAATTTTCATGGATGCCAGAATTAATTTCTTTTTTCTTGAATAAAAGAGTTATTTAAGATAATTTATACTTAAAAAAGCTAATTGTTAATTGGTTTTTAAAGAATTTTATTGTTTTTATATTTGGTTAGACAAAGAAAGTACTCTCAATGCAATTTAATTTAAATATTGTCCATCCCTGATTTTATTGCAGAGAAGATGGAAATATGAAAGCCAAATTTATGCTTATCTACAATATAAAAAACAAAAATATACAACAGATATGAAACTAATTGCCCAATCCCAAATTTCTCAGCTTCAAATCATGGCTTAGCTTTCATTCAATAGATCCATAGTTTTGAAACCCATTATTGTCCTGAACAAAAAATTAACAATAACATTATTATCTTACTTATGATTTTATGACAACAATCTACGAAACGAACAATCTGCTTACGAAAAGGTTTTTAAAGTTTTCAACGATTACGATAAAAATTCATTTTTATTAAGATTTCATACAAAATTATAAGAGCGAGTAGACAAGCGTTATCCACTATTCAATACTCATTGCATTAACTACATCCAATCTTCTACAATAAAATTTCCTTAAAATGTAGAAAATCTTTTTTTTTTTGTTTACAAACAATAATTTTATTATATAGAATACTGCACATAATTGTTGCCAAATGAAAATCATAAAGTTAAATAAAGTTCTCAAATAATGAAAAGGATTAATTTCTCAAATAAAATTCTGCCCGTGCAATAATGAAAAAAAATTTAATTGCTGTTTTCGTTACTGATTCCATAATACGTTGACTACGGCCGAATAAATTAAACCTATAGTTTTTATTACTGGATACAGTTTCAGAAGGTATATCACATCATTGTAAGAGAATAAATGTAAAAAAAACTCATATTGTAAGTATTTCAACTTTAAAGATCAATAACCAGTACATCCACGACAAAAAACAATTGCAGCGAAAACCAAGGCCTGCTAAAAACAACGAACAAAATCGACAAAAGACTTACGACATTGTTTTTCCTTTGGAATTTAGTTGTTTCGAGGACGGCATTCAATCCCGGCTTGAGTAATCCTTTGGCGAAAGCTTCTTGCAACTGCGAGGAAAAAAGCACGTGAGAAAAGATAGGTTAAGCATTGTGAGGCCCACAATTTCGGCGTGGGAAAGCACAGCACTTACGTCCTCGTCCGAAGAATTGTACTCGGAATCAGACTCGTCAGTGGACATGGTCAGGTTAATTTATCAGCTTTTCCAGACGATTTACAAAATTCACCGTAGCAAATGCTAACATTCAACGACGCGCTTTATACTATATTTCTACTAGTATATAAATGCAATGTGTTTTACACGCGATACTCGTCTGTATTCAACGTGTAAACACGTACTGATTGCGCTTGCTCGGTTATGTATAGCTCATGCGCACGTCAACGCCAACATATTCTCGGTGGCGTTGTGTACTACGCGCAGCCGGCATCTTCTTGAACCCAAAAAAAAAGTAGGCACTCCTTTGGCTTATCATTGATTCGCCAAATTGGCTAAGAACATGCTGCTTTCTTGCCAAACGTATGCAAAAAAGCATTCTTAAAAATAACGAATATAACTACGCAACGGAAACATACATTTTCGTAACATTCTTATTATAAATTATAGAGGCCTGTGTATGTACATATTTTGTGTGTACAAAGCAAATTTCATTAAAGGAGCAAATTAATAACAACAAAGTTAGTTTATGAGACGTTTACTGTTGTAAGAATTTCTTGAAGTGTTAGGTTAAATATTTATATTCTGAGATAAAGGCCATTAACACTGCGGGCATCTTCTTGAACCCAAAAAAAAGTAGGCACTCCTTTGGCTTATCATTGATTCGCCAAATTGGCTAACATGCTGCTTTCTTGCCAAACGTATGCAAAAAAGCATTCTCAAAAATAACGAATATAATTACGCAACGGAAACATACATTATCGTAACATTCTTATTATAAATTATAGACGCCTGTACATGTACATATTTTGTGTACAAAGCACATTTCATTAAAGGAGCAAATTAGTAACAACAAAGTTAGTGTATGAGACGTTTACTGTTGTAAGAATTTCTTGAAGTATTAGATTAAATGTTCATATTCTGAGATAAAGGCCATTAACACTGCGGGCATCTTCTTGAACCCAAAAAAAAGTAGGCACTCCTTTGGCTTATCATTGATTCGCCGAATTGGCTAAGAAACATGCTGCTTTCTTGCGAAACGTATGCAAAAAAGCATTCTCAAAAATAACGAATATAATTACGCAACGGAAACATACATTATCGTAACATTCTTATTATAAATTATAGACGCCTGTGTATGTACATATTTTGTGTGTACAAAGCAAATTTCATTAAAGGAGCAAATTAGTAACAACAAAGTTAGTTTATGAGACGTTTACCGTTGTAAGAATTTCTTGAAGTGTTAGGTTAAATATTTATATTCTGAGATAAAGGCCATTAACACTGCGGTCATCTTCTTGAACCCAAAAAAAAAAGTAGGCACTCCTTTGGCTTATCATTGATTCGCCAAATTGGCTAACAACATGCTGCTTTCTTGCCAAACGTATGCAAAAAAGCATTCTCAAAAATAACGAATATAATTACGCAACGGAAACATACATTATCGTAACATTCTTATTATAAATTATAGAGGCCTGTGTATGTACATATTTTGTGTGTACAAAGCAAATTTCATTAAAGGAGCAAATTAGTAACAACAAAGTTAGTTTATGAGACGTTTACTGTTGTAAGAATTTCTTGAAGTGTTAGGTTAAATATTTATATTCTGAGATAAAGGCCATTAACACTGCGGGCATCTTCTTGAACCCAAAAAAAAGTAGGCACTTCTTTGGCTTGTCATTGATTCGCCGAATTGGCTAACAACATGCTGCTTTCTTGCCAAACGTATGCAAAAAAGCATTCTCAAAAATAACGAATATAATTACGCAACGGAAACATACATTATCGTAACATTCTTATTATAAATTATAGAGGCCTGTGTATGTACATATTTTGTGTGTACAAAGCAAATTTCATTAAAGGAGCAAATTAGTAACAACAAAGTTAGTTTATGAGACGTTTACTGTTGTAAGAATTTCTTGAAGTGTTAGGTTAAATATTTATATTCTGAGATAAAGGCCATTAACACTGCGGGCATCTTCTTGAACCCAAAAAAAAGTAGGCACTTCTTTGGCTTGTCATTGATTCGCCAAATTGGCTAAGAACATACTGCTTTCTTGCCAAACGTATGCAAAAAAGCTTTCTTAAAAATAACGAATATAATTACGCAACGGAAACATACATTTTCGTAACATTCTTATTATAAATTATAGAGGCCTGTGTATGTATATTTTGTGCGTACAAAGCAAATTTCATTAAAGGAGCAAATTAATAACAACAAAGTTAGTTTATGAGACGTTTACTGTTGTAAGAATTTCTTGAAGTGTTAGATAAAATATTTATATTCCGAGATAAAGGCCATTAACACTGCGGGCATCTTCTTGAACCCAAAAAAAAGTAGGCACTCCTTTGGCTTATCATTGATTCGCCGAATTGGCTAACAACATGCTGCTTTCTTGCCAAACGTATGCAAAAAAGCATTCTCAAAAATAACGAATATAATTACGCAACGGAAACATACATTATCGTAACATTCTTATTATAAATTATAGAGTCCTGTGTATGTACATATTTTGTGTGTACAAAGCAAATTTCATTAAAGGAGCAAATTAGTAACAACAAAGTTAGTTTATGAGACGTTTACTGTTGTAAGAATTTCTTGAAGTGTTAGGTTAAATATTTATATTCTGAGATAAAGGCCATTAACACTGCGGGCATCTTCTTGAACCCAAAAAAAAGTAGGCACTTCTTTGGCTTGTCATTGATTCGCCGAATTGGCTAACAACATGCTGCTTTCTTGCCAAACGTATGCAAAAAAGCATTCTCAAAAATAACGAATATAATTACGCAACGGAAACATACATTATCGTAACATTCTTATTATAAATTATAGAGGCCTGTGTATGTACATATTTTGTGTGTACAAAGCAAATTTCATTAAAGGAGCAAATTAGTAACAACAAAGTTAGTTTATGAGACGTTTACTGTTGTAAGAATTTCTTGAAGTGTTAGGTTAAATATTTATATTCTGAGATAAAGGCCATTAACACTGCGGGCATCTTCTTGAACCCAAAAAAAAGTAGGCACTTCTTTGGCTTGTCATTGATTCGCCAAATTGGCTAAGAACATACTGCTTTCTTGCCAAACGTATGCAAAAAAGCTTTCTTAAAAATAACGAATATAATTACGCAACGGAAACATACATTTTCGTAACATTCTTATTATAAATTATAGAGGCCTGTGTATGTATATTTTGTGCGTACAAAGCAAATTTCATTAAAGGAGCAAATTAATAACAACAAAGTTAGTTTATGAGACGTTTACTGTTGTAAGAATTTCTTGAAGTGTTAGATAAAATATTCATATTCTGAGATAAAGGCCATTAAAACTGCGGTCATCTTCTTGAACCCAAAAAAAAGTAGGCACTCCTTTGGCTTATCATTGATTCGCCGAATTGGCTAAGAAACATGCTGCTTTCTTGCCAAACGTATGCAAAAAAGCATTCTCAAAAATAACGAATATAATTACGCAACGGAAACATACATTATCGTAACATTCTTATTATAAATTATAGACGCCTGTGTATGTACATATTTTGTGTGTACAAAGCAAATTTCATTAAAGGAGCAAATTAGTAACAACAAAGTTAGTTTATGAGACGTTTACTGTTGTAAAAATTTCTTGAAGTGTTAGGTTAAATATTAATATTCTGAGATAAAGGCCATTAACACTGCGGACATCTTGAACCAAAAAAAAAGTAGGCACTCCCTTGGCTTATCATTGATTCGCCAAATTGGCTAAGAACATGCTGCTTTCTTGCCAAACGTATGCAAAAAAGCATTCTCAAAAAGAACGAATATAATTACGCAACGGAAACATACATTTTCGTAACATTCTTATTATAAATTATAGAGGCCTGTGTATGTACATATTTTGTGTGTACAAAGCAAATTTCATTAAAGGAGCAAATTAGTAACAACAAAGTTAGTTTATGAGACGTTTACTGTTGTAAGAATTTCTTGAAGTGTTAGGTTAAATATTTATATTCTGAGATAAAGGCCATTAACACTGCGGTCATCTTCTTGAACCCAAAAAAAAAGTAGGCACTCCTTTGACTTCCCTAGCACTCACGATAACGGTGATATAACGGCCATAATGACGGAAAAAATGATAGTCGTTTTTGTACACCTTAATAACGGTGCGATTTTGGTCATAATAACGGTGTAACAGTAAAAAAATGACTTTTCTCATAGTCACCGTGTTTTTTTTTTGTTATTTTGGCAAAACGCGCCGTTATTAAAGTGTACAAAAACGACTGTGTCATTTTCCCTGTTATTATGATCGTTCTCGTGAGTGTTAGGGTTATCATTGATTCGCCAAATTGGCTAAGAACATGCTGCTTTCTTGCCAAACGTATGGAAAAACGTAGTTAACACGCATTCTCAAATATAACGAATATAATTACACAACGGAAACATACATTTTTGTATATAGACGCCTGTGTATGTACGTATTTTGGGTGTACTAAACAAGTTTCATCAAAGGAGTAAATTAATAACTAGAAAGATACTTTATTGAAATATTAGATTTATGTTAATATTCTGAGATAAAGGCCATTAGCACCAATATATCGACGGTGGCGTCGCGAACTACGTGCTGCCGGCATCTTCTTGAACCGAAGAAAAATAGGCACTCCTTTAGCTTATCATTGATTCGATAAATTGGCTAAAAACACGCTGCTTCCTTGCCAAGCGTATGCAAGAACGCAGTTAACACGCAATCTCAAAAATAACGAAGATAACTACGCAACGAAAACATACGTTCTTGTACATTCTTATTATAAACTATAGACGCCTGTGTATCCCTAGCAAGTCCGGTGACCGGCCGAATGACCGGAAAACGACCGGTCGTTAAATGCAAGAAAAAAACCATTGAAAAGAGCCAGAAGATCGAGAAAACGACCATTGAAATCATTGTTGGGTACTAACAGACTAACCAAAAATGATTTCCATGGTCGTTTTCTTGTTCATTTAGCTCGTTTTAATGGGTTTTTCTTGCATTTAACGACCTGTTGTTTTTTCGGTCGTTTTTGGTCGTTTTCGAGGTCGCCGGGTTTGTTAGGGATGTACATATGTTATGTTATGTGTACTGGTTAGGTACTTTATAAGACGTTTCTTATTGTGGGTATTTATTTAAGTATAAGATTTATTATTATTATACTTCGATTATGGCTTTTAACCAGTTAAATCCATTGATTATTATCAATGCATGTTTGTACAACGTCCGCTCAAGCATACCTTTCGTAATAAAGAAATAAAAATCGTCCTCAAAAATCCACAGAATTATTTTGTTAATTTTTACAATATTTTTTATCGTTAGCTGTACGACAAAAATTTGTTGGAAACTTTGTATTTCCATTTAATGAAATATTTATGTATTTTTTTTCTTCAAATTAATGAAATGGGCTTGTTATTTACGAAAACTGACACCCCAATTTTACAAAATTCTATTTTACTCTGTGGATCGAAGATCTAATTAAAATAAAAAAGTCTGTCTGCTAATTAGATTTAAATTAATTCTTTTTCTGCGAATGGTAGGCACTGTAGGCAATAAATTACTATACATCTTTTTCTTTATTAAGAAAAAACTCTTTAATTCCGATCTACCTTCATTCACACCTAGTTTCCCTGACGAAACAATAAAAACTATTGCTCTCAAAATCTTAGCTCGCAATTTTCCCCACTACACGAACAATGGCTTCTTAATTATTGCCGGTAAATTTCTGTCTTTGGGTCCTAGCAAACCCAATCAAGGTCGCGCAGTCCCATGGCTAATCCACCATACAGAACACCAAATAAGACATTTTTGTGCTCTTAACAAAAAATGTTCATCATTATTATAAAAAAATTGTACATGTGGTAAGTTTATCTTTAAAAAAAATAGTAAACCTACCAAATTTTTCTTTTCAAAACATCGTAAATCTGACAAATTGTTCGAAAAATATTAAACACTTTTTTGTGAGTGTTTTTCGTATAACCAATTGTCAAAATTTCAATACGCAACTTCCCTAACTGTACCATCAATGCCTCTTTAATTATAGTCACTAAATTTTCGTGAAAAATGCTAAGATATTATACTTTTCGGTCCTGGGAAACCCAATCGAGGCCGTGAGTCCTCGCCGCTGGCCAATCCAATGGATTCTCAACCCGTTGTATTAGCACAGCTGCGGTACCATTGCGCAGAATTCGCAGCGTTTGTGCTTTACGTAGCTCACGTTATTCGTAGTAGTAATCGCACATACACACACTGACACATAGTGTGTCTCTCTAGCCAGAAAATTTGTATTGCAGTTGGCGGACGGTGTGACGAGCATCATGGCGGGTACGGACACCGAACCGATGTCACGTTTACTGAAAATCGCTAACAAATTCAACTGCTTCTACTTGTCAGGTATGCAATAATAATCGTGTAATAAGTGAAACGAATCGCTGCGTTCGTCGCTCCAATTTTCGTGCATTACGTCGTCGTGAACGCGCGGCTTTTCGGTGTGTCCACCGAGATATTGATTTCGAGTGTTGTGTATCTCTACCCCACAAGGAAACGAAGAAAAAAAAGGATGTTAAAATATTTTATAAAACGTCAAAGTCGCATCTGCACTTCACGTTCGAAAAAATGAATGCATTTCATAAATGTCATAAAAACAATTCTTGTAAAAAAAAAAAATGTTACCGCTCTTGTTTTTTTAATCTTTTTATTTTTAAGGCGAAGCGGCTTCGTACGTTTACGTATACACACAGTCTCGTATAAATACAAAACAACTAAATGCTTGTAACTCTTATTTATTTTCCGGTGTTCACTTCTTTTTACTTATTTTTAGTTCGTCGTGTAATGCTATTTTTCCACGCGATCGTTTAAATAGGTCACACGATTTCTCGCGTAATATTCTCTTTACTATCTTCGCGAAATTATCGTAACGCTTTGACATCTGCCACTGACAGATGGACCATCGGAGCTCGATCAAGGTTGACTCGCGAATGTAAAAATAGTATTTAAACTCGGTGCCTCGTTGCTTTGGCAATTTACCAAAAAATATTCACTATCATACCATTAACTTAAATTTTGATTTTAAGTTTTCATGAAAATTCTCCGATTTTGCATAAATAAATTAATTAATTTTCTTTAAACACTATATAATTAGCAATATTGTTTTCAATAATTATTGTATTCCAAATTATTATATTAACAAGAATTTTATTTTCTGTTTTACATTGTAAATTCTATGTTTTTTAAATTATTACAAAAGATACATTTTTTATAATTTACAATTAGTACATTCTTATCAATAATTGTATTAAAAACGATCGTTTTAAGGAGAATTTTTTTTTCTTTATCATAAGAAATTGTGAGAATCTTTCATTATTTACAAAAAAAATTTCATCTTTTATGAATAACGATATAGTTTTTATCAATTATTGTATTTCAAACTCAGCCTCAGTAACGAGTTCAAGGAGCAATAAACATGATTCATCGGCCATTCAACTTGACCATACCATGAATGTTGCTATCAGTAGTTTTATATAAAAATCATGATAATGCAGACAGCGACGTTATTACTATTTATCAGCACTTTGCTGCAAGTTTCATAGAATGTGCTAAAAATATAATAAAATAACCCTGGCTTAAATTGGACTTCCAGGCTTTCATGCAGGTGATTGCAGGGCATTTGTCGTCGATGGCCAACAAGTTGGCCTTGTACGACCAGACGTGATGAAAGAGCTGTTGAATCATCCACAGGTATGAATTTCTATGTCTTGGTGGGTTTTTTGCTTTCCTTGTACTTGCTCGAGTAATGGTAATCAGCATTTCTGCTATCACTACTATTTTCTCAATGACTAATGCCTGTTATCAGGTCTTTCAAGTCCACCCTGAATATGTACAACTCAATCCAGCGTTCAGAGGATACGGAGAGCGAAGCGCTAGAGTCGATGAAGTTCTCAGAGAATGGAGAGCGGGTGGAAAATTCATCACTCTCAGAGGCTGGAGGGAAGAATGTTACGAAGTACGAGCACAATTCAACACACCACCGCTGTTCAAGATGGACCGCTCTGCAACTTGTAAGATTTTTATAATGTTTAAGGCTTGTTCTGATGAAGATATCTTTCTATAGATGTCTGTGAATTTCTATAAAAATTATCAACTTTTTTATGAGTATTCGAGCAATTTCACTGAAAACATTCTCTTATTTTCCATGTGTTTTTGTATTTTTTAAAATTAAAGTTGAAAGCTTTATTTTTCAATTGGAAGGTTCCTAACTCTTCTAAAAAAATATGTATTTAGTATTTTCCCAAGCAATTAGTCTTTAATAAATTTTCCATAATGTCATGAAAAGTCTGAATTTCCTCTTAAATTCTCAGTGTATAAATATCAGAGAAATTCAGCCAAGAGTATATGAAAACGTGTTAGAATGTTTTTAATGCTTCGCTTACAGTTTTCAGAGAAACTGTTGGGTAAATATTTTTACCAGAATGAGAAATTAGTTGAGTGGTTTAAATCAGTATCAAATCCTTGAAATTATATTCTTTGTGTTCAAATGACACATTTTGGCCTTGTACTAAAAACCATTTCATTGGCAATCGTAGATGGGAATAATTTGAACAAAGGAGTATTCAAAATATTTTTTCAACAACATGTTTATTGATTATGATATCTATGCAATACCATATTTCATTCTAACAGAATAATTACACTAAGTTATGCATAATTGCTGTGGTAGTGTGAACATTATTATTTTTCCTCATAATTGAAGAAAATTTAGAATCTTTTACGAATTACGAATAAGAAATTGGATTCTCATAATGCAATTAAAAACATGGATGTATTCTCCTCCAAAAGTTTATGAAAATTTCATAATTTAATTGTATTAAAAACTTAGACGATTTTTTTAAACCCTGGAAAATTAAAACAAAGCGTAACTTTGATTTTCGTACAATTAGTATAACATCTTATTTTTTAAACTGCTTGAAATTCTCTTTAATTCCAATGTTGCTCGTGACTATTAGTAACATTAACGTTTATGATGGTTTTTATTTGATTGTAATAAAACACCAAATGATTTTTATCGATTCAGAAAAATTGTAATATATTAATTTTGTCATATTAGGTTTATTCGGAATCCGAAAATACGGCGTCGACATAAACGGATATGTGATGGATCCGATAAAGGGTTTGTCGATTTGGCTGCAGAAACGTAGTCCTAATAAGCAAACCTGGCCAGGCTATTGGGATAATATGGTAAGCGGCGGTCTTAGCGTTGGCTTTGGTATTAACGAGACTGCGATAAAAGAGGCCGGCGAGGAAGGAAGCATTCCACAGAATCTCTTGGGAAAGCTCAAAAGCGCGGGATGCGTGTCGTTTTTCTTTGAGAGCGAGAGAGGCCTCTTTCCGAATACGGAATTTGTCTACGATCTGGAATTACCACCGGACTTCATTCCCAGCAACAGCGACGGCGAGGTTGAAGAATTTGAGTTGCTACCCGTTAGCGAATGCCTCGAGAGGGTACTCTCGCCTCATTTTAAAACCACGTCTATCCCGGTATCCCTTGATTTTCTCATCAGACATGGCTACATTACTGCGGAGAATGGTAAGTCATTTTTTTTGAGGTGAATATACGTGATCAGAGTTGTAACCATCCTTACTGCTTTTAACATCGTCTAATTTATTTAATCCATAAATAATTCAATATTCATTATTTTTCGGAAAATTCTACAATATTGCTTCCTCATAGAGGAAGCTTTGTTTTCATGAAATTTTTTTTTTTTTCGAGATTTTCATGTCAGTACACTCAGAATGGGCCAAAACGTCGAGAAAAGTGATTTAGAAAAAATGTCTGTATGTGTGAGTGTGTGTGTGTGTGTGTATGTGTGTATGCGTGTATGTGTGTATGTGTGTATGTTACACGATCGAAAAATGTAAACCTTTATAACTCGGGAATGCCTTGAGATATCAAGCTGAAATTTGGACCATAGACGGAGGGACCAAGCCTCATCGGTAATACAGATTTTTGTTAAAATCCACTTCATCATTAAATTATTACGCGTTTTTTAATTTTATGAAAAATGTCTGTTTACGCGATAACTCTTTCAATTTTCGAGATATTGATCTTAAAATTGGTATGAATGTGAGCTTTCATACGCCCGTGATCGCTATTGAATCTGGTTAAAGTCGGTTGAACCGTTAAAATTTTATGATGTTTTGAATTTTTAAAAAAATTGACATTATCGCTCTATTGTAACTTTTGCAAAACTTAAGATAGCGAGCTCAAATTTTGTATATAAATGAAACAATATTCAGCCATTATATATGTATAATTTAGTGTCGGACGGTATGAAATTTTTGATTTTATAGAATGTTGAATTATTTTAAAAAATATACATTATCACATTCACTTTCGGAAACGCTCTAATAATCACGAAATAACGTAATAACGAAATAGAAAAAGCGAATCCACAACATGTATATTTATCTAATTAAAACAAGGATGCAAAGTAGAACCTTGCACATTGCTCCCTCATTATTTTTCGCGTTTTACAAAGCTTCCTCTATGAGGAAGCCAAAAATTGAATAACATACTTCCTCATAGAGGTAGCTTTGTAAAACGCGAAAAATAATGAGGAAGCAATGTGCAAGGTTCTACTTTGCATCCTTTTTATAGATTCATTATAAAAAAATTTGAAGTGATCTTGAATTATAAGAACAAATTTAATTATTTTTCACAATGGATTTTTGTTAAACACCATTTATAAATTACTAATGGATAATGGGTAAAATATTGAGCAAAGGGGGAAAAGCCTCGTGAAGTGAATTAAATTCAGACAGAGTATGTCACTGGGGATAAAACGAATCTGTTTTTTTTTCTTCAATGTGGTACTAAGCTCCTACCTCAACAAAAAATTTTCGGTGATTACAAATATGGAATTTTCGAAATGAAAATCTTAATCATTAAAAAATAGAAATGAAGCGAAAATTGAGATTTTATAATCGTCTTGGCTCTATTCTTTTTGGTTCTAAGAGCTCTTTCGACAAAAAAAAAAGAAAAATGAGAAGCGATCTACCTACATACTTAAAAAAAAGGTCAATTGAAAATTTCGGTTTTTCCTGATCCTGACTTTTCGGAGGTCTCAAATTGAAAATAAATTACGTCTTTCTATCAAGTGCCTATCTGATCGAAAATTCCCCGCTGATTACGAAAATTGTCAATTTCTTTGTCGATAACTAAAAAAAATTTAAGTGAAAACCGCAAAAATCATTTCTTCAGACTTTCCACATTTTTCCATGGAATTTTGAAGTTATCTACAGAAAATTTGTGAATTTCACAATCAGTGAGAAATTTTCGATCTGGCAAGCTTTACAAATCTTCGGATTTTTTAGTTGAAAACACTTCATTCAAAAACGTGAAAAACCTTAATAAAATTTTGGGTGTTTTCTGTGGGTTTCGGTTTTTTATAATCAAGTATAATTATAAATATAAACTATATTTATAAATTGATTACAAATTATTAATGTAATTGATAGACGTATTTTGCGGATTAGTAAATAATCAGATGGTTACAACTCTGTCCATGAGCGAAAAAAATTTCGAATATTTCTAATAACTTGTAACACATCTTGATGTTTCAGAGCCTAATTTTATTCAAATAATGGAGTTACTCCACGTACCACTGCAGACAATGTACAGCCACATAAGAGAGCAAACGAAGCATAAAATATCTGCCAATGGTGAAACGAATGAAGCTCTATAATGAGTTTAGGTTTACTAAATAGGCACTAATTTCAAGCGTACGAAGGCTACGATATTCAAAACAACAGCAACAACAAAGGCAACAAGAAAAAATGAATGAGCTCTTGTCCTCTTCCCCGTTTTGTAATTTTCCGGGTTGTACGAATACAATTGTAGATTTTCAATGAATTCTCGTCCGTATGGATATTATATTGTTGTTGGACCCGACGCGTCGAGGGTCGCGATACTTTAAAGTCGTTTGATTATATAACAATCTGAAACTTTGAATATAATTAACTTTGTTAGCCAGTTTGGCTCTCGTTACACAGAGAACAACAAAAACTCTGTTTTCTTCGACCATTTTCGAGTTTTTTTTTTTTTTTTATTAACTCTTGTCCACAAGTTGAAATCTCGAGATAATCGTTTATCAGTTGTATCACGGTGAGAGCATTGAAATAGGCCGTCGTGTGATATTAAACGAGAAAGTAATCAATCGAATGTAGCTCCTGGTAGAAAATATGTTCCCTTAGAGAGTTAGTCGTTGTGTGTTTGAAACAGGAGAGGCAAAAAGATGCTTCCACTATGCCCTAAGGTATTCATTTGACTGCTTTGATACATTTTATATATGAAAAAAGAAGAAGAAGAAGAAGAAGAAGAAAACACCGATGAACATTCTTTGTTTCCGATAAGCGAATAATCAGATATATCAGACATTCCATTCCACTAGTTCAGTCAATCACAAGCAAAATGTGTGAAATAATTTAGACAACATCAGGTTATCTCAACAAATAGGCAAGTAAAAAAAATTAAGCGTTTTCAGAGGATATTTTTAATTTTTTAAAGTCTTAACTCAAATATTAAGATTCTTGGGAACAAAGTTATTTGAAACAAAATTTTATGGTAAAATGGTCAAAAATATATTTTTTTTAAAGATGAAATACATCCGATATCGGCGCCGACTTAATTTTCTCAAATTCGATTAATGAAAAAAAAATATTTGCACAATTTAAAAACGTATACTAAGAAATCTTTTTCTTTATTTTTAGATTTTGACAAAAGTAATTTGGCGCCATTCTTACACTAAAAAAAATATTTTTCTATGCTTTTCGTAGTACAATGTGGTTTCGTATTATTTAATTTACTGTCAACTAATTTTCTTATAGACCAACAAAAACCGCGTATTTTTGGGATTTCTAATTTTAGAAACGATTGAGTGTTCCCGAGATATTTCTATACGAGTAAAAATATATTAAAAATTAAAAATTCTTGTCAAACAATAAAAAATAAAAATTCTACACATTCATTTGTTGGAATTATGTAACCAGATTTTAACATCATTTGGCGACATTTTTTTTGTGGCTCAAGTGATATGGAATGCCTGATATCTCAAAATCTGAAAAACCGTTGAACCGTTCATTTGTAAAACTTAGAAAAAAACAAATCCCGTGCAACATCGAAGTCGATATAACAGGTGTTATTGTATTTTAAGTAATACTCGAAAAGTTACAGACAAAAAAACGGCAGATATTTCACAATATAAAAAACGCCGTACGTGTGCGAGAAAATTAATTGTTGTGTCGTTAACGGAAGGCAAGTGTTTGATAAAATCAAAGTATTATTAACTTTGCATTCCAAAAGACAAAAATACAAATTTGTTGATTTTGTGAGTGTGGAAGAAACAAAATCGTTCCCACTTAGTTTGATTTTTTATTTTCTCTGTTTCACTTTTTCAAGGCGCTTTTTTACGCTCGACATATAAGTTTTATTCATTCAAGCGGTCAGCAAGTTGTTAAGCCACTCTGACGATCATTGTTCGCGACTTTCGCAGCAGAAACGAATGCCAACATGAAACGCTCGCGTCACGATAAAGCAGAGTTGTAAATCGCTAATACTTTTAGAAATAACGATGGGACAATTCCCTTCATAATTATGATTTCATAATAATAAAATGCAGTTATCATAATACAATGTGTAAACTTTAGAATAGTTGCAAAAAATTAATTTTCAACCAAATTTCTCCTACAACAAGATTGAAAATTAGTTTTTCATGCAACTATACGAAAGTATACACATAATTTCACAACAGCTGTAAATTATAAATATAAAGTCATAATTGCAAAAAAATAACTGTACTATTAACTTTATTTCTTGAAATATTGGGGACTTGGAACTGTGCAATAGAGATACATACGGCAAACATTCGATACAGAATTATGCACTCAATTCGTACTGATTATTATTGAAATTAAGTCTTTTTAACGAGGAGAATCGAAAGTTATTATCTTATTTATCTTAGTTCGTGTTAGATAGGTTTTTTTAATTGAAATACCGACGCACAAGAGCGCGACGGAGCGAGCGAAATTATTGTATAGCCAATAATAACAAATCAATCAGTATACAAACAGCACAAGATACTTAGGCGACGTGTGGGTGTTGCTTTTATTCAGTACGATTATATTGTAATCGTGGTTCTTCTAAAAGTATCGTCGAATATTTGCAGAGGACGATAATTAAATTATTGTAATTTTATTTTCCTGCAACGGGAATGGCGCATTATTGACTTCAAATATCGAGCAATAAAGTATAAATTATTCACTGTGAAACGGTAATCATGTCACAAATTCACAACAACAAAAAAATACCCATCTCCATTATAATTAAATGTATTAACATTGCATGGTGACGAGCACATGAAAGCTGCCGACGTTATTTGCGAAGTCGTTCGACAGATGTGATTGAATAATTTAAAAAACCACTGTAGACGGTGGGCGTGAATGAACGTGTGGAAATGGAGACACGCATTTTGCTTTTTTAAGTGTATGACTCCGATTTTAGCTAAGAACGTAGAATAAAATGCGCAAATTTAGTACTTTTTTAACGAATATTCTAACGATGTTTAATGTGCTAGTCACTGTTTTAAAATCTGCAATTTGAACGATTGGAAGTTGACGTTAAAATTTTGAGTTTAAGGACGATTCGTACGTACATTCCGAACATTAAGTTTGATTCCAATAGTACTTCGCGATAAGAGGAAAGTACGAAATAAAAATCAACATCTTTCGCGTTAATAAGAACATTGATTTTGTACCATAGTAATGTCCACTAGTGAATTATTCCTCTGCTCTTAATTCTCAATTTCTAAAAATTGTTTTAGATAACTCTTCATAACGTTCGGATGTCGAATATGTTTTCGTAGAAAGGCTTCATATTACATATACGAAATTTTAATATTCTTTAACAAGTTTTATGAATTACGCCTTTAAAAAAATATTGAAAGAGTATTTCAGAATTGTTACAAAATTCTTAAAAAAAAAAAATTATTCGGACACTTCAGAGGATACATTTCTTATGAGAAAAAAAGTCTTATCGAATTTATTGAACAATTGTATCAATTATTTTTCTGCTTTGTTGTAAAAAAAACCCATGTTCTTATTATCTTCAGAATGTCAAATATGTACAATTTTTTTCTTATCGCGACGAAATTTTGATCTCACATTTTTGTTTTGTATATACGTATGAAGGTTCCTTAATAAAAAACATCTTAAGTTCTGTTTGATTCGCAAAATTGGAATTGCAATGCTGTATTTTCTGCAGTAGTGTAGTTACGCACAAATGTTTGTATTTACACGTTTCTGCCCTTGCAGAAATTGACTCAACTGCAGCAACTGTCGTGTCTAGACTGTTGTACTTAATCTTATCGCTTTCCTCGATGCAGAAACTTCTCGATAAGAAATTACAGAATTTATTTTAAAGAGTTATTAAAGCTTTATTATAATTGTGGGATAATTTAGAAAGCTTTTGTCGGGTTGTCCTGACGAATTTACAGATGCGTCGTGAATCTAAGCTGAAAAAAGTTATGCCCAATGATTTACGAAAGCCATTTCCGTTTTTATTTACGCACAATTTTAAAAAATATTTGACATAAAATCGTCACTTTTGTGAACTGTCTCTTCAGCCCATGGAATTCGTTTGTATCAATGAGATATACGACCCAATCGCATTATCAAATATCAACATAATATACAATCATGGATTTTCGCCGGTTTTACGACACTATATAGATTATATGACATTTGGTGGAAAACAATAAATGACTGAATTATGTGACCCTCGATCGGAACAGTTTTTCACTCATTTTTCATCGCATAATTGGTTATCTAGTTTTACTGTAACTGTAGGTAAAATAATTTATGTGAATGAATTTGTTTAGTTTTTAAAAACCCGCAATGTTCGTTAGTCCCAATGAGAAGCAGTATTACAGTTTGATATATAATATGATTTACGACAGTTGACGTTTTTACAATAAGTGTTTCTTTTTAAATGTTAACCCTTTACTGATTTACGAGGCTTCCTTACCTCCGCATTTTTTTCATCTTATTAGGGGAACTAAATTTCTATTATATAAAAAAAGATTTTACTTCCTTCAAGAAATAATAAACGAAATGCAATGACCTGGAAAATTGGTATCATATTTGGCAGATATATTCGTATGTAGTGATGTAGAACATTTCACCTTTAGGTACAGGGTTTAAAAATTAGAAATGCTTGTTTATATTTAAAAAATCAACAATTTATTCACATAACGAAGTACTACAAGTACAATCAGTTAATTGTTCTTTCTGCAATTTTATGATTCATTCACACAGCTAAGTATAATCAGTATGTACATTACAACTGGCCTTACAAGTTACAATACTGTTCACAATAGTCCTAAAAAATCCAGTTTGTAATTTTGAGACTAGTACAATCACACTTATTTATTGAACTTAGGAATGGGATGAAGTTTTTATTATGATACATATTTACAATGATACTGAATGAGGTAAAGGAACATATTCGTCGTTTAATCGACTTCCTCGACGGTGGGACCGGAGTTGTTGCCTCCTTGCCTGTACTGCGCTCCACAGTTTTGAGGACCTCCAGTAGCACTTCCCTGATGAATCTTTGCCATAATGGGCGAGCATTGCTTCTGCAATTCCTCCAATTTATGTTTGTACTCTTCTTTCTCGGCCAGGGTGTTGTTATCGAGCCATCTGATAGTCTCGTCGCAGATTTGCATTACTCTGTCCTTGTCCGACTGGTCGAGTTTCGAGCCGCTGTCCTGAACCGCTTGCTTCACTGAGAAGACATAGCTTTCGATCTGATTGCGAGCTTCGACTTTTTCCCGCTGTTCTTGATCCTGATCGCGGTACCGCTCGGCTTCGGCCAGCATTCTGTCGATCTCCTCACGAGAGAGTCGTCCTTTGTCGTTGGTGATTCGAACGTCGCTGCTTCTTCCACTGGCCGTGTCCTTAGCGGTCACATGAAGGATTCCATTGGCGTCCATGTCAAAAGTGACGTCGATCTTCGGAACGCCACGAGGTGCCGGTGCAATTCCACTGAGCTCGAATTTGCCCAGAATATTATTGTCCTTGGTCATCGCTCGTTCTCCTTCAAAGACTTGGATAGTAACGCCCGGTTGATTGTCGGAGTAGGTGGTAAAGGTCTGCGACTGTTTGCATGGAATTCGGGCATTACGCTCGATGATCTTGGTCATTACTCCACCAGCGGTTTCGATACCGAGCGAAAGAGGAGCTACGTCAACCAGAAGAACATCCTGAAGCGTGGAGCTCTTGTCGCCTTCGCCGGTGAGAATTGCGGCCTGAACCGCAGCTCCGTACGCGACGGCCTCGTCAGGGTTGATGGACAGATTTAGTTGTTTGCCGCAGAAGAAGTTTTGCAACATCGACTGGATCTTCGGAATACGTGTCGAGCCTCCAACCAGGACAACGTCGTGGATCGATCTCTTGTCCAGTTTAGCGTCGGCCAGAGCTTTCTCCACGGGCTCCAGTGTAGCTCTGAATAGATCGGCACAGAGCTCTTCGAATCGGGCTCTCGAAATTTTCGTGTAGTAATCGATGCCCTCGTAAAGAGCGTCGATTTCGATGGTAGCCTCGGTGCTCGATGAAAGAGTGCGTTTCGCCCTTTCCGCTGCAGTTCTCAATCGTCGCAGAGACCTTGGGTTGGATTTCACATTTTTCCTGAATTTCCTCTCGAATTCCTTGCACAGATGGTCAACGAGTCTCGAGTCGAAATCTTCACCTCCCAAATGTGTATCGCCGGCTGTTGATTTCACCTCGAAGAGCGAACCTTCGTCGATGGTGAGAATAGAAACATCGAAGGTTCCTCCGCCGAGATCGAAGATTAATACGTTCTTCTCTCCCTTCAAGTTCTTGTCCAATCCGTAGGCAAGAGCCGCGGCTGTGGGTTCGTTGATGATCCTCAGAACGTTCAATCCGGCGATAGCTCCAGCGTCTTTGGTGGCTTGACGCTGAGAGTCATTGAAATATGCCGGTACCGTGATGACAGCATCTTTTACTTTGTTGCCGAGATAGGCTTCGGCTGTCTCTTTCATCTTCGTTAGAACCATCGAACTGATCTCTTCGGGGTTGAACCTCTTCATCTCACCGCGGAACTCCACCTGGATCTTCGGCTTTCCTCCCTCAGACACGACTTTGAATGGCCAGTGTTTGATGTCATTCTGTATTTTGGGATCGTCGAATTTGCGGCCGATTAACCTCTTGGCGTCGAACACCGTGTTAGAGGGGTTCATCGCCACTTGGTTTTTCGCCGCATCGCCGATTAGTCGTTCAGTATCCGTGAAGGCAACATAGCTGGGTGTTGTTCTGTTGCCTTGATCGTTTGCGATGATCTCCACTTTGCCTTGCTGCCAAACTCCAACACAGGAGTAGGTGGTTCCCAAATCAATTCCAATTGCAGGCATTTTGTTTGTCTTTTGCTTATTCTTCTTGTCAATTGAATTGTAAACACAAGTTTCACTTGGATTATTTGAATTCGTAGTGGTTGGTATTGTCGCTTGGACTTTGTCGCTTATGCGATATGTTTCGTTTGCTTTCAGTTTGCGTACTGGCGCTCTGAGCGCTCCGCGCGCCTTATATGCCTTGAGCCCCACCATCCAGATTCCACTCGAACGTTCTCGCGCTTCGGCCCCTCAGTTGCTTTAGCGAAATTTCCAGATCTGTGTAGTATGCTGCAAATAAAACTTGTACGCTCCGAAAAATATAATATTCAATCGCTATACCATGTATTTCCGAGTCTTTCATACATTTTTATTAATGTATCACAACAGGACTAAGCGAAGTAACTAGAGATAATTGTAAAAAGCTATCCAATGAGTATCTATTTCGCGGGTATGATTTAGAGAGAGTCATCAATTCGTTTATTTATCAATTTTATTGGAAAAAATTAACTGAAAACACCAAAATGAAGATTTGTAATTGTGTATATCATAAATATTTGATTTTTTAAGAATTTGGGCTCTTGTGAAAAGATTCTCCAATTTACGATTTGCTTATTCTATATTTTTTAAATAAAAATATACAACTGAACTAATCTTGTCAACTATACAATATGGTTACGAATATCGCCAATATTTTATACGCAACGTACATAATATCCAAATGGATTGCATCGGTTTTAGAACAGGCATCGAATTTTCTGGCGTAGAAAATGTGAATGTAGAACAATCTCGACAATTCGAATAATGGTCTCGGCTGCGTTTGATATCGATCGCCGTACGGAACGAACGTTCGCGAAAGTACTAGAAGCTTCTAGAAACTTCCATTAACGGAACAAACCTGACTTCTAGTTTTCTCCCAGCGGCTCGTTAGCTAATGGTAGATTCTCATACGCGCGACAGCGACAAACTACACATGCGAAAGAAAGAGACAACTATATCGTTTGTCTTTGTCTATCGCATGTGTCGCTTGTCGCTGTCGCGCGTATATTATATGAGAACGTACCATAAGCAACTATAGCTGAGTTCATATTTAAAATGTTATAAACAACGTGCATATTGTTAAAACTAAAAAAACATCACGCCGACTCTACAATAGGAATTAAATTCTCTGAAACTGTCTATCTAAAATTGTCTCGCTTTTCTAATGCTGTAGGTAAGCTAGAAAATTCGAAGATGTTCTCGACAGCGTTGATATCGATCGTCGAACTTTCACCATAGTACTAGATATTTCTAGGAACTTCCATTTACGGAGCAAACCTACATTCTAGTTTTTTCCATCGGTTTGCCGGCGAAACAAACATAGCTATGTAATGTTTATGTTTTTGGAAGCGAACATTCACATAAAGAAATATGTAATTGAATACACCGAATTTTCAAATAACCCATTTATTTGAAAATATTCAAATGCATGGGTTTATTTGAATCAATATGTATTTAATTGCTTCTTTTGTTGAATGAAATAAAAATGTTATTTTTTCAACAAAATATTTAATCGTTTCCACTAAATATTGTGTTGATCCTCTGAAAACGTCAGACAATATATTTATTAATATTATATCGTCAATTCTACCAACTAAATTTATCGTTGAAACAAAACAATATTTGTTTCAATGTCGATAATGATTGTTTTAATGTGTAGAATATTTATTTGAATCTGGTTAATATTCAATCGCTTCAATTAAATGAATTTTTTAATTAAACGTATACCCTATTTATTTTTAAGCGACTAATTAAATGAATTGTTCTGTTTTCATTGACTCAAATAAATTGGATCTTGGTCGTTGTTTTTAATTATATTATTAAGTGCAGTTAAGTGCAGTCCATAATTGGATCAAGCAGATTTATCTATGAAAACAGTTGCGCATATATTATAAATTAAACGAAATGATTCTATTGATTCAAATATATGTATATATTTAATGCATATAATCATTTATTCATTCGACTCAACGAAATATATAGTTGCTACAATTGTACTGGTTCTTTTCATTCGAATAATTTGGCTCTTTTATATAGTTAATTCAGTAGAATATATTGGTTCGTTGACTACATGTATAGGTGCTTCAAATACCAAAATATTTGAATCAATTATATATATTTCAAATAAATGATTTGGTGTTTTCAGTTCTTTTTCACTCTGTGTTGATATTCTTGTCAATCTAAACAAACGATCGTTACTGGACAAACATTTTTTAAAATACCTGTTCGAAGGTCCAAAATAATTTCATAAATGCCGTGGGCAAATCGGTAAGTATATGAATTTCAACCTAAATTGAGTATATGGGGCATTCCATACCAACTCGGTCAACGGCTGACCCTCATTTTTTTTTTCGCGGTAATTTTTTATGTTATTCTTCCAACTGAAAAATTCATGCAGAAATTTTTTCCGATTTTTTTAAATCCAAATTTCTGAGTTATAAATAATTAAAGCTATCTTAAAAACGCCCTAATTTTAAAAACTCAAGAAATTCTCAAATATACTATGATGTGCAACAAAACGTTTGAATCATAGGCCAGAGTGAGCCGAGACTTCCTGCTGTTTTTTTCCATTTTATAAGATTATTCAAAGATCTTTTAAACGTTAAATAGACAACGCTTCGATTTTTAAATCTCAAAGAAATCTCAAAAATGCTGTCATGACACCCTAATACATATATATACATACTAGGATTTTATCGCAATCGCCCCCTACCCAAGGGTGCCACCTCCGAAGGGTGCCCCCCTCCCCCCCCCCCCCCTTCCGCCAAGCCCTGAGCCCGAATTATTCTAAGTCCCTCGATTCTTGACACGGCGGCGGCGGCGGCGGCGGCGAGATCTTTTTATAATATATGTACATATACCCAAAAATAATAATAATATATACATATACCCAAAAAAAAAAAAAGAAATCAGATTCTTTTATTAAATTTGGAAAAGTGTGTCTGGACCTCCATATGTACCTTTTCACATAGAACCCGACGGCAGATTTTTGTTTTTCAGAATAATAATAATAATAAATAAACAAATAAATAAAGTATTTGTTTTTTTTTAGAGATTTTTAAATCGGGGTGTTTTTTTAACGTTTGAAATACCCAGGGCCGGATTAGACGTCGCGGCGCCCCAAGGCAACTGTAGATTTGCCGCCCCCCCCCCCCTCCACCCCCTCCCGTCCAGGAGTTTTAATAACAAGAATGCGATAAACCAAACAGTATTACAACGAAACATGGCATGTATCTAAAACTTTTTAATATGACACATCACAGTCACAGTTCATACTAAAATTAATACGATATTTAGATATTCACCCTACGAGCTTTTGCTCTCGCGAAATCTCTAATGAGGTCGTCAAATTTCATTCTTCTTGTCAAATCTGCTTCGATGCATAAAATAGCTAAAGCATTCAAACGATGTTGCGATATCGTCGATCGAAGATAGTTTTTCACGCGTCGTAAAACAGAAAACGATCGCTCAGCCGAACAATTCGTGGCGGGCATACTTAGCAACATACGAAGAGCGATGTTGACATTCGGATATACAGATTGCAAGATTTTCTCGAATAGCATCTTGCACAAGTTTAACGCAGATATTTTTTCGATCTGCAAGGTTCTTAGATGCGCACCGAGATGTTCGCATTCAACGCCAAATGAATAGCTATTGGCTTGAAATGCTTACTTTTTAAGCATTTAGTCTTTAAAGCAAGCGGGCAAAAGGCAGGCGGGCAAAAAAGTGCACAAAAAATCTGGGAATTTGAAAAAATGTAACCATGATTTCGCAAAAAATTGGGCAAAAATGCCGCCCCTCATTACGGCGCAAATCGTGCCGCCCTAGGCCCGGGCCTAGCTGGCCTAGGCGGTAATACAGCACTGGAAATACCTTTAATTAATATTATACAATGAAAAAATAAAAAATTGAAAAAGGTCTTCTTTCTCATTTTCCTTCTGATCAAAAATGTTGTTCGTCACAGTATTTTTGAAATTTTTCAGAGATTATTAAATCGGGGCGTTTTTCTTAACATTTGAAATACCTTTAATTAATATCATAAAATAAAAAAAATTTGATAAAGTTCTTTTTTATACTCAACAATGTTGTTGTTCGTCAAAGCATTTTTGAGATTTTTTTGAGATTTTTAAATCGAAACGTTGTTTATTTAACGTTTAAAAATTCTTTGAATAATATTATAAAATGAAAAAAAGGCAGGAGGTCTTGGCCCACTGTGATCTATGGTTCAAACGTGTTGCTGTACATCATAGTATTTTTGAGAATTTCTTGGAATTTTTAAATTAGGGCGTTTTTAAGATAGCTTTAATTATTCATAACTCAAAAATTTCGATAAAAAGAAATCTGAAAAAATTTCTGCATGCGTTTTTCAGTTGGAAGAATAACATAAAAAATTGCCGGTAAAAAAAAAATTTGAGGTTCAAACATTGACCGAGTTGGTATGAAGTGCCCCATAAATATGGGGGTTTCCAACTGAATTTTTACTGTTCTGACCCTGACCTCTTTAATAATTTTAACAATTATTTATCCAATAGAACTTTTAAAAATAATGGACGTATTTTTTTGTTTGGGGCTATTATAAATATTTCCGATACCAGTTTTTGTAAAAATTCAAATTTTTCGAAAACTTTAGGAAGGCCAAAATAACAATTTTATATACATTATGTAGCTCTTTGCAAACTGAACAAATTTCATCTTGGACATTTATCGATAGGACTGTTAATTTCCAAAACATTAACGATTAAAAAATATAAATCTAAAATTAAAATCTAAAATTTGTGTGTCGAAAATATTGGTCGCAGCGCCGAACAAAAAAAAATACGCATCTTTTTTTTTATTTTCAAAATACTATTTGATAAAAAAATTGGTAGGTCAGGGTCAGAGCATGAAAAATTCAGTTGGGTGGAAGCCCCCAAATAGATTTTATGGCATTTGGTAGAAAACAATAAATTACTGAATTATGTGACTCGCGATCGGAAAAGTTTTACATTTATGTTTCCATAATTCGTTACCTATTTTACTGTAATCCTAGGTAAAATAATTTATGTGAGCGCTTTTTAGTCCAGACGCCAGAGGGGGTTCTGTGTGCCATTCGAGGTCCGCGAAATATTCTTGATGCAGATGATAGGTTTTGACCTCCTGAACACGAATATATAAGGTGTTTTGCGGAATATCCGAGTTCAAAAAAACAACAATTTCTATTGTTAATAAACAATTGCGATTAATAACTAAACGACCGGGTTTTGCGCAAAACACCTTATATATTCGTGTTCAGGAGGTCAAAACCTATCATCTGCATCAAGAATATTTCACGGACCTCGAATGGCACACAGAACCCCCTCTGGCGTCTGGACTATTTCAGTAGTTTTTAAAATCCCGCAATATTCGTCAGTCCAAACGAGAAGCAATATTACACTTCAATATATAATATGAATTACAACAGTTGAAATCTTTACAATAAGTGTTCCTTTTTAAACGTTAAATGTGCTTTGCTGATTTGCATAGTCTCGTTACCTCCGCGTTTTTGCATATTATTAAAGGAACGAAATTTTTATTATTTAAAAAAAGATTTTACTTCCTTCCAGAAATAATAAAGTGGTATTCCCCAAAAATTTGTATGATATTTGACAGATATATTCGTAGTGATGTAGAACGTTTCGACTTTAGGTACGGGAATTTGAAAATTAGAAATGCTTGTTTATATTTTAAAAAAATCAATAATTTATTTACATAACGAAGTATTACAAATACAATCAGTCAATTGTTCTTTCTGCAAATTTATGTTTCATTCACACAGCTAAGTATAATCAGTCTGTACATTATACAACTGGCCTTACAAGTTACAATACTGTTCATAATAGTCCTAAAAAATCCAGTTTGTAATTTTGAGACTAGTACAATCACGATATTTATTTATTGAACTTAGGAATGGGAGGAAGTTTTTATCATGATACATATTTACAATGATACTGAATGAGGTAAAAGAATATATTCTTCGTTTAATCGACTTCCTCGACGGTGGGACCGGAGTTGTTGCCTCCTTGCCTGTACTGCGCTCCACAGTTTTGAGGACCTCCAGTAGCACTGCACTGATGAATCTTCGCCATAATGGGCGAGCATTGCTTCTGCAATTCCTCCAGTTTGTGTTTGTACTCTTCTTTCTCGGCCAGGGTGTTGTTATCGAGCCATGTGATGGTCTCGTTGCAGATTTGCATTACTCTGTCCTTGTCCGACTGGTCGAGTTTCGAGCCGCTGTCCTGAACCGCTTGCTTCACTGAGAAGACGTAGCTTTCGATCTGATTGCGAGCTTCGACTTTTTCCCGTTGTTCTTGATCCTGATCGCGGTACCGCTCGGCTTCGGCCAGCATTCTGTCGATCTCCTCACGAGAGAGTCGTCCTTTGTCGTTGGTGATTCGAACGTCGCTGCTTCTTCCACTGGCTGTGTCCTTAGCGGTCACATGAAGAATTCCATTGGCGTCCATGTCAAAAGTGACGTCGATCTTCGGAACGCCACGAGGTGCAGGTGCAATTCCACTGAGCTCGAATTTGCCCAGGATATTATTGTCCTTGGTCATCGCTCGTTCTCCTTCAAAGACTTGGATAGTAACGCCCGGTTGATTGTCGGAGTAGGTGGTAAAGGTCTGCGATTGTTTACATGGAATTCGGGCGTTACGCTCGATGATTTTGGTCATTACTCCGCCAGCGGTTTCGATACCGAGCGAAAGAGGAGCTACGTCAACCAGAAGAACATCCTGAAGCGTGGAGCTCTTGTCGCCTTCGCCGGTGAGAATTGCGGCCTGAACCGCAGCTCCGTACGCGACGGCCTCGTCAGGGTTGATGGACAGATTTAGTTGTTTGCCGCAGAAGAAGTTTTGCAACATCGACTGGATCTTCGGAATACGTGTCGAGCCTCCAACCAGGACAACGTCGTGGATCGATCTCTTGTCCAGTTTAGCGTCGGCCAGAGCTTTCTCCACGGGCTCCAGTGTAGCTCTGAATAGATCGGCACAAAGCTCTTCGAATCGGGCTCTCGAAATTTTCGTGTAGTAATCGATGCCCTCGTAAAGAGCGTCGATTTCGATGGTAGCCTCGGTGCTCGATGAAAGAGTGCGTTTCGCCCTTTCCGCTGCAGTTCTCAATCGTCGCAGAGACCTTGGGTTGGATTTCACATTTTTCCTGAATTTCCTCTCGAACTCCTTGCACAGATGGTCAACGAGTCTCGAGTCGAAATCTTCACCTCCCAAGTGTGTATCGCCGGCTGTTGATTTCACCTCGAAGAGCGAACCTTCGTCGATGGTGAGAATAGAAACATCGAAGGTTCCTCCGCCGAGATCGAAGATTAATACGTTCTTCTCTCCCTTCAAATTCTTGTCCAATCCGTAGGCAAGAGCCGCGGCTGTGGGTTCGTTGATGATCCTCAGAACGTTCAATCCGGCGATAGCTCCAGCGTCTTTGGTGGCTTGACGCTGAGAGTCATTGAAATATGCCGGTACCGTGATGACAGCATCATTTACTTTGTTGCCGAGATAGGCTTCGGCTGTTTCCTTCATCTTCGTTAGAACCATCGAACTGATCTCTTCAGGGTTGAACCTCTTCATCTCGCCGCGGAACTCCACCTGGATCTTCGGCTTTCCTCCCTCAGACACGACTTTGAATGGCCAGTGTTTGATGTCATTCTGGATTTTGGGATCGTCGAATTTGCGGCCGATTAACCTTTTGGCGTCGAACACCGTGTTAGAGGGGTTCATCGCCACTTGGTTTTTCGCCGCATCGCCGATTAGTCGTTCAGTATCCGTGAAGGCAACATAGCTGGGTGTTGTTCTGTTGCCTTGGTCGTTAGCGATGATCTCCACTTTGCCTTGCTGCCAAACTCCAACACAGGAGTAGGTGGTTCCCAAATCAATTCCAATTGCAGGCATTTTGTTTGTCTTTTGCTTATTCTTCTTGTCAATTGAATTGTAAACACAAGTTTCACTTGGATTATTTGAATTCGTAGTGGTTGGTATTGTCGCTTGGACTTTGTCGCTTATGCGATGTGTTTCGTTTGCTTTCAGTTTGCGTACTGACGCTCTGAGCGCTCCGCGCGCCTTATATGCCTTGAGCCCCACCATCCAGGTTCCACTCGAACGTTCTCGCGCGCCAGCCCCTCGGCTGCGTTAGCGTATCTGTGTAGTATGCTGCAAATAAAACTTGTACGCTCCGAAAAATATAATATTCAATCGCTATACCATGTATTTCCGAGTCTTTCATACATTTTTATTAATGTATCACAACAGGAGTAAGCGAAGTAACTAGAGATAATTGTAAAAAGCTATCCAACGAGTATCTATTTCGTGGGTATCATTTAGAGAGTCCATGTCATCAATTCGTTTATTTATCAATTTTATTGGGAGAAAAAACTGATAACACCAGAATGAAGATTTGTAATTGTGTATATCGTAAATATTTCATTTTTTTAGAATTTGGGCTCTTGCGAAAAGATTCTCCAATTTTTGATTTGCTTATTCTATATTTTTTAATAAAAATATACAACTGACTAATCTTGTCAACTATACAATATGGTTACGAATATCGCCAATATTTTATACGCAACGTACATAATATCCAAATGAATTGCATCGGTTCTAGAACAGGGGTCAAATTTTCGGGCGTAGAAAATGTGAATGTAGAACAATCTCGACAATTCGAATAATGGTCTCGGCGGCTGCGTTTGATATCGATCGCCGTACGGAGCGAACGTTCGCGAAAGTACTAGAAACTTCTAGGAACTTCTATTAACGGAACAAACCTGACTTCTAGTTTTCTCCCACCGGCTCGTCGGCTTATGGTAGATTCTCATACGCGCGACAGCGACAAACAGCACATGCGAAAGAAAGAGACAACTAACTATATCGTTTGTATTTGTTTATCGCATGTGCCGCTTGTCGCTATCGCGTGTATACTATATGAGAAGGTACCATAAGCAACTATAACTGAGTTCATATTTAAAATGTTATAAACAACGTGCATATTGTTAAAACTAAAAAAACATCACGCCGACTCTGCAATAGGAATTGAATTCTCTGAAACTATCTATCTAGAATGGTCTCGCTTTTCTAATGCTGTAGAAAAGCTAGAAAATTCGAATATGTTCTCGCCAGCGTTGATATCGATCGTCGAACTTTCGCCAAAGTACTAGATAGTTCTAGGAACTTCCATTTACGGACCAAACCTACATTCTAGTTTTTTCCATCGTTTTGCCGGCGAAACAAATATAGCTATGTAGTGTTTATGTTTTTGGAAGTGAACATTCACTCAGAGAAATATATAAATGAATACACCGAATTTTCAAATAACCCGTTTATTTGAAAGTATTCAAATGCATGGGTTTATTTGAACCAATATATACTTAATTGCTTCTTTTGTTGAATGAAATAAAATTGTTATTTATTCAACAAAATATTTAATCGTTTCGACTAAATATTGTGTTGATCCTCTGAAAACTTCAGACAATATACTTATTAATATTATATCGTCAATTCTACCAACTAAATTTATCGTTGAAACAAAACAATATTTGTTTCAATGTGGACAATGATTGTTTTAATGTGTAGAATATTTATTTAAATCTGGTTAATATTCAATCGCTTTAATTAAATGATTTTTTTAATTAAACGTATACCCTATTTATTTTTAAGCGACTAATTAAATGAATTGTTCTGCTTAAATTATACTGTTTTCATTGACTCAAATAAATTGGATCTTTGTCGTTGTTTTCAATTATATTATTAAGTGCAGTTAAGCGCAGTCCATAATTGGATCAATCAGATTTATCTATGAAAACAGTTGCGCATATATTATAAATTAAACGAAATGATTCTATTGATTCAAATATATGTATACATTTAGTGCATATAATCATTTATTCATTCAACGCAACGAAATATATAGTTGCTTCAATTGTACTGGTTCTTTTCATTCGAATAATTTGGCTTTTTTATATAGTTCATTCAACACAATATATCGGTATTTTGACTACACGTATAGGTAATTCAAATACCAAAATATTTGAATCAATTATATATATTTCAAATAAATGATTTCGTGTTTTCAGTGTTTTTTCTCTCTTTGTTGATATTCTTGTCTATCTAAACAAACAAACGTTACTGGACAAACATTATTTAAAACACCTGTTCGAAGGTGCAAAATAATTTCATAGATGCCGGGGGCAGATCGGTAAGTATATGAATTTTAATCTAAATTGAGTATATGGGGCATTCCATACCAACTCGGTCAACGCCTGAACCTCATTCTTTTTTTTCGCGGTAATTTTTTTTTGTTATTCTGCCAACTGAAAAATGCATGCAGGAATTTTTTCCGATTTTTTAAATCGAAATTTCTGAGTTATAAATAGTTAAAGTATCTTAAAAACGCCCTAATTTTAAAAACTCAAAAAATTCTAAAAAATACTACGATGTGCAACAAAACGTTTGAATCATAGCCCAGAGTAGGCCGAGAATCCTGCTATTTTTTCCATTTTACATCATTATTCAAAGGTTTCTTAAACGTTAAAGGCAACGCTATACGATTTTTCAATCTCAAAAAAATCTCAACAATGCTGTCATGACACCCTAATACATATATATATATACATATTCCCAAAAAAAAATCAGATTCGTTTATTAAACTTGCAAAAGTGTGTCTGGACCGCCATATGTACCTTTTCACATAGAAACCGCCGACAGACTTTTTATTCAGAATAATAATAATAAATAAACAAATAAATAAAGTATTTTTTAGTTTTCTTTAGATTTTTAAATCGGGTTGTATTTCTTAACGTTTGAAATACCTTCAATTAATAATATACAATGAAAAAATAAAAAATTGAAAAAGTTCTTCTTTCTCATTTTCCTTCTGATAAAAAATGTTGTAGTTCGTCATAGTATTTTTGAGACTTTTTAGAGATTTTTACATCGAAGCGTTGTTTATTTAACGTTTAAAAATCTTTTGAATAATATTAGAAAAGGGAAAAAAAATAACAGGAGGTCTCGGCCCACTCTGATCGATGGTTCAAACGTTTTGTTGTACATCATAGTATTTGTGAAAATTTTTCGGGATTTTTAAATTCGAGCGTTTTTTAGATAGCTTTAATTATTCATAACTTAAAAATTTCGATAATAAGAAATCTGAAAAAATTTCTGCTTGCATTTTTCAGTTGGAAGAACAACATAAAAAATTACCGGTAAAAAAAAATTTGAGGGTCAGCCGTTAATCGAGTTGGTATGGAATGCCCCATAAATATGGGGGTTTCCAGCTGAATTTTTAACGTTTTGACCCTGACCTCTTTAACAATTTTAACAATTTTTTTATCCAATAGGGCTTTTAAAAATAATAGACGTATTTTTTTGTTTGGAGTTACGACCAATATTTCCGATACCAGTTTTTGTAAAAATTCGAATTTTTCGAAAACTTTAGGAAGACCAGCATAACTCTTTGCAAACTGAACAAATTTCATCTTGGACATTTATCGATAGGACTGCTAATATCCAAAACATTAACGATTAAAAAATACAAATTCCGAAAAATTAAAGATTTTACAAAAATTTGTGTGTCGAAAATATTGGTCGCAGCACCAAACAAAAAAAAAAATACGTGTCTTTTTTTTCAAAATACGATTTGATAAAAAATTTGTAGGTCAAGGTCAGAGCATGAAAAATTCAGTTGGATGGAACCCCCCAAATAGATTTTATGGCATTTGGGGGAAAACAATAAATTACTAAATTATGTGACCCGCGATCAGAAAAGATTTTCACTCATGTTTGATCGCATAATTTGTTATCTATTTTTATTGTAATTCTAGGAATTCTAAAATAATGTATGTGAGCGCTTGTCTCTAGTTTATAAAAGTCCGCAATATTCGTCAGTGCAAACGAGAAGCAGTATTACAGTTTGATATATAATACGAATTACGACAGATGAAATTTTTACAATAAGTGTTTCTTTTTAAATGGTAACCCTTTGCTGATTTAAAAGGTCTCCTTACCTCCGCGTTTTTTCATATTATTAAGAGAACAAAATTTGTATTATTTAAAAAAACATTTTACTTCCTTCCAGAAATAATAAAGAAAATGGCATTCCCAAAAAAAATTGGTATGATATTTGGCAGATATATTCGTAGTGATGTAGAACGTTTCGATTTTAGGTACAGGGGTTTAAAAATTAGAAATGCTTGTTTATGTTTTTTGAAAATCAATAATTTATTTACATAAAAGGTCTCCTTACCTCCGCGTTTTTTCATATTATTAAGAGAACAAAATTTGTATTATTTAAAAAAACATTTTACTTCCTTCCAGAAATAATAAAGAAAATGGCATTCCCAAAAAAAATTGGTATGATATTTGGCAGATATATTCGTAGTGATGTAGAACGTTTCGATTTTAGGTACAGGGGTTTAAAAATTAGAAATGCTTGTTTATGTTTTTTGAAAATCAATAATTTATTTACATAACGAAGTATTAGAAATACAATCAGTCAATTGTTCTTTCTGCAATTTTATGTTTCATTCACACAGCTAAGTATAATCAGTCTGTACATTATACAACTGGCCTTACAAGTTACAATACTGTTCATAATAGTCCTAAAAATCCAGTTTGTAATTTTGAGACTAGTACAATCACGATATTTATTTATTGAACTTAGGAATGGGATGAAGTTTTTATCATGATACATATTTACAATGATACTGAATGAGGTAAAGGAATATATTCTTCGTTTAATCGACTTCCTCGACGGTGGGGCCGGAGTTGTTGCCACCTTGCCTGTACTGCGCTCCACAGTTTTGAGGACCTCCAGTAGCACTTCCCTGATGAATCTTTGCCATAATGGGCGAGCATTGCTTCTGCAATTCCTCCAATTTGTGTTTGTACTCTTCTTTCTCGGCCAGGGTGTTGTTATCGAGCCATGTGATGGTCTCGTTGCAGATTTGCATTACTCTGTCCTTGTCCGACTGGTCGAGTTTCGAGCCGCTGTCCTGAATCGCTTGCTTCACTGAGAAGACGTAGCTTTCGATCTGATTGCGAGCTTCGACTTTTTCCCGCTGTTCTTGATCCTGATCGCGGTACCGCTCGGCTTCGGCCAGCATTCTGTCGATCTCCTCACGAGAGAGTCGCCCTTTGTCGTTGGTGATTCGAACGTCGCTGCTTCTTCCACTGGCCGTGTCCTTAGCGGTCACATGAAGGATTCCATTGGCGTCCATGTCAAAAGTGACGTCGATCTTCGGAACGCCACGAGGTGCCGGTGCAATTCCACTGAGCTCGAATTTGCCCAGGATATTATTGTCCTTGGTCATCGCTCGTTCTCCCTCAAAGACTTGAATCGTAACGCCCGGTTGATTGTCGGAGTAGGTGGTAAAGGTCTGCGACTGTTTGCATGGAATTCGGGCATTACGCTCGATGATTTTGGTCATTACTCCACCAGCGGTTTCGATACCGAGCGAAAGAGGAGCTACGTCAACCAGAAGAACATCCTGAAGCGTGGAGCTCTTGTCGCCTTCGCCGGTGAGAATTGCGGCCTGAACCGCAGCTCCATATGCGACGGCCTCGTCAGGGTTGATGGACAGATTTAGTTGTTTGCCGCAGAAGAAGTTTTGCAGCATCGACTGGATCTTCGGAATACGTGTTGAGCCTCCAACTAGGACAACGTCGTGGATCGATCTCTTGTCCAATTTAGCGTCGGCCAGAGCTTTCTCCACGGGCTCCAGTGTAGCTCTGAATAGATCGGCACAGAGCTCTTCGAATCGGGCTCTCGAAATTTTCGTGTAGTAATCGATGCCCTCGTAAAGAGCGTCGATTTCGATGGTAGCCTCGGTGCTCGATGAAAGAGTGCGTTTCGCCCTTTCCGCTGCAGTTCTCAATCGTCGCAGAGACCTTGGGTTGGATTTCACATTTTTCCTGAATTTCCTCTCGAACTCCTTGCACAGATGGTCAACGAGTCTCGAGTCGAAATCTTCACCTCCCAAGTGTGTATCGCCGGCTGTTGATTTGACCTCGAAGAGCGAACCTTCGTCGATGGTGAGAATAGAGACATCGAAGGTTCCTCCGCCGAGATCGAAGATTAATACGTTCTTCTCTCCCTTCAAGTTCTTGTCCAATCCATAGGCAAGAGCCGCGGCTGTGGGTTCGTTGATGATCCTCAGAACGTTCAATCCGGCGATAGCTCCAGCGTCTTTGGTGGCTTGACGCTGAGAGTCATTGAAATATGCCGGTACCGTGATGACAGCATCTTTTACTTTGTTGCCGAGATAGGCTTCGGCTGTCTCTTTCATCTTCGTTAGAACCATCGAACTGATCTCTTCGGGGTTGAACCTCTTCATCTCACCGCGGAACTCCACCTGGATCTTCGGCTTTCCTCCCTCAGACACGACTTTGAATGGCCAGTGTTTGATGTCATTCTGGATTTTGGGATCGTCGAATTTGCGGCCGATTAACCTCTTGGCGTCGAACACCGTGTTAGAGGGGTTCATCGCCACTTGGTTTTTCGCCGCATCGCCGATTAGTCGTTCAGTATCCGTGAAGGCAACATAGCTGGGTGTTGTTCTGTTGCCTTGGTCGTTTGCGATGATCTCCACTTTGCCTTGCTGCCAAACTCCAACACAGGAGTAGGTGGTTCCCAAATCAATTCCAATTGCAGGCATTTTGTTTGTCTTTTGCTTATTCTTCTTGTCAATTGAATTGTAAACACAAGTTTCACTTGGATTATTTGAATTCGTAGTGGTTGTTATTGTCGCTTGGACTTTGTCGCTTATGCGATGTGTTTCGTTTGCTTTCAGTTTGCGTACTGACGCTCTGAGCGCTCCGCGCGCCTTATATGCCTTGAGCCCCACCATCCAGATTCCACTCAAACGTTCTCGCGCTTCGGCCCCTCGGCTGCTTTAGCGAAATTTCCAGATCTGTGTAGTATGCTGCAAATAAAACTTGTACGCTCCGAAAAATATAATATTCAATCGCTATACTATGTACTTCCGAGTCTTTCATAAATTTTTATTAATGTATCACAACAGGAATAAGCGAAGTAACTAGAGATAATTGTAAAAAGCTATCCAACGAGTATTTATTTCGCGGGTATCATTTAGAGTCCATGTCATCAATTCGTTTATTTATCAATTTTATTGGGAAAAAAACTGAAAACACCAAAATGAAGATTTCTAATTGTGTATATCGTAAATATTTGATTTTTTTAGAATTTGGGCACTTGTGAAAAGAATTTCCAATTTTCGATTTGCTTATTCTATATTTCTTAATAAAAATATACAACTGAACTAATCTTGTCAACTATACAATATGCACATAATATCCAAATGAATTGCATCGGTTCTACAACAGGCGTCGAATTTTCTGGCGTAAAAAATATGAATGTAGAACAATCTCGACAATTCGAATAATGGTCTCGGCTGCGTTTAATATCGATCGCCGTACGGAGCGAACGTTCGCGAAAGTACTAGAAACTTCTAGGAACTTCCATTAATGGAACAAACCTGACTTCTAGTTTTCTCCCACCGGCTCGTCGGCTAATGGTAGATCCTCATACGCGCGGCAGCGACAAACTACATATGCGAAAGAAAGAGACAACTATATCGTTTGTCTTTGTCTATCGCATGTGTCGCTTGTCGCTGTCGCGCGTATATTATATGAGAACCACCATAAGCAACTATAGCTGAGTTCATATTTAAAATGTTATAAGCAACGTGCATATTGTTAAAACTAGAAAAATCTTCACGCCGACTCTATAATAGGAACTGAATTCTCTGAAACTATCTATCTAGAATTCTCTCGCTTTTCTAATGCTGTAGAAAAGCTAGAAAATTCGAATTTGTTCTCGACAGCGTTGATATCGATCGTCGAACTTTCGACAAAGTACTAGATAGTTCTAGAAACTTCCATTTACGGACCAAACCTACATTCTAGTTTTTTCCATAGGTTTTCCGGCGAAACAAACATAGCTATGTAGTGTTTATGTTTTTGGAAGCGAACATTCACTCAGAGAAATATATAATTGAATACACCGAATTTTCAAATAACCCATTTATTTGAAAATATTCAGATGCATGGTTTTATTTGAACCAATATATATTTATTTGCTTCTTTTGTTGCTATGAAATCAAAATTTTATTGATTCAACAAAATATTTAATCGTTTCGACTAAAAAATATTCCTCGTGGAGTAAAGGGTTGAGTCAGATAACAAAATTAGATTTGTTGTGCGGTAGAATCTAATTTGATTTTATTGTTTGTTCATCTCAGCTGCACTCGGTGATCTTGAATTTTTTTTTGTATTCGAAGGTGCGATCGCTTTTTAAATTATCATCATTGACATCTCATATTATGAATGGAATCCTTTGATTAGCTTGGCTGGTTAATTCTGATTCATGAGTATTTTTTTGGAAATAGGAAAAACTATTCGATAACAATGTTATATAATTATAGAAATTGCTGTATTACAAATAATAAAAAAAACATGAAAATTGAAATTTTCACAGCACTTCCTCTTTTTTGTCCATAAAGATTCTTCCGCAAGAAATTATATCGTTATTATTTTGCTTCCTTAGAGAGAAATTCTGTTTTGCGATTCCGGCATTTTTCTATGAATCGCATTTTTTTTTACGAAAAGAAAGCTTTTGCAGAAGAAAGCAATATTTTAGAAAAATTTTATAACTTTTCCTCTTTCGTTTCTAAATTATTAAATAGTTTTTTATAGAATAAGAATAGAAGCAAAACCCGGCCCACTTTGGCTTTAGGCTCAAAAATGTTGTTATTTCTTGCAGAATTTTTGAGAATTTTTTCAGATTTTTAAATTTGGGCTAACGATATGTTACCTTTAAAAAAATCGTAAAAAAAGTAAATAAATGAAAGAAATCTGGAACAATTTTCCAGTACTTTTTGGAGTTGGTCCAATCATATAAAAAATTTTCGACCAAATCCGAGAGGTCGAGGGTCCGACCCAGGTCGAATCGGTCTGGAATGCCCCATATATATATACATATTCCCAAAAAAAAATCAGATTCTTTTCTTAAACTTGCAAAAGTGTGTCTGGACCTCCATATGTACCTTTTCACATAGAAACCGCTGACAGATTTTTTTTTCAGAATAATAATAATAAATAAACAAATAAATAAAGTATTTTTTAGTTTCTTTAGAGATTTTTAAATCGGGTTGTATTTCTTAACGTTTCAAATACCTTCAATTAATATTATACAATGAAAAAATAAAAAATTGAAAAAGGTCTTCTTTCTCATTTTTCTTCTGATAAAAAATGTTGTAGTTTGTCATAGTATTTTTGAGATTTTTTAGAGATTTTTACATCGAAGCGTTGTTTATTTAATGTTTAAAAATCCTTTGAATAATATTATTAAAGGGAAAAAAAATGGCAGGAGGTCTCGGGACACTCTGATCTATGGTTTAAACGTTTTGTTCTACATCAGTATTTTTGAGAATTTTTCGGGATTTTTAAATTAGGGCGTTTTTTAGATAGCTTTAATTATTCATAACTTAAAAATTTCGATAAAAAGAAATCTGAAAAAATTTCTGCTTGTATTTTTCAGTTGGAAGAACAACATAAAAAATTGACGGTAAAAAAATTTGAGGGTCAGCCGTTAATCGAGTTGGTATGGAATGCCCCATAAATATGGGGGTTTACCTCTTTAATAATTTTAACAATTTTTTATCCAATAGGACTTTTAAAAATAATAGACGGTTTTTTTTTGTTTGGAGTTACGACCAATATTTCCGTTACCAGTTTTTGTAAAAATTCGAATTTTTCGAAAACTTTAGGAAGAACAAAATAACTCTTTGCAAAGTGAACAAATTTCATCTTGGACATTTATCGATAGGACTGCTAATTTCCAAAACATTAACGATTAAAAAATATTAATTCCGAAAAATTAAAGATTTTACCAAAATTTGTGTGCCGAAAATATTGGTCGTAGTGCCAAACAAAAAAAAAATACGTGTCATTTTTTTTTTCAAAATACTATTTGATAAACATTTGTAGGTCAAGATCAGAGCATGAAAAATTCAGTTGGGTGGATAGATTTTATAGCATTTGGGGGAAAACAATAAATTACTGAATTATGTGACCTGCGATCAGAAAAGATTTTCACTCATGTTTCATCGCATAATTCGTTATCTATTTTTATTGTAATTCTAGGTAAAATAATTTATGTGAGCGCTTGTCTCTAGTTTTTGAAAGTCCGCAATATTCGTCAGTCCAAACGAGAAGCATAATTACAGTTTGATATACATATAATACGAATTACGACAGGTGAAATTTTTACAATAAGTGTTTCTTTTTAAATGGTAACCCTTTGCTAATTTGAAAGATCTCCTTACCTCCGCGTTTTTTCATATTATTAAGAGAACAAAATTTTTATTATTTACAAAAACATTTTACTTCCTTCCAGAAATAATAATGAAAATGGCATTCCCAAAAAAATTTGTATGATATTTGGCAGATATATTCGTAGTGATGTAGAACGTTTCGGTTTTAGGTACAGGGGTTTAAAAATTAGAAATGCTTGTTTATATTTTTTAAAAATCAATAATTTATTTACATAACGAAGTATTACAAATACAATCATTCAATTGTTCTTTCTGCAATTTTATGTTTCATTCACACAGCTAAGTATAATCAGTCTGTACATTACAACTGGCCTTACAAGTTACAATACTGTTCATAATAGTCCTAAAAAATCCAGTTTGTAATTTTGAGACTAGTACAATCACGATATTTATTTATTGAACTTAGGAATGGGATGAAGTTTTTATCATGATACATATTTACAATGATACTGAATGAGGTAAAGGAATATATTCTTCGTTTAATCGACTTCCTCGACGGTGGGACCAGAGTTGTTGCCACCTTGCCTGTACTGCGCTCCACAGTTTTGAGGACCTCCACTAGCACTTCCCTGATGAATCTTTGCCATAATGGGCGAGCATTGCTTCTGCAATTCCTCCAATTTGTGTTTGTACTCTTCTTTCTCGGCCAGGGTGTTGTTATCGAGCCATGTGATGGTCTCGTTGCAGATTTGCATTACAATGTCCCTGTCTGACTGGTCGAGTTTCGAGCTGCTGTCCTGAATCGCTTGTTTCACTGAGAAGACGTAGCTTTCGATCTGATTGCGAGCTTCGACTTTTTCCCGCTGTTCTTGATCCTGATCGCGGTACCGCTCGGCTTCGGCCAGCATTCTGTCGATCTCCTCACGAGAGAGTCGCCCTTTGTCGTTGGTGATTCGAACGTCGCTGCTTCTTCCACTGGCCGTGTCCTTAGCGGTCACATGAAGGATTCCATTGGCGTCCATGTCAAAAGTGACGTCGATCTTCGGAACGCCACGAGGTGCCGGTGCAATTCCACTGAGCTCGAATTTGCCCAGGATATTATTGTCCTTGGTCATCGCTCGTTCTCCCTCAAAGACTTGGATAGTAACGCCCGGTTGATTATCGGAGTAGGTGGTAAAGGTCTGCGACTGTTTGCATGGAATTCGGGCATTACGCTCGATGATCTTGGTCATTACTCCACCAGCGGTTTCGATACCGAGCGAAAGAGGAGCTACGTCAACCAGAAGAACATCCTGAAGCGTGGAGCTCTTGTCGCCTTCGCCGGTGAGAATTGCGGCCTGAACCGCAGCTCCGTATGCGACGGCCTCGTCAGGATTGATGGACAGATTTAGTTGTTTGCCGCAGAAGAAGTTTTGCAACATCGACTGGATCTTCGGAATACGTGTCGAGCCTCCAACCAGGACGACGTCGTGGATCGATCTCTTGTCCAGTTTAGCGTCGGCCAGAGCTTTCTCCACGGGCTCCAGTGTAGCTCTGAATAGATCGGCACAGAGCTCTTCGAATCGGGCTCTCGAAATTTTCGTGTAGTAATCGATGCCCTCGTAAAGAGCGTCGATTTCGATGGTAGCCTCGGTGCTCGATGAAAGAGTGCGTTTCGCCCTTTCCGCTGCAGTTCTCAATCGTCGCAGAGACCTTGGGTTGGATTTCACATTTTTCCTGAATTTCCTCTCGAACTCCTTGCACAGATGGTCAACGAGTCTCGAGTCGAAATCTTCACCTCCCAAGTGTGTATCGCCGGCTGTTGATTTCACCTCGAAGAGCGAACCTTCGTCGATGGTGAGAATAGAAACATCGAAGGTCCCTCCGCCGAGATCGAAGATTAATACGTTCTTCTCTCCCTTCAAGTTCTTGTCCAATCCGTAGGCGAGAGCCGCGGCTGTGGGTTCGTTGATGATCCTCAGAACGTTCAATCCGGCGATAGCTCCAGCGTCTTTGGTGGCTTGACGCTGAGAGTCATTGAAATATGCCGGTACCGTGATGACAGCATCTTTTACTTTGTTGCCGAGATAGGCTTCGGCTGTCTCTTTCATCTTCGTTAGAACCATCGAACTGATCTCTTCGGGGTTGAACCTCTTCATCTCGCCGCGGAACTCCACCTGGATCTTCGGCTTTCCTCCCTCAGACACGACTTTGAATGGCCAGTGTTTGATGTCATTCTGGATTTTGGGATCGTCGAATTTGCGTCCGATTAACCTCTTGGCGTCGAACACCGTGTTAGAGGGATTCATCGCCACTTGGTTTTTCGCCGCATCGCCGATTAGTCGTTCAGTATCCGTAAAGGCAACATAGCTTGGTGTTGTTCTGTTGCCTTGGTCGTTTGCGATGATCTCCACTTTGCCTTGCTGCCAAACTCCAACACAGGAGTAGGTGGTTCCCAAATCAATTCCAATTGCAGGCATTTTGTTTGTCTTTTGCTTATTCTTCTTGTCAATTGAATTGTAAACACAAGTTTCACTTGGATTATTTGAATTCGTAGTGGTTGGTATTGTCACTTGGACTTTGTCGCTTATGCGATGTGTTTCGTTTGCTTTCAGTTTGTGTACTGACGCTCTGAACCAGGGTACTGACACTCCGTGTACCCCGCCACTTCTTATTTGGCACGAACCGATCGGGTACGGATATTGCCAGCCCAAGAATAACAAAATATGACGATGAAAAGTTCGGCTTGCTGGCTTGGCAGCAATGATGCCTACGGCTGTCGATGGAGTGGAAATTGGTGGGGATGGAACAGCGGTGAACTTGAATTCATGCGCTGCTTGAAACGCAATGTCATCAGTTCATGCTTTCGATCATATATTTTTATTTCATATAATGGAACATTAGTTATTACGTAATTTTTATAGCTCATCGCAGAAATAGCAATTGAGTTGTTATTTTATCGTAGAGCCCGATTTAGTATTTTAAAAATAATATACATCTCGGATATCTGAAAGAAAATGAGCTGTCTCTTTCGTTATTAAATAAACTATTGAAACTTTAGTTTCAATAAATTAAGATGAGAATAATATTAATTATTCGTCTTAAGGATGTCCTGCATTGAATCGGTATCCTCATATCTTGATGAAAATATTTATTTGAACGTTTATTTAGTGCTTTTTCACGGTTTTCAGATAAAATAAAAGATTGCTGTGAACATGAACATTCGCAATTGTTCTGAAAATATTTTATTTTCATGACTGAAACTGTTAAAATGTGTGACAACTCAAGATTTTCGTTACATATTTTACTTTATATTCGATAAAAGGTAAATTGAAATTCTTTTACTTCTATGAAACGGTTTTTGTCCACCAACTTTATAAAAAACCGATGAAGTTTTCAGTTTTACAAAAACAAGTACAGAAACAATCCATTTAAAATTTATATTTTCATTTTAAGAAATATCTTTTTGTCATTTTTACAAAAAATATATTTTTCACTTTCAATTTAACAAAACAATATTTGTAAATTCGTAAAAAACGAAATTTAGAAATTGACAAGATATTTATAAAAAAAGATTTTAAAATTTGGAAAAACTAGTATGAATCGTTGAAAATCGTGGGATTCAATAAAAGTCAGTTTATTATTTTTAAAAATATTTTTATTTGTCTGGACAACCCAAGGTTTTAATTATCTGAATCCAAAGGGTGGCGCGGTACCCCATCACCCGTCACCGCCATTTACGATCGAAAAGATAATACGGCGGATTTACTCAATAAAAGTGAACATATTATTTTATAATGTCAGAAAAAACCAAGATTTTCAGAACATGAATCGAAAAGGCGGCGCGGTACCCCACCGCCCGTCGCCGTCATTTACTATCGAAAAGATAATACGGCGGATTAACTTAATAAAAGTGAGAATATTATTTTATAGTGTCGGGAAAAACCAATGATTTCCCCATTTGAAAAATGTAAACCTTCATAACTCGGGAATGCCTTGAGATATCAAGCTGAAATTTGGACCATAGATAGAGGGATCGAGCCTCATCGTTCATACAGATTTTTGTTAAAATCAACTTCATCGTTATTACGCGTTTTTTAATTTTTTGAAATATGTCTACGCGATAACTCTTTCAATTTTCGAGATATTGATCTTAAAATTGGTATGAATGTGAGCTTTCATATGCCGGTGATCGCTACTGAATTTAGTTAAGATCGGTTGAACGTTACAATTTTATGATGTTTTGGATTAAAAAAAAAATTGACATTATCGCTCTATTGTAACTTTTGCAAAACGTAAGATAGCGAGCTCAAATTTTGTATATAAATGAAACAATATTCAGCCATTATATATGTATAATTTAGTGACGAACGGTATGAAATTTTTGATTTTATGGAATGTTCAATTATTTTTAAAAATATACATTATCACATTCACTTTCAGAAACGCTCTAATCAAGAAATAACGTAATAACGAAATAGAAAAAGCGTATCCGCAACATGTATATGTATATGTATATTTAATAAACAACCCTGAAATAATATAATCAGTCTATTGACTTGTAATTTTTCTGTTAATATAAATTCTATTATTGCAGCTAGTCTGAGCCGGCCCTTCAGTCTATGCGTATAATGTACATTATACGCATGCACCGTTGGAGTAACAAAGACAGTCGATATATCTATCTTCGTCAGCCCCCACTACTGAGACCGTAGCCAACTTCGAAAATGTTAACGCCGGCAACGGCGGTTTTGGTCGTGTAACGTTGGCTAACATAGCGTACCCGACTCGCTCTCAGCCAATGAGCGTCGGCGTTGGCGTGCCAAATAAGAAATACACGGTTAGCATAGAGCAGAGCAGCGGAGTGTCAGTACCCTGCTCTGAACGCTCCGCGCGCCTTATATGCCTTGCGCCCCACCATCCAGATTCCACTCGAACGTTCTCGCGCTCCAGCCCCTCGGCTGCGTTAGCGGATCTGTGTAGTATGCTGCAAATAAAACTTGTACTCTCCAAAAAATGTAATATTCAAACGCTTACACCATCTATTTCCGCGTCTTCCATACTTTCATTTTACTTATCACAATTATTTAGTCAATCCATGTCATAAATTCGTTTATTTCTCATTTTGGAGTATTTTGTTATTTTAAAATTCGGGCTCTTGGGAGACGATTCTGGAACTTCGATTTGCTCATTCTATATTTTTCATTAAAAATATAGAATGAGCAAATCAAAAAATAAAAATCAATATGGTTATAAATATTGGCACTATGTTATAAGCAACGTAAATAGTAACAAAATGAATCCCGTCGGTTCTAGAATGGGCGTCGAATTTTCTGGAGTAGATGTCTAGAACAATCTAGACAATTCGAATAATGGTCCCGACTGCGTTGAAATCGACGTCGAACGTTCGTTAAAGTACTAGAAAGTTCTAGGAACTTCCATGTACGGACCAAACCTGCATTCTAGTTTTTTCCATTGATTCGCCGGCGAAACCAACATAGCTACATAGTGTTTATGTTTTTCGAAGCGAAATTTGGCATTCTTGGCAATGTAAATAAACAATCACTACTGGACAAACAATTGCTTAAAACACCTGTTCCAGGATCCAAAATAATTTCATAGTTAATGCGGACAAATCTGTAAGTATACAAATCTTAACCTAAATTGAGTATATATATATATATATATATATTACTGATCAGGATCTAGTTTTTAGTAAAAATACAAAAGTCAAGTAAAACCTCACAATTTAACTTGTCTCAGATTTTCACAATTTTTATTTCTTTGAGATGTTAAATGTTTCTATGATTTTAATGCTACTCGATCCTCATAACACAATACAAAACAGAGGCAAGAATGTTCTTATAGATTTCATTTGTATTGGAAACAAAATCATTTTTATAGTGTACAAAATTTATAATGATTGTCAGTAAACCACAAAAAAAATCTCAAAATCTCATTCAGTTCCTGTTCTGTAATTGAGAAATAAAAATGTAAATTTTCCAATATCGAAATATAAATTTACTTAATATACATAACACTTATCCAGGAAATTACATAAAAAATGAAGTATCCTTGAAGCTTTCATCGAAAATCAAAGTATTTGGTTTGTCAACAATCCTCTTTCCACATCTCTGCAACAAATTCTTAAAGAAACCATGAGTATGGATATGGGAGGCGTAGGCCCACAGCCGCTAATGCCAGGATCTGCAGTTCCAAGGCCTACATGGGAACCCAGAAGATTGTCGCACATAAAACCAGTTCTTAGCCCCCAAGATCTTCATTTGGCAGCCAGACAAGATCTTTATCACAAATTCATTGTATTTGGTGTTGAAAATATTGACAAAGTTGATATCTTGGAAGCTATAATTTCAGTCTTTGATCATGAAGTTATGATACCAATGATGTACAGAGTCGAGCATCCAAATAAGGGAACATTCATCGCACGATGCTCAATTCCTTTTTTAGAGCGTCTAGTAAAGCAAGGACTTGGAATAACGACAATAACAGGCCATGTACTAGTTATGGATATAATATTAGGTTTTCTAGGCATTCACGAAGTTCCTATAAGCCCTCAAAGGGTCATAAGTCTAGCCCTGCGTTGGCGCTACGAAAGTCTGAAGAAAGTTCTCAATCTCTCTAATTTTCAGAACGACAGAGCTCTGAATACTATTTATTGTCCTTTATCATCGCCCAGAATTTTCGGTTTTGTGATGAAATGCTGCAAAGTGCGAATTCTGGGCAACGCACGTGAAAACAAGATTTCGATCCGCGAGTTAAATCTCCGCTCAAACAACATAAGAGGCATAGCACCTTTTGAAAAATGCTTCAACTATCATCTCGCGAAAATCGATCTGAGTCACAACAAAATCGAGGATATAAACAATCTGCGCTATTTCTCCGATTTCAAGATAACGGAACTGTGGCTCGACGGAAATCCTCTTTGCACTAAATACTCGACAACCGAGGATTACGTCAGATCGGTGAAAAACGTATTTCCACATTTGCAGAGACTCGACGGTGTGATGATCGGCATCGAACAGAAATATATTCCCGTTATGCAGACTTGTTTTATCGGGGACTCTTCGAGACTCAGTCTCGTGAAGCAATTTGTCAAGCATTTCTTCACTTTTTACGATCAAGACGACAGAATTGTTCTCAACGGTCTCTACGATTCAAATGCATTTTTTTCCACGACTCTGGGATTAATAACGAACACTAATCACAGCCAGATGACCAAAGCTTTTGCTAGCAACAGAAATCTACTGAAATTCGTCGATTACGCGAAATGCCACGAATTTGTTCTCCGAGGTCCGGACAAAATAATTGCAGCGCTCAGAAGACAACCGTCCACTCATCATAACTACAAAACATTTAATATTGATATTATGTATCACGGCGATGAGTCCGTTGTGATCGCGATACAAGGATTTTTCTGCTACAAGGAGTTCCCGACGATTCCGCTGTTTTTCAATCGTACTTTTGTACTCGTTGAGGCCGACGACAACGAGTATTGCATCATTAACGATCAGTATCACATTCAGAGCAAAACGCCGGATATGAAAGGCGCGGAACACATTTCGAAACCCGTGGGACAATTTGCCGCGACAAAAATCGAACCTACGATCTTTAGTCCCTCGGAGAGACATCAATTGTTGTCTTTTTTTCACAATCGAACTACGATGAACGAAGAATATTGTCGGCGATACTTGGATGACTCTGATTGGGACATCCGCGCGGCTCTGAGCAAATTTATGAAAGCCTACACTGTAAACAATGTGCCACCTGAGGCTTTCAGAAAATTAGGTACCTCTTGACATCGATAAATAAGTGGTTGCAAATTCGAGCGTTAGTTAAAAGGAGCGATTTGCAAATTCGATGCATGTGCCAACAAGGTCGAATTTTCTATGTAAATACCATGTTAGCGATAATTCACAGGGATGCGCAGTATTTAGAATAAAATTGTATTGAAAATACTTATTGGTTTCAATAATTAATTATACGGAAGCCGAAAATGATTAATCTTTTCTAGAATATAAGAAAGTGATTTGAGATTATCAATTTTTTATTTAATAATTATTTAAACTGAAAAGTAATTTCAATACAATTTTATTCAAATATTCTTCAGGATTGATAGTAAATAATGAGTCACTTCAACATCGAATGAAAACCGGGTCATTCCGTTGAATAAACGACGCATATCGGCATGAATATTATTCATGCGGGACTTGGTATGGCTGAATAAGAATATAAATGTTTTCACGTACATAAGTACTTTTTATATTTGAAAGACCTTATAAATCTTTACAAGAAACAGATATTTGTACAAATTTACTGTAACGTAATTTTGTTGAAAATAATTTCATATATAACACTGTTGTTTTTTTACTCTCCTTATCTTTCCTATATTAGATTTGTACACAACCTCATTAATAATATATAAACGACGATTCCTGGGCCTCAACAACCTTGCTGCGTGTTCAACAGCGCTATACTCTTGTTTATGTGGGGAATTGTGTTGACGTTCGAATTTACACCCAGCTCGAATACTTTTTGCATGAGAGGCAGCGCGTGCTCTGAAAAAAAAAATGTTACAATGAGTGAATAAATCGTGTAGTTTATGATCCTGTAGCCCATTTTTTAACGGTGCAAATATCGTTAGTGGAACGTTCTAAACGAACATATAAAAATTTATATAAAATTTCCTCTAAAAGCGTAAAGGCTATTCTTAAAAAAATTGGAGGATCGTACAAAGGTTCTTAAAAGCGTAAAGAGCTTTTTGAAAAATATGTAAAATAGAGCAGGAGGCCTTTAAAAGTATAGAGGCTTTTTTGAAAATTTTGTAAAATGGATAAAATGTCTTCTAAAAGTATAATGGTTTCTCTGTAAAATTTGTAAAATACAACTAATGTCTTCTAAGAGCGTGAAGAATTCTACCGGAAACTTGCAAGTGCCTCAAAATGCTTAACGTCATTTTTGGAAAATTTATAAGAGGGCGCAAGACAAAGACTACTTTGATAGATGTTTTTTTGCAACGCATGCATGAGAAGTGCTACTTCTCATTCCTGCCGCGCGTGGCGTAAGTGGCGCTTTACGGCCATCGATGCTATTTTACTTCTCGCACGCACTTCTCGCACGGGAACAACTTCTCGCACGCGCGCGACATTACACTCCATAGCACTTTTCATGCATTTGTTACAAAATAGTACTTTGCGATACTAGTGCGTAAAAGCGGACTTTCGGCGAAGGTTGGAAAGTGGCTGCACAAGTCGAACCGAGCGCTACAACGGCACGAGGCGAAGCCGAGTGTTGTTTGTAGCGCGAGGGAAGACGAGTGCGGACACTTTACAACCGCCGTCGGGAGTCCGCTTTTACGTACAAGTATCGCATACTACTTTTTGTAACAAATGCACGAAGTGCCAGGTTATGTATGGCCGGCCGTGACACAAAGGAAAAAAACCGATGTGCGCATGCGCGCACAGTATTTTCGATACGGTTATCGTATTTTCGACACGGTTATCGTATTTTCGATACGGTTATCGTATTTTCGATACGGTTAGCGTATTTTCGATACGCCTTCTCGAAAAGCGCCATCTTCTGTCACAGCCGGCCCATACACAACCTGGTACTTTTCGTGCATGCGTTACAAAAAGTATTATGCGATACAGAGCGAGAGAGCGATCTTCATACGACGGTTGTGAAGTTGATCGCACTCGCCGCACTAGTACCACAGACAGCACGAGTCGAAGGCGAGTGCTGCTGTGATACTCGTGGGGCACGTGCGATCAACTTCGCAACCTGCGTATAATGATCGCTTTCTCGCCCTTGTATCGCAAAGTACTATTACATAACATAATGAGTACACGAAGTTTCCTTATTATTTTTTATTTTTGTATAGAATTGCAGAATTGCTTACCTTGCATGCAAAGAAGTATTTCGGGCAATCTATCAAGAGCAGACATGAGAACGTCTGATCTTGGACTATCCAAACATCTCTGAAATGCTGAAAGTATGTTCAAGTTCGGTGCTGGCCGATGCTTCAAAGCTCTAGCCAGAAGATTGTGAGCTAAACTTCGTATGTTGCCCTGGGGCGAAACTAACAATTCGGCTATACTGTCAGTCACAAATTCCAGAACCGAAGGTTTCCTAGAGGATACATGATCAATTTCCTGAAGAGCCGAGTAAACATCTGCAACAATGAAACAATATTTTAACCGGCTATAGAAATATAACATAAATTATGAAAGGAGGTCGCGAAAAAATGTTTAATACCTTCTCCGTGAATTTTCGCGAGTGTCGTGATCAAAGCAGGCCAGTGTTGCGGGAATACTGGCTCTGTAGAAGCGAAAGGCGCACCGGTGACGAAAATTTCCTCCCCGTTGTTTCCCTCCCTCGGACCAGGAATTCCCGCGACTAAAGTTCGCAAACTTGTCATGCCGGGATATAAATCCTGTATCTCGCTGAAATGTCATATTTTTATCATTAAAATCAATATTACCAAGCAGTGGGTTTCATCGACAATACCTTTGAAAATTCTGTTTTAGTTTAATTTTTTTTATACTCTCTTAATATTTAAAAACTATTTTGATGATAATTTTTTCTTAGAATTAAAATGTAATAAAAACTGAACACGAAGACTTCGTTTAAAAGTAGCACAAAAAATAGATATTGACTAATGAGAGAAATAATGTCATTACTTTCGCCATCACTTTTATTTTCGTGACCTGCTTTATTATTTTTCGCAAGTAAAAATTGCAGAAAAAAAATCTTTTTTTCTGCTCTGTTCTATAAAAATGTATATTCAGTTTTTCGTCGATTAAATAAACGTATAGAGTACAAAATTATAGAAATGGTTAAAAGTTTAATAATAATACGTACCGAAGGACATGAACGTGTTTATGCAAATACTTCAACGCCGGCTGAGCGTCATGAGAAACATAAGCTTGCAGCAAATTCACGAATCTATTCAGTAGCGGTGTCAAGTCTTTGCCGGGAGAATAGTGCTGAAAATCGAAAAAGCAACTCAGTATCAAAAATTTCAATTTATGAAGAATCCAAAAAAAAAAAAAAAATGTCTACCTGAAAGCATTGGAAATAATTGGCCAACGTGTCTTCGAGAGCCGTTCTGTGTTCTTCATTGAATAAATGAGGCTGTAATAGTTCCAACAGTCCCATTACTTGAATAAAGAGATTTAAGTGATTGCCGGATCTAAAATCAGGGAAATCCAGGTACGAGCGTCCCATTAGCGATGAGGCGAGCATAGGAAGTTGTCGCAATACCAATATTGGATGTACAGCTGCCATTTTTCGGGCACAGAGCTCAAAATCTTGAGATTTATTGATCCACGATTTTTGTCGCGGGGTCGCTGCTAAAGCTGTTAGAAGCGAGTGGCTCATGCAATCCAAAGTCGAACCCGTCCAGTCAGTGATTTTCGCACCACTCACAAACTTCTTAGTCTCTGATTGATCGAGATAACAGATAACCTTTGGGATTTTCATATACAGATGCAAAAGGAACTGATGAGCCATAGCGCTCTGCGAACTAAAAACAAAAATAGTAAATTCCGATTTGTTTCTGCACTGTCATAATAGTTCGAAAAGTAAGTATTGTTTTATTAGACATTTTTATGCATAAACATATTGCAGTATTTTTATTTGAAAAATTACTTTTTCAACGTATTTAGCAATACCGGCCATTAATTTTTAATCATACTTGTATATTATATTTAATATCCATGTTTTTGCATAAAAATTTCTGATGAACATTTTTATGATGAGATTTTTAATAATGTCTTCTTAATAAAAAATAAATTTTCTAAAATTTGATAGAAAATGTAATTACTTATTGCCAGTGCTCATCATTTGCTCAGTCAGATACTCAACGACGCTGGCCGTTCGATCTTCTTCAGTAGAAACGCAGTGCAAGAGCAAATCCAGTCGTGTTTCCATTTGCGTGAGTGCAGCGTTTCTACCTTGTCGCTCGTTTACTATTACCGCCTCACCCACTACGTAAGCTACGAGAGTCAAGAGCTGTCTTTCAGACAGCAGCAATATGTTCTCCGGAACGTAGTGTTTTGGCGTAAATTTATCTCGTCCCTGCCAGAGTTTCGGATTGCACGTTAACGCCCACAGAAAATCTAGTACAGCTGTAGGATCATATCTGTGGGGAATAGGAAATAGAATTATTCTAACAATTTATCCAATTTTATGATTCTTTAAGGAAAATTTATAAAACCTCAAAGAAACGGTAAGTCCATTTTAGGCGGAAGCTTCGATTTTATTTTAATTTTACCTACAGAAAATCCCTACTTTCTTGATTGTTTGTAAAGGTGCTCTAATCATTTAAACAATTAAGGAGATAACTTTTTTTAAATAAAAAGTGAGAGAAAAAATGCTTCGATTTCTACAATTTTTTATACTTGTACATGAGGATTTTTTTAAACGATAGGATTATCAGTGCAAAGAATCGAACTTGGGAATTTTTTATACGAGTTTTTAAATGTGTATATAGAAATAAAATACGGTGGTTTGTTTGAATTAAGTGAACCAGCCCTTTAATAGTTAAGAAATTTTACAAATATGTTCGGCATTCAAAAATTGTTGGCGACTAAAAAATTCATTTTTTACTCGCCAATAACTATTGTCTAGTAGAACACTTTTCTGAATGAAAAAAAGGGAAAAGTCCACCTATGAAAAATTGGCTTTTTCAATTTTTATATGTAGATGCGTTTGTTTTTCTCAAACAAACAAAAAGTAGGAATAATTTCTAATAGAATTCTAGTTTCGTCAAATTTCATTAGAAATTTTTTGACAAAATAAAAAAAGATATTAAAAAAACATCATAACTTTTAAAACATAATTTTTTTAAATAAAAAAAACTCCGTCACCAAATACAGTCCTAAAATATGTTAAAATTTTTTATTATACATACCCATCGTCACATTTGTCCAACAAGTGTCCCACACACTTGTGCAAAGTAGCCCAACTAGCTCTATGAGTCAGTAAAGTCAATAGGTAAGGTCTGCAGGCATGAGAATTAACAATACTGTCGTCGATCTTGACATGAACCCTCGTTTTTCCAAACAACAATTTCATCTGAAGATTCGGGCAAATCCCAATAAGTTCCGGTTCAACGGAAGCCAACCAATCGATGAGCAATCCAGTTCTTGGTTTAACAAGTCCCTCATTACTATCAGAAACCAAAAGCTTCGCCATCGCCTCGACCAAAGCGTCGTTCTTTTGCTGTTTCAAACAAATGTCCAGCAGCAATCGTCCCACTCCCTCCAATTTAAGTGGATCCGTATTTTCCAGAATATTTCCAGGTTCGCGATTTTGCGCAAACATCACGATCTCCTGTCTTCTCGGAGTTTTCGTCAAATGAACATTAGCAAAATCTCGTAAAATCGAAAGAATCGGCGCCTTAACGTCGCCGATAAGTGTCATGAGATTCAGGCACATACTGCGAGCCAATTCAACGACTTGCATCGACGTCGAAGGTTTTTTAAGCGGCAAAAGTATGACCCTCATAAGAGTGCACGAAAATTGAGGCATATGAACGAGAGAAGCGAGAAATTGCTTCACTTGCATTGAGCTTAAGACGCTGCAAATATGTTGAATAGCGAGAACAACAGCGCCGCTTTCCTTCGCAGATTTCTGCAGATCTTTAGCCAAGGTTTTGTGCAATCGTCTATAGGCGTCTATCTTGAGATTCATCGGAATTGTCTCGATGAAGAGTCTATTTATAAGATGTGGAACGTCCGTTTTTACAGGACACTGTATTACTGACTGCTTTTGCACCATAGCGCTTTGAGGCAGCGGTTCCTGAAGATTCAAAGTTTCCTGCACATTTTCGTCAGGCAATTGCGGCTCAAGAAGCTGAAGAACGTCAACAAAAACCAAACCACCGGTCGCGCCTCTTCGATGTTGAACTTTTACCAATTGTGCCATGTAGATTTTGTCGAGAACAGCGCCACCTACGGAATTGGGGTCAATTTGCACGGCAACATCGAGGGTATGAAGCAATTTGCTCATGGACAATACTGGTATTCCGAAACTTTGAATAAAAAGGACCAATTGCTGAGGTTCGAGATCCTTCAATGCTGCGTCTACGAGACGAGGAACGTTGCTTCTAATCATTCGCAATTTCAGCCAATCGGGTATGAGAAGTGCTTCCTCACTCGTGTCGACGAGAAAAGCTTTTGGTGGCTCTCCGCTTTCGGGAAACCAGGTTTCTAAAAGTTCGTTGAACAATCCTTGATCGTCGGAGACGTCGTAAGTCAAGAGAATTATCATTGCGTGAACTACGAGAATGTGCATCGTGCAATCTTGGCCGGTGCTCCATTGCACGAGAATCTGATCTTGACTTTCGGACCATTGATAACCTTCGCCTCGAGGGGCTCGAGCCTTTTCTAAATAATTGCAGAATATTGTTTTAAAAGCGTTGAGCGTTTGCTTTGCTTGGGGACAGTCGTTGTCCGGCTCGGGAAGAATTGCGGCTGTTATTGTGCTGCGTTCGACCACTAATTGAGATATTTCGTTCGCTAGATCTGTTAACTCTGTAAGATCGTCCTCTTGAGTGTGCTCCGCGAGATACGCGATGTAACCACGTACGAGATCGGGACTATTTTCCACCTGGCAGGCACCACGTAAAGCTGTTGAGACCAGGGAACGTACCGCGAGAAAATGAGGAATTGATGGTAGTTTCTTCAGCAGCCATATTTCTCTATAATTGAAAAGTTTTTTTGTAAGTTAATATTGTGGAGCTTGGAGTTATTGAAATTCTGGAGCCCATCAAGTTTAATATTTTTACGTATCATTCCCAAATTATTTGTTTAAAAAAAACCTATTTATTAAATATGAAGTTTAAATAAACGATATTTCTACCAATACGTCATGACATTCTACGAAATAATTGATTTTTAAATATATATTAAATAAATAAACAAACGAAGCAAGTTAGAAATTAATGAAATGATTACAACTCTGATAAAAATATATGGGTCATTCCACGGGATTTCGCACAAAAAAAAACCCGACCGACTCCAATTTTCGCCTAATTTTTTTATATTGTTGACTATGTCAAACGGAGCATCTGTGAATTTTTTGAGAATTTTATTCTTATATTTCGACGAGCCATAAAATAAAAGGTGAAAAAAATGAAAAAAAATCTGACGTCAAGTGGAATAATGATATCGACAAAAATAACTAGGTCAAAATTTTCGTAATTCAACACAGTTTACGGTAAAAATAATCAAAATAAAAAATAAACATAACTTCTATTTTATTTATGTCTTTTACCAAGAAAAGGTACCATTTCGCTAATTTGGCCCCCTCCGATTTCAATACAAAATATCACGAATATACTCCATGGAGTCCCAAACATTTTAAGCACAAGCCCAAGATGGAGAACGCATTTTACCCATTTTTAAAAGAATATTTCGGGTAATTGATTTTTTTAATTTTCTTCCAATCTTCTGCGTATTTTTTAATGTAATTGGTAACATTAAAAGGAGCTTGTGATTTTTTTCATAATTTTATATGTAGATGTATTCGATTCATTAAATGTAATCGAATTACAAATTTAAAAAATTGTATTTTCGTTGCGTCTTTTACAAAAAAAGGTACCATTTCACTTATATGGACCTCTCCGATTAAGTTAAAAAAATAACAAAATTACTATACGCTTCAGGCGTATCTCGCGACGCTAGCGCTCGAGCGGCCACTGCGTGCGTAACGAGACGATCAGCTGATCGCACGCCCCAGGCGTACCCCAGGCGAATCTCGCGACGCCAGCGCTCGAGCGGCCACTGAGTGAGTAAGAAAGCGATCAGCTGATGTGAAATGGTACCTTTTTTTGTAAAAGACACAACGAAAATACAATTTTTAAAATTTGTAATTCGATTACATTTAATGAATCGAATACATCTACATATAAAATTATGAAAAAAATCACATAAGCTCCTTTTAATATTACCAATTACATAAAAAAATACGCAGAAGATTGGAAGAAAATTAAAAAAATCAATTACCCGAAATATTTTTTAAAAAATGGGTAAAATGCGTTCTCCATCTTGGGCTTGTGCTTAAAATGTTTGGGACTCCATGTAGTATATTCGTGATTTTTTGTATTGAAATCGGAGGGGGCCAAATTAGCGAAATGGTACCTTTTCTTGGTAAAAGACATAAATAAAATAGAAGTTATATTCATTTTTTATTTTGATTATTTTTACCGTAAACTGTGTTGAATTACGAAAATTTTGACGTAGTTATTTTTGTCGATATCATTATTCCACTTGACGTCAGATTTTTTTTTTCATTTTTCCACCTTTTATTTTATGGCTCGTCGAAATATAAGAATAAAATTCTCAAAAAATTCACAGATGCTCCGTTTGGCATAGTCAACAATATAAAAAAATTAGGCGAAAATTGGAGTCGGTCGGGTTTTTTTTTGTGCGAAATCCCGTGGAATGACCTATATATAATCACTTCTAATGAATAAATGTATATGAATATTGAGTTCGGATCAGTCGCTTACTTTTCATTATCTCCATCAACGTCCATGCTCTCGTCCTCCAAGGGAATCGATCCAAGAACAAGCTTCAATCCCGTGATAGCCTGAAGCCGACTGCTACTCTGTTGGCTGCTCAATCTTCTCAAAAAATACTCAAGGACCTCATAGGCATGTTGCTGATCCTCGTCAGGATCAGTGAGCAGCGTTTGCAGATGTGCCAATAATTGTTGTTGTCGAGGTTGCTTGTCAACAGCTTGTGCAGACGTAGAGAGAAGAAATTCGCAGAGGCATTGTACAGGCAACAAGCTTAAGGAGCCTTCGCTGTTCTGCACAAGATCAGCGAGCCAAGGCATGCTTTGGGAAGAGCTCTGCTGTTGTCTTTGAATGATATCTAGCAGAAAATCGGGCTTTCTCGAACGGCAGAGCAAATGTCCGAGTCGATGAGACGAGTTCAGGGATTGTATTTGCTCGAGTACCGTGAGTGGAGGTCTTCGAGCAATGCCTGTCGGGTCCATTGTTATCAACTGTGACAATAAAAGACTGTTCTGCTCCGAAATTTGCATCTTTGTCGAAGCTGCAGCTAAATGAGACTCGTATTCTAATATTTCTTGCTTCTCAAGAGCTTCGATCTGCATTTCTTTTGCTCGTTCTTCCTCTATCGCTTCTGGCAAAGTCATTGTTGGAGGAGGGTACGAAAAGTGACTGTAAAATAAGAACAAAAAATGATCTTATAAATAAAGAATGCCCGAAACTGGCGGTAATTGGCAAGATCAAAATTAATCACTCGATAAAAAGTATTTTGAAACAATATTTATTGGCAGAAATAGTCTAAAATGCTGGACACTTTTCTGAAGTAAAAGTGTAGGGAAAATGGCACTTTTTGAAAATTCACTTTTATACTGAATTGTATTTAGTATAGCAAAATTTAATTAACAATTATTATTTAAAATTTAAGTACTTTCGTATTAGACTCGACTTTATGAACGTTTATAGTATGTCGTACATTCATTTTTTATGAATTCAATATTTATTTATTTATTATTTCATTGAACGGGACAAGCCCTTGACAAAAATATTGTGACGACCGCCAAGCAGGCCGAGAATACAAAAAATAGTTACAATATAAATAAAACAAACATGTAAAGACCGAAATAACTAAGGAGTAGAACGGAGGTATGACCAGAATAGTTAAGCATCCTGCATGTCAATATAGCTGCTAAGGTCCCGCAAAAATGACGAAAATGGCCAACAAAAAAAATCAATAAATCCAGCTGCAACATTATCGGACCTCAGCAATCTTGACAGAGGCTCATTGACTCCATAATTAGTCTTGTGACAACAAACATAAAAGGGTAAGCGGTTTCGCACATTTCTCAAGGGAGCAGAAATAGTCACCAGCTCAAGTAGACTAGCACAGTCAACGCGGTTGTGAATCATATTGTAGAGAAACAATAGATCAGATCTAAGACGCCGTGACGAAAGCAAATTGAGTTTGAGATCTCTATGCAGATATTCATGATATGTTCTATCAACAATATGAAACTTATAAAATAAGAAACGTGCAAACTTCCGCTGCACGCGCTCAATAGCCATAGCAGACGATGCGTAGAACGGGGACCAAACTACCGAAGCATATTCGAGCACCGGGCAAACTAAAGCGCAGAAAAGCACTTTTAACGACCGCGGATTTTGGAAATCAGTGGTATTAAACCTGATGATATACGAGTTTATGCATGAAAACTTCGAGTACTAAATGTCAAATCGAAATTTCTCACAGTATAAGCGAAAGCCTTTCTTTTTTCAATGAAGCTTCTAATTACACTCTGTCGAGGATTATAATTTCGTCTCCACTTATGAATTATACTTACTTCGTTATACACATTTCCATGAGTGTCCTCAAAATTGGATATCTCGTCCACGCATGAGCTCCGATAGTAGAAGGATTATGAGCCGCAAGAGTCAGTAACATTATCCAACCTTTCCAATACAGGTTCGATATTGCCAAAGTTGGAGGAACGTATCTAAAAGTATACTGTCTTATTGCTTATTCAATTAATACCTTAGAGTTTAAGCAAAGACGTTGATACATACTCTGCAGGAATATTTATAGAGCCGGGAGGTTGATAAACACACAAGTTGAAAATCAACTCTATTAAATCCATTTTGTCAGCTTGTAAAGTTGGAAAAGACTCGGTTGAGTTGGCAGCTGCTCTTCGTATTAGCTGATCGACAACGTCCAGAGTTTCTGAATGTGTAATACCATTTTCCTGCAATTTAGAATTTCAGATAAAGTGCTGCCTTTATTTTTATTTTTTTGTCATTTGCGGAGCTTGATATAAAAAATTATAACCGGCCAATTATTTGCAATTTGTCTGATTACTTAATCAAATACTCAGGCCGGAAGATATATAATTATAGTACTATTATTGCATAATGTATTGTACAATAATGGAATACAAGATTTTCTATAGAATTTTCTAATTTTATTTTACATTACTTTATATCCATATTTTTAGACTTTTTCCGCATTATCTGAACGCTGTTATGAACTACTAATTGCATGGAATTTTTAATACCACTTTTTTGTCGACAAAAAAGGAAGACGATATTTTGGCTTAAACCAACAATCTCTTCTTAAATATTCCAGATCAAATAGAAATATCTACACCCCACACATACCACACATCGCCAGTTAGAACAATTAATTAACGAAGATAACTAAGGGAAAAAAAAACAAGAAAATGAGTCATTCATACTTCTACTATTTTTAAGTTTAAAAAAAAAGCAAACGGTATCTACAAATCAGGGGCTGAAGAACCACGGTCGATGGCCTATTGGCAATATACAACACAAAATAGTGCAATAGATATCTCTCTATATTATAAAAAGATCTCGCCTCCGCCGCCGTCGCCACCGTGTTAAAAATCGAGGGACTTAGAAAAATTCGGACCGTCAAAAGACCGAATTTAGGGACTTAAAAAAATTCGGACCCTCAGAAGCCCGAATTTGGGGACTTAGAAAAATTGGGACCCTTAAAAGCCCGAATTTAGGGACTTAAAAAAATTCGGACCCTCAAAAGCCCGAATTTGGGGCCTTAGAAAAATTGGGACCCTCAAAAGCCCGAATTTAGGGACTTAGAAAAACACGGGCCTTCAAAAGTCAAAATCTTTAATGTCAAAAATGAAAAATGTTTGGTGGGGGGGGGGGCAACCTTGGAGGATGGGGGTGAACTCTTGGGTGGGGGACTACCTTGAGGGGGAACCCTTGGGTGGGAGGCATCTTTGGGTGGCGGGCACCCTTGGGTGGGCAGCAATAAAATCCTAGTATATATATATATATGTAAAGCTGTAACCAGTTTTGTATTGTCAATAAATATAGTATTACTACTACTAGAAATACCTTCGCGAATCCGATGAGCAATAATCGCAGTAACGTCGTCTGCAGTAGTGGCACTTCAGTGACGAGTCTCATATAAAAAGCTCTGTCGGACTCGACCGGCCAATTGTCGAGCTTATAATATTGCTCCGCCGACTCCAGAAGCATAATTTTGTGCAAGGCGTGAAGCAATTCATTTTTCCCAACCCCATAAATCTGCAAAGCAGAAGTCTGCAACCACGAGATAGCTTCGTACTGTATAGTTGAAACTAAATTCTGAAACTGCTGCAAAACCCAAACGTCCTTTTTTTCGCCACGTTGAATGAGCATAGCGGTTTCTTTCACCACTGGACTTATTCCCAGGAACATACAGAGGCACAGAAGATCAGCAACGGACATAAAAACTCTCTCTTTGAACTCAAAACCGACCAACTGTTGTGTAAATTCTTGTCTTTCGGTCATCAGCGTTCTGGCCAAAGTCGTCAAATTAATGTCATGCCGACAAACGCGAACAATTTCACGAAGCAAAGCTCTCAATGGTCGCAAATAGTCCTCCCGATTCATCAGCAAGTCCTGAAATATTTCCGCCAAAAGTTTTGCCGCGAGTTCCGGCGAATTTTGAAACATAACAGCGAGCATAGGCATGTTATTTGGATTTCTCGCGTTTGATAATTCGTTGTAAATCGTGTGTTTTAATATAGTCGACAAATTTTCCGGATGAAGACCAATCAGTTCTTTTACACCATTGAGGTACAAATTTATAACGGCTTTCGTCTTTAGTCTTATTTTCACTAATTGGCTGATTACTTCAACATCACGTTGCGTGTGCGACGTGCAATTGTAGCAAATGTAGCACAAAAGTTCTTGGGCGGGTTTCATCAATTTTGGATTATGCAGCCACATCTCTAATCGAGGAACGGCGATATTTCGAATCTCGACAAAACCGCAAGCGGAGGAAAGTAGACGCAAGAAATTTCGCGTTATTGATTCTGGCTGACGGCGATTGACTTGCTCTTTTATCGCCTCGAGGACTATGTGCTCGACGTCTTCCAGACAGTGAGCGTAACGCGGCGAAACTGTGAACTCAGATTTGTCCTTTTCGCTGGAAAATTGGATCGTTGAAGTTCCAGAATCCTCGTCTTCCATTACCGAGGGACTGTGACAGTCTCGTGGTGTCAATACCGATAATTCTGGTTGTATTACGCTTTTCGGTGGATGTCTTGTATTGAAACCTGTTAGTATGTTGTCTGTGAATCCTTTGCACTCTTCGTGATCGACCCAAACTCGCTCGCCCAATGCGTCTTCGATGTACAGCTGATGGATAAATCGAAAAATCATAGACAATTAAATTATTCAACTCCCTCAAAGAATAAAAAGTTAATAAGCACATGATAAGTGAATAAATTGTTGAAGATTTTTTTGTACCAATCTTTTTTTTTTTAACTCTCGTTCTTAATTGTAAATGGTCAATTTTTAATCATTGTTTTCTGAATTAAAAATTCTCAAATTATGATCGAGTGGATCGTTTGTAAAAAATCTATACGTCCTTAAATCGCTAAACTAATGAAATTACCTTGACAAATATTTCTGGCCACGTCTTTTTATCGTGAAAGCCTCGCATCAGCAAATTGGCAGCAAGTACAGGAACAAGAGGATTTCCCTTACTTTTAAAGTTGTGCGCCTGATCGCGTTTTAGTAGAGACGAGAGTGCATGAAGAATGCAGTCATTGGAAAAGATTGATGGACGTATTTTAGCGAGATACATCAAACCCATGTAAATCAGTGTTTCAGGTTTCCATCTCTGATTTTTCAGTGTCCTAATAGCTCCGCATATAACTCCCACGAATTTGTCGCCTTCGTCATTGTCGCTCGCTTCCAAAACCATCGGTACTAAATCCGCAGGGTCACAATCTATCGCTACGACTTCCCAAGCCTCGGCACTGGATGGCGGACGCGGATGAGCCGTATGTGTCGCTAACTTTGGTTTTTTCTGCGGTATCATTGACTGTAGTGATCCCGAAGGCGCTTCTTTTTTGCGATCTGATCCTAAAATAAAATAATATTATTATTACTATCTATGGAAAGTAAAGTTTTGGTAATTATTATAAAAATGATGGTAATTATTAACCAGTGGGCACTACAAAATATATATTATAATATATTATATATATATATAAATATTATATAAAAATGATGGTAATTATTAACCAGTGGGCACTACAAAATATATATTATAATATATTATATATATATATAAATATTATATATATAATATATTGTAATATATATTTTGTAGTGCCCACTGGTTAATAATTACCATCATTTTTATAATAATTACCAAAACTTTACTATATATATTATATATAATATATTGTAAAATATATAATTCTATATATATATATATATATTACAATATATATATAGAATTAATGTTATTTTAATTTTACTTTTACTTTTTAATGCAGTGAATGTACCACTATTAATTTAATTCTCAGAATACCATATTTAGCACATTGATAAAATAGATATTACTGAAATATCTTAAGATTAATCTAAAAAATTCTAGAAAAATTTGACAGACCATAATGTATTCTTAAGAATATTTTTCAATCCAAGTAACATATTAAAAAATATATATATTTTTATGTAAAAGAAAATGATTTTTTGAAATTTCACATTTTACAGATGTGAAATTCTTTTGATTCAATAGAGAAGAATCTTCATACTAAAATAGTCAACTAGTTAATAACATTATAAATCTATTCTTATAGATGTTTCTCTAACAATGAGTCAATTACATATTACAATAACAATTTTTTTATCTGGTTAATTAAATTATATAACTTTGTAAAAAATGATAAACAATATTCAACATTAATTTTGAGAAAGTACTCCAATATTCTTTAAAAAAATTACTGAACTAATTTTTCTTCCGATTATGTTCACAGAAACAAAATATCTCGCTAATATTGCGCAAAGCCAAATTCTCACCTGCAGTCGATGAAGAAGAGACGCTAGGCTTGCCATGAATAACGCCAGGTCTTTTAGACTCCGAACTCTCTCCTCGTGAGCTTTTGGCTCCAAGAGCAAACAAATCTGGCGGATGTTGGGCGATTTTGTTCTTGGCGCCTCTGCCGATGCCGGCTTTGCCCCGATCCATTGTTGTACTTCTTGTTTTTCAATTATAATCCAACCATTGAATCTGCAAAATCAACAAATTCATATTTACTCCATTTCTGTGATGAATTCAGTCAAAAGCACTAAATTCCTGTACTACCTACGGGTTTAACCTCCAAATATGAACGTAAACACTCTTGTATAAGAGGTTAGGTACGAAAAACCCGCATCGTCGCGCATTCTAACTACATATGTGTAGAAATAGCTCTAATCAATAATGTTGACACTGATTACAATAATCGATAGATGAATATTTAAATAGTACGCGCGAATCGGCGAAACTTCGATTGCGGTCCGATAGAACCTGCGCCGACGATTGTCAACTTGCGACTGACGTTCATATATGCAAGTGCAACGCTCTGAAATTGCAGAGTAAATTCAGCCAACCGTAAGTCCAAAAGATGCAATTATATGAGTTTATACAACATAAATCATTTGACTCGGGAAACATGATGTCTTAGAATTATTAAATTAAACGAATTAAACAATCATTTGTATCACCTAGTTGTGATGTTCAATTATTCGGGACGTAATAAAAAAATGAGGTTTTAAATAATTCAACGTTGAAACGGTGAGGCAAATCAATTTTTGAATACGTAATGAGCTGATACTCTGATAACGGCTCATTTGACGATAATGCATTTTTATTATTTTACTTATATTACGCCTATAAGAAAAAGGAACTGGTTGACTTCTAATTTAAGTGTAGAGTTGTGAGATCACGAAATAAAAATGTATAGGAATTTACAATAATTAAAAAAATGATTGTAATTTCAAAACTGTTGTCCCATAAAAATAAACTGCAGGGCTCATAAGAAAATGTTTAACTTTTAAAATTCTACAATAAAAATTCATGTTTAATGTAATATAATGAAAAATGTGAAAAAAAAATTGACGTCAATTATTTATTTTTCAATGCAGAGCACCCATTTTTTTAAATGTCCACAAAATTTCATAACATTTTTTTTTTAGAAATTATTAAAAAGCTTGAACATTTGTTGATAAGCTGTAGGTAATTATTTCAATTAGTATTTATTAAGTCAATTCCATGATAAATGATCATCAAATAAAATAACCAAAATTCAAAATCCTGTTTAAATTATACGCGCGAGTTTGCCGGTGCAGTTTATATAATTATATAAACCGACCGGCGAAGTCGATTGTTTATTTGCGTCCGACATTTTGCATGCAATTGCGACGCTCAGAAATTCATCGTGGCACTTCAGCCAACGATATAAACGGCACAATAAAAAAAATGTGCTCAACAAAATGATTTGCCTGAATGGAAAACATTAACCCTTTCATATTTATAATCGAAAGATTCAACTAATTACCGTACAAATTTTCGAAAAATACAGCAATGTTCTTTAATAAACAAATGCGATATGCAACAATAATACATCGAAATATGTTTGCAACAATACATGTGGAATTATATTTTCATAGCTAGTCGCTGAGAAAGTGATAAGAAAAGCCTCGTCGCAATCTCTATCTTTTTTTTATCAGATCTGAAAAGGAAAAGAAACAGCTACGGATCAATAGTCCCATCTGTGCATACAACGAAGAGAAATTGGCACATGGGACAATATCTTCGACTGTTATAATTCACGTCTTGCGCCGCTGAGAGTCGAGTGGCGACTGTCGGTGGTAAGGCGCAACGCGTGTAACGCAATGCCTCTTTTCCCGTAGTTATATATACGCGAAATCGATATTATACACCCCCGCCAATGTGGCCAACGTGGTGCAAAGAAATTTTGCTGCAGCGGAGCAACGCGATTGGCGAATGCTTGGAGGGGGTAGAAAGTATACGCCCCGTACTAGCAACTACGTGGAAGAAACTCGGTCACGTTCACGTCAGTTGCGTCAGTTGGACAGTTGCTCCTACATTGCAGGCTCCGTTCATTGTAGGATAGAGGTCTGTTTCGACCTATTCCCTTTCCCGAAAAATGGCAGCCATGGTAAGTTTTATTAGCAGATATTATGCCTTAAATGATTTTTACACTGTCGGACTTATTTATCGCACTTTACTTAAGATACAGTCATTGAATTACTTTCATCCCTTGGGGGTTCGACTACCCAATGGAAACCCCCACTTTACTACGTGTCGTCTATATATATATATATAGGCGGCCTAAATATATATATATATATATAGGCGGTCTACACACATCAATACTCCCGACACCTGACTGCGTTTCACGTTCGATAATTTCCGTTTCTTTTCATTTTCTTCATTGACGAACGTTCGATTTTCACGCTTGTGCGATGACGTTTCAGAGAATGAAAGCGGTCAAGTGTCCAACTGACGAACTCAGCATCTCAAACTGTGCTGTCATCAACGAGAACGATTTTCCGGATGATGTCAAGTATGTGTCATTTTATGTCATCAGATGAAAGTTTGAATTTTTACGATTAATCCTGTCTTTGTGTTTAAGCTGCTACTGTAATTTTTTCATAGGATATGTAATATACTGTGTTAATGAAAAATTCAATGAGGTTTAAATTGTAATTTTTTATGCATTTTTTTATTACTTTTCAACTTTTGTTTTGGCAATGATTTCATGATAAAAGTATATATGTAGAAATTTAATTTCTCAGGACTATGGAACAATTTTTTTGGCTCAGCAGTAAGGACTTTTCCATTTTTATGTAAAAATGGAAAAGCAATAAAATCCAAGTATTTTTAGTGAATGATGAAATCATGATAATCAGTGAATGAATCATGATTTTAAATCTATTTTTGAGCCTGCATTTCTGTTTTCAAGAATTATGTAGAACTAAAAATGGTGACAAAAAAAACGATTGTCTAGTTTTCACACTGAAAATATTAAATAAGTGAAACCTGAGAATTTTTTTATATAGTTATTTTATACTAAATATTTCTGATGCTTTACACATGCCACATTAAATTATTTCAGGAGATATGTTTGATTGACGATGTCAATGCAAAATTTGATGACAAGATATATCAATGATATTGTAATTTTATGTTGGAAAACTTTTGAAACTGGTATTGTTACTTGATTGGATAACTTTTCATATAATTAACAACAATAAAAAAATTTAAAGGAGAAATATTGTAAGGCTTGGAAATTAGGAGCAAATTTGCTTACTCACCCAAACCATAAATGGTTTAATATGAAACAATTTGAGATTGGAGCTCTTTTCACATCGATTTTTTATATCAAGTGGAAAATTAATATCTTTTTCTCTTGCAGACATCTTGAGGTGACAACAGGGCCGAATCAACACTTTGTATTTACGGTTAGAGCTCACCATGATATACCAAGAGGGACGATTGGCTTCAGCTTGCCACAGCGAAAATGGGCCACCCTCTCGCTCAACCAAGACATCGATGTTCGTCCCTACCACTTTGACCCAACATCCAGTTCTGAATTCCTATGTACTATTACACTTGAGGCAGATTTCCTTCAGAAAACTAAGTAAGTAGCTTAGTATTCATAAATAAAAATTTGCTGCTCCAAAATCAGCACAATCCGAATGAAAAAGTATTTTTAAAAATAATTTATAAGTTATTGTGACCGATTGTTGAGCAGAAAGAAATATTTCTACACTTTTACAGTGATTTTAGATAAGAAAGTAATTTTTTATAATTAATTGTAATTTTTTGTAGAGATAATCATCTTTTTACACTTAGTAAACCTTCATAATTTAATTGATTAATATTAATTGTATAATGTACTTGATAGATTTTATGCTGTGTCAATAATCTCCAGCATTCATTTGAAATCACAATTTAAAAAATTATAAATATTTTTATGTCTCCACAAATTTTTATTATAATCAGCATTGGGAACTTACAATTATGTTTTTATGATATATCTGAATGGTACATAAAAAGTATGGGACTTTTCCTTGCTATATGCCATGTACTCCATTTTTATAATATATCCAGTGAATATATAAAAAGTATAAAGAGTATAAAAGCATTTTTGACATGGTATACCATATACAAAAATCACATATTCTGGAACATACTTTAATTTCATGAAGGACACGATTAGAGCATAATTTGTTCATTTATCTTAGTACTCATCTTTTTATGCTTAGTTGTAAACCTTCATAATTTCATTTGTTAATATTAATTGTATAATGTACTTGATAGATTTTATGCTGTATCAATAATCTGCAGCATTCATTTGAAATTTCAATTTAAAAAATTATAAATATTTTTATGTCTCCAAAAATTTTTATTATAATCAGCATTGGGAACTTACAATTCTGTTTTTATGATATATCTGAATGGTACATAAAAAGTATGGGACTTTTCCTTGCTATATGCCATATACTCCATTTTTATAATATATCCAGTGGATATATAAAAAGTATAAAGAGTATAAAAGCATTTTTGACATGGTATACCATATACAAAAATCATATATTCTGGAAGATACTTTACTTTCATGAAGGACACGATTAGAGCATAATTTATTCATTTATCTTAATACTCATCTTTTTATGCTTAGTTGTAAACCTTCATAATTTAATTTGTTAATATTAATTGTATAATGTACTTGATAGATTTTATGCTGTATCAATAATCTGCAGCATTCATTTGAAATTTCAATTTAAAAAATTATAAATATTTTTATGTCTCCACAAATTTTTATTATAATCAGCAATGGGAACTTACAATTCTGTTTTTATGATATATCTGAATGGTACATAAAAAGTATGGGACTTTTCCTTGCTATATGTCATGTACTCCATTTTTATAATATATCCAGTGGATATATAAAAAGTATAAAGAGTATAAAAGCATTTTTGACATGGTATACCATATACAAAAATCATATATTCTGGAACATACTTTACTTTCATGAAGGACACGATTAGAGCATAATTTGTTCATTTATCTTAATACTCATCTTTTTATGCTTAGTTATAAACCTTCATAATTTCATTTGTTAATATTAATTGTATAATGTACGTGATAGATTTTATGCTGTATCAATAATCTGCAGCATTCATTTGAAATTTCAATTTAAAAAATTATAAATATTTTTATGTCTCCACAAATTTTTATTATAATCAGCAATGGGAGCTTACAATTCTGTTTTTATGATATATCTGAATGGTACATAAAAAGTATGGGACTTTTCCTTGCTATATGCCATGTACTCCATTTTCATAATATATCCAGTCTATATATAAAACGTATAAAGAGTATAAAAGCATTTTTGACATGGTATACCATATACAAAAATCATATATTCTGGAACATACTTTACTTTCATGAAGGACACGATTAGATCATAATTTGTTCATTTATCTTAATACTCATCTTTTTATGCTTAGTTGTAAACCTTCATAATTTCATTTGTTAATATTAATTGTATAATGTACTTGATAGATTTTATGCTGTATCAATAATCTGCAGCATTCATTTGAAATTTCAATTTAAAAAATTATAAATATTTTTATGTCTCCACAAATTTTTATTATAATCAGCAATGGGAACTTACAATTCTGTTTTTATGATATATCTGAATGGTACATAAAAAGTATGGGACTTTTCCTTGTTATATGTCATGTACTCCATTTTTATAATATATCCAGTGGATATATAAAAAGTATAAAGAGTATAAAAGCATTTTTGACATGGTATACCATATACAAAAATCATATATTCTGGAACATACTTTACTTTCATGAAGGACACAATTAGAGCATAATTTGTTCATTTATCTTAATACTCATCTTTTTATGCTTAGTTGTAAACCTTCATAATTTAATTTGTTAATATTAATTGTATAATGTACTTGATAGATTTTATGCTGTATCAATAATCTACAGCATTCATTTGAAATTTCAATTTAAAAAATTATAAATATTTTTATGTCTCCACAAATTTTTATCATAATCAGCAATGGGAACTTACAATTCTGTTTTTATGATATATCTGAATGGTACATAAATAGTATGGGACTTTTCCTTGCTATATGTCATGTACTCCATTTTTATAATATATCCAGTGGATATATAAAAAGTATAAAGAGTATAAAAGCATTTTTGACATGGTATACCATATACAAAAATCATATATTCTGGAACATACTTTACTTTCATGAAGGACACGATTAGAGCATAATTTGTTCATTTATCTTAATACTCATATTTTTATGCTTAGTTGTAAACCTTCATAATTTAATTTGTTAATATTAATTGTATAATGTATGTGATAGATTTTATGCTGTATCAATAATCTGCAGCATTCATTTGAAATTTCAATTTAAAAAATTATAAATATTTGTATGTCTCCACAAATTTTTATTATAATCAGCAATGGGAGCTTACATTTCTGTTTTTATGATATATCTGAATGGTACATAAAAAGTATGGGATTTTTCCTTGCTATATGCCATGTACTCCATTTTTATAATATATCCAGTGGATATATAAAAAGTATAAAGAGTATAAAAGCATTTTTGACATGGTATACCATATACAAAAATCATATATCCTGGAACATACTTTACTTTCATGAAGGACTTGATTAGAATATAATTTATTCATTTATATTGAAATGTGTCCAATTTCCAAAAGTTTATACTAATCGATTACGTTTGCTAAAATTATAGGACCACCTTAGATCCTTACGATACCGAACTGATGGCCAAGGATTTCATAATGCAATTCTCGGGCCAAGTGTTTACCGTCGGTCAACAACTGGCGTTCCAGTTCGGCGACAAAAGGATGCTTGGCCTGGTAGTGAAAAATCTCGAAGCTGCGGACATATCAGCGATAAAAGCAGGCCAAGATATGAAGCCAAAGAAAACGAGAATGGGTCGTTGTCTGGGCGATACAGTGATACAATTCGAGAAGGCCGATAATTCTAGTTTAAATCTAATAGGTAAAGCGAAGGGAAAAGTCGTTAGACAATCCATTATAAATCCCGATTGGGACTTCGCGAAAATGGGAATCGGCGGTTTGGATAAAGAATTCAGCGCTATTTTCCGACGTGCTTTCGCATCACGAGTTTTCCCACCGGAAGTCGTTATGCAATTAGGTTGTAAGCACGTTAAAGGTATTTTACTGTACGGGCCTCCTGGAACAGGAAAAACCCTTATGGCTCGGCAAATCGGCACAATGCTTAACGCTCGGGAACCAAAGATCGTTAATGGACCGCAAATTCTCGATAAATATGTCGGAGAAAGCGAAGCTAATGTCAGAAGACTATTTGCCGATGCCGAAGAGGAGGAAAAGAAATTAGGACCTAATAGTGGATTACACATAATAATATTCGATGAAATTGATGCTATTTGTAAATCTAGAGGTAGTGTTGCTGGAAATAGTGGAGTTCATGATACCGTCGTTAATCAGCTTCTAGCTAAGATCGATGGTGTTGAGCAACTCAATAATATCCTCGTCATTGGAATGACCAATAGAAGAGACATGATTGACGAGGCGTTACTACGACCTGGTAGATTAGAGGTGCGTATATGAATAAAAATACTTTTCGAGGATACTTTTTTCATGTCTTTTGGGGACAGAAAATTTAGGTTTAGTCGGTATGCATTCATATTTCCGAAATTTGCAAGCCCGAAAAAAAAGGCGTAAGCTGTTTTGACTTGAGTTGGAACTTAAGATGTAGCTTAATACAATACTAAAGATTGATCTTGAGAGCAATCTTAAGATTGAACTTTGTTCCGAATCTGATTGGGTTCTTAAGCTCAATCTTAAGTTTAAACTTAAGTCTGAACTTAAGTTCGAACTTTCGGTTAAATTGGAGTTCATACACACAAGAAGGGAATCAGATTTGAAAACTCTGAAGTTTTAACCGCAGTTAATGGTTTTTTAATTTTTTTCTTATAAAGTCACGATATACTTGAACAATTACCCGCAGAATTCGTCTTGAGTGTAATGTGAAATGTAGCAAAGAAAACATATTTAATATTATTCGTATCTGTACATCCATTTGTATAAATACGTTTTAGAATGTAAGGAATTGCTGCTCGAACTTAAGACCGAACTTGAGATAGAACTCAAGTTCGATCTTAAGATTGATGTTAAGTGTGATTTCAAGATTGATGTTAAGTGTGATCTCAAGATCGATCTTAAATTCGCACTTAAGTGCAAACGAACTGTGCCATGTTTTGTTTTTTCGTGATTATGATTTTCGGCCATGTGAATTTCGGCGTTAGGAATGCATACCGTTTAGTCAACTAAGGTTGATACGACGGATTTTGTAGAGTGTAGGAGGTTTTATTTATTTTTTTAAATCGGAATATAAATTGTATTGAAAATTCCATGCCATTATTGTTCCCAATGGTCTTTTGAATATGTCAAAAAATCCTTAAGACTGAATATAAAATACTGTGGGAGGGGCGCCGTTTTTTTTAAATATAAAAAATGAAAACAAATTATATTTAAAAAAGTGTTATATTGGAATCCGGGAATTTTGTACATAATCATAAAATTGTAAGACGCCATTTCGTTTTGGAATAAGAACTTATAGAACTGTTATTTTCATTATTAACATATTATAATAATATATCGCAGTGTTTATAGAAAAATATTATAACTTTTATTAAAAAGGTGTAATATTTTTTATAAACACTGCGATTTCCAGTTATTAAACTGGAAAGTAAAAATTCCTGCAAATTCATTTTCCTTAGCAATTATTGAAAAATTTGACCATCTTTTTATAAAAGCTGCCGACAATTGTTGTAAAATAATAATTATCAAGTCAATTTTCCGAAAAATATATTTTTTTAACCAAGTGATGAAGGTTTACAAATACAAGGTTTGCATGATCAGAACATTGTTACAAACCATGAATTGTCTTGATATTTTATAGGATTTTCTTTTTATAGAAAAAAATAACGCAGTATTTTAAAAAGATTTAATGTATACACAATTTTACAAGAAAATATGAGCATTCTTTCGTATAAAACGGCCGACTTAATATGTTTTAATAAAGTCAAATTTTCTTTAATAATACTTACTTCATTTTCTCCGTAATTTTATAAATTTTAGGTACAAATGGAAATAAGTCTTCCGGACGAATTCGGAAGATTCCAGATATTAAACATTCACACTTCACGAATGCGCGATCACAAGAAAATCGCGGGGGACGTAGATTTGAAAGAGCTTGCAACCCTAACGAAGAATTTCAGTGGTGCTGAACTTGAGGGTTTGGTCAGAGCTGCCCAAAGTACCGCAATGAATAAGCTCATCAAGGCGTCCAGCAAAGTTGAAGTGGATCCCTCAGCAATGGAAAAACTTATGGTTTCCAGGACAGACTTTTTGCATGCATTAGAAAATGACGTAAAACCCGTAAGTTCATCTTTCATTTCGATTGTGTTACCGTTTGTTTTTTTGCATTTCGAATTCATAATGATTTTTGTGATTTGTTAAGGCGTTCGGAACGAGCGCCGATGCTCTAGAGCATTTATTGACTCGCGGGATTATCAACTGGGGTCGACCAGTGGCGGATATCCTTGCCGATGGAAGTTTGTATATTCAAGAAGCTCGAGCACCGGAGAGTTCGGGCCTTGTATCAGTTCTATTGGAAGGACCACCGAACAGCGGAAAAACCGCTCTCGCCGCCCAAATTGCCAAGAATTCAGATTTTCCGTTTATCAAAGTTTGCACGCCGGAAGATATGGTCGGGTTCACAGAATTCGCCAAATGTCTCTCGATACGAAAGGTAAGGTATTCGGATACTTTAACAGCTAAAATTAGACTCAAAAGGGGCTTAAGGGGTGATGCTAGAGGATATCAATATAGCCGGTGGAAGCGATGGTCGATAGTGTGAATAATCTTTGTGAAAGCATTGACTATCGATAACCTTTTTGCATTTTATACGCGAGGAACTTTTCCATGCGATCAAATGGCTGATTTATTTACAAAACTCTGACAATCCACTTGGAAAATAAATTATTATTATTATAGCTCATGTTTAGTTTTTTTTTCGTACCAGTAATTTTGGAATCTTGTAAAATTTATCTATTTTCATTTTTGATATATGTTAGATTCTGTTTTTCTTTTTTAATTTTTTAATTTTAGTTTCATATACGCTTTTATCTCTCAGCTAATCTTTCATCATGCATTTTCAATGAAATGCGAAGTTATAAATCCCCAATTCTTTTACAAATAAAGTCCATGGTGCAATTGGCTTTGTACGAAATTTGTCGGTCTGAAATGAATCTTTTAGTTTATTGCTACAACATAAAATTATAGCTAGTTGAAATTTTTATAAAAATTTACCTTTCCATCCCAAGGTATTCGACGATGCGTATCGTTCGCAACTCAGTTGCATTCTCGTGGACAATATCGAGCGGCTATTGGATTATGGCCCAATCGGTCCACGGTATTCCAATCTTACTCTTCAGGCGTTATTGGTCCTGCTAAAGAAACAACCGCCTCGAGGTCGCAAATTGCTGATCCTATGCACAACGAGTCGCCGGTGAGCACCGAAAAAAAAAATTCCATGCTGCACTCTTGCAAAGAATTTGTCAAATATTATGCTGTTGTTAATTTTTTTTCCAGGCAAGTTCTTGACGATATGGAACTGCTGTCGGCCTTCAGTACAATTTTGCATGTGCCTAATTTATCGACACCGGACCATCTCTTAGCAGTTTTGGAAGAAACGGATTTGTTCCAAAAGGATGAACTGTTGTCACTTCACGCGAAGCTTCAAGGAAAGCGGTGGGTAGCTTTAAATATATTTTACTTTACTCGGTGCGTAACGGACGTTTTACGCATGCGAAGCATGCGCAAAACCTCTATTTTCACACTGCGTGAAGTAAAATCTTGTACAATACTCGTTGGAAAAACTTTTTGTCAATTTGTCTGATTGCAACAGCAAAAGTTTTACCAAACTTGTATCGTAGTATTTTATTTTACCATTAAAACGCACCAATGAATGAACAGTACACATCAATTCGTCATGTGATATACATACTAGGCACTGAAATAATAAATTGTTTTATGATAGGACGTATCAAGCATATATTTCAAAAGTAAGATTAAATAAGAATTTTGAAGTCTTCTATAAAACCAAAATCAGGGCAAATAAATAATATATCGATTTTGAATCATAACAAGTTTGCTTAAGAGTTATTAATTAATGTGTTAAAAGGTAATTATGCAACAATTTTTTAATTTTTTTCCATCTATAATAAATTTATTGCTTTTTTTGGTATAATAAGTTTCTTATATTTTCCGTATTCACCTTTACGGTAATTATTTTTTAAACCTACTCAGTTTATACGTTTGTTCATTTAATGATCTAGAAATTTCTTATACTTAATATAAAACTTCCAACGCAAACAAAAAAAAATCATGTCCTGCCAAGCGGTTATAAAAAAATAAACATAATAAAACGTTATGAGAAAATTCGTTGGAGACGAATAAAAATGGAAATAGATAATCTGAATAACATCAGATTCTCATAGAATTTTCATACATTTTTGATATTCCGGTTTTCGAGCATTATTTTCAAGTTCCTTTCAGGTTAAAAGTGTTGGTTTAACGTCCCTTAAACGTCTTGTAATTAATTTGTAGGAACATTAAAAAATTGCACATTTCCAAACATGACGAAAAAATCAAGAAAAATCGAGAAAATCTTTGTAAAACGAATTAAAAATACTTTACCTTTCAAAAGATGATGGGATTTATTTTATAAGTGAAAAAATTGCATATCGAAAATTCGTAAAATCATATTTAACTATTTTACCGATAGATTTTTGTCAGTAATTCCTATAAAAGTCCCGATAAAAAATATCATACTTGACCCAAATTCAAAATGATTAAACACCGGAATTAATCATTGTTGTATGTAATTCATTCATTGGCTATTAATTCTGTAGCGATCCCAACACTAGTAGGATTGTATCTTGGGTGAAACGCGATCACCGACCTAAGGAGCCCCTTAGGTAAATATTCCCCTCCGGAAGCCCCCGATTCTACTCCCCAAACTATTGTTTGTTACAGGGTCTTCATCGGAATCAAGAAGCTCTTATGTCTAATCGACATGGCTCGTCAAGTAGAGCCAAGTTATCGAGTACCCAAGTTCCTGTCGAAGCTCGAGGAGGAAGGCGGTCTCGAGTAAGCGGGTTACTTAAGATTATACAACTCGATTATAATAATAACAACATATGTAGTAAAAATATCCTATAGTCAATGCGCCGACAGGGTGAATTATGCGCGACTCTTAGAGTTGCGTTAGAGCACCACCACAAATAATATAATAACTAATAATAACTAATAATATAATAAGAAAATAACGTACCGTTTAAATTCAATTGTAATTTCGAGAATTTAAGAATATAACGTTATATTGTTGACCATTTACCGCGGCCTGGCAAAGATAGCGTCGTCAGTTGCAGTTGGTTGTGTTAATGGTCAAGTTTTACCTACCCGTGATTCGGTCCACGAAGTTGCTTCACGAAATAGAATGCAATTTTTTCGATCATAATAGAATGTATTGAATACTCTTTGCGATGTGTTAGCAGAGCATTCACTATTTTATTACAGTTATCGACTACCCGGAAAATATATAAATCGCAGGTATATTGCTCTATAAGAATTTTGATTTGATGGAATGATATACAAGAGCATTTGTATAAAAAGCTCATTTAATTACGGTCCATAAGAGTCGTAAAGCAATCTGTGGCGCTTATGTAATTATCTCAATACGATTACAAAATAGCTAAATATTTTCGATAATCGTTTTAAAAAAAGGGGATTTTAACTATCGCGACGTCAATATACGTCAACCTTCGAGGCTGTGTGAAATACCGACAGATTTTTCGAAATTATAAGACCGGTAGAATTGCTACAAATCTCGAAATCGCCTATACATGATATTTCAGATAAAAGCTGAGGACGTTAAGTTACGTAATGGTTAGGCGAAATTTGTCGTTCTCTGCTTTTACTCAGACTATTTTCTGGGCGGATTTCAGAAATGGAATATTACTACAGATTTGTTTATATTTCAGGTAAAAGCTAAGGACATTAAGTTGCGCAATCATTATATCCGAGTAGAAAAAAATAATCTTGTGAAGAATCTTTTAAAGAATCTTTAAAAAAGTCTTGAATGAATCTTTGAAAGAATCTTTAAAGGAATCTTGAAAAGAATGACGTATAGAATCTGGAGCAGGATTCTTTCCAGGATCCGGAGCAAGATTCTTTCCAGGATTCTTTTCAAGATTCTTTCTATCCGAAAGCGTTCTGAGAATCTTTCAAAGAATCTTCGAAAGAATCTTGAAAAGCGTCTTTAAGAGAATCGTGAAAAGATGGGTCAAACAAATTGTTGAAAGAATCATAGTGAAATTCTTCAGAGGATCGAGCGAAACCTGTTGTAGCTTTCCCTTGGTGTCAAGACAGTACATTTCGGTATGTCAACGAAGGGTAAACCCCTCGTGTACAGTCGAACTCAGAACAGCTTTGCAGTCTTATATACGTTTAGGCTTCAAGTCACTTGCGAGAAACGCTTCGACCGCTCGCCATCTATTCAATACCAGTGTTTCGTACGATGCACTAGCCACCAACGCTCGCCATCTAATGCCATGTATGGTATGCCATGAATACTTTGCCACTACGAAGTATTCAATATCAGTGTTTCGTACGATGCACTAGCCACCAACGCTCGCTATCTAATGCCATGTATGGTATGCCATGAATACTTTGCCACTACGAAGTATTCAATATCAGTGTTTCGTACGATGCACTAGCCTCCAACGCTCGCCATCTAATGCCATGTATGGTATGCCATGAATACTTCGCCACTACGAAGTATTCAATATCAGTGTTTCGTACGATGCACTAGCCTCCAACGCTCGCCATCTAATGCCATGAATACTTCGCCACTACGAAGTATTCAATATCAGTGTTTCGTACGATGCACTAGCCACCAACGCTCGAGATCTAATGAGATGTATGGTATGCCATGAATACTTTGCCACTACGAAGTATTCAATATCAGTGTTTCGTACGATGCACTAGCCACCAACGCTCGAGATTTAATGCCATGTATGGTATGCCATGAATACTTTGCCACTACGAAGTATTCAATATCAGTGTTTCGTACGATGCACTAGCCTCCAACGCTCGCCATCTAATGCCATGAATACTTCGCCACTACGAAGTATTCAATATCAGTGTTTCGTACGATGCACTAGCCACCAACGCTCGCCATCTAATGCCATGTATGGTATGTCATGAATACTTCGCCACTACGAAGTATTCAATATCAGTGTTTCGTACGATGCACTAGCCTCCAACGCTCGTCATCTAATGCCATGTATGGTATGCCATGAATACTTTGCCACTACGAAGTATTCAATATCAGTGTTTCGTACGATGCACTAGCCTCCAACGCTCGTCATCTAATGCCATGTATGGTATGCCATGAATACTTTGCCACTACGAAGTATTCAATATCAGTGTTTCGTACGATGCACTAGCCTCCAACGCTCGTCATCTAATGCCATGTATGGTATGCCATGAATACTTTGCCACTACGAAGTATTCAATATCAGTGTTTCGTACGATGCACTAGCCTCCAACGCTCGTCATCTAATGCCATGTATGGTATGCCATGAATACTTTGCCACTACGAAGTATTCAATATCAGTGTTTCGTACGATGCACTAGCCTCCAACGCTCGCAATCTAATGCCATGTATGGTATGCCATGAATACTTTGCCACTACGAAGTATTCAATATCAGTGTTTCGTACGATGCACTAGCCACCAACGCTCGTCATCTGATGCCATGTATGGTATGCCATGAATACTTCGCCACTACGAAGTATTCAATATCAGTGTTTCGTACGATGCACTAGCCACCAACGCTCGTCATCTGATGCCGTGTATGGTATGCCATGAATACTTCGCCACTACGAAGTATTCAATATCAGTGTTTCGTACGATGCACTAGCCACCAACGCTCGCTATCTAATGCCATGTATGGTATGCCATGAATACTTTGCCACTACGAAGTATTCAATATCAGTGTTTCGTACGATGCACTAGCCTCCAACGCTCGCCATCTAATGCCATGTATGGTATGCCATGAATACTTTGCCACTACGAAGTATTCAATATCAGTGTTTCGTACGATGCACTAGCCTCCAACGCTCGCAATCTAATGCCATGTATGGTATGCCATGAATACTTTGCCACTACGAAGTATTCAATATCAGTGTTTCGTACGATGCACTAGCCACCAACGCTCGTCATCTGATGCCATGTATGGTATGCCATGAATACTTCGCCACTACGAAGTATTCAATATCAGTGTTTCGTACGATGCACTAGCCACCAACGCTCGTCATCTGATGCCGTGTATGGTATGCCATGAATACTTCGCCACTACGAAGTATTCAATATCAGTGTTTCGTACGATGCACTAGCCACCAACGCTCGCTATCTAATGCCATGTATGGTATGCCATGAATACTTTGCCACTACGAAGTATTCAATATCAGTGTTTCGTACGATGCACTAGCCTCCAACGCTCGCCATCTAATGCCATGTATGGTATGCCATGAATACTTTGCCACTACGAAGTATTCAATATCAGTGTTTCGTACGATGCACTAGCCTCCAACGCTCGTCATCTAATGCCATGTATGGTATTCCATGAATACTTCGCCACTACGAAGTATTCAATATTAGTGTTTCGTACGATGTCTCTAGATGGCGAGCGGTCGAAGCGTTTCTCGCAAATGACTTGAAGCCTGAACGTATATAAGACTGCAAAGCTGTTCTGAGTTCGACTATACACGAGGGGTTTACCCTTCGTTGACGTAGCGAATGTACTGTCTCGTTATCAAGGGAAAGCAACAACAGGTTTTGCTCGATTCCTCTGAAGAATTTCATTATGATTCTTTCAACGATTTTTCTATTTAATGGATGGAGTCTTTTCACGATTCCGATGTTAAACACGCTTTTCAAGATTCTTTCGAAGATTCTTTTGAAAGATTCTCAGAACGCTTTCGGATAGAAAGTATCTTGAAAAGAATCCTGGAAAGAATCTTGCTTCGGATCGTAAACGTGATTGTTTTCAAGATTCCTTTAAAGATTCTTTCAAAGATTCTTTCAAGACTTTTTTTAAGATTCTTTTAAAAGATTCTTCACAAGTTTTTTTCTACGCGGGTGGGCGCAATTTATCTGTCTTTGTTTTTCTTCGAATTATATTAATTTAGTTATGTAATGGATGCACAAAATGGTTAATATTTCATGAAAAAGTTGAGAACATATAATTGCGTAATGGTTAGGCGCAGTTTATCGTTTTCTACTTTTTTCGAAGCATTAATTGTCTTGTATGTATTTATTGGTGAATGATTTTGGAAAAGGTATTTCCTAATGGTTAATATGTCAGTTAAAAGTTGAGAACGAAATGTAGCGTTCTGGTAAGGCACAGTTTATGGTTCTCTGTTTTTATTCTGATATTAACTGTTTCGTAGGAATTCACGAACAGAAAAATGTTATCGAACTTATTGATATTTTATATAAAAGCTGAGAACATTAAGTTGCGTAATGGTTAGGCGGAATTTATCGACCTCTGCTTTTATACAAAGTATTAAATAGCAATTCGTGAATGTAAGAATGTTATAGAATGGTTTAATGTTTCAGGCAAAACTGAGAATAGAAATCAGCGTTATGGGTAGGCGCAGTTTATCGTTCTCTGCTTTCTTCGAAGCATTAACCGTCTCATGTGAATACAAAAATGAATTTAAAAACGGAAGTACGTTAATAAATGGTTGATTATCAGGCAAAAGCTGAGAACCAAAACTGGGTTATGCTTGGGCGCCGTTTATCGTTCTCTATTTTAATTCAGATATTAACTGCCTTGTGGCAATTCAGTAACAGGTAAATGTTATCGAGTACTTGATATTTTGCGTAAAAGCTGACGACATTAAATTGCATAATGGTTAGACGCAATTTATCGTTATCTACTTTTATTAAAATATAAGAACGTTATCGATTTATTGATATTTCAGATAAAAGCCGACAGCAATGATTTACGTTGTGGTTGACGGAATTCGGCGTTGTCTGCTTTTATTTAAAAATATTAAATCTCTTGAAGTAATTCAAGAACGGTTTATCGTTACCGAATATTTAATCTGTCAGGTAAAAGCCAAGAACTGTGAGTTGCGTAACGGTTAGGCGGAATTCATCGATCTCTGCTTTTATTAATTCTCACATAGTCTTAGGGAAGTATTCTGGGGAAGTTTAATGAGCCTTGATGTAGATCGATACTGGGCGCTATTTTTTTTCTCATATTTGCCTCTCCAAAAAAGTGATAACAAGTCACTAGAAAGTTCGGTATATTTTTTAACCGGTTTGAAAAGTTGTTTTTGGCTTAAAAATCTTTCTTGCACCAGATTCTCATTCGTTGGTGGTCCCTGGCTTTTTCTTAGCCGGGAAAACATCACTGATGATAAAGTTTAATACCGGTTTGACGATCGAATTGTTATTTCGCTGATGTATTTATTCTCTCAATACAGAGACCTAATAAGTCGGTCCTTTGTAGTGTCGTTGTGGGGACCACCTACTAAGGCAGCCGGCTTGGAAAGTGCAGTAAGGTCTTTGTAATTAGTGAATTAATGTCCGGTATCAGGTATTTGCACCATATTATATTATTCGCTTAAGAATTCCACGTATTTATGCCGTTCCGTAGTTTTAGATCGCTATCGGAATTCTTCGGCGAAGGCAATTGAAAAAAATCGCTCGATGGCCAAACGGACATTACGCTTTATTTGTTGTCATGTTCAGAAGCTAAGAGGAAACCAGCCGACGTATATATATGATACAAGAAACGTTGAAAAGTCGAATTGTCATCGAATCGATGCGACAAATTTTCAGCACACTTTTTTGTGATGGCGTGCACTTTTTTCGTCTCGCAATCGTGAGGAAATAAAGTTCAATATCGATTTACGAGTGAATCAGGGTGTCGAAATTTAACCAGAAGATTTTCTAAAAAAAATGATCTCCAAATACGTAAGCCTGTAAATTGCAACTTCATATCATTTTATACTATCAAAATTCGTGTATGAGTATATATATTATACATACATATATATATGAAAAGACATCCGGGAAGTCTAGTATCCTTCGAGGGAAATATTTAATCATTGAACTATTGTATTCCCGTATAACGTTTAATGTCTAAGAAGTGCGATATCAACCCCGATGTGCCGTTAGTTAATGCCATTTCACTTACTATACGAACAAAAGCTTGTGCTTTTCTTCTTAAGAAAACAATCTAGCTTTAGCTTGTTCTTTCTGGCTCACATATATTCATAATTGAATGCCAGCATTAATAATAAAGGGACTTAAGGACACCAAAAGATAAATCTCAGAACGCCGTAAAAATACCATCCGTACTCACTTTTATCAATATCTGGAAGTGACTCAAGTGATGTGGTCACGAAGCTTTCCTACCGTATAGCAATAAGCACGAAAACCTCATAAACATAACAAGAGTATATTAGAGAGTAGGTTACTCGAATATTCATTAAAAAAAAAGAAGAAAAACGAAAAAAAGAAAAAACATATAGCGCGAGTGCATGGAAATCTCTGCATTAATTGGCACAAACGATGTTTGCCTATTTAAACTATAATAACTTAATCTCTTTCAAATAATACGTATCAATAACAATTAGCACGCTATCGCGTACGTAACGCGTTTGTTATGCATATTTATTTCGTTCTAGTAAATCCATTCGTCATTCCAGCCGCTAGGCCTGATGTCATTTATTTTACTATTATTTTCTTTATTATTAAAAGACACGTCGACGTCATATACACATCGACGTCGACGTGCATAACAACTCGTCGATTTCCCTTTCCGACAAGTTGTTATGTACGCGAGTTCTCGTTTCAAATCTACGATTACGTATAAGTTAAGAATATATTATACTTCACATATTTACGCGGGACAACACGTTTACAGGATGCAACTCTAATCACACAATTTTCATGCAAAATAATCATAATACACGTTAAGCTATTCTACACAAATTTCTGCAAAAATATTCCAATTCAACACCTCTCCGCACATTTTGATGAATACAAAAAAACGATGCAGGTACTAAACATGACAGAATGTAACTCTGTACGCAACAAATTCTACATTCAAAAATCTACAAAACACCAATTGTGCACAATGTAACTGGACTTGTACCAAATTCTACACCGCACAACTTTACACAATGTTAACGCTACACAATTACTGTATAAGCACAAAATTTGACAAAATCCGACTCTACACAGTACCAAACTCGATACAGCGTTACTCTACACAGTAAAAAGTGTGCACAGGACCAACTGTACACAATTGCCATGGCCTTAAGGTGATGTGTTACAAATCCTCTGTCTCCCTCGATCGCCATAAGTGCAAGTGACATTGCTGAATCTTCTTGAAGTGTTACTCTTCGCCACAGTTTATTTTTCGAATAAAAGTCGACAAGTACTGACTGCAGAATGCCAAGACGCAGTCAGTACGTCTCGTGTTTTGCCTGAAACATCAATTGTAACCAAGAGCAATGCTTTACATTATTGTTACCGACCGAGCAGTAGCACATCATCTTAAAGACGAACTTATTATAAAGAATCGAGCAATACGAGCCTTCAGTAAAACTTAAATGAATGCTTCATAAAGCGGAAAACTACTCATTTTAAGCTCATTTTACTTTTGGCTTGTATTGCTTGCTGCTTCATAATAGTTATCATTTTACGAATAATGAAGGCTTTTTACGGTTGATCTTGTGTAGAATTCAGCTGCGTACGTTTTCGCTGTGTTGAGGTGTGTAGAATTGAGCTTCGTCAAATTTTTGTGAGTGTACGGAAAAGTTGTGTAGAGTTTCCATTGTGTATTTTTGGTGTAGAATTTTTGTGCATGTCGAATTTCGTTGTGTCGTATTGGTTTTGTGTAGATTTTGAGTACGTGGATTTTTTATGCGTGCAAAGTTTCGCTGTGTCTGATTGTGTAGATTTTCGTTTGATTGGGTTTAGTGCCTGCACAGTTGAATTTTGTGGAAGTGGAATTGTGTAGAGTTTAGCGCCGGGTTGAATTGAGGAATCTAGAAATATTCATGTGTGGCATAGATTATGGTATTTTATTTTCTAGAAAATTGGGTTTATAAAATCGAGTCTGTGTATAGAGTTGTAATCAGTTGATGTAACGTCCTGCCGTTTGTTGGTATTGGCTGATTGGTTAGCACAGCCTATTCGCAACCGCTTAACGGTTTTCAATACTGGTGATGTGCAGTGATGGCTGATTGACCGTCAATACTGTGAAATGACGGTCAATAGTGCATCCATATAGTTGTACTGTGACCGGCAAGACTGTGAAATGACGGCCAATAGTGCATCCATATAGTTGTGCTGTGACCGGCAATTGACCAGATCTGACCGTCACTGCAAATCTCTACTCAATACTACAAGCTTAGTTTCCCGACCGTAGAGAGGACGGAAAAAATGCTTATTGTAGATGAATTCTCTATATATCTGTGTATCGTTATATTGTCGATTCAAAATGTATTCAATGTTCTCTTCATGTAAAGAAATAAATAAACTTCTCAGTGGTTAAACCTTATTACTTGCGTCGTTATATTAAAACAACTATTCCAAACCGCAATCTTACATTTTCCAGAAAAACAAACGGAAAAAATGTTCTGGGAAATGTGGAAAGCTTAAAAAAATTAGTGTTTCGTGGTGTTCATATAAAAATGTTTAGTTGTCAACGAAAAATTTGACACATATTCACCAATATTCTGAATTAATAACTGGCGATAACATTTTTTTCGGATTGAACAATTTTCAATTTCTTGTTTTCCTTCGAAAGAATTCGCCGAAAAGGAGAGAAAGGTGCGAATATCATTGCGGTAGCTCATTTTTTTTTGGGCTCATGAATTCGCTTTGTGAAATGGTCAGAAAAAATGAAAAGGTATGTGAAAATGCTAAATTTTTGCTGCTCTAATTTAAAAAATCTGTAAATAATTAAAAACTGAACAAATCCTAATTTAATATTACAAAGAAAACAAGCGCAAGCCTGAGTCGTTACTTCATTATTTTTTAAAGTCAGCCATTTTGGTAAAATCCTAATTTTAGGTTTACATTTTTTTAATAGTTTTTTTTTCTTATACACTATATCGATTTTTTTTGCCACGTTGGACAAAAATTAACCTTGATTTTGCCGAGAAATCAAAATTTTATCTGAAAACACCATTCCCAGAGTCGTTGAAAGATTCTGCATTACAGTATTTAAATAAAGACAGTGTTTTTGGAACAAAATAAAACGGGCGAGGACCAACGATTTATAAACAGTTTTCAATATTTTATTTTCATTTATTTTTCATCTACTACAGTATAATAATAAATATGGTCATGCTCAATACATAAATGGTGTATTTACAAAGGCTCTCCACTTTCAGGCCATAATTTTACGTATATTTAGCAGTATCTGCATAATCAGGCTTTCCTCGTGTCGAGGCTCTCATTCATTCCACATTATTAGTTCTTCTTCGTTTTCTTTTTTTACATTATCTTTACATTTGCTTTAACATCGTTCTCCAAGTTTTCTCAAACATCACAAATCTCAATGCCTACGTTTCTCTCGTTTTTTTCTTTCAATTACCCTAAAAAAAGTTCCTCGAGATTCCGATAAGTTATTCATCGATACAATTGTAAGTTATTAGTGAGATCGATAAAGAATTTTTTTTAATTAACGTTACATTTATACAAACTTGTAATTGATAATATTACGTCCCTAGGTCTACATACATCACTATGCAGTTTAATATTTGGTATTATGTGTGTTATGCAATTTCGTTATTCTCACGTAATGATCACGGTTTTTTTTTCGCTAGTGTTTTTTCTTATCTCTTCTTCACATTTTCTTCATTTGAGGTTCATTTGATTTTGCTCAAATAAAAGGAAAAGAAACGATTTATTGACTTTCGCTTTCTGCTGATTAAACTCCGCAATCTGTTGTAACGTTCTGTTATGTTTTCACCAGATACTGGCAACTGTGGTACCTATAACAAAAAAAGGAGAAAATGAAATAAGTATTTGTTTATGTTGCAATTTTTATCGTTTCTACTGTGCAATTAATTACCTGTTCCTACAACGGTGTTTCTTTTCTTGTTTCGGCTTTCCACTGGAATCCATTGACACGAGTTGTAATCGGTTTGTTTCTGTTTGTTGCATTCTCAAAGCCATTTCTCACTCCCGCTACTAGTCGCATAGCCGGATTTGAAACTAAGCCATTGCGTTTTGGCTTGGCATTGCTTGCACTGAAACAGATCAGAGTCCGAATTGATATAAAGAGTGTCGAATATTTTATTAATACACACCAGACTAAAATAGTAATTAATTACTTTTTTGTCCATTAATAATTGTCGAAAAAAAAAATTTCGCATTCATTTTAGCAACGAGGATTGAAAGTTCTGTAGTTTTGCGTAAAGCAACGGTGAAAGTCGTACCAATAGATTCTAAAGATTTTCTCCATAAGTTTCTGCCTAATTGAAATTATATTTACAGTATATTGGGCAAGAAAAGATTTGTATTTGATAAGTTTTTTTTAAGAAAATTGTTTATCAAATTCGTTAAACAATAACGGTATTTTCATATTCAATAAATTCTTCGATTTTTTCAAAAACATGGAATACTTTGGACGTTTTTCAAATTGACGTTTTCGGCGCTTCTTAAAGCTTTTTTTTCATCAAACTGTTTATTTAATAATTGTAACAAAACTTTTTGAATACTACAACATGGAACGTTTCGACAACAACACATCCAGAATTCTAAGGAAATTTATATGTATTCGAACAATTCAGAAAATTCATTTTTTAACAAAAAAAATACAAGTTTTCTTTCAAATTTGTTTAACTATTATTTTTAAACAAACATATTAATAACAAACGAAACAAACTTTTGATTAGGAATGTACCAATTTTGACAACGGTTCATATTTTACTCTATGATGTCCGTCGAACAAAAAGAAAGACTAATTTTTCGTACAAATATTGTTAGAGCTTTAATTATATTTGTAAAAGTAAATGAAAATATCATATTTGCTTGCAAATTTATACCTTCCACTGTGCTCAGTATGCTTGACGTTTCGACCGACGCCAGCTCCGCTATTTCCCAAAATTATTCTCATGTGTGTGTCTCGCGTAAAGTGTGTGTCAGCGGAATTTCTTTTGTCGTCGTGTCCGTTCTTTTTATCCTTGCTAGATATTTTCAAGCCAAGCATCTCGTTCGTTAGTTCGAAGGGCTTCGGAGTGTCTTTATTTCCCTCGATCATCTCAGTTTTTATGTCAATTGGCTCATAGATGACACCGGGATTATTGAAACCTCCGCTCTGCGGCTTATATTGTATGCTTTGATTGCCTGTCAATAACGATACACCGAGTTGACTCTGTATCACGCTGGCGGCTGTTTGAGCACTTGGCGGGCTCGTGTTCGTCGGTGAGTAAGGTATGAGACTGTCACTCAAAGGAGAATGCGGAGGCGATGCGTATATCGGACTTTGTGGCTCGCTCTTCAAAGGCGACAATAGTTTACTCAACGGTCGACTCTTTGCTCCTCTTGAGCATTGCTGGAGCTGCTGTGTGAACGACAGTGGTGCCTGCAATTGAATAATCAATGATTAATAATAAATTATAAAAAATCGAAATTAGCAAATATTATAATAAAATCGTTATTAATATCGCAAGCATCGATGGATATTAATTAGCGAAAATATTCTCGGTAATAAACTATTTTATTTTTTCTCAGCGTTAAAGAAAATGGTATAAAAAATTACTCGCCGTTGACTGTTCATCGATTCTGAGGGATTTTTCATAAGATTTTTTTTTCAAGAAAAAAATATAAAATACACTTTTTTGTCTTAAATAACTGAAGTCCCAATTTAAAGGAACTACAATTATGGGGTTTGAAACAATATTGTAATTCCTCATTTCTCTATATAATTAAAATTTATAGTATAATTAATTTTGTAATTATTATATGATGATAATATTCAGCATTGTTCATAAAAAGATATGTCAACTTTTGAAAAACTGCAAAAAACGTCATTTTCAATAATATTTCACGAAAAATTGAAATTTTCCGTTCGTTGTTTATTTTTTAATGCCTTACGTATATGACCCAATTTACTAAAGAAAATTTTGATAGCATTTGCCACACAATTTGAGTTCATTAAAATTAATAAATGCATACAATTGTAACATTATAATAATAATAAAGGTAGTTGCACAATAGATGTTAATAATAGAGGGTTTCAGTCCCAATGGGTAACAGAGAAGTGCTTTGTTTTTTGACCATTTTATCGGATTGTCGATACTCACTTTTATGACCTGATTCACCATCGGGTTCTGTCCGAATTTGCCCTGATCACTTTTTGTGCTGCCGGTTAGATTGCTGCTCGATTTACTGTTGCTCGAATTGTTGCCCAATGAGACGCAGCTTCGTCGCTTAGTCGAATCTGGCGATTCCGCTGGGCTGTATTGCGTCGAAAGTGGATTGAGTATTGCGGACGATGGTTTCGTCTCTGCTGTTGAGTTGGACGTTACGGAGGTCGCGCTGCTGCTACCACCTGAATTTTACGACGTTGTTTCTCGTGAGATTGATGCGCTTCACAAAATTCACAGCACTTTAACGCTTTTACGAGTCTCGCGAATCACTTACCGCCGTTCATACCGGGCCTCAAATTTCTCTGACTCGCTGAGTGCTCCTCCAGCAATCTCACGACGGTGTCGTGACCACTTTTCGCTGCTACTTTTATCGCATTCCTGCCGCAATGATCCGAGTGATTTGGATCTGCACCGTGATTCAACAGAGCTCTTACGCAATGTTCGTGACCTTCCTGCGCCGCAATGCCTGTGAATCGTCACGGTTAATTATTTTTATAGTTGACAATTATCGCCTGATGTGTGTGATAAATAACCATCTTCTCAGGGTACTTATTTTATTTTTTTTTCGAAAAAAAAAAAATTAAAAATTAATCTCACGTTGTAAATTAAGATTCTTATTTTTATAAGATATTTAATTATCTTGAGAAGGAGGACCACCTGCATCGTTGTCAAACCACGGTCAATTTACTAACGCGTTAAAGATGCATAATTACAAGTACATTCCCAAACAAAATTAAAAAATGGTTTTGAAATTCTACGAACATCGAATGGAGTAATAATAATGATAAAAAGTTTAACAAATTTTGAGAAAAATTCATTTTATTTTCTTGTAAAATAAATTTACGAATTCTTTCGAAAACGAATTTTGAAATCTTCGAAGGTTGATTTTTGAAACTGTGCGTTTAATGATCTTGAAACATCGCATTTTAAATACGGGATCTTAATATAGAAACATAAGAAATTCGCGGTTTCTCAATGCTAAACAATATTGCAAAAAAAAAAAAAATCAGGATTATACAAAATTTTATTGAAATCCGTAGAAAAATCGATAAAAGGCTGTAGAATTTAACAATATGAAAGCACAGTCCTCTATTTTTGTTATATTTTTGGTGTAGGGGTGCGTCTAATATTAAATGCATGTGGTCGACCACCTAAAAACTATTGATCCGTTAAAAAAAAAGGTGGGATTATAACCTTGAAGGCTTACAGTGAAATTGTGGATTCTTACCAAGTGCGGTTGCGCCCTGGTTGCACGTGTGATCCGGAGTAGCCCCGTGTTCCAGTAGAAGCCTGACAATAGCCGCGTGTCCTTGCCACGCTGCGGAGTGAAGAGGTGTTCTATTCTCATTGTCGCAAGCGTTTACACTCGCATTACCGTCCGTTAATAGTAGGGCTACCATTTCGACGTGCCCTTGCCACGCGCTTACGTGAAGCGGCGTTCTTCCCTGCAAAATTGATTAAAACTCTCAATATAAAAATATTCAAAATTCCATATTATCAATATCAATATTCAAAACATCATATCATTAATTTATTGATCAATTGAGTTTTGTTCGATCAGTCGTAGATAATCTTACCTCGGAGTCTCTACTTTCCACATCGGCTCGCGCGTGCTCCAATAAAAATCTTGCCATTGCCAGTCTGTTTTCCAACGCTAATATATATAGCGTACTTCGTCCATCCGCGTCTTTCGCGTTTATATCAGCGTTGTGCGACAGCAGTATTTTCACGGTGTCGTAGTGACCTTCCAGCGCCGCTAGCCTGTTAGATTCAACAGCATTTAGAACAAATTCGGAATCTATTTAGCATTTTGCATTTTCATTCAGAAAAAAATGCGGATTCTCCTTTTGCATTTAACAAAAATTTCGGTAAATGACGATTCTATTGCATTTAGAAAAAAATCGGAATCAACTTTTATATTTTCATTTAGCAAATATTTAGAAAAATTGAGATTCTATTCCATTTAGAAAAAATTGGCAATTAACTTGGCATTTTGCGTTAGCAATCAACAAAAATGTGAATAAAATTAAGCACGAATTGCACTTAGTAAAAAATACGGTGGAATTTGCTGACCGAGTGCGCGAGATGAACTTACCTAAGGGCGGTTTTTCCATCGTGAGCGTGTTGATCAATTGGAGCTGCGTGCTGTTCCAGCAGCCTTTCTACTAACGCCATATGACCCTCCTGTGCAGCGAGCATTAACGCGCCCTTTCCGTCGTTGTCGGCCTCGTCGACTTTGGCTCCCGCTTCCAACAATGCTTCGCAAACATCTATGTGACCCTCGAACGCTGCATAATGCAGCGGCGTCCAACCAGAATTGTCTCGATGTTGTTCATCAAGACCTGTGATACAAAAGATAGCTATTTCAGGACTGATACCTTAATTACGAGAAATTTCTTCATATTATTATCTTTTAAGAACTTCAACAATTTTCGAAAGTTTCTTAAAAATATCGATATAGATAAATGAAAACTAAAATTCCTTTTCGCAACCTTGAATAAAATTGGTAATATTTCACAGCGATTCTTACAACAAGAGGACGTAGACGATCAGATTTAAGTAATGTGGTAATTTAAGTAAAAAAAAAACGGCACATTTTTTCGTTGGTAAAAGTATTAGAGTTATGAATGTGACAATTAAATAAATATCATTTAGAGTTTATTCTTTGAGACACCCCGCAAATTTCGTTAGTGCCATATTTATTTTTGAAACAGCGCTGTATTATTTTGAATTGCTTTCGAAAAAACAGTGGATAATGAAAATTAAATGGTCATTTTGTTGTTCGCTGATTATTTTTTTTAAACAATTGGTCGTTTTTGCTTCCTCATAAAGGAAGCTTTGTTTTTATGAAAAAATTTTTTTTCGAGATTTTCATGTCAGTACACTCAGAATGGGCCAAAACTTCGAGAAAAGTGATTTAGAAAAAATGTCTGTATGTGTGTGTTAAAATCAACTTCATCGTTAAATTATTACGCGCTTTTTAATTTTTTGAAAAATGTCTGTTTACGCGATAACTCTTTCAATTTTCGAGATATTGATATTAAAATTGATATGAATGTGAGCTTTCATACGCCGGTGATTGCTATTGAATTTGGTTAAGATCGGTTGAACCGTTAAAATTTTATGATGTTTTGAATTTTCAAAAAATTGACATTATCGCTCTATTATAACTTTTGCAAAACGTAAGGTAGGGAGCTCAAATTTTATATATAAATGAAACAATATTCAGCCATTATATATGTGTAATTTAGTGACGAACGGTATGAAATTTTTGATTTTATGGAATGTTGAATTATTTTTAAAAATATACATTATCACATTCACTTTCGGAAACGCTCTAATAATCACGAAATAACGTAATAACGAAATAGAAAAAGCGTATCCACAACATGTATATTTATCTAATTAAAACAAGGATGCAAAGTAGAACCTTGCACATTGCTTCCTCATTATTTTTCGCGTTTTACAAAGCTTCCTCTATGAGGAAGACAAAAATTGAATAACATACTTCCTCATAGAGGTAGCTTTTTAAAACGCGAAAAATAATGAGGAAGCAATGTGCAAGGTTCTACTTTGCATCCTTGTTTTATATACGTTTGGCTTTTTGGAAATCAATATTTATAAGAAGTAGCTTTTACCTCTGTCAAGAAGCTGCTTAACCACGTCTGTTCCACCTTGGGCGGCAGCGACGCTGAGTACGGTTCTGCCTTCGTTGTCTATGCTGTCAACGTAGCATCCCCAGAACAAGAGCAGTGCCACAACGGAACCGTGACCCATGCTCGCCGCTGCCCACAGGGGAGTTCGTCCCGTTGCGTCGCAGTGATCTACGTCCGCTTCGTATTCGAGCAACAGCTCGCAAACGTCTCTGTGACCCTCAAACGCAGCAACCAAAAGCGGTGTCATTCCGTCCTTGTCCTGATGATCGACGGCAGCTCCGCGTTCCAATAAAATCGTCACCACCTGCCGTAAATAATTATCAATTAATTTTTACAAATTCAAAATTAAAAAAATCATTACGTTTTTTGAGGACATTTTTCTCTGTTCGCAAGTATTCTAGAAAGGCTGTTACACATTTTTCAGAAGGGTTGTTACGCCTTTTAAGGACATTTTTCGCCATTAGAAAAAAAATGCTAGAAGAGCCATTACGCTTTATAATGATTTTAACAGCCCTTCTGAATGATTAGTAAAATGGAGAAATATGGCTCTATTTTACTAATTATTCAGAAGTCCTGTTATGCTTATTGGGGACATTTTTCTCGTTTTTACGAATTGTTCAAAAGCACCATTTCGATTTTTGAGGGCCCTTTCGGCTGGAAAAGTTACCCTGAAGATATTTCCACATTGAAAAAAAAAAGAATTTAGTAATGATATTGGTACCTTTGCATAGCCATGATTTGCAGGGACGCATAGTGCGGCAACGCTGAGAGCTGTTCGGCCGTCGCTGTCAGCATGATCGATTTTGGCACCAAAGTCAAGTAGGTGTTCGACAATCTCACTGTGACCCATGTAAGCTGCAGCTATCAGGGCAGTTCTGCCCTCGTCATCGGTTCTATTGACGTCTGCACCGTGCTGAAGCAGAGCCTTGACGATGTCTTCGTGGCCACCCCATGCTGCGGCCCTCAACGCGGTTCTTTGATCCCAATCCGCGCAATCAACCATAGCTCCGTGCTCCAGAAGCTGTTCAACGACCTGGGAAAACCATGGGAGGGTGGTGTTCAACGCTAGTCTGAGAACTTGATTGCACTTTGTTTCAAGCATCGTGTCTGCGAGTTCTCGCACACATGCTTCAGCTTTTCCGGAAGCTGGCATGCTGATAATCATGATTGATATAGGGTGATGAGTTAGGGATGGATCTCACACGTACATTCCCAACCACAGGTTCTTTTCGATAAGATTTTGACTACTTCGTGACAAGAAAAAGAATTGAAAAACAATCAATGCCATTGGACATATATTAAAAGCTATAGTTTTTAATTATGATCAAGCCAAATTTATAAATTGGCAATGAAAATCATATTTTGAAAGTCTTGATGTTTTTCTTATAAAAAGATTTCACTGACTTGACCGGATTTGTAAGATATATTTTTTTATTTCGGATTATTAAAATATCGGTTTTCGAGAATTTTTTAAGGCTGTTACCATGGAAATTTACCATCATTTGTCCTGAAGTTTTAGTTATTAAAATTTTCTACAAGTAAACATGGAACATTCGTATTATGACATTGAAAAGAAAACTTATATATTAGAAAAAAATCCACTTCTACTTTTGCCCTGAAATCCTCAAACACAAATCCAATTGAACTTTTGGTTGAAAATTCGCCCTTAAGGCCAAATTGGAATTGTGAGCGTTCATCACATTATGAAATTAACATTTATGAAATACAGTAGAACGTCGATTGTCCGAATTAATTAGGACCGACTACCGTTCGGATAATCGAAAATTCGGATAACTGATCAATAATTGTTTGTGAGGGCGGAGGGAGACACTAAAACGCTCAAAATATTAGAGTACATATATTTAACCACAATTAATATTTTCAATATGTTATTATTAGCATATATTATGTATTTTGATAACGAATTCTATTTAATCTTCTATTTCCTTAGAAAAAAATCGAGGTTTTTCTTTGACTTTACGACTGAAATTCTTTTTTGCGCTGTCAAATACGACAAAGTCGTTCGGATAAATCGAATCCCTATTCGGATAAATGAACTCATCGTTCGGATAATTGACGTTTTACTGTAATTCAAATAATAATCAGATTTTCCAATTTAATGGAGGAAACAATATTGTACCAATTTATGAAATTTGATGAGAAGTTCAATTTTTTTCCAAATATTAAGGAATTTGAATCTGTTCATCCAAGCTACACTTAATTGTTGCAAAATGTTTATCTGACAAAAAATGATGAATCAGAACTCTGGGAAAAATAAGGTAAACAAAATATAAAATCGTTCTCGTCGGATAAATAACGTTGTTCATTAAAATGAAACTATCGAATATCAATTCGCAGCCTCCGGAAAAAGTCGACGAAATTTTCTCTTGAAAATGCTGTGTTTGCATTTTACCTCATCGTTTTGTTCAATTTTTTAGAATTATGCTTTAATAGATTTTTATTGATATTCAGTTATCGTTTCTATTCCTAATTTTTGCAAAGGGTGTGTTACCCGAATATGAGTTAGAATGAGATTTATTGCGAATTAGTCACGACAAATAAAGAAACAAAATAACAAATCAACACTAACAACGTTCGAGTCACTTTTAACAGTGTCGTGGTTTCGTGAGGAGAGGGTTGGCTGTGAATGTACCTGGGTATGTCCGCCCCAGGCAGCTGCTCTCAGTGCAGTCCATCCGTCGCAGTCAGCGTGATCAGCGCCTGCTCCTGCCGCTAATAACACCCTCACAACGTCGGCGTATCCGTGTCTCGCGGCAAGATTCAATGGCGTTTGACCGTGACGATCAGTTGCCTCGAGCTTAGCCTGTAGCATTGACATATAGGGTTACATCTGTATCTGATATCTTCATTAAACCCTCGTCAAACATTGTTGCTAAATTTCTCCGCATAGAATCAGAGGGCTTACCTGAGGACAGGAAGCTAATGCCAGCTCTAACAACGATGCATTGCCATCCGCAGCTAACGTATGCAACACAGTACGTCCGCAGGAATCGGCTTGATTTATGTCACCGCTTTCGCCTAACAATTCAGTCAGTGGCTCGCTGGGAGACTCGTCCATGGGGCTCACGTCTTGCGAGACCTTTTTGGAAATGAAAAATTTGTTGAATTTAAAGCGTTATTAATTGCAGTGAAATGAAAAACTTGGTGGATTAAAGCGTAATTAATTACAGTGGTAAAGCAAATATGATGTTCTAAATATAATAGAGATATAACTGATTTTTTTAAATAAAAGATGTACATGTTTAAAAATGTAGTGTTTAATTGATAAAATTGGCATTTGACTTTTTGATTATCTCTCTTCTTGGAATTTTTGGAAAATTTGTTAGCATAATTAATTGCAGTGAAATGAAAAAGTTGTTGGATTAAAGCGTAATTAATTAGTGGTAAAGCAAATATGATGTTCTAAATATAATAAAGATATAATTGATTTTTATAAATAAAAGATGTACATGTTTAAAAATGTAGTGTTTAATTGATAAAATTGGCATTTGATTTTTTGATTATCTCTCTTCTTGGAATTTTTGGAAAATTTGTTAGCATAATTAATTGCAGTGAAATGAAAAAGTTGTTGGATTAAAGCGTAATTAGTTACAGTGGTAAAGCAAATATGATGTTCTAAATATAATAAAGATATAATTGATTTTTTAAAATAAAATATGTACATGTTTAAAAATGTAGTGTTTAATTGATAAAATTGGCATTTGATTTTTTGATTATCTCTCTTCTTGGAATTTTTGGAAAATTTGTTTCATTTGAATATTCCAAATGTTCTCAAGGAGAAAGAAAGAAGTTGAGCGCTAAAAAGCTAATAATACAAGCCAACAGTTTGGTTGAAACTGAAACTTCAGAAAAATGCAAAAGGTCGTAATTAGAAAATTGTAACGGTCCCTTAATATTGAATATTCAATCTCTCTTTATATAAAATGCTGCATCAGCGATCCCACGCTCAGGGCGACCGCCGCGCAGCATCCAAGCGCGCGACGGCCGCCTTATCACTGGCGCAGGGATACGCAGCGGGCCCAAGGGCCCAACTCAACGGACCCAGCGTGTGGGCATTCATCTCTTGACTTCTTCCCGAACTAGTGTTACGTGCACTCCCTCGAGCTTTAGCATCCAATAAAGACTTATTATATATTCAAAAGGTGTATAATTATTTAATTAACGATCTTTTGATCGTTACATTTGGTGTCAGAAGTGCGCGAACATGCAAACCATGCGCCACATTTTTTCGAAAAAAAAGAGAAGAATCATTAAAAAGTGAAACGAAGTGACAAAAAGTTTTTCAAATAAAAAGAAGAAACATTGAAAAGTGAAACGAAGAGACAAAAAGTTTTTCAAATAAAAAGAAGTAACATTGAAAAGTGGAGCAAAGGGACAAAAATTTTCCAAAAAAAAAAAAAAAAAAAAAGAGGAAACATTGAAACGTGAAACAAACAAGACAATTGACAAATTTTCCCACGGACTTCATCAATTCATCTGTTAAACCCGAATTCAGTTGAAGGGAGGAAGAAAGTCACCAAAATGCCAGCTTATAGAGGAAAGGAAGAATGGAGAAGGAAGAAAGTTTACCCAAAACGCCAATTAATAAAAAGAAGGAAGGACGTTTACCTGAAAAGGCAACTAACAAAACGAAGGAAGGAAGTTCACCCAAAAACTAATCAATAAAAAGAAGGAAGCAAGGAAGTTACCGAAAATTAAATTTAAAAAGAGCCGGTAAGTAGTTTTCATTGCTAAGACTGCATATTTTCTTTTTCACTTCTCTTTTGTTACTATTTTCGTGTTTTTGTTTTTTTTTCTTTCTCCTCGTGTGCACGTTGGACATAGGTGTCCGAAAATGTGTACTTTTTCACTCTCATAAAAAAAAAAAGAGAAAAATAAATTTCAGAATAATAATAACAGACGAAAAATAATAAAATAAAATAAAATATTTATTCTCAAATTCAAATCAAGGAATATTGTTTGTTGCTGTCAAGCGTGAGGTAACGTCTTCACTCTTTTTTAAGGTCACTCTCTATTTCTTTCTTTTTTCTCTTTTTTTTTTTTTTTGTAAGCGGAACATTTTTTTTAAAATTATTGTTGAATACGAAAAAAATATATATATATTTTTGTCAATATTTCGTCGGTAGCGTAAACATCGCATAATTTTAGACAGAATGACATAGCGGGTTTTATACCAATCGAGTTACAACCTCCCACTACAATAATGGCGGAAAATGCTAACAACGGTCGCAACGGCTGGTCCATTCGCGACATACATAGCCTCTTGCCCGAATTTGATGGGAAAAACCCCTCGATCGACTGTTTTGCAAGTATGTGTAGAGACGCAGCGCCGCTCGCAACTTGCGATGACATGATGTTAATAGCGGTTAAATTTAAATTAAGAGGAGAGGCTAGGGAGTATGTAGACACTAAAGACTACGCGAACTTGGAAGAGCTTTTAACAGACCTCAGAAATAACTTCGAAAAGCCGGTAGAACTGTCCGACCTTGTGGCAGAATTACACAGAATTTCGCAAAAATATAATGAGCCGGTTGCGGACTACGGAACGCGAGCACGTAAAATTCAAAAGAAAATTTTGAGAAGACTCGAGGAGGTTTACCACGCGGACGCGCAACAACAGTACTTAGCTAATCGTAGAGATGAGTTGAAGCAAGAAATCATAAGATCGTTCATCCGCGGTCTTTTTGATAAAATAGTAAATATGCTAGTTCAAAGGAACATTGTAACTTTAGATCAGGCAATCTTAGAAGCAATACACGTCGAATATGAACTAGAAAAAAGGACGGCCGTCGATCAATGTAGGAAGCAAGCAGCAGTAGAAGATGGAAGAAAAACTCCGGAAACAAAAAAATTTCAATTTGCACAAATGAGTACCGTACCCGTCTTGAAGTTTTGCGAATACCATAAAAGTAGCACACACAATTCATCAGAATGTACTACAATCCAAAGACTCAGTGAAAACAGATTTAACAACATTTCCCGCAATAGGTATTTTCTGAATCAAAACTTGCAACGTGGTGAAGACTACTCACAAAACAATCAACAAAATTCGCAAAATTCGCGGTACTGTAACAATTCGCAAAACTATCAAAATCCGCAAAATTACAACATTTTTTCAAAAAATCCACAAAACTATAAAAATGACCAAAATCCTCAAAATTATCACAATCCGCACAATTATCAAACATATGAAAATCCGCAAAAGTACCAAGATCCTCAGAATTATCAAGATTGTTCACGGAATTTTACACCAAGCCCACGAAATCGTAACAACAATCGGCGAAACTTCGCTCAAAACTCGTTACACCATCCATGTTCTCTTGATAATCAATACAAACAATATAGTAGTTCGGATGGGTTACAAACACAATTTCCTGGATATAGTAGAGCTGAAATTGAACAAGCAGTCGAATACCTTAAACAAAAAAACCAAGGCGATGGTTCACGGAACAGTTTGACGGGGAGCCAATTACAAGAATCCCGATATCATGCAATTAATTCGCAAAATCGGTCGTACGAACGATCAAGAAAAGAGGAAGAAGATATGGTAAGAAGAAAAGAAAAAGAAGATATGATAAGAAAAGAAGAAAAAGATGTGATAAGAAGAAAAGAAGACGAAGAGAAAGAAGGTGCATCAGTAAAAAGAAAGGAAGTGAATCCAGAGGAAAAAGAAAAATCAGCAGCTCAAAGGAAAAAAGAAGACATATCTAACGAACCAATATGTTCATTGCAACAAGAAGTAGAAAAAAGTTTGTTGAGGGAAGAACAATTAAAACCATGTTTACTGAAGCAAGAAGAAAAACAAGGCTCATTGAAGCAAAAGAAAAAACGAAGCTCATCACAGCCACAAGAAATGGAAGAAACTTCATTTAAGGAGAATTATAAAGAAGGAACTTCATCGAAGGAAAATAATAAAGTAGAAACTTCATCAAAGGAAAATTGTAAAGAAGAACCCTCATCGAAGCCAGGAAAAATAAAAAGAAGCTCATTGAAAACAGAAGAAAAACACTCATCGCAAGGAAAATATAAAGAAGACGGAATAGATACATCGGAGCAACAAGAGAGATCAATTTCATTGCAGCAAGAAAAAGTAGTGGATATCTCAACGCAGCCTCAGCAAAAGCAAAGTTCATCACAGACCAATGTAGAAAACCAATTGCAAATAGATTCATCACGGTTCATGACAAGAGTATACATGTACAATGAAGAAGAAGGAAAAAGCTCATCGCAGCTCATCGAAAAAGGCCCAATGTGGCACAAACAAAATAGCTCAAAGCAGCTCATCGAAAAAAGCCTAACGAGGCACACGCAAATATGCTCAATGAACATTATTGAAAACAACGCAATTCAGCAACTACGAAGTGGTCAAAACCAAAACGATGATGAAAAAGCTACGGTAAATGAGACAGCGAACGAGAATCAGACTATCAAACTCGGCTGCAAATGCCCATCGACATTGATCGGAGAAGTGACCGTTGGAAAAATTTTTGGTGAACCACCGATCGAACCAACCTTCAGATCACCATTAATGCAAGTTGAGTTAAAAATCGATCATGGAAACTCTGCGCATCCCGCAGCAGAACCAAACGATGGACAAACGTTATCAAATCTCAACAATAAAAATGGCATACCATCGGTAGAACCAACCTTTAGATCACCAGACACGCCTCACAAACAACATGTCCCTGAATGCAGCGACACTTTCAACATAGTGCGAAAATCTTTCGAGCCTCATTTTCGGCCACCTACTCTTCACACCAACAGAAAGAGTATCAACGAAGTCAACATCTATCATATGCCACTTAAGGTGCAACCGAACTTCCGGTCACCGTCAACGTTCGATAAAACGACAAATATCCAATCACCACTACACGTTGCTTTTCAGCAAAATGATCGATCTTTTCACAATGGACTCAAAATGCTCTATGTTTTCTTACAATTCGTTACCACTATTATGATAGTTGAACTCTATCAACTTATCTGCTCAAAAACACTCTATAAGACACCTGCATATCAAATTATCTTCTAGAGTCAAAATCATTGAAACAGAATGAAATATGATAATTTCATTACAAAATTCTGAAATGAGCACTCTTTTTACAACGCTAAGAACGACCTTTTCATTGAGAAATCAGTAATTTTAATCGTATCCTAACAATACCCATAGATATAAGTTAGTATTAAGAATTTAGGAGTTATAATTTCATTTATATTTGCGAAAATATCAAAATCATAAGACATAACAGAAAAAATAAAATAAAAATAAAAATAAAGAACTTTATAAATGATAATTAGATATAATTTTAGTAATAAGAATTTAGATTTAGGATATTTCCTCTCGCATTATTACGAACAAAAGCAAAAAGATATAAAACGAGAAAAAAGAAATCAATAGTAATAAGAAACCCACGAAATTAAAATTATAAGTACAACTACACTCAAATCAACTCAAGTTGTTTTAGAATTTAACCGCGATACTTTTATCCAGCACATTCAAATGCTTATTAGATTCAGTATCCACATACACAATACATATGAGAATAGGAAAGTAATAATAACGACAACGACGGAAAAAAATGGTCGATTGAACACATAAAAATACAATAATTGCACCGTTATTCTATAAATATATGTAGACATATGAGCCAAATATTAAGTCATAGTCGATTAACTCCCAAACGAAACAAAAGAGCAAAACAGTCCCACAAACTATTTTTTCGATATAAGGAACCAGTCTCTGAGAAATGCGTTTTTTTTAACCACCGCTAATTAAACTCTAGATTTTCACGTTAATTTCCAAATTCACACAATAGCGTTTCACTGCCAAAAGAAAAAAAAAAAAAAAAAAATGCATATCTTTGAAGAAATGCGTATGCGTGCATACGAAGAAGAGATGGAGAGAAAAAAAAGAAGAAAAAAAATCACGACTCACCATTAATCAATAAAATTTTCGCTAACCTTACAATATTACAATTTTCGCTACAAACGCTTATTCGCTAAAATTGCTTTCGAATAATATTCAGCCTTTCAGATTCCAATTCTACCCCATCCAAGCAAATAACAGGTTTCTTCCCACTAACTTCCCAGGACACTAATTGAATTCTAGACTGTTTCAGAATATTCAAACTCTCAAACAAAACGGGGACATTACCAAAAAAAAAAAAACGAAGGAGAAGACTTCTAAACTCAACCATTCCCTACAGCATAAATATCCATCAACAACTTTTAACTGAAGGACGCAAAATCGAATAAGAAGGAATTCAAAATGCATCATATAAATCTCACGGAAGTGGAATAGAAGAAACCCCCCGACTATCATCGGTTTGAAGACCAACCACAAAACACCAAAATATACACACACAAAAACGCAAACCAAATTTTTAAGACGAAAAATGAATATTTTTTTTTTTTCTTTTTTAAGTTTGTATCGAGTCACAAATAACCAACCTATTGTAACTGTTTCAATGCGGGAGCATTGATTCTTTAAAGAGGGGGAGTGTAACGGTCCCTTAATATTGAATATTCAATCTCTCTTTATATAAAATGCTGCATCAGCGATCCCACGCTCAGGGCGACCGCCGCGCAGCATCCAAGCGCGCGACGGCCGCCTTATCACTGGCGCAGGGATACGCAGCGGGCCCAAGGGCCCAACTCAACGGACCCAGCGTGTGGGCATTCATCTCTTGACTTCTTCCCGAACTAGTGTTACGTGCACTCCCTCGAGCTTTAGCATCCAATAAAGACTTATTATATATTCAAAAGGTGTATAATTATTTAATTAACGATCTTTTGATCGTTACAAAATATATTTATGAAAACTATTTGAATTGATTATTTTTCCCATCCAAATTTCGACCAATGGAATTGCACCATTCGACGTCACGTGGGGCAAACTACACGGTATTATACCGATAATTTTTTGATAATTTTGCGTGTTGATTATATATATAAAACAAAAAATCATTTAGCCGCGTCAACCATCTGTCAAACTGACAGATTGAATTTTATTGTGGCCGTCAAAGGATTTTTATTTGATATGAGTAGGTTTGGAGTTGAATCCTTGCAAACTATTGATGAAAAAGTAAAGGGAAATGTCCCTGTTAATACGATTAAATCGAAAACCTCAGTCTGGAATCAATATACAAATGTCTATAACAATTGTGCATTTAACTGCAATACTTTAATCATGAATTAAAAGGTTTTTGTTCTGATTATGAAATTTCCTTGTCAGAATGATAATTTTTGTCTCATGGTGCAATTCCATTTGTCGCAATTTGAATAGAAAAAATAATCCCCCGAATACCACTCGAGCTTCGAAATTAATCTGATATTTCCCTCCAGGTTCCCTGCAAACAAATAAACTCGTCAAGTTTTCCAGAAAAATCACTCCCGCTACGCGCTCGTGATTTTTTAACCTGGAAGACTTGACTCGTTCATTTGTTTGCAACGAACCTGTCAGGAAATATTCGATAATTTCAAAGCTCTTGTGATATTACAAGTGTAATTATAATTTTTCAAATGCCCATATCACAGTTTTCATTAATTTTACGTGTAACTAAACCCTCAAAATGTGCCGCAATTTGATGTTGCCCATTTTCCAAAATATCTTGTTTACCCCAAATCTGAATAATCCGATTGCTCACCTGACTAGAAGAAACAAGATCCTTGGTGACCTCATCCTCAACGACCTTTTCAGAGGCTCTTGCCCCAGCATCAACAAGTAGCCTGAGTAATTTTGTGTCCTGTCGTGGCCACAGTATACACTCTGAACTATCGAGATAGCATTCATCGACAGGAGCTTTGCATCCTATGATCCAGAGTACTTGAAGGGTGTGAGCATCGATGGTGCAACCGGTGGTGATAGGGTTCGTCATGGCTCGCTGTAGGTGTTGTCCGAGGACGCATATCTCGTCGGGATTAAGTTCAGGTCCACACAGAGTGTAGTAAGCGGCTAGCATCGCGTGTCCTTCGGTCGCCGAGCACAAATACTTTTGTGTGCAGTGTTTGACGTCCAGCAGCCATTCGGCAAAACTATGATGAAATAGCATTAAAGCTCCAGCACGGGACACCGAAATTACCCTTCTCAAGAGATGCAATCGTCGATTAAAATCTTCCATCGTGATACTAGGATTAGCGGTTTTGACACACTTGTAAAGAACCTCCTGAGTAATAGGCAACTTTGCTGCCAAAATGACATTGAAGAGCGGCTGCACTTTGGCAAATTGTTTTCTGCTGAATAGCCTTTGACACAGCCACAAATAAAGTCCATTAAGAGTTCCAGGTATCTCTCGAATTTCCCTCAAAACAATAAAATTCTCAGCAACGCCATCCAAAACTTTCTCAAGGTAGAGAAAGCATCCGTTGCTCTTGATGTGCAGTTGATTCAGCATTTCAGCAGTGTCCCTGGAGATGTGTTGTCTAAGAGCGTCTTCCTGATCAAGCCTGGCAAGGATGTACTGCTGAACATCTCGGACAACCTGACTTTTTCTCAAATCATCCAACGAGATTTTTCGAAATCCTGTAAACATTCGAGAGATCGTTTTGCTCTGTCTTCTCGCAGTACAAACAAGCAACAGCCACTGCGGAAAGAGGTGATGATGATTGGCTAAGAGTTCGGCTATCGTTCGACTGACATTGTCGTTTTCGCGTCTGGAGTCTCTAGTTCCAGTCTGAGGAGGATTTAGAAATTGGCCCTCGTCGATAGAGTCGACGAGGAGAAAGAGGCAGTTCTTAGGAGGCTCCACTTCCAACAGAGGAAAGAGCAGAGCTTTTTTCAAAGCATCGTCCGGGTCCCGATCCAAAACGTCCGGTTGAAGGGCTGCCTGGATCTCCGGATCAGTCCTGAGTTTTTCGGCGTAGGATTCAGCGACAGCTTCCTTAGAAGTCGTCGGTCCGGAGGTCGTGCTTGCTGTCGGTGAAGTTGGCGAGGAAAGATGAATACCGTCTGCACTTGCCTGCAGCAATTGAGCTACCAAAGACCTGACAAACTGAGCCGGCGACAGCGAAGCTTCGCTTCTAGCCTGACAAAAGTGTCGAGCCAAAAGTCTTCTATTCAACGACCTCTGATGTCTCGACGTTGCTCCTGTCGATGGCCAAGCTAGTTCGGCGCACAAAGCGGTCTTTCCGCTTCCAGGACCACCAACTATCAGAGCACCGCAGGTCTTCGACGCTGGCCTCTGCTCCAAGCAATGGGAGAGTTTCATGAGCGCCCATTCGCGACAGAAAAATCGCTTCTTCTCTATCACCGGGGCTGCCATTCTGACAATAGATTTGTTATCTTATTCTGTAGAATTCTGAGGATTATCCTCGTTGTTGCTTAGCCGATTTGATCTGACTGTTTTATCGGGAATTTCAATGACTCCTCAGCATTGAATCTCACAATTTTCTACTTATCGATAAATCGTTCGCTATGTTATAGTAGTAATGATCTAATGTCACGGTGTGTTCCATTTCCTGGATATGAAGAGAGTATCGTTGTGGTTACTTCTCCGTGCAAGAGTTTTGCTTTTTTTTATCTTTTCTTCCTTGCTGATTCATTCGATTGGAGATGCTCGTTGAATCGTGACGAATCTCGAAGTGGAACGAAGCTGAAGACGTTCTCTAGGCGAGCCAATGGGCTAGAGACACAGGTGCGTTTGCAATGCTACGTGTATTGAAGTTTCGCGTGCGTCGGTCGGAGCCCCGGGGGGCTCTGCGGCTTCCTCGGCCTCCATTCAGGCCTCTCATCGCCTCGTTCCTCGCATCCTGCGTGATTCCTTGCTCTGCATTCTGACTCTGTGAACATATGAAGAAAAAGGAGCGTTACTTTAATGTTACCGTTTCTGGAGACGAGCTGAAGGTCGAAGATATTTTTCAGACTGTCTGGTAGACTTTGTAAAAAGTGTATATGTACAAATAAGTAAAAGGCCGATCGATGGAAATTCTTTTCGCTAGACGATTCTTTATTTTACTCTTGGGAATAGCGAGACTCCTTTATTGCTTCGCACGAGACATCTGTTCCCCTGGATGCGAGAAACTCCCTTCGCAATTTTTACACGACGATAAAAGGAAGATGTCGGTTCGGCTCTGAGATTTACACCTACGAATGATACCGCAAGGGCCAAGAGTAAAACCATTGAAAGATAATAATCGACACTTTGGGCGCTGGACTGATCAACGAGGCGATTTATTGGAAGACCCTCACCTAGGGGCCTATAAATAGGGCGCCATCGTAAATTTTGGGAAAGATCCCGACTGCGGCTGGGAGATCTCGTTGTAATGGATGAATTAAATGGTAAAGTGCCTAACCCTTATCATTCCTACTATCTGGGTGGCTGAATTTAGTGACAAGAACAGGAAGGTCAGAATAGTCGTCGTATAACTTGAAACGTAGTAGAAAAGCAGAGGTTAGCTGCCATTTTGGAACTCGAATGTAAAATGTTAATTCTCTAAAAGGTGGTTTAATTGTACTGTGAAACGGCACCTGACTCGTTAATTTATCATCCGAATGAAAAGGTCGGAAATTTTATGATTTAAAAAATTACACCTGAGATTAAATTGATCCTTTTTTAATTTTTCAACACCAGAATTTTTAATTATAATTAAATTAATGATCGCCCTGGATGACAAAATGGATAGTTGCCATAATAGGTGCCAGGAGTGACACTTTTTATGTGAGTGCATAAAGAAAACTCGGTGACCTTGTGGCTTATGTCCGGGCCGTTAATTTAATACTTTTTTATTCTCCATAAAATGCCACTCTATAAAATCCTTGTGTTTTGTTTTAATAGGATCATAATTATTGGACTATGGACCATAATTACTGACGCCTGGGAAAGACTCTGCGTTTATGACTGCAATACGACTGCTACGACTTTTCCGCAGTTATATCTGGCCATAAATGGCTACTAATATCGCCACAAAAGCAATTTCACAAAGTAAATAGAAAAACAAGTTTTCTTTTTGCACAGCAAAAATACACTATAACTTTTCGGAGTTTTGGGAGGATCTATTTACGCATATCCCTTTCATCCAAAAATTGGTTCAACTTTACTGAAGAACCATAAAAAATACAGACCTTTGTCTGCTTCTTCCAGAAACTGGATGATCATATATTTCCAAGTAAATTGAAGAAAGATTTTTTGAAATTTATTTATTTAAATGCTTTTTTTTTGGAAGAAGGTTTTTTTAATAACTGAATTTCGTTACAATTTCTCACAGTCTTGTGATGATTTGTTTATACTTGCTGTTCGCACCAAAATATTGATTTTAACTTTGCCAAGGTCCCACGAAAAATTCATAACTTTTACTTTCTCATCTCGAGTTAAAATTTAAACCCTTCCAATATCCTTCGTTGAATTAAAATAGGTAGAATATGCCATTTTTGAAGGTTTATACAAGGGTTTAAGGTAGTTCTGTCGTGAAGGCAATCCAAACTCATATGCATGAATTTTTGACATGTTGTAATTTAGCTATTCAATTTTACTTGCACAAAATCTTGAAGGCTTTTACTGAGTATTTGAATGAACAATTAAAACTTGAAAATCGATCTTTTTACACGGCGCTCACTGGAGGGCCGGAAAAATTGATCTTTAAATCGAAAATTAACATACTTAGATCAAAGATAGAGAAAAAATAAAAAGTACTACGGATTCGCAAATCATTCAGGAATTGATGCATCATGAAAAAAGGTGAAGTCTCCGGAATAATGTTTAATTGAACTAAGGTCAAAGTGCACGATTCCGGGCCAAATAACGTTTCCTAACCTAATTATCGTAAAAATGAAGTCAAATCCGCACTAAACATATGAACTATTTACAAATAATCGTTTTAATTTGATTACGATAATTTCGAAGGATTCTCGATTATTTTTTATAGTATTATTGAGGCAGTCAAAGTGATGCGTATGATTATTTTTTAATGTCATATAGACTCTGAGATTTATGACTCCGGCGTACCGACAGAACTACCTTAAAAACCTCATTTCACTCTGTACATCCTAATTGGACGCCGAAACGTAAGAATTTCAATCTACAATAGACTTCGTTTACTCCATTCGGGTAATATCTGCCATTTTCGTAGATTTTGATGAGTGTCAAAGGAATGGAAGAACCTCCGTTTACCCCGCGGGACTGCTATACATTTAGGTTTTTAAGAGGGTCTAATTTTCAACTCGCGATTGCATAGAAAGTACATAAGAGAGAAAGTACTGCAATCCAAAAAAAAAATCGTTCCTCGTATTTTGATGGAAATACATGTTTTTTCATTTTCCTGCCAATTCCAGAGATCAGAACTGTCACATTAATTCCTGCGTCATAAAGTGGTCTTCGTAACATTAAAAAGCTTTCCGGATTGCTTCATAGCGTATCATTATCCTCATATCAACCTCCTGGAATCCACGTTTATTGCAGAGGAAGTTCTGACTGTTATATAACTGTCCTATCCTTTACAGCTTTGGCTTCAGCCAAGCTTCAGCTCCGACAAGCGATCCTCGCAATCTATCGTTACAGAGCTCATCCGAGTCCCGATAAATATCGCTAATAAAGCTCGGAGGTAGATGAGCCGAAATTCACGTTGGGATCCATTGGACAGGTTGCGTCGTTGAACCCTCGGTTCAACGGTGAGGCTGGAGGGCGAGTCGAAATTCCGCGAGAGGTCGAGAACCAGAGAGGCGGGAAATTATACGAGGCTCATTCCGCGGCCGAAGCTAAGCGGGGGAGGAGAGAACGACGACGACGGCGATAAACCAGTTCCGCTAATGAGAGGCGGACTGATGTAGATAGCGAACGCCGAGCTGTGCCTTCTCTCTATCCTCTCGTAATCTCTCGTCGTCAGCCGCACTGAGCGCGTTTCGGGAAACGTTTCGTGTATAAGCGTCTCTCTCAAGCTCTGCTGATGCTGTCCACCCACACGTCCGATCTCTTGGCTCACGTTTGGCGAAACCTGCCTGCCTCGCGATATCTATGTATGTATATGTATGTATATATATATATGCATACAGTACAACGTATTAACCGTCTAAATCCGCACGGATTCATCTGGACCCATGAGGGTTTCGTTTATGACCAACTTATGGGTATTATCCAGCGAATATTCGATGGAAGCTGAATATAACCATCCCTATTAGTCGGAACGTACTTATTATTATTAGATCAAATTATTATTTTTATTGCTACAAAAAATACGCGAAGAATAATTTTTCCGTGATGGATAAATAGTTGTGATGGTACATGAAAGATTGTTAGTTGGGTTTATTAAGTAAATTAGTTGTGTAAAATAAACTTTTCGATTAGTTTCTGGGTATTATCCAGAGAATATTTAATGGAAGCTGAATTGTAGCGGATTAAATTACTAATTTCATTAACACTTTAAAATATTCAACGAGAAACATTTTTTTTCTAATATAAATAGGTATAAATTGATATTTTGTTTGCAGAAATATTAGTTTTTTTTTGTAGGATTATCTATGAATTGATTCCTCAAATGACATCTTTCTCAGATTGAGAAATATTCGATGGAAGCTGAACATAACCATCCCTATTAGTCGGGATGTACTTATTATTAGAGATCAAATTATTATTTTTATTACTACGAAAAATACGAAGAGAATAATTTTTCCGTGATGGATTAATAGTTGTGATGGTACATGGAAGATTGGTAGTTGGGTTTATTAGGTAAATTAGTTGTGTGAAATAAACCTTTCGATTAGTTTCTGGGTATTATCCAGAGAATATTTAATGGGAGCTGAATGTAACGTCTCTTTTGATTGGGAAGCAGTTATTGTACCGGATTAAATTACTACTTTCATTAACATTTTAAAATATTCAACGAGAAACATTTTTTTACTAATATAAATAGGTAGAAATTGATATTTTGTTTGCAGAAATATTAGTTTTTTTTGTAGGATTATCTATGAATTGATTCCTCAAATGACATCTTTCTCAGATTGGGAAATATTCGATGGAAGCTGAATATAACCATCCCTATTAGTCGGAACGTACTTATTATTATTAGATCAAATTATTATTTTTATTGCTACGAAAAATATGAAGAGAATAATTTTTCCGTGATGGATTAATAGTTGTGATGGTACATGGAAGATTGTTAGTTGGGTTTATTAGGTAAATTAGTTGTGTGAAATAAACTTTTCGATTAGTTTCTGGGTATTATCCAGAGAATATTTCATGGAAGCTGGATATAACATCCCTTTTGTTTGGGAAGTGCTTATTGTAGCGGATTAAATTACTACTTTCATTAACACTTTAAAATATTCAACGAGAAACATTTTTTTACTAATATAAATAGGTAGAAATTGATATTTTGTTTGCAGAAATATTAGTTTTTTTTGTAGAATTATATATGAATTGATTCCTCAAATGACATCTTTCTCAAATTGAGAAATATTCGATGGAAGCTGAATATAACCATCCCTATTAGTCGGGATGTACTTGTTATTAGAGATCAAATTATTATTTTTATTACTACGAAAAATACGAAGAGAATAATTTTTCCGTGATGGATTAATAGTTGTGATGGTACATAGAAGATTGTTAGTTGGGATTATTAGGTAAATTAGATGGATTAGATTATTCGTTTGGTTGATTAGGTAAATTAGTTGTGTGAATTAAACTTTTCGATTAGTTTCTGGGTATTATCCAGAGAATATTTAATGGAAGCTGAATATAACGTCTCTTTTGATTGGGAAGTGCTTATTGTAGCGGATTAAATTACTACTTTCATTAACATTTTAAAATATTCAACGAGAAACATTTTTTTACTAATATAAAGAGGTAGAAATTGATATTTTGTTTGCAGAAATATTAGTTTTTTTTGTAGGATTATTTATGAATTGATTTCTCAAATGACATCTTTCTCGAAATTGAGAAATCGTGGTAAGTAATTTGTTCCTAAATTTATGAAGAATTTTTTTTGGCAGTGTTTGCAATGTGTTCCTAAATTTATGTAGAATTGTTTTTGTTAGTCAATTTCTGCCAACCTTTTCAATACATCATGTAGAACTTTTGCAGCTTGAAAAAAAATGTAACACAAAAACAACAATGTTATTTTTTTGAAGTTTAATATTCGATTTTTTATTTTCGATTTGTAGATTTCAGGTTGTGCTTATCCATAAAACTAGCTTTGCAAGGTGCCATCCACTTCGTATGAATTGGCCCATCATAAATAGCCATGGTTATCTACAAAAAAAACGTTGCACTTATGAAAATGTTCAATTTTCATGCTTTTTAAGTAGTATTTATTTTATGAATTTTCAGGAATTTATGCGTTCAATTGCAGCACAATTTTGTATTCGTAAATTTGTATAATTCGACCTTCTTAAGATAAGATGTAAAATTTCTGATATTATGATTGCTCTAAAAAAGAAATTGGTTTTTCTAATTAAATTTATCAGTAAAAATAAATTTTATAGGAAAACCAAACATTTCGTTTTAACACAAAAATGCATTTAACGGTTCTTTTATACAAAATTAAGTTGAAACACATATTCATTTACGAGGAAAACTAGATGGAAAACGGATAAAAAATGTTTGAGTACGCTGAGTCTCTCAAAACATTATTAGATCAGTATATTGATAATATTTCTGCTAACTTCCTTCACGCATCTTGTAACACCGAGTAGCAAGAAGAGTGGTAAATAAAATTAGAGTGCTTTTCTATATCCAGCCGCTCATCTACCGCCCATCTTGATTACATCGTACACAACACTACATTTAAACTCTCCTCTCCTCACTAACTTTATAACTCGGGTTGTTATATAAAAATAAAAACTGCGAGGTTTGAAGTACCATATCGCATTTGTAGGTTTTTATCAATCTCGTTTTCCAAGCACGCGATTCGATCATCAAGCCATACACACACTCGTCTCGAGACTCGACGAAGCGACAATTTCCAGTCTGTTGATTCAATCAGTATCTCAAGTGAGAATTATATAGAAAAAAGGAGAGAAGTTATTGGAGCGAAATACCGAAAGTAAAAAAAAAACGTATCGTCGTACTTAGAACAGCGATTAATTGGATTTGGATATCCAGTAATTGGGATATTGCAGTGGAAAGCTACGATGCATGTAAAAAGCTGCACGCAAACGAGTTTGCGTGTACTACTGCAACTTTATGCACTCTACGACGGTTGTGTTTCCTATATTGCACGCCTGGACAATATAAGTCTCGCTCAGTTCGCTCATGTATATTTTATCCACGTTCTTGTCGCTTGATTTTCCACGTAGATGCATAGATGTTTGTGTTTCATGGAGTTCTATGGGAATATAGGTAAAACGCGCTAGTTCGACAGACGGCAGTGAGCCACCGAGACATGTGTGTGCACCGCACATAACGAATGAGCCGACTACGCGCCGCGAGCATTCCCTTGATTTCCCTAATGACTTTAACGAGGTCCCGCGTGCGGGAACCACAGCGCACGTTTCAAACTCGCGAATTCAGCGACACCCTCGCTTGTACATAGTCTCTCTCTCCAGAACTCCATAAATGCATAGATGAGGTATACACATGTTTATATATATGTATTATATATAGGATCTGCTCGTCTCTGAATTCGTGGACGTCTCTCTATGCACTAACTATAAATATGATTCCGTACCGTCGAATTAATCCGTGAGAGTAGTGAAGTCTTCGATGCAAAACTTAGCATTGGTTTTTTTTAAATTTAAAATCCTTTTAAAAAATCAGTGGGCACAATATCTCACATGGCTGTCATATCAGCATGAAATTGATACTCTCCGTGCAGAAATATAGTTGGGGCTCCAACTTGGCCCTTTCTAGTTTGCCCCAGTTTTATTGGGTCCATGTCTAAATAACTTCGAAAAAACAACTTTCGACATAAAAACCTGGTCAAAACAACCTGAACAAAAAAAACTCCGTACAAGAATAACTTCATACATAAATAACTTCAACCAAAAAAAGCACAACAAAAACAACTACCGGCAAAAAAAAACTTCAAATAAACCACAATTTCAAATATAAATTACCATTACTTCCATGACGTTGTATAACACGACAAAATATCACGGACAAAATATCACACAAACAAAATATCCCAACTTAAGAACCACAACTAACCTAACAAACCTAAAGAACAAATACAAGGAAAATACCAAACAAATTAACTCCCTAAAGAAACGAACGCCAACCTAACTAACGCCCTAAGGAACCTAAAGAAGTCAGTATAAGTAGATGATTCACGTGATAATTTGTCATTGTGATTATTTCTTATTGTGAAAAAAAAAATAAACACATGAAGAAACTCAAGAAAAACTAATGTCCACAAGTGTAGCATGAAGAAATAAATTATGAAAGAATGTTTTAAAAAAAGAGTTAACAAAATGACATATTGATAAATAAAAGTGATTTTTGTACGTTCAGATTATTTTGAATAAAAATGTTATCAATATAATATGTTTATAAATAAAAGTGATTTCTAAATATTAAGATTATTGTGTAAAAAAGTCTTAACAATAGAATATATTTGGCAACATAACAGATTGATAAATAAAAATGATTTTTGTAAATTAATTATTAAGGTAATTTTTGCACACCAATACACACAACAATAAAAGAAAAACAAGCAAAAACCAAAATATACAAAACAACTAATTATTTTGTCGCAAGTTATTTTAGTCAGAAGTTATTTAAGCACAAGTCATTTTCGCCACAAGTTACTCATGATAAGGTTCACTTGACCAAGTTATTCTGACGTAGTTATTTGTGTAAAAAATATTTAGACGTGATCCCGTTTTATTAGGGGTCCTGCTAGGCTAGTCACGCTTGAAGTGTGGAGCCTGTAGAGGCTCAATATGGGCGACCCTAGTGAGGGTTCCAAATTTAACACGGAAAGAAATGTTCTGTTGTGGCTACTACGTTTTCGATTTGCTGTACAAAATGTCTAAAAAATTAGTTGCCTCAACCATATCGAATAGTAACCTCAACTATTCACGATTAGTTCTCGATTGGATTAGTTAGGTTAACTAACCCAATCGTTGGGACTACCACTCGAATAGTTGGGACTACCATTCGAATCATCGGTATTATCATTCGAATCGTCGGTATTACTATTTGAGTTGCTAGGGAAATAGAATAATTGATTGGTTGTGTCAACTTATTTCTTGATTATAACAACTAATATTTTTTTCCATGAAGCCTGATTAGGCCCCGAAGTTTGTCGTGGCCGCCTGTGTTGAGCCTAGTAGGGTTCTAGAGTAGATTCCCCATTGTGGATGCCACGTTCATACCTAAAAAGGCCCCTTATTGAATCGCGGCTGCCCGAACTAATTTCTGCACGGATCGTCGATGAGCAGCTTCAGGCATGTTGTTCATTTTGACAGTTCTAAAATAGACGCACCGCATAGTTGTGATTTGTGTTAGTCAATAGAAAATTATAATTAGAGATGGACGAGGATAACAACAGTGGTGACAAGATATTTCAGATAGATTCTACAACAAAAAATGACAAAACGTCGATGATTTTTTTGGGGACTCCGAATGGTCGATCACTGGTAATTAACATCATAACATTCGCACATCATACACTGGGAAAAGAGATTTGTTGGTTCAACAAAGCAAGAGGTCATCGGCTGTCAAATAGATTGTTTAGTCAGCTCAACAAAAAATGTTCTCACCTTAAACATCTGGTGGTCTGCTGAACTGAGAAACTGTTGAAGAATTTCAGTTTATTTGACAGCCGGTTACCGCTGGATTTGGTTGACCCAACAATTCCTTTTCTGTGTGTAGGTCTCGAGGTTTATTACGAACAAGGGTGAAGTTGAATGATCACCTCCGTTTCATAAATATGAATTGTAATCCTAATTCATCGTTGCAAGTTACAGAGTAAGTATGATATTGTAATGGTTTTAGTATAATTTCTGTCCATACACCACTTCTAATAGCAATTTACGAAACTAATAAAATGATATGGGTATCTGCGATAATCTGTAAAAGTCTCAGTAAGCTAATACAAATTTTAATACTGCGGTTTGCTGGTTACCGCATCCCCTGCTAGTGAATATAAATTATTTATACATTACGAAACGAGATTAGCGGGTTTAGAAAGATCGAGCGAATAGCGATTGCTGAATAAGGATTTTTTTTTTACTGGCTGAACATTTATTTGATAACCCCGGCTTTACTTGAATTCTTTAATTTTTGCATTGGTCAATTTATTTATTATTAATAATAACAAATAAAAATTTCAAAGATTCATTTCGATCTTTTCGTGATCCTCCAAGTTAACTTCGTTCTGATTATTTCTGAAGAAAGACTACAAACTTCATGTTGATTATAATGATAATAGAGCCATTACAGATAAATGTATATAGTGCAGTAAATTACGAGACCGACAATACCGATTGGATACTGAGATTAGTCAAATAATACTTTCTGCATCGAACAATGCAAGCTTGAATTACCCAAATAAAAGGTTTTACGTCGAACTCCAGTCACTTCTTCCCTAACAATGGAGGACTCCACTATTACTCTCGTCTCGTTCGGTTCTAACGCGTGAATTCATTCCTTAATAAAGTGCCTCCTCCATTCACCTTCTTTCAAGGACACTTCGTCCGCTTCAAGGACCCTGGCAGATTAAAATGCCTCAATTTAAATGGAGCACTCTGTCGGCAGTGAAGGAGGCAACGAACTAGTGAGGTAGAGATCGATGTAAGTAAGCAGCGGGCCGCAGATAGATAAAGACTGATAGAAGTACCTATCTAGAATTCTCAATCAATTATTCTCGATAATGGAGTTCTTGAGATCTTTATCTAATTCGCACTATGGATGGAATATCGATGGGACAAAAGGAAAATCTGTAAAAATTCACGTCATTCAAGATTCGAAGAACATTGATTTTTAATAATAATAATACCAGAAAATTGTTACTAAATCAGTGTAAATTATTGTTTAACAATATTTGGGCACTTTTCCCCCCGAAAATCAATTCGCCTTAAATTCCATTTCCGCCAAATTCAATTTTTGTCACATACAATGGTTCTCAAATTCACACGGTGTTGTCTTTTTACGAGGCTCAATATCATGGTATAAATAGGGATATTCAGTGTATAGTAGAAAAAAAAATTATCCGACGTTTTAATATTTTCTATTTTTAGATATTTTCAGATTTTTAAATTATGTCATGCTGGTGCTAGAATGTGGCTTGTATGGTGCTGGAATAGTTTAGTTCAGAAAAATCTGAAAAAAATCTAAAAAATCCGAGTTTACCTAAATAAACGTTTGACCAGTCGTCTGTAGTACTTTGGTTATAAGCTAGATAATTTTGATATTCAACAAAGAATTTTTCAGATTTTTAAATTGTGGCATTCGATATGTGACTTTAAAAAAATATTAGAAAAAAATTTACATAGAAAAAATAAAAAATAAAAATCTGGTGCATATGAGGATATAACAAATCCTACAAAAAATGACGAGACAAAGCGGGAGGGCGAGGGCAGACCCAGGTCGGATCGGGATGCCCCATATGTACTAGGGGTTATTATGGTTCGCGTGCTCCGCGCGATCGCGAAATCTCGGTTGAAAATTTTGAATCTATTTCCTACAGTTCCATCGCCAACTTAATACCACTCGCCTGAAATTCCTCTATACCTCAGGAATCCCTCCTCGATCCCTCGGAAACTTCCCTCTATCCCTCGGGAACCTCATCTTCAAAATGATTGACATTTTTTTGCATTTTTTTTAAATCAAAAAAAAATTTCTTGAAATTTTTTCTCGTGCGCTGTAATTGCCGTTTTTTTAATGGTCTCATAAAGGACTTAGAAAAATCCGGCCTCCAGGCGCCATTGAGGGACTTAGAGAAATTCGAGTTTTTGAAGGTCATTGAGAGATTTAGAAAAATTCGGGTTTTTGAGGGCCCACATTTTTCTAAGTCCCTAAATTCAGGCTTTTGAGGGCTCAAATTTTTCTAAATCCCTAAATTTGGGCTTTTTTAGCCCAAATTTTTCGAACTCCCTAAATTCGGGCTTTTGACGGCCCAAATTTTTCTAGGACCTTCGATTCTTGACACGGCGGCGAAATCTTTTTATAATATAGAGAGATATATCCAGCACACATCACTCGATTACCTATTATAGTCTACGAGGTTCATCGTCTCTCGAGACGGTAATGTTAATCGCGATATATATCTACTCAATAATCCCAAGTGGTATCAATCGTTATGGATCGCAACCTTGAGGTTATATTTTATACCAAAGGTAGTGAGGCTGCACACAGATGCTGCGCCACCGCCTTTTCAGTATTGCTCGCCATACATCGATGTCAAAGTCTTATATAGAATTCCTGAAGAAGCTGTTTTAATCAGTGCATGCACTCAATGCATCGAAGACACTGCACGTCGAAGACATTGCAGCTTAAGATACATGCATGCAATGTATATAAATATAATTTTCGTATGTGTGGGGTTGTAGTTGGTAGTACCACGTGGATATATGTACGTAACAACGAGTTGTGTTACTTGGTGTATAATCAGAGTCGAACATCGTGAACGTACACCGTATTTGGCCGATTGTGCAAGGAAGCCGTTCTTCGAAACGGGTCGAAGTAGTCGCGGGTCAGGTAAGGCTGCTGGTGCATGCTGCGCTGCAGAAACGATGATGGCGAACGTGACTCTCCTTCGCTTCAGGATGCTGCAAACGTGTGGCCTCTAGGCTCGATCCATCCGAGGATACGTACTGAATTATACTGTAAGAGACATTCACACACACACACACACACACATACGATGAGTAGGACTTTATCTACTTTTAATCGTGTCCCTGTGGCGAATCCTTTATTAATCCTTTCAAGGATCTTGCCATTTGGAATAGATGTCATTGGGTATTTTTTTTTAAGGAAAAGTAAAAGTGTGATGGTAGAGAAAAAAATGAGCCAGGGTTGCGAGTACAAAAAAGAAAAATTCTCTGCGATATTTTTTTTAAGGAAAAGTAAAGGTGTGATTGTAGAGAAAAAAATGAGCCAGAGTCGCGAGTGCAAAAAAGAAAAATTCTCTGCGATATTTTTTTAAGCAAAAGTAAAGGTGGATTATGGAGAAAAAAATGAGCCAGGGTTGCGAGTGCAAAATAGAAAAATTGTCACTTGTAATACCACAAGAGCTTTGAAATTATCGGATATTTCCTGACAGGTTCGTTGCAAACAAATGAACGAGTCAAGTTTTCCAGGTTAAAAAATCACGAGCGCGTAGCGCGAGTGATTTTTCTGGAAAACTTGACGAGTTTATTTGTTTGCAGGGAACCTGGAGGGAAATATCAGATTAATTTCGAAGCTCGAGTGGTATTCGGGGGATTATTTTTTCTATTCAAATTGCGACAAATGGAATTGCACCATGAGACAAAAATTATCATTCTGACAAGGAAATTTCATAATCAGAACAAAAACCTATGTTGCATCCAACACATATTTTCTCTCTGCACAAAATGCAGTGAATTGCGCCCAAATCGATTTTTTACTCTTTTCTGTATTTGCCGGGACATTTTGTTTTATTTTTTTAGCGATGTTCTGAAGCGATTCATCACCAAATCGCTTTTTTGACTCACTCATATTGACGACCGTTAATAGTACCTTGACGTTTTAAAGATTCGCAGAGGTTACAAGTGTCAAAAAAATTATTGTTTATCGCTTAGCAACCGAGCCGGGAAATTTTCGAAAAATTATCGATATAATTTTACCCTAGCTGTACCACGTGATGTTGAATACCGCGCTCTGATTGGTCGAAATTGGAGTTGAAAAAATAATCAGTAGTAATACCCCAAGAGCTTCAAAATTATCGGGTATTTCCCGATAACTTCGTTGCATACAAACAAGAGTGTCAAGTTTTGCAGGTTAAAAAATCCCGAGCGCTTGCGCGAGAGAATTTCCTGCAAAACTTGACACGATCGCCTAGGTTCCCCCACATAAGGCCAAATGCGTCGTTTCTATTGGCCGAAATTCCGATGGGGAAAATAATCTGCGATATTTTTTTTAAGGAAAAGTAAAGGTGTGATTGTGGAAAAAAATGAGCCAGGGTTGCGAGTGCAAAAAAGAAAAATTGTCTGCGATATTTTTTTTTAAGGACACTCAGAGCTATCGTGATAGTTTCAGAATAGAAAATGTCAGCAGTAGGGAGAAGAAAGTTTTTCTCTTGAGTGTCGTACGAAACTTTTTCAGTGCGATGTCGGAAAACTGTAGTTTTTGCAAGTGATAGCTTCCGAAAAATGCACTTTCCTGAGTGGAGGGCTGAAAAATATAAAAATAGAAAATAATAAATGTTGTCCTATTTTTTATATAGTGGTAGTAAAATGCAATGCTCATAACAAGGAGTTTACAATCCTCCGTCCAGGAAAGTACACTGTTCCGACGTCGTGCTGCAAAATCTGGTGCAACACTCGGGAGTAAACCGTTTTTTTTAGCTTGTGTGATTGTAATACGTGTCGAAGGCGCGAACTTACACTCACTAAAAAAGTTTCCTGTACCTAGAATTGAAATATACAATTAAGCGATAACTAGAAAAATTATTGTTATTCAATGAAATTTTACGAAACATTGTGAGAAAAAATTCAAGCAATCTTACACTGTTAAACATACTTAGTATGAATTTCCATTACAGGTAAAGGAAGCTCTTTTCCAGAAACTGGTATATTAAATTTGATATGCAAGTGAGATGTAAAATCAATGAAAATTCGAAAATTTGTAATTTTACTACGTTCATGTGTGAAATGTATTGTATCTACTGGTGACTAAAATGTAATTTTATTTTGAATGCATTAAGAATATGTTTCTAATTTTTAAAGAAAACGTCGTTGAAATTCTATAAATTTTTTTTTCTTCAAAAACTTTGGATATTGCTAATTGTGTTTTTACACAATTAGATCTGGATGCGATGCCAAACATGCCAAAATGTATTGCTCAAAGAATTAAAAAAATTGGCACCGTTTTTTGCTTCATATTTGAATTTTCCATTCAACAATTCATGAAATAAAAAAAAACTTCAGACATTTAAAATGCAAATAGCCTGCGGTGAAAAATGCTTGATGAGACCAAAAAGTTCAAACGTAACTACAGTTCCCCTTGAATAGAGCTTTCTCCTTTTTTTTTGTGAATGTCAAACAATGCTACGAATTAAGTATATACATATATATCTATCTCTCTCTATGCTGAGTAAACAATAGTACATTTCTGCATAGTGGGCTCGAAGCCTCGAGTTGAGGGCTGTCGCCGCACCTGTTGTACGTGTCAGCGTAGCATACGGATCGAGGAAAGGAGCACGTCGACTTTTTTCCACCTCGTTTCTGTGATGCTCGGCATCTGCAGTCGCGCAGTAAACACAACAGCAATTAAACGTCATTGAAGTCTCTTCTCTCGCGTAGTTTGCGTGCAACGAGAATGTTTTATGTGAGAATCTTAACTCGTGCTCGACCTATACACACACTAACACTAATAATCATCACACATGCAAACAGACTGCAAATCGCGTTGCAGAGAGCCGATGATTTCACTTCGAAGATGCCCGTAGGATTCCTCTGTGCGAGAAAGAAGTCTCGACTTGAGACTGCGCAGCCGGTGAATCACATTCGGCTGCTGCACACGTGAGTTTCGCACATTCTCCGTTTCATATCTTTACCTCGAACTCTCATCATAAGTCCACAAATATACAGACATGTATTTTCGAACACAAATTCCAATCTGCATCATCAAGAATTATTAGCTTAGACATTAAACGAAAAAAAAAACTTATCTTATTTTTTTAATCATTTTTTTAATAAATGAAAATGTTTTATTCTTATTTACAATAACTTTTTATTCTATTTGATAACTCATTAATTGAAGATGAATAAGTGAAAATAAAAGTAAAGTAATAATAATTTTTTTTAATCAACATATTTTTTTAGTTTGAAGTAATTGAAAAATAAAATAATGACATTATTTTTTTAGTTTAGTCCAATGACTAAACTAATAAGCTGTAGCCTATTATGACGGCGCAAATCGGTATAGTATTTAGATATCAATATATAAATAAACTAAAATACAGTTAGTAATAACAATTTTTGTTTGTTTTCAATGACTCAGAAATTGATGTTTAAGATGTGAAGAAGGTGAGAGAGCCCAACAGACCGCCCGTTGGGCCCAGCAGAAGAGCCAAACGTGGCCGCATTGCGGATGCACGTGCCACCCGCTTACTTTTTATTTTCTTCCATCTTATGTTTGTTTTTTTTCATCATTCTCTTTACTCTTCACTCCATTCGTATATCCTTTCTTTTTCTTGCGTATCTATAGTGTGTGGCATTTTCGATCGTCTCTCTCTCTCTCTCTCTCCCTTACTTTTCTTTTCTTTATGTTCGCTCGCTCAGACCGAGAGAGGCACACATGAAACTTCTCCTAAAGCAACAGAAATACATACACACATAGGTTGGTGTACGCTTGACTGGCGAAGCCTGCATCGTGGGCTTTATTCTGACCTGCTCTTCTCTGCTGGGACCAAACGTCTTCTTTCTTCTATCGTGTCACGCCAGATTAACGATGGGCTCCCGCTGCAGCAGCGAAAGCAACACAACATCGTGGCCGCGGGACAAACCCCTTGCTAGATAACACAGGATCCATACGTATATGATATAGGAAGCTGTTCTCTTCGCGCGGCTGTGCGCAATGCCACGTGTACGACCTATCGACCCGCTTTCTCACGACGAAGACGACGACGTCGACGACGACGACGACGATGAGGGAACTTCGCGTGAATCCTAACGTTATCCCGATGCCCTCCTTGCACCAAAACGTCAAAGCAATGTTGTACGCTCGATATAATCGCGATTAGAGGGTTATAGGCTTTTGATATTCTCGTTGCCAAAGGCCAACGACTATTTCCTTCACTCTCTATTTTGCAGATACTGGCATCGTAACCGGATTATGGTGCAGAAATTCTGCACCATTATCCGTAATAATAAACCAAAATCATGTCCATAATAAAATTGGCTGCACGAGGGAAGACCGGGGCTAGTTGAAACACTCTTCACGGAAAGAAATGTTTGGTTGTGGCAACTACGTTTTCGATTTGCTGTACACAATGTTTAAAAAATTAGTTGCCTCAACCCTATCGAATAGTAACCTCAACTATTCACGATTAGTTCTCGCGAGATTAGTTAGGTTAACTAATCCAATCGTTGGGACTACCACTTCAATAGTTGGGACTACCATTCGAATAGTCGGTATTATCATTCGAATCGTCGGTATTACCATTCGAATCGTTGGTATTACCATTTAAGTTGTAAGATAAATTGAATAATCGATTGGTTGTGTCAACTCATTTCTTGGTTATGGCAACTAATCTTTTTTTTCGGTGTTGCTTTAGTATTCAATTGCTTTTTGCTTTCTCATAGAGGAAACTTTGTTTTTATGAAAAAAAAAATTTTCGAGATTTTCATATCAGTACACTCAAAAAACGTGGAGAAAAGTGGTTTAAAATTAATGAGGTTGTGATTTTTTGATTTTTTAGATTATTTTTCTCTCCGATGTGAATTTTGGTATCAAGTATCGAGCTGGGGGTTAAATGAGTGTCAGATTCATGATTAACAGAAAAAAATACGTCAGATATAGCACAAAAATGATGAACGATTCCATATTTTCATAGCGGTTTTGTACAGTCTATATTGCGAAGAGTAACGATTTATGTCGTATAAACTAGCTATATCCTTGCTTCTCAACGAAATTTCGGAAAACACCGGTTTCTATTGTGATCTACAGAAAAAAACAGATATGATAGAGTATTCGAGGGAGTTTCCGGACCGTTCGTCCTTATTATATTTTCATAAAGGTCGAGTGTGCGCTTATTCATTTATTTATTTAAAACATGGATGCACAATAGAATCTTGCACATTGCTTCCTCATTATATTTCGCTTTTTACAAAGCTTCCTCTGCGAGGAAGCCAAAATCAATTACCATACTTCCTCTTAAAGGTTGCTTTGTAAAAAGCGAAATATAATGAGGAAGCAATGTGCAAGGTTCTACTTTGTATCCTTTTTTGATTTAATATACAGACGACTATGTCCTTCATTCTCTATTTTGTAGATACTGCCACCGTAACCGGATTATGGTGCAGAATTTCTGGACCATAATCCGTAATAATGAACCCCAATCATGTCCATAATAAAATGGGCTGCACGTGGGAAGACCGGGGCTAGTTGAAACACTTGCTTTAGTATTTATTATTTTTTTTTTTTTGGTTTCATAAGATAACTGTACCAATGATCGGACGAAAAGAATCTCCATCAGAATCTCGCCGAAAATAAAAAGAAACTCTATATCAAAATCCCACCGAGATTCTAGAGAATCTTGGCCAGCTTCTTACTGAGATTCTTTAGTGGGTAGCTGGAAATAAAAAGAATCTCTATCAGAATCTCGCTGAGATTCTAGAGAATCTCGCCCAGTGAGATTCTTTTCATTTTCATTGAAAATAGAAATGAATTTATATAAAAAAAGATCTTTATGAATATTGAAGGACTGCTAACACTAATTAGTAAGTACATCAACGAAGGTTCAACCCCTCGTGTGTAGTCGAACTCAGAAAAGCTTTCCAGTCTTATATAAACGCTAAGGCTTCAAACCACTTGCGAGAAACGCTCCGTCCGTTCGCCACCTAGTGACATCGTACGAAACACTTTCTCGCAAGTGACTTGAAGCCCCAGCGTATATATAAGACTGGAAAGTTTTTCTGAGTTCGACTACACACGAGGGGTCTAACCTTCGTCGATTTACTAACAAATTAGTGTTAGCAATATTAAAATATTCGTAAAGATTTTTTTTATATACATCCTTTTAATTTTCAATGAAAATGAAAATGAGAAGAATCTCGCTAAGAAGCTTGCCGAGATTCTCCAGAAACTCGAAAAAGAATCTCTATCAGTATCTCGCTGAGATTTTAGAGAATCTCGGCGAGATTCTGATAGTAATTCTTTTTCGAGTTTCTGGAGAATCTCTAAAGAATCTCGGTAAAAAGCTGGGCGAGATTCTGATGGAGACTCTTTTTATTTTCAGCTACCCACTAAAGAATCTCGGTACGAAGCTGGCCGAGAGTCTCTAGAATCTCAGCGAGATTCTCAGATAGATTTAAAAAGAATCTCGGTTCGGCGCGCAACCGTGAGGTTGCGGGCTGGTACGAGTATCCCTAGGTGAACGATCCAATTATCGGACATCAAACAAATTTTTAAGATGTTAGGTTAGCCAGTTTTCTACATAGCTTATTTCAAGTATTCTTTCATGTATATATATATATATATTTGTTTATTAATTTAATCAATAAATAACCAAGACACTTTTGTTTTTATTCCGAACCAATCGTGATTGAATACCAGAATTCTTGATATTTATGATTGTCCGCAGGATCGGAACATTAGGTGTCCGGAAATACGCACATACGTGAAAAACAGCTTCCGAAAATTGGTATATTAAGTCTATTTTGTTATTTTCGTACATAATTAGCAAATGATTCAATATTGTGATGATTAAAATTCGTACGTTTTTGAAACTAGAAGGTAAGTAAGTATGACTTATTTGGGTTTCAATCATTTTACCCCTTGAGTTTCAATTTTATAATTAAATCTTTCCTTAACCGTCTGATAAATGTTTCAATCTGGGGATGTCCTTAACCGTCCGATATACCGAACGAAAAGATTGGATGTGACATTTAAATTTACAATTTGCTGTATCCGATTTCTCCAAAATTAGTTGCGACAACTGATGAAGTTATTATCATAATCGTTTCGAATAGTTGTCGAAATTCGAAAAGTATTCGAATAGGACGTTCAGAAAATGAATTTACCTCATAATCTGAGTCATTTTTCTTCTGAATACCAAACCTTCTTTTTTTACATACTTCTCGACGAAAAGATAAAAAGTAGGCAGCAGAATTGAATGTAAACTTCTATTCTAAAAGATTGTAGTATTTCAAAATTGCAGAAAATAAAATAATCCTATACAAATACGTGGGATATAAAATATTCCTGACATAACGCCAGACATATAAATTACCCAGAGGTATACCTATGTTCACTCGGCACATTTCGTCATTCTCAGAGGTTGGCTACATTATTTCAAGTACTTAACGATACCTATATATAATTATACAAGAGTACAGAGAGTCTGCAAGTCATGTGAATTATGTGCAAGTGGGATGGATGGAGGGAGGCAAGACCACAAGAGGGCATGCACCCCCGCGTACCAAACCGGCTATATATTATATAGCCATATATTATTATATACATATATATATACGTACAGTGTTCTCGCGTTGAGGGACCCACAGGCGGTAATTAAAATTACGACCTTCGACGTGCAAAGGGGTTGGGAGGAAGTGGTACGACGCGGCGAAGCACTCGTGGAAAATCGTCTTACAAACTAGAACAAATGACCGGGTCCTACAATATATAGATACATGCCCAGGTTTTCAGGTAATTAAATTTATCGCTATTCCGCGTGCCAGACCGACATCCCGACGCCATTGCACACATACGTAATGTTCACACAACTATAAACGTACATCTACCTATATATTCGCGATACCGCGAGATTAAAAGCCAACAGTGCCGCTGAGGGTAATCGAGTGCGGGTTGGGGTTTCCCCAACTGCATCGCAATGCAGCTGCTGCCCTATCCAAGCGTTGCCGTTCAACGTATATACAACGAGACCAATTACCGTTCACTCACCAGTTTAATCGCCCGCTGACGGATTCACAAAAAAAAAAAAAAGAGGAAAAAAAATGATGCCCCTTCAGTGACACTCACTTTTTATTTTGCTTTTTCACTACCTACACTTTATTCGGCATGTACTGGAAGTGCGATCTGTGAGCTGTGCAACGTTACTCGCACAACTGTATATATCTGCTGATAGTGCGCAGGGCCTATCGACACGAATATTGATACGCGTGCCAATATAGACGGATGTAGGGATATCAATGTTACTATTTATAGTACTATTGGTAATACTCGCTGACGTACACGTCGTGAGGTGATTTTCAGAACATGTTTTGTGGATGGTTACATTTTTTTTTTTTTTTCAATGAAGTTTTAATTTTGCATGGTTTTTATTTTTGCTGATATTTTCTTTAAGTCAAGGTAAAAGGTTCAATGTCTAGGCTGATCTGGGTATAATTTTCAGGTTGTTGAGAATGTTTGGAAGTCTTTATGCATAAATTGGTTAATATAATTTAATGCATAATTGTAATGTGAAATTAAAGAAAAATTATAAAAATTGTATTATTTTAGCATTTTTATTTTATTATATAGTTATTTGACATCGTACATGTATATTAAATGTAATATACGAATTTATGCATAAAAACTTCCAATTGTTCATTAAACGAGAAAACCGATATAGCTTCATGGTAGTAGAAGACCAACGCCAGAATGGAGAAAATTTTTATAAATATTCGAGTAAAAATTAATTGATTTATTAAATAAATAAGATTTAAGGTTATTCTAATATATTATTGCCCCGATAAAAATAGTGACTAGAAACTCTAGCATTTTTAATGTATTATCCATTAAATGTGATCCCCATAAATGCATATTCAATTTTAACGTACTTTTCTATACCAATAAAAATTGATTGTTTATTATAAACAAATGTAATCATAAAAAAATTAATGTGACATTAATATTCGCCATTTATTAAACTACCTAATAGCGGGACATTAATTCCTATGGGGCATTCCACCTCGTTTCGACCTGGATTTGACCTCGACCTTTCCGAATTGGCTCATTTTTTTCTACAGGCTTAGTTGGACCCTCAACTGCACAATTTTTTTTTAAGTCCATTTTTTTAAATATATTTTTAAAGTGATATAGAAAACCCCATAATTTAAAAATATGATAAAATTCTGAAAAATACTTTGTTCAATAACAAAATTATCTAGCTTATAGTCAAAGTGGGGAAGATTTTCCTTCTTACAGTTTTTAAGCTTTTTTATTTAAAAAAATTATTAAAAAAAGAAACAATGATTAATCTACTACAGGCAATTGGTCGAATATTTATTTATGTAAAACCGAATTTTTCAGAATTTTTTCAGATTTTTAGGAAATTGTTCAGATTTTTCCGAACTATGCAATTTTTTTTCAAGTATTTTTTTAAAGTGACATATAAAACCCCATAATTTAAAAATCTGAAAAAATTCTGAAAAATACTTTATTCAATAACAAAATTATCTAGCTTATAGTCAAAGTGGGGAAGATTTTCCTTCTTACAGTTTTTAAGCTTTTTTATTTAAAAAAATTATTAAAAAAAGAAACAATGATTAATCTACTACAGGCAATTGGTCCAATATTTATTTATGTAAAACCGAATTTTTCAGAATTTTTTCAGATTTTTAGGAAATTGTTCAGATTTTTCCGAACTATGCAATTTTTTTTCAAATATTTTTTTAAAGTGACATATAAAACCCCATAATTTAAAAATCTGAAAAAATTCTAAAAAGTACTTTATTCAATAAAAAAATTATCTAGCTTTATAGTCAAAGTGCGGAAGATTTTTCTTCTTATATTTTTCAAACCATAAGAAAAAAAATCTTACCCACTTTTCTTCTTATAGTTTTTAAACTATAAAGTCAACTTTAAAGTCAAAGTGGGGAAGATATATACATACATCTTGCATTGAATTTAATTAAAAAATCAGTAAAAAAAAGCCGCATGCAAATATCACATGAAATTTTTGCGAATTATTTTTCACAAAGTCATATATTTTGCTACCTTTCTTTAAAAAATTATTCAACACAATACAAATTATAAAAAAACGGTCAAATTACAGTCATTAATGTTCTCACCCTGAAAAACGTTTCTCATCATCGCCCCGCGTATAAAACTAGCTAAATAGAGCCGGAAAATGAGAAAACAGAGGTCAACAGTGATCGTGCGCCGACTTCACCACCCCAAGAGGCAGCCGAGGACTAATTGATAACACGAAACACTCCAAGCGTGAGTCATTCACTTGACTGGAGTCAATGAGACACTTGTGTAATTGTGAATTACGAGGTCGAGCATACTATAGCTCTCGGCTCAGGAATGTATCAACCTCGGTGAAGGGAAGGGTACGGAGTGTGGTGAGAGGGAGAGGATGTAGAGGGGGGGGGGGGGGAGAAAAGTCGCAAAAAATTGGGCTCCATGACTAGAGTCGCACCGAGACGATGAATGTGTTTTACACGTAATGCTTCGTACACGACCAACCAGTATGTTCAGTAGACTTTGTACCACAGCAAACTTGTCCGCTCTGCGACAGTGTCTGCTAAACTTTCTGAACTACTGCATCAGGGTAGCTGCTCCACTAGGTAAGAAAAATCATTTTATTAGAACTCTTGCATTTTATACCAGAAAGTTTGTAGAACTTTTCTCATGTCAGCAGACACACTCAGTTATATAGGGGTAAAGTTGTGGCATTACTGTTAAAATTTCTCCAGAAATTTGGCTTTTTGTTTAAGAACCCAAACTGGGCTAAATTCGTCATGGCAACTGACAAATTTCAACTTTTTTCATCCCCTTTTATCTCCATTTCTCTATATCCTGTAGATGCAGTGGTTTACGAGTGCCCCTTAAAGTTTCCGGAGATTTTGCACAAAAGTGTTAGATCATTTGTGATGCAAATTCCAGATTCTAGCTTCAGAGAATGTAGAAGGTTTGAAATGTAGAATGTGAATATTTCGTTAAAAAAATTAGTAACACACAAAAATACTGCAGAAAAATATAAAATAAAGTATTCCTCACGACTACGACAACCCTCTATACGAATTTTATTTTTCGTGTGAAAATTGAACAAATTATTAGAATATTCTAATATTATATGATGGCAAAAAATGTTTGAATTAACTAAATCGGCGTACATCCTTGTTTAAAAGAATTTTTCGTTAGGATAACTAAATATTCAGTTTCTTCAATAATTATTAGATTCAGTTGTCTAAAATATATTTGCGATAACAAAAATATTTGTTATAACTAAAAATTCGTTTGAGCGAGGGTGCAGACCGATTTAGTTTATTAAAAAAAAATGTCTCAGTGCAACAATTATTTTTGTTATTTTTAAACTTTTTATTTACCATAATTTATAGAATAATTAGTCTTTGCTTTCATATAAACCTGACCTACATAGGGTGAATTAAATGAGAAATCAGCGTTGCAACTACCTAATTTCTTTTGCCATCATCTATTTTCTAGAATCTCTTAATTGGCCGTGGAGAATTCCTAGAATTTCGTAGCGACGTTTATATCCTCGGTGCTCGCAATTTTTCGACTCGTTAGCTCACAACGTGCAAGCTGACCCACATAAAGCAAATTCTACACAGAGAGTTTTCTCAGCTGGCTGGAAACTGCAAGTCTTCGCTTTGCTCTTCACAGACCCTCTTTCTCGGCTTCAACAGCACTATTTCTTCGAGTTCCTTTGGCGTGGCTCGTTGTTTATTAGGGGTACCTTGGTGTACGACGTGCTTGCTGCTTCTGCTGCTACTGCAACCCACTGCGAGACTTTAAACCCTAGAAAAGCTTGTTGCCACCGCCAAGAGCCCGGGACGTTACGGAACATCGTTCGGGCTTTTTCCTGCGGGCGTGGCGCGCTTTCAAACGATCGCAAAGGATGCTCGAGGTAGGAGAACCATCGCTGCGGTTCGTTCGTTTTTCTTTTTCATCCATTTTCAACGTTGGTACAAAATTGCGTCAAAGTTTTCCCTGACGTATACAGGACATTCCAAATCACACTGATTCGTACGATGAATCAATGGTTTTTCATGGAACAAATCCTACTTAAGTAGAGACGTGTTAGTGATAACATTCCACATAATTTCACAGCGACTATTTAATTAAGGGGAGGAAGTCAGGTAAAAAAAATTGATTTTGGTAATTCAATATAATCCAAATCCTATAGCATATAAAAATGCCCAACGCACTATATTGTTGGTACTCGATGAAAGGATTTTTTACTGTCGTCTGACTTGCATATGCTTTTTCAATATTATCTTAAGCAAAGTTCTTAGGTTTTCCATGCTGCGCATGATTCAGATCAAACTACTAGGCAGATTGGAATGGTTGACGTCTCATTTTCTTCTTCATGAAAAGATACATCGGCCAAATGCAGCAAATGTTAATAAAAAGTAATGTATTTTAAGTGACATAATTATTAATAAATAAATCTTATCCTATTTTCTAAATCAGTCATTGACTTTGCTTTCAGGATGAAAAAAAATAGTTTGCTCCATTTAGTCGATGTATCTTTTCATGAAGAAGAAAATGAGATGTCAACCATTCCAATCTGCCTAGTAGTTTGATCTGAATCATAAGCAGAATGGAAAATCTAAGAACGTTGCTTAAGATAATATTGAAAAGCACATGCAAGTCAGACGACAGTAAAAAATCCTTTCATCGAGTACCAACAATATAGTGCATTGGGCATTTTTATATGCAATAGGATTTGGATGATATTGAATTTCCAAAATCAATTTTTTTGACATAACTCCCTCCCCTTAATTATAATTCACATACAACGAGAAAAAATTATTGCTTATTGTTTTAATGGAATTGTCGTTAACGCACAAATTTGTGTTTCTTTTTTCTTCATATTCAGTGGAAACATTAAACTTTTTGCTTCCTCATAGAGGAAGCTTTGTTTTCATGAGAAAAATTTTTTTTCGAGATTTTTATGTCAGATTACTCAGAATGGTCTAAAACATCGAGAAAAGTGGTTTAGAAAAATTGTCCGAAATTATGTGTGTGTGTGTGTGATGAAAGGCCAAAAATGCATTTGACTGTAACTTTTAAACTATTCGACCGAATCAGCTCAAATTTAAACAACATGTGCAGTACTACCTAATCTTCAATTGGTATAAATTTCGGGAAAATCAATTGACACATTTCATTTTTATAAGAATTTTTAAGTTTTGAAAAAAGTACGTAAATGCTCTAGCTCGAACGAATTTTTAACTATCGGGCTGAAACTTCGTATTAAAATTCAACAAAGTGATGCGACCTTTGGTATTGAATTTGGGCCAAATCGGTAAATTGGTTCGGTTTTTATGAGATTTTGAATTTTTCGAAAAATTTTCGTTTTGCTCTAATTCAGGTAAAATTTCAAATAATCGACTGATATTTTCTACACAGGAAAAATAACATTCAGCCCTGCTACGTACCAAATTTGGTGATGATCGGTAAAGCGGTTCGGATTTTATGTTAATTTGAATTTAAAAAAATTGACTGGTTTCACTCTGCATTTCGTAAAACATCAGAAAAAAAGATTAAAATAAAACAAAGATGCAAAGTAGAACCTTGAACATTGCTTCCTCATTATTTATCGCTTTTTACAAAGCTTCCTCTATGAAGCCAAAATTGATTAACATACTTCCTCATAGAGGTAGCTTTGTAAAAAGCGAAAAATAATGAGGAAGCAATATGCAAGGTTCTACTTTGCATCCTTGTTTTTTGTTGTTAATGATAGTAAATATGTTATTAAAAAAGATAACTTTTATATCAGTCCGAAAATGTACTGTAAATATATGCAAGATTTACATTTGTTTACTTTTAATTATCGAAATTATATTTTCTGATGTTTCGATGTAAAATAATATTTAGAATGAAAATTTGTATGATTTGCGCAACCAGCTAAAGTTGAACTGAAATGTCCTTTATAAATTCACTAGATTTTTTTCACCACGGTAAATTGACAGATAAACCCTGAATATTTTCGGAAATTTTCATGCGGTATGATGACGATTTCATCCTCTTTTATATCCGACGATTTTTGCCGAAGAAACCTTCATATAGAAAAATACATTTTTTGCCAAACGAAAAAAAAAAAAAGATGTTGAGAAAAGAGGAAAATGGAAGTTGATGTGTGGAGAGGACCCAGGATCCTCTCGCACTTTATTGCTTCGATATTAAACTTCACCCGTGGATAATATTTTTCTATGCTTTTTATCTCTATCTCTCTCGCACGCACACATCGCGTCTCGTTCCTTCGCGGGAATACTGGAAAAAAGCGATATGCGAAGCGGTCCTCTTTTGGGTCTATTGCCTCTTTCCCGTTTATTCTCGGAGCCTCCCAAACACTCTGATCTACATATGTATCGGTGGCTCGCGTATATGGGTATCTATATACCGAAACGTGGCTCGAGGGAATTAAAGTTTTGAAGGAGAATTCAACGAATATTTTATATTATATGCCGACGCAGACGGATAAGAGATTTCATAAATTGAATCTTCACGTAAATAGAACTTTCTGAAAAAAATCTTTCTACACACTGAATAAATAAATAAAATCTCTGATTCTGACACAATAATGGAACAAATATATGTTATTTTTTAAACTGTACTTCTAATAATAATTTAAGATCTCATATGAAATTATAAAAAATAAGAAATGAACATTTTTATATCTATATAAAAAAGTTTTTTATTTGTTTGATTTGGTTCGAGCGCTCCTCCTTGCTAGTTTATTGTAAGTAACCTAACAGGTCCTTAAGTCTGGATTATTCCAAATCCGTTTATTGCCTCGTGCTTCCTTTCCTCATAAGTTATTGTCGAGGGCTGGATTAGCCCAAAAACCCCTCTGAGCTTCCAGGCCTTGATTATTCTAAGATTTCCGTATGAGTCTCCCAGGTCGTGATTATTCTAATTGTCAGTCACTCGCATGAGCACTGCAGCCTCGGGTTAATCCAAATTCCCCTATAAAGTCCGACGCCCTGAATATTATACTCTTTCGTATGAGCCCCCCAAGCCTAGATTATTCTCAGTCACTGATTATTCTAAGTCCCTGATTATTCTAAGTCCCTGATTATTCTAAGTTCCCGATTATTCTAAGTCCCCGATTATTCTAAGTCCCTGATTATTCTAAGCCCCTAATTATTCTACGCCCCTGATTAATCTAAGTCCCTGATTAATCTAAGTCCCTGAATATTCTAAGTCCCCGATTATTCTAAGTCCCTGATTATTCTAAGTCCCTGATTATTCTAAGTCCCTGATTATTCTAAGTCCCTGATTAATCTAAGTCCCGGATTATTCTAAGTCCCTGATTATTCTAAGCCGCTTATTATTGTAAGTCGCCGATTATTCTGTCCCTGATTATTCTAAGAACCTGATTATTTTAAGTCCCTCATTATTCTAAGGCCCTGATTACTCTAAGTTTCTGCTTATTTTAAATCTCTGATTATCCTAAGTCCCAAATTATTCGAAGTCCCTGATTATTCTAAGTCTGTATGAGCCCCTCAGACTCGAAGTATTCCAAATTCCCCTATGAGCTCTCAGGTCCCGATTATTCTAAATTCTCTTATGAGGACCCAGACCCTGATTATTTTAAGTCCTCCATATGAGCCGCCCAGGCCCAGATTATTCCGAAACCCCTGTGAGATCCTAGGCCCAGATTATTCTAATAAATCCGCTGATGAGCTCCAGACAGCTCCTGTTTTTGATCTGTTTTCGTGCACGCTATATAATTATTATACTGTACACATGCGGATAGCGCAAACATGTAGATATACGATGATGAGAGCGATCGATTGGCACCGCTACGGCGTCGGGGTAGTATATACAGGTAACCCTGACTAATTTGCTGCATCACTGAGACGAACTGATCAGCGAAGTGTCGCCAATTAGTGGTTTCGGGTTCCGTCGAGGTCTCTCCGCAGTCTCGGTTAGTATGCTTGTCAATCAGACCCATGTATCATCTATTTCATACACATCCACCTAACCGGAGACGCTACAATGTCTACTCTGCGGATTCTAGTTGGAAAGTGATGACAGTCCGACCAACATCATCAACATTGCTTGATTATTTGATCAGCCTACGTTTCAGTTCCTCCATTCTCAGACTAACACTTAATTAGTAAATGCGCTGATTGTACAAGCTTCTATTATTGTTAGAATTGTTACCAATGACAAGATTTCTATAGCATTTTATATGAATGTAAGACACATACTTATCTGTATCCTATGGGAGATTGATCTTATTATGGAAAAATTACATTGTCAGTTAAAACAAAAATTAACGCTTCTGCATTGTTTTTCCCATTCCAAGTATCTGTTTCCAATCCTACCAAATTTTCTAAAGGTTCTGTATATACTACTATAGGTTTTCAAAAATTGAGCATAAAATAAAAAGTGTTTGAATGCGTGAATAACAATACAGACAGACTACAATGTCTACTGTGTGTATTCTCAGTTGGAAAGTGATGACTCTAAAGGCGACTACAGATAATTTCGAGTGTGGAGTTGAAGCACGAGAAGTGGAATAATTTTTTTTTAAGTATGGTGCGTGGAATGGAGAGTTTTTCGAGTGTGAACATCTCCACACCTTCAACACAATAGTCGTCGTTGTCTACGATTACCATCATCATAATTGCTTTATCATTTGATCGGCTATCGATTCGCAGCATCCCTTATCTTATTGTTGATGGTTTAATTAGTAGATGCGCCAATTGTGCAATCTTCTATTATGGTGTTATCAAATTGATAACAATCATAAGGTTTCTATAGATGAATAGTAAAACTCACACCAATTAACAATCTATGGGACAATTAGTTTATCGTGGAAACTGTATGTTGGCGGTTATAAATGTGGCTTCCTGAATATTTTTAGTGCAATTTTGTAGGTACACTTGTCTATCATGCTCACGCATTGTCAACTCTAATAAGGCTTCTTCGGTCTGTTGAGCCTCTATAACTTAAAAAAACTGTTTTCACATCTCCAAATGTTCATTAACTATTCTGCCAAATTTTTATATAGGTCCTGTTCATATCGTTATAGGTCATAGCATATGAAGAACATTGTAAAAACTGTCCTATGAGTGCAAAAAAATTATTGCGACGCTCCAATGTTTCCCGTGCAGATTCATACACTGCGAAAAATTCATGGGATAGCTATTTGCATATAATATAATTATTGTTGCGGTAACAATAAAAAGCAGTTGTCCTGTGAGGGAATTATGTGTATAGCAGAATTAACAATACATTTTTCTGGGTGTAGTTGGGAATTGATGACAATCCAACCATTATCATCATCATCGTTGCTTCACCACTTAATGAACCATCGATTCACAGCACCTCTTCTCACACTGCCGATGGCTTAATTAGTGGATGCGCCGATTGTACAAGCTTCTATTATGATTAGAAATTCGATCCCAATCACAAGGTTTCTATAGCACTTTACATGAATAGCAAAACGCACACTAATTCATATCCTGCGGGAGACTGATCATATCGTGCGTTGTCAGCGTTAGTTACGAGTTTATTAGTCCGTGTTCACCGTATTATATTGGATGGTGGTAAAGCATGCGGCCTTCTAGATGGCATATACCTGCCGTTGTAACAATTTCGATGCTTATCTACTCGATGGGAAGTCCACATGCCGATTTAGAAATTATCTTCTCGAGCAGAGGGCAGCAACCGAGGCACTTGGTCTCCATTTGAGATTTATGGTCATACCTCCCTCGTTATCATGCAAATGTCCTGTTCAGGCGCAGCTCTCCAGCTTTTGCATTCACCCGTATGTGCACCGCGACGCGTGCATATAAAATCTTTGTCGTTATACGTGTGTGTATATACATATGTATATGTATACGACGTGGCGCGCGCACGTTTTAGAGCTCACAAGCATGGAACACCGTGCAACGTGCAATTGCCGCGTTATTAGGCCTCGATATCAATCTGTCGACCGCCTACGTCAGTTACGCCGCACGATCGTATAATAACTATACTATGGCGAGTATCTATAGGTACATACATACGAGCCAGAGTTTCAATTGAATTCCACGCGAACGCTCGCTTAGCCGCAACCTGGCAAGCACTGCATCGCTTCTGTGTATACCGTCGAACCTTTTCCAATTGCTTTTAAGCCTCTAGCGATTATTATCGAATATCGTCGATTTGACTCGATCACGAGTTATTGATATTTCTGAAGCTGCAGCCTCATGTATATTTAGGGATATTTATTCGAATTATACTGGGGTTTATGTTTTACATAAAGAATTTTTAAGTGACTAGAGTGGCTTTTGCGAGATTTGTGATCTTGCCATGATTTTTCTATTTACATTTATTCATTGAATAACAAATTATTTCAAATTATAAATAATCAAGGCTTTACAGGGTTTTATAAAGGGAGTTAGAATCATCGAGGTCTGAGGTGAGTTCTGAGTGATATATGTACACTGTTAAAAATACACTGACAAAAAATGTTATTCATTCAATAAATCCATCGTTTGCGGGCTGCCAAAAAACAAACGTTACGAACTTAATTTGAATTCTAATTCCTCCAATTTCATACGAGATCGAGACAATAACTCTAAAATAAGCAAAATAGTATTTTATTATTTCAATGTTAAATGGGATTGAACGAATAAGAATTATAGTTAATTCAAAAATACTTCTTTTGGCAGCCCGCAAACGATGGATTTATTGAATCAATGACTTTTTTTTTCAGTGTAGTTTGGGTAAATTTCTATCACGCGTAAAAAAAATTATTTTACAGAAACTGGTATATTAAATTTAATATAGAATTGTGATGTAAAATTACGATACTTTCTACTAATTCCTAGGAAAATTAGAAAATTTTCCCGCTACAAAAAATCAGTGGGTCAAATATCTCGCATTTTCTATATGAGTATTGTTGCCATTCTATTCGTTCCCTAAATGGCTGTTATACCAGTGGAAAATTGATATTCGTTGACGAGCAGTTCAGGCATGTTATTCATTTTGACAGTTCTAAAATTGGTGCACCGCGGGGTTGTGATTCGCGTTAGGTAATAGGAAATTATAATTAGAGATGGACGATGATAGCCACAGTTGACGAGGTGACAGGTGACGAGATATTCCAGATAGGTTGCACAACAAAGAATAACAAAAACGTCGATGATTTGTCCTGGGTTTCGAACGCTCGATGACGCGAGAGCTTCTTTGGTTGGTTATCGCCACTGGGAAAATTCGAAATTTCGCATCATAGATCTCAAGGTTTATTGCGATGAGGGGTGAACTTCGAATGATCAATTCGTTTTCATAAATATGAATTGTAATATTCATTCGTCATTGCAAGTTGCAGAGTAAATATAATATTGTAATTATAGACTGTTAGAAATGCCTGGAAGTTTTGATGCATATAAACTCGAAATCGAAATTTAATATACAATTGTGGTACAAACTTTATGTCCTTTTCCAGTAAAATTAAAGTAAATTATTGAATGTGCTGTACCATACATTAATTTTACATTACACTTCTATATTAAATTTAATATACTAGTTTATGCATAAAAACTTCCAGTAACAGTATATTAAATTTAAAGTGCATTTTTTTTTACAGTTTAGTACACTGTTAACATTTAATGTATCAGCTGATAAATTAAATTACCGGTAATTTAAATTTGCAAACAATTTTAACAGTGTAATCAATAATAAATACGAGATTTATGTTCAACAGGGCAAAATACATCAATATAACGTCTAAAAAAGAAAATCTAATAAGTTTTGACATTTTGGTAAAGAATGTAGGATTTTACTAAAATCGCTATAACTTTTTTATAAAATTGTAATGAATAATTGCGAAGAAGCGCAATTCCATTCTTTCTAAAGTTATATCTATTTTAGTAAAATTCTACATTGTCAGAAATTTCAATTTCTTTGAATTTTAAAATTTATTTGATAGCTGCTGTACTACGTACTTTGATGCATCATCATTTGACCGATAAATTAAAAAATGTCATAGAGTCACCCTAAAAAAAGTGTCTTTTTTCGATATCGTTCTATATTTATTATCATTTATTACGATTTCCATACAAAATACTTCCATATTTGTAATTAACGGAAAATTTTTGATCACCCAGATTCTTAACCGTTTCAATATATTTCTCAGATAAAATCTATAACGATTTATATGGAGTTTCATTTATTTCCTGCAGTCCGCAATTGATAATTTTCCATTTCCCATCGTTTTCATATTAAACTCACAGAGGCAAAAAATTGCAATCACATCGGATAATTTGACATGCATGAAAATAACAATTGGTATTGATAATATCGTTTATTTTTGTGTATAGAGTTGTATATCGAATGATTCGGATATAGAGATGAATCGTAAAACAATAGTTTTCTTTCCATAGCACGTACTCGTCGCGAGTGCACTCTTTTATTTCATTTCACCGTTGGAAACGATATTGCTTTTGCCTCGAGGGCCCAATATTTCCAGGTCTCGCGTTCAACCATCGCGAACGGACCCGAGAAAACTGTTTTGTTCAACTGCGGAACGCTCTTCTATGCTACATATATACTATACAAACACACACACATATTCACGTTTAGTAGATATAAGCAGCAATGTACAGACATGCTGACACACTACCTATGGCCACCATAGCTCGCCACAGCAATAAGCTTCTCTCGTGACCGAGCAATAACCGGAAACGTTCGTCCGATGCTACCGAGAAAGAGAAAAGCGATGGAAGAGAAAGAAGAATCGCTTTGTAACAGACAAGCAGAAACAGCACAAGGAAAACGAGAAGACGTTTAATCCCATCGAACCTCTACGAAGCCTGCGAACAAAGGATAAACCCATTGAGGGAGTAAAAAAGAGATCTCAATTCGTGGGGAAATAAAAAAGAAAGTTCTTAAATCGAATGAACCGTAGAAAGTGGAGAGAAATTCGTATCAATCTTTCACTGCCACTTTCGTAAGGCTATAGACCGAATCTTGTTATACTCTACAAAGAGTTTAAGATTGGTCAAAGATACACATTTCATTCATTCAAGGCAGGCAAAATTCAAAAGTCACTGAGAAAGACGCGCATATTGCATAGACGTTGATAATCAAATAATATAGCGGGTAAACAAGAATATTATAAGCAGAGGTAACTTTGAAGACGGAGATACCGTTTTTATTTGAGTTTGATTTTCTCGCAACTGTTCAAGATAAATATTGTAGAGAAACGGGAAAATTAACAGCGGAGGAAAATGTTACCAGCTTTCTTATTCAACTCTGCGATGGCGGATTTTTTTTTGTATGCATAGAAATTAAGTAAAATTGGAAAATGTTTATTAATATAGATAATCCTAGTTTCGGTGTTACACGAGAAGGAGAAGCAAGCTCGACTATAGTTTTTGTCAACTAATGTTTTTTTATTTAGGGTAAAAAAGCTACTTTTTTCGTTTCAGTTTTTTTTTTCAAATATTTAAATATTGAAGTCTCTAAAATACGATACATAATTAGAAAAACGCAGTTAGAAAAAAACTTGTTTTTTTTCCATCTAAAACGGTGTAAATACGATAACTTGAGGAAATTGCTAATTGAGGACAGAAAAAAGTATACGTTAATCATAAATTTTTCCTAAAGTAAAATTGTGAAACACAGGTACTAAAATAACCAATGTTCAATAATGAGAATAAAAATTATAACAATTACAATTCATTTAAATGAAAAGTTAAACAATTTTTAATTCACAAAAATACTCTTACACCCATATCTTTTTATTCAAGGATTATAATATCCTGATTGTATAAAAAAATATTTGAAATCATTGCCCCAAAATAATTGCTTATGAATTATAATAAAGTTTGTGTCAATCATAATTCTGAATGGCCAATATTGAAACAATCAACGACCAACAATAGATACAAAGAATTCTAAAATTGAAAATTTATTTAAATGAAAATTTAAACAGTTTGTAATTCCGAAAAATAATTCTCACTCCCATCGCTTTTTTAATTCAACGAAACTCTGTGGTCTGAATGTAACGAGAAGTTAGAAAACGCTTACGGCAGAGAAAAAAATACATTAAGTCATTATAATATCCTGATTGCACGAACAATATTTGAAGATGATTACCCAGAGGATTTGCTTACCAAGGGGTGGAAAAAAAAAAGTGCGTGTCAAGCACAAGACTTTCCGAAGGAAAAATCCTGAAACGCAGGCATATAGAAATATAAGAGTAGCGTAAGAGAAGCAGGAGTGCCGCGTCTAGCAATTAGCCGGTTAGCTGGACCGTCTAATTGATTCTCCGGGCGCTAATCTTTGCGCCACAGCTCTTCCGGCCAACGGGGGTAAAGGGCTCCAAGACTTTAATCATCCCTAGCCAAGTCGCCGCTTCCACCATTCCATACTCGTTCGCGTTCTCCACCTCTTCCGTTTCGACCTTAGCCTGTGCACCCTTTACTCCCCCCCTCTGACCCTCCCCCGCCCCTTTCTACTATCTCTCTTTCGCTCTTTCTCTCTGTCTTTCTCGTTTATCCCGAAGTTCGTACAATTTGCGAACGCCGCCCGCGGCGGCCTCGAGGATATTAACTTAAGTCGGACTTCCGTTTAGCCAACCCGCGAGATTAGCGGGCTCTCGTGGATCGCGCGGGGTCCATACTATTTTCGTAATTAATATTCACGCGCGTCGAGAGGAAAATTATCTTCGTCCTCTGCACTTCGTCTCGGCCCACAGGCTGATCTGCTCTCTGCTTCGATGACTCGATTCTTATCAAACTTCTGTACGTACTATGAAGGCGTCTGCGTGCTAGCAACGCAAATTTTTACACGCTGATGAGAATCGACTTAATGCCCGAAGTTTTGATGGCGCTTCAATTATTTTCTTTGGCGAAGTAACCGTGGGTTACGTTCGTTGTAAATAATCGGACGGAGTACAGAGAGGATCGATTTTTATAGAATGAACGAAAATTTCGCTGAGAACGAAGGTTTAATTAATTTTTTCATTTATCGGTTCTTTCACCGGTTCTGGGGTAAAATAAATGCGTTTTTTCGGCTTCAATGTGATATTAAGGTATCTCATCAAAGATTTTCCGCTGATTTCAAACATGAAAGAATTTTTATGCAAATGTTAATAAATTGTAATTAAAATACACTGTTAGAAATTTTGTGTGATAATTAATATGAAGTATTGAAAGTTTTTTTTTACGGACACGCGTATATTAAATTTAATATACAAATATTAATTAATATTTTTACAAAATTTTGTAAAATTAATATACTATAATATAATTTAGTACACTATATTATATTAATAATAATATCATATAGTGTACTAAACACTTCATAAAAGTTGTGTTTATAATATAATTATTGGGATTGTACAACATATCTGTATATTAAATTAAATTTAATATACAGATACCGGTATATACCGGTATATTAAACTTAATTAAATTAAATTTAATATACCATATCTGCAAAAAAACTTCCAATACATATATTAATTTTCAAAATATTTTTAACAGTGCACTTTATTGCTTTTTACCCTTATAATCTTATAAATATAAGTTTAGTAAAAAACTAATTTTTTAGCAAAAATGTCAAAAAATGTTGAATTTAATATTCACTGTTAGAAAAGACTGGAAATTTTTATGCATAAACTCGTAATCGAAATTTAATATACAATTGTGGTATAAAATTTATGCATAAATTCGTAATCAAAATTTAATATACAATTGTAGTATAAAATTCATGTATTTTTCCAATAAAATTAAAGCAAAATATAAAAAATTAAGTACTTCTACTGTAAAATTCAAGTACTTTTTTTGTCAAATTAAAGTAAATTATTGAATGTGCTGTATCATACATTAATTTTATATTACACATGTATATTAAATTTAATATACTAGTGTATGCATAAAAACTTTCAGTAAAAGTACATTAAATTTCAAGTAGATTTTTTTTACAGTGTGGCGGTGACGTCTTGCGCTCGTTTTCTTTGTAATGAATTAAGCTTTGAATCGTCATAAGGCAAATTATGACAAGTTGAGTTTCGAATTTTTCACAGATTTTAAAAGTTGGAGCAGCAAATCTCGAAATTTTTTGCGTACATTTTTTCCGAATATTATTCAAAAGAATCTCACGGGTGCAAAAATTAAGGCATCGTAATGATCTTGCATTCTCTTAGTTTAGGAGAGTTATTCGAACAAAAAGAGAAGATTGGAAATTGGTCGCCCAAAAAAAAAGTTAAATCCAGTTGGAAATTTCATTTAATTTACAACAAAATATTTTCTCTAAATGTTATTTTCTACATTTTGGCATATTCTGAAGACATTGACATGAAAATATTGAAAAAGGAATAATATTCTGTAAGAAAAAGCAACATAGAATAATTCTACTGTATAATAAAGGTATCGTGATATATTGTGAACAGTCACGAAAAAAAGAAAAACGATTTATTTCATAAAGAGCCAAGCGATACAGCCACTGAGGTGCAGCAAAGAGTCAGGAGGTGAGGGGGGATGTCGAATTGAAATTCCGTTCCCGAGTCACGTGGATCTCTTCCTAGGGCCAGGAGCTGCACGAAGAAGGAAGAAAAAAGAGGAAATAAAAGGATCTACGACATCTCGAGGAAGAAGATGAAAAAGAGGGAGAAAGGGAAGGCGACTAGGACGACGAAAAATAAGAAAAGAAATTATTCCAGGGGTTGGGGGGAGGGAGGGACGGCACCTATCGCACGTTTCGCGAAGGGGAGTCTAGAACTTTGGCCTACATTATACATTCACGTTTCAATCTGCACGCGCCATCGTATTTAATGTTCTATTGATTCAGCTCGAACGTTTGCAAAAGCTCTCAGTGAACCTGCTCGTTGAATACACGAGAGATACATATTGCACTAAAAATAAAGATATAGGTATTCCACGTCAGTGAAAAAAACAAAGAAAAGGTTTTCTGGAAAACAAATTCCAAAAATGAGGTTATGCAATTCTAAGTAATATATAATTAAAATTGTTTCCTTAAATTCTGATCATTTTGCCACGATATTTTGGAAATTGTGAATTGTTTCGACAATTCTGAAAAAAGGAGTTTTGTTTTGTCAGATTTATTGAATTGATTGGAATCTACATTTTACTGCAAACAAATGAAAAAAAAGAAAGAAGCGAAAAAGGGGTTGTCTTTTAAAACTGAATATAAATTAGTTGGTAAATTTTTATCTGTCGACTCAGCCGGCTGATTTCAAATCCCAAGAATAAAATAATATTAAAAAGTAGTTTTTTTACTTACAAGATTTAAGAAAATTAAAACGTCGACAGTATTGAATGATATTCCTTTTAAACAAAATATTCCATCAATATACACGAAAATGTGGTTATTTCTAAATTATTGAAATAAAACAAATAATTTTTTTTCTTCATTTTTTGTAGTTGTACATATAATTTACTGGTCTTATTATTAAAATAAAAAAATAATTAAAACATGAAAGAATTTTTCGAAATCGTATAAATCCGATTTTGTGATTTTTTATTTACATATTTTTTTTTACTGGATGAACTATGGAAGGACTAATAGATACATACGATTGGATTTTTTTTCAGTTTCCCATAGTATCGATTTCTCTCCTTGTGCAACTTGCACCTTACTCGATTCTCTTCTGAGCGAGGCGCACCTCTCATGCAAATAAATATGTATATATGTATTGCTGGGGTGAGAGAGAATCTGTCCCTAGAGTGCACACGTATATGCGATCACGCACGTGCTACAGGTACATACGACATCCTGAATTTTTCAACGAACGCCCCGTTTCATTTCCGGCCAAGTGGGACGCAGAGCGTATACGTACGACCAATTTATTATTATTCCATCTTAAAAAGAAAAAGAAAAGAAAATATGTCTGCTAACCTCGCATTCTTGAATGGGTTTGTACTGATGCCTAACGAATATTGCAGTGAATCGATATATTTTCTGTGGCCGCAGGAAAACAAAATAAAATGGTAACACAAAGTTTGCTGCTAAATGAGATATGGCTTAGAAATGGCTCCGAAAGTTCTAAGAAAGTTTTTCTCAAGATTCTGAAAACGTACTTAAATCGATTGACTCAACAATGATCGTCGCCGTTCTGTTATACACGGAAAGAAAAGTTTAGTTGTCATAAACAAAAAATGAGTTGATACAACCATTCGATTATTTTATTTCCTTTGCAACTCAAATGGTAGTATTAACGATTCGAATGGTAATATCGACTATTCGAATGGTACACGGAAAAAAAAGATTAGTTGTCATAACCAAGAAATGACTTGACACAACCAATCGATTATTCTATTTCCCTAGCAACTCAAATGGTAATACCAACGATTCGAATGGTAATACCGACGATTCGAATGATAATACCGACGATTCGAATGGTAGTCCCAACGATTCGAGTGGAAGTCCTAACGATTGGATTAGTTAACCTAACTAATCCAATTCGTTTTATAAAAAATAATTTTCCGTCATTCATGATTACCTTAATATGCCATAAAATTTTTAGATTGATCGGCGTATAGTAACCGTCCGAAAAAAATCGTGAAAATAGACTATTTTTTGGGCCGTCACACTGGAAAGATCCCTTAACTAATAAAGTAGCCTCTTTCAGTAGAACATTTGAGGAGTTGCTATTTTTCAAAACATTTGTTAAAGTTTATATTAAAAAATTCTGAGAGAATTCGAAAAAATTCTATAATTAAAAAAACGTGAATTTTTTTAAAGTGCCATTGTTCCACTATTTTTATTCAGCAAAGTGACCGAAATTCGAAACTCTTTTTTAAACAAAAGAAAAACGCATTTTCATATAAACATGAGATGAGAAATTTTCAAAAGTACTATTTTTTTTCAATCTATTAATATAGAAAAAAATCCGACATTACTATTCTACCGAAATACTATTTTTCAGCCTATTCATGCTGTAATATACAAAAAATATAAAAAATAATTATAAATAAAGTTTGTTGTAAAATAACTGCTGAAACATAGATTACATGCAACCAAATTTATCTTCTGAAGAAAATCGTGTTAAAAAATATTAATATCTGACTCAACCTCCTTAATGAACTTTCAGTACCACTCAGAACTAAAGATTCCGACGTTATGAAAGAAGTCCACAGCTCCTGATTATTTAATTCTTGGAGAAAGCTGCGCACCTGGTTTTGTAGGCTCTAGAGCACCAGTTCATTATTATAGTTAGGTGTATCGAAGACGCCGAGCTGGAAACCACCACTTAGCAGGGTCTAATTGTCGTCTGGCCGAACTGAGCGTTAATGGAAGTCAGGTAATCTCGGGTGCGGTGTGTGAAGCCTCTCTTGGCCGAACGCCGAAGTAGTAGCTGGTGCACCATGTACTTGTACACAGGAGGAACAAGGTGATATGACATACTAGATGGTTTAGGCATATATGGTGCTTCTGTAATAATGTATCGGACCGTTTCACACCGGCGGCGAACGTTCGCACTGCTAATGTACGTAGCTACTCAGACAGCCCTTGTACTCTGTCCGATTAGATTAGAGTTCGAAAGTATAGGATGGCCTTCTCTCAGTGTCTGCAGGATCGAGGCTGTCTACTCTCTTTCACCACGTAAGTACAACACATATACTCCGTATAGGCAACACTTGACTTTCGGGGATATTTGCTCATTTGAAAAAAAAATGAAGCTCTTAATACTTCACATATTTATTTGTTTTATAATAAATATTATTATGATTATTATTATTATTATAAATAATATTTCATGAAGGATTTTACTTGGAATTTTTGAGTAATCGATAAAAGGGTTGTCACATTTGTAATCGTCGGAGAATTTCCAATCAAATAGATTTTTTAAATTTAGGTAGAAACAATTTTTTAAATTTTAGGGGATATTTGCTCACTTGAAAGAAATATAGCTATTAAGACTTCACATATTTGTTTATTATATAATAAATATTATTATAATATTATTATTATTATAAATATTATCTCTTCGAGGATTTTACTTAGAAATTTTGAGTAATCGATAAAAGGATTGTCAGATTCGTAATCAGCGGAGAATTTCCAATCAATAGATTTTTACAGTTTAAGGAGAAACGATTTTTCTTTTTTTTTTTTATTAATTTTGGATCCATTTGAGTTTAGATCCATTGGATCCAATGGTACCTCGGTATGGGCAAATATGACTTTCGAGGATATTTGATCACTTGAAATAAATATAGCTCTTGAGACTTCACATAATTATGTAATCCTCGTAAAAAACTATATAATTTCGACATTTTAATATCGGAGAGTCATGAGCTTAAAATAATCACTTAAAATTGTTGAGTTATCGAGAAAAGGATTGGTAGATTCGTAATCAGCGGGAAATTTCCGATCCAATCGGTTTTGTTGAAATTTAGGGGAAAACGAATTTTTTTTTTCTCAAATTTGGATTAGACAATCAATATTACCAGAATTCAGAGTTTTCAACAGGTCATCACATTTTTTTGGATCAACTGATATTCAATTTTCTTTTTTGGACGGATGGGCTGTCGAAACCGAAAAAAAATGGCACAATATTATTAGAAATCTCTATTTTTGCGCTCATGAGAATTCTTTGGAAAATGCGCAAAAATAAAGGAAAAGGATGCATGCAAAAATTGTCATTCTTCTCGGCTTCACTTTTTTAAATCTGTGAAAAATTCAGAGTTCAATGATATCTAATTTACCACATGCCGTTTTGAAGTTTGATTCATTGCGAAACAACGATATTAAATTTAAAAAGCGTATTTTCATATATCAAAAATCTGTATGTCCTAAATAAAAATTTACGGTTATAGAAAAAATTAAATATACCGTTAAAAAATATAACATTTCTTTCTCACAACACACAATCGCGGATGATTAATGCACAAACAAAATTACAAAAATGTTTTTATATCCAGGAAGTAGAGATAAGAGCTGACAGACGGAAGCTCCAGACTCAACAGTTACCTCAAGAAATGAAAACGTATGATGCGGCTGTTCTCGTCTCGTCGCTATGCGGAGAGCGGAAGTCGTTGTCGTAATTTCCATTACAAACAGCGACAGCAGTGACTTATCTTATTCTGGTAAGCCTAATAGGTATTTCTTTCTTTAACCGACAGAATTTCTGTAGTCATGTGCGCATTAGCACTGAGCTACGCGTGACAAATCGATGAATCTGTCGCTCGGTGACTGCGCACCTCATCGCTGCAGCTTGACGACGACAGATAGGAAAGAAATAAGCGTGGGACATACTAAAAAGGTGTGTCGAATCGCGGTAATGACAAACATTGCATGCAGCTTGCATTTTGCTTCCTCATCGAGTTAAAAACATTTAACCACTCGATTTTCTTCCACGTGGTACTTAAAAGAGTTACGTTCTATTTAGAGTTGCTAAATAGAACGTAACTAAAAAAGAAAACTACTGGATGATAGTAAAAGTAGTATTATGCGTAAATAACCTTGGTTTTGGTTTTTCTGAGATCTACTTTTTCGAGGTCTTAACTATGACAAGGTTTGATTTTAGTATTTTTATTCTTGTTTCATTTTTGATCAAATTATAGATTCTATCTTCAAACTTATTAAAAGTGTTTTTTAAATTGATGATATTTGCCAAAAATGGATTGGAATCTCAGCCGAAATTCCCGTGAAGAAAAATTTTAGGGTTGCCTTAAGATAACTTAGGGCCCTATAGGGCCCATAAATGTGGACACCATAAAAGGGAGTTCCATATCACTCCCAATTAGGGACCTACTAAGGAAACTGTAGGGTTTCATGCCGATATTTAATGAGGCTATATTAGGGCAATTAATTAAGGGCCCAGTCAGGCTTAATCATGGCACCCAGTAAACAAATCAATAATAATTTTGCCACCTAAGGGTCTCATAAGGCAATTCTAGGTTGCCACGGCGAAGTTTAATAAGGGCTTGATAGGGTAATCACTTAAGGGCCCAGTCAGGCGTAATCTTGGCACCAAGTAAACAAATCAATAATAATTTTGCCACCTAAGAGTCTCATAAGGCAATTCTAGGTTGCCACGACGAAATTCAATAAGGGCTTGATAGGGTAATTACTTAAGGGCCCAGTCAGGCTTCATCATGATACCAAGTAAACTAATTAATCATAATTTTGCCAAATAAGGATCTCATAAGGCCATAGTGAAGTTTAATAAGGCCTTGATAAGTTAATTAATTAAAGGCCCAGTCAGGCTTAACCATGGCATAAAGTAAACAAATCAATAATAAATTTGCCAGATGAGGATCTTATATGGCAATCGGAGGTTTTCATGGCAAAATTGGTGGTCACCTATCCAACTAATGACCGTCAAAGTCAGCCAGGTGGTCACCCATTCTAATACTGGCCCTCAGGTCAGTCAGACAGTCACGCACCTAGATACAAACGAACTAATTCGCGCAAACGATAAAACAAGCAATTTTGTGGAATATAATTATAGATGGCAACAACGATACAATGTACCCTATTCGATATAACCAATTTCTGTAAAAAAGTAACTGAATGTGCTTTTATTTTTACACATCAGACGCAGTCATGTAAATCTATCAAGTTCTGACTATATTACATTAATTTTATTTCATATTTCATATTACAGTCATTGAAATAAACAAAAAAAATTGCATATTCATATGATTTGAATGGCCAAGAGAGCTAAGGCGCAGCTCAACTACACCATCCGGAGGGTTCTAGGTTCGATTCCCGTCAATGTAAAAAAAAATGTAATATGTTTTTTTCAGCGATTAATATGTACCATCGTATAGAGAAAGACGAAATATCTAATTAAAAGTGCAGCATTACTCACCTAAATAATAACAAATATATATTTTTGAATTAAATTTCTTTATTATTTTAGTAAGGACTTAATAGGTCAGCCTTAAAAGGTCCTCATTATTTTGCCTTTAAGGCCCCTAACATTTAGCCTTTAAAGGTCCCGAAGGAAAAAGCGTGACCATCATTTGCAAAACCCTATGAGGCTTCCACATAAGGCCCCTAAGAGAATTAGGGAATATTAATCGGGGCCTTGGAAGAACCCTGATAAGATTTTTTCACGGGAATATAGGAATTTTTTAAATGTCGTTATGAGTGCATTTTTATTGATCCCATCGTATTGAAAATAAATAATACATATTATGAAGAGTGGACCAATGACTTTTTTTTAGAATTTCATTAGTTTCTCTATATTATATAAATAAATAATTTAATAAAGTTAGTTATTAGGATTTCATTGAAAAACTGCTGAGATCTAAAATTCGACATTCGATTTATTCAATGCACGATCAATTTCACGGCTCTCAACAGCAAAGAAACAATAGTGATTGCTCACAAAGTTTCATGCGAAAGAATGCGTAAGCTCATTAGCTGAGACTTTTAGCTCCATCTGCGAACTATTTTTTCTCCCCTTGGAATTTCAGTTCCCACAGACTGCGGTTTCTCATATCCGGGCACAGTTTCGATCCCAGTTTCTACACCAAACTGTTTCGGCACATTCTGCTTATTTTGGTTGGGTCCAAACCTAAACCGTAGTTTCATTAGCGGTCGTCCATATCCCGTTATCCCAGAAACGGAAACTAACGCTGGAATGGAACTTAGCACGAGGGGTGAGCTGGACTTCCAGCCACGGCTGCCGCTGTGGTTTCGAGAGGGAAATGGAGAGCCCACACGGCGCCTGCAATCAGACTGTATGACGAGACCAAAGCCCGAAGGGCGTATCTTCAATGCTTATACACAGTAAATACGCCTTTCTCGTTTCTCAGTCATGCGATATAGTGACTAGCTCTCATGCAGTCCTTAGGAACTACAGTTACTTGTGTCTCTATGATGATCGTTTGCCTACGACCACTAAGAGTAGAACAATGTGCTGAGAACTTGAAGCACACCACATCCGAGGGAAATTATGAGAATATTACATTTTCACTATGAAATGTTCCCACAAGAATATTGTGTGAGACAAGTGATCAATTATGCTAATTTCCTCACAAACAAGCTAAGTAATCATAACTATGAAAAATTATATTCAAGATGTTATTTAAACTTATTCATCTCTCTTCGAGAACTATATAGTTTCGACACATAATAATGTTACATAAATAACGTTTAAATATTGTGTATTTGTAGTTTTCTCTTCAAATTTAGTAGCCGAAACATTTGAAATGTCTATTTACACACTCAATGGCGTATATTTTTCATGATTATAGTGCAGAATGATTTTTTTTTCACATTTCTTGGTTTATGCAATTTGTTTATTAATCTTTATTCTTTTCAGTCCAGAGTTTTTTGTTTTTTCATACAATTATTTTAATTTTAAAGAAGTTTTCCTAATTGGTAGGAAAATTCCAAAAAATATCGAAACAATTTTTTAAATAATAGCATTAATAATACATTTTTGAATGCTACGAAAATAGAAGTAATGATGTAAATGATAGACCATCATTTCATCTACCTGTAGTTTTCCAATTTATAGCATTTGAAACCAATCCATTTGAAAAGTAAATTTAATTGGTTGAAAAAAAATTATACATTTTCTTAGCAATACGGCAGGAAATTCTATGAAAATAGTCAATATTAAACTATCCGAAGTTCAATGCTAACTAAGACAAATTATGAAAAACGTGGTAGCTCGACGCCAAGTATTAAAAAAAGAAGATTTTTCTCGTCTCTCTATCTTCTTTTTCTCGCCGTTATACAATTCACGGAAAAAACGGTAAAAACTGTATACAGCTAACAATAATTAAACTATATATATAATCTCAACACCAGCTGCGGAGGAACAATAAGTCAGAAATCCATTGTGCAGAAAAGTCAAAGGAAGTAAAAATAAAAAATAATTTCGCCTCTAAAAGTAGAAGTAAAGTAAAAGAGCAGCTTTAAACTCGAAAGTGTCTTCGTCTGCGAAAAGCATTCATTGACTGGGGCGTCGACGGTGTCGACGACCACGTGTCACGCGAGAGTTTCTACACTCCAGCCGCTACATCATGGACATGCATCGGGCAACGCGTGCATGCAATATTATATAACGGGCGTCAGTCTGCTCTGTTCGTGAATGTATACTATATATGCAACCCAGCAAAGGCAATGTGCTCTGGTCCCTCTTTACCAGCACAAACCATGTATCTTGTGGGACGCTCGACCCATTTTCCAACAATGGCTAGAGAGAGAGAGAGAGAGAGAGATAGGAGCTAGTATATTATTAGATAGAGATAGGCATAGTGAGTAAAGGGGTATGGGCACGAATTGTATGTGCATATTATGTAGGTATCAGACGCTGCAGGCTACATATGTCGACGTTGCTATTAGGACATGCTATATACGTACTTCGTCTTATGCTAGGTGCAGGACATAGGGTTTATTTACTATAACGTGATATGTTGGTTCAGGCTCGCAGCCATTTTCTATGAATATACTGTGTAAGCCATATTCAATCAGGTAAATATATGTATAATCAATCATAGTTTAGCTATACAGGATTGAATTTTATTGTTCTGTATGGAAAAAAGGCTTGGTTGGAACAACCAAGTGCCTTGGTTATATATGCGCCAGACAATTAATTTATCAACCAAGTTATTTGTTAGGCAACCAATTTCTTGGTTGGACTAACCAAGCCACTTGGTTAGCTTACCAAGTGACTTGGTTAGTCCAACCAAGAAATTGGTAGCCTAACCAAGTGGTTAGCTTACCAAGTGACTTGGTTAGACCAACCAAGAAATTGGTTGCCTAACAAATAACTTGGTTGGTCTAACCAATTAATTGTCTGGCGCATATATAACCAAGGCACTTGGTTGTTCCAACCAAGCCTTTTTTTCCGTGTGGATTTACACGGAAAGAAATGTTTGGTTGTGGCAACTACGTTTTCGATTTGCTGTACACGATGTCTAAAAAATTAGTTGCCTCAACCATATCGAATAGTTATCTCAACTATTCACGATTAGTTCTCGCGAGATTAAGTTAGGTTAACTAATTCAATCATTGGGACTACCACTCGAATAGTTGGGACTACCATTCGAATCGTCGGTATTATCATTCGAATCGTCGGTATTACCATTCGAATCATTGGTATTACCATTTGAGTTGTAAGATAAATAGAATAATCAATTGGTTGTGTCAACTCATTTCTTGGTTATGGCAACTAATCTTTGTTTCAGTGTAGTAATTGTTTTGTCATATGGTATTTTATCTCCTTGTAATTTGGCTTTCGCCCGTTAAAGTAAATAAGTTACTACATTTTTTGGGTTAAAAGGACTCAGTCAACTGAAGATTGTGAAAATTAGATGTTGCTATAATAGCATACATCACATATTATTCCTTGAGAACACAATACCACTGGACAAGTATGAGAAGTGAAAGATTTCGGAAGGGGTGTTTTTTTTTCAATCGAATTTAATTTGGTGCAAACATCTTTGTATTGTGCATTTACGTAGAGTTTACAAATGTATTGCCAGATAAAATTCGAGTTACAAGATTCAATTTTTTGCAGACGGTAGAAAGAATTTGACGAAAAATGTGTCTATGCAGGGGAAAAACTACTGTAAAAGTGAGTATGTCTTTTGTGAAACATCTTGAAATGGAAATTCCTGTACTCAAGACGGGCAGAATTTTTCTTCAAAGAAAATTGAAGAATTGTAGCGAGGTTCATGAGTACAAATATTTTTGTCATTTTGCACTTCCCGTGGACCGTTGCACAGCTGGACCAAATTGGTTCTGCAATCTCGAATTCCATTCGAAAACTATTCCTTCTACAGATATAGTATTCCTTAGAGGTATAGGAATGCTCATTTAAAGATTTTTTGCGGAAGTTACAAGGAAATGTAGGGAACATGTAACAAGGAAAACAAATCGCTGTAAAAGTAAGTAAAGATTCACAATTCAAAATTCCTACACTAAGACCAGACAGAATCATCCTCAAAAGTGAATTAAACCTTGCGAAACCAATTTAGTCAAACGGTGCAACGCAAACTCTTCAACAAACGTAAGAAAGAAAAAAAATGAACCGATGAATTTCGTTACAAAGAAAAATGTCACTTATAGAAATCTATTTGTGCTTTCTTAGTGGTATTTTTGTATCAAACCAAACGATATCATATGAACACTATTATTACTATTGTAGCACTGTTTAATGTTCATGATTGTAGATGATTCAGCCCCCCTAATACAATAACCAGTGAGTATATTGCTTTGATAACAAACAAGTTGCAGGTAGTCATAATTTACCAGAATTCCAACTGCATCTCTGAAACAGTGACATCATACAGAGTTTGATGTCACACAGTAATAGGACGTTGTGTTACAATAACGGCCGTAGACCCGAGGAATGGTGGAATGTCGGTACCATTTGCCTTCCGGCCTCCTTCTATTTTCCCCAAGCTCACGTATCGCAGATATACCTATACGCTCTAAAAATACAGGTACATAATGGGCAAAGCATTCGCGTATACAGGTAGAACGTGCTTCCACCACGTTACCTTATCGCTGATGACACCAATACGGCGGAGTCTGCAAACCGCCCTGTCTGTTATTTCTGCGGGTTGTTCCCCTCCCGTGAAATATATGTTAGAATGTGGTTGATATATATATATAACTGAGGCCAGAACTGGGAATTAAATGAATCACGAACCCAGTGCAGGAGTTAGAGATATGATTGTATTGGAAGATTGCTAGTGGGACACATCAGGACTGCAAAGTGAAACTGACTCACTTGCCACATTGTTAGATATGGATTTTCCAGCAGAAACTCTAATAAGGCGGTCAGTTTCATCGCAAGGACAGCGACGAAATGTCCCTCGAGGGAATTCCACCATCGCCCGGAAATCAATGCTTCAATGAGACTTTTCAATGGGCGCATGTACTGTTTATCAATGAGATATTGTATTGGCAACAACGAAAGCTTCTCCTGTGTGAAAGAGGCAAGCGACTTCCAGCTCGCTTCCTGTTCCAGTTATGCTACCGGTGGAATGGTCTCTGGTACAATATTCGTGAAGACGAGAGTGTACACTCAGAAAGATTCTTGGAACTTGTCACTTTTCTTTCGACACTCTCGGGCTCCGCGTCTGATGTAAGTATGCTGTATAAGTATATCAACTGTTGGCAAGTTTTCCAACGATGGAAGAGAAAGATGTTGCTCACTGAGTGGACGAGTTTCTATAAGCGGCGTGGATGTATGCGTATACGTGCAGGAGGAATCCTTGAAGGCATAAACAATTGCAATGTCGTGAAGTATCATCGATCTGAAGTTGGCGTAATTCAAATATCGTTTTTTTGTGAGGTTCAACTGAAGGCACTTCAAAGATGTAGTTTGTGAAATCAGACTGTAAATAAGACCCGATGATTCGTGGTAAATTTTAAAACCGTGTTTACTGAAAGTTTGTCCACTGGAAAGATGCTGGACTTCGAAACCTGAAATTGGATGACTAGTTTACCCCAAATGACATCAACAGTTGGCAAGTTTTCCAACGATGGAGGAAAGAGATGTTGCTCACTGAGTGGACGAGTTTCTATAAGCGGAGTGGATGCATATGTATACTTGCAGGAGAAATCCTTGAAGGCATAAGCAATTGCAATGTCGTGAAGTATCATCGACCTGAAGTTGGCGTAATTCAAATATCGTTTGTTTTGTGAGGTTCAACTGAAGGCACTTCAAAGATGTAGTTTGTGAATTCAGACTGTAAATAAGACCCGATGATTCGTGGTAAATTTTAAAACCGTGTTTACTGAAAGTTTGTCCACTGGAAAGATGCTGGACTTCGAAACCTAAAATTGGATGACTAGTTTACCCCAAATGACATCAACAGTTGGCAAGTTTTCCAACGATGGAGGAAAGAGATGTTGCTCACTGAGTGGACGAGTTTCTATAAGCGGAGTGGATGCGTATGTATACTTGCAGGAGGAATCCTTGAAGGCATAAGCAATTGCAATGTCGTGAAGTATCATCGATCTGAAGTTGGCGTAATTCAAATATCGTTTGTTTTGTGAGGTTTAAATGAAGGAACTTCAAAGAAGTAGTTTGTGAATTCAGACTGTAAATAAGACCCGATGATTCGTGGTAAATTTTAAAACCGTGTTTACTGAAAGTTTGTCCACTGGAAAGATGCTGGACTTCGAAACCTGAAATTGGATGACTAGTTTACCCCAAATGACATCAACAGTTGGCAAGTTTTCCAACGATGGAGGAAAGAGATGTTGCTCGCTGAGTGGACGAGTTTCTATAAGCGGAGTGGATGTATGCGTATACGTGCAGGAGGAATCCTTGAAGGCATAAGCAATTGCAATGCCGTGAAGTATTATCGATCTGAAGTTGGCGTAATTCAAATATCGTTTGTTTTGTGAGGTTCAACTGAAGACACTTCAAAGATGTAGTTTGCGAATTCAGACTGTAAATAAGTCCCGATGATTCGTGGTAAATTTTAAAACCGTGCTTACTGAAAGTTTGTTCACTGGAAAGATGCTGGACTTCGAAACCTGAAATTGGATTACTAGTTTACCCCAAATGACATCAACAGTTGGCAAGTTTTCCAACGATGGAGGAAAAAGATTTTGCTCGCTGAGTCGACAAGACAAGTTTCTATAACCGGAGTGGATGTATAGTTATATCTGCAGGAGATATCCTTGAAATCATAGAGAATTACAATAACGTGAAGTATCATCAACCTGAAGTTACGGTAATTCAAATATCGTTTGTTTTGTGAGGATCAACTGAAGGCACTTCAAAAGTATCGTTTGTCAATTCAGACTGTAAATAAAATGTGATGATTTGTGGTAGATTTATAACCTATGTTTACTGAAAGTTTGTACACGGAAATGATTCTGGAATTGGACGACTGGTTTATCCTAAATTACATCATCCGTGGGCAAGTTTTCCAACGGTGGAAGAGAAAGATGTTGGTCACTGAGTGAACGAAACGAGTTTCTAAGTGCGGGAAGGACTTGCAGTAGGAATCCTTGAGGGCAACAGTATAAGCAATTGTTATGTCGTGAAGTATCATCGAGTTGAAGTTGCTGTACTTTAAATATCGTTTGTTTTTCTGAACATGAATTGAAGTCACTTGAAAAGTGTAGTTTGTGAATTTAGACTGTGAATAAAATTTGAGGGTTCGTGATAGATTTATAACCTGCGGTTACTGAAAGTTGTGTAGAATTTGAAATTGGGTTTGGTAGAGTAGTTTGCCCGAAATTGATTTATTTCACACATTTTCATATATTAAATTGAAAGTGATATGAAAATGGTGTAAATTTGTGGAATGTACAAAGGACAAATGTCAAACTAACAGAAATAATGCTATTCAATTATTTCTGTTAGTTTGAGAATTGACATAAGAATTATGTAAATTTGACTTTTATTGTTTAAAAATCATCCGAAGTATTGTGTAAAAACGAAATTACACGTTGTTAATGTAAAAATCACAGAATTTTTGAAAACTTAAAATGCACAATTTCAAACCCAATATTTATGTATTATTAATCCAAAGTCAGAAACAGGCATAACAAATTTGTGTCAAATTAACACAAAGTTTCTGTGGACATCTGGGGCCACAAAATTTATATTAAAAGTACATACATTTTAAGGATGTTCGACTGTTTCACACTAGTCAAATCAGTGCTAAATTTTTGTAATTGTTTAATGCATTAAATAACTGGAGTGGAGCATTGATTTATATTGAAGCATATACACTTAACCGAGAGAAAAATAAATAGTGACGTATTTGCATAAATATTAACTGATTAACATTACTTTCCGATGGGATCTATTTTCGTTCGGTTTTTTCCAAGAATAATCTATATTTTTTAGCCGATTTTGATGAGTGATGGGTCATTCTCTTTCTTAAAAGATGCTCTACAAATTGACCGTCTGGATACTTGATATTATTGATCGTTTAATAATTATAGCTATTTGTTTATGAAAGTACTTAGATTTTTGTTAAACAAAAGGCTATAATTATTGAACGATCAATAATATCAAATATCCAGCCGGTCAATTTGTAGAGCATCTTTTAAGAAAGAGAATGACCTATGACTCATCAAAATTGGCAAAAAATTATAGATTATTCTTGGAAAAAACTGAACAAAAATGTATCCCATTAGAAAGTAACGTTAATTAGTTAATCTATATGAAAATCCGGCACTCTTAATTTTCCTCTGGGTTAAGTATACATGCTTCAATTCAAACTACTCTCTACTTTTGTTATTTAATGCATTAAACTTTAATGAAACAATTCCAAAAATTCAGCACTGATTTGACAAGTGTCAAACAGTCGAACATCCTTAAATTAGTTTTTACTGTTTTTTCATCACTACCAATGTGTGATTTCTGTGAGTGTATAATCCTATTAGTGCTGCAAACTTCTTCAGTAGATTTCAACATTGTAGGTATTTTTTCAAATGCAACAATAAAAGCTTTCTATTATCGGCTTTTGAATAATCGGAACTATCATTTTGATTGCTCCGTCTGGAGACAATGGAGAACTCCAGACTAAAATCGAAAATAAAGCAAGCTAAGCACCTTCCAGCAAAGGTGCATTATGCATCAGAGCGTCTAGATTGTTGGAGTGGAAGCTGTCGACGACGAGTCAAGGGTCTCAAGAGCTTCTGAGCGTCGGTGAAGCTAGGATATGCGGTCTATCCGGACTACCGTTCGCAGTATATGTGTGAATGAGGGAAAGAGAGAATGAGCCATGAGCGAACACGTTTGCTCAGCAAAAAACCACGTCATAAGCGAAATTCTCTTAAAGTTTGTTAGACACGTTTCTCTTTCATCCGACTGGAAAGAGTTTCGAGTGGGAATGTCACACGCGGCATTATCGAGCGACGACTTACCTCGTTGGTGTGCTCCTGTCGAATATGTGTAGCGGTGAGTACAGAGTCTATATCCTCTTTGATTCGTACTGTCACTTATTCCTTAACTTCTTGCGCGCAACTCTCGCGTTTGTGTTTCCGTTCACGTTTGCGCACATGGGTCGCTCGACTTTAGGGCCTCTGAAACAAAAGAAGTAGAGAAAGTTCGGTCAGTAACCCCCGGAGGCTGTTGACTTGTTGTATGCTATAAGAACCTCCCTCACACCCCGATCGAATCGAAGCTTTGATGCCCACCAAACTCCCAACCTCTTATACGACTATGCAAAATCAAGCTGCAGCCTTCGATCGATTCTTCAAGTACATAGGAAAGGCTGAGGTTATGTGGAACATCACGCGATTTTCTCAGACATTTTCTTCTCACGTAGAAATATTTATGGTTGATATAGGAACCTTGTGAAATGGTTGGGCTTCTTTTTTTAATAAAATTAAAATGAGAACTATGGTACAACGAGTTTAATATTAATTATTCCACAGTGCGAATCTGCAGTAATTATTGCAAAACGAAACTATTAAATCAAAATTAATCCATTAATTGGCACGAAGGATTTATTGGCTTTCTTAATTAGCGTTTTTTATATCTGTTAAATCATTTGACTTCAACCATTTTTTTAGAATACTATCTCTTATTGATAATAAACGGTATACACATTTTAATTTTTAAAAAATTCATAAAAAATCATCTGGAAATGTTATCAAAATAAAAGAGCCGGCTTATTAGTTTTTCCATTTGGTACAATTGTTTTTAGAAATATTTATGGTTGATATAGGAATCTTGTGAAATGGTTGGGCTTCTTTTTTTAATAAAATAAAAATGATACCTATGGTACAATGAGTTTGATATTAATTATTCCACAGTGCGAACCTGCAGTAATTATTGCAAAACGAAACTATTAAATCAAAATTAATCCATTAATTGGCACGAAGGATTTATTGGCTTTCTTAATTAGGGTTCTTTTATTTCCGTTAAATCATTTGATTTCAACTATTTTTTTAGAATACTATCTCGTATTGATAATAAACGGTATACATATTTTAATTTTTTTAAAATTCATAAAAAATCATTTGAAAATGTCATCAAAATAAAAGAGCCGGCTTATTAGTTTTTCCATTTGGTACAATTGTTTTTAGAAATATTTATGGTTGATATAGGAATCTTGTGAAATGGTAGGGCTTCTTTTTTTAATAAAATTAAAATGAGACCTATGGTACAATGAGTTTGATATTTATTATTCCACAGTGCGAACCTGCAGTAATTATTGCAAAACGAAATTATTAAATCAAAATTAATCCATTAATTGGCACGAAGGATTTATTGGCTTTCTTAATTAGGGTTCTTTTATGTCCGTTAAATCATTTGATTTCAACCATTTTTTAGAATACTATGTCGTATTGATAATAAACAGTATACACATTTTAATTTTAAAAAATTCATAAAAAATCATTTGAAAAAGTCATCAAAATAAAAGAGCCGGCTTATTAGTTTTTCCATTTGGTACAATTGTTTTTAGAAATATTTATGGTTGATATAGGAATCTTGTGAAATGGTTGGGCTTCTTTTTTTAATAAAATTAAAATGAGACCTATGGTACAATGAGTTTGATATTTATTATTCCACAGTGCGAACCTGCAGTAATTATTGCAAAACGAAATTATTAAATCAAAATTAATCCATTAATTGGCACGAAGGTTTTATTGGCTTTCTTAATTACGGTTCTTTTATATCCGTTAAATCATTTGATTTCAACCATTTTTTTAGAATACTATGTCGTATTGATAATAAACGGTATACACATTTTAATTGTTTAAAATTTCATAAAAAATCATTTGAAAATGTCATCAAAATAAAAGAGCCGGCTTATTAGCTTTTCCATTTGGTACAATTTTTTGTTTGTCGCATGTTTTAATCGACCCCATGTCGAAAATTTAAATTGTTTCGAAATTGAATAAAAAGCTCAAGTATATTTATGTCAATATTCATCGAATAATCTAAAAGCTAATAAGTATCACGGTATTTATGGAACAAGTTAGCAAATAAAGAGAGTTCAAAAGTAATCGGTGATTAAGACTCTGCACCGAGAGAAGAGATTTTATTGACGCCAAAGAAATGGGTGGATTGATTTTTTTTTCATTGATTTCAACGATATATTTCTTTGATTTCAATGAAATAGTGCATTTGAATTTCAAAGAAAACATTTCATTGCCTGTAAATAAAGATTTACTTAGTGAGCATATAATAAAGAAACAGTTTCATTGTTTTAAAGAGACGTTTTCATTGGTTCGAAGAAACATTTTCATTGATCTCTCTCTCGCACCTAACCTCACTTTTTTGTTTTCCGGTTCTCTCGACCGAACGGCTTCGAGTTTCGAGGAGCCAGAAGCTTAGCCTATTTCTGCCGTACTTTCTTACATACTCACAAAATTTGAGCTTTATCTACCGCGTACTTCAGGAAAAAATAGATTTCGAAATTTTGAGCTGGTAAGAAGAAGGTTTCATTGAATCAGAGACGATGTCTTTGAAATCAATGAAAAAGGTTCATTCGTTTAAAGAAATGTTTCATCGAATCAATGTCACTACTTTTTATTGAGTTTGAGATCATTCAAAGAAAAAATAGTATTGAAATTCAAGTATTTCATTTCATTGGCAGAGATTTTCGTGAATCAATAAAAAAATTTCTCTCGGTGTGGCTTCAAGCTGAACAATCTTATCTTCCACTATAAATTTTTTTTTTTTTTGGACAATGCACAAAATGAATGCTGACGTCGATGGAATCGTCGAATTCATTTTTAAAATCTTTTTCAGTTGAAAAATGCATAAAAGGACTTTGTGAGATCGACGAGTCTGATTTCTGAGAATGCAATTAGCAACGAGTGTCTACTCGTAAATCGCACAGTGCGACGCGATATACAGAATCGAAACGAACGTGAGAAATTGCTGTCGACGCGCAATCGGGCGAAACGGGTTCTAAAAGATTCGCTGGTTGTGGCGCCGCCACGAAGAACCACGAGAACCGGACACTCGACGAGTCTTGCTCTCTGTTCACCTCTCGTCGGCATCGAGAGCACCTCGAGAAGGACTTCCTCACTCTCGGCTACACCTCGCGCTCAAAGTACTTACGGCCAGCGAGTTCAACGAGCTGGCTAATCGAAACCGCTTCCCGAAGTTACCACTCAACTCCGGAGACTCTTCCTGTCTTTCATTCCCATTCCCACCATCGCCGAATACTATTATGTGCGCAACACTTCATTTCTAGGTTAAGATCTCGGATATGAATATTTGAATTTATGTAGAAAAATTGGCGGAAGAAATGGAATTTCTAAAAAAAAAAAAAATAATAATTGTTCACGATATAAATTCAAGATTTTTTAGGGTATCAGTTTGTTTTGCCAAATTGTTTCTTTATTTATATAGAATCATTGTCTTTAATTAAAAATACCTACAAGTATGTGTATTTTCAATACAAATTTTTTTATGTAATTGCCAAATGAATTGCAAAGTCAGATTCAGCGAGAAAAATATATCGGTATAGTGTCCAATAAATAACTTTTAAAAAAATTAATTTATTTTACAGTTTTGTCAAAATGTTGAATTTTATTTAAATTCTTGTTAGTTTATAAAATTAATGTAATATAACGAATATGAATTCGCTGCGTTTTTTAATTTTTACAGATTTTTTAAATTTCGAACAGTAAAGATGGGCCACTTTCCCTTATTTCAAGCGATTTTTCAACGCGATCTGAGGTTCGCAAGAATTGAGGTATCACAATGATATTAAGGTAGTTCTGTCGTGAAGGCAATCCAAACTCATATGCATGAATTTTTGACATGTTGTAATTTAGCTATTCAATTTTACTTGCACAAAATCTTGAAGGATTTTACCGAGTATTTGAATGAACAATTAAAACTTGAAAATCGATCTTTTTACACGGCGCTCACGGGAGGGCTGGAAAAATTGATCTTTAAATCGAAAATTAACATACTTAGATCAAAGATAGAGAAAAAATAAAAAGTACTATGGATTCGCAAATCATTCAGGAATTGATGTATCATGAAAAAAGGTGAAGTCTCCGGAATAATGTTTAAATGAACCAAGGTCAAAGTGCACGATACCGGGCCAAATGACATTTCCTAACCTAATTATCGTAAAAATGAAGTCAAATCCGCACTAAACATATCAACTATTTACAAGTAATCGTTTTAATTTGATTACGATAAGTTCGAAAGATTCTCGATTATTTTTGATATTATTATTAAGGCAGTCAAAGTGATGCGTATGATTATTTTTTAATGTCATATAGACTCTGAGATTTATGACTCCGGCGTACCGACAGAACTACCTTAACTCCATTTTTTCCCATTCTATAAACTCTTTCGGACGAAAAAAAAGTAAAAATCAGCCGAGTCAAAAAAAGTTATTGCTAATTTAAAATCTCAAATTTCGGAAAAAGAAATGTCGACTGTTACTAAAGTAGAAAATCCTATATGATCGGTAATTTCCTTCCGATTATGAAAATGATAAATTAACGGTGTAAAAATTCTATTAAAAAATATGAAATAGTGAATTTTTCAATTTATTTATTTTTAAACTTACTAATTACTATTTTTAAATGACAATGGTGATTTACGCGCTCAATGATTCTAGCTGCTTACTTCGCCAATACTTGAATCTTGAAAAATAAATTGATTTTCGTGACCAATCTATTTTCTTTTAAACTACAAAATTCGATTTAACATCAGTAAAACAAATCTCGAGATAATTTGAGTTCGTTTTCCATTTATCATGTGAATGGTCGTGAGGGATGCAATTTCGACGTAAATCTTTCGAAGCAACTACGTCGCGTTGCCTTTGTGCTTGAAGCATAAGTAAAGTTTACAATTGGTACGAGAGTTTATAGTCAGCCAAAACTCTCTTGGACAAGTAATCCAACTACGGTAACGCGGTGTTGGCGCGTTGCATGGCAGGACTTCCTTGTCTTCCTTGTCGTGACTACCCCGCGGACCTAAAACTACCACCAGTTCAGTTCAGCACGCCCTGCGGAGTTTCCTACATTTCAGGGCACGCGCGCCCGAGTAATTCCACGGGGAGATTCACGCTTGAGATAATTTTTCTTCACTTCGCTATCCGGCAGACCCTACGTTCCTCCAGCAATGAGCTATGTATATGTAAGTGCGGTAGTCGAGTTGGCGCGTTTTTCTCATTTTATTCTTTCTCTCCGTCACTTCAACGTTTTTTTTTATCTCTCGCGCTTGAGACACATCGTTCATGATCATGACAGCGTAAAACCACGGAAAGATGCTTATTCGCCCGCACAAATGGAACTTCTCCGGTGAAAGACGAGATTCCAGGTTGACTTTTCACGAATAGACACATTAACCTCGTCCGCCGTGAGAAAAAAGTGGCGTACTTTTTGTTTTCAATGGTTTTGAGTGGGAAAAAAAATATGGAAATAGAATTGTAGTACACGAACTACATTATCGTAGAACAAATTCCTTAACACGTTGAATTTCCAGCGTGTGTGTAACGTTGAGAACCAGAATTTTTATTTCTAGTATTATAACTGATTATAATAAAAACTAAATTATTGATAATAAAGCGTATAAACCTTTATTTATTTAAAAAACAGTTTGCATCAAAATTTATTTTAAAAAAACATGAAAATTAAAGGAATGGTCTGTTAAGTTGCACATTGTCTACTATTCTTTGCTTCTGTCATTTTTATGGCAATTTTCAACGAATCTATGAAGATATCTTTTTTTCTTTCTTAGCCAAGTATTTATACGCTATCCTATCAATATAGTAGTACAATAATCAGAAAAAATATCGAAAACCAAATTATTTATGTAATAAAATAAACAAACACCACAGCAGATTCTTTTTTATCTAACTTTAATAGACAATGTGAAAACTATCGGTTAAAAATATAATCAATATACCGGACATTTTTATTTTACATAATTAGTTGTTAAACTTTTTTCAACTGGCAAGTAAAGATTTTGTCTAAAACCTTCCAGCACCGGTAGATTCATTTCTGAATATTTATAACAATGCAAGTCCAGCCAATAATTCAGGTCATGTTTCAATTCAGAATTTAAAGCACATTAAAAATGAAAAACATTACAATGGCCTCGTTTCACCCTCTTCTAATTAATCAGTGTCAAACAATGTTTATTTCGGTATCGTGAATACCCTCGAGGCAATTTTAGAGAGATCGTTGTTCAAATTTATTTTAAAAAAACATGAAAATTAAAGGAATGGACTGTTAGGTTTCACATTGTTAACTATTCTTTCCTTCTGGCATTTTTATGGCAATTTTCAACGAATCTATGAAGATATATTTATTTCTTTCTTAGCCAAGTATTTATACGCTATCCCATCGATATAGTAGTACAATAATCAGACAAAATATTGAAAACCAAATTATTTATGTAATAAAAGACACAAAAAACCACAGCAGATTTTTTAAATCTAACTTTAATAGACAATGTGAAAACTATCGGTTAAAAATATAATCAATATACCGGACATTTTTATTTTACATAATTTATTGTTAAACTTTTTTTAACTGGCAAGTAAAGATTTTGTCTAAAACTTTCCAGCACCGGTAGATTCATTTCCGAATATTTATAACAATGCAAGTCCAGCCAATAATTCAGGTCATATTTCAATCCAGAATTTAAAGCACATTAAAAATGAAAAACATTACAATGGCCTCGTTTCATCCTGTTCTAATTAATCAGTGTCGAACAATGTTTATTTCGGTATCGTGAATACCCTCGAGGCAATTTTAGAGAGATCGTTATCCAAATTTATTTTTAAAAAAACATGAAAACTAAAGGAATGATCTGTTAGGTTTCACATTGTTAACTATTCTTTGCTTCTGGCATTTTTATGGCAATTTTCAACGAATCTATGAAGATATATTTATTTCTTTCTTAGCCAAGTATTTATACGCTATCCCATCGATATAGTAGTACAATAATCAGACAAAATATTGAAAACCAAATTATTTATGTAATAAAAGAAACAAAAAACCACAGCAGATTTTTTTAATCTAACTTTAATAGACAATGTGAAAACTATCGGTTAAAAATATAATCAATATACCGGACATTTTTATTTTACATAATTTGTTGTTAAACTTTTTTTAACTGGCAAGTAAAGATTTTGTCTAAAACCTTCCAGCACCGGTAGATTCATTTCCGAATATTTATAACAATGCAACTCCAGCCAATAATTCAGGTCATGTTTCAATCCAGAATTTAAAGTACATTAAAAATGAAAAACATTACAATGGCCTCGTTTCACCCTCTTCTAATTAATCAGTGTTAAACAATGTTTATTTCGGTATCGTGAATACCCTCGAGGCAATTTTAGAGAGATCGTTGTTCAAATTTATTTAAAAAAAAAACATGAAAATTAAAGGAATGGACTGTTAGGTTTCACATTGTTAGCTATTCTTTGCTTCTGGAATTTTTATGGCAATTTTCAACGAATCTATGAAGATATAATTTTTTTCTTTCTTAGCCAAGTATTTATACGCTATCCTATCAATATAATAGTACAATAATCAGAAAAAATATTGAAAACCAAATTATTTATGCAATAAAATAAACAAAAACCACAGCAGATTTTTTTTTATCTAACTTTAATAGACAATGTGAAAACTATCGGTTAAAAATATAATCAATATACCGGACATTTTTATTTTACATAATTTGTTGTTAAACTTTTTTTAACTGGCAAGTAAAGATTTTGTCTTAAACCTTCCAGCACCGGTAGATTCATTTCCGAATATTTATAACAATGCAAGTCCAGCCAATAATTCAGGTCATGTTTCAATCCAGAATTTAAAGCATATTAAAAATGAAAAACATTACAATGGCCTCGTTTCACCCTCTTCTAATTAATCAGTGTTAAACAATGTTTATTTCGGTATCGTGAATACCCCCGAGGCAATTTTAGAGAGATCGTTGTTCAAATTTATTTTTAAAAAAACATGAAAATTAAAGGAATGGACTGTTAGGTTTCACATTGTTAACTATTCTTTGCTTCTGGCATTTTTATGGCAATTTTCAACGAATCTATAAAGATATATTTTTTTCTTTCTTAGCCAAGTATTTATACGCTATCCTATCAATATAGTAGTACAATAATCAGAAAAAATATTGAAAACCAAATTGTTTATGTAATAAAATAAACAAAAACCACAGCAGTTTTTTTTAATCTAACTTTAATAGACAATGTGAAAACTATCGGTTAAAAATATAATCAATATACCGGACATTTTTATTTAACATAATTTGTTGTTAAACTTTTTTTAACTGGCAAGTAAAGATTTTGTCTAAAACCTTCCAGCACCGGTAGATTCATTTCCGAATATTTATAACAATGGAACTCCAGCCAATAATTCAGGTCATGTTTCAATCCAGAATTTAAAGTACATTAAAAATGAAAAAACATTACAATGGCCTCGTTTCACCCTCTTCTAATTAATCAGTGTTAAACAATGTTTATTTCGGTATCGTGAATACCCTCGAGGCAATTTTAGAGAGATCGTTGTTCAAATTTATTTAAAAAAAAAACATGAAAATTAAAGGAATGGTCTGTTAGGTTTCACATTGTTAACTATTCTTTGCTTCTGGCATTTTTATGGCAATTTTCAACGAATCTATGAAGATATATTTTTTTCTTTCTTAGCCAAGTATTATACGCTATCCTATCAATATAGTAGTACAATAATCAGAAAAAATATTGAAAACCAAATTATTTATGTAATAAAATAAACAAAAACCACAGCAGATTTTTTTTATCTAACTTCAATACACAATGTGAAAACTATCGGTTAAAAATATAATCAATATACGGGACATTTGTATTTTACATAATTTGTGTTTAAACTTTTTTTAACTGGCAAGTAAAGATTTTGTTATATAATATTATATTTATAACAATGCAAGTCCAGCCAATAATTCAGGTCATGTTTCAATCCAGAATTTAAAGCACATTAAAAATGATAAACATTACAATGGCCTCGTTTCACCCTCTTCTAATTAATCAGTGTCAAACAATGTTTATTTCGGTATCGTGAATACCCTCGAGGCAATTTTAGAGAGATCGTTGTACAGGACAGGTATGCCCAAATAGTGATGAAGTCAAAGTAGCAAAAGAGCTCGTAGTGTGCGCACAGTGACTGTCACTGGGATAGCTAGGCAATTATAAACGGTAATTAATTGGAGGGCCTTAATCGCGTAACAGGATCCTAATGAATTAACGCGACCGCCTGTTCACGGCGCCGCTAATGTATCACTTTCTCGTAACGATCCATCAACTCTATAGCGTCTCACCAAGAGGCTATGACGCGAGATACAGTGTAAAATAAAAAATTACGAAGCAAAAAAAAAGGATAGTGAGAGGTTAAAAAAAACAACGAAGCGTAGAAGGGGCTTGTGACGCTTTTATTATCTCGTACGTCACGCAACCGGTGAACCGAGCTCCAGAGGTGCACCACACGACAGTACACACATTTATTTAATCGATCGTCCTGCGATTGTTTATCTATTTGTATATTTGCGGATATGGCTGTGTCGTTGCAATACATACGTTTGCATTAATTTATCTGTGATCATCGTAAATGAATATCCTGCTTGTTAAATAACGAGCGCGCACAGCTTTACCGATGACAAGAGCAATGCTCGTTATAAAGTTAAAAAAAGATAAAACTTGGAACCTGGCTTTTCTGACAAATTTAACATTGGGATGCGCAAAGTTCCGCGACGAAAAAATATTTTATGTCACACTGTGCGTAAAATGCGATTTTACGCACGCTTCGCGTGCGTTAAACTGCATTTTCTCACATCGTAACATAAAATATCGTTCGACACTCGTGTGAAAGACTTTTTCTAACTCATGTGGTTGCAACCCTCGCATTCGGCTCGGGCTGCAAACTCGCACTCGCCAGAAAAAGTTTTTTCGCACTTGTATCGAAATATACTATTATTTCACACAGTGCGAGAAACGCGGTTTTACGCACGCCTCACGTGCATAAAACTTCATTTTCACGCCTTGTGTAATAAAATTTCGTACGATAAATATTTTCTTTACTAGGATATAACTTTTACTAATATCGTAATAGTATATTATGATACTAGTGCGATAATACTTTTTCTGACGAGTGTGAGTTAAGAAAACGTTTATCGCACGAGTATCGTACGAAATTTTATTTCACAAGGTGTGAAAATGGAGATTTATGCATGTAATACATTACGTATGTGCGTAAAATCGCGTTTCTCGCACCGAGTGAAATAAAATACTATTGATCCATTTTGGCTTTCTCTTGGAAGAAGTTTTGTGCATTTCGTTAAATTGTTGGAGGCAGCAGTTTGCAGATTTCAACCTGCAACTGGTTTCCTCCCCTTTTGTCGTATATCGATTTCCACAAGATTTAATATCTATGAAGTCTGAATATTAGTTTAGCTCTGTAGAAAATTACAGCTCAATCGATCGAAGTACACTCTGACATCGATTCTATGGATTTCAATGTTATAGACAATCCCCACTTTTGTCCCAACTTAGAGTTGTTCATGAATGGTGGTGCGTATTTTATGCATTATAAAAAGTTAAACTTAGAGAGCCTCGACTCTATGGAATTCCGGACCTGAATTTCGAATAATAATTAGGCCCTACTGTATTACGACTTAATTCAAATAATCCTTCCTTAATTGGATGGGGGTCAAAATAGCGAATGGCTAAATTAGCGAATTTCAAAATGAGGAACGTCTAAATATAGAATGGCCATCATTATGAAATTCGCTATTTTAGCCTTTCGCTATTTTGACCATTCGCTATTTTGATTGCATTTTAATAAGATGGAGGTTAAAATAACGAATGATGAAAATAGCGAATTTCATAATGACGGCCATTCTAGATTCAGACGTTCCTTATTTTGAAATTCGCTACTTTTATCCCCATATAATCTAAGTAGTTTTACGACTAAAAAAAATTACGGTAAACGCAGAAGTTGTGCAACGTTACATTTCCAAAAAGTAAGATCCAATAGTAAGTAGTGTAGGCGACCGGTCAAGTAAAACGATGGCCGGTTCCCCAAAATTTTAGGAAAAGTAAAAAATTTTCCAATTTTTTGTTAACGTTTTGGTTTCTATGTGCGAACCATCCTCAGAACAGTTTATGTTCACGCTGTGCGCATAATTTAAAATAAAAGTGGAGTGACAATAAAAAAATATATCTGAAAAGTACCGACAGTAGTGGGCGCGCGGTCGGTGTGTGGTTTCGGCGGTCCCCAGAGTTGAGCAGCATTATTTGCGGCCATAACTTGGTTGGGTGACCGCTTAGCCGTGCACTGGTTTGCGCGCCAACCGCTGAGCGGGAGGCAGTTTTTCTGAGTTTCTAATGTATTCTTATACAATAGAAACTCAGTAAAAATAAAGCTGTCTGTATCGGCCAGGTTTTCCGCAGTTTCCCTGTGCTCTCGTGCAAATGCGATACAGTAGTGCATTAGGATGAGTGGCTGCGGACAACACTCTAGGGGAGTCTCTATGAAGTGAACGGGGAAAAGGGGAGGGGGGCAACGTAAAAGCCTGAAGAAGGCATACGGAAAGAAACAAATTTAAAAAAAAAAAAAAATATATATCTGAAAAGTGCTAGAATTAATTTCATAACAAAATACAACAACAAAAAAAGTGGGAAACAAGAATAAAACCAGTCAAAGTAGTCGAACTGTTACCTCATAATAAATGAGAAGAATTTTATAATTTTATATCTTATTGTTAGTAAAATTTGTAAAATTAATATCTTATATAACATTTGAGTCCTGTAGCTAAGATGATTCTCGAATTATAGACGTTTTATCCGTAAATTCTTTAAAAATTTAGAACATATTGATACAAAAACTCCGAAAAATGAAATTCATCATCACAAAGTTTGTTGTGTGAGGAAGCAAAAAATGTACCAATTCACCGTGAAAATGGTCAATTTGGGAGAAAAAAAATGGAATGACTTGCTCACGTTTTTTGTTCGCTCACTCATTGAGACCAATATCAACTCCAGACGGTCATTACAAGTTCCCAGGGCGCAACTTTTCGTATAGTTTCAACGCCCTCGTAACGATCCGTGGCAAAAATCTTGAGCTCTAGGCTTTTTGCCTCCTAGAGAGCACGCAAGAGCTTTTCACCGAAACGTTAAAAACTCTGTGCAGTCTTGCACCGGCTGTGCTAGAAGGTACCTAATGTCACCTTTTAACTTGCTGTGCGGTGCACATAGCGTAAATAAATTTGAGCGTTGCACCCTACTGCACCGGTCGCGCTGCTAGAAAAAACAAAAAAAAAAATCTTTAAGTGGTGCGAGTTCGTGAACGAAATAGTTACCTCGAAAGAAAATAGTTGGACGTAAGGATGATTAGTGAGCTAAAGGCCGCGATCCTTAAAGTTGGTGATATACTCCATGACGCTGCACATTTCAAGTTACCGTAAAGTACCCTGATAAAAAAATATCTCTTCAATCTACTAAATTAACGGTTAAATTACCTAACTAAATATTCGGTTGAATGAACAAAATGGTTGTCAGTATCAATGAAGGATTCTATTAAAGTAAACGTGAACTACTAAAAATTTAATTTGTCGCCCATAACTGCTAATTTAGTGCACTCATAAAAATCTTACTAGTAAATCAACGTTTTTTAATTATTAAATTCCGATTACAACTAATTAGTTATGAATCTAATACTGATATCGCATGTTTTTTCCTCAGCGTAACTTTACGAAATTTTGTTCTTCACGTAAAATTAAAGTCTTCTTACTTCTTTCTGATTTTTGGGCGATTTCTGGGTTTTTTAATGTACACTGAGATAAGGACAAATGAGAATTCACGGAGACATATATTGGCTTGCAAACCTATCCACGTGGATTTTACGAGGTCGTTAGAGTCAGAAGAGAACTGTCATTGAGTCTTTAAGCTATTTTTTTTTAAAGATTACAGTGATTGGCATATTTCTGTCTCTTTCTTTTCAGCACGTTTTCGAAAGTTTAACGGCGGTGGCCAATCACTGGTCCATTCATTTGTGAACTGTACTACTACCCTGTACGAGCTCTTTCGCAATCGATCTCCGCAATCGCGGATGAGTTGCGTTTTCCGTCGGGAGTTTCGTCGAGTGAGAGAAAGGGCCTGAGAGTAGTGAACGATCGGACGTGTACGAAAAATTTACGGTGCAGGTATCCGATATTCGAGCGGGAAGCTCTCGGCTCTGAAATAAACTAACGATAAATCAGTGTTCGTTATCGCAATCGCAGTAAACCAAACTTATCGGCGTGATCTGCTGTAAATTTTTTTGCTCATTCAATCCGTGAATTTATGTTTCCTCGATTTGCCATTTTCTTTGTTCGCTGGTGGTAGAAAAATATCGATCTCGATGAATATCTTGGTAATGGTCGTTTTGATCTGATTGATCGTAGTCTCATTCGAAAGTATGAAATTAACACTAAAAATTTGCTTTGTCGTTTCCCTAAATCGGCTTACTGTGAACAATTCCCTTTTTTCACCCTTAAGGGGAGGTGAAACATGTATCACGTGACATATGAGTGCAAGACAGATAGCTGAAAATTTCCGAACACCGCCATTCGGAGGACATTATTATTTTTTAAAAAAGCTCTATGTCACCGGACGAAGAATTAAATTGCGCTTCCGGTGACATATTCCTTTTTCTCAAAATATTTACGGTGTCTCCATACTTCTGTTTACAGTTTTTGTTACCGACTGAGTAGGTTTCGCCTCGCGTTAATAGCAAAGTACCGATTTTCACTGGGTTTTTTTAGATATGGCTATTCTGATCTAGCTGATCTTGGCATCATTCGAAAACATTAAATTGGTATTAAAAATGTGCCTTATCCTTTTTCCGAATCGACAGACTGTACGTAATTTGCTTTGTTCAGCGCTGTTGGTAATAATATCGATTAAGATAATCTTAGAAATGACTCTTCTGATCTAGTCGATCTTACTCTCATTCAAAAGCATCAAATTGGTTCTAAATAATCGTTTAGTAATTTTTCCAAATTAGTTGCCCGTACGCGATTCTTGTTTGTTTGCAGTGCTAGTAAAATATGAACCAATCTGCAGATCTTGGGAATGGTAATTTCGATCTGAATGATTCTAGTTTCATTGAAGAGCATTAAATTAGCACGAAACATTAACTTTCTCGTTTGCCCGAATAGATTGTGAGCTATTCTCCTTAGTTTGGCGACGCTTTTGCGCTATACGCAGGTCGTATAGGCGATGCACAATGGAATATTTTCAAGTACCCGCGAAAGTGAGGACTATGGGTGCTGAGTTCGGGATGAACGTGAGAAACTGTGGAGTTTCCGTTCAACTTGCGTAACGTGGTTATCGCGGGACCTCTCTCGAGGTCTCACTCCTTCTATTTCTGCCTTTCTCTCTCTAGCGGTACCACTTGTTGAAGTTAGTTAAACGTTCAGTTTGCACAGCTCAATTAAGTTAGTCAATTTGGTACAGAGACTCGTAGCTCCAGACTCCAAGGTCCGACTCCGCATCGAGTGTTCGACAAACGTTCATGGTCAAAACTCTCAATGTACGCCTACCCATATAATACACGTCTACAACCTCCAAATGTATTCCCCATAGAATTGAAAAGGTTCATCAATTCGAATCCTATACAAATACACATAAGCTGATGTTACATAATACGTTTATCAGATCAACACATTGAAAAAGGCGTACATAAAACCCTGAGTGAATTGGAAAGGTTCATTAATTTGAATCCTTTCCAAATTGAGTTCAACACATTAACTCATGTTATACAAAAAGTTAATTAGATCAAGACATTTAAAAAATGTTGTACATTGAAGTCTCTTTCGCATAGGTGCATGATGATTAAGTTCGAAATTCACACCTGCGTACTCGCGATGAATTCTAAATCAAGAAAAAAAGCAGTATTGCACATACACAAAGTGCATCAAAGGAATCAATTTCCCCGGAGCATTCTCACTCCCTTTTCTTTTTATTTTCCTTTCTCGCTTTCAGGCCATACTGCGTGCCGGACGTTGAATTGAAGAGCCGAGTCGACTCGAAGCCAGAGGAAGGTATATATATATATATATTCTCGTTTGCTCGCTCGACGGTTGGGTGACAGGACCCGGCGCTCTTTCGCTCTCAATATTACAAAAGTTCGTCTAGACTGGATTCCACGGGGGTAGAGAAAAAAACAAATCTTTTTTTTCCCGCGCGCACGCTTGTTCGAAAAGAGTGCGCCAGAGGACGCGGAGTGAAAAAAAAGGGGGCAAAGCGAGAGGAAGAGGAAAACGAGATCCTGGCAAGCAGAGGCGAAGGTAAACTCATGGAATTTCCGCACCAGCGAACGATAGTCAACCAAGAGCGAAGAAAAACAACAATTCGGTTCGAGCCTTTCTTTTTTTTCTGAATATACATGGTTGTTTGCCATGAGAGACTTTTCCCCTGTTTTCGGGCACAAATGTGGTAGGCATATATTGTGCAACGTGGTCCTTGTTTCGCGAGGGTTGGACGGTGTGGACGTGCGCGGTTCCGGGTTCCGAACGCGGCCGGTAAACTGAAAGGATCGTAGTAATCGTTTCGAAAATAATTAATGCCCCGAGGGAGGGACACAATGAGTGGGGTATGAGAGTTTGAAATAACGATGGAATAATTCGTAGTACCTGTAATGGCAAACACGAGGTTTCAGTGAAATATGGATACTCAGGCTCATCGCAAAAGCTGAACGCTTTCCAAACGGCGGACAGGTTGGTATGTCCGGAACAACGGGAGGCAAAATCGCGTTTGCACTTCACCCCCCTTTTGCACCCTCGCCGGCGCAAAGCATTACACGCTCATGCACCGTGACTCTCTATGCGAGTGACAATTTTTTTTCTCTCTCTTCATTCGCTTCGACACCCTCGGCCCTCTAGCGCATTTATGCCCATTAAACTTTTCCCTCTCGGGTTTTTTGGAGCCGGATATAGGGCTGAAAATCAGAACTGTCGAAATCCTGGATTTCTGTACAGGTCGTGATAATGGGCACGATAATTTAATTGCATGGATTTGGCAAAATTTTCGCTTTGTCGGTTTTGGATTGCACATTGCATTGGTAAAATGGAGGATAGTGTGGAGGTAAATGTAAATAATAAGAAGATTTTTCAAGTTGCTATTATCACCTCAGGGTGATCACCGGTGACAATTTTTTTTCCTCACTTCGCTTGGTTCGTTACTCTCATGTTATCGCATTTATGCTCGTTAAACTTTTCCCTCTCCGGTTTTTTAGCACCGGACATTGGGTGGAAGTGCAGAGGCGTCGAAAACCCGTCCACATGATGGGATGAGAATCAAGTTGGTAATTTAATTACATGGATTTTACGAAAGTTTCGATTTTTCGTCTGGATTGTAAATTGCATTGGAAAAATGCAGCATTGATGAGAGTAGCAACACTGAGAGTGACGATTTTTTTTCTCTCCCTTCATTCACTTCGACACCCTCGGACCTTTAGCCCATTAAACTTTTTCCGTTCGGGTTTTTTGGAGCCGGATAGGGCTGAAAATCAGAACTGGATTTCTGTACAGGTCGTGATAATGGGCACTGATTTGATAATTTAATTGCATGGATTTGGCAAAAGTTTCGCTTTGTCGTTTTTGGATTGCACATTGCATTGGAAGAATGGAGGATAGTGTGGAGTTAAATGTAACTAGTAAGAAGACTTTTCAAGTTGCTATTATCACCTCAGAGTGATCACCAGAGTGACAATTTTTGTTCCTCTCTTCACTTGGTTCGTTATACTCTCACAATTATTGCATTTATGCTCGTTAAATTTTTCCCTCTCCGGTTTTTTAGCACCGGAAATTGGGTGGAAGTGCAGAGGCGTCGAAAACCCGTCCACATGATGGAATGAGAATCAATTTGGTAATTTAATTATATAATTTTACGAAAGTTTCGATTTTTCGTCTTTGGATTCTAAATTGCATTGGAAAAATGCAGTATTGATGAGAGTAGCAACACTGAGAGTGACGATTTTTTTTCTCTCCCTTCATTCACTTCCACACCCTCGGACCTCTAGCCCATTAAAGTTTTTCCGTTCGGGTTTTTTGGAGCCGGATATAGGGCTGAAAAACAAAATAGGATTTCTGTATAGATCGTGATAATGGGCACTGATTTGATAATTTAATTGCATGGATTTGGCAAAAGTTTCGCTTTGTCATTTTTGGATTGCGCATTGCATTGGGAAAATGAAGGATAGTGTGGAGGTAAATGTAAATAGTAAGAAGACTTTTCAAGTTGCTATTATCACCTCAGGGTGGTCACCAGAGTGACAATTTTTGTTCCTCTTTTCGCTTGGTTCGTTATACTCTCATATTATTGCATTTATGCTCGTTAAACTTTTCCCTCTCCGGTTTTTTAGCACCGGAAATTGGGTGGAAGTGCAGAGGCGTCGAAAACCCGTCCACATGATGGGATGAGAATCAATTTAGTAATTTAATTGCATGAATTTTATGCAAGTTTCAATTTTTCGTCTTTGGATTGTAAATTGCATTGGAAAAATGTAGTATTGATGAGAGTAACAACACCGAGAGTGGCGACTTTTTTGCTCTCTCTTCATTGACTTCGACACCCTCGGATCTCTAGCTCATTAAACTTTTTCCGTTTGGGTTTTTTGGAGCCGGATATAGGTCTGGAAATCAGAACTGGATTTCTGCATAGGTCGTGATAATGGGTACTGATTTGATAATTTAATTGCATGGATTTGGCAAAAATCCATGCAATTAAATGTAAATAGTAAGAAGACTTTTTAAGTTGCTATTATCACCTCAGGGTGATCACCACAGTGACAATTTTTGATCCTCTCTTCGCTTGGTTCGTTATACTCTCAATTATTGCATTTATGCTCGTTAAATTTTTCCCTCTCCGGTTTTTTAGCACCGGAAATTGGGTGGAAGTGCAGAGGCGTCGAAAACCCGTCCACATGATGGAATGAGAATGAATTTGGTAATTTAATTATATAATTTTACGAAAGTTTCGATTTTTCGTCTTTGGATTGTAAATTGCATTGGAAAAATGCAGTATTGATGAGAGTAGCAACACTGAGAGTGACGATTTTTTTTCTCTCCCTTCATTCACTTCCACACCCTCGGACCTCTAGCCCATTAAAGTTTTTCCGTTCGGGTTTTTTGGAGCCGAATATAGGGCTGAAAATCAAAATAGGATTTCTGTATAGATCGTGATAATGGGCACTGATTTGATAATTTAATTGCATGGATTTGGCAAAAGTTTCGCTTTGTCGTTTTTGGATTGCACATTGCATTGGGAAAATGGAGGATAGTGTGGAGGTAAATGTAAATAGTAAGAAGACTTTTCAAGTTGCTATTATCACCTCAGGGTGATCACCAGAGTGACAATTTTTGTTCCTCTCTTCGCTTGGTTCGTTATACTCTCATATTATTGCATTTATGCTCGTTAAACTTTTCCCTCTCCGGTTTTTTAGCACCGGAAATTGGGTGGAAGTGCAGAGGCGTCGAAAACCCGTCCACATGATGGGATGAGAATCAATTTGGTAATTTAATTACATGGATTTTACGAAAGTTTCGATTTTTCGTCTGGATTGTAAATTGCATTGGAAAAATGCAGTATTGATGAGAGTAGCAACACTGAGAGTGACGATTTTTTTCTCTCCCTTCATTCACTTCGACACCCTCGGACCTTTAGCCCATTAAACTTTTTCCGTTCGGGTTTTTTGGAGCCGGATAGGGCTGAAAATCAGAACTGGATTTCTGTATAGGTCGTGATAATGGGCACTGATTTGATAATTTAATTGTATGGATTTGGCAAAAGTTTCGCTTTGCCGTTTTTGTATTGCACATTGCATTGGGAAAATGGAGGATAGTGTGGAGTTAAGTGTAAATAGTAAGAAGACTTTTCATGTTGCTATTATCACTAGAGTGACAATTTTTGTTCCTCTCTTTACTTGGTTCGTTATACTCTCATATTATTGCATTTATGCTCGTTAAACTTTTCCCTCTCCGGTTTTTTAGCACCGGAAATTGGGTGGAAGTGCAGAATCGTCGAAAATCCGTCCACATGATGGGGATGAGAATGCGTTTGGTAATTTAATTGCATGAATTTGCCGAAAGTTTCGATTTTTCGTCATTAAAATGCAAATAATATTGGAAAAATGTCGTATCTAGTATCGGTGAGTTTAAATAGGAAGTAGGTCGATTTTTTAAGGTATCAACAACATCCTGTGTGACAATTTTTGTTCCTCCGCACACTTGGTTCGTTACTCCTATTTTATAGCATTTGTGCTCGTTAAACTTTCCCCTTTCGCGCTTTTTGGAGCCGGAAATTGGACTGAAGTCCCGAAGCGTCCAAATTATCGGGATGGAAATAAATTTGGTAATTCAGTTGCATGGGTTTAGCGAAATGTGGTATTAGTCAATAAAAGTAATACGTTAAAAAACGTAAAAATATTTTTCGATGTTATCGAATTACCACAACTAATCAATAGGTGATAAATGTCATTGCAGCTGTAAAAATAGTGAGATCGTTTAATAATTACTATTTGTTACTTATATATTTTTGTGGATTACCATGATGTTTCTGATTACGAGGACCCATTATTCGAATCCCAAAGAATCGATTATTAGTTTTCAAACAAATCCGCCAATAACAAAATAATTTTTGTTATTGGCTTTTATTTAGAATACCGAAAATATCTTTATTATGGCTTCAGCTTAACCAAAAAATATCTTCAGGAATATTAAAAAAAAAATATATATATTCTTACGACGACGAAGAAGAAAAAGCATCAAAGACATTCTACCAAGGGCAGATTTTCTGGAACTGGTTCAATGTACTCTCCTAATTTCTAGTGAAGCACTGTATAAAAATTCCAATGGTTTATGTGTTAAATTAAGGACTGCGGTCAGGTTGAAGGAAAGTGAGGATCATCGTCGCAGTGCAGGTCATCTCGAGGTTATCGAATGAGGAGTACTTCCATCTCTAGTTACAGAAGCACGACTATTATTCTACGAATACCACATCCTCTTTTCACCATATTATTCTTCCTTATTATAGCTATTATAGCAAGTCTCGTGGGGTCTAGCGGCGTCTGCGGTCCTTCGCGGCTACATTTTTACCTGAAATAATTACGCGAGTTAGTTGCGGATGTCCACGTCGAGTCTGGAAGTCGAGGATTACCACGAACCATTACCAACTTTAGAAACCAAATGAGGCTACTAGAAAAATTTGCAATAAATTTTCTAGAAATAAATGCAATGTTTTTCGCAATAAATTTTTCGAAAAAATGTCTATAATCATTTGAATCTTTAATATTCTTTCATTATTTTCGATCAAATATGTGATTAATTTTCAGTAGTAATACCCCTAGTGCTTCAAAATTATCGGATATTTTCCGATAGCTTCGTTCCTAGGCAGGGAAGCTTGAGGAAAATATCCGATTAATTTTTAAGCACGAGTGGTATTTGACGGATTATTTTTTCCTCTCGGACTTTGGTCAATCAGAGTGCAGGAAACAGCATCTGGATATTTTTTAGAGAAACTTTTCCAAAGCGACTCATTTTTCAATCACGTTTAAAGTAACCCACTTTTTTGATGTCACATAGAATAGTTAGTGTGAAATGCGCCGAAAATGAGGAGAAACATATGAAAGCTCATCGGAAATTTTTAAGAAATTTCCAATATAAAACTGTTGGGTAGCTTCAAACACTGCGATCTGATTGGCCGAAAACCGAGTGGAAAAAAAATCATTAATAAATAGGAAAATTATTTTTTACAAATCAAATAAATCAATTACATATTAAATTCTTTAAATAAAATATCTGTATAAATTTTATTTTTATTTGATTATATTTATATGCTTACGTTTGCGAAATTTTTAATTCACAATCCTTCGATTTCATAAATAAAACAATTACTTTCAATGTGTTTATTTTTACCCGCAGTGTACTGTTAAAAATACAAGAGAATTTAATATACAAAACAATATGCGATTTACGAAACGGGTATATGAATTCCATATTAATGTACTTTTGTTGTAAATTTTTAGAATAGTATGAGAATTCTCCGCTAGAAGTATTTGAAAATTACAGTACGTGAATATTGTAATCTTCATTTTAATATACAAATATTGTATTTGTCAATGACGAATACTTCTGAAAATTAATATAGGTATATGCATCCGAGTTTTATATATACGATTATGAGATTTACGAAACGGGTATATGAACTCCATATTAATATACTTTTACAGTAAATTTAAGAATATTATAAGAATTCTCCGATACTGGTATTTGAAAATTACAGTACGTGATTATTTTAATATACAAATATCGTATTTGTCAATGGCGAATGCATCTGAAAATTAATATAACGGTATATACACCCGAGCTTTATATACTGTATATTAATTTTCAAACAAATATTTTCTACAGTGTGCGTATTGTTGATGTTAAAACATCTTGTTGGGTTTTTCGATTATTTTTTTTATTGACCAATGTCTCGGTTTGTTCCGACACTGTTGATTTCAACGCGTACATGCTACGAAAGGCTACCTCTCTTCACACTGCAGAAGAAGGAGAAAAGAAGAAGCGTGAAATCCGAGCGGGCATTACGTGACCGGGACGAGTGAACCAGCCAAAGGGGGTGTATTGTTTCGTGAGCGTCTTGTAGCATAAGCTACAGGAGTAGGCAGGTGACACAGCAAGGAGGAAGAGTAGTAAAGGAGACGACGGCGGCGATGGCCGCGGATATATAAACTCGTGGCTGACATCTTTACTTGAATCCGAAACCCTCGTATATCTCGTACTCTTTGTCGAGTAGTCGCACGTGCCGTACTCGCGTTCCAAACAGCAGCGACAAACGGCACGACATGAAGAGATCGAGTTCTCATGGATAGTTGTCGTGACGACCAATACAACGATGATAAGGCTTTATTTTTGTCTTGGGCAATAGAAAATAAAATACCGAATGCATACAGCAATAAATAAATTGAAATTTTCAACTTTTAACAACAAAATTCGCAAAATTCCATCGGAAAAAATAGACCGCCAAGAGTCAATAAAAATTAATAATTTTAACAACAAATTTTCTTCCACAAATGTGCAAATTGTTTTGATAATTTTAGTTCTACCAAAAATCGTAATATTTTAAATATTTTATTATATATTTTTAATAATAATAAACTAATATTATTACATATTTTTAACATTTTTATATTTATCTGACAAAATATACTTTGACATTAAAAAAAACACACAGCATATTAAATTGTTTGTTTATTTGGAGGTTCGTCAAATTTATTAATAAATTTATTAGTTATTATTTTAGTAAAAAAAAGATTAGTGAATTCGTCAAATTTACTTTGGTTAAATTTTTTTTATTTACTTCCAAATTTAACAAAAAAAAAAAACCTAGAAATTTTTTTTTAGCGACCTTTTAGCTTCTATCTTCAAAGACACTTAATTTCATATGACGATAATAATAAAAAAATGCTACAAAAATCGCTGCCGAGTGATTTTCAAATGGAGTTTCTGCATATTTGCAAAATTGCATGAAAATACGTATATAACAATTATACAAATTAATAAAAAATATATACTACGTAACGAATACTAGGTCCAATATATTTATGCACCATATGCAACGAATGAGAAGGGTAGAAAAAAGGGAATGAATAATTGATTCATAAATACCGAATTTTTCGTTATAACATTCTAAAGCGAGTATCGGTGGAGCGTTTCCATATATCTTCAGATGAAAGTTGGATGTAATTGTACAATGAGAATGTGCAGGCTGCTACGTTAGGTGGCGAAGGTTTGGAGCAAGAAACTGTGTGCATGCTTATTGCCTGCATAAGAAGCTGTGAGTAGCTGTAGTCGTAGTATAACTATAGCTGCGTAGTCTGGGCGCAAGTCTGGTGGAACTCTCGACGGGCAGATATGGTAGAGCAGCGGATTGCGCGTATGAAATTAGAATTTTTTTTTGCTGGTTTCAGGGTCGACCCAGCACTTGGAAGACTATACAGCATGTCTACAGCACTGATGCTTGGGTTTTCAAATTACTACCAAAAAAGGTACACACACGGCTTCACTAAAAGTTTTATACATGAATAAACAAGTGTCTAGACGCTTTCAACGAATAAAGTATGCAAATTCTTCAATTTGCCTCAAGTTTTTTACCTTATAGAAAAAAAAAAACAAAAAAAGATTTTTAGCCTTTTGTTAAAAATTATTTGAATGGAACTTAAACTAATCAGTGAAAACTAAATAGATTTTTTAAAAATTTTTCTAAATGTTGTTCAGCATTTTTTAAAAAATTTTTCATATGTATTTTGATTCCAGTTTTACACAAAACGTAAACAAAGAATTCGTTAAACTACAATTGACCAATATTTTCCTGTAAAATTAACGTAAAAATTATGAGGACGTTTGTGGACAAAAACTGTTTATTTAAAGTACAAACATTTTTATAAACTTTTACTGTATAGGTATAAATACGTAATAAGAGGATTTAAATTGCTTTTTATGGATATTTGTGAGGAAAATATTCGCCTACAAATAGCTTTGATACGAAATCAATAAATTACAAAAATATATATAATATAAAAAATTCAAAGCTCCAGTCATATTTAATACAAAGCTTTGAATCCTTTGAAAGTGGCGCATTTTATGAATTTTAATTCTGTATGAAATCTGCATTATGCATAATTATGTATGATCATACGGATAATTTTTATCTGGCTTATTTCCATCGTGATGCTGAACTCGGAGTGAATTTACAGCGAATTCGCGGGAAACCCCATCCAGCACTGGTTGCAACTCAATTACATAGAGTTAAAAGGTGCGCTCTTTGGTCTTTGACTGGTAATGCTGCAGCTATTCTCTGCTGCTGGTAGTGAAGCCTTGCAACTCGCTCTGTAAAGTGCATCACTCACCATAATTTCCACGGGATCTCGCAGACAGAAAGCCCCCATATGCAGGGCGCATTTCCACTGGACGACAGAGGTTGCTACTCCGCAATAGCAATGGAAACTTCAATGCACTATAAAGCCAGACACATGTTACAACCGACTTGTATCACCTCTCGAGTACTTTCATCTCATCCTTCTTAGATGGCAATGGAACTTCACAGGAAAAGTGGAATCTTTCAAACGACTGCAAACAGGACTCCAGTTTGAGCTTCAAGTGGGATTTTCTTTCCATTTGGATCCAGTTTGATGATAAAAGGAGCAACTTCAAATAAATGTCGACAATCATTAATTACTATCAATTTAGAAAAATTACTATATTTCGTATGAAAATCCTGAGAAAAAAAGTCGTTACCAATTTTAAGCTGATTTTTAAAATAAAAATTAAATTAAATTAAATTAAATTTAAAGTAAAAAAATGTACTTGAAATTCAGTGCACTTTTACTGGAAGTTTTTATTCACAAACTTGTATATTAAATTTAGTATACAAGTGTAATGTAAGTTCAGCACATTCAATAATTTACTTTAATTTTACAGTAAAAGTACTTGAATTTTAATAATTTGCTTTAAATTTACAGGAAAAGTACATGAATTTTATACCACAATTGTATATTAAATTTCGATGACGAGTTTATGAATAAAAACTTCCAATCTTTTCTAACAGTGTTGTTTTCATGAAAAAAATTTTTTTTCGAGATTTTCATGCCAGTATGTTTAGAATTGTCCAAAACGTCGAGAGAAGTGGTTTAGAAAAAATGTCCGTATGTATGTGTGTTCTGGGCTCCGAAAATTCGATGAACTATTACTCAGTAACCGTTCGAGCGATATGGCTCAAATTTGGCACGCAAATGGAGTAGTTGCCCCGCTTTGAATGTTGAGATTTTGAAAAAAAAAATCAGCCATTTTGATTTTATGGTACTTTTAATTTTTTGAAAAAAGGGCGTGGTCGCTCTAACTTTCGTAAAAATTAGACGATTTTGCTAAATAGTTGTTTATAAATAAATATACGTTCAATGTTGTTTGGCATTGCATTTGGGCGAAATCGGTAAAGCGATTCAGATTTTATAGATGTTTGAATTTTTCGAAAAAAATCATTTTTTTATAAATCACGTCGAATTTCACGAATTTAACCGAAATGTTTTACAGACGAAAAGGAACATGCAGTTATGCCACGTACCAAATTTGACGATGATCGGTAAAGTGGTTCAGATGTTACGACATTTTTAAATTTACAAAAAAACACGATTTTCGCTCTAGCATCAGCAAAAGTTGATAATGCGAGGCAAAAGTTTGTACTCAATGGAAATAAGAATGCAAAGTAGAATTTTACACATTGCTTCATGTATAATTTTTATTTTTTAAACTTTATAATGACCGCTTGTCCCAAAATAGAATTGCTCATAATTCTCGAACGGCGTGACGAATCGAGATGAAAATTTACACAAAAGAGGAGGATAAACTCCGTTTTCGTTATTTTGATTAAGGTAGTCCTTGCGCATTAAGCTGAGGTCAAATAAGTTTTCGAAAAATGGGAGGGAATTGCAAACACTTTTCGCCAATATAAACAAGGCTGCAAAGTAGAACTTTGCAAAATTGCTTCCTCATTATTGTTGGATTTTTACAAAGCTTCCTCTGTGAGGAAATCAAAATAGATTAACATGCTTCCTCATAGATGTAGATTTGTAAAAATCCAACAATAATGAGGAAGCAATTTGCAAAGTTCTACTTTGCAGCCTTGTTATAAGAATCATCACAAAAAACGATAAATCTAAATTTGTCTTCCAATCTTGAGTGCAATTCAAAATAATTTACCCTGTCTACAAAAATATGACTCCAACAATAAAACCTATGAGTTGTCACAAAAAATAGAACACAAAACGGATTTATTTAATTAAGACCTTCATTTTTAGCATTATTAATTTTTTATCGACTCTTGGCGGTCTTATTTTTTCTGATGGAATTTTGCGAAGCACTTCTATTAGTGAAATTTGAATTAGGCTTCAGTTTCGCGCGCTTTGAATCTAGCAATCACGGTCTCAGATCCGAGAAGTGCTTCGCAAAATTCCATCAGAAAAAATAGACCGCCAAGAGTCGATAAAAAGTTAATAATAACAATATTCGGTCACGCCTATAACATACAAAGGTTCATTTTTAGCTTTAAAGTTTTCATTTTTTTAAGCATCGATAAATTATTTTCATTACAGGAAAAGTTGAAATTATTATTTTTACTTTTTCCCAACCCCATTTTTTATCGAAATGAAAAAAATTGATAAAACACCCTCAGGCACACATCATGAATAGAATTCTCTCTCTGTCTACATTTCAAGCCCACGGGAGAATCAAAGATAGGATTTTTTATATATATTTTTTTTTAAATTGATGAAGCACCCTCCAGGCACGTATCGTCGATAAAATATTTTCCCTGCTTACATTTCCGATCCATGGCAGAAACAAAGATGAACATATTGAACGAACAAATCTGTTCTTTGAAGCATTCGTTTTATTGAGGTCGAGGTTGAACAGTCAAGGAAATAATATGGGCTACAGTGTTGCACATAAATGTCATGTTAGCACGTGTTCATGACGTGCAGTATGTATGCGATTAATTGGTGCAATTGCTGCAATTACCGAGCTATCAAGACGTTATAAAATATAAGCATCTAGGCGATTGATTGCAAATTCCTCTTAAGCTGCAGTACGTGATACGTCTGATATAATTCTGATTCGGTGCAGCCAACTTGATCGAAATTGTGGGTGAGGCGAGGAGTTACATACATTTATCCCAATTACATTAGACGCGACATGCGAGTACGTGTGAGATTCAATAGTCTCCAGTGTATTTGCCCGGAAGCTGCTACCGTGCTGCCCACCTACATGTACGTCACTCTACTTAATAGAGACTCCATCAATAACATGATCTGGCATCGAGCATTTATTAAGATGTACTGCTAGACCAGTAATATCATTGAAAGCGATATAACTTACAGACGTAGATCTGTACTTCAGCCTCGCCAATTTCTTATGCTCGCATGAGCAACGTAATTTCTAAATTTAAGTCTCTCAAGCATCGTTGATATAACTTTACTGCATTTTAGCGTGGGCCGAACTACGACTTTCTAATATTTGACTGCATGCACTGCATGCACTGAATATTTGAATAGCTCGTTTTATAGATCCAGTAAAGTTTGGCTCTTAAGCGTTAATATGTTTTTAAGTAAAATATTAAAAACCATGTGAAATATTTCAGATAAAAATGAATTTCATTGTTAAGACTATTGGAATTTGTGTGATTAAATTTTGTCCAAATAATTCGAGAGCAAATATGCAGTATACGTTGATGATTCTGTTAAAGTTCTTACATTTTTTCCCTACAGAATATACATATAAGTAATCAAATAAAAAATTGAGAAGAAAAATGTGTGCAGATGAAATTTTTAATATTTCTGTAAATAAAATTAGTATAAAAAACAGAGTAATACAAGAATCGTTATTGCAAAAATTGTAACTTCTAGCGTAATTTAAAAGGCAATGTTAAGGGGTCTTAACCACAAAAAGTTCACAAATATAATTGTGTTTGTAGCGAAGTTCATTGGCGCAAATATTTTTGCTGCGTTACAGTTTGTATAAAAAAATTCATAAAACACCAAAAATTTTTGTCACATTACCACAACGTTATTTTTAAATTTGGCATATCGATTTCCCACCTACATTTTTTACTCTGTAAGCGCCGCCTCTTATAATTACAAAAACATTTTTACTTTTTGTCCATATTTCAAAAAGTAATGCGAATTTACAATTCTACACTGTTAAAAACATGTAGTAAAATTCTCCCTTACTGTTAAAGAAAGTTCTTTCACAGAAACTGGTATATTAAATTTGATATGCAAGTGAGATTTAAAATTACAATAATTTGTAGTAAATCCTACGAAAATTAGGAAATTTAATACTAAAATTTGTAGTACAACTACACTCGTGTATTAAATTTACTATATCTGCTGATGGATAAAATGTCTGATAATGTAAATTGTCAAACGTTTTTTTAAGACTACTACAACCAAAACACTTGTAGGGATGCGTAGTGAAACATTGGATAAAACTTTAATAAACGTGCACACTGCAATAAAGGATTACACATTGGTGTACATAATACGGTAGCACGGAAACGTTTGCACGCGGCATTAACGACGGCATTGAGCAAACCAATAGACCGAATGCATGTGTATGCACACGAGGTGTTTACTCGGTGCGACACAGCGTGTCCATTCCTCGTGGCTGTAACTCGAAACCGTATGTATTACAGATATACGCATGGCTCTACTTAGATACAAGTATACCAGACTACATTCCGAGAATACTGCTAATTCGGTGCACATATCTCGACCGGCTCAGCAAACACTCCAAGCAATTCTCTATGTTGTACCTGCTGTACACCATAAAGTAATTCGTATGCGGAAGGTCGGGAGCATAGCTATTAAAAGTAATATTCCAGAGAATATTCCAAGAAAGAGAGAAGCCAAAGAAGAAGCGAAACTGTTATGAACTCGGGTCGCTTTCGATTTACATAGAAATTGTACGAAATACACAGTGGAGATACACCGTGTAGTACCTGCAAATTATTCGAAATTGCACCAAGCCATTCATCGCAATTACGAAAAATATTTAAATTGCGCTCTATGAATTCAAGATTAATCGAAAAATAGTTTTATTACATTTCTTAATGTATTCCTATGGACGGTGTAGTTCAAATGCCATCGTTCTGAAATTTTCATAGAATGTTCACCAATAATGTTAAAAATTTTCTGCAGAATTTTAAACTGATCACCTACCGTACTTCGGAAATATTCAATCAATGTCAAAGTTGTTCATGCAATATACGCCGTAGGTTTCAATCGCTTAGAAAGAATGAATGATGAAATGAAAAAAAAAAGCTATAAAACTGTGTTGAGAAGAGAATTTTCTTCCTAACCTTGTGTCCAAATTTTAAGTCAATTGGCTATTTTATTTTTTAAATATCATCAGAGAAAATGTCTGTTTCGACGTGAGTCGCTCTCTTTTAGAATTATATTATTTATATATTTATATTGCTCTATGAATTACAGATAAGCCAAGAAATAATTTAGTTCCCTTCATGTAGTGACTATTTTGTTCGTATTTTATTTTTAAACAATTCGATAATTTTTTGACAAATCATTAGTCAAATTTTGGGCATTTAAAAGTATTCTAGGAAATGGAATTTTAGAATTAAAAAAATGATAACAACAATGCAAAATGACACCGCTTAATGGAGTGAATAAAATAAGATAGAAAGATCTATCTTATTGTATTTTCAAAATCATTGTCAATTTTTTTCACAGACCAGTAAAAAAATTGAAGCCATTGAAATTATTCTAGGAAATTTACTGTTAAAACAATTGCGCGAATATAAAGTTGTGATAAATGTAACGATACTGAAATTTCGCAGTGGTATCTTGCGCGTTAAAATGATTTGTGTAAAAAGTTCAAATTTATATGCGTCGTGTCTCGTGTTCACCGAGGACGATGTATAAATAGTTCTCGAGTAAAAAGTACATCAGGTTTCCACGATCTATGCGATTCCCGTATGCATTTCTCTCCCGAGACGTAAATTTGCATCGTGGATACTTCGTTGTGACCCGCATTGCGCGTGGGCTGCACCCTCCTCTTCTGTGTCTCCTTGTTCTTACTCTTCTTCATCCACTTACCTACACACGTAACACGTTCTTGTGCTACATGTGGGCAAAGAGAAGATTGCTCTAACAGTACGGCGCTTGGGATCTTCAAAGGCATTAGCGAATATTTTTTATGGGTGCTGCTATATCGGTTCTAGGACATAATCGAATTGGACGAAAAGTCTCTGTTTCCAGGTTCAGTAACATAACAAAAAGAATTTAAAAAAAAACGTAAAAACAGGAAAAATTTTAATGATCCTAAAGAGCCTGAATGGAGATAAAGTGCCAGAATGAACTTGAAGAATCTGAATGAAGATGAAGAGCCCGGATGAACTTGAAGAACCTGAATGAAGATGAAGAATCAGAATGAATGTGAATGAAGATGAAGAGCCAGAATAAACTTGAAGAACCTGAATGAAGATGAAGATTCAGAATGAACTTGGAAAACCTGAATGAAGATGAAGAGCCAGAATGAAACTGCAGAACCTGAATAACGATGAAGAGCTGGTATGAATCTGAAGAACCTGAATGAAAATGAAGAGCCAGAATGAACCGGAAGAATCCGAATGAAGATGAAGAGCCAGAATGAACCTAAAGAACCCGAATGAAGATGGGGTGTCAGAATGAACCTAAAGAACCTGAATGAAAATGAAGAGCCAGAATGAACCGGAAGAATCCGAATGAAGATGAAGAGCCAGAATGAACCTAAAGAACCCGAATGAAAATGAAGAGCCAGAATGAACCGGAAGAATCCGAATGAAGATGAAGAGCCAGAATGAACCTAAAGAACCCGAATGAAGATGGGGTGTCAGAATGAACCTAAAGAACCCGAATGATGATGGGGTGTCAAAATGAACCTAAAGAACCCGAATGAAGATGAAAACCGAAATGAATCTGAAGAAACTAAATCGAACCGATAAAAACCCGGAAGAATCATGAAAAACCTGAATGAAAATCAAAATCGAAATAAATCTGAAGAATCTGAATGAACCTGAAGAATCTGAATAAACCTGAAGAATCTGAATAAACCTGAAGAATCTGTATAAACCTGAAGAATATGAATGAACCTGAAGAATCTGAATAAACTTGAAGAATCTGTGTAAACCTGAAGAATATGAATGAACCTGAAGAATCTGAATGAACCTGAAGAATCTGAATAAACCTGAAGAATCCGTATAAACCTGAAGAATATGAATGAACCTGAAGAATCTTATTGAACCTGAAGAAACTGAAGAACTTGAAGAACCTGACGAATCCGAATAAACTTGAAGAACTTGAATAAAGATGACTCAGTTTTTACATCATTATTTTTTTCTTAACTTTCTAATGCCCCTTTTTAGATAACTTAATCTCCTTGAGATAAGATTGTTGCGAGTTTCATCCTTAGCAAAAACTATGAACCACTCGCAAAAAATGAAATTTTTCAGATTATTTTAGTCTTCTTTTATCACGTCGTTCGAACCACCAATATTTATGTGCTAATCAAATTAAGATGGGGTACAACTCTTGTAGAAACAACGGCAGAAATCAAAAGGATTGAACCTGATGTACACAGGCCCACACAGATTCTCAATCACCCTTTTCTGTTGCCGATGTACCAGACCTAGTACCACAATAAAATAACGCTCCATGCAAAACCGCGGGAAGCGAAACGAAGGCATAATGCGTGAGGGACGATTCTCCACCTCCTGAACGTTGTCGTCGCGTCTTTGCAGGGTCCTTTCCCACGTTCACTTGAAAGTGACGCGAACGGTTTAACATGGGATTCCTCTCGCGTTGGATTTCGTTTTTACTTGTTCGCGCGAGTGTGCGGCCTGGTTGCTTCTGGCTTTTTTACTTGTTCTATCCCTTTTCTTTTTCCCGTTCGCCATTTCTCTTCTCTCGTTGCGGTCGAGGACCAGCAGTTCCCTGGGTCGCCGAGTGTGGATTGCAAACCGCGTCACCGCAAACGTCGACCTCTCCTCCCTCTCATTTTATTCGTTTCTGTTTTTATATCTCCTTTTATACGTCTCTTTCATTACAACTGTTAACTACGTTAAAGTGTTTTTTTATTATTATTTATTTTCATCTTGTACGAGCTAATCTTGCAGCGAAATTTTATTTGTCTGGTAATTAAGTTGTGTAAGAGTTGTCGACGACACATCGTATTTTGGGAATGAGAAGAAATGCATTAATTACAATCATTTTATTGCTGAAACCCCAATAAGAATACAAAGATTGGAAAAATGTTGTAGAAAAAAAATACATCTGAAGATGTAAAAAGTGCAATTTGAATTAATATCTATTTTTAGTGGAAATGTATTCCATATATATCTTTTTTTTTGTATTGGTTTTAGAAGAAATCGACGACGAAATAATAATTTTATTGAACTGAATTTTAATTATAATTTTATATTTTATTATATTAATTAATTTGTATAAAAATGATTTAAGAAAAGTTATTGCTTAACCCAGACGCACTTGCTAACATAGATAAAGACGAATACATTTTTTTTTTTTAAATGAAATGATAGGAAAACCATTTCTCAAATATCGACCCAAAATTCGGAAGTTCTCGTAAGCAAGTTCATTTTCAAAGAATAACTCAACACTTAGTAAAAGTATATAGTAAAATATAGTAAATATATATATATATATATATATATATATATATATATATATATATATATATATATATATATAAAATATAGTACAAAATAATAGTGTATAAGTTTTCGTAACTAACTTTTGCGTTAAATTGACAGAATTTTTAATGTACTTTTCGAATTTTGTATTAAATTTGAAAAGTGAGAGAAAGATTTCGATTTGAAAAAGAATTCACACTTCTTATTTTGTAAAAATAACAGAAAGTATTTTCTAAAATGAAAATACAAACTTTAATACATTATTTTTATAGTTTTCGTGCAAATTTAACAGAAATTACTTGTGGACATACGTGTCTAAAAAATTTCAGTTAAAAGTACAGAAATTTCTATTTAATTTTTCCTGCGCAGACATTAATAAAGTAAAGTGAAAAAAAGACCACCAATATTTACAAAACCCAATAGGCGGGTTGAAAAATGGAGTTTTTCCTGGAGAGTTGGTATGTCGGGTTGAAAAGGGTCGTCGAAGGGTCAGGCGAAAGGTGATTCGTGCATTAAGAGCATATATAATATAACAGCATATAATAATGGTTCGTGACTGACGCATCGTAGCGAACGAAGCGTGAAGACATTGAAGATGGAAGCGAGCGAGAATAAAATAAAACAAGATATAGACATTGTGAAAAAGGCAAGCAATATGGCTACGTCCATTGTTCGCTAACGGTATTGATAAAAACTGAGAGTGCGAGCCCGCGGGGCGACGGAAAAGAATTAAAGAAAAATAAGGTCATGCCTTGCGCGTTGGAAAAGCTACGATACTGAGAAAGCTCGAGAAACTTGAACGTACATACATCTTCTGTACTTTCTGTAGCTATACTCTCTCAGTATGAACTGGCATATTGTGTTATGTATACGGACGGCGAAGGTAGGGCTTTCTGCTGCCTGAACGGTGCCTCGCAAACTCCTTTACTTTTATTTTTTATTTTTTCCTTTTATCAACAACTCTGACTTGATTACTCCCTCGCTCGGCAAAACTACTTTACGGATCTGTATACCTACTTTTAACATTTCTCGGGTTCTTTCAAAGCCCCATTTGCTTTACGTCATTTACTCGTGTATTGCTACAACGTATATGATGCTATATTATGTATTAGTTTGTATACAGTAGAAGTTCGTAAAAATTACAGTAGATTACCTCATGATTGATCATTTTTATAAAAATAGCTTTATACAGCTAATGAGGAATGTACTATTTAGGGGTATTAAAGTTTTATTATTATTGCGGTGATATTATACCTCGCATTTCCAGACACTGATTGTAAAGACCGGAGGTTAAATAAATAGTGGATTCATAAATGGTTCTTGTGATTGTGATGGATAAATTTGTACTATAAATGGCAGTTATAAATACATTTACAACTGCTATTTACTGCCATTTAATTATTCACCAAAAAACAACTCGATCAAGATTTAATTGTGAATAACGTCTGCACCAAGTTGCAACTCTACTGTATTATAAACTTATCAAGAGACAACTCTGTTTTTTTTTACATCAGCTTTTCTACTGCCATGCAGAAACTCGACGATAAAGTTACAGATTGGTAATGGTGTTCTCCTTAAAAGGAATGGACGATATTTCCCTGGAACGTTAATTATCTGTCGTGAAATATGCGCATTGCAAAAAGAAATGGGTCGCAGTAGTTTTTTTTAGCATTTTTCGACCGAAAGTCAAATCTATGAATACAGAAATCAGAAAAGGACAAAAAGTAACTTTTTTTTGTTTAATTACTGTAAAAAGGTTTGAAACGGTTGTTTACATTTGTGCAATATGCGACTTGAAAATAATAGTAAAGGCCATAATTCGATATCTTAAAAAAAAAAGAATTTAGTTGCATTTTCCGACCGGAAGTCAAATCCACTCTTTCAAAAAACAATGTAAAAAAATTTGAAACGGATGTTTTCTGTGGTGCAATGTGCGACTTGAGAACGATAATGAAGGCCGAAATTTGATATCTTGAAAAAAAAAAAAAAATGTCAAGGTGTCGTTTTCGGATTTTTTTGACGGATACTATGAATTTTGAAATAAAAAACGTATCAAAATTATGTTTTTTTTTAAATCTTATGAATTTCTTGCCATAATGATACAGATTTAAAAAAAAAAATTCTTTACAAAGTAGTTAAAATAAATAATTAAAAAATATAATGAGTTCAATAGAATTAGAATGATTACAACACTGCACCCAGAAAAAAGATCTTGTTAACGGGACTAGAATTTACTCATCGGAAATAAAATTTCTGATTTGGGTGCCGACCTACTAGACTTCCATTCACGTGAAATAAATTTTTTTATTTGTAATTATTATACTTATTAAATAGTAAATATGTTCAAATCTAATAAATATTTATTTGGGTCGGCAGTTATATAATGTTGATTACGAAAAAAAAAAAAAAAAATTATTGGGATATTCCTCAGTATCCCTTAGAATCTCAGAAAACTGCCTCCCGTTCAGCAGTTGGCGCGCAAACCGCTCCGCGGCTAAGCGGTCATCCATCCAAGTTATAACCGCAAATAATGCTGCTTAATTCTGGGGACCGTCGAAGCCGTGCATCGACCGCGCGTCCACTGCTGCCGATTCAAAGAATATATAATTTTCATATAAATATACGACAAGAATTAAATCAAATCGATAAATGTTGCATGTTGATAATAATAAACCCCAATGATGAAAGGAAATAAATATATATTGAATTATAAGATAGTTGTAATTACTTTTATTAAAAAATATCTAATACACGTATTTGGTCGTTTTAAGGATGTAGGAGCGCGATGGGGTGTTCAACTTCCTGAAAAGTAAGAATTCAGAGAGAAATTCGAACACTTGTCGATGGAATAAAAATCTGAAAAACATCAAGCATACAAAAGGTGCGGAAAAGATTAATTTTGCATATTAATAATTGCAAAATGTTATTAACAAATAGGTGAAAAAAAAAATTGTTCAACAAATTATCCGTCAACCTAGCTTTTTTTTCGAATGAAAATGATTCGTTAATTTTTCTGAATACGTATGAATTTTTTCCGAATTTTTTCTAACCATCGAAATTTCGTTTTTTTGGTATTCATTTTTTTTTGTTAATGCATGTTAAGTCGCGAATTTTTCATATGTGCTTGTCACAAAACCACTCATTACACCCAAGAAGTTTCGAAACGATTGATCAAATAGATTTGCAAATACACCTCGAACAAGAAAAGAAAACCGCAATTTTCAAACATTAGACAAAATTCTGAAAAAATTCATACATATTCAGAAAATTTAACGAATCATTTTCATTCGAAAAAAAAGTTAGGTTGACGGATAATTTGTTGAACAATTTTTTTTTTCACCTATTTGTTAATAACATTTTGCAATTATTAATATGCAAAATTAATTTTTTCCGCACCTTTTGTATGCTTGATTTTTTTCAGATTTTTATTCCATCGAGAAGTGTTCGAATTTCTCTCTGAATTCTCACTTTTCAGAAAGTTGAGCACCCCATCGCGCTCCTACATCCTTAACTAGATCTTTTTTCTTAAAAGTATTTAGTAGCAATAAATAAAATATTTTTTCAGCATCCGCTGCATAGTGAAAGTTGATTCAAATAAATAAGTATGTTGGAAATTAAAAAAAACTGAAAAATTGAATGAAATACATATTTGTTGGAGGAAAAGTAAATTTTCGTTGATTCAAATAATTAAATGTTGAATAAATAATTTTAGTTAATATTACCAAATCTTTTTTCCGGGTGTGATGGCGAATGACACTCTGCATAAACTGTGTGAACAGCAATGGCGTTGGCAAATTATCTACCGTTTACCGAAACGAGGAAAAACACCGGAAGGAAGGTATATACCCTATAGCTACGAAGCCAATATCAATTCTTTTGGAGTTAACGTCATCCAGAAAGATGTATTGCTCCCCGAACTAACCCATGGTACACAGTATAAAAAGAACGAACGTCGCCAGAGTCTCGACGCGTACTAGCAACAGCCACTATACCAACTCCCGTGTTCTGCTCGTCCGCGTCTTCCTACTTCGCTTTCGTAAACTTTCTTACTTCCGTGGAAACTTGGTCCGGAACCCAACGGCAATTCCCTGTGCTCACACCGGCAGATAAACTTGCGCGCTTGTTGTACCATCTTCCCCGCTCGTTCGTCATCCGTTGTTGCAAGAAACCTACTACTTGTACATCTATACATATATGGCAATATTCTGTAAACGCCTTTGCAAATATTTTCGTACTGATAAGCAAACTCATTGATGTACAGTATAGCATATTTGATAAATTTATGATTGACAATCAAACAGATAGAAAAATTTGGTACACATTTAAAATTAAATTTCAATTTATTTACATTCCTTTTGTCACGATTAACAAAAAACTTCTGTGAACATTTGTGAATAAAAACTTTTTGTTAATTTTCAAGAAGAATTTTCGTTTTTCTAGTTTTACAAAATAAAATTATACAAAGTGTCTGTTAAACACGAAATTCATAAAAACACTTTTGTCACATTAATAAAAAGTTTCGGGGATCAAAAACTTTTTGTTAAAAGTTTAAAAAATTCAATTCTTTTTTATTATGTCGTTAACTATATTATTATGTAACTGTTAGGATGACCACTTTTGTAAAATTATTATTAGGCTCACGCGGAATTCGTACTGATAAGCAAACTCATTGATGTATAGTATAGCATATTTGATAAATTTATGATTGACAATCAAACCGATAGAAAACTTTGGTACACAGTTAAAATTAAATTTCAATTTATTTACATTCCTTTTGTCACGTTGAACAAAAAAACTTCTGTGAACGTTTGTGAATAAAAACTTTTTGTTAATTTTCAAGAAGAATTTTCGTTTTTCTAGTTTTACAAAATAAAATTATACAAAGTGTCTGTTAAACACGAAATTCATAAAAACGTTTTTGTCACATTAATAAAAAGTTTCGGGGATCAAAAACTTTTTGCTAAAAGTTTTTTAAATTCAATTATTTTTTACTATGTCGTTAACTATATTATTATGTAACTGTTAGGATGAACACTTATGTAAAATTATTATTAGGCTCACGCGGAATTCGTACTGATAAGCAAACTCATTGATGTATAGTATAGCATATTTAATAAATTTATGATTGACAATCAAACCGATAGAAAAATTTGGTACACATTTCAAATTAAATTTCAATTTATTTACATTCCTTTTGTCTCGATTAACAAAAAACTTCTGTGAACGTTTGTGAATAAAAACTTTTTGTTAATTTTCAAGAAGAATTTTCGTTTTTCTAGTTTTACAAAATAAAATTATACAAAGTGTCTGTTAAACTCAAAATTCATAAAAACACTTTTGTCACATTAATAAAAAGTTTCGGGGATCAAAAACTTTTAGCTAAAAGTTTTTAAAATTCAATTCTTTTTTACTATGTCGTTAACTATATTATTATGTAACTGTTAGGATGACCACTTATGTAAAATTATTATTAGGCTCACGCGGAATTCGTACTGATAAGCAAACTCATTGATGTATAGTATAGCATATTTGATAAATTTATGATTGACAATCAAACCGATAGAAAAATTTGGTACACATTTAAAATTAAATTTCAATTTATTTACATTCCTTTTGTCTCGATTAACAAACAACTTCTGTGAACGTTTGTGAATAAAAACTTTTTGTTAATTTTCAAGAAGAATTTTCGTTTTTCTAGTTTTACAAAATAAAATTATACAAAGTGTTTGTTAAACACGAAATTCATAAAAACACTTTTGTCACATTAATAAAAAGTTTCGGGGATCAAAAACTTTTTGCTAAAAGTTTTTAAAATTCAATTCTTTTTTGCTATGTCGTTAACTATATTATTATGTAACTGTTAGGATGACCACTTTTGTAAAATTATTATTAGGCTCACGCGGAATTCGTACTGATAAGCAAACTCATTGATGTATAGTATAGCATATTTGATAAATTTATGATTGACAATCAAACCGATAGAAAAATTTGGTACACATTTAAAATTAAATTTCAATTTATTTACATTCCTTTTGTCTCGTTTAACAAAAAACTTCTGTGAACATTTATGAATACAAACTTTTTGTTAGTTTTCAAGAAGAATTTTCGTTTTTCTAGTTTTACAAAATAAAATTATACAAAGTGTCTGTTAAACACGAAATTCATAAAAATACTTTTGCCACATTAATAAAAAGTTTCGGGGATGAAAAATTTTTAGGTAAAAGTTTTTAAAATTCAATTCTTTTTTACCATGTCGTTAACTATTATTATGTAACTGTTAGGATTATCACTTATGTAAAATTATTATTAGGCTCACGCGGAATTGTTATTTTTTTTGTCATCAGAAGTCGTGACAAGAATATTTAAGAGTCTCTTAATAAAATCAGAAAATGTTGTGATTGTTTGGCGATTCTGGCCTCTTCTTTTATTTAATTGCCTGACACACCTCAAACACACTCAGGTACACTTAGTTGGTGTAAACATAAATACAAAATGTAGTGACTTTTTCAGAATTTACATAAAAGAATTATATTCAATAGAGCATCCGTTTTTTTTTTCATTGAAAATTAATATTTGGATGAATAAAAACAATATGTTTTTTTATGGGTCATCACAAATAATTCATGATTTGTTCGTCAATGAAATAGAAAAACATTTTCATAGCATTTATTATTATTCCCAAAAGAAACAAAAAATTGCTGTCCCATTATTCAACACCGAGAGAAAAAGTTTGATTGATTCACGGAAATCTTTGCCAATGGAACGAAATACTTGAATTTCAATACTATCTTTTCTTTGAATGATCTCAAACTCAATGAAAAGTAGTGACATTGATTCGAAGAAACATTTCTTTAAACCAATGAAACTTTCTCATTGATTATAAAGCTATCGTCTCTGATTCAATGAAACCTTCTTCTTACCATCTCAAAATTTTAAAACCTATTTTTCCCTGAAGTACGCGGCAAATAAAGCTCAAATTTTGTGAGTATGTAAGGAAGTACGGCAGAAATAGGCTAAGCTTCTAGCTTCTCGAAACTCGAAGCCGTTCGTTCGGGAGAACCGGAAAACAAAAAAGTAAGGTTAGGTGCGAGAGAGAGAACAATGAAAACGTCTCTTTAAAACAATGAAACAGTTTCTTTATTATATGCTCACTAAGTAAATCTTTATTTACAGGCAATGAAATGATCTCTTTGAAATTAAAGAAATATTTCGTTGAAATCAATGAAAACAAAATCAATCCACCCATTTCTTTGGCGTCAATGAAATCTTTTCTCTCAGTGAAGAGATCATGAATCAAGCACTATGAATTCCATCAATTGAAATAACTGCTAATACCTGAGTGGCAAATTCGTACAAGTGACACATTTTTTGTACATCGTCGTTGCTGTAATTACAAGTCATTTCCGGGTGAGTACTTTTCGAGATCCGCGACCTTTTGCGACTCTCTGATTATCACGGTGTATGCATTTTGCACTCGGGGGTGGAAACATTTCGAAGAAAAATTCCGTAAAAGCCGTTGTTCCGTGATGCCATTCGAGTCGCGCCTGGTGGAAAAAAGAAAGAAAAAAAAAAAAAAAAAGATTCTGCTAGCGTGCGGCAGTAGTGGAGTAACGCCTCACAAGAGTGAGTTGGAGCGAGAGCAATAAGCAGCGCGAGAAAACGAGGGGGCAATTAGTGTACGGAAGGAAATGGAAGGGAGTCGACGAAAAAACCCCGGCGAGAACTGAGAAAAATTGTGTTCCCTGTATTAATTTGTCCACGCCACCTACCCCACCATCACATTGCGCCGACGCGGCTGCAGCCCTCTCGACTTTCCAGACTCGCGAACGCGTTTTCATTATTAATTGCACGAGGCCTGGTACGAGTGGAAGTGAGATTACTCGAGCAAGCGACGAAAATGAGTTAAAGATATATATACATATATTTTAATGAATATTTATATTGGAAAACGAGATTTCTGGGGCGAAATCTTGCTTTTCGATTATCAACAACGCGTATATTATTGCTTTTTCAATTTTTATTTATGACCACTCCAATTAGAGAAAATGAAGATGATTTTTTGAAAAAAATTCTCTGAGACGTACATTTGCATTATATTCAATATGAATCCTAATAATTATATTGTAAAATTATGTATTATTCTCACCGTCAATGAGATTGAAAATATAGTAGTACAAATGTGTATTCTGATTGTGAGTGTCAACATTTTGTTTTTATTATACCCAAAAAGTACTCACATTTGGTAAAATTTTAAATGAATTATTCCTTCTTAAAATCAGGTCAAATAAAATGCATGGTAGTGTGAATCTTTCCACTGATTGTGTTATTACTAATTTTTTTTATTCGTTCAAATACCTAAATTTGGTAAAATATAAACCGAGTTACCCTCCAAAATATCAATTACAAAAAAGTATGACACTGTCAATTTTTTATCCGATTTATTTTCTGAGTAATGAAACATTACTAATTTTTTAAAAATTCATCTTGAAAGAATTCTAAATTCATTAAAAAAAATACAAATCGAATTAACCCCTCTACAAATCCAGTCGAATATAACGAAGTATGGTGGGATAAAATAACTGAACTTGTTTAGTGAAATTTGCATATTTTTCGAGGTAGGAAGTCAAGCGAGCGCGGTTACTACATACTTCCGTTTAATCAGTGGAGTCACTAACACCACCATGTGCACATATCTAGCATGTACACATCTCACGTATACACTTCCGGATGAAGAAGTGAGAAGGATGGATAGGTGTAGAGAGAAGAAGAAGAGTACCTGTACCTACGATAGGGAAGCTATCTCCGGCGTACGAACGCCACTCTCTGCGTTCCGCAGGGAGCGGAAATGCCGCTAAACGCATTACATTCATAAATGAGAATTCTCGAAGCAGCTCGAGAGCGAAGCTCAGGGAGAGAGTCTATGCATGAGGAGAGAGAGTACATGTCTGTGTATTTCGGCCCTCCTAGTTTGCTGTCCATAAACACGCTTACATGCCTCCCAGCTGGTTAAGCTTTTCTCTCGTCCTTGTTTACACTTTTCTCCACAAACTTCAATTCTCCAAACATTAAGAGGGTGATTCTTCCTCTCGAGGGAAACGAAAATCTTTGTTTACTTTACAAATAAATGCAAGTGATGCAGTTATGTAAATTGTGAAAAAGTATTTCGTTTTAATATAATAAATTTGGGTGCTTTTACGTGTCTGATAAACGCTCCAGATACATAAATAGCAGTTATCAAAATAAACACTTTATTAACTCAACAATTGATCTTATTTATATTTTAGAAAAACTTCCACTATTTAATTTCAGAAAATATTATGACAATACTAACAAATTTTTCGTTTTTTACCTTCAGAATCTGTTTCAATAGAAATGATGTAGAATTTTTAATTATTTATAAAAACTATAATTTACATTTCTGAAAATTATAATTTTTAAGAATTACTGAAAATTCACGATATTTGGATATTTTAGACTAAGAAAGATCCTCAAAACCGGAAATTTCTCCAATATAATGATAAAAAATGAAGCTTTCTAAAATTTGTTAACCCCATTTTCCTCTCTTTGCTAAATTCCTATTAACCTCAATTATTATTCAACAAATCTTAATCTGCAAAGTGTTTTTTTTCCAACGATTCTTTTCTTGTTAAGAAACACTTTAATTCTTTCTAATCCCAAACTATTGGTTCTAGTTGTATGTATGATACAAATTTAAAAAAAAACCCATTTTATTAATAATCAAAGAGATCAAAATACCTGTTACATTTTTATCTGACTCAGTCCATTTAATTTCAATTGTTTTAATTCCATTCATCGAAAAAGAAGTGATGCTCCCAAAAGGACACGGTGATGGATAGGCAGATAAAAAGAGAAATATGAAACAGGAATTTATTGCAATAGAAGCGGGCAAGTTTCGGGATTACCTGCATTCTGTGTATGTGGCTCTATTTGGTGTTTCCGGGACTCATGCACTAGCCGACAATGCAGGCGCTTGATACCGCAAGTTTTCATTCGAGAAGGCTGCGAAGCTAAACGGATTACGGTTTGAAAAGAATTGCCGTTGCCAGCAACAGTAACAGCAATAGGCGCAACACTATAACACAGTAGTGATGTGGTGTAGTATTGGAAGGAGGAAACGAGGCGCGGAAAACGAAGAGTCTGAACCATGGTGTACACCGTGGCCAGTGGCAGAGCCTCGACCGTTACGCTCTGGCTTCCGAATCGAATAATCTATAATCCGATATCGGATGAATTTCTCTTCGGTTTTCCGAAGCCGCTCTCGAATAAGCAGCCGGACGCACGATTTTGCGAGGGCTCTCGTTCGGTCTGGCGAGCCGACAGTGCACTACATACCTATTATAAAGCAGCCTGCACTACAGGTCTACCGACGCATATATAAACACCAAAATCCTATATTGTTATAGCCCATTTCATTTTTTGTGGAATAATTCCATTTTTTTTCATCGTTATTTTGACATTAATTAAAGAGAGTGGAGCCCTTCATACATGGAAATAATAATGAGTTGCTACAACTAAAATATCGATTGACGCAACCAATCAATCATTTTAACTTCTCCACACCGAAAAAAAATAATGAGTTGCCGCAGCCAAAATATCGGTTGACACAACCAACCAATTATTCTAATTCCCCTACAACAAAGATTGGCTATGAGAGCAAAAGAAATTGGTTGCATGAAACAAGATTCAATGGTAGAGGTAATCCATGAGTTGCGATAAGCAATTAGGGTAAACTGACCAGTGAATGAATGCGACCAGTGAATAAATGCGACCAGTGAAGGAATGCGACCAGTGAATGAATGCGACCAGTGAATGAATGCGACCAGTGAATGAATATGACCGGTGAATGAATGCGACCAGTGAATTAACACTGACCATAAGAGCACGTGCGTAAAAAATGTTCATTCATTGAGTTTTGTCGCCTGCCGAACCACTCATTGACTGGTCGGTTGACCCTATACTGCAGCCTTATCTACTCGATTTGTTGACACGACCATTCGAACATCCTGCCTGATAGCATGGCCAATATATAGGCTTGAATAGTAAATTACATGTTTTGATCAATCGTGTTATTGTGTGTAGTAATAAAATAGTCAAGTGTACCACAAATTGAGCTGTTCGGTATTACTAAGCACCGAAAATCAGAACCCGACAGGCTGGATTGCGAAGCTTTGGAATCATGGCTTCTACACCGGGAGAAAAAGTTCTGCACCGGGAGAAAAAGAAAACGCAAATATTGCCAATGAAATGAAATACTTGAATTTCAATACTATCTTTTCTTTGAATGATCTCAAATTCAATAAAAAGTAGTGACATTGATTCAAAGAAACATTTCTTTAAACCAATGAACCTTTTTCATTGTTTTCAAAGAAATCGTCTCTGATTCAGTGAAACCTTCTTCTTACCACAGCTAAAAATTTCGAGATATATTTTTTCCTAAAGTACGCGGCAGACAAAGCTCAAATTTTGAGAGAATGTGCAGAAGTACGGCAGAAATGGGCTAAGCTTCTGCCTCCGTAAAACTCGAAGCCGTTTGTTCCAGAGAACCGGAAAACAAAAAAAGTGAGGTTAGGTGCGAGAGAGACAGGCCTATAGGCGTTGTAAGTTCGTGGTTACCAGAGAACTTAGTTATGTTAACCAAATCTTTGAATCAATGAAATCGTCTCTTTAAAACAATGAAACTGTTTTTTTTACATGTTCACTAAGTAAAGGTTTCTTTACAGGCAATGAAACCTTCTCTTCGAAATTCAAATGCACTATTTCATTGAAGTCAAAGAAATATTTCGTTAAAATAAATGAAAAAAAAAAAAAAACATCCACCCATTTCTTGGCGGCAATGAAATCTTTCTCTCGGTGTGAAGTTATGTCTATACACTTGGAATGGTAGCGTCGATCATTAGATTCGCTGTGCTTACTATCTTGTGGGAACTAATTGTCAATAGCTGCGGTTACTATTCATAGCGGTTGTGGCGAAAAATTGAACCGTTGACGCAACTAACTTTGGAGAGCTCGGGTACATTAATTTAAAAACGTAGTTGTCTCAACCGATCTTTTCTTTGCGTGTTCAACTTCAGCTTGCACAGCTAAAAATATTTAGTGTAATTTTCTATAGTGGGTAAAGCTATGTCTTTCAAAAAAATTTGATTATATATCAAATTTAATCAAAAAGTGGAATGCCGATTACGAAACTATCAATTTTTCTGTCAATAATTACAAAATTTAAAGGAGAAACAATAAAAAAACTTTTATTCTTTCGGAACTTGGAAACGCATTTCTACATAAAAATTTTCCAATATTTATAATAAACCATTATTTGTTAAAAACCTTTTTTCAGTACTTTATTTACCTTTCAGAAACTGGTGACACTGGAAGAAAATTCAATAATTTTTGTTATTTATTTTGCAATCATATCTGCTAAGTCAACGTAGAAATAAGAAAATTTCTTCGACTAAAAGTTAATGCCGCATATTTTATGCACCAAGTCTTGAAGGGTTTTAAGCCGGCCATGATTAATTAACTACATTTCTTGTTGTTCAGATTGTACTGCATAAATACGTACAAAATATGATCCCACTGATGCTGAGCTGGATAACCGAAGGCAGTAAAAATAAAGTTTGAAATACGGATGTTTTTCGAGTAGTGTATCCCGCGCTCGAAGGTGGTACACGTATAAGAGGCTTGAAAGATCCGCCGACCGGCAACTCGAGTGGATACGCCTGCAATAATAGTAGCAGGTAGTATACGTACAAGAGGCAAAAAGGATCATCGAGAAAAGCTCACAGGGAGTAGAAAAAGCTCGGCTCAGTCAGTTCTAGGCTTATATAGATCCTACGCTTCTTCAAGCTGGCCTCTCTGTATGGTTGGCAGCTGCAGTGCCGTAAGTACTTGGCTGCAGGAAAGTTTGCAAAATAAATTGGCGCTACTCGAATCAACTTTTGAATTAGAGAGGAGCCAGAGCTGCTGTTAGTCGAGAGCTCGTTATGAGACGCAATACCTCGTGGCTCAACAAAATCCTGTTAGACATCATCATCGTCGAGTTGGCAGCAATGTAACAAACTCATTGCCGTTGCGCTTAAAGACATTTCGTTACTGGTCGCAGCTACTCGTAATAAACTAACAACCGAATAATGGAATAGCAAAGAGAAAAATAAAATGATAAATTTAATGCTGCGGAACGACGAATCATTGTGGTGATATTCGTTTTTGAGAATACGACACCATAAATGACGTCACGACATATTTGATGTTTTTGGACCCCCCCCCCCCCCCCTCCCCCTGGTCACGTATCGTCACAATTGCAAAGCCCTCCCCCCATAAACGTGACATCACGCGATCTCGCCTGACCTCCCCTCCATAAAATAAAAATAACTTCAATTTTTGTATCATCAAAAAACATTTTATATATATCATACACAGTCGAACGATAATAAATATTTTTATATTATTTATGAATAGTAGGAACAATAATGTAACTTTTCATACACCGATTAACAAAAACGTAAATACTCTGTTCGTTGACTAAAAATGCTCAAAGACTAGTAAAAACGAAGATTACAAGTGAAATGGAAATAAAAAAAAAATTCCCCAAGAGATTGCGAAATTTTGCGTGAGATTTTTACATGGTGGCCGCGGTCAGGGAAAACCGGAAAAAGTCAGGGAAATAAAAAAATTGATCAAGGAATCAGGGAAAAGTCAGGGAATATCGAAATTCGTCAGGGAAAAAGTAGATTGTTGCCAAAGTTTCAAGAACTGAATAAAAATCTATAAAAGAAAGACTTGGAAAAAAAACAACCGAAAAATATTTGAAAAGAAAAATAAAAACAAATAAAAATTGATATAAACATTACAACATAAATCTATTCGAACAAATCGAAGGACTCAATAAAAAAGTTTAAAAAGTGTTATATATTACTAAAATAAGTATTACACTTCACATCAGTATTTAATCGGATTTAAAGCATTATCATTCCAAACAACGTTTATGTTTTGAAAGAGAAAATATATCTTCAAAAGTACTATTCGTTGTTGATCAAGAAATAAATAACTTATCACAAACACGTATCTGTTTCTAATACATTTTTTTTATTCGCGTTGTAAATTTTTTAGCAGATGTCCTTAAAATTTCGGTCAGGGAAAATTGATTGAATTGAGGAAAATCAGGAAAAAGTCAGGGAATTTTTTCCGAAAAAAAAAAAAAAAAAAAAAAAAAAAAAAAAAAAAAAAAAACGGCTACCATGATTTAAAAAAAATGGAAATGCGTGACGTCACAATTGTGACTCCCACCCCCCTCCTCTATCGTCACATTTTTCGGGATCCCCCCCCCCCCCCCCCTGAGTGGTGACGTCATTTATGAACGGCCCCCTGACGTGAAGTCTTATTTAACTTATTTCGCAGGTAACGTATAACGTTCTGGCTGATGGCCTATGGTGCAGTTCAGCTTGAGAACTCGAGCATGGAAACGCGAGAAGTGCTCCTGTCCTCGCGTTTCCGAGTGCCTGTCGCCGCAAGGATTCTTACCCTGTGACAAATTCGCGGATGTACTCTCAACTTACTTATCCTGTCGCTGGAGAGACCTCAGCTAAATAATCTTCACGCGGTTAAGACTAGGAGTATTTATGAACATTTTTTTTTAGGGAAAATAAAAAATAATAATTTGTAGGCAACACTGGGTTCGCATATTGGGAAGCTTTGATTTTTGGGAAATAATTTATTCTTGAGATTTTTATGTTTTTTCATCTTTCGTAATTTTCCAGCTATCAAGCTCCAATTTGATGCACAAGTGGAATATCATTAAATAAGGTTTGGGATTAAATTTAACGCAATTCGACCAAGAGTTTAAAGTTTTATAGTGTTTTCAGTTTTTTTCGAAAAAACGTATTTTCGTGCGGTAATGATTGTTAATGTTGAGATAGCGAGCTGAAATTTTGTACACTAATGGAATTATATAGGACAAAATGGGTATAAAATTTGGTGGCTGTCGATAGAACAGATGACATTTTATAACGATTTTTAATTTCCGAATTGAAAAAATTGTTCATGCGCTATCTTTTTCTAGTCCTAAGCTAATAAGCAAAAGTGTGCAAAGTGAGGATTATATAGATTATATAGATTTTAACAACCATCATAGCACATTCGATACATTGAAGAAATGGCTATTTTTTGAGACATATTTTTTTATTACAGTCCAAAAATTCTGATCATATTTTTTAAACAGTAAAAATCTGTCATGAACAAGATGCATGATAGGTTTTAACTGCCACCAACTATTTTTATTTCATGGAAGAAAAAGGGATTTTCACTTTTTTAAAAAGCCTATTTTTTTAAAAGATCCATTTCTCTACTATTTTAACTTTCAAAAATGTTCCACCTTTAAGGTTTTTCTTCCACGGGAAATAGTTTCGCCCTCACACAGTTGACAATATTTCTTTTAAAAGAAACCAAAATTGATCTTCACACTTCTTCGAAGTGTAGACTTTGAAAAATTAAAATTAAAAATAATAATGTAGCAATATGCAAGTTTCTACTTAGAACTTTTTTAAAAACAAAACTCCTGATTAATCTGGGCAATTTGTCGAAAATAAATTGTCGAACCGTCACGCATGATCGCGATCGATAAATCAATCGAACTTTTGAATAAAATGTGATCGATAATCACTAACGACTTGGCAGACACGTAGTATCTTAAATGGGGCTAATACGAATGAAGTAGTCTATGGAATATATCAGGACTCACAGATAACTGAAATATAATTGAAATGGAAAAAGCTGAGACGAATATTAATCTACGTTAACGTCAGCAAAGTACCATTAATAATAAATAAAGTTCGCATTGATTAATGTAGTGGAGAGAATTCATGTGATAGGGCAACTGAGCTATTATATGCCCCGGAGGCCAGGCAGCAAACCGCAGTTGAGAGTCCCTGGTTGAAGTATTGCGAGGCATGCGTGCGTGACAGACTCCGAATCCCGGGTATCACGTTCGCGAACGGCCGAGTTCGTATACTATACGAGTTCTAGTATGCTACGTCGATTACGTACACTCTAGTAGCACTTACGTGGCGCTTACGCGCGTAACGCGTTATATGCGTCAGGTCATTGGTAGTGGTGAGGGACGAGCACCAGAAAGAAGGAAGAAGACGTGCTCTCGTACGTGCCGCAGGGGAAAAAGCGGTTCGATTTAATATCTATGTATTGAACTGACTAGCACGATAAACCACTTTTATTCATTTTTCTTTTTGTACCGATAAAAATTGCCTGGGCATCGGATAATACCGTTAGCCGTGGAAAATCAACATCCATGTTTCAATTAATAAATAAAAAATAATAATAATAAATTGAGGCAAGTTTGTAGGGTAAATGGGTAGTTATTTTAAATGGAATCTTTTTCCAGGTTTTGGGGTCTAGAATTATTTTTTGTTTTTTTCTTTAGGGTATATTGGGTATAACCATAGGATAATGAAGCTGAGAAATCATTTAGATTCTAGTTTTTATTTTTTATCCTGTAGGGGAGACATTTTTTAGATTTTTTGTATGAATGTTTTTTTTTGGCACCGCCAACGAAAGAATAATGAAATATGATTGGCACGCTGCAGCTCCCTTAATTTTTATCGTACAAAGATCCGTGGGTATGCATTTTGTTCGTCCTGAAATTCCCTGGAGATATTTTTTCGATTTTTTTTATCAATCTTATTTTGGACACTACAAGTAAAAGAGAAAAAAAATTGTCACGCTGCAGCTCCCTTAATTTTTATCGTACAAAGATCCGTGGGTATGCATTTTGTTCGTCCTGAAATTCTCTTGAGATATTTTTTCGATTTTTTTTATCAATCTTATTTTGGACACTACATGTAAAACAGAAAAAAAATTGTCACGCTGTAGCTCCCTTAATTTTCATCGTACGACGATTTGTGAGAGTGTATTTTACTGGTCTTAAATTCTTTAGGGGCGACAAAAAAGATCTAAAAAAATGTCCCCTAGAGGATTCCAAGGCAAACAAAATGCACCCCCTCTAATCCTCGTATATTAAGGGAGTGATGGTGTGCCAAAAAATTAAATTTTGTCGATACCGATATCTTCAGGGACATTTTTACAGGCATTGTTGCCATGCGAAGAGAGCATATCTGTCTGGCTGAAGACAATTGCCTTCAAATATAAAAATACCTATCGAACACTGAAAAAAAAGATTAGTTGCCATAACCAAGAAATGAGTTGACTCAACCAATCGATTTTTCTATTTCCCTTACAACGCAAATGGTAGTGCCAACAATTCGAATGGTAATACCGACGATTCGAATGGTAGTCCCAACTATTCGAGTGGTAGTCCCAACGATTGGATTGGTTAACCTAACTTATCTCGCGAGAACTAATCACGAATAGTTAAGGTTACTATTCGATATGGTTGAGGCGACTAATTTTTGAGACATTGTGTACAGCAAATCTAAAGCGTAGTTGTCACAACCAAACATTTCTTTCCGTGAAACATCAATTTTTTCGTACAGTTTATACGTTTCATTAATGGTACACAAAAGGTATATATTACTATTTCAGAATCAGAAACTATGAAGGATATACACGGAAAAAAAGGCTTGGTTGGAACAACCAAGTGCCTTGGTTATATATGCGCCAGACAATTATTTGGTTAGACCAACCAAGTTATTTGTTAGGCTACCGATTTCTTGGTTGGTGTAACCAAAGGCTTGGTTGGAACAACCAAGTGCCTTGGTTAAATATGCGCCAGACAATTAATTGGTTAGACCAACCAAGTTATTTGTTAGGCTACCAATTTCTTGGTTAGACTAACCAAGTCACTTGGTAAGCTAACCAAGTCACTTGGCTACACCAACCAAGAAATTGGTAGCCTAACAAATAGCTTACCAAGTGACTTGGTTAGTCCAACCAAGATATTGGTAGCCTAACAAATAACTTGGTTGGTCTAACCAATTAATTGTCTGGTGCGTATATAACCAAGGCACTTGGTTGTTCCAACCAAGCCTTTTTTTCCGTGTAAGAGATCCAAAATAGTGGGAGGCTCGGAAAGTAAGAACTGGAATAAGAATCGAGAGGAAAAAAACGACGTTGCCGGGCTTTGAAATAAAGATGTTCCCTCCCAAGCCACTAAAAAGTTTGATACCTTTTTACAGGCATTGTTGCCATGCGGAGGGAGCGAATCTCCCTTTCGCGCCCTCAGCATGCCGACGCTGCTGGTGTGCTCCTGATGCTGAAGAGGGTTTTTCCCACAGTTGTCGAGATAAGGCTTGTTCGTGGTGGAAGGGTAGACAAGGGGTGCAAAACGGCAGGCATAGTGCTCCGAACCCCCTTCCCCACCCCCTCAACATGCGACAGCAGCAGCAGCCACCGCCACGACGATGCTGTGGAACTGTGAAACAGATGCCGATAAGAGCAGTCGTAAGGGTGCGTTCACAGAGAGTGAGAACACTGGGAAACCCTTCTCATCCCCTTCTTTTCCTTCCTATATCCACAACATCTCCCTCACTGTTTCTACGCCCGCATGGAAATTACGTCGTGATGGGAACACGTATAATACAACAGGGTAACACCCTTTACCTCCCCTCATCTTTCTGTCGCAGTGTTCCTTGATGGCGTGAGTAAAACCGAGATTTTACTCCTTTCCAGTGTAAGATTGCAGAAGGATACAGGCGTACATCGGAATGAGGGAGCTTTCTTGGTGATAGTGAAGCAGTTAGTGATAATGGTCAGGTGGGAAAGACACCAAGACAGATCGGCGATAAATGTTGCAGACGGCAATATGGTGTTAAGGGGATGTGACATTACGTCCTCTTTACCTTACCAGTCGGTTACTAAAACTGTAATCCCTCTTTTAAGGGTGCTAAATGTTGGCTGTCCGAAAGACTTAGGTTCCAATTGGAGAACTGATGTATTTTCTTCCACATTATTTTAGGGAGAGGCTGGATAAATATTCAACGCAAATTTCTAACCCATTTTGTCGCCAAACCACATTTTTTCAGAAACTTTGGAAAGTGGGGCTGATTATGTTAATGTGAAACGTAATACCCTAGCAGATCCGGTCACCGAACAAACCACCGTCGAAATCACCATGGTGGTTTTGTACAAAAAGTTCACTTAGAATTTTGTCGAAACCACCACGTAAACCACCACTCCGAGATTCGTTTAAATCTCGGAATGGTGGTGTACGTGGTGGTTTTGTCAAAATTTTGTCGAAATCACCCCGTAAACCACCACTCCGAGATTCGTTTAAATCTCAAAGTGGTGGTTTACGTGGTCGTTTTGTCAAAATTCTAAGTGAACTTTTTGCACAAAACCGCTATAGTGGAAACGACCGTGATTCTATGGTGGTTTGCGCTCTGACCGGGTCTGCTAGGGTAAGACTCACCATTTGAGCTTAAGAAAGGAATAATTTGGGTCTTAGAAAAATGTAATGGAAATTTGTCATGAATCTTTATTCAGTTATTAATCATTCTTTACCGCGTTAAATGTTTGATCTATGAAAGAAATAGATTCCAATTATGAAACTAAAATATGTAGTCAGATTTTATTTTCATTTGTCCAGAACTTTTGAGGAATCCTGATGTCACCGGTTTTCTTTTTACCATGCGCGACATATCACATTACGTTTAGAAGAGGCTGGATGTAGATTCATCGCAAATTTCTAACGCATTTTGTCTTGAAGTCGATTTTTTTTAGAAACTGAAAAAAAAGTGTGTGCAATTACGTCAATGAATTACGTAATCAGTTCCACAATTTGGACATAAAGAAGAATGGTAGAAAAAAGTCTTTTTTCTACGACATCTGTTAACGACGTTATTGTGACCAAAGTTAGTCTAAGGTTCGTAGCCGAGACCAAAGTTTGGCTATAAAACTTCCGGGTATTGAGCACACTTCTTCACTCAGGGAAATGATGTTAATCTTGGAAACTTCAAACTACTATCAATTGTTGGTTCATGTGACTATTTGTACAGTTACATAAACTTTTTTACAACTATTATATTGTCTCGGTGATTAACTGATTCCAGTACAGTGGAGCCCAGATTTTCTTCCACTCTTCAGAGTGCTGGAAAAAACGATGACCGATCTGAAGGTCGTCAGGGAACGATTGAATGAGATTGGTGCTACGAATCAGGTTTTGACTTCGATGAGATTGTACACAGAGAAAAATGCTCTATTAGTACAACCAAGAATAAAAATGCTACCAAGAAAAACCTAATCGGTCTTACCAAGTTTTTCAAGGTCTTATTCTATACTTGTAAATGTGCCATTCTAAATGGTTTTTGCCTACGGCTTTCCATTACAATGGAATGTCAATGAATGAAAACAAATGGAAAAAAAATTGTCAAAAAAGCCTACGAAACGAATCATGTTCCTGAAGGAGAAAAATCGAGACATCACCATAACTTCAAAAATACACCTGACGCTTTTTTTACCAACCATACATACTCACGAAAACCAGATTCTTCACCGAGTTTACTGCTGATCATATGTATAAAAATCGCGTAAAATGTAGATAGACTATTTTTATTGGATCTTAACCCCAAGATATAAAAACGTATCAAAGTACATCGAAACCTTTCAAAATGTAAAACCAAAGAAATAGTCATAAAAATATGTTACAGTCATGCAATCAAAGACGAATAGGAGCATATTTCAAAACAGGTCAAAGTACACATTCAGTGACGTCGTATAGTTTCAAACGTAACGTCGTACGCGATGCACAGCAAAGCGTTACGCGCACGAATTGGAATTCCAAATTGGGAGAGCTATATACGTTCACCAAACGTATGTAAACGACGACGACGACGACGACTGCGTAACGCTTAGAGCTATTCACGAGTGCAGTTTCAGGCGGCCGATAGTCGTACTGAAAGGGTTGCTCAGGGGTTATTTGCTTGAATTAGAGGGAACGGTTGCGCATAAAGGAAACCCGTGTCCGTATAGAGAGTAGCCAGCGAGTGAGATAGAAGGAATATCTTCGATGCGCCCAGTACGTACTTAATGCTCGGATTCGTACGGGATTCGCGTAACAGAAATACAAACTCCGTGCGGCAAACAAGCGACGTCGACGTGGGGAAAGGACTATAGGTAGCATTGTTGCCATTGCGCTATTGTCCACGAACGTGACGACGCAACGCCCTTAAAACAAAGCGGCTCAGCCAACGGGCCGTGCGCGCTGTAGCCAACGGGGAATGCGCAATTACGTACGCGCGAGTCCGTATAGTATATACGGGAAAGAAAGAGAGCGTTACTGGCTCTCCCAGCACCTCCAGTCGGTAGTATCCATCTCATTCTGGTTCTTCGCTTCCCCTTCGCCATCGCCACTTGGTTGTACTCGTTGTAAGAAGCTCTAATTAACGGCCCGTGCCCGCGCAAGTTTCACGCAAGTAAGACTGCAACCCAAGACGCGCGTGCACTCGTTTCCCGCAACGGTCTTCCACTTCTTGCCCCATTCGCGCGGCGTAGATACTGAATATCGTCTATAGGGCAGTTTGCGTCAAACCCTCTGTTACACGGAAAAAAAGGCTTGGTTGGAGCAACCATGTGCCTTGGTTATATATGCGCCAGACAATTAATTGGTTAGACCAACCAAGTTATTTGTTAGGCTACCAATTTCTTGGTTCGACTAACCAAGTCACTTGGTTAGCTTACCAAGTGACTTGGTTAGACCAACGAAGAAATTGGTAGCCTAACAAATAACTTGGTTGGTCTAACCAATTAATTGTCTCGAGCATATATAACCAAGGCACTTGGATATGTATGTGCCAACTAAGTTATAGGTTAGAGCAATCAAGTTATTTGTTAACCAACCAAGTTATTGATTGACTAACCAAGATGATTTAGTTGGTGTAACCAATAACTTGGTTGGTCAAACAATAACTTGGTTGGCGCATATATAACCAAGCGCCTTGGTTGATCTAACTAAGCCTTTTTCTCCGTGTACACGCAAAAAAATGCTTGGTTAGAACAACTAAGCGCTTGGTTACATATACGCTAGCCAATTAATTGGTTAGACCAACCAAGTTATTGGTCCGCGCCACCAAGCACATTGTAATATAACCAATTACTTGGTTGGCATAACCAACAATCTGATTGGTCAAACCAAGATAAAAGCTGGTGCGTATGTAACCAAGCCTTTTTTTCCGTGTACACAGAAAAAAAGTCGTTTTGACGACCAATTTCAGCATATGCTGTGCCGCGTGTTAATAACTGAAACTAAATCGGAATCGTAGTCTCAACTTTTTCGATTGGCAGCAAAAAAATCGTACGTACGATCAACGCTTGGTTCCTGCAACTATTGACTGCTGTCCAATCCAAATGATTCGTTGCGTCAACCAACTGGTGAGTTGAGGGTATGATCTCAGCTATTCATTGTTATTATCGATACTCAACCAACGAGGTTAGTTTCTTCAACCGACTGAGTAGTTGGCGCTATTCTAACTATTTCGGTTGGTTGTCCGGGACCGATAAATCAGTTTTTACAACTACTTTTTCTTTTCGTGTACGAAGGTCGGGCAATCGATGTTTTAAAAAAAACAGGATAAGTATGTATATTTAGGTTTTTAGTCCTCTGTACAGAAAAGTGAACTTTTTGCAAACGGTCGTTTGCGAAAACTGCAGTTTCCCGATGTCGTACCGAACATTTTCTTTACCACTAGAGAGAAAAACTAGTTTTAGGATTGGGTGATTGATGTACTCGCCTTCGACTTGTACATACTACAAACCAACAATCTCTAAAACTCGTTATTTTTTCCTAGTGTTGAAATATATTATTGCACCCATTTCGGAGCATCCCCGAGGATAGGTGGTACCGAGGGCTTCATATCCCTAAGCGCGAGGGACAGAGCGTCCTGAGGCATTGGAGGGACAGGAGCGATCAGAGAAATGGAGGGTATTCGCGCGATAGGGTGAGTTTAGAGGGATAGGAAGGATAATAAAAATCCCGAGGGATAATCGGTCCTTAAATATTGAGTCCCGAGGGTTAATGAATTCTCAAAGATTGAGTCAACTCAAATATGTAAAATCAGACCGGACGTCAATTCTTGGACGTTTTCCGAATATTCCAAAACCTTCAGAAAGTCGATTACACAAGCTATATTCACAAATAGTGTATATTGCGGTCGCGTAGAAAACGCTCGGCACTTTTGCCGAATCACACAAACTACGCGAATGTAGTATACACTATTTGTGGATGTAGCTTGTGTAATCGACATTCTCATAGTTTTGGAATATTCGGAAAACGTCGAAGAATTGACGTCCGGTCGGATTTTACATATTTGAGTTTCAGAAACGATCACATCTTACAGCAAAGGTCTGTTGACATATTGAAAGCGGCCATATTGGTTTTCGGAAGGTTCAGTATTATGCGATTTTTTCTGTTTCTTCTACGTTTCTGATCACAATTGAACCGGACGCCGAAGCGCTTATGTTCATATTGCATTCCTGTCAAATATTCTTCATATACATTGCGTAATAATGATGAATAGTATGATGAATAGTAATATAATAGTACCCCAGTAGGGTTAAGTCCGGCTGGTGGTTTCATTCCAGCACTGGCCCAAGACTGGCCGAGCCTGGCGTACTGGCACAGTCTCGGGCCAGTACTGGGATGTAACGTCGAGCCAGGCCTAACCTACCTGGGGTATCGTAAGAAATCGCCTATATTTACGGACCAATGTCGGTAAAAAAACCTACTCCAGCATCCCCTTAAAATTACACAAAAGCCCCTAAATAGGTGAGTATGAAGGATCCAAAAAGTAGTTCTTGGACTATAAATAATATTTTCCAACCAGCTTTAATTCTTTTACCTAATAAGTCAAGAAAAAGTATGAAACGCTACACCTTTAATGGGTTCATTGGTTTCAGCTACAGTATTTAGTTCCAATTAAACCATGCAATTCAAATGGATTAACTCACTTAACGTGGAATACCTAATATACTTTCAACGCTTCTTAGTAGAGTTTCTTACTTCATGATATGCATCGCAGGTTTTGCACAGTATACCACCTGCAGAGATCCTTCTTATTTGCATCATCCCGTTGATCGGTTTCCGATTTTATTGCTCGGGCGAAGCGGACGCACTTCACCCAACGACGTAATCGTTATCATGGTAATTACCATCGCTTTTGTAATTAACGTTGTTGGCGTGACGCCGTGGTGATGACGAGGATAGAAATAAACTTCGTCGTTCATTGCGTCGTTTTTATTGTCAATTACCGCTGTGCACTATTTCTCATTTTCTTAGATTCTTAACGGATTAGTGCATGATTATAAAGTGTAATTAAAGGTAATTAACGTTGAAAATGATTTAAAACGAAAAGAAAATTAAAATGCTTTACTAATGTTACTATAACTAGTTTTGTCGGTCAACTAGAAGTCATTTTTATTATCTCTTTCACCATCCAAATTTTTAAGCACCGTTAAAATTATAAAGTGGGTCCACCCATTCTTGTTTTTTTCCGGTACATATATCTTAAACTGAAATGGATCAATAAAACTATCCTGGCCAATTGCCCAGTTTTGGAAACAGTCCAAAATGAACGTGCCAAATATAACACATCAGGCACCAATTTTCAGAAAGACCATTGCGCCTTTTTAGGACACACTTTTGGCTGAGAAAAAAACCGCAGAACATGTTATCTGGTTTAAAAAATGCCATTTTCCTTGTTATTACTGCCAATATTTTTGGCGAAAGTTTAACGACATTGTACGAACACTGAAATGTCTGATAGTTGTAGCCGACCCATGCGTCAAAACCACGATGCCCGACATTTCCGACCGTAAATCGAGTGAAAAATAGTCAAAGTTGAGAAAGTGTGACTACACTCGGATAGGTTTACCGCATGTGGCTATCGGTGCTCCGGAAGTTCCGTCTGGTGGCCATAGAGAACGAGACCGAACGCCGTACGGTTAGTCACGTGCGCGCGAGGGCGTGAACGCGTGACGGTTGCCGGATTTTCCAACGAAAATATATTCTGCTCGCTCTATCAACGCTCACACTGTCTCTTACCATTTCTTCTTTCTTTCTTCTCGGAGATCTCATCCAAACCCTTCACCAGCTATATTTCCTGAGCTTTCTTTTCTGCTTTCTGCGAAAGCGAAAAATCTTCGAGTACATAAGGGTAACGAAGTAGGGACACGGGGTTCTTTAAACTTTTGCCAAGTTTTGAAGTGAACGAAACCCTCTCAGATCCCTGTGGCCTTACCCCAAGGCGAATATTACGCGAAAACCCTCGGCACCCACCGGCAGCTAAAGAAATTTACTGTTCGAGTTGAGAAAGTCTTTGGGAAGAAAAAAAAATCGCACATATAGAACATCAGGTGGAAAGGACATCGAAAGAGATGGACTCGACAATTCAGGGATATTAATGTTAAAGATCTATGGAAGTTTCTCCGCAAGCTTATTCTTTCATCTTCTATGTTATATTACCTTCATAAAAACTGGCCTGTCTGTCGCGGTTTCAGGGTTTAAAGGGAAACCATATTTTTTACTATATTACCATCCATAAAATGGAAAACTAACCGGCGAACGAATATTCTGTTGTTAAATATTACAATATTGTCGTAAAAAAACCGGTGCGGTGGTCTCGTGGTTAGTGTACTGGCTTCTAGTCCAGAGCATTGGTAAGTCGCGGGTTCGAATCCCGGTGTCGTCGATTTTCGTCGAAAATATAAATACGGACGCAATGAAGCTCCAGATGTATACATGAGACCCACACAGATATTTCTACCTGTGGAGGTCACATGTATACAGCTTTACACCGAGAGAAAATATTTCATTGACACCAAAGACTGAACGCAATGAAGCTCCAGATGTATACATGAGACCCACACAGATATTTCTACCTGTGGAGGTCACATGTATACAGCTTTACACCGAGAGAAAAGATTTCATTGACACCAAAGAAATGGGTGGATTGATTCCTTTTCCATTGATTTCAACGAAATATTTCTTTGATTTCAATGAAATAGTGCATTTGAATTTCAAAGAGAACATTTCATTGCCTGTAAATAAAAATTTACTTAGTGAGCATATAATAAAGAAACAGTTTCATTGTTTTAACGAGACGTTTTCATTGGTTCGATGAAACGTTTTCATTGATCTCTTTCTCGCACCTAACCTCACTTTTTTGTTTTCCGGTTCTCTCGAACGAACGGCTTCGAGTTTCGAGGAGCCAGAAGCTTAGCCTATTTCTGCCGTACCTTCTTACATATTCACAAAATTTGAGCTTTATCTGCCGCGTACTTCAGGAAAAAATAGGTTTCGAAATTTTGAGCTGGTAAGAAGAAGGTTTCATTGAATCAGAGACGATATCTTTGAAATCAATGAAAAAGGTTCATTGGTTTAAAGAAATGTTTCTTCGAATCAATGTCACTACTTTTCATTGAGTTTGAGATCATTCAAAGAAAAGATAGTATTGAAATTCAAGTATTTCATTTCATTGGCAAAGATTTCCGTGAATAAATGAAACTTTTTCTCTCGGTGTAGTTCGTGTTTACGTTCTGGACGAAACGTGACGTAGCTCCGGTGCCGTGAGGCGAACTCGAGACCGACTATATCGGCATAGATTTTCCGCAGTTTCTCTATGCCCATGGCAGAAATGCTATGGCGAATGGGATATAGAAGGGGAAGTCGGATGTGGCCGCATGGGGGCCTAGTTACTGATCGGCACCAGGCCCCCAGGGGGGACTGGCTGCTGACCCGGACCGAATCTGCAATAGCCGTAATGCCTCCAGACAGGGGGAAAATGCAAATAAAAAAATAAAATAAAAAAATATTGTCGTGAAAAAGCTGACTCGTCAATTTTATAGAATTTTATAGAGAATTTTATAGACTGGAAAAAGATCGTGCGCTGCAGTTAACGAAACTCTACGAGTCAAAAATTTCAAAAATATTTGCAATAAAAAAATATTCCATGACACAAAGTTATATTTTTGTGCATGGCAAGTAATATCTTTTTATGACTTTCAGGCGGTGCACGTAGTAAAAAAAAATTATGTAAAAGTTTTCGTAACTAATAGATCTGTTGTCTTAATTCTGACAGATGTTTTTTTATTTGTATTTCTCGATTGCATTCTTCAATTTCAAGCATTGACAAAAAATATTTCCGAAAAGGAAAATAATTTTCTGTACGTATTATTTTTATTATTATTGTACAAAGTTGACAGAAATTTTTTGTATGAAGAAAAATTTCTACTAAAACTACAGAAATTTCAATTAAATTTTTATACTACGCAACCCCTTTAATGAACCTGAAAAAAAAAACTTGTTATAAGCCTAAGAGTTTACTTAGACACGCTTGGTAAAAGTCATTTTACCGTAGCGCTATAAAGTGCAACTATAGGAAGAAGCTTTCGTGGCTTTTTATGTACTTTAATTATTAAACGGAGGTAAAAAAATAATAATAATCGTAAGACAGATACAATAACGATAAAGTTGCACAGCGCGAGCGGAGAGGGGAGGGTGAGAAAGATAAGACAGAAAGAAATAACAGGGTGGTTAAATAGTTAAGTATACCTATCATCCTGTACAATAAAGATGGTAAAAGGCGTGTACAGATAACGTTAAAAGTGTGCAGCTTGGAGAAGTGATTACTGGCTAGAAGGCGATAAAAGGGTGTAGAGAAGATGAACGCTTGCCAACGCAACCTTCGCTACTAAGAGAAGATAATATATATATTTGCCAGTACATCTTGGGAACCGTCGGAGAGGTGTGTGCTATGGCATAGCTATAGAGGCAAACGTCAAGGACCGTCACAGCTGCGGGCTGTCAATACCACGACTAGTATATTACTGCTGGCCTGTGCTATTAATATACGATCGTTAGGACGGAAGTGGGTACAGTCGGGACCAACGAGTTCCGGCGATTGTCAGTACATTGACCGCGAGCCCCGCCTATGATGATGTACTGTATATACGCTACAGGTCAACGATGAGGAATGAGACATTGAGCAACAAATTTCACACCGCGCTATTGGCACACATAAACAAGGATGCAAAGTAGAAATTTGTACATTGCTTCCTCATTATTTTTCGCTTTTTACAAAGATACCTCTATGAGGAAATATGGTATTCAATTTTGGCTTCCTCATAGAGGAAGCTTTATAAAAGGCGAAAAATAATGAGGAAGCAATGTACAAGGTTCTACTTTGCATCCTTGTTTTAATTAGATAAATAAACATGTTGTGAATTCGCTTTTTCTATTTCGTTATTCCGTTATTTCATTATTATTAGAGCGTTTCCGAAAGTAAATGTGATAACGGATATTTTAAAAAATAATTCAACATTACATAAAATCAAAAATTTTATACCGTTCGTCACTAAATTATACATATACATGGCTGAATATTGTTTCATTTATATACAAAATTTGAGCTCGCTATCTCAAGTTTTGCAAAAGTTACAATAGAGCGATAATGTCAATTTTTTCAAAAATTCAAAATTCTATAAAATTTGAACCATTTTACCGATTCGAGCCAAATTCAATACCAAACAACATTGAGTGCACCTGCTTTTATAACCAACTATTTAGAAAAATAGACTAAATTTTACGAAAGTTAGAGCGACCACCGACTTTTTTCAAAAAATTCAAAATGGCATAAAATCGAAATTTTCGCACAGATTTTTGTCGAAAATTGCTACAGTTGAAGAGGGTCTGCTGCTACACTTGTGTGCCAAATTTGAGCGCGATATACTAAACGGTTCTTGAGTTATCAGCGTTTGAATCTTCGGAGTTGTATACATACACACACATACACACATACACACACACACATACATACACTGAGAGAAAATTATGGTATTAGTAACTATAAAGTGACAACTATTCATTTATGGTTGGTACAACAATTTTTTTTACAGTTGACACAACTATCAAATAGTTACTATAACTAGCAAATAGTTACCATCAGACAGACAAATCGTAGTGTGAAGGCAACATTAATTTCTTTTTTAACTTGGCGTCGAGTCGCTACCGCGACTCTTGATAACTATTTTCGTAGTTATCGTAACTATAAAAATAGTTGCATGTAATAAAAATGAATAGTTGTCACTTTATAGTTGACTGTGCTATTACGATTTCTCTGAGTGTACGGAAACTTTTTTCTACATCCCTTTTCTGGACGTATTAGACTATTCTAAGTGTCCTGACATAAAAATCTCAAAAACAAAATTTTTTCATGAAAACATAGCTTCCTCTATGAGGAAGCAAAAAGTGACTTTTTTCCATTTCTAATTCCAGAAGTCGCATATTCTACCACAGAAAAAACCGTTTACAAGCCTTTTTACCATGATTAAAAAAAATAAAAATAAAGCAAAATTTTGCACATTGTTTCCTCATTATTTTTCGCTTTTTACAAAGCTTTCTCTTCGAGGATGCCAAAATTGATTAACGTACTTAGTTCTGTCGTGAATGCAATCCAAACATATATACATGAAATTTTGATATGTTGTAATTTAGCTATTCAATTTTACTTGCACAAAATCTTGAAGGCTTTTACCGAGTGTATTTGATTGAACAACTAAAACTTGAAAATCGATCTTTTTACACGGCGCTCCCGGAAGAGCTGGAAAAATTGATCTTTAAATCGAAAATAAACATTCTTAGATTAAAGATAGAGAAAAAATAAAAAGTACTACGGATTCGCAAATCATTCAGGAATTGATGCATCATGAAAAAAGGTGAAGTCTCCGGAATAATGTTTAATTGAACCAATGTCAAAGTGGACGATACCGGGCCAAATGACGGTTCCTAACCCAATTATCGTAAAAATGAAATCAAATCCGCACTAAACATATCAACTATATTTACAAATAATCGTTTTAATTTGATTACGACAATTTCGAAGGATTCTCGATTATCTCTCTATATTATAAAAAGATCTCGCCGCCGCTGCCGCTGCCGTGTCAAGAATCGAGGGACTTAGAATAATTCGGGCTCAGGGCTTGGCCGAAGGGGGTGGGGCTAAAGGCTTGGGGCTAGCCCCACCTCTTTCCGCCAAGCCCCGAGCCCGAATTATTCTAAGTACTTTTCCAAAAACATAGGTTCCCCAAGGCTGCGGGCACCTTTGGGGGGGGGACCCTTCGGTGGGGGGCCACCCTTGGGGGGGGGGGGGGGGGGCATCCTACGGAGGGGGCACCCTTGGGTGGGGGGCGATTGCGAGCGCGCGCAGCGCGCGAGCCACAATAAAATCCTAGTTTTTTATATTATTATTGAGGCAGTCAAAGTGATGCGTATGATTATTTTTTACTGTCATATAGACTTTGATTTTTATGACTCCGGCGTACCGACAGAACTACCTAAAGTGTACTAAATTGATGAGCCTCAAGATTTCTGCATCTGCATTTTCGAATCTTCGGACAACGATAACAATTAAACCGTACATCTGAGACGGAATACCTTCTGCAGTCCTTTATCTTTTTCAATTATCTAAATGCGGATTTAAGATAAAAAATATATGTTTCAATTTAAGGGTGTTTGCGTTAAATTAATGCTTTGGCTCGTTGTAGCTTCCAAGCACTTACTAGTAAGATAAAAATTCGAAAGCAGTTTTTTTGCGTTTTCAATTATGTAGATGCGGATTTTTTGTTTTTTTTTAAGCTCCTTTTTAAAGGCTTTTTTCCTTAAATGTGTATGTTAGCTCATAAATCCTCGATCACGAATCAATTCACGCATCACGAATCAATTTCTGACGAAGAGTTTTTTTTTCTAAACATTTATTATACGGATTTAAAAAAAAAATTAATTTTTATATTTTATAATTTTTTTTAAATTTTAATTTTTTAATTTTTTTTTCATTTTTTATAATTTTTATATTTTTTTACTCTTTTATTTTTTATGATTTTTTTTTAATGCAGAAATTTTCTTCCATTCGAAAAAATCCTTTATTTTCTCGAGTTCAACCAATTTGCGCATAGATCGCACGTACAGTAGAACCTCGTTTATCCGGCCTTCGATTATCCGAGGCTCCGCGTTGTCCGAGCCACCGGACTTTCCGAGCACTCCGCGTTAACCGAGGTGTAGGCTCGGATAATACGGAAAAACTCGGATAAAACGGATAAAGCTATTCCTCATTATATGCATTGTGTATGGTTTCCGTATTATCCGAGTTTTCGGCTATCCGAGGTACGTCCTCCCCACATTACCTCGGATAAACGAGGTTCGACTGTATACACAAAAAACTAGTCCACACGAGAAAAGTAAACGCTTTTTTGACCGGCTTTCGTGCTTGCCTAATTGTCTAATAGCTATTAGACAATTTTTTTTGTACATTCTCACACGGGTATATTAGCAGAGTCATTGTATATCACTCACGCAGGTTTATACAGGATTCTGAATGACCTTATCAACGCAGCTACAATGTCTTTTATATTCCGGAAAATGGCAGATGCTGTTGTAGATTCGGTGAAATCGATTGAAGATTTAGATAATGGTCCTACGACATCCCATCTATTACCTTTAATATGTGAGAGGATGGGAGTAAAAAAAAAAAAGAAAAAGATCGCACAGCTCCACGCGAACCTAAGTTTTCTTTGGCTAAAAAATGACAAGAAATTTGTAGATTTAGTAACCGAGGGAGTTCTATGCAAACATTTAAGTGGCAGCTTGAAACTGACCCCAGCAAATGATTCCCAAGATTCTGACATCAGTCTCGCCGCGGCTCTAGTGTTCGATGATAATGGACCCAAGAGGCAAGCACGAAAGCCGGTCAAAAAAGCGCTTACTTTTCTCGTGTGGACTAGTTTTTTGTGTATACGTGCGATCTATGCGCAAATTGGTTGAACTCGAGAAAATAAAGGATTTTTTCGAATGGAAGAAAATTTCCGCATTAAAAAAAATCATAAAAAATAAAAGAGTAAAAAAATATAAAAATTATAAAAAATGAAAAAAAAATAAAAAAATTAAAATTTAAAAAAAATTATAAAATATAAAAATTAAATTTTTTTTTAAATCCGTATAATAAATGTTTAGAAAAAAAAACTCTTCGTCAGAAATTGATTCGTGATGCGTGAATTGATTCGTGATCGAGGATTTATGAGCTAACATACACATTTAAGGAAAAAAGCCTTTAAAAAAGAGCTTAAAAAAAAACAAAAAATCCGCATCTAGATAATTGAAAACGCAACAAAACTGCTTTCGAATTTTTATCTTACTAGTAAGTGCTTGGAAGCTACAACGAGCCAAAGCATTAATTTAACGCAAACACCCTTAAATTGAAACATATATTTTTTATCTTAAATCCGCATTTAGATAATTGAAAAAGATAAAGGACTGCAGAAGGTATTCCGTCTCAGATGTACGGTTTAATTGTTATCGTTGTCCGAAGATTCGAAAATGCAGATGCAGAAATCTTGAGGGTCATACTAAATTGCCACAACGCTCTAATAATACCAAAATAACGGAATAACGATATAGAAAAGCGAATTCACAACATGTTTATTTATCTAATTATTTTGGTTATGGTAACCTTTTTTCCATGTGTGGCAAGGAATTCTCCGTTTAGCTTTTTATTAATTTTTTTTCCACGTGTAACTTTCTTCTCAGCGTTGTTACTATCTTGCTTTTTTTTGCCTTAATTCGGCGTATGTCTACCTTCTATCCCACGCCCGGTGGCTCATTGCACCCCACGATCCAATGACACATTGTACCCCAATGGGCATCAACGAAGTTTTTAACGAAAAATAATTATTTATCGAACGAATTTAACAAAACATGTTCACTGAGCAATGCAACAATAATTGGATCATCATTTACGATCGAAAATTTAGGCTGTCTAGGAAAAAAAAAGTGAAATTTTACGTTTTTACTGACATACGAAAAATGTACTTTTGAAGAGCCAAATCATTTTTATTTTTTAATATTTATTCACAAGATTTCACCTTTTTTCATGTCGGATGAAACTCAATTTGGCTCAGTGCCCGATACAAAAAAAAAAAAAAACATTTTTTATGCACGTCGAACCTACGATAAATTCCAAGTGGCTGATAGTGCCCTGTGACATTGTGACCGACTTTCCCCGACATGTAACTTCCGGCTTACATTGTTGCTCTAACAGGTATTTACATAAGCGATTTCAACAGCAATTTGTTGTCGTTAGGCGATTTCAATAGCAAATTGCGCGCACATTAGATAACTGTTCGAAAATTGAACTGTTTTGTCTTACCTTATCAGCTCAATGATACTCTATAAAGTAACCGCTTTTGCAAGTAGCGTCAGTTTCAGTAATTTATTCTGAGGAACATATCACGATCTACGTTCGCCATGAAATTCTCCATCATAACCCTCGCTCTCGTTAGTGCAGGGTTAATGTGGGAAGTAAGTTCTATCGATCATTTAAGTAACACGAACCTGCTGCTTAACAATATCCGATTTTAAAATGTGTCGTTTTTATGTTTGTAGGCAAATGCCGTTTATTTCGAAAGAATAGAGAGATACTGGACAGCAAGTCCAACCAACAGCATTCTCTATACTCCAAACCAATCGGAACTTCTCCAAGATATTGTATTTAAAAAGGAAATCAATGCAGATCACCCGTTACTCGTAAGGATATATTTATATATATATTTGGGGCATTCCACCGGTTATCGACAGGGCCGCGACCCTCATATTTTTTTTTCCTTTTGAGATGTTGTAGAGCAATATAAAAAAAACACTCTAGAATTATTTCTAGATTATTAAAAAAATTTGTTTTTATTTAATTACCTAAAATTTGTTTTCTCAAAAAGTACGTCGACTATGAATTTGAATTCTTTACAGTAAATTCTGTGTCTAAAAACCACATTTTTGAAACTAGTGCGAAAGTGGGGGGCGAAATTCCTGTAATTTAATTACCAAATAATATTAAAACATGTTTTTTATTTTTTAATTTTTTTCTGCTACTCTTCTATTCATTTTCGCACTAGTCTCAAAAATGTTGTTTTTGGACACAGAATTGACTGTAAAAAATTCAAATACATAGTCGACGTAGTTTGCAGAAATTCGAATTTTTAGTGATTATACTAATTAAAAAATTTTATTTACCAAATTTTATTACCAAATAATATTAAAACATGTTTATTATTTTTTAATTTTATTTTATTTTCGCTACTATCCTAGACTGCCCCCCATTTTCGTTCTAGTCTCAAAAATTTCGTTTCTGGACACAGTATTTACTATAAATTTTTTTTTAAATCATCGACGCACTTTTATTGAGGTTCAAGTTTGAGGTATAATTTTACATTTTTTTTTAATTTTGTTTTATTTTTAGCTGCTAATCTAGGCTGCGCCCCATTCTGGGCCCAGGCTCAAAAATTTTGTTTTTGGATACAGAATTTACTGCAAAAAAAGAAAAAAAAATCGTCGACGTACTTTTTGAGAAAACATACTTTAGGTAATTAAAAAAAAAAACAAATTAAAAAAAATCTAAAATAAATTCGAGGGTGTTTTTTTTATATTGCTCTACAACATCTCAAAAAGAAAAAAAAATGAGTGTCGCGACCCCGTCGATAACCGGTGGAATGCCTCATATACAGTAAAACATCTCGATTTGTCCATGCACAGTTCCGGAATTTCGGCAATAGTCTATAATGAGATGATACCAGCTATATGCAGTGACCTGACGGTTTGTGCTCAATTTTTCTAAGTCCCTCGATTCCTGATACGGCGACGGCGGAGGCAAAATCTTATTATAATATAGAGAGATACCTATAATTTATAAGTAATGTAAAATTCCGGTAAAATCATTATTGTGATATTCATCGTAAATATAGGTATAACCCGCCTATCTAGTTGCAAAAATATAACTCCGTTGGTCAGAATTTATTTCAGTAAGAAAAACGAGCTGACGGACTCCCGAGTAGAAATTTCATCAGGCATGCCTGCTGTCACGCGAGGTCCAGATCAGTTTTAGGTACGGTAAACTTATTTAGGGGTCGTCGTAAGTTCACCTGATCAGGTCCATGTACGGCCGAGATATGGCATTCGTACTTAATAATGCCGTCTTTCCACCGGATCAGGCCCATGTCAGGCTTTACATACGGTAACCTCATATAGATATGCCATTCATCGACCTTATCCGTTTCGCATAAAGTCTTCCCGTGGCATTTGGACCAAGATTTTGTCCAATTTACCTTTACTTTCCCTGGTCAGATCTGCCTACGGTCTTCGTATGGCATAGTTTTTTTCAAACATGCCGTAAATTTACATTATCAGGTTTGTGTAAGGGCTAGATACGGCATTCGATAAAAACATTAAAAAATTATTGTTATGCAAAATCAATCTTTTCAGCACCTTGCGTGTGCTGGATTTTCTCACATCTTTTTATCCCATCGAGAAGTATTCGAAATTTTCGTTGAAACTCACGTTTTACGGGACTGTACCGCTAGAATTACTTTGAAATCTATCCAGGTACTGACCGTCAAACACCAGTACCTGGATGGGTGACCGCCCATTATGTTTTAATTTTAAATATTTCGCCTGTAGTCACAACAAATGGATGTACAGTCTTGACGTGTTTTCATTTTAAGTATACTTCAAATAGACAATAAATATATAAACTTTCTAAGATGTCAATGGCCAAGTAGGCTAAGGCGCAGAACTGTCACCCAGAGGATCAAGTTTCGATTCCCACCAACGGCAAATAAATTTACATGTGTTTTTTTCAGCAATTAATATGTACTGAAAACTAAATAAGCTCGAATATCCAATAGAAAGTGCAAAATAAATCGAATTCGATGAGCGCAGATAATTATTTTGTAATTTATTTGCCGTTTTTATAAGTAGGGGCTTAGTAGGGCAGCCTCTATCCGGCCCTTATCTGGAAAACTTAATCTGGCCCTGATCATGCGCTGTGTTAATTGCCTGCAAGGCCCGTATAAGGTTGCCAGGCAGGGGCCTTAGATTTAAATCTGGCTACCACGCTAGGGCCTGATATTCCCCGTAGCTGAATTTCTACTCGGACTCCGGTCGATGGCCTACGCTCGAGCATACACATGCACATGAACACAAACACATCCACAACGAAAAGACTCAACAAATGCAAAACGTGTCGCAATAAAAACATTACTAGTACTACTATTTCAGTAAATTTACTGACAAAGACTCATTACCTCAGTTGAAGAGAGTGGCATCGGTCCCCTCGGGAACGAGCCAACCAACGGCTTTAAAAAAAAAGACTCATTACCGGTAATAAACCGGTGCGTTGGTCTAGTGGTTAGGGTACTGGCCTCTAGTCCAGAGGATCGGTAAGTCGCGGGTTCGATTTCCGGTGCCGTCGATTTTCGTCGAAAATATAAATACGGACGCGATGAAGTTCCAGATGTAAGTACCTGTGGAGGTCACATGTATACAGCTGTAGTCCATTTTTACGTTCTCGACGAAACGTGACGTACATAACGATGACATATTGCTGAGTCGGAAATTGTAACGTACATATTCTTTTACATATAACGTATAGGCAATATTACAGTAGAACGTCGATTATCGGAACTAATTGGGACTTCACCTTTCAGAGACATTGGAGTCGGGACAAATGCTACTGTACTAGAAAAATATTTATACAGATCCCAAAAAAGAGAAATGTTATTTTCATGAAATGTATATGATATTAGTCAACATTTGTGTGGCCTAAATCATTAGCATCTATAATGTTGAATAATAACATTCCTTATTTTATGTGATTAATTTATGTTATATTACAGCTCACTGCAGAAATAACTGATAATGATTCCGGTGCGGTAAAGTACAGTGCTCAGGGCTTGAGTATCTGTGGTAAATATAATAATCCATTTCAACGCGGCGCAGTAAGGTTGTTCGATAGAAGTCTAATTCCAGGACGAAAGTTGCGCAAATGTCCAGTTGCTCCGGTAACGTATCGATAATTTACTTTAATCTGTTTAGTCCATCGATTATCGTTATTACTGTTAATATTTGTGCAATATGTTTTTCTTTACAGCAAGTATTCGAAATATCTCGCTACGAAGGCGATTTATTGACGGACATCGAGTTACCCCCTGGTTCCTACGATATTTCATATACCGCGAAATCGGACACAGGAGAGCTTGTCTTTTCGACATTGAAATTCCGTTTCCAAGTAGTTGGATCAACAGGTTTTGGTTGGGGTTAGCGATTTCTCCACCATGGACTGCTCAGACGCCATCCTGGATTGTCCAGAATCCGTCCTACACCGTTCGAATCTCCTGATAGGTCGGACCATGATGGTGATAAATAATATTATTTTTGTAATATTATTATATAAACATGAAATGATTTTAAAAAATTGCTAATATTAATAATCTCTCTCAGTGTTATGATAAAAGTAAATACAACCATGTTGAAACCGAGACTTTTAAGATATTTCGATATTTTATCTCACATCTATCCTCCTGCCAATTCTGCAGTTTTGATTTTTCACAAAGCCACCTCTATGAGTTAGCTTATTTATTAATGTTAGCTTCGTCATAGTGGAAGCTTTATAAAAAGGATGCAAAGTAGAACCTTGCACATTGCTTCCTCATTATTTTTCGCGATTTACAAAGCTACCTCTATGAGGAAGTATGTTATTCAATTTTTGGCTTCCTCATAGAGGAAGCTTTGTAAAACGCGAAAAATAATGAGGACGCAATGTGCAAGGTTCTACTTTGCATCCTTGTTTTAATTAGATAAATATACTTGTTGTGGATTCGCTTTTTCTATTTCGTTATTACGTTATTTCGTGATTATTAGAGCGTTTCCGAAAGTGAATGTGATAATGTATATTTTTTAAAATAATTCAACATTCCATAAAATCAAAAATTTCATACCGTTCGTCACTAAATTATACATATATAATGGCTACATATTGTTTCATTTATATACAAAATTTGAGCTCGCTATCTTAAGTTTTGCAGAAGTTACAATAGTGATAATGTCAATTTTTTGAAAAATTCAAAACATCATAAAATTTTAACGGTTCAACCGATCTTAACCAAATTCAATAGCGATCACCGGCGTATGAAATCTCACATTCATACCAGTTTTAAGATCAATATCTCGAAAAATGAAAGAGTTATCGCGTAAACAGACATTTTTCAAAAAATTAAAAAACGCGTAATAATTTAACGATGAAGTGGATTTTAACAAAAATCTGTATGAACGATGACGCTTGATTCCTCTATCTATGATCCAAATTTCAGCTTGACATCTCAAGGCATTCCCGAGTTATAAAGATTTACATTTTTCGATCGTGTAATATACACACATACACACACACACACACAGATATTTTTTCTAAATCACTTTTCTCGACGTTTTGGCCCATTCTGAGTGTACTGACATGAAAACCTCGAAAAAAAAAAATTTCATGAAAACAAAGCTTCCTCTATGAGGAAGCAAAAATGGATTTTTTTTTAAATCGTGTATAATTGGTTATTGCCTATTCAGTCGATAGATGTGTAGGTGTTCAGGAAAATTAAAATTGTAGAATTTATGTTGTCAGAATACGAAGTTGTAATTATCCTGTTACTTTAGAACTTTCATTCGAATAGTTTATTTACCCAATTCTTTAACATTTTTTATATTCTTTACTTATGTCATGAGATTCATTAAAAAATGTAAAAAACTTTAATTACAAAATAAAAATAAATAAAAATTAGAAGGAAAAAGTGATGTCAAATTATTTACGGTACAAATATTTTTGTTAATTAAAATTTTTATTTTTATTTTTATTTAAAATTGATAAGAAAATGTATAAATCTCCAATTGAAAACGGAAAATAACTGTATTTCCACGAGGAAAATTCTAAGGAATAAGTTAGTATCAAATTATTTATGGAATTAATAATTTTCCATACACACAGAAAAGGAATAGTTGGGTCAGCCAAATCCAGCGGTCACCGGCTGTCAAATAAACATTTAGTTACAGCAACGCAATTTTTTGTTTCTACAATAGTTTCTCGGTTCAGCAGACCAACAGATGTTTAAGGTAAGAAATTATTTTTTGAGCTGACTAAACAATCTATTTAACAAATCTATATAACAAATCTCTTTTCCCAGTGTAACGAAAAATGTAAGAAAACTGATAAGAAATGTATATTAAGCTCTAATTAAATACGGAAAATATATTTATTTGCACGTATCGAATTAGTTATAAAATAAGAGAAAAACGAATTGATTGAAATTGGAAGCAATAGGATGTCGACAACTGTTAACACAAGATTCTGATTTGTGATAGACGAATCTATCAAACTGTGTTTCCTGGCGATTGATTGAACGATTTTAGCAGTCTGGCAAAATTAATATTTCTCAGATGCCCTGTCAGAGACAGTCCCTTGTAGCAGGAAGTTGTGGAGTGCGAAATAAAGCGAGGCGGCGACATCTCGCGGTTCTATGGGATGCGACTCGAGAGACTTCATTTCCTGATTGAGTTTCGTCTGGCGCACGCTGCTCGCATCCCTTTGCATCGTGCGGGGAAACGCAAAATGTCGCGAATATTCTGCTGACAGAATAATCTGGTGGCATCCGGTCGAGTACTCCCGACACAGTTGATGCGGGCCACCACCTAACAGAGTTTATTGTATTATATCGACGTTAAGGCTGTGCGCAGATTCGATTCTCAAAGGAAATTGGAATACAGGAGTCTCTGTATATTTCGTGTAAAAAGGAAAGTACGAAAATGTTATTTAAAAACATATAAAAATCAGTCCTAGAAAAAGATCATGTAACGATAATCAAACATAGCGAAATAACAAAAAAAATCATGAGAAAATGTGAGAAGCCATTTTTTTAAAATGGAATTTTGACATTTTCACTTGAAAAAAATAGCATTTTTTAAGATGCTAGTACCTATTAGAAGGTCAAAAAAAGCAAATTTTCCAATAAGATTATCTCAGCTTCTTTATTAGCTATCACCATGTTTTTTTAAAACACTAGGCATTTTATGGAGAATAAAGAAAAACCCGAGTCCTTGACTGATCATTTTGTCCGTGATTGGTAGAGGGCGCCAAAGTATGGTCCTCGAAAAAAAGTAATCCCATGGCGGACACTCCGGAATCTCCGGATTCACTGGACCGAGATCATCACCGGAATTTTTTCACTTGTTTATTTAGGTGTTCTGCGCAGGAATCCACCACTTTTTTGCAAAAAAGTTATCAACAAAAAATTTGGCAACACAGAAAAGATAAAGAAAAAGGTGGTTTTTTTGCCCTTTTTTTCAAGTATAGGCCATTTTTTAATTTTTTTTACTTTTTGCACATCGGTGGTGGATGTCTGTGTAAAAAACCTTCCTCTTTAACGTGCTTTTTCCCGATTTTGTTTCAGACCTCCCAATCGGTATGGAATTTTTGATCAGATAGGCTTTTGACACATAATCAAAGCCGGAATTTCTTTTTTCAGCAATGGATCGGCCACGACCACAAAAAATTTTTAATTTTCAACAAGCCATACTTTTCCTTTGGATTTTCTGATTTATAATTTTCCTTTTTCATTCGAAAAAACTCGCCGGAATGGAATGATAATGACATCAATATAATTATTCCTCCTCAACTTTTGCACCCGTGAAATCGCTTTGAAAAGTGGCCAAAAAAAGAAAAAAAGTTATGCAAAAATTTCCAATTAAGGATGCTTCAACTTCAAGAATCTATAAAAAAAAATAAAAACTCAAAGAACCTTAATTCTTTCATAATCATACATTGTTTTAAAGTTTGATTCATCACGAAAAACACAAGTAAATACCGGAGTTGCGAAGCTATTTTTTTAAAAGTTATAGCCATTTGAATTAAACCCAGCATTTTCCGCTAAAATATGATTATTTTTAGCTATGCCAATGTAATCAGCGCCATGAGTAGCATTTACTAGTCATTAAACCGAAAAATCAACAAGTTTCATGAAAAGATTTAAAAAAAAAAGTTATTTTTTCGACTTTTTAAATATTTCCCTTACGATTCATTAAAACCCAAAAAATTCTTCTACTGAATTGAAAGTCTGACGTATTGCCGAAAAAAGTATTCATTATAAAAAAGATTCAAAATAAATATCCCAAAAATTGAGGGTCTGTTTCTTCATTTTAGCCTCAAACTCCAGAATTATGGTATAATAAACGTCTCTCATTAAATACCTTAACCACTTGCATAACCGCGATTTATGTCTGAGAAAAAAAAAACTCAAGTGTTACACTCACCACGGAATCACGGCCGGCAGTCTCGTTCCCAAGACAATCTAGACAAACAGAAAAAATAAGTATTCGTTATTGCGAGTTCCCATGATTGTTATAGGAAGGCGACGCATTTATGTCGGTCCCGACTATAAATATAATAGCGCGCGTGCAATGATCAGGCTCTTCGTGACTTGAACGCCTCGTGCTCAAAGTGGAAGCGTCGAAATATACTTGACGACATCGTCCGCGAACCATGAGGCGGACACGGGTTTCCAATTAGGATTTGTGGGATGATAAACAAATTGCTGATGAATGTTGCGTTGAACGAAGTCTTTGCAATAGGGACAGAAGCGAACTTCAACTTGTCATGGAACACGCAATGTGGTTAATGCACTAATGACTGCGTTTTCACGGCTCTTAGGGAAAAAAAGTTTGGAAGTAATGCGATTTCAGGCAAAGATTAATTCACTGTCATATTCACACTTTTTTTGTTTGCCTCTTTTAATCATTATTATACTGTGGTTATTGAGCGGTTTGCAAACATCTACTCATGAACATTGTAAAAAATTCAGCAGTCCAAATATATTTTCGTTTTTCTTTACATTGTAATCACTTTCTGTGCAATGAAAAAATTATTACAAGCCTGTGACTTTTATGTATAATGATAGTGCAAAAAAAATGGTGTAAAAGTTTTCGTAAGTGACAGACCTATTGTGTTCATTTGGCAGAATTCTTTGTGCACTTTTCGGATTTGATGTTAAATTTTTAAAGTGGCGGTAATGATTATGCAAATATTTTTTTTTTCGTGTGAAATCGAAAGTGATAGCAGAAATTCGCAGAGTTTATATGATTAAATTTTTTACGTGGACATTTCCGGACACTCAATTATTTTAATTTTTTTTGTGGGTGCCATATCGACACATTTTCCCTCACTAAATACGAATCTGCTATTAATTTTATCAAGGCCTTAAATTCTTCATTACCAGATCCAAATGGGTGGTATTTTTTTTTTTTTAGCTTCGATATTTCATAGTGACGCGCTAAGACGCAGAGGGGTGTTTCGGATTTTTTAAAAAGATGCAATCAGAAATTTTATAATGTTTATCGGTGAACAAAAAATTTCCGTCAAAACCACAGAAATTGCAATGTAGAAGCAATACTTTTGTTTTTTTGAGTGCACATAAAATTAGATAATCATACCGAGAGAAAAAGTTTCATTGATTTACGGAAATCTTTGCCAATGAAATGAAATACTTGAATTTCAATACTATCTTTTCTTTGAATGATCTCAAGCTCAAAGAAAAGTAGTGACATTATTCGAAGAAACATTTCTTTAAACCAATGAACCTTTTTCATTGATTTCAAAGAAATCGTCTCTGATTCAATGAAACCTTCTTCTTACCAGCTCAAAATTTCAAAACCTATTTTTTCCTGAAGTACGCGGCAGATAAAGCTCAAATTTTGTGAGTATGTAAGGAAGTACGGCAGAAATAGGCTAAGCTTCTGGCTCCTTGAAACTCGAAGCCGTTCGTCCGGGAGAACCGGAAAACAAAAAAGTGAGGTTAGGTGCGAGAGAGAGATCAATGAAAACGTTTCTTTGAACCAATGAAAACGTCTCTTTAAAACAATGAAACTGTTTCTTTATTACATGCTCACTAAGTAAATCTTTATTTACATGCAATGAAATGTTCTGTTTGAAATTCAAATGCACTATTTCATTGAAATCAAAGAAATATTTCGTTGAAATCAATGAATAAAAATCTATCCACCCATTTCTTTGGTGTCAATGAAATCTTTTTTCTCAGTGCATGATGTCATCATTTCGATAAAACATTGACCAAAAATCATTTTTAACTATCCGGAGTATCCAATGTGAACAATGTCACGTATTGTATAATCCGGGAAATGATCATTCCACCAATTGGCAATGATTAAACGGTACTTGCCGAGAGTAATTCGGTGATTGTGGGGGATTCTATTGTATTCTGATGTCGTACATAGTACCAGCCATGATCGATTGTATCGTACCAGTGACAGACATAGAGATAGTTCAATGGAGGCTTTGCACGTTGCACAAAACAGAATTGCATAGTTAGGTTCTTGCAACAATGGTCAGTGCACGTGGAAACTGGAATCAGCGTGAGAGTTTCATTTGCCTCTTCGAATCACCGTTAATTAGAACCTCATTGTTTGAGTTGCGTATTCTCTGCTACAATATGCACCAGGTAGAGGAGATAATATAGGTAGTTACGAATAGTTTCTCTACATTTCCATGCCAAACTGCTAAATCTCCATAAACAAACACGCACATACTATGAGAACTACCTTAACGAAATACATTTGCAGTGATTTATCGATCGCTCATTAGTCTTTGAGTCCCAATAATACCCAAGAGTTGTCATAAGAATAATAACAACCAAATTCGAATAACGAGAACGACAAGCACTCCTTTTTAAGTGTTCGTTTTTTTTTTGGAGGCCATTAATCGTATCTCCCGACGAGACGCAATAAAATTCGACTAATTGGAAGCAACTCCAATACATATTCCGTAAAAAACAGCTCAGATTATGAACCCTCAGATATTAGAATGAGGTATAAAATTTCGAACGTCTAAAATTCGGAATGATTAATATCCAGACATTATAGGATTGTGAAAATGACAATAACGAAAGATAAGTTGTTTGACTTTTTAATTTGGACAGACCACCAATCGAATAATTGTTTGTTTGGTAACGCCATTATATAAACACTAATATAAAAAAGATTTGAATATATAATTTCAGAGTGTCTTCTTTGAATAATCAAATTATAGATTGGTACGACATGGAAAGTTCCTATTTGTTAAATCGATTATAGAGAACAACTAATATTTTGAATTGACAATATAGCAAAAGGAAAGATGACCAGAATGCGATTTCTGTTTGAGTAAAACTCAGATACGTAGAATAGCGAATGAAAGCCAAGTGAAGAACTCTCTTGTAAGGAATGCCATAATGGGGAATGCTGTAATAGGGAATGATATAATAGTGAATAAAGAATAGTTAAAATTGCGAGAAACCACAATAATTTTTTTTGTTTCTTCAACTTTTTTGTCATCCTCAGCAAATATTAATTTCAGAATTGAAGACATGATTTTCAACGTTGTATAAGCTTTCCTATTTTGACCTTTCCACTTTTTCGTCTTTCACTATTCTCATTGTTCAACTTTTCGCTTTTTCGTTATCTTGACCATTCCACATTTTGGCAATTCGCTGTAATGAAACCGGAATTAAAGATATTCATAATATCGGAAATTCGAAATTTGCATCATTGGATGTTCGAACTCTCGTCAATTTGATATGCCTCCCCTTGTAGTTTCGTTCAAACCTATATGTTTTCCACATAAAATTTGTTCTACATCTCGGTACTCTTTATTTTTACATAAGTCTTTACACAGTCTCGTAAAATCGGCATTTCCCATTTGAACGGCCCTTAACTTTGAAATTCAAAACCTCAACCATTCAAAATTTTTATCTTTCGCTATTTTCACCTCCACCCAGATATTAGCTTTTATCTATTCGAGACAATATAAAAAAAAATCGGTAAATAAAGTTCAAAAGTGTCACTTTTGAACAATGGACTTTAAAAATGTTTACGTCCAAATGTGTTTTTCTTTCATAATTCACGAATGTGCATACAATAGAGACTTAAGACGATTGGGTAAATGTCTTCGAAATAAGAAGCCTAAGAACTGAAAAAGTTTAAGGGTGGCCACGATTAGTATATATATATATATATCTAACCTATATGTTTTTATTGTTCCAAGCCAATTTTTTGTTTTTATAAATTATGAACCTCATGATATTGTTTCACGCATGTCACTATAAATGTCAAGCTGCGCCATAATGTAAAAGCCTGAACTTTTTGGACAATTCCTCTCGTGATTTGAGCCGATATTTACACATAAGAATAATAATAAACGAATCCGAATAACGAGAACGATAACGACTCCTTTTTTGAAGGCCATTAATCGTATCTCCCTGCGAGACTCTATAAAATTAGACTAATTAGGAGCAATCCATATTCTGTAAAAAAACAGCTCACACTTTGTCAGCTACCGATATAAACTTTTATCTATGCAAGACAACCCAGAAAAAATTTGGTAACGATAGCAAATGAAATCGGATGTTATAAAACGCTGCACTGTCGTTTTCTGACAGTCATGACTCATAACAGTTATAAGCGCGTTATGGCCTTTGATAAGAAATTCCGTAAACTGTCCAACCCTCGGTCGAATAAATCACAGTTATTGACGCACGATTTATCGTAAACTATGGATATCGTGAGGCTTTTACGAAGAAAGTGGGAAACAGCTGCATTTTCCATTGAATGCTAATGCAACTTGACCTTAAGAACCAAAGTGACAGAATAATAGAAGCCATTAATACTCTTCTGATTAATTCTTTTAATTAATCATGTCTGATAAGTCTGGTTCTTGTTTCCGTTGTGCGAAAAGAATCATATTTTACGCAAACTTTGGTTAACTCAGTTTTTCCATTCTTTTTATTTTTGCGCAAGTTATCTACTCGGAGAGATCCGAGATACTCTGTTTCTGCACTCTTTTACTCTTCTCACAGGATTATATGCTGGAAGCAGTAGCAACGATCGAGTTACTTCCGAAGGGAAGAAAACTCTCTTTTAGTTAAGACTCCTTAACTAAACTCCTCTCTGGCTCTCTCGTCGTGCTCGACCGAGAAAGTCCGCTCAAATGAAACTCGTCTTGAAACTTGTTGAAATTTCTCTCGAACGAGTTTCAAGGTTCATTGTCGCTCGTTTCCTCCCCCCGCGCACGGAGCTGGTGATACTGACTATTCGCGACGTTGCCTCGACTTTATATATGTGACTTCTGTTTATATGGGAGAGGATTAACGAATTCGATGCAAAACCGTGTAGAGAAATTTCGATGATAATAGAGTTGTAAATGCCTAATATTTATAGAAATAATGATGATGATACGATCAGCTCTATAATTATGATTTTATAATAATAATATATAGCGATTGTAATACGATGATTAAACTTTGGAATGGCTGCAAAAATTATTATTCTTCAATAAAAATTCACGGTAATCCTTTTGAAAAAATGGAAAAAAATAAGTAATGCATTACTTATTTCTTCCATTTTTTCCACTATTTCTTGCAATATTAAAGCGAAAATTAGTATTTTTTTTAGCTATTCAAATGTTTACACTCTATTTTATAATCACTACATATTATTATTATGAAATCATGATTACAAAACTAATTGTACTATAAACTATATTTCACGAATTAATGGGGATTTACAACTCTGATTATACTTATGGCATGTAGCTTTTCTTCTGCTTTCTCATTCTGAATTTTTTTTCTTTTAAATACTCACTGATAATAAGCATATTTGATTTTTTGTTCTAATAATCAATTTCTTGTGTTGAAGTATAGTTTTGATATCTGTTATACGTATATTACGTATATATGTGCATTATGGGAATTTACCACAGACACGAAGACAAAAAAAAACTTGAAAATTCTTAAGTCATAAAAATCGTAAAAATGAATGTTGTGATTATAGTATTCGTACTTTGTCTTCTGATTGTCAAATGATTCTTCAATTTGAAGAAAAAATCAACTTTTTAAAGAAAACAAACTGTAATATTAAAAATGGATTAAAAATTTGCCTTATTTTCATATTACCGGATTTTATTCACTGACCTATATAATTACCATAAAATTTTAGCAATAAGGTATGTAAAATAAGAATTTATATACAATGAACTGCTACAATGATAACCTAACATTTATTTGAATGTAATAATGAGAAAATTCAAATTAATGACAATTAACACTTTAAAAAAATCCGTTTAACATTTTTTCAAATATGTGACAAAGCCATAAATTTGCAATACTTATATACGAAAAAAAAACAAGTGGTTGAATAGACTCCAAGCGATATAAAATTAGCTGAGGCAATAAACTAGTTGGTTATGGAAAAAAAAGGCTTGGTTGGAACAGCCAAATGCTATGGTTATATATGCGCCAGACGATTAAATTGGTTAGACCAACCAAGTAATTTGTTAGGCTACCAATTTCTTGGTTGGTCTAACCAAGTCACTTGGTTGGTCTAACCAAGTCACTTGGTTGGTCTAACCAAGTCACTTGGTTGGTCTAACCAAGTCACTTGGTTGGTCTAACCAAGTCCCTTGGTTAGCTTAACAATTTTTTGGTTAGTCTAACCAAGTCAATTGGTTAGCTTACCAAGTGACTTGGTTAGTCCAACCAAGAAATTGGTAGCCTAACAAATTACTTGGTTGATCGAACCAATTAATTGGCTGGCGCATATATAACCATAGCACTTGGTTGTTTCAACCAAGCCTTTCTTTCCGTGCAGTTGGATCGTTTAGCAAATTAATTGGTTGGCAACTTAGTCACTTGAAGCGTATTTAGCTATGCAAGTTGGTTGGGGCAACCAATTATTTCCCTCCGTGCATTGAATCTAGAATTTTAAACCACATATGCAATATGAAAAAACACAAAAAAACATTTCTACGTTTTCATATGAATTTCACATTTTTTAAACGGCAATGCATTCAATTTTTATTAAATATTTTTTACAATTGTATATCGATGATACGCAGGAGTAATTTACTCGTTATTCACTGCTATGAATGTTATTTAAAAAAAATATCGATAAAATGAATAACACTAATTCTCACAAGCTCTTCCCACGTAGGTATTCACTCGCACGTCAATGGCAATTTTTCGCTGGATCCAATTTTCCCATGGAGATTTTATTTTCATTTTCCAAAACGATATTCATTGTTCGTCACGTTCGGGATCAAAAACGAGGAATATTCGTTTGAAAATGTGCCAAATGGAGTTGTCGAGAGTGAGAGGCTGTGCGTCTGTCTAGCTAGAATGGACGAGCGATTGAGTGCATCACTGCGGAATTTTGGGCAGGCTAATTGCCGCTGCAAGTAACGAGGTGAATAAAAAAAAAGTTGCAAAAGTGCCAATTACCAGTCAATGACGTGTAATTCGTACGGCTCCGCCTCTCCTTTCCCTTCCATGGTACTTTTTGTCTCCCACTTTTACATTTTATTGCTCTTCCTCTGGCTGCCTTCAACGCTTTGCTATCTCTCGTCGTGTTTCAACGTCCGAACTTCGTCGATTTGTGTAAAATCGATTCGTTAAAAACGTTGGGCTGCACATTCCTGCCGATTCGTATACATATACATAACGAATTAAAGATGTGTGTGTGTGTTTTACGCTGGAAGCAGCAGCCAATCGTACCCCATCCGATATAACGGGTGCGTGGGAATCCAAAGCAATTAGAGACTGATTTATTATTTTAATTGTCGGCTTTAATTACCGCGTTAATTATTCAAGAGGGTGGGACCAGTCGTCTCGAAAGAACGGATGTTCGCTCTGACTCCGAAGACTCCAGGGTCAAATTCCATGGGAGATATAGGGTTAGTGCAGTCAATCGCGATGAGTGTAAAGAGTTATTGATATTACGGTTGGATCGCCGAGACTACTCATCAAATCGAAGAGTAAGAAAATTATGCAATGGAATTTACGAATTAAAAATCGTCGTTAATTTTTTTTTTAACACATCATGTTTCTATTTTGATTAAGTTACTAATTTGTTAATAATTTGATACAACATATATATTACATGGCGAAAATTGTGGAGACGGATTATATGAAAATTAATTAAAAGTAATCTGAGTACATATGACATAAATTGGTAAAATGGCGGATTTTCGTATAGTGCGACGTTTTATCTAATTAAAAAATTTATATTCAGATTATTAACGCTTTAACGGCCAAGCCTCTTTCCGATTCACAATAACAATTTTTTAAATGCTGATCACTTTTCCGAATTAAACTAGTGCAAAAACGGCATTTTCGAAAAACACGTTTTTAACATTTTTACAACTAAATGAATTTACGACTTAAAATAGAATCCTACTACTAGTAATTTCTGGCGCAATTTTTAACTTAAAATTTGTGACGAGACGTTTTAAAAAATATTCCTCCAATTTGGCAAATATATTTCGTATGTACAGTAAATATATCCCGCTTAATTATTTTTTCATATGGGTTATAGAGCTCGAATAATTAGTAATTAAATTTGTCACTCCATTGGGAATAAGTGAAGGGGATGAAGGGACTATTCGTGAAATCGAAAAGTAAGAAAATTATGCAATGGAATTTACGAATTAAAAATTGTCCTTCATTTTTTTTTACCACTTTATGTTTCTATTTTGATTAAGTTACTAATTTGTTAATAATTTGATACAACATATATATTACATGGCGAAAATTGTAGAGACGGATTATATGAAAATTAATTAAAAGTAATCCGAGTACATATGACATAAATTGGTAAAATGGCGGATTTTCGTATAGTGCGTCGTTTTATCTAATTAAAAAATTTATATTCAGATTATTAACGCTTTAACGGCCAAGCCTCTTTCCGATTCACAATAACAATTTTTTAAATGCTGATCACTTTTCCGAATTAAACTAGTGCAAAAACGGCATTTTCGAAAAACACGTTTTTAACATTTTTACGACTAAATGAATTTACGACTTAAAATAGATTCCTACTACTAGTCATTTCTGGCGCAATTTTTAACTTAAAATTTGAGAAGAGACGTTTTAAAAAATATTCCTCCAATTCGGCAAATATATTTCGTATGTACAGTAAATATATCCCGCTTAATAATTTTTTCATATGGGTTATAGAGCTCGAATAATTAGTAATTAAATTAGTCACTGCATTGGGAATAAGTGAAGGGGATGAAGGGACTATTCATGAAATCGAAAAGTAAGAAAATTATGCAATGGAATTTACGAATTAAAAATCGTCCTTAATTTTTTGTTACCACTTCATATTTCTATTTTGACTAAGTTACTAATTTGTCAATAATTTGATACAACATATATTACATGGCGAAAATTGTGGAGACGGATTATATGAAAATTAATTAAAAGTAATCCGAGTACATATGACAGAAATTGGTAAAATGGCGGATTTTCGTATAGTCCATCGTTTAATCTAATTAAAAAATTTATATTCAGATTATTAACGCTTTATCGGCCAAGCCTCTTTCCGATTCACAATAACAATTTTTTAAATGCTGATCACTTTTCCGAATTGAACTAATGCAAAAACGGCATTTTCGAAAAACACGTTTTTAACATTTTTACGACTAAATGAATTTACGACTAAAAATAGAATCCTACTACTAGTAATTTCTGGCGCAATTTTTAACTTAAAATTTGTGACGACAAGTTTTTAAAAATATTGCTCCAATTCGACAAATATATTTCGTATGTACAGTAAATATATCCCGCTTAATAATTTTTTCATATGCGTTATAGAGCTCGAATAATTAGTAATTAAATTCGTCACTGCATTGGGAATAAGTGAAGGGGATGAAGGGACTATTCATGAAATCGAAAAGTAAGAAAATTATGCAATGGAATTTACGAATTAAAAATCGTCCTTCATTTTTTTTTACCACTTCATGTTTCTATTTTGATTAAGTTACTAATTTGTTAATAATTTGATACAACATATATATTACATGGCGAAAATTATAGAGACGGATTATATGAAAATTAATTAAAAGTAATCCGAGTACATATGACAGAAATTCGTAAAATGGCGGATTTTCGTATAATCCATCGTTTTATATAATTAAAAAATTTATATTCAGATTATTAACGCTTTAACGGCCAAGCCTCTTTCCGATTCACAATAACATTTTTTTTTAATGCTGATCACTTTTCCGAATTGAACTAATGCAAAAACGGCATTTTCGAAAAACACGTTTTTAACATTTTTACGACTAAATGAATTTACGATTAAAAATAGAATCCTACTACTAGTAATTTCTGGCGCAATTTTTAACTTAAAATTTGTGACGAGAAGTTTTTAAAAATATTCCTCCAATTCGACAAATATATTTCGTATGTACAGTAAATATATCCCGCTTAATTATTTTTTCAAATGCGTTATAGAGCTCGAATAATTAGTAATTAAATTCGTCACTGCATTGGGAATAAGTGAAGGGGATGAAGGGATGAATGGATTACGATGTAACATATGTGTCACGAACGTCACGAACTGTGCGACGATAGTAACGAGAGGGGTGGACGAAAACTAATTAAAAAGAGTGACTTAACGTCACCGGATTTACGACTGCTGCTGTCCAGTGTGGAGTGAGGAATGAACGCAGACCTCACGTGAATGTCACACAATGAGAATCAATAATACGCGGTGACCACCGCGGCCTTTGTCAGGACGGTTGGAAAGCTATAAATTCCTCTAATCGACTGTAATAGGCTTTATTCCCTGTAATCCTACTTCCTGGTTGGGCTATATCTCACCGCGGACTATGCTTCGAGACTGAAAGGCTCACACGGGAATATTTGCGTCCCTGCAAAGCCGATAACCGCATAGTAATACGTTACCATTGTGCAGGAGCTTTCTGTGCATCGCAAAGCTTCATCCCTTAAGTGAAGCGACGGAAATACCGGTTGTAATCATCAGTGACATTGTCCAAATCGTTTGGGCTTTCACGGTATGGAGTGCTTGACATCCAGAATGAAGTTCGTGGGTTAATATCGAGGTTCATGATTTGTAGAAACAAAACATTGACTTAAATAAAAATGATTATTTTTCCCATCCAAATTTCGATCAATGGAATTGCACCATCCGACGTCACGTGGGGCAAGCTACACGGTATTATACTGATTATTTTTCCCATCCAAATTTCGACCAATGGAATTGCACCATTCGACGTCACGTGGGGCAAGCTACACGGTATTATACTGATTATTTTTTCAACTCCAATTTCGACCAATCAGAGCGCGGTATTCAACATCACGTGGTACAGCTAGGGTAAAATTATATCGATAATTTTTCGAAAATTTCCCGGCTCGGTTGCTAAGCGATAAACAATAATTTTTTTGACACTTGTAACCTCTGCGAATCTTTAAAACGTCAAGGTACTATTAACGGTCGTCAATATGAGTGAGTCAAAAAAGCGATTTGGTGATGAATCGCTTCAGAACATCGCTAAAAAAATAAAACAAAATGTCCCGGCAAATACAGAAAAGAGTAAAAAATCGATTTGGGCGCAATTCACTGCATTTTGTGCAGAGAGAAAATATGTGTTGGATGCAACATAGGTTTTTGTTCTGATTATGAAATTTCCTTGTCAGAATGATAATTTTTGTCTCATGGTGCAATTCCATTTGTCGCAATTTGAATAGAAAAAATAATCCCCCGAATACCACTCGAGCTTCGAAATTAATCTGATATTTCCCTCCAGGTTCCCTGCAAACAAATAAACTCGTCAAGTTTTCCAGAAAAATCACTCGCGCTACGCGCTCGTGATTTTTTAACCTGGAAAACTTGACTCGTTCATTTGTTTGCAACGAACCTGTCAGGAAATATCCGATAATTTCAAAGCTCTTGTGGTATTACAAGTGAGAATTTTTTGATAATTTTGCGTGTTGGTTATATATATAAAACAAAAAATCATTTAGCCGCGTCAACCATCTGTCAAACTGACAGATTGAATTTTATTGTGGCAGTCAAAGGATTTTTATTTGATATGAGTAGGTTTGGAGTTGAATCCTTGCAAACTATTGATGAAAAAGTAAAGGGAAATGTCCCTGTTAATACGATTAAATCGAAACCCTCAGTCTGGAATCAATATACAAATGTCTATAACAATTTTGTATTTAACTGCAATACTTTAAACATGAATTAAAAGGTTTTTGTTCTGATTATGAAATTTCCTTGGCAGAATGATAATTTTTGTCTCATGGTGCAATTCCATTTGTCGCAATTTGAATAGAAAAAATAATCCCCCGAATACCACTCGAGCTTCGAAATTAATCTGATATTTCCCTCCAGGTTCCCTGCAAACAAATAAACTCATCAAGTTTTCCAGAAAAATCACTCGCGCTACGCGCTCGTGTTTTTTTAACCTGGAAAACTTGACTCGTTCATTTGTTTGCAACGAACCTGTCCGGAAATATCCGATAATTTCAAAGCTCTTGTGATATTACAAGTGAAAACACGTAGATTAGATAGGCATTTTCCGGTTTAGCTTCTCAATGTTACACTGAGAGAAATTGAGATGGTCCTGATAACTATTCAGTGATAATTATATTTTATTAGTCCAGGTGACTATTTTCGTAGTTAAATTAATAGTAACGTAGTTAATGTAACTACGAAAATAGTCACATTAACAATAATATAGTTAATGTAACTACGAAAATAGTCACATCAACAATAACGTAGTTAATGTAACTACAAAAACAGTAATCTGGACTAATAAAATATAATTATCACTGATTAGTTACCAGTACCATTTTAATTTCTATCAGTGTATGAAGAATATTCAAACCTTATAGGCTCCAAGTGATAAAATTTATTGTTTTTATTTAGTTGGTTACGGAAAACGATGGATTGGTCGGGCTAATAAATTATCCGAGTAGAAATTTCGAGCGTTACATCAGACGTAAATCTGGCGCTGCTAAGACCTTATCAGATCCTTCTTATTGCCCAATCAGGGCCTCATTTGTACCGGATGTAACGAACTACAAATTTTTGCTCGGATAATTGGTTTGCAACCAACGAATTGGGAGTCATAACCAACTAGTTCATTGGCCCAATGATGTAATCGATTAATCCATATGAGTTACTTAGGCCAACCAATTATTTTCCTCCGTGCATGCTTATCCATGAGGATATAGGATTTTATGTTTTAATCCGTTAATTGCCAATATATTTTCCGAATAGGAGCACTGTTTTTTTTATTGTCTCAGTAATTCTAAACAAAACATCCCGGCGAAGTCTAATCAACAGTGAGATTATATTGAGAATTCAACCCACATTTTTATTCAATTTAAAAAAATCTAGGTATGTTTATTTCCAGAGAAAAACATGCAGTTTACAATAAAAAAAACTAATTTCTGTTTCCTCTAATTCCATTCAGAAAAATCAAATTTAAGAAGTCATTTCCATTATACAAAATGGTCGATTAAAGGCTCAATAATTGCATCTCTGCATATTAATACCACCACTTCAATCAACCCACCAGTGATCATTTTTCTTAATTTCAAATCTCCACCTACTGAGAATGCATAAAGCGTTCATGCGCGACAGGATTTATCAACATTGATCATCACCGAGGGGAGTGCCATAGGCTAGGCAGTTGTGAGTACATACAGGGTGCATATAAGTTGTACCTACGCACATTATATAGCATATAATTGTATATAGGGCATTCCAAGCCAACTCGATATACCTTTGACCCTTCAAATTTGAAATTGAACCTCTTCCTATTTCCCTGGATTGTACGACCCCAAAAACGTGAAAAAAATAAATTAAAAATACCTTTATTCATTGAAATCATCGAAAAAAAGAGAACGTCAAAGACCTTGATTTTTTGGTTTTAAGATCCATAATCAGAAATTCATTTTTTTCAGATATTAAATTTTTTTGTTTCGTTACGGAGTATTTTTTATTTTCTCTTTCAACATTGACAAAAACCGACGGTAAGATATAAATAAAAATTTAATTTGATTTTAGCTGTTTTTGAAGTGGTACAAGCCAGTGAAATATAGTTTTAAAAAGTTGCAAAGTAGAACTTTGCGCAATGCTTTCTTATAAATTATCATTTTTCACAGAGCTACCTCTATAAGTAAGTTTACTTATTAATTTTGTCTTTCTCATAGAGGAACCTTTGTCGAAAACGAAAATGAATGAGGAAACAATGTGCAAAGTTCTATTTTGCAACTTTTTTCATTATTTATATAGTTCTTGAAATATTCAAAATTACGTAAAGTGCAAACCACTTTACCGATCACGACCAAATTTAGTAGGCAGCAGCGCTGAATGTTATTCTATATCTGTAGAAAATTTCAGTTGATTTGGTGAGATTTGACGTGACTTAGAGCAAAATGAATATTTTTGTTTAAATTCAAAATCCCATAAAAAACCAAACTCTTTTATAGATTCATTCCAAATTCAATACCGAACATGGTTTTATTCATAAAGAATTATTTAGCTCAATAGCTAAAAGTTTGCGGATGGTAGAAAGAATGCTGTCAAAAAATTGCAGTCAAATAAAATGTGAACATATTTTTTAATTTTTTTTTCAGCCCGTGTGTTAAAGCAGTTCTTGAGATATGTAAGTTTGAATTGTGACACACACACACACACACACACACACACACACACACACACACACACACACACACACACACACACACACACACACACACACACACACACACACACACACACACACACACACACACACACACACACACACACACACACACACACACACACACACACACACACACACACACACACACACACACACACACACACACACACACACACACACACACACACACACACACACACACACACACACACACACACACACACACACACACACACACACACACACACACACACACACACACACACACACACACACACACACACACACACACACACACACACACACACACACACACACACACACACACACACACACACACACACACACACACACACACACACACACACACACACACACACACACACACACACACACACACACACACACACACACACACACACACACACACACACACACACACACACACACACACACACACACACACACACACACACACACACACACACACACACACACACACACACACACACACACACACACACACACACACACACACACACACACACACACACACACACACACACACACACACACACACACACACACACACACACACACACACACACACACACACACACACACACACACACACACACACACACACACACACACACACACACACACACACACACACACACACACACACACACACACACACACACACACACACACACACACACACACACACACACACACACACACACACACACACACACACACACACACACACACACACACACACACACACACACACACACACACACACACACACACACACACACACACACACACACACACACACAGACACAGACACACACACACACACGCACACGCACGCACGCACGCACGCACGCACGCACGCACGCACGCACGCACGCACTCTCGCACGCACGCACGCACGCACGCACGCACGCACGCACGCACGCACACGCACACGCACACGCACACGCACACGCACACGCACACGCACACGCACACGCACACGCACACGCACACGCACACGCACACGCGCACGCACACGCGCACATCCACCCATACATTTTTTAAACCACTTTTCTCGACGTTTTAGACCATTTGGAGTGTTCTGACGTAAAAAAAACTTAAAAAAAAAATATTCGCACAAAAACAGAGCATCCTATGAGGAAGCAATATAAGGGTTCAAACATTCATCGAGTTGGCTTGGAATCTCCCATATACATATGTATATATATATAATGTGTATATATAAATCCTATAGTACAAATAAACACACATGATATACGTGTAGTAATCTCTCAGAGTGCACATGTACATTTTGTACGTATGTACCACTAATACCCGCATATAGTACTACATCTCTACGTATTCTGATATCGCCGGTAGAGAGAACTGTACAGAGCTCAGAGAACCGCGAGTTGGGGGAGAAATGCTCCCGCAGGTTCCCAGGATTTCAAGACGCGACTGGCATCAGTGCACGGTCCACGAAGGACGTTACGCGAGCGTATCACTGTCATCTCATGCTGTTCCGGTCGCGATGCGAGGCTCATCTTGTCGTCGTGATGGCTCGGTGCACCATCATATGCATGTATGCATGTATGTATACCATCACCAGCCATAGTATCCGCAGAGGAGCGCAAGGAGCGTCGCTTCGTCGAGCCTCACATAGCAGCGGCTAAAGCTCCCGACTCGCCTTGTATGTACACGCAGGAGATGATGAGCAGCAACGGGTGAAACACACACGACGTCGAGGAACCGAATGGCAGCATGCTGCACGCACATGGTAGCGGCCTAGAGCCTCTTCTCTTCGCGTAAGCCTGAAGCCTGAAGCCTTAATAACGCTCTTACCAGTAGAGCGAATCCAGGTCCAGTAGAATATAGATTGTGGGTATAGTGGTCGGCCCTTTAAGGGACAATCGGGCCCTACGGTTATTGGAGACATTTTATCTTTTGCTGAACTGCAGGATTTTAGTATCACCAATGTTGATATTAAAAAGGCTTTGCAGTTCTTCGAATTAACAACATTTTTGTGAAATAACAAGTCCTAAAAACACATGGAAATTTGTCAAACATAGAAAAAAATGGTAACATTTACAATTTTTTTTCTTCTGCAAAAATGTTTTCCAAAAAATGGCGTAAAGTGAAAACTATTTCAGTAATTTTTCGTAAAATTGTAAAGTGAAATAAAAAAACAAATAACAAAAAATTTATCCAAATGTTTGTAAACAAATTGGCGAAACCTCATGTATTTTTTATATAAGGTTTCAACAATTTGTTTATAAACATTTGGATTAACTTTTAGTTATTTGTTTTTTTATTTCGCTTTAGAATTTTATGAAAAATTACTAAAATAGTTTTTTGAACAATTTGTTTTCATTTTACGACATTTTTTAAAAAACATTTGTACAAAAGAAAGGAATTGTAAATTTTACCGGTTTGTTTTTGTATGTTTGACAAATTTTCATGTGTTTTTATGACTTCTTCTTTCACAAAAATGTTGTTAATTCGGTGAAATTGCAAAGCCTTTTTAATACCTTTCAAATTTAACAAAATTCGTAAAACACTAAAAGAAGTTGGTTTTTTTAACAATACAGGTTTATTACTTGTAAAAACTGGCAAAAACTCCAATGTTATAAAATTATTTTCTACTGTTTATAGGAGTGACTAATATTTAATTTAGATATTTTTGTCAAGAGCATTTTTACATGTAACAAAATATATATGGAAAACTATGAGGATGAAAAAAATATTGTTACAAACGTAAAAGTTGGAGCTTTCAATAAACTTTTAACTACAAAGAATTGATAATTTTTCTACTGTAAAATAATTCAAAATTTAATTTTCCCGCAAATCTGTTCAATATTCTTTCCAGCATGTAAAACCTACAACAACAAAATTTCTCATAAACTTATAAAATGTATTTTTTAGCAGTTTTAAAAATTACATTTTAGTGATATATTTGTGATATGTAAAGTGACGAAAATTATGTCTCATAATTTCTTGTACAAAATTATGTCTTATAATTTCTTGTACAAAATTATGTCTCATAATTTCTTGTAGAAAATTATGTTTCATAATTTCTTGTACACCCCATAATCAATGGGGTAAGGGTCTTCACTATACATGATGACCGATGACTATACATAGGTGGACAATCACTGTGCTACCGATATTATGGGTAGTCTCTGTTCTGAGATACGTACATTGCTGCTGCTGCCGGTTGTGATCGTGCACAACGACGCACCGGGGACATTCGAGTGCTAGACATCCGGTACAATACCCTCGGTTATAATGGGCCTCTATTTCCTCGCATTGTTCGAAGGTTACATTATACGCCTGTAGATATACGCTTCTGATGAAGGGAATGTGGTATAGGTGTACAATATACCTTATGACATTAGATGTTTATACACACATGGATAGCGCTACAGAGGTGTGAGCGTGGTACAGATATATTCAGGTGTGCAGATTGGACAAACGTATATGCGCATATGGGTTCTCATAAAATATGCATCCTACACCATGCATATTGAAACGTAATGCATTGATTCTGTGATTATAACAACTATGGCAACAGAATATTCTACAGGAATGGATGTCATAGATAATGCCATAACCTCGCAGGTAAGAATATAAAATTTCTTTAAAACAATTTTATATGATGTATACTAAAAAAATAATGATTTTAATACTTTGTGAGAATTTAAATAAGTCAATAAATTGAATGTTCGTTATTTGTCGATTTGATGATTGTTTTTATCAGTACGTTGATAATAAGGGATCTAGATAATGACATCCCTCGCAGGCCACACGCTAGAACCTACGCATCGGAAATTAAACTTCTTATTTGGATGCCGACCTACTAGACTTGCATTCACCTCAAATAATCTTTTTTATTTGTAATTAATATACTTTTTGAATAGTAAATATATTCAAATCTAAGAAATATTTCTTTGGATCGGCAGTCATATAAATGTGGATTAAAAAAAAAAAAAAAATTTTTTAATTGGCATATTCCTCACTATTTCTTAGAAGCTCAGAAACTGCCTCCCGCTCAGCAGTTGGCGCGCACACCAGTGCGCGGCCAAGCGGTCACCCATCCAAGTTATGACCGCAAATAATGCTGCTTAACTCTGGAGACCATCGAGCCACGCACCGACCGGGCGTCCTCTGCTGCCGATTCAAAGAATATATAATTTTTATATAAATATACGACAAGAATTAAATTCAATGGATAAATGTTGCATGTTGATAATAATAAACTCCAATGATGAAAGGAAATAAATATATATTGGATTATATGATAGTTCTAATTGATTTTATTAAAAAATATCTAATACATGTATTTGATCGTTTTAACTAGATCTTTTTTCCGGATTAAGAAAGTATTTAGTAGCAACAAATAAAATATTTTTTTTGTGTCCGCTGCACAGTGAAAATTGATTCAAATAAATAAATATGTTGGAAATAAAAAAAATAAAAAATTGAATGAAATACGTATTTGTTGGAGGGAAAGTAAATTTTCGTTGATTGAAATAATTAAATGTTGAATATATAATTTTATTTAATATTACCAAATATTTTTTCTGGGTGTAATAAAATTATTATATGATTTATAAAACTTTTTTTTAATGCTTTGTGAGAATTTAAAGAAATCAATAAAATAAATTGTCAATATTTATCAATTTGATGATCAATTTTATTAGAACATTGATAATAACCTTTATACAGTCAGATTACAGGGTACAGTCAGAACATATATGGAGTCATATTTGTTAGTTAGAATCAGAAATAAACAAAGGCTCATGACAAGTATAGATTTGCAGGTGATAATTATAAGGCGGAATAGCCAGGCTTTGTATTCCTTGTGCGCGACAGAGATTAACGTAGATAACAATGAGAATCAGGCGATCGAAGAAAAAATTGCAGTCTCGAGTCAACGATAGTAATCAGTCATTGTTCGAGTCAGTGGTCGGACAGCGGCTTTATTCCCTATTGAAGCTCTTATCAGTCGTGCGCATTCTCAAGGTTCTGAGGTCGGGAACAACTCTCGAGATCATTAATCATAGTCCAGTTTGATGTACGGCGCGACGTGTTAACGTATATTAAAGAGGGGAGACAAGTAAAATTAATCAATTTATCTTTTTTTCCATTTCCTTAATATAATCGAGGTTTTAAAAATATGTCCCTAAAATACCTAGAAAAATTTCTATGATCTGTGAACAATTTTTTTTTCCTATTATTTTTTGGTAAATAATTTTTGAAGATTTTCTTGCGAATCCCGAACTTTTTGTTCACATCTACTATTTTGTTGATAATTAATTTTTCCACAACAAAAAATATTATAAATGTTCATTCAGTCTTTTTGCAACGTCTTGAGAAAATTTGTACTTCGAAGGAAAAAAAAAGTACTTGAAGTTCGTAAAAAAAAGATGTTGATACTAAATTTGCCAGCTGTGTCGCCCTTTTTCGTGCTTTCTGGTTTCAGTGCAAAAACATAAAAAGCGTAAGCGCACGTGTCTCCCTTTAAGGGGATCATCGCTTATGCAAGATGCGTAACCTTCCGGCCTGGAAAAGACGTTTCTATAATTCAGAGAAGGGAAAGAGGGACTCTTTCTGGAGTCCTCCCTCCGGGTTAATAAAACTTCTTCTGGTGGAGTGCGAAATAGAGGAGGAAAAAGGGAAAAGACGAGCTGAGAGGCGCAAACGAAACGGAGACTCTCAAGGCGCTCCTATAAATATAACCAAACGGGTTGTGTACCACCGCCTGGCGAAACTCTTGGATGCTTCGAGCGCACTTTAAGGTTGGAACTCGACCGCCGGATAGCAATAAGAATATGTAGTTAGAATAATCGCTCGTCTGAGAATATATTTCCCCATTTTGTTGATACATTTAGAATTCTGTCTTACTATTTTACGTGGAATATTTTTAGCGAAATATAAAACGATAGAGTCACGAGTAATTGTATATTTAAATGCCTACTCATTCCTAATTATCGAAACATGAATCACGTGGCAAAAATTACGTGTCAAATTTTTAAACTGTGACATCATCTAAAATCAAAATAAAAAAGAAATAGTACTATTTTACGTGGAATATTTTTAGCGAAATATAAAACGATAGAGTCACGAGTAATTGTATATTTAAATGCCTACTCATTCCTAATTATCGAAACATGAATCGTGTGGCAAAAAGTACGTTTCAAAATTTTTAAACTAGCGACATCATCTAAAATCAAAATAAAAAAGAAAACGTACCTTGTAATATAACAATATTTATCATGGCTCGAGGATTTATATATATGTATATATAATAGCTTGTTATATTTTATAAAAAATAATCTATCATCAAACTGTCTACTTCTCAAAGTATAATTTCCTACGGTTTGAACTTTTAATATCATGGTCGGTCATACCTACAGGCGATGGCATGACACAGCCATGCCAATTAAGACCACATAACCAGAAGGCTTTTTTTTTGTTGCAATATTTTGATGATTCATTCATCCTAACAGTACTTTAAATCCACTGTGCCAAAAGTGAAGATGAAGTAACTTGATGCTTCATGTCTTCATATGCTGACAGTGTATACCTACTTTTCCTGTAGGTATGTACAGCTATACTCATCGGTGCGAAATGTCACTGACCCCTTCGGTGATATCGAGCTGACGTCGAAAAATAACCAAGAATCGACTATACGTATGTTTTCAGCCACGTAGTCATGATCTTATCGACTAGTATCGTGCCCTTCGATTTGATTATCAAGATAGTCCACCCACATAGAAAATTATATATAGTGAAATATATTTTGCGTATGTATTACATATATTTTACATATGAAATACTTAAAATATAAAATGTTAAAGTACAATTATCTAAATATCGATCAGACAATCATAGAGATATTGAAAATCCATAAAAATTGTCAGTCCCTGCATGAAAGTAACATTAAGTTTTTTGCAAAAGTTTTATAAAAGTTATCTTTTGATTGCTTGGATAAAAAATGATCATTTTTCATTCCTCATAGAGGAAGCTTTGTTTTCATGAAATTTTTTTTTTTCGAGATTTTCATGTCAGTACACTCAGAATGGGCCAAAACGTCGAGAAGAGTGATTTAGAAAAAATGTCTGTATGTGTGTGTGTGCGTGTGTGTGTATGTTACACGATCGAAAATGTAAACCTTTATAACTCGAGAATGCCTTGAGATATCAAGCTGAAATTTGGACCATGGATAGAGGGATCAAGCCTCATCGTTCATACAAATTTTTGTTAAAATCCACTTCATCGTTAAATAATTACACGTTTTTTAATTTTTTGAAAAATGTCTGTTTACGCGATAACTCTTTCAATTTTCGAGATGTTGATCTTAAAATTGGTATGAATGTGAGCTTCCATACGCCGGTGATCGCTATTGAATTTGGTTAAGATCGGTTGAACCGTTAAAATTTTATGATGTTTTGAATTTTTCAAAAAATTGACATTATCGCTCAATTGTAACTTTTGCAAAACGTAAGATAGCGAGCTCAAATTTTGTATATAAATGAAACAATATTCAGCCATTATATATCTATAATTTAGTGACGAACGGTATGAAATTTTTGATTTTATGGAATGTTGAATTATTTTTAAAAATATACATTGTCACATTCACTTTCGGAAACGCTCTAACAATCACGAAATAACGTAATAACGAAATAGAAAAAGCGTATCTACAACATGTATATTTATCTAATTAAAACAAGGATGCAAAGTACAACCTTGCACATTGCTTCCTCATTATTTTTCGCGTTTTACAAAGCCTCCTTTATGAGGAAGCCAAAAATTGAATAACATACTTCCTCATAGAGGTAGCTTTGTAAAAGGTGAAAAATAATGAGGAAGCAATGTGCAAGGTTGTACTTTGCATCCTTTTTATTTAGTTTTTATGACCCAGGAGATTTCTGCAAAATTTATACTTTGACCAGCGGTAACTAAATAACGCGGTGGACAAAAATTTTTCCCTAGGCAGATTTTTGTGTCGCACCATTCTTTGCCTTGGACAAAAAATTCTTACACAAACCGGTGAGCCAGTAAAACTGGCCAACTGAAAAAATGATAAAAATGATGACCAATTTTTGAGAAAAAAAATAATAATAATAAATTAATTAAAAATAAAAATAAAAAGTGCCTGGAGATATTCGCAAAACGAATAAATGTGGTGCAATAATTTTTTGTCCGGCCAACCGAAAAAGACGCAAAAACCAGCCTAGGGAAAAAAATTTTGCCCGCCGCGTTACTTAGTTACAGCTGGTCGAAGTGTAAATTTTACAGATGCAGCAATCTTCTGGGAAATTAATTTTTAAATATTTCTTCAAACGTTTATGAAAGTTATTGGTTTATGCATCTATAAGATAGTCACTCACACAGCACTTTTCAGTACCTGGCAATGTCTGCTGTCTATTATAATTATAATTAACAACAACAAATTCGAAACGCAGCTGGAACGAACGAACGCCCCAGTCATTATAATTTGCTGGTACAAACAGTAAGGATTTTATATACTACATATGACATATGATATTCTTTGTTTATATTTTGCATATTTAAATTTCCATGTGGGTATGGAGCATAAAAACTATTTTGTCGAACAGATGATATCGAGCTATACATATATCATTGGGCATCTGTGTCTATGCTTTCATATGCGGGATGCTCACTATATAGTCTATGCATTGGTGGTAAATGTCGCTGACCCCTTTGACGTTATCGAGCCCGCGTCGTGCATAATGCTCCGCAGCTTCGGTTGCATAGATATACATATACTATGTGCACACATTGGTGTAGAACCAAAACAATACAAGCAGTGGTAGTATCGACTCGAGTATTTCGTAGAGAGCGCACAATAATCGAGTATTCACTAGGGGATCCTCCTGCGAAATAATCAGACCGCTTCTCAAGCTGTATATCTATATAGTGTAATACAGAATCCAGAGACACGATGGTATTACGGTTGAACAGCAGGAGCAGAACTGATATACCAATACGTAATATTGGCGGTCAGTCGGTCGAGTGTAAATCGATCGATTAGCCGCACGAACACTCCGAACTCTTAGCAAACGACTACTTATTTACTGTTATCGCTAATGTACGAAAGCGGGAGAAGGAAGTATAGGCGGAAATCGGCATCGAACCTCGAAGTAATCGACTCACTTATTACAATTGCTACGGTTACTGCAGTTAGTTGGAACAATTTTTAAATTTTATAGTGTGGGATTAGAGTAGTAGTTTAACTAGGGCATGTATTAGATGGCGGTCTGATTTTTTTTCTCCTGTTAAACTATCATTTCAACTGTATATCAGATTTTTTGTACGACTCCCTACCGATTTTCTTTTTTCTACCGAAATTTTTTTTCTTCACGAAAACTTTATATCTAAATTAATGAAATTATTTTCTAGGTAGCAAAAATAGCCTCAAACATTATTTTGTTGGTTACAATGTTTAATCGATCTTATGGCTACCATAAACTCGGTCAACAACATTATTTTGATGGTTACAATGTCTGAATGTATGTTATAAAAATACTATACATTGATGAAAATAGTATAGTATCTTTATATTCGCTATTTAACGAAATTATTCACAATAAGAATAAAAAATTGTACGTGGATGTTGTGTATTATAAAATTAACTCATTGAAAAAACAATTTCAATATGTACGCGCGGTTGACTTTTATTTTCGCGTGTGTTTATTGGTGCAGATGATAAAATGGTATAGCTGGCATAATTCGGCTTCATTTAAGTTGCGGTTATTCATTCAAAAACCGAGTAAGATAACTTTTTAACGATTCCGCTACATTCTCTTTATTGATCGAAATTTCATTGTACGTAAATAAATTTCTCATCTAAACACAAAATTCGGTTTTATTCCCATAAGAGGCGCTTCATTTAATGTCAAATTTCTCAGTAATTCAATTGTTGGTTTTCAGGCGCAAAGGTTCAAACACTTAATTTCAACAAAACCTCCTTAAGCTCGATTAATCGTCTAAAAATTATTAAAATAAAAACGTATTGCAATTCCGCGTATAAAATGTTGCAGGTTTATAAAAGATACATTTCATGCGAATAGAACCCCAAAAATTGGGTCGTTTCGGGGGAGACATTTTCAGATAAATGCGGCTTGCGTTTTTCAAGTGACTAAAAAGTGTCGGGTTTCCCTTTAAGACGATGTAAGACATAAATTGGTACGAGAGAGATAAAAATCTTCCAATCCCAAATTATGAAAATAAAAACGTATTGCAATTCCGCATATAAAATGTTGCAGGTTTATAAAAGATACACTTCATGCGAATAGAACCCCAAAAATTGAGTCGTTGGGGGGGAGACATTTTCAGATAAATGCGGCTTGCGTTTTTCAAGTGACTAAAAAGTGTCGGGTTTCCCTTTAAGACGATGTAAGACATAGATTGGTACGAGAGAGATAAAAATCTTCCAATCCCAAATTTCACCATCACGGATTACCCAGCGGATAAAATACGAGAACAGGAATTGTTAGACGGAGGAAATTGCTCTCGGCTTACATCCGACAGATCGTGGCGGAGGAATTCGGATTACAGTTTTTGTTTCCGTCTGAGTCGAATCACGTGACCTTAAGCTGGCTGGGATGCAATAAGCCCCGGTCTCTTAGATCTATACCGCAACCGATCCCGTTTACCGAGATCCAATCGTCTTCTTCCCTCCTACGTTAATCCTTATAGTCAAACCACATCGATATAATGGAGGGATGCATAACCTTTCAAGATGACCGCGTAGAGCGTAATGGAAAATGCAAGAAGATCGCGAGCCAGTGGTGCGAGATGTACGATAGATCAGTCTATTTCAATGTTTAACCAAGAGGCTACGACTGTAGTATATGACTACGTTCTATTTCCGGTCGGATGGCCGACCCCGATCTCTCGTGGCAAATCCGACCACGTTCTTGATGTGTAACTCGTTTGAGTTACCTTTGATCGTAATAACGTTTGGATTTACTACAAGATACCAACAAAATTATATGAAACAAATATTTTTCGTATTTTTCATGTTTCGTAAGATGTTTATGGGCGTATCTCACAAACCTTCGACTTTCACGGTCTCAAAGAATAAAAATCTAGTTATAGGAGAACAGGATTGCCAATTTTTTGTACTCGTCTTCAGACCTTTAGAAAGCAATATTCATTCATGGACAAAGTTTCATCTACAGGATGCTCGCATAAAAAATCATATTATCATTTTAACTAAAAATCATTTTTTCGGTGCTAATCCATTGTAGGAACTATGTGTTATTGTGTTTTACAAGTGTTTAACTTACTTTCAATTTAACTTTTTTTTTTAAATGACCCATTTGAAGGCATAGTTTTATCCCTTCCAATAGGTCATTTTTCTAATTCAATTTTACTCAATTCGTATGCAGAAAATGAAAAGTATGACTGGTAATGACTCTATTAACTCAAAATATAATTTAGGTAATTTAGAAACGATAATAGTTTGAATTTATTATACGAATTTATAAACCTGACATTCTCGAACCTGACAATTGGATACATTTTGACCCAGAAAAAAATTGTTTCTCGTCTTGCGGTCGGGCACATCTGCGCACATCTAATTCGTGATAAGAATAACGTACTCAGATGGAATTTAATTATCTTACTTGACTAGTTTGGCCGGATAACGATGCGAAAAACCTGACATTTATTCTCCACGCAGCAATATGAGTCCATGTCGCAAAACGTTTCGAGCATAATAATTGACTCTCCGACATAAATTTCACTTCATTCAATCCGTGATGATCTTACCTTCATGTGCATCCAATTCATTTGGCTCAATTCGCTTGTGCTGATATTCCTGCACCATATAACGGTGGATGTCAGGTTCACCATCGTAACCGAGTGACAGACGTTCACAGGATACCGCTTAATTTTCTGACATGTGTGGCGATTACAATTAGGTACATTATGTTCATTGCACCTTACCAGAATTTCAAGATTTTTTTCTTATTTTTCTGAAGGTGCATATCAATGCTACACCTGTACGAAGTGACGCGAAAATCAGAGTTACAACCGAAAACGTTGTTAATTTCCGCATTTGAACGAGGATAAAACAGTCTATTGGTGCATTATAAAATTAAATTATTTTTTTTCAGATAGATTATGCTTCGTACATCTTAGTAAAAGTTTGATACTCGCGCACTGAGAGAAAATTATGGTATTAGTAACTATAAAGTGACAACTATTTACTTATGGTTGGTACAACAATTTTTTTATAGTTGACAGAACTATAAAATAGTTACTGTAACTAGGAAATATTTACCATAACTATTTTTGTAGTTATCGTAACTATAAAAATAGTTGCATGTAATAAAAATGAATAGTTGTCACTTTATAGTTGACTGTACTATTACGATTTCTCTGAGTGCGTAATTCATTCTGTGTAAATTACTATCGCATTCCGCAGTCGAGTTACACGAAAGTCAAAGGGTTGTGAGATATGCCCTTATTTCTTTGCCATTTGATTTTATAACATTCCCCGAGAGATTCTTCAAGTTAACGACAAAACCCAGCTTTCCAGGCATCAAGTTCCTGGAATTCAAAGAGTAGAAGAAAGTCCGTTTTCCTATTTATTGTAATCGAATCGATACACGGAAAGAATTGATTGATTGTGACAACTACGTTTCAAATTTGCTGTACAGAAGATCTAAAAAATGAGTTGCCCCAACTATATTGAATAGTAACCTCAATTATTCACACGATTAGTTCTTGCGATTAGTAAAAGTAACCAATCCAATCGTTGGGATTCCGATATTACTTCGAATCACCGATATTACCTTTCGAATTGTTGGCACTACTATATGAATTGTAAGAGAAATAGAATAAGCGATTGGTTGTGTCAACTAATTTTTTGATTATAGCAACCAATCTTTTCCCTGTACTAAAATAAAAAATCCTGTGGAAATACAATGAAACATTGATTCATGTTGAAAACACAATAAGCAAATCATTTCAATCCACAAGACGGCGTCTAAGTAAAATCGAAAGAAATACAATAAAAGGTTAACAGATTTCCGTCTTGACCGTTCAGAGTTATTGATTAAAGTACAAAAAGCATCAACCAGATTTTCTTGTCGTGTCGCTACAATCTGTTTATCAATCAAATCCTCAGAACAGAACCTAATCCCGGTGGATCCAATCCCAGTGAACAATCTGCAATCCGGCAATACACCAAACAGGGGATCCCTGTAACTTCGCCAGTCCGAGAAACCGAGAGATTGTTTCGCCGTGCAAGATTCCTCGGCACTGATTGGAATTGATTTGTCCGAAGTATGGTGGGAGTACTCTTGAGAATATGGACCTTGTTGCAAGTGCATATTGTCGTGGGAGAGTCGAAGAGACGACGGGAGATATGTAGATACCGTGTACATCGAGACTTCCGTTTGGATCTCGGCTCTACTGTCTCAATGATACCACGACTTGCACCACGTTTCTATATGTATACATTACGTTATACCAGTGTGTGTATTCTGGATACAATTTCCACGACTCCGAGAGATATACGCGTCCCTGCGGAGCGTCCTCTCCTGGCACCATCTGCAATTCGAACATTCGGTGCAGCAGAGGCTGCAGAAACTACGACAACTACTGCTATACCAGACACGGGATATATTCTCTACGGGTCACTAGAGTTACGAAAAGGCTTACGCAAGTCTATTGGGGCAAGTTGCTGATTCTCTTTGCTCCGGAAAATCCCGTTTCGCGAAGAAGATGTTTCAAAGATGCACTCAAAAAAAAAATCGGTTAAACCTATCGAATGTGCATTTGCGTGCGCGGAAAGAAAGACTTGGTTGAAACAACCAAGTGCTATGGTTATATATGCGCCAGACAATTAATTGGTTAGACCGACCAATCTCTTGGTTAGGCTACCAATTTCTTGGTTAGGCTACCAATTTCTTGGTTAGACTAACCAAGTGACTTGGTTAGACCAACCAAGTGATTTGGTAAGCTAACCAAGTGACTTGGTTAGACCAACCAAGTGACGTGGTTAGACCAACCAAGTGACGTGGTTAGACCAACAAAGAAATTGGTAGCCTAACAAATTGCTTGGTTGGTCCAACCAAGTGACTTGGTAAGCTAACCAAGTGACTTGGTAAGCTAACCAAGTGACTTGGTAAGCTAACCAAGTGATTTGGTAAGTTAACCAAGTGACTTGGTTAGACCAACCAAGTGACTTGGTTAGACCAACCAAGTGACTTGGTTAGACCAACCAAGTGACTTGGTTAGACCAACCAAGTGACTTGGTTAGACCAACCAAGTGACTTGGTTAGACCAACCAAGTGACGTGGTTAGACCAACCAAGAAATTGGTAGCCTAACAAATTGCTAGGTTCGTCTAACCAATTAATTATCTGGCGCATATATAACCATAGCATTTGGTAGTTCCAACCAAGCCTTTTTACCGTGTGTGACCAAAAAAATATTTTGATGCTTGAACGTAATAATATTTACTCTCTCTAGTTCAATTAAAAACATCGTCACAATCATAACATCTATTAAATGGAAACTGTTGATCTTGTAATGACGTGTTTTAGACGAAACAAAATGTAAAACACATGAGCATAGCTTAAAGTGGATCTAGACACCAAATTGACAGAACAAACGTGATACTCACAGTTCATAAATTAAGTTTTTCGTTAAAGTTTCAAAAAAGTCATCGATCTATGACTCGAAAAAAAAAATTAACATTTCTTTTGTTTGTGGCAAATCGTTTTATGAGCCAACAAATAATAGTATTGACTTAGAAGTATATGCGTGCGAGTAAAATTAAGTTTTTCGTCAATGTTGAAAAAATTCATCAGTCGATGTAACGAGAAAAAATAAACTTTGCTATTGTTTCATGCACCAACACTTGTCACTTTTAATTGTCAGAACTACCGAGCTTATTTCCAGTGTCTCTTCCTGTTTGTTGCGGATGAAGAATACTGCTTCGTTAATGCCACAGGTGAATGCTAAGTATTCTAAAGAATTTTTAATTTGTCACCGTAAACAGTGGAAGTTTTTTTTAACCTTTGTGACACAGTCAAGCCCAGCTATAAGCCCGTTATAGCTGGGCTTATTATACAGCCATTCTGCAGATCACTGTCACGTGCGCCCTTTGGAAACGTGTTATACATATCAGTAAGAAAATCTACGAGCTTGACTCGTTTCACTCCAGTCAGTAGGACCAGCGTGACACTATAGCAGTTATTTATATCTATAAAATCCGACTCCAGTGTCGCACGCCGAGTGTGGTGCTTGTGGGAGGTCTGCGGAGACGCCCGAGAGTAATAAAGACAGTTTCTGATGGAACAGATGCCAAAATACTGAGAAAAAAAAACACAAAAATAGAAATCGACATAAATATAAATACACCATCATTTCTTTCTAATAAATTGTCTTATATATATCGATTGCACTATCCTAGCACTCACGATGTCTGTCAAAAACACACAAAAAAATACTGAAAAGCTTTTTCGCACAAAAAAAATCGAAATTAATCAAAATGATTTTTGAAATAACCAAACCATCTGCCCGAGTAGAAATTCTATCACGGGTGCCTGAGGACTAGTCAGGCCGCGATCGGGAAATCTTAAGGCTTGCCTTTCTGTGGAAGGCCTTACAGGGACCTCATTTGGTGCGGACAGAGGGGTCTGATAATACCCAAGCGCCATCTGGTGTGCATACTTTGTTCAGGAAGCCGTACGTGGTCCTGATTAGATATACATTATCAGGACCACGTATCATTATCATTTTGATCAGAAAACTGTACGCGGCCCTTACTAGATGTATGTTCCGATTCTTTATTATTAATTTCGCGAGTTTTTTAAAGGTAACATTACAATCGAGAAGTCGGAGCAAACTTGGCACGCTTTAACTCAGCTTTCTGTGTTTCTCGCAAAATAAGATAAGTACCTGCAGTTTCCATGTTTCCAGAGGTACAAAAAGAATATATATTTGTTTAACATTAAATGTTTTATGAAAGTTTGTTTAAGTTGAAAAGCTTAAAGTAATAAAGAAAGCAAAAATATAACACGCGTTTTAATTCATTTATGAATTTTCTGCCTGGAAAGTTCCAGATAGGATCCTTACTCGAGCCTGATCACCGCTCGAACTAGGTATCCTGATTATGGTCTGAGCAATTTCCCCGATTATGGCCTCAATTGTTCCCCGAGCATGGACTGAATAGTTCCCCGATCATGATCTTAACAGTCTCCCTGATCATGGCCGTATCAACCACAACGTTACGTTTTGGTAGCGGGCCCAGTTCGGTTGCCTTGACACTGCCTGGTAAGGAAATGGGGCCTACCTGATGACGTCCTTGTTGCGCCAGTATCAGAATTTCTACTCGGGTGATAGTTGCTTTTCCGTTTTGGAACCATTAAGTTACCGTACCACACGGGGGAAAAAGGTTAGTTAAGACAACTCCCATTTTATGAGTTGGCTATAAATGAGTTGGTAAAACGATTTATTTAGTGACTATAACCATTTTGTGAGTCGAGACATTGAAGAAGTGGTTGCCTCAACTCACAAAGCGTGGTTACATGGACTAACGAAAAGTGAGTCCGTGCAACCATTTTTTGGGTGTGTCCAATTCATTTTTTTTCTCTGTGCATAACGACCTTAGAAATGACATTGGTTCCAGCGAAAGAAAAGCACATTTCAAATTTTTTTTGTCTGGTTGTTTGGAAAGTCAGTTCGTTAATTTCCGATTTCTTTTTCTCTGCAAAAAACAACTTTTATTCAGTGATACATATATTTTGTGTCATCTTGACATTTGTTTTTGGGAAAAAACAAAAAATAATCGTAATTGCTAGGGTATTTATTGAAAAAACTTTTCAGATTAAGAAGTCATGATGTAAACAGAAGATAAATATCGACGTCAACAAAGTAAGCTATGTTGAAGAGAGAATCCAGGTGCGTGTCCTTACAATGAGGAACCAAGTGAGCATTCTGCGCTGCTTTTGCTACATAGCAAGTCTTGACGCCTCAGCGGCTAATCCGGCAAAGCCTCTGGGCTCTGTTGCACGTAACCCCTCATCTATACTGAATTCTATACACTACTACAACCAACCCCTGCGCGTATTTGCCTCATCCCCTTGTTTACGGCATCCACGTACGTCCCTCCGCGTTGAACCGATTAATCTTCCTGTTTTCCGGTCCGCTGTCGGACACGAAACAAGACCGAGAGTGGGAGAGAAACTGGCGTATAGAGAAATAAACGCCGACTAGTCAAAGAGGATCGAGCGGCGCGACGATTAATTGCACGCGTCTTTTTTTTTTTTTGTTTTTCTTTATTTTATTTTTCTCTGTTTTGTCCTCAGCATTGTAAATGCGAGTGGCGGCACATCGGCCAGGACGCATTTCCACTTCACGGAGAACGACAGGGGCAGACGACCACCCGAGACTGGCTGCCACCAGCTATCGGAAAATTATTTTTTTAATTTATCGCCTCTGGACGTGAAATTGCTGAGCGTGTCTGCGAAACGCACGAATGAGAACAGGAGAAAAATAAAGAAAATTGATTGGACCATAATGCTCTTGAACGGTTGGACGAGCGCGTCGGATTGCTTCCAACTATATCAACGAGCTTGACGTGACTATTTTAAAAAACATTATATTTTTATTTTTCTACGATTCGACATATTCCCGAGGAGGTCGGAATTGTTATTTCTTCATTTATTTTTTTACTGTTTTCATCTCGTTGAATATGCTTTTGCAACGTTGCGAGCCACTGAAAAGCTACGAATTAATATTCACAGAATTCTCGGTATTTCATATTCCTCTTACATGTTTCAGTGCCGATATAAAAGAGGCGCAGTCTGCGTTAAATTGTTCAGTAAAACGAATATGTCACTTGCACGCGGAGGTTTTTTCGCGTGTTGCTTTTGCTACACTTCGTTTGGATGAAGGGCGAGAGCTGTACTATCGCTGTGCTCCTGCGAAGAATGATATTCTACGTGACTGGAATACCGGAGCTCGCATTACGAGACGCACATGAATATACGAGCCATGAAATAGTAACCAATTTATGTTTTTCACTCCCTATTTTCTCGCTTCATCATTTTTTCTCATTTGGTATTCGATTTTAGTCTTTATAATATTATGTTTATTGCCTCAATGATACATTTATCAATCAACATTGAAATAGAATTAAAAACAAATTTGAAATTATTGCGTACCGAATTATAGTGATTACTGAATTACTAACACGCACCTTAAGGGCCATAAAATACAAACTACTTTTATTTTATTCTCACCATCTTCGCTTTTTTGTATCCAATTTGGGTCTTTAGAATATTACGTTTTTACATACGGTAATTTTTAATTAATATAGTAATATATCTAGTCGTGAATATATCAATGAATACTAAAATGGTCAAAACTTTCAAATGAAAAATAGTAATATTTGTTGAAAAACAAATTTAATAATGTTGTTTTATGGCAAAAATACTTAAAAACTTTCCGCATTGACGATAGTTACTAGAATATTAAAAGGCATCTTCTGTAACTTTTTGATAACGACAAACTTGCGGCCTTTGAACCTTTCAGCAAGTTTTTATTATATTCTCACAAAACTCGTTCACCTGTCTGAAAAAAGCAATGCTATAATAATAACGTCATCTACCCACATACACGTTGTTAACAAGTGTTTTTACGGTCTCGAAATAAGCTTTTTAGTCGTCAACACAGATGCGTTAAAAGTTGAGATAAAAAACCGAGTAACACAATGAAGACGAAAAAAAAAGAAAAAAGAAAGAATGGAATGGTACGGACCGTAAAGCACGGCTAGTGCTCGTACACCATTTTCATTTTACCGGACGCAACGAATGAGCAGCACTCGCGTGAAAAACATCCCCAGGGAATGACGAGCTTGGTGTACTCTGCTCCAGGAGCTCTAGGATTACCATCAGGAATCGCCTCATATACCGACTTAACTGTAGCGTACCAGAAAGTGAAAGAGAGAGAGAGAAATAGATTTTACGACTGACGTGGAAGGAAAGAGCCATTTCTGCCTTCAACAACCCTAGGCAAACTATCACACTCTAAAATATTTTCAGTTGCCCTGATGGCGACGTGTCCTTCATCTATATTTCAAACCCCTTGCGTCTCTTCTTCGTGTGGCATAAACCCCATTCGCGCGATGTTCATCGACCACAGCGAAACGAGACTGGAATCGAGTTGACCTACATTTCTCTCTATCTCTCTTTCTCTCTCTCTCTTTCCATTCTGAATCTCTAATCGAGAAGCCCCGGAAGTTGGATACAGTACCAAGTCGACGGGGTTGCCACTGGAATTCAATCCACTGTGAAACACTTCAACGAATGACCGTCGCAAAGGTTCTGACAAGTGGGTTGTTAATCGAGCGGCATCAAACGCTTTGAGACTCGGGGAATCTCTCTAAAGTATTCAAGAGGGCTGCTTTATTATTACGCATACTTGAATATTGTTCTCTATGTTGGCAAGGAATTCTTAGGGTGCTTTGTCTCGTTTCAGAAGCATATCATCTGTGGAAGAAATGTGAAAGGAGATGAAACGACAGAGGCAGGCAAAGTTTGAATTTTGATAAATAATTTCAAACAAATGCAAAACAAAACGATTTTCGAATTATAATGAAAAAAATTGTAATATTGATGATGAATTTTGTCTGTCGTAACTGGAATCCGCTAGTCGTAGGAATTTTTTCTCCATCACGTGACTTTTTTTATCGGTTGTTAAAAATTATTTGGTTAGAAAAATAAAACGAATATATTGATTTCATTATAATTTAAGCACTTCCTTACAAGAGTCTGAAATTAAACAGAAAAAAAGTTATGCAATGACTTTCTTTTTACTCATTGTCAGTAAAACAATATCTTTTGGTTGCTTTGGTTTTTGTGTCTTCTATACGATCCCTTGACTTGATGGTAATCAGAGTTGTAAATCCCCATTAATTCATAAGATATAGTTTGCAGTGCAGTTTGTTTTGTAATTATGATTTCATAATAATAATATGTAGTGATTATAAAGTAGAGTGTAACCATTTGAATAGCTGAAAAAAAATACTAATTTCCGCTTTAATATTGCAAGAAATAGTGGAAAAAATGTAAGAAATAAGTAATGCATTACTTTTTTTCCATTTTTTCAAAAGGATTACCGTGATTTTGCTTCCTCATAGAGGAAGCTTTGTTTTCGTGAAAATTTTTTTTTTTCGAGATGTTCGTGTCAGTTCACTCAGAATGGTCCAAAACGTCGAGAAAAGTGGTTTAGAAAAAATGTCTGTATGTGTGTATGTGTGTGTGTGAGTGTATGTTACACGCTCGAAAAATGTAAACTCGGGAACGCATCGAGCTATCAAGCTGATATTTACACCATATGTAGAGCTGTCAATACTCATCGTTCATACTAGTTTTTGTTAAAATCCTCCCGATCGTTAAATTTTTACGCGGTTTTGAATTTTTCCAAAAATGTCTGTTAACGCGATAACTTTTTCAATTTTCGAGATATTGAGCTCAAAATTGGTATGAATGTGCGCTTTCATACACCGGTAACCCCTGTTGAATTTGGTTAATATCGGTTAAACCGTTAAAATTTTATGATGTTTTGAATTTTTTTAAAAATTGACATTATCGCTCTATTGTAACTTTTGCAAAACTTAAGATAGCGAGCTCAAATTTTGTATATAAATGAAACAATATTCAGCCATTATATATGTATAATTTAGTGACGAACGGTATGAAATTTTTTATTTTATGGAATGTTGAATTATTTTTAAAAATATACATTATCACATTCAGTTTCGGAAACGCTCTCATAATCACGAAATAACGTAATAACGAAATAGAAAAAGCGAATCCACAACATGTATATTCTTCTAATTAAAACAAGGATGTAAAGTAGAACCTTGCACATTGCTTCCTCATTATTTTACGCGTTTTACAAAGCTTCCTCTATGATGAAGCCAAAAATTGAATAACATACTTCCTCATAGAGGTAGTTTTGTAAAACGCGAAAAATAATGAGAAAGCAATGTGCAAGGTTCTACTTTGCATCCTTGTTTTATTGACAAATAATAATTTTTGCAGCCATTCCAACGTTTAATCATCGTATTACAATCGCTAGATGTTATTATTATAAAATCATAATTATAGAGCTGATCGTATCATCATCATTATTTCTATAAGTATTAGGCATTTACAACTCTGATGGTAACGCTGCTGTTGATTGAACAATTGTATTTTTCAGTAAAAATATCGCCATAACTATTATACAAAATCAATTTTCTTAGTAACTTCAATGACCTTAATTTTCTTCAGATTTCTTCATTTTACTTATCACAAATTACTAAAATTTACATCTAAGTAAATAGCAAATGTTAATTGTTATCCAAGACCACAATTTTTATATTTATACGTACATCCTTACCGTCTAACTAAATCTGATTATTTTAAGTAAATCTTGAAAAAAAATATATATAAGAATATCCGCATAAATAAAAAATGATTAGTTGTCACTTAATAGTTGCCAGGACTGAACACACAACTAGTCCAAGTGCAGCAATATTATTTGGTCCATCTTCTTTTATTGATTACGATCTCTCAGCAATCCATATCATCCAAGGTCTTAAGTGATTGACCCATGACGGAGTCTTGAGTAGCAAGCCAATAAAAATGAATAGACGAACGAGAAAGAACTGTCGAGTAATATCTTTGAGGACTATACTACTCCGATACTCTCGTGGAGCAATCGATATGATATAAACTAATGGATGACCCGATAAACAGGAGTCGAGAGGCAAGAAGGCGGCACGAGGACGCTCCACTTTCGTGAAGGGAGTCGTTTGCTGAAGAGGACATAAGTATAGAGACGCGGTACAATGCACGTTGCAGCGGGGAAATTGTCAGGGCGAATCGATATCGTTGTGGGGGCGAGAATGTGCAGGGAACGTTCGATATCATGGAACTCACAGGCGCGCGAACGCTTGCCCACTCACCCGACCACGTCAAACAATGAGAAACTGTGAATAAAGGGAGATAGCTAGGCTAGCTAGTTCCCAGGGAAGAGACCAAGGGAACTGAGTGGAGAGTATTTGCTTAACCCAGTTCACTCTGTTTCTATCAACCAGTGACGATCTTGTCGTTCGTCATGACACGAACAAAGACGCGTACGTATGTTGTACACGTGCGCATAGTATTATGAATAGGCATGTTCTGGATTATGAAATGTATGTATTCACGATAGATTAAAGTCCGAATCATTGCAAGTCTTTTTTTATGGCCAATATTTTTGATAATGCCAAAGTTTAATAGCATGTGGGCATAATCATAATATAAATTAACCTTTTATATAGAATTGTGTTAAATATAACTTAAATCTAAGTTAAGGGGATGCTGGAGTAGATTTTATTACCGACTTTGGTCGGTAAAAACAATATTTTTCGTAGTTTTCATTATTCTTCGTTAATACGCTACACATATGCTTCAAATTGTACACAGTTGTAATATCAACATAAACGAGTGGACGTACATTTGAATATTTGGTGTAAACGTACAATAAATGAAAAAAATCGTACATTACTAAACCTCCCGAAATCAAAATGGCCACCAGGGCTTGACAGCATCGCCTGTTTGGTAAGATATAAAAGATTCTGGAACTCACATACGTTAAATCGAAATGTACGTCCATTCTTTAGCGTTCTCTGAATATTCTACGAGCGTCGAAAAGTCTATTTCTCAATTAAACATAATATAAATTAAACTTTTATATAGAATTGTATTAAATATAACTTAAATCTAAGTTAAGGGGATGCTGAAGTAGATTTTATTACCGACTTTGGTCGGTAAAAACAATCTTTTTCGTAGTTTTCATTATTCTTCATTAATACGCTACACATATGCTTCAAATTGTACACAGTTGTAATATCAACATAAAAGAGTGGACGTACATTTGAATATTTGGTGAAAACGTACAATAAATGAAAAAAATCGTACATTACTAAACCTCCCGAAATCAAAATGGCCACCAGGATTTGACAGCATCGCCTGTTTGGTAAGATATAAAAGATTTTGGAACTCACATACGTTAAATCGAAATGTACGTCCACATTCTTTAGCGTTCTCTGAATATTCTACGAGCGTCGAAAAGTCAAATACACAAAAGGAATCCACGCAAAACCCAGAGTACGTTCACGTAGTCTATTCGCGATTAGAGTGGGTCAAGAAGAGCGGAAATGAAGTTTCCCGGTTGGAACACAAGTGGCGCTCATGTAGTCTGCTTTCTTTTGACAAAAGCTCCGAGCCTTTGCAGCATGACCGTAGTATACACTATACATGGATTTGGCTTGTGTATTTGACATTATGATGCTTTTCGAATATTCAGAAATCATCACAGAATTGACGACCGGTCTGATTTTACACATCTAATTTCCAGAAACTACTAAATCCTACGGCAAAGGTCAGCTGACATATCGTGTGCGGCCATATTGCTTTTCAGGAGATACAGTATCTTTTGCCAAAAGTAAACAGACTACGTCGGCGCCACCTGTGTCCTGATCGAAAAAATTACCGGCCAAAGTCGGCAAAAAAATCTACTCCAGCATCCCCTTAATGACATAGGAAATATGTAAAAAGTGTACATATTGCAAAGTAAAGAAAAATAAGTCACATTTTTGTGTTAATACATATGTAAAATGTCTTTAATTTTTAAAAAGCTTTCACGCTTCTCTGTTCGTTCATCTGCTTGCACAGTTTTTTTTTATATACGCAGTGAAATAGTACGATTAAGTTTTTTTTATAATAATAATGGACCATCTCCGAGACAAACGTCGTTGTATTCATAATGACCTGCAGAATATTCGTACACATTGGCAAATCACTGTGATCGTTGGTTAGCGTGTTACATATTTCACTTTCTTTCAATCTGTCCATCTGTTTGTCTTCCGGAAAAATAATAACGTATGAATAATGAAACTGCGGATAGCATTAAAATTTGGTGTGCGTTTGCACGCTAGATGTGCGCAGAACGTTGTACGCATAGTTGGCGTGTGCTTACAAAGACATACGAAGAGATATAATTGGTTGCCCCAACCAACTTGTGGATGGGGGTCAAAATAGCGAATGATCAAAATAGCGAATGGCTGAAACAGCGAATTTCAAAATAAGGAACGTCTAAATGTAGAATGGCCATCATCATGAGATTCGCTATTTTGATTGCATTTAAATAAGATGGGGTAAAAATATCGAATGATCAAAATAGCGAATGGCTGAAATAGCAAATTTCAAAATAAGGAACGTCTAAATGTAGAATGGCCATCATCATGAGATTCGCTATTTTGATTGCATTTTAATAAGATGGGGTAAAAATATCGAATGATCAAAATAGCGAATGGCTGAAATGGCGAATTTCAAAATAAGGAACGTCTAAATGTAGAATGGCCATCATTATGAGATTCGCTATTTTAGCCAGTCGCTATTTTGATTGCATTTTAATAAGATGGAGTCAAAATATCGAATGATTAAAATAGCGAATGGCTGAAATAGCGAATTTCAAAATAAGGAACGTCTAAATGTAGAATGGCCATTATGATGAGATTCGCCATTTTAGCCATTCGCTATTTTGATTGCATTTTAATAAGATGGGGTAAAAATATCGAATGATCAAAATAGCGAATGGCTGAAATAGCGAATTTCAAAATAAGGAAAGTCTAAATGTAGAATGGCCATCATTATAAGATTCGCTATTTTAACCATTCGCTATTTTGGTCATTCGCTATTTTTACCCCCACCCCAACTTGCATGGCTAAATAAGCCACTAAGTTGACTAGGTTAACGATTTTCTTTTTTGAACCGACAAACTAGTTGGTTGTGACACTCAATTCGTTAGTTGCCAACCAATTAATTCAAGCCAACTAACAGATTTGTTCCAATAAATCAACTGGTTTATTGTCGCAACCAATTTTATCGCTTGGAGCCTATTGAACCAATTTTTAGTTTTCCATGCAGTGGCGAAGAATCATAAAAAAAAGTGCACAATTATGTTCAACCCACAGCCTCGAACAAGAAACTTTTTCATGCATACGATATAAAAAATACATTTTCGGTCCGCAGACTGATAAAAAAATGATTGTACCCTAAAACGTACATATAGAATTGCAAATTTTCAGTTGTCAATGAATAATTTCATGCAGCGGAGTCTTTGTTACCTTATTGTGCCATTGTGTAATCTGCTATAGTCTTCAGACCTACAGTGCATCTAAGTCAATTTTTGTTCAGCAACGACCGGTATAGAATAGTAGTGTGACTAGCTTCAAACCTGTACTATGATTCGAACCTGTAACATACAGGATAACAGAACACTCGTGTACACCGGTGGAATGAGAAGAAATAAAACGAACGTTACACGATCGACCAGCTACCGGTCACTCCAGGACTTTCACCGATTGCGATCGCGATCGAGGTTGACGGGAAACAGTGTTTATTATTAGTACGTACGAACGCGCGTGGATTACAAATTAATCTGTAGGGCGTGCAAATGCACGTTCGTGACTTTAATTTACTGGCTTGCTTTATGGAATTGGACCTTGGTGAAGGAAATTGCCATGGGTTCTTAAGCCCACTATGATTATTAGTATACTACACTATGGATTTCTTGAATGACTAAATCTAACGATAATTTTACATAAAAATCGTCGCAATTCCCACGCAAAGTACAAAGTACGCCCCCACCTCTGTAAAAAAATCAACATTCTGTATGACTTGTCTATCAGTTAACCATAATAGGAAAAGCTTTTAGCATTTCAATGTTCTCCGAATAATTACACGCCCCGAGACGTTTACTTCCGTAGTTAAATGCATGGTAAGCCACACGTCGCCCCGATTCCACACGTGCGCACATGCGTGCCAGCTAGCACGGATGCACCACCTGGTGTCTCTGGAAGGGAGCCAGTGTGTGTGAAACTGTTTTCACGTCACAGGTGCATGGGGACGATACCGACACCATACGGTCTGCATACTTCAAAAGAAAAAAAAACTACAACTGTCATCGTGGAGAACACCAAATCAAACTTTTATACATGTTTATCGATGTGAATGTACAGTAAGAGAAAAATCTGGTACCATAGGATTATCTATAAATTCTTTCTGTTGCAAGTTTGTAAGTAAGAAATACGAAATTCATTCTTACACTGAAAAAAAAAATGTCATTGATTCAATAAATCCATCGTTTGCGCGCTGCCAAAAACAAGCGTTATCAACTTAATTTGAATTCTAATACCTCCAATTCCACACGAGATTGAAACAATAACTCTAAAATAAGCAAAATAATATTTTATTATTTGAATGTTAAATGGGATTGAACGAATAAAAACTAGAGTTAATTCAAAAATAATTTATTGAATCAATGACATTCGTGCTCTGATTGGCCGCATCGAGAAAACGAATTCATTGACTCAAAGGGGTGGATTTAATTTTTTTTTTTCATTGACTTTAAGGAAATGTTTCTTTACTTTGAATGAAATGGCGCATTTGAATTTCAAAGAAATGGTTTCCTTGTTGCGAAAATTCGAAAAAAATAGATAGGCTGGTATCGGTGTTTATTGAAATAAATTATTTCTATAACCTTTTTGCATATAGTACGGCATGGAAAAACATTTTTTTAAAGCAACGTCTAAAGTGCATTCATTCTTTTAGCGACATGTCATTTTATAGGTTACATTTTTCTTTTAGTGTCTCGAAGATGATTACTTTGAAATCAATGCAAAACGGTTCCTTGGTTCAAGGAAAACTTTCATTAATTCAATGTGACTACATGTCATTGAATTTCTGATCATTCAAATTTTTAATTAAAATTAGCCTAAGTATATTATTTAATTGATTTTATAGGTTGAGATTTATATGAAATTTGTTTGAATCAAGGAAACTTTAACTCTCGGTGCGGCGGATCGCCAGACTGGGATCGAGACCAAGGTCATGCATTGAGATTTTTAAAATTAAGCTTAAGTTTAAGCGCCCGTGTCTGCACCGAGAGAAAAAGTTTCATTGATTCACGGAAATCTTTGCCAATGAAATGAAATACTTGAATTTCAATACTATCTTTTCTTTGAATGATCTCAAACTCAATGAAAAGTAGTGAGATTATTCGAAGAAACATTTCTTTAAACCAATGAACCTTTTTCATTGATCTCAAAGATATCGTCTCTGATTCAATGAAACCTTCTTCTTACCAGCTCAAAAATTAAAAATCTATTTTTTCCTGAAGTACGCGGCAGATAAAGCTCAAATTTTGTGAGTATGTAATAAAGTACGGCAGAAATAAGCTAAGCTTCTGGCTTCTCGAAACTCGAAGCCGTTCGTCCGGGAGAACCGGAAAACAAAAAAGTGAGGTTAGGTGCGAGAGAGAGAGATCAATGAAAACGTTTCATTGAACTAATGAAAACGTCTCTTTAAAGCAATGAAACTGTTTCTTTATTACATGCTCACTAAGTAAATCTTTATTTACATGCAATGAAATATTCTCTTTGAAATTCAAATGCATTATTTCATTGAAATCAAAGAAATATTTCGTTGAAATCAATGAAAAAAAAATCTATCCACCCATTTCTTTGGCGTCAATGAAATCTTTTTTCTCAGTGTGCTAACCCCAGTAGTATATTTAAAAAATCAAAACTATTTTTCTTAAATGACTCAAATTATGATAATCCTTAATAGGTAACAGTTAATAGTTGTCGAAATCGCAGTAGAAAATATCCACTTAATTTCGGATACACGTTCTTTCTTTATTTATTACATAAATAATTCGTCATGAGCGATTAAAAAAAAATGACCTAAAAATAAAATATTTGCTCATAAAAATGTATTAAGCAAGCCTCACCAAAAACACAATAATGGCCCATTATTTTTTCCATAACCTTCATCATTTTATGGCATTTTTTAACAAGCTATATGGAGAAAAAGAAATTTCATTGATTTCAGACATTTTGACATCAATATTTTTGGATATTAGAAAAAAAATCAAATTGTGTATTAAATGAATATAAATAGAAAACAAGTTGAGAAGTACTGGGAGGTTAAAACTCTGACCAGGTCCACCATAATTTCTCTATGGGTACAAAAAATGGTAGAGTAAAAAAGCAAGAAACCATAAACAGCTTTTACTACATGCAAAATATAATTTAAATATGATTAAAAACAGGCCAAAACAGCTGAAAAGGCATGACCATAATTTTGTTCTACAAGCAGTGGAGCGTTAAAAACAAGTTATTTCAATCATTACGTTGGATAGCTTCGATATTTCTCTGTGATGTCCAGAAAATAGCAATAAGTACTTTGGGATTTTCCTTAGAATCCGAGTATAAAATAAACGTGATCCCTGAGTTATGAATCGTCAAAGGACGTACTGTCATGTATATATATATATAGTTTAGTATATTCTAGGGCGAGCTAGAGTGAACGAACAAAAGCTTGGCCGAGACAGCCAAGACGAACGAGTATATGAAATGTCGTAAGCAGCAGGAGCACGGATTTATGATTTATGATTTATGAATCGTCTTGGTCGTCTTCTCGTATACTGTATACATGTATCTCCTTGATCTCTAAACGTATTATTGGAACATATATAACGACCGGCGCAAATACCCACAGGGATAACATTCACGAGTTTTATATGTACCACTTACCCTATCACCCTCCTGAAATGATCGGGTCTTTCGCGTCCGATATAAATACTTCTTGGAAAGATTGATCGATGTGGTGATAGAGGAGTATTAAGGGACACAACGGAATCAACTAAAGGAGAAAAACGTGAAATATACTGATGCTTTTCTTGTGGCGATTTGAAAAGGAAATATTAATCTTTAAGAATTGCACAAATTAGCGTAAATGTACCGAATATGGGTATTAAGTTGATACTCATATTCGGATCGTTACTTATTAAAAGTAATTCGTTACCGTTACCGTTACTCCTTGTGAAAAAGTAATGCGTTACCGTTATCGTTACTGAAAATGTAACGCTTCCGTTACTTTTCATTACTTTAAAACATATTAATCATATAACAAATTTAGACGTATATAATTATTAACGTGTAGAATGAAGGTTAATAACGAAAAAACGAATAATTCAGACGAAGCGTTTATTAACGTTGAACAAAAGTAGCTGTTCGAATGTTGAGTCGTTCAGATTCCCTCTAAGAGGCGAATATATTAGGCCCCCAACACTGAAAAGGCGATCGACGGAAGCACTGCTGGGCATGCTTATATAGTGCTTAATAAATAATTCCTTCAGCTTTGGATATTCATTCAACATCGAGACGTTTGTTTGACTCAAATTTTGGAAGCGGCATAGTTATTCTTGTCCACTTTCATCTTTTATTTTTTTCGTGAATCGACCGACGTACTTTTACCATCGACACTCATTTTTTTTTTTACACGGAAAAAAAGGCTTGGTTGGAACAACCACGTGCCTTGGCTATATACGCGCCAGACAATTAATTGGTTAGACCAACCAAGTTATTTGTTAGGCTACCAATTTCTTGGTTGGACTAACCAAGTCACTTAGTAAACTAACCAAGTGATTTGGTTAGACCAACCAAGAAATTGGTAGCCTAACAAATAGCTTGGTTGGTCTAACTAATTAATTGTCTGGCGCATATATAATCAAGGCACTTGGTCGTTCCAACCAAGCCTTTTTTTCCGTGTATATTAATATATTATTTCAAGTAGTTCAAATACGTCCGAACGAAATATAATCGCTGGAATGTAGGCAAAGGCGAAACGGCCCACCAAATCAAGGAACGTCGAACAGAGAACTGTTATTAAGCCGGAACTTTTAGAATAAGATATTCCCTATAATTTCATGGGACGGCGCTGTAGCAGCGCCAGTCTATCTCTCTGCGGCGAATTATTACGTTGCCCTGTTTTAAAAAATCCCATTGATCCCACTTAAACTCATAAAGTCCTATTGAAACCCTATCGGTTTTTATCGGTATGAATGGTGTTTTTTTTGTCCATCCTATTGGTTTAAATAAGATTTTCTAAGCAGGGTAGCACTGTGCACTTCACAGCGATACCAATGAAAATGAACGAAAGCTACCCGTGCAGAAATTAGTTCGGGTAACCGCGATTAAATAAGGGGTATAAACGTGGCATCCACAATAGGGAATCTTCTCTAGAACCCTACTAGGCTCAACAGAGGCAGCCACGACAAACTTCGGGGCCTAATCAGGCTTAAATGTGAAACCCTCACTAGGGTCGCCCATATTGAGCCTCTAAAAGGTAGTACTTTCAAGCGTGACTAGCCTAGTAGGGCCCCTACTACAATCAGGGCAATCTAGAAAGGGCCAAGTTGGAGCCCCAACTATATTGCTGCACGGGTACTTGTAAACAAACATTTTTGTATCTCAAAAAGTAACGAAAAAGTAACGGCAACTTCGTTACTCGTTACAAAAAATTTGTAACGAACATTATCTTAGCATTACTCGAATAAAAATGTAACGACGTTACCGACCGTTACCACCAAAAAGTAACGAATTCACTAACGACGTTACTAGTAACGCGTTACTTCCGAACTCTCGTATTAACATATGTATGTACCACGTGGGATAACCCTTAATATTTCATTAAGCAAATTCATCGTTGTTATGATAATTTTGAAAAAATTATTTAGTTACAGGGTTGCAAAGTTCTATTATTACATTTCATAAACGTCGATTGTCTAATTTACTTAATAGTTATTATTTTGCAACAATTTTATACCTTTGCTTTTATGAAAATGTCATATTATTTTTTCAAGTAAGATTAAAAAAATTAATATTATTTGGCGACAAATTTATTAAATATGATTTTGTTTAGCAATTATTCAGAAAATGTATAAGCACTGGCATTGATTGTTGTTTAGAATGTTGGCTAATTTTCTAAATTAGAGTATTAGAAAAATTACAGTTTTGAAAATAACACTTTTTTAATTCAAATGTGTGAATTTTTATTCTTGAAATAAAAATGCAGGACGTATTCGTGATAAAATTTCACCCATTATCAATAAAATTATTGGCTTACATTTGTAAAAGATGTATTTACAAACATCCACTTAATGTAGCAAATAAATTACATTGCTATTCATGTTCAATCACTACTTGAAACTTGCATACCGAAATACCTGTGTAAACTCAGATGATACTCGTGTAATTGAATTCAATTTTGCCTATCGCTTGTGAATAGTAGAAAAACAAGTTAAACTGCTGGAAACAGTTTACAGCTTTTTTGTATGGCTTTCATTATTAAAACTGGGTCATTCCGTTGGGGATTGAATAACGTCTTGTATACGCGAAATACTATAGCAATTCAAAGTTGCAGTCGCAGAAAAAAGGGCACATTTCGTGTCTGAAAGGGATAACAGTTTTTTTATGAATCCTGTTTTGCTATCATTTAATTGACTTCCCGCTGGTGGAATTAGGAACGCACATTCGCTGGCGTGCGCCTTTATCGAAAAGAGAGGGAATCACCGGGGCCGCCCGTTAACTCGTTAAAACTCATTTTACCCGTAAAGAAACTGGGTTACCGGGCTCGAAATCGATTCCCAGCTCACAGAAGCAGCAGCCTTGTCGTTTTTCCGTCTCTCTCGCTCTTCCCGCGAAGCACTATCCATAAATTCGCGAGTCGATCTCTGCGAGCACGAGTCGCCCACTCGGCCTGAAGTTCACTCGTCCTGCTCCAAAATCAGACGGAAATTAAAGCAGATGGGAAACGTATTCGGTACATTCTCAGTATCTAGTAAAAGCACAGTGCCAAAATCTACTTTCAAATGAAAGATCATTTAAATTGTTATTTCGGCAAAATAAGAATAAACAGAGTTCTCTTTCTTTAAGCAATTGCTTTGATTTTTTTACTTCCATTGTGTGAGCTTTTATTAAACAAGACGCATCAATATTTATATGCATAAATTCGTATTGCCCGCAAATTAATAGAATAAGTAGGGGAGATGGGGGCAAAACGAGCAGGGGGGCAAAACGGGCAGCTCCATTAAAAATCGGGATTGGGGGCAAAACGGGCACCGTCTCAACTTTCGTAAAAACGATTTGTCTCAGTTTTTAACGTTCCTTAGATAGGGAAAGTGCGGAAAATACGTCAAATTGGTGATGAAAAAAAATGATAATCTTCATCAGATCAGAATTTTTTTAACATCCGTTCAGAACTTTTTTTCGATACTTTGTTGAGCAAAGAAAAAAAAATATAGTCAAATGAATTTTTCAAAAATTTTATAATCTAATTAATTCTTTGAAAAAAAAAGGTCGGTATATCATAAAGAAATCAATTAGAACGAAATTCTCATTTTATGATTTGGTGCCAATTTTGACCCCCATAATTATATTTAGCCGAGATGCCTGTTTTATTGACATCACCAATTATTTTCCGAAATTTTCAAGTAAGAAATGTCAGGAAATTGAAAAAAGTCGTGTTCGAAAAAGTTGAAACGATGCCCGTTTTGCACCCAATTGTCATTTTCAGTCGTGATGCCCGTTTTGCCCGTTTTACCCCCTGCCCGTTTTGCCCCAATCTCCCCTATGCAATGAAAATTGAGATACCGAGCTGCAGATAAAATGAAATTGCTGCGCACACATTTAAAAGAAATGGAAAAATGTTGTTTCTTTAACAAAAAGGTCTACAAACGTCCAGAAAAGTTTTGTTGATTCTACAAGAAAGATAGTTTAATTTCGAATTTGACAACAAAAAAAAAAAAAATAATTAGTTTCAGCTATTGTATTTTAAATTTCGGATTTTGTTGTTATTTTTGCAAATTTTTGTTTGTATGTTCAACAAGTTCAGTCATTTATTTTGTCACTTCGAGCTTGAAAAAACGAGATGTTTGTGATTTAGTCACATTCACAAATACTTTCTTTTAAAAATGTACACTGTAAAAACAATCTACTCGAAATTTAGTGTACTTTTACTGGAAGTTTTTATACATAAACTAGTATATTAAATTTTTTTATTTCCATTGTGTGAGCTTTTATTAAAAAAGACGCATCAATATATATATATGCAAAAATTCGTATTGCCCGCAAATGAATAGAATAAGTATGGAATGAAAATTGAGATACCGAACTGCAGATGAAATGAAATTGCTGCGCACACATTTAAAAGTAATGGAAAAATGTTGTTTCTTTAACAAAAAGGTCTACAAACGTCCAGAAAAGTTTTGTTGATTCTACAAGAAAGATAGTTTAATTTCGAATTTGACAACAAAAAAAAAATAATTAGTTTCAGCTATTGTATTTTAAGTTTCGGATTTTGTTGTTATTTTTGCAAATTTTTGTTTGTATGTTCAACAAGTTCAGTCATTTATTTTGTCACTTCGAGCTTGAAAAAACGAGATGTTTGTGATTTAGTCACATTCACAAATACTTTCTGTTAAAAATGTACACTGTAAAAAAAATCCACTTGAAATTTAGTGTACTTTTACTGGAAGTTTTTATTGATAAACTAGTATATTAAATTTTTTTACTTCCATTGTGTGAGCTTTTATTAAAAAAGACGCATCAATATATATATATATGCAAAAATTCGTATTGCCCGCAAATGAATAGAATAAGTATGGAATGAAAATTGAGATACCGAACTGCAGATGAAATGAAATTGCTGCGCACACATTTAAAAGAAATGGAAAAATGTTGTTTCTTTAACAAAAAGGTCTACAAACGTCCAGAAAAGTTTTGTTGATTCTACAAGAAAGATAGTTTAATTTCGAATTTGACAACAAAAAAAAAACAAAAATAATTAGTTTCAGCTATTGTATTTTAAATTTCGGATTTTGTTGTTATTTTTGCAAATTTTTGTTTGTATGTTCAACAAGTTCAGTCATTTATTTTGTCACTTCTAGCTTGAAAAACGAGATGTTTGTGATTTAGTCACATTCACAAATACTTTCTGTTAAAAATGTACACTGTAAAAAAAATCCACTTGATATTTAGTGTACTTTTACTGGAAGTTTTTATTCATAAACTAGTATATTAAATTTAGTATACAAGTGTAATGTAAAATTAATGTATGATACAGCACATTCAATAATTTACTTTAATTTTACAGTAAAAGTACTTTAATTTTAATAATTTGCTTTAATTTTACTGGAAAAGTACTTTAATTTTAATAATTTGCTTTAATTTTACTGGAAAAGTACATGAATTTTATACCACAATTGTATATTAAATTTCGATGACGAGTTTACGAATAAAAACTTCCAATCTTTTTTAACAGTGTAACAGGAAAAATGGTGGAACAAACAAAACAAGTGTGTTACTTACAAAAAATGGCACTCCGATTTTTATTGTACCTCGTTGAACGGAAAATTCAACGAGGGTCGTAACCATTAGTACAGCCATTAATGTAACCATATAAATTTATATTTTTATCAAAAAAGTATAAATTAAGGTATTTAAAACTTTTTCGATTCTCATATTTTTCTTTTTTTAATTTTTATTGAGTTTTTAGTATGGAAAAAAATACATCGATATTCTTTTTGAAAAAATGATTATTCCACCAGCTAGTAAATAAACGAAATATAAATGTTCAATATAAAATATGCTTTCCGAGCCACAGAATTGAATGAAATTTCTGTACAGTTGATTTGGCGAGCGACGAGAATTTCAAGAGCATAGACATGTGTACAACTACCAATAAAACGTAGTTTCGCTCTCAACCAGGCGACGTCGAGACTGATTCGACATTTAATACACGTTTGTGCACGCCCGATTGAATTCCCGGTATATGCAAATAGAGACCCTCTCCTAGTGCGCTACGAGCAACGGGCTAGAGTTTTATGAGCTAAACATAACGTTATGTGCAGGCGCGTACATCGAGTCAGCGTTTGAATTGCGTGCACGAAGTCATCCCCGACGCGCTTCGCGGTCGCTCCACGGAATTGAACAACTGCGGAATCGAGGACCGTCGATAGTGATCAATTGTATAGAATGCCTCCTCCTCCCCTTCCTCCCTCCAATCCCTTCCCTTTCCATTCGAGAGTCTCGTGAAATTCACGGTTTACCACATTCACGTCTGCCATAAATCCTGGATGGGATTTACTCGTGGTAACTCACACTATTCGGAAGGACCTTATAAATTCTGGGACGAGGACGTCAATTCGACTTTCCGGATTCCCGAGGCCTGATAGTTTCTGACCTTCTTTCGAACGGTTGCTTTAATGTTATTTTAACAATTTTGGGAAAATCAAAAAAAGAAAAATATTCGATTGTTTGAATTAAAAATTATAAATAACATCTCTTACCCTCGAATATTATTAAAAATAATAATTTTGGCAATGTTCCCAATAAAAAAATAGCAGTGACAACGAAATTAAAGATATGCTGAAATAAACACAAATTTATTAAATAAGTACATGATTTTTTTTCAGCTGAGCCAAATTTTTGTTTAAAGCAACATTTAATTATTTAATAAATTGCTCTAGCTCGAATGAATTTGCATTTCGTAAAACATCAGAAAATAAGAATAAAATAAAACAAAGATGCAAAGTAGAACCTTGCACATTGCTTCCTCATTATTTTTCGCTTTTTACAAAGCTTCCTATATGAGGAAGCCAAAATTGATTAACATACTTCATCATAGAGGTAGCTTTGTAAAAACCGAAAAGTAATGAGGAAGCAATGTGCAAGGTTCTATTTTTTTAACATTTTGGAAAATCTGAACAGAGGGTAAATTTTGGGATATCGATGAAGCAGTTTGTTAATCAAAATGCAATGTTATTTGATTTAATCAAGTATAAATTGAAATTATTCGATTTTTTGCAGGGATCAACATTTTGATAGCTTAATGGCAACATCCGGTTCATGTTACACCTTCATGCCCATGGCATTTTCCAGATTGAAAGTTACAATCATTTCCAAACTCGATTTGCGCTGTAGAGTTTGATGGAAAATTAAGTGACTTTGCTTGGAGTTTCCTCCGCGCACTGCTCGTTATCGTTGGGATATAACGAAACTTTGATTGGGCGAGGGAAACGTACTTGTGTAGCAACAATACGACGGTGTCGGCGTAATCAAACCAGTTTCCTACCAATCTTTGTGCACGTTATACTATTACTGTATATAACAGCCTGTGTATAATTGTATAGTGAAGTTGCGGTAGGAGCCAGCCTACAGTATACAATTCTGTGGGCGCCCCAAATTGAATAACACACTATTCAAGATATCATTCCTATAAATTCGTTTTTACTTATATTTTCTGAAAATAAAGAAATGTGCACTGCAGTTTAACATTAATTGCTTTTCATTCTCTCGAATCGTTTAATGGATACAAAATAAATTATTATCAAGATTTTTTATTTAGAGAACTATCAATAATATTCGTGTTTGTTTTTTAAATATATCATGAAGATATCCTTGCCGAATTTTGTTTTTTTTTTTTACTTTTTAAGCTGCTTTGTACGGAAAGTCGAAAAATCTATTTCTGACACAAAAGACACAAAAATTTAAGCTCTTGAGTTATTTATTTATTTTCTTTACATCTAACCACAAATCTGTAAATTCCTATAAACATTAATTTCGACCAAATTGAAAGTCATTTGTATCAGATTTTAATCTCAGCATTTGAGGTTTTAAACGTGTACAATAAAGCTTACGCCAAAATTGCTCAGCAATTTAAATTGGAAGTGTGAACGAATAATAGAAAAAACCACGGAAAAAAAAGTTAAATCCCAACCATTAGTAACATCCGCACGAACGTATACGTAAACTCGCGTTGAATTCCGGTGGTGCGGAGGCGTGCAACAGCCTTGTGTTCACGACTTTCCGTAGCAGAGACCGCGAAATTCTACAGCAGTAACAGCAGCAGCCAGTAGCAAATTTCCGCACGAGCATCGAAGCTCGCTTGTAGAGCACCCACGCTCGACGAGAATGTCGCCGTAGGCTGACAATGCTGACGTCACTGATGAGTTAACAGAACGTTTGTGTTCAGACTATTACTTCTGTCCACTCGCTTCTAACGCTGCGCGTTAATTCATTCAACGTAACTACGGACCGAAGAGAAGAGGATCATCAGCCTCGAAAAACACGAATTGTGAAATGCCTTAATGCGACAAACATACGTTTTATAGATAGACAGCAAACAAATTAAGAGAAAAAAAAAGAAAATATGTCGGCAGACCTATTAGTTAATTAATAATCCATGTGCAGGGAATTATTGTAAATTTTGAAATGTGTTAACAAGATCAACAGACATTCTACGAATGTAATGCAATAGTGAGAAAAAGGGTCGGTTGGGCTTATTAAGATATTTGTTAAAAATTTGACCAAGCAAAAAATTGTTCACTGAGAGAAAATTATGGTATTAGTGACTAAAAAGTGACAATTATTCATTTTTAGTTCCTATGACAAATTTTTTAATAGTTGCCACAACTATCAAATAGTTACCATAACTACACGGAAAAAAAAGGCTTGGATGGAACAACCAAGTGCCTTGGTTATATATGCGCGGGACAATTAATTGGTTAGACCAACCAAGTTATTTGTTAGGTTACCAATTTCTTGGTTGGACTAACCAAGTCACTTGGTAAACTAACCAAGTGGTAAACTAACCAAGTGACTTGGTTAGACCAACCAAGAAATTGGTAACCTAACAAATAACTTGGTTGGACTAACCAATTAATTGTCTGGCGCATATATAACCAACACGGAAAAAAGACTTGGTTGGCACAACCAAGTGCCTTGGTTATATATGCGCCAGACAATTAATTGGTTAGACCAACCAAGTTATTCGTTAGACTACCAAGTCACTTGGTTAGCTTACCAATTTCTTGGTTGAACTAACCAAGTCACTTGGTAAGCTAACAAATAACTTGGTTGGTCTAACCAATTAATTGTCTGGCGCGTATATAACCAAGGCACTTGGTTGTTCCAACCAAGCCTTTTTTCCGTGAAGGCACTTGGTTGTTCCAACCAAGCCTTTTTTCCGTGAAGGCACTTGGTTGTTCCAACCAAGCCTTTTTTCCGTGAAGGCACTTGGTTGTTCCAACCAAGCCTTTTTTTCCGTGTATGAAAATAATTGTATGGACTAAAAATTAATAGTTGTCACTTTATATTTGACTGTACTACTACGATTTCTCTGAGTGTAGACGCAACCGAGTTATTGGCTAAGCGTACTAAATCCTTGCTTATGTTGACCAATAACTTGGTTTGACCTACCAATTTTTCTTGGTAAAATTTTTAACCAAGTTTTTAGTAGTTTTAATCAAGCCTTTTTCTGAGTGAAAAAAGAAAAATGGTAAAATTACGATAGCAGAGCTATTAGTTAATTGATAGTTCACGTCCACCGAATTATATTCGATATATGTATGGGGCATTCCATACCGATTCGACCTGGGTCGGACCCTCGACCTTTCGGATTTGGTCGAAAATTTTTTATATGATTGGACCAACTCCAAAAAGTACTGGAAAATTTTTTCAGATCTTTTTTTTCTTTTACGATTTTTTAAAGGAGGAATGTTTTTTTTTGTAATTTTGTGCAACTCGCAGTTTAGAAAAATTTGATAATTTTTTCAGATTTTTAAATTTGGGCTAACGATATGTTACCTTTAAAAAATCGTAAAAAAAATAAATAAATGAAAAAAGACTGAAAAAAATTTCCAGTACTTTTTGGAGTTGGTCCAAACATATAAAAAATTTTCGACCAAATCCGAGAGGTCGAGGATCCGACCAAGGTCGAATCGGTATGGAATGCCCCGTATGCATTATAATGGATTTTATGAATAAAAAAATAAAGAAAAACAATATGTTGGCAGAAATATTAAATAATTCATAATTCAAGTGCGTATATTCGATATATGTATATATTATATTGAATTTTATCGATAGAAATATGAAGAGAAAAAAATGTTGGCGGAGCTATTAGTTAATTAATAATCCACACGCAGTGGATTATATAGTGGCGCTATTTTGTATTCAAGGGGATATTCATGGTAAAGATTAATTGAGTGGTGTATGTATAAGCAAACTGAAGAGAGAGGCTATGATTAAATTATGTCAGGGTACCCGGGCACGGTGCACTTGTCAATGTGTGGTTATACTGGTTGATATAGTGTTGATGTTTTTGAATGTGTTTACCGCATGTTCGTAAGGTAGACGACGCGCGAATGTCGATGTACATAAAGCGGCTTTGCATATAGGACACGACAAAGCCCTTTGGTATATCGAGACGCACAGCAGGGACGAGCTTTCCGAAGGTCACTATGCTCTTGCATCCCAGATAACCTTCGACTATGTAGGACGGAATGAGAAAATTGACTGAACGCTGTTTTTGGCATAATTTGATTGCTCAAGCTATTTTTAATTTTTAACCTAAAAATAACACAAAAAAAATATCAAATGCTAAATTCCGAACGGGTTTAAAACTTGAAAGTGTTTAAATTTTTCCGAACCTCATATGTATCATTTTTGTCAATGTATATGCATTTTGTTTAATAAACTTTGACAATGTAGCCCGGGAAAATTAATGAAAATCTTATTGTTGCTCTTACGCCTCATATAACGTTCAGGTGTGTTGGATACGATGAGAAAATTTACTAAACCTTGTTTTTGACAGAATGGCATAATTTTATGGCTCAAGCTATTTTTAATTCATAACCTAAAAATAACACAAAAAAATATCAAATGCTGAATTCCGAACGGGTTTAAAACTTGAAAGTATTTAAGTTTTTCCGAACCTCATATGTATCATTTTTGTCAATGTATATGCATTTTGTTTAATAAACTTTGACAATGTAGCTCGGGAAAATTAATCAAAATCTTATTCTTGCTCTTACGCCTCAGATAATGTTCAGGTGTGTTAGACACGATGAGAAAATTTATTAAACCTTGTTTTTGACAGAATGGCATAATTTGATTGCTCAAGCTATTTTTAGTCGCTAACCTAAAAATAACACAAAAAAAATATCAAATGCAGAATTCTGAACGGATTTAAAACTTGAAAGTGTTTAAATTTTTCCGAACCTCATATGTATCATTTTTGTCAATGTATATGCATTTTGTTTAATAAACTTTGACAATGTAGCCTGGGAAAATTAATCAAAATCTTATTCTTGCTCTTACGCCTCAGATAATGTTCAGGTGTGTTAGACACGATGAGAAAATTTATTAAACCTTGTTTTTGACAGAATGGCATAATTTGATTGCTCAAGCTATTTTTAGTTGCTAACCTAAAAATAACACAAAAAAAATATCAAATGCAGAATTCTGAACGGATTTAAAACTTGAAAGTGTTTAAATTTTTCCGAACCTCATATGTATCATTTTTGTCAATGTATATGCATTTTGTTTAATAAACTTTGACAATGTAGCTCGGGAAAATTAATCAAAATCTTATTCTTGCCCTTACGCCTCATATAACGTTCAGATGTGTTGGACACGATGAGAAAATTTACTAAACCTTGTTTTTGACAGAATGGCATAATTTGATGGCTCAAGCTATTTTTAATTCTTAACCAAAAAATAACACAAAAAAAATATCAAATGCTGAATTTCGAACGGGTTTAAAACTTGAAAGTGTTTAAATTTTTCCGAACCTCATATGTATCATTTTTGTCAATGTATATGCATTTTGCTTAATAAACTTTGACTATGTAGCCCGGGAAAATTAATAAAAATCTTATTCTTGCTCTTAGGCCTCATATAATGTTCAGATGTGTTGGAGACGATGAGAAAATTTACTAAACCTTGTTTTTGACAGAATGGCATAATTTGATGGCTCAAGCTATTTTTAATTCTTAACCTAAACATAACACAAAAAAATATCAAATGCTGAATTCTGAACGGATTTAAAACTTGAAAGTGGTTAAATTTTTCCGAACCTCATATGTATCATTTTTGTCAATGTATATGCATTTTGTTTAATAAACTTTGACAATGTAGCCCGGGAAAATTAATCAAAATCTTATTCTTGCTCTTACGCCTCATATAACGTTCAGGTGTGTTGGATACGATGAGAAAATTTACTAAACCTTGTTTTTGACAGAATGGCATAATTTTATGGCTCAAGCTATTTTTAATTCTTAACCTAAAAATAACACAAAAAAATATCAAATGCTGAATTCCGAACGGATTTAAAACTTGAAAGTGGTTAAATTTTTCCGAACCTCATATGTATCATTTTTGTCAATGTATATGCATTTTTTTTAATAAACTTTGACAATGTAGCCCGGGAAAATTAATCAAAATCTTATTCTTGCTCTTACGCCTCATATAACGTTCAGATGTGTTGGACACGATGAGAAAATTTATTAAACCTTGTTTTTGACAGAATGGCATAATTTGATTGCTCAAGCTATTTTTAGTTGCTAACCTAAAAATAACACAAAAAAAATATCAAATGCTGAATTCTGAACGGGTTTAAAACTTGAAAGTGTTAAAATTTTTCCGAACCTCATATGTATCATTTTTGTCAATGTATATGCATTTTGATTAATAAACTTTGACAATGTAGCCTGGGAAAATTGATCAAAATCTTATTCTTGCTCTTACGCCTCATATAACGTTCAGATGTGTTGGACACGATGAGAAAATTTACTAAACCTTGTTTTTGACAGAATGGCATAATTTGATGGCTCAAGCTATTTTTAATTCTTAACCAAAAAATAACACAAAAAAAATATCAAATGCTGAATTTCGAACGGGTTTAAAACTTGAAAGTGTTTAAATTTTTCCGAACCTCATATGTATCATTTTTGTCAATGTATATGCATTTTTTTTAATAAACTTTGACAATGTAGCCCGGGAAAATTAATCAAAATCTTATTCTTGCTCTTACGCCTCATATAACGTTCAGATGTGTTGGACACGATGAGAAAATTTATTAAACCTTGTTTTTGACAGAATGGCATGATTTGATTGCTCAAGCTATTTTTAGTTGCTAACCTAAAAATAACACAAAAAAAATATCAAATGCTGAATTCTGAACGGGTTTAAAACTTGAAAGTGTTAAAATTTTTCCGAACCTCATATGTATCATTTTTGTCAATGTATATGCATTTTGATTAATAAACTTTGACAATGTAGCCTGGGAAAATTGATCAAAATCTTATTCTTGCTCTTACGCCTCATATAACGTTCAGATGTGTTGGACACGATGAGAAAATTTACTAAACCTTGTTTTTGACAGAATGGCATAATTTGATGGCTCAAGCTATTTTTAATTCTTAACCAAAAAATAACACAAAAAAAATATCAAATGCTGAATTTCGAACGGGTTTAAAACTTGAAAGTGTTTAAATTTTTCCGAACCTCATATGTATCATTTTTGTCAATGTATATGCATTTTGCTTAATAAACTTTGACTATGTAGCCCGGGAAAATTAATAAAAATCTTATTCTTGCTCTTAGGCCTCATATAATGTTCAGATGTGTTGGAGACGATGAGAAAATTTACTAAACCTTGTTTTTGACAGAATGGCATAATTTGATGGCTCAAGCTATTTTTAATTCTTAACCTAAACATAACACAAAAAAATATCAAATGCTGAATTCTGAACGGATTTAAAACTTGAAAGTGGTTAAATTTTTCCGAACCTCATATGTATCATTTTTGTCAATGTATATGCATTTTGTTTAATAAACTTTGACAATGTAGCCCGGGAAAATTAATCAAAATCTTATTCTTGCTCTTACGCCTCATATAACGTTCAGGTGTGTTGGATACGATGAGAAAATTTACTAAACCTTGTTTTTGACAGAATGGCATAATTTTATGGCTCAAGCTATTTTTAATTCTTAACCTAAAAATAACACAAAAAAATATCAAATGCTGAATTCCGAACGGATTTAAAACTTGAAAGTGGTTAAATTTTTCCGAACCTCATATGTATCATTTTTGTCAATGTATATGCATTTTTTTTAATAAACTTTGACAATGTAGCCCGGGAAAATTAATCAAAATCTTATTCTTGCTCTTACGCCTCATATAACGTTCAGATGTGTTGGACACGATGAGAAAATTTATTAAACCTTGTTTTTGACAGAATGGCATAATTTGATTGCTCAAGCTATTTTTAGTTGCTAACCTAAAAATAACACAAAAAAAATATCAAATGCTGAATTCTGAACGGGTTTAAAACTTGAAAGTGTTAAAATTTTTCCGAACCTCATATGTATCATTTTTGTCAATGTATATGCATTTTGATTAATAAACTTTGACAATGTAGCCTGGGAAAATTGATCAAAATCTTATTCTTGCTCTTACGCCTCATATAACGTTCAGATGTGTTGGACACGATGAGAAAATTTACTAAACCTTGTTTTTGACAGAATGGCATAATTTGATGGCTCAAGCTATTTTTAATTCTTAACCAAAAAATAACACAAAAAAAATATCAAATGCTGAATTCCGAACGGGTTTAAAACTTGAAAGTGTTTAAATTTTTCCGAACCTCATATGTATCATTTTTGTCAATGTATATGCATTTTGTTTAATAAACTTTGACAATGTAGCCCGGGAAAATTAATCAAAATCTTATTCTTGCTCTTACGCCTCATATAACGTTCAGATGTGTTGGACATGATGAGAAAATTTACTAAACCTTGTTTTTGACAGAATGGCATAATTTGATGGCTCAAGCTATTTTTAATTCTTAACCAAAAAATAACACAAAAAAAATATCAAATGCTGAATTCCGAACGGGTTTAAAACTTGAAAGTGTTTAAATTTTTCCGAACCTCATATGTATCATTTTTGTCAATGTATATGCATTTTGTTTAATAAACTTTGACAATGTAGCCTGGGAAAATTAATCAAAATCTTATTCTTGCTCTTACGCCTCATATAACGTTCAGATGTGTTAGACACGATGAGAAAATTTATTAAACCTTGTTTTTGACAGAATGGCATAATTTGATTGCTCAAGCTATTTTTAGTTGCTAACCTAAAAATAACACAAAAAAAATATCAAATGCAGAATTCTGAACGGATTTAAAACTTGAAAGTGTTTAAATTTTTCCGAACCTCATATGTATCATTTTTGTCAATGTATATGCATTTTGTTTAATAAACTTTGACAATGTAGCCCGGGAAAATTAATCAAAATCTTATTCTTGCTCTTACGCCTCATATAACGTTCAGATGTGTTGGACATAATAAGAAAATTTACTAAACCTTGTTTTTGACAGAATTTCATCACCTACATAATTATTTCCTAATCTAAAAATTGCAGCAAAAGAATAACGTCAAATTCAAAATTCTGGATGAGTTTGACATTCGAAGCAAATAAAAAGTTCTAAGAACGGGTATCGGTTTTTTTTAATTTATGGTAAATCTTGACTATGCATTACGGAAAACATTTAATAGTTTTCAAAAATTGTAGTTGAAAAATTCATAGGCGGATAAAAAAAAGTTAAAAATTTAATCGGATCCAAAATAGTGTGTTCAAAATTTAGCTCAAAAGACTACGAATCGAGTTTAAAAAAGTGATAACATTAAATGTAGGTTTTGAAATATTTCTTTTTCACTACATATTTTATATTCAAATTTAACCAAAACGTATTCAGCCAAAATCATCTAATTATAATAAGTAATTATTTCACGGATTTAAAAGTACAAAATTTAAAAACTGATAAAAAAAATGCTATTCCAAATAATTACCATTTTATTATCATAAATTATCTGGTAAAGTAATAAAATGTAGAAATGGCTGAAGTAAAGATTAATGTTTTGGCATAAAAGTTGGAAAATATTCATTACTCACCAAATCAGACTTTTAAATATCAATTGGCATTCGGTATGTGGATTGATACCAGGAACTTGACGCTATCGACGTTCAAGTAAGCTAGAAAGGAATCGATACTCCGGACAGAGGGGCGCCCGACTGTCTCGCCACAAAAGGAGAATAAAGTCTTGGCACTGCGCGAAGTCGGCTACTCTCCTTCTCTTTCTGGCTCCAACATTGCTACCAAAGTGTTTTCCCATTCCTACTTCTCTTAAACCTATCTAACCCCTTCCGTTGCAAAATTTCCAGGACCGAGAAAACAAGGTTTTTCGATTCTCCGCACTACGTCTCGTAAACTCTTGAAACAATCCCATTATTTTCATACTTACATTATGTGTTTATCCACTTTATATACAATTTTACGGCAATAATTTTGATAATATTCTACCAAATTGCTGAAAATCGGTTGACAAACGGTATACATATTTCATTGGTAACAAAATAAAAAGGGATGTGTATCGATTTGTTAAAAAATTCCATTCAAAGAAAAATAAAATTTATTACGATTAATGTCTCTATTACTTTGCTTTTCGTGGCATGTTAGAAATTATTTTTAATGACAAACCTTGTTGTTCACTTTTTATAAAATGTTCATATATTTTGCCAGCAATATGGTAAGACGTTCGAATAAAAATGATTACTATCAACCTATTTGTGAAACAGTTAAACATTAGCTCTCGCAAATCCTGTCCAGGCTAGTGAATTTCCATAATACCATTGACTAAAAAAATATAGCACGAAAGATATCTAAATAGTTCTTATTTTTTAACAGTTGTATGTCACTTTTGTAAAAAGACATTTAATTAAAAAAATAAATACAACGATGTTTTAATCATAAAAATTGAAAAAATAGGATATACTTAATGCCTTAAAAAATCAATGTGAATGTAATTTTTTCGTGCAATTCTAATGAAGGTTGATTTTTTTTTTCTAGTAATTCAAAAGTAAAAAAATCTTATAATTACGATAATTTATTTTCCCTAAACCAATATTGCAAAAAGTAATGGAGGCTCGTAACTCAGTCTTGTGCATTCAGATCTGAGCTAAATAGATCTATGTAGACGTGCAGGAGGTTGTCGATTGCGGGGGTACGTTTGGTACCACGCCGTGAAGGCAATACCGTATCATGAGTCACGTGTGCTGGCGAGACTTGGAAATACGAGGAGCGCGAAAAATAGGATGAGATAGGCAGAGCTCGCATGGTAGAGTGGATATACGAATCGATAATCGTTGGCGCCCAACTGTCTGCACTTCACGAAAGTAGAATAACGGTCCGACTACTATGTATGTGTGTGGGATTTTGCTGGCTAGCTCTTTCGGAAAATTCGCCGCATCAGCAGACATCCGTTCGTACAATCGGAATGCGAAGTGTACATACCTAATACTATACGTACTATAGGTGCATTGTATATATAAGACATTCTGCATCAAATCAGCAAACTTAAAATAAAAAATTTACTCATTAGGACATTTTTTATTTTCTTTTTAATTATATGTAACAAAAAACAAAAGAAGGTGAAAGGCACCTGTGGTGAAAAGACAAAAAAAGTGAAAGGCATTTTTCATATTGCGCTTCATTTTATGTAACCTGCTGTATTGTGTGCATAACCTACATAAAAAATGGCGGATTATGTAAAACTTATTTGGGGGGAGAATTTTTTTTTCCTAAATGATAGTATCTGAGTTTCAGCAATTTTAATTTATAATTATTTTTTTTCTCATTAGGGCACTTTTCATGTTCCTCTTAATTTTATGTAATCTAAGGTCGTCTGTATAGAATCTATAGAAAAATTCGCAGAGTGAAAAAAGTACATTTGCGTAAATAAAAGAGCTTTGAAAAAATTATAGTGGCTGAAGTGACGGAGAATGCCTGATATATAGATATGTATATATGTCGCATAATATGTATATGAGGCATTTTTTATCAACTGGGCCACTTTTTTCGGTCGACCGCCCGGATATTTTTCTAAATTTGTCAAAATTCCAAAGTGGCACCTCCAATTCTTAGGCAATAAAAAATTGAAAATAAAAATAAAAAAATTAATAAATTTTTTTCTGCCTAAGAATCGGAGGTGCCAATTTTCCAAAAGATAAAATGAAACTTCTTGGACGACGGGCTGCGCTAAATAATTCGGAAAAAATGGGCAGGAAAAAATTTATTAAATTTTTATTTTTATTTTCAATTTTTTACTGCCTAAGAACTGGAGGTGCCACTTTGGAATTTTTTTCTCAGAATCTTCATACAATGCGAAACACCTTGTAAAATTAAGACCGGAATCAAAGATGCTTTTTTCGTAAAAAAAATTATTAATTGCTTTTTTTTTTTTTTTTGCGAAAAAGTGACTTTCTTCCGTTGGAAAAATTATGATTTTAACGTCACTCCAAAGTAAATGGAAAATAAAAAAGTTAATGTTGTTAAGAATTTTTTGAGAGTCTAATATTTTCTCAGACATAGTGATGTTTAAAAAAAAACCTAAATCCTGAACGGCCCCCTTTAAAAATCTACAAAAAATCACAAACACCCCTCTCAAATAGTACACCAAACTGACAAATTTAGAAAAACATCCGGAAGGTCGACCGAAAGAAGTGGCCCAGTTGATAAAGAATGCCTTATATATGTACACAAATATGTGATATGCGGACGTACGCCACCTTCCGCAAGCGGAAAGCACCTGCATTACGGACGGAGATGCGTAAGCCTTTGAGAATCATTCTTTCGCATGAATGCTTCCTTGCTTCCTATCTCCATTCACTGTTTTTCCCCTCTTTCTGTGTGTTTTTCTGTGCAGCTCTCTCCCTTTCGTTTTGTTCTTCACGGTTCAATAGCAGCACACCGCGGAAACTCATCAACGTTAGGCACGACGTCCTTCGGGGAAGGTTGCACGGCAGTCGGCAAAGAAATGTTATGTATTCTCTGAGGATTGTATAACCATTTGTGTAGGACATAGGTCATGATTGAAACTTGGCTTACGATTCAATCGTTATTATAAAGAACCGACAGTATTGGAAGCGTTGTCGGTGTGTGGCTTCGGAATAATAGAACTGAACCGTCGAAAGATGTTGAACGATACGAACGTAGAAGATTAAGAGCGTAAAATTATATTAATCTTAAGCTCAACTAGTTCCTACTACCACTAGCAACAACGTCCACGCTCCGCGCGTCCTATGCTTTGGTGACTGCGTCTTTTTTTTTAGCTAAAACGATCCTGAAGTATCAATATATATATCTACCCAAAATAGTAGGTAGTTAGAATTATGCAACTTTCATAACATACTTTTGATATAGTCATTACACACGGAAAGAAAGGCTTGGTTGAAACAACTAAGTGCTATGGTTATATATGCGCCAGACAATTAATTGGTTAGACCGACCAATTTCTTGGTTAGACTAACCAAGTGACTTGGTTAGACTAACCAAGTGACTTGGTAAGCTAACCAAGTGACTTGGTAAGCTAACCAAGTGACTTGGTAAGCTAACCAAGTGACTTGGTTAGACCAACCAAGTGACTTGGTAAGCTAACCAAGTGACTTGGTTAGTCTAACCAAGAAATTGGTCGGTCTAACCAATTAATTGTCTGGCGCATATATAACCATAGCACTTAGTTGTTTCAACCAAGCCTTTCTTTCCGTGTGTAATGACTATATCAAAAGTATGTTATGAAAGTTGCATAATTCTGACTACCTACTAACCAAGTGACTTGGTAAGCTAACCAAGTGACTTGGTTAGACCAACCAAGTGACTTGGTTAGACCAACCAAGTGACTTGGTAAGCTAACCAAGCGACTTGGTTAGACCAACCAAGTGACTTGGTAAGCTAACCAAGTAACTTGGTTAGGCCAACCAAGAAATTGGTAGTCTAACAAATTACTTGGTTGGTCTAACCAATTAATTATCTGGCGCATATATAACCATAGCACTTGGTAGTTCCAATCAAGCATTTTTTTCCGTGCATATCCTCTTTAAAACCGCTCTACCAGTCACCATCAATTTCAGATGCTATAAAAAGGCAGTTTTATACGCTAGTAAAGTATCGCCAAAGGCGCCACGCGGTGGCCGCTATCCGCAACTTTCAGTAATACAGGTGATTCGATAGGGAATGCTGATTGGCGGGCAAAGCAAGCAGTGTGTTATGGGATTGCCCCTAACATAGTCGGGTTCCCCCACAATTCGATAAGCAACCAATGAGAGCTTGTGAATCCGTTACCTAAAGTTTGGAATACCGGGTACGAGATGCGCGCACGTCGCGCTTCAGAGATACTTTACTAGCGTATTAGACATTCCTCTGAACTGATATATCTAATGGACAGCATTCCTATTTCATCCCATAAAATAATTACTTTCGATGTGCTGTCTTTTTAAGAGAGGATATTATAATCGCTGCAACTTATTATTTTCAAAAACATAATCACAAAGTCAATTGTATTATAAATTATATTTCCAAATAATTACGGATTTACAACTCTATTCATCACCAAGATCAGCGTCGCTTTTGTTTAGAAATAAAAAAAAAGAACCTTTCAAACCTCTATGCAAAAATAATGATCTATCCATCGATTACTTTTTGTTTGTATGGAGATAGTTCTATTCAATATCACAACTACGAAAAAGGCAGCCATTAAAGTCACTGGCGATACGTGACTCTACAGCGGTCATGGCAGAACAGCGAAAGCGATAGTTCAAAATGCGCGCCATACGCGGCGACTTTGCAGCGGCACCCTCGACAGACTGAAGTTGGCTCTGAAACAGCCGTCGCCGACCAATCGGAAGACTCGAAAAGCGGATTCAGTCTTTCGAGTTCGATGTGACATGTCTTTTTTAAGAGAAGATTAGTTTCTGCGTGAGAGCAACCTCTGTAAAAATGTAAATATCGTAGTCTTAATTTAACTAATAAGTATCTAGAACTAAATATTTCTGTGGGGGTTTTTTCTGTTGAGCAAATTTTCCCCTAACCCTTAAGCATCAGCTGGAGCGCAATACTCTTTTATTCTCCGTTGTCTATTGACCAAAAAATAGTTTATTTAACCAAACCTACAACTAAATACTTGGCGAAGCGATCACGCATAGCATTTAAGGCAAATTTAGGTATATATTTTGTTTCAGCCTAAACTGTACTAATAATGTATTACTCGTCTGAAATAAAATAGATTTAAAAAAAAAGAAAATGTGTGGCTTCGGCGGTCTCTAGAGTTTAAGCAGTATTTCTTGGGGCCGTTATTTGGATGGGTGACCGCTTAGCCGCGCACTGACGTCCACGCCATCTTAGCTATTCTTAGCAAAATTGAACAAATAAAAAATTCCTTCTGAGAAATTGACGTTGGTTATTCACATTTTAACAAATGCATCACAATAATTTTTCTGGATTGAGGAAAATCTTACAAATGTTCAGCAGTGATTTAACGGGTTTGCCGGGGTTTGAATGACTATAATATCGAATTTCAAAATAAGGAACGTCTAAATATAGAGTGGCCATCATAATGAAATTTGTTATTTTAGCCATTCGATATTTTGATGGCATTTTAATAAGTTGGGGGTCAAAATAGCGAATAATCAATATACCGAAAGGCAGAAATAGCCAATTTTATGATCGCCATTCTAGATTCAAACAATCCTTATTTTGAAATTCGCGATTTTGACCTTACGCTATTTTGGTCATTCGTTGTTTGCGAATTTTTTTAATTTCATTTATTTTTATTTTTTATTTATCCGGATTGCAATAAGTTATCGTATAACATTTATACTGATAAGAATTCTTACTGTTAAATTAAAATAAACCAAAATGTCTCTTCGTCTTTTCGATTGTCCTGCTTTTCATGCCTCCGACTTTTTTTATAAAGGTTCTCCCATGCAATCGCATAATAAATCTGTCTTGGAAAAAACAATGAATAAGCACCAATTCATAAATAAATAAACAAATAAATGATTAAAAATAATCAATATTTCTTCGATTAAAAAACATATTCTATTAAACAAATTGCCCCCCACTATTATTATTGTCTTTCCAATCCCCTTAACAGTCGTTAGCTTCATACAACATTGTTAGTGATAAAAAATCTCACTACTATTTCATAAAAAAATGTTTCTACCTATTTTCCATTGTCCTGTTTATTCTGCATATCCCTCTCCCATTCCATGAAGTTTATCGCCATGCAATCGCATGATGAAGCAGTCCGTCCGACTCATCACCGTTATACGTACCAACATTACTTCCGGAAAAGCTTGAGCAATGAGGAAGTGCCGTGTGTCTCTCATACAGAGAATATCGTACGCGGCAATACACAATATTACATGTTAAAAATCTAGAGAATAAAATGACTATGCAGTTCGAGATTGACGGTATAATTATCGTACATATACGCAAGCAGAATTTTCTGTCTCGTCTCGTCAGGTTCATGTCCGCAGTGATGGGGCAAGGTTTCGCTTCGTTCCAACGTTTATCTGTCTTTCTCTCTCCTCGTCGTTCAGTTTCCGACCGCGGGAGGACTGAAATTAATGGTTCGCAGCTCCGGGCTCCCGCGTGCCACGGATAAATATGGAGAACGCGAGCATCTCTCCGCTGATGCTACTGAGTTGCGACGCGTAACTGAGGTCTTCGCTCTATCACGCTTCGCGACGACTATTCAGCCTCACTTGGATTCTTGAAAATTATGCTCTCCTGGCTAGACGAGTCCGACCACGCGCGGATGACGAACCACGCATATACAGTGAGTAATATTACACATGAGTCGTGAGTAGAAAAATAAACAGAGAAAAAACGGAAAGTGGGCTCCGGATGGAATTTTTATTTTAAATAACGATTTGCAAGTGGATAAACGATCAAGTTTTGTGCCCCCGTATATACTTGAGATGGAATTAAATATATACTTGACACATAGCTTCGAGCTAAAAATTAAAGAATAAAAAAAAACGATAATTGAGAAAGACACTGTAAAATTGCTATTTGTGATGTAATGATTTATTGATTGTGCAAGAAATTCAATATTCACGATATTGTGTGAAACAACGTTTGAATTAGATTTTAACTTATAAGTGCCAACGTAGAAATTTTGGTGAATTTCGGGAATATCTATTTTGTCAAATATCTTTTTTTTTATTTGACACCGAAAATTATGGAAAAAATCATTATAAATTATGATACATAGAAAATATTTATTAAGAACGCATCTCACATTTTAATTTTATAACAAAAAAAAATCGAATCGTAGTGGAAAATGTAAAGAGTAAATTTTCAGCAATTGTATTTTTCGCACTACTTTGATTCAGAAAAGTGTCCAACATTAGAGAGTTTTTTTTTTTTAGAGGAAAGATACTTGGCCGTGAAAGTGTTAGAAAAGGTGACATCTTTTATACGCCATGTAATATACTTGATGACCATTTTTCTATTTACATCATCAACAAGGTTTTTTAGATTTGATGTTGTATGAGCGTTGGCCGTTATATGTGCAGTGTTGGGGCGGGGTTTGCTTCGGCAATGTGCGGCCTTTGATTGAAACGGCGATTTTTTAATACGTTTCGGCTCTGGTCTGAGCCCTCTTCAGTTTATTAGTGATCCTATCCATTTGTCATTGGACCTTATTTCTTTATTTGGTTAGTGTGTTTGTGGTTACTTTGTTGTTTTTCTTGTTAATTATTTCCATATTAGTTGTAACCATTTTAAAGATAAACCTCACTTTTAACTATAAACTTCCACTTTTGATCAACGGACCGGAGAGCCCGTTTGTCAAGGTTTTTTAGAGTATTTTTTGTAACTTCGCTAAACTTTTTGAGGAAAGGATTAGCCATTTTACTAAATTTGTTTAGCGAGACCATAATGTTTTTATTTGTAGAGCTTTGGCCATCTGACTAAATTTTTTTTAGTCATCTTTGGACATTTTACCCAATTTACAAGAAGAACTGTGACTACATTTCCTGAACAGTCACATCCTTCACGGCCACTTTTTGCGGAGGAGATTTCTCTGAAAATCACTTCACATGAAAAATAACCGTTATTGTTATAACATCGATATCCAATATCTTCTTTGACTGAAAACTGTAGGAAAAAAAAACTCGTGCTGGATAATAATAGCGGAACTCGATTAGTCACTGTTCCGAACGAAGGGGATAAGTAGGGTCGAAGAAAGTTACGATGAGTGATTCATTCAGATGGAATCTGCTGGTGGCTCGCGGTCCAGTTCGATTTAGGTATCTGTAACGTAATCTTTGAAACAAAAAATATACCATATTTCTTTTACCGCATATCGTTACGTTTGAATTTTTAGTAATATGAGTAATCTTAAGATCACACACGCGTTAAAAAAACTGTATCCTATGTTTAATCTTAAAATCGAACGTCCGTTAAAAAAATTCTACCTTTTTTACGAAATAAGACCTAAAGTCTCAAAAGGATAACCTAAGAATAAAAACAAAAGATGTAAAAAATAATTTTTTAACGTCATTTCGTTACTAAGTCCTAAGATAATCAATCCACAGTCTGCCAAGAGTGTTAGTTGATAAACAGGAAACTGCAAAGTCCAAATAGCAAGGGAAGCACTGACAAGTGCAAGTGTAAGAAAAGATCGATGGTTGGTACAGTGAAAGAAGGGAAAATAGACTGGATATTCGCAATTCGTCTGTTCAGTGCATCGCCAGACGTGTTGCGGAATTCACAGATAGGAAAATATTTATATTAACGGGAGCTCGAGGGAGAGGAAAAGCGTCGGCGGTGAGCCGCGAATAGGTTTCGCTGTTAGGATCGACGATCAAATGTGCGCACTACCTACGATGCTTGGTGTGCCTCAAGCGCCCAGTGAAGTAGTAGAGCTCGAGTATGCGGTATATGGATAGACATGTACGTGCTCACGTATACGCACGTCTGTATACGAGTTATTTATGGCCGAACGAAGGCGAGGAGTGTACTATGTAAGCACCCGTTTATCAAAGCATCCTATCGATGCGATCCTTTCGAATATCTCTCGATTATTCCATCGGAAGTACTATATCTGCTAAATTTGCCAAGTTATTATTATATTATTAATTATTAGTACATTAATTAGTTTATTGATTAACGATTTTTTCTACCACGTATTTACGATTAGAATTATGGTTATTATCATTTTTGTGGTTGCATTGAATTTTTTTTTTAGTTATAATATACTTTTTTTTAATTCTACGAATATTTTTCTATCTCGCATTTGAACAAATTCTTGCCATCTCGGCGCTATTAAGTGAAAGTATTTATTATTAGTATGTGTGTTTTATATTTAGATTCACTTTTCTATTATGACTGTGTGATTATCTTGAATTAATAGCACTGGAAAATTGCAATGTGAAGTTATTTAAGGTGCTTATAAAATTAATCTCATGTGCTCACAATTAATAGCCGTCATTATTTAAGAATGCGTTCACTTATACGTTCTTAATTCAATCTAAGGAAATTAATAAAGCTTTCAAAACGGAATTTTTCCCACCAATCTATTAATTATTCTTCGGCCTTACTTTTCTCATTGTTTCGTGTCTTTTTGTCTGCGATTTCTTTGCGTATCACCATTACACACTGAGAGAAATTGAGATGGACTGGTAATTATTCAGTGATAATTATACTTTATTATTCCAGGTGACTATTTTTGTAGTTAGATTGACAGTAACGTAATTACGTTAACAGTGATTAGAGATAATGTAATTATGAAAATAGTCTGGACTAATAAAACATAATTATCACTGAATGGTTACCAGGAGCAGCTGCTTTTTGTTTTCTTATCAGCCTCCGTTTTTAAGGGGAGGGATTCAGGTAAAAAAAATTGATTTTGGAAATTCAATATTATCCAAATCCTATTGCATATAAAAATGCCCAACGCACTATATTGTTGGTACTCGATGAAAGGATTGTTTACTGTCGTCTGACTTGCATATGCTTTTCAATATTATTTTAAGCAAAGTTCTTAGGTTTTCCTTTCTGCGCATGATTCAGATCAAACTTCTAGGCAGATTGGAATGGTTGACGTCTCATTTTCTTCTTCATGAAAAGATACACCGGCTAAATGGAGCAAACTATTTTTTTTCATTCTGAAAGCGAAGTTAATCACTGATTTAGAAAATAGCATAAAATTTATTTATTAATAATTATGTTACTTAAAAAATATTACATTTTATTAACATTTTCTCCATTTAGCCTGTGTATCTTTTCATGAAGAAGAAAATGAGACGTCAACCATTCCAATCTGCCTAGTAGTTTGATCTGAATCATGCGCAGAATGGAAAACCTAAGAACCTTTCCTTAAGATAATATGGAAAAGCATATGCAAGTCAGACGACAGTAAAAAATCCTTTCATCGAGTACCAACAATATAGTGCGTTGGGCATTTTTATATGCAATAGAATTTGGATGATATTGAATTTCCAAAATCATTTTTTTTTACCTGACTCCCTCCCCTTAAAGATATTTTAAGATAAAAAATAGGTATGCCGTTTTATAAAAGTTGAATTACCGAATGAATTTTCTCCATAAATTATTCAAAATTTTTAGAAGTACCAAAAAATTGATCAGCAAGTATATCAACGTCGATTATTGCGTCAATAGAATTTACAATCGTTCAAAAAAATTCAGAGACCCAAATTTGATGTATTAAAAATTTATTTAGCCCTCTAGCATTTTTCCAGATAAATTATGCTTCTATGAGAGCTAAGGGAATTTATTCATTAAAAATGTATTTCGAATGGTTTCATGCCAAAATGCTTAAGGATCATTAAACCTATAGAATATTAGAATTGATTGGAAAACAGTAATTCACCTAAATTATTTATAATTATTACATAAATTCTAAAATTTTAATTTTTACATAAAGATTCACCATAGTTATCTTGTACAAAAAATATTTAAAATACATTTTCATTGAATGAATATTCATCCTTGATTAGGAATTCCGCTTGATGAAAAAAAAAATCAAAAAGTGGCTACAAAAATGTGGGAGGATTTTTACTTTGCTGAAATTTCGTGGAATGCCTTACATTCATACTGAAAAGCCACTGAGGCATTTGAATACTACAGCCCACCACCTGTTCCATGAGTCCACAGATCTGGAGGTTGCGCCTGTGTAAAAATGTGAGCCGGTCCCTCGGCAGCACAAGAACCAGAAACCGAACAAAAAGTAGTCTGGTAACTATTCAGTGATAATTATACTTTATTATTCCAGGTGACTATTTTCGTAGTTAGATTGACAGTAACGTAGTTACGTTAACAGTGAAGAGAGTTAATGTAATTATGAAAGTAGTCTGGACGAATAAAACATAATTATCACTGAATAGTTACCAGGAGCATCTAAATTTCTCTTAGTGCAAAAGTTGTGTATTTTTACATTGAAATCTTTTATCGAATATCTCAGTCTCTTGTTTACCCAAAATAACCTCAATTCCCTAAGTAACTTGATATTGTATCAGATGTTGAAGAATCTGTCTAGGGACTTTGGGACGAACTCGCTGTCCCTTACGACCGGCCACAGAAGCTCCGGACGTTATTAAATTCGGTGAGCCGGAGCGCTTCTTAGGACGGCGACCTCGTAAAAGGCAGAGGCGAGCCAGACGAGCATGCAAGCTAGTAGCAATCCCTGCGTCCCTCGCGGTCCACGTGCTTCTAAGGCCCTTTGAACTACGAGAAGTCGAGGAACAGACTTGGATGCTATACTAGACTACATATCGACCTATACACAAACCTGATGTACATCGAAGTAGCAAAGGGAGAGCATTCAGCTACGTTTCAATCTATGTGTATAGAGGAGGCAAGAGGATTGAACGGTGGAGGCCAATCAAAGCACAGCCGATTCACAACGACCCCAAAGCAGCTGAGCTTCACTCCCTACACCCTTCCTCCCTCTCGACTCGCCCTACCGATCATATATCGGTTCTGTCGCCAGTTTCTCGAACTATTCGAAATGCTATGCATCCAGACCGATGCTTAAGGAGGTTGGAGGGCTCCACATTAGTCAAATCAGTGCTAAATTTTTAAAAGCATTTCTACAATTTCAGATGGTTTAATAATCTGTTCCAAGGTGTTAATCACATACACTGTTAAAAAAATATGTTGTAAATTTACAAACATGTGTATGAAGTTTTTTTTACCAAAACCGTTTATTAAATTCCAACTGCGACGTTCAATTTTACAACACTGGTATATAAAATTTACCGTCACTGTTTTGTAATTTTACAACACATCTGTGTTGTAAAATTCAACGTCACAGTTGGAATTCCATACAATTTATTGTAATTTTACAACACATTTGTGTTGCAAAATTCAACGTCACAGTTGAAATTTCATAAAGAGTTTTAGTAAAAAAAACTTCATACACGTGTGTTGTAAATTTACAATAGATTTTTTTAACAGTGTAAGTAAAATTTACACGAAGTCCCATTAGGGATTGTCTCGTGTAAAAGGTGTGGTCACTGTGGTAGGGATAGGAAAGGACCTGGAGAGACGGCTGGCTCGGGCCTAAATAGCCGCCACTGCTGTGTTCCGCTTGCGCGAAACGCGAGTGCATTTAGCCACCTAGTGGCCAAATGCCAAAATCACGCCGGGAGTAAGGACGTCCCGTTACACTACCTGCGTAAGAATATTCATAAATCGTCTTTGAAAATTCAAAGCTGTGTGTTGTAAATTTACTATACCTGTAGTAAAATAAAGGGTTATGTGGAAATTTACAACACAATGTGTATTAATTCTCATTACAGCACAAAGTTTGTGAATTTAATACACACTTGAATAGTAATTTCCAATATTTGTGTTGTACTTAAATTTCATTTTTTTTAACAGTGTAGCAGCATTAGTTTTTGATATTCAAATATATTCACAGCTGTCATATGAACAGTAAATCGATCAGTATCTCCACATTTCCGATGTCATTCTTTTTCATCCACTTTTGTAAAAGGGTAAACCGTAATATCAGTCCGATTATGACGAAGCATAGCTCATTTTTATCAGTGGAAGATACTTAATCGATTGACCGTCCGGATTTTCTATAGTATCAGGCGTTCAAAAGTTATAGCCATTTGTATACTTGATGTTAGGTTATGATAGGATAAACAAACGGTTGTATCTTTTGAACTACTAATACGATTTTTAAAAAATAGACGGCTATTCGATAGAATATCTTTTACTAAACAAAATGAGCTATTGGTCGTGATAATCGGACTGATATTACGGTTTACCCTTTTAAAAAACTGGATGAAAAAACATAACATCGGAAATTTGCAGATATTGATCGATTTACTGTTGATATCACAGTTGTGAATGTATTTGAATATCAAGAACTAATGCTGCTATGTGATTAACACCTTGGAACAGATTATTAAACCATCTGAAATTGTAGAAACGCTTTTAAAAATTTAGCACTGATTTGACTAGTGTGGAGCGCTCCAACCACCTTACGGCCGTCTACCCGCACTGAAAAAAAGTGGCAAAGTGGAACTTTGCACATTGCTTCCTCATTAATTTTTATTTTTTCACAAAGTCACGTCTATGAGTTAAACTGATTTATTAATTTTGGCTTCCTTATAGAGGAAACTTTGTAAAAAATGAAAATGGATGAGGAAACAATGTGCAAAATTCAAAATCACGTAAAATCCAAACTGCTTTACCGACAACGATCAAATTTGTAGGTAGCAGCGCTGAATGTTATTTTTCATCTGTAGAAAAATTCAGTTTATTTGGTGGGATTTGACGTGAGTTAGAGCAAAGCGATTATTTTTTTAAAAAATGCAAAACCCCATAAAAACCGAACTTTTTTTTTACAGATTCATTCCAAATTCAATGCCGATACTCCTTTAACATAGCTTTGTTCATAAAAAATTATTTAGCTCAATAGCTGCAAATTTGCGGATGCTAGAGAGCGTACAAATATTTTTCGAAAATTGTAGTCAAATAAAATTTGAACATATTTTTCAATTTTTTTTTTAAATTATCACAAAAAAAGGCGTCGATTTGTTTCTCATGTTTGCTAAATTGTAGCCCGATGGTTAAAGCAGTTGTTGAGATACGTAAATTTGAATTTTGAGTGACGGTCACAACTTTTCTCGGCGTTTTAGACTATTTTGAGTGTTCTGCCATTAAAAAGACGAACAAAAATTTTCGCTTCAAAACAAAGCATCCTTTATGAGGAGGCAAAAAAATAATGGAATACAACAAATATTCCAAGTAAATCATTTATTTGGAAATATTTTTATGCAATATATATTTGAATCAATCACTTTTTTTTGTTTTCTTAATAAAATGCTTATGAACATTTTATCAATATAGTAGAGAATTTGCAAACGATAGATATTTTAAAAATCTCCACTGTATTGGTAAAATATTCATAAGCATTTTATTAAAAAATAAACAAAAAGTTTGTATCATGAAAATGAAGGCAGAAAATCGAAAAACTTTTAAGTAATGGAAGAAATTATATGGGGTATCTATCGCAAACCAAACCAAATATCTATTCATTAGCCTTAGTTCTTTTTTTATCGATTTTTTTGTGACTAATCTATCCGGAAAACTTAGTTTATATGTATTCAATTAGGTTTTTATACTTTTTATTTTCCCAATATGTAAAATAAGGTAAACGAATAATTCTTATTGTATTATTTATGGCATAATTGAGTAAATAGATTAAATTGGAAAGTAATGAGATGGTTACAGCCCTGACCTTAAGTCTCTGGGAACAAATTTTCTTATCAGCCTCCGTTTTTAAAGATATCTTAAGATAAAAAATAGGTATTCCGAGTTATAAAAGTTGAATTACGGAATGAATTTTCTCCATAAATTATTCAACATTTTTAGAAGTATCAAAAAATTGATCAGCAAGTATATCAAGGTCGATTGTTGCATCAATAGAATTTACAATCGTTCAAAAAAATTCGCAGACGCAAATTTGATGTATTAAAAATTCATTTCGCCGTCTAGTATTTTTCCAGATAAATTATGCTTCTATGAGAGCTAAGGGAATTTATTCATTAAAAATGTATTTCGAATGCTTTCATGCCTAAATGTTTAAGGATCATTAAGCCTATAGAATATCAGAATTGATTGGAAAAGAGTAATTCACCTAAATTATTTATAATTATTACAGAAATTCTAAAATTTTAATTTTTACATAAAGATTCACCACAGTTATCTTGTACAAAAATTATTTAAAATACATTTTCATTGAATGAATATTCATCCTTGATTAGGAATTCCGCTTGATGAAAAAAAAATCTAAAAGTGGCCACAAAAATGTGGGAGGATTTTTACTTTGCTGAAATTTCGTGGAATGCCTTACATTCATACTGAAAAGCCACCGAGGCATTTGAATACTACAGCCCACCACCTGTTCCATGAGTCCACAGATCTGGAGGCTGCGCCTGTGTAAAAATGTGAGCCGGTCCCTCAGCAGCACAAGAACCAGAAACCGGACAAAAGATGAGCAGCTGGACCGATGACCTTATCCCGCACAACCTTCTCTACCTGCATAGCTGCTACTACCTCGTGGAATATTCAAGTTAACCTCGAAATTTAATGCAGCGTGTGAAAGAACTCGATTCAAAGACAATAAAATATTTACCCCTTCTGGTTGACGAGGGGGATGTAAAATTTATGAGAGATGCTACTGTACCGTGTATATAAAAATAGAACGTGTATTTATAGACATATGACATACGTATATAAATCCGTATGTACGATAAGTGTAACGGTTGATCAGTGCATGTGCACCGAAAGAGGAACAAAAAATACGAGGGATCTCAACGGAGAATGACGTCACTACCTGTCTTGCAGGTTCGGTAGCACCCCGGGGTATGGGTCAGAGAAGCCGCGCGCTCTGAGTGAAACGAAAACGCGCACACACTGCGTCTACCTCGATTATCATATGCGCAAGGATTGCTCATAAACGAGACGCAACGAGACCGGTGTAAACGTTTTTTTATTTTTTTTTTCTATCTCGTACTTCATTATATTTTGTAATTAAAAACCACTTTTTTTTGACACTAGAATTTTTATGTAATTGGTAAAATTAATTTTATGGTTATTTTTGTTAATTGATTTACACGCGTACTCGGATGAAGCAATGTTGTTGGGTGGTTGACTTCTGCGGTTTTGGCGAAGAAAATCGTTGAGAAAATAAAAAGGATTCTTTTAAGGGGAGGGAGTCGGGTAAAAAAAATTGATTTTGGCAATTCAATATCATCCAAATCCTATTGCATATAAAAATGCCCAATGCACTATATTGTTGGTGCTCGATGAAAGAATTTTTTACTGTCGTCTGTCGTGCATATGCTTTTCTATATTATCTTAAGCAAAGTTCTTAGGTTTTCCATTCTGCGCATGATTCAAATTAAACTACTAGGCAGATTGGAATCATTGACGTCTCATTTTCTTCTTCGTGAAAAGATACACCGGCTAAATGGAGCAAACTATTTTTTTTCGTTCTGAAAGCGAAGTTAATCACTGATTTATAAAATAGCATAAAATTTATTTATTAATAATTATGTTACTTAAAAAATATTACATTTTATTAACATTTGCTCCATTTAGCCGGTGTATCTGTTCATGAAGAAGAAAATGAGACGTCAACCATTCCAATCTGCCTAGTAGTTTGATCTGAATCATGCGCAGAATGGAAAACCTAAGATCTTTGCTTAAGATAATATTTAAAAGCATATGCAAGTCAGACGACAGTAAAAAATTCTTTAATCGAGTATCAACAATATAGTGCATTAGGCATTTTTATATGCTATAGGGTTTGGATGATATTGAATTTCCAAAATCAATTTTTTTTACTTGACTCCCTCCCCTTAAGAGAGGGAGTTTTTTTTCACGAAAATGAAATCTTAAGATTTTTTCGTCAGGATACTCAAAAGATGAATCGAGAAAAGCGAAAAATAGGTCTAGATGTCTGAATAAATCTGAACGACTGTTTAGATTTTATCGGATTTTGAAATTTTCAAAAAAGTCTGAGCGCGTTCAAGCTGCCGCAATTTTTATGTTATCGAACTAAATTATTCTTTATGAATAAATTGAAGCTTAAGACGATCGGTATTGAATTTGAGTGGAATCTATAAAGAGATTAAGGATTTTGATGTTTTCCAAAAATGTATATTGGACGATCTAATATTCAGCAATTCCAGATATCAAATTTGGTGAAGATCGGTAAAGGGGTTTGGATTTTATGGTAATTCGAATTTTACAAGTTTGAACCGCTTCTGCTTTTAAAGTATCTGGCGAAACGTGCTGATCGTACGAATAATGCACAATCATATTTTGTACCGAATTTGATAAAAAAAAAAAATAACTAAGCTCCTAGCACTTTATACAAATTTCAATTTCTTCAATTACTTATTATTGCTAAATAAATAAAGGCGTAAACCTAGTAATTGCGTGAGAGATCGAGAATACATTAGATTTATTCAGTTTAAAGAAAACGGTACAAGAAAAAAATATGTCAAAGCGTAAGCTAGATTTTTCAATAACTAAACAAAAGAAGAAGTAGCTTGTCATTTCTTCAAAAAAAAAAAAAAAAAAAAAAAAAAAAAAAAAAAAAAAAAAAGACAGTGCTTAAATCGCTGACATAGTACGCGTCGATAAATCTTAACAATTATTTAAATGAACTTTGCGAAGTCTTGCACATCGTTTCCACCTTTCTCGATGCTTTCATTAAGACGAAGTAAAATTTGGTCAACATATATTTGTTTTTTATTCCATACTTTATTATATATTAATAGAAAAAAACCACTTTTTACGATACTTCAATTCTTACGTAATTGAAAAAAATAAATTTTATGCTTATTTTTAAAAAATTGGTTTTGACACCAATTCGGATAGAGCAATATTGTTGACTGATAGGCTACTGCGGTTTGGTTGAACAAAACCGACGAGAAAAAAAAAATCTGCAATGGCCGAGCCACACACGAACCGCGGTACATACAGACTATTTGTTATTAAACCCTGAGCCGCTTTAATTGCAGGTCCTCTGTGCATTCTCTGCGAGGCTGGAAGCGTATACGCAGATATGCACGCCGGTTCTCGAATAGAACAATTGGCGAGGCGAGCTTCGCAATATAGAGGAATCAAAAGCCAGCGGATATACGAATTCAGTTTTGGTTCGACGGTCTTTCATGTCTACCATACAATGTGTATACCAATTATCTTTTTATCGTAGTACCACCGTTTTTTCTCCCTTTTTAACGACAATGCGTTTTTTTTTCTATGACAATTGGGCAATTTTTTGCATCGGCCCGTGAAATGCTTCACAAACAAATATAGACAGCAAATCAATATCGAAATGACGATGAAAATAATCTTGTGCCTCTGTATTATAAAAATAAATTCGGGAAGAAGGAGATAATGAGAGTCACCCCTAGGGTCTGATTATTTTATTTTATTTATTTTATTTATTTTATTTATTTTATGTATTTTATGTATTTTATTTATTTTATTTATTTTATTTATTTTATTTTTAAATCAATTCAAATAATAAATATATCTTCAATAAAAATTAAATTACAAAATTTTAAATAAAATAGATAAAAGTAACATAAATATCACTATGAAAATAGTCGCGTGGTTTAACAATTAATAATTATCACTTTAATCGTAGCCAGAATTTCTCGTTACATTATTTTATCTATCTGATAAAAATTTGTCGATATCATTTTTATCGCTCGTAAATAAAAACTCTGTGTCTTAGTTCCTCCAACTTTGAAGCTTTTATTACCAGCAAAAAAAGGCGATACAAATTACACCTCTACTAATTAGGCAACTAAGAAGCACTTGAACTTTATTAGAGACACTTTGAAGATAAGATAAGAAAGAGCCGTTATAGCCTCAAAGCGTCGTCGTGGGAGAAGAAAGGGTTAACATACTCTTACTCGAAGTGATATCTAAACTACATAACCTGTTTCAGATAAAACTCAAACTTTTAAATAATTTTCTTTGAAAACTATAATTTATCGCACAAACAACTCGACAAATAGTAACTAGCATAACGAGTTAATAATAAATCACATCTCTGCACCAATTACGTCATAGAAATGCAGTTCAAAGTTATTAGAGGCAAAGTTTTCGGAGATAAGATAAGCCAGGAACTTCTGAACATCAAAGTATCCTCGTGGGTGGCAAAAGGTTTAATCGTATATATCAACTTATACTTCAACTCTTTTTCTCTCATTCTCTTCTGATGTGCTGTAAAAATCGAGAGCGACTCGGGCAACCCAAACGATATTATACGACGATACCCACGCGGTATGCGATAAGACGAGATATTTGTATGAAGTGCGACTCCAGCGCAAATAAGAGTTGACCGATCGATAGGCAATCGCTGCGCGAGTCTCTCGTTCACAGGACCGTGGAAATAAAAAAATAAAAAATTGTATAGCGTGCGGTGATGGTACATAAGTATACTATATCAACTTATATAGATAAGAGTTATCGCAGCTCTGAAAGGATATAGCTTATGAATGCCGGCGTTTGTGATCTCATTAATAATGAATCCTTTGACGAGCAATAAATGTCAGGCAGTGCTCACACGCGATGCTGTCAACATTGACGATAACGTAATAGAATTTTTTTATTAAACGCACAACACGTACAGATCATAAATGAAAAATTACTATCCTCTTAATATGGATTATAGTAATTTATATCCCCATTTTTTAAACCGATTATCGGTTAACAGATCTGTGGACCATTAACAATAAATTATAACTGGATTTCTGCAGCTTCTTTATGAGAATTATAATCGATTGAGTAATATAAAAATACAAAGTTATCTTTGATTAGCTATTATGATTTTTTAATTGATATTATTATTTTGAATTGAATTCATTTATGAAGTACTCAGATTAATAACAGGGAAATTTAAGGTTCACATGAGGTTGTATTTTAAATAAATTTAATCATATAATTAATAACTCATTTTTTGCAAGCGATAGTTAAGAACAAATAAGAATTAAAATTGAGCGAGATTTTAAAGAATAAAATTTCTTGTCTATTTTTTCTGGAATAATCATTCGATCTGAAATATGATTAGATTTTATGAATCTTGTATTAAATGTCGCATACTGTTGTAATCAATTCCTCGATTTTACTTTGTACGATCGCGAATAATTTTGATAAATTCGGGCCTATTTCCTGAAGTTTCGTGAGTTATTTCGATAACTTTACCAATTTTGGCTGAAATCTCGTAAAGTCTCATAATTTTGTTGATTTTAATCAAAATTTCACAACTTGATTTAATAGCTTTGCTCGTATTGGGTGGAATCTCGTGTATTCCGAAAATTTTCTGAATTACCATAGAAGTTTGAAGTTATTTTGATTATTTTTCCCATCCAAATTTCGACCAATGGAATTGTACCATTCGACGTCACGTGGGGCAAGCTACACAGTATTATACTGATTATTTTTTCAACTCCAATTTCGACCAATCAGAGCGCGGTATTCAACATCACGTGGTACAGCTAGGGTAAAATTATATCGATAATTTTTCGAAAATTTCCCGGCTCGGTTGCTAAGCGATAAACAATAATTTTTTTGACACTTGTAACCTCTGCGAATCTTTAAAACGTCAAGGTACTATTAACGGTCGTCAATATGAGTGAGTCAAAAAAGCGATTTGGTGATGAATCGCTTCAGAACATCGCTAAAAAAATAAAACAAAATGTCCCGGCAAATACAGAAAAGAGTAAAAAATCGATTTGGGCGCAATTCACTGCATTTTGTGCAGAGAGAAAATATGTGTTGGATGCAACATAGGTTTTTGTTCTGATTATGAAATTTCCTTGTCAGAATGATAATTTTTGTCTCATGGTGCAATTCCATTTGTCGCAATTTGAATAGAAAAAATAATCCCCCGAATACCACTCGAGCTTCGAAATTAATCTGATATTTCCCTCCAGGTTCCCTGCAAACAAATAAACTCGTCAAGTTTTCCAGAAAAATCACTCGCGCTACGCGCTCGTGATTTTTTAACCTGGAAAACTTGACTCGTTCATTTGTTTGCAACGAACCTGTCAGGAAATATCCGATAATTTCAAAGCTCTTGTGGTATTACAAGTGATAATTTTTTGACAATTTTGCGTGTTGGTTATATATATAAAACAAAAAATCATTTAGCCGCGTCAACCAGCTGTCAAACTGACAGATTGAATTTTATTGTGGCAGTCAAAGGATTTTTATTTGATATGAGTAGGTTTGGAGTTGAATCCTTGCAAACTATTGATGAAAAAGTAAAGGGAAATGTCCCTGCTAATACGATTAAATCGATAACCTCAGTCTGGAATCAATATACAAATGTCTATAACAATTGTGTATTTAACTGCAATCCTTTAAACATGAATTAAAAGGTTTTTGTTCTGATTATGAAATTTCCTTGTCGGAATGATAATTTTTGTCTCATGGTGCAACTCCATTTGTCGCAATTTGAATAGAAAAAATAATCCTCCGAATACCACTCGAGCTTCGAAATTAATCTGATATTTCCCTCCAGGTTCCCTGAAAACAAATAAACTCCTCAAGTTTTCCAGAAAAATCACTCGCGCTACGCGCTCGTGATTTTTTAACCTGGAAAACTTGACTCGTTCATTTGTTTGCAACGAACCTGTCAGGAAATATCCGATAATTTCAAAGCTCTTGTGGTATTACATGTGATAATTTTGCAAGTTTCGTCTGAAGTTACGTGATTTACTCTGACAGTTTGGCGAATTTGTTTCGAAGTCACCTGAGTTACTTTGACATTTGGCGCTTCTTGTCCAAAATTCAGCCAGTTTTACGGGTTATGTGGTGAGTTATATTGATAATACTCTACATGACCAGAAACAAATACAACTATTATACTTTTAACCGTACTTATCATTGACATATTAAAATGTTGAATTAATTGCAATCAGAGTGTGAAGTGTGTACGGAAATATTTTCAAGTGAACATAATGCATAATGCATCGTTATGTTGCTAGTTCAGGTCCTGCTGTTACCATTATTTTAATTGATTTAAATACCTACATCAAGGTTACATGTAAACTTCGTAAAACCTGCGCCTATCAACAGATATTGATTTTTTATTATTGACATTTTCAACAGCGTATTATCAACTTTTTTTACAGTAGCAGAACACGAATACAAAAAATTGTATTCATGTTTCAAGATTTATAAATTTACAATAAATATTACTTAAATTTACAGTTAGGTACATTAATTTCGGAAAAGAAATGAAAATTTACGGCACTCAGTACTTGAATCATAGTTTCAAGTGCAAAGTATGTAAATTGCATAAGCCTAAGTACATTAAATTTCAAGTTTTTTTTTACAGTGTGGGTGTTTGAAATATAAGTTACAAAATATTCGTGAAGTTAGGTGATTTTTCTATAAAATTCGAGTGAAGTGCAGGAATTTTCAAAAAATTGTCATATAATTATACAGTTACTGATCAAGTTTTGTAAATTTACAATGATTGCTCTTAAATTCCAATGCAGGTACATTAATTTCACGATAGATTTGTAAATTTACAGCACTCAGTACATGAATCACAGTTTTTTGCAAAAAATTTGTAAATTTCATATACGTAAATATATTAAATTTATAATCTTTTTTTACAGTGTACCACTCGAATAGTTGGAACTACTGTTTGAATCGTTGGCACTACTATTTGAGTTATAAGAGAAATAGAATAATCGATTGGTTGCGTCGACTCACTTTTTGATTATGGCAACTAATCTTTTCTTTCAATGAAGGGTAGAGTTACCAACAAATAAACAGTTAAGCAGAACAATTTGTTCATCATATGGGTTTCTATAAAATACAAAATTTCCAAATTGCTCCAAAAATTTTAACACTTGACCAGAATGTCAAATTATGTGGTGCAACTAGAAAAATATCGTATTTTCATCGGAAAGTAAATAAAAATAAATAGTAAAAGTAAAAAATCGAAAATCACCAGTAAATAAACAGGCCAAAACTTATTAGCCTATTCTTTCCGTCGATATAGGCTTCCGCGAAAAAAATAATACCAGTAGGTAGATAAAAAATATTTTAGACAAATTAAAAATCAAATCTTCTCTCAAAAAGTGACTGCTCAATTACTGGTGCATTCCTGTACGAAAATATGACCAATACATTGGTCATATTTTCTAGAATGTGGCGCTGCTAAGACCCTATCAGACCCTTCTAATTGCCCAGTCAAGGCCGGATTAGTGCCTGACGTAACGCTCCAAATTTCCGCTCCGGTATTGGTCATATTCTCATGCATCTAATAGTTCGAAATACAAGCTTTACTAATACCCCAGGCCTGGTATTTTGAATACGTCTGTACGTTTATCAACGCATATCGCAAACGCAAACAATACGCGTTAACAATTGAAATGGCTAATTATCGGACGATAAATTCGCGTTACGTCTGTCGATGAACCGCGTCCCGATCTCCGTTTGAAATTAATTGTCTCGGATATCGCGAGCTCGTATATCAATTCACAAGCTATATATTTGTCTCGATATTGCCATGCCGTTGAACAAGCATTTGCTTCTTGGTTCAATCTTATTCCGCGAATTCAATCGTTTGATCGACTGGAGAATTCGCATTGCAATACGAGTGAAATTAAATATTCAAGAAATCCGTTACTCCTCGTATCTGATTATAGAGTGTAACGAACGATCGCCTTAGAAACAGGAGAATATCAAGGGCAATTCAATTATATGAAAACAAATTATAAGGCAGTGATCGATTCTCCGATTTCACGAGAAATGGATTAAATTTCACGACGTTTCTGTGCAGACAGATCTCGAGATGAGAAGTATGATGATGATCTGATTTCTAGGATGCTAATTGGATAACGAGATATAGGCATTATATCATCGAGCATTTCCTTGCCAGTTACAGGATGATTCAATAGCATTCGCTCAGCCCTAATGAACTTCCCGGTATATATACACTGTGTGGCTGTGCCCGACTGTATCTGCTATTCACAAGATTACAGATCGCGCACAGCTGACGTGAGAATTCTGACTCACCGCCCTATCTCCTCATAGAGATGGAATTGATAATTCGCGCGAGGAGTCATGCAACGGTTCTTTCAAGTACGAATTTTATTACAAGGATTTTGTCGATATGACGCATGTAAAAGAAATTATTAACGTCATTTATTTATTTATGATATGTAAATTAAATTATTTGATTTTTTGTAATTGTTAAATTATGTTTTTATTTTTTTTATTTTTTATTTTTTTTGAGAATTTGATCGAATGTTCGTGCTAAAAAGATGAGTCTCTTTTTTACTGGTCTGTTTATATTTATTTGTTGATTTATAAAATTCGAGCAAATTCATTTGGATTTTTGTGATTGTTAAATGATGTTTACTCCGCAAACGGTTTAGTGAGTTTGTTGGATATTTGTGACTAAACAATTAGGCCTTTTCTTTTAAGAAGTCTCAAAAACCTTTGCCTAATAACTTCTTAAAAAAGGATGCAAAGTAGAACCTTGCACATTGCTTCCTCATTATTTTTCGCAATTTGCAAAGCTACCTCTATGAGGAAGTATGTTATTCAATTTTTGGCTTCCTCATAGAGGAAGCTTTATAAAACGCGAAAAATAATGAGGAAGCAATGTGCAAGGTTCTACTTTGCATCCTTGTTTCAATTAGATAAATATACATGTTGTGGATTCGCTTTTTCTATTTCGTTATTACGTTATTTCGTGATTATTAGAGCGTTTCCGAAAGTGAATGTGATAATGTATATTTTTAAAAATAATTCAACATTCCATAAAATCAAAAATTTCATACCGTTCGTCACTAAATTATACATATATAATGGCTGAATGTTGTTTCATTTATATACAAAATTTGAGCACGCTATCTTACGTTTTGCAAAAGTTACAATAGAGCGATAATGTCAATTTTTTGAAAAATTCAACACATCATAAAATTTTAACGGTTCAATCGACCTTAACCAAATTCAATAGCGATCACCGGCGTATGAAAGCTCACATTCATACCCATTTTAAGATCAATATCTCGAAAATTGAAAGAGTTATCGCGTAAACAGACATTTAAAAAAAAATTAAAAAACGCGTAATAATTTAACGATGAAGTGGATTTTAACAAAAATCTGTATGAACGATGAGGCTTGATCCCTCTATCTATGGTCCAAATTTCAGCTTGATATCTCAAGCCATTCTCGAGTTATAAAGGTTTACATTTTTCGATCGTGTAACATACACACATACACACATACACACACACACACACACATACACACACATACAGACATTTTTTCTAAATCACTTTTCTCGACGTTTTGGCCCGTTCTGAGTGTACTGACATGAAAATCTCGAAAAAAAATTTTTTCATGAAAACAAAGCTTCCTCTATGAGGAAGCAAAATTCACGAAGTAAATGGTTCAGTTAGGAGAACCAATCAGATAATTGTTGCCAACCGCATAGCTGTGCGAGGAAAAAACAAGGATGCAAAGTAGAACCTTGCACATTGCTTCCTCATTATTTTTCGCAATTTACAAAGCTACCTCTCTGAGGAAGTATGTTATTCAATTTTTGGCTTCCTCATAGAGGAAGCTTTGTAAAACTCGAAAAATAATGAGGAAGCAATGTGCAAGGTTCTACTTTGCATCCTTGTTTTAATTAGATAAATATACATGTTGTGGATTCGCTTTTTCTATTTCGTTATTACGTTATTTCGTGATTATTAGAGCGTTTCCGAAAGTGAATGTGATAATGTATATTTTAAAAAATAATTCAACATTCCATAAAATCAAAAATTTCATACTGTTCGTCACTAAATTATACATATATAATGGCTTAATATTGTTTCATTTATATACAAAATTTGAGCACGCTATCTTACGTTTTGCAAAAGTTACAATAGAGCGATAATGTCAATTTTTTGAAAAATCCAACACATCATAAAATTTTAACGGTTCAACCGACCTTAACCAAATTCAATAGCGATCACCGGCGTATGAAAGCTCACATTCATACCCATTTTAAGATCAATATCTCGAAAATTGAAAGAGTTATCGCGTAAACAGACATTTAAAAAAAAATTAAAAAACGCGTAATAATTTAACGATGAAGTGGATTTTAACAAAAATCTGTATGAACGATGAGGTTTGATCCCTCTATCTATGGTCCAAATTTCAGCTTGATATCTCAAGGCATTCCCGAGTTATAAAGGTTTACATTTTTCAATCGTGTAACACACACACACACACACACATACAGACATTTTTTCTAAATAACTTTTCTCGACGTTTTGGCCCGTTCTGAGTGTACAGACATGAAAAACTCGAAAAAAAAAAATTTCATGAAAACAAAGCTTCCTCTATGAGGAAGCAAAATTCACGAAGTAAATGGTTCAGTTAGGAGAACCAATCAGATAATTGTTGTCAACCGCATAGCTGTGCGAGGAAAAAACAAGGATGGAAAGTAGAACCTTGCACATTGCTTCCTCATTATTTTTCGCAATTTACAAAGCTACCTCTATGAGGAAGTATGTTATTCAATTTTTGGCTTCCTCATAGAGGAAGCTTTGTAAAACGCGAAAAATAATGAGGAAGCAATGTGCAAGGTTCTACTTTGCATCCTTATTTCAATTAGATAAGTATACATGTTGTAGATTCGCTTTTTCTATTTCGTTATTACGTTATTTCGTGATTATTAGAGCGTTTCCGAAAGTGAATGTGATAATGGATATTTTTTAAAATAATTCAACATTCCATAAAATCAAAAATTTCATACCGTTCGTCACTAAATTATACATATATAATGGCTGAATATTGTTTCATTTATATACAAAATTTGAGCTCGCTATCTTAAGTTTTGCAAAAGTTACAATAGAGCGATAATGTCAATTTTTTGAAAAATTCAAAACATCATAAAATTTTAACGGTTCAACCGATCTTAACCAAATTCAATAGCGATCACCGGCGTATGAAAGCTCACATTCATACCCATTTTAAGATCAATATCTCGAAAATTGAAAGAGTTATCGCGTAAACAGACATTTAAAAAAAATTTAAAAACGCGTAATAATTTAACGATGAAGTGGATTTTAACAAACATCTGTATGAACGATGAGGTTTGATCCCTCTATCTATGGTCCAAATTTCAGCTTGATATCTCAAGGCATTCCCGAGTTATAAAGGTTTACATTTTTCAATCGTGTAACACACACACACACACACACACACACACACACACACACATACAGACATTTTTTCTAAATAACTTTTCTCGACGTTTTGGCCCGTTCTGAGTGTACAGACATGAAAAACTCGAAAAAAAATTTTTTCATGAAAACAAAGCTTCCTCTATGAGGAAGCAAAATTCACGAAGTAAATGGTTCAGTTAGGAGAACCAATCAGATAATTGTTGCCAACCGCATAGCTGTGCGAGGAAAAAAAGAACGAAAAAAATTATCAGTTTAGAATCAAGCTTATCAAATAACACTTAAGGACTGCGAATACACGCAATTCAACGAGCGATGCCCGACAGCAGTTGAAATTATTTTTCTAATCTGTAAACATATTTTATTTTTTACAGATTGGAAAAATTCTTATTTATTTTATTTTCTATTTTTTAAATTTATTATTATATACTAAACACTCATCGGTTTATCACCATAGAATTCAATATTTAACACTCGCCATTGCATAAGACCATCATCATCAGAAATCACAACCAACCAACCATTATTCAATCCCAAACTGAAGTAAATCTTCAGCTGGCATCTGTAACTAATGTCCATTCACTGGATTTATATGGCAAATGTATATGACCCTTTTAAACGAAATATTGCATAACGCTATGGGATAACTCAACGTCGAGATAGCTGAGATAAATCGAAGGTTAAAATTGAACCATAGAGATGAGTAATCTGGGTAACCCCTGACCTGTGTCAAATCTATATTCGTACTACAGATTTTCTATAACTATAGATATTACACAATGATCGTTCAACTCTGGACTACATAAAAGAAAAATATGGATTTTCTCTTCTTATTTTTTCTTATCTCTTTAAGCTTCCACGTGAGATTCGACCGTGACATTGACAGCTATTATACGCAGGATTTCCTGCGATGTCCGGAAATGTCAGTGTTCTATATATACATGTATACAAAGTTACAGTACATCGTGTTTTGAAATATACAACAAAATCCTTGGTTCGCATCTGTTTCTGACGTGCATTCACTCGAAAATGCAGCATTCGGGAAAACATTTCATCGGAATTGCATAACGCTATCGATTTACAATACTACAAGGCCGAAATTTCCGATATGATGTATCGAAGGTCTCGGACATGTCCCATCATCTGTGTAGCCTTCGGCTTCGTTTCCAGCTCATCCTGTACGTGATATACGCTGTATGCACATCAAACAGTACGCAGCAAACAAGAGATATCGTTTTTGAAAATAACAAACTAATATTCGTTGGAAAAATATCCTCGGGCATAGCAGAATATGTGAAAATATATTTCCTCGTAAAGCAAGATTTATTTTTTCCATGCATTATATATGTCATTTTACATATATCTGATATATCCCGGAGGATATATATATTTTTTTAGAATCACCACGTATATTCCGAAATGTATGTAAAATATGGAACATAATGTAAATCAAATAAGTTTTCACGAAAAAGGAAATATTTTTCAATATTTATCATTTTGAGGAAGTACGAATACATTATTATATTTATTGCATATAAAAGGTCTTTGCAAGATGGTGAAATTTTGAAGAGTAAATACAAAACTATACTCTAGTTAAATATATAATTAAATACATAAATCAACAGTTCATTAATTTAAGATAGAATTAACGAAACAACCCCTTAGATAATAATAACGGAAAACTGTACGATAGGAAGTCAAAAAGAAAGTGCTCGACGGTTTCGTTTGCATAACAAGTGCACACTTTACATGTTTCCTCGCGGGTAAGTTTATACACCGAATTGTTGCATATTAATCTACAAACATGTATAATTCCTAATCTAACGTCAGCATTTAGCCATTTCGTGGTACTAAATATTTCATAAAGATAAATTTCATAAAATCCATATTTCCCTAAATGTTCATTCATGTTGTTTTAATGAATTTTCTACACACGAACATTTCGAGTAACGATAAATATATAAAAATTGCACAGATATATCACGATAAATGCATCGCATCAATGATACCAACTATGTGACATTTATATTATATAATATATAAATCTTATATTTGATTATTTTTCAAATATCCTCAACTTAGCAGTATAAATATTCCATAAGGTGAAATTTTTTTAAAAATTATACTTTTCTTAAGATATCTTTCATGTTGTTGAGATGAATTAACCACACACGAAGATTATAGAAATCACGATAAATCCGATTAAATTACGTGTAACGAACAATATCTGAGGTACTGCACGATAAATACACCGGCTCAATGATTGCAACAAATACAATGATATATCTATATATACACAACAAGCATATAGTAGTATCGAAAGCGAAAAAAAACGTGTAATCGACTTACGAGTGCGTTGGCCACTTCTCTCGATCGATACTTCTCGCTCGTTTCCCTCGGTCCCTTTTCTCGCTCTATCTCACTCGTCTCGTTTCGCTGGGGGCTCCCACTCTTCCGACCCTTTGTTCCCTCGTGCGAAGGCCGACGACGGAACGAACTCGAGACACCGGGGCACTGTATATTACTTTATATATATATATATATACCTCTAACATACATATACATACATATATATATATATATAAATGCACTGAACAGCCAACTTGCGTACTTGTACACCGAACGACGAACAAAATAAAATAATCGTGTGTGCACTGCCTCGTCCAACAACAACAGCAGCAGCAGCAACAGCAACAGCAGCAACTCGGTATGTATTCCGCTTGCAGAATAGCAGCGAAAGAAGCGAACCGAGCGCAATATAGTGTAGATATAATACCTCTAGCCAGGCAGCTCTCGCGAAACGACGACCCCCCGAGAGTGTGAGCGAGAAGGGCACTCGTGAACGAGCGTAGAAAACAAAAACAGAGTAGCAAGAGTATATATACACTGGACAGCGAAAAAAGGAAAAAAGAATAATAAGAAGAAGAAGAACTAGTAGAAGGCAGTAAAGCGAGAGAGCACTCGCGCGACTTCTCGTCTCTCGCCTTCACCGGTTCGCGCACTCGACGCCCTGTATATCCTTCACTCCCTCGTCATCGTTCCATCTATCTTACTCTCTTATTTATCAAACGAGGCGTGCACGAGTCCCGTGCAATAAGAAGTTGCAGCGCTTTGCTCTGTAGCTGCTAGTCCTCGTTCCTGTCGTCCTGCTTGAGTTTCATCATTACAATATACACTTTATATTTTTCTTTTCATTTATTTATTTATTTATTGACTTTCTGCTGATTGCAGAAGTCTCGTCGTTCTTTTTGTTTGTTTTTTTTTAAACAAAGTATAAGTTGTAGACGATTGCACGAAGTCTTGTGGGATTTTGTACAGACACGAGATAATATTGTCGGAAACGACGCGAACCCGCTGACGGACGCGGCCGTACTGGGGGCCGAGGCGCCGGCGTGTTTACTGCCCCCACTCTTCCTACCTTTTCACGATTTCTCCCCCCGTCTTCAACCAACTCTACACTCGCGCGCGCCGTGTACCCCCCACTATTCGATGTGTGCGCCACCGCTTCAACGCCACCGGCTACCCACCACCCTAAACTGTACAGCGACGGCTCTCGGGGATGGAAACACCGAGAGCAGCAGCGGCAGCAGCAGCAGCATCACGACGACGGGCTGTACCTACTATGCGCTAGGATCTCTTCTAGCTCTCTCTGCTATTGGTACTCTCGAACGCCTACGCCCCGGGCTCAACTGTCGTCCAGGTCCAGTGGTGTTTAACTTTACTACGCTTATCGTTCTTTTTTTCTTCTATGTTTTCTTTATAGCTTCCGTGTCCTTCGATATTGACTTTTTATTCCCAATGTTACGTGATTATTTTTTTTACCAAGAAGCACTCGATCTTCGTTATAAGTTGGAAATTGCATTGGCTAGAAATCAGACTTGTAAATGCCTAATACTTATAGAAATAATGATGATGATACGATCAGCTCTATAATTATGATTTTATAATAATAACATGCAGCGATTGTAATAGGATGATTAAACTTTGGAATGGCTGCAAAAATTATTATTTTTCAATAAAAATTCACGGTAATCCTTTTGAAAAAATGGAAAAAAAAAGTAATGCATTACTTATTTCTTCCATTTTTTCCACTATTTCTTGCAATATTAAAGCGAAAATTAATATTTTTTACAGCTATTCAAATGTTTACACTCTATTTTATAATCACTACATGTTATTATTATGAAATCATAATTACAAAACAAATTGGACTGTAAACTATATCTTATGAATTAATGGGGATTTACAACTCTGGCTAGAAATTCATAGGCGAACGATTAAGATTGTGATGTATTGACATTGATTAATGAAAGTTCTATTAGATCATTGTTTTAAGCAAGGAGTTTTCATAATTTTTAAAATAATTGTTCTGTTTTTCTGAGGGTTGTAAATTAGTTGCTCTATTATATGCGAATTTTTGTATGTGGGAAATCTTTAAACGAGGGAGGAAAAGAATTGTTTAGAACAGCTATTGCACTTATTACTCATGATATTTCGTTTAAAAAACCGACAAATGAAAGACAGTTACGTAATCAACCGCAAAATTTCATTTGAGTTTGGCTTTCAAAATGTTGTTAAAAGTCGATATTTTTTTTCATCTTCGGACCATCAGAAAAGTGGCAATCATGAAAATGTGGCATTTGCAATACTTATGAAACAAAACCATGTATCTTAAAAAAATAGCGAAATTAATGCTTTAAAAAAAAATTTCTATTTATCTTAATTCTATTTATTTTCATTTAACTAAATGTAAATTTATATTATTTAATTCTATTTATCTTAAATATTTATCTTAAAATTTTCTATTCTATTTGCTATTTTATTGATAAAATAGCAAATAATTTACAATCGACAATTTATTTGCTATTTTATTGATAAAATAGCAAATAAATTGTTAGCAAGCAAATAATTGTCTTCCTATATTATTATTCAAAATTAATATTTCTTAGCAAAGTAAATTATCTACAGATTTTTTTTCTCCTCGCCAAATATATTTATAATTATAATCCCTGATAAAAATAAATAATAGAAAACGATTTTTAAAAATTCTATCATTCCGAATACGGACTTTGGTTCGCGAATTTACGAAAAACTATCATAAATTAACGATCGAAATCCTATATGTTTCTTCCATATCCTATAATATTATAAATAATATAATTTTTGTATTAAATTTGATAATACGAATATACGATCGTAGAAGTAATATTAATAATATTACATTTTTCATTGAAAAAAAGTTTCATACACAAATCTTTGGATACAAATATTTATCATATTCAAGATTCATTATCATAGACTTTCTATAGCTGTGAAATGATGAGAAGAGAAAAACGAGTCAATCAGAATGAAATTGTTGTGTAAATGATAGAAAAGTGTTTCATGTATCAGGGTTTTATAATAGATTATGATAATTCATTCTCTCCAAACACATATGATTTATTCCGATATACTTTTTATAATTCTGAGACGATAGAAAATTATAGGATCACTCTATTGATTCCTCTTTGATTGCTCACGATTAATTTTGAATCACATATTTACGATATACACTGAGAGAAAATGGTGGTATTAGTAACTATAAAGTGACCACTATTAATTTTTAGTTCGTACGATAAATTTTTGAATAGTTGCCACAACTATCAAATAATTACTATAACTACTAAATAGTTACCATAACTATTTTCATGATTAACGTAACTATGAAAATAGTTGTATGGACTAAAAATTAATAGTTGTCACTTTATAGTTGGCTGTACTATTACGATTTCTCTGAGTGTAACATGACACCACAAACGGTTAAAAATGTACAGGTGATGAAATGTAAATTCGATATAAAATATTATAAATAGAAAACGAAAAACTGCTTCCTCATTATTTTTCGCTTTTTACAAAGCCACCTCTATGAGGAAGTATGTCAATTGAATTTGACTTTCTCATAGAGGAAGCTTTGTAAAAAGCGAAAAACAATGAGGAAGCAATTTGCAAAGTTCTACTTTGCAGGCTTGTTTATGCTCTAGACATTTTTAAAAGAATTCAAAGTGTTGGAGAATTTTAACCGTGTAACCGATTTTTTTCAAATTTGTACTAAAACCTTGTACCATAGTAGTCCATATGTGGACCAAATTAGAACCCGGTATGTCGTAATTTGCACGAGCCAGCGCGAGAATGAGATTTTTCGAAAAATTCAAAATGCCATAAAATTTGAACGGCTGGACAGATCTGCGTCACATTTGTACTCAAATGTTTTTCGATGATAGTCCATATGTGAACAAAATTTAAGATAAATCTGTGAAAAATTTCAAAATTTTTTTTTTCGTGCCGGCATTTTTTTTCTTTTTCATATTCACCAAAATCGAAATTTACCGAAATATCGATAGTTCCTTTGACTAAATTCATTATTAACAATCAATAATTGTGAAATCATGTCGAAAATTGCAGCAGGATATCTCAGAATTTACAGAGATGAAGTCTTTGAAGACATCTTTTTTTTTAAATTGAAATTGCAATAAAATTACAACCACTCTATCGATTCTCGCCAAATATGGTATACATCATGGGTTAATGGTAGTCCATTAACGTACAAAATTTTAGTCCGATATCTCTTAAATTGCGAAAGTTATAGGGTGAAAACGATATTTTCAAAATTTTCAAAATGCTGTAAAAAAAATTTTCAACCGCTTCGCGTCAACTACAATCCCAAGCGTCGTACGACAGCCCACTTGCGTGTCAAATTTGACGAAGATACATCTAAAATTGCGACAATTATCGTGCTTACAAGGAATCTGCACATATACACACACACACCCATACAGACATTTTTTCTAAACCACTTTTCTCGACGTTTTAGACCATTCTGAGTGTCCTGACATGAAAATCTCGAAAAAAAAAAAAAAAATTTCACGAAAACAAAGCTTCCTCTATGAGGAAGCAATATAAGAAACTAATAACAATGATTCAATTTATATAAATTGATCAAAGTCCGAAAAGAGATACTGAGATATTAAATCCCTTAAGGACGCGAGCACAATGAGAAAAATACGTGAACAAAAAGCGAACAAAGAAGAAATAGAGATAGAGATAGAGATGGTAACATACGATTAAATCCCATTCAAATTCTATCGATCTGCATCAGACTCTATAATTTATTTTTACCAGAGATTACTATTTGGTCGTAGGTGTCAGTTCGACGTCCAAACACAAGAGCTAATGTAAGCCGGTCGCGCGACAACGTAACTCTCATTAATTCTCACCGCGAACACAGCAGAATTGCAAGCGAAGGGGAGAAGGAGATGGTGCAGCACGGTACACAACTGAGACTATGAAAACTCAGCTCTCACCCTACATCGCAACCGCGAATCAAGATGATTCACTGAAAACGAGGGCTCTCTCAGCGTGCGATTTTAAATAGTGATTCACGACGCACAGTGGCGGCCACCGCACCATTCTCACAACTTTATAAAGCGTTACACAACTTTCCGTCGTCGCCGGCATGAGCTGTGCGGTCTCCCCTCGAGATATTGGGAAAGCGTTCGCGCGGCGCACGGACTGTGCACGATGTGCTGCAGGAGGAGAAGGTATTGCCTGGCGCAGCGCTGCCATGTGGCTGCTGAGCGCCTGAGGATCCGATACGATTTTTCGAATCACCACCTCGGTAAATCCTCGTGGCTTTCTCACTTTCTGCCGGAAAGCATCGCGCCCGAAAATCTTTAAATTTATCGTGCCAATTACTGGTGCTCGCGAACAGTGTGGTTCACGATTCACGCCCCCCGAATCGCACCTCTGGTCTTTATTTCTCGGACGAATGCTCCAATATCCGCATCTGCACTGAATTACCTTGTCCTATCTGGGTTATCAATCCACGTTTCGCAAACTAACCGTTGCCAACGTATTACGTTTTTTACGAGGGCTCTCGGAGATTGCGATGGTTGTTAAAGAGATTTTTGAGAGATTGGAGGGATAATAATGGGGGTTAACGAATAATGTCGATCGGCCTTGTTAAAACAGAATTTCGAAATTATTTTATTGCAAGAAATGTATTCTAATAAGGTAATGTATAAACTAATTTTTCTTCCTCATAGAGGAAGCTTTGTTTTCATGAAAATTTTTTTTTCGAGATTTTCATGTTAGTACACTCAGAATGGGCCAAAACGTCGAGAAAAGTGATTTAGAAAAAATGTCTGTATGTGTATGTGTGTGTGTGTGTATGTGTGTATGTTACACGATCGAAAAATATAAACCTTTATAACTCGGGAATGCCTTGAGATATCAAGCTGAAATTTGGACCATAGATAGAGGGATAAAGCCTCATCGTTCATACAGATTTTTGTTAAAATCCACTTCGTCGTTAAATTATTACGCGTTTTTAAATTTTTTTAAAAATGTCTGTTTACGCGATAACTCTTTCAATTTTCGAGATATTGATCTTAAAATTGGTATGAATGTGAGCTTTCATACGCCGGTGATCGCTATTGAATTTGGTTAAGATCGATTGAACCGTTAAAATTTTATGATGTTTTGAATTTTTCAAAAAATTGACATTATCGCTCTATTGTAACTTTTGCAAAACTTAAGATAGCGAGCTCAAATTTTGTATATAAATGAAACAATATTCAGCCATTATATATGTATAATTTAGTGACGAACGGTATGAATTTTTTGATTTTATGGAATGTTGAATTATTTTTTAAAATATACATTATCACATTCACTTTTGGAAACGCTCTAATAATCACGAAATAACGTAATAACGAAATAGAAAAAGCGAATCCACAACATGTATATTTATCTAATTAAAACAAGGATGCAAAGTAGAACCTTGCATATTGCTTCCTCATCATGTTTCGCGTTTTACAAAGCTTCCTCTGTGAGGAAGCCAAAAATTGAATAACATACTTCCTCATAGAGGTAGCTTTGTAAAACGCGAAAAATAATGAGGAAGCAATGTGCAAGGTTCTACTTTGCATCCTTTTTATTTTATCTGTGAGCTATGGAGGTGTTAGGTTAAAAATAGTGATGATTATTGAAGTATATCAAACTTGATTAGCTTCTGGTGTTATATGAAAAAATATGTACTGTCGAGCACGTAAATAATGCATTTTATTGTTCAGTGGCACAAAAATCTGATGGATTTTTTGGATTACTTTAAAATTTTTTTTTTTTTGCATTTTGCACATTTTTATATGAACACCAGTAGGTAATGTATTCTCAAATAATTCACAGTTAAATTGAGTAAATTACAAACAATTGAAAGTAAAGGACAGAATTTTTTTTAAAGTGAATTATAAGTTTACCAATTTTTAGAAGAAAAACAAAAACTAAACTCATGCTGTAAGCATATATCTAATGCACAACTGAAAATTCTTTGGGTTTCTATGACTTACCAGTTCTATCGTGATAAAAAGGGTCACATAAAAAAATTTAGAAAAAAAAAATTAAGTATTTTTTTCACATGCATTTGAATTACTCTCATTTTGGTAATTGCGTAGCTTCAGTTTGAAAAGAATTGCGTTTTGCGCGAAAAAAGAAATATTATGAGTCCTTCCAATTGCTTCTTTACCTCATTATTCCATTAAGTGATAATACGAAAACATGTAAAAAAAATACAAAAACCATTAATGGAGAAATGTTTTTTATATTTTATAATCACCGCAAACAATTATTGTTTTCGCGGTAAATATATATTTTCAGAGAGTAGAGACTGTGCACTTGGAATTTAAAAAAAAACGTTTGAATTTGTATTTGAAAAAAATGTAGAGGTTTAATTTACTTTACGCTTTGTCTTATCCCTGTATTCAGCATTTAATGAATTAAATAAAAATTTGATTAGAAAAACGACTTAATCCCTTAAGGGGCTAACGAAATGGACTATAACATAAAGTAAAACAGTTATCGTTATAATGATAATTAAAAAAACACAGTTTTAGTACCTGCTGAACGTGTGGTGCAGCGTGAACACAATGAACACAGGATATAAAGGAGTGCTCGAAAATCCGGGGTACCAGACGATACCGTGGAAAAGCCGCGGTGCGGCTGTTGCTATACTTTATCACGTGCAGGGAGAACCCTTTTCGCAACGACCGAACGTCCCCGACGTAATTTATACAACCACGACGAGCTTTGCGCAAGGGCTAAGGCCGCAGCTTTCAACCATGCAACAAACCCCGCTGCAATGTGACGTTATATGGTTGACACAAGGCCCAGGAGGTGTTATTTTGATGGACGACCTGTGTTTTTCATAAAAATACGTATACACACTACAAATGGTAGACACTCCATATTGTCCCATAATCCTATTGCTCCATGGTACGCAAATACATATAAATCAGAGATGTAAAATGTATGTATTGATTACTACACTCAGAGAAATTGAGATGGTCCAGGTAACTATTCAGTGATAACCTCAAGTAAAAAAATTATATATTGAGTATATAACAAATATGTATACACGGAAAAAAAGGCTTGGTTGGAACAACCAAGTGCTTTGATTATATATGCGTCAGACAATTAATTGGTTAGACCAACAAAGTTATTTGTTAGGCTACCAATTTCTTGGTTGGACTAACCAAGTTATTTGTTAGGCTACCAATTTCTTGGTTGGACTAACAAAGTCACTTGGTAAACTAACCAAGTTATTTGTTAGGCTACCAATTTCTTGGTTGGACTAACCAAGTTATTTGTTAGGCTACCAATTTCTTGGTTGGACTAACAAAGTCACTTGGTAAACTAACCAAGTTATTTGTTAGGCTACCAATTTCTTGGTTGGACTAACAAAGTCACTTGGTACGCTAACCAAGTTATTTGTTAGGCTACCAATTTCTTGGTTGGACTAACCAAGTCAGTCGGTAAGCTAACCAAGTGACTTGGTTAGACCAACCAAGAAATTGGTCACTTGGTAAGCTAACCAAGTGACTTGGTTAGACCAACCAAGAAATTGGTAGCCTAACAAATAACTTGGTTGGTCTAACCAATTAATTGTCTGGCGCATATATAACCAAGGCACTTGGTTGTTCTAACCAAGCCTTTTTTTCCGTGTAGTTTTAAACATAGAATTGGACATATATAGTTTGCATAAACCCTATATATAATCTATATACAATTTATACATAAATCCAACTTCACAGATGATCTTATATATAAATTGCATAGAGTTTGCATATAGAGTTTATACAGACTATATATGCCCAATTCCATATGTCAGACTATATCTAATTTTTTTACTTGGGTATATTTGATTAGTCCATGTGACTATTGTCGTAGTTACATTAACTCTCTTCACGGTTAACGTAACTACGTTACTCTTAATGTAGCTAGGAAAATAGTCACCTGGACTAATAAAATATAATTATCACTGAATACAAATTTATAATTTTATTAATATAGCTTACTAATATAGTTATAGGAAATAAAAATTGATTAATATTCTTCCTCATAACGGTAGCTTCTTTAAGAGCGAAAAATAACGAGGCAGAGATGTGCAAGGTTGCAACTTGCATTCTTCTTTCCAATAATTTTAAAAAAAGTGACTTTAGTCTGTTTCTGATTTCAGAATTCTCAGTTCCCACTTCTGGTCGGAATATCCAACTCAATTTTTTTTCTCATTAAGATATCGGATTTTGACCTTCATTGTCGTTCTCAAGTCGCATATTGTACCACAGAAAACACACGTTTCAAACCTTTTTACTGTAATTTCAAAAAAAGGGGATTTTGTCCGCTTCTGATTTCAGAATTCTCAGATCCTACTTCTGGTTGGAAAATTCGACGCAATTTTTTTTTTATCTTTAAGATATCGGATTTCACATTCACTATCGTTCTCAAGTCATATATTGTACCACAGAAAACACCAGTTTCAAATCTTTTTACTGTGATTTGAAGGAAAAAAGTGACTTTTGTCCGTTTCTGATTTCAAAATTCCCGAGTACCAGTAAAACATTGCCTAAAACCGAGCCCACAAATTTTTCGTTAAAAATTGATCATAAAACTGAAACGACGGCTTAACCGACAACTGAGACCGTGCAGTACCTGCGGACTCAGACATTGTCCGCATTTATTACCACCGAAGTACCTACCTACCAGGTGTATAACCATTTGTGGCGATATATCGCTACAAATCAAGGGCACTAGTTCATATAATTTATATTTTTAATTAAATCCACATTTCTAAAAGAGCGAAAAATCTCCCAAGTCTGCAAATATGCATCTATAACATCCCACGTAATTACATGGAGGCTTAATTATATGCACAGGAGCCAAGTGTCTTCGATGTTCCTCGTAGCTTAAAGTTGGCGTCTCGTGCAGAAGTGTCGTAGTCCTCTATTTTCAGGGAAGGGTCGCGTAATTAACGCGGTTATGCCTTATTACCGGGTAGACTGTATATATGCACCGAGGTGCACCACTATATTGCACATAGCTGCACAGACTATACGCACTACAGTTATACGTACTCCTTGCACGATACAGTGTACGTGTCGTCCATCGAGTGGTCGTCGTGTAGTAGAAACTAGAGCCTCGAGGTATAAACATCACATAGTATACACTACACGAACAAACGTTTATCCGTATATCAGGTAGTAGATAGTGTATATACATTCTATATATTATGCTTGCGGCTTCCAGAAGACTGCTAGATGCGACGGTGTCGCGTCAAGTGAAACATGTATACGTATGATTATGGTATGTGTATGTGGTAAGTACAAATACGTCTAGTGTGCCCTACACGGGGTAAATGAACGCACACGCGGTTTATACGATGTCCTGCGTGTTTCATGCAAGCCACTGAGGACCAATAAAACGTGAATAAATATTTAATTACCACCCCCGAGGTCGTTTGTCAATTTTCTTTTTAATCTCATTTTTATTTCTCTTACATTTGTGCTACGGCAATAAGACAATTAGCGCCTGAGTTACGCCTTAGGGAAAAATGATTGTGAACTTTGTCGTAAATATTTGTGACCTTGGCAACAAAGTTAATGTACGCTAGAAAAAGTATGTCTAGCTTAAGTGGTCCAAGAGAGATGGTTTCGAGGAGGTTGGAACGCTTTAAAGTCATTCAGGATTGTGAGAACCGAATGATGCTTATTTTGAAGGAAGTACGGTTAAGATTCATGTAAAAATCGTTAATAGATTTTCAAAGTTATAGAAACTGTAATGATCTACTGTAACTTTTGTATTATTATTGTGACTACCGTGTTTAAAAACTCCCATTGATCCCATTTAAAATCATAAAGTCCTATTGAAACCGTATCGGTTTTTATCGGTATGAATGGTGTTTATTGTTCATCCTATTGGTCTAAATAGGATTTTCCAAGCAGGGTAGCGGTTCTTACGGTTCGGTAGCGATAAGCCCTCGAATCCACGAAAACCATTAGTCTCAACCACACGTATTCCAGAAATTAAATGCCTTTACATCTTCTGTATCACCCAATTGTGGATTCATAACGGATTGACCTTACCCAATTTAATCTTACCCAAATTGACCTTATCCAATTCGCCCTTACCCAATTCGACCTTACTCAATTCGACCTTACCCAATTCGACCTTACCCAATTAGACCTTGCCCAATTCGACCTTACCCAATTCGACCCTACCCAATTCAGTCTTGCCCAATTCGACCTTGCCCAATTCTACCTTACCCAACTCGACCTTACCCAATTCGACCTTACCCAATTCGACCTTACCCAATTCGACCTTACCCAATTCGACCTTGCCCAATTCGACCTTACCCAATTCGACCTTGCCCAATTCGACCTTACCCAATTCGACCTTGCCCAATTCGATCTTGCCCAATTCGACCTTACCCAATTCGACCTTACCCAATTCGACCTTACCCAATTCGACCTTACCCAATTCGACCTTGCCCAATTCGACCTTGCCCAATTCGACCTTACCCAATTCGACCTTACCCAATTCGACCTTGCCCAATTTGACCTTACCCAATTCGACCTTACCCAATTCGACCTTACCCAATTCGACCTTACCCAATTCGACCTTACCCAATTCGACCTGTCCCAATTTCTTCTTACCCATTTGGACTTACTTCAATTCTCCTTACCCCTTTTAATATTTCCTAAATTGGCCTTACTCAATTTGACCTTGCTCAATTTAATCTTTTCTAAACTGACCTTTCTATCCTAACCACTTTCCTCGTTTCTTCTCCAACATAGCGACGGTGGCGGTACCGGAGAGATATTATGATGAAACAGTTTCAATAAATTATTTTTTATTCATACATCAAGAAAAATTTTCTTCATATAGAAAGTATACTAAGTATACTAAGGTGAGACTTACTGAGTAGTCACCCACGCACAGTTGTACACCACACCATTATATACTGTTCACACATTGTGATTCGTGGTACCATGCATACAGAATAGCGCAATTGCACTTTTTCATAACTCGTCGTATTCTCAAGTCTTACGTAGCGTCGGGGAGGCTTTTCATCCGCAAAAGCACAGCAACGAGACGACGAACGTGTCGCGGTTATTCCGCCACCGCGATGAGCAGAGTTATATGAGAGGTAGACATACACACACATTTTGCTCGGCTGCTGGAAAATTCTCGTTATTCTCGCACCGTTCCTTTCGCTTCGCTCACTCACTCGCCCCCACGGTAATTACGGCCACGGGCGTGCGGCTGAGCCCCTCTCGTGTATCTGGTCTTCGTCTCGCCAAGACAATAACCAGTTCTGAGAGAGTAGAGCCCGGCTCCTACCAAGACTCGGAGAATCTTCTTAATGCAGCGAAATGCACTTGTACATATTTACCATTCTGTGGCTCTGCCCTCAGAAAGAATACATAATCATCGTAAAATGTGTTGAACAATTGAATTAATTATATTATAGTTTTATAATTATTATGATCTCATGATGTAAACATTTTTTTGTCATTACATTTTTTATTTACTCTTAATTAAATGTTTCATAGAACATTTAAGCCATATTAATCGTTGGAATTTATTGAATATCTCATTTTGCTTCCTCATAGAGGAAGCTTTGTTTTCGTGAAAATTTTTTTTTCGAAATTTTCATGTCAGTACACTCAGAATGGTCCAAAACATCGAGAAAAGTGATTTAGAAAAAATGTCTGTATGTGTGTGTGTGTGTGTGTGTGTATGTGTGTGTGTGTATGTTACACAATCGAAAAATGTAAACCTTTATATCTCGAGAAGGCCTTGAGATATCAAGCTGAAATTTGGAACATAGATAGAGGAATCAAGCCTCATCGTTCATACAAATTTTTGTTAAAATCCACTTCATCGTTATATTATTACGCGTTTTTTAATTTTTTGAAAAATGTCTGTTTACGCGATAACTCTGTCAATTTTCGAGATATTGATCTAAAAATTGGTATGAATTTGAGCTTTCATATACCGGTGATCGCTATTGAATTTGGTTAAGATCGGTTGAGCCGTAAAAATTTTATGATGTTTTGAATTTTTCAAAAAATGGTCATTATCGCTCTATTGTAACTTTTGCAAAACTTAAGATAGCGAGCTCAAATTTTGTATATAAATGAAACAATATTCAGCCATTATATATGTATAATTTAGTGACGAACGGTATGACATTTTTGATTTTATGAAATGTTGAATTATTTTTAAAAATATACATTATCACATTCACATCGGAAACGCTCTAATAATCACGAAATAACGCAATAACGAAATAGAAAAAGCGAATCCACAATATTTATCTAATTAAAACAAGGATGCAAAGTAGAACCTTGCACATTGCTTCCTCATTATTTTTCGCGTTTTACAAAGCTTCCTCTATGAGGAAGCCAAAAATTGAATAACATACTTCCTCATAGAGGTAGCTTTGTAAGAAGCGAAAAATAATGAGGAAGCAATATGCAAGGTTCTACTTTGCATCCTTTTTATAGCGTTATAATTTATAAATATTTTTATTCGTTTTTTTTGTCGATATAATAGATAAAGTTTATACAAATATTGATGCCTAGATAAAATAAGTGCCTCAAATATACAAATCGTTGCTGATGAAATATTATTTTCATATTAACATTAAATAGAGAAAATGTTTACGCCATCTTTTTATGCAACTAGTATGTAATCATAAAAATACAAACTGAAAATTATCAGTTGTTAATTAATAGTTGCTATTACTACCATAATTTTTTAACGTACATTTTACGGAGATGATATATTTTGGTAGTCATCAAAGATGATGAGTGGAAATACGAGTAATGCGAGGGTTTGAGCTCGAAAGAGTTTTTCACTTTGCCTTTTAGTATCCGTCGTGAATCACGGACAATTTTGCGCTGCACAATGCAACCGGGCAGACTGGGTCGTTATATTCACGCGCGAGAGTCTCTTTACGAGACGCGCGTGCATTAGGTTCTCTACACCTTCTTCGGGTTCGTTGAGCATTTCAACGCACCAGCTCCGGACACGCGAAAGCAGACGCCGTACATACTTACTACTATACGCCATGTCGATCGACTGAACTCTACAACACAGCATGCATAAATTACATATTATTATTTGCCGTGTGCCAAAGCGGCGCGCGCGTGAACTCGTCATACACGCCACACGCCAATGCTTACATGCAGAAGACCTGCGGGCTGAGAATCCCGGAGGATTTTACGAGATAGTTTAATGCAAGTATACACCTATTCATAGCAAGAAATCGCGCCCAGAACGCGAGAACTTGAGAGTTTCCGCTTTCTTAGCATATATTTGTGGGTATACATGTATGGGACTTTCTACTCCAAATTTATGAAATCCTAACCATTCCTATTTACCTTTTTTTTGTTTCTTTATAGAGGAACCTTTGCTATCATGCCTTCCATGAAAAACAATAAATGTGAATGGATTTAAAAAATTATTGCAAGCGCCAATTTGTTGTAAAAAATATACACTTTTTTTCCTTCGCCAAATTCCACGGAAACTTTTTATTAATCTTACAGCTAAGATTTTTTCAATACCGAATTTCACAAAAAATGTATTTTCAATTTTTGAAAAATTTATGTAACCTATAATTTTATAAAAAACTAATTGTAGTTGTCCAATAAAGACTTCATTTTTAATTTTTTAATTTACTAAAAAAAATTCGTTGAATATAGCAAAAATCATATCAATTTAACAAATTTGTGATTCTTATTTTATTAGATTATTTTTGAAATCCTAACCCTTATTACCTAATATCTTATTTACCTTTTTTTTTGTTTCCTCATAGAGGAACCTTTGCTATCATGGAAATTTTTTTTCCTTTTCGAGATCGATGTACGGTCACTCATGTCAGAATGCTCCAAAACATAGAGAGAAGTGGTTCAGAAAAAATGTCCGTATGTATGTGTGTAGGACTTCAAAATTTCAATCAGGTAAAACTCAAAAACCGTTCAACCGATTGAGCTGGAATTTTGCTACAATTTGGATTACAATTTAGCTACAATATTATGGAAATACATATGATAATTGGATTCGCTTTACAATTATTTATTTATGAAGAGAAAAGTGGTTCAGAAAAGATGTCCGTATGTATGTGTGTGTAGGACTTCGAAATTTCAATCACCTAAAACTCAAAAACCGTTCAACCGATTGAGCTGGAATTTTGCTACAACTTGGATTACAATTCAGCTACAATATTATAGAAATACATATGATAATTCGATTCGCTTTACAATTATGATTACATAATAATAACATGTAGCAATTATAATACAATTCGTAAATATTTTATATTAGCGGTAAAAACTATTCATTTTCAATCAAATGTCATGGTTAACTTTGTGAAAACAATGGATAATTAAAACATTAAGAAAGTAATGGAGGACCGTGCTCTTCCATTTATTTCACTACTTCTTCCAATATTAGAGCGAAAATGAATTTTTTTTGCATCTGTTCAAACGTTTGTATATTATTGTATAATCACTACAGGTTATTATTATGAAATCACAATTAGTAAAATAACTGTACTGTAAAATATATTTCTTGAATTAATGAAGATTTACAACTCTAATAATATATTAGATTGCAACTTTAGATGCAATAAATTTTTGAATTAAAAAATTTTAATCACCTCACTAATTTCGCATGGAACTTTTCGTTTCCTTACACCATGAATAATTTGTAATATTAAACCTTTTTTCAAATATCCCACACGGAAAGAAAAAAATTAATTGTAAAAACTGATTTATCGGTCCCGACAACCAATCGAAATAGTTAGAATAGCGCCAACTACTCAGTCGGTTGAAGAAACTATAACCTCCCACATAGAAAAATATATATGTAATATATATGTTAAATATATGGTACCAAAAAGTTCTATGTACTGCATATATTTTGCATATATGTGTGCAAAAATATATGCAAAATGTATGAGATGTATATATGGAAAATATGGAAAATATATTTCATATACGTTTCGCGCCAAAAAGTTCTATATGTCGAATATATCATGCATATATTTCTATTTCCATGTGGGCTCGTTGGTAGAGTATATATAGTAACAATGACCAGTTGAGATCATAATCTCAACTCACCGGTTGGTTGGCGTAACGAATCATTTGGATTGGATAGCAGCCGTGATAGTTGCAGGAACCAAGTTGTTGGTCATACGTACTATTTTTGCTACCAATCGAATAAAGTTGAGACTACGTAAAAACAAACAAGTGTTTTTTATTAGAAATTATAACAAAATTAATAAGAAAATCGAATTTATGGAGAAAGTAATGGATCATTTTTTTCCTCATAACTCATTATCTATTATTTTACTCTTCAAGGTATTTGTCAACAATTCTTTGTGGAAAAATATTTATATTTGTTTTTACTTTTCTTTTACCAAAATGGTAAACAATATATAAAAAGCCTGCAAAGTGGAACTTTGCAAATTGCTTCCTCAGAATTTTTCGCTTTTTACAAAGCCACCTCTATGAAGAAGTATGTTAATCGATTTTGGCTTTGTAAAAAGCAAAAAATAATGAGGAAGCAATTTGCAAAGTTCTACTTTGCAGGCTTGTTTATGCTCTAGACATTTTTCTAAAAATTCAAAGTGTCGAAGAATTTTAACCGTGTAACCGATTTTTCTCAAATTTGTACTAAAACCTTGTGCCATAGTAGTCCATTTGTGGACCAAATTAGAACCCGATATCTCGTAATTTGCACGAGCCAGCGCGAGAATGAGATTTTTCGAAAAATTAAAAATGCCATAAAATTGGAACGGCTAGGCAGATCTACGTCAAATTTGTACTGAAATATTTTTCGATGATAGTCCTTTTGTGTACAAAATTTCAGCCCGATATCTATTAAATTGCGAAAGTTATAGCGTGAAAACGATATTTTCGAAATTTTCAAAATGCGGTAAAATTTTAATTTTCCATCTGATTCGCGTCAACTACAATCCCAAACGTCGTTGTATGAGAGCTCACTTGCGTGCCAAATTTGACGAAGATACATCTAAAATTACGACAGTTATCGTGCTCACATACACACACACATACAGACATTTTTTCTAAACCATTTTTCTCGACGTTTTGGACCATTCCGAGTGTCCTGATATGAAAATCTCGAAAAAAAAAATTTTCCCGAAAACAGAGCGAAGCAAAATGATCATTTTTCTATCTACAAAAATTTCAACTCGACGGCGTTTCAAGAGATTCGGCTGACTCTCCTGATGCGCAGGTTTATGACAACAATTTTGTACTCATAGCTTAAAGAACTCTGGTATTCATGTCCAGAATTCCTTTATGTCCAGAATCCCTGCGACCTTAAGAGCATTGACGGGATTTCCCGGATTGCCCTGAAACAATATTTTTGAATACCAGGATTATGAAACTACGCAGAAATATCAAAAGGAACTAAATACACCATGAAAGGACTTCGTCAGGACTTACGGAATAACTAATCTCCTACGTCAAATTGAAAGGACACATTGAAAGCATCCGAACGATTACGCACATTGCTTTCATAATTCTATGCAATAAAAGACGCAAATCCGTCGTTAATGAGAATGTTAAAATAAAACTTTTTAGCGCTTGGAAATTCTCCAGTTGCCAAGCGCCATTTCCAATGGAAAAAAAATCTTAAATTAACCTTTTTTTAAATTAAAATAATTAAAAACGGCAATTAAATAATTTCCGCTATTTTAACGTGACAAATCCGATTTTGTGGCGTGAAATAAAATTATAGGATACATCCTTAATGAAATCCTAGTGTTTTTACTTTTTTTTCAGAATTTTTTTATTAAAATTTAAAAAGATGTTTTAAAAAATCACTCTCTTAGCAACGTAGTAAATATGCTAGGCTGTTAAAGGGTTAATGCTTGACGTTAATATGCTTGGCAGTTAAAAGGTCAACGTCATGGTCAGAGCACGTTGACATTGGAGGCCCTGTACATATACAGCTAGATGCATAAGTTTTATGTTCTGGCGTGTATGAAGCAGATCGCGGGACATCGTAAATAACGCTCCTGCCGATACTTTTATCTGCTCGGGGAGAAACTCGCAGGGCACCGCCAGGCCATTAGCTCTACACTCGCGCGATCGATATTATCCATTGGCAATTGGCTTTTGCAGCAACATGTCTATACATAAATGGTGTACACACAGTATGAATGCAGATGATATATTTCGCACTGGCAAAGCTCTCCAGCCGCAGTCGAGCAGATCATTTCTGTATACAGCGAATACACTTTTAGTAAGGTGGTGAAGTGCATGTATTTTATCGTTATATTATTGATTTATTATTCAGCTGTCAGAATCATGGATATATGCAGATCCCAAGTGATTTCCTGGTGCTACATTCTATTTCTAGCGTGAATACCGTACACTTGTCGCTACATGAAAAACCATTCCGACTGACTTGACTTTATTTCATCGTTCCAATTACCTTCTACGGTAAAGACTATTTTTTATTTTCAACGGGAATTCATGCGTTCTAAAAGACCATTTTCCATATACATTCGATTTTTCCTAACATAAAGATGACGTTTTACTTTCGAAAATAATTTACCCTCCATGAAAAACAATAAATGTAAATGGATTTTGAAAATTCTAATTATTGCAAAAGCAAATTTGTTGTAAAAAAATATACACTTTTTTTTTCTTCGGAAACTTCCACAGAAACTTTTTATTAATCTTACAGCTAAGATTTTTTCAATACTGACTTTTACAAAAAAAACTGTAGTTGTACAATTAAAGATTATTTCTTAATTTTTAGATTTACCAAAAAAAAAATCGTTGAATATAGCAAAAATCTTATTAATTTAACAAATATATGATTCTTATTTTACAAGAATATTTTCGCTGTGCTAACAGTATTACTCTATCGCTTTGCAAACCGAACACAATAGTGTAAACACAACCTGTGTTCTTCCTTGTTTTTTTCTGCCATGTGTTTAAGTGTCCCTGCACCTGCGTGACATGTGCTCGTGTCAGCATATGTGCCATTCTAGCGTGCAACCTGCGTTATCTCTGGTTTTCTCTCGTCCACGATTATGCGTGAGACGTCAATTCTATATTGCACGGTGCGAGGCTCTACGAGGCTGATGCCCTCAACATAGACGTCTGCTGTCACGAGAGTACCTACTACATCTCTATATTGAATGACTCCTGCAATATTCTTAAGTTCCTTCAATACATTTTTCTCATTCCTCAACCTTCACCCGATGAAGAAACACTGAGAAAAAAAAATGTAGAAATTAACTAAATCGGCGTTTGCACTCGTTCAAACGAATTTTTTGTTTAGGACAACCAAATGTTTAGTTCTTTCAATAATTATTTGATTCAGTTGACTAAAATATATAGCATTCTCTGTCAATTCAGCCACTTTTTTTTCGACCCTCTCCGATTTGCCCTGTAATTGGTTATATGAATGTACCACTAAAAGACACTCTATGTGAATTTTTTCAGATTATTTAAAATAATTTTTCAGAAAATGACTTTTTTTATTCTAGTGCAAATATCGCAGAATTTTGATGTTACTGAAAAGAAATGTCACCACATAAAAGTTGTCGTTTATTGTTGGCTTTCGAGCGGAATATTCCAAATAATTGTCACGTTCCTGTGAGTATGATTTTTTTCCGAAAAATGAAGGAATTATTTTTTAATTAAAAAAAGGATATTTTTTTACTGAAAAAATTACAGAGTATTGCTACATGTCAATTCTATATTGCCCAGTAGGAGTCACTACGAGGCTGATGCCCTCAACATAGACGTCTGCTGTCACGAGAGTACCTACTACATCTCTATATTGAATGACTCCTGCAATATTCTTAAGTTCCTTCAATACATTTTTCTCATTCCTCAACCTTCACCCGATGAAGAAACACTGAGAAAAAAAATATAGAAATTAACTAAATCGGCGTTTGCCCTCGTTCAAACGAATTTCTTGTTTAGGACAACCAAATGTTTAGTTCTTTCAATAATTATTTGATTCAGTTGACTAAAATATATAGCATTCTCTGTCAATTCGGCCACTTTTTTTTCAACCCTCTCCGATTTGCCCTGTAATTGGTTATATGAATGTACCACTAAAAGACACTCTATGTGAATTTTTTCAGATTATTTTAAATAATTTTTCAGAAAATGACTTTTTTTATTCTAGTGCAAATATCTCAGAATTTTGATGTTACTGAAAAGAAATGTCACCACATAAAAGTTGTCGTTTATTGTTGGCTTTCGAGCGGAATATTCCAAATAATTGTCACGTTCCTGTGAGTATGATTTTTTTCCGAAAAATGAAGGAATTATTTTTTAATTAAAAAAAGGATATTTTTTTACTGAAAAAATTACAGAGTATTGCTACATGTCAATTCTATATTGCACAGTAGGAGTCACTACGAGGCTGATGCCCTCAACATAGACGTCTGCTGTCACGAGAGTACCTACTACATCTCTATATTGAATGACTCCTGCAATATTCTTAAGTTCCTTCAATACATTTTTCTCATTCCTCAACCTTCACCCGATGAAGAAACACTGAGAAAAAAAATATAGAAATTAACTAAATCGGCGTTTGCCCTCGTTCAAACGAATTTCTTGTTTAGGACAACCAAATGTTTAGTTCTTTCAATAATTATTTGATTCAGTTGACTAAAATATATAGCATTCTCTGTCAATTCGGCCACTTTTTTTTCAACCCTCTCCGATTTGCCCTGTAATTGGTTATATGAATGTACCACTAAAAGACACTCTATGTGAATTTTTTCAGATTATTTTAAATAATTTTTCAGAAAATGACTTTTTTTATTCTAGTGCAAATATCTCAGAATTTTGATGTTACTGAAAAGAAATGTCACCACATAAAAGTTGTCGTTTATTGTTGGCTTTCGAGCGGAATATTCCAAATAATTGTCACGTTCCTGTGAGTATGATTTTTTTCCGAAAAATGAAGGAATTATTTTTTAATTAAAAAATGGATATTTTTTTACTGAAAAAATTACAGAGTATTGCTACATGTCAATTCTATATTGCACAGTACGAGTCACTACGAGGCTGATGCCCTCAACATAGACGTCTGCTGTCACGAGAGTACCTACTACATCTCTGTATTGAATGACTCCTGCAATATTCTTAAATTCCTTCAATACATTTTTCTCATTCCTCAATCTTCACCCGATGAAGAAACACTGAGAAAAAAATGTAGGAATTAACTAAATCGGCGTTTGCACTCGTTCAAACGAATTTTTTGTTTAGGACAACCAAATGTTTAGTTCTTTCAATAATTATTTGATTCAGTTGACTAAAATATATTTGCGGTAACCAAAATATTTGTTATACCAACTAAAAATTCATTTGAACGTGGGTGAATGCCGATTTAGTTCATTCTAACATTTTTTTTCTCAGTGTAGAAATAATTTCTTCTCCCATATGTAATTTATTCGTCCATATAATTTGATCTTTGCGTTTGTAAAAATATTACAGTATTTATTGTTAATATATGAGACATTCTCCATCAGTTCTGTCACTTTTCTGCCCTCACACGGACCCGTTTTATTTTTCTCTACATTTTAACTAACTTACAGTGGTACACAAAGAACCTACAAACAAATTGGTAGTATAAACAACAAATATTTAGGAAGGTAAAAAAATGTTCCAAATGTTATAGAGGTTCAACTGACGGAGAATGACCATAGAAATAATTTCTTCTCCCATCTGTAATTTATTCGTCCGTACAATTTAATCTTTGTGATTGTAAAAATATTACAGTACTTATTGTCAGTATATCAAACATTCTCCATCAGTTGTATCACCTTTCTGCCCTCACACGGACCCGTTTTATTTTTCTCTAAATTTTAACTAACTTACAGTGGTACGCAAAGAACCTAGAAACAAATTGGTAGTATAAACAACAAATATTTAGGAAGGAAAAAAAATGTTCCAAATGTTATAGAGTTTCAACTGACGGAGAATGACCATAAAAATAATTTCTTCTCCCATATGTAATTTATTCGTCCATATAATTTGATCTTTGCATTTGTAAAAATAATGTAGTACTTATTGTTAATATATGAGACATTCTTCAACAGTTCCGTCACTTTTCTGCCCTCACACGGACCCGTTTTATTTTGCTCTAAATTTTAAATAACTTCAAGTGGTACCAGAAAGACCCTAGAAACAAATTGGCAGTGTAAACAAAAAATATTTAGGGAAGTAAAAACTTGCTCCAGATGTTATAGAGGTTCAACTGACGGATAATGTCTTATTTATACGAAGCAATATTAATTCAATGACCGCAATTTTAAAAAATGGAAAAGCACACCAATGCTGTAAAAAATGTTTGTAGATTTACATTATCGGAAATTTGATTCATCAGATGATATAATAAATTTGATATTAAATTTCCTAATTTTTATAGAAAAGGTTTTTTAAAAATTTTATAAATAGGTTTTAACAAAAAGCATATGAGATGTAATTTTACATCTCACTTGCATATCAAATTTAATATACTAGTTTTTGTAAAAGAGCTTCCTTTACCCGTAATGGAAATTTACAGTAAATATTTTTAACAATGCATGCGCGTCTTTCCCATTCGTGGAAAATGTGGACATTTAATTATACACAGGATAAAAGACTACGAAAAAATAACAGAAGCCCACTTTTTTTGTTGATGAAAAGAAATAAAAATGAAAAAAAAATAGGTTTATTAAATTGCCCATGGTACATACACTCCTCACCACTTCAGCGTGTGTAAGGACACACGGCAGCGAGAGAGAAAACATAAACCGTAAAGCATTGCTGCTAAATCTCTTCTTGTTTATATTGTTGCCCGTGAACAAGGCTCTCACCGAAGAATGATAGAAAAGGCAGTGCAAAGGCTGAGAATTAACAATCGGTGGAATAAACGTGACCGTGTAATATTCGTGTAGACATTTACGCACACAAAAAAAAAACATATGATACGACAATTGTAATGAGTAATGACAAAAAAAATGCGCCCTTGGTTTCCCCGTTACTCATTACGAATTATTTTCCTTTTTAAGGGATCTTTCCAGTGTGACGGCCTCAGAAATAGACTACTTTCACGATTTTTTTTCGAACGTTTACTATACACCGATCAATCTGAAATTTTTATGACATATTAAGGTAATCATGAATGACAGAAAATGATTTTTTATAAGACGATTTTTGTTGTTTAAATATATTTTTTTAATTGTTGAAAATAATGTTGATAAAAAAGATAGCCTCATGGTTGACATCCTAGGGGTCGCAAATTTGATCTAAAAAAACCCAAAGGATTATTAATTAGTATGCGATTGGCTATCGCGCTGTGGAGGCTTTTTTTAAAATCAGAATTGACAAAATGGCGGCGGTTTGAACAAAAAGTACCGAATTTAGCCGTTTTGTTCGACAGATTTTCTTTATAAAAAGTAGGAAGATTTAAAAAAAAAAAGCTTCCATAGCACGATAGAGAGTATCGTGAAGAATGTTCTCCTATAATTTAAAAACGATCGCTCGAAAACTGTTCCCTGGAGAATGTCTACCGTTTTGAAAAATGTCGTTTCGAGAAAAACGCGTTTAAAGTTTCGAGTGTAGAAATTTCATATACCTAAATTGTGTACTTACGACTAATCGGCGATGCCAGGTCCATAAAGTATGCCAGCGAAGTATTTCGAATTTCGCTCTAAAAATTTGAGAGGATGTTTTTCACTGTATATACTAATAGATAAGACCAAAAAAAATTTCGTTTTTTTTCACACTGGAAAGATCCCTTAAGGAATTCTTAAGAGAATTAACAGTCGGCGCAACATATGAGGTCGTGTTATATTAGTACGCACGCAAAGTAAAAAAAAAATTCTACGACAACATTGTAGTGAATATTGAAAAACATAATAAGCGTTTATTCCCCCATTACCCATTATATATCATTTAACGTTTTTGAGAACATGTAAACGTTTCTTTGCGTGACATCATTTAATCGTAAAATGTTCTGACATTTTCTTATTAATAAGGTAAACGACCCTGTCGATTTAAGGAAACCCTCTCACTCTGCCCATGTAAAACCATCGGGTAAACGAACACCTAACGAGTGTCGCAGTTTGTGACGCCACCATTGACGAATTACTTTTGGCTGTTTCTGGAATGGTGGGGGAAGCCGCCTATGCTAAAGTAGCGCGTTAGAAACTGGACGAGCGTCAGAAACAGGGCCGTTTACCTTATGGTAGTCCTCTCTTAAAAAAGACATGGCACATCGAACTCGAAAGACTGAAGCCGCTTTTCGAGTCTTCCGATTGGTCGGCGACGGCTGTTTCAGAGCCAACTTCAGTCTGTCGAGGGTGCCGCTGCAAAGTCGCCGCGTATGGCGCGCATTTTGAATTGTCGCTTTCGCCGTTCTGTTATGGCCGCTGTAGAGTCACGTATCGCCAGTGACTTTAATGGCTGCCTTTTTCGTAGTTGTGATATTCAATAGAACTATCTCCATACAAACAAAAAGTAATCGATGGATAGATCATTATTTTTGCATAGAGGTTTGAAAGGTTCTCTTTTTTATTTCTAAACAAAAGCGACGCTGATCTTGGTGATGAATAGAGTTGCAAATCCGTAATTCTTTTGGAAATAGAATTTATAATACAATTGACTTTGTGATTATGTTTTTGAAAATAATAAGTTGCAGCGATTATAATATCCTCTCTTAAAAACACAGCACATCGAAAGTAATTTTTTATGGGACGAAATAGGAACGCTGTCCATTAGATATATCAGTTCTGAGGAATGTCTAATAAGACTGCCTTTTTATAGCATCTGAAATTGATGGTGATTGGTAGAGCGGTTTTAAAGAGGATATGTAATGATTATATCAAAAGTATGTCATGAAAGTAGCGTAATTCTGACTACCTGCTATTTTGGATAGACATATATATTGATTCTTCAGGATAATTTTAGCTAAAAAAAAAGACGCAAAGTCACCAAAGCATAGGACGCGCGGTGCGCGTACGTTGTTGCTAGTTTTTCTAAAAAAGAAATGATAATATGAATTTATTTATGAAGTAAATGAAGAAAATTAGTGATTTTGAAAGCAATGAGATAATTACAAATCATTGAACTTCATTACAGTGATAATAGTACAATAAGTGTATAAAAATACCTACGCAATTTATCCTTCCGTATAATTTGTTTCTTGCTATTACAAAAATAAAACAGCATTCTAAATATATATATATATATACATTCTAAATATATATATATATATGTATATATATATATATATATATATATATATATATATATATATATACGAGGCTCTATGTGGTTCAAATTAAATGCAGATAATATTTTAAACGCTTATGTGTGTCAAGTCGGAGAATTAACGATCAGTGCAACGAACGAGATCGTGTAATATACGCGTAGATATCTACCTACACAAACTCGCAAGGGGGAAGAAGCTATGAGAGCATTCGAGATTGTTTTCCCAGTGACTTTTTGTTTGAGCATCGTGGCAGGATTAACGATAGAAGCTCGCCGAAGGTGGTCGAAAAATTCGTCTCCGCGTTGCAGTCAAGGTGGCAATAAAGTTTACTGCGATTCGCGACGGAACGTCTCGCCAGTTTGAGAGTTCGCAGTGGATAAGCTTTTGCATCTTTTTTTTTTTCAAAGGCTCGGATTACGGATCTCGTAAGGATATAATAAACGATCAGCGATATGCATAACATCCGCGAGATACCTCGCATATCATTTTATATAGCTAATTAATACAATTATTTTATGTTTTTGTTGGCGTGCGAAAATTCAGTGCTTGATGCAAGGTCGTTTGGCACTTCTCTTAATAACGGTAAGGATGAGAAGAAATAATTATTTAATTATTTAAAATAGTGCTTCGTAAAAATATCTACCGTCGAACAAGACTATTACTAATTGATTGGTAAATAAAGTCCAATGAAAAATCCTAGGACAAAATTGTCGGTCACGAAGTGATCCATGGGATATTATGTCAGCCATAATGTTTGTAGAACATTATAGCTGACGTAATCGTTCCTTTATTTGTTTGCAAAAATTTAAAAAAATTTATGTCGTTCCCGGTAACGCCACAAAAATATTGTGATCACCAAAATATCTTGTAACATTGACGATTGTAATTTTGTTTCATTAAATTACTCTCTATTTTTAACAAAATATGTTTTTGAATCTCTCATTGCTTTTCTGGAAATTCGAAATTAAACTAAATTAACTATTGTTCATTTATAACATTTAAAAAAAAATTAACATATTTCTTTTTTTAATCAACTCGAGATAAAATATCGGAACATGTTCTATATATGTCATATGTTATCGTTAAATAAATGTTTACCGCTTTAACAAAATTTTCTGCATAATTTTTGCAGAACATAAGAGTAATTATTATTTAGTCAACAATGTATGGGAACATTTTTGCTCTGCGTTCTCTTGATCGCAAATCATTTTTAATACCTCATTAGCAAAGAACTGACTTGTTGTTTAAACAATTTAATATTTTTGCTTCCTCATAGAGGAAATTTTGTGTTCATCCGAAATTCTTTTTCGCGTATTTTATGTCAGTACACTCAAAATGATCTAAAACATCGGGAAAAGTGGTTTAGAAAAAATGTAAGAATAGATGTGCGTGTGTGTGTGTGGCTGTCACTCAAAATTCAATCTTACTTATCTCAAGAACTGCTTTAACAATCGGGCTAAAATTTAGCAAACATGTGAAGCAGATCGACACCTCTATTTGTGGTAATTTTCAAAAAAATTCAAAAACATGTTCAAATGTTATTTATCTTTGCAATTTTCGAAAAATGTTTATACGCTCTCTGGCATCCGCAATTTTTTAGCTATTGAGTTAAATAATTTTTTATGACTAAAGATATATTAAAGGAAGATCGGTATTGAATTTAGAATGAATCCGTAAAAAATTTCGGTTTTTATGGGATTTTGAATTTTTGTAAAAATATTCGTTTTACTCTAACTCACGTCAAATCTCACCAAAACAACTGAAATTTTCTACAGATGAAAAAAAAACATTCAGGCCTGCTATCTACCAAATTTGATCGTGATTGATAAATCACTTGAATTTTACGTTGTTTTGAATTTTTCACGAACTATATAGGTAACGAAAAAAGTTGCAAAGTATAGAACTTTGCACAGTGTTTCCTCATTCATTTTCATTTTTTGCAAAGCTTCCTCTATGAGGAAGCCAAAAGTAATGAACAAGCTTACTCATAGAAGTGGCTTTGTGAAAAATAAAAATTAATGAGGAAGCAATGTGCAAAGTTCTTTCCACTTGCACGTTGCAACTTTGCAACTTTTTAATACCTCACTAGCAAAAAACTGACTTGTTAAATAATTCACTATTTATTTATTTTATTTATATTTCCGTTTCTATATCTTATATTTTATCCTTGTCTACAGAACGAGACTCTGAATCAGAAGGTGATGGGGTGTGGCAGGAAGACGACTTGCCGTCGCAGCGTTCAACACAATTTATACTCTGTTCGACAAGAGCTCAGTCAGCTACGAGAGGGACGGACGCCGTCGCTGCAGTAGCTCAATAATTGCTCGTAATTGCCCCCACTCCGCCAGACGGCTAGCCTAATAAATTTAATTCCCGTAAATGACTAATCTACTCAGCAGCCTTGTTGGCCCCTCTAGCTACGAAGCAAATTGGGCGCGCCCTTTTTTATTTTCTTATCGCCGCACGGATAACGACGAGCCAGAATAAAAATCCGGATCTCTTCCATCCAATTCTACGAGTCCAACGCTCGGCCCATCGCGTTACCATATGAACAGAAAAAAAATGAATCGACAAAGTGGAATAAAAAAAAAGTTGCTACTGGCGTATTCGCAACACGTGACTTTCTCATCACAATTGTTACTGGCGTGAAGTTTTTATCGTGAATTTATTGGGGTATAGTGACTAACTACACGAATAGAAATTTGTGAATTTCGCACATTTATTGTAATCTATTACATTTCTCGCTATAATTTGTCAAGAACGCGTTTGTAAATTTGAGTTCAAGCTACGAGCCGCACTCGCAAGGCGGCGCGTGCGATGTTCGCGGCTCACTTCACATCTCTCTTTCGTTTGGTGGTATTATTGTCGGCACTTCGATAGTTTGACAAGTCGGATTTATACTTCAATTATTCATATTTCAAAAGTTTCGAATCTTATGACGTGTATGAGGCCTCCGCAGGATTTTGAATTCGTATAAAATGGTATGCGAGTGATAAAAACTATGATACGATGAGTGTATGAGTGTTTATAGTCTAACATCATGAGTGTGAATAACCTCAAATATTTTTTTTCTTGCAATTTTCACTTTCCTTTTAATCTAACATATGGTGTGGATATTCATATTATATTTCTCACTGAAAACTGCCCAAGATCATTGATAGTAGTTCTTTTGTTTAGTGAATGTGTAACACAATCCATATTTCAGGCAATATAAATTTTTCACAACATACAGTTGCAGAAGTCTTATGTGAGTGATTGAAAAGACCACAAAAACTTCTCTGTACTAAATCTCTTGTTGTTCATTGCTCATTTGCTAGTAATTCTGTCTGTATGTATCATACCAAAGCATAATAACTTTTATATTAGCTTGTGGTCCAAAAATAAAAAAATAAATTAACTTTTTTATTCACTATTTCAGGCAAAGTACCAGAAGCAGTGAAGACTTTGGATTGGATTTCAATACCAAAACTGCATTTTATATGCAAAAGGCACACACTAAATTTCATTGCGGTCCATAGATTTTTTCAGAAGTTATTGTGCTTTCGGACACAGATGCCGGACACAGCTAGACAGACAGACAGAAATTAGTGAATGTGTTTTTTGGAATCTACGACACTCAAAACATGTATTTCCATAAAAATCCAAGAGTCGAATTTTTTTTGGATTGCAATACTTTCTCTTTTACATACTTTGTATGTGATGAGAAAGTAATAAAGAAAAAAAACGGAATAAAAAAACCTGTGAAGTGGAACCTTGCAAATAATTTTCTCTTTTTATAATGTAATTCTTGTTTATATTTTTGAAAACGTCAACTCTATAAGGAGGTACGTGTATAATAATAAAAGAAAAAAATAATGAGGAAGCAATTTGCGAGTTTCGACTTTGCAAATTATCGAGCATTTTATTTCTAATTAACAAATACGAAGGTTTCTGTATGGGAAAGTAAAATATAAGAAGAAATATTCTGAGTATCGATTGGCATATATTTCGGGTATATATAGACATTAAATTGCACTGCTGAAAATAATTTCTCGATTGGCTCTCACCTTTTTAGGCACACGGTATTCGTGAAAGCGTTGAACTATATATTCTATTATGGGTTAAAAGGTGACATCGCTAGAGGGGTGTGAAAAGGTACGACCGTCGAGAGTGAATGCCCTCTGACAAAAAATAAGGAAAACGGAATTCAGCAGACAATTCGCGAGACTAAATGTTCGGTGAAATCACTTTATTTCGTAGAACGTGTTTTATTCCGGACGATTTAGTTCTCGAAGGCCAGTCGGCTACCCGGAAAAAGATACCGAGGAAGCACCAGCAGCGATATAACCGAACCTCACGACGCTGCTGGCGCAATCCTACCCAACGTGGGTCGCGCAGGTTCGATATTATTTCACTGCTCTTTGCTCCACTTCCACCTATTTAATCGTTGTTGCCGTACGATCTTTTTTCCTCATAAAAAAATTTTCTCTGTGGAAAATATTGGAGTTTCATTGTATAACCGTGGTAACAAGTATTCCAAGGGAGTATTTAAAAATGAAAAACTGTTGAATCTTAAAACTGACAAAACAATATTAAATTATTTGAACGGTAATTGAATTATAATTATTTCATAAATAACTTGAAATTTAAAAAAGGAATACCTTTCCATACTGGTAACGAAATTTATTTATTACTTTACATTTCATTACATTGAACAGTTCATTAAATGAAGATAATAAGCCAATATTTTTCCCATAATTCAATGCTCAGTATTTTTATTTTTCATTACATTTTCAAACGAAGCGTTGAAGAAAGATTTTTTTGTGGTTGTATATTCTGATAACATTATTAACATAAAATTATATTTGGAAATATATGAAAGAATCCAGACCAGCCAGGGTTGCGCAGGTTCGATATTATTTCGTTACTCTTTGCTCCACTTCCACCTATTTAATCGTCCTTGCCCGGGCGATTTTTGTTCCTCATAAAGAAATGTTCCGTGTAAAAAATGGTGGAGTTTTATTGTATAACCGTAGCAACAAGTTTTCCAAGGGTATTAAAAAAAAAGAAAAACTGTTGTATCTTAAAACTGACAAACCAATATTACATTATTTAAACGGTAATTGAATTATAATTATTTCATAAATAATTTATTACGAAACTTAAAAAAGGAATATCTTTCCATACTGGTAACGAAATTTATAAATAGTTCATTAACATCTAAAAATTAATTACAATGTGCACGAAAATGAAGATAGTAAGCCAGAATTTTTTCCATAATGCAGTGTCCAGTACTTTTATTTTTGATCACATTTTCAAATGAAGCAATGAAGAAAGTTTTTTTTCCGGTTGTATATTCTGATAACATTATTAACATAAGATGATATATGGAATATATGGAATATATGAAAGAATCCTGGTCAGCAAGGGTTGCGTAGGTTCGATATTATTTCGCTTCTCTTTGCTCCATTTCCACCTATTTAATCATTCTTACCCGTACGATTTTTTTCCTCATGTTCCCGTTTCTGTATAAAAAATATTGGACTTTTACTGTATAACCATGCATCGTAACAAGTTTTCCAAGCGAATTTTTAAAATTAAAAACCGTTAAATCTTAAAACCGACAAACCAATTGTCGTAAATGATGACAAGGCGATGTAGGTTTTAACGAGGAGAATTTTTCTCTCTCGCTTTCGTTTATTTGTCCAGGCGCATTCCGTAATGAAGAACAACAATTACAAAACATTTTAATAAAAGTCAAAGAAAAGAAACTGAGTTTTTGGTTTTAAAGACGGCGAGAACGTTTCTGCGGTAAACAATCCTCACTGGGCATTAATGGGTTCATACAAAACTGTTATATATATTACTTATGGTGAGCAATCCCGTTGATTGATATTAGAGTTTATATAGATATGTCGCAGAGGGAGACCAAAACGTTTAAAGATAGGTATATATATCAAGAGTCGCGGTAGCGACTCGATGCCAAGTTAAAAAAGATATATACGTCTCAGACGGAGACCAAAGATATTTGAAGCTAGTGGGGTTTTTGAAGACCGAGGGTCTTTTAATACCCCTGCGGGTTATTTTACACAAAGGTAGACCAAGTTATGGTCAGCTGGTTGATCTGGAAAAAAAGAAAATCGCTTAAGCAGCAACCTCAAATTAAGTACTTTACTTATGAACAGCAAATTGTTTGGAAGAGCAGTATACGTTAAAAGAATATATTTTTTTAAATATATCTATATCTTTTTTCAAAAAAAAAATTTATTTAAATGGAAGTCCAGGCTTATGGTCAGCCAGGAGAATCTGAAAGAAAAGAAATCGCTTAAGCAGCAACCTCGGATTAGTGTATTTACTTATGGACAGTAAATAGGACAAAAATTGCGAATGGTACGTAGGCAGCACAACTCCCGGATCCTTACCTCGTGCGGTAGTTCTACTAGGAGAAACGGGCAGCAAAGTTTCGGATAAAAAAGCTCTGAATCTTCGCTGCTTATATGCACGGCCGGATCTCCATTCTCCAGTGAGAAAGACCGCATCGTCGTGGCCATCTGTCGGCCGAGCGGGAACTACGGGAGCTTTCGCGGGCTCAGGCGCGAATCACCAACTCGGGGGGCCCGGCCCGTTAGGGAAATTTTATTCCAGTTTAGGACGGGGTTTTATTTTACAGGAAGAAAAAAAACTGTAAGCCATGAGGCAAACAGCTTCGCCGCTTACGGAAAACACAATATTAAATTATTTCAATGGTAATTCAATTATAATTATTTATCATAAATAATTTAAGATGAAATATAAAAAAATAATATCCCTCGACACTAGTAACGAGATTTATTAACAACTAAAAATTAATTAAAAAGTGATACGAAAATGACGGTAGTAGGCCATTATTCTTCTGATTATCCAGTATTTTTATTTTTAATTGCATTTTCAAACGGAGCGATGAGAGAAGATTATTTTTTTTGCGATTCAATATTCTCATAACATTATTGACATAAAAAGATATATGGAATATATGAAAGAATCCTGGCCAGTAAGGGTTGCACAGTTTCAATACTATTTCGGTGCTCTTTGCTCCATTTTCACCTATTTAATCGTTATTGCCCGACGATTTTTTTTTTCCTCAAGTTCTCTTTTCTCTGTAAAAAAAATTGGAGTTTTATTGTTTTACCGTGGTAACCAGTTTTCGAAGGGATTTTTTATATTCAAAACTGTTGTAATTAAATTTCAATTATTTTATAAAAAATTCAATACGAATTTAAAAAAAACTATTCTTCCATACTGCTAGCGAATATTATAAATGATTTAATAACAACTAAAAATTAATTACAATATGCTACGACAATAAAGATAGTAGGCCATTATTAACAAGCTATTATTTTTTCCATTATTCATTATCCAGTTTTTATTGGTAATTGCATTTTAAAACGAATTGATGAGAAAGAATTTTTTTTGCGATTAAATATTCTCCATTATTAACATATGAAATATATGAAAGGATCCTGGAAGGCAAGGGTTGCGCAGATTCGATAATATTTCGCTGCATTTTGCTCTACTTCTACCTATGTATTTAATTGTTCTTGCCCAATAAACACTTTTTTTTCTCGTTTCCTTTTTCATATAGATAACCGATATTGGTGTTTTATTGTATAATGGGAGTAAAAATTTGACCAAAGATTTTTTACAAAATAAAAGCTGCTTCATATGAAAATTGATGACCCACTGAAAATTGCTGGAATTATTATTTTTATTTGAAATCGTCATATTTCAATAACTGTTAACTATTTATTTAAATAAGGAAATACTATCGATAAACACACACATAAAAATCGTGGCTTCGGGAAAAGCTTTTCCCCTCATTTTCGATTAAGCAATAGTAACAGTGAATCTAAACATAAATATAATCACATGGACTAACTATTAATAGTTGTCATATCGATAATATTTAAAAAATAATATCCTATCATGCTTATAAGGAAACTGTCCCCATATTTGTACCAAAAAAAAAAAGGTTTATAGAAGCAAAGAAATTATACATGAGATATGTGATAAAAAAAAAAACAAGTAGCTTAAGTCAGAAACTAATAAGACGATTACAACTCTAAAGCTAAAATCTTAAAGCCCTACTCTCTTACTTTATAAAGCAAAACGGTAGAATTGATCGTCCTTTAATAACTGGCCATATTTCTTTCCTTTCAACCCCCTTTCTAATATTACACATCAACGTCCATCTACTTTTTCTTTTTTTTTTTCTTGTTTCCCTTTTTCCTTCATCGCCCATCGAGCTGCCCGATCGAGATTCCAGATAGCAGGAAATACGTGCTGGCTGCTCCAACTGTTACCCTGAGCCTCATCCGGATCAACTACACACATATATATATATATATATATATATATATACGATTTGAGCGAAGTAGTATACCTTTTAGCCTGGCAGCCCCGATATGCCCGCACGATCAGATTACCCGCAGGATCAAAGCTTTTCTATTCCACCCGACGACAGACAGTTTCGTGAAATAAAAAAACCGCGAGAATTTGATTTCCTCCGTTTTTTTCTTTTCTTTATTTTTCTTTGTTTCCTTTTTTTTGGCGCGATTTTATTATGACGTCGACAAGAGTCTGAATTGGGAGAATTGAGAGGGAATAATTGGTGAGTCTCACAAGTGATTATGTCGACGTCGTCGTCGACGTAATTTTACGCAGTCCTCATAGTGGATGTACGTGTGACATTCTCGTTCAGCGGTGACGGTCGAAGAGAGCCGTGCACCGCAGCAGCCCCAGACTCCATTGAGTCGAGCCCTGGCTTTCATCCAGACTTCAATATTGACTCGGTTCTCTACGCCAAGCGACGTACGTTAAACGAGAATTGAGAATTAGCGCGCAGCTTACAATCGAATTCCCCTTCGAGAGTTTCTACACTAAGTTAACCCACTTTGGTACCACGATGTAGCGACGTACGGAAGCTACTACGAGTGTCCGATTGGTGCAAGGTCGAGGATATGTTTTTTTTGGAGTAAACTATTAAGGTACTGTTCATCAGTATCAATACGCATAAAGAATTATTTAGGTCATTCCACACCGAGTGGGCCATCATTTGCCATCGCGCCAATTTTTTAATAGTTTGTAAGCATAATAGTGGCAATTCTGTGAAATTTTGAGAAAAGTCGGAATGATCTGTCTCAACGAAAAAAAAAATTATTACTTTATTTTCTCAAAAAATGGTGGAATTTTTTTTAACCGCTATGGCGATTTTTTTATTAAAAAGTATATTCAAAAACTTAAATTTTATACACAAACAAATTTTTTTGTACGATCGATAATTTTGAATATACCGCGAATTAAAATAAATGAAATAAAAACAAATCTTTATTAAATTTTGGGCAAACCATAGGTGCTAAAATTTCGAAATAATTTATGGATATTCGTGATACTTTAAACTACTTTTGAAAAAATTATGAAGACTTTTTTCGATCATGCTAAATTTGGGTGGCCCACTTGTTATGGAATGACCCATTTATTTAAGAATATATTGAATCTCAACGTACACCGAGAAAAAAATTGGTAAGACCAACCGAATATGCGGTTGCGGGTGGCGAAATAAACATTTGGTTAATTGGACATGTATATTTGGTTGAACGAACCAACGCACAGTTGAATCAACTTTCCTTAATTCACAATAACTATTATTTCGTTCACGGAACAAAATATTTCTTTCGCCACCCGCAACCACACATTTGAGTGGTTTTTTTCTCAGTGTACATATATATGTAGTTGGTTACGGTACCAATAAAATTTGTCGCCCAACTTTGTACCATCCTGAATACTACTTTAGTAGTTGGGCCAAGCAATCGGGTTTTTTGTATTTGCTATTCACGTCAACTAACTTTCATAGTGGACAGAACTAATGCTAGTTTGCTGCATTGACGAAGCCGATAGTTATGGTAACTAATTTATGTTCAAGTAACAAACTATTAGTTGCCTCAATTAAGTATTTTTTTCCGTGCAGAAAACCTTTTTTTCCCGGTTTTTCACATTTATTCATGAAATTTTGAAGGTACCAAATCACGGAAAAAAGGCTTGGTTGGAACAACCAAGTGCCTTGGTTATATATGAGCCAGACAATTAATTGGTTAGACCAACCAAGTTATTTGTTAGGCTTCCAATTTCTTGGTTGGTCTAACCAAGTCACTTGGTTAGCTTACCAAATGACTTGGTAGCCTAACAAATAACTTGGTTGGTCTAACCAATTAATTGTCTGGTGCATATATAACCAAGGCACTTGGTTATTCCAACCAAGCCTTTTTTTCCGTGATCCAAAACTTGTTTGTTACAAGTACATTATATTTACATGTCCAAATCTCAAAAGTTTATTTTTGCAACCAAGTTATTTGTTAGGCTACCAATTTCTTGTTTGGTCTAACCAAGTCACTTGGTTAGCTTACCAAATGACTTGGTAGCCTAACAAATAACTTGGTTGGTCTAACCAATTAATTGTCTGGTGCATATATAACCAAGGCACTTGGTTATTCCAACCAAGCCTTTTTTTCCGTGATCCAAAACTTGTTTGTTACAAGTATATTATATTTACATGTCCAAATCTCAAAAGTTTATTTTTGCAAATTGCCATGCTTTGTTCCATAATTTTAATTCACAACCAACCAACAATGAACCAACCAATATCTTTTTCCAGTATGAAAAGTCGTCGACGTCAATGTTGGCTCAACAGACAAAAATTCTCATTCACAAGAATTTCGTATGCTCGTGTAAAAATAGCTATGTTGCTGCTACTCGGGTAAAGAAGACGAAGAAGTAGAAGGAGAAGCGGAGCGCAGTGGGATCGGGTAAAATTCATCAATATTTTATCATCTCAAAATCTCTTCGCCAAACGAGATCAATTTCGTGTCGGTTGTAGAAAGCGGAGGCACTTCTGGTCTCTACGTAGCTTCACTTGTACGTAGCACTACTGAACGCGATATAAAGTTGAAAATTTCGTTCTGTGTTATCTGTCCTGCGAGGGTTGAATAAAGAAACGCGTGAGTTCTTCTCCTCCTCCACATTTCTTCTATTGGTACGCTTTGCCCGGCATATGGAGTATTGCAAAGTCTTCTTTGTAACCAAACACAGAATCGAGAGTGCAGAACGTGCATATGTATAGATACTTGTGTATAATATTGTATAGATATGCAAATTTTTGGTATGCGGGTCTATAATAAAAGGAGGGTCGAGAGGGCAAGCACGTTGCAGCACTCCGGGCTAGCTGGTACCTGCATTGGCCTTTCCTAAAAATCTCAAACTTTTGTATGTACCACTCGAACTTTCGTGTGTACTGTGTACTACTAGCCAAGGATGCTGCGCACGGCACGGGATGAAAATAAAGAATGAAAAGCTCCTTACTTGGGTCTCTTCGATTCTCTATTTTCTCTCTGCACTCGGAAGTCAAGTCAGTTCAGCAGGTTGCAGAGATTTTCGCTGGAATTTATCTTGCCGAAGACTAGCTGTAAAATCAATGTAGGGCCGATGTACCAGTTGTGGCAGATGTACCAGTCATTTTTTTTTCAAGCTCAAAGACTTTCGATTTCTTAAATAATAGCACAAAAGTCATAAATGTTTACGGGCTTACTAGTGCAGGGATAGAATTTTATATTTTTGTATGAAAATAATTGAAAATTTATTTTGAAATTTTTATGTGTTAGGTGAAAATAGCAAATGCAGTGCTAGATGACTCGATGTGTCAAAGTATATTAAAGTATATTTTTAAATTAATTTATTAATAACTATTGGGCATTGTTATTATTCAAAATTAATATTTATAGAATAAGCCTGATTAGATTCGTAATATCTTGAATTACAATGGCTATGTCTAATGAATAGTAAAATAAAAACAGCTCTTGCGTCAGTTCTTGCAGTCTTAATGCATACGAAAATCACGAATTGCTCGCGAAAAACACTCTGACCATTCGACATCTAGCGGGCGAAAGAAGTTCTTATGGGTGCGATTAATCTAAGCCCCGTTAGATGACGAATGGCCCGAGTGATTCTCGCAAGTAATTCGCGCAAGATTACCTACGCCATTGTTATAAACCCAGTATTCATTTATAGAATCCAAAGAAGTTGCAGCAAAATTTATTGTTTTACTCATCCAATTAAAGTCAGGCATATAAATAAAACAATATAACGGATTTTTTTTTCGATTTAACCTCAAATTCAGGGCTCACTAAAATGGCGACAGCTTTTTAAAAAATAATTTGGTGACTTTGGTTTATGCTTATTTTCTTCGTAATGAATCAAGCTTTAAAACAGCGAATGGCGAATTGGAATTCGACGACTTTTTATTTTATTGCAGATTTTTTAAGTTATAGGCGCGGTAATTGAACATTTCCCGTCTTTTTCTGTATTTTCAGCAATTTTATAAATCGGCCTCACGGTTATGAAAATTGTTATAACATAATGATTTCCGCGTCGTTCTCTTGGGTTCACCAATTTCTCTAACAAAAAAAGAAAATGAAAAATAGGTCGACCCGAAAAAAAATGTAATCTTCTGTTGAACAAATTTTCGTGATCGTAAATTTTTCGAAGGATCCGAATAATAAAAAGAAAATGCGACTTTTACTAGATTCTAAAACCCTGTCAAATCCCAGTTTACGAAACTGGCCAATTTTTTTGTTGATAACTCATACAGTTTACTTAAAAATATGTTAAACCTAAAAAATATTTTTTTTGGTTGTCACTCGAAATTTTCGATTACGAAATATTCCATCATTTCACAGTCGTTAAAAATACCAAACATCTGCAAAATAAAATCGTGACGGAAAATAGCCATTTGCAGATATGATCTGAGATTTGTGAAAGTTACAGCTGCGGGACAGTGAAAAAGTGATTGAAATGATAGGGAAGAGAAGGACCACGTATAGTTCAAATGGAACAGCGAATCTGCGCTGGAACTCTTGATAGTTTTGGGTCACGCTCTGTGACGTCCAAGCCGTTCATTTCGCTACTGCAACCCTCTTTATATTATAGTTCGCTCAGGTTGCAGAGTGGAAGAAAACGAGTGAAGGGCTTGAGGTACGAAAAGTCAGGAAAACCTAAACACTGACCAAAAAGTAGTATAAAAGAGTAAGGGATAAGCCGTACAGGAAGCGGAAGAATCTAAACGAAGAACGAAAGATGAAAAAATCGAGGAGAAAAAATGTTTAAAAAACGAGGGAAAAGGTAGTTGCGAAATCGAGTAGAGGGACGAAAGGGAGCGGAGGTTAAATCGACGGGGGCAAAATAGGGGACGGTCGTAGACCGTTCGAACAAAGAGGCCAATCTGCGGAGCTTGAACTCGCAAACCTACCATTCTCATATATATATACATGTGTATAGATATATATATATAGTATATGCACACTCACCTCTAGATTCGCTTCGTTTCGCGTATGTAGCTTCACCGTATATTAGGTACAGTAAGTATAGGTACGTTAGGTGTGTGTATATATATATATACACGTGTATAGCAAAGTAGCAACCGCAAAGAAAGAGGTTCGATGTTCTCGCGTGACAATCCTCTTCCCTTTCTGTACGCGCATTTTCACCCCCTTCGACTATACAGGGAAAAAAAGCACTTTTCAGCTCACACCATTCTATCGGCTTATTACCGATGAGCCTCTGCCCAGGTGGTCTCGAAAGAACGTTTCAGTTCGATTTTTACATTTTTCTCGGCTTACACCGCGCTTCTCCAGAAAAAAGAAACATCTCGTTATCCAGGCACACCTTGTAAAGTTGTGCGAGCCGGATATTCTGTCTTCCCAGATTGTTGGAAACTCGACACCTCGTTGTGCTTTAGGATGAAACGTGCAATTGTTGGCTCTTTAAGGGAATTGAGTCAACCAGAAAAAGAACGATTTTGGTGACTTATACAATTTTTTTCCAGCGATAATTATGATGTATTTTGTTATGGAGTATTTTTCAATCGACGTCGAAACCATTTTGATCAATTGGTTTAGTCGTAATATAAATTCAGGTATTTCCCATTTTGGGCGTGATTCGAAATAAACTTCTTAAAGGATTGCATTTTATGATGGCTCATTCCTCTTAGCAGAAAGGATTGTGAAGAAAGTCAAAAGCGGTTCACTTATTTAAACGCCAAGATGATATTGACGGTTTTAAAATAAAATGAAATCTTTAATGTAAGGGCTTTTAAAAAAATGTGGCCGTTATTTCTGCTAGCAGGAATAATCAATAAGAAAATTGCTCCTCTAATTGGTAAATACGTTTCGAGATACGCATAAGAAAGAAATAACGAGCTAAGTTGAACTTTTCAAAATTTATCTTCTGATGTAACTCCATCCTATTAAATTTCCAACGTGTTCCATGGCAGGAAGACCATCTTATAAAAATTATCTCTATAGGAAAGAAGCTTGGTTATTAAATGGTTAAAGGAACTTCGCCATTATTATTGAAACTAAGAAAAGACGATGAGAAAATTGCCTGTTTTGTTTGAGTCTTCCATTGGTGTATTTATAGAAGTAACTTCCGGCATTTTCCAATATGAGTAATGCGACGATTCGAGTTACAGGTAAGTGAAGAATAACGAGCTAAGGTGAACTTAAAAATAATATAGTTTGCTTCTTATTTAATTCTACCCTCTTATATTTCCAGCGAGTTTTATGGCCTATTAAACTACTGTCGACGATCACAGTTAGGGAAGGCAATTTAAGACAATTTTTCAACTATTTCGATTCAGAAAAGAAAATATCTTGAAAAAATTATTTCTATAGCAAAGAAGCTCGGTCGTTAAATGGTTAAAAGAACTTGGTCATTATTATGGCAACTAGGAAAAGATGATGAGACAATTGCGCGTTTATCCGAGTCTTCCACTGCCGTATTTATAAAACTAACTTCCAGCATTTTCCCGAGTAGAAATTCAGCTACGGGGAATATCAGGCCCTAGCGTGGTAGCCGGATTTAAATCTAAGGCCCCTGCCTGGCAACCCTATACGGGCCTTGCAGGAAAGTAACGCAGCGCATGATCAGGGCCAGATTAAGTTAGATTAGATAAAGATTAAGTCTGCCCTACTAAGCCCCTACTTATAAAAACGGCAAATAAATTACAAAATAATTATCTGCGCTCATCGAAATCGACTTATTTTGCATTTTCTATTGGATATTCGAAGCTTATTTAGTTTTCAGTACATATTAATTGCTGAAAAAAACACATGTAAATTTATTTGCCGTTGGTGGGAATCGAACCTTGATCCTCTGGGTGACAGTTCTGCGCCTTAGTCCACTCGGCCATTGACATCTTAGAAAGTTTATATATTTATTGTCTATTTGCAGTATACTTAAAATGAAAACACGTCAAGACTGTACATCCATTTATTGTGACTACGACCGAAATATTCAAAATTCAAACATAATGGGGCGGTCATCCATCCCGGTACTGGCGTTTGACGGTTAGTACCTGGATAGATTTCAAAGAAATTATAGCGGTACAGTCCCGTAAAACGTGAGTTTCAGCGAAAATTTCGAATACTTCTCGATGGAATAAAGATGTGAAAAAATCCAGCACATGCAAGGTGCTGAAAAGATTGACTTTGCATAACAATAATTTTTTAATATTTTTAACGAATGCCGTATCTAGCCCTTACACGAACCTGATAATATAAATTTACGGCATGTTTAAAAAGAACTATGCCATACGAAGACCGTATGTGGATCTGCTCAGGGAAAGTAAAGGTAAATTGGACAAAATCTTGGTCCAAATGCCACAGGAAGACCTTATGCGAAACGGATAAGGTCGATGAATGGCATATCTATATGAGGTTACCGTATGTGAAGCCTGACATGGGCCTGATCCGGTGGAGTCGGCATGTTTAAGGTAGAATGCCGTATCTCGGCCTTACATGTACCTGATCGGGTGAACTTACGACGACCCCTAAATAAGGTTACCATATCTAGCCTGACATCAGCCTGATCCGGTGGAAAGATGGCGTTATTAAGTACGAATGCCATATCTCAGCCTTACATGGACCTGAGCAGGTGAATTTGCGGCGGCCCCAAATAAGGTTACCGTACCTAAAACTGATCTGGACCTCGTGTGACAGCACGCATGCCTTATGAAATTTCTACTCGGGTTCCAATATGAGTAATACGACGTTTCGAGCTACAGGTCCCGAGTAGAAATTCAGCTACGGGGAAAATCAGGCCCTAGCGTGGTAGCCGGATTTAAATCTAAGGCCCCTGCCTGGCAACCCTATACGGGCCTTGCAGGAAAGTAATGCAGCGCATGATCAGGGCCAGATTAAGTTTTCCAGATAAGGGCCGGATAGAGTCTGCCCTACTAAGCCCCTACTTATAAAAACGGCAAATAAATTACAAAATAATTATCTGCGCTCATCGAAATCGACTTATTTTGCATTTTCTATTGGATATTCGAGCTTATTTAGTTTTCAGTACATATTAATTGCTGAAAAAAACACATGTAAATTTATTTGCCGTTGGTGGGAATCGAACCTTGATCCTCTGGGTGACAGTTCGGCGCCTTAGTCCACTCGGCCATTGACATCTTAGAAAGTTTATATATTTATTGTCTATTTGAAGTATACTTAAAATGAAAACACGTCAAGACTGTACATCCATTTATTGTGACTACGACCGAAATATTCAAAATTCAAACAAAATGGGGCGGTCATCCATCCAGGTACTGGCGTTTGACGGTTAGTACCTGGATAGATTTCAAAGTAATTATAGCGGTACAGACCCGTAAAACGTGAGTTTCAGCGAAAATTTCGAATACTTCTCGATGAAAAAAATATGTGAAAAAATCCAGCACATGCAAGGTGCTGAAAAGATTGACTTTGCATAACAATAATTTTTTAATGTTTTTAACGAATGCCGTATCTAGCCCTTACACGAACCTGATAATGTAAATTTACGGCATGTTTAAAAAGAACTATGCCATACGAAGACCGTATGCGGATCTGCTCAGGGAAAGTAAAGGTAAATTGGACAAAATCTTGGTCCAAATGCCACAGGAAGACCTTATGCGAAACGGATAAGGTCGATGAATGGCATATCTATATGAGGTTACCGTATGTGAAGCCTGACATGGGCCTGATTCGGTGGAAAGTCGGCATGTTTAAGGTAGAATGCCATATCTCGGCCTTACAGGGACCTGATCGGGTGAACTTACGACGACCCCTAAATAAGGTTACCATATCTAGCCTGACATCAGCCTGATCCGATGGAAAGATGGCGTTATTAAGTACGAATGCCATATCTCAGCCTTACACGGACCTGAGCAGGTGCATTTGCGGCGGCCCCAAATAAGGTTACCGTATCTAAAACTGATCTGGACCTCGTGTGACAGCAGGCATGCCTGATGAAATTTCTACTCGGGTTCCAATATGAGTAATACGACGTTTCGAGCTACAGGTAAGAGAAGAATAACGAACTAAGGTGAACTTTAAAAAATGTATTTTAGCTTCTAATGTAACTTCATCCTCTTATATTTCCAACGTATTTCGTTGCCCATTAATGTAATGTCGACCGTCACAGTTAGGGGACGCCAACCACTCTACTGCCTATCTAACTGCTCTGCAAAGAGTCGTTTACTCGTGGAGTCGGAAAAGACCGAACCTGACAATGGCGGAGAAGACAAAGACTACAGCAATGTGTAACTTTCTTCCGAAGTTGGCTCGTATTACGGTACCCCGAGATTTTCATCCCTACATACCACTTCCCCGTTTCCGTCTTCATGAAGTTTAATAAGCGTCCAACTTCCAACCATTCTGTATGTTGAACGAAAAAAATTAGAGAAAATGAATAACTGCGTAAAGCTTTTTAAAAAAAACCTCTTTGACGAAATCAGATAATTCGAAAGTTTTGAAAGCCAAGAAATCGATTTCAGTCCTTAAGCCCCAAGAACTTTTCGTCGACCTTTAATGATTCTCCAACGTCGCCACTTCGCAGCGCAGGTAAACATATCTATGTATATAATCCGAGAAAAGTTTGTCGAGCCGATTGAACGAACAGGCCAATCAAGCAAGAGTTTAAAGATATTCTGAATACGGTCTTTGAATTTGGGGCTAACTTTGGTGCTCGTGGGAGTCGATCGCGATGCAAGAAGGGTAGAAATACGAAAGAGACTCGGGGTTAAAATATGCGAATCTTCGAGGCTCGTGGCTTCCACAATAGTTTGATTAAAGTAGCGTCGAGGGAGAATTTGAGGTAGGTAACGTTGAGAATGGTTTGGGGTTCCAATCTCTTAACCCTAACAGCGTCAACTATAGCAAAAATATCAGGCTTAAGTGGTTTTATACACCGAAGTTGGTGGTTTCTAATTTCATTTATATAAATTATCATTTCTAAAGGGCGAGTCTTGAAGGGAAAGGTCACAGAGGTTAGGACAGACAGTCTTTCCCCATGTTGCGTGGATATAGAGCCGTCTCAGGGCTTTACGAAGCCAACCAATCGAGCCTCAATATGCCCCGAGGAGAGAGAGAAAGAGAAAGAGGGAGAGGATAACGAGATGAGACGAGGGCTCTGTCAAGGGAAGGTGAAATAGCTGGAGAAGCCTGAGAGGCCTCGACACGTCTCTGTCACGCGATTGAACCGACCTCGAGGCTATATAAAAATTCAGATATCTTCGATCGACTGTCGATATAGTCACTTCTGATATCGTTCACCACTTTAGTAGCGATCTTTATGAAAGAGCCTCATAATATTATCAAACGCAACTCTCTTATTCACTGAGTGAGGCACCCACACTGAATAATAAATAGGTAAAAAATATTTCTTATACATTAAAAATATATTTCTTAAAACCCGGTCAAAAAGTTTTTTAATTAAAATATCTGTCACCTGTATTTAGAAAAATATTCATTTTTGTAGACGTTGAGTAACTACAAATGTATATTAGATTAAAAATAAAAATTATGCAATTACATTGTTAATAAACTCTCGATGCTATTAGAATATATCGACTACACTATTGCCACTATGATGAGAATTTGTGGGGGGTGTTGCAATTGTGGTTTCTATGACACCATGATTTGGGGTTTGTATTGATTGATTGATTGATGTTTATTAGCTTTCTCAGCTATTTTTGACACACAATATTACGTAATGTGCCATATTATTGCATGCTAATCTTACGTAATTTCACTTACAATAAATTCGTTCAACATACCCTTGAATTGAGCCAATCTTTCACAATTTTTTACCTCAGTAGGCATTCTCAGTGCGCGTTCTAAGGGATAGTAGCGACCTGAGAGATAGGAGCGTCCTGAGAGATAGAAACGTCCCGAGGGATAGGATCGTCCTGAAGGATAGGATCGTCCTGAGGGATAGGATCGTTCTGAGGGTTACGATCTTTCTGAGGGATAAGATCGTCCTGAGGGATAGGATCGTTCTGAGAGTTAGGATTTTTCTGAGGGATAGGATCGTGCTGAGGGATAGGATCGCACCGAGAGAAAAGCCTATCGTTGATTTAACGATTTCACATGATAAAACGAAAATGGAAAGGCTTACAATGTTTTATGGTTGAAGCGATGATAATATAATTCAATTAACGATACTTGCAAAGTTATTGGAAACAAACTATTATCATTTTGATGATTGCTACTATAATTATTTTTGCTATAACCATAAAATAGAGACGTTCCGCCTGAGAATTATAGTTTATAATTACATTATCATCGGACTAACTATATTTTCTATTAAATTGCTATATTGAATTATTATTCGATTGATTTATTACATTTTAAAGTGCAACTCGCAGCTTATTGACTGAACTAAGGAAACTATAATTTATACCACTCCGTGTGTAAAACGTAGTTTTACGCACGCTTCGTGTACGGAAATCACATCATGACATCAATCAAATTTCGTATGATACTCGTGCTGCAAACGGTTTCTTGGCTCGTGCTGCAAACTCACACTCATCAGAAATAGTATATTTCGATACAAGAGACCAAAGGAGCGTTTTACACATTCCTCGCGTGAAGACAGCACGAAGCCTCGGCGAAGCAAACAAAAATGTTTTGCGCACTAGTGCGTCAACTGGCCATTTTGCATGTCTGTAAGCGGTGGGCAAACGAGGATTTTGCATGCACGAGTAAAGAAAAAAAAATGTTCGCACTAGTATCGTAATGTACTAAATTATGACATGATAAGTCTTTATTAATTAATTATCATAGTAGGAGAATTCGTCTCGATGATATTCTACATCTTAAAGAACAATCCTTCGAATTTATGAACTGAAACTACATAAGTGACGCAATGAAGAAAATGGGAGACCCTCCGTTTTCCGGCTCTCTCGTCCAGCTGCAAAGGTATAAGTACAGTGTGTGTGCTACACGGTAAAGAGGCCACGACACGGCAATTGCTCGCACGCAAAAGCAATCTATTTTCGAAACATGGGAACATCAGCATCAGCCTTTCCCCCTTTAGACACACACACAGGCTCACGTGAGTGTAAACGTTACGACTCTTCCCTACAAACGTTCGTCTTTTCCTGCACCCGGTTATTCTCTTGCAATACTATGCCATAATTCTTGACTAATGTATGACGCGGCACACATACACGTGCGACTCGCAAGCGCACGAAACAGAGAAACGTCAGGTGTGTGAACCGAATATCCTTCCGTATTCACAACAAAGAAGGCAAAGTCAATGTTGCAATCCGAGTTGAAAAAAAACTTAGTTATGTTGTACAGTTTTTCGAACTCTAGTTGAAAACACAATCAAGTATTTGGTATGCCAAAAATCAAATAATTGTTTAGCTTAAATATTATTAAATACTAAATCTTTAGTAATGTTAACACTTCTAAAGATGTAACTTGCTTGTCATCAGTGACAACTGATGACAAGTGAATGAACTTTCGGTGAATGATTTTCACCGAAAGTTTTTACTATCCAGTAGTTTGTTGAATCAAAATCGTTTACAAAATACAAAAGCACGTCTTAATTTATCACTCTTTTCTTATCTTGTCTCTTTTAGGATTCTTGCAACTTACCTAATGCAAAAAGTTTTTGTACCCTCTTGAGCAACTAACCGTAGTTGACAGATTCATCCATTATTTCAGAAATTCTCAAGTTTAAATCAAACTCAACCTACCGTCGAAAGAAAGAAAGATTCAGAAGCAGATTATAGCGCAGCGTAAGGAAACGTTAAAAATTCAGCAAGACCCTGCACAGTTGCCCTCCGCCAAACACCATAGAAAATCTTTTATAGCAAAGACTTTCCTTAGCTCTCAAGAAGTTGGAGCCCTTTTACCGGTGGGCCATATGATGTCACAGTAAGACACAAAATGCATGATTGTACACTGAGTTCTCGATAGCATTTTTAACCAAATATTTTTTCTAATATAAATAAAGAGTTCTTGATAGCATTTTTAACCAAATATTTTTTCCGTGTATATCACATGTTTATTTATCGTTTCGTTGGTAACTGGTGACTTACTCGTCGATTTTGGTTTTGGCTTACCTATGTTTCGAATTACTATAAACTATTCACTAATTTTGACAAATGATAAAGCCCGATCGCCGTGCCTATCATTTAACTATCATCAGTTGTTACTGGTGGTAGCTGCATGATTTTCAGCAAGAGTTTTGACTATCCAGAAGTTTCCTGAAACAAATTTTTTACAAAACCTAATCTTTTCGGTTTTATCATTTCTGCCACTTACCGAATGCAAAAACTTTCTGTTCCCCCATGAACAACTAACCATAGTTGACAGATTCTTCCATTATTTCAGTAATTCTCAAGTGTAAATCAAACCCAGCCTACCGTCGAAGTAGAAAGGGCAAAAAAACTCGGCCAGACCCCGCACAGTTGTCTTTCGCCAAACACCATCGAAAATCTTTTGCCTCAAAGACTTTCAGTTCTCAAGGAATTGGAGCCCTCTTGCCGATGGGCCATGATGTAAGACACAAAACGCACGATTTTTAACTAAGTTCTTAGTAGCATTTTTAACCAAATATTTCTTGCGTATATTTCACATATTTATTTATCGGTTCGGTGGTGATTATTGACCCACTCGTCGATTTTGGTTTTGGCTTACCTATGTTTCGAAATACTATCAACTATTCACTAATTTTTATAAATGATAAAGGCCGATCGCCATTCCTATCATTTAGCTATCATCAGTTGCGACTGACGGCAGCTGTAGGATTTTCAGCGAAAATTCTGACCATCCAGTAGTTTGCTGAAACAGAATTTCTTACAAAGTCAGATCTTTTATCATTGTTGCCTCTTCCCTAATGCGAAAAGTTTCTGTCCCCCCTTGAACAACTAACCATAGTTGACAGATTCTTCCATTATTTCAGCCATTCTCAAGTTTAAATCAAACTCAGCCTACCGTCGAAGTAGCGAGAGTCAGAAGCAGATTATAGCGAAGCGTAAGGAGGCGTTATAAACTCGGCAAGACCCTGCACAGTTGCCCTGCCTGCCAAACACCGTCGAAAATCTTTCACCTCAAAGACTTTCCTCAGCTCCCAAGGAGTTGGAGCCCTCTTGCCGGTGAGTCTTACTGCCACTGTAAGAGACGAAACGTACGACAAACTCCGTGCCAAAGTAAATAGTGTACTCTCACTCTCGCGCGAGAAACAACTAACTGAGCGAGGGCTGTGGGTACCTGAAGTTTTGAGTATAAAAGGGGTGACGGAGCTACCAGAACGGGTGCTAGGCTTGCACTATATATAGTAGATGCAAGCCTTTACACCTTAAATGCTGTAGCCATCCATAGGAAGAGCTGAGCGTTTCGCGATGAAACGTGGATGAAGCGAAGGGTTGTGAGAATCGTCGTAGTAACACGTGTAACTAGCTGGATGCGGTAAAACCGGTGAAGGAAATTCCTCGAGGTGCAATAACGAGCTAGATACGTTCTCACCATCTCGCTCTTTCGCTTATATACATCATTCTGTATACGTCTTGCACAGGTATTTTCATCTCGCTCGTGGTACCAAAGGACAGTGTTGGGTATAGTACACCTCTACGGTACAGTCATAGTTCTGTAGTATAGCTCTGCGGTGGGAGACGAGCACGGGTATCGAATGGGCTATAACCGGTAACCGTTATCGTTACCCAGCCACATCGGACTGATACACCCAATCAAATTCTACGTAGCATAGGTTGGTACCCTCCTCTGCTTGGCTATCCTGAGATACCCTTAGATATCCTTAGATCCGAATATACGTTCCGCTTGAATTCACCTTTCTCGCAGGAATTCCCTTCATCTGTCTCTCTCGCTCTCTCTCGCCGTTTTCTGTACTTCATAGGAAGTTGTAGCCATAGGGTATGAAGGAGTAGCAGGCTATCCAAACTTCTAGTGATGGTACTTTACGAGCTGTTTGAATTCCAGGAAAAGTTTTGAGGAACTAAAATCAGGAAAATGGGCAATAATTAGTTGAACGATTAGATGAAAATTTATTTATTGGTCACGTTGATATTAAAAGTTCTTGTTACAGTTTTAGAATGATTCGTGGGACAAAAATGTTGCGCATCACAAAATTCCTTGTGTGGGCTTGGATATCCTAAAATGTCCTGAGATGCGAATTATACGTTTTGCTTGAATTCGCTCTTCTCATCGGAATTCCCTATAGTCTCTCTCTATCTTCCACTCTCTTTTCTTCTTTTGTACTTAATACGAAGTTGTAGCCCCAGCACGGAGAAAAATCATTTGCTAGCATAGTGACAGCAAACTTTATTTGTTGGCCTAGAAAATGTATTTGCTGGCCTAACAAATAATTTTTCTTGCCTAGCAAATCTTTTTACTGGTCTAGCAAATTTTTTGACACGCCTAGCAAATAATTTTTCTTGCCTAGCAAATATTTTTACTGGTCTAGCAAATTGTTTGACAAGCCTAGCAAATAATTTTTGTTAGGCTAAGAAATATGTCTTTGCTGTCACTATATTAGCAACTTATTTGTTGATACAACAAAAGTTTTCTCTCCGTAAGAATATGAAGGAGAAGCAGGTTATCCAAACTTCTACTGATGATACTCTACCCATTGTTTGAAATCCAGGGAAAGTATTGAATAACTAAAATTAGGAAAATGGACAATAATTAGTTGAACGATTAGATGAAAATTTATTTATTGGTCACGATGATATTAAAAGTTGTTACAGTTTGGGAATTATTCGTGGAATAAAAACTTCGCGCATCACAAAATTCCTTTTCTGTGCTTGGATATCCTGAGATGTCCTTAGATCCGAATTATACTTTTTGCTTAAATTCACCCTTCTCATCAGAATTTCCTATGTTCTCTCTCTATCGTACTCTCTCTTTTCGTCGTCTGTACTTCATAGGCAGTTTTAGCAACAGGGCATGATGGAGTAGTAGGTTATATAAACTTCTACTGATGACAATTTACCCGGTGTTTAAATTCCAGGGAAAGTTTTGAGAAACTAAAATTGAGAAAATGGACAATAATAAGTTGAATGATAAAATGAAAATTTATTTATTCGACACGGTGATACTAAAAGTTCTCGTTACAGTTTTGGAATCATTCGTGGGATAAAACCTTTGTGCATCACAAAATTCCTTTTATGAGCTTGGATATCCTGAGATGTCCCTAGATCCGAATTATACGTTTCGCTTGAATTCTCCTTTCTTATCCGAATTTCCTATATTCTCTCTCTATCTTCTTCTCTCGTCGTCTTTTGTACTTCATAGGAAGTTGTAGCCACAGGATATGAAGGAGTAGCAGATTATCCCAGCTTCTACTAATTGTACTTTACACGCTGTTTGAATTCCCGCGAAAGTTTCAAGGAACTAAAATTGGGAAAACGGACAATAATTAGTTGAACATTTATTTATTGGAAACGGTAATGTTCAATATTCTGGTTACACTTTAGTAATCACACTGACAGAAGAGTTTGTTATACGGAGAAAATGGGTTAGTTGAGAAAACCAACCTTTAAATTCTTGGAGGGTTAGATGTAGTTCGGTTGGCACCACCAATCGGTTGGTTGACTTCAATCGATTAGTTGGCATTACCAATCGGTTGATTCTAACACTCAATAACTTGCTAATGCCATATTTTACCATGCCTGTTGGGTTGGCCCGTATCAATTCCGTAGTTCCAACAACTACACCATTTTTCCCGCATAAAAGTTAACAAATCAAGTGTTAAATATAGTGAAATGAACCATTTAGTTATTTTTATTGAATCTCAGTTGAGCTAAATAACATTGAATTGTCCCAAATGAAGCTCGCTGACATTTGTTAATAGTTAAAAAATCTTATTTGGCTCAACATACATTTAGTACCAATAAATAAATGGTTGGTTTCCCCATATTTAACACTTAATTTGTTAACTGTTAACAAACTCTTCCCTCAGTGCAATTTTGGTTACATTTCCTAGAGTATTGGTAATTAAAGTAAAATTTTATTTTTTAATAAATTCACTCATTGTAGCCTAAGTTAAGCGATTATAAAGTTATGTGTGAAACATATGTTTAGAACACCCACATAAAAACCGAATTTTAAATCTAATATTTCGAGAAATTGTGAAAAAATTGGCAACCAGAATCCTCCAGTACTTTCGCCGTATCCCCATAATTAAAAAAAAATTACCATCGAATTTTATTGTAGATTCATTATATTACAGCTCCTCATAATTTTACACATCGTTTTATAATCGCTATATGTCATTATTACGAAAACCTAAACACAAAGCTATTAAATTATACCATCAACTGGATTTCTGCAAGAATTAGGGATTCACAACTCTGAACTAAAAACTAACAAACGGGACAATAAGTGTGATACATCCATAATCTACGAAATGTATCGAGATATACATATCTAGTTCGCTAAATGACATTTAATTTTGGACCGCATTGTAACTATGCAGTAACGCGGTCCACTATATACTCTTGTTAAATTCACGTCTCTGACCCTTGACCATCGTCTCCACTTTATTGTACCAACGGGCAGGTTTGTGCGCCATATAGTCCGCAACGTTTATACAACAATTTTCTACGGAAATAATAGTGTTTTAAGCGCGGAGGGAAACAAGGGAGCCAAGAGAACATGGTAGAGTTCTCGTTGTAGCGATTGTGCTGTACATATACTTGCCCCTGAGCTCCGGTGTACGAGCGGCGTTTACACGGCTGTAATTATGCCGTAGTCGTTGTGGCACACGACGATTATTTCGCTTGCGTTCCTGGGTTCGAGCGGTGCACGACCGACTAGTATTTCCTGCCCCCTCTTTTCAACGACCCCCCTCCCCCTTCCTAATACTCCCACTTTACTAACTCTCGGAAATACTCGCGCGTATTTAATGTAAAATGTAACTAATGTTTCCTGCAACGAGAAAAAAATATAGTATCTATCTTCTCCTTCATTGGTACCGCTTTATATTAATAGTACACGGAAAAAAATGTTTGGTTGTGGCAACTACGTTTCCGATTTGCTGTACACAATGTCTAAAGAATTAGTTGCCTCAACCATATCGAATAGTAACCTCAACTATTCACGATTAGTTCTCGATTGGATTAGTTAGGTTAACTAATCTAACGGTTGGGACTACCACTCGAATAGTTGGGACTACCATTCGAATCGTCGGTATTATCATTCGAATCGTCGGTATTACCATTCGAATCGTTGGTATTACCATTTGAGTTGCTAGGAAAATAGAATAATCGATTGGTTGTGTCAACTCATTTCTTGGTTATGGCAACTTATCTTTTTTTCCGTGTATAGAAAAATCGTTAGTTCGGAAGAGCTTGTCGTAACAAGGAGAATTGCACGAAGATCACCTTATCTTAATTATTGCGTCAGTGAGACTGTATTGAGATATTTTCGAAAAAAATGTTTGTATGCAAAAATGTACAATTTTACCTGCTCTAACTTCAATAAGGCTCGATTCATTATGAAGTAATTTAGCGTAAACTCGAGTCGCCAGTCCATTTCCTTTTTAGGTTCTAACCATTTTAGTTGAATCCTAAATTTTTATCATGACCCTGAAAATATCTGCACTCATATTTAGCACGACGTAGCGTCCTTAATTTTTATCGTACGAGAGTCACCCAGGGCTTATCTTTTTCGTCTTGAAATTCTCTAGATGCCGCTATTTTTAGTTTTTTGATCTATCTTTTTTTGAGTGATACAAGCAAAAAAAGTGCAGATGTAACCTTTGGCATGATGGCGCGCCCTTAATTTTCATCGTACGAGAGTCAGCTAGGGCTTATCTTTTTCGTATTGAAATTATATATAGTTACAACGAACCGGCAGACTGCAAGCAATTTGTACAATATTGCCGATCGTAAACGCGTACAAATATAGAACGATCGAAGATCAAAGAACGTAACTTTAAAAAAAAAGGAGGGTTAAGAGAAATAATGATGCTTCCCTAAATCCAAGTATCAAAGTCAATAAGTGAAAGCTTGAAATATTATCACTATTTCGATGTTTCCCAGTCGTTCAAGAGAATTCACGATCTTGAGAGATTATAACATTGCAATAAAAAATAGAATTCCGTATGTCAAGGCTGTGTGTTCACGTGGAATCTAGCAAAGGAGATTATGGTGTGGAGTCATCCGATACTTCATCGACCAAGAAGAAAACTGACAACATACCCATGACCAATATATATAATCAAAATTGTCGACAGATTATCAAAATGCGAGACGAGTATTGGTGTATCGCAAGATAGTTTCTTATCGTAGATTGCTAAACATCCTGTAATTTTGATAAACGATCAGGCAATTGCAAAACACGGAGACCTTTACCTTCGATTTTACGAATTTCAAAAGAAATTCCCGTAACTGTAACTCGGTTATCGGAGTTTTTTCATATCACTGATCACACATTTGAACGATATCTTCAGAAGTTTGGAAGCGTGGGTAATAAGGTGGTGTAGAGTAGCTTAACTTGTATGATTTTCGTATTGTCATAACCAATGGATAAATAAATCTTCCAACTATAATATGCGAACGATTATTTTTATTTTACGATTAGTTTACGAAATGTTTAAAAATGGAACTCCTTTTTCCGTAGCATATTTCTTAATTTTTATTCAATTGCTTATGCTTATAGCATCCAATAAAGTCAATTGAAATCGGCATGAAAAAAAAATTAGCATTTTTCTCGATTTCAAAAAAGACGAAAAAGTTAAGCTTTAGATGAATTTCGTAGGATAAAAATTAAGGGAGCTACGTCATGTCCAAGGTTACATCAGCACTTTTTTTACTTGTGTTACCGAATAAAAGGTCGATAAAAAAAAAAACTAAAATAACGGCATCTAGAGAATTTCAAGACGAAAAAAATAAGCTCTGGGTGGCCCTCATACGATGAAAATTAAGAGCGCTATGCCGTGTCAACTGCTACATATACAATTTTCTCGATAAAAAAATCTAAAAATAGCGGGATCTAGAGAATTTCAAGACGAAAAAGATAAGCCCTGGGTGACTCTCGTACGATAAAAATTAAGGACGCTACGTCGTGCTAAAGATGAGTGCAGATATTGTCAGGGTCATATTTTTATCAAATATGTCATAAGTCCCGAATTTTTCTTATTTTACTTGTTAGATACTATACAGATGTTTTTTGTCCCGTTGAATACAAATTTGCTTTTCATTTGACCGATAGATCAACATTTTTCATGAAAAAACATAAAAAATGTACATTTTTTTACATTTTTTAATTTCTATAATGATCTGCTAACACTTTCATAAAAATCTTGCTATATTTGTAGACAACAAAAAAATTCGAATCAGCCAAGGCCTTAACACAACATAAAATCGAAAAACGCAATTATGTTAACCCTAGAACCGCTGAAATTGTGCATGCGAGCGTTGCAACGCAAACGGAACATTGAGGGTCGCATCTAGGCCTAATTTTTTACTAAATAGTCATAGAACCAATTACTATTGCCTATTACATATCATAATCATGTCAAACAGTTACCACATCTAAAAAAAAATTAATAACTATACATTCGAAGCAGTCACTTTATAGTTTCATTACTAATCAAATTTCTCTTCGTATAACCTCAACCTCCACCTCCCCCTACCCTACCCCCCTTAATACTCGCTCTTCACTAACTCTCGGACATATTCGCGTTTATTCAATGTAAAATTTGCTCGATAAATTCATATACAGCGTAAAATGTGTCGAAGCCTCGTGTATAGCATATATCGATATAGTCCCACCCCCCCCCCCCCCCCCACCCCCCTCCCTCCATCCTACCCCACGACGATGTTCGTACTCGACTGCTCTATAACTAACGCGCTCAGGAAAATTGAGTGTCTGTGTCATCGATAATTCACTATCGATCCCACTGGTGCGTCCAATCTCGTTAACGTTAGCTGATACAGTGTAGGACGAGTACTGGAGGGTGTGTGTGTGTGTATATATATATGCTTAGGCAGAGAACCCTGGGCAACTATAGGTATAGTCAAAAGAGGGGGGCAACAGGAGAGCCTCGCGAATCCGTGCCGCGTGCGAACCTCTCGTTTCGGGATCAAAGTGAGCACTCGACGAGTCAGTGAACCCGTGCTTCGGGTTCGCCGGGTTTCCTATCGGCAGTTCCTCTGAGCTCTCGCCATACACGCCACACGTTTACACGTGAGATCTCTATACACTCGACATAGACTATGGGATCCAGTGTTACGAGACTTGGTACCACGGTTTTGACGGCAAACGTCACGGCCTTGATTTACAATTTGCTTATAGTATATTATATATTATAGAATCTTTTATAGGGGTGATTTGCGAAAAATAACAGGGGTGAAAAATGTCCGATACGCTCAATGGGAGGTGAGAGGCACTATTGCCATTGTTTTTTCGTAAGTTGACACTAATTTTTATTAAAAGGTGGATTTAAAAAATAAAGTACGATTTTCGTTTTTGTTACAAAAAATATTTGTTTTCAAATGTCTACGTAAGATTGTTTTTAGTTTAACGCAATTTAAAAAAAATGATTTCGCGTTTAAACAAGATAATTACAAAATTAGTTTGTTAAGGATTGTCTCCTCTCTTTGGATGAAATACTTTTTATCATTTCTGCAAACTTATATTTTTTTTAATTTGACAATTTTTTTTTAGTAATTCGACAAACTTACTTTTTTGATCACCTTTGTTAAAAATCACAGTTGTTGAAAATTGTCTAATTCTACGAATCTGGTTCTTTTTAAATTTGAGACAAAAATTGGAACTACTAAAAAAAATATTGTGGAATTGTCAAATTAGGTTTATTACTTATTAAAACTGGAATCTCGATATTGAAAAATCATTTTTTTTATATATCATTTATCGAAAAGGTACTATGATAACAACAAATATTGTCTCACGCACTTTTTGCTATTATTTTAGACATATTTATTATAATTTTTAAGTAGGACGATTATTTTTTTCGAGATATTTTCAACTGACAAAACGAAAAATGATTAAAACTCTTCACTGCGTACTTCAAATAATTTTGGAAAAGTTCTGATATTCAATTTCCTCAGTACGAGTTGTCAAAATAATGTAAATTAAAAAAACTGCTGATGCGCGTGTAAACCGATTTTTCGATTTTGCCCGTGACTGGATCCCGTTAAGGCAATATTCTTGTTCATCGTTGAAAACTTGTTCGCAGCAGTCATGGCAGGGCATCAAACTTTTATGCTTCTTTATAGAGTAAAAAGAAAAAGAGCTTTGAGAGAGTTTCGTGCAGCGTTGATATTCGATCTTTCATCCTCCCGTCCCATCGGAAAACGAAACTCGAGCACGACATTGACGTCTCGAAGAGTTCGTGTCGAGATCGACTCGATTCGGAGCTGGATTTATCGTTGAAACTCCACAAGGTTTTTCGTCGTACAGCCTCTCGTAAAAATATATTTATTATATAACGATGAGACAAAATGAGAGAGACTCATTTGAGACACGAAATTTTCCATTCGTCATTTCTACTACTTCTGCTACTGCTACTGGCATAAAATTACTTTTCTTTTCAATTGGAGCGACTGCGTCAAATCGCGTCAACGAGAGACCGGATGAAAAAAAAAAATCATAAAGTTTTTCTGGCTTCAGGCTATCTATACGTATATATTGTATTAAATACAGCAAACTTTCTATATTTCTACAGCCGCATTGAAAGTAATTATTGTAAGGGACGTTCCGGGTTAAATATTTCCGCCTCGGAGGGCGACGGAGGGCGCCGCAAAAGAAAAGTGCGACAGCTACGTGGTTGGGGGTTTCAACGGAATATTTCTCGCGAAAAAGACTCGACGAGCACCCTTCGAGCCGCTTCCTCTTCCACCTCATCCTCTCCACTGCTCCTTCGTCGTCCTCTTTTACCTGCAAGACTATTTTTGCTCAGAAGAGAGATATCGTGTCCTGAACGCGAAGACGGAAGGGAATTTTTCATCAAACCCTTCAAATATGACCATACTTTAACGATAGAACCAACAGGAGCCGAGAAAAACGGAAATAAAGCGAGTGATCCTAAAAAAACGTCTTTTTCGCTCTAGGATCCATATTTAGCGAAAAAACGGGGGAAATGTCTGTTCTAGGGGAAAGCGGGGCATAATAGCTATGAGGCACGATGGAAAAGGAACATAATGGCAATGTGGGACATAATGGCACGGCAGTACGAACAAGACGGGGTAATATGCCCCGTACTACAACTGGGGTTAAAATGTGACACATGAAAACAAAAATTTGTACATTTACAGGCGATATCCCGCAATCTTATTAATTTGTACAAATATTTTTCAAATTAAAAACGTCTAATTTTTCACATTGTTTCGACTCAATGCGAGCGCCGGACAAAAAATAATACTTAGACACACAGCATGAAAGTTAATTTACACAAATGTTCTTCATAGCATAACGAACAATATAAACAATGACAAAGCCCCGAATTATTGAAAAAAAAAGTCGAACTCACCTGTAAATGTGGAAGAGGATACACCAATCGACGGAGTCGTGGATACGTTGAAATACGTGTGAAAAATGGACACACTTTTCGTGTGCTGATATCGATGATGATATTGTAAAATATACTGAGAGGAAATTTTGTTAATATTTGTTAACAGTTAACAAATCTTGGTTCAATATGGCGAAATGAACCATTTAGTTATTCTTATTGGATCTCACTTGAGCTAAATAAAATTTGCTTGTCGCAAATGAAACTCGCTGACATTTGTTAATAGTTAACAAATCTTATTTGGCTCAAATGAGATTCATTAAGAATAACTAAATGGTTCATTTCGCCATATTGAACCAAGATTTGTTAACTGTTAATAAACTCTTCTCTCAATGTATATTTGTGAACACTGCGTCCAATGTAATTGAAAATATATATACAATGAATTATGTATTCGATGTAAAAAACAATAGATATTTATATTCTACTAAATTTAATTTCAAAGATATCGTGAGATTAATATCATGGCAATTAAACCATAACATAATCCTTTTATGATTTCAGCTTACACTGAGAGAAAAGTTTGTTAACAGTTAACAAATCTTGGTTAAATATGGCGAAATGAACCATTTAGTTATTCTTAATGAATCTCACTTGACCTAAATAAAATTTGCTTGTCGCAAATGAAGTTCGCTGACATTTGTTAATAGTTAACAAATCTTATTTGGCTCAAGTGAGATTCAATAAGAATAACTAAATGGTTCATTTCGCCATATTTAACCAAGATTTTTTAACTGTTAACAAACTCTTCTCTCAGTGTACGCTGGTGCCATTTTGACGAGGTGACCATTATGCCCCTGTTCCATTGTACCCCGTAGCCATTATACCCCGCTCTCCTATATGTATTTTCACCCGCTGAACATAAATATAACGTTAACTGAACGGTACGATCAATATTTAGCGAAAAAACGCAAAAATCAGATGCTGAAAATCACGTTTCCGGATTGCATCATATTTTCAGCAATATTTTTTCAACAAATTGTAATTCCAATATGCACCCGCGTTTATTTGATGTATTTTTATCAGCTGATTAGAAACATGATCATACTTTAACAATAGGACCAGCAGGAGCCATATTACCCCTCACCCTCCGCAATCTGTATCTTCGTTGTGTCCCACCGCAGTCAATATTTTCCAAGGCTTTCACAATTGCTCTTCCTTCTCGCGAATAATTCGCCGAAAAAAAAATGAAACCCTGAGCACTTGGTTCCTTTTTTAGTTATTAGCCAAATTATTTTCTGGTATAATGGGAAAAGACTAAATTACATTCAGAAATGCTTTATAAAAACTATGGAATTTTTAACCGGTTAATATTTGATAATAATAATAATAATAATGCCGGATTTTCCCGTTATTAATTTTCCCAGAATTCTGTGTTTCGGTATTGCGGAAATATTGAATTTTTTCCCCACATGCTATCTGAAAGAGAAAAAAGAAGGATACAATTTCGCTATGCCCTCTTTAATGGCTACAACTTTTTTGCCTTAAAAAAACCATAAAAGTTAATTTCATTCATTTTTCTAAATCAAAAAAGTGAAAAAATGACTTCAGAAAAATTTAGTTTCGAAGTTTTAACGTCCAAATACATTTTTCTTTCCTGAAGCAATAAAAATGCAAAATAGTGAAATTTCACTATTTGTAAAATTTTTTCATGATAGTCGGTTTACATTTTTTTTATTTAAAAAAATAGCTATGTGACAAATATGCTAAAAATTATTCTCAATCTACACCGTTATTGATTGAGAGTCTTAGAAAAATAAATAAAAAAATACATCTAAAAACCTGAATGCAGCTACTGCAAGCGTTTTTCATGTACCGTATCGCAAATCGCATATAATTATGATGTGGCGTATTTTTTGAGTTGCGCTTTCATGCAGCGTGAATGTAAATAGACATTTTTTTCTTTCGCGAGCGCAGTTATACACTGGGAGGATCGTCTTTCCTGCGGCATTGAAACTCGGGAACCGTTTAATGCGCGACGCCCGTCGTGGAATCAGCGTTAGCGAGTTGAAACTGCGTGGCCGCTATAAGCGCAGAAGCGCCTGCCTTCGGTTGTACGCGCAGTGCGCTCTCGTCTTTTTCTCTCTGTCACTTTTTCTCCGTTACTTATATACACCTCTTCTCTTTCGCTATTTCTCTCTCACTCTCTTTCTCTCTGCGAAGCGGGCGAGAGTGGTACGCCACAGATGAGTATATAATTACGAGGTGAACGCGCGCGCCCAGCCGACGCCAGCGAGACTTTCGCGCCTGTGTTCCTTGCATATGCGCTATCTCGACTTTGTAACTATATACACACGCACCAGTTATTTGTTGCTGTTATACGACCACTTTTTTCGTTGCCAACGACGAAAGTATGCAGGATACTTGCTTCTCCGAGAATAAAACCGTCAGGTAGTGCGAAAAGGTATTTTGAATAATTATTTTCTGAAAATGTATGAGGCGAATCCTCGTAACCAGGTTTTGTAGGGCATTGAATCGTTACAGAAAGTTGAATCGTTACAAAAGACAATGATGTGCATAAAAATGGAAAGTTATTATTTGTTGGCAACAATAGCCGACAGTTTTTTTTCTACAGTATCACACATACACGGAAAGAAATGTGTGGTTGTGGCAACTACGTTTTCGATTTGCTGTACACAATGTTTCAAAAATTAGTTGCCTCAACCATATCGAATAGTAACCTCAACTATTCACAATTAGTTCTCGCGAGATTAGTGAGGTTAACCAATCCAATCGTTGGGACTATCACTCGAATAATTGGGACTACCATTCGAATCGTCGGTATTACCATTCAAATCTTTGGCAATGCCATTTGAGTTGTAAGGGAAATAGAATAATCGATTGGTTGTGTAAACTCATTTTTTGGTTATGGCAACTAATGTTTTTCTTTCAGTGTCCTATGAATTATTCTAACTAATGGATTATTCTAACCCCTACTATGAACGGATTATTCTAAGTTTCCTTTATAAACCCTATACTCAGACCCTGATTATTCAGAGCCCTCCATGAGCCCTGACCTAAGACGCTGAATATTCAAATCCTTCCCACGAGTACCCAAGTGTAATAGTGTATCCCCCCCCCCGAGTACACGAATATAGCCTTGATTATTCGAAGTTCCTGCGAAATATAATGAGCTTCCACGCACTGATTATTTTGAGTCACTGCATGGGTCCCCCATAGCATAGATTCTAAATCCAAGTATGAGGCCCCAAGGTTGAGTTATTCTAAGGCCGTTATGAAACCCACGCCCAGGGTCTAACTATTCTGAGCCATCTATGAGCCCCGCCCCTACACCCTGATTATTCAGAATGCCCTACCCATGTAGAAATCAGTCTGGGCGTCCCAGTTTGAAACTCGATCCTAGTCGGGATTGGCTCGGGTTTCCATGAATGGGTTATCCATCTTGGAATCTAAATAGATCCCAAATAGATTTCCGGTTACGCACTCGATGATAGTTTATCATCGATTAGGATTTGCTAGGGTTACCCTAAGAGAGCCGTCCTATTTAGAATCGGGATGGATTCCGGATCGGGACCCAATTCTGAACGACGAGCTGTACTACCGTGCATCGTTAGGGTTACCCTAAGAGTGGTTCTACTTGGATTCTGAACAGAATCCAGATCGTCTTCCCGCTTCTTCACCCTTTATGTAGTAAAATGTTGTAGAATACGCGTATGAAAAACTTTTCCCTAACTCACGTGATTGTGACAACGTGTGCGGTTCATATGTCCCCGGATGCGTTCTCGTCGCTGCCCATGCAGAAATTCCGACAGGGATCCAGCTGGAATCAACTTGGTATTCCCATCTTTTGACAAGGATCCAGGTGGGTCCACTCTAGTATGCCCAATCTAACGGCTGGAATCCAGTCAGCCATCGGATCGGATCCCAGTTCGAGATCCCGATCGGAATTCACTTTCCGCGCGTTACATCCCATGTCTGGAATCCGATCCGATGACCGACTGGAATCCGACCGGAAGATGGGAATACTAGGCAGGATCCAGTTGGATCCGTGCCGAAATTTCTGCATGGGCATGAGTGCCGCCCCCGGCCGTAAATATTCTACTTTCCTACATGAACTCACAGGCCTCGATTATTCTAATTCCCCATATACATAAGTTTTCCAGGGCCGAATTATTCTAAGTGCTCTATGAGCTTCCAGGTCCTGATTCTATGACCCGCCAATAGGGTTTGACAATTGACAGAGCCCTGGAACAGTCTTGGGCGTTGTGCTTCCAGTACTAGTTCGATGGTCGCTCCCAGAGTCAACCCGTTGAATGAACCACACTGTTAAAAATATTTTGAAAATTAATATATGTATTGGAAGTTCTTTTGCAGATACGGCATATTACTACTAGGGACCGTTCCCTTATTTTCTTTGTCGCCGGTTCGTATGTCGACTTTTCCTCGCTCTCAACATTGCAAATTGCTTTTTAAAAACGATGCATTTCCACCCGCAGTGTACTTGGACGCACAGTTGACATTATCACGTCTTCGAGTTATTTAAGGATATGTCTATATCTATAAACATAATTTCAATTGCAGGGACAATGGCTACTGACATCACATCAGGACTGGTGCAGCACTGGCCCAACATCGGCAAGATACTTTTGCCTGATGCTTGTTTTAAGCTTATTTTACACCCAAGCATTATACATATATCGAACCTACACGGATCATATATCCATTACATAATGCATATTATACAATGGTATATTGTGCAACAAGGGCCGAAAGTTGGCGATTTCGCAAATATCGCAAACGCCAATTTTGGCCCCTGTTGCACACCATACTTTTTGTAACAAGTGCATGAATAGTGGTGCTTTGAATGGTAGTTTTGCGGGACGAACAGTGAAAAGTGAGGTTACCAACTTTCCACCCTAGGGTCGAAAGTGAAGGAATCGCGAACTGCGCATGCGCCAACCTATCTTTTCAACACTGCTATGAAACTAGCCATTTTCGGCCCGCAAACCTGCCATGAAAAGCACCGCTGTTCATGCACGTGTTACAAAAAAGGTGTATACTACTTATTTAAATATTTTTATGTGCAGCATTATATATTGAGCATGACTATCATTGGTACGAATCTTATTTTCCACACATACTTTGCAGGCAAGCAACATCTATTGGTGAAACACGAATCACGTATCCATGATATAATGTATAATGTAAACAAATTATATAACCCTTATTTCGTAAATACTTCTTGCAGCCAAGCAATATATATTCGGTGCATATGCATCATGTATCCATGACATATATGCAGAATATATTCCACTTAGATAGAATTTTATTTTCACATATATTTTACAGCTGTCAATGTGAATGTGCGCTTCATATTTAAAACATTGTATAAAAGACACATACTAATTATAGAACATTTTGGCGACATATATGTCACCCATAGAAAATATACGTTGCACATATTTAACCTACATATTTTTCCATACGGGAAAAGAACTTAAATATTAGGTATAATACACTGCACCACAACTATACTCAAATGCGTATTTCATATATAATATTATTCTCACATTCACAATAAACACAACTAACAATCGTCTTTTATTTAAGGTGCCGATATCATTGTCTCGTCGGAACATGGGACACATACCTTACATGTGTATGCCTATATACGGCGGTTGCTACGCTAGCGAGCGAGGGCGAACGTCCGGGTTTCTAAAGTCAAGGGTTGGTAGGTCGGTGGATCGTGGGTGGTGTTCGCGACGGCTCTCGTTCGCCTCCGCTCAGTCTCCCATTCTCCTTCACCATATCCATGCTCCCTCGTTGCGCTCCTCCTGCGTTCTCCTGACTCGCTCAGCCTCCCAGCGTACGGCGAGCTTCTGCAACACGGTAGTCTGCAAGAGCGCTCTCACGTACCGGCAATCTCCGCGATGTGTATGCCTTTACAGAAAAGTATACGCAGAGGGTTGTGTGCGTCATACCACTCGTGAAGGGATGCTATGTATATATTTTTCGCGTACCAAGGGTATCCCAGAACGACTTGTACAGCTGTACTGCTACAACGACTATCTCTGTCTTTCTTTATCTCTCTCTCTCTCTTTCTCTCTTTCTCTTTCTCTCTGTCTCTTACTCTATCTCTTCTCTCTGTATTTGTGTGTAGACACCCTTTTCACACTGGTGTTGAACGTCGCGAGAGCTTAATGATCTAGCGAAGCGCGTGCACCACGCCCGAGACAAGAGTGGAGGAAGCAGTGACAAAAAAAAAGAAGAACCCGAGAGAATGAAAGAATGAGAGAAGACGTGCATGCCACGCGAGAAATGAGTGTCTGCCCTAGCCATCCTCCCGAAGATCCGCTTGATGCATATGCATTATGAAACGGAGTATCGTTATTGTGTTGCTTTGCACTGACGTATACTTTTCGTTCAGTCATTTTGCCACCGGCGACAGGGAAAACTTTATATTGAGCTCTGCAGGTGTCACTCGTCGTTCTTTTTTTACCTGCTTGTGTCTCAATACCTTTTTAAAGGGCTTTGGCAATTGTTGTAATATTCAATTTGTTTAATTGACTGGGTATGAATATTTTATCCATTTTTGAAAATATGGGCAATTATTATGTTTTTTTGAGAGTTTTTATAAACGAAATGCATTTCGTTCATTATCAACATTTTTTTTAGTGGACATAAAGTTTACATTAACATCTTATTTTTTAATTCCAGAGATACGACTAACGACAAATTTAATTTCAGGCACAATAATTTTAGGGTTGTTTAATTTGAAGTGGAGAAGAAAAATGTATGGATTTGTTTTTTAGGTTCTTCATATTTTTATATTTTGCCACGACTATTACAATATTTCATGTTTGTTGTGCCGTAGGATATTTTCACTTTGACAGTAACATATTGTAGTCGAAAACACAGCGGAAAAAACATCGCTGCTGAAAACATAGCCGGTGAAATATCGTACGTTGAAATCATAATATCATCACGTAGTCCTTTGCATGGCTTTGTTGAAGTGATCTAAAAATATGAACAAAGCTCAAAATTTTTGTAAGATCCTTCAGGTTTTTTTAGGTTTTTTAAAATGTTTTTCTTATAAAAAGATTCGTTTTTATGGAAGGATACTTATAGGTTTTTATAGGAACTTCATAACCGGAAAAAACCACCCCAACCTCAAAGAAAGGACATACCTAAAAAACCTAAAAAAATCTACAGAAAATTTCATTTTTTTTAGTAAGGTCCTTACAGGTTCTTCTAAATTAGTAGAAACATTAGTTTAAAAAATACTATGCATGGAAAATGCATGGAAAGTATATCTGCATAATTTTGTTTCCTCATAGAGGAAGCTTTGTTATCGTAAAAAAATTTTTTTCGAGATTTTCGTGTCAGTACACTCAGAATGGTCCAAAACGTCGAGAAAAGTGGTTTAGAAAAAATGTCTGTATGTGTGTGTGTGTGTGTGTATGTTACACGCTCGAAAAATGTAAATCTTTATAACTCGGGAACGCCTCGAGCTATCAAGCTGATATTTACACCATAGGTAGAGCTGTCAATACTCATCGTTCATATTAGTTTTTGTTAAAATCCCCCCGATCGTTAAATTTTTACGCGGTTTTGAATTTTTCCAAAAATGTCTGTTAACGCGATAACTTTTTCAATTTTCGAGATATTGAGCTCAAAATTGGTATGAATGTGCGCTTTCATACACCGGTAACCCCTATTGAATTTGGTTAATATCGGTTGAACCGTTAAATATGTGTGTGTGTGTGTGTGTGTGTATGTGTGTATGTGTGTATGTTACACGATCGAAAAATGTAAACCTTTATAACTCGAGAATGGCTTGAGATATCAAGCTGAAATTTGGACCATAGATAGAGGGATCAAGCCTCATCGTTCATACAGATTTTTGTTAAAATCCACTTCATCGTTAAATTATCACGCGTTTTTTTAATTTTTGTAAAAATGTCTGTTTACGCGATAACTCTTTCAATTTTCGAGATATTGATCTTAAAATTGGTATGAATTTGAGCTTTCATACGCCGGTGATCGCTATTGAATTTGGTTAAGATCGGTTGAACCGTTAAAATTTTATGATGTTTTGAATTTTTCAAAAAATTGACATTATCGCTCTATTGTAACTTTTGCAAAACTTAAGATAGCGAGCTCAAATTTTGTATATAAATGAAACAATGTTCAGCCATTATATATGTATAATTTAGTGACGAACGGTATGAAATTTTTGATTTTATGGAATGTTGAATAATTTTTAAAAATATACATTATCACATTCACTTTCGGGGACGCTCTGATAATCACGAAATAACGTAATAACGAAATAGAAAAAGCGAATCCACAACATGTATATTTATCTAATTAAAACAAGAATGCAAAGTAGAACCTTGCACATTGCTTCCTCATTATTTTTCGCGTTTTACAAAGCTTCCTCTATGAGGAAGCCAAAAATTGAATAACATACTTCCTCATAGAGGTAGCTTTGTAAAACGCGAAAAATAATGAGGAAGCAATGTGCAAAGTTCTACTTTGCATCCTTGTTTCTAAATGTTTTAATTTTTGTACTAACCAATTGGTATTTTCTTATCAAGGTAAAAAAAATGTTATATTGCAATTGCACTATTTAATTTTCCTAATTTTTATATTAATAATAATAATTTTTATATTTTGACGAAATAGGCAACCTCCTTAATGACAATAAGCTTTCACCACATCATAATCGACCTCGTCTTGTGATTTCTCTTGAAGAATAAGTATAATCACGTTGAGTACCACGCACGTGTCTATACAATAAGGAAATAACGAGAATCGCCAACTGTCAAATTAGGCATGATTACATTTATGCAACGACCGATCACTGAACTCGTCGCGGATATCGTGGATATTGCAAGCAGTACTTATAAATATATCCACATATACCTGTGCTGGAAAATCACATACGGGAAGTGTATGAACTCAGGTAGGGTGCACCTATATATGACGAGGGAAAAGGCTTCATCGACATTCGCGTCCGGAAATAACGGTGACTATGTGGCCCTCGACGTTCCGGCTCATCGTGGGTGTAAGATCGATAGGATTTCAAAACGACCGGTGGGCGTTAATGGTTCGCCAGACGAGGACTTGGAGCGAAAGCAACGAGAGGCACAGGGTGTACAGTCTCGTGTCATACACGTGTGCACAATGCATTAAACGCAATGCGGTATATGCATCAGCTCTGTCGTGACTGTATACAATGCATTCTATATCAGATCAGTCACTTTATCATTTAATTCTTTTTTTTCCAGCCCTTAGAATTTTTTAATTCAGCTCTTAATTTTCTATACCTTAAAGTGGTATTCGCAGAACGTACAAAAAAATTCCCAGAGTTGGCAAAAATATTTGGACGTTTGAAAATATTATTAAAAAATTATAGTGGCTATTCACTTTACAGAGAATGCCTCGTATATGCTACGTGGGGAACGAACAAATGCTGTTAGCCCACTACCGGTGAATATATATAGCAGCACGTGCGCGCATCCATGGCACACAGTAAGTCTCATTGTTGTTGCACTACGCTAATTGTAAGCCGTGCAGTGTATATATATATATATATATGTATACCATGCAGCAAGCATCGACTGCCACTGCAGTTCCGTTGTAACGCGATCAAACTTTTTTCTTTTTTTTCTTTTCTTTCTTCTCTTCTTCTCTCGATGTATATAGAGGCAACGGGCGCTTATGCTGATTCGTAATCCACTTGCAGTACAGGGTGAAAGAAGGACAAACTGTGTATATCTTTAGAACGCGGTTGTGCAATTTTAAGGGAGACTCTATAATGATTCCAGACAGAAAAGTGTGTTTTGTTTTAAGGCAGAAATATTGGATTGAAAACATGGGTTTTTGAATTTCTGTTGTTTTGATTCGCTAAATGATTACTGGGGTTTTAATATAAAAAATTGTAGTTTTTTTTTTAAAGATGTAAATCCTGTTTCTCTTTATTAAATTTAGTTTTGAGGATTTTTATACATTCTTAAAAAACCTTTAGGACGTGTTTGTTAAGTGGATTTTATTTCTGGGACTTACTTTAATTTATAAAAAATTAAAAATCCTTTTTATGCTAGGATTCGGTAGAGGAGCCAGTGCTTAATAGTTTTTTGGCAGCCGATATGCAAATTAAGAAGGAGGTGCCGGAAGTTTTCGAAAGAGTTATTCTATTAAATTTAACGGGAGGAAAAATTACGTTTGATAGAAAAAATAATTACAAAGTGCAGCAGCCATTCTGAAGATACGCACCTATTCAAGGTCGCACACACGGAAAGAAATGTTTGGTTGTGGCAGCTACGTTTTCGATTTACTGTACACAATGTCTAAAAAATTAGTTGCCTCAACCATATCGAATAGTAACCTCAACTATTCACGATTAGTTCTCGTGAGATTAGTTAGGTTAACTAATCCATTCGTTGGGACTACCACTTGAATAGTTGGGACTATCAATGACATATGACATAAAACACGAAAAAAAATTTTGCACAAAAACAAAGCTTCCTGTATGAGGAAGCAAAAGTATAATTAATGTAACGAAATTTCTCTTTGAAATTTCGGCCTATAAAATATTTCTTTGTCGTCAATGAAATAATATATTCAAGTTAATATTATGTTTTCTTTGAATGATTTGAAATTCAATGAAATGTAGTAATATTGAATTAATGAATTTTTTTTTAATCAGTGAATCGTTTTTCAATGATTTAAAAAAATTGTCTTGGAGACACTAAAAGGAAAACCTATAAAATAACATTTTGCTGAAGGAATGAAAACATGATTTTTTAATTATTTTCAGTCATTTTTCAAAGCGCTCTCGCGAGTTCAGAAATTGATGTCATTCATTTCATTGCGGCATGGGCTTTTGAAGGAAAAAATAAAATTGAATATCGTTCATACAAAAAAAAATAAACCCGACTTTTTCTCAATTATAAAAGCCTACCTAATCTGTAATTTTCCACTGATTTCGAAATTATCTACTTTTTTGTTGACAACTTAAAAATGTTGAGCAAAGACTATAAAAAACCTACTTTTTCAGTGTTCTACGTTTTCCTCTGTGTAGTAACCTCAACTATTCACGATTAGTTCTCGCGAGATTAGTTAGGTTAACTAATCCATTCGTTGGGACTACCACTCGAATAGTTGGGACTACCATTCGAATCGTCGGTATTACCATTCAAATCGTTGGTATTACCATTTGAGTTGTAAAAGAAATAGAATAATCGATTGGTTGTGTCAACTCATTTCTTGGTTATGGCAACTAATCTTTTTTTTCCCTGCATAGTTCTTTACTCAATGTTGTATGTCATTATTGAAGATTTGTTTTGACAAGCGAATGTCAAGATGTCTGAGATTTATTATAATATATATTACTTTTTTAAAAAATGTTTTCATATCATTTGGTTTATGATTTTTTAAAATTTTTGCAATCGGAATACAATTGCTTCCTAATACGGAAAATAACTAATGTCATCAGGGACAGCATCTGGGATCTTAAAAAAAATTTCCCCAACTTCTTAATTTCTCATAAATTACATTATTAATTTTTATATGCATGATCATAATTCTTGATTTCATGGATTTTAGGAATGTTCAAATAACCATTCATGTTCATTAATACAACAACTATGAAGATTTTATATTACAGGCATTTAAAACGGGTCAATTTTCAATACACATACTTATCAAGTTTGAAGTTTTTTTAAATTGAGAAATATCCATACAGAATGACGTTGTTATTATTTAAACACAGTACCGCCGAATAATCTATTTTTCCGATTCACTTCAAAATTGGTCAGAGTCTAGTTTATAACATTTTCTATCATATGCCCGAAATACTTGTTTGAAATTCTGACAATTACAAAAACAGCAAATTGTAGGAAAAAAGTTGAATTATTGATCAATAAAAATTACTTCAATAATTTGTTATAAGCAAATGAATAAATATATCAAAAATTCATCCGATAATACGATAGAAAATGTTATAAACTATGGTTTATCCAAATTTGAAATGAATCGAACCATGTATTTCCCCCTTGAGAGCGAGTTGCAGGATTTGCCTTTCCAAGCCCAGATTTTCATTAACTCACTATCTCTATATAAACAAATAATCGGATGTAAATTAATTAGAAGCCACAGTAGCCCGACCAATAAGCCACTAAACTAAATCGACAATAGCAATCGATTACCTATCGATCCATTAATAATTGATGTCGATTATATGTTTTCTGTCATTTCGCTCCCTTAGCAAAAAGAACGTCGAGGCAATAGAGAGACAGAAGAAGAAGAGATGAAGAGATTCGGGCTGGAAGGGGTGAGATGAAATCCCGGCTTGTTGGCTGGCGGGGTAGTACTATCGATCCAGTTACGGCAACTTGGCTCGTGTCGCGGACACTCGAATGTCGTTGCCAACTGCAATCTTTGAAATCGGGCCTGGGAAATACGTCGGTGTTCTACCGGTAAAAGCACCAGAAGCTACGACGACCTCCAAGCACACTGTTACTACTGCAAGAGCAAGTAGTTGCAGCCGCGAACATCCGGCACGAACGATCGCAACGATCAGCAACGCTCGAGACTTTTAATGAAGGTAAAGCTTGATTAACGCCCCTCGACCCTGCAACCGCCATCCCTCTACTGTTATACAGCTACGAGAGCGTATTATATCGGTAGAATTTCTCAAAGTTTCTCTCTCGATTTGCCAGTTCGAGCAGACGCAGAAAAGCATCTATATATATATGTATGTATACATATATACACATAGATATATATGTGGTAGATGGAATTTCTCTCACAAAACCCTTAACTCTAGTGCGGTCTCAGACTTCGAAGTGGCCCTTTTGCATCAGGGGTAGTTACTACTACCGCAAACTCGCTTTCACCACCGGCTGCGTTGTACTCGCACGCATCACTGACTTGTTTCCTTCTCTCTCGGTATTCTACATAGGCACGATACATCTTAGCTTTCGATAGACGGATTACCTTAATGGTGAATGGGAATAGTGGAACAGGGTAGCATATACATCAATAAATACCGAGAGAAAAAGTTGCTAAGTCGAACTTTGCACATTGCGTTATTAATTTTCATTTTTCACAAAGCCACCTCTATGAGTAAGCTCATTTATTAATTTTAGTTTCCTCATAGAGGAAGCTTTGTAAAAAATGAAAATAAATGAGGAAACAATGTACTAATTTCTAGTTTGCAACTTTTTTCGTTACCTATATAGTTCTTGAAAAATTCAAATTCACGTAAAATCCAAGCCGCTTTACCGATCACGACCAAATTTGGTAGGTAGCAGCGCTGACTGTTGTTTTTCATCTGTAGAAAATTTCAGTTGATACGGTGAGATTTGACGTGAGTTAGAGCAAAATGAATAATTTTAAAAAAATTAAAAATCCCATAAAAACCGACCTTTTTTTACAGATTCATTCCAAATTCAGTACTGATCCTCCTTTAACATAGCTTTATTCATAAAACATTATTTAGCTCAACAGCTGAAAATTTGCTGATGCTAGAGAGCGTACAGACACTTTTCGAAAATTACAAAGCCAAATAAAATGTGACCGCATTTTTGGATTTTTTTTTATTACCGCAAATAAAAGCGTCGACCTGATTCACATGTTTGCTAAATTTCAGTCCGATTGTTAAAGCAGTTCTCGAGATATGTAAGTTTAAATTTTTAGTGACGGCCATACACACACACGTACATCCATCTATACATTTTTTCTAAACCACTTTTTTCGACGTTTTAGACCATTTTGAGTGTACTGACATAAAACACACGAAAAAAAATTTCGCACGAAAACGAAGCTTCCTCTATGAGGAAGCAAAAGTATAATTAATGTAACGAAATTTCTCTTTGAAATTTCGGCCTATAAAATATTTCTTTGTCGTCAATGAAATAATATATTCAAGTTAATAATATGTTTTCTTTGAATGATTTGAAATTCAATGAAATGTAGTGACATTGAATTAATTACATTTTTTTAAAAATCAGTGAATAGTTTTTCAATGATTTAAAAAAATTGTCTTGGAAACACTAAAAGGAAAACCTATAAATTAACATTTTGCTGAAGGAATGAAAACATGATTTTTTTATTATTTTCAGTCATTTTTCAAAACGTTCTCACGAGTTCAGAAATTGATGTCATTTCATGTCGGCATGGGCTTTTGAAGGAAAAAATAAAATTGAAAATCGTTCATACAAAAAAAAATAAATCCGACTTTTTCTCAATTATAAAAGCCTACCTAATCCGTAATTTTCCACTGATTTCGAAATTGTCTACTTTTTTGTTGACAACTTAAAAATGTTAAGCAAAGACTGAAAAAGTAGGTTTTTTAACCTACTTTTTCAGTGTTCTACGTTTTCCTCTGTCTACTTCTGAAAAATACGATACAAAATAATATTTTCGTCTAATCACCCTTAATTGTTTCTCCTGAGAAATGTAATTGAAATTCGTGATTATATACACTGATGAACAAAATCGTTAGAACCAACAAAACGTTGCGGGTGGCGAAAAGAATATTCTTTTGATCAAATGAAATATGTAATTGATCGAAGCAACAGTTGATAGAATCCAAAAATGATTCAATTACCATTCCCAAATATTTTGTCCAATCGAATAAATATTTTTTTCGCCGACCGCAACCGCACGTTTAGTTGGTTCTAACGATTTTTTTTATCACTGTAGTCGAAGTAAACATCATTTCATACCGAGAGAAAAGATTTCATTGACGCCAAAGAAATGGGTGGATTGATTTTTTTTTCATTGATTTCAACGAAATATTTCTTTGATTTCAATGAAATAGTGCATTTGAATTTCAAAGAGAACATTTCATTGCTTGTAATTAAGATTTATTTAGTGAGCATATAATGAAGGAACAGTTTCATTGTTTTAAAGAGACGTTTTCATTGGTTCATAGAAACGTTTTCATTGATCTCTCTCTCTCGCACCTAACCTCACTTTTTTGTTTTCCGGTTCTCCCGATGCAAACGGCTTCGAGTTTCGAGGAGTCAGAAGCTTAGCCTATTTCTGCCGTACTTCCTTACATACTCACAAAATTTGAGCTTCATCTGATGCATACTTCAGGAAAAAAATGGTTTCGAAATTTTGAGCTGGTAAGAAATCAATGAAAAAGGTTCATTAGTTTAAAGAAATGTTTCTTCGAATCAATGTCACTACTTTTCATTGAGTTTGAGATCATTCAAAGAAAAAATAGTATTGAAATTTAAGTATTTCATTTCATTGGCAAAGACTGCCGTGAAGCAATGAAACTTTTTCTCTCGGTGCAGGGTATCCATATTGATAATTTTTGAAACCCTTTTAATCCGATGTTCAAAAGTGAACACATTTGCATAAAAGCAATGTTAAAAATGTTGTTAATCCAAAATTATAGGAAAAGCCATTTCCATGAAAAATATGTGTGCCATAACTCTGTAGTGGACTTTTATCGAATAGCAGTTTGGTTTTACTGCCTAACGAATGAATATGCATATTCATTTTAGACAAGAATTTAATGCCATCTATAATACGGGGGTTCGTAAATGTTTGATGTCGCGCGTGACACTGTCTAGTCTGTCGTTGAGTACAGGGATATCCATACGTACATGGCATGAGCGATACATGAATTCGCACAGGAAGTACTTGAGGAACGTAGTGCTCGTGTCAAAAGCTCCGCGAGACGGAATATTATCGGGGGTGTCGTAAACAACCCGAGCGAGCACGTTTGCGATATGCTTGTTGATGTATGACAGCAACAGAGGTTGGTGTTTCTATGCTTCGAACATGTGTACGGGGCATTCCATGACATCTCCATAAAAGTCTTGCGATTATATCTCAGATCTTCCTCGCAATTATTTATATGAAAGTACTTATTCAAAAACACAGTCAAAATTTTTTAAAGTTTTTTTCAACCCATAATTTCTAAGAAATAATTTTTCTAAAAAATTTATTAAAAATTAGCATTTTATAAAATTGGTAAAAATTAGGAAAAATATTATACCGTATAACTAAATGTTTTAATAGTATAACAAGATGGAGATTTTATAATTAAAAAATAAAAATGCTAATATCTTCGTCATACCTAATATTTACACATCATAGTTGTCTTATTACTCACGTGACCCTGTAATTGTCAAAATATACTTTTTCAGCTGATATTATGCAGCACTTGAAAGAAATATCCCTTTTTCATCCTTTCTTCTACAACTGTGAAATCTCCATCTTTTCGTATGCATAAAAATATTAATGTATTGTATAAGATTTTTCCAAGTTTTTGTAGATGTTAGAAAATGTTTATTTTTATATTATTTAGAAAAATGATATCTTAAAAATAAAGTGTAAAAAAGACCTAATAAAACATCTGAAGTATCATATCCAAACTTATCATATGCAATATAGCACATTCGCGCTATATTACGTATGATTTTTCTTATTTTTTTGAATTGTTTAAAATATAAATTTTTCATTTCTTAGTCTAATTATATCATAGACACAAAGTGTTTACATAATCCAAGAAAAATGTTAGTATGCTTTTTTTAACAAGTACTTTTATAGAAAAAGTTACGTGGAAACTTTCTATCACTTGCAATGTTACTAAGAATGTGTATATCCTATAAGATTATTCTAATTTTTATAGAGTTAAAAAAACATTGAATGGTCGATTTAAAAAAAATTATATCTTAGGAACGAAGGGTTAAAAAAATTGGTATGCATATTTTAACAAGTACTGTAATTTTTTACGTGGGGAATCTAGGAATTATTCAAGTTAAACTTTGATTCGCGATGTCATGGAATGCCCTGTACATATATGACAAAGTGTGACTCCGGGCCAGCGCGGGCATGCAGTCTGGTATATCCACCGCACCCGATTTAACGTTCAGGCGCTACAAAACCCCGGGGGCGCTTCTATTCTCACAAGGGTGGCGAACCGTGGGAGCCAGAGCTAGGGGTGATGGTCGTTTCGATGTCTGGAGAGCCGACAAGAAGCTGAATGGTGAAATCGATCAAGGACATCCTAACGTCCTGCGAAAGAGTCCTTGATTCACTGCCGCGGTGCACGGAGCAACCCCAAGAAAAGAGGAAGCTATATACACTCACTGGCGTGTATAAACCGCAAACGACTATTACTATATATGGCAACCGAAGCTATTCGCCATTTTATTTCACTTATGGTATAATAAACAGTGTATTTATCACTTAATCGAACGATAAATTGCACTTGGGGAGAAATCTTTCAAGTCTCTTGCTAAGTTAATATACGAGGCAATTTATGCTGAGTCAATATGGATGTGATTTGTATTTTTCTATCAATTCAGTATTTTGCAAAGCATCACGTATGAACTATAATGGATGGAATTTTTGTACTTTTTTTATTTTTGTTTCATCGATTAATTTAGTACTTTGCAAGGCATTATTTTAATAACAAAAATGCATGCTTTTTTTATTTGTCTACTATTAATTTAATATTTTATAAAGCCTTCTCATATTAACTAAAAAGCCTGTATTTCCTTGAACCATAGTTTTCGTTCCTTGCATACTAATCGACCCTAATTAGTGGTTAATTTCTAGTCGGTTTATGGTTGGATCTTCATTGAAGAATGGGTTAAGGGCATTCCAGTCGCATTGAACCAAAACCCAACTGTTATTCAATGCATTATTTAAACCAATTAATTTTTTTCTGTTGATTTTTAGTTGCTCATGAAAATACCATGGTACCACACCTTTCAATTTTTTTTCTTTAGGATGGAGAACGTATGATCTATGGAAATTCTCCGATTGATCATTCAACCGTTCTTTTACAATGAAAAAAAAAGAATTCTGAAAAGTTTGACTTTTCTGAATCAAAGTAATAAACATTTTCTTTTTAAGCCACTTTTCAAATTCAGCCGTGCAAATGCGTTTTTTCTTATTAACCAAAAATGTAGGTTTCATTCCTAATGGAATTCCACTGTTTGTTATGCGTATCTAGAATTTTTATATCAAAATTAAAAAAGATGAGAAAAATTACTGTCACATATTTGCTACGGGACTAAACTTACTTTTCATTTTCATTGAACAATAATTGAAACATGGCTTCGACGAACGTAACCGTAAATAAACCATCAATTTGTAATCTACGATAGTGGAAACATAGTTACAGGTCGAAAATCCAACAACAAATTGACCTTTAATAGTGAGGGTTAAAATGTCGAACCAAACGATTATTGGTTTTCGATCAATGTTGGTCAAGTTAAGTCCCTTGTCGAAAAGGGCCATTTCATGTACTTCAAATACCGAGGACATAGAATCACTTGATCGAACGACAAATTGCACTTGGGGGGAAATCTTTCAAGTCTCTTGCTACGTTAATATATGAGGCAATTTATGCTGAGTCAATATGGATATGAGTTGTATTTTTCTATCAATTCAGTATTTTGCAAAGCATCGCGTATGAACTATAATGGATGGAAGTTTTGTATTTTTTATTTGTATGATCGATTAATTTAGTACTTTGCAAGGCATTATTTTAATAACAAAAATGCATGCTTTTTTTATTTGTCTACTATTAATTTAATATTTTATAAAGCGTTCTCATATTAACTAAAAAGCCTGTATTTCCTTGAACCATAGTTTTCGTTCCTTGCATACTAATCGACCCTAATTAGTGGTTAATTTCTAGTCGTTTATGGTTGGATCTTCATTGAAGAATGGGTTAAGGGCATTTCAGTCGCATTGAACCAAAACCCAACTGTTATTCAATGCATCATTTAAACCAATTAATTTTTTTCTGTTAATTTTTAGTTGCTCATGAAAATACCGTGGTAACACACCTTTCAATTTTTTTTTCGTTAGGATGGAGAACGTATGATCTATGAAAATTCTCCCATTGATCATTCAACCGTTCTTTTACAATGAAAAAAAAAAAGAATTCTCAAAAGTTTGAGACTTTTCTGAATCAAAGTAATATACATTTTCTTTTTAATTCACTTTTCAAATTCAGACGTGCAAATGCGTTTTTTCTTATTAACCAAAAATGTAGGCTTCATTCCTAATGGAATTCCACTATTTGTTATACGTATCTAGAATTTTTGTATCAAAATTAAAAAAGATGAGAAAAATTGCTGTCACATATTTGCTATGGGACTAAACTTACTTTTCATTTTCATTGAACAGTAATTGAAACATGGCTGCGACGAACGTAACCGTAAATAAACCATCAATTTGTAATCTAAGATAGTGGAAACATAATTACAGGTCGAAAATCGAACAGTAAATTGACCTTTAATGGTGAGGATTAAAATGTCGAACCAAACGATTATTGGTTTTCGATCAATGTTGGCCAAGCTCGTGAAGTCCCTTGTCGAAAAGGGCCATTTGATGTACTTCAACTACTTTAATTTAATACCAAGTCAAAATGACCGCGGCTCTTTTTTTATTGTGTATTCTCGAAAGCATAGTAAAATTTTATTAATAGATTGGCCCCATAATTCACCAATTAATTATTCATTTTTACTATAACTCAAAATATAAAAAAGAGAAGATAAAAAATTGGTTTATGCTCTTTTTTCCGTGGTTTTTTTTAAAGTCAGTATTCTTTAAGGATTGGTCCGAAAATTCACCGTCGTCAGTAATTAATTTTATATTTAAATTCACGTATTTTTTTACGCCCAGAAAAAAGATTTGGTAATATTAAATAAAATTATCTATTCAACATTTAATTATTTCAATCAACGAAAATTTACTTTCCCTCCAACAAATACGTATTTCATTCAATTTTTCGGTTTTTTTACTTCCAACATATTCATTTATTTGAATCAACTTTCACTGTGCAGCGGACACGAAAAAAATATTTTATTTGTTGCTACTAAATATTTTCTTAATCCAGAAAAAAGATCTAGTTAAGACGACCAAATACATGTATTAGATATTTTTTAATAAAATTAATTAGAACAATCTTATAATCCAATATATATTTATTTTCTTTCATCATTGGAGTTTATTATTATCAACATGCAACATTTATCGATTTAATTTAATTCTTGTCGTATATTTATATAAAAATTATATATTCTTTGAATCGGCAGCAGAGGGCGCGCGGTCTTTGCGTGGCTCGATGGTTTCCAGAGTTAATCAGCATTATTTGCGGTCATAACTTGGATGGGTGACCGCTTAGCCGCGCACTGGTTTGCGCGCCAACTGCTGAGCGGGAGGCAGTTTCTGAGCTTCTAGGGGATAGTGAGGAATATGGCAATAAAAAAAAAAAAAATTTAATCAACATTTATATGACTGCCGATCCAAATAAATATTTTTTTTAGATTTGAATATATTTACTATTCAATAAGTATATTAATTACAAATAAAAAAATTTATTTGAGGTGAATGGAAGTCTAGTAGGTCGGCATGCAAATAAAAATGTTTATTTCCGATGCGTAGGTTCTAGTCTCGTTAACAAGATCTTTTTTCTGGGTGTAAGTTGAAAAATGAATGTATCATTTTTTTCTACTCTATAAACTTCCAATTAAAGAAAGAAACAGATTGCTGCGAAGTCGACTTGATCTGGAAAGCCGAATACAAGTATTATTCCACTTAGCTGAATAAAGCAGAGCAACAGCATTTAATTGAGTACTCGGAAGGAGCGCAAATGCGCTTGAGAATTCACGGGCTATTGAAGCAACTTCGTTGCCGTCCGCGTTCTAATGAATTAATTTTATTAGTGAACGGGAGCAATTAATGTTTTCCTTATATAAGGATTGTCAATTCAAAAGATTGTATAAATTGAATAAAGGCGACGGGTAGTTCGGCAAACCCTCAGGGAGGAAAGGAGGAGGGATGGAGTCGCCTGGAGATAAGAACAAGTGGCTGCGCTCTGCAAAGCGTCGTGACGCCGCATAAGATAGACTTTATTAGCACTGAAGCTGTCGTTCCATTCGACTGAAAAGTAATAAGAAAACCGCGTTCACGCCAGAAATTTCCTTCGAATACAGAAGAATCTTTGTCCTATATCAACCTAAGCTTGTTAATAAAAATAATTGAGTGACAAAATACATTGTAAGAAAATATGGTTTGAGAAATAATATGCACATTGCTTTCTCATTATTTTTCGCTTCTTACAAAGCTTCCTCTATGAGGAAGTATGTTATTCAATTTTTGGCTTCCTCATAGAGGAAGCTTTGTAAAACCCGAAAAATAATGAGGAAGCAATGTGCAAGGTTCTACTTTGCATCCTTCTTTTAATTAGATACCCAAGTAAAAAAAACAAGTGCATCCCGGATCCATGCGGGATCCGCGAGATGTACGTGAAAAAGTGCCGCCAATGAGACAATCCTTGACTTTTCGCGTACTTCGAGTTTCACGCGGAAAGTACGTGAAAAGTGCGTGATTTTTCACGCACTTTTCACGTACTTTCCGCGGACTTTATACGCGTAAATTTTCAATATGTACTTTTCACGTACGTCTTCTGTACTTTTCGGCACGGACTTTGTACGGAAAAATGTTGAATATGAACTTTTCACGTACATATCCCGTACTTTGGGTCACGGACTTTGTACGGAAAAATGTTAAATATGGACTCGTCACGTACATATCTTGTACCTTTCGACCCGAACTTTATACGCAAACATTTCAAATATGAACTTCCCACGTACTTTTCGTGTACTTTCTAGCTGCCGCGAATCTTTAATGCAACCATTTCAAATGTGTACTTCTCATGTACTTTTCGTGAATTTAATTGGTGAATTTCTGGCTCAAATTTTTCACGAACTTTTCACGTACTTTCCGCATGAAACTCGAAGTACGCGAAAAGTCAAGGATTGTCTCATTGACGGGACTTTTTCACGTACATCTCGCGGATCCCGCATGGATCCGAGATGCACTTGTTTTTTTTACTCGGGTAAATATACATGTTGTGGATTCGCTTTTTCTATTTCGTTATTACGTTATTTCGTGATTATTAGAGCGTTTCCGAAAGTGAATGTGATAATGTATATTTTTTAAAATAATTCAACATTCCATAAAATGAAAAATTTCATACCGTTCGTCACTAAATTATACATATATAATGACTGCATATTGTTTCATTTATATACAAAATTTGAGCTCGCTATCTTAAGTTTTGCAAAAGTTACAATAGAGCGATAATGTCAATTTTTTGAAAAATTCAAAACATCATAAAATTTTAACGGTTCAACCGATCTTAACCAAATTCAATAGCGATCACCGGCGTATGAAAGCTCACATTCATACCAATTTTAAGATCAATATCTTGAAAATTGAAAGAATTATCGCGTAAACAGACATTTTTCAAAAAATTTAAAAACGCGTAATAATTTAACGATGAAGTGGATTTTAACAAAAATCTGTATGAACGATGAGGCTTGATCCCTCTATCTATGATCCAAATTTCAACTTGATATCTGAAGGCATTCCCGAGTTATAAAGGTTTACATTTTTCGATCGTGTAACATACACACATACACACACACATACAGACTTTTTTTCTAATTAACTTTTCTCGACGTTTTGACACATTCTGAGTGTACTGACATGAAATCTCGAAAAAAAAAATTTTCATGAAAACAAAGCTTCCTCTATGAGGAAGCAAAATAAAAATATTGAATGGATTCGACTTTACCGTTTCAAAATGATGCATGTCTTCAATTTTAGAACGACTTCCACGACCCAAAATGCAAAATTATGGCATTTTTTTTAATGAGCTTTTTTTGGCCATGATCGACTCCCAGTTGGATTTATAAATATAACCGTAAGGGGTGAAATTAAAACTTATATTTGCGAGAAACATTTATGAGGAGCAGTATACTAACTGAATCTTAAGTAGAAAAATAAAATGAAGAGTTATTTATTAATGAACGTTACTCTAAAGTTACTAAGGGTCAATATAAAGTCTTTGATTTTAAACGAAAATCAATAGGCCGAGAAATAAACTTTTGTTTATATTTATTCTATTCAAATGCAGAGCCACTTGATTAAAAAATAAATAAAAAAATTAGATATCATTTAAATTAAAAAAAGCCCTCCCTGTAAAAAACACATTCTTATAAAATTAAATATTTTTCGGTAACTCGTAACGGTAAGTCTTCATTCATATCGGTCATGATCGGCTCCCAGTTGGATTTATAAATATAACCCTAAGGGGTGAAATTAAAACTTATATTCGCGAGAAACATTTATGAGAAGTAGTACACTAACTGACTCTTAATTAGAAAAATAAAATGAAGAGTTATTTTTTAATGAACGTTACTCTAAAGTTACTAAGGGTCAATATAAAGTCGTTGATTTTAAATGAAAATCAATAGGCCTAGAAATAAACTTTTGTTTGCATTTCTTCTATTCAAATGCAGGGCCACCTGATTAAAAAATAAATAAAAAAATTAGATATCATTTAAATTAAAAAAAGCCCTCCCTGTAAAAAACACGTTCTTATAAAATTAAATATTTTTCGGTAACTCGTAACGGTACGTCTTCATTCATATCGGCCATGATCGGCTCCCAGTTGGATTTATAAATATAACCGTAAGGGGTGAAATTAAAACTTATATTCGCGAGAAACATTTAGGAGGAGCAGTACACTAACTGAATCTTAAATAGAAAAATAAAATGAAGAGTTATTCTTTAATGAACGTTACTCTAAAGTTACTAAGGGTCAATATAAAGTCCTTGATTTTAAACGAAAATCAATAGGCCGAGAAATAAACTTTTGTTTGCATTTATTCTATTCAAATGCAGAGCCACTTGATTAAAAAATAAATAAAAAAATTAGATATCATTTAAATTAAAAAAAGCCCTCCCTGTAAAAAACACATTCTTATAAAATTAAATATTTTTCGGTAACTCGTAACGGTACGTCTTCATTCATATCGGCCATGATCGGCTCCCAGTTGGATTTATAAATATAACCCTACGGGGTGAAATTAAAACTTATATTTGCGAGAAACATTTATGAGGAGTAGTACACTAACTGAATCTTAAGTAGAAAAATAAAATAAAGAGTTATTTTGTAATGAGCGTTACTCTAAAGATACTAAGCGGTAATATAAAGTCGTTGATTTTAAACGAAAATCAATAAGTTGAGAAATAAATTTTTGTTTATATTTATTCTATTCAAATGCAGGGCCGTTTGATTAAAAAATAAATTTAAAAAATTTGATATTACTTAAATAAAAGAAAACCCTCCCTGTAATAAACACGTTCTTATAAAATTAAATATTTTTCGGTAACTCGTAACGGTACGTCTTCATTCATATAACGACATTGATGATCCGAAGTACCAAACTATCCGCTCGTAACTGCACGACTTGGCCCATGGGCTGGCTTTTTCCTATCCTTACGGGATTTCTTTTGCAGCCGTGCTCGGTACCCCGGATGGGCTTATAAATTTACTAAGGGGTAAAAAAGTGATAGGGGAGGGAAGAGACTCTGTACCTGGTCGCCAGTAGGTACTTACTTACTGTGAGGACGCTCAAGAGCTTCGACTGCTATCTATTTCTCTCTCTCCCACACATTTTGTCCTGATGTCCTTTTGGCGAGCTGTTGCAGTACCGTCTCCGTCTCTGGATCTTCTAGACTACTGAAGAAATAAAAGGATAAAAAGAGGCTATGGGTGGTAAAGAGAAGGAGAGAAGGAGAGAAACGTAGAAAGAGAGAGAGAGAGGGAGAGGGCGAAAGGAACCCTAGAGAATCGTGTACGGAAGAGACCGGAACGCGTAAATACCCACATACGTGGCTGCTTTGGCCGTTCTTGCAGTATACCTACCAACTGTACGTGACTGCCTGGTACACGGACTCCCTTGGGACGTGTTAGCTTCGCACGTGATATTCTCGTCGGCCTAGGCAGAGCTCGGGGTCTGGCACTGCGGAGCTTGCTCGTCTTTAAGAACTAGAGCTACTCTCATCCTCGACCTGCCATTCACCCGATGTCTCTCAGATATTTGCAGACCTCTCCGCACGTAGGTAAATCCAGTGCGGGTCTCCGGCTCGGCCTCTTTTTTTACTTTTTTTTTCTCTCGTGTTATTTCACACTGTGCCCTCGAGTTTCCAACACCATTGAGCTTACGTTGATGATCCTCTGATGTCGACAGAGGTTGGAATTGTAACGATAACGAGTGATAGTCATTTTCTGTTCATAGACAAGCTTTTGATTGAACTGGAAAAGAAATAAAATTTTTTATTTATTTAGAATTGCGCAGAATATTTTTTTGAATTTTTATTGATATGGGAAAAACGGGGTGTTATCAAATTAAATAACGTTTTCATTGTTATTCGATAAGGGCAGATGACGATATGAAATTCTGGCCAATGAAGAAATTGATTTGGCAATTTTTTTTTTTAATTAATAAAGTACAGTGGTTATAAAAAGAATTAAAGTAATTTTAAAAAGCCGCACTTTAAAAAATTAATCATCGTGAAATTTTATCTCATTTGGTTTTAATTAGCTATTATGTTAAGAATTAAATATCTTTTAATAAAGCAGTATTATGCAGTAATAAAAGTGGCATATAATTGCTGCAGAATAATAATTGTTAAGCTAATAGTACTATGAATGATCATTAAAAATAAATGTTGCAGGCTACGGTGGTTTACACTACGGTGTTGCAGGTTTACGGCTACGAGGGTTTTAAAACTCTAACATTATTTTTATGGCTACTATTGAGGCAAAGTGAAAGCACTGTCCGAAGCGTGAATGAAAAGAAGATGTGTGCACTTTTCGAATCAATGCCACTCAAATGTTTATTATACAGATAATTGCGATGGATCGCAGGGCGCGAAATTGAATAAGTAAAATTATTACGTTCGCTGATGCTGTACTTTTTTTTGTAAAAAAATGTCTGTGAGCTCCAAATGTAATTAGTTACAGTCTATTTAGTAGCATTCATGCAGTCTCACCTTAATTGACAACTATTAATTTGTAACCCATCCATCTATTTGCATGTTTACATTTTTTAATTATCGGCTAAAGCTGACGTAACATTGAGATATTATGTATGTAACTATAAAAAATAGATCAACGCTCAATATTTACCATTTAACCCCTTAACGATCGAGTCTATACCTAGTCCTGAAAAAGAATTTTTTTTAAATCCGACACTTTTCTGAATCAAAACAGTAGAAAAATTGCATTTACATTTACATGATTTTATAATTTTTTTCCATGTGAATAGGTTTTTTCTTTTATTGAACAAAATGGGAGATGCATTCCTAATGAAAGTGCTAAATTGGTGAACATTTTCCACATATTGCTACCTCGTAGAACGTTGCACAGTGCTTCCTCATTATTTTTCGCTTTTTACAAAGCTTCCTCTATGAGGAAGCCGAAATTGATTGAGATATTTCCTCATAAAGGTAGTTTTATAAAATGCAAAAATAATAAGGAAGCAATGTGCAAGGTTCTACTTTGCATCCTTGTTTTGCATTGCAATTATAACGTATATATATTATGTGGTTAATAGTAGCCAGAACTACCACAATTTTTTGCAAGGCACTATAATATTCTCTGCATGCAGCCAAAAACCGAGGCACAATGTTTGCAAAACTATTTCGGGATCTGTATACTGTTTCGGGAATTTTTTTGTGGGATGTATTGCGGTAGTATGGGTCGAGAGTCATGGAGGTAGAACACCGTGACGAACGGTGCATCCCTTCGACCAAAGTTCCGGGAAAACGTGGGAGTAGTCTCTGCGCTTGCTCGTGAGTACTCCGGCGAGTTGCACACTAGTTACACAGGTTTCTCGTGGGCGTTAAGGTCGAAGGTAACGTGGTCGTCACGAGCTCACACCGCGAGTTTACCCAAGTTTTCATTGCAATGTACTCGGAGAACCCCAGAGACACTTTTTCTTTGCAATGCCCCTTAGCCGGTTATGTATCTCTCGCTGAACTACATTTTGCAAAAGGGCTCCAAATAGTGGACATTGTGATAAATGTGGTCAGTGCAGTGTGTGCTCCACTGAAATAAAAATTTATTTATATTATGACGCTTTTTTGGGCAAGAATATTTTCTTAAGGGGATGTTGGAGTAGATTTTTTTGCCGACTTTGGTCGGTAAGTTTTCTCGATCAGCACACAGGTGGCGCCGACGTAGTCTGTTTACTTTTGGCAAAAGATACTGAATCTCCTGAAAAGCAATATGGCCGCACACGATATGTCAGCTGACCTTTGCTGTAAGTTTTAATTATTTCTGGAAATTAGATGTGTAAAATCTGACAGGACGTCAATTCTGTGATGATTTCTGAATATTCGAAAACAATCAGAATGTCAAATACACAAGCCAAATCCATGTATAGTGTATACTACGGTCACGTTGCAAAGGCTCGGAGCTTTTGCCAAAAGAAAACAGACTACATCGGCGCCACTTGTGTTCTAATCGGGAAACTTCATTCGCGCTCTTCTTGAACCACTCTGATCGCGAAAAGACTACGTGAACGTAGTCTGGGTTTTGCGTGGATTCCTTTTGTGTTATTGACTTTTCGACGCTCGTAGAATATTCAGAGAACGCTAAAGAATGGACGTACATTTCGATTTAACGTATGTGAGTTCCAGAATCTTTTATATTTTACCAAACAGGCGATGCTATCAAACCCTGGCGGCCATTTTGATTTCGGGAGGTTTAGTAATATACGATTTTTTTCATTTATTGCACGTTTTCACTAAATATTCGAATGTACGTCCACTCGTTTATGTTGATATTATAATTGTGTACAATTTGAAGCATTTGTGTAGCGTATCAACGAAGAATAATCAAAACTACGAAAAAACCTTTTTTTACCGACCAAAGTCGGTAATAAAATCTACTTCAGCATCCACTTAAATGTAGACAACTAGCAGGCTGGCGAACTCGTATTAGTAGTATATTTACAGTTTAGTTTAGGAAATCTTAGTATGAACAGAACTATAAGACTCATAATGAGATTCAGAATAATCAGCACCTGAATGCACGTATGGAGACTTAGACTGAGAATATTCAGGGCCTAGGGTGGCCCTCATACGGGAAATGATCAGAGCCTGAGAAAGGGTCTGATTATTTCCTGGAATACAATCAGGGCCTAGAAGATCAGAGGGAGATGTAGAATCATCGGGGACTGGCGGCTCATGAGAGGCTCAGAATAATCAGGTGCTCAACACTCATAGACAGACACAGAATAATTAGAAATTGAGTAGGGAGACACAGAATAATCAGAGTTTGAGTACACGGAGAAAACCGGTTAGGTGAGAAAACAAACCTCTAAATGCTTGGAGCGTTAGATGTAGTTTGGTTGCTACATCAATCGGTTGTTTGGCACCACCAATCGGTTGATTGACATTACCAATCGGTTGGTTGGCGCCACCAATCGGTTGGTTGAAATCAATCGGTTAGTTAGTATTACCAATCGTTTGGTTCTGACACTCAATAACTTGCTAATGCCATATTTTACCATGTCTGTTGGTTGGCACATATCAATACCGTAGTTCCTACAACTACACCCTTTTCTCCGTACAGGGAAACTTAGAATAATGAGAATTTGGGTTAGGAGACTTATAATATTGAGAATTTCGGTAGACAAACTTCCAATAATCAGAATTTGGGTAGGGACACTTAGAATAATCAAAATTAGGATAGGGAGACTTAGAATAATCAGAATTTGGATAGGGAGTCTTAGAATAATCAGAAGTTGAGTAGGAAGGCTCAGAATAATAAGAATTTGGGTAGGGAGATTTACAATAATGAGAATGGAGAAAGAAATGTTTGGTTGTGACAACTACGCTTTCAATTTGCTGTACACAATGTCTCAAGAATTAGTTGCCTAACCCATATCGAATAGTAACCTCAACTATTCACGTTTAGTTCTCGCGAGTTAAGTTAGGTTAACCAATCCAATCGTCGGTATTACCATTCGAATCGTTGGCACTACCATTTGCGTTGTAAGGGAAATAGAATAATCGATTGGTTGGTTGTAACTCATTTCTGGGTTATGGCAACTAATCTTGTTGCCAGTATAAAAATCCTACTATTTATTCTTATGGTTTCCTCTCACTAAAAATAAATGATCAAAAAGAAACATTATTTTTAAGTATGAAAAAGTATTTTCTTTCAATCCGATAATATTCCTAAATAATTATTGGAATATGTTAATCGGACTCGCAGTCGAGATAAGATCGCGGTAGTAAAGAAGAATTTTTTTTCGTCATCGACGAAACGATCAGGCCAAACTATAGAACAAATCTTTAGCTCGATACACCATCTGCGGATAATCCCTGTAAAATTCTTAAGCGGGCAAACCCGGTGCTCTCTCGGGTTGGGCGTTAAAACTGTACTACGAAATATCGTCATCTCGATTTTTATCTTTATTTTACGAGGGGCTCCACACGGTGCTGTTTCGTATCGGCATCGATTCCAGCACCGACTAATAAAGGAGTTAAGACTCCGTTGTATTAAAGAGCTTGGTAGGGGAGTTGCCGCCAGGCGAACAAGCAAGTTTACTATACATATATACATACCAGACCAGTGCAGAAGGGTGAAGAAAAGAAGGTGGAGGCAACAGATATACACTGACGTATTAGGTACGTGTGGCCAGTGCTGGAACCGCGGATTTAACTTTATCGTTCCTCCCCGTTGGATCGTTGAGCCAAAGGCGTGTTTTACGGCTGAGACCTTGCGCTACTTCCTACCTTTCGAGAAATTGCTCTCTACTTCGCCAGAAAATTACGACAATCAACGAGACTTGCGATGACTTGCTGTGTTAGTGGTGCTGCTCTTATTGCTGCCTAATACATATACTTTCTTTTCTCTTTTCATCCGACACTCTGTTTCAACGTCTCGAAAGGGCCTGTTAGGCTACGTCAGAAATTCTCTAGATTGCAACCTTACGAATTAATTGAAATCAAAGTATCGCCTTTCTGCGGCTCGGCAGATATATCCTGCGGAATTGAAATGTTGCTAGCGCGAAAGGTAATACAGATAAAATTAAGGTTGTGGTGAAATTAACGGTTAATTTAACGATTCATTTTTTTACTATATTTTTACTATATTTACCATGCACAGTGAAAAAATTGATGACATTTTTGTACTTTGAATTAAAAAATATTGGTTCGCAAACGTGCACAAATTTTTTTTGTTAATTTTACGGAAAAGTTTTGGTCAATTTCTAGTTTATAAAATTGTCGTACTTTTTTTTCTGGTGGATAATGACCGTTTTTCTGTCAAATTAACGAAAACTATGTGTTTAATGATTATTGGAAAATTATGTTTATTTTGCCGAAGAAGATTTTAAAAAAATGTTATTTTTCCCCTTTTATCTCGATTGTCCGCCGAGAAAAACGACGGGAGTAATTCGATTAGTGGTGATCAGCTAATCGATGCAATTTTCTATGTCGCCAATGTTCTCCAAAAGGACACGACATGCCTTAACCAAATTTATAACATACATTTTGTGGGTACATCCGCTGGTTTAGTCTAAGGTAAACGTCCCAGTGATCGACACGTTAACCAAATTGCCCGACTTTATAAAAACGTAACTTTCACATTAAGATACAAAAAAATGGTCATTCTAGGTAATAATGAATCGGAATAGTCGTATGAAAAAATAACAACCTCAAAAATTTTCGTAACTTATCTTATTGTAGAGAAAACTTATTCTAAAGCTTCAGAAGTGCAAATGTACCAGTCATCGACATACTAAAGTTATAGTTGGTACAGTAATCGACCGTTATATGTCCTAGTAATCGACACGTTAAGAAAAGTCACAAATTAAGACGTCAATAACTGTCATTGTAGGTTATAAAGAATCAGTATAATCTTATCAACAAATAGAACGCTTAACTTTTGGTCTACCTTATCTTCTTGTAATAAAAAATTAACATAAAACTTGAGGTGTGCAAATGTCCCAGTCATGGACATGCTAAAGTCACGGTTTGCCCAGTAATCGATCCATGACATGACATGACCCAGTCATGGACATATGCATGGCCCAGTTATCGACATGATCTATTTTGCTGGTTAATTATTTATATAGAGCCCAGTACCCCTGTCCATAACTACTCCTCGTACAGTTCGATCGATGAATGAATTGTTACATTATTTTTTATCATCTAATTCCTAAAAACAATACGCGATTTACACTAATTTTCTATCCACAATTTTGTCCTAGTGATCGACAGTAGGTCGATTACCCGGACATTTATGTGTTTTTCTGAACCAGTTATCGACCGCCGCGATTTATTGCACAAACAACAATTTTACGATAAAATCATATTCATTTAGTAATACCAGATTCTTCATATGTAATATCAAATTAAACTTACTCAGCCAAAGTCTTCGTGCATCGCAGAATTTAACTAAATGTCACGAGACGCACCTTAACCTCCATATCAAGGATTTCGACGAAATCACGCTCGGCTCGGTCACTGCAAGTTTACGATTTTCTTATTATCACTGTTGTGATTTTGCAAGCCTCAAATTTTCATATAATATTGTACATAAATCAGAGGAAGTGTTGTTAATTTATTTAAGCGTCGAAAAGCACTCACAGTCTTATTTATCGCTCTTTTACCACAGACTGATCGATTACTGGTACATGGTCGATTACTGGGACATTTACCTTATATTTCAGTTGGTGAGATAAATTTCTTTTACAAAGAGCCTGTTTGAATATATCGAAATGTTACAAGATGTCCGCTATTATTGCATATTCTGTAACTCACTTCACAGTGCTTATGGTCAAGTGTTAGAATTACTTTAAAAACGATGAAATAAAAATAATTTGACATGAATTAAACACCTAACTGAAAAAAAAGAGTTGAATTAATACACAAAATGGGTAAATAAAAAATTGTGAAATAATAATATGCGAATGATTATTATTTCACAATTGTTGATTTACCCAATTTCTTTATTAATTGAATTCATTTTTTTAGTCGTGAATTTTTAAATTTTTTGTTAACGCGTTACTTCTTATAAATTGTACTGGATAGGCATGCATGATGTAGGAAACTGGAAGTACGGTTGCCAGCCGGAGATACTCCTACTGGTAACAAGTTTCCGTACTGGTCGGGCGTACGATCTGCTAGCGAGAGAAGGAGAGAATAAAGCTAACATAATTGAGAATTATAGTTACGTATTGTATGCGAAAATGTGAGGTTGGAGCATGAAAATAGGAAGGCCTATATCGTGTAGTATACGTGGAGCATAAATAACACGGTGCGAGGGGCAACGTCTCAATTACATGCGAAGTCCTACCAGCGGTCTTGCTTTATTTTTATTTTTTGCCTTCAGTTCCTTAATTCGCGTTTTTTGTTCTCTTTATTCGTATTTGGCGTGTCTCGCAATCTAAACTGGTTTACGATCTACAATATCTCGCCCGAGGTGACTTGTTATTCTAGGGCACTTTTTATTGCGCAGATGATCGTGCAGAAAAAGAAGACAATAAAATCTACATTTCAAAAAAGTGGTAAATTTCTCGTCAAGTGTAATTTTTGTAGAATGGGCCTTTTCGGAATTTAAAATAGTGTGAATTGTTTCCGGTTAAAACCTGCGAATTAAAGATTAAATGCAAATATAACAATAGTGACATAGACTAACAATTAAAAATGATTACTTGATAGTTGCCAATACTAATAAAATCAATTCTTTTTTTCAACCTCACCGGAAATTTTCCGACGATTACGAAACTGCAAACTATTTGTCAGCACCTAAAAAATTTAAAGTGCAATCCACAAACAGTTTTTTTAAATTTTTCACGTTTTACTCTTGACATTTTCCAGTTATTGACAAAAAATTAGTTTTTATAATTTTTTATAAAATGGACATTTTTGGAATTAATATTCTTTTTAATTCTTAAAAATAAATACCAATTTAAAACATCGTGAAATATGCTCAAAATTGATAGTCACTAGCACTACTAAAACTTTTTTCAGCAGAATATATATCTTTCCTTCGGCATAAATAAATCTGTCGATACTCCATGAGCTGTAAAGTATTTCCTCAAAAATTGTGACTATATTTTCAGGTTGCCAGTACTTGACGTGGTAGATTTTGCAAGGAACACTTCATACGCGAAATTGCATTCTAAGAGCCCTCTCAAGTTTGTGGATCTATTGTACACGCGGAACTATGAAATCGACAGGACGTGTCATGAACTCGAGTAACCATCCAGGGCAAACATATAGAAAACCCTACGACTTCGACGTTATCGACAACCTACGTGTCTGCGCCCTGAAGACGTCTTCTCGTACCGACAACCCCAGCACACGTATCTCCTCTTTTCTACTGTTAAAAGAAGCATGTAGCAGAAAAAGCTACAAGGAAAATCTCGCAGAGCGACGAAAAGCAGACGGGAATAGTGACGTCGAACGGAAGAGTGATGATTACACCGAGGGATAATTTTCCATGGAAAAAGTTCTGAAAGCTTCAAAGGGCTTCGAGTAAGTGTGGGTTCGGTTATATAAAGGGTGCGTCATGATATTGCTCTACCGAGTTTCTTGCTTTCGATCTCTCTCCAGCCATAATCATAATAATAATAATAGCGTACTCTACGAAGTACGTTGATAAATTCGTGGATGTTGCGTCACATCCACGTCAAAGATACAACAGACGTTACCCCTCGATCGTGGAACCCTTATCAAAATATGAAGGCGGAGCAGAAATGTGAATTGTGAAATATAAGTAAAATATATTGATAATAAAAATGTCGACTATTATTTGTGAAAATATATAGCTGATTTTGATGTTTGAGGTGGATGGGCAATTATAAAGGATTTGAATTTCTTTAGTATGTAAGTAAATAAATGCTGAGTGTTTAAAAGTGCCAGTGAGACAGCGTTTGTGAGTGTCTATGAGTATCTGATATGTCGAATAGACGTTTAGAATTTGTACTTTATTATTATACTAGCGATCGGGCGCTTCGCTTCTCGTTGGGTATATTTTAAATTCAATCGTATTTGTCGCAGATCAGGTCGGTCGGAGGTCTTTAAAAGACTGCCAACCAAAAATTGTCATCGTTAAATAGACAGATAAAACAAAACAACTGACTAAAAAACATGTGACTGCCTACAGATTTAAACGTCAAGAGGTTAGGTTCAAAATATGTCAAATTTTTGCGTAGTTTTCCTTTATATCTCAGACAGTTTACATTTAAATGAAAGATTCAAGCATGAATAACAATATACGGACCTTCCTAGATATATCAGAGGTAAGTTGTACATTCAACAGTGTTAATAACTTTCGAGGTGATATTGACAGGTGACAGATTGGAAAACAAAAGATTATCGAAATCGAGCGCGAGCGGTGAAGCGATGATATTTAGAGACTTCAGACTTTATTATATGTAATAATAATAATAATAATAACTTTCGAGGTGATATTGACAAGTGACAAATTGGAAAACAAAAGACTATCGAAATCGAGCGCGAGCGGTGAAGCGATGATATTTAGAGACTTCAGACTTTATTATATATAATTTAATAATTTATTATATATAATAACTTTCGAGGTGATATTGACAGGTGACAGATTGGAAAACAAAAGACTATCGAAATCGAGCGCGAGCGGTGAAACGATGATATTTAGAGACTTCAGACTTTATTATTTATAATAATAATAATAATTCCTAAATATATCAGCGGTAAGTTGTAAATTCAACAGTGTCGATAACTTTCGAGGTGATATTGACAGGTGACAGATTGGAGAACAAAAGACTATCGAAATCGAGCGCGAGCGGTGAAGCGATGATATTTAGAGACTTCAGACTTTATTATATATAATAATAATAATAATAATAATAATTATATATATGTCAAATTTCTGCGTAGTTTTCCTTTATATGTCAGTTTATATTTAAATGAAAAATTCAAACACGAATAACAATATTCGGACCTTCCTAAATATATCAGCGGTAAGTTGTAAATTCAACAGTGTCGATAACTTTCGAGGTGATATTGACAGGTGACAGATTGAAAAACAAAAGACTATCGAAATCGAGCGCGAGCGGTGAAGCGATGATATTTAGAGACTTCAGCCTTTATTATATATAATAATTATAATTATAATATTATATATTATATATTATAATTATATATAATAATAATAAGTATTATTATATATAATAATATTGATAAAATATGGACAACAATTTTAAAAATGCATGCGCAATAGAATCTGCAGATTGTGAAATAAAAGTGAAAAATATTTATAATACAAATGTCTACTTGGATTTGTGAAGCGATATATAGCTGATCCGGATGTTGGGATGGATGAGCAATTATAAAGGATTTACATTTCTTTATTTCCGTGGTATGCAGAATAGTAAATGAAGACCTGGTACGACCAGCGTACTTATTTAAAGGTCCATAAACACTTTCCTACCAACTTAATACACGAATTTAGTACGTATTTCTGTACACAGCAACGTTACAAACCTGCAATTTCATTCAATTTAATTGCCCAGGATAAGGTTACACGTTTTCCAGAAAACCCTGGATTAAAGTGCAAGCACGTCGTAGCAGGTAATATAAATCTATTGCAGTAGATATATCCAGAGGGGATTGAGACTCCCCTTTGAACTGGGGAAATTCAATACTGTTACGAACGTTACTGCACCTACAATTACAAGGAGACATTGAATATCGACGACTTCACTTTGAATTCACCTAAAAATAATTGCAAGTTTCTTTCTTCCAGTGATTCGTATAATTCTGATTAAAAAATGTTAATTAAACTGACAAATGTACATTATATTTACCACTCCAACCTGGCGAATGGCAGTTTCAGAAAAAAAAACAAGTACTCTACGAGCTCTTACCTTTTTTTTATGTTTGTGAATGGATTTGCAGCGATCCTGAAAAGAGCCGGTAGTCAAAGAAGGTGTTTCTTAACTAGAACCGGCGGTACTTATGTCTGACGAAAGCGTAGGAGTCTTTTTAGGAAAAGGATAACGATCAGGACCGAAGTGGAGAACTAGATAACCTTTCAGATGGGACGGCGCTTTTTTGCACGTAACCAAAGATCCAGGTGGTGATTCTGGTCCTACTAACAGCAATGGGTCTCAGATAACCCGAAGGAAGAACTTCCAAAGATTCACGATAACTTGTGGACGCTGAAGGGTCAACATGGAATCCTTATAAAAATTCAAGTATATGTGAATTATCCAAGATCTACTCGCAAAAAATATATTTCAAATATAAATATTCCTTGTCTGAGTATGAATAAAGATACATTTTCCTAGATGTAATTAAAATAATATTGGCTGTTATTTTATATTTTGATTACACAACTTTTTAACGAAAATATATAATAGTTCCGTGTAGTAAGGGCGCAAAAAGTAAATTGTTCTAAATATCATTTACGCCCGTCTATCAAATCCTTTTGTTTTACATAATGGCTCCAAAATACTCTTTATGTCACACTGTGCGTAAAATGCGATTTTACGCACGCTTCGCGTGCGTTAAACTGCATTTTCCCACATCGTAACATAAAATATTGTTCGACACTCGTGCGAAAGACTTTTTCGCACTTGTATCGAAATATACTATTTTGTTGCACTATACGTAAGAAAATTCTGACAAATGAGCGCATTCAATTTTCAGTTCGATCAACGGTACTAGAAGATTAATTTTTAAGATTTTGCGTATTTATTTTTCGATGTGAGAGTCGAAGGACGACGACAAGAACTCTTTGGATGTGGAGGTCAGTCGGTGAGTTTACGTCGGAGATGACCTCAGGCTAGTACAGGTCAAGTCCCCGAAATGCGCTCTTCGAATGCAAAGCCGCTTTGCCAAGCTTCCCTGTAGTAGATGGAAACTCGAGGACCGCTTCCTCAATTCAGACTTCCCGCAGGATCTCCTCATCAAACCAAAACTTCAGCGGCGGGAATCTCAAGTAAACGGAGAGCCGCGATCCTATTATGGAGAAGCTACGGAGACGGATGATGCCATTTATCAAATCGCAGGGATTTGATTGAGCCAACAGCTAATGCAAAAACTCCAAGAAGAATAGTATAAATACGTTTAATCTCGAATGAGAACGCTTACACCATTAAAAAAACTGCCCGACTTCTATAGAATAGCCGCGAGTCTATTACATGCGAGAAACAGGAATGCAAATTCGCCATCTTGTGGCAGAACTAAGAACTAGGCTCTAGAGGCGGGAAATTTGAATATTCAAACTTAATTGAAGTGCTATACATATTGGGAAGTGTCAACAAGGTACAGGAGGCTTTACAGTTGGTATCGTAGATCCGTATTTTACCATCGGTCGGTAAACTAGGTTTCTATTTTACTGAATGAGCGAAAAAATGCGGATATTTTTTAATGTACCATTGTACCTGGATTTTCATACTGTTTTTCATATTTTAAAAAAAATTCCTCTACCTTCTCTGTATCGTTTCCTGCGTACAAAAAATATTGACAATCTATTTTTATTCCATCGTCGCAACAGATTTTATTAGAAAGCATTATAACACACTATTTAGATAAACGAAGAATCGCAATCAGGCATAAAACGCTCCTATGTGTTCAGAAGAAGTGATACTACAATTCTGCATGTGACTTTAATGAGACAAGGTCCTGAAGAAGAAAAAGACAGAGTATAGACAAACAAACATCTGCAACACAGCCGGTGGCTTCTTTGCTCAATTATTTTGCCCGTTTTTCGTGTAAGTAACAGAACCCGTCTATGCCCGAATACTTCAACACCCGAATGTGCCCGATATAGGTCCATGCTGACTGTAATCTGTGAGCAAGTGATAGGCAAGTATGTATGTGTGTGAAAGAAATGCACCCTGTAAACCGAGAGCTTGAAAACAAGACAGACACGAAGGAAGCGTCGAGGTTAGGTACCAGCAGTAGAGCCAACCACGCTAGCCGTTATATTCGCGAAATGGGCAGGACGGAGACAGCCAGCCGGAGAAAAGACAGCAGTGAGGACGGAAAGGACGGTGGAAGAGAAATACGACGACGACGACGACGACGACCAAGAGGTTGCTAAAGTTGAGGAGCTGGTGGCTGGAAGCTTTATTACACTTCCGAAGGTTTTATGTTCTTTAATCTGAACGTGACATTCCCCTGGAGTATTGTTTCACTCCAAGATGTCGCATTCTCTGTCATTCGCTTGCTACATGTACCTACTCACTATCGTGGCTCTGACTACTCAAAGATTTTACGAGTGTAATACATAGAAAGTTCTTACGATTCTTGCTGTTTGCACGAACCAGCACTGATCATTCTTTTTTTGGAACTGGAAGCATTGCTTTAGATTTCAGTTATTGAGGACTTCGGAGAACTTCATTCTAGCCAAATCAGTGCTACATAACTTTGAGTATTTACAAAGTTGATGTGTATCATAGAAGTTTAATCCAAAAAAAAATTTGTAGTGATATAGTGGTGTATACAATTTTTAACTTAATTAGGGGAGGACAAATGACGACTTCTAAAAAGGTTAAATTTGTTCTTGTTTTTCAGGGATAATCCGTAATTTTTACCTATTTTGATGCAAAATGGTTCATTTTGATTCCTCAAAGAGGATGCTTTGTCTTCATGAATTTTTTGTTTTCCAAATTTTCATGTTCGGATGCTGAGAATTGTTTTGAACGTCGAGAAAACTGGTTTAGAATTTAGATTAATAAAAAAATAATATTTGTGCATAGCCGAAAAAAGCATAATTTCATTAAAATGAAAAAAGCGCTTTTTGCTACTGGGCTGATGCAAAATGAACAGTCTTACAGCCGCGGCTGTTCACGGAGAAAAGGGAGTAGTTGTAGGAACTACGAAATTGATACGTGCCAACCAACAGGCATGGTGAAATATGGCATTAGCAAGTTATTGCGTGTCAGAACCAACTGATTGGCAATGCCAACTAACCGATTGATGTCAACCAACCGATTGATGTCAACCAACCGATTGATAACGCCCACCAACCGATTGGTGGCGCCCAACAACCGATTGGTGGCGCCAATCAACCGATTGGTGGCGCCAACCAATCGATTGGTGGCGCCAACCAATCGATTGGTGGCGCCAACCAATCGATTGGTGGCGCCAACCAACCGATTGGTAGTGCCAACCAACCGATTGGTAATGGCAACCAAACTACATCTAACGTTCCAAGCATTTAAAGGTTAGCTTTCTCAACTAACCCGTTTTCTCCGAGTAGTAGTCCACCACACTCCTATGAGATGTGCGATGTCCTGCATCTTCAATTTTTGTATCATTGCGCTCTGCCTTCAGCACTACTTTTAAATTTCTCAAAAAGTCAGTTCTACTCCGGTGGCCGACTCCAATGGTCGGTCCTTGAAATTTTTATGAAATTGTTATATCGCACGAAAAAAAATGTTTGGTTGTGACAACTATGTTTCCAATTAGCTGTACACAATGTCTCAAAAATTGGTTGCCTCAACCATATCGAATAGTAACCTTAACTATTCACGATTAGTTCTCGCAACATTAGTGAGGTTAATCAATCCAATCGTTGGGACTACCTCTCGAATAGTTGGGACTACCATTCGAATCGTTGGTATTACCATTTGAGTTGTAAGGGAAATAGTCTAATCGATTGGTCGTGTCAACTCATTTTTTGGTTATGGCAACTAATCTTTTCTTTCAGTGCGCTAACAACAAGTCTTGAATGGTGAAAATTGAACTGCTTTTAACACAAAATATGTGATTTCGTAAAACTTAAAACGTGCTTGTCTTTAACAAAGTGTGAAATTCGTTATTAAGTGATATAGTAAAATAAATTATTCCCAGATAGAAAAATGTCGGCACAATGGCGACAGTGTGGCTGCCCGAGCAGCACTTCGAGACGCTCCACAGAATGTCGGAATTGTGCGGGCATAAAGTAGGATTACAGCCTACCGTGCCGTCACAATTCTGTCTAAAGATGTCGCACATTCCGCATTTCTGCCGACACGCCGGGCTGCACATTATTCTATCTGGGTTATTCCTTCCGTTAAACATGTGTATTTATTTTTATTTACTTTACAATCACCAGTCATCCTCCAACTCCTGAGGCGGCACAATCCATTAAAAAATGGACGACAAATAAAATAAATTTATTTTGTTTCGTTATTTCTAAAATAAACTAAAATAAATAAAAACCATGGTGAATTTATATCGAGTTCGAAATCTACCCTATGTCAGTGAGTGCCATACGTCGAGGACGTTGAAGAACCTAGATTTTTCCAGTTGGCAATATAGGAGGACTCACAGCGTGTGCAATATACGTGTGTAGACTGCCAAGATACTCACAGGGATTAAAAATCGATCGGAGCCACTGAAACTGCAATCGCGAACACACTCACTCACACAGATAGTCACTGCATTTTAGTCCATCGACTGATTAAAAGCTCCGCCCGCAATCCTTTCCAGTCTTTATCTGTCTACAGGCTTTGAGCGTTACTCAGATGGCGCCGCCAAGTTCCATATGTTTGCTGTGCAAGACAAGACAAAAAAGTATGGAACATCATGAACTAATTATATTAGCTAATTATCATGAATCGAGCAAAATTTGAATAAAAGTTTTTCAATGTTTTTTTTCTTTTGATTGTCAATGAAAATACGACAGATGCTTTACCTTTACTCAACAACAGAAAATAAATACAAGTTTTTTTAAATGTTTTAATTTCTCCATCAAATTTATCTAGTGATTTGTTAGAGAACGATGGCCTTAATATATCTACTGACCAATATAATGAGTATTGATCGCAATTCTGGAATGGAGACCATTGGAATGAAAAACTATTTTTAATTATTCACAAAAAAGAAATTGCTTCAATGCTCAAACATAATATATATTGCTAATAATTCCTTAATTCCGCAGCGAATGGATTTTATTACAAACAGAAAAGCAAAATGTCCAGAAATGACAAGATCATTTCAATCATGAATAACAGTATCTCTATTTTTTCACAACAATTTATAAATGATAATGGACAAAATAATCTATAACTATTTAATGAAAATGCTAACACAAAAAAATTTGCTGTTTCAGCAAGAATTTCGTTACCATAATAAGATTTTTGCTTCGCCTATATAAAATAGCCAATTCAATCCATCATAACGAAATAATTGCTGAAAACACTAATTTTTTTGTCCGTATTTTAAAGTAAATAATTACCAATTACCGTTCAATGTAAACGAAAATTAATTGCAATGAAAATTAATTATTCTTAATTATTAGAGAAACGTGACATTTATTATTTTAGAACCAAAGTGCCAATTATTCCTAAACACATACAAATTTTCATCCGAACGATGTTATCCCGATCTGGGATCACAAAAGCAGCCGTTTATTTTCGCTGAACATGTACACGTGTGCTCGTTCCCTTCTGGATTCGAATATAAGCGACGAGTTGATAGATTTGTACGGAGAGCAAACGTAACGATCCGTGGAAAAAAAGCAGTTAATCCATATGTACCTCCCACAGGCAATGTATAACTTTATGTACCCGGAAGCAACCCGAGGACTGAAGTACACAAAGGGGACGTGAAAAAATACTAATTTATTGACTGCACCCACCAACGCGTATACAAAAGTACATAGACACACATTGGGCACACTTTGTGTGCCATATGAATTAGTCTCGGATGTAGATGCCATGAAACACCCCGATACTTGTAAATTAACGGTAATTGGCAACATGTCTGATGCATTGAAGAGTATATATGTGGAAAATTTTCGTAGGCAGATGCGGCCACAAAAATGTTCACTCGACTCGACAGCGAATGCTACGTTATTTTTAGGTGATGCGCAGCAGTGGTTGATGTACATAATCATGAGTTGAATTGGGCCATCGACCCGACAAGCTAGCCTCAACTCGATACCAACTATTTTTATAAAAATGGTAATTCGCACGTGATACGATAGAAATTTCTGTCGAAATATAATTTTTATTATAAATAACTCGATGAAAACCTCACGATTGTGGCCCCGGTGCATTCCTGTACCTGGTAACCGATTTATTTTGTTGTAGCTCGAGAACACGCTAACCTAGTAATCGAAATTCTATACTGATGCATCGTATAATGGAAAAAATTGTAACAGAATCAATACATTATTACGTTAACTGAACTGGAAGGTAAATATACATGCACTCAGAGAAATTGTGGTAGTCACGGTAACGGTTTAGGTCACTACTATCTATTCTTGCGATTTATTTATAGGTACATGAAACTAGCGTATTTACTAAATTGATTTCTAAATACATGTTTTTACATTTTAATAAGAAAATTCTGAGAGGAATTAACAAACAGAGGGTTTTTATTAAGGATTTAAGGGATCTTTCCAGTGTGACGGCCTAAAAATAGCCTATTTGCACGATTTTTTTTCAATCGGTTACTATACGCCGATCGATCTGAAATTTTTATGGCATATTAAGGTAATCATGAATGACAGAAAAAGATTTTTTATAAGACGATTTTTATTGTTTAAATATATTTTTTTAATCGTTGAAAATAATGTTGATAAAAAAAATAGCCTCATGGTGGACACCCTAGGGGTCGCAAATTTGATCTGAAAAAAAACTCAAAGGATTATTAATTAGTATGCGATTGGCCTTCGCGTTATGGAGGCTTTTTTAAAATCAAAATTGACAAAATGGCGGCGGTTTGAATAAAAAGTACCGAATTTAGCCGTTTTTGCATCCTCATAAATGAAGCTTTGTTTTCATGAAAAAAAAAAAAATTCGAGATTTTCATGTCAGGACACTTAGAATGGTCCAAAACGCCGAGAAAAGCGGTTTAGAAAAAAAGATGCAAAGTAGAACCTTGCACATTGCTTCCTCATTATTTTTCGCTTTTTACAAAGCTCCCTCTGTGAGGTAGCAGTATGTTATTCAATTTTGGCTTCCTCATAGAGGAAGCTTTGTAAAAAGCGAAAAATAATGAGGAAGCAATGTGCAAGGTTCTACTTTGCATCTTTTTTTTTTATACCTTGTGTCTCTTTTGCAGAGGTGTTTTATACAGCTATAAATCACCTCTGCAAACCCCGTTACATCTAATTTTGATTAGATACAAATTTTTGTCGTACTTTCTCAACTTTTCCGGAAGTTATAGCGAAAATCTACATTTTTTTTTTAATGAAAAATGGTGTAAAATCCGAACGACTTTACCGATCATCACCAAATTTGGTACATGGCATTTCTGAATGTTATTTTTCGTCTGTACAAAATTTCTGTTCATTTGTTGAAATTCGACGTAATTTAGATCAAAATCTATTTTTTTCGAAAAATTCAAAATTCTATAAAATCCGAACCGCTTTACCGATTTCGTCGAAATTCAATACCATACAACATTGAACGTATCTTCAGTTATGAAGAACTATTTAGCCAAATCGGCGAACTTTTACGAAAGTTAGAGCGACCACGCCCTTTTTTCAACAAATTAAAATCAACATAAAATCTTAATGACTTCACATATTTTGGCAAAAATCACAACATTCAAAGAGGGGCAGCTACTCTACTTGCGTGCCAAATTTGAGCCGGATCGCTCGAACGGTTACCGAGTGAGAGGAGATTGAATTTTCGAAGCCCAGCACACACACACACACACACACACACACACACACACACACACACACACATACATACATACGGACATTTTTTCTAAACCACTTTTCTCGACGTTTTGGGTGATTCTAAGCATACTGACATGAAAATCTCGAAAAAAAAAAATTTCATGAAAACAAAGCTTCCTCTATGAGGAAGCAAAATTGACTAGTGTCGTTCAGCATTTCGTAAAACATCAGAAAACAAGAATAAAATACAACAAGGATGCAAAGTAGAACCTTGCACATTGCATCCTCATTATATTTCGCTTTTTGCAAAGCTTCCTCTATGAGGAAGCCAAAATTGATTAACATACTTCCTCATAGAGGTAGCTTTGTAAAAAGCGAAATATAATGAGGAAGCAATGTGCAAGGTTCTACTTTGCATCCTTGTTTCAACAGTTTTTCTTTAAAAAAAAAATGGGAAGATTTAAAAAAAAGAAAGCTTCCATATCACGATAGAGAGTAGTGTGAAGAATGTTCTCCTAAAATTTGAAAACGATCGCTTGAAAACTGTTCCCTGGAGAATGTCCACCGTTTTGAAAAATGTCGTTTCGAGAAAAACGCGTTTAAAGTTTCGAGTGTAGAAATTTCATATACCTAAATTGTATACTTACGACTAATCGGCGATGCCAGGTCTATAAAGTATGCCAGCGAAGTATTTCGAATTTCGCTTTAAAAATTTGAGATGATGTTTTTGACCGTATACTAGTGGATGTGACAAAAAAAAATTCGTTTTTTTTCACACTGGAAAAATCCCTTAACTATCATTTTTTATTTATGAAATAGTATCTCAATTACACGTAAAAATAAAAACAGGAAATTTTTAAAAAATTAAATTTTTTCTTTTCCAAAAATGTACAACATTTAAGACATTTTTATCCACGGTAAAAGGTATTCGCTATTACAAGGTTAAGATTTAACCTTAAACATTACAAATCGCAGCGACATTTTATTAACATTCAACTTAAAAAATAATTATCAAATTGATGAATCCCAAAATTTATAATTTTTGGTCCCCTGAGAGAAATTGCACTGAGAGAAATTGTGGCAGTCCTGACAAATCAGGTGGAATCTATTAACTGTTAATGCATGCAAAATAATTAAATATCTACTTTAGCTTTATTAATTTTTTATTTGAAAATAAATCAACATCTCGTTAATATGAATTCGTTGCGCCATAACATCGGAATGTGAGTCCCAAAATAAAATCATTGTCCCTTAAATTTTATGATTAAATTGAAAAAATAGTCAGCCCAGACAACTATTATTATAATTACTGTAACATTTATTATTTTAACGTAAACTAGTTAGTTGCGAATCATAAAATGGTCAGGTTCTAGGTACGATCAACGAGAAACTTTGTAATTTTCAATAACGAAATCTACGTCCCGTCTGGTACAGCCATCCAGTAAATGCACTTGTAATTGCAAATCACAGTTGTGGTGGCACAGTAATTATAACACATTGGTAAACCGCTGTATGATTATGCGTATGTGTGTTTCCCTCGTTGCGGTGATGGCAGGAGTGACGATAATGCGTGTTGTGTCACATCTGAAATTGTTCAAAAATTACGAAGCAGTGATTATACCAATTTGCGCTTGTTAGTTTCGTGTTGTGTTGTTCACTGACAAAATATATATGCGTCACCTATAACCAGTGAATGGCTAGTGCAGCGTTCAAAGACTCGACCTCACGGTTATTGGGGCGGCGCGGTTATCCACTCGCGCGTGAGGGGTCGAAATGTCGGAGGGTGGAACACGTGTGCGCAACGGATCACAGCCCTAATAAAGTCATTATAGCATTAACCGCGAACTCCCACTCCATCTTTCTCTCCTCCCTAAGGAAAGCGATACGTATAGAGAGAAATAAATACTAACTAATTCAGCACATTCCCACAACGAGAGAAATTTCATGAGTAACGAGAGCTATAAAATGACAGTTATAAGTATATAGTTATAAATAATTCCGCTCTCTAATGGAGGACGCTCTATTTTTATAATTTTTAAAATTTATTAGGATATTATAGCTTTTTGAATAAAACAAGGCTGCAAAGTAGAACTTTGCAAATTCCTTCCTCATTATTGTTGAATTTTTACAAATCTACCACTATGAGGAAGCATGTTAATCTATTTTGGCTTCCTCATAGAGGAAGCTTTGTAAAAATCCAACAATAATGAGGAAGCAATTTGCAAAGTTCTACTTTGCAGCCTTGTTTATATTGGCGAAAAGTGTTTGCATTTCCCTCCCGTTTTTCCAAAACTTACGTAATCGAAATAACGAAAACGGAGTTTATCCTCCTCTTTTGTGTAAATTTTCATCTCGATTCGTCACGCCGTTCGAGAGTTATGAGCAATTCTATTTTGGGACAAGCGGTCATTATAAATAAAAAAATAAAAAAATTATATATGAAGCAATGTGTAAAGTTCTACTTTGCATTCTTATTTCCATTGAGTACAAACTTTTGTCTCGCATTATCAACTTTTGCTGATGCTAGAGCGAAAATCGTTTTTTTTTGTAAATTTCAAAACGTCGTAAAATTTGAACCACTTTATAGATCATTGTCAAATTTGGTACGTGGCATAGCTGCATGTTCCTTTTCGTCTGTAAAATATTTCGGTTAAATTGGTGAAATTCGACGTGATTTATAAAAAAAATGATTTTTTTTTTTAAATTCAAACATCTATAAAATCTGAACCGCTTTACCGATTTCGCCCAAATGCAATGCCAAACAATATTGAACGTATATTTATTTATAAACAACTATTTATCAAAATCGTCTAATTTTTACGAAAGTTAGAGCGACCACGCCCTTTTTTCAAAAAATTAAAGTACCATAAAATTAAAATGGCTGATTTTTTTTTTTTTCTTCAAAAATCTCAACATTTAAAGCGGCGCAACTACACGGAGAAAAACGCTTGGTTGGGTTTACTAAGATTTTGGTTAAAAATTTTACCAAGAAAAATTTGGTAGGCGCAACCAAGTTATTGATTAGGCGTACTAAATACTTGGTTGTCTTACCAAATCCTTGGTTATATTAGCTAATAACTTGGTTATGTTAGTCAATAACTTGGTTGTGCCCACCAAATTTTCTTGATAACATTTTTAACCAATTTTTTGGTGATTCTAACCAAGCTTTTTTCTGAGTGTACTCCACTTGCGTGCCAAATTTGAGCCATATCGCTCGAACGGTTACTGAGTAATAGGTCATCGAATTTTCGGAGCCCAGGACACACACACACATGGACATACATACGGACATTTTTTTCTAAACCCCTTTTCTCCACGTTTTGGACAATTCTAAGCATACTAGCATGAAAATCTCGAAAAAAAATTTTCATGAAAACAAAGCTTCCTCTATGAGAAAGCAAAAATGTGTTCACGCAAACTTTCGTAAAATTTATTATATTTTCCTAATAAAATTTTCCAAACCCTAATAAAGTCATTATAGCATAAACCGCGAATTCCCACTTCAGAGAGAAAGTTCTCCTCGCTAAGGAAAAGGTTACGCATGGAGAGAAATAAATACTAACTAATTCAGTACATTCCAACAACGAGAGAATTTGATTAGTAAGGAGAACTATAAAGTGACAGCTTCGAATATATAGTCGTCTAAATAATTTTGCTTCCACATAAAAGGCGCTTTATTTTTATGAAATTTTCTATTTGTTTAGATAGCACAACTTTTCACTCTTCAAAAAATCAGTGAGTAAAATATCTCGCATTTTCGGTATTAGTATTGTTATCATTTTAGTCGTTCCGTAAATGGCTGTCGTACCAGAGTAAAGTTGATACTCGTCGACGAAGACACTGAGAGAAAAATATGGTAATAAAAAATACATATATTTAGTCCGACGATAATCTAACTATAAACAATTCATTCCTATATAATTCCCAGGAAGAACGTCTCTATTTTACGGTTATAGCAAATAATAAGAAAATAATTCGATGGATCATAAATTATGACTACAACAATAATTATAGTAGTAAAAGATAATAGTTTAATATATGCCGTTTCGTTGCATATACGATTTCAACGTTTGTTTCCAATAATTTTGCAAGGATAGTTTATTGAACTATATTTTCATCGCTTCAACCATAAAACATTGCGAGCCTTGCTATATTCGTTTTATTATGTGACATCGTTAAATTAACGATATGCTTTTCTCTCAGTGCAGCTTCAGGCATGTCGTTAATTTGGACAGTTCTAAAATTGACGCGCCGCGAGGTACTGATTTGTGTCAGGCAATACGAAATTATAATTAGAGATGGACGAGGATAACGACAGTGGTGACAAAATATTCCAGATAGATTCCACAACAAAAAATTACAAAAACGTCGATGATTTTTCCGGGGACACCGAACGATCGATAGCACGAGAGCTTCTTCGGTTGGTTATCACCACTGGTACGATTCTAAAATTCGCATCTCAAGGTTTGTTGTGAAGAGGGGTGAGGTTCGAATGATCAACTCCGTTTCCTAAATATGAGTTGTAATACTAATTCATCACTGCAAGTTACAGGGTAAATATGATATTTTAATGGTAGTATAATTTCTACCCATGCACAACTTCTAATAGAAATTCACGAAACTAATAAAATGGCACGAATTCTTATACACGGAGAAAAAAAAGTAGTTGGACAAACCAATAAATGGGTTCTGACAACCACTCGAAAGAGTTGATATAGCGTCACTACTCAGTGGGTTATGACAACTACTCGTTGGTGATTCGAACCGCTGTGGTTGGTTATAGAAACTCGCTGTTGGTTGCGCCACCTATTGTATTGGTGAAAACAGCACTGCGATTGGTTACAGGAGTGAGTTAGTTGCTGCAACTATTCAGCGGTACAGCATATGCTGGAGATGGTTCTTCCAACTACTTTTTTCTTTCAGTGTACCGAAAATGCAAGTTATTGCATCCACGACAATATGTAAAAGTCACAGTACGCTAATAAAAATATTAATACCGATGTCTGTGAGTGATGGTTAGTTGACTTAAAAAAAAAGTGGTCGCACAAAATTTCGTAAAATTTATGAATTTTCCTTAAATAGTTCTTTATAAGTGCAGCGGTATAATGTTGTTTGGTATTGAATTTGGCCGAAATCGGAAAAGGAGTTTTGCATTTTATGGAGTTTTTAGTTTTTCGGAAATTTGACGTCATTGCATTAATTTTTGCAAACCATGAACCAGCGAGCCCAAATTCCATTTAGCGGTTTAAATTTTATGGCAATTTGAATTTTGTAAACAAATTTTCTTGTTAGTCCAACTTCGAAATTTTTGTGATTATGTATTAAATATTTAAATATTTTTTAATTCAAGGTTGCAAATGCGGGCCTGGCACAATTCATCATGTTGCACCTTTCTCAAAGCTTCCTCTATGCAGAAGCCAAATTTGATCAGCATACATGGAGGAAACGGCTTGCTAGGTCACCAAAACATCTGTTAAAATAGTGACAACATTGCGTTATCTGTTAGCCTAGCAGCACAGTTTGTTACCCTAGAAAAAAAAAATGCTTGCCTTGCAAAAAATTTGTTAGACTAGCAGATAACACAATGTTATCACTATTTTAGCAAAAGGTTTGCTGGCCTAGCAAGAATGTTTTCTCTGTGTACTTCCTCATAGAGGTAGCTCTGAAAACGTTGGAAAATTAAGAAGCAATGTATACAAGGCCCGAGTTTGCAACCTTTTTTTCTCAGTGCAGCCAACGTTCGCCCACCCGTGCAGAAATCTTTCGGGGTGTCCAGATTTACGATCGGATTCCTATCTGCATTTGTTAGGGATTTCTCAAAAGCGGTGTCCTGGTAAAAATCCAGATGGTTCCCAATTTGGAAACTAAATTAATTATTAGCGTAACTGGGGGAATCGCAAAGTACTCCGCACGGAAAAAAAAGATTAGCTGCCATAACCAAGAAATGAGTTGACACAACCAATCGATTATTCTATTTATTTTACAACTTAAATGGTAATACCAACGATTCGAATGGTAATACCGACGATTCGAATGATAAACCGACGATTCGAATGGTAGTCCCAACGATTGGATTAGTTAACCTAACTAATCTCGCGAGAACTAATCGTGAATAGTTGAGGTTACTATTCGATATGGTTGAGGCAACTAATTTTTCTCCCGACGTCGCTAAAATAACCCCATTTCGTGTCCGCAACGCGGGCGGGAAATCGCTCATTTGTTACGAATGACGTACCCATGCGTAGTCCGCTTTCATTACCTCCCGAGGGAGGTAATCATCGTACTACGGATGCGTGACGTCATTTGTTAAAAATGGGCTTATTCTCCGTCCTTGTTGCACACACGAAATGTGGTTATTTTTTAGCGAAATCGGGAAAAAAGTATAGTAAGTTACATGGGAGGGGTGCGACTTTTCACCTCGTGTGAATTTCTGCCCTCGCTTAGCTCGGGCATCATACTTCACTCTCGGTGAAAAGTTGCACTTCCCTCCCTTGTAACGTAATGTACTATTTTAGACATTGTGTACAGCAAATCGAAAACGTAGTTGCCACAACCAAACATTTCCTTCCGTGCGGTGTAAGGTTTTCTTATACGAATCGAGGCGGATCCCAATTTGGAAAGTAAAATCAGTTATCGGCGCAACTGGGTAAATTACAATACATCTCAAAGTGACGTGTCCTTACAAGATTCCAGCTGGATCCCTATTTGTTTGGGATATCGTAGGGACATCGTAAATCGAATATCCTTATTAGAATCCAGCTAGAATGCGATTTGAATTTAAAAATCAGTTATTAACAAAGTAAGGGACATTGTAGAGACTTTTTACTTTTGGTCAAAATTTGTTCCGAAACAGTGCTTACACAGTGCAAGTAACGTAGGTGGAAAAAGTAGCTAACGCCCGAATCTCGCCCCTAGCTTCACCGCTAGATGGCGAATTCGACCCCGCCTTTCGCGAATCTAAAGATGCCGTGCCTTACCTATATTAACTGAGCCCCAATACCGAGATAGAAACTTACGATAGTTTGTAAATATTGTAACTGCCTTGGCATAATCATTAACATATCTATTTAACGTGTAATTTATTTCCCGAACATTAAATTTATTTTCTGTCGTGGATTAAATGATTGTGCATTTTTTCCTGTGCATATCTACCACATAAACTGTCTGCAGCACTGGCATTTCAAAATCCGCGCATTAACAAAATAAATTCATTTTCCTCACTGAACAATTTACGTATGAACAATTTTAATCGATTTAAAAATAATTTTTTTTCTCCATTACCGAAGCTTTGGCGTCGAATATTTAACTCCGAACTTTTAACGTCGCTATGTCTCGGTGCTCTATTGCCGTAACGGACCATATCCATAGTGCATAGTCGATATTCCACTGCTCTCGCTATGAAATACGTGACGCGTATTCTAATCCCCTCGCGCAATATCGAGTGCACGTTTTATAATATACTATAGAGAAAGGCTATATATGCAGAGTAAACGTGCACCATGAAAATGCATTCTCGGTTTTACGCGGCTATATAGGCAACCGGGAGGTCGAAACGCAGAGAGGCTTCCCTGCCGCACAGCAGCACTTTGGGATTAAATGGACGGAACTCGAGCCGTCGATTCGCAGCCGATTTCCAGGCTCAACTTTTTATCCTGTTTATCGGATTTTAATTGGAATCCAATTCACGCACCTCTATACATTATAACGATCCCCACCAAATTGATATTCAATCGCGTTGCGTTCTCGGTGCAATTAGGCAAATTCCAACCGGCAAACTCCAACTCTCGACGTTCCACAGTTCGAGTACATAGTATATGTGGTACGTGACACTGAGCGGAGCCCGAGATTACAGCGAGTGCGAGGAATTAATTTCAATTATTAATGGCTTTTTTTAATTGACGTACATTTGTAATGCCGGCTTAGTACGTGGTTTTCATTGGAAAATCATATTCTAAGTGTAAACTATACGTGCATACGAGGCTCGATATTATCCAGACAGCCACGCGGTCGCGACATTTTTTAATGACGTCATTATCTTCTCGAAGTAACGTTAATTATCGATAAAGTAGTTACACGAGGATTGTAAGTATTCATAGCAATGTCAAACGTCGAAAACGAGACCCCTAGACTTTTATCACTCTTCTATTCGTCCATGAAAATGAAATCACAATTATTTTATTGTATGATTTATTGCTTTCTCCGACTTTTTTCTTTTAAGAAAATATTTTTTGAAATCTAATCTGTTAATTGATGCATAATTTTGTGTGTGCGGTCGTCTCCATTATTTGTTTCATAGCTCAATCACTTTATATTTCTGATACACGCAAATTTGGTGATTATACGACTTTTGAAAATTTATTTCGTTTACAAATAACCATTGACGGTTGTTTTCGAGATTTTTTTACGACATTTTATGTGTTTGTTTTTCTGCTTTTATTATTTTTCAAAAATTAATTCACCAATTTTTTTTAAGATCCACGTTTAATTGAAGATAATTTTGTTATCAACATTTCATCTATATTTCAACTGACTCGGGCAAAAACTGTCCGAGATACGATAACGGCAGAATACAAATATGTAGTTTCAAGAAAAGCGCGTTTAAAGTTTTACGACTACTAATAAATGCCACCGACCGCTCGCTACTAAACCTGCGTTAATATTAAGAATTTGAATATCATGTTTTGAAGAGATATTTTAAGAGCTTAGCCATTATGGAGATGCAAAAAAAAACATTATTTTTCTCCACCAAAATTATGTCCACTTCTAAATAATAAAATAAATAAATAAATAAATATTTAACTATTTGCTGATCTTATTTTACACTTTTTATATGCGAATTAACCGATAACAATGCATAGTTGTTTTTTTAATTTCATCCATCGTAAATCAGGTGGTATTTATCTCTTGAAATCATAATTTTTCTAAATTATTTTCATACCGACATTTTTTATAAATTGTTTTCACTGAAATGTATTTAAAAAAACATAGCAAACAATGATTTCAATTAAAAAATATATACAAAAATAATTTGATGGGAAACGCAGGAACAACTCAACCTGCTTTGAAACATTTTCAATTTTTTATTAAAAGCCGATATTGACCGTCCATCGAACCAATATTGATGGCGAATTAATTCTCCACAAAAATATTGAACTACTATTTTTCCGGTATTGCCCTTTGGCAATAAAATGAAATCCCTCACGAGTAAATAATAGCAATTCCTTTCTATACACAATCGAACGTATATGGAGTAAATCTCTGTTCCATCAAATCCTCCACTATAAGGATTTTTTCGATAGAACCAAGATAAATCAGTACCCGAAACGAAACAACGACTCCCTCAATAGCATAAAAAATACAACCGTAGACATCAATGGATACGTGCGTAGAAAATTAAGAGGCTCATTCTCTTGACGAAATTCGTGGTTGGATCTCTTGCAGCATAAAAATGGAGAATGGGATAATGGAGGCTCTTCTCTCACACTGCTATATGGGTCATTCTCCGTCAAATTAGCCACTGAAAAAAAAAATCACGACTCCAAATATTCTTTGTTCACGTAGTTATTTTTTAAATATTCAGTTTATGCCCCTTCAGGTTAGGAAAAATTGAGAGCACGATAAAAAGCTTTAGATGGGTGAAAAAAATGTAATATAAAATTGAGAAAAAATAAAGAAAATTTGTTATTTCGATAAAATCTGAACCCTTCTACCCATCTTTACGAAATGATGTATAATTTATTTTTCAATACTTGGCGTCGAGACGCTACCGCGTCTCTTGATCTAGCATCACTGGATATTATATATTTTGTATAGAAAATTTGAGCTCACTATCTCAAGTTTTGCGAAAGTTAAGTATAACGTAAATTCTTGTAAAAAAAAATTGCTTTACCGATTTTAGCCAAATGCAATACCAAACAACATTCAGGACACCTGCACTCATGAACAATAATTTAGCAGAATCGCCGAAATTTCACGGAAGTTAAAGCGATCGCGCTCTTTTTTTTTAAGAATTCGAAAACATATAAAATCTGAATTGCTACGTACATTTTGTAAAAAATTACAAGAATCAAAGAGGGACTGCCACTTCACTTGTGTGCTAAATTTCAGCTCGATCTTTGGAACAATTCGTGATTTATAGAAGATTCAATTTTCGAAGTCGAAAACATGCACACATATCAAACATTTTGCTTCCTCATAGAGGAAGCTTTATTTTCATGAAATTTTTTTTTTCGAGATTTTCATGCCAGTATGCTTAGAATTATCCAAAACGTCGAGAAAAGTGGTTTAGCAAAAATGTCCGTATGTATGTGTGTGTGTGTGTGTGTGTCCTGGGCTCCGAAAATTCGATGAACTATTACTCAGTAACCGTTCGAGCGATATGGCTCAAATTTGGCACGCAAGTGGAGTAGTTGCCCCGCTTTGAATGTTGGATTTTTGATAAAATAAAAACAGCCATTTTAATTTTATGGTACTTTTAATTTTTTGAAAAAAGGGCGTGGTCGCTCTAACTTTCGTAAAAATTAGACGATTTTGCTAAATAGTTGTTTATAAATAAATATACGTTCAATGTTGTTTGGCATTGCATTTGGGCGAAATCGGTAAAGCGGTTCAGATTTTATAGATGTTTGAATTTTTCGAAAAAAATCATTTTTTTTTATAAATCACGTCGAATTTCACCAATTTAACTGAAATATTTTACAGATGAAAAGGAACATACAGCTATGCCGGGTACCAAATTTGACGATGATCGGTAAAGTGGTTAAGATTTTACGACATTTTGAAATTTACAAAAAAAAAACGATTTTCGCTCTAGCATCAGCAAAAGTTGATAATGCGAGACAAAAGTTTGTACTCAATGGAAATAAGAATGCAAAGTAGAACTTTACACATTGCGTCATATATAATTTTTATTTTTTTAAATTTATAATGACCGCTTGTCCCGAAATAGAATTGCTCATAACTCTCGAACGGCGTGACAAATCGAGATGAAAAAAGTATGCAAAGTAGAACTTTGCACATTGCTTCCTCATTATTTTTCGCTTTTTACAAAGCTTCCTCTATGAGGAAGCCAACATTGAATACCATACTTCCTCATAGAGGTAGCTTTGTACACTGAGAGAAAATTACGGTATTAGCAACTATAAAGAGTCAACTGTTTATTTTTAGTTCGTCCGAGCCAATTTTTAATACTTGTCACAACTATCAAATAGTTACCATAACTACCAAATGGTTACCATAACTATTTTCATAGTTACTGTAACTATGAAAATAGTTGCATGGACTAAAAATTAATAGTTGTCATTTTATAGTTGACTGTACTACTACGATTTCTCTGAGTATAAAAACCAAAAAATAATGAGGAAGCAATGTGCAAGGTTCTACCTTGCATCCTTGTTTTTGGTTTCTTCTGAATATCCCTATACGATAATCCTATAAAAATAAATGTTTCACGAAAGCAAAGCTTCCGCACAACGAGGAAGCAAAAAAAGTAACTCATCTGACGGGGAATGCCTTATATACTACTGTATACACCGCAGCAGTCCAGAAATCTACAGGAAGAGCGGAACGGAGCGTGGGTCGCGCGAGTCGCGCGTGTGGAAGCTTCGATACATTATTTATTCGATGTCTCCTCCACCCAAGACCCGAGGAGCGAGAACCTCTATCTCTTCTCTCCTCACGCGTTCGCGCCGCACCAAGCGCTCGGTTTATTCTCGCTTCTTCGTGCCGATGCTGGTCCTCTCAGGCTGCACTCATCGTTTCGCCTCTCGGCCAGAATCGCTTCGGTAAGCGGCCGTAAAATCGAGACAAACTTCGCGCGTGATAGGTATTCATGGAGGCACCTCGAAACGAAAAGGTGACTATATCCTACAGGGCGCCGATAGACGCTGGTAATGACAAGCCAGACTGTCCTCTCTGCGTCGGGGCAAACAGCCGAAGAGGATCGTTTGCTTTTCCACTTTTCCTCTATGAAAGACCGGGGCAAAATGGCATATGAGTCGAGTTCGATCCCCGCGTGTTAGTTTTCTTGACAACCAGTAGTTCCAATTTTATACACTCAGAGAAATTGAAAGTTCTGACGAGTACAAAGTGGCAGCTATTCATTTATAAACCCTGTAACTTTTTTTGTTTGTTGTTGCTTCGATAACTAAATAATTCTTCTAACTATGTTTTCATAGAGTCAAAACGAAATGCTGTCACTTTATAGTTACCGATGACAAATGTTACTCTATGAAAGACCGGGTTCAAATGGCATAAGAGTCGAATTCGATACATGCGTGTTAGTTTCCTTGACAACTAGTATTTCCTCCCAAGTAAAAAGAATTATATTTAGTAGGACATATGGAATTGGACATATATAGTCTGTATAAACTCTATATACAATCTGTATGCAATTTATATACAAGACCAACTGTGAAGTTGGGATTATGTATAAATTGCATATAGAGTGTATATGGGTCATTCCACGGGATTTCGCACAAAAAAAAACCCGACCGACTCCAATTTTCGTCTAATTTTTTTATATTGTTGACTATGTCAAACGGAGCATCTGTGAATTTTTTGAGAATTTTATTCTTATATTTCGACGAGCCATAAAATAAAAGGTGAAAAAAATGAAAAAAAAATCTGACGTCAAGTGGAATAATGATATCGACAAAAATAACTAGGTCAAAATTTTCGTAATTCAACACAGTTTACGGTAAAAATAACCAAAATAAAAAATAAACATAACTTCTATTTTATTTATGTCTTTTACCAAGAAAAGGTACCATTTCGCTAATTTGGCCCCCTCCGATTTCAATACAAAAAATCACGAATATACTACATGGAGTCCCAAACATTTTAAGCACAAGCCCAAGATGGAGAACGCATTTTACTCATTTAAAAAAAAATATTTCGGGTAATTGATTTTTTTAATTTTCTTCCAATCTTCTGCGTATTTTTTTATGTAATTGGTAATATTAAAAGGAGCTTATGTGATTTTTTTCATAATTTTATATGTAGATGTATTCGATTCATTAAATGTAATCGAATTACAAATTTTTTAAATTTTAAAAAAAGAAAGCTATCAGCTGATCGCTTTCTTACTCACTCAGTGGCCGCTCGAGCGCTGGCGTCGCGAGATTTGCCTGGGGCGTATAGTAATTTTGTTATTTTTTTAACTTAATCGGAGAGGTCCATATAAGTGAAATGGTACCTTTTTTTGTAAAAGTCGCAACGAAAATACAATTTTTAAAATTTGTAATTCGATTACATTTAATGAATCGAATACATCTACATTAAATTATTTAAAAAATCACATAAGCTCCTTTTAATATTACCAATTACATAAAAAATACGCAGAAGATTGGAAGAAAATTTAAAAAATGAATTATCGGAAATATTTTTTTAAAAATAGGTAAAACACGTTCTCCATCTTGGGCTTGTGCTTAAAATGTTTGGGACTCCATGTAGTATATTCGTGATTTTTTGTATTGAAATCGGAGGAGGCCAAATTAGCGAAATGGTACCTTTTCTTGGTAGAAGACATAAATAAAATAGAAGTTATGTTTATTTTTTATTTTGATTATTTTTACCGTAAACTGTGTTGAATTACGAAAATTTTGACCTAGTTACTTTTGTCGATATCATTATTCCACTTGACGTCCGATTTTTTTTTCATTTTTTTCATTTTTTATTTTATGGCTCGTCGAAATATAGGAATAAAATTCTCAAAAAATTCACAGATGCTCCGTTTGACATAGTCAACAATATAAAAAAATTAGGCGAAAATTGGAGTCGGTCGGGTTTTTTTTTGTGCGAAATCCCGTGGAATGACCCATATAGACTATATATGCTCAATTCTAAGTTTAAAACTGAGTATATTTATTATATACCCTATAGATAATTTTTTTACTTGGGCTCTTTTGTACACTCAGAGCTTGCACAGAGAAATTGCGAAAGTTTTGGCAACTACAAAGTGACAGCTATTCAGTTTTAATCCCTGCAACTTTTTTTTTCCAACTTCGCTGAAATGCGCCCATTACTTGCGTGCTACGCGGGAGGGGAGTGGCTGATTTTCGACCAATAACGAGTACCCGTGCGCAATTCGGCACGCATGCGCAGTACAGCCCCATTACTCCCGGAGGGAGTAATGTACTATCTTAGTCATGGTAACTAACAAATTTTTCTAACTATATTTTTATAATTGCGACGACTATTTTATAATTATCGTAACTATAAGCAATAGTCGCATTGAAGTCGCAAGACTTAAAACGAAATTCGAAACAAGTACACTTACGTGAGGAGTTGGTTTTAATTTAAAAAAAAAAACATGCAGCGTGTAACAAAATCTTTTAAAGTTGTAAAATACACTTAAACCACCCACACTTAAAACATCTACTGTCAAGTACATATTCTTCAACAGTTATGTACATACAGACTCAATATATTTACTATAGGCGCAACAAAATTCTTGTATTTAAAGCTAGATAATGTACATAATTTTTTGATAATATTTTTTTTTATTCTTAGCGAATTAAATTTTTTTTAAACTATAGAATTTAACTGGTTTGCCCCGGTCTCCTCTACCATCTAATCTACTATGTAATATACCATTCGTTCTCCTTTTCACACATGGAGCCGACTCTTGCCTATTTCCGTGATCAAGTAAGGAATATCAAAGCGAGAAAACCGATGAGGACGATAGCAAGGGAACGCGCGAAACGATATAGGTAGACACGTGGGACGCAAAGAGTATCGCCACGGGACAGCCAGGAGCTAACCGATAAATACATTATGCATCTTCGGTGAGATCGTTCTATCGCGAATTGCCAGAAAACTCGGAAAGTTGACTCTGCTAGTATGTGAGTCGTAGGACGCAAAGCTCGTGAATACGTATAGTGAGGGCGAATTTTTTGCGGGTATCGTGCTATAAACGGATATTGAGCTCTGTCAATAATACAGAAGCCAATTCAGATCCAAGAGAAGCAAAGAAATAGGGTCAGTGGCGAAAATATGGTCTATTATTATTGGTTCGTTATACATGCAGTTTAAGACATAATTCAAGCGTCGTCATTATTTTATTTATTTATTTATTTATTCACGGGTAGAACCCTTTTTACAAATAAGGTGATACAAAAAATATTAAAGATATAACATCTGATAGAGTAAACAATTTTAACAAGGTAACACTTCATAGAATTCTTTTATACATTAACTGGTCGATTAGTTAGACATTGCTTAATATTTAGGTGACTTAATAGGAACTATAGACAACATGAGGTTTCATTACTCATAACGCAGTGCAGCGATTTTAACTTCTCGTACAATTTTTCTTTTGAATTTTGTATTTTTAAAGAAATAGCTGTATTAATACTATTGTTATCTCTCTACACTTTACAAACCAAGCGTGTTACATATGTGTAGTGTTGTTGATATATATTTCTGCACGGAGAAAAAGATTACTTGCCATAACCAAGAAATGAGTTGACGCAACCAATCGATTATTCTATTTCCCTAGCAACTCAAATGGTAATACCAACGATTCGAATGGTAATACCGGCGATTCGAATGATAATACCGACGATTCGAATGGTAGTTCCAACTATTCGAGTGGTAGCCCCAACGATTGGATTAGTTAACCTAACTAATCCAATCGAGAACTAATTTTTACATTGTGTACAGCAAATCGAAAACGTAGTTGCTACAACCAAACATTTCTTTCCGTGTTGTGGCCCCAGGGACGGTTTAACGGTGCAAGTGCCCTAGGCCCGAAGATCCGAGGCGCCCCCTTCGTTCCATAAAAAAGCTTAACGCAACGATTTTTTTTTCGGTTTTACAACAATTTTAAAAAATGGAAAAAAAGGTTCAGTCACTTGCGCCCCCCAGACTGCGGCACCCTAGGCCTAGGCCTAGTCGGCCTAGCCGGTAAACCCCCCCTGTGTGGACCCCTGTTCAGTCGATTGAAAAAGTGTTCGTTTGTTGCTAAAATATTTACTGCGAGATCGAATGACAAAACGAAAAGGCACCTGGACCACAGATTATGAATGTGTATAATGTTACCGATTTTATTATCTTACATCTTAAATCATACCTTTTCTTATTTCTGACACTTTTCTTACAACTTCTTTTACTCTCTATTCTTGTAATTAACAAAGAGATTGCACAAAAGTTACGCATTTTTCGTTAGTCGGTCTCGCGATTCTTCTTTTTAACCGTAGAGTAATAAACTATATAAGAACTCCTCCGTCTAGTCTAGAGTTTACTAATTGAAATGTAACTTAAAAATAATTACTTTTTAACATGTTGTTTCCTATCTCTAATATTATGACGACTTTTTACACATATCAAGCGTGTTGCACTTTACATGGTATTGATATGTAAAATACAACACGCTTAAAGTGTGTCAAAAGTCATCACAATGTTAAAAATAGGAAACAATAACATACGTGCAACAAGCTTGGTTCTTAGAGTATATTCAAGAGTCGCGGCAGCGACTCGACGCCAAGTTGAAAAAGAAAATTAATGTTGTCTTCACACGACAATTTTCTGTCGTCGATTTTTCGATTTTTGACTCTTTGCAAGTTAGATCAGCGAAAAACGATTTTTCTTATTTTCGGTCATTTTCCAATAATTGAAGTATCATAATGATATTGCCACCATTCTTTTTAGGGGATGCTGAAGTAGATTTTTTTACCGACTTGGGTCGGTAAAAATAGGCGATTTTGTAGTATACACTATTCATCGAAAATATGCTACAAATATACGTCAAAGTCTGCAGGGATGTAATAAAATCATGCATGTTTTAGTGTCCGGTCGAATTACTGTTCAAATATACAAGAAATGTAAAAAATTGTGTATTACTGAACCTCTCAAAGACCAATATAGCCGCTCGAAATGTCAACAGGTCCTTTGCGGTAAGATATAAACGTTTCTGGAACTCAGATGTGTTAAATCAGACCGGACACCAATTCTTTGATTATTCCTGAACCTTCCAAAACCGTCGTAATGTCGATTACACAAACCAAATCCACGAATAGTGTATACTACTTTTCGCACAGGCTCAGAGCTGGTAAAGAAGGGCGTGAATATAGTTCCGTCATTAGGAGACAGGTGGCGCTGGCGTAATCTGTTTACTTTTGGCAAAAGTTCCGAGCCTCGGCAATGCTACCCTAGTATACACTATATATGGATTTGGCTTATGCAGTTAACATTCTGATGGTTTTGGAATATTTAGAAATCATCACAGAATGGACGTCCGGTCTGATTTTTCATATCTAATTTCCAGAAACAATTATATCTTACAGCAAAGGTCTGTTGACATATAGTGTGCGGCCATTTTGCTTTTCGGTATCTTTTGCCAAAAGTAAACAGATTACGTCGGCGCCACCTGTGTCCTAATCGGGAAACTTACCGACCAAAGTCGGTATCAAAATCTACACCAACATCCCCTTAAGTTTAACGAGCAAAACTGTAAGGGAAAAGAAATGTATAAATTGGACGATGCAAAGACAAAATTACAGTCTGTTGAAAATTTCGAATTTTCATGATCGAAAATTTTCTGCTGATTACTATACTGCCAATTTTTTTTCGATTACTCAAAAAATTCATGTGAATACCATCAAAAGCCGCAATTATTACGTTTCCCCATAAGTATTCTTCGTTAAGATTATTATTAATTTTTTATCGACTCTTGGTGGTCTATTCTTTCTGATGGAATTTGGCGAAGCACTTCTGAGGTGTGAGAACATGATCGCTAGATTCAAAGCGCTGAAACTGAAACCTAATTCAAATTTCACTAATCCGAATCTCTAAATGGTAAATTCAATTTTAAAAAAATAGACCGCCAAGAGTCGATAAAAAATTAATAATAGCAATATTAGGTCACGCCTATGACATACTATGATTCTTCGTTAAGATTTATTCAGAATTATTCCAACTAAAAAATATTACCATCATTTTATTTTTTATTTTGTAATTCTTTTAGCACAGCTGTAACCACTGAACAATACAATATGCAATATTGCATATTGCGTATTGCATATTGTAATATGCAATGTGCCCGCGATTAAATATTCACATATGAGGGAATGGTGTGAAATCAAAACAATTACATTTGATGATTGCCTGCATTTTGGAGAAGCCATGTATTTATAATGACATACTTCAGTTCACGAGTAATAAAACATCTCTATTATCTCATGATTTTGATGGGCGACTTATGGCACGTTTTGGTCTGTGACATTAAACGTCCCGGTCATAAAACGCAGATAATACGCACCGTAATATATTCTCTGTTGTCAGTAAGTGCACCAACGAATACAAGTACCATTTTGCGACCAGAACTCGTGGATTTGTCGATAGAGTTTCCGAAATTGCATATTGATTTGCGTGTGTCACTGTATTAGCCACGAATGCTATATTATTAATGTATGCATGAGTGTGCAGCTCTGGAATACAGTTTTGCTAACAAATTACGGCTGATAATGTAACTCGTTGAATTGGAAAATCTTCAAATACCAAATGGCTCGAAATGAGCGAACGTCCGGGAATATTATTTCACGAAAAGCAATCGACTATCAGAATTTTGATTGCGTCCTCGAATTCAGTTCGATTTTCACATTTCAATTCAGAGTCAATATTCTAATAAGCATCGCCTCCCCATTAAATTTTGTTAGTATCAACCAGTTAATATACATCGCTGTCATTTAATAGTAATTGTATTTTAATTATTCGCTAAATTTCTAAACACATACATTTTTGTTTAGCTATAAAATCAATCTCTTCTTTGTTACAGAAAAAGAAAATTCGTAAATGTCGTATCGAATTAAAGTAGTGGAAAAATCATAGTTTAAGAAAATTGACGATTTAACATTCTGCATGCAAATTCGTTTCTTCTTTATAAAATTTCAAGCTAGGATTCATTCCTAATACAATTAAAAATGTAATTTATAAAAATGTCTTAGAAATTATTTTCATTTTAAGAAAATAAATTTATCACTCTGATTTGTATTTTTTTTTCCAACACAAATTCTTCGATAATTGAGGGATTCATTAAAGTTTGGGTGCAGAAATGTGGCAATTGGAGTTTACAGTCATATAAGTATAGAAGATGAATATCAGGGGATGTATCGCAATACTTCAGATGTAAAAGACAAAAAAATCTCAAGGCCCTCCTGGAGAAAAGCTCATCGTTCGCCCGGTAGCGTCAAGTGCCACACGCAAGGAGTACTCGACCGAGCTTTTTTCGCATACCTCGCACTTTTAATATTCGAAAGTGGCGCGCGGTGACGCGGATATCATAACGGATAGTGAAGAGGTCCGCTCTCGAAGCACGAAGAACCCAAGTTGATGACAGTTAACACTTTTCGTTCCGCAACTTATGGAAAATTTCTGCTTCCGATTTTTTTACCTTCCAACGATAAATCTTTTAAAAATGTGCAAGTTATCGGCAAATTGTTTTTGTACAAATGTACAAATGTAAAAGTTAATTCGGTAATTTTTTTCTATTTCATATGATTTGTTAGAAGAATTTTTGTATATTCTTGTAATATTCATATTTGTACTTTGTGAAATTTTTTTAATATGTCGTATATTAGATATATTTTAGTAGATAAGATCGATATTATCCAAAATAAATTTAACGATCAATAAAACACTCAGTTTCACAAATATATTCTCAAAAAAATACACAGAACGGTAAATTTAAAAAAAAATAGCGAATTTAATTTATGTAAGGCAGAAAAAGTTTTTCGTAAGTTTGTTGATTAATTAATTTTTTTTCATAATCTATAAATAACTGTTTTTCATTATTATTAATCAAGTGAAAATCATTCAATGGCATTGATTTTTTTTTCGATTTTTTGCTCGTTACAGGCTTTGTTACTTTTATTTGGAAATGTATACATGCAGCACATCCTTAATTTACATTTGCCAATTTAATGTCTGCAATTCACAATTTCAATTTTGTAAAAATAATTGTTTAAAATATTGTACACTTGGACTAATAAAAAGAATTTTATAATTGATTAATTGATCTATCTCTGGTTTTCTTAAGTGACGTTCGAAAAAAAGACAGAAAAATCTGCTAACCCTCGAGAAACCCATAAAAAGGGTGCACTAACAGTATTATAGAGTGATTTATATGTATCAAGTTAGGAACGGGAAATCTGTTCACCCTAAAGGATCCGATAGAAACGTTGCACTTATGTAGTATTATAGGGTGATTTATATATCTCAAGTGGGGAATGTCCTCAAATCCGTTTAAGGACATTTGTCGCAAGACCGAAGTACTAGTTGCGAAAAGGAGTACTAGTAGTTTTTCGTGCTACGCCACTGGCACGAAATATTGATCGAGGGGCGCACAGACCCTTACGCTTGGCGCCAGAGCCTCGAGCCGCGAGCACCACCAGCCCTTATGTAGGTATAGGCTGCTTTCGCGCATTATCCGCTCGGAGGAAAAAAGCAAGAGAAAGTGAGTGAGTTGGAGACGCGGCTCTCCAATGATCGCTGTACCACGAAAGTTCGCGTTAATTTCTCCCCCTCGTCCACCCTCAATTTTATGCATCGTCAAGTCCCTCTCTTCCTATATACTTTTCTCGGTTCTCCCAAGGACCGGAAATTAATCGACTCGACAACCTTAAACAAATAAAATAGAAAAAAAGATAACGACTCCATCTATAAAAATCATTTTTTATAATACTGTTTGAAAATCACAAACAACAATTGATCGTAAAGACCGCGCGATTGAACTACTTTTGACCCAATGGTATTAAGGGGGAGGAAATGGATATTCATTGTTATCTCCAACGATCGCTGTACTACGAAAGTTTGCGTTAATTTTTCTCCCGAGGCCCGGAGATTAATCGACTAGTTTTATTATTATAAAAAGTCTTGTAAGTTTTATTTTATTAATTTTATTCCTACTTTAGTTAATCATTTTGACGGAATGTCAACTACCAGTACTGAACCGCTGGTCGCGAAACGTTAAGTTACGGATGACGCGCTATCGTCAGCAGAATGTGAGCAGCCAATGTCGGCAGAACTCTGGGGACCATCGTCGAGCCAGCTACGGAACACAATGTCGACACAGTTACCGATTGAAGGTTCGATCGACGCTGGTTCCGATTGACGTTACCCAGTAAACACGGTTACGGTAACAGCAATGTAACACAAAAAGTAACAACAATGTAACACAAAAGTAACAGTAATGTAACAGCAATATAACAGCAATGTAACAGCAATGTAGCAGCAATGTAACAGCAATGTAACAGCAATGTAACAGCAATGTAACAGCAATGTAACAGCAATGTAACAGCAATGTAACAGCAATGTAACAGCAATGTAACAGCAATGTAACAGCAATGTAACAGCAATGTAACAGCAATGTAACAGCAATGTAACAGCAATGTAACAGCAATGTAACAGCAATGTAACAGCAATGTAACAGCAATGTAACAGCAATGTAACAGCAATGTAACAGCAATGTAACAGCAATGTAACAGCAATGTAACAGCAATGTAACAGCAATGTAACAGCAATGTAACAGCAATGTAACAGCAATGTAACAACAATGTAACATCAATGGAACAGCAATGTAACAGCAATGTAACAGTAATATAACAGCAATGTAACATCACCTGTAAGTTATTATTTCCCCCTCAACAATGTTACCATGTTAAGTATCATGCGTTACACAACCGTTACATTTAAATTATGTTGCTCACATGTTGCGTAATTTAACTATTGTGAAACAAGTATCGTAAATATGTTACATAACTTACATAACATAACCGCCACATTTTCGTAATGTTGCTAGTGTGTTGCACAATGTGACCGCAACGTAACAGCTATGCAATCGAAAGTTACAAGTAACATCACCTCTATCTTACATGTAACTTATTATTTCCCACTCAACAACGTAACCATGTTATGTAACATGTGTTACATAACCGTTCCAATTTAGTTATGTTCCCTGCACGTTGCGTAATGTTACTGATATGAAATAAGTGACATAAAAGTTACGTAACCGTAACTTCGGAAGGTAATTTCACGTGAGATTCTTTTGTAGACTAAAAGTCCACAAAAGAACTTCACGGGTTGCAAACCCATGAAGCTCTTTTAAGGTACCCTTAGAAGGTCCGACTATTAGCTACTTGTTACAATCACGTGTAACTTCCACATTCCTGTACCGTAACGTGTGTACTAGATATGTGTAATTGTGCACATGAAGCTATTGTCTGGCCCTCGCATATGGCTAACTCAATATAACGTATTTCTAATTTTAAACATATATCATTTGAACGAAGCATAAAGTTTCATTGCGACAATTTCAGGTGCAAGAAACATGTGTAACGATTGATTCGATCAAACGTATCATGAATTTAATTGAAATATGAGTGCAGTTGAACCAACCGCGTCAATAGTTCCAATCAATCGATTAGAGATTGATGCAGAAGTGCGCATGGTCTGAGAGAAAACAATGTTACAGTTACTATAAATGCGCTGTGGTTGTCTCCACCACATGAAACATTTGAATCGAAGAAAGCCCGACAACCATTTGGTGAGTTTGACCCAACCTCCTCGTTCCATTCGCCGTATATAACCTCACGGAGAGGTTGAGTCAACCTCTATTTCATTGTGCCCAACAATTGTTTATTCAGTGTAGTTCTAAAATAGCAATGAATTTTAAATCCATATAGTTTGCTACGAATAAAACAATTTTACATTTACGTCACATCCGTGGATGTCAGAACAGGTGAAAATAAGTCGACAACAAAGAAGAATTTAAAAAACGAGTAAATTTAATTTGCAGCCTTTTCCTTCATGACTACAAAATTACAAAGGAAAACGGTACGTTTTACATTCGCTCTCGAAATCTACTATTGCGTGTTTCCTTGCCTCGCTTCCATATTCCTTTTTGTCTCACAAACGGTGAGTGAAGCTGGATATCCTGAATTTTTTTTTTCATTAGCGCAAAAAAGCCAATAATTTGTTTCGAGCTTTTCACATCCTTTTACGCAGCGACGAGTTTTACTACATGCAAGAAAAATGCTACCATAGAAGAACAGTGAATGGCTGCGGCTCGTACATTGTACAAAATTTTCCACAAGTCTCTTTGAGCAACAGGGAATAATTAAAAAATTAGCAGCTCGGCTTTGCGAGCGAACCTTACATACATCAGTGCGTGCAATATGCTGTATATACAGCATAGAGCCAGGCGAATAAATGGCAAAAAATCCACGAGCTTTAATCGCAGACTAGACTAGACATGAATTAATAATTTTGTTCTCTTTACCAAAATGAGCTCGGTAGTTTATATGTCGCAAAAGTTAATACAATAACGTAAATTTTTCGAAATATTGAAAAGGTCCATAAAATCCGAACTGCTTTTGCGATTACAGCCAAATTTAATGCCAAATAACATTGAATGGACCTGCACTTATGAAGAATTATGTAACGAAATATCCTTAATTTTACGAAAGTTAGAGGAATTACTCCGTTTTTTAAATAATTCAAAAAGCTGTAAAATCTATATTTCTACATTCATTTTATCCAAAATTGCAACAATCAACGATGGCCTTACTTGTGTACCAAATTCCAGCTCAAGCGCACGCAAAAAAATGCTTGGTTATATATACGCTAGCCAATTAATTGGTTAGACCAATCAAGTTATTGGTCAGCGCCACCAAGCGGCATTGTAATATAACCAATAAATTAGTTGGCATGACCAACAATCTGATTGGTCTAACCAAGAAATAGGCTGGCGCGTAATTAACCAAGCGCTTGGTTGTTCTAACCAAGCCTTTTTTTCTGTGCGGCTGAACAATTTTCGTGTTATTAGTTGTTGAAATTTGCAAGCCCTGCGCACACTTATACACCATTTCGGTTGTGGACCATTTCGAAATGTATGCTGATATGAAAATCTCGAAATTTTTGATTTTAATGAAAACCAAGTTTTCTCTATGAGGAAGCAAAATTAGCAGTTCGGCTTTGCTTGCGAACCTTACATATATATCAGTGCATATAATATGCTGTACATGCAGCGTAAATCCACAAAAATAAATGGCACACAAAATTCACGAGCTTTAGTCGCAGACTACACTGGACATGATTTAATAATTTCTTCCCCTTTATCAGAATGGCTTGTCTCCTCTATTTTCTTTCAATTTCTCTTTGTTTCAGCGTCTACCAATCCAGTAGGAGATCAAAGGGGTAATAGTGTGGTCCGATGTTCCACACGTATAGTCGACCGATAGCCACAGCAGTTGTAATGGCTTCAACGTGCAGCCTCGTACTATGCATAGCCACAACACACTTGCCGCGTACCAACCGACGTACCTAATTAACATGTCGACGAGCAGACTACAGTACCAAAATGCGGTTGCTTAATAAAGGAATCGAGTATCAAATCGCATGGTACCCACTTGTGGAAGCGCAGTTTAGGAGGATTCCACAGCAGACGTTTTTGAAAAATGGTCATTCATGTGGGTCGATGATAAAAGTCAAAACAGCACCGCCCAAACATTAAGGGTCCCTTGTTTTAGAAACTAAAAGTAAAATGTGATTTTGTTTAATTTTTAAAAAGAAAATATTACGCAAATCATTTAAAAATGTAATTGTGTTAACAATTACAAAGTCCTTGATTTTTGAGTTTCCCGTATAAATTGAATTCCATAGATTTCTTATCTCGTGAACGAAAAACCCATAAATTTATATAAAGTACATTTTCGGAAAGTGCCTTTTTTTTTACTATGTTGATTCGAAAAACTACATTTAGGAGGGAAAAAAATTCATAGAGAAAGGGTTTGGCCATTAAAGAATTTAACGAGCAGAAAGACTTGAAAGAAAAGCCACAAACCCATGGACAACGATGGCTATAGTAAGATAGTCATTATATAGCCCCTCGATGACAAGGTGTTTATTGGAGAATCGCTGCGCTCAGATGAGAGTGCAGAATCGTTCAGGGTGAAGATTTCCGTAATTCAATCGCCCAGGACGTTGGAACGCCGAATGAGAAAAGCAAGAGATGCTCACACCGCGACAGATAAGAAGCGCAGCAGGAAAGGAATGATGAAGAGAATCGATTTTCCTCCTTGATAGTCTATGGCATAGCTATATAGGGATGGAATTCGCGATATCGCGTCGTCGAGCTTCTTCAGCTCGCAAGTATGAAACGAGGAGAGGAGGGAGTGAGAAAGATTGCGAAAAAGAGGGGGAAACTAAATTCAAACTCGGACCTTTCGCGAGCCACTATCACCCCCGTTATTCCATTATCGCTCGGCATGCTATAAAGCGGGCAGCGATAAAGTGGCCAATCAAAAACATCTGCGCGAGAAAATTATAGTACACGATATATAAATTGTATAATGGGAATAGTATACGAAATACACGGGGAGGCTTCTCTCCGGCCATGGGACTGTGGACTCGTCGTCCTCCACGATGATAGCCAAGTGGTTACAAGTAGATACAGCAGTCATAACTTACAGAGGGTATTTCGATGCGTGCTGCGAATTCATATGGAACCTTTCACGCCAAAGCGGCCATTCAATAAATATACGATAAAACATGCACTGTTAAAAAAATTTGTTGTAAATTTACAACACGTGTGTATGAAGTTTTTTTTTACCAAAACCGTTTATGAAATTTCAACTGCGACGTTGAATTTTACAACACTGGTATATCAAATTTACCGTTCCTGTATTGTAATTTTACAACACATCTGTTTTGTAAAACTCAACGTCGCAGTTGAAATTTCATAAACGGTTTTGGTAAAAAAAACTTCATAAACATGTGTTGTAAATTTACAACATCTGTGTTGTAAATTTAAAATAGGCTTAAAAACAATTTAAAAAAATAGAATTATTACTCGGGCATTATTTTTTCAGACATATTATGTCATTAGAAATTATTGGCTATTGGTTTTCGCCAAAGAAAATTTTCCGGCTACCCCGGGGTTTGAACCTACGACCTACCTATCTAAGTACCTAACAACGCACGCACTCTACCAACTACGCTATCAACGACTTAGTAGTTTTGGATATAAAACGGTATAAGAGTTATACAACTATTATTCTCTTAACCGTACTTATCATTGACATATTAAAATGTTCAATTGATTGCAGTCAGAGCGTGAAGTGTGTACGGAAATATTTTCAAGTGAGCATAATGCATAACGCACCCTACTCATAATCGTTAGGTTGCCGGTTCGAGTCCTGCTGATACCATTCTTTTTATTGATTTTAATACCTACATCAACGTTACATGTAAACTTCATAAAACATGCGCTTATCGACAGATATTAATTTTTTACTATTATTGATATTTTCAACTGCGTAATATCAACCTCTATTTCAGTAGCAGAACACGAATACAAAAAATTGCGTTTATACGTTTCACTAAAAGTATAACAAATTTCAACCACTGTTTTTTTGTAAAGTTTAAGTTCCGTGCAGAAATTACAACAAATTGTCATTAATTTATGACTATACTCGAGACGATTTGTGAACTCCAACCTCATATTGTATTTCTAAAATACTGAAAGTTGAATTCACAAAGGGCATTCTTACTTTTTCAATACAATTGTTGAAATTATTCACAATGCAGATGATCCTATTGGATATAACGCATGACAAAAAACTTTGGAAAGCTTAAAGAATTTAAGTGGAAAAATAATAATTTTGTGAAAAAATGATTTTTCAGTACAAACATGACTTGCGCAACCTCTAAATATTTGTTTAAAAATTCAAAGCTGTGTGTTGTAATGTTACTATACCGATACTAAAATTACTGCCGTGTGTTGTAAATTTACTATACGTATAGTAAAATTACGGGTTATTTGGAAATTTACAACATCCAAATTAATTTTAAAGAAAGAATAAAATAAAATTTAATTCTCATTTACTACATAAAGTTTGTGAATTTAATATACATTGCGTTGTAAATTTCAATATTCGTGTTGTAAATTTAAGATACTGATACTAAAATTACCGCCGTGTGTTGTAAATTTACTATACATATAGTAAAATTACGGGTTATTTGGAAATTTACAACACTTTGTTTGTGAATTTAATATACACTTGCATAGTAATTTTCAATATTTGTGTTGTAAATTTCATTTTTTTAACAGTGTATTGTAAATAACCGAATTAATAATTATATTTTAACAATAAAATATTATGCATTCATATTTTTTAACGACTTCAATATTATTTAACGGTGTGAAATCACTAAAGTTACCTGTTGTGAACGCCTTTCAAATATTGATTGTGAAAAGGATTGTGTTCTCTTGGAAGGAACTTAATCGGAAACTGAGCCTCGGGGTTTCTTGGGACTTCAAAACTACTGAAGATGTTTTCGCATAGAATAGAGTTTGACGTATAGAACATTTATCGATGTTCAATCTCTACGAACTGAATTTTTTGTAAAAGTTCGTAGTTTTGACTTAGTAACTTTGATGAAAAAAATTGAGTTTAAGGTAAAAGTTTACTTCAAAGTCTTCAAGTTAATCTTGTCACAGAAAAAAGTCTTCAGGTATTTTTTTTTGTTTGTTTTTTTCAAGAAAAAAGTTCAGCCATGTGAACTCGCACCCAATTTTTAAAAAAAGAACTTTTTTTAGTTAATCTTATAGACTTTGGTTTATAGTTGATTGTAGTAAAAATGTTTTAGTTTGTAGTAAAATTTTTAAAAAAGTTATGAGACTTTCAAAAATAGCCATCCCCCGACCTTAACAAAACTCAAATCTGGCGGTACATAAAACTTTTTTTTATTTATTTAAATTTTTTAAATTTATTTACTTATTTTTTAACCACAAACGGAAATTCTTCCACTACAATCAACTGCAAACGATTCTCTACACTCAGAGAAAAGCATATAGTTGATTTAACGATTTCACATAATAAAACGAATATAGGAAGGCTTGCAATGTTTTATGCTTGAAGCGATGATAATATGGTTCAATAAACGATACTGGAAACAAACGTTGAAATCGTATATGCAACGAAACGGCATATTTGAAACTATGATCATTGTGATGATTACTACTATAATTATATTTGCTATAACCATAAAATATAGACGTTCCTCCTGGGAATTATAGTTTATAGTTAGATTATCATCGGTCTAACTATTTTTTTTTTAAATTACCAGATTTTTCTCTTAGTGTATAAGAATCAACCACCAGATTTGAGTTTCGTTAAAGTCCATAACTTTTTTTGGATTTCACTACAAACGAAAAAATTGTTACTACAATCAACTACAAACCAAAGTCTATAAGATTAACTAAAAAAATGCAATTTTTAAAAAAATTTGGTGCCGAGTTCACATGGCTAAAAAGTTTGCAGGTGTGATTTTTTCACGAAAAAATCTTTAGGCTTAAGTTTTTCACAAAGAAAATCTTGAGGTTCGATTTTGTCACGAAAAAGTCTTCAGGTTCGAGTTTGCCACAAAAAATCTTGAGGTTTGATTTTTTTACGAAAACCTCTTCAGTTTCAATTTTTCCCGGAACAAATCTTCAGGTTCAATTTTTCCACGAACAATTCTTCAGATTCGTTTTTTTTTACAAATAAGTCTTCAAGTTCGATATTTTACAAAAAAGTCTTCAAATTATCCTTTAAAAAAGGACGGTGGGAACGTTAAAGTATTGAAAAAAAAATCGTTCGTTTGAACTGTCGGTAAAAGTCTATTAATGTCGGTAAGTTAGAGAATGCCATCGGCGAGTCTCAGAGTCAGCATATCTACTAAAGGGTGGATAATGAAAGATAATAAAAGAAGCTCAAAGATGAAAATCAAAGTGGCACTTACACTTTTATTACTGTACGTCGGAAGTAGTGTGATAACTACATCAGAGATGAGAAAAAATTATTCTTTGATATTTTAATACGTGCTAAAATTGCATCATACGTCTTACATTAATTCCGCTACATTGCATACGTACACTCGACTCAAATGTTATTATTTACGCAAAGCGGAAATATTTTATCCCGCATCTCTCACTACGGTAAAGAACCCTCGAGACGCTGGGCGCAGTCACTTCTCAAAGGCTCAAGTCGTTAGAACATATACCAGCACAGTGAGCAAGGCGATAAAAAAGGCGAAGCAAACGGAAAAGCTTCTACTCCGGGTATGAAAGCACACCGCGAGCCTCAAGCTTCCGACGATGGGCTTTGCTGCTAGACTGCAACACACTGGACATGCGAACGCATTTGTACGCCTCGGAACATACTTAACTTCGTACTCACTGCAACCATATCCTCTATTCACTTGCTCTATCTTTTAGGTACGTTTTACTTAAGCCATCACAGCACATTTGTTAGAATTTATGATATTACAAGAATTTGAGATATATTCCGATTTCGAGAGACACAAAGATAAAGAAATAGCAGTCATTCTATCAATTGTCAGTAAATTACAATGAATACGAATGAAAGAATTTTTATTTCAAATTGTTCATGGCAATTACTGACGCAACACTGTCGAATATTTAAAGAGTGATACAAATGGCGATAAAGTTTTTTGTCGAGTGTGCAACACAATAAAAAAATAATAATAAGAAGAATTTCCACCATTTTATGATCGTTATAATAGGAAATAAATAAGTCCCACTATTTTATTATAATTTGGAAAGGGAATTTTATTGGTAAACAACTTATATATTTCTTTGTAGCTGTAATTTTTTTTTCTGATTTTAAATATAAAAGTTACGATTGCCAATGGAAGAAATCAACAAGCTATGCTTTACTGAAACAAACGCAATTTTCTAAATACTATTATTTTTTCCTGTGCCATACTAAATTATTAGCGAGCAGCGCGTTTTGCGATTGGCCAGCGTTACAGTTCCGCGGAGAACCGGTCAGGAGGCGTGCCAATCGGAGCCGCCGAAACCGCTGTTGTCACGCCAAACGGTTGAAAAGATACGTTAGACGACGTCAGACAAAGCCCGTATATTGACGCGAACGTGCGTGCGAGATCTCGTACAATGACACGTTAGTAAGTGAAGTACGAATATTTCTATATAACACACAGAAAGTCTAATAGTAAAAAGAACCCTTTGTTGGATGGTCAAGTTATTAGAGATGCCTGTTAGTAGAAACCCGCGTATCTGCCTGGATCGCCTCGTAGCTCAAGACCTTTCAGGGGGAAACTCCGCTAAACACAATTGGTACACGATACTTAAAACAACACTAGCCAAATACAATTATGGTCACGTGCTAACGGATGTAACAGCGGAGAGACTAAAGGAAGTAATCCCGGAAATTCTAGAAACTATAAAGGTGTCAACTTTCCAGTCCGATGCAGTAAAAGCTTTACTATCAAGAAACTACCCCGTTTACAAATCGGTGAAACAATGTAATTCATTAGAATGCGAAAGCTACTTGAAATTAAAGTTACCACTAGCTCAAGTTAGAAACGTGGCCAAATGTAGACTAGCTCTGGACTACCATGGACATTTAAGATTAAGGATATTCAGTACAAATTTAGTGGTAATGAGAATTGTATGGTGTGCGACTTACAGGAAATAGAAACGATCGAACATTTCCTGACCAGATGTTCCTTATATAAACCGATCAGAGAACATTATTTTAAGGATGTGCAAATGGCACAAATACTTGATGTACAAACTGAGGCCCATGTGAAAAATTTATATTATTTTGTTGTAGAAGCTTGTAATCTTCGTTTCTTCGCCTTAGTAGAATAAGAATGTATGGACTAAACACCTAATATACTAAAGAGATTATCTAAATTAAGGAAAATACATATATGTTACGGTTAAGCTCTGACTTAACAATTTGTAAAAGGTTTTATAACCTAAGCAGAAATAAAATTACTACTACTACTATTTCTATATAAAAACTCTTGCTTATAAATAAATAGTACTAACTTTTTCCAAGTAATGTTTTCTCTCAAACACAATCAAGGTAAGTGCATATATAAATAAATTCTACATTACTAATAATTTTTCGCAGTTTACTTCGAAATTTCGAGATATCCCGAAAATGCTCAAGAGTTATGGAATTCCTGATTGTTCCAATGTGTTTGTTTGGATGTTCTATGGCTTTTCTGTGAAATATTTCGAGCTGGATCATTGGTACTTACGGAATAGACTATATTATCAGTGTTGGGTTTTGTGTTGAGTGAATCGAGGCGAGCCAAACGTAAGCAATAACAAAGAATCCACGTTGAGCCTTGTTCACTTTATTCCGCATTCTGAAAATATCCCGAAGATTTGAAGAACAAAATCCGTGAGGGAGAATCGTGCGGAGGTCAAGTGAATACCTATCGGTTGGCTCTTCGATCGAATCGATTGACTGACTCGGAAAAGCTCGATAGATCGTAGAGCCTCCGCGAAAAAGCGCGGTTATATATTCAATGTGAAGAGCATTACGGATCCCGAATGTATTCCCAATGGAAAATAGGGAAGCCCGTGTGGGTATAGCTGCGAGAAATTCCGCTTGCGAAAAACCTTAGCGGTATCAGGAGAGAGAAGAGGTGAATTCCGCAGGGCGAGCGAAGGAGCCACCAATTTTCTTTCGTTCCACGGGGGTTACTCCTTGCATAGAATTGATTCTGAGAACATAGGTATATATCACTCGCGGTTATTGCCAACCAACGTTATAATACAAGGCTTCTACCGAATGGAAAGAAAGCCTGAATCACCTTAGGGAGTGCCTAAAACCACTCGAATACTACATTGCGTCTAATTGAATTATCCAACTTGTATTTCTTTACAGAAACTCAAGAACATAGGGGAAGAAAATCATCTGAAAAACGGAATAACATGTAAAATGTAAATTGTGCCATAGATTAGCTAATATTTTGTTAACTTTTTTTGTAAAAAGGCGAAACCCGTTCGATAAACAAATAATTTAAATAAAGTAACTTTTTTTATTACAAATATGCTTGTTTCAAAACAACTTGTATTTGAAGCTAACAAAATGCACATCGAGCAAATCGAAAAAGATGTGCACTGTATATACGCAGTTCGAAATCTTGATATCCTTTGAACATTCAAATTTTATTGTTCACAGTAACAGTTTGGACCCTTTGTAAAATTAAACACCGAATGCCATCCAACGTCTTTAATCAATTTGTGTTACACATAGCATTATTAAAAGTCGGTTAGAACAAAAAAATAATTTTTTGTGTAAAGTATCAGGAGTAGAAATTTCGAACTACATGATACTAAAATTGTGTATAACAATGTGAACATGCACGGAAAGAAATAATTGGTTGCCCTAACCAATTACCATGGTTAAATACGCTCCAAGCGACAAAATTGGTTGGCACAACCCAATCGGTTGTTTGTGACGTCCAATGGATTGGTTCAAATTTTTAGTGATTATACTAATTTAAAAAATTTATTTACGGGAAAATTTTAATTTTAGTTGCTATTCTAGACTGACCCCCATTTTCGTTATAGTCTCAAAAATTTCGTTTTTGGACACAGAATTGACTGTAAAAATTTAAAAAAAAATCATCGACGTACTTTTAGAGAGGTTCAAGTTTGGGGTATTATTTTACATTTTTTTTTAATTTTGTTTTATTTTTAGCTGCTAATCTAGGCCTCGCCCCACTCTGGGCCTAGGCTCAAAAATTTTGTTTTTGCATACAGAATTTACTATAGATTTTAAAAAAATCGTCGAAGTACTTTTTGAGAAAATCAAATTTTAGGTAATTAAAAAAAACAATTTTTTTTAAGTCTAAAAAAAATTCGAGTGTTTTTTATATTGCTCTACAACATCTCAAAAGGAAAAAAAATATATATATATATGGGGGTTGCCACCCTGTCAACAACCGGTGGAATGTCTCAACTGCAGTATTACACTAATATACCTGCAATATTACACGCATATGTTAATACCCAATGACTATTTTTAAAGTTACAATTACGCTAACTGTTACATTTAATTTTAATATCGCAATTGTTTAATATTTGCATAATAATTATACAACAATGTTATATTGCTGAGTCAGAAATTACAACTTGCATGTAAAACATCCCGATGATATTACGTGTTAAGTTTGGTTACATTACTGTTGCATTTCTACAAAAGGAATGAGTCTACTGAAGAAATACGAACGTAGTTAAAGATGGAATATCGAAAAGTTTCCTAAAACTCGTCGCGTTCGATGCGCCGATCTGATGCGACTGGCAATACAGCAAAAACGCAAAGAATAAGTGATGAAGCTTAACGACAGGGTATCAACATCGGCAGGCAAATAGAAAGAAGGGACAGAGGGATAACTGTCTGGAAAACGCGTGTGTTTCGATATACAAAACCGCAGTTCGCTATAGTGAACGCATTGAAGTATCGACCGCGAGAGAAGAGAACTGTACAGGTTTCGCGAGAGAACGAACCTTGGCATTGGGAAGAGACTGCAGGCTATAGCGACGAGCCTAGCTGTGCACAATTTTTTTTTTGTCCCGCTCTATCTGCTTCCTCTTTATTTCCGCGAGGCTTTTCATGCGCTCTTCTTTCTTTCTTTCTCTCTCTTTCACTTTTTTTTTATTTCCACCACCCTCGAACCCCCTTTCATACGGCCTATTGTCAGCACTAGACGCTTTGAAACTACTTTTCACCGGAGGCTACGTTTGTACGTACATAACTCCCATTATGCGTTCGTGTATATTTGCGGTGACTGTGTAGACTATGCATCGTGAATTATACCACCGTGTACACATAATATGTTGGTAGAAACTTTACTTCCACCTCGTATATCCTCTCAGCAATGTTGCTGCTGCTACTAGACTCGTATACACTCTCCAGTCTCTCACTCTTGTGTACTGTATTAGGGTTGTCCAACGTTTTGCCTATTACTGTGACAAACCACCTGGCGTGAAATGTTCAATGTCACGTACCACGAACTCTCGTTAGGCGAGCTCCGTGTCTCCGTTGTTGTACGTGGCTGCGCTGTGGTGCATCTAGAACGCATACCTTCAGAGCCATTGATGTACGTATATAGCAAAACGGAACTCGAGGAACGAGGAGGATCTGTCCGTTCGAAGAGGCGGAGAAGGCAGCCGCAGACAGCGGTACGGACAGGACCGAGAAATTTCCACGGACGTTGAAACGCTCGCGAGAGTCCGGCAGCACCGAGGGTGCAGCACGGAAGAAAATTCGACTGGGCAAACGGCCAATCGACCTGTTCAACCAGAGCTTCCGCTGCTGTCTCATCAAGACGTCGGAACCCTCCGACTAATACCGCACCGCTAGCCTGAATTCCTAATAGCACCGTTTTCTTTCTACGGATGTTATAACATCGTGTAGAGACTGATATAAATTGCAAGACCTACACTAAAGGGTTCTGCGTTCGTTAACTTTTTGAAGGCTTATGTTACTGAAATTAGGGAGCTCCTACTGTTTTGGCTCTCGTAATAAAGGCTTGAGGTCATTCACGTCGTTTTGGTAGATACCTTCATAACAGGTTGATGCGGATGTAGGATTCAGACATTTGAAAATATACATTTATTCATTTTTGGCAGGCTAATTTGCTTTTGAATTATGTTCCAACGATATTTGATTCTTGTCTTATTTGCAATCATCTGAATTTTCGGTAGTGCTTGTTTTATAGCTGCGAGAATTTTTTTTTATTTTTAGAGCTTTTTTGTAATTGGCCATTAGATTTTTTTCAAACATTGCTGAAAAAAATGTACAAAATGATTTTAAATTCTTTGTTTATTATTTTGCAGGCCATAAAGAAGGATATTTTTTTAATACCCGTATCAAAAGCCTGTCAATTCCCAATTTTCATTTTAAAAATGAACACAACAAAATGAGCTAATTTAAAGCTTAACAACGTATAAAATTCAACGCCTTAAATTCGAACCATGAATTTTAGTTTTTTGTCTGGTAAAACGACCCTCTCCAAAATTAACGCCCCAAACTGAAATAATTATTCACGTTACGTCCGAATTGATGACACTTTGTAATTAGTTCGAAGGATCTTTGAGCCGACCTTGTCGTATGTCGCGTCTTTGAGAAGCTCACGGCAACATAATGCGCACTCGCGCGCAATGCAGAATTATAGTATATGTATGTTCAACGCTACGTAGTGCGGGGTGGTAGTTTCGTATCGTGACGAGAGAGATGAGCCCCGGTCGAGGTACTCTCGGGTTACCGGCAACCCCCAGTATAGTAGTCTGCTGCCGCGTCAGGTCGCCGTCGTCGTCTAATAACGGATGCCCGAGGGGCGGGTCGCGGCTCTGACTCGGTTACGCGATGCGTAATATCCTGTAGAGACCCGCCGTGATCCAGACGAGACGCGAACTCGACGCCGCCAACGACGCGATGCATCGCCGACTAGCGAGGAAGAAATTATTGCTGTGCGTGATGCATATACGGGCTATACGACGCACAGTAACTTTGATGTAGTCGTGGCAGCGCCAGCAGCTAATACATGCAAACGTTTCGACGGTGACGTGAGCTTTGCGCTCGAAAGGAGAGTTCCCATAGAGCTTATACACAACGTGGCACACAGTACACAAGAAGCCATAGCGATACTCTTTGATTATGACATCCTTTGGAATATCCTAAGATGTACCAGTCCGTGAAACCGAACACTGCAATTGCGAAATGGGATTAGTTATTATACGTACAAAGATATCACTGAATGTTGAATAATGAAAGTGGATGGAATCAGGTGAAATCTCCGAAAATCGTTTGCAGTCTTCAACGCAAATTTTTTTTTAATCACCTTGAACTGAGATTGGAATCTCGTGAATTTATGGAATTATAATCAAAAAGTCTGAAATCATGAAATAAAAATGAAATGACAAAAACTAATTTCTTCAACTGTTTGTCGCTCGAGTGTCACGTGCACAACATCCCAGATAGAAAAATGTCGGCACAGTGGCGGCATGGTGACTGCCCAAACAGCACGGCGTGCTGGCAGAAATGCGGTATGTGCGACTTCATTAGGCAGTGTTGTAACGGCACGACGAGCTGGAATACGATACTGTGTCGGCAAAACTGCGGCAAAACGTGCTAAATCCAGCATTGTACCCACACGGTGCCAGCATTTCGAGACGCTCCACAGCGTGCCGGAATTGTGCGGGCAAAAAGTAGGATTACAGCCTGCCGTGCTTTCAAAATTCTGCCTAGAGACATTCATATATTCCGCATTTCTGCCGACATGCCGGGCGACACATTATTCTATCTGGGATTACATCATTCATGTTTGGGACATAGAGCGAAACTCGATGTGTGGGGACAAAAATAACGATTTATTAAATAAGTCGTAATTATGACGGAATACCTGTAATTTATCGTAATAATAGTAATAAGCTCGGTAATAAGTGTTATATAGGTTTAGTTTGCAAGTATGCAAAGCTTAAAAGCTTTGCATACTTGCAAGGTAATAAACTGAAGAGCCACGAATGCTCGAATGAGCATGCCCGCCTTCATGGCAGCACGAAAGAATTTGGCGCCATGTGCAGTTGGAACGAAACAAAACCAAAATCGCCTAGCCTAGTCCCTGTACCCATGAATCTTCGCGAGTACATAAACATTAAGCAATATTGTCTAACAATAGCAGGCTTGGAAATCCCGGGAAACATTTTCCAACTAATAAATAAATGGCTTTAAGATTGCGATGTTTTTGTTCTTTTTCACATGACCCTTAAACCGCTAATAATTATCAAACAACAATTTGTATATTACATGCACGGTCTATGTGACGGCTTTAATCTGAATCCCAATTATTGAAATCATGATTTCGCTTATTAAATTAATCTGAAATCATTGAAATCGTGGTTGTGTGAAATCTATGAATTCATTCTTGAAATCACATGAAATCAACGGAATCGATGCAATCGTTGGTACACCTAAATCGAGATTGGCTAGCCCCTCGTCCTACGCATTAAGATTCTAAATAGCATCAACTTGCCAGGACAAGACTGAACAGCATTAACTCAACGTGTCAAAATTTCCCATGGCCTTAACATGTCACGACAGAGCTCGACACAGCATAGCTCTACAGGGCCAAAGTTATACACAGTATAGTTCTACACGGTCAAAGTTGGACACAGCACAGTTCTACATGGCCAAAGTTGTAAACAGCATAGCTCTACACCGCCATAGTTATATCACTGAGAAAAATGAACGACTCTGCCGACCAAATATCTGTCTGCTAGACTCCTATATTGGAGTCTACCGGCACGACAGTTACTATCTAGTTTCAACAGCTGAACCCTTCTGCTTTACGTCGTCCGCTTGCAGAAACGAATCGGTATAGCTGGGTGAACTGAATGATGGCTAACTTCGAGCAGCCATGCCGGTTGCGCATGAATCTAGCGTACGCGACGCCTTCCAACCGACCGTGTAGCTCTTGCACCGACACGTATGGCTATACTGGGGACACCGATGCATAATACAAGTGACGGCGCATCAGCGTTTCGCATAATCCCGCTAGATGGCAAATGGCTAAGGCGTTTCTCGCAAGCGATTTGCAGCCAAAGTGTTTACAAAACTGCGAAGATATTTAGGATTCGACTGCACATCATGTGAAGGTGGTGCTCCTTGGTATTAATTTTTGTATTCCTTTGATGAAAAGAGACGCTGGCAGTCTGTCATTTTTCCTCAACTCGGAATTTCGGATTTCAAAGAATTAATAAAACTAAAACGTCATGTCATGCCGTCACCGTGATGGTCCCGTGCCTGCATGTCGTGCCTTAATATGTCAGCAGCGTGACTGCACGGTGACGGCATGGTGAAGGCACGCCGTGTCGTCACGCCGTTCAAAATTTTTCGATATGGCACGCCGTGCCTTCAGCACGCCGTCACCGAGCCGTGACGGCACCGTGACGACACTGCGTGCCATATTGAAAAATTTTGAACGCGAGGCGTGCGTGCACGGTGACGGCATAGTGACGGTACGTGAAGATACGGTGACGGCACAGTGCCGGCATTCGTCTATTTGGAGCAGGTAATGTAGCGGCACAGTACCATACTGTCTTTTTCGTTTTTTCGCGAAACTGTATTAGACTGACAGAGTGATGCCACATTAATGCCACATCATGTCGTATAATGGATACGTGTCTTCACTGTGCTGGATTCTCAACCAGCGACGTGTCAGTATTCTTAGTGCACAGTGGGTGCTTTACGGGATCAGCACTCTGTGCTGGCACGAAGCTGCTTAATGACGTCGCACATGACCGCGATCTACCGCCACGCCGTGCCGGTGCAAGCTGACACGGTGCCTGTAATGTTCTGACATTTTTCTATCTGACATAATTCTACACGAGCAAAGTTGAACACGGCTCACATGCTAAGTCTTGAATTATCGAGTTAATACTGTGTTGAGTCTTGTCATGGCCAGTTAAGGCCGTGTAAAATCTAGTCTATGTAGAGTTGCGTTCTGTAGAGATGATGACTAGCCATATGATTACACCGCACGTAAAAAGCGATAGCAGTAAACGATAATCTTCGATTATGGCCTGATACCCTCCTTCGCTTTCTCATCCCATTGATATTCTCTCTCTACCGTGAGAGAGCGATATCAGTGCGTGATCCATCTTGATAAAAGACTCGAGGCGTGAGACGTTGAGTTGAAAATCCCGTGCGAGCCACAAATTCGCAAACGTCTCGCGAGTTCTCAAGTGCCTTATCCTCTTTTTTCTCCCGTCTCTCATCCTTTCAATCTTACGATGACACGAGCTATGTTCATATTGGTATTAGTAAATTATTCGGGAGCCCCCAGTCATCTGTAATGACGCGTGGGACACGCGTCGTTGGGCAACTTGACGAGAATAAATGATGTGTCCAGAGCACGACTTGTGATGCTCTTTATAGCTTTCAACTGCCGGATTCATGCTCCAATAATTGTTGTAACGTAGACCTACTCAGATAGGGGTAAAGTCGTTGACCTTTAAACAGCGATAGCCACCTTTTAATGAAAGTGGCCGATAAAGAGCATCAAGCAAAAGCATCCCAATGATAAAATGTCTTGTTCTCATTTTTTCAATCATTTTATAAGCTCGGTCGATCGAATTCAGTTTAAAAAGACTAGAGTTTTTCACACTAGTAGAATCAGTGCTAATCTTAACTGTTAACGAAATGTTTTCTTCTAATATCGATCGGCCATATTGAATTTTTGATTTTTAAAATCGCTTTTATTAAATTCCAAATTATTTTCCGAATCTTTGTCCGCCATATAGGTGGCGAGATTTTTTTTTTTTTTTTCAAAATTTGATACCCGATCTGTATTCAGCGCTCTTAAGGGGAGGGAGTCAGGTCAAAAAAATTGATTTTGGAAATTCAATATCATTAAAATCCTATTGCATATAAAAATGCCCAATGCACTATATTGTTGGTGCTCGATGAAAGAATTTTTTACTGTCGTCTGACTTGCATATGCTTTTCAATATTATCTTAAGCAAAGTTCTTAGGTTTTCCATTCTGCGCATGATTCAGATCAAACTACTAGACAGATTGAAATGGTTGACATCTCATTTTCTTCTTCATGAAAAGATACACCGGCTAAATGGAGCAAACTATTTTTTTTCATTCTGAAAGCAAAGTTAATCACTGATTTAGAAAATAGCATAAAATTTATTTATTAATAATTATGTTACTTAAAAAATATTACAGTTTATTAACATCTGCTTCATTTAGACGGTGTATCTGTTCATGAAGAAGAAAATGAGACGTCAGCCATTCCAATCTGCCTAGTAGTTTGATCTGAATCATGCGCAGAATGGAAAACCTAAGATCTTTGCTTAAGATAATATTTAAAAGCATATGCAAGTCAGACGACAGTAAAAAATCGTTTAATCGAGTACCAACAATATAGTGCGTTGGGCATTTTTATATGCAATAGGATTTGGATGATATTGAATTTCCAAAATCAATTTTTTTGACCTGACTCTCTCCCCTTAACATACCAATTGCCATTGTATTCCAATTGTTTTATCGAACTGCCGCCTGACATATTGAATCCGCGATCTTAAATTTTTATGAAATCGTCATGTAATTAAAAAGGAAATTCAATTCATTGATGCATCAAACATTATAAAAATTATTTGTAAAATATAACACTTGGATAATGTGAAGCGTTCAACTCTCTTTATCATATACAAAAATAATTTCCCCAAACTCTTGAGAACTCGAAGCAATCTGGCACAGACCTAGAATAATACTCCAGTGGTGAAATAAATTTTCACCATTTTCTAGCTTTTGGTAGTAGCGCATGCAATATAAGAGATCTTCCTGAGGTTTGCTATACTACCATATTAACTATAAACTCGGCCAGAAGATTCTGTTGCATCGCCATGTATCGCTATATTCTTCACAGTACGAGCTTAGAGTGAAGCCCGAAGGCAGCACTGAGCCTTCTACAAAATTTAGCGACGGTACGAAATAGCGAATAGAGCGCTACGTCTACGATGCGCTACCTGGAGAGTTTACCGGCGGTCATTGCTTCAACTCACAGATTGCTCACTAAAACTTTCAGGGATGCGAGACGAGGCCTCCAACTTTCGGGAGGCTTCACGACTCCTCTCTCGCCAGCTTAATTCACAAACGAAACTTAAGCCCTGATAATAGGCGAAGTTACAGTACTAGCATGTGAACAAATTATGAATCACGATTTTCTAAACGTTTACTGCTAATTGCACTACATAAGTTGCTTTAATAATTAGAGGAACATACTCGAGATCATCTAGGTCTTTATCCAATTTTATTCTGCCATTTTTATTCATCGGTTGTCACCCTGTAGCATATCGACCTTTGTTTTATTTTTAAGCTTCTAACTCACATTAAAGGATTTTTTTTTAAGTACTTCATCTTAAGAACATTATCTTATATTTTAAGATGAGAACATTTTAGAAACGTTTTGTCATTTTTGAAGCGCACACTGATGAACGCTTTTTTCTCAAAGTCTATTGAATATGATCCCAAACTTTTAGTTCGTAAATGGACAAATTAATGAGTATTGACTTTGCTGTCAAAATTCCATTTTGAGTACATGTAGTTTTATTTAGCACATTATTAACAAGAAAACACAATTTGCTAGGCTTAAAGTACGTGCCATCATTTTTTAGTTAACATCTGATAGATTATATAAAAATTACAACCATTTAAATATCAATTGGATTAATCTATTCCGGTTCACCGAACGCAAAGTCTGTCAGTAAAGTAGTAAAAAATACCGTAACATTCTAATCCTGTAAAATTCAGTTAAAAATTACCATATTTTTGGAGTCCCCATCAACTTATTTCTTGAAATCTAGTGTTGGTATTACGGCCACGAAATTTTTATGACAGTTTTCCTTTAAAGTAGATAAAATCGATCTTATTGCTTCCTCATAGAGGAAGCTTTGTTTTCGTGAAAAAAAAATTTTTCGCGATTTTCATGTCAGTATGCTTAAAATTGTCTAAAACGTCGAGAAAAGTGATTTAGAAAAAATGTATGTATGGATGTGTGTGTGTGTGTGTGTGTATGTGTGTGTGTGAACGGCATTCAAAATTCAAACTTGCATATCTCAAGAACGGCTTTAACATTCGGTCTAAAATTTGGCACGCATGTGCGGCAGGTATACGCCATTGCTTGTGATAATTTTCAAAAAAATTCAAAAATATGTTCAAATTTTATTTAACTTTGCAATTTTCGAAAAATGTCTGTACGCGCTCTAGCTCCCGCAAATTTTTAGCTATAGAGCTAAATAATTTTTTATACATCCTTAAACAGCCTTCTCTTATACAGCCTTAAAGAAGGATCGGTATTGAATTGGGGGCGAATCTACAAATAGGTTCCGTTTTTATGAGATTTTGAATTTTTCAAAAAATTTACGTTTTGCTCTAACTCCTGTAAAATCTCACGAAATCAACTGATATTTTCTACAGATGAAGAATAACATGCAATGCTGCTATGTACCAAATTTGGTGATGATCGGTAAAGGGGTTCGGATTATATAGGATTTTGAATTTTTTGAAAAATTTATGTTTTGCTCTAACTCACGTTAAACATTAACAAATCAGCTGAAATTTTATACAGACAATAAATAATACTCAGCGCTGCTACGTACAAAATTTGGTAATGATCGGTAAAGCGATTAAGATTTTACGTGATTTTGAAATGTTGAAAAAATGAAAAGTAACGAAATAAGTTGCAAAGTTGAACTTCGTACATTCCTTTGTCATTAATTTACATTTTTCACAAAGCTTCCGCTATGAGGAAGCCAAAATTAGTAAATAAGCTTCATAGAGATCGCTTTGTGAAAAAAAAAAAAAAAAAATAATGAGGAAGCAATGTGCAAAGTTCAACTTTGCAACTTTTTTTTACGTAAGCTTCGTAAAGCTACAATATGCTTTTTACCTCATTAATTCATAATGTTTTCTAGCCGCGATATCCTCGCCCAAAGTCGGAATATCACACTTTTGATGCTGATGCTGGAAATGCACTGTCTTACAGTCTCCGACAAGTGTGGAGGACAAAATTATGAAAGAAACATTGAAAACCTTTAGGTAAAACGTTGGTGCGCGGTAATATCAAGTTGCAGTCTGGGTCCCTCGTCGCGGGCCATCTGCATGCCGATATTACTATTCCCGAGTCCCCCGACCCTTTAGGCAAATCCATTGTGGTCTCCAGGAATCTCCGTCGAGAAAGTTCATTGTAGTCGCGTCTGCGATAGAAGAGAGTCCATGGGGATACGCTGCAGAGATGGAATGAGTGAACGAGGAAGAAGAACGGACGCAAGGACAGACAGATGTACATACAGACAAACGGGGATCTAGCTAGACACTGGCTAGACCGGAGAAAGTCAAAGAAAATGTTCACGAGGCGAATACCTAGTGGATGTTCCTTGTCAGTCCCGACGGAACGTTTAAACCTCTACGCTTTCGCCCTTTTCTCTCAGCACCAAACACACACATATAACCTTATTGCGTCGTCCAGATTCGTAGGGCAAGTAAATTTTCGCAACGTAAGACGTTTTTTCCTGAACGAAAGTTTTCGAAACGACGAACGAACGACGAGAAACACATTTATCGTATACAGTTGTATATAGCATATTGTCGCGTGTTCGGAATTCTTATTTCGACAAAGTTTCTACTGGTCCTTTGCGCGAAAGACGTCGACGCACGTCTTACCGGTATGTGTATATAGGTTTTCGTATGGGGCTCCGTAGGGTCGCCTGTGGAGGACGTGTCTACGTGACTGCTTGTCCTCGTACACGTTTTACTCGAGAGTAAGCCGTTGATATCTACGAGTGACTTATAAAGCGCGTTGATGTTGCCCTGCCGACATACGGTAGCTGATTGAGTGACACTGCTGCTTTATTGGATTTATGAGTCTGGCGAATGGGAACACATTTTTATTGCGGTAACCTTTATAATAAGTATGAAGCGTGTTATCATTCGCGACAATTTATTTTCGGTTTTTAAACTTTCTTTTTGTGTGAAATGGCTGATTAAAAAAAGATCTACTTTTTTTTTAAATTCGCGGAAAAATGGTGAGAAATGAAATTACATTTTTTACGACTCCTGAGAGATAAATCTGCGAAAACTATATTCGCCAAGGCATCGTTTGAGATAAGCTCGTAGGTGAAAATTTCTCCCATAGGACCACTTTGCCCAACAGCCGCACTTTGAAACTAGTGCTGGGAAGAATCTAAGAAAAACCTGGGCTTATTAGTTCTGTCTTTAAATTTAAGTAGGGCAATTGTCAGACATTTTTTAATCGGATTTTCTTTTTCACTCTTTTTGAATAAGTTTTCACCGGGGGTGCTTAAAATCGGTTTTTTATACAATCCAATTTCCTTAAACTATCTCACAGTATTTATAATATTGCGCGCAAATATTATGGCAATAGTATCACGATACTTCGATAAAACAATTATGGTTACATTGGTTTGGAACAAATAGGTCCGTTTAAACCAGTGTGACCACGGAGTATTTAAATGATTATTCAAATTTTTACAAATAATTATAAGGAAAAAAAAGATGCCAAGTAGAACTTTACACATTGTTTCCTCATTAATCTTCATTTTTCAGAAAGCCACTTCTAAGAGTAAGCTTATTTATTAATTTTGGCATTCTCATAGGGGAAGCTTTGTAAAAAATGAAAATAAATGAAGAAACAATGTGCAAAGTTCCAATTTGCAGCTTTTTTCGTTGTCTATATAGTTTCTGAAAAATTAAAAGTCACGTAAAATCCAAATCCTTTTACCGATCATGACCAAATTTGGTAGGTGTTATCCGCAAGCGTCCAACTATTTACCTCCTGGCCTACAGGTTTTTCCTACCCAAATATACTTACCTATCCTGGAACATCCAGCAATTCGAAAGTGTTCGAATTTCAAAATTCGAACTTCAAGTTCGCACCGCGCCGACAGATGGCCTCCAGGCGCTCGTTTCGCGCAATCACAGTCGAACGAGCCGCCCGGAGCTACGTGGCAGACCGGGTAGTTCATGCCGCGCCGACAGATGGCATCCAGGCGCTCGAGTTTCTCGCAAGCACCAAACCATCCTGGCGTGCATATAAAGCCCGCTCAAATCAGTTTTTGAACAACCTCGCCTACGATTCACCCTACATGGCGAGATTTTTTCAAATTTTTATTCCCGATAAAGAAATTAAAAATAAAATATAAAATGCGATTAAACTAAGACGTAAGAACAATAAAAATCTAGATTAGATGAGCCCCAAAGAAGGGTAGGGATAATATATGTATGTCAAAAACTGTAAAATGTGATACTTATTGAATAAAGAGACTTGTTGAACTGAACTGAACCTACGTGGCGAATCAAAGGTATTTTTTTTTGCCGGGCTGCTATACTGCAACGTAATTCAGACCATCCCACCGAAGTCTTTTCTGCAACGAAAAACTTACCACATACTAGCAACAACGTCCGAGCTCCGCGCGTCCTATTCTTTGGTGACTTTGCATCTTTTTTTTTAGCTAAAACGATCCTGAAGAATCAATATATATGTCTACCCAAAATAGCAGGTAGTCAGAATTACGCTACTTTCATGACATACTTTTGATATAATCATTACATATCCTCTTTAAAAACGCTCTAGCATTCACCATCAATTTCAGATGCTATAAAAAGGCAGTTTTATTAGACATTCCTCAGAACTGATATATCTAATGGACAGCGTTCCTATTTCATCCCATAAAATAATTACTTTCGATGTGCTGTGTTTTTAAGAGAGGATATTATAATCGCTGCAACATATTATCTTCAAAAACATAATCACAAAGTCAATTGTATTATAAATTCTATTTCCAAAAGAATTACGGATATACAACTATATTCATCACCAAGATCAGCGTCGCTTTTGTTTAGAAATAAAAAAGAGAACCTTTCAAACCTCTATGCAAAAATAATGATCTATTCATCGATTACTTTTTGTTTGTATGGAGATAATTCTATTCAATATCACAACTACGAAAAAGGCAGCCATTAAAGTCACTGGCGATACTTGACTCTACAGCGGCCATGGCAGAACAGCGAAAGCGACAGTTCAAAACGCCCGCCATACGCGGCGACTTTGCAGCGGCACCCTCGACAGACTGAAGTTGGCTCTGAAACAGCCGTCGCCGACCAATCGGAAGACTCGAAAAGCGGCTTCAGTTTTTCGAGTTCGATATGCCATGTCTTTTTTAAGAAAGGAAAGAAAGGATCTAAGAAAGATATAAATATATATATAATTTTTTGCTTGAAATTTAGAATCGTTCAATTAAACTCACTATACTCTACTGAAACGTGGATACACTTTTACCCTACTGAAACGTGGTAATTTATTAATACTACTGCAATGTGGACCCTAACAGATGCTGTACTGAGACGTACACATCTCTAACCTTCTACCGCAATGTGGAAAATCCTAATTATTCCTTTTAATACCTCCTTTACAGAGAAACAGAAAAAACTGAAAGAATTGTTCTAATGAATTCTCCACCCCTGATGATCGTGAATAAAGAATTCCTGAATTGAAATCTGTCTACTACTTATTTACGACATAGGTAGCGGCGCTGAATGTTATTTTTAATTTGTAGAAAATTTCAGTTGATTCGATATTTGACGTGAATTGGGGTAAAATGAATATTTTTTTTTAAATTCAAAATTCCATATAAATCGAACTTTTTTACAAATTCATCCCAAATGCAACAACGATCCTCCTTTAACATAGCTTTATTCATAAAAAATTATTTAGCTCAATAGCTAAAAATTTGCGGATGCTGGAGATCGTGCAGACATTTTTCGAAAATTGGAAAATCAAACAAAACTTGAATATATTTTGTAATTTTTTGGAAAATTACCACAAGCAAAGCCGTCGATCTGCGTCACATGTTTGCTAAATTTCAGCTCAATTATTAAAGCAGTTCTTGAGATATGTAAGTTTGAATTTTGAGGGACGGCCACAAGTACACGCACATCCATCCATACATTTTTTCTAAACCACTTTTCTCGACGTTTTAGACCATTTTGAGTATAACGACATAAAAAAACTCGAAAAAAAAATTTCGCTCGAAAACAAAGCTTGCTCTATGAGGAAACCAAAATTTCCAAAATTCAAATACTAAACATTTTGGTAAATACCTGATTCATAATTTATTCAGCCAAGCAAAAATTATGATGTAACTGTAATGGGGAACCTTCCGTAAACATGCATTAGCTTCTTTTAATGCCCCGACTGACGAATGCTTATTTTATGCACGAAAGATCACGATGTGTTCAAAGTCTGAAGTAAAATATGAGAAGGGTCTATAGATCTTCCTTGGGAGTTGGCTTATTACCGTTCTTCACTCCCCCATTTTCAGAGAGGCGCATCAGCAACGTCGTCCCGAGTATTCTCACCAAAAGCCGCAATCTCAAACTTGCCCGGCCCTCCCTCACGGGTTTGTGCTTCTCCCTCGCGAAACGCTCGCCTCACTCACCGGCTAAAGGTCTCGCGGGGGGTCAACGATCCGCCAGGAAGCCAATCTATTCCGCGAGGCTAAAACTGGACTGACGTCTATAGAACTTTCTTCCAGCTCATCGACCAGCGCTGTCGTTACGTAACGGACTTGCGGATTTCTTTCTTCCTCTCTCTGCCCCTTCTTTCTCATTCTCTCTCTCTCTTTCTCTGTAACCTCAGGGGAGATCACGAACCCAACGGGACAGCGGCATAAGAAAAACAACAGAATGCACTCTAAACTCTTCGGACAGATCTATGTATACTGATCTGAGGACTTCTGATATACTTTCTATTCTTTATATCAAGCGAAGAATATTTTTCATTAGCGAAAAGTCGAAAGATTAATTCATTCGTTTAAACTAGGGAATAAATATTATGAAAGACTTTTTTTTAAATCCTAGTTCACTGTAGTTTTGGATCTCTTGTACTTTGCAGAAATTTTAAACTTATTTCACAAACTTGTTTAAGGGATCTTTCCAGTGTGACGGCCCGAAAAATAGCCTATTTTCACGATTTTTTTTCGGACGGTTACTATACGCCGATCAATCTGAAATTTTTATGACATATTAAGGTAATCATGAATGACAGAAAATGATTTTTTATAAGACGATTTTTATTGTTTAAATATATTTTTTTTTGTTGAAAATAATGTTGATAAAAAAGAGCCTCATGGTGGACATCCTAGGGGTCGCAAATTTGATCTAAAAAAAACCCCAAAGGATTATTAATTAGTATACGATTAGCTATCGCGCTATGGAGGCTTTTTTAAATCAAAATTGATAAAATGGCGGCGGTTTGAACAAAAAGTACAGATTTTAGTCGTTTTTTTGCACAGTTTTTCTTTTAAAAAAATGGAAAGATTTTTTTAAAAAAGCTTCCATAGCACGATAGAGAGAAGCCTTAAGTATGTTTTCCTAAAATTTGAAAACGATCGCTTGAAAACTGTTCCCTGGAGAATGTCCACCGTTTTGAAAAATGTCGTTTCGAGAAAAACGCGTTTAAAGTTTCGAGTGTAGAAATTTCATATATCTAAATTGTGTACTTACGACTAATCGGCGATGCCAGGTCCATAAAGTATGCCAGCGAAGTATTTCGAATTTCGCTTTAAAAATTTGAGAGGATATTTTTGACCGTATATACTAATGGATAAGACGAAAAAAAATCGATTTTTTTTTTCACACTGGAAAGATCCCTCAAGGTTTTACAGCATAAGTTGAGGTTTAAGCTATATTAAATTTGAAGTTACATTTATGTCATTTTATGAATTATATAAATTTAAGCGAAAACTAGACTGAATAAAAATTGGTGCACTTTTAAACAAGTCTTGGTTTGCAAATTTCCACAGAAAGTTTCTGTCCATTTTGCAAAAAGTTTTTGGTTGACTTTAATTTTTACATTTTTCATTTAACAAATTACTTTTACGCCCTTTTTGTGTAATCAAGAAATGTTCAAAAATTTTCTGTAAAAATAAAAAAAGTTTTTCTGAACATTTGACGAAAGAAACGTTTTAATTAAGGAAAAGATTTATAATTTAGTTTCTGTTGTGTAACTATTAAAAACTCATAGACAATAGGCATCAATTTACGAAAAAAAAAATAGTTTTCTTCGCAGTTACAAAAGAATAATTGAATAAATTTCTGAAAATCAGTTGTCGAAGCCGAAACTAAGAAAACAAATAGGTTTTTGTTTCAATTAAATGTTTTTCTCTCGCTGCATTAGCTACTCTTCATTATTTATTTTAAAACAATGTATCAACTCCTGCACGGAAAAAGATCATTCCCATTCAAATGGAAAAAAAACTAAAAAATTTTATGAATATTAATAATTATGACTAATTATTATACAGGAATGAACATTTTGACATTTTTGTATTAACTATGAATAAAGTCAAGTCAGTATTATAATGCCGTGAAGTAATTTTCATAACCCATAATCATCTAGTCATAAAAGTATTTTCAATACTTATTTATTAATATTTAAATAAACACCAGTTTTTTGGTTCTCTTGATGAAAACATCAATGTCTCAATGTTATAAATAGGAAATTCATGTTCAGCGAGATAAAAAAATTGAGAATGGCATATAGCTAAATAAACGAATCGATTTAAATGAATCTCCATACCTGGAAAAAATGTCAGTCTTTGTATTCTGTACCACAAATTGAGTATTTATAATTTACAAATGTTAGTTTACGGTAATTGGTTTTGATGGGTGACAGAATTTATTCATACCATAAAAGCGTGGTCCTGAATGGGATATATGTCCACAAAACTAACGACAATTTGGCTTGTCGACCTTCATTCGAATTTTCGATTTGCCTATACATATATTTATGTATATAAACACCCATCAGTAAGGGGTGGCCTACATTTACATGCGATTGCTCGTTCTGGCCAATGTTACAATGTCGCGTATATACGACGTTCGTACGGACAATGTCCATATATATATATGTGTATAAATGCATAGTTATACATGTAGGTTGCTACTTTGTGTAAAGCCCTCGCCGAACTCACAGGTATTACCCATTCGCCGGCAAATATTTAAATATCGATCTTACCGCACGCCTCCGCAAAATACGATGAGCTGACGAGTGTAGGTGAAAATTAAGGAAGGGTTGAACTGCAATTTGCTGGTAATTTCTCATCGGATATTGGCTATGGTAAATGGTGCAGTCATTGGCAGTCAGAGAAAACGTAATAGCAGACTGTTTTACGTCATTCTCACGAGCAACATTTTTTTCATGCAACCATGAAATTGCATTAAATCATTTTTTTTCAATTAAGATGATAATTATAAATTTACTAAATATTTTTTAAAATTCGTGAAAAATATACGCATTTGAAATATACATATACCGAAAATGTAGTGTAACAATATTTTAACCTAAGAGGTTATCGTTAAGAAAATTACATGAGTGGGAGTATATATTTTTTTACTTACAAAACGTACGAAAAGAAAATGATTTTATTATAAACTAATTTACATATCGAAAAAATATCGCCGTGATTTTGTATGTTTTACGAAATTAATCCTCGCAAGGTAATTTAAGGGGTTAATTTTATTTTCATCCTACGTACATTTTTCACTCAAAAACAATTATTAAAAAAACTCGCACTCAAAAATAAATAATTTCTATACAGTAATTACTTTGGGATGAATAATCTTGAATTTATGATAATGTAATGCCTGGTCAGGATGGTGTAAAACCTTAAGGCTAACGTAAAGAAGTATATTATTGCTACCAGATAATAAAACTTAAGAAATTTGTTTTTATGGTATTAAGTTCTCAATTATTTTAATGTTGGAAATAAATAAATCCTGGATAGTTATAAAATTGTTCGGAAGCTGAAGGTTTCAAGAAATTGCATGCCTGTATCACCAGCTGCGTTTACACTTCCACATAGGATATATTGAAACAGGAAACCTGGATTCCATTGATTTTTTTCTCCACGAATATATACGCTATTTATCGTCAGAGTGCGGTGCAGCCTTTTCACTATTATTGCGTTGCATGGAATTCTCGCGTCGTTTCCATAATCCTCTTAAATGCCCGATGTACCTTCTGTTTCTGCAGTTCTGTGTATTCTCCGTGTACTGTATATGCGCGGTCCCCTCTGCAGCTGCACTTAAATCCAGCCAAATGATCAATAAAAGCCAACGGTTGTGTCCACAGCTACTTCGCAAATAAGCCTGTCTTTCGTAAATCATTTTAACGAGGCGATAGGTGGATGAGAATGTGAACTTGAAAGTTTTGAATATAAAAATTTATTTTGCGGGGCATCGAACGTACAAAAAACTCCTTTATACGTATGATCACAGAGTAAACTAGTACTCGTGCAGAAATATAGTTGAGGCTCCAACTTGGCCCTTTCTAGTTTGCCCCAGTTCTATTAGGGGCCCTACTAGGTTAGTCACGTTTGAAGTACAGAGCCTTTAGAGGCTCAATATGGGCGACCCTAGTGAGGGTTCCACATTTAAGCCTAATTAGGCCCCGAAGTTTGTCGTGGCTGCCTCTGTTGAGCCTAGTAGGGTTCTAGAGTAGATTCCCTATTGTGGATGCCACGTTTATACCTAAAAAGGCCCCTTATTTAATCGCCGCTGCCCGAACTAATTTCTGCACGGGTACAAACTAAGGCGGAGTCGGATTGCAGATATGCTATTCATAACTATAAGTGAAAATCACAAAAAACTCATGCTTTTCAGGTTTTCACATTTTTTATTTGGAATCATTGACTTAGGAACAAAATGATCAACTTCGTAACCAATGGGAAATTGTAGATCACACAGGCTTTGGGAATTTAGGACAAATCGAAATCTTCCCTCCCCAGAAAGTTGAATTCACGAAAATTTTGACTTTTCAACTTGCGATAACTTTTTTTGGGTTGACCCATTTTCAATTTTCATTTATCGGTTTACAGATCCCGCCGAAATGAGGAGAATGGCCGAAATATAATAACAATACCTCGATTTTTGAAGCCAGGAGATCATTTTAAGAAATAAAAATGGAGAAATTTCAATTTTTGATGTTCGAACTTTAAAAATATTTAAAAAAATCAAAACTCAACGCATCCTCATTCGCCACAGAGCTTTTTAAAGCTCGATCCATTACGAAGGAAACAAGTGTAAGGACGGAGTCTCTACGCAATTATTTTTTTTTAGTTATAGTAATTTTAGTGAAAACCTGTTTTTTTGGGCGAAATGTAAAAAAATATATATAAAATCTTGTGTTCGCCGCTATATGAATATATTTTACCCCGCTAAATAGAACCTTGCAATTAATTACCTCGATAAAATTCGTATTTTTCATGACAAAATAAATTTTAAAAACTGTAATTTTTGCAAATTTTTTGTAATTCAACTGTGATTTGTCAAGATTTTCATGACAACGAATTTGGCACACAATCACAGCACGAGCGATGATGACAACAAATTGCGATTATTTCGATATTTACAAGACTTCGACTCATCAACTTTTTACGGAAAAACGCTGTAAAGGAAAAATATCACCACGAATGAGTTTCCACTCGTACAAGATCTTAAAAAAAAAGAAAAAAATCGACTTTCTCAAAACTGCAAATAATATGTCCCTTTGTTAATTACCGTAAACAGAATTACTTTTCTGTAAATAAATTGCTCTACATTTTATTCTTCATTAAATAAAGTCTTTTTAATTCAGATCCAACTTTATTCGCCCTAGTTTACTTTTTAAACTCTGTAAAAATAACTTTTCAGACCACAGAACGCGATTGTTCTGACTGTGATGTCGAAATAACCTCCTTAATCTCATTTCTTTATCTCTTCTCTAATAGGTTCACCCGTTCAACCCGTTCAATTTTAACGGGTTTTGTGTTTTAGATAATGTACATAATGATAAACACGCTTTTGCTCTTGCTGGGAGTGGTCAACATCATAAAGCTTTTAAATATATTATAATACATTAAGACAACAGTGTTGGGATATATGGGCGACTTGATATTTATGCAAAATAATAGGAAGTAGGAAACAGCCCTCTCAAATATCATTTCAAACACTGTGACAGTGTGACTCGCGCGAGAACAGAGTTTGTTTACGGAATTGCTGCCAGACGAAAGTACTTTCCGTCGTCGGCGGGTGGCGGATGAGGAAAACGGGGCGCCGCGACGTCGCGACGCCGATAGCTCTGCGGCATTTCATTATTATACGTCGAATCCCTGCGAATACAAGAGACTTCCGAGTCTTCATGTATCCTTCACGTATTATGATGGCAACTCTTCTACGACCACTTTTTATTTTTACTCCCTTTCTAAGATAGTAAAAGAGTTCTCGATACATTGCGTTAAGGGATCTATCCAGTGTGACAGCCCGAAAAATAGCCTATTTTCACGATTTTTTTTCGGACGGTTACTATACGCCGATTAATCTGAAATTTTTATGACATATTAAGGCAATCATGAATGACAGAAAATCATTTTTTATAAAACGATTTTTATTATTTAAATATTTTTTTTTAATTGTTGAAAATAATGTTGATAAAAAGATAGCCTCATGGTGGACATCCTAGGGGTCGCAAATTTGATCTAAAAAGACCCAAAGGATTATTATTTAGTATACGATTGGCTATCGCGCTATGGAAGCTTTTTTTAAATCAAAATTGACAAAATGGCGGCGGTTTGAGCAAAAAGTATCGAAAGTGCCGTTTTTTTCGACGATTTTTCTTTTTAAAAAATGGGAAGATATAAAAAAAAAAAGTTTCCATAGCACGATATAGAGTAGCGTGAAGAATGTTCTCCTAAAATTTGAAAACGATCGCTTGAAAACTGTTCCCTGGAGAATGTCCAGCGTTTTGAAAAATGTCCTTTCGAGAAAAACGCGTTTAAAGTTTCGAGTGTAGAAATTTCATATACCTAAATTGTGTACTTACGACTAATCCGCGATGCCAGGTCCATAAAGTATGCCAGCGAAGTATTTCGAATTTCGCTTTAAAAATTTGAGAGGATGTTTTTGACCGTATATACTAATGGATAAAAGGAAAAAAATGGATTTTTTTTCACACTGGAAAAGTTCCTTAAGGGGTTACGTCGTTCTAACCGGACCTGAAATGAGCATATCCCGATTTTTTTGACCCCACAACCACTGCTTAATAATTATTTATTTTTTGGTAGTGGATATTTTAAGATAATAACTACGAACACATAAAAAAATTACTAGTGTAAAAAATATGCATAATAATAGACTTTCAAACCCTTAATGTCAACCGAAATTGGATGATTTCTGATGAATACAAGATACTTTCGAGTCCTCATGTATCCTTTACGTATTATGGGATTTTCTACGAGGACTTTTTGAAAATAGTAGATTGTGATACTAGTGCGAGAAAGCGGCCGTTACGCGCGGAGGTTAGTAAGCAGCGCACTCGCCAAATCAAGTGCTACAATGACACGAGGCGAAGCCGAGTGTTGTTTGTAGCACGAGAGGAGGCGAGTGCATCGCTTCCTAACCTCCGCGGGATGGCCGCTTTGTCGCACAAGTATAACATACTACTTTTTGTAACGAATGTCAACGTGATGTCGCACATCTCTGTGCTCGCAAAGCATTGCGTAAAATCATCTTGTAGATAGTTTCACACACGTCAATGTGTGCGTGAAGTTATCTACAGAAATCTAGATAACGTCAAGCACCAGATGGCGTACGTGAAATTATCTACGTTTACATGAGCATAATACGCGATTTCACGCACGTTTTGCAGGCACGAAATGTGCGACATTACGTGCATGAGTTACAAAAAATCTATTTCTGAAAGGATTCTCGATACGAATGCATTAAAGGGGTCATGTCGTTCTAACTGGGCATAAAATGCACTTTTTCTGATTTGTTTTTATCACACAACCACCGTTTAGTAATTAGTTCTTTTTTGTTAGTGCATTGATTACGATGTTAGCTATAAATATACTAAATTTTATTAGTGTGAGAAATATGTATAATGAGGGACTTTCAAACCGTTAAAATGATCCAAAATTGCGGAGAGGAGCGAATTACGGGATTCATTTTAAACGAAACGATACGAAATTCTTCGCAAATAAATACCATAGCTAAAATATGGCACGAAATTTAAAAAATACATTAATTAAATCAACAAAAATTTGTCGTTTTTTCATGTTTTTCAAAGTGAGTATAAGTTATTCCGCTTTTGAAATTCTCGAATATAATTATTAGTAGCTTCGCGCCAATTCTTTTAACGTACTGGCGTCGAGACGCTACCGCGTCTTTTGATTTCCACCAGCTGAAATAAATACAATAATGGTTCAGTTATATTTCAGGTATTTAAAAGAAAATATCCGATTTTTCTGACGTTCTAATAAAGGACCTCACAAACCAAGTTCCCATATTTTCATTTAATATGAAATTTTTAAATTTAGTACCTGTACGGGTGATATCGTACAGGCTGCACTTAAAAAAAATTATTTCTATATAATGATTCCCTCAAAAAAAGTTGTGATCATTTTTCAAGTTATTAAGTTTTCATTCATAAACCGGTATTCTAAATTTAATAAACAATTGTGAAGTAATACATTAAACACGCGTATAAAATACTGTTTATAAATTCTACGGCATAATTGTATCTTAAGTTCAATATACCGCTGCAGACATGTATACTTCAAATAAAAGTAACTATATTCATTTTAATTTAAAAAAAAACATGTATTAAATGACTCCGAATTTGTTCCCGATACCTGCTTAATATTTGTTATAAAAATTATCTAACGTTTGGGAATTATGTTCTACACGATACAAATGAAAACAGACAGCTTGATGAAAGTATAAATGACTGAATCGTAAAAAATAATAAGTACTACAATAATTATTTCAAGTAATAAAAATTGCTAAAAAATGTAATGTTTCTAAAAGCATAAAACGACGAAACGTCATTCCTATTTCAGCTGCGTGTTCACAGCTGATAAATGGTCAGAAGCTGAGACATGATTGCTTTCATGAAAATTATCGCTCGTAAAAAGCACAACTTCAATGAATATTTTCTATTGAATTCCTAGTCGGACTCTGTCATAACGGGGACACCTTACAGTGTGCCCTTATTGTAATGAGAAACTCTGAATTATAGCACGTCTTATCAGGGGGTCTTAATCCTGAAAGCTCGTAAACCTACGAGATTGGTCACGTACTACTCGCCGAATTATAGCGCGGTAAAAAAAAAAAAAAAAAGAACCAGTATGCACGATCCGTATACCCAATGTTACGCCGCCGCCAGCGTGAATTATTTCGCAGGGTGAATGAGTCGTATCGATCGTTCGTGACTCATTTCCCTTTACCCTACGTCTCATTTCACTAGATTATGGATATCAGGTAGCTACACGAGTTTTGACGAAGACACGCACGACGACACTCAAATTCTCCCCCCACAAAGATAGCAGACTTTACCCCGCATAATTACCCATCTAAATCGAAGGCCACAATTGCACCAATTTGTCAGACAGAATTAATGACACACACATAGGGCTACGTTAAAGCTATCATTTTCTATTTTATTTCTCTTAATCAGCCCTTTCGTTTTCTTCCACAAGAGGGGGACCACGAGACGATTGATTGTGTGCCCACAAAGCACCGGCTGCAGCCGGCCCTCCAAACCAAGTGGCAGGCCCCTCTGTGAATTATACCGCTCTTTCGATCCACCAATCAATTCATTAGTACATAGATGTGAAATTAAAATAATTTCATTCAATTTTGTTGTTGTTTTCATTTATTTTTTATTCAACGGTCTTTTCAATGAAAAAATAGAGTGGTGAATACATTTAATATCAAGTTAAGGTACCCATTTAACGACTGTCACTCAGTGAGTTGTGTGCGTTTATTTTCATTTGAATGTCTTAAAATTACAGTTGTTGGTCTTTCCAATCCCTTTTGTTGGTTTAATTATTTGATAATTATCTTTGTATTTATTAATCTTAACATATTGAAGGGAAAATGTGTGAAACATTTTATTGAAAATAAGACAATCGAATTTTAGACAAAAACCCTTTAAGAGTGCCATGAAAATCAAAATCATCGAGAAATGGGCCATTTTTTATTTCACTTTTCATTATCAATTTTTTCACATAACTTTTTCAAACGAATTAATAAGAGATAATATTTGTTTTTTGTTTCATCAATAATATTTATGCTTTTTCATCCATAGTAAATTATTTAATAAAAAATATTAATATAACATTACTTATGGAATGAATCAACGAACAACGCAAGTTTGAAAGTAATAAGGTGGTTACAACTGTGCATAAAATACATCCCTATGAAAGGAAAGTTATTTGGCATCAATAATCCTATTAATATCTATACTCGCCAATGATCGTACATTTAACGATTACTGTCGTGTTGTACGTGATGAACATGGCACTGTGGTATCGCATATAATATTTCTCAAAATGTAAAGCTGAAAGGATCACAAACAACTTCAATAATTTCACCGATCACTCCAAAGTGAACTGAAACCCTTTCGTAAAACGTGTATATAAAAAAGCATCATTTAAAGCGTGAATCCTTAACAGTTACTGGCATTACCCATTTCATTTTCCCTCCGCCGTAAAGAGCATTTTAATTAAATTTGTTGTACCCAACAAGTCTGGCCTCCCCTTAAGAGATTGAAATTAAACATTTAAAGGTATCCCATATGGCGATTGTAACAAAGCTTTGAGAATTGTAACCAGTAACAGAAACTTTAAACCAACTTACTCAATCCGAATGAAACCAAACCAAACTAAAATAAAACCAAATTTCCTTTTAGACAAAAGGAAATTTGGTTTCAGTCTAACAATTTACATCGGATTTCTATTTTTTGAAAATTCTATTTCGCAGCGGGTGAATGAAATTACAGTTTTTAATGCTCATTATAGTTCCTATAGTTACACTATTAAAAATAATAGAAAAATTGATATGCAGAAATAGGACGCGTCGATGTAGAGACCGATACATTAAATTGACGATGAAAGCAACATTAATTTTCTTTTTTTAAATTGGCGTCGAGTCGCCACCGCGACTCTTGATACAAGTGTTAAGAAATACTGAAGTATTTGCTGAGCACAACCTTTTTTTACCGTATTTTATAACCCATTCTATGTTTTACATTGTTGTATATGCAATGCAATATAAATTTAATACATTTGAATTTCGGCACGAAAAAGTTTGCAAGAATGCGTTTACGAATGCGTGGATTGAACCTGACATAAAATAATACTGATGAAATGCAAAACCTGCTTCGATGTAGTTACAAAAATACATCTTTATAAAAACCCATTATTCTTATCTATCCCAAAGTGCTTCCAAGTTTTGTCGAAATACGATAACAATATTGTATCCAATTACCGTATTCATATTCAGAAAACGGCACCTCTTTAATTCTTCTATCATAAAATAAACATAAATCCGAGATTCAGGCAAAAGAAATTGTTTTGCAAAAGTGACATTTTTTTAAACGATTTTAATGAAAAGTTAACGTATGTAATTCACAATCGCTTTTATAAAAAATAATAATCCTCATTTATGCGGGCGAAGAATTAACAAAAAATGCCTATTTCAAAGAAACAAGAGGTGCCCATGTCAAAGCATCGTACACTGTAAAAAAAATCTGCTTGAATTTGAATGATTTGGTTCTGGAAGTTTTTATACATAACTTGGTACATTATGATTTTAATATCTGAAGTATAAAAAAAGCTAAAAGTACTTCAGTTTTTATATAAAAGTGATGAGGCGATGATCCATGTCAACGAAATGTATACTTTACTTTAATTTCACTGTAAAGGTAAATTACTTTTACATTACAATTTTTAATCTCATTTGCCAGGTTATGCATAAAAATTTCCAAACATTTTTTTACAGTGACCTAAAAACAACGCTGAGTTTAGTGATAATTCAGACGCATCTAATAAGTGTAAGAGCAATGCGTCCGCGATCTTTTTCAACGCTCATAACTTTAGTTTCGACTCGTTGACCTACAAAAAGGGTAACTCCTCCCATATTACTTTTGTGAATCAATCCGTTCCTTTCCACCCCAACGTCGACAAAGGCACCGAAATGTGTAATATTACGAACTACTCCCCTTAAAAGTACGCCATCTTTCAAATCATCCATGCTTGTGAGACTTCTTCGGAACATATTAACGTCGCCCTTGGCTCTGATATCTTGACCTTTTTCCATTGTTAAGCCCTTAACTATGACCTCGATAGTTTCTACAGTCGTTCCGAATCTTTTCGCCAAAGCTTCATTCCCGAGAGTTCCAGCGTAAAGATTAACAGCAAAAATGAAAGGCCGTGTTCCAAGTTCCAGAATGTTGCACTCGGCAGCCTTGAGCAACTTTTTGGCAACCTCGTAGGATTCCGGATGAATCCACGTCTGATCCAAGTAGTTGAACGATTCCTGGCGAGCTTTTTGGCGACTGTTGCCTACAGCAGTTTCCGGCATTATTCTTATGAAGCCGGCACACTGCTCGAAGGTCTTGTTGCCGATACCTTTGACCTTCGTAAGATCGTTTCTCGTTCTGAATGGACCTGATGACTTCCTCCACTCGATTATGTTCTTTGCCTTAGATTCGCCCAAACCGGCGACTCTTTTTAGGAGAGACACAGATGCTGTGTTTACGTCTACTCCTACGAAGCTCACCGCCTCCATGATTACCTTCAATGAAAGAAATATCATTAGCATTAGAAATATATGTTTTGATACTAGTTGAAAATTATTAAGGGAAAAGATTTTTTATTCATTATAGTGTTTTAAAAAACTTTCATATAAACTAAATAAAGTAAAGCCATGTAGTAAATCTACAAATTGCTGTGACCAAAAAAAAACCACGTTTGAGTTTTTGTAACTTAAAAGTTTGTAACTTAAAAGTAATATAAATATTAAACTTGAGAACAGATTTTCCATTTTAAGGTCTCATTTTAATTGAAAGACTGGACTCTATAATCAGGTTATAGGGATTTTCATGTGAAATCTCTATGTGATATTAATCGAAATGTGTATAGAGATCGTTATGTAAAGCTGACGGCTTTCACAGGCTACTGAAGATTCAAATTTCAGTGATTAAAATTGAAGTACTTTCGGATAAGACAAAAACGGATATCATGGAAAATGCTCAAGATAAGATTTTTTACAACAATGTTCAGAAAAGATCAATGAATTACTAGAAAAGATTATTACTAACTATTGTATTCTTACTAATTTTTCTATCTATTTAATTTATAAGAAAAATTTCTTTCCCAATGAAATTAAGTCTTTTTTAAAATTATACACTGCGTTCAGTGATTCCGGACCTTATTACACGTAATATGGAATTCTATTCATTCTGCGGAAACATGTCGGACATACACGAATTTTCAAACATTTTTCAAATTAGAGCACATCCGTTATAAAATTACTAGAGAATTCTCAACAAATCATATGAATTTTGAATCAATGTATTTATACGATAAGAAAATAACACGGATTTTCCTTTCGAATTTGTTTTAAGAAAACGTATTTGTATTAAATGATTATTTGCAATTATTATCATTCGGAAACAATATTCTCAGTATTGTCAAAAACGATATTTACGAAAATTTCTCTTGTGGAAAAATACTTGAATTCTGATAAAACGAATATTTCAATTTTCAATCTACACCCAAAACATCCCTAAGAATTCTGCGATACATACTTCATTTAACTTTGCAGCCAGTTGTTTTTCCGGAAGGTCATGCTGATACATTCCAACTCCAAGATGCTTAGGCTCAATCTTCACTAACTCAGCCATAGGATCTTGCAATCGTCTGGCAATAGAAACAGCCGAAATGACATTAACATTCAAATTTGGAAATTCAGCAGTAGCCTCAGGACTGCAGCTATAAATCGAGGCTCCAGTTTCATCGACGATCGTATGAACGACATCCAGTGGTTCAAAAACCCTTCTATCAATCAAATTTTTTAGAAAAACTTCGGTTTCTCTGCAAGCAGTGCCATTTCCAACAGCAAACATGCTGCATTTATGCTGCATCACCAAACGCACCAGCGTTTTTTCTGCATCGTCTTTAGCCTTCGGATTTGCTGAATCGTGAGGATATATCGTTTCAGTTTCGAGCATATCTCCTTGCTCCGAAACGACGGCCAACTTGCAGCCGTGCCGAAAGCCCGGATCGACTCCAAGAACGACTTTGCCTCTTAGAGGCGGAGTGAGCAAAAGTTGCTTAACATTTTCCGCAAAAACATCCATAGAAGCGACTTCCGCTCTTTCGTTCATCTCTTGTCTTGTTCTCCTCTTTACAGACGTTTTAATTGATTTATTGTACGCCTGATCGATAGCTGCTGTTATCAATGTTCTGTGAAGTTCCGAGACATTAAGAGGGTATCTGTACTGCTGATAGCAGTGGCTTTTTACAGCCTGCTCAAAATTATTCGGTACATTTATCTTAACGCTCAAAATTTTGCGAGCTTCTCCCCTATTTATAGCCAGAGTCTGATGTGGTTTCATGTTCCTCTCGGAGCATGAAAAATTGTGATACAAGTCGTATTTTGTCTCTTCACCCTTCTGCTTATCTGTCTTTGGCTCTTCTTTCGCAGAGCTCTTCGTCTTAGTTGTCTCAATCTGCATCGAGTATTCGGACCTCAATTTTTTAACCTTATCAAAAGTGCGCTGATCCTTGTTTATCATATCAGCAATAATGCAAATAATACCATTCCTGACTTGGTCCTCAGTTTTTAAACCTTCTGTATTAGGCCTAACGAGGTATGATAGAGGATTTATCCTTTGGCCTCTAATCACAGCCTCTGCAGGAGCTCCAAGACCGACAGCCTTTGCCCTTTCTACCAAAGTCGACTTTGCAACCTTGAACATAGAATGAATTTGTTCCAAGTCATTTAGTGATTTTGTTGCCTGAACAAAGGCATGAATCTCTGCGGTCCATTTTCCCTGGTTGTCGATTTCCTTGATTATAGAAGCAGCACGTTGCTTTATGAGTTTTGCTTTGTCATAGCTGTTTTTTACTCTTCTGAGCTCATCAGCCTCCATTCCCTGTGTCATGGCTTTGCGATACCTAGCAATGAAGGGAATTGTGTTGTCGTCTTCCAGAAGCTTCACTGCATTTTCAGCCGCCCATGCACTGATGTGATTTTCCTCTCTGACATAGTCGACAATGGTCCAGTCGACGCACCTAACATTGGAGGCTTGCAGACGAGCCATATAAGTTTCTGCAGTCTCTTCTGGCTTTGGTTTGGCATGTGGCGAACTTCTCTGCTGCGTGGAGACATTTTGCTTAGGTTTCGAAGCTTTCCGAGGTCTTGGTTGTGCCACTCTGCGTTTTTGCTGAGGTATTGCCTGTTCTGCCTCCGAATCAGAGTTGTGAGAGAGGCAGGCTCCCATTTTGACATCAGTTTCTGAGATTACTCGCTTCCTACCTCGTTTAACTACACTTTCTTCTTTGCAGCCTACAGATTCAGTTTCCTGCTTAACGACAAGAGATTCCTTGGTAGATTTATTGTTTTTTACCACTTTTCGCTTTTTGGCTGGTTGTTTATTGCTCGGTTTTTCGGGGGATTCCCCCGACTGCGCAGATCGACTGCGTCGCGTCCGTTTTTTGGCACTACTGTCTTTGGAACGTGATTTGGTCGGACTACAATTATCATTCTTGCTTGGCAGATTTGCACTTACACTTTCAGCGGTGAGAGATTCTTTTCGTTCCTCCTCCTCGTCGGAATCCGATATCTCGATGATAGCACGTTGCACACACTTACGCTTCGCCATTGGACGATTTTTATCGGTGTAATGAGATACGTAGGAACAATCAACACTCGACGAGCATGCTAGCGGATATTACATATCCTTTGTGTTGCCTTTTATCAATTAAATCGCATCTCGCGATACGCAGTTATCACTTTTTGTATACATTTGAGATGTGACAAGGCATTGCATTTTGTTAGTTTGTGTGGCTTGTTCTGTGACGTAATGTAGGAAATGTCAGAAATATTGTTACAAACTCCTTGTGAGTAGACGTTGAGGAATACATGCAGTATGAAGTTCAGCTGTCGTCTGCTCACACCTGCTCACGTTGAACATGAAACGGAGCACGTTGCGCAGTGGCAGCACGTTACTCGCACGCTGACGCCGGTTTCCAACAAAACCCGGCGACGATAAACTTACCAGCTGTTTCGGCGCAAAGGGATTGTGGATATGATGGTCAAGTAGGTACCTGCATTATCCTCTGAACTGGGTCTCGGTCAAACGACGTCTGATAATTCTATTCTTTTTGTAAGAGGTAAAGGCCTTACCATTTGAATTCTCAGACAGAAAGTGCGACGTTTGGAGAACGAAATGAATTACAGTTTTTGATACCGACCGCCGTTGTGTCAGCTCACCGCACGGATCTAAAAGCACAGAAATAATAAACTATTTCCAGAAGAACTTCTTCCTCTTGCCGCATCCACTTGTTACAAAAGCGGCAATTTTTAAGAATTAATTGTTTTTGCTTATGAAGTAATGTCGTTTGCTTTTAATTTACTACCATTTTTTTAAGGGCATATAAAATGTGATGAAGAGAAAAAGTCCTACTTATACAGTTAGACTTTGCTTTAAGGTACCACCAACAAGTGTTCAGAAATACTGATTGAAAATTTCTTTATTCTTAACGATTCCTTATTCATTCAAATAGCTGTAGCGGAATCACAGAACATTCTGTCCGAGAACATGTTTTTAATAATCCGTACAATATCATATTTTTGTCATTGAAAAACTGATTTCATTTATAAAAATTTCGTAGCGAAAAACTGAATATAATACCACGGTTTTTGGCAGTCAAAGATATTGAACCCATTAAGCTATAATCAACTGCAAATTTTCAGATGTATGGTAGTTACAAAATATATGTTTTAATAATAATATATAATATATAATATTTCCAGAAACACTTGTTCCTCTCGCCTCATCCATTTTTTAAAAAAGCGGTAATTTTTAATAATTAATTGTTTTTGCTTATGAATGTCATTTTTTTTTAAATTCTCCACCATTTTTTTAAGGGCATATAAAATGTGATGAAGAGAAAAAGTCCTACTTATACAGTTAGACTTTGTTTTAAGGTACCAGCAAAAAGTGTTCAGAAATACTGGTTGAAAATTTCTTTATTCTTAACGATTCCTTATTCATTCATATAGCTGTAGCGGTATCACAGAATATTCTATCTGAGAACATGTTTTTAAGAATCTATACAATATCATATTTTTGTCATTAAAAAACTGATTTCATTTATAAAAATTTCGTAGCGAAAAACTTAATATAATGGTTTTCGGCAAGATATTGAACCCGTTAAGCTATAATCAACTGCAAATTTTCAGATGTATGGTAGTTACAAATCATATAATTTAATAATAATACATAATATATAATTAGACATTTTTATTTATTTCATTGATCAAAAAAAGAAAAGTGAGGACCCTGATTTTTAATTGTTTAACGGTGAATCGCAAAACATAAACGTATTTTTAAAACGAATTATTTTTTTAACCATACCTGCGCGGAAAGGTCGACTTCCCGCCCTACGGGATTTACGTAATTCGAACTTTCCACTGCAGATATGGTGAAAAATAGTATACTCCACTGGGGAGTGAAAGTAGACTATCCCTAACCTAAGTAGACATTGAACATAGTCTACTTTCTCTCCCTAGTGGCGTAATATACTATATTTCCAGTCTTTTATTTTTACTCCCTGCCTAGATTTCGACATTTAAAAAAGTTGAACACATTCAGCTGCACTATAGTCCGAAAATATATGTATAAAATAATAACTACATTTTAACATAATTGAAACACATTCGAGTTTTAACGCACGCACGGTAAATCACAATATCGAACTAGATTAATCATCATCACGTAATAATCGTAGTCCAGCACAGAGTTTAACGTAATTCAGACGCACCGTAGAAGTGTAAGACCGAGGCGCCCGCGCTCCTTCTGAATATTGCTGACTCTGACTTCAACTTTTTGATCAGCTTTGACTGTAAGGCCGTTCATGCAACTTTTATGTATCAATCCGTCTATTTCAGCGTTAACGTCAACAAACGCACCAAATTCGGCCAAACGAGTCACAACCCCAGTTAACAAAACGCCGTTGTTCAAATCGTTAAATCTTATTAAGCTTCTACAAAACATATTACTATCTTCTTTACCCCTGATATCTTCGCCTTTTTCAATCCTCAAACCCTGAACTATCATTTCAATCGTTTCCTCAGTGGTACCGAATCTCTTTGCTAATATCGAGTATCCTGTTCGAGCATAGAGATTTACAGTGAATATAAAATTGCTTGTTCCAAGTTGAAGTACGTTGTGATTTGCAGCCTCCAAGAAAGACTTAGCAATGTCGTAAGATTCAGGATGAATCCACGTCTGATCCAAATAGTTGAACGAATCTTGCGAAACTGCTTGTCCGCCGATTGCCACTGCAGTTGCCGGCAAGATTCTGATGAATCCGGCACATTGTTCAAAGATACTTTTGTTTATACCTTTGACATTTAGCAGATCATTTCTGTTGGTGAATGGTCCAGATGACTTTCTCCACTCAATAATACTGTTTGCCTTTGCTTCGTCCAAACCAGCGACTCTTTTTAGAAGAGACAAGGATGCCGTGTTTACGTCTACACCAACATAACTCACCATCTCGACGATCAACTGGAATTTAAAAAATGGTTAAGACAAGAAATACATAAGTTCTATGACTAAATACTTAAAAAGGGTTTACTAACATTTAGGGAATAATTTTTAAGTATGTGAAAATGTTTAATTTTCGCTGCTACTACTGAAAAAATCCGGAGAAATTTCAAAAGTTAACTTTCAAAAATGAATTCCCCAATTGGCAATCTTTATATTATTGAGGCATAGCTATCCAAGTGGTTAACATATTTCCGACAGAATATGATTTTTAAGATATTCTATGTCTGAAAGTTGACTTTAGGATGTAGTATAGCTCGGAGATATCATTTTGGCGGACATATATAACTCATTTGGATAACTTTTCGGTGACAGCTTGTAAAATTGATGTTTACTTAAGGATGTAGGAGCGCGATGGGGTGCTCAACTTCCTGAAAAGTGAAAATTCAGAGAGAAATTCGAACACTTGTCGATGGAATAAAAATCTGAAAAAAATCAAACATACAAAAGGTGCGGAAAAGATTAATTTAGCATATTAATAATTGCAAAATGTTATTAACAAATGGGTGAAAAACAAGATTGTTTAACAAATTATCCGTCAACCTAACTTTTTTTTTCGAATGAAAATGATTCGTTAATTTTTCTGAATACGTATGAATTTTTTCAGAATTTTTTCTAATCATCGAAATTTCGTTTTTTTGGAATTCATTTTTTTTAAATGCATGTTAAGTCGCGAATTTTTCATATGTGCTTGTCACAAAACCACCCATTACACCCAAGAAGTTTCGAAACGATTGATCAAATAAATTCGCGAATACAGCTCATACAAGAAAAAAAACCGCAATTTTCAAACATTAGACAAAATTCTGAAAAAATTCATACGTATTCAGAAAATTTAACGAATCATTTTCATTAAAAAAAAAATTAGGTTGACGGATAATTTGTTGAACAATTTTTTTTCACCGATTTGTTAATAACATTTTGCAATTATTAATATGCTAAATTAATCTTTTCCGCACCTTTTATATGCTTGATTTTTTTCAGATTTTTATTCCATCGAGAAGTGTTTGAATTTCTCTCTGAATTCTCACTTTTCAGGAAGTTGAGTACCCCATCGCGCTCCTACATCCTTAATTAGGACAAAATCGAGAGCAAGCCGGAAGCGACATCCATTCCGTTTTAAAGTTAAAATAACCACTTTAGTCAGATCCTAAATTTTTCCAAATGATTTTGAATTTTTCATTCATTTTTTTAGACGATATACTGATATACTTTTCCCTGTCGAATACAAATTTGGTATTCATCTAACAGGTGAATTTAACAAAAACCATGGAAAACTTTTTTAAAAAGGGTTTTTTTGTTTTGTTTTTGTATTTTCATTACGAGCTCCATAATAATTCTTTCACATCAGTGAAAAATTTTTGATGAGGATCTTAATACCAAATTTAAATCGAAAAAAAAGATATCGAATTTATCCCTAAAGCGCAGCAACACCGACGCATTCCTACTGTACTATGCTCTGTGTTTTTTACTCAAACTTTTTTTGTTGAAATTTATAGTAGGACAGTTATATTCGAAAGTTGTACATGACACCAAATAAATGAACTTCGATAGACAAGGGAACAAAAACGAATGGAATTTCTGTAAAATCTGTGAGACTTACCTGTTGATACACTTCCTGGTGTTGTTTTTCTACCATGAGTTGTTCGGCTTCAATTTTAACAAGTTCAGCCACAGGATCCTGCAGGCGTCGAGCGATAGACACAGCGGATGCAATTTCGTTTTGGACTCCCGGAAATTCCAAAGCCACTGCTCGACTGTAGCTATAAATCGAGGTGCTCGATTGATCGACAATCGTGAAAAAGACATCAGATGGGATTTTCTTGTTCTTTTTTATTATATATGTAAGAAAGACTGTAGTTTCTTTGGAAGCTTTTCCGTTGCCCATTGCAATTATTTTACACTTGTGCTGGCAGATCATTTTTACAAGCACACGTTCAGCTTCGTGTTTACCCTTTGGATTATTCACATTAGGATATATCGTTCCGGTGTCAAGTACATAGCCTTGCTCTGATACCACCGCGAATTTGCAGCCGTTTTGAAATCCTGGATTAATACCAATAACCACTTTGCCCCTCACAGGCGGTGCAAGCATATACGAAGCAAGTTTTTTCGCCAAATGATCAACCGCCGCAAATGCTGCTTTGTCACTAATTTCCTTTCTTACTCTTTTAGCAACGGAGCCTTTGATAGATCCGATGTACGCAAAATTGACAGCAGCATCAACAAGCGTTTTTTGCGCCGACGGTGGATTTCCCAGAAACCCATATTGCTGCAAACATTGCTTCTTAAACTCACATTCAAACTCTTTAGGAATAATTACTTTAACGCTGAGTGCTTTCAGCGCTTCACCCTTGTTGATATCACGGACCTGATCAGGTTTTAAACCATGCTCACTTAAAGTGAAATTGTAATACGGCTCATAGATATTTTCATGTTTTTTGAGCTTATCCGCTTCTTTGCCTTTTACAGTTTGAATCTCGAACTGATGCGTTAACCGCAGTTCCTTAATTATCTTGAAGGTACGTCTATCTTTGATTATAATATCGACCAGAAGACAGATTATTCCATCTTTTACCTGTTCCTGTGTTTTTAGACCTTCCACTGATTCTTGCACAAGATGTGCTATAGGTGGTGTCTTTCCTTTTAGACAATTGTCTGCTACGATTTCAAGCCCATTTTTAGTTGCGATTTGCTTAATTTTTGACTTTGTTTTAAAAATCGAATGAATGTATTCCAGATCATCTAACGACTTTGTTTCATGAACAAGGGCATGAAATTCCGGGGTCCATCGGCCTTTGTTGTCAATATCTTTGACAATGGTAATAGCACGTTGTTTTATCAACTTAGCCTGATCGTAGCTATGCCGAGCCTTTCTCAATTTATCCTCATTCATTCCCTGTGTCAAGTGTCGCCTGTATCTAGCGATGAAAGGTATAGTGTTGTTGTCGCAAAAAAGTTTAAATAGATTTTCGGAAACTTGTTTGCTTATAAAATTTTCATCCTTAATGTAGTCGATAATCGACCATTCGTTGCACTTTACATTCGACTCGTTCATTCGCATTAGATAAGACTTTGGTGTTTCTTTTGACTTTGGGAGATTTTTTACTGTCGGTTGAGCGGCAGATAATGATTTTTGCTGTGCAGCTATAGTCTGTCGTGATGCAATAGATGATGATGGGCTTGCAGCTGTGCAAGGTGATGCTTTTTGCTGCAAGGCTACAGTTTCTCTCATTCCAGAGGAAGCTAGTGGAGTTACAGCTGGTGCCGTAGCCGCGCATACCTGTTGAAATTAATAGTAGTTTTTATTTGTTTTCAGATTTCCACCAATTACAATGTTCCTAAATATTAAGTCTATTATAACAAATACATCAACTTTTTTTTTATGTATAACATTATATTTATAATATCTTGCAGTAAAAATGATAAATAGTAGAAATCAAGAGTTTCAAGAGAACTTGTGTTTAATATAACAACATTGTTATAAGAAAAGATATAAAAATCCTTAGCAAGCTTACATAGAGAGGGAGACTGGGGGAAATATTTTAAAATACTGAAAAGCATCTTCAGACAAAATTATATTTGATCTATGATTATCACTCATGGTCATCAAACACAGAGACTGAATATTATAGGAAAAATTGCATATGTGCAAGCACTATGTGCTTTAGTGAATATATAAATATTAAAGTAAACCTCTGATACTACAGCTTCCATTATGGGGTCTATGGTAATCTATCAATTTTATCGATGTGTCTATTCGCACCTTTTCGTGCGACCTATGTCGTAGACTGTGGACTGAGCTTTTTTTTCTTGCGTCGTATATAAATAAAGAGCTTTTTCGAGCTTATTTTTAGGTAACGCTAAATAATGAGATTTTTCGAAACTCCTGCGTCGCACGACGTATCTTCAAAAGGTCTAACAACGAACGTTTTCCGATTTTTAACCAACGACGAATACGCATGCAGTTCCATTACACCCAAAGGAAGTAACAGAGCTCCTGACTCTGTTTTCCATGATAATGTTACCATCCAAATTTTATTCGCTCGTGAGGGAAACAGAGCAAGATCGGAAACTGCGCTCTTTTTCTCGTTCTTCCACTTAAATTATGCTGAAGAACTAGCATTAAAATGTTAAACATACTACATACGACATTAAGGTTGATGGACGCTGATAAAAATAAATTATAGAGACAGATCGATTGAACTTGAAAGTGATGTTATCATCTCTATCTATTCGGACTTTGATCAATTTATTGGTTAAATGCGATAGACATTATATCGATATGTATGGTGCACCAACTGATTTATAGTATTTTATATAGAATTTACGTTTCGTCACTTGTACATTTTAATCCGTTTGTGGTGTATCATGTTATATCGTAAATATATGATTCAACATTAATCGTTCGCAATCAAAGAGGCATCAATAGAGTGATCCTATAATTTCCCAACGTCTTACAATTATAAAAAGTATATCGGAATAAATCATAATCTATCGTAACATTATCATAATCTATCGTGAAACCCTGATATAAATGAAACAGTTTTCTATGCAGTTTCGTGCTGATTGACTCGTTTCTCTTCCCACATGATAGGATATGACTGTGATAAATATGTGAAAAAGTTTTTTTTAATGAAAAATGTAATATTATTGATATTATTCCTATGATCGTATATTTTTATTATTCAATGTAATACCAAAAATATATTATTTATAATAATATTATACGATATGGAAGAAAAATATGGAATTTCGATCGTAAATGTATGATAGAACTTCGTAAATCTAGTGGTTACTATACTGACCTCTAGTCCAGAGCATCGGTAGGTCGCGGGTTCGAATCCCAGTGCCGTCGATTTTCGTCGAAAATATAAATACGGGCGCGATGAAGCTCCAGATGTATACATAAGATCCACACAGGTATTTCTACCTGTGAGGTCACATGTATACAGCTGTAGTCCGTGTTTACGTTCTCGATGAAACGTGACATAGCTCCGGTCCCGTGAGGCGAACTCGATACCGATTATATCGGCATAGGTTTTCCGCAATTTTCCTATGCCCATAGCAGAAATGCTATGGCGAATGCGATATAGAGGGGGAGTCGGATACGGTCGCATAGGGGCCTGATTTCTGATCTGTACCAGACCCCCAAGGGGGACTAGCTACTGACCCCGGCCGACCCTGTAATAGGGGTAATGCCTGCAGACGGAGGGAAATGCAACATAAAAAAAATGAGAAATAAAAAAAAATGTTAACTTCGTAAATCGCGAACCAAAGTCAGTATTCGAAACGATAGGATTTAAAAAAAATCATTTTATATCATTTATTTTTACCAGGGGTGCGCTGCTCTTACTAGTGATAGCTGTCGTATGTCATATATCGTATGTTGTATGTCTTACTTACTTTTTAATTTTAGTTCTTCGGCACGTTATAATAAAGTTTTAAGCATGTTCCGAGCATCGGAGATAGCTTATTAGTGGAACAGCGAGAATGAAATCGCACGGATCGTGAAAATAGACCTAGTAAAAAAAAATAGCGAGGAAAGCAACATTATGGCAATACGTCGTTTCTACAGAATCCGATTCTACACATCACCGACTCAACACCACCGACTCTACACAACGGCAATTCGACACATGCCTCGATTCAACACAACAGCAACTGTAAACATCACCAACTCGACACGTCACCAACTCGACACATGCCTCAATTCGACACAACCCCAATTGTACACAGCCCCGATTCTACACAGTCACAACTGTCACGAGCCAAATGCACAACGGCAACACTCTACACAGTCCCGATTCTACACAGGCGCAAATGTCACGAGCTAAATTCACAACGGCAATACTCGACACAGCCCCGATTCTACACAGGCACAACTGTCACGTGCTGAATTCACAAAAGTCCCGATTCAACACATCACCGATTCTACACCGTCACCAACTCACATCCAATCATAGTGCGCCGATGAGTTGGAATGCTTGAACGACATACGCTGATTGGATGTGAGTTGGTGACGGTGTAGAATCGGTGATGTGTTGAATCGGGACTTTGGTGAATTTAGCTCGTGACAGATGTGCCTGTGTAGAATCGGGGCTGTGTAGAGTATTGCCGTTGTGAATTTAGCTCGTGAAATTTGTGCCTGTGTAGAATCGGGGCTGTGTAGAGTATTGTCGTTGTGCATTTGGCTCGTGACAATTGTGACTGTGTAGAATCGGGGCTGTGTAGAATTGGGGTTGTGTCGAATTGAGGCATGTGTCGAGTTGGCGATGTGTCGAGTTGGTGATGTGTATAGTTGCTGTTGTGTTGAATCGAGGCATGTGTCGAATTGCCGTTGTGTAGAGTTGGTGGTGTTGAGTCGGTGATGTGTAGAATCGGGTCCTGTAGAAACGACGTATTGCCAACATTATCATGGAAAACAGAAATTATAGAAGTCGGGTAACCGGACGTATAACGATATTTTATTCGGCCGGGTAATGGCCGAATTCACTCCTTTTTTGCTTCCTCATAGAGGACGCTTTGTTTTCATGAAAAAATAATTTTTCGATATTTTTATATCAGGACACTCAGAATGGTCCAAAACGTCGAGAAAAGAGATCTAGAAAAAAATGTCCGTATGTATGAATGTATACAACTTCGAAAATTCAAATGCTGATAACTCAAGAACCATTTTAGCTATCGAGCTCAAATTTGGCAAACAACTGAGGCATCAGCTCCTCTTTAATTACTGCAAATGGTGACTGAATGGATGAAAAATATAGATTTTGTACTTTTTAAATTTTTTGAAAAAAGGGCGTGGTCGCTCTAACTTTTGTAAAAATTAGTGTATTATGCTGAATAGTTCTTCATAAGTGCATGTGCACTTGATGTTGTTTGGTATTGAATTTGGCTCCAATTGGTCGAGTGGTTCAGATTTTATGGAGTTTTGAAAGTTAAAAAAAATTGACATTATGTCATTAACTTTTTCAAAATTTTATCTGACATATCGAGCTCAAATTTGGTATATGAACAGAATAATATTCAGCTATGATAAATATATAATTTAGTGACAAACGATATAAAAATGTTTATTTTTTGGGATTTTGAATAATCCATGTTGATCTATTACTTAAAACAAAGATGCAAAGTAGAACCTTGCACATTGCTTCCTCATTATATTTCGCTCTATACAAAGCTTCCTCTATGAGGAAGCCAAAATCAATCAGCATCCTTCCTCGTAGAGGTAGCTTTGTATAGAGCGAAATATAATGAGGAAGCAATGTGCAAGGTTTTTTAGTTCCTTATTTTCCCGCCGAAATTTATCAAATTTGTTGGAAGTACTCTCGGACGAATAATATAGTTTTTCTTCCAGATAATACTCGAAAATCGTGAAAAAAAACATCAGGACGATTAATAGAAGGTCTATTAATAGAATAACCTTCTATTAATCGTCTCGATGTTTTTTTCGCGATTTTCAAGTATTATCCGGACGAAAAACTGTATATATTTTTCGTCCATGAAAGCTTACAAATTTATAAAAAATGTATCAGGACGTATAAAATACACGGTTATTCGACCGGATAAGACTGGAAAACTTTTCAATGAAAATCAAGACAAATAAATGTACGTTTATTCGAACAAATCGGAATACCTCGGTCAATATATACTACTTCTCGTTTAATTAATTAGGAACAAAAAGCATAAACCAATACAAATAAGTTTTAATATCATTCACGTAATATATTAATTTTATATTTAAGTAATGGACGTAGAATTTTGCGCGCTTTTTTCAACGTTGAAAAATACAGCGTCGATCGCATGTGCGTCGACAATTGGGGAACAGGGCCACCATCACGAATGGCAAAATTTTCAACATTATACAGACAAATAGTAATTATTTATTCTTACGGTTACCCGGACGTCAAGACACTCCGTACTTGCATGCGACGCACGATAAAAGCTTCCTCCACAATCTTTGACATACGACACACGAAAGAGTGTGAATAAACAGATCGTTTAATCGTTATATTTATAGAATCAACGTAAATGAGTCAATAAATATTCATTCTAAATTTGATAAAATTTATTTGTTTATTTCTTATTAAAGATTAAAGATTCTTAGAATTACTATTTGATCAGCATATTCTTATAGTAAACCTCGAAGTAACTTACCTGTTGCTGTTGATGGACTCGTAACTGTTGCAATAGCAGCCGATTTTCTTCCAATTGTGCGTTGTGCAGTTTTTCTTTTTCCAGTTGCACATTTTGTAGTCTTTCTTTTTCCAGTTGTTCCTGTAATTTTTGTTTTTCCAGTTGCGCATTTTGCAGTCTTTCTTTTTCCAGTTGTTCCTGCAATTTTTTATTTTCCAATTGCACGTTTTGCAGACTTTCTTTTTCCTGATCTTGTAATTTTTGTTTTTCCGATCGTAGCAGTAGCTCTTTACTCAACGTTTTCAACTTGTCCCGTTGCTGCCATTGCAGCGTCGGTTCTTTTTGTTTTTGCTCTTCGCGCAACTGGATTTCCTTCCAATGTTGTACACGGATCTGTTGTTGCTGCCATTGTATTTTCTTCTCTTCCAACCGCGCCTTTTGTCTTAATAAGTTTTCTTCATCATCTCTGCTTCGCGCCTGTTCTTGAGCTTGTTGTTGTCTTGGAGAATTGGGCTTCGATTCGCTCGATCCCATTGTCTTGTCGGCTTTTGACGTGCGATCACATCAACTGACCGCATCTAACTGCGATGGTGCGGGCTTCACTTGTTAGAACTATCAGGATACACGACGATACCGCGATTTTTCAGCGCTTTGTTGTTCCCTTTTTTTCTCGAGACGGGACAAGACCGTGGTCTCGACACAGGGCTCGAATCTCGAATCGTTAAAGGCGACAAACGAATGTTTACGGTAGCGAGCGGAGATTCGGGATGGCAGAGGCTGATATAGCGTGATGGTGTCAGTGAGTTCGCGAGCCGAACCTCACATCACATTTAAAAAAAAACTGCGACACGCTCGACCGAACGGAGAATATTAAAATAAATAAATAAATAAAACTTTTTCTTGTCGCACGAGCTTGAGGCCTTTTTCTATGGAGTTATAATATAAAATATATATATATATATATGTATTATATGTATGTATTTATCTAAAAAAAATATTTTTAATATACCATTGTTAGTATATATTATATATGGGGTAAAACACGTCAAGTCGGCCACAGGAATTTTTCATTTCAATAAAAAGTTTTCAAATTTGTTGAGGATGTTGGCCTGGTTGACAACAAAAATTACAAATTTTTTTCTGTTTTTTTTGTCGCATATTTCAGCCGTTACAAAAAACCGAAAATAATAATCGTTAATTTTTTAACGCCAAAACTACAGCTCTCGCAAAAAAATCACGTGAACAAAAAATTTAAGGTATTTAACGTTCTTTTCAATAATTTTTTTGCAAAATCTTCCTACTCTGTTTTATGCTATTTTTCAATGGAATAAAATTATAATATTTTTTTTCTCCAAAACTGCGTTCCCGATTCGGTTGAAATTTTTACATTTTGTTCCTTAATATGTTTTCAAACGATCGAATACCAGGGCAATCTAATGTGTAATTGCTCTGTACGTTCAACAGACTGTCTACATAATATTCTAAAGCCCGCACTGCATTTTTTGCATCGGATATTTTTCCGTCTTCAATTTTTGGGTTTTTTAATACATTTATTTTATCGACTGATGGAAATAAAACTTTTTTCCTGATGACACGTGATTCATCACTGTGCTCTTTTCTGATAAATCGAAAATTGGCGAAACGTGGTGAATGAATGTGTCTTGAGTTCAATATTCACGTGCTCGTCAGAAATATCGTCAAGCATGCTCGAAGACAGTACACCAAAGTTCGTGCAATAACTGAAATAAAAATACATGGTCCGGGAATCCTCGCAGCGGACGCATACGATCGTGCGTGATTGTGAACTTGGAAAGCTTACGAATCCCGCGTGGAGTATATCTGTATATACTCGACCAATCAAAAACATGATTCGGAAGCGCATATTTTTTTTCCACGTGAAGTATATCTATATACAGGACCAATCAAAAAGATGGGTCTAGTTCGGCAACTCTCCAGTGGGGCGGCGCGGCGGGCGCCGAAAAAAGCGAAATCAGAAATATCGCTCCACTGGCAATCTCCCTACTCATCTCTGATAATTCTATTCTTTTTGTAAGAGGTAAAGGCCATACCATTTGAATTCTCAGACAGAAAGTGCAACGTTTGGAGAAAGAAATGGATTACAGTTTTTGATACCGACCGCCGTTGTGTCAGCTCGCCGCACGGATCTAGAAGCACAGAAATAATAAACTATTTCCAGAAGAACTTGTTCCTCTTGCCTCATCCACTTGTTACAAAAGCGGCAATTTTTAAGAATCAATTGTTTTTGCTTATGAATGTTGTTTTTTTTTTAAACATACTACCATTTTTTTAAGGACATAAAATGTGATGAAGAGAAAAAGTCCTACTTATACTGTTAGACTTCGTTTTAAGGTAACATTAAAAAGTGTTCAGAAATACTGGTTGAAAATTTCTTTATTCTTAACGACTGCTTATTCATTCACATAGCTGTAGCGGAATCACAGAATATTCTATCCGAGAACATGTTTTTAATAATCCATACAATATCATATTTTTGTCATTAAAAAACTGATTCCATTTATAAAAATTTCGTAGCGAAAAACTTAATATAATACCACGGGTTTTGGCACTCAAAGATATTGAATATACTATATTTCCTATATGTATTTTACTTTTACTCCCTGCGTAGGTTTTCGACATTTAAAAAAGTTGAACACATTCAGCTGCACTATAGTCGGAAAATATATGTATAAAATAATAACTACATTTTAACATAATTCAAACCCTTTCGAGTTTTAACGCACGCACGGTAAATCACAATATCGAACTAGATTAATCATCATCACATATTAATCGTAGTCCAGCACAGAGTTTAACGTAATTCAGACGCACCGTACAAGTGTAAGACCGAGGCGGCCGCGCTCCTTCTGAATATTGCTGACTCTGACTTCAACTTTTTGATCAGCTTTGACTGTAAGGCCGTTCATGCAACTTTTATGTATCAATCCGTCTATTTCAGCATTAACGTCGACAAACGCACCAAATTCGGCCAAACGAGTCACAACCCCAGTTAACAAAACGCCGTTGTTCAAATCGTTAAATCTTATTAAGCTTCTACAAAACATAGTACTATCTTCTTTACCCCTGATATCTTGTCCTTTTTCAATCCGCAAACCCTGAACTATCATTTCAATCGTTTCCTCAGAGGTACCGAATCTCTTTGCTAATATCGAGTATCCTGTTCGAGCATAGAGATTTACAGTGAATATAAAATTGCTCGTTCCAAGTTGAAGTACGTTGCAATTTGCAGCCTCCAAGAAAGACTTAGCAATGTCGTAAGATTCAGGATGAATCCACGTCTGATCCAAATAGTTGAACGAATCTTGCGAAACTGTGTGTCCGCCAGTTGCCACTGCAGTTTCCGGCAAGATTCTGATGAATCCGGCACATTGTTCAAAGATACTTTTGTTTATACCTTTGACATTTAGCAGATCATTTCTGTTGGTGAATGGTCCAGATGACTTTCTCCACTCAATAATACTCTTTGCCTTCGCTTCGTCCAAACCAGCGACTCTTTTTAGAAGAGCCAAGGATGCCGTGTTTACGTCTACACCTACATAACTCACCATCTCGACGATCAACTGCAATTAAAAAAATGGTTAAGACAAGAAATACATAAGTTCTATGACTAAATACTTAAAAAGGGTTTACTAACATTTAGGGAATAATTTTCAAGTATGTTAAAATATTTAATTTTCGCTGCCACTACTGAAAAAATCTGGAGAAATTTCAAAACTTAACTTTCAAAAATGTATTCCCCAAGTGGCAATCTTTATATTATTGAGGCATAGCTATCCAAATGGTTAACATATTTCTGACAGAATATGATTTTTAAGATATTCTATGTCTGAAAGTTGACTTTAGGATGTAGTATAGCCCATGTACGAATTCAGGTATACTGCCAGAGTTACCAATACGGTCCAGTACTGGAACGGGATCGGCCGCCAAGTGTCGTTGAGCAGTGCTGTTACAGTACTGATCAACCTCTGGCTCCGTACCGCGCCAGTAGTGGTGGCCAGTACTTCCAAGACAAAATATACGGCACTCAGCCAGCGGTCGTCCAAGTACTGGGCACGGACTTGGACGAAACTCGTCTTATTGTTGGCAAGCAAACTGCGCCAGTACTAACCTGGTATGCGTCTGAGTACTGGGGCATTACTGTCCCGACAGTTGTGCTTTGTACTGGCTGACAATATTGCCGGGACACCGCCGATAGTCGTCTGAGTACTGGGCGCGGACTGGGACAAAACTCGTCTTATTGTCGGTGAGCAAATTTTGCCAGTACCAGTCTGGCTGGCAACTCAATATTGGGGTAATACTGTCCCAACAGTTGTCCTTTGTGCTGGCTGAAAATGTTGCCGGAGCACTGGTGAAAGTCGTCGGAGTACTGGGCGCGGACTTCCCCAAAACTCGTCTTATTGTCGGTGAGCAAACTTTGCCAATACTAGCCTGGCATGCGTCTGAGTACTGGGGCAGTACTGTCCCGACAGTTGTGCTTTGTGCTGGCTGACAATATTGCCGGCACATCGCCGATAGTCGTCTGAGTACTGGGCGCGGATTAGGACAAAACTCGTCTTATTGTCGGTGAGCAAATTTTGCCAGTACCAGTCTGGCTTACGACTCAATATTGGGGTAATACTATCCCAGCAGTTGTCCTTTGTGCTGGCTGAAAATGTTGCCGGAGCACCGGTGAAAGTCGTCGCAGTACTGGGCGCGGACTTGGCCAAAACTCGTCTTATTGTCGGTGAGCAAACTTTGCCAATACTAGCCTGGCATGCGTCTGAGTACTGGGGCAGTACTGTCCCGACAGTTGTGCTTTGTGCTGGCTGACAATATTGCCGGCACATCGCCGATAGTCGTCTGAGTACTGGGCGCGGACTAGGACAAAACTCATCTTATTGTCGGTGAGCAAATTTTGCCAGTACCAGTCTGGCTTAGGACTCAATATTGGGGTAATTCTGTCCCAACAGTTGTCCTTTGTGCTGGCTGAAAATGTTGCCGGAGCACCGGTGAAAGTCGTCGGAGTACTGGGCGCGGACTTGGCCAAATCTCGTCTTATTGTCGGTGAGCAAACTTTGCCAATACTAGCCTGGCATGCGTCTGAGTACTGGGGCAGTACTGTCCCGACAGTTGTGCTTTGCACTGGCTGAAAAAATTGCCGGACCACCGACGAATGCCGTCCAAGTACGGGGCACGGACTTGACCAAAACTCGTCTTATTGTCGGCGAACAAACTTTGCCAGTACTAGCTTGACATGCGACTGAGTACGGGAATAATACTGTCTCGACAGTTGTGCTTTGTCCTGACTAAAAATATTGCAAGAACACTGCCGATAGTCGTCTGAGTACTGGGCGCGGACTAGGACAAAATTCGTCTTATTGTCGGTGAGCAAACTTTGCCAGTACCAGCCTGGCTTGTGACTCAGTATTGGGGTCATAACGCCCCAACACTTATTGTTCTTACTGGCTAAAAAATATCACCAACACTCGGCCTACCAGTCGAATCAGTACTGGCCATGGCTTGTAAGAAAGCTGTCATATAGTTGCCGAGTAAATTATTATAGCTGTCGCCAGACATGTCGTCCAGCAATGTGACCATACTGGTGCGATACGTGTTACACGTATCGCATAACTGCATTGCTGGATGGTTTTGAATCTTGAACTAATTACGAATCTGAAGTCAAAGTAAGGTGTGGGTTTTGGGTTATTTGTATGGGATTTCCTTTAATGGGATACTAGAATATTATAGTCTTTCCGTCGCATGCCTCAAGATTACTTTTAAGTATTAGCTCAAGAAAGAAATTGGAATCTTCTGGTTTGTAAACGTATTTTATTTTCATAATACAAAAAAAATGTATTTTTCGCTTGACAACTTTTTTCATTAATATTATTCGTTTTTTTTTTTGCTCTACTGATACATAAATCGTCTCGCTTCTTTCTATCCATCAGCAATGCTTACATATGCAAAAGGCTGATAACGTATGTACGGTTACGAATTGGCAATATCATGCACTTTTCAGAAATAGCATTAATGCGAATATAATGCCTAAGCCAGTAGGCAGCGCGATTTTGAAAATGCCTATTTCAGAGGAAGGCATTGGTTCGATAAAAGCATTCCGTTTTTTTGTTAAAACCTGTCCCTCGATAAACATTCTATTTTGCCCCATGTACGAATTCTGATATACTGCCAAAGTTGCCAATACGGTCCAGTACTAAAACGGAATTGGCCGCCAAGTGGCGTTGGACAGTGTTGTCACATCACCGATTAACAATTGGCACCATGCTGCGTCAGTACTTGTGGCCAGTACGTCCATGATAACATGGACGGCACTCAGCCGGGGTTCGTCCAAGTACTGGGCGTGGGCTTCAACGAAATTCGTCTTAACGTCGGCAAGCAAACTTTGCCAATACTAGCCTGGCATTCGACAGAATACTGGGGTAATGCTATCCCAACAGTTGTGCGTTGTACTGGCTGAAAATATTGCCGGAACACCGCCGAGAGCCGTCAGAGTGCTGGACCCGGACTAGGCCGAAACTCATCTTATTGTCGTCGAGCAAACTTTGCCAGTACCACCCTGACATACGACTGAGTACTGGAATAATACTGTTTCGACAGTTGTCCTTCGTACTGACTGAATATATTTCCAGACCGCCGGCGAAAGTCGTCCAAGTACTGGGAGCGGACTTCGCCGAAGCTTGTTTTTTTGTCGGCAAGCAAACTTTGCCAATACTAGCCTCGCATTCGACGGAGTACTGGGGTAATACTGTCCCAACAGTTGTGCGTTGTACTGGCTGAATATATTGCCGGAACACCGCCGAGAGCTGTCCGAGTGCTGGACCCGGACTAGGCCGAAACTCATCTTATTGTCAGCGAGCAAACTTTGCCAGTACCACCCTGACATGCGACTGAGTACTGAAATAATACTGTTCCGACAGTTGTCCTTCGTACTGGCTGAATATATTTCCAGACCACCGGCGAAAGTCGTCCAAGTACTGGGAGCCCACTTCGCCGAAACTCGTCTTTTTGTCGGCAAGCAAATTTTGCCAATACTAACCTGGCATTCGACTGAGTACTGGGGTAATACTGTCCCAACAGGTGTGCGTTGTACTGGTTGAATATATTGCCGGAACACCGCCGAGAGCTGTCCGAGTGCTGGGCCCGGACTAGGCCGAAACTTATTTTATTGTTATAGAGCAAACTTTGCTAGTATCAGCCTGACATACAACTAAGTACTGGCATTATACTGCACCGAAATTTATGTTTTATACAGACTTTATAATATTGTCGACGGATATCCAAGACTCGTTAGAGTACTCGAGTTACACTGTCCCAACGCTGGCCGAAAATTGTATTCATATTCGTATAAAGTAACATCGAAATCCTTTACGTATCCAGTCTCTGATTGAAATTTAGTTACGGTTTACATTTTGGTCTGCCATTTTGAAATTCTGCATTTCGATACGCCATCTTGGACCCGTGACTTAATTCGTGAATTTCGTATTCAGATTCGTTATCAGGGACTGCGAAAACCTATGGGTGTTGAGTTTCATCTAAATCGAAACGGTTTTTAATATCTGGTCCGCCATATTGGATTCGCCATTTCGAATTTCCTAATGTGCAGTTAAGGTTCGTAGTCAACGACATAAATAGCTTTCGGGTACGGAGTCTTATTCACACCACGTTACTTTTAGCATTTTCGGTCCGCCATATTGGCTCCGCCATTTTGAATCTCTCAATTTTGAGTTCAGATTCGTAATCAGCGACCTCGAAAATACCGGGTGGCATATTTTTACTCAAATCCGTCTATATTTCTGTGATTGTTATACTCGAAGCAACCTTTATGAAAGTCTAGTATCAGAAATCCATATAGTCGGTTTGGTCTAGTGGTTAGCGTGTACGTTCTTAGGTAGATAGGTAGTTAGGTAGGTCGATAGGTCTTAGGTTCAAATCCCCACACATCACTTCTCAGGGAGCATCACGGAAAAATTGTAATTGTAAAGGAATCACTTTTTTTCTTTTTTTAATATTACTAAAATAATATTACCAATATAATTAATATCATAACATATTTTTATTATGTAATATATAAATTTAATAATAACATGAATATTAATATTCGGTTCTGGTTCGGTACTGGCTCGCTTCTGAAACTGGACCTCGGCCCAACGGCTCACACTCAGTGTCGGCGCAATACCGTGAGGTAAGCGTTGGACCGGTATGATCATCCCGGAGTTGTGCCATCGTTCAGTCAATACCTCTTCAGTATCGGTTGTACCTTACCAGAATTAGTTGCCAGCACCGGCATCGTTAGAAAAACCTTACTGGCACTGTACAGACTGAAGATTCTCCTCGGGACTACGGTTCAACTCTGGTCCAGTACTGGCCCAACGTACTTCACCAGTACCGCTAGCCAGTACCATGCCAATACCAAGGGGCAAACATAGGACCGGTATGATCATCCCAACGTTGCGCCAGCGTTGAGTCTGTAATGTTACAATACCTCCCCAGTATTACTCGCCAGTACCGTCAACGTTGGCAACGGTACTGCGCCAAGACCCAGCCGGTTTGAGATTCGTACATGGGAGCTTGCAGATATCATTTTGGCAGACATATATAACTCATTTGGATAACTTTTCGGTGTCAGCTTGTAAAATTGATATTTGCTTAATTACGACAAAATCGAGAGTAAGCCGGAAGCGACATCCATTTCGTTTTAAAGTTAAAATAACCACTTCAGTCAGAACCTAAATTTTTCCAAATGGTTTTGAATTTTTCATTCATTTTTTTAGACGATATACTGATATACTTTTCCCTGCTGAATACGAATTTGGTATTCATCTAACAGGTACATTTAACAAAAACCATGAAAAACTTTTTTCAAAAGGGTTTTTTTGTTTTGTTTTTGTATTTTCATTACGACTTCCATAATAATTCTTTCATATCAGTGAAAAATTTTTGATGAGGATCTTAATACCAAATTTAAATCGAAAAAAAAAAGATATCGAATTTATCCCTAAAGCACAGCAACACCGACGCATTCCTACTGTACTATGCTCTGTGTTTTTTACTCAAACTTTTCTTGTTAAATTTATAGTAGGACAGTTATATTCGAAAGTTGTACATGACACCAAATAAATGAACTTCGATAGTCAACAGAACAAAAACTAATGGAATTTCTGTAAAATCTGTGAGACTTACCTGTTGATACACTTCCTGGTGTTGCTTTTCTACCATGAGTTGTTCGGCTTCAATTTTAATAAGTTCAGCCATAGGATCCTGCAGGCGTCTAGCGATGGACACAGCGGATGCAATTTCGTTTTTGACTCCCGGAAATTCCAAAGCCGCTTCTCGACTGCAGCTATAAATAGAGGTGCTCGACTGATCGACAATCGTGAAAAAGACATCAGATGGGATTTTCTTGTTCTTTTTTATTATATATGTAAGAAAGACTGTAGTTTCTTTGGAAGCTGTTCCGTTGCCCATCGCAATTATTTTACACTTGTGTTTGCAGATCATTTTCACAAGCACGCGTTCAGCTTCGTGTTTATCCTTTGGATTATTCGCATTGTTAGGATATATCGTTCCGGTGTCAAGTACATAGCCTTGCTCTGATACCACCGCGAATTTGCAGCCGTTTTGAAATCCTGGATTAATACCAATAACCACTTTGCCCCTCACAGGCGGTGCAAGCATATACGAAGCAAGTTTTTTCGCCAAATGATCAACCGCCGCAAATGCTGCTTTGTCACTGATTTCCTTTCTTACTCTTTTAGCAACGGAGCCTTTGATCGATCCGATGTACGCAAAATTGACAGCAGCATCAACAAGCGTTTTTTGCGCCGACGGTGGATATCCCAGAAATCCATATTGCTGCAAACATTGCTTCTTAAACTCACATTCAAACTCTTCAGGAATAATTACTTTAACGCTGAGTGCTTTCAGCGCTTCACCCTTGTTGATATCACGGACCTGATCAGGTTTTAAACCATGCTCACTTAAAGTGAAATTGTAATACGGCTCATAGATATTTTCATGTTTTTTGAGCTCATCCGCTTCTTTGCCTTTTACAGTTTGAATCTCGAACTGATGCGTTAACCGCAGTTCCTTAATTATCTTGTAGGTACGTCTATCTTTGATTATAATATCGACCAGAAGACAGATTATTCCATCTTTTACCTGTTCTTGTGTTTTTAGACCTTCCACTGATTCTTGCACAAGATGTGCTATAGGCGGTGTCTTTCTTTTTAGACAATTGTCTGCTACGATTCCAAGCCCATTTTTAGTTGCGATTTGCTTAATTTCTGAGTTTGTATTAAAAATCGAATGAATGTATTCCAGATCATCTAACGACTTTGTTTCATGAACAAGGGCATGAAATTCCGGGGTCCATCGGCCTTTGTTGTCAATATCTTTGACAATGATAATAGCACGTTGTTTTATCAACTTAGCCTGATCGTAGCTATGCCGAGCCTTTCTCAATTTATCCTCATTCATACCCTGTGTCAAGTGTCTCCTGTATCTAGTGATGAAAGGTATAGTGTTGTTGTCGCAAAAAAGTTTGAATAGATTTTCGGAAACTTGTTTGCTTATAAAATTTTCATCCTTAATGTAGTCGATAATCGACCATTCGTTGCACTTTACATTCGACTCGTTCATTCGCATTAGATAAGACTTTGGTGTTTCTTTTGACTTTGGGAGATTTTTTACTGTCGGTTGAGCGGCAGATAATGATTTTTGCTGTGCAGCTATAGTCTGTCTTGATGCAATAGATGATGATGGGCTTGCAGCTGTGCAAGGTGATGCTTTTTGCTGCAAGGCTACAGTTTCTCTCATTCCAGAGGAAGCTAGTGGAGTTACAGCTGGTGCCGTAGCCGCGCATACCTGTTGAAATTAATAGTAGTTTTTATTTGTTTTCAGATTTCCACCAATTACAATGTTCCTAAATATTCAGTCTATTATAACAAATGCATCAACTTTTTGTTTTTTTTAAATGTATAACATTATATTTATAATATCTGCAGTAAAAATGCTAAATAGTAGAAATCAAGAGTTTCAAGAGGACTTGTGTTTAATATAACAACATTGTTATAAGAAAAGATATAAAAATCCTTAGCAAGCTTACATGGAGAGGGAGACTGGGGGAAATATTTTAAAGTATTGAAAAGCATCTTGAGACAAAATTATATTTTATCTATGATTATCACTCATGGTCATTAGGGCTGTTCAAAAAAACATAGTTTTCTTATAATCGGCTGCTCCTGAAATGCTGTATTGATTATCACAAAAAAAATGTTTTCGCGAAAGCTGGCAGTTGTGCGATGATATTAAGTACTGCCGCATCAAGACCAAAATTCATGAAAAACGGCGATTTTTATAAATTTTTTTTTACATGGTGAAGCGCTCTTGGAGATTGTGGTTGCTTTTGATAGACTATGAAATTGTGTAAAGGCAGAAACATGTTCGATAATGTTTAGTACTGCCGCATCGACATTGAAGTTACCAAAATCAAAAAATTAAATCCTTTAAAACATTGAAATATTCGTCTGCTCATCGACTATTTCATGCGATTTCAAATGAAAAAATGTCTCTTGAAACGGGAGTCATGTATGATCATAATCATGATAATGATAAGCGATTTTCGAATTTTGGGAAACTGCGATATCGATGCGGCAGCCCTAAATTTGATCATACAGGACTCCCATTTCATGAGCCATTTTGTCATTTGAAAACGCGCGAAATAGTCGATGAGCAGATGAATATTTCAATGTTTTAAAGGATTTCATTTTTTATTTTGTTAACTTCAATGTCGATGCGGCAGTACTAAACATTATCGAACATGTTTCTGCCTTTACACAATTTCATAGTCTATCGAAAGCAACCATAATCTTCATGAGCGCTTCATCAGGTAAAAAAATTTTTTTCTAAAAATCGCCGTTTTTAATTAATTTTGGCCTTGATGCGGCACTACTTAATTTCATCGTACAACTCCCAACTTTCGCGAAAACATTTTTTTCGTGATAATCAATACAGCATTTCAGGAGCAACCGATTATAAAGAAATTATGTTTTTTTGAACAGCCCTAATGGTCATCAAAAACAGAGATTGAATATTATAGGAAAAATTGCATATGTGCAAGCACTGTGTGCTTTAGTGAATATATAAATATTAAAGTAAACCTCTGATACTACAGCTTCCATTATGGGGTCTATGGTAATCTATCAATTTTATCGATGTGTCTATTCGCACCCTTTCGTGCGCCCTATGTCGTAGACTCTGGACTGAGCTTTTTTTTCTTGCGTCGTATATAAGTAAAGAGCTTTGTCGAGCTTATTTTTAGGTAACGCTAAATAATGAGATTTTTCGAAACTCCTGCGTCGCACGACGTATCTTCAAAAGGTCTAACAACGAACGTTTTCCGATTTTTAACCAACGACGAATACGCATGCAGTTCCATTACACCCAAAGGAAGTAACAGAGCTCCTGACTCTGTTTTCCATGATAATGTTGCCATCCAAATTTTATTCGCTCATGAGCGAAACAGAGCAAGAGGGAAAACTGCGCTCTTTTTCTCGTTCTTCCACTTATATTATGCTGAAGAACGAGCATTAAAATGTCAAACATACTACATACGACATTAAGGTTGATGGACGCTGATAAAAATAAATTATAGAGACAGATCGATTGAACTTGAAAGTGATTTAATCGTATGTTATCATCTCTATCTATTCGGACTTTGATAGTTTGATAGACATTATATCGATATGTATGGTGCACCAACTAATTTATAGTATTTTATGTAGAATTTACATTTCGTCACTTGTACATTTTTATCCGTTTGTGGTGTATCATGTTATATCGTGTGACGTGATTTTTTGGAAATCACGATCACAAGGGCTTGTGTTATCGTTACTTGCTATTTTTCGGCGTTTTCGAGCTGCTTTTCCTCGAATTTACGTTCTCGCTTTAACTGAGAATTATAATTCTTAGGTTTTGTTATTGTGGTTGTAAAGTTTCGGTAGATCGGTGCACTCAAATCTGTCGCGAGGATGAGAGCTCAAAGAAACGAGCAGCCCGGCAGACAAGAGTCACCGAACGAGTCTTGCGATTAGTTGTAGACCGGTGTAAATCCGGCGCCCTATTGAGATTATGTATTGCGCTAGAGAACGGGAGGAGTTTTGTTGGTTTTTTTTTGCAAAGGATGGACCATCCTGTTGCAGTGTAGTGCATAAGTGTGCTGATTAGGCCCGTTCTCGTGCGAAGCATTAAGGGAGGCGATCGTATAGATTTCGAAAATGTTACCGGCATGATTTGCGTTCCCGATATAGTTAAGAGGTGATTCGAGGGAGAGGGCAGTAGTTCTCGAGTAAGGGATTTTGGGAGGGATTCATAATTATTATGACGAGATTTCGATGATTGCTGGAGACAATCAATCTGGCTCGGGACACCGCCGAGGTGCCTCGGGTCTAATTAAGCGCTCCCGTGTTGACGGTTTTTCTGTCGTTCGCGCGCGCGTCTTTCGCGTAGTTCTCGCGCTCCGTATAGTGTATCGCGTATTCGCGTGCGCTCAGAGTGACTGTTCTCGGGTGATTTTATTTAATAAAATCAATTGATTGTTCTCGCTCATCGTGTAGTGCAGCCAGTGCACTCACGATTCCCGTGAATCCTCTGGGATTTTGTTCCGGTACTCGGGATTATCAGGAATCCTTCTGGTGAGTCGTTCTCGATTAATTAATTATTTAATTGATTATTTCGATCTCGTGCTTCCGAATACTCGTGCAGCTACCGTTGAGTTTGGCATACGCGCACGTTGCTTTGCAATTCGCCGTTACCGTTAACGATTTCGACGCTTCACGCGGGCTCTCGTAATATAATTCCGTAATACAATTTATTGTATTCGCTCTCGAACTTTTGTTTAAAGAATATTGAAGTTGTTCTCGTTGTTTGAGATCTCGCTAAAAGAAAGCTATTTACTGGGTGATACCTCGACCCTCTCTACCACAACCTAGCAGTCTGAGCGGCCGTGCATTTCCGCAACCGTTCGTTCTCGCAAGCGCATCCAGTTGCGTTTGTTAATTTTACGCGACCCCAAAAATTAACTAAGCTACCGTTTTCTTTGATTTCGTTCTCGATCGTTAGCTTTTGCTCCGGGCTTTCGATTTTATTGGTATCGATCCTGATCACCTCGATTCCTCGGGCATACCGGTTAGTTAATACCGGTGAAATAAAAATTAACTGGCGCCCACCGGGTTTGCGGATGCGCGAACGAGAGTGGACGGCCGAAGGTGACCGTATCGTGATGCAGTTCCCGAATAAAAATTTGATTTTATTTGTTACCGATTATGCTCACGAAAAATACGTCACAATCGTAAATATATGATTCAACATTAATCGTTCGCAATCAAAGAGGCATCAATAGAGTGATCCTATAATTTCCCATCGTCTTACAACTATAAAAAGTATATCGGAATAAATCGTACGTGTTTAGATTGAATGAATTATCATAATCTTTCGTGAAACCCTGATATAAATGAAACAGTTTTCTATGCAGTTTCGTGCTGATTGACTCGTTTCTCTTCCCACATGATAGGATATGACTGTGATAAATATGTGAAAAAGTTTTTTTAAATGAAAAATATAATATTATTAATATTATTCCTATGATCGTATATTTTTATTATTCAATGTAATACAAAAAATATAGTATTTATAATAATATTATACGATTATACGATATGGAAGAAACATATAGAATTTCGATCGTAAATGTATGATAGAACTTCGTAAATCTAGTGGTTAGTGTACTGGCCTCTAGTCCAGAGCATCGGTAGGTCACGGATTCGAATCCCAGTGCCGTCGATTTTCGTCAAAAATATAAATACGGGCGCGATGAAGCTCCAGATGTATACATAAGACCCACACAGGTATTTCTACCTGTGAGGTCACATGTATACAGCTGTAGTCCGCGTTTACGTTCTCGACGAAACATGACGTAGCTCCGGTCCCGTGAGGCGAACTCGTCACCGATTATATCGGCACAGGATTTCCGCAATTTTCCTATGCCCATAGCAGAAATGCTATGGCGAATGCGATATAGAGGGGGGAGTCGGATACGTTCGCATAGGGGCCTGATTACTGATCTGGACCAGACCCCCAGGGGGGACTGGCTACTGACCCCGTCCGACCCTGTAATAGGCGTAATGCCTACAGACGCGGGGAAATGCAAAATAAAAAAAATAAAAAAAAAATTTTAACTTCGTAAATCGCGAACCAAAGTCAGTATTCAAAACGATAGAATTTTTAAAAATCGTTTTATATAATTTATTTCTACCAGGGGTGTGCTGCTCTTACTAGTGATAGCTGTCGTATGTCGTATATTGTATGTCTTACTTCTTAATGTTAGTTCTTCGGCACGTTATAATAAAGTTTTAAGCATATTCCGAGCATCGGAGATAGCTTATGAGTGAAACAGCGAGAAAGAAATCGCACGGATCGTGAAAATAGACCTACTGAAAAAAATAGCAAGGAAAGCAACATTATCATGGAAAACAGAAATTATAGAAGTCCGACGTACGACCGCTGTATCTACTTGTTCGGGTAACCGGACGTATAACGATATTTTATTCGGCCGGGTAATGGCCGAATTCACTCCGTTTTTGCTTCCTCATGGAGGACGCTTTGTTTTCATGAAAAAATAATTTTTCGATATTTTTATATCAGGACACTCAGAATGGTCCAAAACGTCGAGAAAAGGGATCTAGAAAAAAATATCCGTATGTATGTATGTATACAACTTCGAAAGTTCAAATGCTGATAACTCAAGAACCATTTTAGCTATCGAGCTCAAATTTGGCAAACAACTGGGGCATCAGCTCCTCTTTAATTACTGCAAATGGTGACTGAATGGATGAAAAATTTAGATTTTGTACTTTTTAAATTTTTTGAAAAAAGGGCGTGGTCGCTCTAACTTTTGTAAAAATTAGTGTATTATGCTAAATAGTTCTTCATAAGTGCATTTGCACTTGATGTTGTTTGGTATTGAATTTGGCTCCAATTGGTAGAGTGGTTCAGATTTTATGGAGTTTTGAAAGTTAAAAAAAATTGACATTATGTCATTAACTTTTTCAAAATCTTATCTGACATATCGAGCTCAAATTTGGTACATGAACAGAATAATATTCAGCTATGATAAATATATAATTTAGTGACAAACGATATAAAAATGTTTATTTTTTGGGATTTTGAATAATCCATGTTGATCTATTACTTAAAACAAAGATGCAAAGTAGAACCTTGCACATTGCTTCCTCATTATATTTCGCTCTACACAAAACTTCCTCTATGAGGAAGCCAAAATCAATCAGCATCCTTCCTCGTATAGAGCGAAATATAATGAGGAAGCAATATGCAAGGTTTTTTAGTTCCTTATTTTTCCGCCGAAGTTCATCAAATTTGTTGGAAGTTCTCTCGGACGAATAATATAGTTTTTCTTCCAGATAATACTCGAAAATCGTGAAAAAAACATCAGGACGATTAATAGAAGGTCTATTAATAGACCTAGGGTTAAGCAGACTCGGGCGCTTAAGCGCCCGAGTCTCTTTATGTACGTTTTGACATTTGACATAAACAAAAAAAATGAATGCATGATATTGGTCCCGATCGCAGTGTGACTGACTGACGACACCTCCGACCAATGACAGCACGAATAAAACGATGACAATGACTGCGATATTTTCGATATTTTCGAGATATCTCGAGCCACCAACTTTTTAAAAGAGGATAACCTTCTATTAAGGTAGTTCTGTCGGTACGCCGGAGTCATAAATCTCAGAGTCTATATGACATTAAAAAATAATCATACGCATCACTTTGACTGCCACAATAATCATATAAAAAATAATCGAGAATCCTTCGAAATTGTCATAATCAAATTAAAACGATTATTTGTAAATAGTTGATATGTTTAGTGCGGATTTGACTTCATTTTTACGATAATTAGGTTAGGAAACGTCATTTGGCCCGGTATCGTGCACTTTGACCTTGGTTCAATTAAACATTATTCCGGAGACTTCACCTTTTTTCATGATGCATCAATTCCTGAATGATTTGCGAATCCGTAATACTTTTTATTTTTTCTCTATCTTTGATCTAAGTACGTTAATTTTCAATTTAAAGATCAATTTTTCCAGCCCTCCCGTGAGCACCGTGTAAAAAAATCGATTTTCAAGTTTTAATTGTTCATTCAAATACTCGGTAAAAGCCTTCAAGATTTTGTGCAAGTAAAATTGAATAGCTAAATTACAACATGTGAAAAATTCATGCATATGAGTTTGGATTGCCTTCGCGACAGAGCTACCTTAATCGTCTCGATGTTTTTTTCGCGATTTTCTAGTATTATCCGGACGAAAAACTGTATATATTTTTCGTCCATGAAAGCTTGCAAATTTATAAAAAATGTATCAGGACGTATAAAATACACGGTTATTCTTCCGGATAAGACTGGAAAAATTTTCAATGAAAATCAAGACGAATAAATGTACGTTTATTCGGACAAATCGGAATACCTCGGTAAATATATACTACTTCTCGTTTAATTAATTAAAAACAAAAAGCATAAACCAATACAAATAAGTTTTAATATCATTCACGTAATATATTAATTTTATATTTAAGCAATGGACGTAGAATTTTGCGCGCCTTTTTCAACGTTGACAAATACAGCGTCGATCGCGTGTACGTCGAAAATTGGGGAACAGCGTCACCATCACGACTGGCAAAATTTTCAACACTATACAGACAAATAGTAATTATTTATTCTTACGGTTACCCGGACGACAAGACACTCCGTACTTGCATGCGACGCACGAAAAAAGCTTCCTCCATAATCTTTGACATACGACACACGAAAGGGTGTGAATAAACAGATCGCTTAATCGTTATATTTATAGAATCAACGTAAATGAGTCAATAAATATTCATTCTTAATTTGATAAAATTTATTTCTTCATTTCTTATTAAAGATTCTTAGAATTACTATTTGATCAGCATATTTTTATAGTAAACCTCGAAATAACTTACCTGTTGCTGTTGATGGACTCGTAACTGTTGCAATAGCAGCCGAGTTTCTTCCAATTGTGCGTTGTGTAGTTTTTCTTTTTCCAGTTGCACATTTTGCAGTCTTTCTTTTTCCAGTTGTTCCTGTAATTTTTGTATTTCCAATTGCGCATTTTGCAGTCTTTCTTTTTCCAGTTGTTCCTGTAATTTTTGATTTTCCAATTGCACGTTTTGCAGTCTTTCTTTTTCCTGATCTTGTAATTTTTGTTTTTCCGATTGTAGCAGTAGCTCTTCTCTCAACATTTTCAACTTGTCCCGTTGCTGCCATTGCAGCATCGTTTCTTTTTGTTTTTGCTCTTCGCGCAACTGGATTTCCTTCCAACGTTGTTCACGAATCTGTTGTTGCTGCCATTGTATTTTCTCCTCTTCCAACCGCGCCTTTTGTCTTAATAAGTTTTCTTCATCAGCTCTGATTCGCGCCTGTTCTTGAGCTTGTTGTTGACTTGGAGAATTGGGCTTCGATTCGCTCGATCCCATTGTCTTGTCGGCTTTTGACGTGCGATCACATCAACTGACCGCGTCTAACTGCGATGGTGCGTGCTTCACTTGTTATAACTATCAGGATACACGACGATACCGCGATTTTTCGATGCTTTGTTGTTCCCTTTTTTTCTTTCATGGGTTTCCCGCTTGTGACTAGATGCTCGAGACGCGACAAGACCGTGGTCTCGACACAAGGCAGCGGTCTTCCGTAACTGAGTATTATGCTAGATTCACATAGGCGCGACAGCAACGAGCGACAGCCCGCACTTCTGCCCCCTCCGCGACGGGTCGTATGGATTTAAAAATAGTTGAAGTACGATCGACAGGACTATTTGTATTTCGAATATTTCGCTGGATTATTGTAAAGGGTTCAGGGGTGAGACTCCGAGGTTTTCACTACTGTGTCGACAACGGAATGGACGTACGCACGAGTGAAATTGACGCTGTTGTGTCGAGAATTCGAGATTGCGCAGCCAACTTCAAATGCGATGACGTGCCAAAGAAGATAGACGTTAGTTAGTTAGTTATTTAGTTGGGGCTGGCTCCGGTCGCAAAGATAGACGTACGAGCTTCACGAGACCCCAAGGTCCTGTGCTTCTATATACGTCTACCTTCTTTACTCAAGCCTAACACGGGTCCTGTGAATCTATGTACGTCTATCCCTATTGTATAAATTTAAAAAGTACTGACAGAAACCGATAGAAATGGACAAAAACCGCATAGATCCAGAAAGGATTCTATCAGGATCTATGCGGTTTTTGAAAGAAAATAATGCAATGCTTTTAGTATTATTGAAGCGGGAAGAAGGGTATAAAAAGGATGCAAAGTAGAACCTTGCACATTGCTTCCTCATTATTTTTCACTTTTTACAAAGCTACCTCTATGAGGAAGTATGGTATTCAATTTTGGCTTCCTCATAGGGGAAGCTTTGTAAAAAGCGAAAAATAATGAGGAAGCAATGTGCAAGGTTCTACTTTGCATCCTTGTTTTAATTATATAAATAAACATGTTGTGAATTCCCTTTTTCTATTTCGTTATTCCGTTATTTCGTTATTATTAGAGCGTTTCCGAAAGTAAATGTGATAACGGATATTTTTAAAAATAATTCAACATTCCATACAATCAAAAATTTCATACCGTTCGTCACTAAATTATACATATATAATGGCTGAATATTCTTTCATTTATATACAAAATTTGAGCTCGCTATCTCAAGTTTTGCAAAAGTTACAATAGAGCGATAATGTCAATTTTTTGAAAAATTCAAAATTCCATAAAATGTGAACCATTTTGCCGATTCGACCCAAATTCAATACCAAACAACATTGAGTGCACCTGCTCTTATAACCAACTATTTAGCAAAATAAACTAAATTTTACGAAAGTTAGAGCGACCACCTCCTTTTTTCAAAAAATTCAAAACGGCATAAAATCGAAATTTACGCACGGATTTTGTCGAAAATTGCTACAGTTAAAGAGGGCCTGCTGCTACACTTGTGTGCCAAATTTGAGCGCGATATACAAAATGGTTCTTGAGTTATGGGCGTTCGAATTTTCGGAGTTGTATACATACACACACACACATACATACATACGGACATTTTTTCTAGATCACTTTTTTGGACGTTTTGGACTATTCTAAGTGTCCTGACATAAAAATCTCGAAAAAAAAAATTTTCATGAAAACATAGCTTCCTCTATGAGGAAGCAAAAAGTAAACGGCCAAGTTTTCGGCGGGCTAAAAAAGCATGATACGCTATTTTCCTTGCCATTTCATCAAAAACTAATGAGTGAGATTAAAAATTGATGTCAGAAAATGGTACACCCGAACTTGTTTGTTAAAAAAAAAAATTTTGTTTCTATGATTTTCTACGAGTCTCAACATTTTGCTTCTGAAAGTTGTGCTTTATATTTACTGTCTGAAACAGGGTCATTTGCAGGGCCCGAATCTCGGATCGTTAAAGGCAACAAACGAATGTTTACGGTAGCGAGCGGAGATTCGGGATGGCAGAGGCTGATGTAGCGTGATGGTGTCAGTGAGTTCGCGAGCCGAACCTCACATCACATTTTTTAAAAAACTGCGACACGTTCGACCGAACGGAGAATATAAAAATAAATAAATAAATAAAACTTTTTCTTGTCGCACGAGCTTGAGGCCTTTTTCTATGGAGTTATAATATAAAACATATATATATATATATATATATATATATATATATATATATATATATATATATATAATGTGTATGTATTTATCTAAAAAAAATATTTATGCCATACCCGTGCGCGAAGAACGATTTCGCGCACGCTCCGCTAAGCGTCGTGTGTGCGAAATCGCACTTCGCACACGGGTAGCATAAAATTTTGTTCGGAACTCGTGCGAGAAACTTTTTCTTAACTCGTGTGATTGCAGCACTCGCCTTCGACTCGTGCTGCAAACTCACACTCGTTAAAAAAATGTTTCGTCGCACTCGTATCGAAAACTACTATTTTAATATATCATTGTTAGTATATATTATATATGGGGTAAAACACGTCAAGTCAGCCACACGAATTTTTCATTTCAATAAATGTTTTCAAATTTGTTGAGGATGTTGGCCTGGTTGAAAAATGACCCTCAAGATTTGCGAACTATGCGCAAATTGGTTGAACTCGAGAAAATAAAGGATTTTTTCGAATGGAAAAAAATTTCTGCATTAAAAAAAAATCATAAAAAATAAAAGAGTAAAAAAAATATAAAAATTAAATTTTTTTTTAAATCCGTATAATAAGTGTTTAGAAAAAAAAAACTCTTCGTCAGAAATTGATTCGTGATGCGTGAATTGATTCGTGATCGAGGATTTATGAGCTAACATACAAATTTAAGGAAAAAAGCCTTTAAAAAAGAGCTTAAAAAAAAAACAAAAAATCCGCATCTAGATAATTGAAAACGCAAAAAAACTGCTTTCGAATTTTTATCTTACTAGTAAGTGCTTGGAAGCTATAGCGAGCCAAAGCATTAATTTAACGCAAACACCCTTAAATTCAAACATATATTTTTTATCTTAAATCCGCATTTAGATAATTGAAAAAGATAAAGGACTGCAAAAGGTATTCCGTCTCAGATGTACGGTTTAATTGTTATCGTTGTCCGAAGATTCGAAAATGCAGATGCAGAAATCTTGAGGGTCATGGTTGAAAACATAAATTACAAATTTTTTCAGATTTTTAACGTTAATTTTTTAACGCCAAAACTACAGCTCTCGCAAAAAAATCACGTGAACAAAAAATGTAAGGTATTTAACGTTCTTTTCAATAATTTTTTTGCAAAATCTTCCTACTCTGTTTTATGCTATTTTTCAATGGAATAAAATTATAATATTTTTTTTCTCCAAAACTGCGTTCCTGATTCGGCTGAAATTTTTACATTTTGTTCCTTAATATGTCTAGAATCTGAAAAAAAATTGGCGAGTTGGGCGGCGATTTCATTCCACTGTTACAGCTCTTCAAACGATCGAATACCAGGGCAATCTAATGTGTAATTTCTCTGTACGTTCAACAGACTGTCTACATAATATTCTAAAGCCCGCACTGCATTTTTTGCATCGGATATTTTTCCCTCTTCAATTTTTGGGTTTTTTAATACATTTATTTTATCGACTGATGGAAATGAAACTTTTTTCCTGATGACACGTGATTCATCGCCGTGCTCTTTTCTGATCAATTGAAAATTGGCAAAACGTGGTGAATGAATGTGTCTTGAGTTCAATATTCACGTGCTCAATGTTACACGACCATCGTTCTGCGTTGTGAACACTAAGTGTGGGCGACAGGTACAGGGGAATTTGCCAATTAACCAAATTTAAAAAAAAATTAAAATTAAAAATAACAAAAAACTAAACAAGTTTTCTATTGACAGTCTCAATCCTATTGAACGCAGAGAGCAATTACACATTAGATTACCGTTATGTTCGATCATTCGAAGAGCTGTAACTGTGGAACGAAGTCGCCGCCCATCTCGCCAATTTTTTTTCAGATTCTTAACATATTAAGGAACAAAATTTAAAAATCTCATCTGAATCGAGAACATAGTTTCAGAGATCAAAAATTTTGAAATATTATGTAATTGAAAAATACCCAGTAAACACAAAATATTGTTATGTTGCTCTTCAATTACAGTTTCCTCCGGTGCAGTTACATAGCATCGTTGTTATGTTACAGTAACATTGCTGAGTAGGAAATTGTAAATGAACAGCAACATAACAATATTTTGTGTTTACTGGGTAACATAAAACGGAGGAGAAAAATTTGCAAAAAAATTTGTTGGAAAGAACGTTAGATACCTTAAATTTTTTGTTAGAATGATTTTTTTGCGAGAGCCGTAGTTTTGGCGTTCAGCACATCATCTTAAGGTGATGTGTTACATATCGTCTGTCTCTCTCAGATCGCCATAAGTACGAGTGAGATAGCTGAATCTTCCCGAAGGGTTATTCTTCGCCACGGTTGATTTTTCGAATAAAAGTCGAGAAGTACTGACTGCAGAGTGCCAAGATGCAGTCAGTACTTCTCGTATTTTGCCTGAAATATCAATTGTAACTAAGAACAACGCTTTACAGTTTTTGTTACCGATCGAGCAGTAGCACATCATCTTAAGGGCATGCGAAACCCCCCCCCCCCCCCCCCCCCCCGACTACTCCGATTTCAATCGGTATCAAAAACTATAATTGAACTTACTCAGAGATAGTTGATATTCTAGACAAAAACGAATTACATTCCACTCCGTGCAATAAATGAAATTAAAATACATGGTCCCAGAATCCTCGCAGCGGGCGCAAACGATCGTGCGCGATTGTGAGCTTCGAAATCTTACGAATCCCGCGTGGAGTATATCTGTATATACTCGACCAATCAAAAACATGGTTCGGAAGCGCATATTTTTCCACGTGAAGTATATCTCTCTATATACTCGACCAATCAAAAAGATGGGTCTAGTTCGGCAACTCTCCAGTGGGGCGGCGCGGCGGGCGCCGAAAAAGCGAAATCAGAAATATCGCTCCACTGGCAATCTCCCTACTCATCTCTGATAATTCTATTCCTTTTGTAAGAAGTAAAGGCCTTACCATTTGAATTCTCAGACAGAAAGAGCAACGTTTGGAGAAAGAAATGGATTACAGTTTTTGATACCGACCGCCGTTGTGTCAGCTCACCGCACGGATCTGGAAGCACAGAAATAACAAACTATTTCCAGAAAAACTTGTTCCTCTTGCCTCTACCACTTGTTACAAAAGCGGCAATTTTTAAGAATCAATTGTTTTTGCTTATGAATGTCGTTTTTTTTAAAATATACTACCATTTTTTTAAGGACATAAAATGTGATGAAGAGAAAAAGTCCTACTTATACTGTTAGACTTCGTTTTAAGGTAACATTAAAAAGTGTTCAGAAATACTGGTTGAAAATTTCTTTATTCTTAACGATTGCTTATTCATTCACATAGCTGTAGCGGAATCACAGAATATTCTATCCGAGAACAGGTTTTTAATAATCCATACAATATCATATTTTTGTCATTAAAAAACTGATTTCATTTATAAAAATTTCGTAACAAAAAACTTAATATAATACCACGGTTTTCGGCACTCAAAGATATTGAACCCATTAAGCTATAGTCAACTGCAAATTTTCAGATGTATGGTAGTTACAAAATATATATTTTAATAATAATACATAATATATAATTAGACATTTTTATTTATTTCTTTGATCAAAAAAAGAAAAGTGAGGACCCTCATTTTTAATTGTTTAACGGTGAATCGCAAAACGCAAACGTATTTCTAAACCGAAATTTTTTTTTCGCCATACCTGCGCGGAAAGTTCGACTTCCCGCCCTACAGACTTTACGTAATTCGAACTTTCCGCTGCAAATATGGTGAAAAATAGTATACTCCACTGGGAAGTGAAAGTAGACTATCCCCAACCGCGTGTTTACCATCTTATCTTTTTATCTTACACGCGGTTGAACATAGTCTACTTTCCCTCCCTAGTGGCGTAATATACTATATTTCCGGTATTTAATTTTTACTCCCTGTGTAGGTTTTCGACATTTAAAAAAGTTGAACACATTCAGCTGCACTATAGTCGGAAAATATATGTATAAAATAATAACTACATTTTAACATAATTCAAACCCTTTCGAGTTTTAACGCACGTACAGTAAATCACAATATCGAACTAGATTAATCATCATCACATATTAATCGTAGTCCAGCACAGAGTTTAACGTAATTCAGACGCACCGTACAAGTGTGAGACCGAGACGGCCGCGCTCCTTTTGAATATTGCTGACTCTGACTTCAACTTTTTGATCAGCTTTGACTGTAAGGCCGTTCATGCAACTTTTATGTATCAATCCGTCTATTTCAGCGTTAACGTCGACAAACGCACCAAATTCGGCCAAACGAGTCACAACCCCAGTTAACAAAACGCCGTTGTTCAAATCGTTAAATCTTATTGAGCTTCTACAAAACATAGTACTATCTTCTTTACCCCTGATATCTTGGCCTTTTTCAATCCGCAAACCCTGAACTATCATTTCAATTGTTTCCTCAGTGGTACCGAATCTCTTTGCTAATATCGAGTATCCTGTTCGAGCATAGAGATTTACAGTGAATATAAAATTGCTCGTTCCAAGTTGAAGTACGTTGCAATTTGCAGCCTCCAAGAAAGACTTAGCAATGTCGTAAGATTCAGGATGAATCCACGTCTGATCCAAATAGTTGAACGAATCTTGCGAAACTGTTTGTCCGCCAGTTGCCACTGCAGTTTCCGGCAAGATTCTGATGAATCCGGCACATTGTTCAAAGATACTTTTGTTTATACCTTTGACATTTAGCAGATCATTTCTGTTGGTGAATGGTCCAGATGACTTTCTCCACTCAATAATACTGTTTGCCTTCGCTTCGTCCAAACCAGCGACTCTTTTTAGAAGAGCTAAGGATGCCGTGTTTACGTCTACACCAACATAACTCACCATCTCGACGATCAACTGCAGTTAAAAAAATGGTTAAGACAAGAAATACATAACTTCTATGACTAAATACTTAAAAAGAGTTTACTAACATTAAGGGAATAATTTTCAAGTATGTGAAAATATTTAATTTTCGCTGCCACTACTGAAAAAATCTGGAGAAATTTCAAAACTTAACTTACAAAAATATATTCAACAAGTAGCAATCTTTATATTATTGAGGCATAGCTATCCAAATGGTTAACATATTTCTGACAGAATATGATTTTTAAGATATTCTATGTCTGAAAGTTGACTTTAGGATGTAGTATAGCTTGCAGATATCATTTTGGCGGACATATATAACTCATTTGGATAACTTTTCGGTGACAGCTTGTAAAATTGATATTTGCTTAATTACGACAAAATCGAGAGCAAGCCGGAAGCGACATCCATTCCGTTTTAAAGTTGAAATAACCACTTCAGTCAGAACCTAAATTTTTCCAAATGATTTTGAATTTTTCATTCATTTTTTTAGACGATATACTTTTCCCTGCTGAATACGAATTTGGTATTCATCTAACAGGTACATTTAACAAAAACCATGAAAAACTTTTTTCAAAAGGGTTTTTTTGTTTTGTTTTTGTATTTTCATTACGATCTCCATAATAATTCTTTCATATCAGTGAAAAATTTTTGATGAGGATCTTAATACCAAATTTAAATCGAAAAAAAAAAAGATATTGAATTTATCCCTAAAGCGCAGCAACACCGACGCATTCCTACTGTACTATGCTCTGTGTTTTTTACTCAAACTTTTTTTGTTGAAATTTATAGTAGGACAGTTATATTCGAAAGTTGTACATGACACCAAATAAATGAACTTCGATAGTCAACTGAACAAAAACTAATGGAATTTCTGTACAATCTGTGAGACTTACCTGTTGATACACTTCCTGGTGTTGCTTTTCTACCATGAGTTGTTCGGCTTCAATTTTAACAAGTTCAGCCACAGGATCCTGCAGGCGTCTAGCGATAGACACAGCGGATGCAATTTCGTTTTTGACTCCCGGAAATTCCAAAGCCGCTTCTCGACTGCAGCTATAAATCGAGGTGCTCGATTGATCGACAATCGTGAAAAAGACATCAGATGGGATTTTCTTGTTCTTTTTTATTATATATGTAAGAAAGACTGTAGTTTCTTTGGAAGCTGTTCCGTTGCCCATTGCAATTATTTTACACTTGTGTTTGCAGATCATTTTCACAAGCACACGTTCAGCTTCGTGTTTATCCTTTGGATTATTCGCATTGTTAGGATATATCGTTCCGGTGTCAAGTACATAGCCTTGCTCTGATACCACCGCGAATTTGCAGCCGTTTTGAAATCCTGGATTAATACCAATAACCACTTTGCCCTTCACAGGCGGTGTAAGCATACACGAAGCAAGTTTTTTCGCCAAATGATCAACCGCCGCAAATGCTGCTTTGTAACTGATTTCCTTTCTTACTCTTTTAGCAACGGAGCCTTTGATCGATCCGGTGTACGCAAAATTGATAGCAGCATCAACAAGCGTTTTTTGCGGCGAGGGTGGATATCCCAGAAACCCATATTGCTGCAAACATTGCTTCTTAAACTCACATTCAAACTCTTCAGGAATAATTACTTTAACGCTGAGTGCTTTCAGCGCTTCACCCTTGTTGATATCACGGACCTGATCAGGTTTTAAACCATGCTCACTTAAAGTGAAATTATAATACGGCTCATAGATATTTTCATGTTTGTTGAGCTTATCCGCTTCTTTGCCTTTTACAGTTTGAATCTCGAACTGATGCGTTAACCGCAGCTCCTTAATTATCTTGAAGGTACGTCTATCTTTGATTATAATATCGACCAGAAGACAGATTATTCCATCTTTTACCTGTTCCTGTGTTTTTAGACCTTCCACTGATTCTTGCACAAGATGTGCTATAGGTGGTGACTTTCTTTTTAGACAATTGTCTGCTACGATTCCAAGCCCATTTTTAGTCGCGATTTGCTTAATTTTTGAGTTTGTCTTAAAAATCGAATGAATGTATTCCAGATCATCTAACGACTTTGTTTCATGAACAAGGGCATGAAATTCCGGGGTCCATCGGCCTTTGTTGTCAATATCTTTGACAATGGTAATAGCACGTTGTTTTATCAACTTAGCCTGATCGTAGCTATGCCGAGCCTTCCTCAATTTATCCTCATTCATTCCCTGTGTCAAGTGTCTCCTGTATCTAGCGATGAAAGGTATAGTGTTGTTGTCGCAAAAAAGTTTTAATAGATTTTCGGAAACTTGTTTGCTTATAAAATTTTCGTCCTTAATGTAGTCGATAATCGACCATTCGTTGCACTTTACATTCGACTCGTTCATTCGCATTAGATAAGACTTTGGTATCTCTTTTGGCTTTGGGAGATGTTTTACTGTCGGCTGAACGGCAGATAATGATTGTGCAGCTATAGTCTGTCTTGAAGAAATAGATGATGATGGGCTTGCAGCTGTGCAAGGTGATGCTTTTTGCTGGAAGGCTACAGTTTCTCTCATTCCAAAGGAAGCTAGTGGAGTTACAGCTGGTGCCATAGGCGCGCCTACCTGTTGAAATGAATAGTAGTGTTTATTTGTTTTCAGATTTCCACCAATTACGATGTTCCTAAATATTCAGTCTATTATAACAAATACATCAACTTTTTTTTAATGTATAATATTATATTCATAATATCTCGCAGTAAAAATGCTAAATAGTAGAAATCAAGAGTTTCAAGAGGACTTGTATTTAATATAACAACATTGTTATAAGAAAAGACAGAAAAATCCTTAGCAAGCTTACATAGAGAGGGAGACTGGGGGAAATATTTTTAAATATTGAAAAGCATCTGGAGACAAAATTATATTTTATCTATGATTATCACTCATGGTCATCAAACACAGAGACTGAATATTATAGGAAAAATTGCATATGTGGAAGCACTATGTGCATTAGTGAATATATAAATATTAGAGTAAACCTCTGATACTACAGCTTCCGTTATGGGGTCTATGGTAATCTATCAATTTTATCGATGTGTCTATTCGTGCCGTTTCGTGCAACGTATGTCGCATGTCGTAGACTGTGGACTGAGCTTTTTTTTCGTGCGTCGTATGTAAATAAAGAGCTTTTTCGTAAGTCGTGAGTCGTATGTCTTATTTTTAGGTAACGCGAAATAATGAGATTTTTCAAAACTCCTGTGCCACACGACGTATCTTCAAAAGGTGTGACAACGAACTTTTTCCGATTTTTAACAAATGACGAATACGCATGCAGTTCCATTACACCCGAAGGAAGTAACAGAGCTCCTGACTCTGTTTTCCATGATAATGTTGCCTTACAAATTTTATTCGCTCGTGAGCGAGACAGAACAAGAGCGAAAAAATACGCTCTTTTACTCGTTGTTCCACTTATATTATGCTGAAGAACGGACATTAAAATGTCAAACATACTACATATGACATTAAGATTGATGGACGCTGATAAAAAGAAATTATAGACTGATACAGATCGATTGAACTTGAAAGTCTATCTATTCGGACTTTGATCAATTTATACAAATTGAATCGTTGTTATTAGATTCCTATAGTTTTCGTTTTCTATTGGTTAAACGCGATTTATAGTATTTTATATTGAATTTACGTTTCGGCACTAGTAAATTTTTATCCGTTCGTGGTGTATCGTGTTATATCATAAATATATGATTCAACATTAATCGTTCGCAATCAAAGAGGCATCAATAGAGTGATCCTATAATTTCCCACCGTCTTACAATTATAAAAAGTATATCGAAATAAATCGTATGTGTTTAGATAGAATTAATTATCATAATCTTTTCTACAACCCTGATATAAATGAAACAGTTTTCTATGCAGTTTCATGCTGATTGCCTCGTTTCTCTTCCCATATGATATTATAGGAATATGATAAATATGTGAATCCAAAGATTTCTGGATGAAACTTGTTTTTTAAGTGGAAAATGTAATATTATTAATATTATTCCTACGACCGTATATTTTTATTATTCAATGTAATACAAAAAATATATTACTTAGAATAATATTATACAATATGGGAGAAACATATAGAATTGCGATCGTAAATGTATAGTAGAACTTCGTGAATCTAGTGGTTAGTGTACTGGTCTCTAGTCCAGAGCATCGGTAGGTCGCAGGTTCGAGTCCCAGTGCCGTCGATTTTCATTGAAAATATAAATACAGGCGCGATGAAGCTCGAGATGTATACATGAGACCCACACAGGTTTTTCTACCTGTGGAGGTCACATGTATACAGCTGTAGTCCGTGTTTACGTTCTCGACGAAACGTTACGTAGCTCCGGTGCCGTCAGGCGAACTCGAGACCGGCTATATCGGCATACGTTTTCCGCAGTTTTCCTATACCCATAGCAGAAATGTTATGGCGAATGCGATATAGAGGGGGAAGTCGGATACGGCCGCATGGGGGCCAGATTACTGATCCGGACCAGACCCCCAGGAGGGACTGGCTACTGACCCAGGCCGACTCTGTAATAGGCGTAATGCCTGCAGACGGGGGGAAATGCAATATAAAAAATTTAAAAAAAAATAAAATCTTCGTAAATCGCGAACCAAAGTCCGTATTCGAAACAATAGGATTTCAAAAAATCGTTTTATATAATTTATTTTTACTAGATATGCGCCTCTTACTAGTGATAGCTGTCGTATGTCATATATTGTATGTCTCACTTTTCAATGTCAGTTCTTTGGCACGTTATAATAAAGTTGTGAGCGTGTTCTGGGCTCTAGCAAAGAATATGGATGTACATAGAAGTGCAGATCTGCAGATAGAAGTGCGCCTGAAGCTGCGCAGAAACTGGAGTACGCACCAAAAATGACGAAAATGCGTCGTACTCCAGTTTCTGCGGAGCTTCAGGAGGAGCATAGGATCTGCACTTCTATGTACATCCATATTGTTTGGCTCTAGGGCTGCAGTTTCATGCAGCGCTTTTGCGTCGGAGATAGCTATGAGTGGGACAGCGAGAAAGAAATCGCACGGATCGTGAAAATAGACCTACTAAAAAAATAGCAAGGAAAGCAATATTATCATGGAAAAAAGGAATTACAGAAGTCCGACGTACGACCGTTGTGTCATCTCGTCCGGGTAAGCGGACGTATAACCAAAGAATATGGATATGCCTAGAAGAACACTTCTTATGGACGGCTTGAAGCAAAACTTTTTCCGACAAAAGCAGCCGCAGGATGGCTCCACAGTAGACCGGAATGGGAGTGAGAGAGTCAGCATGTTCACCCCGACTCGCTAAAAATAATGGAAGCGAGAGAGACAGAATGCTAAACATAACGGGAGCGAGAGAGACAGAATCACCCCAACTTTTAAACCAATAGCAGCGCGGAAGACATGATTCAAGGCGGAGCCAAACCTATTGCCGAGGTGTAAGCTTGTGTGGTTCTGTACGTGAGCTACACGTACAGCACACAGCTATACGACGCTACTAGCGACATCCCAACAGCTGGGGTGAAAGCTTGTCCGAGCACCCTAACTTTTCTGGCTTCAATGAAGCTACAGGAAGTGTTCTTCTAGGCATATCCCTATTCTTTGGTATAACGATATTTTATTCGTCCGCGTAATGGCCCTGAATTCACTCCTTTAGCTTCCTCATAGAGGAAGCTTTGTTTGCATGAACAAATTTGTTTTCGAGATTTTTATGCTAGGACACTCAGAGTGGTCCAAAACGTCGAGAAAAGTGATCTAGAAAAAATGTCCGTTTGTATGTATGTGTGTATGTATACAACTTCAAGAATTCAAACGCCGATAACTCAAGAACCACTTTTGCTGTCGAGCTCAAATTTGGCACACAACTGGAGCAGCTGGCCCTCTTTAATTGTTGCAATTATCGACTGAATGTAAGAGAGTATGGAACTTATATTCGTCGGCATCTATATTTTGTCGATGAGAGACATTAAAATATTTTCGTTTTTTTCTCAAATAGGCATTCGTATTGGAGAACTTCGTTTAGAGATCTCACTCAACTTTCGTCACCCAATCTGCGATTTAATAACGATTTCAGAGCCGTAGTGTGCTAGAGACTTTGCGTAGGGAGAGTTTCGTCGTAAGAGAAGAGCGCTTTTCGGACACCTGTATGTTACCCAACGTTGAAAAATAGCCCTCAGGCGTACCTCCGACGCTAGCGCTCCAGCGGCCGCTGAGTGCAAAACACGATGATCAGCTGTTCTTAGTTCGGCGCACATTCTCAGATAGAAATATGGCGGCACGGCGTGTCGGTACCGTGCAGTTATGTGCGACCGAATGTAACGCCACGGTGACGGTACAACTGGCTAAAAACCGGCACGGTGTCACCACCGTTCCAGCACATCGTGCAGTCCCTCTATACTGCACGCCGTGCTACAACGGTGCAGTCACAGTGCCGGCTTCAGCACGATTTGCCAAGACAGTGTCGTTACATTCGGTCGCACATACCTCATTTCTCTGTCACGCAGTTCCAGCCGGCACTGCACGTTTTTCTTACTGGGTTGGTCCGATTTTCCAAGCTCCAAGGAAATATGGCGGACAGGGCGGAACTTGGAAAATCGGACCAATATGCGCCGAACTAAGAACAGCTGATCATCTTGTTTTGCGCTCAGCGGCCGCTCGAGCCCTAGCGTCGGAGATACGCCTGAGCGTATACGACTATACAGCGTCGATCGCGTGTGCGTCGAAAATTGGGAAACAGCGCCACCATCGCGAGTGGCAAAATTTTCAACACTATACAGAAATAGTAGTTTTCGATACGAGTGCGACGAAGCATTTTTCTGACGAGTGTGAATTTGCAGCCCGAGCCGAAGGCGAGTGTTGCAATCACACGAGTTAAGAAAACGTTTTTCGCATGAGTCACGAGGTGTGTAAACGATTTTTGACGCACGCGACGCGTGCGTAAAACCGCGTTCTACGCCCTGAGTGAAATAAAATAGTATTTATTTATTTTTACGATTACCCGGACGACAAGACACTCCGCACTTGCACGCGACGCAAGAAAAAAGCTGCCTCCACAATCTTTGACATACGACACACGAAAGGGTATGAATAAACAGATCGTTTAATCGTTATATTTATAGAATCAATGTAAATGAGTCAATAAATATTCATTCTTAATTTGATAAAATTTATTTATTTATTTCTTATGAACGATTCTTAGAATTACTATTTGATCTGCATATTCTTATAGTAAACTTCGAAGTAACTTACCTGTTGAAATTGTTGAAGCTGTTGATGAACTCGTATGTGTTGCAATAGCAGCCGATTTTCTTCCAATTCCTGTAATTTTTGTTTTTCCAATTGCGCGTTGTGCAGTCTTTCTTTTTCCAGTTGTTCCTGTAATTTTTGTTTTTCCAATTGCAGGTTTTGCAGTCTTTCTTTTTCCTGTTGTTCTTGCAATTTTTGTTTTTCCGATCGTAGCTGTCGCTCTTTATTCAACGTTCTCAGGTTCTCCTGTTGCTGCCATTGCAGTATCGCTTGTTTTCGTTTTTGCTCTTCTCGCAACTGGCTTTCCTTCCAATGTTGTTCACGAATCTGTTGTTGCTGCCATTGTATTTTCTCCTCTTCCAGCTGCGCCTTTTGTCTTAATAATGTTTCTTCATAAGCTCTAATTCGAGCCTTTTCTTGAGCTAGTTGTTGACTTGGAGAATTGGGCTTCGATTCGCTCGATCCCATTGTCTTATCGGCTTTTGACGTGCGATCACATCAACTGACCGCGTCTAACTGCGATAGTGCGTGCTTCACTTCACTTCGCTTCACTTGTTATGACTATCAGGATACACGACTATACCGCAATTTTTCGATGCTTTGTTATTCCCTTTTTTCTTTTATGGTTTTCCCGCTTGTGACTAGATGCTCGAGACGCGACAAGATCGTGGTCTCGACACATGGCAACGATCTTCCGTAACTGAGTATTATGCTGGATTCACATAGGCGCGACAGCGACGAGCGACAGCCCCCACTTCTGCCCTTTATTCCTCGCCGCGACGTGTCGTATGGAGTTCAAAATAGCTGAACTACGGGCGGCAGGACTATTTATATTTCGAATATTTCGCTGTATTCTTGTAAAGGGTTCTGAACCATGAATAATTTTGAATAACTGACAAGATGTTGAACGAAAATATTTTCAATGCCACTTCTAATTACAGAATTTATTTCGATTACTAAGTTCCGATAATATACTATTCCCAGACATTTGGTGGCACAGGAACAGCATAAACGCGTCATACAACGACATGCTATATCGGAATTAAAGAAGCAATGTACGTCTGAATTGAGCTATTATGTATCGGTTGTCGCTTGTCGCTTGTATGAGAACATACCATTAGGAGCTTACTTATCTCATTCGCTTTCCGTTTGAAGATTCGTATATATTATAATAATAATGATAATGTATAATAATAATAATAATAATAACGTTAAACATTCATTTGTTGGCTTTAGCGATCCGAGATCCGGGCCCTGGACTAGCCTTTATCTTATGACTAGTATCGGTCGTCGTTTGATTGTTCGTGTCCAATTGAAGTGTAAGTGACGACAATCTGTACCCGTGAAGGTCTCGTGATGTTTTTATCAATATTTATGATAACACTTCATATCGCTTCAAAACTCAACGCTCTGAGTCTCAAAGTGCGAAAGCGGTTTCATGATGAGTTCTCGATTTTTTTGCTTAAATACGAGATATTGTTGAACTTTTATAATTCAGTTGCTGATCTACCTAACCCAAAAATTCATGACGTTGCCCATCTACATAATAATTTGTCTCCTGTTTCAGGGAATTGACAAAAGTCTACATTTTGCAGTATTCAATAACTTTCCTAACACACCAGAACGATCATAATAACAGGAAAAAAGACACAGTCGTTTTTTTACACCTTAACCCTAGCAGATCGAACAACCAGAGATGAGTAGGGAGATTGCCAGTGGAGCGATATTTCTGATTTCGCTTTTTTCGGCGTCCGCTGCGCCGCCCCACTGGAGAGTTGCCGAACTAGACCCATCTTTTTGATTGGTCGAGTATATATAGATATACTTCACGTGGGAAATTGTGCGCTTCCCACCTATGTTTTTGATTGGTCGAGTATATACAGATATATTCCACGCGAGATTCGTAAGCTTTCGAAGCTCACAATCGGGCCTGAACGTTTGCGCCCGCTGCGAGGATACCGGGACCGAGTATTTAAATTTCAGCTATCGCACGAACTTTAGCGTACTGTCTTCGAGCCTTGGTTGACGATATTTCAACGGTAAATAATTTCGCGTTGACTCCCGCACCGAACAAATTTTTACTCGTTTGTGTTTTTATGTTAGCGTTTATTCGTAATTTAATAAATGTATCTTCGCAGCAACGTATTTGAAATTTTTTATGTTATTCTTCAAATTAAAAAATGCATGTAGAAATTTTTTCAGATTTATTTTTATCCAAGTTTTTGGGTTATAAATAATTAAACCTATCTAAAAAACGCCCTAATTAAAAAATCTCAAGAAATTCTCCAAAATACTATGATGTGCACCAAAACGTTTGAACCATAGACCAGAGGGAGCCGAGACCTCATGCTACTTTTGCTTCCTCATAGAGGAAGCTTTGTTTTCATTAAAAAAAAATGTTGAGATTTTTATGTCGGGACACTTAGAATTGTCCAAAACTTCCAGAAAAGTCATCTAGAAAAAATGTCCGTTTGTATGTGTGTGTGTATGTATACAACTCCGAAAATTCGAACGCCAATAACTCAAGAACGGTTTTGTATATCGCGCTCAAATTTGGCACACAAATGTAGCAACAGACCCTCTTCAACTGTAGCAATTTTCGACAAAGTCTGTGCGAAAATTTCGATGTTATGCCGTTTTGAATTTTTTGATAAAAGGAGGTGGTCGCTATAACTTTTGTAAAATTTAGTCTATTTTGCTAAATAGTTGGTTATAAGAGCAGGTGCACTCAACGTTGTTTGGTATTGAATTTGGCTCGAATCGGTAAAGTGGTTTATGGAATTTTGAATTTTTCAAAAAATTGACATTATTGCTCTATTGTAACTTTTGCAAAACTTGAGATATCGAGCTCAATTTTGTATATAAATGAAACAATATTCAGCCATTATATATAAGGCATTCCATCCGCATTCGACCTGGGTCTGACCCTCGACCTCCTTAATTTGGCTCGTAATTTTTTGTAGGATTGGTTAGGCCCTCAAATGCACCAGATTTTATTTTTTTAATTTTTTCTATGCAAATTTTTTTTTTAAATATTTTTTTAGTGACATATCGAATGCCCTAATTTAAAAATCTGAAAAAATTCTGAAAAATACTTTGTTGAATATCAAAATTTTCTAGCTTATAGCCAAAGTGGGCAGAATTTTTCTTCTTATAGTTTTTAAGCTTTTTTGATTTAAAAAAATTATGAAAAAATAGAAAAAAAATAATCTACTACAAGTGATTAGTCAAACGTTTATTTATGTAAACTCGGATTTTTTTAGAATTTTTTCAGGTTTTTAGGAATTTGTCAAATTTTTCTCAACTAAGACTATTACAGCACCATACACGCCACATTCTAGCACTAGCATGCCATAATTTAAAAATCTGAAAGATTCTGAAAAATACAGTTTCATATACAGAACTGTTTGACAAGTCGTCCATAGTAGTTTGAGTTTTTTTCTATTTTTTTAATAATCTTTTTAATCAAAAGAGTTTAAAAACAATGTGAAGAAAAATCTTTCACACTTTGGCTCTAAGTTAGAAAATTTTGAGATTCAATAAAGTATTTTTCTGAATTTTTTTCAGATTTTTTAATTAGGGCATTAGATATGTCACTTTAAAAAAATATTAAAAAAAAAATTTGCATAGAAAAAATAAAAAAATAAAATCTGTTGCATTTGAGGGTCTAACCAATCCTACAAAAAATTACGAACCAAATCGGGGAGGTCGAGGGTTAGACCCAGGTCGAATCGGGATGAATGCCTCATATGTATAATTTAGTGACAAACGGTATGAAATTTGTGATTTTATGGAATGTTGAATTATTTTTAAAAATATACGTTATCACATTTACATTCGGAAACGTTCTAAAAATAACGAAATAACGGAATAACGAAGTAGAAAAGCGAATTCACAACATGTTTATTTATCTAATTTAAACAAGGATGCAAAGTAGAACCTTGCACATTGCTTCCTCATTATTTTTCGCTTTTTACAAAGCTTCCTCTATGAGGAAGCCAAAATTGAATAACATACTTTTTTGCATCCTCATAGAGGGAGCTTTGTATTTTCATTTTATAACATTATTCAAAGGTTTTTTAAACGTTAAATAAACAACGCTTCGATTTAAAAATCTCAAAAAAATCTCAAAAATACTGTGACGAACAACATTTTTGGGAAGGAAAAAGAGGAAGAAGACCTTTTTCAATTTTTTTTCTTCATTTTATAATATTAATTAAAGGAGTTTCAAACGTGAAGAAAACCGCTCCGATTAAAAAATCTCAAAAATACTACGACGAATATATAGATTAGTCTGAGATCAATAAATATGATTTATTATTATTATTCTGAAAAAAATTTGCCTATGGAGTGCCAGACACACACTTTTGCCAGTTTAATAAAATAATCTGCATTTTTTTGGGAATACATTTTCGAGGCATTCTATCCCGATTCGACCTGGGTCTGACCCTCGAACTCCTCGATTTGGCTCGTATTTTTTTTGTAGGTTTGGTTAACCCTGAAATGCACCAGATTTTAATTTTTTATTTTTTCTATGCAAATTTGTTTTAAATATTTTTTTAAAGTGACATATATCGAATGCCATAATTTTAAAATCTGAAAAAATACTGAAAAATTCTTTGCTGAATAAAATTTTTTTATAGCTTATAGCCAAAATGGGCAAGATTTTTCTTCTTGTAGTTGTTAAGCTTTTCTGATTTAAAAAATTATTAAAAAATAATAGAAAAAAGTTAATCTACTACAGGCGACTCGTTAAACGTTTATTTATGTTAACCCAGATTTAAAAAAAAATCCAATTTTTAGGAATTCATTAGATTTTTCTGAACTAGGACTATTCCAGCACCATACAAACCACATCTAGCACCAGCATGCCATAATTTAAAAATCTGAAAACATTCTGAAAAATACAGAATATATATAGAAATGTTTCATATACAGAAATGTTTGACAAGTTGTTCATAGTAGATTGATTTTTTTTTCTATTTTTTCATAATTTTTTAAATCACAAAAGCTTAAAAACTATAAGAAGAAAAATCTTGCCCACTTTGGCGATAAGCTAGAAAATTTTTATATTCAACAAAGTATTTTTCAGAATTTTGTCGGATTTTTAAATTATGTCTTTAGATATGTCACTTTAAAAAAAATATTTCAAAAAAAATTTGCATAGAAAAAATAAAAAATAAAATTCTGGTGCATTTGAGGGTCTAACCAATCCTACAAAAAGTTACGAGCCAAATCAAGGAGGTCGAGGGTCAGACCCTGGTCGAATCGGAATAGAATGCCCCGAAAATATATTCCCAAAAAAAATTCAGATTCTTTTACTAAACTTGCAAAAGTGTGTATCTGGACCTCCATATGTAGCTTTTCACATAGAACCGGCCGGCAATTTTTTTTCAGAATAATAATAATAAATCACATTTATTCATCTCAGACTAATTTATATATTCGTGATAGTATTTTTGAGATTTTTAAATCGGGGCGTTTTCATTTACGTTTGAAATTCCTTTAATTAATATTATAAAATGAAAAAAAAAAAAAAAAATTGAAAAAGGTCTTCTTCCTCTTTTTCCTTCCCAAAAATGTTTTTGTTCATCACAGTATGTTTGAGATTTTTAAATCGAAGCGTTGCTATTTAACGTTTAAAAAACCTTTGAATAATGTTATAAAATGGAAAAAAAATAGTATGAGGTCTCGGCCCACTCTGGTCTATGGTTCAAACGTTTTGTTGCACATCATATGATTTTGGAGAATTTGTCAAGATTTTTAAATTGGGTCGTTTTTTAAATAGCTTTAATTATTTATAACTGAAAAATTTCGATAAAAAGAAATCTGAAAAAATGTCTGCATACATTTTTCAGTTGGAACAATAACATAATAGTATATCGAACAACAGTTGCGAATAGCAATAAATACGTTGCTGCGAAGATACACTTATTAAATTACGAATAAACACTAAGATAAAAAAACAAACGAGTAAAAATTCGTGCGGGCGCGAACGCGAAATTATTTACCGTTGAAATATCATCAAGCAAGTCTCGAAGACAGTACGCCAAAGTTCGTGCGATAGCTGAAATTTCAATATATGATCCCGGTATCCTCGCAGCGGGCGCAAACGATCAGGCCCGATTGTGAACTTCGGAGCTTACGAATCTCGCGTGGAGTATATCTGTATATACTCGACCAATCATAAACCTGGGTCGGAAGCGCACAATTTTCCACGTAAAGTATATCTACATATACTCGACCAATCAAAAAGATGGGTCTAGTTCGGCAACTCTCCAGTGGGGCGGCGCGGCGGATGCCGAAAAAAGCGAAATCAGAAATATCGCTCCACTGGCAATCTCCCTACTCATCTCTGGAACAACCGTGAAAACCCAAAAAAAATCGTATTTCCAACCCGGTCGAAATGAGCCACAAAACCAACCGATAATTCGTGTCAATCCAACCGAAAAACCAACCGAGCTTTCAAAAGCTCGCAGCTTGCGAATAGGTAGGTCCACGGGTTGTTGAGACACAAGTCCAACCGGAATTCCAATCGTCGCAAGAAGTATCGCTCGGTTGGTCTCAGGGTTGTGCAAACTCAGTTGATATTCTAGACAAAAGCAAATTAGATTCCACTTCGTCTATCTATGACGAAGCTCGATTATAGTTTTTGATACCGATTGAGACCGGGGGGGAAGGGGTTTCACATGCCCTTAAGAGCATGTGAAATACCACAGTCGGTAATAAAATCTGTAATCAACTTTTTTCATGCATACTGACATTTTACAGCTTCAATAAGAGTTTCATCGAATGCGGATATCACTGGAGCATTCGATGAAACTCTTTTTGAAGCTGTAAAATGTCAGTATGCACGAAAAAAGTTGATTACCGTTTTTGATACCGATTGAGACTGGAATGGTCGGGGGGCAAGGTGTTTCACATGCTCTTAACAACGCGGCGATTTTGGTCAAAATAACAAAAAAAAAATGACGGTGACCATTATTTGTCTGTTATTATGACCAAAATTGCACCGTTATTAAGGTGTACAAAAACAACTGTAATTTTTCCCGTTATTATGGCTTTTATAATCACCGTTATCGTGAGTGATAGCGTTACACGCTTCACGATGCATAAGATCGTGATCGGCGGAGTAAAGCTGCAGCTTTCTCCGGTTGTTAACAGAAAAAGGATAGGTAAGTATTGTGCATTTTATTTGTTTTAACCAGGAGCTATTTATTTAAAAATACAAAGTCTGATTACAATTCGATAATTTGAGGTGAGGTGAGGTACTATTCCTACCGATTACAAAAGATTAGTCATACTTTTGTTCTCGTTGGGGAATCGCAAAAATCATTATGACTTCGGGTGGATAAATTATAACTACACTATCCTAGTAGTTATAACCTACAATTTTCTGAAACATATGATCTCTTGCATAAAGCTAATATTCACATTCTAAAAAGACTTTTTGATAAAAATATTAATTAATACAATATTAGCCGCAAAATTTTGATCGATGGTGTTATCGTCGCCATTTCTTCTTTATGTTGTTAATTCAAAATATTTTCGAGGTTAAATGACGAACTTATTTGTTTTTACTAAAAAAGATAATTGAAAATTTGTAAAGACAAAAAAAATTTTATCGCCAATTGGAAATTTCTAATTTTAGCCATTTTGATTTTTCAGAAGCTCTGTGAAAAAAAAAAACTTTTTTTTTTGTAAACGTTAAACGATAGTATGATCGTAAAATTTCACGTTGATAACGAAATTGACAATTTTTCCGTTAATATCCAAGAAAATCCGTAGAGCAAACATGTAAAACTTTTTTGAAAATGTTTATTGATGTTATCAAATTATCTCGGACTTCTCAAAGTCAAAATTACGAAAATTCGAAGTTTTCAACTGAACATTGTTATTTTTTTTAACGGATTTTTAAACTTCTTTTTCAGTTCGAATGAACAAACAAATTGAACAGCCCCAAAATCGATACGATACCTCAATTATTGCGCACGTGAGATCATTTTGAAAAATGTCCGAAAAAAGGGAAAGGGGTATTATGTAAAAAAAATTCAATTTTTGTTGGGTCCTTCTTTAAAAAGAATGCAAGGTAGAACTTTGAATATTGCTTCCAAATTAGTTTTTACTTTTTACAAATCTACCTCTATGAGAAAGATCCCTGACAGACAAACGTGCAGTGCCATCAGAAACACGTCAACTGCGTTCAAATTAAGCAGAGTTTGTAACGTCACGACATGCTGAAGAATGCAGTACTGTGCCCGCATAGTTCCCGCACTGTGCTGGATGCAGCACGTCGTGATATTACAAACTCTACTTAAGGTAGTTCTGTCAGTACGCCGGAGTCATAAATCTCAGAGTCTATATGACATTAAAAAATAATCATACGCATCGCTTTGACTGCCTCAATAATAATATCGAAAATAATCGAGAATCCTTCGAAATTGTCGTAATCAAATTAAAACGATTATTTGTAAATAGTTGATATGTTTAGTGCGGATTTGACTTCATTTTTACGATAATTAGGTTAGGAAACGTCATTTGGGCCGGTATCGTGCACTTTGATCTTGGTTCAATTAAACATTATTCCGGAGACTTCACTTTTTTTCATGATGCATCAAGTCCTGAATGACTTGCGAATCCGTAGAACTTTTTATTTTTTCTCTATCTTTGATCTAAGTATGTTAATTTTCGATTTAAAGATCATTTTTTCCAGCCGTCCCGTGAGCACCGTGTAAAAAGATCGATTTTCAAGTTTTAATTGTTCCTTCAAACACTCGGTAAAAGCCTTCAAGATTTTGTGCAAGTAAAATTGAATAGCTAAATTACAATATGTCAAAAATTCATGCATATGAGTTTGGATTGCCTTCGCGACAGAACTACCTTAATGCGGACGCAGTTGACGTATTTCTGACGGCACGCTGTGCAATCAGCACCGCCACTGTGCCGTCACTGTGCTGCCAAATCTCCATCTGCGATTGTTCATCTCTTTGATAAGAAGAGAAAAATAATGAGCAAGCAATATTCGAGGTAGTACTTGGCATCCTTGTTTTATTCAATTTGAAACGCCATAACTTAGCAAAATTTTATTTGTCAGGAAATAATAACGAAAAATTCAAATTTCTATATAATCCAAACCATTCTACCAATCTCTACTACGTTACGTATCTAAAATCCCTGCATATCATTCCGTTTACGTACAAATTTTAAGCTTGGTGGTTCATGTTTTGCAAAAATTAATGTAATAGCGTTAATTTTTCAAAAATTAAAAAAATCCATAAAATCCGAAGCGCTTTTTCGATTTCGGCCAATTTCAATACCAAACAATGATAAACATTGCTGCACTTATGAAGAACTATTTAGCATAATATCGTAAATCTTACGAAAGTTAAAATCGAAAAGCTAAAAAATCAAAATTTCTGCATACAATTTGTAAAAAATTGCAACAATTAAAGACGTGATTTTGCAATACATAACGGTAGACATCACGGCTCGACGGAATTTCCAGTGCCGTGGTATTTTGCAGAATCACGGCTTAAATCACGGCAAATTTCATTGTTCGTCGAGCCGTGATTTCAGTCGTGATTTCGACTGTAATATTTTGCAAAAATTACGTACAGAAAGCTCAAAAGCTCCACCGCTCCAGAAGCTTTACAACGAAAGACCGTTATTTCCACCGTGAACCGACCTTTTTTTCGATGTCAAAAATCACGCGTGATTTTTACCGTGATTCGTGACCGTTGTCTGACCTGCCACGGACATTTTTTTTCTAAACCACTTTTTTCGACGTTTTGGATTATTCTGAGTATGCTGACATGAAATACTTTAATTAAAAATTATCATGAAAAGAAAGCTTCTTCTAGGAGGACGTAAATTTAATCTCCAAAAACGTTAAAAGATTCCCATTCTTCTGACACACTTTATCCGCGGCGTAGGCGGATCAGAAGAATGTTGAAAGTACAATTTCAATTTATTATTCAATAATGAGATTGAGGCGGCGACGTGCTATTTCAGTTTTGTAAACTTTCGTCTCGACACGTTGCCCTATTCTAAAAGTAGTACTTCCAATCGAACTTTTGTGTATCAATCCATTCATTTCAACGCCAACGTCCACGAACACACCAAAATGCGCGACATTACGGACCACACCGGGTAAAACTGTTCCAATAGTCAAGTCAGCAAAGTTTATAACATTCTTACGAAATAGAGAAACTTCGTTATTTATTTCGCGAATATCCTGTCCTTTTTTCATCGTTAAACCTTGAACAATAAGGTCGATAACGTCCTCAGACGTGCCGAATTTCTTAGCCAACTTAGAGTGCCCTGTGCTGGCTAGCAGATTTACGGTAAATGTGAAGGCGCTTTTTCCCAAGTCGCGTATGTTGCAATTGGCAGCTGCCAAAAAAGATACCGCGATGTCGTAGTAACAAGGATGAATCCACGTTTGATCGAAAGGATTGTATGAATTGTGAGGAACTCCTGGACCGGTTTCCGGGATGATTTTGATGAACCCTGCACACTGCTCAAAAGTTTCTATTCCGATGCCTCTGACCTTCAACAGATCATTTCTGTTCGCGAATGGACCAAACGACTCTCTCCAGGCGATAATTTTCTTCGCTTTTGCATCGTCCAAACCGGCGACTCTTTTCAAAAGAAGTAGTGGTGCCGTGTTTACATCGACGCCGACGAAGCTCACTACTTCCGTGATTACCTGCAACAACGTTTGATTAGTATTCGATATAAAATCAGAATTATTGAAGTACACTTACATAGAAATTGAGTTAGTTATTAATATTTTCAATTTTTTAATCCAAAAGTTCGCTCATGCGGTTTCTAGTACGAAGATATTGATTTTTAGTAATAGCAATATCATAAAGTTATGAGTACATCAGTTAAGAAAAATAGTTTAACGAACTAAAAAAAAAAAAAATTCTTCTTTGCAAAATAAATCATGAGATTTTTCCGTATGCATATGACCTTTGAAAAGTATTTTCTTACGTTTTTTAACATTCTTTTTTTTGCAAAATGGTAAAAATGTCGCGTGTTTGTATATCTTTTCGTATAGGGGATATTGAGAAGTTTCAAGATAATTGAATCCGTTCATAACAGACTTATAAAATTGTCAAAAAAGGAAAAAAAAATGTCAAAAACGAATTAAAAACCACGTGCGTCCGAATAAATTAGCGAATCTATCTCACATGAAAAACTTTGTTAATTCCTTTTTCAAAATGATTTATTAATATTAATTTTTGTACATTTTTTTCTAGTATTCACAATCAATTTTCTAAACGCCTTCATCGACGTTGATTTTTTCAGATCTTTTTTCTGTTGCAAAATACCGAATTTACAACAAAATGGGATTTGTTAGACAAAATAGTAATTTAAATAATACAAATTGATACAGAATTTAGAAAAATCAGCAAATTCATGTCATAAGAAAAAATGCAATCTTTTCAAAACTTGTTAAATCATCTTATGCAAATTATTTATTCCCTTTTTTTTATTGTTCAAAATCAATGTTCTCAGTGTCTTCAATGACGTTAATTTTTCTAGATGTTTCTCTTATTGCAAAATATTCATTCTCTACCAAAATTCAATTCAATAGACAGAAAAATAATGTAAATCCCTTATATATCAATAAATTAAAATAGAATGAAAAATGTCTAATATTGTGAAATACGTACATCATTTAAAATCGTCTCGAGCTGTTTTCTCGAGAGATTATATTGATACATTCCCATTGCAAACTGTTTGGACTGAATATTTAAGAATTCAGTCATAGGATCCTGCAAACGTCTGGCAATAGATGCAGCAGAAACAAGATTAGAATCGCCTGTATCATAGACGATTTGATATGCGATGTTCAACGGTGCAAAATCCCCCTTCTGTATAAGATCTGCGAGAAAAATCGCAGTTTCTCTGGAGGCTGTACCGTCGCCCAAAGCAAAAGCGGTGCACTTGTAGGTGCTGACCAATCGAACGAGCGTCCGTTTTGCGTCGTCCTTGGCGGTTGGTATATCCGTTTCATGTGGAAATATCGTCCCAGTCTCGAGCTTTTCTCCTTGCTCCGAGACAACCGCGAACTTGCAGCCAAATTGAAAACCAGGGTCGATACCGATAACTATTTTGCCTTTAACAGGTGGAGTGAGCAAAACTTGCCTGAGATCCCGCGCAAAATTATTCATAGAAGTGATTTCCACTTTTTCTGTAAGATCACGTCTTGTCCAGCTAATCACGTTTGGTTTGATTAATCGGTTGTAAGCATGATTTACAGCTGCAGTCATCAGCATTTTATGCATTGCTGATGCGGAAAAAGCGGCGCTGTACCGATTTGAGCAATATTCGCGAAATTCTTGCTCAAATTCATTTGGAATATTTATTTTCACTGTGAGCCTCTTACGAGTCTCGCCTCCATTGATCGCTAAAACCTGATGGGGTTTTAGACTTTTCACGGGTAAAGTAAAATTATTATACGCTTCGTATTTGTCGGTATCTTTCTTATTTTTTTTTTGTAATTTCAGGTCCGCGGATGCTGCATCATCTTCGACCGTCGTGGTGTGGATTTGCATTGGATGCTCCGCTTTATAGATGAAGGAGTCCATAAGCTCTTTTATTTTTTTTATAGTATACACATCTTTGTTTATCTTATCTGCTAGAATGAGGACTATACCATTTTCCACTTGCTTTTCAATTGCCAAGCCTTTTGTCGATGGTTTGGCGTAGCACGAAAATGGATATATTGTTGCAGCATTCATTACTGAATTAGCTGGGATCTCCAGACCTGCGTGTCTGGCCTCTTTGGCTAATATTGCCTCATTGTCTGTGAATATCAATTGAATGTCCTGAAGGTCATTAAGTGATTTCAGCGTAAGTATATATTTATTGAGTTCAACAGTAAGTTGCCCCTGTTGATGTATTTCTTTGATAATGTGTACAGCGCTATCCTGTATAAGCTTGGCGTGTTCGTAGCTGTTCTTGACCTTTCTCAATTTATCCGGCTGCATGCCAAGAGTCATATGTTTTTTGTATCTTGCAATGAAAGGTACAGTATTTCCGTTCTTCAAAAGATTTACTATATTATCAGCTACTTTGATGGTTAAAGCATTTTCTTTTTTTACGTACTCGTTGATGGACCACCGAACGGTAAAGTCGGGTTTTGTATTATCGACTAGCGATACTCTCTGCTTTGTAGGTATTTTTTTTGCGGATTGCAAGACTACGCTGATTGACGGTGGGTTTCTTACCGACTGCTGCAATTGTTGCTGCCACTGCTGGTGAATATGCTGGCGTTGCAGTATTTGTTGCTGTTCCTGCAATTGTGGCTGTTGCGGTTGTTGATTTTTTTGCTGTTGTTGCTGTTGAAGTTGCCATGCCTGCATTGCTTCTATCCGACGCTGTTCTTGATGCTGGTTTTCATTTCTCCAATGTAGTTCCAGAAGCCTTTGCGCCTGTTGTTGCTGCCATGATAACACTTCTTCTCCTTGTTCACCGATTATTTCTGGTGCCGGGGCATTTGTAGAAAGCTGAGTCTCCTGGGTTTTGTTCTTCGATGAATTACTAGCACCCATGATTTATCACTTAATTATCGAACTTAGTCTCTTTCACTGCACTGTTGTTTAGCTGGATGCCTGTTGCACTCTGCTCGGTGGTACGATATTTTCAGTTCTTTTATTTTGGTCAATTCCTTAGGGGCATCCCCTCTTTTTCTGGATCTATTTCGTAGTAAATCATGGGCATGAACTGTTTTGTTCTAGAGGGAAGTCGAACGGCAGGACAAGGTTAATCTGAACGATAAGTACTCACTACGCGACGAAGACTCGCAGTCTTCGTCGTTGTGAGGAGCGATAATAAAGTCTTCTCTAAATTCTTTTTTTAAAAGAGCTCTAAACCAACACATGTGATACATTCTCTAAAGCTCTAAACATACACATGATTTACATTTGCCGTGAAAATGGATAAATCTTCTATTCTATTCTATTCTATTAATTTTATAGGAGCTGGAAATGGTCTAATGGTCACCACTTTCCCATTACCTTTGACCATATAGACCGTATGCCTTCGTCAATCGTAGCAGTGCATTGTGCTCTCTTATTGGTCCTTCCACCACGGTGAACCAATATGGAACTAAACTTTAGGCTGTGCTGATAAAGATGCAGCAGCAAAACCATCTTATTTCCTTTTACTATTCTTCAAAAATAGACTTAATCATAATCAGATTTAGACATAATCTGTCTCCTTTTTATTATCCTTTAGAATTCTTTTTATTTTGTTAGTGTGCGGACATATGGAGAGTAATTTGTGTACGCGAAACGTACACCGACCAATCACAGCGAAGATGAGTGATCGAATGCGACGCTGGGGTGCGTTCCGAATGACCAGGTGTTTTGTTGATCGATGCGCATGCGCAATAATCTCCGTCAAGATTTACGGTGAAGTTTAAGAATTATAGTAAAAGTTGAAGATAGGGGAAACAGTTTGTTCATTTCTATTAATTCCAAAGTATCGGAATTTCGATTTCTCACGGATTAGTCATTTATAAAGTATTAACATTTTTTATCCCCACCTCACGATCGGACAACAACTTTTTGCCGTACCTCGCGAGAGAGATATTTGAATTCTTTACAAATAGGCAAATCCATGAGAAATCTAATTATTCATACTTCAGTACCAGTATAAATAAAACAATTGTTTTTTTATGTTTCCACTTTTATTATACTCTTAAAGTTCACCGTAAATCTCGGCAAAAACCATTGCGCATGCGCATCGAACAACAAAACACCTCGTCATTCGGAACGCAGCCCTGTAGTTGTCGGTGTACGTTACGCGCATGTAAATTACACCCATTACGCCCAAAGGGTCCAGACCCTCAATTTTCTTACTCGGATCGAACGAAAATTGGCGGAGAAAATCGGTTTTTTTTTTTCATTGTTATCGACAGCTCCCTTCTCTGAAGCTACGTAACACACACGTGAGATGGTGCTCACATTCATTCGAGTTGGAAAATAGAGAAGAAGTGTAAGCGGAGGAGTTCCTCGGTAGATACCGTCCAGGACGGACGTGTTCCCGTGTCGCTCCCCAGCTGGTAGCTTGGAAGATAGCGGACCACCAAGACAAGTTTAATTGTTTATTTATTTATTATTTATCTCGAAGTTAAATATTTTCAACTTCAGTGTGCGAAATGCCGGGAATTCGGTTATTTTCAACTCAATATAATATAATAATATCATAATATTTCTAAGTCCTGTTAAAGGCTTTGTTAGTTTTTGTTTAAAATCAGTGCGCGTGATTCCTGGAAGACGGGTAATCGCGTTAATACTGAATAAAGTAAAAATATGTAATTAATACAAAGAATAATGGCGAGTTTTCAATCGAGGCATAAGTCTTTATGGCTCACATTTGAAACTTCCAAGCTGATACATTGGTGAAATAAGAAAAATACGACATCACGCGATCACCTTTGTTCAAATACATATACAAGTCCGAGTATACATTGTCCAAGGACAATACGACGAAGGCAAATCCGCTCAATTTCAAGAACAATACACAAGCATATAGTCGAGTCAACGGGCAGACTCGAATGATAATATTTACATAGAAGTCGCAGTCACCGAGCGGCTTCTTTTTTCGTTTATTTTATTGGACAACATTTCCAGTCTGGTTGCCGCCTATTGGTGCGGATGGCACCAGCAAAAATCTTACCATTGGCCGACACGGTGTTCCAGAGGCCAGTTGGGACTGCCTCCGCCTATGCGTAGGCCCCAGCAAACTGTAAAAAAGAAGAAGAAGAAGAAGTGTAAGCGGAAAATTTGGGTTTAAGTGGCAGTGATACACCGCTGAAAATTTCTTCGCTCAATGTTAAACAAAATTGGCCGACACGGTGTCCCAGAGGCCAGTTGGGACTGCCTCCGCCTATGCGTAGGCCCCAGCAAATTGTAAAAAAGAAGAAGAAGAAGAAGAAGCCCAATGTTAAACGCCTATAGGGCTGTCACTCTCGCATCTAACCCCACTTTCCAGTTTTTCGATTCTCCTAAACAAACGGCTTGTAGTATCGAGAAACTAGAACTTTAGCCCAATTCTGAAATAGTTCCACACGTTCCTGCTAAACATGAGCTTTATTTGCCGAGCAGTTTAGGAGAAAATAGGTTTCGAAATTTTGAGATGTGGTGGGGGAAGTACCATTGCCTCTTAATGGGAATTACAAATATCCAAAGCTCACCCTGTATATTTTTCTATCTCAATAAAAAAAAATAGGGAAGAGGAATGTCTGAGCTTGGTAGAAATCATTAGCTCCCAAAGCTTTTATGGAGCTTTTATCCTTTATGAATTTCTGCTAAAAAATAAAAAGAAAACGAAGAGATGTGCCAGCTACTTAGGCAAAAATTTGCAGAGCCATTTTCGTTCCATTTTTGTATTTCCCGATAGACAACAAATTAAAAGACAGTAAACAAGAAAAATTTGAGCATGATTGGCAACTAATAATTCCCAAAGCTCTTTTTATCTTTCTTTTTTATTTGTATCCTTTTTATTTATTTTTTTTAGTATTAGTTTTCGACAGTAACGGAATATTAGATCTGTGACTGGCAGAAATGAGTCCCCGTTGAGGGAGAATTATTTAAAAAATAATTTGTACTCATTTTGAATTTTTCGGGAGACGTTCGAGAATTACTGCATCTATGAAAGCGATATTCAAATAAGAATTTTATGAAGATCTAGAATTCAAACGTGTCTATACTTCGTCTAGCAACAGAGCGTTTAGAATAAAGAAAGATTAAAGATGCAATATTATCGAGCCGTTACAATTGTAATATTATCTTCGCAAAAAAGTTTTATCATGAAACCTGCCAAATGGAAAGGGAATTAATGCAGTAAAGAAAAAGTTCATGACAAATACATTCTTAACTCTTTCTGTATTTAATTACAATAAAAACAGATATGATTTTATAAAAATTACATTTGTTACAGTTATTTATTCTCTATTTCAATCATTGAAAAATCTATTAGCAAAATACCTAAAACAATGCCTAAATAAAGTAGATGCACTGTTTGTGGCCATTATACCAGTTGTAACCACTTCTACAATAATTCATGCTGATACTTCGATAGTATGCATAAAAGTTGCCAAGATTAACCACTTGGTTTTTTCTGGATTCACCAATATTTCCAATTGCGTTGTTTCGAACTTGGTAGCCGAAACTGGAACAAAAGTTGTCAAAAAAATTCTATCCATGTATCGCTAAAAATATTGAACACATTCAGCGACAGTAAGAAACCTGAATGTTTTCAGCCATTTTTCAGTGACAAAATATGCCTCTAAATTAACAAGACCAATTTCATATAACAGTAAGAGTTCTGAGTTCAATCGCACAACCGATAATTTAACATTGTTGTATTTGATCCAATGTTATCGTGATCAAGAGTCGCGATAGCGACTCAACGCCCAGTTTAAAAAAGTTGCAAAGTTGAACTTTGCACATTGCTTCCTCATTATTATTTTTTTTCTTTCACAAAGCGATCTCTATGAAGCTTATTTACTAATTTCGGCTTCCTCATAGCGGAAGCTTTGTGAAAAATGTAAATTAATGACAAAGGAATGTACGAAGTTCAACTTTGCAACTTATTTCGTTACTTTTTCACGTTAGTTTTGGTAGTTATGGATGCGATCACACAAAAAAGTACGCTTACGTGATTAAATTTGAATTTTTTTTTTTTTAAATATTTGAGTCGTTAAAAAATAAATTGTACGTAATTGGATATCTCATTGTGTTATTTTGTGCAGACTTCTTTTTATTCAAGATTGTACTGTAATATGAACAGATATTTCAATTCATGTGTTCATTATCCCTCTATATTATAAAAAGATCTTGCCGCCGCCACCGCCACCTAAACCTAATCGTTCTAAACTATAATCTGTTAAAACATGAAAAATCTGAAATTGCTCCAAAATCAAAACCCATTTACAGATCGTCATCAAATTTGGTACATAGCAACAGTGAATATTTTTCATCTGTATTTTTCATTTCGAAAAAGTTTTAATTCATTCATTGTTAGTTGACCTGAGTTATAAGAAAATGATCATTTTTTCAAAATTTCAAAATCACGTAAAATCTTAATCGCTTTACCGATCATTACCAAATTTTGTACGTAGCAGCGCTGAGTATTATTTATTGTCTGTATAAAATTTCAGCTGATTTGTTAATGTTTAACGTGAGTTAGAGCAAAACATAAATTTTTCAAAAAATTCAAAATCCTATATAATCCGAACCCCTTTACCGATCATCACCAAATTTGGTACATAGCAGCATTGCATGTTATTCTTCATCTGTAGAAAATATCAGTTGGTTTCGTGAGATTTTACAGGAGTTAGAGCAAAACGTAAATTTTTTGAAAAATTCAAAATCTCATAAAAACGGAACCTATTTGTAGATTCGCCCCCAATTCAATACCGATCCTTCTTTAAGGCTGCTTTATGTATAAAAAATTATGTAGCTCTATAGCTAAAAATTTGCGGGAGCTAGAGCGCGTACAGACATTTTTCGAAAATTGCAAAGTTAAATAAAATTTGAACATATTTTTTAATTTTTTTGAAAATTATCACAAGCAATGGCGTATACCTGCCGCACATGCGTGCCAAATTTTAGACCGAATGTTAAAGCCGTTCTTGAGATATGCAAGTTTGAATTTTCAATGCCGTTCACACACACACACACACACACATCCATACATACATTTTTTCTAAGTCACTTTTCTCGACGTTTTAGACAATTTTAAGCATACTGACATGAAAATCTCGAAAAAAAAAATTTTCACGAAAACAAAGCTTCGTCTAAGAGGAAGCAAAAGAAAATTAATGTTGCCTTCTCACGACGATTTTCTGTCTGACTTGACAGGTCGCTACTGCTACTCTATTTAAAATTGTCTAAACACCTCTGAGTTTATCGTAGTTCAGACTTATTCAATAAGTGTAAGATTAAGACTCAACTTTATGATAATCTTTGACAATCCGACCATTAATGAGTTTTTTATGTGTCTAATTGTCCATTTCAGTGTCAATGTCCACGATAGTACCAAACTAGGCCAAATCAGCACACGTGACATTTGAAACTGTTGTATCCTTTACTTCAATAATTGAAAAATAGAGTAGTAAAATACCTAAAGCAATGGCCAAACACGATTCTTTTAAAAAAATCAAACACATTCAGCGATAGTATTAAGCTGAAAGTCTTTACGTATAACCTAGTTACAAAATATGCTTCAATTCAAAATAATGAACACATCGAGCAATATTAAGTAAGCTGAAACTGTTCAGGCACAGTCTAGTTATAAAATATGTTTCTTTTTTAAATATTGAACACATTCAGCTATATTGAGCACGCTGAAAGTTTTTAGGCACATTCTAGTTACAAAATATACCTTTAAATTAACCAGACCATTTAAATATATTCGCAAGAGTTATGAGTTCAATCGCACACATTGTTAGCATTGTTATACATGATCCAATGTCATCGTAAAAAATTCTGAGTTCATCGTAATTCAGACTTTACTCAATAAGTGTAAGACCAAGACGGCCTCGCTCTTTCATAATACGGCTAACTCTGACTTCAACCTTTTCACCAACTTCGACGGTTCGATAATTCATGCTTCTTTTATGTATCAATCCATCTATTTCAGCGCCAACGTCTACGAACGCACCGAACTCTGCCAAATGTGTCACTACCCCGGTCAGCGAATCGCCGTTGCTTAGATCGTCGAATCTTATTAAGCTTTTACGGAACATGGAAATGTCTGGCGTGCCCCTGATATCTTGTCCCGTTTCGATCATCAAACCCTCAGCTATCATTTGAATAGTTTCTGCATTGGTACCGAATATCTGTGCTAATACCCCGAACCCTGTTTGAGCATAGCGATTTAGAGTAAATATAAATCCGCTTGTTCCCAGTTGAAGTATGTTGCACTTTGCAGCCTCCAGGAAAGATTTAGCAATCTTGTAAGATTCGGGATGAATCCACGTCTGATCCAAAAAGTCGAAAGGTTTTTGCGGCCCTCCTTGTTTGCCGAACGCCAAAGCTGTTTCCGGCACGATCCTGATGAAACCGGCGCATTGTTCGAAGACTTTTTGGCTTATACCTTTGACCTTAAGTAGATCAAACCTGTCGGTAAATGGACCGGACGACCTTCTCCACTCGACGATACTGTTCGCTTTCTCTTCGTCCAAGCCAGCGACTCTTTTTAAAAGAGGCACGGATACAGTGTTGGCATCTACACCAACGTGGTTCACCACCTCAACGATTATCTGCAATGATAAATATTATGATTACCAAAAAAATAATCAAATTCGAAAATTGGCTCCATCGAATTGTTGCAACAGAAAATTAATTAGGTACAATGTAAAATTATTTTCATAATAATAATTAGCACCATGCATGAAAGAAAAAAAGTTGCAAAGTAGAACTTTGCACATTGCTTCCTCAGTAATTTTCAATTTTCACAAGGCCACCTCTATGAGTAAGCCTGTTTATTAATTTTGGCTTTCTCAGAGAGGAAACTTTGTAAAAAATGAATGAGGAAACAATGTGCAAAGTTCTACCTTGAAACTTTTTTCGTTACCTACATAATTCTTCAAAAATTCAAAATCACGTAAAATCCAAACTGCTTTATCGATCACGACCAAATTTGGTAGGCAGTAACGCGAAATGTTATTTTTAATCTGTAGAAAATTTTAGTTGATTTGGTCAGATTTGACGTGAGTTAGAACAAAACGAATATTTTTTAAAAAATTCAAAATCCCATAAAAACCGAACTTTTTTTTACAGATTATAAAAATTATTTAGCTCAAAATTTGCGGATGCTAGAGAGCATACAGACATTTCTCAAAAATTGCAAAATCAAATAAAATTTGAATATATTTTTGAATTTTTTTGAAAATTACCGGAAACAAATGTGGCGACCTACTTCACATGTTTGCTAAATTTTAGCCCGATTGTTAAAGCAGTTCTTGAGATACGTAAGTTTGAATTTTGAGTGACGGCCACACACACACGCAACTAAACATTTTGTCTAAACGACTTTTCTCGAGGTTTTAGACCATTTTGAGTGTACAGACATAAAAACGCGAAAAAAAAATTTCACCCGAAAACAAAGCTTCCTCTATGACGAAGCAAAAATGTTCGAATTTTTTTTATATCAACGATAAAAATTAATTTTCAATATAATTTAACGTTGTGCACTAAATTTATTCCATTTATTATATGGGGGATTCCAGCTGAATTTTTCATGCTCTGACTGTAACCCCTTCAGTAGTTTTGGCGATTTTGCTTCCTCAAATTTCATGTTTTCATGACATTTTTTTTTTTTCAGGATTTTCATGTCAGGATACTCATAATGGTCCAAACCGCCGAGAAAAGTGGTTTAGAAAAAATTTGCGTATATATGTATGTGCGAATGTATACAACTTCGAAAATTCAATCGCGTATAACTAAAGAATGGTTTTAGCTATCGAGCTGAAATTTGATACACAAGGGAAGCACAATCCCCTTTTTGATTGTTGCAGTTTTTGACAAATTGTATACACAAATTTCGATTTTATTCCTTTGTGAATTATTTTAAAAAAGGGCGTGGCCGCTCTAATTTTTTATTAAAATTAATTTATTTTGCTAAATGGTTTTTTATAAGAGCAGATGGACTCAATGTTGTTTGGTATTTAATTTGGCTGAAATCGGTAAGGTGGTTCAGATTTTATGGAATTCTGAATTATTAAAAAAATGTGCGTTATCACATTTACTTTCGGAAACGCTTTAATAGCGAAATAGAAAAAACGAATTCGCAATATGTTTATTTATCTATTTAAGGGATCTTTCCAGTGTGAAAAAAATCGATTTTTTAGTATATGCGGTCAAAAACATCCTCTCAAATTTTTAAAGCGAAATTTGAAATACTTCGCTGGCATACTTGATGGACCTGGCATCGCCGATTAGTCGTAAGTACACAATTTAGGGATATGAAATTTCTACACTCAAAACTTTAAACGCGTTTTTCTCGAAACGACATTTTTCAAAACGGTGGACATTTTCCAGGGAGCAGTTTTCAAGCGATCGTTTTCGAATTTTAGGAGAACATTCTTCACGCTACTCTCTATCGTGCGATGGAAGCTTTTTTTTTTTTGAAATCTTCCCATTTTTTTAAAGAGAAACTGTCGAAAAAAACGGTTAAATTCGGTATTTTTTGTTAAAAACGCAGCCATTTTGTCAATTTTGATAAAAAAAAGCCTCCATAGCGCGATAGCCAATCGTATACTAATTAATAATCCTTTGGGTTTTTTTTTTCAGATCAAATTTGCGACCCCTAGGATGTCCACCATGAGGCTATCTTTTTTATCAACATTATTTTCAACAATTAAAAAAAAAATTTTAACAATAAAAATCGTCTTATAAAAAATCATTTTCTTTCATTCATAATTACCTTAATATGTCATAAAAATTTCAGATTGATCGGCGTATAGTAACCGTCCGAAAAAAAAATCGTGAAAATAGGCTATTTTTCGGGCCGTCACACTGGAAAGATCCCTTAAAACAAGGATGCAAGGTTCTACTTTTTTTTATCAAATAGCATTTTAAAAGAGAAAAGACGACATAATTTTTTAAATGTGCAGACAGAAAAATAAAGTGAGAAAATAAAAGTTAAATTTTGAGCTGAATCATAATATAATTTTTTTTTCTCCTTTTGGTGAATTTTACTAATGCAACAGAGTAAAAATATGCTTGAATTCGCATTTACATTAAATCAAATTGATTTTTTATTTACATGTTCGGTCGTTACATTGCGTTGCTTTTAGGTTGAATTTTTATTTGCAAAATAAAGTCAATTGAGATTGAAGTGCCCATTATAAGAAATAGTAAATATATACAAAACAATAAAAAAAAATTTCTGGGAAGACTACGAAACTCACCTCGTTCATTTTCGCAGCCATCTGCGTTTTCGGAAGGTCCTGCTGATAGATCTCCGCTGTAAGTAATTCAGGATCAATCTTGATCAATTCAGCTAAAGGATCTTGCACTCGTCTAGCGATTGACACAGCGAATATAATGTCTGCATGGACCCCCGGGAATTCCATCGCTGCTTCGCGACTGCAGCTGTAAATCGAGGCGCCAGATTCGTCGACGATCGTGTAAAAGACATCAGAAGCGATCTTCTTATTCTTCAACGCGTGCACAAGAAAAACTTCGGTTTCTTTAAAGGCAATTCCGTTGCCAAGTGCAATTATTGTGCACTTGTGTTTGCAGATCATCTGAACAAGCTTTTTTTCAGCTTGGCTTTTTCCCCTTGGATCGTTAGAGTTGTGAGGAAATATAGTATCAGTCTCAAGGACATTACCTTGCTGAGAAACCACTGCAAGTTTACAGCCTTTTTCAAAGCCTGGATTGATACCAATTACCATTTTGTCTCTTACTGGTGGTGCGAGTAAATGTTGCTTAACATTCTGTGCCAAAACATCCATAGCAACATTCTGAGCTTTTTCGTTAATTTCTTGTTTTACTCGTTTCTCAATGGAACCTTTGATCCATTTATTGTATACAATATCGATAGCATCATCGATCATACACTTTTCCATTGTCTGTACACTTTGAGCGTATCCATACTGCTGCAAACATAGCTTCTTGAATTTAAGTTCAAATTCATGGGGTACAATAATTTTAACATTGAGTACGTTGAGTGCTTCACCCCTGTTGATTGTAAAGACCTGATGAGGTCTCAGGCTGCTCTCATTCTGTTCCCAATTGTAATACAACTCATATTCATTGGGATTAAGTTGGAGATTTTCAGCATCTTCGCCTTTTGTTGTTTGAATTGTGATCGATTGCTCAAATCGCAATTTTTTGATTATACTGAAAGTACGCCTGTCTCTAATGATTATACCAGCCATGAGGCAGACAATACCATCTTTTATCTGTTGTTCGGTCTTTAGACCTTCGACTGATTTTTGCACTAGCTGCGCAAGGGGTGCAGTTTTTTTCTTCAAACATGCTTCGGCGATGATTCCAAGGCCCAATCTAGTCGCCCTTTTAGCAACTTTTGAATTAGCAGTTTTAAAAAGTGAATAAATGTATTCCAAGTCATCAAACGACCTTGTTTCATGTACAAGAGCATGAAATTCTGGAGTCCATTGTCCCTTGTTATCGATATCTTTGATGATTGAAATAGCATGCTTCTTGATTAATTCAGCTTGCTCGTAGCTGTTCCAAGCCTTTCTTAATTGTGCTACATCCATTCCTTGCGTCAAGTGTCTTCGATATTTAGCAATAAACGGTAAAGTGTTCTGCTTGTCGAAAAGTTTAACAAGATTTTTTGCTACTTCCTCGCTTATAGAATTTTCATCTTTTATGTAATCGATATTTGTCCATTCGATCCACCGTACATTTGATTCATTCATTTGTTTCAGATAGGACGTTGGTATTTCTTTTGGCTTTACAGCAGTTTTTACCTTTGGCTTAGCCCCAGTTGATTCTTTTTTCTGTACTGCTACAGTTTCCCTTGTTGCTACAGATATAGGACTTGTGTTTGTTGTACATACTGCATGAAATAGCTGTTGGTGCATTTGCACCTCACGCAGCAGCACTTGTTGCTCTTCTCGTCTTTGTTGAATCAGTAGTTGCTCTCGCAGTTGCTTCTGCAATTCTTCCTGCTCAAATTGATGTATCTTTTTTTGTTCTTCCAACTCTTTTTCAATTTTTTCCTGCTCCAAAAGTCGTAGCGTTTTTTGTTCTTCCAATTCCTTTTTAATCTTTGCTTGTTGCACCCTCAGTTCAGTGATAGCAGTTTGGCGTGCAAAATCCAATTCGGTTTCCCTACGTCTCTGTTCTTCACGAAATTGTTGTTCCCTCCAGTGCTGTTCTCGCTGCCATTGAAGTCTTTCCGCTTCGTGAGCTTGCCGTTGCCGAGATTCACGCTCGCTTGCATTTGGTCCAGGCGTTGATTCACTTGATCCCATAATTTTATCGGTTTTGAACACAACTGTTTCGACTTACCACGTTTAACTATGTGTTCTACTTCACTTCACTGTGACTCGCAGAATGCTCAACAATATCGAGGTGCTGAGGTTTTATTATCGAGGTTTTTTCTTAGGGGATTCCCCTCAGTGCCTCAATGCTCGAGCCACGACGTCGGGCTTCACAGTGGCGCGCTCCCCACTGACGATTAGATTATATATAGTGCCGTCGTTGCTACTAGTATTGGCTGTGCTGATTGGTTATAGGTCTGGCCAACAATGGAATTCGAACGAATCAGCAAAGGCGACGAAAAACTAGAATTTCTGCACCGACCACAGTTGACGCGCGGTCGGTGTGTGGTGGCATCGAATGCTCCAGCGATAACCGCATTCGATGAAAATATTCTTGAAGCTGTAAATACAAATATGCGTAAAAAAAGTTGATTACAGTTTTTGATACTGATTGAGACCGGGATGGCATCGCCTTAAGAGAATGTGGTACACCGGTGAGAATTTCTTCGCCCAATGTTAAACGCCTATAGGTCTGTCTCTCTCGCACAAAGCTCTGTCTCTCACGCACTATTTTTCTTTTAATTCTCACAAAAAAACGAATGAATCGATTGAGGAGCCAGAAGCTTAGCCCAATTGTACCATCCTTCCCCGTATTCCCTCAAAATGCAAGTCCAATCTGTGTTGTTTTTTGAGAGAAAACAGCTTTCGAAATTTTGAATGGTGGTGGTGGGGGAAGTACCACTGCCTTTTAAGAGGTAACGGTACACCGGTGAAAATTTCTTCGCCCAATGTTAAACGCCTATAGGTCTGTCTATCTCGCACCATAGCTCTGTCTCTCTCGCACTATTTGTTTTTTAATTTTCATACAGCAACGACTGAATCGATTGAGGAGCCAGAAGCTTAGCCCAATTCTACGATACTTCCGCGTATCGCCTCAAAATACGGACCCTATCTGCTGTACTGTTCAGGAGAAAATAGCTTTGAAAATATCTGCGGGGGGGAGGGGAGTATCACTGCCTCTTAAGATGATGTGCTATATATCATCTGTCTCTCTCAGAGCGCCATAGATGCGAGTGCGAATGGAATGGTTTACTGGGGCCCGATTCTCGAGAGTGTGCGATATTTTTCGTATACGAGAAATTTCGATGACCGTATATCGTATACGAGATCGAAATGCTATTCTCGACTGCCATGCGATAGAACGGCTTCGATAATTCTCGCATACGATATACTTACATCGTTGCCACATGGAATCGGTGGGCTATCCCGTTAATGAAATCTCGAGGACCAATAAATATAAAGATTTTATGACTTCCAAATACCCGCGAAATTCAGTTTGGTTATTTCAAAGATGTGTGTCTATAAGTATGTCGCAAAATTGGAAACTCCGATTTAACCCAATTGAATTACAAGCGGAGCATCGCACGTGAAAGCTTTTTGATGAAGCAAAAAGCTATTAATTTTCTAGAAACATATATTGTTCATGCACAATACATGTACAAACCACAAATATTGCATTCAAAAAATCTTCGCGGAAAAAGCGTCTGCCTGAAAATGCAAAAGTCTCATGGCGACCAAATGTTTTATTGCAGGTTGCCCACTACGGGATTTTCTTCACACTGTTAGAAAAGACTGGAACTTTTTATGCATAAACTCGCCATCGAAATTTATTATACAATTGTGATATAAAATTCATGTACTATTCCCGTAAAATTGAAGCGAATTATTTAAATTCAAGTATTTCTACTATGAAATTAAAGTAAAATATTGAACGTGCTGTACCGTACATTAATTTTCCATTACACTTGTATATTAAATTTAATATACTAGTTTATACATAAAAACTTCCAGTAAAAGTACATTAAATTTCAAGTAGATTTTTTTTACAGTGCAGATACGCGCGGATTCAAGAACGGCGAAAGTAAAAAATTCAAGTTTTTGATTCTTCATTATTTTCTCTCAGTCGTTAGTCAGCAGTCGTTCCATAAATTAATAATTTACTATTTTTTTAGTGATATATTTAGTACTTACAATTATGAAAAATATTATTGAAAGATGTATACGAGATCTAGATATCGTATGCGACTACCCACTCGATACGAAGTATTCGATAATTATCGTATACGACCGACGTATCACCGCTTGAGAATACAGTTTTGACGAGGCATGCGATAATCTAGTAACATTCACAAAATATCGCATACGATAAAACTCGAGAATAGGGCCCCTGGCAAGGGGGGAAGGGGGTACGTAAAAGGCGCGAATAAGGCATTGTCAATGCATGGAAGAAGGATATTATGAAGTTGCGACCATTATCGCTCGGCAAGTTTCTGAGTGTAACTGCAACAGCAGCAATCAGCACTCGCAGACGTCACGTGACATTTTTATCTTCATGCATTTTTATACCGCTTTCGATGCTATCAGAAACTGATAATCGTTACGCGTAGCATCAATACTGTCTGTTTTCAAAGTGCATTTTGATAGAAAATAATGCTGCAATAAAATTATAATGCTCCCTTAATTAATTTAACACTACAATGTTACAATAGAACGGCATGCTCGGGACCAAAGAATTCGCGGATAATCGAAATCCCGGTTAATCCGAACTAAACAGAAAAAGTGCATAAGTCAATATGGCTAACATTATAACTTTATTTTGACTACAGTTACGATGCGATTTGATACAACTTATACTTAATTATTGAATAATGTAAACTAGTATGTAAAGCTTTCAGTTTTTTTTTAACGTCAAGTAAGCTAGTCTCTTTTTTTTAAGTATTCAGTGACTTTCGTTTCTTTCTTGTTTCCTTCAATTTTTGTTTATCACCTAGTTCATTTTTCTGAGATGCTAATAAGAGTTTTTCTTTGGCGCTAGCACGCCGAACGCGATAAAAAAAAACAGGGCGATGCCCGGTTAATCCGCTTTTTTGTGTTTCTGTTTTTTGTGCCTAATATCAAAACAGTTTGAAATGAGAATTGTTTTCCTAATATGCAACTACTTAGTTGGTCGTTTAACGATTTCACAGATGAGCTGATAATTAAGAGATGAATGTAACGAATATAACGAATAAAATAATAAATTTCCATGCCAATTTAGCCACGCTTTTTCTACCTTTTCAGAAATATCTCATAATTGGCCGGATATCGTTTAGCACGCTCGACAAAAGAATTGTCCCTTGGCGCGAATTCAAAATTAAGAATAAAACTTTCTAACATTTAGTAAAATCTGAAATAAAAAATATGTAACAAGCCCGGGAAAAAAGTAGTTAAGCTGACAAAGTCTGTCTTGTACATATTTTCAATTGAATTTTTACTTTGCTCGAAAGCTAGACAAAAACTAGAGAAATTTTTTACTACGTTTCTACGACGCTAAATGGTGCCAACTGATTATCGGAGTGAGACGGCAAATTTTGGCATAGGGTGGCCACCCTTTTTGTTTGTTTATATAAGACCTTTATAGATATAATATAGTACATAGCACATTCGTATCCCTAAGCTTTACAATCCCCACCCGCCTCCTCAATTTTCAAGATGGCGACCATTATTACGAGCAATCACGAATGCATTTCATCTGCAAGCAACACTGCATAACCTCAAACCGGCGTCTGAACAAAATGTTTGCACATTACAATTAGTCAAAAATTGCCTACAAATGTCCAGTCAATCGCGAAAATTTTTGCAAAGTATCTTGACGCGTATCAGCAAATCTCCGATTTTACATAATGCGACGAACGCGATCGAAAGCGCTTCAGGAAGGGCGCAGGTTCAACTCAGTAACATACAACACGTAGCAGCCGAAAAATATGACACAATCGTAAAGGTACAATTCCTTTGTAACAAAGAAAAAATCTATTAGCAGAAATTAATTTTTGTAACTACTTTAATTTCTCTTCTTTACCGACCGCAATTTTCAGATTTTTTTTTCTTTTAATTTATCATAGTTTACAGAAAGTAAAATGTCAAGCTAATAAATATCCCCTTTAATAAATTCATTGATTCATTAGAAAATATTTTGATACTTTTCTCGTCATTATCCATTTTCTACATAACATAGACTGTAATAGTCACCCAAAAATGTAATTTTCTATTTAAAATTTGATATTTTAATATGCTTTTATCTTTTGTTTATATAGCACGTTAACGGAACAACAATCATTCAGGATTTGAATGCCTCTGCCTTACAAAAATCTGATCCGATACCCAAGAGACTAGTAAATTGGTGGCGATGGTATCAACAATTGACAGGAATTCAGGATGTAGAGGTTGCGCAGCAACATGTTATTGCTGTACAGGACAAATTGTTCAAATGCCAAGACGAGCGGAGAGTGCTTAACAATCAAGCTGCTCTGATAGCTGAAAAATTGAAGGAAATTTATGGGGAACTTGTGCAGACAAGGCGAGACGATTCAAAATATGTGCAGTTGACCATAATGGAAAATAAGAGTCTGCAGGAACAGACGAGAATAGGATCACAGCTGCGTTTGTTAGAAAATGCAGAGAGAGACCATTTCACTCAATTGGCAACAGCCATTAAAGAATATCACGACAGTCAAGCCATGAATGCTCAAAAATACAAGTATTTGTCAATAGTCGCATCAGCAGCACTGGCTATAATTTCTCTATGCGGATCTATGGTTTATAACAATAGGAGAATAAGAGATGTGCGAATCGTTATTGCCGATGCCCAGCGCAAAAACGAAGTTACCTTCAAGGAATGTTTTGGATCTCTGGAGGAAAAGATTGCCACGAATTTCAGTAGAATCGACGAAAAATTCAGTAACATTAACGCAATTAATGTACAGGAGAATGAATTTGTCAAGTTGACCAATCAAGCGGTGAATACGACAAAAGATTTTGCAAATGTTATCTACGAAACAGCGGATGATAACACGTATTTAACACGAAAAAACATTTGGATTGGAAGCCTAATTCTCCTTTTATACATTTATAGTAAAAGTTGAGGAAGTATGTTTTAATTAAGAATGCATTAAAAAATATAAAGTATATAGTAAATTGACGTATACAAGAAATTGACGTATTTGAAATACGTCAATTTCATGCAGTGCATTTAGAGATGAGATCTTTGTGGAGATAACTTGCCTTGTAATATATTGTTTTTCTAATAAATGGTTGATGTAAATATTAAGTCAGTGGAATGATATTTGAATGTTAAGAAAAAAAAGTAGTAAAGGGAAACTTGTGTAAAAATAAAATAATTTTTTTTTACTAGAAATTGTTATGGATTATTATGCCAATGAGATATTTTTATTTGTTGCAAAAGAATCACGGCAAATAATTCATAATTATCGCAAAAGAGTGAAACTTTTTATTTCCACACAATTAGTAAAAATCGATGATTTGAAATAATATTTTGAATGTTTTTCCATTAATTGCGCCTCCAGAAAGGAATTTGGAATGGAGAAATGGTTTATGTACGTCGAAAGCGCATAATCTTAAATTTGATAAAACATCTAGAAAAAACGCATAATCCGTTCAGAAAGAAAATATTTGTCGTGTATCCTGAAATTAATATATTGTGATTCAGATGAATAAACCTGTTTTATGTAAATAATTCGTACAATAAAAAGATAATTTAAAGACATGTGACTATGTGTAACATAGTCGATCAGTGTCATGCATAATTTGTTTTCCTAAATGTATAACAAACTCATTTTATCGGCGTATTATCGGTGAAGACACGTGAAATGCAGTTTTTTTAAAATGCTGTTCATTAATCCCAGTTTTTCCACTCAACACCATCTGGAGGTTTTCTGTTCACTTTTCCGCTGCCGACTTCGGACCAATTTGTGCTTAGAACCGTGCCACCAGATTCTTGCTGTTGAAGCAGTTAAAAAAATTAAAATTCAGCTCGTTAAAAAAGAAAAATGTAATAAGTTTGTAAATAGCTTACAAATGATTTGTTCATTGCTCGTCTAACTTCGTCGGAACCGCTGCCGTAGATTTTTTGAAAGAGTGCATTGAGTGCTGCTTCTCCTTCGGGTTTTTCCGCAGCTTCTTGTTTTTCTATTTCCTTCTCGACTTTGTCCCAGTCTCGCGCTTTTTTACTGGAGCTCGGATACTTTGGAGTTTCGGCCGAGGCTTGCAAGATTTCTATAATAAGAGATTAGAAAAGTATATTTTTTTATTACATCTTATCATCACAGTTTTCGCTATTAGTATTAAAAAACGTCATAAATTTTTTTAACTTTTATTCGCTTTAAAGCTGAGTAAACCTTATAAGGGATTTTATTTGGAATTTTTTTTTTTTTAAATTAAATTTATTGTCGAGTTTCTTCTTTTACATACTTTATAATCTTTAAGCATAGAGTACACAATCTGAAAATTCCAGATTATAACAAAAAAAGATAAATATATATGTAAATAAACTAATATCACGTAATTCTAAATAACTATTTATAATAACAGATGGCTTTGTTTGCTTGAGCAATTATTTAGGCTAGTATCACAGTATTACTAATTTGTTACTTGTAATGAAGAATCGCTTGACTAGCTTAAGCATAAAACAAACTAAACTATACACCCATAAAATTAAGGGATGGAAACTCGTTTCCCAATCTCACCAGGGATTGCAAAGTAGAATTTCTCATGTAATTTGCCCGTTTATAAAATTGTACATAGGTTTTTTTATTTATTTTTCAAACTGTTGTCCTGATTACATTTGAAAGAAAGCTTAGTGTATGGTAATTATAATACAAGGAATAAAAAACTGCAACTTTAATTTTTAATTTGGTTTAGTCTTTTTATTTTATATATGTAATGAGCCATAAAAAATGTTGCATACCTTTAGGAATGGGTTGTACAGGATCTGCGACACTGGGATTTCCCTCTAATGCGTTCCATCTAATACCATCACGTTTCTTAAGCTTCACCTCTATTTTGGAAGGTAATACTTTGTGCGAACATTGTTCAGGTACAATGTGATGGGCCACATCCAATTCTAAGCTATAGTCACCACCAGATGGCAGTTTTGCAGATACACTCAACTGCACAATGGATTAAAAAATTCAGGTTGTAAATTTAATAATTTTATAAACATTTATCACATAATTAACAAAATATTTATAATTCTGCTACAACTTTTTGAAAGAGATGTTCAGATTTTTAGTGAAATTATTCAGCAATTTTTTTGAAACAACTCATATTTTTAATGCATCATAAGTAAATTGATGACTATTTTATTTGAATTTTCCTAAACTTTTTGTGTAGTTTGATAAGAAATAATTTTTTTTTTTTCACTTATTCAAAAGTTTAAACATTTTTTTATAAGCACTGCAAGTTATTATTGCAATATAACAATTGTACATTGTTTTGTCAAAAAAATTTGTTTCAAAATACAGCAAGATTTTCTTTAAAAAAATTTAAATTTCTTGAAAATGATTGTGTGCCATAAAATGATGTAATAAAATTCATATTATATTATATGTATTTTATAATTATATTTAAAACATTAATAAAAGATTCTGACGAATCTTAAATACAAAGTTAAGTAATTTTTCTTCAAGAAAATATCTCCTAGTGAAAATACATTTATCCAAAATTTTCAAGTAAATATTCTCATTATATTAAAATTTGTTAATTTTAAGATTTTGCAAAATAAATAAAGCAAAAAAAAGGTATTTTTCTATAAGTATAGAGAAATGCCAAGAAGATAGTAATTGTTTAAAAGGACCAAATGCAAAAAATGTACGAAAAAAAGGCTTTAATCGTACCGTAGTTTCGCTATACGAGACTTTGACGTTCTCCGAATTCTTGGCGAGAATAGTCACGACCACGTATTCCTCTGTTTGATAATAATCGTGCTTTATTTTCGGTTTTGGCATCTAAAATTCGTGGAAAAACAAACTGGTTTTTATGAGAGTCAATATTGTAGGTTACGATACGAGTGTGTTTATTATCGTTACATTTGCCTGTAATACGCACTTGGTCGCTGCCAGTTTCGGGTGTTAAGTTTTCCGAAGCCATTTTATCACAAATTCCGTTCCGTTTGATTAACGAAAATTAATAGCACAGGAATTACAGTGCAAAACTAAACTACCATATATGTCGAGCACGAAACCCTGGCGAACCTTTCTTGTTTCTTCTCGAAAAATCATAACATCCCGGCACTGTTGCCAAATTAGTAACTATCGCGCTTTTCAACATATATAACAGTTAGTTTCTAGGCGGGAATTATGAAGTCGAACGTCTATCGATCAAACTTCCAAGCATAAATCCGCATTTCATTAACATCTGTTTGATTATCGCGGAATATTTCATGGAGCTTCTTTACTTTATTCTTATTTACTTATTTACTTCTTTACTTCGTTACTTTATATAAATATATATAAATCGGTGCGATTCATTTCCTGATTTCATGAACTTTTATAAATAATTAATTTTCTTTGTTGCATTTGTTACAGCATATTTGAACATTTCCAAAATAAAAGCTATTGATCTTTATTTTTTAAATAATAACTATGATATAGTTGATGTCAATAGGTGGCGCTGCGCGCACTATACGCTACGCACCTTGGCTGCATCGCAAAATAATTGCAAATATCTTGTAACATCTGAGTTTTAATTAAGTTTGGTAATTCGAATCTCTAAGCCAAAGACATTTAGCACACACACAAGAGTTATTCACGAGGTACATTCAAAATATCAACGAAGCCAAGTAATTTTCATTGAGCCGAGGAAAGTGAGGTTAGCCTCGCCGAAACTCAACATGGTGGGCAAGGATTCTACACGCCAAGCGGCAGCAAATAAGGCAGGAGGAAAGATCACTGATCATATGCAGAGAAAAAGTCCGCAAAACGACAAATCAAAAACGAACAACAACAAGAAAGATATAAATGCGAATTCTCCGGTGAACACAGCTCATGATACAACGGCAGCAGACACAAAGGGTCTCGAGGAGATCATGCGATTGCTACGAAACCTAACCTCAGATGTGCAGGAAATAAAACGAGACTATAATGGTATCAAGGAATCTATGGACAGATCCATTATGGCAAGCGAAGAATGCCAAGCGAAAATGTTACAACTGGAGGCTGAGAATGATTTGTTGAAAGAGAGAATTTCAAAACTAGAAAGGAAAAGCGAGGTACGTGAACGCGAAGAGAAAAGAAATAGTGTCATCATTCGAGGCTTGGAAGTTCAAGAGAGTGACGTGCAGGCAGCGGTAAAAGACCTGCTTGCTACAGAATTGTACATTTCTGGTGATATTAAGGAAATCAAACCCTTTGTAAAAGCTGGAAAAGTCAACTTCATTATAGTCAAGTTCGAGAGTGCTGAGGTGAAAAAGAAGCTGATGATCAACAAAAAAAAGCTAGCTGGATCATCAATATCAATTAATCACGATATGACACTGGAAGAAAGAGAGGTTCAGAGAAAGATTCTGAAAATTGCTAGAGAAAAGGAAGACCAAGGAGCAAAAGTGAAAATCGGCTACAGGAAGCTCTGGATAAACGAAAATCTGTATATCTGGAAAGTAGGCACAGGCTTAGTGGAGAAGTTTCGGAGAGAGAGTGGAACGCACACCCAATCCACACAGGTGTCCAGAATATCGCAGCAGTATTGGGAACGACGTCCTAGACAGCAGGAAACCCAAGAACAATGAAGACAAGGATACAACAGAGACGATCAACATCATAGGCTCACCCACTGCTTACTCACCAATTTGCGATACATTGCTTAATACAAAATCCTTAACAGTATATGAAGCCACAGATTACCCTAGCCAGGACGAGACTACAGACATTTCAGGTATCAAAAGTAATTTGCCAAAAGAAAATGTAAAAGTTTCCACAAATCATAGATCAAGTCTAGCATTTAAAGACCAAATAACGAGCACGAATATACTATTTTGGAACGTCCATGGGCTGAAAACTTTCTTAGAAAATATTGTAACAAGTAATAATGCAGTGTGGAAGGAGGCAGCTTTAATTTGCGTTAGTGAAACGTGGTTCATGGGTGAAAGATTAAGTTTACCAAAGCACTTAGAGAATTATGAAACAATAATAAGTAAAGCATCAAAAGACTATATGAGAGGCAGAGCAAGCGGCGGCCTAGGGATTCTGATAAATAAACAAAGAATCTCAAAATACACTATATTAGATATTAGTAATATGTGGATATCAGGTGAATTTCATGTAGCGGAAGAAAGGTTCATACTAGTTAGCGTATATCTGCGAAATCACTTTTATAAGGATAGACTAAAGTTCCTAAGCGACTATCTCTTTGAACTATTGGAAAAGTTTCAATTACCTCTGATAGTAGGAGGCGATTTTAATGCCAGGATTGGAGATCGCAACCAACTTGATACATTTCAGATGGAGGGCATGCAATTTACGGGGGCTAGGCAGTCCCGTGATACAGAGATTAATAATAATGGCCGAGATTTGCTTGAATGCTTTGAAGAACTAGGGCTAATAACGGTAAACGGAAGGTCGCGATCGGATAGTGCGGGCGAATTTACATACTGGGGAAATGGTAATACAATAATAGACTTTGTATGGACCAATATGCTGGGACTTGAAATCAGTAGTGATTTTTTTGTGATTAACGAAGGCACCTCAGACCACTTACCGATTCAGTTACAAATAAAATACTGCAATTCATTAATTGAACAAGCCGCGGAAAGAGATACCTTGCCTCCCCCGAAATTGAAATGGAACCAAGATGCACAAGATGATTATACAAGTGCCATGACGGTCGCCTTGCCGCAAACACGGAATGACGATTCAGTGGATTCTCTTAATAGCACCATTGTAGACTCAATTTGGACGGTTGCAGGAGATTTAGGCATGGTACACAAGCCCAAAAAAATATGCAAGCCAAATAAGCCGTGGTTTGACCATGATTGTCATGAGGCTAGGAAAGCAATGAATAGCTATTACCGTCGCTGGGTAAGAAACAAGAAAATTGAAGATTCCGAGATGATTAAAAATGCTTTTATAGATGCACGGAAAGAATACGTAAAACTTATCGAATCGAAAAAAAGTAACTATTTACTAACAGTCCAAAAGGCGCTCTCTAATGTCAAGGACTCTGAGTCATTTTGGAAAACTTATAAAAAACTTAAAAAGAAAGCATTTACCCGTTGTATAATTCCCATAGCAGAATGGCAAGAATTTTATAATCTACTCTTACCTCCGCGAGATCCCAACCCTAGAGTTTTTCTGGAGCTTAACAATCCAATAATGGATAGAGAAATCACAATTGACGAAATTAGAAATGCAATAAGGTGGGCTAAGCCAAATAAATCTCCGGGTCCGGACGGAGTTACCTATGAGCTACTCAAGGCTCTTCCGAGTGACTGGATTGAGTATATCGCGGTGCTGTTTAATCGCGTACTATCCACTGGATTGATTCCGTCGGATTGGAGTAAATCCGAAATTATACTTTTTTATAAAAATAAAGGAGATAAGTGCGACCCGCTCAATTACAGGGGTATTGCTCTTGCAAACACGCTCGCCAAATTGTTCACTGGGGTAATCTCGAGACGATTAAATACATGGATTGAGATGTACGGTATCCTGCCAGAAGCGCAATCAGGGTTTAGGAGCCGACGCTCATGCGATGACAATATATTTACGCTGACTGCGAAAATAGGACTAGCTCTAGCGAAACCAGGAGGGAAGCTTTTTGCGGCTTTCATTGATTTTAGACGAGCATTTGATTCAGTGAGCCATGGAATTCTCTGGGATAAATTATACGCTACGGGAGTTAGTACAAAAATTATCAAGGTGCTCCAAAATCTTTATAGGTCAGCGACGTTTAAAGTTAAGCTGGATGCGAATCATAAGACTGAAGAGATAAGCGCAACGCAGGGTGTCCTACAGGGGGACCCCGCGAGCCCAACCTTATTTTCATTGCTACTCGCGGATATAGATAGGTATTTTATTGAACATGGCCATGAAAACATTAATGAAAAAATCGAACTATTATTGTTTGCCGATGACCTTATCCTTATTGCAGACGACGTCTTGGAACTCCAAAGAAAGCTAGATACCCTAAAGTCCTATTGCGACGCTAATAAACTTGAAGTAAATATAGGAAAAACAAAAGTCATGATATTTCAAAAGGCAGGGCGGAAAAAGAAAATAAGGCCATTAAGATATAATGGCACACCCCTCGAAGTGGTAAAGAAATATATGTATCTGGGAGTTCCTTTTACAAGTTCAGGCCTATTTAATGTAGCAGCAGAACACTATAAGACTAGAGCAATGATGGCCCTAGGTACCATATGGGGCCCTATGGTGATCGCTAAAGTCAATAATTGGGAAGCGCGAGTTAAACTGCTTAATACCGTTGTAACCTCCACACTTTTATACGCATCTCATATATGGGGAATACGCCACTACAATGATATAGACAAAGTACAACTCCACTTTTATAAAAAACTACTTGCGGTACCAACAAGCACTCCGGGTTATATGATCAGACTGGAAACGGGCTCCACGACCATAACAGTACAACTAGTAAAAAGGGCCATAAACTTTCTATTGAAAATTCTAGAAATGAGACCGATGCGTTTTCCTCGAATTTGTTTGGACCGGCTAGTGGCATTGGATCTCTCAGACACGAACGTTGAAAAGTATAACTGGTTCTCTAGTCTGCGCGAACTGTTAGATAGGGTTGGGTTCTCGTCGATTCTTGTAAACATGACGTACGCATCAGTCTCAAATCAAACTAAACCATTGTTGGACCACATAGCACAAAAAAAATTTCAATCAGATGCAGTACGAGCGTTACTCTCGACTTATAATCCGGCCTATAAACATATAAAACAGTTAAATGAACTACAATGCGAAAAGTACCTAACTACAGACATTCCTCTCCCATTTATTAGACTAGTAGCGCAATGCCGCCTCGAAGGTCGTAGCTTGACCACCTTTAGATATAAGAAACTGCTCTATAAACTAGACAATAGTGTTGTATGCGAAGTATGTACATTACTCAAGCCAGAAACCCTTGAGCATTTCCTATGTGAATGTCCATTATATAGCAACGTAAGGACCCAGTACCTGAACTTTCCCCATCTCTATCTTACTCTAGAAGATGTCGATGCTACGCAAGCCCAAAACATAGCTTTATTTATACTAGCTGCATGTAAGTTGCGTGCTTTCGCTCTAGGAGATTAATTATGTGTCATCTCGGTAAGATAGGTAATATAAATAAGTTATCCTTGGTCTGTGTTATTGTTCATTTTCTATTAGTATTAAGATTAAAGATGTAATATGCGTTAAATGCGCCACCATCCTTTGTAATAGGTGAAAACCTCTACACAAATAAACGATAATAATAGTTGATGTCAATAAGAATGACCAGACTCTCACGTCAAGGTACAAGTACTCCTTTAAGTAAGGCAAAAAAACTGTAATTTCTAATTTTATTTTAATGGGAATATTTCACAAAAAAAAACAGCACTTCAATATTAAATCTTCCTAGTCAATCGATGTTCGCGTTGCCCCCAAAAATAGTTTGTATGTGATGAAAATGATGAGTATGTATTCGATATTATGCCTACAAAAAAACAGTGCCAGAAATTTGAACAATAAGTTGGCCATAGGTGCAATAAGTCATGAAATAAATTATAAATATCTCCCTAGTGGGTTCGACCACCGTGGTTTCAGGTTGAAATTACCGCAAAAAACCGCAAAAACCACCGCAGTGTTTTCTGCACTTTTTCGCACAGCAATACACCGCAAAACCACTGAGCGTTTTTTTTTGTAGCGTCAGTGGTTTTCCTGTTTCGATCACCGCAAAAACACCGATGTAAATTTCGAAAAATCTCGAAATTTCATAATGTTTTTGCAATTTGTATGAATAACGGTAGAAATCACGGCTCGACTGAATTTTCAGTACCATGGTAATCCGCAAAATCCGTCTTGCCACTGATAAACAGCAGTAAAAGTGACTAATGTCAGTACATGGGCGGACGATACTTACGATCGCCCGTACTTATACATAGAACGGCGAACATTCACTTGCGAGAAACGTTTCGGCTCGTTCGCCATCTATCGGGTTAATTTCAGGTGCACGCGCAATAACCGGCTTAGCTCCGCTAGATGGTCAACCACTTTAAATGTTTCTCGCAAGCGATTGTTCATCTTTTCGCGCATATAAACACGTAACTATCGCAAGTTGCTGTGCTCTCATATAACTGAAGGACCACGTTTTGGAGATGTCCTAACTATTTGACATAGATGGCCTAGCCATTTAGAAATGTGGAACGAGAAAAAAGTATGTTGTCTTCTCTTCAGAGTTTCAAACGTTACAAATTCATACAACTGAAAATTAAATATTCATAAAGATTCGGTCCGTCATTTCTACCATGATTTATACAAATTACAAAATATTACGAAATTTCGAAATTTTTCGATTGGTCCAACAAAACCACCAACGCTAGGTAAAAAAATGCTCCGTGGTTTTGCGGTGAATTGCTGTGCGGAAAAGTGCAGAAAACACTGAGGTGGTTTTTGCGGTTTTTTAGCGGTGACAGAACCTACTAGGGCTGCAGTATGTCAAGTACATGTTGTTCAACATTGATATATGTACACACAGTGTTTTTATTAGGAACAAATTTTAAAATCTTGCAGTCGAAGGTAAAAAAATGAAAAACAATTTCTTGCAGTTAAAAAAAATTACTGATTAATATCGAATGATGAACTAATAACTTATGCCTTTATGTTGTAGGGTCATGTCATTTTTGGAGTGCCTTTTACGATTCCGCATTGGAGACGCGCTATTCTTAGAGTGGCCAATGCGTGTCCGTATCGTGTAGCGGTCATACTTTGTAATTCTCGTTTCGATTTGCTATCATTTACAAAATGCAGTGTCGATAAACACGATATAGTGATAACACGACCCTATACCGGCACGCCGAAGCGGTCGAGCAGGCACCATGCCGCCACTGTATCGTCAATTTTCTATTTGGGATAATGTGTAGAATCAAAGCTCGTCCGGACAGGCATTTAAAAAAGAGAATAAAACGCCACAAGATCATAATTACTATATTTATTTGACGAAAATCACAACAATCATTAAGGGGGTACTGCTTTCCTTGTGTATACCACATTTCAACTTGATTATTTTAGTCATTCTCGAGATATAAATGTTTTCAATTTAGGTGCACACATACTCATATATATGGCTGGACATTTTTTAAGCCGTGCCACGTTTTGTAAAAACAAATATGCCAATTAAGTAACAAGTCCGCTTGTTACTTTAATACAAAGTCGATTGTCTTAATTGTTTGAATGAACGAAAAAAATTATAGATATTAGTGAACAAATTTTTGTAAAATATATCAGCATTTTTACCGTGAGCAGTAAAATCTCTGATCAAATGTTCAATGCACTGCAAATTTATGATTATTTACTGTAAATAATTTCTACAAGCGATCACCGGTGCAACTCTATGGCACTGGGAATGGCGATCGTGTATATTCACAATGTTACATTCATAACAAAATTGATGGCTACATTTACATCGTAATCCTTTTTTTGTTAATTGCACGTATTCTACAAATTACTGAATTGTACTTTGAGTGCGTTGTACTAACATTGGACGGTTTCGTTGCGGCTTAAAAATACGGTCTAAAAATGTCATGGTCCCGAAACCGGGCTTTTCAAATCAGGTATATAAAGACTCGAGAAATTATCTCGGGAGGTAATCATGATAGAATATATATACATAATTTTACTCTTAATACGCATCTGGAAAACGCAACTCTATTTTTACTCTGACTTCTGTCAGTATGGACGGATTATGTTTCTGAGCTCTGCGTAACATACGTAGGGCTCGTTTTTTTCCTTCTCTTTCTACAATTCTGCTTATGTGAGTACTGAACGTCACGTTCCTAACTATGAATTTAGCTTCTTTTCGTCTTGAAGTTCGAGGTAAGGGCGAATATTCGCGTCATGAGGCACTGATTTTGATTCCACGCGCTCGCTGCACATCGGACAAATTTCTTCGGTTTCCACAATCCTGTTAAGAACAAAAACAAATTAGCGAAAACACACCAATTACCGGCCGAGCATTTGCAGCCATTGTTCGAATCTCACCGTTGGAATTCACTTCTTATAGCCGGGAAATTACACTGAGGGCAGACTGTAAAGTCATCTTCGGTAATATGACGCCCCTGAAACAATTCGTGACATAAGTACCAAAGTATATTGAATACATCCGAACAATATTTCTAAGCCTTTTTTCTCGACGCTTCATACCATTTTGAATGTTCTGACATGAAAATGTCGAAAAAAGAATTTTCATGCAAATAAAGTCTGTTATTGAAACTTCAAAGCTGACGGGCAATTTTTCCTACACAACACTAAATACAAATAAAAATATTTTTTTTGACATCTCGTCTGCAAGAACAGGGGTTTTCTTTGTAATGAATTTGTATGTAATTAGTCAAGAAGTTAAAACGAAAAGAAGAAGGTGGACCCATTGAGTTGCGGCGTGTCGACCGAGCCGTACTGAAAATTCTCTACAAAAAAAAGTTTAAAATATTGGCAATATTTGTCAAATTTATGTAACCCGATTGGGAGAAATTAGGCAAACAAATTGTTGCAACTTTTAAACAACTAATATTATCGCTTATTCGTTTTAAAAGCTTGACGAAAAAATTACGTTTCGGAAATATGCATAAATATACAAGGAAACATGGAAAGTTGTAAAATTATATACATTATACAACGAAACTTGTAAAAGTAGGTTCACTGAAATTAGCATTGGTTTCATCATTATGGTCATCCGTCACCCTGTGTAATTGGAAAGCTTCTTAACTTATAATGAGCAAAAAAGACGATAACATTTAAGATGAAAAGTTACGAAATTATCATTTTTAGATAAATGAAAAATATTGGATTATACTAACAGTCGCTATACAAAATGGTATAGTATTCTTGCATTTGTCGCAAGTAATTTCAGTTTCGGCGAGTCTACTTTTGCAGTAGGGACACGGAGTTAGAGGCTCATCTTCAATCTCATGATCTTTCGTCCTCGGCGGTTTTCTGACGATCGCCTCGATTTTCTTGCTATACTTTGCATCCACTTGTGTTCTATACTCAGGGCGCATTAACATCGCCGCGAAATTAAATGCCGCATGCTTTAAGCCTGCTCGATGACACTCTATTACAGTCGAAGTTAAAATAGGAACGATGTCTGAAAACAGAATATAGAATGAGTAAATATGTCGAGACGACAGATGACTCGATTTGCATCACGGAAGCTAAAGTCGAAAGACACTTACGTGAAGGAAATTTGGAGATGTTATTTGCGACTCGTATAAGCATCCTGGCACCTCTTAAGTGATCGTTCCGTTTAACATGCAGTCGCACAAGGATGTAGGAATGCAAAAGACGTAAATTGTTCTTCATTTCCAAGGGTATCGTGATGTTGTTTCGTTTGAGCTCTTGGTACATGCCAAATAGAACATCGTGCGCACTGCGATAGTTTCCTGCGTATATATTTATTATTAGTGAAGGATTTGAGATAACAGTTTTTTCAATTATTGTTTTACCATTTATTTGTTCCTCATTGGCTATTATTATCGCAGTTTTTGCGGCCTCTCTGTATTGTTTTCTCGCCATATACAGACGAAACAAGTATTTAGGGTCCTATAAAAATTCATTCATTCATTAATGACTTCTGTTGACTATTAACATTTGAGAAAAAGTAAATTTCGTGTACTATCATCAGTATACGAAAATTATTTGTGGCGTTTTTCAAAACGTAATTCTTATGTGAAAACAGCTGTAAAATAGTCTTTTCCCTAAGAAAAATGTACGTTACGCGTTTCGAGGGCACTTTGCGCCATATATCAATTTTTTTAAAATGATCCGTTACACTGTTTGTACTATGTATTTGCTCCATTTAATTAATTTAAAAAAATGGCCGTTCCTTTTTGTGAGGATAGTTTTAAACATTTTACAAATATTCCAGGAGGACTGCCAAGATTTTTAAACTCATTTCGCTTCAATTTACAAATATTTCTTAAAGGCCGATACGGTTTTTGCGGACATTTCGGAAAATTTTACATAATGTCAAGAATCGTCGTCACGTTCTTATATAAAATTTTGCTCCATTGTTCTGCATGTTCCAGAAGGGACGCCTCGGTTTTTAAAGTACTTGTTGCCGAAAAAAAAGAATCTCTAAATATGTTTTCACATTAAAAAATTTGTATTACTTTTGGTAAGCCGTCTCCTCCGAGAAGAAAATCAATTAACTGATTCCCAAGTTTTTCGTCTTTTGAAGACGCTACGGTGTCTATAGCTAACGTCAATGCTGCGTCATCGTCGGCAGCCAATTGAGCTGCTTTCAATAAGTGCCTTAAAGCCTGAAACAATAACAAAAATAAAACTTTCTGGATATAATAATTACAGCGAGTCAATAAAGCAATTCAGTTTACCTTGTGATACTCCTTCGCATGAAAATAATACTTTCCCGCCAAAAGACTATTTTTTTGAGTCTCGAAGTGAATAGCGAGACTTCGAAAATCCTCTTCTCTGATATTGTCATCGTCGAGTGTATTCACTAAAATTTCCCCGTAGAGTTCCATCTTGCCGTGTTGATTCGCAAGCTGGAAAGCCTCATCATGACAATTCGAAAGTATAAGGAATTTTATTGCCGAATTGTAGTCGTTCATCTTCTGGAAAAATCTCGCTACCAACTTGGCACCCTCTATGCTCTTGGTTTGCTGCACAATTTCCACGCTTCGTGCTACGGAAAAAATTACACCTTTATATATAAAAAAAAAAAAATGTCGACTAATGCAGCTTACCAGGGTTGTTGAGGTGCTCGAGATTTATTCTAATGATATTATCGTAATCCTTGGCGGTTTCATATGCACTTGCAGCCTCTTCATACTTTCCTTCAGCTTCTTTCGCTTTCGCATATTGAATATTGATCTTCGGCGACGATATTTGTGGCAGAAGCTGCCCAACTTTACTCCAATTCTTCAATTTTATGTAAGCCGACGCAGCTTTGTCGAAATACTCAGCTTTTTCGTACAACATAGCGGCTTCATTGAATTGCTAAAAATATTCATTTATAAATATATGCAGTAGAAAGTATACATATAGTAGAAAAGCTGAACAGGATTATCGAAGTTATTGACGATGCTCACTTTCATATTTTCTAAAATTTCCGCGCACTCTTTGCGCAACGATCGATGACTGTCGTTCTCTAAAGCAATACCAACGCCTCTTCTGCTGTCACCGCATCTTATAGATGTCCTTGCGATTCCAGCAAGACACTGACTCCGATGATTTGAACTGTAGATGGACGAGCTCAAAGGCACGTTTGAATCGACGAGACCTCGTTCATAATTCACCAGCGCTTTCGGGTGATTTCCACTACGGAATATATTCGGGTTATTTCCAGAATACATAATTCAAAAGACGCCGCTATTCAGACGTAAAAGCTTGTAAAATTCATCCTTGCACATTACATTCTCATTATTTTACTTCCATCATAAAATCTTCGTTACGGTGAATTCTTTGTTTTGCTTTGAATTCATCTTAGCTTTGTGAAAGATGGGACATAAAACAGTAGCAATGTATGAGGGTCTGCTTTGCATTCTTATTTCACTACTGTGTAATATGTACAGTAATTTCATTGTAATTTGAAAAATGTGCATTCCGTTGAAATTATAACCACTTGATCGTTGTTCGATAAATTCTGTATCAGACATTGTATAATTGTAGTCCATTTGTGTAAGAAATATCTCGACATTGGCAAAAATTAAAGTACTTGCGTCCTGTTTTTCAATCAGAAATGTCATAAAATCGTTATCTCTAGGCCGATTTATAGTAGATTTAATCACAAACTGATTAATGACAGTTCGATTTTAAGCTAAATTTATCCCCTATTTAAAAAAAAACCGCGAGAGCTCAAATTGGTGCAGAGTTGAGGAAATGTTTTTTTTTTTCTTTACACTTTACTTAAGTCCTTGGAAATATGTTCCTAACGTATTGTGTTGAAACGTTCAACATAAGCAGAAAATTTGGCGTTAACTACTTTTTTCGACATTTTAAATTATTTTGAGTACGCTGACAAAATAATATTTCATATATATATATATACTTTTTTTTTTACAAGAAAGTAAAGAACTTACGTGAACTCAAGTTGTTGGGCATATTCTCTCGCGATGTACGGTATCTCCTCGGGTTTTAATTTCTGAGCTAAACTCAAAGCTTGTTCCCACTGCATCAAATCGCGTCTCAAATAAAGAGCTTCGACAGGTTGCGACGATTGAAGAAAAAACTGTTCGGCCTGATTGTAATTTTCGAGGAGAATACACACGTGACCCGATAGCAGAGCTAGTTCTTCCACATTCTCAAGTTTTTGAAGAGCCCAAACCATAGAAGCGTCTTCTATTCTTCGCAAAACTCGAATCGCTGCTCGGTACAAGTTTTAATATTAGTCTCTCATCTATTGCTTGCAAAATAAGTTTTTAATCTTACCGAATTCTATGTTCAAGTTAGCCATAGCGCTTTTTCCTAGTTTCATCCAACAGTCTCTATCGTCGAGAATCTCGCACGTACTCCAAGCTTGTTGAAATCTGTATAATTATATTTGTTAATTACTTGCGATTTCGTCTTATTCTAGTTTTTTCCACTATTATTCTTATAATCTATATGTATAATAAGGAATTTCATAACTGACAGACTAACTCATGAAAACTCAGTCCAAATCTCCCAAACCTACGAACGCGAAATTTGGAGAGTATATTCCTTTCACGATGGAAGTTTTTAGCAACTAGAGATTTTCCTAAATTCGACACTTAAGGTGATGAAAAGGGGTAAAACATATTTTCACGGATTCCTTAATATCTCTCGAGCCCGATAACATAGTGACTTAATTTTATAAAGTAGAAGTTATCGATATAAATGTTTAAAAACATAATCTAATATTTTGTCCTAAAAGCCCCGAAAGGTGCGAGACTAGTTTCAGGGGGTATATTGTAGAACCCTTCTCTATCTCCTGTGTTTGTTAAGGTAGAGCATTTTATATTAACTTATACATGTGCTTTTTTAATCTTTATGGAGTAGTTTAAGGATTTTTTCAACCCTAAGAATGTAAAACAATATTATAATAATAAATATCTCCTCATGCTAATTTTTTTTTGGCGATTTGATTCTTTTATAGATATTCTTTATTTCTTAAACTTATATGATGACAATTTCTGGAACTTTGTATAAGTTATTCATTACCAGTATCTTTGTTGAAATCGTAACTGATTAAAGTAATAATAGCGCACATTCAAAAGATACAAATTTTCTGTTTCCTGGGAGCTTAACATTGGCGTCATTCAAAATAATGCATTTTAGTCCATATAAAATATATAGTAGGAATTTTGTAGCCTATTCTAAGTATCTGACGATTGAAAGATCATTATTCAACAAAATTTCTGTTAAATCCCATGGTCTCGTTGAGCGTTTGTAAAAAAAAGTTTTACTCACCTTCGGCAAAGTATCTGCGTTTCAAATATTTCAACAATTTTCTTATTCTCAACGATATTGCCAACTTCCTCGTGAGAATTCAGGGTTATCGTCGTTAATTTACCGCCAGCAGTACCGAGGGTCACTTCTCCACTATACATGAGAACAGGTATCGATTCAGTCGGAAGTTTTGTTGATCCAACTTTAACGACTTTGACGCCTGTTAAATAGAACTTCTAATCAAAATCATAAAATTAATTAATGGTAACAAATAGAGGAAAACTCACCATCAACATGATACTTGACGTAAACGTAAGTAACGATTTGGTTTTTATTGTAGATCGCGAAGATCGAGCGTTCGTAAATATTCTGGTCCCAAATGATACCTTCCATTGCATCCGGACAGTTCGGCACGGGAATTACGCTCTCGTTTATTGGGTCATAAACGTAAACGTCTTGCTTGTCGTCAACGAAACACATCTGCGTACCGTTCGCGTCTATATATATCTGTTTTATACCATTGCTATGCGAGTATTCGCTCGAATGATTGAAAACTTCGAGATAGAAATAGATTATCCGTCCCATCTGTAGAATCAAAGATTTTTCATTATTACACAAATGATGACAGAAAATATAACGTAAAAAAAGCGAGTCTCACGTCGGTGCCGTAAACAACAAAATCAGATGACAGAGCGTGGCACGTTATCTTGCCGTCTGAAGTGCTCGAATCAGGAAACATTTTTGTGTCCTTTTTCTCCTTTGCTAAAGCCTGATCGACTTTTATCTGAAAAGGCGTATACCATTAGTAAATTCGACTTCAAAATAGGGATTAAATTCTTAGATATCATTGAAAAATGTGTACCGTGTGTAACTGCATCTTTCCATCAAACAAAACCGCAGCATAAATTTCATTCAATCGAATGCTCTCCACGGTCGCTAAATAATCACGCTCGAAATGCACCGAAGTGTCGTAGTTCTCATCAGCTATTTCCCAAAAAAGTGCTCGGTTGTTTAATGCGACTGCGGCGTGGACAGGACCGACAGCAAGGATCGATGGTTCAATAATCGTGTTAATAACGTGTGGCTCGGGTTTTTCCTAAAACATCAAACCGAGGATTTCACAAGGCTGCAATTGTAAGGATCCTCGTGCTCTATATTATAAAACTGGTGATTTTTTTTTTGGCTTTTTTTGTTTCTAACAATTTATACAAGCGATCCTCTTCACATTTCGGTAGAAAATGACGCATGCTTTAACAAACGATAGAAAGTTGCAAAGTAGAATCTTGCTTCCTCATTCCTTTGAGCAGTTATCCACAACGCCTCCTCTATGATGGAGTACTTTTCTCAATTTCTACAGACTACTGTTTTTTCTATGTCTTATTGCTTTCTGACCATACAAATATATCATCATCTGATTATCAAATATATCATGTATGTTTTTTTACGTAAACATTATTTCGCGAGTGTAAAAACTTTTAGCATGCTAGTTCAAGTTCCGGTTAAAGTTAGTGCAAGACCGACCATTTTTTTAACTAAGAATTTTCGTGATAACTCAATACCGGGCACAACTAGATATTTTATTTTTTTCTGTAGAAAATTAAATTGTAATTCATCTAAATTCACGAAAATTAAGGAACCGAACCGATTTTTTATAAAATTCTAAATCTCTTAAAATCTGAATCTCCCTACAGATTTGACTCAAATTCACTACCGATCGGCCTCGATACTTGTAAAAAATATTTAGCTTGATATCTCAAAATTTGCGAGATCTACAGCGTTTACAGAGTTCGAATTGCTTCACTTGACCGAAAAAAATCAACGCTGTGATATAAAAACGAGAAAAGTTTCTTAAAACGCTTCACATTTTTTGTATATAAGTGTGCTATAAGATCCTTTCAAGTTTTAATGCGATCACGTATTAGTCTTTTTAATAAACAAATGTTTAAAAACCTGATTTTAGTGCGTCGCACTAAGTGTCCTTCTTATCCATTTTTAATGCCGTATGTAAATTCCTTTTTTATTTACCTTGTCGAGTGTATAGTGGTGAACGATCACCTCCGTCAGGCTCGAGAGTAGCGCTATTCTGTTTCCGCAAACACTAATCAATTTTGGTATTTCAGCGAGATAAATAAGGACGTTACCACTATGAGTCACTGCGGCAATCATTGTTCCATCTGCGGACCACTCGATGCTGTTTACACCTGCCTCACCAATAACAGTTATCACTTTCTCAACTTCTTCTAAATTCTGAACACTGTGAATTTTCAGAGAATTGTCGCCGCAAGTCGCGACTTTTCCTGTTAACGGACTCAGAGCTATATCGTTTAGCGAATCTCTGTGATTTTTCGCTTGAAATAACTCCTGGCCAACCTCTTTGATATGTGTTGATATCGAGATAAAATAACCAGCTTCGAAACCCACAAGTATGTAACCGTCTCCATACCTAAACCGGAATGTTAATAGGATTAATATCGTAATCTTGTAAACGTAATACGATGCTTTGAAACATTTTTCAAATCAATTATGAACGTACCATTTGTACGTAACAATAGGACCGTATCGCTTTTGAAACGCCAATTCAATCGGATTGTCTGGATCCAGAATATTATAGAGGAACAACGTAGTTTTGCCTACAATCAGCGAAACCTGCAGGAATAGAACAAAAATAACATTTTTATAAAAATCATATACTTTGTTAAATTTCAACTGCGATCTTCACCGAAATTAGCCGTGGAAAGGCTACGCGAAAATCAATTTAATCGCGCATCTCCCGTCTTTGAAATAACAGTTAATTTGTATAAAGACTGCAATGGATTTTTTTTTAAATTTCTTTAGAAATCTCAAAAAATGCTGAAAAATACTCTGTTGAGTATCAACATTTTATAGATTAGCACCGAAGTAGGGAAGATTTTTCTTCATATATTTTTTAAGCCTTTTTTATTTAAATAATTATAAAAAAAATAGAAAAAAAAATATCAAGCGACTATGGACGACTGGTCAAACATTTCTGTATATGAAACTGTATTTTTTAGAATTTTTTCAGATTTTTTTATTATGGCATGAGGGTGCTAGAATGTGGCTTGTATGGTACTGGAATAGTCTTAGTTCAGAAAGATTTCAAAAATTCCTAATTCTCTGAAAAAATTCTAAGAAATCTGAATTTACATAAATTAACGTTTGACAGGCAACTGGCCTGTAGTAGATTATTTTTTTAAATATTTTTTAATAATTTTTTTAAATAAAAAAAAATTAGTTATTAAACCAATAACTATAAGAAAAAAAATCTTGCCCACTTTGGCTATAAGCTAGATAATATTAATATTCAACAAAGAATTTTTCAGAATTTTTTCGGATTTTTAAATTATGGCATTCGATATGTCACTATAAAAAAATAAAAAAATAAAAATTTCCATAGAAAAATTTACATAGACCATCCTGCAAAAAATTACGAGCCAAATCAGGGAGGTCGAGGGTCAGACCCATGTCGAATCGCGGTGTAATGCCCCATATTTAATTATATTGTTGTTTAACATTTCGTAAAGTTCTAAAAAAAGAATAGTTTTGCTATAATTTTTTTTAAGAATGTTGGGATTGATATTACAAAGTAAAAAGTGATTCCGCGGTTCATAATTTTTTAAACAGAAATATTGTTTTGACAATAGCTTCCTACATCCAAGGAATCAACTATGTCTGATTTTGAAGATAATCTATTTTGCCAAATAAAGAAAATTCTGTTGTAAATGCTAGTATTTCTATGGTAATTTTTTTTATTAACAATCGAAATCTGAAAGCAATATAATATTCTTTGCTATTTATTTATTCAATTCCCTGGCAAGTTGTATCACTGAAATGTTTTAACCGCCATTTTAGCCGAATAAGAACGTTTCGCTCGGCTAAATTGTGAGTTTTAAATCGGTTTAATTCACCAAACAAAATTGATTTTAAAAAAATCGGTTAGAATGTTGGTTACAATCGGTTAATTCACCAATAAAAATGGCTTAAAAAACGACAGATTCGGTTAAAAAGTCAATTAAACTAGGTGAAACAGGGACTAATCGAGGCCGGTTAAAACACCGGTTAAAAATTCGGTGACAGAGCTTGCCAGGGTTACTATTAAATTTATTTATTTAGTTGCTACACTATTTATTTATTTATTTATTATTATTAAGTCAGAGCATTATTTACCGTGCTTTCACCACCCGCACGCTGGTCCATCTTCATTTCGCTAAATTGAATATCATACGGATCTCCCTGTAGTGGAATTTCTCTGCGAGTGTCTCCCTCGCTCGTGCTAACTGTTAAAATTCTATCATCACCTGCAAGAGCTATAAGGCCCTCGTTGGACCACGCACCACAAACAATTCTTTTCTTGTGCTTCCCTAAAATGGGAATACGCCTGAAACAACATGTTTTAATATGTATTCCACATATATGGCATTTTCTGTATTTTAATGAGACTAGAGGATTTCACACTTGTTAAATCTGTGTTCAGTTTTATATGTTTCCATAATTTATAATAATCTAATTGTTAATAATTTGCATAGCAGCATATAGGTTGGTCCCACAAGGAATATTCATAGGTATAAAAATAAAACAAATAAACCAATTTGCCCGACATTCCAAATGGATTTTTTTGTCCAGATAAAAGAAACACATGTTAATACTGGTCTGATTAGTATAAATAGAATCGCATTTGGTTAATTGGAAAATACTTTATCATCCCACCGCCATTGTTTAACTTATTCTAAAATGAATAATTATTATTTTTAAACGAACAATAATATGGAAAAATTATTTGGTGAAAGAGAATCATGGTTTATTATTTAAAAAATGATAATAATTGAAGATTTGGTAAACTGGTCGTGAATTCATTTATATATTAAGAATATATGATGCTGTTCAAGACACGTTTAAGAATACTCAATGAAACTACCAAAAATTGTAGAAACACTATGAAAAACTTGGACTTGATTCTACTAGTGTGAAGTACTCTACACTCTTTTCCCAAAATAAGTACTTTGCATTGAGATGATCATAGAGCGCCAAATTGCCCTTTTGCGTTCCTACAGCTAAGACACAGCTATTTTTTGCCCACATCATACATGTTAGGCTGTCCCTGACCCCTGCATCAACCTGAGATCTCTTTCCTGTCGTGGCATCCCACAAGGTGATAACAGACGAGTTATTTGTGATTATTGCCAAGACATCGCCATCAGCATCCCATCCAAACCCAGTGCATAAGCCTGAGATCTGTATGCGCTCTTGAATTTCACCCTGTCTGTCGACTATAGCCACAGAAGAATCGCAACCTGTGGTTGCAAGATGAGTGCTGTTTCCTGGGCGCCAGGATATGAAAACACTGCCGGACCCATGAGGTTGATCTAGTCTGTACAAAACCTGTAATATTTTTATGCATAAATTAAAAAATGGTAGACCGATGGTCGGCGGCCACAGCTCCCCTGTTTAAAAAAATCCCATTGATCCCATTTGAACTCATAAAGTCCTATTGAAACCTTATCGGTTTTTCTCGGTATGCATGGTGTTTTTTGTCAATCCTATTGGTCTAAATAGGATTTTCTAAGTAGGGTCTGATTTCTAAGTAGGATTTATTCCTTAACATCCTGGGAATTAATAAACTGTGGTAGAGCGATGGTAGGCGGCTGCAGCTCGGCCAATTCCCAGGATGTTTCCCTTAACATCCTGGGAATTAATAAACAGTGGTAGAGCGATGGTAAGCAGCTACAGTTTGGCCGATTCCCAGGATGTTAAGGGAGACATCCTGCGAATTATCCGGGCTGTAGCCGCCTACGATCGCTCTACTACCGTTTATTAAGAACGGCCACACACAACTGCCACAATGACACATAGTCAGATTAAGTTCAATTTCAATCAGCACTACCTAAATTTGCTAACATAGTTCTGTACTTTCTCGAGAGATTTCAAACCCTCCATGAAAATTTACAATTGCTTTGACATGCTATATATCATTAAGAGTTTTGAGTTCGATACTATATCCGCATAACATAGCTAGGGGTTCATTCGCAAATTTAAAAAAAAACAAATGGTGCTGCAATTGCATATGAAGCATTCTCTGTTCATTCAACCACTTTTTCTTTGACCCTCTCTGAGCTGTCCCGCAGTTGGTTATATCAAAGTACCACTAAAAGACACGCTATGGAAACTTGAAGTTACTGAAAAAATTTCCCCATATAAAAGTTATTGTTTTTTGTTAACTTTCGAGTGGTACATTTAAAATAATTTTCATGGTGACGCTGATTTTTTGCCAAAAAACGGAGGAATTATTTTTTAATTCAGAAACGGATAATATTTGTTGGCTGTAAAAATTACAGAGTATTCCTGCAGTTGGTTTCAAAAATAAAAAGAAAATACGTTAATCAATTTTGGCTTCCTCATAGCTTTATAAAAAATGAAAAAAAAAAAGAAAAAAAGAGGGACCAACGTGCAAGGCGCATCCTTATTTTGAATAGATAAATAAGCATGTTGTGATTTCGTTTCTGCTATTTCGTTATTTCGTTATTAGAGTGTTTCCGAAAGTGAATGCGATAATGTAAATTTTCTTAAAAATTCGAAATTTCACAAAATCAAAAGTTTCATATCGTTTTTTACTAAATTATATATCTATCATAACTGAATTTGGGCTCGCTATCTCCAGTTTTGCAAATATTAGAGCGATAAAGTAAATTTTTTTCAAAAATTCAAAATTCCATAAAGTCTAAACCACTTTACCGATTTCAGCGAAATTCAATACCAAACAACATTAAGTGCACCTGCTCTTATTAAGAATAATTTAGCAAAATAGACTAAATTTTATGAAAGTTAGAGCAACCACAAACTTTTTTTTTAACTCAACAATGCACAAAATCGAAACTTGTGTATGGGGCATTCCATGCCAACTTGGTCATCGGCTGACGATAAATCCTTTCGTAGCGGCCATTTTTTATGTTATTCTTCCAACTGAAAAATGCATGCTGAAATTTTTTCAGATTTCTTTTTATCGAAACTTTTGAGTTATAAATAATTAAAGATATCTAAAAAACTCCCTAATTTTAAAATCCCAAATAATTCTCAAAAATACTATGATGTGCAACAAAACGTTTGAACCATAGAACAGAGTGGGCCGAAACCTCCTGCTACTTTTTTCCTCCATTTTATAACATTATTCAAAGGTTTTTTAAACGTTAAATAAACAACACTTCGATTTAAAAATCTCAACAACATCTAAAAAATACTGCTAACTCAGAAATTTCGACAAAAAGAAATCTGAAAAAAAAATCTGCATGTATTTTTCAGTTGGAAGAATAAAAAAATGCCGCGAAAAAAAAAAATATGAGCTTCATCCATTGACTGAGTTGGCATGGAATTCCCCGTATACAATTTGACAAAACCTGCAACACACATGCACGCACACATTGTATGTAGAAAAAATCTTTCCTATTATCCCATAGGTAAGTTTTAAAAAAATTAGAGCTTAAGACTAATTTTCAGTGTGGCTCTGTTGTGTGCACTTATTACTATCAATAAAAAAATATATCTTGACCGCTCTGTTCCAATAATAATTTTTAAAAAACTTAAAAAAATTCTAAATAATGTGTATGATATGGATGAAAATCTCTATGATAAAATAATATTTATTTTGTCAAGGGTTCTATAAATTATAGTTAAAAAGCTGCAAATGTACAGATTTTTGTATAACAGTGACTTGAGGGACAAACTGTCTAAAAAATCAAAGAAAATCCAGGAAGTAGAGTTTAGTCATGATGAATATGCTGTTTGGTTACAGTCAAGGAATATAAAAAATAAGTTTATTTTTGGTCCACCCTAGTATTTAATTTGTTGTGCTTATCTTGTGATATTGAAGACAAAAGCTTCCATATTTGAAATTGCACCATTTAATTTTCATGATTTGTGGGCAACTGGTTTCTGTTAATATAAAAGTGCTTGCCAACAACAAAGCTTGGCATATGTTAGTAGAATAATAGTTGTGCAACCTACAACGATAGTTGTAGATTTGCCGTTGACCATCAGCAAATCTTAAATATGCTCTAGTCCCACAATACTAAGCTAAAGATTATATCAAGGAGGGAAGGAAGATATTTGTCGCATAAAGAGTTGCTCCAAAAAAATTGAATCATATGAAAGCAATGTATTCCAATGGCGCAATTCCAATATGCGACAAGTGTGAAATAAAGGAAAAGATTGGCACTAATGAACTTGGCATAAAATAAAATTGATGCTTATGAAATTTTTCTTCTTGTGAATGTCCAGTGATATTAAAGATAAAATATGCTATATGTGCAGATGCAACATTTCATTTTTATAATTTGTAAATAACTGGTTTCTCTCAACATAAAACAGTTGCCCAAAAACAAAGTTTCACATAAGTCAGCTAGTATTAAATATGTTCTATATAGGTATCTTTAAATCAGAGATTCAACAAGCACAGCATCATCAATTACAATGCTTGACCATTTGTTACAATCTATGATTCACTTCAGTTAATTCTCAGTTTTAGGATTACTGCGATTCTAGTAATTGTAAGACTAAAGAAAACAATTGAAGCAAATATTGCCTATGATTTAAGCAATGTATAACATTATATGTTTCCATTATCTAACATCAACAAATTATTCTTTTATTCAATCTTCTGGCAGAATTTTACTTGTGTTCCAATCCTTGATTGGTTAAAATCCCCAGACTTTTTGAAGTAGTACTTTTAAGTCACTATCAGAGTTCCATGAAATAATACTATAGTAAGAAGAAAAGGAATGTATTTATGATATAACGAGTCCAGAACTGTGAGAGAAGTGTAGTACAAAACATTCATACAACAAATACACATATTTCTAAGAACCAATATTAAACGATATTTTTTTATTACTAATGTAATACAAATATCAATGGTCTCAGTGAATTTAGTGATTGTGCTCCTTATAAAAACATATGATTTTGAATATCGTGAATATTTGATGAGGAATGAGATTATAAACAGTAATTTAGACAGCTGTCAAAACACATAACCCTACCTTGTCGGAACCCATTTTTAGAGTCAGTATTTATCCCCTAATCTTCATTGACCCGGTGTCCCGAAAATGTCGTTTTATCGTGTAACATTATACTTAGAAAAGGTAGGATAAATTATGCGAATATCGATTTATTGAGCCGGTTTGTAAACTACCGAGAAGCGTTCATGGCAGCCGCCATGGTTATTATTATGTTTGTGAGGAAAGTTTTGACGAAAATATCGGTTTCTTTATTACCGACTGCTAATATGATACGAAAATCATAAGGATCGAATGATTTCGAGATATGGCGGGAGAATCAAAAAATGATTAACGAGGTTGGAGCACTTCAAACTTGTCGTATTGATCTAAGTTTTTGGAAGCTCCGCTCTAAAATGTTGCGCAATGAATAAAAATACTGAATGATAATTTGTATCACATCATGTGTTGTTAACGCAGAAAAACCTAGTGATGCATTTGTGAAAACTTTGATTGATTATTGTTAATTTCCGATGAGGTAGGTTTCGTTGAGTTTTTTCCAAGAATAATCCGTAAACCGATGTAGCTTATAACTGAACAACTAGTGTTCTCATCTATACGGTTGCCTACAACTTACATTCAATAATCCCTAATTCTTCGTCGATTTTAATGCGGAACAGCTCATTTTTTTCCTTTCTTAAAAGGACCTTCGCAAATGAACAGTATAGATATTTGCAGAGTTGTAAATGCCTAATACTTATAGAAATAATGATGATGATACGATCAACTCTATAATTATGATTTTATAATAATAACATGTAGCGATTGTAATACGATAATTAAACTTTGGAATGGCTGCAAAAATTATTATTTTTTAATAAAAGTTCACGGTAATCCTTTTACAAAATGAAAAAAAAAAGTAATACATTACTTATTTCTTCCATTTTTTCCACTATTTCTTGCAATATTAAAGCGAAAATTAGTATATTTTTCAGCTATTCAAATGTTTACATTCTATTTTATAATCACTAAATATTATTATTATGAAATCATAATTACAAAACAAATTGTACTGTAAACTATATCTCATGAATTAATGGAGATTTACAACTCTGCAGTATAGATATTTCAAATATCATATTTGATAGTGTTGTTGAATAATTATAGCTATTTGTTTAAGAAGCGATTTTCTTTATTTAGTAATCAAGCTGTAATTTTGAAACGTTCAGAACAAAAATAACAAACCGGTTAATTTATAAAGCATTTTTTTAAATAAACCAACGAAACGCATATCTCCTATCTTTTTACCGCAGCAGGAGCAGTCCGGAGTTGAAAAGGGCATGATGCATCCCACATTAAAAATGTGACTATTCTTTTTAACAAATTCAACGAAAACGTACTTCCTTGGAATTTGACGTCAATTAGGTAATGTTTTGTAAATCCATCACTATTTATATTAATCTGGGTTCAGTACTATAACAGTAGTTGGAGTATTATATAACAGTAATGGAAGATCCATTACTATACATTACTTATTCATTAATTTCAGAAAAATACGTTTTCTCCGAGGCTTTGGCAAAAATAATCCGTAATTCTTTATCGATCTTAATGCATAACGACTCATCATTGTGAAAGAATCATTCTCCACAAAAACGCCGTTAATAAACAAATATGTAAGATTATTAAACGATCCATACTATCAAGTATTGAGATAGTCAATTCATAAAGAATTTGTTAACAAACTGAAAAAAGTCTGTCTCTTTGGAAATTACAATAGCAAATATTTTGGTACATTTTTTTTTTCAATAAATATTACATGAATATAAAAATAGATGCGAAGTTACCAACGATGAAAGAGAATTCCGAAGTAACCGGAATATACTGAGTCTGTTCATTTTCATGATAAACAAAATTTTGATGTTGAAAGTTTAAAGTGTTGATATATAATGGAATTCACGAAGATTATTCTCACATATATTTTTGAATTCATTTAGTTTTATCGATAGAGACAAAAACCCGTGTAAAATCAAATGTATCAGGTTCAACTTTTCCATAAAAATGACCAGGCTTGCTATTATTGAATATGTATGAGTCAATATAAAAAAACAGCAATCTTATATTTCTTATCTCAGAATATTTGGGAGAAATATTTTCCAGCTATATTTACAGTTTTATGAATATCTTTTAGTTATCTTTCCAGTTAATAGTTGTATCATAGATCTATATAATCTGCATTCGAGCTAAAAAAAATTCATCTTGTTTTTCACATTTATTCGTAACAGAATAGCGTTTGATATGTACAATATACAATATGTATAATATTTATGTAATAATATATTATAACGCAACAGTAGTAGAGCTATAATTATAATATTCATACGAGTTAACTTCAGATACAGTTGCTCGTATATCCTCACGCAAATACAATAGTAATAAAGAAGACTTAAATTTTCCATAAATAATAGAGTAATAATAACGTTTTATATTCATTACAACGAAATTAGTCGAGTGAATACTGTTTGGAGGCATTACGTGCGTGCAACAGAAGGGCTAAGAAAACCTCAATTGCAGACTCCAAAGTAAGGGAGTAACAAACGAAAATATTGTTTGGAAATTTACATGTTATCATCGGAATTAAAAATATCGCTTTCGCTTTCGCTTATCGATTATAAAGGCACTGTGTACGATTCTAAACAATCTCTTGTTCTATGCTACGTTTATTCGTAGTCGCGACTCTGACTCAACAGTAAAAAAACGCTCACGTCATCTCGCGGTTTTCCAGAATCGCGAGAATCAACTATACACGTAGCCACAAATATTTTCTCCTACTCTTACGAATACTGCGTATCTTTCTTTTATAATTTTTCGGTTTTTCTTTGCGCATGATTACAGATAGCGAAATGTGTCGATTTAAACTGTATAAAATTTTCTAACCGGAAGTATTGACTTCACTACATTTACAGGAGTCCATCAAATTTTGATTGGCAGTTTCGGCACAGCGAGCGCACACATGGAACGAGAAAGAATTTAACTGTAATATTTCGTTTTATTATTACACACTCTTACCCTTTATTTATTTTTTATATATATATATTTTACCACTGATCTCCCAACTAGGGGGATCCCGCAATGTATATGAGAAAGGCAGAGAATAATCCGTTCACGTCGGATCTCTATTTGGTGATTGCGGCAAAGAATTTTCTCGAGCGATTTATCAATCGCAAGAATTCAGTCGTTATATATTGGTCGTATTTGGTTGAGCCGCGGACTTTGTTGATGCCGTGGTTACGATTTAGCATTTCTTAAAAATTCGGGTTTTTCTTTCCGTAAAATCATTTTCGTTTGCTTCGTTTCATTATTAAATGTACTATGATATATCGTAGTGGCAGTATCGGAGTTACGAACAATTTGTACCGAGACGCCTGCGTCACGGTCGAAAAAAAAATTGGATAAACGCCACGCGCTCGCTCGCTAGCGCAACATTTAGGGTGAAAGAGAGATTCATGATTTTTCATTTCCATTCGCGCGTTATAAATAGCGACGTTACGAATATCTATCAGAGTCCGTAATTTGTGTGGCTCATACAATTCTGAGAATGTCAAACATACTCGGACCTCGAAGCGAGGGGAAAATTCGTTCGAGACGAACGAGCAACGTGACGACGAGTGGTTCTCGAAAATAAAAACTTCAACACTGACTCGATTGGCCTTCGAGTTCTTGAAATTCTTCGGTAACACTACGTCACGCCACTCCGGGCTAGTCCTCCTGTCAGACGCGATCTTGCGCGTATCTGCACCACGACCGGCCGTTGTTATTGTCCTCGTGGTGAAGTAATTCTCAGTCATCGAAATCGTGTCTAAGTTTTATATAGAGGCAGGAACCGAGAATGATGCCGAAGACTTCCAGCACAGACAGACCCAAACCAACTGCACCGAGAATTATCAAGTGATCCTTCGTCGTCTCCAGGAATTTGTATATGCAACCCTGAAAGGCATACACTAATTATTAGGACTGCTATTTATGATTTGCAAATTTACCAAAAATGTAGAATATTAATTTCATTTCAAAAATGTGTATCATAAGAATTTCAGGCTTGCAAACGGCCAGAATTTCATTTGATAAACATTTATTGTATAATTGACTCAATAGTTATTACTTTACAATAATTATCCGTAGCATTTATTAACACTTTTTTTTGTAATGACATAGATAATTTTTTAAATACGCTATTGTGCAGAATTAAAAAATGAAAAATGGGAACATATACTTAATGCTTTAAAAATAAATTACGCCTTTATTTTAACTGTAAAAATATCGCTGTATTTTATAGAAATTTAATTTTTTTTAGCTGTCATTAAAAAGTTTGAATGTCTTTTTGGGAGCAGGTGATAGTTATGAAATTGTAATTATACCAATTAATTTATTACCGAAGTAGGGTTTTGTACGAATGGCACTCAAACGCCCTCAGTACTTACCATTGAATTGAGGGGGATGAGAGGGAAATATAGAGAGACAAAAAATATTATGTATTACTTTTGAGTCCAATTATCAATTAACGAAATTCAAATCGAAGATCATTGTAATTTTGGATACAAATAGAAAATTCGTTCACTAAGAATAACCTTACAGAAACACGAAAGGGGTGAAGGGGAGGGGTGATCATATTAGTCACTGTGTTAGAAAGAAACTCGTGCCGACCGCGTAAGTTACACAGTTCGACTGATGTCAAAAACTAGAACGTTAATGATCAAATTTGGAGACTCAATTTTTTCTCAAAGGATCCTAATAATTCCATCAGTTTTTTTATTCTGATTAAACCGAAATGGAGAAAGAAAAATATTCTAACCGTGAAAAATTCAACAAAAGTTGCAAAAACTCAGCGTACTATTTTTTAGAATTTGGCAGCGTTGTAATGCAATCAGAGTTGTAAATCCCCATTAATTCATGAAATATAGTTTCCAGTACAATTTGTTTTGTAATTATGATTTTATAATAATAATATGTAGTGATTATAAAATAGAGTGTAAACATTTGAATAGCTGAAAAAAATATTAATTTTTGCTTTAATATTGCAAGAAATAGTGGAAAAAATGGAAGAAATAAGTAATGCATTACTTTCTTAATGCATTACTTATTTTTTCCATTTTTTCAAAAGCATTACCGTGAATTTTTATCGAAAAATAGTAATTTTTGCAGCCATTCCAAAGTTTAATCATCGTATTACAATCGCTACATGTTATTATTATAAAATCATAATTATAGAGCTGATCGTATCATCATCATTATTTCTATAAGTATTTGGCATTTACAACTCTGAATGCAATTAAATGGAAAAGCGTTTTGGTAATTTTTAGTCGTAAAAAAAATGTATTAATCCCGCGCAAACTGCAGAACTTCAATATTTTCTGTATTAATATATTTTCCGTCAAAGTCAGCAGCGTAACGCACCGTGTATTGTATATTTGATGGATGATCTCGCTTGCCGCACAGTGGCGTCATGGTTTTACAGCAGCTATCCGGTACGAGACTTCCGTCGCGAAGAACATCCTCGTCCTTGGACCACTCACTGGCAAGCCAATCTTCGAATCTGAGAGCACCGCAGCATTTGAACTGAAACATTAAAACATACATTATCGTTAGTTAAAATTTAAAAAAATTAATAAAGTACACCATAGATTTAAGACAATGGTGATGATATCGTAACAATAAACTGCACAGATTTAAGAGAAAATTGCTTAAGCTGGTTCTGGTTTTAGTATCGAAAATTACGAATGAAAATTCGTCGAGTCGTTTATATTTGATTGTCTGAGACGATAACGGTCGTCCAGACGCGACAGTATAGATGCCGGTAGTAATCGGTGAGCTCGGAAGGAGAATTGTAGGGACCATTACGTTCCGGAGCGGCGCTCCTCGCTCGAGCAACGCACGATCGTTTACGGGATATTGTCTACCTAGACTTGAGTTTACGATACTGTTTGTAACGTGAATGCACATGCCGATACAGAAGAATGTCGTTTTGCACCGATGCACCGGTTGGCGTATTTTAAAAAATCGATAAAAAATCTGGTTACCGTAAAAGGATCTTGTTTATGCGACTTTTTATAGTTATTACTTACTTCTATCTGCATCTGGTCGATGGCAGCAGTTTCTTTGGATCTCACGGAGTAATTGTCGAGGAATGTACGATTAAGGGTCATCTTGAGTTCAGGACCGACCTGCTCTTCGTAAAGTCGAGCGAGTGCTCCGACTCCGGCTTCGAGCACGAGTACTGCCATCACGACGAAAATGTACTGCAATGAAAAAAAGCATTCATTTTAAATAAAGAAAGAATGACAAATAAAAACGGTAAGATTACGGAAAATTAAAAATTAAATAGATTATTTTTCCCATCGGAATTTCGGCCAATAGAAACGACGCATTTGGCCTCATGTAGGGGAACCTAGGCGATTTTATTTCGGATATTTTTCGGATATTTCCTAACAAGTTGCTAAGCAATAAAAACAATTTCTGAACAACTTTTAACCTGAGAATTCTTCACATCTGTCAAACTTCTAACGAGAACTGGAACGTGATTTGAAGAATGAGCCGAAATTCCGATGGAAAAAATAATCCGACAAATACCCCTCGAGCTTCAAAATTAATCGTGTATTTCCGTCAAACTTCCCTGCATACAAACAACCGTGTCAAGTTTTGCAGAAAATTCCCTCGCGCAAGCGCTCGGAATTTTTTAACCTGCAAAACTTGACACTCTTGTTTGTATGCAACGAAGTTATCGGGAAATACCCGATAATTTTGAAGCTCTTGGGGTATTACTACTGATTATTTTTCCCATCGGAGTTTCGGCCAATAGAAACGACGCATTTGGCCTCATGTGGGGGAACCTAGTCAATTTTATTTCGGATATTTTTCGGATATTTCCTAACAAGTTGCTAAGCAATAAAAACAATTTCTGAACAACTTTTAACCTCACAATTCTTCACATCTGTCAAACTTTTAACGAGAACTGGAACGTGATGAAGAATGAGGCGAAATTCCGATGGAAAAAATAATCCGACAAATACCCCTCGAGCTTCAAAATTAATCGTGATTTCCCTCAAACTTCCCTGCATACAAACAATCGTGTCAAGTTTTGCAGAAAATTCCCTCGCGCAAGCGCTCCGGATTTTTAACCTGCAAAACTTGACACTCTTCACGGAAAAAAAGGGTGTAGTTGTAGGAACTACGGAATTGATACGTGTCAACCAACAGGCATGGTAAAATATGGCATTAGCAAGTTATTGCGTATCAGAACCAACCGATTGATGTCAACCAACCGATTGGTGGCGCCAACCAACCGATTGGTGGCGCCAACCAACCGATTGGTGGCGCCAACCAACCGATTGGTGGCGCCAACCAACCGATTGGTGGCGCCAACCAACCGATTGGTGGCGCCAACCAACCGATTGGTGGCGCCAACCAACTGATTGGTGGCGCCAACCAAACTACATCTAACGCTCCAAGCATTTAGGTTAGCTTTCTCAACTAACCCGTTTTCTCCGTGTTTGTGTGCAACGAAGTTACCGGGAAATACCCGATAATTTTGAAGCTCTTGGGGTATTACTACTGACTATTTTATGAAACTGTTATCTGAAGTATAAATATGGAGCAATTTATATATTAAAACAAGACCGACAACGGTGGATGCGCGTTTGGTACGCGCTCCGGTGATCATCAAAGTTAAGTAGCCTTTTTCGCGGGCAATACTTGGATTGGTGACCGCTTAGTTTATTCACAGACTTATTCTCCTGAGACTTTGGTGTTTCTGCACTTTACTCAAGTGTAACAATTCCGGAGAATCAGTAAAATATGTTATAGTAGTTAGTAAAGTGCGGGTAGGGAAGTGTTAGGTAGGAAAAAAGGCTAGCAGGAATCAAGATTTTAAAAACCCCCATGAGTGTACTTCAGAACTGGAACTAACTAAACTCAATTAAAATAGCTGATTTTTCAGGGGCATTTCAAAGTTCATATCATTATATAGTTCGAACTACTGCAACTGCAATGGCTTTCGTATCAAAACACTTTGGGTTAAACTACCTGTTAGTGGCAGAAAACAGCTTGAAAATACTATCCGTTTAATAATATCGAAAAAAAGAGTCGTTATGCAATAATATTAATAATATCACTTTATTGATATTGGAAAAAGGAGGTAATCTTCCACAGACAAGGTTTTTTCGTGACGCTCTCCTGAATGTTCTGTTTTGCGGGATTTGAACCTAACACCTATTTAACTACTGAACAAGTACGCTATCCACTAGACCAAACAGACTATGAAGATTGTGTATACTTCCATTCCATAATAACTGCGTCAAATTGGAGTGAGGGTCAAAACAGCGAATGGCTGAAATAGCGAATTTAAATTTAATGAACGTCTGAATTTAGAACGGCCATTATTATGAATTTCGCTATTTTAGCCATTCGCTATTTTGAATATATATATATATAGAAATGATTATTGTTTCACAATTAATCATTTACTCAATTTGTTTATCAACAAAAATCATATTTTTCAGTCGGGGTTTTAAAATTTTTTGTATACAATAGATTAATTGTTGATGAAGTCCGAAAAAACGCAACTATAACGAATGGTTCTATTGTTTATTTCATTATAAATTCATCGGCGACCATTAGGAAATGGATCGTAACCAAATGTAAACTAAAAAATGGTTGAGTTGCCGTAAAAAAAATAGTATACAAATTCTTTACATCACCGAAACGTAATACACTCTAAAAAGAAATGTGCTCGATATTTGCGTAACGGTACTGGAAGTTTTTATGCGTAAGCCGATATATGAAATTTTAATATACGTGTGCGACGTAAAATAAATGTACGGTATACTGAAAATGTAAAAAAATTGTGTTTAATATGCAAGTACTTAAATTTTACATCATACTTTCCTAGTAAAGATAAAGTGCTTTTTATTGCCTATGATTGCAATGTGCACATTATTGACTTTTTAAAAAAATTTCATAATATTTGGAGAGATGCACATTATTGACTTTTTTTTTAAATTTCATAATATTTGGAGAGATGTAGGCCAACGATCGAGGTCCTCCAGCCTGGTTGTTACAGTTATTTTTTTCCTGTATTGATTTACTGTAACTGTTCACGCATTCGAAAACCCAATAATGTTATATTCATTTTTCAAATATTTAAAATAGTGTAGGTAACGGCAGCAGTCAAAATGTCGTATCATCGATACGAGGCGAAATACATACGATGCTGCATTCACGAAATAAGTGGGAATTACACAGCAACGGCACTTTAGCACCAAACTAAAAAAAACCTTCATACAAAAGTGATCTTTTTTTTTAAATAATCTTCCCCAATGGCTATCTTCAAGTCATCTTGATTGTTACCCCATTTGTCCAACTCCATGTAATTTTGAAAAGGATTAAAAAAATGATTATACTTTCTTGAATTTTCAAAGATGATTACAAAGTAACAAATCTTCGATGTTTTCATAATTACCCACTACACAGGTTCCTCGCGACATAAAATAAATTAGGATAATTGAAGTATTACTTTCATAAACATCAATACGAAAACAAATTATTAAGAAAATTATATGTATTTAACAAAATTAGAGAATATTTTTTTTAATGTGATGTACATTCACAAAACCTGTATATGTACATGTACATTCGTGGATATACGGTGCACACTGTTAGAAAAGATTGGAAGTTTTTATTCATAAACTCGTCATCGAAATTTAATATACAATTGTGGTATAAAATTCATGTACCTACTTTTCCAATAAAATTAAAGCAAATTATTAAAATTCAAGTACTTTTACTGTAAAATTCAAGTAAATTATTGAATGTGCTGTGTCATACATTAATTTTACATTACACTTGTATACTAAATTTAATATACTAGTTTATAAACAAAAATTTCCAGTAAAAGTACACGAAATTTCAAGTAGATTTTTTTACAGTGTACATACGGCGCACATACTATGTATCAGAGTTGGGCAAAATTGTAATGGAAAATTACAAAATACAAATTACTGGAAGTAATTGTATTTAATTTGAAATCCAATACAATTACAAAATGTTATTGTATTTAATTTGAAATCCAGTACAATTGCAAAATGTAATTATATTTAATTTAAAATCCAATACAATTACAAAATGTAATTAAATACAATTACTTTCAGTAATTGTATTTAATTTGTAATCCAATACAATTACTGAAAGTAATTGTATGTAATTTGAAATCCAATACAATTATTGAAAGTAACTGTATTTAATTTAAAATCCAATACAATTACTGAAAGTAATTGTAATTAAAGCAGTAATTTCTGACCCAAGTAATTTTTGCTGCCCATATACTCTGCTATGTATATCGTCATGGATATCCAATGGAGACTGCATGTACATGAATAACTGTCTCCTTTGCAGATACATATACATCATACATTCACACATATATCATCATATGTATATGAAATGTATGTGAAAATGCTATAAGGTTAGATGCATTTTAGTAGAATGTTGAAGTTTCAATAAATCTAGAATAAATAAATCATCATTGTTGGGCTGAACGACTTTAGTCAATGGCCTATTGGCAATACGTATAAATTAATGTTCACTGTATCTCTATATTCTAAATCTGTTTCATTATACATATTGTCAATAAATTCACTACTACTGTTACTAAATCATTGTATGCCAGTCTCAATGCAATAAATCTACAGACCTGTAGAGAATTTTCCGTCAATTGTCTACTTTGTAATCCCATTGATAGTATGAAATACCTCGAGTGAGAATGATTTACGTAAACGCTGAATCATCGCGTTTCATTGAGCCTCGAAGCTAACGGGGGCGACGTGAGAAAGTGCATCATATATCCCTTGTATAAATTTACATCTGGGGATACAGGGATGTATCCCTGATCCATATGCAGCTTGTACTTCATTCGTATTCATTCTGAAGACGAGGAAGAACCAAAGAAGCTGAAGGATTGGGACTTTAACTACGTCCGCTACGATAGTGCGTACATCTATGTAACGTGTCTACTTTCTGTTGCTCGCAGCATGGTAGCACGCCCTTTCTCACTCCCTTCTCTCGTAGGGTTCGCACAGTACACGTGAGAAGAAAAAAAAAATAGTCACAGCCACCCACGCGGTCGGATCAACAACCGAGAGTCTCGAGGTTCCTGAGGCGTACAAACAACGCCTCGTTCACCCTGGCCCTATACTCGGGTATGTATTATATACTACAACACAGTTACTATATAATATATCGTACCTGGCTCATCTCGCCCGCAGAGGAAAAAACCTTTATTACTGGCAACGTGGAACGACTATTCTCGAGATCGTTCACGTAACTCTCTTCACGAGCTATTGCTTGCTAGGGAATAGTGAAAAAAAACCCCAGAGATCGCGCAGTGGTGGCATGGTGAATGAGAAAAAAAATAAAGATATAAAACGTGTAGTGTTGAAATGAAGAAAAAGTTCGGTGAGTAAAAATCCTCCCCTAATGTAACTAAAAAAACTGTTGATTTACTACTTAGACACTAAAAATGTCCGCGGCATTATAATAAAACAGACGGGATGTATTGACTCAGGCTCTTGTATAGCCGCATAGAAATTTCGGTACGGCGTTTGTTTGTACTTTTCGTGAATTAGATATTCTCTCATACACACACACACACTGACATGCGTTGACCAATGATATTCGCAAATGTTTAAACTCATGTATCGTAATAACATACTGAAATTGACATTCACACTGAAACTCAAAAACACTCAGTAACACTCACACAAAATATTAAAAATTCGTTATTATGACATCACCAAACAAAAAATAAATGTTGTTAGTCGAACTAACTTTATAATAGATGAATGAACAACATTCTAAAAGTAGGTGCATGAAAATTATTTTTTTATAGATCTTAAATGTATCTGCAATACAAAATTTAAGAAAATTGCCAGTCAGGCTGAAAATCGGTTTTACGGCAAATAAATTCAATTTACTACCAGTAAATTGAATTTATTTGCTATTTATTTGAATTTATTTGAATCCAATTTACCACCAGTAAATTGAATTTATTTGCTTTATATGGAAAAAATTTGAATATACAATGCAAGGTAAAGATGTGTTAAAAAGGGGAATTAAATGATTCCTTTAGTACACAATAAGAATGATATTTTGCCAACTGGACCAACTTTAAGCCAGACAAATGAAGAACAAACATTGTAAAATTCAAACGTTAACATAGTTAGAGTTTTATGTTTTAGCAAATAAGAATCTACCGCGTTGATGATGTATTCATAGGTGCATGTTCACCATAGATATTCGCAAATGTTTAAACTCATGCATCGTAATAACATAGTGAAATTGACATTCACACTGAAACTCAAAAACACTCACTGACACTCACACAAAATATTAAAAATTCGTTATTAGTACATCACCAATCAAGAAATAAATATTGCTAGTCGAACTAACTTTATAATAGTTGAATGAACAACATTCTAAAATTAGGTGCATGAAAATTATTTTTTTATAGATCTTAAATGTATCTGCAATACAAAATTTAAGAAAATTGCCAGTCAGGCTGAAAATCGGTTTTACGGCAAATAAATTCAATTTACTACCAGTGAATTGAATTTATTTGCTATTTATTTGAATTTATTTGAATCCAATTTACTAACAGTAAATTAAATTTATTTGCTTTATATGGAAAAAATTTGAATATACAATGCAAGATAAAGACGTGTTAAAAAGGGGAATTAAATGATTCCTTTAGTATACAATAAGAATGATATTTTGCCAACTGGACCAACTTTAAGCCAGACAAATGAAGAACAAACATTGTAAAATTCAAACGTTAACATAGTTAGAGTTTTATGTTTTAGCAAATAAGAATCTACCGCGTTGATGATGTATTCATAGGTGCATGTAAACTCATCCCTTCCAGAGGAGCTGAACAAATCTAGTCGGAAACTCATGCTCGGAGCTACAAGTCTATATCGTAAGTCCCTTTTCTCTGTTCGCAGTGCTTTTCCATAATTTTCCACCCTGTGCGAAGGAACCAGAAGCACAGACACAACGATATGCTCTGTAAACCCTTTCACTGCATATTCATGGCTAGTGCGAAAATTCAGGTATGTGCTACCTGAGTCCAACAGCGCACATTATGAACTGCCTTCCTACAGCTGCTGCAGTTTATTCCTACTGCAGCAACGGAAATACGTGGGTCCGCGTATATTATGCTTTTACTTCTCGTGCTCACATTGACTGTACTGGATGTTTAACGCACTGGCGTAATTCTCTATAGTATAGTGCCGGTGCAGCGGCGGAGATTATTCACTCGGCCACTGCTCTGGTAAACCGAGCATCAGCATCGCCACCACTACACTCATCTCATCGTCGATTTGTACTCCGAGCTCTGCATATCCTGCACCACATCGCCAGCAGCGAGGCATGTAGTAATATAAGGAAGAAAAATTAAATAATGAGAATGTGAGTGAGTGGTCTAAGCTCCGAGCCAGTGGAGCTCGTGGGAGCTATAAGTACAGAGCAACTGTCTAATTAGTGGCGTGCTTAATGTACCGGGTGGCACTTACTCTACTGATGGTAAGCAAATGTCGTTGGCGGTATTGGTGTTTTACACACACACACGGGTATAATTGTAGAATGCACGTTGAATTAAAAAGTTTTTTTTACTTTTTGAGAAAAATGCTGTATACTGCAGTTTAAAACAACTATTTTATGTACAATTTTATTACGTAGTTGTGATGCAAAATAATTGCTCTATATTATAAGAACATCTCGCATCTGCCAGCGTCGCCGCTGTGCACACTGCTAGACATTTTTTTATGAAAATTCATATACAGTATTGGAAGTTTTTTTGCGGATACGCGTATATTAAATTTAATATACATATACATATATTAATTAATATACAAAAAATTGTTGTAAAATGAATATATAGTATACTAAACACTTCATAAAAGTTGTGTTTATAATGTAATTATTCGAAATTTACAATAAATCTGTATATTGAATAAAATTGACATTAATGAAATACATACATTAAATGAAATTTAATGTACCGTATCTGCAAATGAACTTCCAATACATATATTAATTTTTTAAATATTTTTGACAGCAGGAAAATCGAAGAGCTGGGTCTGTGATATCTAGAGGTACGCACGAATTCGTTCGAATATGTTCGAATTTTTCGCTGGCTGTTCGATACTTGCTCGAACTTAGTTTGAACAGTTCGAGGTTTGGAACAGTTTGTGCATTTGGACAGTTCGAACAGCTAAAACAGTTCGGACAGCTCGAGCGCTTGTAGAGTTTAGTGGTTCGAACTGTCCAGAACGTTTGCTTGTGCTACTTATGTCACGTTGATCCGGATACGATTTCATCGAGTACAACTTGGTTTTTGAAATAGAAAATAATGTTTAAAGCCCAAGTCTTTATAGTTTTTGGAGTCTAGGTCAAAATTTTCATAGTTTTTTTTCGTCCGAGTCGACTTCACCATAATGATCGATTTGGGCTCAAAAAACAATAGAAGGGTTATCCAGAACTAAAAAACTGAGAAAAGTTAAGATGATATTCTACTGTTCAATCGGTAACAAAAACGGTAAAGCGTTGGTCTCGGCTACAACTGATGTCTCTGACCAAAAGAAGAGAAGCGTTCAATGTGTTTGAGAATTTTGCAGTGAACACTTCTCGTCGTTTATCCGAAAAATCAACCGTGACGGAGAATAACACGTCGGGAAGATTCAGCTGCCTCCTTCGCACTTATAGCAATCTGAGAGGGACAGATGTCATGAAGCACATAATCTTAATCCTTAAGACAACGAAAACTATGTTGATATTGACCTGACTTTGAAATTGATGGAGAGGTTGACCTGGACAAGTAAAACTGTGGTGTCGTTCACCTGGACAAGGAAAACTTTGGAGAAAGAGCGTTAATGTATTAAAATTGTTGTGTGATCGACGGCTTGAACCGGTCGAACGTATAAAGCATTTGAATATAGTTCTAGTGTTCGAACACGAAAATGTCGAGCCGAACTACGATCTGGTCGCGCATCCGTGCACATCCCGAGTGATATCCTAGCGTGGAGTCTATGATACCCCAGATTCCCCTCATCGTACGTCCCGCTAAATCTACACGGAAAAAAGGCTTGGTTGGAACTACCAAGTGCTATGGTTATATATGCGCCAGACAATTAATTGGTCGGACCAACCAAGTAATTTGTTAGGTGACCAATTTCTTGGTTGGTCTAACCAAGTCACTTGGTTAGCTTACCAAGTCACTTGGTTAGTCTAATCAAGAAATTGGTCGGTCTAACAAATTAATTGTCTGGCGCATATATAACCATAGTACTTGGTTGTTTCAACCAAGCTTTTCTTTCCGTGTATAAGGGGAAAGAGATCCCGACGTATAGCTGAGAGACCTTGTGAGCGACAACCCGTGCAGAAAAATTGTTGGTGCTCCTACTTGGCCCTTTCTAGTTTGCGCCATTCAAATTACAAAATGGGTAATATGAAATATAAAATGAAATTAGTATAATATAGTCCGAACTTTAATAGATTTATATGATTGCGTCTGATGTGGTAATAATAAAAACACATTCAGTTATTTTTCACGGCAATTGGTTATATCGACAAGGTTACATTGTATCGTTCTTGCCATCTATAAACATATTCGACGAAGTTGCTTGTTTCATTGTTTGCGCGAATTAGTTCGTTAGTATTTGGGTGGATGACCGTCTCACTGACCTGTGGGTCAGTCAACTACTGACGCCAGTCGGTAGTTGGATAGGTGACCATGATGATGACTCTAAAAGTCTTACCCTGACGGTCATTACTTAGATGGGTAACCGCTTTGCTGATACTGACGTTCAATAGTTAGATGAGTGGTCACCTAGCCAACTCTGGCGGGTTTTAGTAAGGCCCTAATTTGTCATGCCTATTGTGGAATACCTGACAATGCGTATCGGAAATTGTATCGAAAAAAAATCAAATTATAAAGGGCTTATAAATTTGCATATAAAGGGAACCTTTGTAGGCAACGAAGAAGCACAATATGAACGACCCTAGTGACGGTTCCACATTTAAGCCTAATTATGCCCCGAAGTGGACATTTTTGACTATACAGTTTGTCGTGGCCGCCTCTGTTGAGCCCTGTAGGGTTCTAGAATGGATTCCCTATTGTGGATGCCACGTTTATGTCTAAGAAGGCCCCACATTTTATCGCTTCTACGTAAACGAATTTCTGCATAGGAGGCGTAAGAGGTGAGGCAAAAAAAGTACCCGAGCCATAACGGTGGCATCACCTGAGGAATAGGATTAACAGATCTTAAGCGAGACTGGAAGGGGTCTCAAGGAATGAGGGGAGGTTTCCAAAGCATAGGGGTAGAGGCCCAAGGGGTAGCGGGCCCAATTGTTAGATTCTCACGGTTAAATCTAGATGAGCTTTTACACATCCCAGATAGATATTTGGTGGCACAGGAACAGCATAATCGCGTCACACGACGGATGCTATGTCGGAATTAACGTAGCGATGTACGTCTGAATTGAGCCATACCGTGCCATATTTTCATGACGCCAAGGCAAAGCCATATTTGTGCTGCTTAAATATTATGACGTGGTCCACTAGTGGCACTACAATGTCGCCATGCTTCAAGTTCAGATTATGTCTCTATGGTACCATAATTGCTCCATGTCGAGTGTCTGAGGTGCGAACGTCATTCTGTTATTATGGTGCCATTTTTGCAGAATATTTGGGATGGTAATTGCAGCACGGTGACTGCATAATGGTGGCACGCCATGCTGTGCTGAAAGTCGTTATCAATCTTTTTTTACTGTCAGCTAGGAATCGTAAGCATTTTATTTCTTTGTATCTGTTACTTGCATTATGTTTTAGTTTTTTTTCTTGTCTAACATTTCAAATCACGAGTCAAAAGTATAAGACAGAACAGAATCTTTTATCTTCTCCGCTATTAAAGGGTTGGTACGCCCGAGAGGTTTGACACATTCGAAGAGTAAACCCTTCGTTTGTAGTCGAACTCAGGCAGCTTTGCATTCTTATATACGTTGAGGCTTCAAAACACTTGCGAGAAACGCGTTGTCCGTTCGCCATCTAGTGGTATCATACGAAACACTAGCGCCTAATTCTCCGCTAGATGGCGAACGGACGGAGCGTTTCTCGCAAGTGTTTTGAAGCCTGAGCGTATATAAGAATACAAAGTTTTCCTGTATTCGACTACACACGAGGGGTCTACTCTTTGAATGTGTCAAGCCTCTTGGGTTTACCAACCCCTTAATATTGAAGAAAATGAAAGAATCTGTTCTGTCTTATTCTTTTGACTCGGAATTTGAAATGTTAGACAAGAAAAAAAAAAAATAAAACTAAAAATGTCTAGCTGACAATAAAAAAATATCCATAACGACTTTTAGCACAGCATAGCGTGCCACCATTATGCTGCCACCGTGCTGCATTTATCATTTTTAAAATTGTGTAAAAATGATACCATAGTAACAGAATGACGTTCACACCTCAGATGTTCACACCACGACATGAACCAATTATGGCACCATGGAGACATGATCTGAGTTTACAGCATGGCGACAGTGGAATACCACTAAGCCTGCACGGCACGGTATGCCGTCACATAATAGCTCAATTCGGACGTACATCGCTACGTTAATTCCGACATAGCATGCCGTTGTGTGACGCGTTTATGCTGCCACAGTGACACGATAGGATACTTCCACAGCACGTTTGTCTATCTGGGATTGAATGATTGTGCTAGGTTATTTTAATTAGTGAGTTAAACTCAAAGTATGAGAAATAGTCATTATTACCGTACACTGCGGGTTAAACGTATTGCAACTATATAATAATACAATGTATTGATTTTTCAGTTTAATATATATGAAATTGAATTGTTCTACATTAAATTTCTGGATTACCGTTTTACAACGTGAAAAATTGTAAGATTAAATAATAATTAATAATTCAATTTTTATATTCTATTGTACTTTCATAAAATATTTAATTTATTTGAAAAGTTTTCAATGTTTTCCATAGTAAAATACTGAATAATTAAAAGTTTAAGAGTTGTGAATTAATTTTTTTGAAAAGTCCATTTAATTTTCTCAGCGACATTTTCATGTAGAGCCATTTAAAGCCTTGTAAGTCTTGCACTTTTTATCTCATTCTCTCGATTTTGCCTCATTGTAGTTTTATCCCTTTCCGTCTTTGTTATTTCGTTAGTCTTATTCCTCGGTTACTTTCTCGCAGTTGCTGCGAACGGGCAAGGAGGACCTATAGTCGCGGCGACGGTGGTCGTCACCGTATCCGGGCGTATTTGCATGGCGTAATGAGGAGCTCCCGTTCCCGTGCTCGTACAACAGCGAGAATCTCCCCTTTTCCGACCCTTACTTACTTTCTGCATGCTCTTTGCATTGCCTTTCGCCTGTGCGGATCTACAGAGCTACTATCCCGGCCGAAGCTTCCCACTGGCCACTTTAGGAAATCCCTGCAGTCGGGGCGACGCCAACCGGACAAGTATCCACCGTGGACCGTACACGTATGTAATCTACGTACACATATACATGTGCTTACGTAAACGTACTGGAATATATGTAGATCGTGAGGATCGCGGCGAGACGCCCAACGGGGACTCCCCAGTGTACGGATTGCCGCCACGAAATAATTGGTCCCTGGTCATCGTCTACTATATATCTGCCTTCGGATATCGACTATATCCGTAAATGTACTATGGGAACGATCGGAACTATTCTGAAACATTACACGCGAAATTACATATGTGCATAAATTTACACTGCTGATAAGACAGATCGCGGACAGTTTGAACAATCTCGATTTTGCTATATTTAGCGAAATCGGTTTCCATTTTCAACGTTAAAAAATCGGCATGTGGATAACTACGATTAATAGTTTATGCACCGAAATTTAATGAGATGGGACATAATTTAGAAAGCTGCAATCGGTAATATAAACTGTGTCACTATCTAATCAGAACCGATTAATATTCTAAACAAAAGCAAATTCGGTTTTACTTCCTTTATATATAAAAAATGAGGGCCTGTTACACTATTTTTAATTTAATCCAAAAGTGCTTGCACCTAGCGGTTATTTTCTTCCATCGATACATACGTATTTCACTAAATCGCAGTTATTATAACATTTTTAATGACAAAGTTCATGAGTAACAGATTTTGGCACAACAATAAGCATCCACTTTTCAAAATGTGCGATTTATTAAACAATAAACTTAATCATTTTTTTTGCTTTTACTTGTTTCGCACTGGACACTTCTCATAATATATTTACTTCTTAGTTTCATTCAGTCTTAATCGTAAGTGTTGAATCGGAATTACAACTGTATTCTCTGTTTTATTTTGATTCGTTCTTTTTTAATTACGTTTTTTTAAAGAAACTTTTAAAGAAAATTACGTTTTATTAATTCTTGTATCAAATGTTGATGTGACAGAATAATATCATATGGGCTATACTACTAATTACACGCATTACGCGTCGTGTCATTTATTACAATTAGATAGCTGATTTAGCTTTGCCATTTTTCAAGATGCAAGAAAGGTACAGAGGCCGCTCTCCCAAGTTCACTGCCGAGAAACTGAATCCAAATACGCTCTCCTTCATAAGTTTACTTCTTTACTACCACCTGGTACGGCTCCCACTCACCTTCCAGTTCAAAAATGTTTCTTTTCTCGGGTCGTTGCGCGTTGCAGATGGGAGTACGTTTCGTGATAAACATAACCGCAATTTTAGAGCTCAGAAATTTACCAAAAGTATATTTAACAACTCCAGTCATATATTTGAAATTGAAATAAATATTTCCACATCATCAAGAGTCGCGGCAGCGACTCGAGAACAGTAGGTACGTTTACCATCTACCATAACGACCCAACCGACAAGATGCTATTATCAGTTTGTACATGGAGAGAAATTTCTGTATTGTGACAACATAAAACGAGGGCAACAAAAATCGTTACGTTAGGTTAATAAAAAAATTGCTCAGCCCAGCAAAAAGATTTGTCATCTAAACAAAAGATTTTTGTTGTCCTCGTTTTATGTTGTCACAACAAAGAAAATTCTCTCCGTGTAGATAATATTTATTTCAACTTTGAAACACCCTTGAAATATTTCACTTTTCTTTCGTCATCGTTGTCTCAAATTTTTGTATACTGGCTTTTCCTTATAATTTTATTTCACTCGATGCGGGAAACGCGATTTTACGTACATTTTACAGAAAATACATAAATTTTACATAAATCCCCCATTTTCAAACCTTGTGAAATGAAATTTCGTCCGATACTTGTGCGATAAACGTTTTCTTAACTCGTGTGATTGAAACACTCGCCTTCGGCTCGTACTGCAAACTCGCACAAGTCAGAAAAAGTTTTATCGCACTAGTATCGTAAAGTACTGTTTCGCTAGTGGTGTGAATTTATCGGTAAATGTTGTTACTAAAATAACAGATAATTTAGCTGGTTACTAGGGTTGTTAAGCGGGTGATATAAATTTTGACATTTGACATGAACAAAAAATTTCAATGCATGAACTTGGTCCAATCCTGTGCAGAAATATAGTTGGGGCTCCAACTTGGCCCTTTCTAGATGGCCCTAATTGTAGTAGGGACCCTATTAGGCTAGTCACGCTTGAAAGTACGGGCCTTTAGAGGCTCAATATGGGCGACCCTAGTGAGGGTTCCAGATTTAAGCCTGATTAGGCCCCGAAGTTTGTCGTGGCCGCCTCTGTTGAGCCTAGTAGGGTTCTAGAGTGGATTCCCTATTGTGGATGCCACGTTTATACCTAAAAAGGCCCCTTATTTAATCGCGGCTGCCCGAACTAATTTCTGCACGGAATGTGTCTGACGACATCGCCGACCAATTACAGTATGAATGATTTCGATATTTCGATATAAAATCGCCACCAACTTTTTAGAGGAGGAATAGAGTTAGTCTCTTTATATCAGTTTTGAGATTTGACATAAACCAAAAATTTCAATGCATGAACTTGGTCTCAGTATGTCACCGACCGATCACAGCACGACAACAATTAAATCTCGCACTTTCGATACGAAAACTCGAAAGTCGATATATCTCGCCACCAACTTTTTAAGAGATGATTTTACCGGTCATTTTCGGAAAGTTTTGCCAGCCCTTAAATATCTATTATGAATATCAACTGCTATAAAAAATTCCGATTTTACAAAAGATCAGAAAATACACGTGTTAAAGTTGGTACTCTGTAGTTTTCGTGTTCATGATTACGAATCTAAACTCGGAATTTTGGAATTCAAAATGGCGGGGCCTATATAGTGGACCAGAATAAAAAAAGTCGTTTGAGGAAGATGAAAGTTGGTACCCTAAAGTTTTTGAGTTCGCTGATTACGAATCTGAACTTAAAAATATTTATATCATTCAAATCATTGTCATCTGAAGATATAATATGGTTATTTGAAATCAATTGATATATAGTAATACTTGCAACATTGTTTTTAGTCTCTTCGTTGTTTCGATGTGATTAGGATCCCCAGGTTATCAATCTAGCCCCTGTCTGGCTTCATCAAACTTGATCATACAAGCCCCTATCAAATTAAGTCTGAACCTGTGTTTATTCCTTAATATCCGCAATAACACTAATTAGGCGTTTAATATTATTAATACCCATGGCATGAAAAACTTTTTAATTTTATGTATAATATAAACAACGCTCGAAGGATGAAGTATTTATTCTTTTACATTGAACAAGAACATTTTGTATTCGCAATAAAATTTAAAAAAATTTAGTCACAAGAGTATTTAAACACTTTTTTATTCGAATGATGACCATTTCTGCTCCAAAACTGTAAGTTGCTTATTTGAAATCAATCGATACATGGTAGTGCGGCATTGATTTTAGCTGCTTTTTGTTTCGATCTGATCAGAATCCTGAGCTTATCAAACTAGTGCCTATCAGGCTTTATCAAACTTCTTCAAACGATGAATCCGTATTTTGCTAAGTTCTATCCTGGATTAACTCCTTAATGTTCACAAATCCAACTATTTGGCGTTCAATATTATTAATTCCCATGCTCCCACAGCCTATTTAATTTTCTGTGTAGTACGAACGAGGCTCGAAGCATTAAAGCCGTATGCGATAACCGGTGAAATTCATATAACGGAGCGTTGGTTTCAGGGTGGGTAGATCGAGAGTACTAATGGACATGCGGAGAGAAATTATCGGATCGCTGGCGATAAATTAACGCGTGACTGGATTTACCACATACATATAGATCTATATATACATATTGAAATATATCTATATAGATATATAGATATGTGTCCAGGTATAATATACGTTTATAGTATACGTACATATATAGCATACCCTAGAATTGGGAATCCAGCAAGAGTATTATGGTATGGGTATGGTAATTGACAGTTGGGATGGGTTGCGGGAGAAGTAAAGCGGGCCCGAGTCGACGAGAGATATAGTGGTGCCTCGCGTGGTGACGCGTGCAAGAAGGATGACCCAGTCGTGGAACGATTAATCGATATCGATCTCTCTCGCGAACCGAGGGGGGTTAAAGCGTGCTTGTACAGAAACGCCAGTAGACTGGATATGTATAGTGGAAATAGATTTCCGTAGGATTACCTAATATAGTAGTAGAGAGTGACGAGGGATAGAACCTGCGATTCGTCTTTTCTACATAGCGTACGTTGCTACGTAGATAGACAAGCCCATAAAAATGTATGGTCTGTATTAACGAGAGTGAGATCCTTTGACAGTTTGGCTTCTCAATTCATATTAACGCATTCAATATGCGGATTAATGAATATCTTGGAATTTCAAACGAAAATCAGCATTTGAAGAATAATTTCATAGTACGAATATGCCTTTGTTTCATCTAATGAAAATTTGGTTGTAATTAGAGAACCGACAGATCTAGAAACTATGAAAATTAAATAGTGCTGTGACGACGAATGTGAAACCTTTTAAGGGGAGGGAGTCAGGTCAAAAAAATTGATTTTGGAAATTCAATATCATCCAAATTCTATTGCATATAAAAATGCCCAACGCACTATATTGTTGGTACTCGATGAAAGGATTATTTACTGTCGTCTGACTTGCATATGCTTTTCAATATTATCTTAAGCAAAGTTCTTAGGTTTTCCATTCTGCGCATGATTCAGATCAAACTACTAGGCAGATTGGAATGGTTGACGTCTCATTTTCTTCTTCATGAAAAGATACACCGGCTAAATGGAGAAAATGTTAATAAAATGTAATATTTTTTAAGTGACATAATCATTAATAAATAAATTTTTATGCTATTTTCTAAATCAGCGATTAACTTTGCTTTCAGATTGAAAAAAAATAGTTTGCTCCATTTAGCCGGTGTATCTTTTCATGAAGAAGAAAATGAGAGGTCAACCATTCCAATCTGCCTAGTAGTTTGATTTGAATCATGCGCAGAATGGAAAACCCAAGAACTGTGCTTAAGATAATATTGAAAAGCATATGCAAGAAAGACGACAGTAAAAAAATCCTTTCATCGAGCACCAACAATATAGTGCGTTGGGCATTTTTATATGCAATAGGATTTGGATGATATTGAATTTCTAAAATCAATTTTTTTGACCTGACTCCCTCCCCTTAACTGCATAAAAAATAGCCAATGGGTAAGTACAAAAAGTTGAATCTTTTCATAAGTAAAAACTTTTTTGTAAGCATGTTTATCGGTGAAAATATTTTTACTTCCTCATCACATACAAAATATGCGGAACGAAAAAGTATACGATCTCAAATAAAATTGTATTCTTAAATTTTTAGGTGAAAACTTTTTTTGCGTTTCGCAGATTAAAAAAAAGCATTCACTCTTTTCTGTCTGCCTGGATATTTCGAAAGAGGTTATGGGCTAGGGCTGTTCAAAAAAACATAATTTCTTTATAATTGGTTGCTCCGGAAATGCTGTATTGATTATCACAAAAAAAATGTTTTCGCGAAAGCTGGGAGTTGTGCGATGATATTAAGTACCGCCGCATCAAGGCCAAAATTCATTAAATACGGCGATTTTTAGAAATTTTTTATTTTAGTTGGTGAAACGCTCATGGAGATTGTGGTTGCTTTCGATAAACTATGAAATTGTGTAAAGGTAGAAACATATTGGATAATGTTTAGTACTGCCGCATCGATATTGAAGTTAACAAAATAAAAAATGAAATCCTTTAAAACATTGAAATATTCATCTGCTCATCGACTACTTCGCGCGTTTTCAAATGACAAAATGGCTCATGAAACGAGAGTCCTGTATGCGTTAAGTTTTAACTATGTGTTAAATGTTTCCATTGATGTCAACGAAATATTTCTTTGATTTCAATGAAATAGTGCATTTGAATTTCAAAGGGACCATTTCATTGCCTGTACATAAAGAATTACTTAGTAAGCATATAATAAAGAAATAGTTTCATTGTTTTAAAGATACGTTTTCATTGGTTCAAAGAAACGTTTTCATTGATCTCTCTCTCGCACCTAACCTCACTTTTTTGTTTTCCGGTACTCCCGAACGAACGGCTTCGAGTTTCGAGGATCCAGAAGCTTAGCCTATTTCTGCCGTACTTCCTTACATACTCACAAAATTTGAGCTTTATCTGCCGCGTACTTCAGAAAAAAATAGGTTTCGAAATTTTGAGGTGGTAAGAAGAAGGTTTCATTGAATCAGAGACGATATCCTTGAACTCAATGAAAAAGGTTCATTGGTTTAAAGAAATATTTCTTCGAATCAATGTCACTACTTTTCATTGAGTTTGAGATCATTCAAAGAAAAGATAGTATGAAATTCAAGTATTTCATTTCATTGGCAAAAGTTTTCCGTGAATCTATGACACTTTTTCTCTCGGTGTGGGCCAATTACTATTTTGGCCCCAACTATCTTACTTACTGGGAACACGAATAAAATTCGTTGTGTGACCTATTTAAGGGGAGGGAGTCAGGTCAAAAAATTGCTTTTGGAAATTCAATATCATCCAAATCCTATTGCATATAAAAATTGCCCAACGCACTATATTGTTGGTACTCGATGAAAGGATTTTTTTACTGTCGTCTGACTTGCATATGCTTTTCAATATTATCTTAAGCAAAGTTCCTAGGTTTTCCATTCTGCGCATGATTCAGATCAAACTACTAGGCAGATTGGAATGGTTGACGTCTCATTTTCTTCATCATGAAAAGATACACCGTCTAAATGGAGCAAACTATTTTTTTTCATTCTGAAAGCAAAGTTAATCACTGATTTAGAAAATACCATAAAACTTATTTATTAATAATTATGCCACTTAAAAAATATAACCTTTTATTAACATTTGTTCCATTTAGCCGGTGTATCTTTCATGAAGAGGAAAATGATATGTCAACCATTCCAATCTGCCTAGTAGTTTGATCTGAATCATGCGCAGAATGGAAACCCTAAGAACTTTGCTTAAGATAATATTGAAAAGCATATGCAAGTCAGACGACAGTAAAAAAATCCTTTCATCGAGTACCAACAATATAGTGCGTTGGGCAATTTTATATGCAATAGGATTTGGATGATATTGAATTTCCAAAAGCAATTTTTTTGACCTGACTCCCTCCCCTTAAGTCAACTAAGTCGGAATGGTAAATGTGACTAGTAGGGTAGAAGTACCGGTTGTGGCCATTTTAAGAATTTTCCCATTTTCAAGTACTTGTGATTGGGACCAAATATCATAAAACTGTTTTGGATCTATACTTTTCATATCTGAGAAGAATATAATTTCAGATTTCTAGCATTAAAATCTTCATATGTATCGAGAAAACACTGGAAAATAGAAAAAAGTAGGAGCATAGCCATTTCACCAGTTCTGGCCACCTATGCACCGGTTTTGGCCACAGTAATGTACCGGTTTTGGCCATGCTTAAAATTAGAATAACTTAAACTTCTAAAACTTAAACATTTTTTAAGGTGTGTTTAAAAAATCAAAATCGTATTCTTATGAAAGCATCTAATTCCTCTACACGAAAATGTCTTTAAAGCACAGATGCCATCTGTGAACCTAACTAACCTTTTTTGACATTCGTCTCCTTCATTTTGCACTTTTTCGTAGCAGCTTTCTTTGTCACAAATAGTCATACATTATATTAATGTTTTACTCTTTACACTTTTATTTTTACTTTTACCAGAGTTCTTTCCGAAAGTAGATTTTCGCATTGCATAATGACGGGAATCTTCAACATGAAAGGTGTTCCACCGCTTTACCTTCTTTTTTACTATACATTTCTAAGGATATATTTTTCTTAGCGTTTTTTGTTTTTTTTTGTTTCTTTTTTACGAATTTATGAATTGATTGTGTAATAATTAACGAAAAATTAATGATTATATTATCATGGCCATATCCGGGGCAACATGCTTATTCCATGTACCAGTTGTGGCCATCGTATTTTTTATAAATGTATAGCTTTATTTCAAACTTTTAGTACATCAACATTTGCAGTGATGACTCTTAAGATTGATATGTGCAAAGCTGCATGCAATTCGCCAACTATATAATCCGAATATGTATCTAGAGCTTTCGTCAAAATCTTGTCGAATTTCGTAAGGAGTTGAGAATTCGATGAATCAGCTGATGATACTTTAATTACTGACACAGTACTTTTTGTAATGGAGACGAACGGACGTCAAAATGACAATAGATGTTTCCAAAATACACAACGTTATGAAAAATTATGATTAAATACAGGTACAGAATTAAAATAGCCACGAAAAACGTATTTAAGTGTAGGGGTGGCCACAACCGGTACAGTGGCCACAACCGGTACTTCTACCCTACCAGGCCATTACACCAACCAACCGGATGGTTGTGGCAACAAATTTTCACTCAACTAATAAATAGTTAGTTGGCCCAACAAAGCCTTTTTTTCCCGTGTACTTTGGCTTTTTCAGCATCACACAGTAATCATTATGCAAAACAAATAAAATACCATCGTGAGAAGAATTAATTGTCATAAAGAGGTCCCTTCATCCTCTGTAACTCTAATCGATCCTGATCCGTAACTGTATACATATCAGAGATCGACATAGCCAAGAGTCTCCGTAGAATCTAGCGTAGCCAGTACAGCGTAGGTATAAACTGGAGGTGAATGTAGACGCTCTCGGTCACGGATACCTTCGGCCCTGCACCGCAGGCGATCTCTCGCGGAGCGTGGCGCGGAGGAGGCGGAGGCGTGTGCCTCGTGCCCTCTTGAGTACCGAACACACGCGACCGTACCGGAAATTTTGTTTCGTGCCGTGTATGAGAGAGGCTCCTGAGCTTCTCTCGACTTCACGAGACGCCGATGGTGCAGACGAGTCGGAAGGCGGTGAGCGAAGCTGGGCAGCGTCGCGCCCGGGCAACCGAGAGCGCTCGTACGCTTCGCTTCTCCGACCACGCGAGTCGAATCGACAATGTGCCATTGCATTAGCAGGATCGAGCGGTACTGCCTCGTCTTGACTGTTGCAACACACTATACTATCATCTCTCCTGCTACTACTATACTATACTTATACTATGCACTATATAACGGTGGATAGTACGGGACGGAAAGTTCGCCCGTTTGTATACTGTATATGAGGCATTCGGTGTCAATATACCGACTTTTACCGATCTTCCGAAATTTTACTGTTACTAAGATTAAGTTTTTTTTTCTTTTTTTTTTTCACTTGCTTATATCGTGGGTGGATTCATTGAGCAAGAAAGATCGAGGCTCGAAAACATGTTTTTGTGAAACTTTTTAATACAATCGGAGTAGAAATTTGAAGCGTTGCATCCAGGCGTGAATCTGGCGCTGTTAAGGCCCTATCAGGTTCCTCTCATCGCCCAGTCAAGGCCTGATTTGTACCTGATGTAACGCTAAATTTCTGCTCGAGAATAGTAGTTATTTTTTACCTTCTATGTTGAAACGTTTTTGTTAAATACAATAATTAGCTTAATTGTTATTTCGGGCAAAGTGGAAGCTGGATATTATCTAAAATTAGATGGGTTTTGCAAGATTTGTTTTAATAAGTCACAAAAAAATTGGCAGTGCGATCATTGAATATTTGAGCAGACAAAAAATTAACCAAATCTTGCGATTTCGGATACAAGAATCTTAATCCCGCTGGCCAGAAATTAATGGTTTTCCTCCCTAGATATAAGATGAACATTTTTGCGCTTGCGTTACGCGCACGAAATTAAGTTATTTTAGTGAAGCTCAATAAAAAAAATTGTTTATTCGATTCCAAAATGTGCTACTGTTGAGTCGATGAAAAAAAAGTATATTGAATATTTGTTCGCTTTTTGTTTTCAATTTTGACTTTCTAAAATATACGTATTTACAGAGATACGTGGCTCTAAAATGGTACAGCCGGAATCTAAAAGAATGTCCATTAACTATACTGAAGTAAAGGTAGACTCTTGTTTTTTGAGAAAGACATCAGAGAGAATCTGAAAAAAGTAACTGTAATTGACAGAGAATGCCTCATAGATAAGTATATACAACGGATACGAGATTCCGTGGAGGCAGTTTTCGTGACCAGATCACACTTCGCCGGTTGCACACGACTCTCCTTCGAGACAGTCAAGAGATGTTCGTCTTCGACATCGTTGACGTCGTCTACTTCGTGCCTGGGATTCGCCTCGATTATCCTTGGGTTCTCTCACTCTTGGACGAGTTATCGTATTAGAGAGTCGAGAGTGACTTATGAGCGTAGGTGGAAGATGTAAGAGAATCCGTTCTTATCGAAAGCAGCGCTCTATCGCCAATTTCTTTTTGCGTTGTATATAGCTATAAAGGGATGGAGATATGTGGTCCTCGAGTGCCGAAACGGTTCGACGAATCGTTGCCAAAAAAGAGACTCTGAGGGTAACAAATGGGAGGTATAGCCCAATAAGCGTTTTTGGTCTAGACCGAAAATACGTCTGCTTCTTTCTAGCAAGTATTTTAGGTCTCGAAAAATGGCGATCTCAGCATCAACAATTTAAAAAGAAAAAGTTCAATCCCTTATTTATAGAAGCGCTTCTTTCAGTACCTACAATCGTCGGAAACGACGAAAAAAAGTGGTCTATAAAAAGTGTTCAGCGTGTGAGTCTGTGTGTGCAATTTAACCCTCAAATCGCTAATAACTTGTGTCAATGGAGGGTAAAATAAGGTAAAACTAGTAAAGCATCTTGAGTGAAAACTTTTTGTTGTATAATTTTTGTTTGATAATTTCTGTTAACACTTGTAAAACCGTTTTCTTTTTTCTAAACGCATGCGTGCGTACGGGTGTGTATGGGCTTGAAAAATTAAATCGCCTATGTTTAAAACATCACGGAGGGTGTAGTTGTAGGAATTACGGAATTGATACGTGCCAACCAACAGGCATTGTAAAATATGGCATTAGCAGTTATTGCGTGTCAGAACCAATCGATTGGTGGCGCTAACCAACCGGTCGGTAACGCCAACCAACCAATTGGTGGCGCTAACCAACCGGTTGGTGGCGCCAACCAACCGATTGGTGGCGCCAACCAACCGATTGGTGGCGCCAACCAACCGATTGGTAGTGCCAACCAACCGATTGGTAATGCCAACCAAACTACATCTAACGCTCCAAGCATTTAAAGGTTAGCTTTCTCAACTAACCCGTTTTCTCCGTGATCGCTCCATGAAGTAACAGCACCACTTTGATTATTGCAATATTTGACAAAATGTATGCAGAAATTAACATTTCCCAACTTTTTAATCTTTCGACAAAAAGGTGTCGCCGCCCTTATTTCTCTACAATATTTTGTTAAATAGTTCTTCAAAAGTGTAGGTACTTTCAGTGTTGTTCGGTATTAAATTTGGCCGAAATCGGGAGAGCGATATAGATTTTACCGAATATTGAATTTTGCGAAAAATTGACGTTATTGCCTTAACTTTTACAAAACTTGAAATAGCAAGACTAAATCTCCCATGTTAACTACACAATATTCAGTAATGCCAGATATACAATTTAGTGAAAGCCAGTGGAAAAATTAGGATTTTATAAGAATATGAATTTTTGTCTTTTATTTGTTGACGAATCAAATTTTACTAAATATTAGATTTCTTTAAGTTTATTTAAAACAAAGATGCAAAATAGAACTTTACGCATTAATTTCTCATTGTTTCTCACTTTTTACAATATTATCTTTCTGAGGAGGTCAGAATCGTTCAGTCGAACTCCGAATCGATGAGACGAAGCTACCTCTATAAGAGGTAGAGAAAAACCTTTTAGAAGAGGTTTTTAGAAAATAGGTTTGATAACTTTTGAACTCCACTGTTGAACAGAGTCAAACGAAATGCGTTTGGCTCTGAAAGAACTTTTATAAGTCTCGGCAATCATAAATATAAAAATTCAATGTTTTATAAATTTCGGATATCTCTGTTGATATTCCGCATATTTTGTATAGAATGTTTTTGAATTACGTAGATTTAGCCTGTTTTGTCAGAACTTTCTAATAATGATATTCAAAGGAAACTCGCACAAAATAAATATTTGATCTGATCTGTTTGAGTGACAGATTTAATTTGACGATCAAGGGAATAAAAGGACGTGGATACAAAAACCAGAGTATCTCGATATATGGGATGTATGGGATGGAAAGTGTACATAAATCAACAAAATCAATCCCTTTGTTGTCGTAAATTACATCGCCAATCTAATTTTTTCAAATAATTCGCCATCCCTTAAAATCTGAACGTCTTTATAAATTAAACTCAAATTTACAGGGAATCATTCGGCTTGATAGCTCAAATCTTCAGCATTTAGAGTGCACATAGATTTTTTCTGAAAAATTTTAAATCTAAAAAAATGAAATCGGTTGATTGTATTATTCTCTAAATTATTACAAACATAGGATCATAAGTGCTCTACTTGCATGCTAAATTTTAGGTCGACTTATAAAGTCATTCCTCAGATACAGTTTGAATTTGGCGTCCATGATCCAGACATTATTTTGAACCCATTTTATTTTCGATGCACTATTAGAAAAGATTGGACGTTTTTATTCATAAACTCGTCATAGAAATTTAATATACAATTGTGGTATAAAATTCATGTACTTTTCCAGTAAAATTAAAACAAATTATTAAAATTCAAGTACTTTTACTGTAAAATTAAAGTAAATTATTGAATGTTCTGTACCATAAATTAATTTTACATTACACTTGTATACGAAATTTAATATACTAAGTTTATGAATAAAAACTTCCAGTAAATATACACTAATTTTCAAGTAGATTTTTTTTACAGTGTGCGTTAGACAATCTTGATTACCTAGGCATATAAATCTCGAAAAAAAAAATCTTCAAGAACACAAATCTTACTCTGCGGGGATGCCAAATTTAGTACTTACTTGACTCGAGTTTGAAGTGTGGTAGCTACATTAATTAGAGCCGACGTTAATAATGAAAATAGAAAAAAGCGTCAACTTCGAGCGCAGTAATTTCTTTGCACACGTGTCTCAGTGATTCAGTGGACAGCTTCTCTCTCCTCGATTGTTTTTCGCTGATGGTAAGTCCAAAGTACTCGGCACCGCATCTGCGGTGTGTAGGCTGCCAGTGCAATACTATGGTAGAGGCGAGCAGTGCAGCGTGTTATATGGGTATGCCACATAGCACGCGGCAAAAGGCCCGTGTGCAATTATAAAGACATTAATCCGGCGAGGCTGACTGCCTGTGCAGACTGCAGACACCGTTCCGGCCGCTCGTCCTCTCGCTCTCGCCCTCGCTTCCTCTTTATTCTCATTGAATCTTTACTGCCGCGAGATTGCACGCCGGTTAACGTGTTCAACGACGAAGAAACGCTTTGAGCTCTCCGAGTCTTTCCTTTCTTCTCTCGCGTTCTCGTGAAGGTACGAACCGCCAACTCTATACACAGAGCATCGTCTTATGCAGTGCCCGAGACGAAAGAAAAGATAAGTGACGAGTCAGAAACTCTTGAATTTTGAATGAAAGATTTCGCGATTCATTATACGAAGAAACAGCGTTCTCGCGAATTCTTGACATGCGCAAATTATGTAAACTGCTGTTAACTAAAGTACTATACAATAGAGGGGATTCCAGCTGAATTTTTCATGTTCTGACCATGATCTCCGTCAATAATTTTGACAATTTTGCTTCCTCATAGAGGAATCTTTGTTTTCATGAAAATTTCTTTTTTCGAGTTTTTCATGCCAGTATGCTTAGAATTGTCCAAAACGTCGAGTAAAGTGGTGTAGAAAAAATGTCCGTATGTATTTGTGTATGTGAGTCCTGTGCTCCGAAAATTCGATGAACTATTACTCAGTAACCGTTCGAGTGACATGGCTCAAATTTGGCACGCAAGTGGAGTAGTTGCCCCGCTTTGAATGTTGAGATTTTGAAAAAGAAAATCATCCATTTTGATTTTATTGTACTTTGAATTTTTTGAAAAAAGGGCGTGGTCGCTCTAACTTTCGTAAAAATTAGACGATTATGCTAAATAGTTGTTTATAAATAAATATACGTTCAATGTTGTTTGGCATTGCATTTGGGCGAAATCGATAAAGCGGTTCAGATTTTATAGATGTTTGAATTTTTCGAAAAAAAAATCATTTTTTAAAATAAATCACGTCGAATTTCACCAATTTAACCGAAATATTTTACAGACGAAAACGAACATGCAGCTATGCCACGTACCAAATTTTACGATGATCGGTAAAGTGGTTCAGATTTTACGACATTTTGAAATTTACAAAAAAAAAAAAACGATTTTCGCTCTAGCATCAGCAAAAGTTGATAATGCAAGACAAAAGTTTGTACTGAATGGAAATAAGAATGCAAGTTAGAACTTTACACATTGCTTCATATATAATTTTTTTTTAAATTTATAATGACCGTTTGTCCCAAAATAGAATTGCTCATAACTCTCGAACGGCGTGACGAATCGAGATGACAATTTACACAAAAGAGGAGGATAAACTCCGTTTTCGTTATTTCGATTAAGGTAGTCCTTGCGCATTAAGCTGAGGTCAAATAAATTTTCGAAAAGTGGGAGGGAATTACAAACACTTTTCTCCAATATAAAAACAAGGATGCAAAGTGGAACGTTGTACATTGCTTCCTCATTATTTTTCGCTTTTTACAAAGCTTCCTTTATGAGGAATCCAAAATTGAATAACATACTTCCTCATAGAGGTAGCTTTGTAAAAAGCGAAAAATAATGAGGAAGCAATGTGCAAGGTTCTACTTTGCATCCTTTTTTTTTATCAAAAAATATTTTGAAAAGCTGACACTATTTTTTTTGTTTGACGCCACGACCAATATTTCCGACGAATTGTAGAAACTAAACATGTGGTTGTCCTAAAGATAAATTCGTTTGAAAAAGGGTGTACACTGATTTATTTCATTCAAGTATTGCTTCCACATACACTGAGAAAAAAAACTGGTAATTAAAAAAAAATAGTTATACCGACGATAATCTAACTATTAATTATGAATTCCCAGGAGGAACATCTATATTTTATGGTTATAGCAAATATAATTATAGTAGCGATCATTAAAATGGTAATAGTTCCAAAAAAGTATTCTAATAGTTTCAGATTTCAACGGTTGTTTCCAATAACCTTGCAAGTATCGTTTATTGAACCATATTATCATCGCTTCAATCATAAAACATTTCAAGCCTTCCTATATTCGTTTTATCATGTGAAATCGTTAAATCAACGATATGCTTTTCTCTCAGTATAGAGGAAATTTTGTTTCGTTACTCTTAATGTTGTTTGATATTGAATTTGATCGAAATTGGAAAACGGTTCGAATTTTACGCGATTTTGAATTTAAAAAAAGAATTAACGTTTTCGCTTCAATTTTCATAAAAGTTCGACGATTCAGCTAAATCGTTCTCCATAACTGAAAGGTTTTAATTTTAACAAGATCGGTAAAGCAGTTTGGATTTTACGTGATTTTGAATTTTTTTAAAAATTAGCGTTTTCGCTCTAGCTTTCCAAAAATTTGAGAACGTAATTCAAAACTTTGTACGTAATAAAAATATAATGCAATGGTATTTGTTACGGCGTTTTGTACTCGTGTGCGACTTTGATTATGTTTTTAGATTACACATGTTTTCAAATTTCTAATGCCCATAAGTACCAAAAAAAATTCAATTCCCATATTTTTCAAACAGCACGATGTACCAAGCTGAAATTGCATCGTAGTGGAGTATTAGCTTATTTTCAGTTACTGTAATTTATTATGAAAACTATCCACACATACTTCTTTACAATATGCACAAAATAACATATTCAAGTACTCAATATATTATTTTCAATAATTTTTTTAAAAATCTTACAAAATTATGAATAATGAAACAGTGAGATTATTAATATTTTATAATAAACAGTTTTGGCTAAAAAACCAAAATATATATAAATATTATAAGAATATTAGACATTAAGTTACAATATATTTATATTGAAAAGTTACGGTTTGACAAAATACAGCTGCAAAGTAGAACTTTTTTTCTCAGTGAGCATTCTTCTTAAGTGTACCGCCATACAAATCTTGAAAAACAATATTTCCCTAAAACAAAGCTTCCTTTATTCTAAAGCAAAGTGAATGGAATAAATGATCATTTTACCTGATAAATAAATACCGCGCTATTAAATAAAAATTATTCTTTACATTCTTTATATTATTTATTTGAAATAAGTGATTGAAAAAATGATAAAAAGAATTAAGTGATGAATCTATGAATCGTAAAATCTTTGAAACAAATGATCTTACCATTCATTATATAAACTACAACAGTTCTAGCGGTTCTTGACATACGCATGTGGTGAAAACTGCTGTTACTACGGCACTGCACATTATATAGTCGAATGTTTGACCGTCAAATACTCGTGAAATTTTCTCGAGAAACATAAAACGAGAGGGTGGATTGTAGGGTGGATCGTGCAAGGTACTCTCTGCGGTCATAGCGACCGCGAAAGATGTTAGAGTATAACAACCAGTTTACTACCAGCTCTTTTGGTGCGACGAGACTGCGTTCGCTGTGCACCATCCACGAGAGACTCTTCGCTCGCTTGCAATCACGGCCGATCGGATCGACGCGATTTTACAGCGTTTGCGACGGGGCATAGGTACCACGGTGCCCGATAGGTAGTAGTAGTACTACTACCATGTACATAGGTAGCCCCGCCTTACGCGCGGCACTCCTATATAGTCGTCGTTCTCGCGGCTCCAGCCACTGCCGCCACTGCTCGCGAGCATAAATTGGCGATAAGTACTGGCAGCGAGACCGGGGGTACTTAGGAAGTAATGCGGCTTTGCCCGGAGCGTTCGTATGAGGGCAAACAGGCAGGCGGACGGGCAGGCCCTCAGGAAACTGGTTCGAAGCGAGTTCGAGGCGTCGCCGCGCCCTTGCACCGTGATCAATTTATTCAAGGTCTTTTTTAACTTTGCACCGGTATTAACAGGTGAGAAAAATGTTAATTTACGAACGAAATTGGAAATCAGGCTTCGAAAATTAATTTTTTTTTCTTTACTGAAAATATTGATAGAAATATTCAATATAAGTTATTACGATGGTCATTACGTTTCTTTTGCTTTATTTTATAAAGAATATCCCATGTAGGAATTGCTAGTACTCTGCCAGTGCTGCCCATACGGCCGTATTGTGCACCGAGAGAAAAAGTTTCATTGATTCACGCAAATCTTTGCCAATGAAATGAAATACTTGAATTTCAATACTATCTTTTCTTTAAATGATCTCAAACTCAATGAAAAGGAGTGGCATCGATTCGAAGAAACATTTCTTTAAACCAATGAATCTTTTTCATTGATTTCAAAGATATTGTCTCTGATTCAATGAAACCTTCTTCTTACCAGCTCAAAATTTCGAAACCTATTTTTTCCTGAAGTACGCGGCAGATAAAGCTCAAATTTTGTGAGTATGTAAGGAAGTACGGCAGAAATAGGCTAAGCTTCTGGCTCCTTGAAACTCGAAGCCGTTCGGCCGGGAGAACAGGAAAACAAAAAAGTGAGGTTAGGTGTGAGAGAGAGATCAATGAAAACGTTACTTTGAACCAATGAAAACGTCTCTTTAAAACAATGAAACTTTTTCTTTATTATATGCTCACTAAGTAAATATTTATTTACAGGCAATGAAATGTTCTCTTTGCTATTCAAATGCACTATTTCATTGAAATCAAAGAAATATTTCGTTGAAATCAATGAAAAAAAATCAATCCACCCATTTCTTTGGCGTCAATGAAATCTTTTTTCTCGGTGTGGCGAAAATTCATGCCAGTACTTAACCAGCACCAACCTATCTGTACGGTGCCAACACTCGCCCCAATCTAAATCTTTACAAGGCCAGTATTGGGATGATAACACGGGTCTCAAACTTGGCATTGACATTGGCCCGATATTGAACCGTATATATATCCCATTCCGGCAAATAATTCTGTTTTGGTACTGGCAAACAGTGTTGGGTCTGTATCCGAAAAATATATTGTGTCAAATGACATTTTCTACTGATTGCCAAGAGTCGTGGCGGTACTTGATGTGTACTGGGGCAACACGTGGCAAATTATTGGGGATTGATGTTGGCTCAAGTACCGAAAACACATCGGCCCAATCATGTCTACTGCTGGCTACATTTTTTTCTAGAGGCAAATTACCGGTATGGAGTTCTGGATCGGCCTTTTGGCGAAAAGATGTAACATTCCTGTTCTCATGATGCGGTCGTAGGTTTATAGGCGATCACCTATCTCAGTATTAACTTTTAGAGTCATCCCGGTGGTCACCTATCCAACTACTGACCGTCAGAGTCAGCCAGACGGTCATATACCCAAATAATAATAAACTAATTGGCGTAAACAATAAAACAAGCAACTTCGTAGAATATGTTTATACATTGCAAAAACGATACAATGTACCCTATTCGATATAACCGATTGCCGTGAAAAATATCTGAATGTGTTTTTAATTTTACCACTTCAGACGCAATCATATAAATCTATAAAGTTTTGACTATATTGCACTAATTTCACTTTATATTTTATATTACCGATATTCAAATAGACAAAAAAATTGTATAATCATATGATCTGAATGGCCGAGTGGGCTGAAGCGCAGCGCAACAACACCATCCGGAGAGTCCCAGGTTCGATTCCCGTCAATGTAAAAAAAAAATTCAATATGTTTTTTCAGCGATTAATATGTACCATCATGTAGAGGAAGACGTAATATCTAATTTGATTAAGTAAGCTCAAATTAATATTTTTCATTTAATATTCTTTATTATTTTAGCCGTAACTGGGACTTAACTGTTTCCGAAACTGGCCCGACATTGACTATCCACACTAGGCCACATGTAGTAGTCAGTAATGGTTCAAAGTTGGTGCCAAGACTCGGTCAGGTGTTATCAAAACGTTGTTAACACGGTACAGATTTAGATTTGAGCGCACACTGGCACCGAATTATTTGCTAATATTGGCAGTTCTGACAACGGTACTAAGCCAGTACTGAGCCTCATAGCAATTCCTATATGGGATATTGCCATATTGTTGAAAAAATATGTGGTTCACTTTATGAAGGAATTTTTAGCTTTTTAAGGTTGTTACTTGAAATAAGAGAAATGATCCATTTATTTCCATTTTTATATATCATATTTTATTTATGATCCGGCTCTTTTTTAACTTTGCACCCGTATTAGGTGAGAAAAATGTTAATATTCTTTAATGAAAATATTGACAGTAATACTCAATATAAGTTAATACAGGGGTCATTACGTTGGATTTTTTCGCTTCATTTCTTTTGCTTTATTCTGTAAAGGAAATATTGAGTTATTGTTGAAAAAAAGAAGTCACTTCACTTCACTTTATGAAGGAATTTTCAGGATTCAATTGTAGTTTGAGTGCTCACTTGAAACGAGTGAAATGAATGCGATATGTGTTTTCTTGTAGTAAATGTTATATATAAATTTACCAAACAAAGGGTTAATTTGTATGAAAGAAAGTGTTTATTACTGGACACTTCTTGTGACATCTGGAAATCGGCTGTTTATCGGCCATTACCTCGAAATCGTATTCATAGAGATGGATGGATATAAATATCGACTTTCTTATATAAACTTCCCACCTTTTACTTTATTTTGGTTTTCATGTCTAATCTACAATTTTTTTTAGTAGGTTTAATGCGATCTTGTTCATCTCGATTCTTCGAAGGTGCTTTGCGAATTAACCATCTAGATTACACATTGTTTTATATGCCTTTTATTTCCGAAGAAATTTTCTCGTGGACTAAACAACAATATATATATTTTCAGATGATCAATACTATAAAACATCTAGACAATTTATTTGGCGAGAATATGTTGAGAAACAGAATGAACGTTCTTATACAAATATTTTTAATATATTGATTTGGTAAAAATTTTTACTTTGGTAAAAATGAAATGTAAACCGTTTTGGAAATGAACATTAGTTAAAGAAAACGGACTTCTAAATCTATCATTATTAACATTTCTCTGAATGAAGAATACATGTTATAAAGCAAAGCAACATGAATTACTGTTACTTAATGCAACCAAATATCATAAAAGAACGTTTAAATAATAACAAAAATTGAACAGTGATTTCATTAGTTTCACCCATTCCAACCTCGTTACATCCATTATGAATTTATAATTAATAAGTGTCACATGATGAATGGTTTACATTATTCAATTTTTCTCTACTAGCAGTCTCTATTGATAGAGAATAAAATAAAATGTTATTTTACAATTGTGCGAATTAATAAATTAACGATTTATTTAATTATGCTAATCATTATACATTTTATTCCTATGCTACCCGGTGTTAAAAATGTTTAGATAGAGATGCAATCGAGAGGCACGTTATTGCATGTAGTTCCATATACAGCTCGCCTATTAGTCTTCCTTTCTTTCGTCTTGCCACCGCGGACGGTGGCTGCTGCGGTTAGCGACGCGTCTGAAGGGCGTTTAACTATCATTTAGGAGGAATTAAAGATAATCGCGATGCTATATACGTATATATAGATATATCCGTTTAGCTAGGTTAGCACAACCGGGGAACGATGTGCCCGGGCACTCTCTTGCGCGCGCTAACTCTCAATTAAGGCCGATTTATAGCCAGGACACTCTGTGGTGAACGAGCTATATGCACTGGTGCATAGAATCTATGCTACGTTACGCTTGTGCAGTGAGAAGTACAGCGAGGTCGCGGGCTATGCAGTTCTCTCCAGAAGGGTTCCTCTATAGAACACCATAGTCAACCAGTAGTTAGCTATCCGGCAATCCGGAATATTCCAAACTCTGTGATCCTTAATCACTCGTGGATTCTACGAGAGTTAAACAGGTGTCTGACTCCGGAATTTCTTATTTAATGAAAACGCTCACAAAAGTCTGTTGAATAAGGTGTACACGGAAAGAAAAGATTAGCTGCCATAACCAAAAAATTAGTTGACACAACTAATCGATCATTCTATTTCCCTTACAACTCAAATGGTAGTGCCAACCATTCAAATGGAAGGCCTAGCCATTGGATTGGTTAGGCTAAATAATCTTGCGAAAACTAATCCTGGATAGTAGAGATGACTATTCGATAGCTCGAAGCCGTTTTTTCGGTACGATTGTGAGCTGCCCAGTGCTCGAAATTGACTAGTGCAAAAAGTAACTTGCTTCATGGAAAAAAAATAATTGGTTGTCCTTACCAATTGCCATAGTTAAATACGCTCCAAGCGACAAGATTGGTTTGGAGAACCAATCAATTGCACGTCACAACCAAATAATAGGGCGTGACAACCAATCAAGTGGACGTCACAACCAAATAATCGGGCATCACAACCAAATAATCGGGCGTCGCAACCAATCGATTGGACGTCACAACCAAATAATCGGGCGTTACAACCAATCAATTGGACGTCACAAACAACCGATTGGGTGTGAGATCCAATTGTTTGGTTGTGACAACCAATAATTGGTTCTCACAACCAATTTTGTCGCTTGGAGCGTATTTAATCATGCCACTTGGTTAGGGCAACCAATTATTTCCTTCCGTGTTCGGTGATTAGAAAAAGTCTGTGAAGTTTTTTGTACATGTGCAATTATACGGCGTCCTGTTTCAACAAGGTCTTTTGTACGTGAGCGTGTGCTGAATTTTTTAATAATAATTGTTTGCTACGCCCAAACACTAGCTGCCTTATAAGAAATTACATTATAAAGTAAGCTGCAAAGTGGAACTTTGCGAATTGCTTCCTAATTATTTTTGACTTTTTACAAATTTACCTCTATGAGGAAGTTTGTCCATCGATTTTGGCTTCCTCATAGAGGAAAATTAGTAAAAAGTTAAAAATAATTAGGAAGCAATTTGCAAAGTTCTACATTGAAGATTTATTTTTTCTGACAATAACTTATCAATATAAATATTCCAAAACTAAAAAATTATGGAGATAAAAAAAGTTATTGGGAATCAGTCGGCAATGTTCTACTTTATAGGCTTGCTTATGCTGTAAAGACACTTTCCTCAAAAAGCAAACATATAAATAATCATGCAATTTTGACCACTTGATCGCTTTTTTAAATTTGTACTTACACAACATTTAATGTTGTTTGGAATCCTATTTGGTTCAGCAGCTGTCACAGCTGATTGAAATTTCGAAGCCCTGCACACACGCACACGCACATACAGACATTTTTGCACATAAATACGTTTCTCGATGTTTTGACCATTTTGCGTATCCTGACATGAAACTCTCGAAAGCATTTTCATGAAAACAAAGTTTCCTCTATGATGAAGTAAAAATGCTTGAATAATTCGACAAACAGTGCAGTTTTATTAGAATCGTATGCTAAATTTTATTATTGTAAAACAAAATGCATCAACAATTGAAGAAGCGAATTTTCCAAAATTGCGATTTTCCACTACTTTTATTAAAGGTGAAATGCAACTTAAAGATAAGAAAAAAAACTAATTCTAAAACGTCTTAGTCATTAAAATATTAATTTAACTTCGTATTTTACAAGTGGACCACAGATTTCTGCATAAAAAATCTCCTATACAAGTATATTAATTTTCCAAACAATTGTTTCAGCGTGAAATTCTTGTAAAGCTCAACAATGGCTAGACTCTGACATACCCAATAATAGTTTGAAATGTTGTATACAATAAAATATGTTAGGCTCTTATAGAGCCCGACAATAGCTATTGTCTTGCGTATTTTAGAAAGAATCTGACATACTCCTCTTATACGCTAGGGTTTTGCATAACCGAGCATAATTGGCCTTTTGTATGTCCCAACAACAACTAGAATGCAAATAAAATCTGGTTGCAATTTAATGCACAAGTATACTAGGAATTTTTATCCATAAACTGGTATACTAAGCGTACAATAGTATAAAAGTGCGATTTCAAATTGATGTATGATGTAGTGAAAACTCAAGCGTAGGATCTTGAGGAGGAAGAACGTGGCTCTCGTGCCAGTCTGTGCACATCGTCAACACGCAAGAATATCGACATCTCACCAAATATGACGTCGAATATCCTTGCGAGGAAATCTCGAGAGGCTGCAGCTACTGCAACTAATCCGGTAAGATTGTTGTTCGTGTCCGGTTTGAGGCTAGAGTTTGAATAGAGTAAGCCCATCGCGATATCGTTGTGACGACACGTTTTCGTGGGCGGTCTATTAAATTCCGATAGGGGGACGAAAAGGCTCAGTACATTTTCGGTACTTGAGTAATTTTGTAATAGACGAAGCATTCGTATTTGTTTTGTTAAATTAATCAATTAAATTCAGTAATATCTTTTTTTTCTCTATTTTCTCTTGTCTTTGCATCACGAGAAGCGAAGCTCTCGTACGGTATTCAACTCCAATCGAAATTTCAAGATAATATATAGGAAGGGTCACGAGATATTTTGGTAAAATTAATAAAATGTGTAGTCGCGAGCAAATCGCGTTAAAACATTTCAGACATTTTTGCTGTGATATACACGTAAAGAAAACTTATCAGGGTTTTGGCAAGGCCCAGATTAATCGTCGAATCCCCAATAGAATCGTTGGGCATTCCACGATTAAGTCTAAGTAGCCCCAATGTTTCATTTAAACCCGGAAGCCTGATTGGGTCCTGAATGTATTCCCCTATCAAAGCCGCATTAAATTTCGCCATGGGAACCTAGAATTTCCTTGGTAGGTCCCTATTTGCTAATGTTACAGAAATCCCTATTATGGCATTTACATATAAGCCTGCTAAAGCCCCATGTTATTTAAGGGCATCCCTAATAATTTTTTACACGGGTAGCTTACATAATTTAAAAATTCCGGATCTGTACAAGGAAGTTGTCAAATCGTTTTCTGTATCAGCAGCAGCCGAAGAACTCCGATTCGTCTCTCGTTATGACTCTATCGTGCTATTAAGCTCTCTTTTATTTGAATTCGCCAATCGAATGCTGTCTTCTTCCAGGCATGCACCGCGTTACATTTTTCGGTCTCCCGTCTTTAATTTGTGAATTTCATACTATAGTTGACGGCATCATGTTTTCAATGAATTATAAGAGTCATTCATTTGCCATCACGCCAATTTTTCTGTAGTTTGTAAATGTAATAATGGAAATGTTGTGAAATTTGCAGAAAAATCGGAATGGTATGTCTCAACGAAAAAAAATATTATTACTTTATTTTGTCAAAAAATGGGGGAAATCTTTTTTGAGCGGCTATGGAAAAGACATTCAAAAGTACATTCAAAAACTTGAATTTTATACAGGAACAAATTTTTGTACAATCTTGTACAATCAACTGAAAAAAAAAGAAATAACATAAATCGTTATTAAATTTTCTGCAAGCCATAGGTACTAAAATTCTGATATAATTTATGGATGTTCGTGAAACGTTCATGAAAAAATGATGAACACTTGTAAAATCGTAAACCTCCGTGGTCTCCTTAACAGTGTTGGGTTCTTGGCCCAACACGAGCTGAATTGCTTATCCCTTAGCAAGTGTTGCGATGGAGCATACAAAATACGGTTCCATATAATACAATGAGTATCTTCAATACATGTGATCCTAGTGAAGTAATTCTTAAACCTAATCAAGGACAGTAAAGTGCAGACCTTCGGGATGCCATTAAAGAGAACGTCACAACGTAGCAACGAAAGTAGAGAAGGCGTATTACAAGTACCTTGCGCACTACCGATGGTGGGTGGTTTAAGTGGGCAGGTATATACTATCGTGTTCGAGGAGGCATATGTTGAGCACACGCCAGGGATAAGATAAGGTCTCGCTTCTCTCCTCGCCATAACGCGCATTGTCGCGGATATATCCTATATTATACATATACCTATGTACACGTACTACACTGTATAGCAGTGCACTTATACAACAAGCCGACGTTGGAGAGATAACTTTGTTCGCGAGTAGTCGTTTGCCGCCGGTATTCTCCACCACGTTCAAGCATTACAAACACAGAAGCTCACAAAATAGAAAATCGATTGTGTGCTATCTGTATAATACAAGCTGAGGACGCGAGAATAGGGAGAACCATTTAACGCGGAAGTGTTATGAAACACCCTGGGATAAAAATCGTTAGTAAAAAGCATTTTATTCGCAGCACGTATGCTAAATAAAACGGGGAATCACACTGACAGATAGAATCAGCAAAAACGAAATGGAAGTTTAAATTGAAATGGAAGTTTTGTAAAATTGCCTTGAATAGATGGTTGATGGCTGATATACAACAAGAATACATTAATTTAAAAAAAAATAACCATTCTTGAAACTGGGTTTTGAATGACGTTTTAACTTTGTTCTTTAGTTTTCCTTCTTATTATGTATTGGAGATCATATTTTCGATCACTTAACCGATTTCACATCAATGTCAAACGCCCAATACTTCCTTTCAGTTATGCGGTAAAACCGACTCAATTTCTTGTGACAAACTAAATATTAAGTTATCTGAACCAATATTTAATTGGTACGGCTGACAGAAATTTTAATAACAAAATATTGAGTTGTTTAAAAAGAAGTAGGGTTAGCAGACACGGGCGTTCTAGCGCCCGAGTCTCTTTATATAAGTTTCGACATTTGACATAAACAAAAAATTACAATGCATGAGCTTTGTCCCAGTATGTCTGACGCCACTGCCGACCAATAACATCACGAATAAAACGATGACAATGACTGCGAGATTTTCGTTTTAAAAGAGGAGAAGAGGATTTCATTCACTTAACTAGGTATTGAATTCACCACCCGCAACCACGCCCGTAATTGATTTAGCTTGTTCTTTTTTCAGTGTATGAGAGAATATTAAAGGTTTCCATCTTGGGAATAGACTGAAATGAACGCAGTGTGTTAAATAATCTACATGTTAATAAAGTAAACGTCTGTTGGAAACTTACACTAATACCCGCCAAAACTCACAAATACTTAAAGATACTTATGAGCCTTCCTACGAGTACTCTCGATCCCTCATGAATCTAAGTCCCCATATGAGCGCTCCGAGCCCTGATTATTTTATGTTTTTATATAACTTTTCCATTTCTCTATTTTTTCAAAAGTCTACTCAAAGCCCGGCTTATTCTTAGTCGACTTATGAACTCCCCAGATATTATTATTCCAAGTTCTCATATGTGACCATCGCCTTCCAAGATGCTGAATATTCTGGTCCTACATCAGCCACCCATGCCCTGACTATATCAAAGTCCCCATATGAGCCTCATCTAAATCTAATTTATTGTAGGATTCCCCAAATCCACCTATCAATTTAGAACTACTACGAGGGCAGCGAAGATAGCCAGCGTAAACTATCTGCCTTAAGTTTAATATTTATTATTACTATCTGTATTAAGTGTAATAAGATTAATATTTCTTGGTAAATTGAGAGCAGATATTCCTGTTTCGTTTGTTCATTTCTGTCGTCTAAAGAGTCTTTGGTCCTTCTTGGCTTCATTCATCTCTCGTAACGCTTGAGCTTCCTCTCAAGAGGCATTTCCTCTTGCATTATACGCATTCTGTAATATACTAGCGCATGGCACGGATGAGTCAGAGGCAAGAAAGCATGCATGCTCCCGGAACTCCATCAATTTCGATCAGATTTTCATGAAGCACCAGCAGTAAGCGACTCGAGAATTTGTTGCGCTGGCTCCTCCAAACCCAATATCTAGCACGCTCTGATAGGGTATAAGTATCCGGACAAGGTGTACAACACACAACACACTCTCGCAAACGCGAAAAAGTAATATCCGCGTTAGGAACGAACGTGTATACCTTTCGCTCGCAAAGGAAGCACACCCTGCTATAGCTGGTAGCGCCTCCTCTTCTTTTGCCTCGGGACTGACGCAGTACAGTGAGGAAGTGATTCTCAGCTTTATTGCCGGAACCGTTGGAAATTGACGTCTCGCGTACTCTACTGGAAACTTTCGGACGGTTGATGGGGAAAACGTTGGAGCAATTTCATCCAAGGGATGCTCCTTGAGAGTGCAATAAATGAAATACACTTTATCAAGAGATTGACGACTCAATAAGCTTTCTTTGAATATGGTAGTTTGTTTCGCATTGCGATGCATTTGGAATATTTGCAAAATTACAATTCCGTAATGCACGGGGTATGCTCGAATTGAACGATGTTATACCCATCCCACGGAAATAGATACGAAGCTCTTTTCAATGGAAATAAAAGTTTTCACTATGGTTGGAAATTATGGAAGCCTTCGGAGAGAATTACGAGATTAGCATAGCCCGTATAGAAAAATAGTTGGGGCTCTGACTTGGCCCTTTCTAGTTTGCCCCAGTTCTATTAGGGGCCCTACTAAGCTAGTCACGTTTGAAGTACGGGACCTTTAGAGGCTCAATATGGGCGACCCTAGTGAGGGTTCCACGTTTAAGCCTGATTAGGCCCCGAAGTTTGCCATGGCCGCCTCTGTTGAGCCTAGTACGGTTCTAGAGTAGATTCCCTATTGTGGATGTTACGTTTATACCTAAAAAAGCCCCTCATTTAATCGCGGCTGCCCGAACTAATTTCTGCACGGGAGGTTGAACACCATGATTTATTTGGATAAATTATGTTGATGACACATGATTTATCTAAAATGCAGCCAATGAATATATCCCGTCTCTCAGAAAGCTTTTCAAAACTCATAAACTATAGTAAAATACAGCAGAACTTACCGAATTCAGAAATAGAAACAAACCTCAAGTAAACTGAATATCACAAAGTACAAAGTAAGCCATTGAAAAATCTAGTAGTTTTGGCAGTACAATGATGAAAGTTGTATCGAAGGCTTAAAATTATGGAAAAGGTAACCTAGACATCTAAAACTATAGAGGGCTTGACTTGGACTAAAAAATGATGGAGAGATTGATATATAAAAACTGAAAGCTATGCTGGGATATACCTACTAGATATCGAAAAGTATCGATACGATATTCGTAGTCAAGTAGACCATGAGTCTAGAATCGCGTGTTAAAGAAGCGCATGTACTCTTGCTGAAAGTACCTCTTGTCTAGTTACGCATCGGGATTGAGGCGGTACACGGAAAAAAAAGTTTGTTTGTGGCAACTACGTTTTCGATTTGCTGTACACAATGTCTAAAAAATTAGTTGCCTCAACCATATCGAATAGTAACCTCAACTATTCACGATTAGTTATGATTGGATTAGTTAGGTTAGCTAATCCAATCGTTGGAACTACCACTCGAATAGTTGGGACTACCATTCGAATCGTCGGTAGTATCATTCGAATCGTTGGTATTACCATTTGAGTTGCTAGGGAAATAGAATAATCGATTGGTTGTCTTAACTCATTTCTTGGTTATGGCAACTAATCATTTTTTTCCGTGTACAGTTAGAAAGTGATTCTTTGTTCTATTTCTTGGTGTAATTGCCATCTCCTGTGCACTTTTGTAAAGCATTGGAGGGCTGATGGCGTAATAGATAGAGAAATGAAATCGGTAAACAGCTTTCCTCGCGATTTATCTACATAATTTCTCGATAACCATTTCATAATATGGTGTGAAGATTATTGTAATTCATTAAAATATTGAAAAAATTATATTTTCGAAATTGTGGAAGCACAATGTGATTTTAAAATATTACTATTCCACCATGGTTATGTTCTGAGAAATTCTGTAAAATCATTCCCACCAGACAGAAACCCTCGGATAGCATGTGAGATTAGCTTCGCATCGCCAATTTTATAGCCAAGCCCTTTAGCTCAAACTTCGTGAATCTAAAGTACGATACCGCCGTTATTCTCGGTCAATCAGTCCCAGAGTCCAGAGAACCGTGTACTCGCACTCCACTGTATACAGCACAGTATTCCATACATTATGGTAATTTCGAACAATCCAGCCGAGGCTTAAGTGGCCCCGGGCTTTACCAACTGTTCGCGTACGTAACTCACTGTGCGAGAGTACATGGTTCATGCGAATCTGTGTTCTGGATGCGAAATTGCGTCGTTACGGACACGTTGGTACAGTACCAAAGTACATACAACGGTTCAAACTCTAGCCGTATTATATATATAATGTTACAGAGGGTAAGAGGCTGCGTACTGAGACGATGAATGCCGGAGGAGGATGAGGCCAAAGTCAAGATATCTAAGAGTTAGTCGATCGGGCGGCGGAGTAATAAGCCAGTAGGTGGTGGAAATACGCATCTGGTGCCTCACGCTGGAGTTCCTCTCGCGTTGTTAGTGCACCCGAGACCGATAACTCGGCTCTGAAACCAACTGCCTGCTTGACTACCGCAATTGCAGCGCACACGGCTCCTCCTAGTTTGAACAAGGACTTCTCCAAGCTCATTTTCCGCATCCCTTTCTGCTTGACTCGCTCTGTGACTCGAACCCTCGTCCTCGAGTAATCTCTGGGATAACGCTGATAATTAATCAACCGCGAATGGGTCTGTGACTAATCGGTCGAGGGTGTGTGGAGAACGAGAAGAAGAAGAGACGAGTCTTTCCATTCCCTCGAGACGATGCAATCGATGCCGGCAGTGTACCGAAGGTCTCGTTAAGATAATTGATTGTATTCTTTGGAAAAGCACTCCACTAAACTCTCGTCTTTCATACGACTCGAACGTAACGATCTCACAACGATTACGAGAGACGGTCACCTATGCGAGGGGTAAACGTAGTTAATACGGGCTTTTATGTGAGTATTTTATGAAGAAATGTAACGACTACTTACCACCAGAAGGACACACCGATTCTCCGAGGATACTCCACCACATCCCAGCCAACTACCGATCACTGCTAATCCACCGGCCACGACGAGAGCGTAAGCCAGAATTGGATATGTCGGTGTTGCCATCAGTGAAATGTAACTGTGCTTCGATATTACGGTCCATATACCGATCCCGCCTACCACCAATCCGGAAAGCTGTAACATTAGTTATGACATTCTATAATGTTAAGTCTGAATTATATAGTGTCTTGTAGAGGATATGACGGTTTAATTTTCTGGCTCAACTAATAATCGTTTACATTAAGTCTTCAATAACGTAGTATTCTTTATGACAGCTATAGAATTAATGTATAATATTATATAAACGGTGAATTATTAATAGTTAGAGGCATTTGTGTACAATAAATATCCAGGAAATCTGTGAAACAGACTTCGCGGCAATAAAATACTGGTTTCAGAATATTGACTGTCGTAAATCGGGATGTCGTAGAGCAATTGAAATTCAGATTTTTTTTTACTGTAATAAGTACGAACCTCCGGGTATTACACCTTTACTTCAATTATATTTACTTTCATTTCAACAGCTTTGACTTAGATTATAGTGTCTATTTCAATCGAATACATTTTTATTTACCCTTGTTGATTTTAACCATGAATGTTTAAAAAATTATCATTACGAATTATAAGAAACCGAATTTAAAAAGCTATGTGACGAATTGATGTTTCCGGTCTTCCTCAGAAATGTACTTTGTATAGTTTAGTCCTAAAAACAAGATCCTTACATTTTCATTTTAAAAAATGTACCTAAATATCGCTGAAGGCCATCGAGAGACACACTTTCTGAATGTACTCGCTTTGACTTAACTATATGTAGCTTATGTTTCAGAAGTATCTTTTTTAAATTGACTCATTTAATTATTATAAGTTTTAGTTTAGTTAATGTCTGTCGTAATTTTCAACGAACTTTCATCCTCACATGCCCTTGGAGACACTTAAAGAAATTATTCGTGGTAAAACGAATAAATAGGCAATTACATTTACAATTAATCGATAACCATACAAACATTGATGGATTTCTAGCAGGGCCTGATGTTTTAGCAACAAAGTCTAAAGGTCGAATTTATAGTCCCAAGTTTGATCTGAAGTTCGTATTTAAGAATGACTTTCGCATATTATTTCATAGTTAAATTCGAACTTCCGTTCAAACTTAGGAGTATAAACTCGTCTCTAACTCAATGGGGTCCATTCAAACAACAATTCATTGAATTCGTGTTAGAAAAAAGTTTTAAATGTATATTTGTTACACAAATAGTTTTACGGTCGAATTTATAGTCCCAAATTTGAACTTAAGTTCGAATTTATGTATAAAATAACATGTAAAATTCGATCTTAAGTACGAACTTAAGTTTGAACTTGAGATTATAAATTCAATCCTTAGATGAATTATGGTTATACAAATAGCGCTAGATCAATTGTTACACAAACATTTTTAAGTCATTTGTTGTTAGACAAATAGTTTTAGACAAAATGTTTTACATAAATCGTTGTAGACAAATTGTTTTAGACAAATTTTCTATGCATGCAGCTTTCTATGACTTGGAGTCCCCCCCGACTCGCCGGGCGGACAAAAAAATTAACTTCTTTTTATATATGAAGCATTCTCTGTCAATTCAGCCACTTTTTTTTTCGACCCTCTCCGATTTGCCCTGTAATTGGTTATATGAATATACCACAAAAAGACACTCTATGTGCATTTTTTCAGATTTTTTAAAATAATTTTTTAGAAAATGGCTTTTTTTATTCAAGTGCAAATATTTCAGAATTTTGAAGTTACTGAAAAAAAATGTCAGCACATAAAAGTTGTCGTTTATTGTTAGCTTTCGAACGGAATATTCCAAATAATTGTCACGTTCCTGTGAGTATTATTTTTTTCCGAAAAATGGAGCAATTATTGTTTAATTAAAAAAAGGATATTTTTTTTTACTGAAAAAATTACAGAGTATTGCTACATGACTGTTGATATCACAAAAAAATTGCCAGAGTGGCACCGAACGACCTCCTGGTATTAAAAAATGTATTTGTGTGAAAGTTCCGAAAAACGGGGGCATTATTATTTTTTTGATAAAAAAATGGTTACTTTTTTTGGCTAATAAAATTACAGAGTATTCTTGCATGACTGTAGATATTGCAAAAAAATCATCAGAGTGGTACAAATCGAGCTTACGGTATTAAAAAAAATTATTCGTGTGGAAGTTTCGAAAAACTTAGAGGAATTAATTAACTTAGGGGAATTATTTTTTTTATACCGGAAGCTCGATCCGTACCACTCTGATAATTTTTTTGCAATATCTACAGTCATGCAAGAATACTCTGTAATTTTAGTAGCCAAAAAAAGTAACCTTTTTTTTATCAAAAAAATAATAATGCCCCCGTTTTTCCGAACTTTCACACAAATGCATTTTTTAATACCAAAAGATCGATCGGTGCCACTCCTGCGATTTTTTTGTGATATCAACAGTCATGTTGTTACATACTCTGTAATTATTTCAGTAAAAAAAAATCCTTTTTTTAATTAAACAATAATTCCTCCATTTTTCGGAAAAAAATCATACTCACAGAAACGTGACAATTATTTGGAATATTCCGCTCGAAAGCTAACAATAAACGACAACTTTTATGTGCAGACATTTTTTTTCAGTAACTTCAAAATTCTGAGATATTGGCACTTGAATAAAAAAAAGCCATTTTCTGAAAAATTATTTTTAAAAATCTGAAAAAATTCACATAGAGTGTCTTTTAGTGGTATATTCATATAATCAATTACAGGGCAAATCGGAGAGGGTCGAAAAAAAAGTGGCTGAATTGACAGAGAATGCTTCATATATAGATAATATTATGAATATGTAAAGACATAATATGAGGAATAATCCATAATTTTCGTTAACAATCGACTGATAAATAATGAACAGTTAACCGTTTATAACGGAGAGTCTTGACGTCAGAGTCTAAAGATAATATCATCCAAAGAACAAGAATTTAATATGATAGTTTTTGCACTGGAAAAAAATTAGTTATATGGGGTCCAAGCGATAAAATTGGTGGGGCCATTAAACTAGCTATCTATGGAAACAAATCAGTTTATTGGGACAATAAATTAATTGGCTGGCAACCAACGAATTGGGTGTCACATATAACTAGTTTTTCGTTCCAATCAAAAAATGTAATAACCAAACCAACTTTGTAGCTCAGACCGTACTTAGTCATAGGGTTGGTTACCATTCAATTATTTTCCTCCGTGTGCAACTAATATGATCCCACTAACAAAAAAAGATCTGCGTTCTCTACGCGAAAACAACAACAAATAGATTACAAAAGCTGTGCAAAACAGGTAAACAAGTCTGCAATTAAAATTTTCAAAGCTTTGACGATGCCCATTTTTCGTCAGTAAACCTATTTGTTGTTATACACGTGCGCTGTACTTCATTACGTTTAATTGGACATGTAGAGCAATGCACGAGGTGGATGAATAAAATTTGACGAACCAAAAGCCGCGGCCCAATGATGACCAAGCACGTAGATAGAGGTTGAAGAGAAAAAAGCGTACCAACCAAAACGATGAAATTGCCGACGTATCTGTACAGAGTGTACTTACTAGTACCAACGTTGGTAAATGTGCCGTAAAAAGTGGTAGCGCTGGGGAAGCATAACGAACGCCTGGCATGGTGGTTCCTCCTGTTTCCTCTTTACATTTTACACCGGCCAAGAATGCCCGTAAAAAGCGATAGAAAAATCTATATATATATAGGTATATACGTGTAAAGCGCTACGCGGTATATAGTGATGCATAAAAATAAAAATAAAAATAAAAATAAAAGAAAGTAGTAGCGGCGGCCGGTGCGCTCTTAGCTCGGATGAGGACTTTATTTTACGAGACTTTATTCCCTCACCCAACCTCAGGGCTACTCTCTTTTACTCCACCTATATACGACGACCGCGAGAGCTCCGAGCTACGCTTGACCGCGTGACAGACATGAAGACGACGACGTTGACGACGAAGAAGAAGCGCGGGTGTCGTACGGTTTTTCATGTAGGCGTGGACATAACCGGGCTATATAGAGACACCGAGTTAACTCTTGACACGCTCGAATTCCACAAAACCTGTATACCCTCCTTCTCGTGAAGTACTCACATGTTGGCTTATAGATCCGAGAAGGCAGACCTAAAATGATTTTTCGTGTCGGAATAGAGAAAGCACTTCAGAATTATTAATGTTCCCTGGAAAGAGGATTGGATTTTTTTTTCTCCAGAAATGCGAACGTTATGTTAATATCGTACGATAGATCTCTTAATTTTAATGACTTTCATTATAATATCTTATATTTTCTTCATATACAAATATCGTCCACCCTCGCAATTACTTTTGGGTATTATTCTATAGAATTCTATATATTAGTTTTGGATAGCTTTTGATGTGTCCGCTTCATCTCGTGTCTGATTGCCATAAATCTTTAGGGCTCACGCTGTGCGCATAGTGCATCTCGTTGAATCGAACGTAACGTTGCGTGTGTCTATTCATCGTCGGGCTTTCGACACATTGAGGCGAACGAGCCATTAGCAACCTCAAAGAAAATCTAATACGGCACTGCTCTCTCTGTGTCTCTATGCCACGAGACCTCTATTTGAGAGACTCGTGTAACGATTCAAGGTGCAATGGTCGGGACTTTGTGGTTGAAACCTAATGGAAACTGAAGTCACATCCCTAAGGACTCTTCTGTTTTCTTATCGTTAAAAGGTAGGCTATAGATGGCAGATTGTAAAGACTCGGAAATTAGGGTATCAGAAATTGGTCGGAGAGGCTGACACGGCTTTTAGTTTAGACTATTAAGATATGTAAAATATATGAGTGTTCAAAAAGGATGGTATTAATCGTTCTAAGTATTAATAATTCTAATCTCATTTTTAATAAACAAAGTTGGTTCGAAGGAAACACGATTATTTTGTGAAGAAATAGATCCATTATTTCAATACAATATCTATTTATGTTACCGTAAATACAGATGTAATAACTACATAGAAAATTCATTATTTAGATAATACTGGAATGATTTAGAAAAATCTATTTTTGATGCACGTAAGTTTAAAGTGAGATAATTAAGTTGCGAGTAAGACGAAGATTGAATTAGAGTCGTGCACACAGAGCTAGGTGCACATTAGCTATAATCGATTGCCCAAACTACAGGGTTCCTGACGATAGAATTCGAGATTTCATTAAGCGATTAGGGAAATTGGACAGTGCTATACCTGGTGTAGGTACAGAGAAACGCGAATGCGTGACTAACTTCTCCCGTGCGCAGTCGAGCACACGAGGGATGCTATCGAAGATCGATAAATCGGTGTGGAGTTAGGGACAGAAAGCCCCCGGGTTATTGCAGGTGCTTTAGACGCTCTGGACCCGTGAAATCTATGGATTCACGTACTGATACATTACGAGCAAAGAAATATGTCTTGCGTGTGTCAATACAAACGAAGAAACTATTCTCAGCCTAATAAAATGATTATTATCTATTTTTCTAAATACAATTCGCTTTTTTAGGAAATAAATGAAATAAATAAATGAAAACAAGGATGCAAAGTAGAACCTTGCACATTGCTTCCTCATTATTTTTCGCTTTTTACAAAGCTACCTCTATGAGGAAGTATGGTATTCAATTTTGGCTTCCTCATAGAGGAAGCTTTGTAAAAAGCGAAAAAGAATGAGGAAGCAATGTGCAAGGTTCTACTTTGCATCCTTGTTTTAATTAGATAAATAAACTTATTGTAAATTCGCTTTTTCTATTTCGTTATTTCGTTATTATTAGGGCGTTTCCGAAAGTAAATGTGATAACGTATATTTTAAAAAATAATTCAACATTCCATAAAATCTAAAATTTCATACCGTTCGTCACTAAATTATACATATATAATGGCTGAATATTGTTTCATTTATATACAAAATTTGAGCTCGTTGTCTCAAGTTTTGCAAAAGTTACAATAGAGCGATAATGTCCATTTTTTGAAAAATTCACAATTCCATAAAATCTGAACCACTTTGCCGATTCGAGCCAAATTCAATACCAAACAACATTGAGTACACCTGCTCTTATAACCAACTATTTAGCAAAATAGACTAAATTTTACGAAAGTTAGAGCGACCACCTCCTTTTTTCAAAAAATTCAAAACGGCATAAAATCGAAATTTTCGCACAGATTTTGTCAAAAATTGCTACAGTTGAAGAGGGTCTGCTGCTACACCTGTGTGCCAAATTTGAGCGCGATATACAAAACGGTTCTTGAGTTATCGGCGTTCGAATTTTCGGCGTTGTATACACACACACATACATACGGACATTTTTTGTAGATCACTTTCCTGGACGTTTTGGACTATGCTAAGTGTCCTGACATAAAAATCTTGACAATTTTTTTTTTCATGAAAACATAACTGAGGAAGCAATACAAAAGAATCATTTTGCTATATTGCACTGAACAAACTTTTTTATCCTGACAACCTCGCGCGGCGGTTGGCAAATATTGCTTTGGCTCCGTATATAACCTTACGGAGAGGTTGAGTCAACCTCTATCAAGAGTCGCGGTAGTAGTTCGACGCCGAGTTAAAAAAGAACGTCGTTGTGCCCAACATTTTATTTTTCCGTGCACTAATTTATATTAAATAGTTGCACTCAAACTAACGTTCTAATAGCGGTTTAAAAAATGTCCAATGGTAATTCTCTGATTGGGTTGAGGTAATACAGTCACAGTTGGTAGTCAACTACAAATTTTGGACCATCGTTATAACAATGTCGAAATAAAAAAGTGTTTGACGTGCAATTGATGAGGTTCAAGTGTAATTTTTTAAAAAAGTTTTTATGTTCCCACCAATTGATATTTTCTCATTCCCGTTTTCGAAGTTCTCTGTCTTTTTAACCCTATTTAGAGGAGCCAGAGTCCAATGATGCTTTGAAATCAACGTAACTTTTGCACATCACTTTCTGGTATTGCACATTGAATATTGTTGGCATAGGATTTGCTATAATCGAAAAAGCATTGATATTTTTAGAGTCGTTTTTCATAAAGAAATAACAATAACAAGACTTATGTCATTGGCAAAAAAAGTAGCTTCCCCGAAGCTAAATCGTAAAAATTTCGCATACAATAAAAAAGATGGCAATTTCGAAAAAAAGTTTGACCACACTGGGAATACATATTTCCATCTAGCTGCTATTCGATATGCTGTAATTTCTAGGGACAAGATGAAAGTTTACCAAATTCTAGGCACTCCGATTCAATTCTGAACACTGACGAATAATTAGTGACCCAGTTGTAGAAGGGTTGAGAAACCATATTCCCAGAGGCTTATGAAGTGTCAATGAATAATCATTTTGCAGGTTAGCAGGAACATCGTACTTAATAATATAATTTGAACGGCTCGTTTGACGAAACATTTTTTTTTGTTAAATGTAGGATATTTTTCCAAAGCAAAATAGCTTTATAAATTAAATTTTTGTATTTTGACGTGTAAATGCATTTTTACATGTAACTGATATATAAGAGAAATTCATTTTTTTAAAGTAATTTATTGATTCATTTAAAATAAGATACGTATGTTGAAAATAACTAGTTCTTGAAAGTATCAATTATGCTACTTTGGCAGTTTAACGGCAAACAGTTCACTGTTAGGTATACATTTATCTTTATTTTTAATAAACAGTCTTGAATTGGTAATAAGGTAAATGCTATCTTGCTGCTGCCAAAATAACTTCTCTTAAGTATCAAGAACATTTCTAAAGCAGAAAATTTTCCAAAATGTTTACGTGCAAAAGCGTTTTTATTCATGCAATTAAAATGTAGGTTGAATGTCTTGTGGAATTCCACTGCTACACAATTTTTTTGGAATTCAATGATTCACATTTAAGAAGATGGTTAAAAAAATAGCTGTTTCTTAAATATAGCCAATATGGTACCTTGACAGTTTAAGAGTTAATAGTCTGTAAAGCTTAGATTTTCCTTTATTTATGTTAAGCTGTCTTGAATTCATAATAGTGCATACGCTGTTTTGCTGTTGTACCATTTTTGTATTGTTATTACATGTACATAGAATTATAATAATTAACTCTATACACACTGCAGGCTACATCTCGGAATTCTCATCTCATCCGGCAGTGCGCCCTGCACTATCTCACTCTCTTGAACTATCTCTTAGTCCTTGAGAGGAAATCTCTCTGCGGATCCTTCAAGATTATGTACCAGAGATACCGGAGAGTCTGCACGCTCCTAGCTTCCTCGTCCCTTCTTCGCGAAGCCCGAGAGTCTCGGGGGTTAAACTACTTTCGTTTTCCCGGACGACGGAATTATCTCTAGGCTCTCGACGTCCTCCTCGCCGGAGACACGACAGTATATTTATCTTTCACGCCTTGGCGCTCGAGCAGACAGAGAGTAGGGTCCTGTATTACAATTCGCTAAACGTATAATTAACGTAGATCTACAAATCATCGCAGCTGCAACTAACTACGATATTTTAACGTCGAATAACGATTTAACTGAAAAAGAAGATTTACATTGAATCACTTTGGTTTCACGAAGACGAGGGTAACACACATGCGAATATATGTATTTTAATACACGAGATGCTGGAGATATTAAAGTGGCGCAACGATATTTACAGGAGCAGAATCTACGAATACAATAAATAAATGTACAGCATCATTCATAATAAGTATCAAACGTTTTATTGTGCTGGTGACTCCAAAAACTAAATTGTTGCCGACTGTGTTTTGCAAAAATAAAAGTATACTTTACTGATAAAGTATACTTCTACTGATTGTTGAATATTGTCACCCTAATCCCTATTGGTGCAGTGACAAGAGGAAGTTAACAGATTGGAGATTATTATGGTCACCCTAGATCCGCAATGGTGCAGTGACAGAAGTTAACGGACCAAAGTCCGGGAAAATACTATTTATTGTATCAAGAAATGCCACTTCTTATACACGGAAAAAAAAGATTAGTTGCCATAACCAAGAAATGAGTTGACACAACCAATCGATTATTCTATTTCCCTAGCAACTCAAATGGTAATACCGACGATTCGAATGGTAATACCGACGATTCGAATGATAATACCGACGATTCGAATGATAATACTGACGATTCGAATGATAATACCGACGATTCGAATGATAATACCGACGATTCGAATGATAATACCGACGATTCGAATGGTAGTCCCAACTATTCGAGTGGTAGTCCCAACGATTGGATTAGTTAACCTAACTAATCGAATCAAGAACTAATCGTGAATAGTTGAGGTTACTATTCGATATGGTTGAGGCAACTAATTTTTTAGACATTGTGTACAGCAAATCGAAAACGTAGTTGCCACAACCAAACATTTCTTTCCGTGTATACCAGAAGATGGCCCATTTTGGACAAGGAGGTGTTATGATTCTAGGAATTGTTCCGCCTGATATCGAGCACTTCCCGTTTTAAATATTGACATCCCTTATTATCTTCCAGGCGAAAGAGAATAGGAAAATGTGATTTTTAGGGGGAAGCTGGTGCCATCGACCTTCGGGTGACGCGTATGGAAAAGGGGGAACGCCATGCGGGTCACATCATCCCAAGACATTGGTCATTTCTACCTGTCCATCGATTAATTGATTTGATGGGCCTTCGACGTAACATCGTGCCTCACGAATATGTCGGCACGGTATGCCGGCACTGTGTCGTCAGATGCACATTGTATTTTGCTTAAGGACGTACATTGCGAACGTACACGGCATAGTGCCGGCATGCCAAAAAAAAACAGGACGTTTGTCTATCTGGGTAAGAACCTACGCTATTATTAACTTATGAAGTACCCATGTTCAAATTACTTATAAGCTATATCAGGAATTATATATGAATAGGTCTTCCACACGGAGAGAAAAGTCTGTGTGTAGCTACGCGGGTTTCTGTTGTTAATTACTACTATAACTTGCGTACCGCATTGGCACAAGGGCTTTATCAAAGTTGTTCCTATACCCGTAGAAGCTTTCACAATGTGTATTGTAATCTTTGCGATTTGGCTTTAGTACCATGCTCATTATTCCTATATTAATGTTTCCAACCGAAATTTTACTTATACGTATACGTATGACAGTATTCCCTTTTTATATAGGAACAATTAGTAAATTTTTCGTACTATTTTCAATACGATACAGGAATTAATTATGGAAGGATTTTCTATGCGTTCCCTTAAATACATTTAAGGAAGGGGAAATGTATTTAATATGCTTTGCAACTTAGTCTATAAAAAATGTAAACATTTTTAAAGACGCCATCATATTTTGTAATTCAATTTTGTTTCTCTGACTGTTGTGTTGAAACTGCAACACGATAGCCAAAGTAGGTCGGTAAGTCAGAGTTGCAACTTATCATATGACAACTCGACCAAAAATACAAATATTGGGCAGCTTCACTGCCATGTCTTCGATGTCCCACGAAAGACACTTTTGGGCGAAAAGACTGCTCTTTGTATGCACCGCCGTAGATCTTTTCGTTTACGAGAAAAGTCGTGGTTATTCGCCATCTAGCGGCTGAAAACTCACTAAATGTTCTCTCGGTTTGTTTACTGTATAAATATGACAAATCAATGTTTCTTATGATGATAGTAATTACAACATTTCTTATACACTCTAGATTCACAGTTCTACTTATTTGTGACGTCGCTAGATGGCGATTTCGTGTACTGATTCTCGTAAATGGAAGTGACTACTGAGGCGCATATAAGCCGGAAGGTTTCATGCCGATTCGCCCTGTGGCATTATACCGCAGGGCAATATATCGATTTTTTGTCGCTCTCTTCGGGTCGTTCTAAAATAGTAACGACCCAGCGCTTTTGAAGAAAAGAAAGACTTAAAAAAACCTCAAAGAACAAACGTATGCTGTTAGGAAAATTTTACATATGTAGTGGATGAATACATTCGCGACGTCATCATTAACCATGTTGTTACTTGCGAATCTAAAAAATCCCTACATGATGATAATCCCAAAGCAGAATAGGAAATTAATACTAATCGACGTAATAAGGCCCATGTAAATGAAGATTACTCCAATGTTTTCAGCTTTCAAAAAGATACAGATACAACGGATTACTATAGTGTTAAGGAATAAGTCATTGTTGTAATCAAGCAAATTTGGGACGATTACTGCACGTATCGTAAGCTGTAAGTTGTTTATATGAGCTTTTACAATAGAGCCCATGTGTCACCGCCGTACAATATTTTCTGCGAGTGGCAGCTATATTCGCGGATCCATTTCTCTCCGTGCAGTTATTTAAGTAATGATTACGGCGCATGCTCATATAATTTCCTTCTTTGTCAATGCACTCTAAAAGATTCAGTCATATTTAATTAGATTAAACTACACCAAACCTCGGAGAGGTTCAATCATTAGTATACTGGATTATAAGTTTTTTCTAGGTTTTTAGGTTCTTAAGGTCACGATTGTTGGTTGTCAACTTGTAATTAGCGGTATTTGCGATATCAGAAACAATCATAGCAGAATTGTTTGTTAGTAGAGAAGTTGATGTATAAATTCAGAAGTATAAATGAGCCCGATTCATTTGGCGCAATAGCTGTAACAAATTATAATTTCCTGTCACCGACAGCAGTGAACGCGCAGCCTGTGCGTGGCTTCAGCGGTCTCCAGAGTTGAGCAGTAGTTCTTGCGGTCATAACTTGGATAGGTGACTGTTTATTCGCGCACTGCTTTGCGCACTAACTGCTGACCAGAAGCCAGTTTTTTGACGATTCTAATCTATTATCATACATTAGAAATTCAGCAAAAATAAAGACGCCTATATCAGCCAGGTTTTCTGTGTTTTATTTTGTGTAATAACTGTGACGAATAACGGGATCTCAAGGAATGGAATGGGAAATAAAAAGAGGAGGGGAGAATAAAGCCCTACAGATCTAGTGAGGAATCCAATTAAAATTACATTTTTCTGTCAGTAATAATTAATCTATGGAATACTCGCTTTTACTAACAAAATATCAGAGGATATAAATAATGAATTATTTTGTGGAGAGGAAGAGTACAAAGAAAAGAGATACATCATATACGAGTACATGGATACATAAATAAATTGTAACATTGCACTATATTTGATGGCACACATTGCATACATTATTGTTAATTAAATATAGCACGGAAATAATTTGCAAACTAGGTCTTTGAGTGTATATCGTTTATAGCTAAAATAATTGTTTGTCAATAACAATTGAAGTTTCAAGCGTAGCGAATTAATTTCAGTAATAAATCAGTAATTTTCACACATGTATATTTATACTAGTAACTTATATAAACAATTTTACTGCAATTAATTCTCGAAAAAGATTTCTTTTACTGCGTGTAATAAACAATAATAGTACCATATTTGATTGTAGTTATAATCGAAAACCAATTCCACAAGTAACTACCACACCATGAAACAGTCCTGTACATATTCTGAATCACCCTGTATAGCTGCACATTCACGTACACTTTTCTGCGGTGGTGCATGAATATATATATATATATATATATATATATATATATATATAGCTATGTACGTTCGGTTATTTGCCGCCAGAGGCGAGAAGATAAACTGCGCAAATTAATCCCGAGCATTAATATAAAAGTTTCACGTAATCCGGAAGATAATTTGCAATTATACGAGGTTCAGAGGCTGTTGCAAGAGGTACAGGGATGTCCGTGTACACCATGGAAGGTTACTGCGAGTAATCGTCGGTTTTCATTACATTCCACGAGGGCTCGAAGCTCTGTGCTGTAGATTTCCGGACAATAGGAAATACCGCGAGTAGCGAGTGCTCGCAGGACACGATGCACTCTATCCCAATGGTATGCATGTATATTCGCATGTATATGTGTAGTGGGCATACCGCGAACCGCTGTGTATACGTTACCTTTATGTGAGGCGAACGCACGTAAAGCTTACGCTACCCTGCTATCCGGATAATGCGTACTTTACGGACAGGCGTAAAGTGAACAATGTGACGCAAGTACGGCGCGTACATCGTTGGTGTTATATATATATATATATCATTGGTGCTTTGCTGCTGTCCACGCTGAAGAGACACTAATCGAGGCCCACCCTGCGGGATTGTGTGGACGTGCCAACGTTGTACTCTCGTCGAGTTACGAACTTTGGTATGTGTGCTTTACTATAATTGTTGGGGAAATAGCAGAATGGAATCGGTCTTAAAAAATAATTGATTTATTTTTAATTGGAAAAACAGTTAATTAAAAGTTTGGTAATCCAATTTAGTTATATTAATCAGGTAATCGAGCGCACTGCCATGAAAAAAACGACGATTGAATCTACACGATAAGCGGCATTATCCCGAGTAGAAATTTCATCAGGCAGCCTGCTGTCACACGAGGTCCAGATCAGTTTTAGGCACGGTAACCTTATTTGGGGCCGCCGTAAATTCACCTGCTCAGGTCCATGAACGGCTGAGATATGGCATTCGTACTTAATAATGCCGTCTTCCCACCGGATCAGGCTGATGTCAGGCTAAATATGGTAACCTTATTTAGGGGCCGTCGTAAGTTCACCTGATCAGGTCCATGTAAGGCCGAGATATGGGATTCTACCTTAAAAATGCCTTCTTTCCACCGGATCAGGCCCATGTCAGGCTTTCCATATGGTAACCTCATATAGATATGCCATTCATCGACCTTATCCGTTTCGCATAAGGTCTTCCTGTGGCATTTGGACCAAGATTTTGTCCAATTTACCTTTACTTTCCCTGGGCAAATCCTCATACGGTCTTCGTATGGCATAGTTTTTTAAAAATATGCCGTAAATTTACATTATCAGGTTCGTGTAAGGGCTAGATACGGCATTCGTTAAAAACATTAAAAAATTATTGTTATGCAAAATCAATCTTTTCAGCACCTTGCGTGTGCTGGATTTTTTCACATCTTTATCCCATCGAGAAGTATTCGAAATTTTCGCTGTAACTCACGTTTTACGGGACTGTATCGCTAGAATTACTTTAAAATCTATCCAGGCACTGACCGTCAAACGCCAGTACCTGGATGTGTGACCGCCTCGTCATGTTTGAATTTTGAATATTTCGGTCGTAGTCACAATAAATGGATGTACAGTCTTGACGTGTTTTCATTTTAAGTATACTTCAAATAGACAATATATATATATATATTGTAGTGTAAATTTCCCCAAAAATGCCAAACGCACTACAAAGCTAAAGTCCCGAGCTTTCCCTTTTATTTTTAATGGGCGCCAGGCGCTTACGCGCCGGGAAAAACTCGCGATGTTCAGGGACCAAGCTGCTTTGCCGGACTAGCCGCAGCCGTCAAGAAATGTAGAGTGGCGGGATTCTATGTCAGGAACTCGGGCAGACCAATGAGAATAAGTTTCAAGGTTTTAATTACGGGAATCACAAAATAGCTATTTATTCAGAATTAATTAAAGTCAAATGACTAGAAAGTCCCGTAAATATTTCCATCAATTTTCCGGAACATTAAAGACCTCGATCGGCCAACACACGCACACGCACACGTAACATACGAGAGAACGGGAATTAACGAAAACCTAACAAGACTAAGATTGACTGCGGGACGGTTTCGAACAATCGATAATCCGCCCTGATCGATTTACTTAAAACAACGCTAAGACTCTATACACGGGATGATCTCGAGCCTTCACCCGCGATCGGATATTTCGCCGGTTGCCCACCAAATTCACAAGGTCCAAAACGACGTGGGACGATACCGGGATATTTCCGATTTTACAATATAACATATAGATTTTAAGAAAATAGATCACGCGTTTCAACACCTCACTTTTCCAAACGACGCGATCTACCCGTATCTCTCTCACACGCACACACACGCACGGTGCAGCGGGAACGAACTCACTCTCGAACAGTAATTAAATAATGACACTTATTCGCGACAATCAACCTCTCCAACGGCAAAAACCAGCTACTCAATTCACCAGTGTCAAATATTAACGCGGATCACTCTCAAACAAGAAAACACACAAATCGTTCCCGCGCACAAACAATTAACACTAAAATGACTGATCCCGCCGATACTATCTCCCGGCAAAACCAAAAACCCTATTTTAACAGATTAACATCCGCGGGACAACGACTCACCGTAAGTTACGCGAGACCCACCAACAACGATCAAATTGAGAATCGCCAACTTCTTCCACGCGCGAGACCTTCGTCCCCACCGATTCAATTATTTACGGGAAAATACCATTTCAAAATTACAAAACAAAAGACTCTAAATGCCGAACGACAAGGGCTCACCTCGATGCCGAAGATGCGGGAATTTGCCTCGACTCCCGCTCTCTCCCCTCAGCCCCCATGGTTACCCTCGACACGCGACTTAGCGGGACGACGATCGGACAGGAACAGCCTAGAGATGTGCCGATCGCGGAAGCACGAGCCCTCTCATCCCTACTCTTACATAAATTGGGCAAGGAACAATCAGGCGGCCAACTCTGACTCTCGCAACTACTCGCAACCACGATTAGCGATTTAATATTTGTCGCACTGGCGCGCGAACTCCAAAATCTGTGCGCGCTCGATAATTGCAGGGCAGCAGGATAACGACAGTTGATAATGCGTTATTTCATGCGACGATGTTGCTCGGGATGTTGCCCTTCCTTCTTTCAGTTGCAGATTCGGGAGAGAAGATTAATGTTAGCGCAGAAATGCGCCTCGAGATCGACTATTCCTCTTTGTCGTAGCGTAGCGGGATTTTCCATATTCACGTAGTTAATATCGATGCGGAAAACTCTCATCGCTCGGCGTACATAAATAATAAAGAAATAAAAAGAACTAGAATTATGTCCTAATTGTATATCGAAACGGTATGAATTTGCCGGTTGTTGTCGTCTCGCTAAGAATCGGAGATGAGCGGAATTTTACCACGTTACAATATATATAAACTTTCTAAGATGTCAACGGCCGAGTGGGCTAAGGTGCAGAACTGTCACCCAGAGGATCAAGGTTCGATTCCCAGCAACGGCAAATAAATTTACATGTGTTTTTTTCAGCAATTAATATGTACTGAAAACTAAACAAGCTCGAATATCCAATAGAAAGTGGAAAATAAATCGAATTCGATGAGCGCAGATAATTATTTTATAATTTATTTGCCGTTTTTATAAGTAGGGGTTTTAGTAGGGCAGCCTCTATCCGGCCCTTTTCTGGAAAACTTAATCTGGCCCTGATCATGCGCTGCGTTACTTTCCTGCAAGGCCCGTATAAGGTTGCCAGGCAGGGGCCTTACATTTAAATCCGGCTACCACGCGAGGGCCTAATATTCCCCGTAGCTGAATTTCTACTCGGGTACATGTATTTTTTTCAGCAATTAATATGTACTGAAAACTGAACAAGCTCGAATATCCAATAGAAAGTGGAAAATAAATCGAATTCGATGTGCGCAGATAATTATTTTGTAATTTATTTGCCGTTTTTATAATTAGGGGCTTAGTAGGGCAGCCTCTATCCGGCCCTTTTCTGGAAAACTTAATCTGGGCTTGATCATGCGCTGCGTTACCCCGTGAAGAAATCTTATCAGGGTCCTTCGAAGGCCCCGATTAATATTCCCTAATTCTCTTAGGGGCCTTATGTGGAAGCCTCATAAGGTTTTGCAAATGATGGTCACGCTTTTTTCTTCGGGATCTTTAAAGGCTAAATGTTAGGAGCCTTTAAAGACAAAATAATGAGGACCTTTTAAGGCTGCCCTATTAAGTCCTTACTAAAATAATAAAGAAATTTAATTAAAAAATATATATTTGTTATTATTTAGGTGAGTAATGCTGCACTTTTAATTAGATATTTTGTCTTTCTCTACACGATGATACATATTAATCGCTGAAAAAACATATTACATTTTTTTTTTACATTGATGGGAATCGAACCTAGAACCCTCCGGATGGTGTAGTTGAGCTGCGTCTTAGCTCTCTTGGCCATTCAAATCATATGAATATGCAATTTTTTTGTTTATTTCAATGACTGTAATATGAAATATGAAATAAAATTAATGTAATATAGTCAGAACTTGATAGATTTACATGACTGCGTCTGATGTGTAAAAATAAAAGCACATTCAGTTATTTTTTTACAGAAATTGGTTATATCGAATAGGGTACATTGTATCGTTGTTGTCATCTATAATTATATTCCAGAAAATTGCTTATTTTATCGTTTGCGCGAATTAGTTCGTTTGTATCTAGGTGCGTGACTGTTTGACTGACCTGAGAGCCAGTATTAGAATGGGTGACCACCTGGCTGACTATGACGGTCATTAGTTGGATAGGTGACCACCAATTTTGCCATGGAAACCTCGGATTGCCATATAAGATCCTCATCTGGCAAATTTATTATTGATTTGTTTACTTTATGCCATGGTTAAGCCTGACTGGGCCTTTAATTAATTACCCTATCAAGCCCTTATTGAATTTCGCCATGGAAACCTAGAATTGCCTTATGAGACCCTTAGGTGGCAAAATTATTATTGATTTGTTTACTTGGTGCCATGATTAAGCCAATTGAGAGTGATATGGAACTCCCTTTTATGGTGTCTACATTAAAGCCCGATAGGGCCCTAAGTTATCTTAGGGCAACCCTAAAATTTTTCTTCACGGGACTTTCCCGCAAGGCCCGTATAAGGTTGCCAGGCAGCGGCCTTACATTTAAATCCGGCTTCCACGCGAGGGCCTGATATTACCCATAGCTGAATTTCTACTCGGGTAGGTGGGGATGAAAATACTTTTATTTCAATACCTTTATGCTATGCGAACGCACCTAAAGCTCGCGTTACCCTAATATCCGGTTAATGCATACTTTACGCACGGGTGTAAACTGAACGACGTGACGCGAACATGGTTCGTACATCGTTGATGTTATATATATCATTGATGCTTTGCTGCTGTCCACTTTGAAGAGACATTAATCGAGGTCCACCCTGTGGGATTGTGTGGACGTGCTAACGTTGTAATTTCGTCGTCTTACGATCTTTGGTATGCATGCTTTATTATAATTATTGGGGAAACAGCAGAATGGAATCTCTCTTAAAAAAATTATCGATTTATTTTTAATTTAAGAAACGGTTAATAATTACAAGTTTGATAATCCAATTTAGTTACATTAATCAAATAATCGAGCGCACTGCCGTAACAAGCCCATCGCTTGAATCTACACAATAGATGCCATTAGTTGGGGATGAAAATACTCTTATTTAAATACCTTTACGTTTATGCTATGCGAACGCACCTAAAGCTCATGTTACACTACTATCCGCATAATACGTACTTTACGCACGGGTGTTAACTGAACGACGTGACACGAGCGTGGCTCGTACATCGTTGATGTTTTGCTGCTGTCCACATTAAAGAGACACTAATTGAAGTTCATCATGTTGGATTGCGTCGACGTGCTGAAGTACTCTCGTCGAGTTACAGTCTAAAAAATCGGCTGGTGTTAACTGTCACAGTTTAAGGGGTAGAAATCCACGGTGTTATTAACAACACCATTATGGAGTGAAATGTTTTACTCATTACACATTATGGTGTAATGAGTAAAACCAGATTCGAGTGGTACTTTGCTACAAGTGACACAAGTATTGTTTTGAAGTGAACCAACATCATATGACCCGTAGCATTCTCACAATTCCGTGTTGAACAGAACACCATCTTAACACTGTTATCGATCAACATACATAAGTCTATCAATTCGGTGTTAAAATAAAAATAATGTCAACTCTACTGCCAGTGTACTTATAGGTTAGACTGCTTAAATTTTCTTTTTCCTGCCGCATAAAAAAACTGTAAAACTTAATATGGATCCTTGTGAAAGGATAGCTCCGTACGAATTTTTTTAGGGGTGGCGTTACGGCCTTTTGTATTTCCCATTTGATTAACACGTGGAAACTCGAATCTTTCGTTTGGACGGATATCATTATTTTTGTACACAATGGACGGTGCTATGAATGGTAGCATTCGATATCTTGAATAATTAAATTCCGTGCATCGTAAAAGATTTTAGCCGCATAGTTTTCAAGATATTTAATTTTGCGTAACTTAACAGATGTTTTTTCACTTTTCCAAAAAACGGTTTCCTAAGAAAAACTGTCATCTTCCTTGGTAGAACCACGGTAAAAATTCGTATAGAATTCTTTTGGACATGGAATAGTATATTACACTATAAGGGCAGAAAGTTGAGTTTCCTGCACTGCGCGCAATGATACCCGAGGCGTAGCCGAGGGCATCATGGAGTGCAGTTCAGGGCTCTCAAATTTCTGCTTGTGTAGTGTATACTATTTTTCTTTATACTTGGCCGAAAGTACGAAAAAAATTGCATTTTTGTATTGAAAGATATTGATGCCTGCCCCGACATTTGCGGCACGAGCGAAGCGAGTGTTGCTAGTCGGGGGCAGGCATCAAATCAAATACATCTGAATAGACACTACTTTTCTAAAAAATATTAATTTAATTATGGAAGCCTAATTTTATTAGTATGTTTTCGAGTATATATCACTTACTGATTTATCTTAACTGTTAAACTTTAGCATACATCAATTGTAAATAAACTTTGAGGTTATGCAGGCAAGATGTATAGAGCATTAATGCGCGCGAATAAGTTACATCTCCCATTGTATAGAGGGCACGTGTATAGCTTGACCAACACATGAATGACATGTGTATAAACACAGTGAGCGACGCTTGACTTTCGGCCGTCTTGTGTGTGTGTGGGCCGGTCTCAGTGCACGAGTAATTTCTTTCGGTCCGCTGTCGCAGAGCGCATGCGCGTCTCTACCGAGACATAAAAGTTAGCCTTTCTGCCGTGATATCGCGGCAGGAGGGACGTACTTTCGGCATAGTATGAAGAAAAAACTATTCTTTGTCCAATTTAGCCTCATTTGTGATTATTATTATTATTATTTCACAATATAATGCTTAATAATAACAATGTCTAATAATTTTTTTCTACTAATGTGGAATTTCCCCTTTTTCGATACTAAAATAAATAGATTTTGTAATAAGAAGTCAAGAAAGCTTGTGTGTTGCTATTCAATTTTATTATGCGTATGATCCAACACTTAATTTACTTCACCGATATCAATACAAGTGAACGTACAAAGTTTCAGATTTTAAAGAATATGCATATGGGTCGATACGCACTGGTCCATCTTATTGCATCGGCCCATATTCACATTATTCGTCCAATATGATTTATGTGGCCGAAAATTGTAAAAAAAAAAAATGATATTAAAATATTATATAAAATTATAGATAATCGATTTTATTAATTAATCGTGCGACTAGTCTCGTCAATACTGAATGAAAAATAGATTATAAAAAATAAATAAATTGTTAAGTATAAAATAAGTAATACAATATATTTTTATAAATATCTTTTGTCGGTTCTATAATAATTTATATACTAGAACTGTCTGTATGACGCGGAAACAATGTTTTTATGAGGGATTAAAAGAGATTGAGGTCATTTATCAAAGAGCGTGGAAATGCAAATGCGTCAGGATCACTCTTGCATCAGGAACGGACGCGGGAGGTACGATGCTTCGAGCTCTGACTAAACCGAATCGAGTATGCACTTCGTAGCTTCACGTTCGTGCCAACTTGCGGCATCTACGTGAGCGCCGTTTCCACAGTGCCCGCGGTAAGTATTTTTTTTTTTATCTACTCCTAACTCTCCCGTGCATGGGAGCCGTGGGAAGGGAATGTTTGAAGAGTACAGTGGACAGAGAGACGTGTAGAGCGACGAGAAAGAGACACATCGTGGGCTCGAGAGCTCGCAAGAGACCCGACGAAGTGAAGGAGGCTGGAGAGACAGTCAGATGAAACGCGAAAAAGACATGAAAGGGAGACACTCTCTGCCACCGTCCAAAGTCCCGTGGGAAACACTAACGTCTGTGTAGACGTGTTTTACTAGAAAAAATAGTTTGCGAAAAAAAAAGTGAAACGTTTGTGGTGAGAAAATTTGGAAAAAAAATCGTAACGCGAAACGAATGAGTCACGAACGACTATAGATCACACAAAAGTAATTTCTATTTTGCAAGGTACATTTAATTCGATGAATGGCACTGAAATTTTTCTCATCAAATTGGTTAAAGCAATTTGTTATTGGTTCTGTTTACTCTCAACAGCCTACAGGGCAAACCGACGGGATCATGTGTTTCACTAACATACGCGAATATGCATATTTCTATTAGTATAATGTTCTCCAAAACGGTTAAAGATGTATCAAGGTTATTGACCGTGTTTTTCAAAATAATGACAGGATTCTGAAATTTATACGGTTTATAGATTGAACGTTTCTGCGTCGCTTTGAAAAAGATTGAACCCGATTATAATCTTCTTTTTCGAGATATTAAATGCATAAGTTAACACCAATCGTGAGAAAAATGCAACGGTTATGTGGCACGAGAAATCATCGCTGACGTTTACGCACTTATATCTTTTCATTATGAAAAATACATATTGTATACAGTAGAGTATGGGCATCCTTATTCTGCAAAAACATTCACGGTTATAAGGAAAATGGTAGAGAAATCGAGAAAAATATTAGAGAAATCGTCGAAAAAATGAGGCGAGGCGAGATGGCTCCTTCGAAATCTGGCAAACTAGAGTAACACAAGCGGCGGACGGAAAGCGCGCGTAATTCAAATCAAACACAGACACAATATTCATACTTTTTAAATCTCTCAAAATATAAAATTTATCAAACGATAACATTTGTAATTAAATATGTTTTATAAACATCTTCCCTTCCAATGAAATTTCTTTGACTTATTACCCGAAATGCTTGGAATATTCTCGGAATCCGCCATCCTAACCTCGGCAGTACCTCGTTTCTACATATCCCAAATGAACACAGACCCAACTCGACACAGGCAATTGAATACGAATTCAATTCGACACATGGCCACTCGACGTAGCGAAACTGGACACATCACTAACTCGACACGACGAAAATCGACACATCATTAATTCGACACAGCAAAATTCTTCCATGTCCTAACTCGAAACAACAAAACTGTACCAGCGCGCAAGTCGACGGGACGAAACTGTACCGTGACGGAACTGAACACAATTAAACTCTACAGTGGCGTAACTCGAAACAGCTCAAATCTCCATGGCTCAACTCGACACGGCCAAACTGTACCATGTCGCAACTCGACACAGCCAAACTGTACCATGGCGCAACTCGACACGGCCAAACTGTATCATGGCTCAATTCGACACGGCGAAACTCGACACATCACCAACTTGACACCGCAAAACTCACCCGTGGCTCAGTTCGACATAGCAATACTGTATCTTGGCTCAGTTGGACACGGCAAGATTGTACCGTAGCTCAACTCGACACAGCAGAGTTGCCCCATGGCTCAACTCGACACGTCCCAGTTCGACACAAGTTGGGTGATTGGTAAACGAGGTTTGGCGCAGTTGAACACATGCTTAACGCAATACATAGTTTTATCATATGTATCGCGTTGAGCCTGGGTTCAAACCTCCAAACCCCGTGTAGAAAAATAGTTGGGGCTCTGACATGGCCCTTTCTAGTTTGCCCCAGTTCTATTAGGGGCCCTACTAGGCTAGTCACGCTTGAAGTACGGGGCCTTTAGAGGCTCAATATGGGCGACCCTAGTGAGGGTTCCACATTTAAGCCTGATTAGGCCCCGAAGTTTGTCGTGGCCGCCTCTGTTGAGCCTAGTAGGGTTCTAGAGTAGATTCCCTATTGTGGGTGCCACGTTTATACCTAAAAAGGCCCCTTATTTAATCGCGGCTGCCCGAACTAATTGCTGCACGGGTTCCCGTGCAGATCCTTAAGTTTAAATTTTAACTCGGGATATGGGACAAGTCGAAAACATCATTTAAATATTTATTAAATTGAAGATTCATAATCTGCTTTATGAGTTTAACGAATGAAAAAAGAACTAGCCTTACCAGAATTACTATGGTAATGATAAGCTGGTTTATATATCCCGAAATGAGCAATGTAATAAAGACATATTGGAAGTAGCGAATTCGCCGATGAAACGAGAAGCTTTTCAACTCGTTATGTGAAATTGCTATCTCCTGTGTACTCTGCACAAAAAAGTGAAGGTAAATAAATGTAAACCCATAGACTGCATGCTTGGTTACAACTAAACGAAAAGCACATTTCAATCTATTACGCCCGTTGGCGTTATCAGAAATTGTGTTTCAGCAGACCATCTGGCTGTATCAATACATCCGTCACACGCACAAACCCACGTTATCTGACATGTATCCGACACGTAAAGAGAATAAAAGAGAAAAAGTATTAAAGGAAGATTATTGGTCGGGCAATTAGACTGAAATTTAAAATTTTACAAAGGTCAATCACAAAAATTCTTATTTGAGAACCTGTCTTGTGTGGCACAGTATTTTTCAGATATCTCTAATATTAATTAAGATATTAGGGAATCCGCAAGTTCGGCAAACTATGTATTGATTAGGGAAAACTGCAACGTAGACATCAACGAATCACGCTTTATCCGACAACATCTTATTTTATCTTAACTCTCCTAAGATATTACACATGGGTAAACCAAATATTTTGGATACCTGCTATATTCGTTAACATATTAATTAATAGAAAGGTATCTAGATACATATATTAGGGAAAGTACGATATAATGAAGTTTAGTCGGGTAAACCGTGATTGGTTGTAGTATATAGTGAAGTTTTCCCTAATTACTGCATAGTTTCCTCTAATCAATAAAGCACAGCTGGAGCTTCGGGATTGTCTATTATCAGGAAAACCTGCAGGCAATGCATATTGAATGCATACTGGCCATGAAGTACGTAATAGTGAGTTTCCTCGTTAACCGATAATTAGTGTGCGAAACCTTGTTCCAGGTACCCCGTAATTGTTATCATTACTGAAGCAAATCGTTGCAACCCCCAAGGCGCATATCTCTACAGCTATGTATCTCTTTATATTATAAAAGGATTTTGCCGCCGCCGCCGCCGTGTCAAGAATCGAGGGAATAATTCGGGCTAGAGGCGGTTACCCATCCAAGTACTGACTCTAGGGCTCAGGATAGAGGGGAGTTCCCGAGGGATATTGGGGGCTTCATGGAGGAGGGAGGGGGGGGTCTCCGAGGAAAAGAGGAGGGCATACCGAGGGTTAGAGGAGGGGTTCCCGAGGGATAGAGGAGGGATTCCCGAGGGATAGAGGAGGGGTTCCCGAGGGATAGAGGAGGGGTCCCGAGGGTTAGAGGAGGGGTTCTCGAGGGATAGAGGGGGTCCCGAGGGTTATAGGAGGGGTTCCCGAGGGATAGAGGAGGGGTTCCTGAGGGATAGAGGAGGGGTTCCCGAGGGATAGAGGGGGTCCCCGAGGGTTGGAGGAGGGGGTCCCCGAGGGTTGGAGGAGGGGGTCCCGAGGGTTGGAGGAGGGGTTCCCGAGGGATAGAGGAGGGGTTCCCGAGGGATAGAGGAGGGGTTCCCGAGGGATAGGGGAGGGGTTCCCGAAAGGTATCAAGTTGGCCATGGAATTTTGAGCGACTGGTTTCAAGTTGTCCATGGAATTTAAAGCGAGTTGTATCAAGTTGGCCATGAAATTTTGAATGAGTGGATTCAAGTTAACCATGGAATTTTGAGCGAGTGGTTTTAAGTTGGCGATGGAGTTTCAGGCGCGTAGTATCAAGTTGGCAATGGAATTGTAAAAAATAGGACAAGAACCCCTAGTATATATGGGGCATTCCACGCCGATTCGACCTGAGTCTGACTCTCGACCTCCCCGATTTGGCTCGTAATTTTTTGAAGGATTCGTCAGACCCGGAAATGCATTTTATTTTTTTATTTTTTCTGTGCAAATTTTTTTGAAAATGTTTTGTTAAAGTAACATATCGAATGCCATAATTTAAAAATCTGAATAATACTGATTCATATACAGAAATGTTTGACAAGTCGCCTGTAGTAGATTTTTTTTTCTATTTTCAAATAATTTTTGTGAATAAAAAAGCTTAGAAACTATAAGAAGAAAAATCTTGCCCACTTTGGCTATAAGGCATTTGGTTAATGGCATTTTATTATGGCATTCGATAAGTCACTTAAAAGAAAAAATAAAAAATGAAAAAATTTCCATAGAAAAACTAGAAAAATAAAATCTGGTGCATTTGGGGGTTTAACCAACCCTACAAAAAATTACGAGCCGAAATGGGGAGGTTGAGGATCAGACCCGGGTCGAATCGAGATTGAATGACCCATGTACAGATAATGAGTGCTATGGGAAATCCTCAAATCTCACAAAAACAACAAATACCCAGAGCCAATTAAAATTTATACTCATTATACTTCATACAGTTTTATTTGAGAGGCTAATTAGATTTTTTCTTCACGTTTAGAAACCAAAAGACCTTTATTACGCTATTAACTCTCCATTTTGCGAATTCGAGATATTTACGTTTTCTGAAATAGTTATAGTAAGTTACCTCGTTCTCCGATCTTGATAGTGTCACTTCGAAAAATAATGTACACTCGAGGATATGTAGTTTAATAACGTTTATATTATACATAGCAGCAAGAACTTTTATATCCGTGTATATATTTTTGAACGTCCCTTTTTCGATAGGTCTTTTAATATATTGGTTCTTGAGCATCATTTTTATTTACTGTATCTGCATAGCTCGAAAGTGTCGACTCGTTTAGCGAGAAATATTGAGGTGCATGTCGTACGCAAATGGTATACGTGAGTTATCAAAGGCCTGTATCATCCATATACAGAAAATACAGGAACTTATATTTACCTAGACATCGCGAAAAAGTTCATCATAGAATAAAGATGATGTGCAGAACACATTTGTTGTAGAATATTAATTTTAGCTCGGTATTGGAGCTTAATATTCGAATGATAAAATTCATCATATGTTACTTTATGAATTTATTTTAAACCATTCGTGTTCAATAGTCTGTTATTAAAATTTCCTTCTCAGGCCCCAGTATAATTAGAGATGTGCAGTGACGGTCAGATCTGGTCAATTAACGGCCACAGCACAACTATATGGATGCACTATTGACCGTCATTTCACATCTCTAAGTATAATAGTACTTTACGATACCAGTGCGATAAAATTTTTTCTGACGACTGTAAGTTTGCAGCAAGAGCTAAGGTAAAAGTACCCTTCAACAAGGTAAAAGTGCTTTGAGATTGAATACGTATTTATTTGCTCATCTCTTAATCGATAGTTGAGCTATTTATCAAAAGGTTATAAGAAATTATAGGACATTTCCTGTCGTCAAGATGAATCTTGGAAAGATAGTAACAAGATTTTATAAAACAGTCTCGGAGCGATACGTCAAAAAGTAAATCTTAGTGAAGTAGTTTAACTATTTATCACTCTTGCCGAGATTTCTATACAATGTTCCACAAAACAGGAGGGTACGCATAATGTTTTTATTTTTCTCGCGCTGGCAATTAGGACTAAATTATCGTCGAGGAAGAAAATGTTGATGTGAGCTATGATGGATACCAGCTATCACGGGAGTACGTTATTCGCCTCACTTGAGCCAATGGAACGCTTCGATAGATCCGGTGTGTACCCCTTCCGTTTGTAGGATCGAATGTGCGAGTGCTTAATGCATCGAGATGCCGCGCGAAGCGGCTTGCATTATCGTGCCCGCCCTAGCATTGTTCGGAGCGCGAACCCCAACCCCTTCGAACTATAGCGAACTATACAGTACGTGGGTGAGACGTGGTTACGTAGTGATATAATGCAGCTTCATTGTTGCCGTTACCGACTACATTATTGAACCGCATCACGGGGTCATACCAGGTTTGCTGAGAGCATGGAGACTATTCTAAAGGAGCTCAATCTCTGTAGTTCCGGAGCGTATGTAGTATTCCGCTGAATTAGGGTTCCGTTAAAACGGGCTGCTATAGATAAGGTTTTAATAAGAACCATCTATACATTATTTGACGGTATTATGAAAAATTCAGTATCCTCATATGGAAATAGGTAGAAAAGCGATTGTAGTACGGAGAATTTTATGATTTTGCTTTTTATTGGCGGGGACCGGATCAAGTCTACACTGAACAACTTGACACAATAGAATCTCTACACCGGAAACTGTACACAGATAAATTTGACACAATAAAATCTCTTCACGAAATCAACTGTACACCGAATAAATTTGACACAATAAAATCTCTACACGAAATCAACTGTACACCGAATAAACTTGACACAATAAAAGCTTGTATAGGTACTGTTGTGTTGATAGATAGTCGGTCGATCAACCAATAAATGAAACCCACTGATACGGTCATAGTACTTTAGTAGACTTATGGTTCATCCACCATTACCTAGGTTTATTTATCGTGTAATTGATTTCCCATGATCACAAGTAGATTGGTGGGGCAATTGCGATGATTCCACCAGCGATATGACAAATGAATAATAAATCTTTTGTTACTTAGGCGATAACAGGGGAAGTGTGAAAAACTTGGGCAATAAAGTTGACTATATTGTACTGAGTTTCCGGTGTTGATACAAAAATTGTCTCCCCTTAAGGGGATGCTGGCGTAGACTTTTTTACCGACTTTGGTTGGTAAAAATAGGCGATTTCGTAGTATACACTATTCATCGAAAATATGCTACAAATATACGTCAAATTTAGCAGGGATGTAATAAAAACATTCATGCTTGGATGTCCGGTCGAATTACTGTTCAAAACATACAAGAAATGTACGAAATTGTATATTACTGAACCTTTCAAAAACCAATATGGCCGCTAGAAATGTCAATAGGTCCTTTGAGGTAAGATATAAATGTTTCTGGAACTCAGATGTGTTAAATCAGACCGGACATCCATTCTTTGATTATTCCTGAACCTTTCAAAATCGTCGGAATGTCGATTACACAAACCAAATCCACGAATAGTGTATACTACGATTGCAAAGACTGTTTGCTTTTCGCACAGGCTCAGAGCTGGTAAAGAGCATGAATATAGTTCCGTCATTAGGAGACAGGTGGCGCTGTTTACTTTTGGCAAAAGCTCCGAGCCTCTGCAATGCGACCGCATATACACTATAGGATTTGGCTTGTGTAGTTAACATTCTGATGGTTTTGGAATATTTAGAAATCATCACAGAATTGACGTTCAGTCTGATTTTACATATCTAATTTCCAGAAACAATTATATCTTACAGCAAAGGTCTGTTGACATATGGTGTGTGGCCATTTTGCTTTCGGTATCTTTTGCCAAAAGTAAGCATACTACTCGGCGCGCCACCTGTGTCCTAATCGGGAAACTTACCGATCAAAGTCGGTATCAAAATCTAGTCCAGCATCCCCTTAAGTAATAAGTATTTAGAATTTGAAATTAGGATGAGATGAAGACCCTAAGAATTTTCTTTTTTGTACTCAGATACGATACCTTCTTTTAAACCTTACCCAAAAAATAAGAAAATGGCAACTGACCGGGCATAAGATCGCCATGATTGGGTTCTTAGCAACTATAACTAGTGCGGCAACGATTTCAGTTGGCTGTGCGACATCGCGCCGACGTTGGTTACACTGGCAACTATAGTTGATTACGGTACCAATAAAATTTCTTGCCCAACTCTGTACCATCCTGAATACTATTTTAGTAGTTGGGCCAAGCAATCGGGTTTGTTGTATTTGCTATTCACATCAACTAAGTTTTTATACTGGACGGAACTAACGCTAGATTGCTGCATTGACGAAGCCGATAGTTATTCTAACTAATTTATGCCCAAGTAACAAACTATTAGTTGCCTCAACTAAATATTTTTTTCCGTGCGATACCCTCAGCAGAAAGTATTGAAAATTAACCTGTTTTTACGCGGCAAATTTAAATCCCTTAAGTAGAAAATCGATATATTTTTTAGAGATCACAATGATAATTATTTAGGATTCCTAGCAAGCTTCATTAATTCAACTTACATTCGTTTTATTGCCGTACTCATCTTACGTCAATAGCAAATGCGATCAGTGTCAACTTGCATTGATATCCAGAGAAAGTCTTGAGATCTGTAGAAGTTGAATTCGACGCCTGTTGACATAGACGTAAGTTAAGATTGAAGGAACTTGCGCTTGACGTAAGTTAGAACGGATGGAACTTGCGATCGACGTAGGATGAGTATGGTAGTTAAGACTAACAAAAGTAAAAGTGGCGTAATTTGCTACCGTGTTATTCGTCAGATAAAATCTGCTGCGTCGCTGAAAAATATTAATACTTACGAAAAGAACAACGTTGTATATGTGAAGAACGTATTTGAGGAAGTTGACTGAACAGCAACCATCGTCCCTGGTCCTAATCCTAGTCGACGTGCCAGGTAATCTTTCCGAACTTTTAGCCATTTTTATTGAAAAAAGTGGAGTTCACCACTGACTGTAGCTACGATTCTGCTTCAAATGTTTGATATAGTATTTGCATCACCTTGCCATCACGCCTGGAACAAAAAGAAACAAAAATTATTAGAAGTCAGTATTTAAGTATGGGCATAGTCCAGATTCAAATGCTTTGGCTTCCCTCCCCGTTATTGTATATTAAATTGTCCTCCCTAGTGTCAGATAGTGTCCGCCCTTATTTAACTGGCAAACATAAAATATCTGTCTTCATCCGTCAATCTATTTCTTTCTTTCTATTCCTACTCAGCTTTTCTGCGGATTAAGCAACATTCTAATCTTAAAAAGTACGACCTTGCATATTAGATCTTCATTATTTTTAACTTTTTACAAATTTACCTCTATAAGGAAGTATGTTCATAAATTTTGGCTGTCTTATAGAGAAAGCTTTGTAAAGAGTTAAAAATATTTTTAAATAACCGGTGTAGTGGAACTGGCTAGTTATTGGCGTTATATGCAACGCTGCAATCTCTAACCGCTGTACAGTTTTCTTACCAAAACGGCAGTTAGAAAAATCTTTTACAAAGATAAACTTATAATTAATTAACAGATACTTATTTATATAAATCATTTATTTTTTAATGTCTTTTAATTGGTATATCAGATTATTTCACCATTAAGTACAAATTAATCACGGAACAAACGTTTTTTTAATTTTCACCTTTGTCTGGATTTTAACCCAGGACTCTGTGGATTGGATACTACGACCGCACCTTAGCCCACTCGGCTAAGCAGTTCTTACATAATGTAAGTTTAAACTTTTTAATTGAGATGTAAACGGAGTATAAAACGCAACTCACGGTTCGTACAAGAATTTGATTAGCCATTGATTGATTGTAGAGGTAAACAAATTGACTCTTGTTATTCAAAAAATGTCGTTAAAGAAATGTTACCATTGATAATTGTCAACTAATCACAGATTTCGTATTGCTACAAAGTATAACCCGTGATGGCATATTAAAGTGGTAAGATCAAAGGCGGTAGTTAAACAAAATACACAATGCAAAAATCGATGTGGTCAATGGCGATATAAGTATCGAGGTTTCTGGCCAGTTCTTATCAAAGTTGTAAATTCCCATTAATTCATGAGATATTGTTTACAGTACAATTTGTTTTGTAATTATGATTTCATAATAATAATATGTAGTGATTATAAAATAGAGTGTAAACATTTGCATAGCTGAAGAAAATACTAATTTTCGCTTTAACATTGCAAGAAATAGTGGAAAAAATAGAAGAAATAAGTAATGCATTACTTATTTTTTTCCATTTTTTCAAAAGGATTACCGTGAATTTTTATTGAAAAATAATAATTTTTGCAGCCATTCCAAAGTTTAATCATCGTATTACAATCGCTACATGTTATTATTATAAAATCATAATCACAGAGCTGATCGTATCATCATCATTATTTCTAAAAGTATTAGGCGTTTACAACTCTGGTTCTTATCTATCTCTCTATTAATCTTTGATCGACTCGAACTTATTCAGTCGGTGGCAAGTCGACTCTTCTGTACAGTGAATAGACGACGCGATCAGTTTTGAGAGTACCAAGTTACTGATTAAATATGGGCCAGATGATTAATTAGTTGAATGAACCAAGATGTTGGTTATAACTACCAAATTCATGATTGGTATAACCAATTAATCAACTGGCACATATTTAACCAGTAACTTGGGTTATCCCAACTAACTTGTTTATTTCCGTACAGTTCTACCCTAGTACAATTTCCGAAAATATTTAGTAAGTTTTTAAACAGTGCGCTGAGCTAATGGCTGGATAGCCCTGCATTTTCAATACTAGACAGCCGATGGCACCATCAGCGTCATGATTATCTAGATAGTTTTTGTCAAGTAACTGCACAAAAATCTTAGATTCGGAAATCTAGCCAAGTGCTAGACTCAATCTAGTATAGCACAGATAAATTTCTACATGGGAATAGGCAAGGTTTGACTTTGCCTCCTTCTTGTACATAAATTTTAGTCGTCAATAAATAATAACGAACAATTTTGATTTTTATATAACCCTAACCCCTCTATCGATCTCCACTAAATTATGTATCTAGCGTCACTGAATATTATTCCGTTTACGTACAAAATTTAATATTGCAAGTCAAACATTTCAAACCTCTATAAAAGCTTTCAAACCTATATAAAACTCGAATCGCTTTTTCAAATACAGCCAAATTTAATACCAAACAACATTGAATCAACATTATCAACATTTTTTTTAACCTTCAAAAAGCTTTAAAACGTAGACACTCCCCTAATAATAAGTTCATGAGATTTTATCGAAACCATTATCATCATTTTATTCGTGTTATGATTGGTCGGCGGTGTCGTCAGATACACTGGGATCGGAACCAAGTTCATGCATTGAAATTTTTTGGTTATATCAAATGGCAAAAATGATATAAATGGTGTCTGCTAACCCTAGTTTCCGTATACATTTCGTAAAAAATTGCAACAATCGAAGACTTCTGATTCACTTGTGTAAAGTTCGGGCCGACCGGTTGAACGATTCTTCGGTTACCGGTGATTGAAATTTAGAAGCCCTGGTCTGCCCGTATATACATACATACGGACATCTTTTCTAAACTTTTTTTTTCACGTCGTGGACCATTCTGAAACGCTGACAAGAATTTGTCAGCGTTTCAAGATGCGTAACTAACGCTCTGAGCAAAAATATTCAGCAATGACTGTTTTATTTTGAATAGAATATATTTTTTCATGTTAATTTTCAGAAGACTCTTTACCCTCAATCCTTTCACTGTCAAGGGTTCCTATAGGGACGAGAACGTATAGCAAAATACGATTTTCTGACAGTGAAGGGGTAAAATCGCAATCCACAAGTGCAACTTATAAGGTTATCCATAGAGACATTTTTAGATCTATTGTTCGCGGTTGTATCCACGTTGAGACTTCTGTGATATATTTACAGAGTCGGATTTTGCGGGTGAGTGACATACTTCGGCACAAGTTCGAGAATCGGGATTTGTGGAGAACGAGAAAAGGGAGTAGGATCTCCGGGACTGGCAGGGGCAGAAGCAGAAGCTGCAGAAGGAGAGTTCCCGTTGGAGGAAATTTATCAGCCCTCGGTCTCTTGCCCAAAAGTTGGCGGGGGACCAAAGTTAGACGGTAAGCTTCAGAGAGCCAGCAAGCTGCTCTGGCGAACTGTCGGATGGGCGCAGCCGGTCTTATCCCGCGTGGCGCACATGCGGTAAAGTGGATCCAGTTGCAGCTGTACCATAAAAGGATCTACTGCACTACGAGTGCACAGGTAAGAAGGGAAAACCGATTCGCTCGATGGATGCATTGAAGACGAATAAATCGTATCCCCGCTCTTCAGTCACTTCGTTCATTTGATAATGGAATGAGTGTTTCAGGATTTTGTAGAGAATAATGAAAAAACCAAATGTTATAAGCCAAGTTCAAGAGTCACCCAAAATTCATGAGAATTGAATGTGCTATAATTACACATATAAAATCTTTTACTATGATGAAAAGATACAATCGTTGGGCAAGCACGAACAGTTAATAATTTTCATAAATACATTTTTTGTGGCCAAGTTTATCGGTGTATATATTTGGTCTATTATGCATATCTTTAGTAGAGATCAGGTTGCACCGCTGGACGGAATTTCTCCCGCAACATCTATTCTATTAACTTAATAGAAAGATTAATAGAAAGTCTATAGAATCTCTATTTCTATTAAGATCTATTTTTCTTAATAGAAGACTATCCGCTCCAAGTATAAGAATTTTCATTTGAAGATCTTTGGCAGATTTTTTATTTGACTGGAAATAACTTTTTATATAGATGACAGTGGAGCACAGTGCGACACTTGTTTCCTAATACTTTGTTACATTTATCAGAATAGTGTTACAAATAAATTTCAATCATAATTGGTTTCTCGAAACCTTTGGGCATGAAGAAGGCTGCAATCAATTGATAAAAAGGGTCGAAGGGATTGAAATAATTAAATCGAAAATAATCCATGGAAGGTGACATTGTGCACCACCAGTGGGATAGAGTGTCACAGCTAGAGGGGTACAATTTCACAATTGGAGAACTGGTTTATTATTTCGATAGGTTTTACAACACTTTTTCTTCGGTATACGATGAAGGGTCATCCGATTGATATCTATATCTTCAGCAGCTTTTCTAACACTATGGTCTTCGTACGTGCACCACCATGGAACTCCCTTTCGTCTCTTTCATCTTGCTCTCCTCAACTATGCCTTTTGAAGTTCTCATTCTATTTCGGGCGAATTTCTTCTTCTGACATAGTCGTTCCAGCAACAATACCAAGAGATAAAACATTGTGCCCTACAATTTAGTGTCACATTGTATCCCACTACCAACAAACTTGATTCATTGTAATTATTAATAATTTTTCGATATAAAAGTAACAAAATATTAGCACCCAGCAAAGCGCGAATAATTCCTGTAGTAATTAAAACCTAAAATCTGGCTGTTAAGGAATGCGAGATGAGATATTAAATTTTTTCTTTACTCTGTAATTGCGATTCATTTTGCGCTGGCGAATTGCAATTTAACTTATTACCTTGCACTAAAAATTTCTCAGTATCAGGGTTAAACGGACTCTTTATATAAGTTTTGCCATTTGACATAAACAAAAAATTTCAATACAAGAACTTGGTCCCAGTATGACGTTGACACCGCCGATCAATCACAGCATGAATAAACCGACAACAATTAAATCTCGCACTTTCGATACTAAAACTCGAAAGTCGATATATCTCGCCACCAACTTTTTAAGAGAGGAATACGCATAACCTTCGTGTTATTGGTTATGTCACATTGTACCCCACTTTCATCTACTTTTTTGATATAGTAAACAATACTACTAAGCAATCACAAAAACTGAAACATTTCCGTGAGTGGAATTTATTTTGTGACCCAGTTTACTGTGGCAATTTTAAAAAAATATTTTTTGTTTGCAATAGAGATTAGTTTACACCGCTGGACCAAATTGGTTTTACAACGTCCCCTTTCTTTTCGTCGAAATTTCCACCAGAATATATTTATCAGTAAATTATTCCTTGGGTAGTAATTGTTTTACTAAATTTTCTGGTAATTTTTACATGTGCAATGATAGCAATATTTAATATCAACAATTTTTAGGTCACTCGATTCCCTTAAATAAATTTCTGTTGAGTTGATCAACATTTGCTCACCTAGAATCAACTTTTTCGTGAAAGCTACCCACAATGTCTTTTTAGAATAGCCTCACCAGTTCAAAATCGCTTGAAATAATTCATTTGCGTAATAAAAAAAATGAAACATATTTTTTATGTAAAATGGAAATATTTGGATAATTTATTTTGAATAGTAATAATAATTGATTATTTCTCATAATATTAGTAATACCACGTATACAAATCATCGTTATCAATAATACTACGTTTTCAAAAAACGAAATATACATTTACAGCAAATCATTCAAAACTGATTGGACTAACAGTTCGGAAAAGAAGCTGTATGTTCTATTTCCGATAACGACGAACGAACAAACATCCGTGTACTAGTTGATTTTAAAGGAGAAAATTACTCAATTTGAGGCTCGTGAGTTAAAGAGAAAAATAGTTATTCTTCTGCCGTAAAAATTTCCGTAATTTTTTATTACTTCGAAGAGTGTGCTTAAAATTAATTGTCCGTAAGATTCAATTAAAAATTAAATAGCTCGGCCATTCCAAAGCAATGACTTTTCGCTCGTTGCACTTAGGTACGCACGTAATACCAGTGCAGGCATAGCTTGAACGCTCATACCATCAGCGCATAATATGTACGTATAGTTGGAGGGCCTGAGGTTCCACTTCTTCAGAAATCTCGACGCGACTCTACGACCAGAGAAGTACATTCACTTTGCAGAGCACTCTCACGAATACCGGGCAAATTGTGTTTACGATCTTTTCCCCAGAGATATATACATATATATGTTGAATAGTGTAGAGGTAATGCAGCGGACTTTTGCTATATGAGCACATATATATGCGGTCTTCACAGTTATATGCAGTCACTGTTATAAGGACCAAATGAAATTCGCCAGAGTGCCTACTTGTTTATTTCCTTGTACAGCGTGCAGATATCAGTGTAGACTGTAACGAGAAGAGATTCCTTGATTTGTGAAATGAAAAAGCGTTTCCCTTTGATGCTGGCATTTCGTTATACCCTGAAGACTCTGACAAGGTTATTACCTATCATCAGAGGAGCTATTAATAATTTATAACAAAAATAATATTTTTAGTGGATAAAATAGCAAAGGAAGTCTTTAAATTTCTTCTGCGCAAAACTTTTAAATCTAGCGGTAACAATATCCTGTAAGAGTTTTCTTTTAGTTCAGAAAATATGATTATAATATAAGTTAAATTACTAGAATAAACTTCAAAAGTATATAATTGAGATGAAGAAAAATTGTTGACACATTCGTGGTTAATTTATTTAATACCTTCCAATCAATCGTGAAAAGAAGCTGGCGGTCAAAATGCTCCATCTATTCACGGAAAAAAAGATTAGTTGCCATAACCAAGAAATGAGTTGAGACAACCAATCGATTATTCTATTTCCCTAGCAACTCAAATGTTAATACCAACGATTCGAATGGTAATACCGACGATTCGAATGATAATACCGACGATTCGAATGGTTGTCCCAACTATTCGAGTGGTAGTCCCAACGATTGGATTAGTTAACCTAACTAATCCAATCGAGAACTAATCGTGAATAGTTGAGGTTACTATTCGATATGGTTGAGGCAACTAGTTTTTTAGGCATTGTGTACAGCAAATCGAAAACGTAGTTGCCACAACCAAACATTTCTTTCCGTGCACTTTAGCGTCCTTAAGGAGGGTCTTCTGTTACTTGTGGTGGGGAGGCGGAAGAGCGGTGAGACGTGAGACGGAGGTAGCTAGCCGTGCAACAATGTTGCGTCGGAGGCGGCAAACTCGTGTAACTCGAGTTATACTTATCACTTTAATTTCAACAAAACGGTACAGACGAATGTTTCGAAAATTGGATATGTAGTTCTGGAAAGTACGTCGTTTCAAGCGGTATACGTTTCCAAAAGATGACATCACTCCTTCTATTTATTTTACACGATCGAAAATGCACTATTTTCCATAAGCCCAATGTTAAATCTCTTAACTTTGAGAATTAATATCTTTATCTCATGAAAACAATCTCATGAAAACTCCACAGTTTGATGAGAGGATTACTCGTGAACATGCTGTCCAAATTTCAAAACGCTGGCATCACTTCGAGATTACAGAAGACCCTCCTTAAATCCATAGCTCGTTCACTCGTTGGTCGGTGGTATGCACGAATTACTCGCTCCTTGCTGGATCTAAGGGCTACTCCGGGGCATTAATAGTCACCCACAAAGCGACAAATCCTTCCATATAACTCGGATGTCCTTTGCTCTAATTTGGACGGAGCAAAACGCGACGGCGGGAACTTTTCCGTCCGTCTGTGACGCTCTGCCTCAATTTTTGGATTTTGTCGATGAGGTGGATGATCTCGTCGGGAAATTCAATCTCCACTAGGCATCGACTCCTCATGAATACGAGGCTACGAACTACTGTTGATCACCCCTCGGTTTCCTCAATTCCTTAGGGTTACGATGCTCGTCCCAGGGACTGGACAGCTTCTCGGCAGCGAAACGGGGATGCAGCTTCGTACTTAATCTCACTCCCTCGGCGGTCGCGTTCTTGGAGGGACCAGTGAGGAGCCGAGATACAATAAATAATACTAAATAAAAAATGTAATAATCCTAATTAAAACTACAAAATTCCAGACCCCTGGAGACAAAATCGATGACGGACGTTCGATTTCAATTAAAATAAATTATTTCAGTCAAAGGAACGCGGCGCCAGGAAAACGCCACGTTACAACCCTGTTGAAAAGATCTGATAGAAGTCGATGGAAGATGACAAAAACCGCATAGAGACTCATAGAATATTCTATCAATGTCATTGCGGTTTTTGTCAACTTCTATCGGTTTCTATCAGACCTTTTCAAAAGGTAATACATGCACTAAATTGGAACTTAAAACTATCACATTTGGTGAATGATTGCTAATAATACGAAAATTATTCATTCGTAAATATCAGGTGTCAAGGTATTGCAACGTTAATTATTCATATGCTGTGAATTAATTACATGTTCTCACACGTACATTAATTTCATTGTTACAAACCTGTACGACTGAATAAATTTTCGATAAATTGAGCTATAAGCCGGAAAGGTTGCAGGAGAGTGAGAGATCGGTGTACCGCGATGTGTGTGACTATGATTGTTATATCCGTATCTCACGAAGTAGTGAGAAGCGTCCGAAACGCCAGAGAGGCGTTAACCGCCACCACAGAATCCACAGCGATATTCCTCCCTCACGGTGTGTACTGTTTGCGCGCTCGGAACACGACGCGTATACCTTCGTCGAGTCAACTTAGTAGGAGAGAACTCGGCCGGTTCCTGTAAATGCTGTGATGGTGGACGTACAAACTTAAATAAATATTTATCTGGGCAAACAAACCGGACCCTTTTCCGCTCGTTCTGTAGATATTATACCTATCTCCAGACAGTATATGTTTGCAAGTATATAAGCATAATAAGATGAGTCTCCGGAGGCAGCAATCGAGAATGCATATACGGAAAGAATTTCATAGTACCCTTCAAGAAATTGTGTTTATCCTGACGAATATTAAGTGACAAGTATCAGTAGTTAGTCCATGCAACTAATTTTGTATATGTGGCATTCCGAGCCAACTCGATAATCGTTTGACCCTTCTGTGACGTATCTTCATTAGGGCTGTTCAAAAAAACGTAATTTTCTTATAATCGGTTGCTCCTGAAATGCTGCATTGATTATCACAAAAAAAATGTTTTCGCGAAAGCTGGCAGTTGTGCGATGATATTATTTACTGCCGCATCAAGGCCAAAATTCATGAAAAGCAGCGATTGTTATAATTTTTTTTTTACGTGGTGAAGCGCTCATGGAGATTGTGGTTGCTTTCGATAGACTATGAAATTGTGTAAGGGCAGAAACACGTTCGATAATGTTTAGTACCGCCGCATCGACATTGAATTTACCAAAATCAAAAAATTAAATCCTTTAAAACATTGAAATATTCGTCTGCTCATCGACGATGTCGTGCGATTTCAAATGAAAAAATGGCTCTTGAAACGGGAGTCATGTACGATCATAATCATGATGATGATAAGCGATTTTCGAATTTTGGGAAACTGCGATATCGATGCGGCAGTACTAAATTCGATCATACAGGACTCCCGTTTCATGAGCCATTTTGTCATTTGAAAACGCGCGAAATAGTCGATGAGCAGTTGAATATTTCAATGTTTTAAAGGATTTCATTTTTTATTTTGTTAACTTCAATGTCGATACGGCAGTACTAAACATTATCGAACATGTTGCTGCCTTTACACAATTTCATAGTCTATCGAAAGCAACCACAATCTCCATGAGCGCTTCACCAAGTAAAAAAGAAAATTTCTAAAAATCGCCGTTTTTAATGAATTTTGGTCTTGATGCGGCAGTACTTAATATCATCGCCCAACACCCAGCTTTAGTGAAAACATTTTTTTTGTGATAATCAATACAGCATTTCAGGAGCAACCGATTATACAGAAATTATATTTTTTTGAACAGCCCTAATCTTCATATTTTTCATTGGATTTATTGCTAAATCACTTACTGTCGGGCTGTGTCAATGTTAAAAATGAAAAAAAAATACTCCATAACAAAAGATTTGAATCCGAATACCAGAACGTTAAAGTGACTTCTTTTGACTTCCCTTTTTTCGATGGTTTCAATAAAAATAGATACACACTTACTGTTCGACAAAAAATTTTAAATGCTTTTAGTTTTTGAAAATCGCACTTAGTGTATATAAGTTACAAAAAAAGATTTATTGGAAAAAAGACGTATATAAACTAACTGTATTACTGGAAGTAATTACAATTAGTTTCTCTTAAATAGCGATGTAACGCAGCTTAACAGAATAGTTCGTTTAACAAATTTTCTGAGCGCATTTTGAAGGACAATTTCTTCTATTTTACAAATTTTTCACTAGGGCTCTTTTGGAAAAATTTATCGCTAAAAACGCATCCCTGAAGAGGTTTTCACATAAAAAAGTTTGCTGCATGCCCACCATTTGTTTTTCTGTTTTGTTTCAATGTTCTGGATTTTTTAGCGATGTGTTCATTTTTGTTTGGGAAATGGCTGATATAGATTCACGCCTTAGGACGTCTGCGATCAATTCCGATAATTACGGTTTCTTAGGAATAAAAAATTAACAGTTTGAAGATATAATTTAAGGGCGACGAACAAATAAAGATGTACCACGTTAATTTTTTTTTGGTTCGAATACGTAGTGAGCCTTAATATAAAAATAAGAAAATGATTGCATAGAGTAGCATCGAGGTTTTATTTTGTCGCAAAAAGAAAAACTGGTGTACGTAAAAGTGGCAGACATTTCTAATTTTTTGACTACGGCTATTCTAATTTTTTTAATTTAAAAAAGTGGGGATCTTGTTATTTTTGCAAAATTTTTCGAGTATATATGACAGACGTTGTTTAGAAATACATTCATTCTACGGAAACACTCATTCGTGTAAAGTCTAAGTATGACAGAGCATGTTTGTCTATTTTTTTAAATCCTCAATAAAAAGTTAAAATGCCATATTAAACACATTCAAACTAATAAATATATAACGCTTCGTCCGCAATTAAAAATGTATACTGTGAAAATTCTCATCGTGTAATATTGAAACAACAGTAAACAAAATTTTGTATGACTGGTCGTTTGTATCAGGAATTCAAGATGATTAATGTATTTTTTTCGATAAAAGGATTCTAGCGGTATTGAAAAAAAACCGTCGCCCCATGAACGCGTTTAAAAATGCGCAAAAATAACAAAACTGACACTACCTACTTTACTATTTTTTTTTCGCGCAGTGGTAGTAAAAAAGTTATTTACGCATAGCCCTTTTATACAGGTAATCCAAATCGTAGAGCGTAACTCAGAAATAAAAAAAGTGAAGCGTTTTTTTAACCCCCTCGGTATTTATCTGTCAGTGTATGTATACATGTTTTTTGGACGAATCGACAACTCGTCGATAGAGAGCGATGGAGTATTCGCATGTCTTGAAGCTTTCCAAGTTAATCTGACGAAACGACGATTTCTCAACGAGAATCGGCAATGTCGGAAATGTCGGAAATGTCACATCGTGGAGTATTCGAAGCGTAATATGTCAGAGGGCTGGAGCTAAAGAGCACGTAATACACATCCGAAAAGCTGGGGCTTGAATGACTCTTGAACCGGAATAGGCTCCATTCAAATAGAAAAGCATTAAAGATATTTAAAAAAATAATACATGTGACTAACTATTTACAGGAATAACAATCTTCATTGCACAGCAGTAATTATAATTAACTTAGCGTTATCATCGGTTAATTGTCAATAATAACATTTTGTAGAAGTAATAATAGTTATCATTAATTAAAAAGAGTATTTAATATTCTACTTTATTCAAATGGTGCACATTTCTGCTCGTTTAGTAGGCTGACACGATCGAAAGCACTAAAAATGTAATAAGTATATGTGAAGGAAAAGTTAGGGTCCTTCAATATTTGTCTGGCTCCGCACCCTCTCGAATAGATAAATTTCAACGAAAAATGTCTATAACTAGCAGGTTATAATGGCTCGTGCACTCACATTGATGCACGATCAATTTATTCATGAAAAAATTAAATAAATAATGTTCTTATTAGATTATTGTAAAATTTAGTTTAGTTTATGTTTGTCGTAGCCTCCATGGAATGTTTGTCGCCGATATATGAATGTCCATTGCATGTTATTGTGTCTGTGTGATTACACAGATGGTTATGAAATCGGTTGCAAACTGAACGGTTGCCCTTATCCCTCCCTCGGGTACTTCCCTCCGTCGAGACTCACCTATCAATTGGAGCCGCCACCATCCCTCTGAAAACGCACCGTTTGTGGGAATTAAATGACCCGTTTCATAGTTAAATATTAACATGATCGGTTATCATTGTATCAAAGTCTACTCTAATCCCCTTTAAGGGGATGCTGGAGTAGATTTTTTTACCGCCGTTGGACGATACTCAAAGCCGTTTTTTTAAGAGAGTCAAAAAACCAAAACTGAGGTTATGTTCGAGAGGGACTACAGGCGTATATCATTGGGCGAAGAAATTTCCACGGTTAGATCATTCCGTACCAAGTGGGCCACCCAAATTTAGCCTGGTCGCAAAAAGTGTTCATCATTTTTTCAAAAGTTTTTTAAAGTATCGCGAACATCCATAAATTATTTCAGAAATGTAGCACCTATGGTTTGCCCAAAATTTCGTAACGATTTTTTTCAATTTGCTGTATATTCAAAATTACCGAACGTACGAAAAATTTAAGTTTTCAAATGTTAATAAAATTTTTTCCATAACCACGCAAAAAAGAATTCCGCCATTTTTTGACAAAATAAAGTAATAATATTATTTTTCGTTAAAACAACAGACCATTCCAATTTTTCTAAAAATTTCACAGCATTTGCATTATTATGCTTACAAACTACAGAAAAAAAGGCATGATGGCAAATGAATGACCCTCTTGGTATGGAATGACCCGGCTGTATCACTAACTTACATTGTGACAATATTTTAACTTAAGGAATTTTTACAAACACTGTTCTTGAACTGATCTTGGAGTAAAGAGCATAGATCCCCGACCCATAGCTGTAAAAGCGTAGACTGCAAGCTCAGACGGGACACGTATATAGTATCCTTCCGGTTCGGTGATCCCTAGCATCTCCTTCACAGCAAAAAGCCAGGAAGCGTGCACCTGCATCTTCGCTCTTTCTCCTGTCGATTCTTCGGGAGGTTGGAAAAGGTTCTTTGCCCTTATATCTATATTATTACAGCCCTCACACTTCAAAGAAAAGGACGATCGAGAGAGAGACATTGGGCAAAGTGGAAGCGTCACGTGTTGGCTCAGACCCAACAGAAGCACACTCTATAATGTTTCTCTTTACGTTTCGCTTCGACGCACACGTTCTTCGCTCAGCGTCAGCACTGCCGAGTAATCCAAACTGACGTCGCTCGCGATGCATCACACAAAACTCGACGAATTCCTTCAACTAGCTCGTGCCTGATTCCCGCAACATTTCCGATTATGCTCGCGTAATCCCTAGCATGACTGTGTAAACTCGTGCAGCACACTTTTCTTCCCGCTGACATAGAATGTTGAAAGCGTTTGTAAAATTATGTAGAACCTGTTTAGCGGGGCTAAGCCTTACGCACTTGATACAAACGATACTACACCGAGAGAAAAAGTTTCATTGATTCACGGAAAACTTTGCCAATGAAATGAAATACTTGAATTTCAATACTATCTTTTCTTTGAATGATCTCCAACTCAATGAAAAGTAGTGACATTGATTCGAAGGAACATTTCTTTAAACCAATGAACCTTTTTCATTGATTTCAAAGATATCGTCTCTGATTCAATGAAACCTTCTTCTTATCAGCTCAAAATTTCGAAACCTATTTTTTCCTGAAGTACGCGGCAGATAAAGCTCAAATTTTGTGAGTATGTAAGGAAGTACGGCAGAAATAAGCTAAGCTTCTGGCTTCTCGAAACTCGAAGCCGTTCGTTCGGGAGAACCGAAAAACAAAAAAGTGAGGTTAGGTGCGAGAGAGAGATCAATGAAAACGTTTCTTTGAACCAATGAAAACGTCTCTTCAAATCAATAAAACTGTTTCTTTATTATATGCTCACTAAGTAAATCTTTATTTACAGGCAATGAAATGTTCTCTTTGAAATTCAAATGCACTATTTCATTGAACTCAAAGAAATATTTCGTTGAAATCAATGAAAAAAAAAATCAATCTACCCATTCCTTTGGCGTCAATGAAATCTTTTCTCTCGGTGTATTTTTTTTCTGGCGTTGAATGCAACTTTTCAGTATGAAGTCGGAAAACTGCAGTTTTCGCAACTGACAGATTGTATTTTTTTGGGCAAAGGACTGTTTTCTCATAACTCAATGAGTACTAGGTTTGTTCATTAGTTTTTTTGAATACGCATTACATAAACTTTTTCCAACTATTCAATAGTGACAACTATGATAGATTCAAAAAAATAATTTACTTTTTTTAACCCACTACTTATAATCGGAAATTATAGACGCATGGTTTACAGAAACATTTCTTTAAACCAATGAACCTTTTTCATTGATTTCAAAGATATGGTCTCTGATTCAATGAAACCTTCTTCTTGCCAGCTCGAAATTTCAAAACCTATTTTTTCCTGAAGTACGCGGCAGATAAAGCTCAAATCTTGTGAGTATGTAAGGAAGTACGGCAGAAATAAGCTAAGCTTCTGGCTTCTCGAAACTCGAAGCCGTTCGTTCGGGAGAACCGAAAAACAAAAAAGTGAGGTTAGGTGCGAGAGAGACATCAATGAAAACGTTTCTTAGAACCAATGAAAACGTCTCTTCAAATCAATAAGACTGTTTCTTTATTATATGTTCACTAAGTAAATCTTTATTTACAGGCAATGAAATGTTCTCTTTGAAATTCAAATGCACTATTTCATTGAACTCAAAGAAATATTTCGTTGAAATCAATGAAAAAAAAATCAATCCACCCATTCCTTTGGCGTCAATGAAATCTTTTCTCTCGGTGTATTTTTTTTCTGGCGTTGAATGCAACTTTTCAGTATGAAGTCGGAAAACTGCAGTTTTCGCAACTGACAGATTGTATTTTTTTGGGCAAAGGACTGTTTTCTCATAACTCAATGAGTACTAGGTTTGTTCATTAGTTTTTTTGAATACGCATTACATAAACTTTTTCCAACTATTCAATAGTGACAACTATGATAGATTCAAAAAAATAATTTACTTTTTTTAACCCACTACTTATAATCGGAAATTATAGACGCATGGTTTACAGAAACATTTCTTTAAACCAATGAACCTTTTTCATTGATTTCAAAGATATGGTCTCTGATTCAATGAAACCTTCTTCTTGCCAGCTCGAAATTTCAAAACCTATTTTTTCCTGAAGTACGCGGCAGATAAAGCTCAAATCTTGTGAGTATGTAAGGAAGTACGGCAGAAATAAGCTAAGCTTCTGGCTTCTCGAAACTCGAAGCCGTTCGTTCGGGAGAACCGAAAAACAAAAAAGTGAGGTTAGGTGCGAGAGAGACATCAATGAAAACGTTTCTTTGAACCAATGAAAACGTCTCTTCAAATCAATAAGACTGTTTCTTTATTATATGTTCACTAAGTAAATCTTTATTTACAGGCAATGAAATGTTCTCTTTGAAATTCAAATGCACTATTTCATTGAACTCAAAGAAATATTTCGTTGAAATCAATGAAAAAAAAATCAATCCACCCATTCCTTTGGCGTCAATGAAATCTTTTCTCTCGGTGTATTTTTTTTCTGGCGTTGAATGCAACTTTTCAGTATGAAGTCGGAAAACTGCAGTTTTCGCAACTGACAGATTGTATTTTTTTGGGCAAAGGACTGTTTTCTCATAACTCAATGAGAAAAAGGTTTGTTCATTAGTTTTTTTGAATACGCATTACATAAACTTTTTCCAACTATTCAATAGTGACAACTATGATAGATTCAAAAAAATAATTTACTTTTTTTAACCTACTACTTATAATCGGAAATTATAGACACATGGTTTACAGAAACATTTCTTTAAACCAATGAACCTTTTTCATTGATTTCAAAGATATCGTCTCTGATTCAATGAAACCTTCTTCTTACCAGCTCAAAATTTCGAAACCTATTTTTTCCTGAAGTACGCGGCAGATAAAGCTCAAATTTTGTGAGTATGTAAGGAAGTACGGCAGAAATAGGCTAAGCTTCTGGCTTCTCGAAACTCGAAGCCGTTCGGTCGGGAGAACCGAAAAACAAAAAAGTGAGGTTAGGTGCGAGAGAGAGATCAATGAAAACGTTTCTTTGAACCAATGAAAACGTCTCTTTACATCAATAAAACTGTTTCTTCATTATATGCTCACTAAGTAAATCTTTATTTACAGGCAATGAAATGTTCTCTTTGAAATTCAAATGCACTATTTCATTGAACTCAAAGATATATTTCGTTGAAATCAATGAAAAAAAATCAATCCACCCATTTCTTTGGCGTCAATAAAACGGTTTCTCTCGGTGTATTTTCTTTCGGCGTTGAATGCATCTTTTCAGTATGAAGTCGGGAAACTGCAGTTTTCGGAAGTGTACAGATTGTATTTTTCTGGGCAAAGGACTGTTTTCTCATCACTCAATGAGTACTCGGTTTGTTCATTACTTTTTTTATTTACGCATTATATAAACTTTTTCCAACTATTCAATAGTGACAACTATGATAGATTCAAAAAAATAATTTACTTTTTTTTAACCCACTATTTATAGTCGGAAATTACAGACTTTCCTTCCAGTATACCAACGTTATAAATACGTTGCTGCACTTTTAGCACACTGTTAAAAATATTTTGAAAATTAATATATGTATTGGAAGTTCTTTTCCAGATACGGTATGTTAAATTTCATTTAATTTACAGATATATTGCAAAGTTCCAATAATTATATTATAAACACAACTTTTATGAAGTGTTTAGTATACTGTATATTAATTTTGCAACAATTTTTTTATATATTAATTAATATTTGTATATTAAATTTAATATACGCGTATCCGCAAAAATACTTCCAATAATTTATATTAATTTTCATACAAAAATTTCTAAGAGTGCAGAATCATCTGTGTCAGCATTCAATTTTTAATTGTAAAATATCGTTGAGGTACGTATAATCCCTTCGATGATGAAAAATTGAATTAATCTCTGTTGTCCGATTTGATGTTATAAAAAAAACCCAATGTTGTTGCTTGTCGACACCGTCATCGAAATTTACCAAGTTTTTGAAAAGTATATACGATTATTTTACGAATTGTAAAATAGATAAAAATATCGTATGTTACGAATAACGTGCTTTTTAAATTATTTTCAAAACTAAAGTAATCGAATTAGAATTACAATTCGAATGGTTGTCCATTCGAAAAAGTATTTAAATTGTGAAATGCTTTTTTGAGTTGAAAACCGTTTGATAAGTATTTAAATAGTGTCATCAAATACTTTTTTGAGTGGTACTATTTAGTTTGGTACTATCCGTACCAAAGTTCTAATTCGATTGTGCCCTTAGGAAATTCCAAGCATTACTATGATAATAAATTGCCCGTTGTTTAATTAGAATGATTTCAATTTTAAGTTGGCTATAAACCGTCAGGATAGACCACTGAATTTAATGTCTCTCATCTCTAAACGAGAACGATGCATCAATTATTCTATAGGAGAACGCCGTTAAATTTGACATTAATTACCACAGACGCAGACAAGACTCTATCGTTCATTTTGCAGAGTACCATGGATAAATATTGTTCGATTATGCAGATTTTCGGTAGAATATTCATCGTTATTCTTTCTGAGCCGATAAATTTTTCCTTTTACTCAATAAATAATCATCTCGTTTTGTACGCAGGAATATGGGAGGCCCCAACTCTCTCCGATACATCCAGATGTATACATGTCTCCTATCGTAGTACTCCTCCTACACACTCTTCATACCGTGAACGATAATGCCGCGTGATAAATCACTTCTGCGCACATAAATTTCATCTCTGGTCATACACCCCCTTCCTATTCGCTTTTTTTAACCCGTTTTTTATTCCCTTTCTCTCTCCCTCTACCTCTTTCACAATCGTATTCTCTTCCATCCTTCCACGTTCATAGTTTACGAGATCAGAGTGCGATTCTTCGCTGCCTATTCTCTTTTATACCAGTTTAAGTATATACTTTGTGCGCCGTTTCACTGTAACTATATCGGAAATGGAAGGTGCCCCGATGCACCGAGGCGCTACGGGGTGTCTATCGTGACATTGTCTCTCGTTAGAGTTCGAGATCGATAACGAGAGGAAAGAGAACGATGGAGACATCGGAAGACTCGAGAAACAAGAAGGAATGATTAAGCTATAATTGAGAAAGACATTCTCGTCGATTATTCTCGGAAAAACTGCTGCACAGTTGCGCCCCCGACAACCAATGCGCAATGAACAAAAAAAAAAGTTTCTCCGTCTCGTTCGCTTCACAAGGAAATTGCCAGTCTATGTCAAGTTGAATTCATTTTATCGAATCGACAAATAATTAAGGAGATCGTGACACTCTATGAGATAAAAATTTCTCTACAATGAGCGCAGGTATTTTTAATCTCCAGAAGCGTGCTGGGGTTACGAATCATTTTCATGCAACGGAAGTGCAGAATATACGTGAATGGAAAATCTGAGAAAACATTTCGTACATTTTATGCTAACGACCAAAATGTGATTTCCCGAGGTGAAATGTTCCATATGAATTTTAAGAGGTCTGAATAGGAATAAAAATATCGTAAAACGAACAAATAGTTTTAACAGACTTTTTGTTGTTTTTACGTTAGACAAATTGAGTTCCACATTAAATTAGGAAATGAGATAGCTTTTCATTTATTACCAAATAGCATAATGAAGAATTTATAATTCCAAGCTTTTCTTTAATTCAACTAGTTTCTTCCTGCCTGAATGATCAAATGTTGTTAAATTACATTTTTTCGAGTACGAAGAACTGAATATTGAAGTTATATAAACATTTATTTGAAAGCGAGATAAAATATACGATTCAATGTTTTTATATTTCTCTTCTAGTATTCTCAATACTAATTTAAAAAGGATGCAAAGTAGTACCTTGCATATTGATTCCTCATTATTTTTCACTTTTTACAAATCTACCGCTATGAGGAAGTTTGTTCATCGATTTTAACTTCCTCACAGAGAAAGTTTGTAAAAAGTGGAAAATTATTGAGGAAGCAATGTGCACGGTTTTACTTTGCATCTTTGTCGTAAATAAATGTAAAAAAATTGAAGTTTATCGAAATTTTAGTCGTCAAGAAATAACAAAGATAAAGTCAATTTCTCATATAATCTTAACCCTTTTACCGATGTTCACGAAATTATGTATCTAACATCCCTGAATATTATTTCATTTACGTGAAAAAATTGTGCTCGATAGGTCATATTTTGGAAAAGTTAATGCAATAATGTATATTTTTCGAAAATCTGAAAACTCCATAAAATCGAAACCGTATTTTCCATCACATCCAAATTTAATACGAAACAACAATACATATAATACCTACACTAATGAAGAACGATTTAGCAAAATATCGTAAATTTTATGAAAGTCAGAGCATCGTTTTGAAAAAAAATTTGTAAAGCTATAAAACTTAAGTTTCTGCATACACTTTGTCGAAAGTTGCAACAATCAAAGACGGGCTGCTTTACTTGTGTACGAAATTTCAAGTCAATCGGTTTAACAGTTCTTGAGTTACTACAATACATTTGGAAGAAAATGGTTTTGCTCCTATTCAGAGAAATGCTATTTATATTTTTAATACATTCATTGCAATGTAATCTTTGACAATTCACATATATTTTTTATTACGTGGGATATTTCTCTTAAGTTCGTGGTGTCGCTGCAATTTAATATTTTAACTGACAAGCCCTTTTCGCGTTATCCAAGAAAAAACGCTTTTAGTCGAGGGGCCATTCACTCTTTTTCGGTGCACAAATGATTTCAATGACTGCCCCATTTCATCTGATTTCCTGTGTGATTTCAGTGATTTAAAATATTTCGTGATTTCGTAGATTTCATATTTTTCGAGTGATTTCGGAAGACTTCAAATGATTCGAATCATGATTTCAAGAAAGTAGAAATCAGTAAGAAATCGGACTTAGAAAAAAGCTTGGTTAGAATTACCAAAAAATTGGTTAAAAATGTTATCAACAAAACTTGGTGAACACAACCAAGTTATTGACTAACATAACCAAGTTATTAGCTAACATAACCAAGGATTTGCCAAGACAACCAAGTATTTAGGATGCCTAATCAATATCTTGGTTGCGCCTACCAAATTTTTCTTGGTAAAATTTTTAACCAACATCTTAGTAAGCCCAACCAAGCGTATTCTCCGTGCGCCTCCTCGTTAGGAAAATTCGAAGGAAATTACTGATGTAGGGAGGTACTCGGTACGGCGATAAAAAAATACTCAACTTACAAGAAGTTTTTTATTTTATTGAAAACAATCTCGTCAACGGTCATAACCTTGTCCGTCATATTCGACGGAGAAATAGACACGTAGTATTGACTAATTCTAAAATATCCGTGTACGTCCATCCGTACGGATATTAAATCCGATCTCTTTGGAATTGCCACTTACGCGCGCGCACTCGCTCGAATATGATTTCGATTTCATGAATTCATGTAATTTCGATTTCGTGATTTCAATGTGATTTCAATGTGATTTCAATGGGATTTTAATGGGATTTCAAGAAAAATCGAAATCGACGATTGCCGTAGACTTCGAGCGATTTTCAGCGATTTCGAAAGATTTCTTTTGATTTCGTTCTTGATTTCGAACGGCGTGCTTCGGTGATTTCAGTAGTGAATGGCCCCTCGTTTTAAATGGTGAACTTTTTTCTGAATAAAAAAAGTGAAAAGTGGCATAGTCAGTAAATTTGTTAAGGATTTTTTTTCCGGGTTTTCTGTACGCATGGTGGTACAGATTGCGCCTTTTTGCAGTATCATCCGAGACACGAACGAAGTCGAACTGTTGACAAAGGTAATGCGGAAAAGAATTTTTATATTAAAATGAAAAAGATGAATTAAAAAATAACTGTTCCACTAATGCACCAAATATGTTACATTGCCAGTTTTTAGAGGATTAAAGTAAATACCAGCGACGTTCAAAGAACAAACAGTTAAAAGGACCCATAGTGCTTTATTTGCAATAGTATGCATTTATTTCAGAGGCGCACATACGTTCGTGAAAGTGAACGAATGAATGCACATGCAATACAAGTAATTGGGAAAATGTATCGAATTCTTGTCTGACATCGAAAACGGAAATATATGGCGCGAAATAGTACATACGAACGCTAGATAGTAGCTGGAATCAAGTTGGAAGATAGGTATGCTGGGATGGAAACGTGCAACGAGCAATGAAACGCGAAAAAAAGGAATGGAAGAAGAAGAGTAACAGAGTAAGGAAGTAGGTGAAGGGTTCGAGGGGTACGAGATAAAAAGTGTAAGGAGAAACGAGCCGAGAGCCTGCGAGTGAAGGGTGTGACCTGTCTTGTCGGGGCGTGGGCGAGACTGCTGGATTCTGCTTGCTCTGAAATGTCGTCCGCGACGGGAGGTTTGGCAAGAAATAAAAATAAATGCGCGTGACGATGCTGTGCGCTGTTCGCGGTGTAGAGAGAGGTAGGTACGAGGAAAGACGCGCAAATACACTGACGGAAAAGCAGACACACGGCTATATAAAATAGGGAGGTTTAAAAAGGAGAAAGAGAGATGCCACGAAGCGACTTCACCGCATCGTCGTAGTCGTAGTCTCGCAGTCGTCGGGAATAAGAACGGTGATAAATCTGTAACGAGAAATGTTGTGTTCGCGAGCATCGGGCCGGACGACATGAAATGTTTTTCACGATAGAAAAATTCTTAATAGACCGAAGAACTCGGCAGTCTCTGACAGATATAGCCCGGGATTCAACTGGAGATTAATCTCTCTCGTCGTACAAGTTATACACGTTTGTTTTTCTTATCCTTCTCTTCCTTATATCACACTTTCTGCTTTTATAGTCTATGATCCAATCAGTGGGCGTTAAAAAGAAAATTTTACTGCATAAAGTCGTTAACAATTAGTTTTTTTTTTAAGAAAGTATTAGACTTTATCATTTATTGTACAACATTACCGTAACACTTGGAGCATAATCGGCTATACTATGTAGGAACTGCCATGGAAGAGCTTTTTTAATGATTATTTTTTCCACTCGGCTTTCGGCCAATCAGAGCGCAGTGTTTGAAGCTACCCAACAGTTTTATATCGGAAATTTCTTAAAAATTTCCGATGAGCATTCATATGTTTCTCCTCATTTTCGGCGCATTTCACACTAACTATTTTATGTGACATAAAAAAAGTGGGTTACTTTAAACGTGATTGAAAAATGAGTCGCTTTGGAAAAGTTTCTCTAAAAAATATCCAGATGCTGTTTCCTACACTCTGATTGACCGAAGTCCGAGAGGAAAAAATAATCCGTTAAATACCACTCGTGCTTCAAAATTAATCGGATATTTTCCTCAAGCTTCCCTGCCTAGGAACGAGTGTGTCAAATTTTGCAGAAATATACCTCGCGCTTCGCACTCGGGATTTAAAACCTGCAAACATTTGACACAATCATTCCTAGGCAACGAAGCTATCGGAAAATATCCGATAATTTTGAAGCACTAGTGGTATTACTACTGATTATTTTTCCCATCGGAATTTCGGCCAATAGAAACGACGCATTTGGCCTCACGTAGGGGAACCTAGGCGATTTTATTTCGGATATTTTTCGGATATTTCCTGACAAGTTGCCAAGCAATAAAAACAATTTCTGAACCACTTTTAACCTGAGAATTCTTCACATCTGTCAAACTTCTAACGAGAACTGGAACGTGATCTGAAGAATAAGCCGAAATTCCGATGGAAAAAATAATCCGACAAATACCCCTCGAGCTTCAAAATTAATCGTGTGTTTCCCTCAAACTTCCCTGCATACAAACAATCGTGTCAAGTTTTGCAGAAAATTCCCTCGCGCAAGCGCTCGGGATTTTTTAACCTGCAAAACTTGACACTCTTGTTTGTATGCAACGAAGTTATCGGGAAATGCCCGATAATTTTGAAGCTCTTGGGGTATTACTACTGAACATTTTTAATAAAAATAATAATGATCTGACTAAATAAATAATAACACGTACAATTATTTTTAAAGCACGACTGTTTACATTTCGATTGTTGTCACACTTATTTTTTTCGCAGCACTCTCATCGGTTTGATCATGAAACTTCATTTTCAGTAAGTATTTTACTAGAATTCGGTGTCAAGTACATTCCAAAAGCAGATTGCATAAAACGCGGTGATGTTGCAACAAGCGAATTCCTCTGACGTGGCCGAAATTTAAGTTGCTTCAACTTTGCGTGGGTTTTGATGCAGGCGAAATTAACGGTAAAGTACCTGTTTTCAAACATATCATGTTGTGAAGGAGACGAAGTCACCTAAAAAGGACATTAATGAAATCTTTTTGTACTCTTGATACTTCGTGAAAATTTAAACTTAAATCTTATGAAGTGTAATCCCCATGTATAAAAGTTATTATTAAAACAGCATCATGTTGGCTGTATTATTCTTATATGAATCACTTTAATAAAAATATTCAGCGTACTCCGATTTTCATGCTTTGTCATATTATTTTAATACAATCTTTTCGCACGTCATTACAGATATTATCACTATATACCCTGATAACATAAAATTGTCCATGTGCGAATATTTAGCACAACGGTTTTCATTTTCAGGTTTGCAATATTCAAATAAGTATTCGTTGTCGAATGATAATCTTAAAAACGCACCTATAAAAGTTAGACCATTTAATATATACTTCCAAACAGATTTGTAAATGCCTAATACTTATAGAAATAATGATGATGATACGATCAGCTCTATAATTATGATTTTATAATAATAGCATGTAGCGATTGTAATACGATGATTAAACTTTGGAATGGCTGCAAAAATTATTATTTTTAAATAAAAATTCACGGTAATCCTTTTGAAAAAATGGAAAAAAATAAGTAATGCATTAAGAAAGTAATGCATTACTCATTTCTTCCATTTTTTCCACTGTTTCTTGCAATATTAAAGCGCAAATTAGTATTTTTTTTAGCTATTCAAATTTTTACACCCTATTTTATAATCACTACATATTATTATTATGAAATCATAATTACAAAACAAAATGCATTGTAAACTATATCTCATGAATTAACGGGGAGTTACAACTCTGCTTCCAAAATTCTATATGAAAACTATACATGGATTTCACATCAATATTTTTCTGGAACGTTTTTATGCGTTAACTCATCGATTAAATTTAATGTGCATTTGTGATACAAAACTAATATATTATTACCGTAAAACAAAAGCAAATTATTAAAATTAAAGTAGATTTACAGTAAAATTAAAGTGAATTATTGAAATTACTGTAAAATACATTAACACCAGTTTGTGCATAAAAACGTCCAGCACTTTCCCATTAAATTTGAAATCATTTTTTTTCGCAGTTGTAACGTATATTTTAATGAAATAATTTATATTGGGCGCATAATCTAAGCATAGTTCGCTCAACTTCATGTTGAGCGTAGAAACATTAAATTACGTTATTATCGTGAAAACCGATAATAGATAATCTCGCGACCTATGCAATAGCATCTGCGCAACGAGTGATTGAATAAAAAATATGATCATTAAAAAAAGAAATGACATCACAAATTTCTATGTTCTTTTATGTGTAAATAACAATTTTTTAATTCAATTAATTTCCCAGAAACCGATTAAAAGCAACAGGTTCTCGAATGACTTCTGTTATTACAGATACTAAGCATTCACGATCTTAATTCAAGAAATGAATCATATAAACAAAATATTCACAATAAAAGGCAGTATGTAACGTTACCATTCATTCGTCCATTATACCGCAGAGTAACAATTATACCGCAATTTAGTTCCGGATAAAAATTCTGATCGCATTTTGACCCTCAGCTTTGTGCCCACTTAACTTTTCTACCATCACCCACATAAAAGTTGCACTGTATTAAAAATGTAGTTGAAATTTAATGTACTAGAAGTTTTTAAGCATAAACTACACTGTAAAAAAATCTACTTGAAATTTAGTGTACTTTTACTGGAAGTTTTTATTCATAAACTAGTATATTAAACTTAGTATACAAGTGTAATGTAAAATTAATGTATGGTACAACACATTCAATAATTTACTTTAATTTTACAGTAAAAGTACTTGAATTTTAATAATTTGCTTCAATTTTACTGGAAAAGTACACGAATTTTATACCACAATTGTATATTAAATTTCGATTACGAGTTTATGAATAAAAACTTCCAATCTTTTCTAACAGTGTCGTATATTAAATTAGATACACAAGTATAATGTAAAATGAATGTATGGTACAGCACATTCAATAATTTCGTTTAATTTTACTGGAAAAGTACATGAATTTTAAACCACAATTTTATATTAAATTTCGATTACGAGTTTATGCATAAAAAATTCCAGTCTTTTCTAACAGTGAGATATATTTCAAATATATCTAAAAAAACGTACGCAGCACATATTAAAAAAAAAATACGTTCCACACATTATTTAAATTTTCATGTGGGCAACAACGTCAGTGAGTTGTAATCTGGTCGCACTGTATTGCAGAAGAAATGTTTTATTGCAAAATTCATTTTTCAAAATGAATTTGAAGAACACGCGTTTTTTATGCACAATAAAAAATAGTCACGAAAGTATTGAATAAAATTCTTATTAAAAATACTACAAATTCCAATGCACTGAAAATGCTTTCTCTAACCACTGACACAAAAAATTTGAAAGCATAATGGTATTTAAAAAAAAATGTGTTCATTATCCATAACGAAATTGAAGAACACCCGTTTTTTATGCACAATAAAAAACAGAGTCACGAAAGTACTGAATAAAATTCTTATTAAAAATATCCCACATTCCAATGGAGTGAAAATGCTTTCTCTACCCATTAAAACAATAAATTTGAAAACATAACGGTATTTAAAAAAATATATTTGTTTTCCATAATGAAATTGAAGAACACCCGTTTTTTATGCACGATAAAAAATAGAATCACGAAAGTACTGAATAAAATTCTTATTAAAAATATCCCAAATTCCAATCGAGTGAAAATGCTTTCTCTACGCATTAAAACAATAAATTTGAAAACATAACGGTATTTAAAAAAATGTATTTGTTTTCCATAATGAAATTCAAGAACATCCGTTTTTTTATGCACAAAAACAAAATAGAGTCACGAAAGTTCCGAATAAAATTCTTATTAAAAATATCCCAAATTCCAATCGAGTGAAAATGCTTTCTCTACCCATTAACACAAAAAATTTGAAAACATAACGGTATTAAAAAAAATGTATTTGTTTTCCATAATGAAATTGAAGAACATCCATTTTTTATGCACAATAAAAAATAGAGTCACGAAAGTTCCGAATAAAATTTTTATTAAAAATACCCCAAATTCCAATTCAGTGAAAATGCTTTCTCTATCCATTGACACAAAGAATTTGAAAACATAACGGTGATTAAATAAAAAAATGTATTCACCTCACTTTTGGCGAGATTCCTCCAAAATTAAAAACTCACATAATTCCAAATTCTTTATTTTTCGAAAACTATTGAAGAATAACGTAGAAAAACAAAATAACATCGAAGTATGCGTAGCACAATCACAACACTGAATTTCTGGCGTGCCTTCTGCTTTCTCGAAGGCGAACGAGGAAGAGAGGGAACGAGAGACACGCGACTCGCGGGGCTCGGAAACGCGCGCGCGAGCTGTATACCAGTCCTCGTCGACCAGACGCTACGCCGGTTAGGCCACGACTGATCCCTCGTCCCCCACAATCCGTTAATACGATCTGTGAACGTTAACTCGGGGGTCCAGCGGTCATTTCGGATATAGAGGTATACACACGTATCGAGCAGGCGCACGAGTGTGTTTATGTATGTCTGCTGCCTTTTGGCTTCACTGTGCTGTCTGCATAGGTCGGATAAGACTCGTTCGGTTTTCTCGCTTGAGCGCGAACGCGATCGTGAGCAGAGATACACTAACACGATCGTAGCAATGCGTTAACCGTGGAGAAACGCGTTCCTCCTAATCTTCGACAGGTAGCAGACCCTCTGTCACCCTTTGCGATACGCGGTCGTTGAAATGTTCAAACCATAATATCCAAAAAGGTCCCATACGTGTCGAAATGCACGCTCGATTAACCTCTGTCAAAATTACATTCCAACGGCGCTTCACACAGCCAATTATGAATCCCTGCTTATTAAAAATTAAAACGGAACCTTTGTTCATGGCATTCGAGAGATAAAGTTACATTTTCTTGTCTTTCTTCTGAGAACACTTTTTATTTTTTTTTTTTGCAAGAAGTATAGTATAAATTATGCGGGAGTATATTCCGGCGAGTTCCTCTCTATCTTCCTTGCTCGTGCTAGGTGGTCTTCCAGGGGAGTCTGCCAATTATGAGGATACAATGATTTAATTAATTTCCGTGGAGTCGGCGAAGCATACTTTGCTGATTAGTTGATATAATTATTGCTCACCACCGGAGATCGGCAACAGTCGATATTTCAAAATATACGTTTCGCGTTTAATTGTAATATCATTTAACAGGTATTATTTATAAATTTTACTTAAAAATTCTCCATTGAAATTTAATGAAAAATTGTTTTATGTAATTGCTATTACTCATTGAGAGAAAAGCTGACTTTTATTGATGGAATAATAGTCAATATATTGAGCAACAAATAATTGTATCGTTGATGGAGAAATTTCTTTACCAAAATAAGAGAACATTATCTCTACCACTATTGGAATCCGCAAAATATCTTGACTACTATGCAAACACACAAATTTTTAGTGTGACAAAAACTTCAGACTTTTTTTTGTTGTACAATCAAGAGCGACAAAATGTTGTGTTCACAAATTTTTATTGTAAGCCATAAATATTGTAAAATAAAAATACAAGATTTTAACAAGCAGTTTCTGCATTTTATTTATCACCAAAAAGTTTCTGTGATCATTAGTCGACAACTTTTATTTGTTAAAAATACAAAAAATGTCAAATTAATTTTCAGTGTAAAACTTTACCATGGTGTACAATACTACCGGATTATAAACCTAAAGCGATCTTCCGTTTACCGTTTTTTTTTTACTAAACATACATGGAATATCGATGAACCTAATTTTTAATAGAAATGAAAAAAATATGATTTTTCAAAATAACATATGCTTTAAGACATAACAGCGGAATTTTATTAAATAAATAACATCGAACAAAATGTCAAATGAATAAATAATAATTGCCGACTACAAAAAACTGATAACCACCCATTAGTACAAATAGTACAGTCGAACAGAAATATGTGATTCACTATACTATCAAATAAAGGAAATAAAACTTTTGTCGATAATCAACGTAATCTTACCTGAAGGCCATCGCCCTTTGAGCTCTATAAAATGCCACTTTAGATAAATAAATGTCTCTAACCGCAAGTTTCGTTTTCCACTTAGCTATCGTGGCACGTGTTCTTCCGCAGACTGATATACCCATACATAAGTCTTTATTAAAAACTCATAGTAATCTTCCGGCCAGTTTTCTTTCGACCGTTATTCACTCAGATATACCGACTATTCCACTATCGGTGAAAGATCGGGGCACTATCTGCTGGCGAGAAATTCTCAGTGAAAGAATTCATCTCTGATTCGGTTCTTCGAGGTGGAAAGGGGTAAAAGTAGGAGAAGGAGGAGGAAAGTGCAACGACAAACTCAAGAATTATCGTATTCACCGCGTAGCCAGAAAACTTTTGCTTCTACCTCAGCTCGCTACTTTCCTGATGTCCTACCCTCCTCTAATACTTTGCAGTCTGATATGTATTAGAGTAGTGACTATAGATACGAGTGTATAGCACTCGTTCGTCGGGAGGTTGGACGAGGTCGATCCACGAGCCGCGAACTCTGAATTATGGAGAGCCAGACCACCACCAATGCTGTGTGCTAACCGAGACCAGGAGGGAGCAACGACGAGAGGGAGAGACGGAGTATCCATTATCGAGGAGACCTCTCAGAGCAGCATGGATAGATCATGGGCGATACTATAGTATAACGCCACCGCCGTACCGGCCTCATCTCCTCGTAAACATAGACCCCTTCCTCTCTTGGTAGCTTCCATTGCGATACTGCCACTCACGGAGACTATGGACAAGGTATTATAGACTCCAGGCTCCTCAGAAAACGATATTTATTATCTATTGCTGCTTATTTGTGTCTATATATAGGATACTTAAAAGCTTGAAGTACCTTAAGATGCCTTGTAGAGCTTTATTCTTGATTTAATGCTGTGGAATTAGCGTGGGCTTACCCGTAACGCTTCTTTGAACAGTGAAAGAATATTTTATAGGATGTTGTCATAGGTATGGATTTACGTCTACACCTTAAGATAATTGTTTGATTATATAAAGAAGCGATTTTAAATTATTGTGAGTGGATTAACTAGGCTTATCATATGTGAAGGTTATTTCAATTACGTCTTGTATCCGGCGCAGTCTAATATTTCTATTGGTGCAACTCAAACTCAATTAAATCAAAGGGACTATAGTCGAAATATATTATTTAACGATGTGGCTGTTTTTATATGTGGCTGTTTATATATTATTTTTGTGCCATATGAAGTTCGCAAGCTTAGAGGCAACACTGTAGTTAGTTAATGTCAAAAGCACGTTTTCGCTCACATTGACGGTACACGGAAAAAAAGGCTTGGGGCGAACAACCAAGTGCCTTGGTTATATATGCGTTAGACAATTAATTGGTTAGACCAACCAAGTTATTTGTTAGGCTACCAATTTCTTGGTTGGCCTTCTTACTTCTTACCAAGTCACTTGGTAAGCTAACTAAGTGACTTGGTTAGTCCAAGCAAGAAATTGGTAGCCTAACAAATAACTTGATTGGTCTAACCAATTAATTGTCTGGCGCATGTATAATCAAGGCACTTGGTTGTTCCAACCAAGCCTTTTTTAGCTTACCAAGTGACTTGGTTAGTCCAACCAAGAAATTGGTAGCCTAACAAATAACTTGATTGGTCTAACCAATTAATTGTCTGGTGCATATATAACCAAGGCACTTGGTTGTTCCAACCAAGCCTTTTTTCCGTGTATTGCAGTGAACTAAATTTTTGCAAGTTACTATTGATTAGCGCCTAAGCGAAAAACGACGAAATATTAAAAAAAAATTGAACAGTGATAGTACTACTCATTTATTCTAGGTTATACAGATATTGCGAAATATTGTTTAAAATCAAATCTGCTTTTTGTTACATCGTGACACAAACGTATTCATGGCACTAGTAAAGAGCTTCTTTAAATTTGGACTTTTTGTGTTCTTTCTAAATTCAGCATTTAGTATAGACCAATCTACTGCGTGTTTCACGGTAGTCCATATAAACTCACTCAGATTAATGTCGTCTATCGTGCCTCTAAATGACAAGATCGACAAAATCCATGTTCGTGTCTACCGACCGAAAAAGTGATTGTAGAGAATTATCACTCCGAATATGGTACATGGGACGTTCAACATGGGGCGATATTGAATACGAGACACGAAAAAACATTTAGAGAATATTATAATAATGGCACACGAAATGCTAGATGTCATTCAGACTTCTCGCGTGTTTATTCTAATCATACTGCATATGATTAGACTTCTTTTATAAGTCTCTAGTTAGCCCGACTCACGCTATTACACGGAAAAAACGGCTTCGTTGGGCCAACTAAGCAACTAATTATTAATTGAGTGAAAATTTGTTGCCATAACCATTCGGTTGGTCGGTGTAACGACCTGGTATTAGTCACGTTTACTATTTCGACTTAGTTGACTTAAACAGGTCACACAACGAATTTTATTCGTGTTCCAACTAAGTAAGATAGTTGGGGCCAAGATAGTAGTTGGTCCAACTAACCATTTGGTTCGAGCAACGATCAGAGCCAACCAACAGAAAACAGTTGACCTAACCAAGAAATTGTCTGTCTCTCAAAGCACCAAGTCGCTTGGTTGGATCCAACTACTTTTTTCGTTAATCTAACAAAGTCGTTTTTTCCGTGCACCGCAGCGTAGACTATTATGGGACTTACGCATTAAAGACAGTCTATGCAATCTGTCTCAAAAGTGAACACTGCGTTTTGCTTTCAAGTAAGAATATCGATGGAATATTTTTCCGTATCTCGGGGTCCGCTAAGCCCCGCAATACACGAGTCACAAAAATGAATTGTGGATGTTATCGTCAAACACCCGAAATACGGGACACGGGACAGGAGATATGGAACACGAGGTACAACAAAGATTGTCGATTTCATCGATATTGCGACTTAGAGGCACTACGCACGAGTTAATAATCGTCTAAACATCTTAATGTTAGATAATCTAAATAGTTATTGTTCAGTATTTACTACTTCTACGCTGCATTTTAGTATTGTGTACCCTTGAAATATTTTCTGTGTCTCTGTAACCCTCATGAGAATGTGGAAAAAAAGTGTATATCGGAGGTGTTGCTTTTGAGCTGACACCGGACACGCGTTACTTGCGTAACGCATACCAAACTTCCCACGTTTAGACTCGGGCTGGCCGAACCCCAGAGAGTTCTGCGCTCTCTACCTCGCGCCTGTATAACGTGCCTACCTGAAAATATATCCAGGGAGAGCGTATCGCATGACACATCATTTTGCGTCCCTCCCTTTCTACCCCCGCAGCGATGACTCCCCGCTCTGACTTCTCTCGATTCTCTCATTGTCGAGTCTCAAAAGAATCTCATTTTCTCAGACGGCAGTATAATTGAATGCAGGCTTTATCTACTTTATTTCTACAAATTGGATATTTTATATCAAGCCGAGATTCCAATCATTCACTCATGTAAAATAAATATAAATATGTACTGAATATTTTGCGTTACAAGTGATCTTAGTGCCACTTCTTTCTCTGCGAATTGACTTTTCCTTCTCCATCTGTCTGTTGTTATTCTTCGCTATCGTCTCCGATTTTTCCCTCCGGATTACCATTTCACTCTCGATCATGCTTTGGTTTCTCTTGATCATCCTTTTGCTATCCCTCTCCATCGTCTTTTCTTTTTCCTTTCGACCGCCCTTTGTCTTCCCTCCCATTTGTCGATTTTTTCCAATCATCTTTTTCCCCTCCACCTTTTGTTTGATTCGCAATCATTATTTCTTTTTCGTTCGTCGATAAGTCCCTCAATTGTCTTTCCCTTCTCTGATGATCGTCAGGTTTTTTTATTTCTTAGACTTCAGCCACACCGGAACTTCAATTTCTTCCGGACTTCAGTCTATTCAGAACTTTAGAATAGAACAGTTTAGCGTACAGTCTGAGCTTCGTTCTTGTGCCGGGAAGCGACGCAATTTTTTTATTATATGATAGAGGTATATGCCGCGCCAGAAGTCGAGACGTCTGGACCACCATATGGCGATCGCTAATTCTCCCGCCCCCTGGCTCTCCACGTGGCAAAATAGTTTTCTCTGACTGGTTCGTATATTGAAATTTATAAAGCTTATAATTAAATAACTATTGCGAGTTTCTAAAAATAGTTAACTTTTCTCGAGGATGACCAACTATTACCAATAACAAACGTATATAAATCATTCTGAATGACGCTGCATAAACCAGATGTATTACAGCTACATATTCCAAGTTTTTATACAGGTATCTGTACTTATCGTTGACTCTTGAGGGACGCATAAGTGTGAGGGCTTAAAAATGGACCCTTGAGGGACTTAAAAAAATTTGGATTTGAATGACGGCCTTCCGGGGACTTGGAATAATCCAGACCAAGAGTGATGTCGATTTACCTACACAATAACCGCGGTGAGATATTTTTATAATACAGAAAGATAGAGATATAATACAGTTGAGATCTCCAAAGCTGCATGGAAAGAATTTTCTGGTAACTACTATTAAAAAAGTTTGGTGATAGTTCATAGTAAATTCGGTTTATTCTATTAGTTTGGCGATGTTTGCTATGCAGTACATTAAACGCGAATTTTTCGTGCCTAATATACAATATGACAATCGATGCCAGCAGACTAGAAATCTGGTGGGGCAGCCCTGCCGTCACATATGGGCCGGATCTGGCATGGATAAGTTTGATCTGATAAGGTGTACCATTCGGACCGGATGTGGCATAGGGAGGGTTAACCTGATAAGGTATTCCATATTCAGGTCCAGATCTACCATAGATAAGGTGGACCTGATAAGATGTACTTTAATAGGACCGGATCTGGTCCAGATCTAAGATCCAGGTCCAGATCTACCATAGATAAGGTAGACCTGATAAGATGTACTTTAATAGGACCGGATCTGGTCCAGATCTAAGATCCAGGTCCAGATCTACCATAGATAAGGTAGACCTGATAAGATGTACTTTAATAGGACCGGATTTGGCATAGGGAAGGTTGACCTGATACGGTGTACCTTGATCATCAATGTTTTTTTACGTTTTTAAATCAATTTCATAATCAGCGACCTCGACAACCTCCGAAGAACAATTTTTATCTAAATCACGTCAGTTTTTGCTTTTTCGCCTGGAATATTCAAACCGCCATTTTGATTTTACGAATTTTGAGTTCAGGTCACGTGTGTACCAGAGACCCGAGTAGAAATTTTGATACTGGCGCAACAAGGGTGTTTAATACTTCGGGACCGCGCGGTAACACTTCGACCTTTCGGGGTTGTAAGGCCCGATTTACACACTGGCGGTGACGTAGTCCCTTGGTATTGTCGTCAGGGAAGTTAATCACCAACGACTTGATTTTTTGTATGTGAAGGGTTACTTGATGAATAGTAGATGAACAACGGAAAACTATTATTTATTGAAAGTCAACACTGTACACTAAATTACTTAATATTTACTTGCACGTTTGTATTGGAGTTTGGTATATTATGAGTCAACGCGTGGGTATGAGCTATTATTACTTGTGCTTGAGAGCGGTCTCAAGGCACAATAATCGCTTAAAGAAAATTACCCCAACACGAGTCAATCTCAACTGTTGCCCAGTAGGTATTGATGTGACTCGGTCGAGGTGAAAAGTTTGACTGATTTTTCATAGTTGGTGACGAGAAGTTCCTTAAAAAAGGGAAGGGCGAGACTCTATTTTTCACGCGGTTATCATTGGTGCAAAAGTAAAGAGTAGGCGGATTTTTCTCATCACCAATCACGAAGGGGATTGTTTTGGTGGGGAAGATGGGTGCAGAGTGGACATCCCTGTCGGACCCAAGCTTGACCGGCTGCGATTTCCCGTGACGCGCTCCTTACCAGAATAAAAAGTTTTCCGCGCGTGACTCGAGCGTCGAGTCAGCGCGGAGTTAATCCCTTTATTGAGGTACGCTAGCATGCTGGTCAGATGGGCCTCGAGCATAGTCCATGCCTTACTGCACGCATACCTTATTGCCTAGAAGATCTTAAAGAATAAAGACTTAAAAACTGTCGAATCTGGTCGCCAAATGTGGCAGTTGTTCGACGTGACGCGCGGACCCGCAGATAATTTGGGAATTCCTCACTTTATTATCCTTCAGGGCAGAAATAGCGTCGCGTCTGAACGAACGTTGGCTACGCACGTTCTCGACTTTATCATTACTTTATAATATTCAAAAAACAATGTTTCAACTATATATTCGTCCCATGCGACGGAACATACTCCCCCCTTGAGAGGGTACTGATCAAGAGTTAAGGATAAAAGTTAATCGGTGTTGCTGCTGCTGTCGCTGTTGGTATCCATAGGTAGCGGCGCAAGACTGCGGACGTTCCGTGTGAAGATGCCCTTGCATGTCTTTACTCGTACAACCCTGACGATCCCATCTGCGGCTGGTATGGTTTCGATCACACGTCCCATGGGCCACCGTAGTGGAGGCTGGTTGTCATCCTTGATGAGCACAAGCGTGTCCGGTTTGATGTTATGAGATCCGTGAGTCCATTTGTGACGAGTGTTGAGCTCTGTCAAATATTCCGCATGCCATCGCTTCCAGAAGTCTTGTTTGACCTTCTGGATGTGCTGCCAGTTTGAGAGTCGGTTGATTGATGTTTGTTGTAGATCCAATTCAGGAGCACTTGTTAAGGGAGTGCCAATCAGAAAATGTCCCGGCGTAAGGACCAGAAGATCATTCGGGTCTGATGAAATTGGCGTTAACGGGCGCGAGTTCAGAATTGCCTCGACTTCAGTGATGAACGTATCTAGTTCCTCAAACGTGAATAGCTGATCGCCGACCACTCGTTTCATGTGGCGTTTGAACGATTTCACTGCCGCCTCCCAGACTCCTCCAAAATTTGGCGATTGTGGTGGCATAAAATGCCAATTTATACTCTGATCTGCGAGGTATTTGAACACGGTCTCTTGATGTTCTTTCGATTGAAGAAGCTCCTTAATTTCCTTCAGCTCGTTGTTGGCACCCACAAAATTTGTGCCGTTGTCCGAGTATATATTCCGGCAGAGTCCTCTTCGTGCGATAAAACGTTTTAGGGCAGCCATGAATCCGTCAGTTGTCAAATCACTGACTAATTCTAAGTGTACTGCCTTGACTGCGAGACAGACAAAGACAGCAACATAGACCTTGATTCGGCCACGGTTTCTGAACTTCCTTTCCTTGATAAAAAATGGGCCACAGTAATCAATGCCCACGTTGAGAAACGGCCGTGCTTCTGTTACTCGAACCTTTGGCAGATCACCCATTTGGCAGCTCGTAGTTCGCGGATCTGCGTGATGGCACCGCATGCAGGCTCGGATAATACGTCTGACTTGGTTACGACCATCAAGTATCCAGTACTTTCGTCGCAGCGCATATAATGTTGCCTGGACTCCGGAATGGTAGGCACGAAGATGTTCGTAGGCGATCAATAATTCGGTGATGTGATGCCGCCGCGGCATTATGATCGGATGCTTCTGGTTGAAAGATGCTGGAGCATGTCTAAGTCGTCCTCCGACTCGTATTAAGCCATCATTGTCGAGAAACGGGTTTAAAGATTTGATCTTGCTCTTCTTGTCTACACTCTTCTTCTCTTGGAGCTCGTGTAGTTCGTCGGAGAAACAAGATGCTTGTACCAATTTAAAAATGACATTGTCTGCTTCTTGAAGTTCCTGGCTGGATAGCAGTCCTTTATTCTTTGATTTAAATCGTCGGCAGTAAGCAATTACTCGCCGCAGTTTGATGATCGACGAGTACCGTGTAAGTATATTGTTGGAAATGGGCGTCGTTAAGCACTTCACCTTCCGCAATTCTGGTACTCGCTCCAGACTGGGTAATCCGAGTTGTGGCCAGTCTTCTTCAGCGTCCAATAGCCAGGTAGGTCCGTGTTTCCAGATGGACGGAGATATAAATTCCGCTGGAGTTTGACCTCGTGAGATGAGATCAGCAGGATTATCTCTGGACCGAACGTGGCGCCAATCACTTGCACTGGTATGCTCCTGTATGTCGGAGACGCGATTGGCGACGAAAGGCTGAAGTTGGTGTGGTGCTGTTTTGATCCAGTGGAGTGCAATAGTGGAATCACTCCAAAAGGTCACCTTGCTCAGATTTAATTGTGTTGCTTGACGTACCGTTACGTAGAGTTTTGCCAAAAGCTGAGCTGCGCATAATTCTAACCGCGGAATTGTCGCTCGTTCGGTGCGTTCTCGATCTTCCTGATCTGCTGCGGACTTGCTGGGTTCACTCCTCTTCAGTGGTGCAACACGGCTTTTCGCGCATAATAATGTGGAGGTTACTCCCCCGTGAGTATCGGTTGCTCTGATGTAAATGCACGCTCCGTAAGCTCTTTCACTGGCGTCGCAAAACCCATGCAACTGGATGTCCCGTGGTTCGACTGCAGTTATTCTACGTGTGAACGAGAGATGGTTTAGCCTTGAGAGATGGGACACGTAATTTAACCATTCGGTGTAAATTGATAGTGGTATGGCATCATCCCAATCTAGTTTCTCCAACCACAGGCGTTGCATGATCAGTTTCGCGTGTGTGATCACTGGTCCCAACAGCCCGAGGGGATCAAACACTCTTGCAATATCTGACAGGATGATTCGTTTAGTTACACGACCGTTTAGTGGTGTAGGATGAACCGTGTAGATGATCGAATCTTGCTCAGAGTTCCAATGTACTCCCAATGTTTTGATGGTGTTGTCCTCCTTGGACTGAAGCCTCAGGTTGACATGGCTAGATGGCAGACCTTCAAGGAGCTTCGGATCATTGGATGCCCATTCCCTCAAGTTGAGATTTCCTCGTCGGAGCAGTGCGTCGATTTCGTTGCGTAGAGAGAGTGCTTCGTCAAATGTAGCTGTTCCGGTCAAGAGGTCATCGACGTATAAATCGTTTTTTATGACCTTCGCTGCCCGTGGAAAGTCTTGACCTTCGTTCTCGGCTAACTGTTGGAGACAGCGGATAGCCAAGTACGGTGCTGGTGATAAGCCGAACGTAATCGTGTTCAACTCATACGTAGCAACTTGACCGTCAATGTCACGCCAAAGAATCCGTTGATATGCTCTGTCCTCTTCGGTTACCAAGAACTGTCGGTACATTTTCTCAATATCTCCAGTGAGTACGTAGGCGTGGGTTCGAAATCTCAAGAGAAGTGAAAAAATGTCGTCCTGGATGGTAGGCCCGACTAGCAGAGTCTCATTCAAGGATATTCCGGTCGAGGATTTTGCCGATCCGTCGAACACTACACGTACCTTCGTAGTTTGGCTAGATTCCTTCATAACCGCGTGGTGCGGTAGATAATATCCCTTGGTAGTAGGCTCACATGGCACCCTTGTCATATGTCCAAGGGTTAGATATTCCTGTATGACGGCGTTGTACTGGGCTTGAAGAAGCGGATCGCGACGCAGTTTCCTCTCAAGTGATGTGAGACGTTTTTCAGCCATTGATCTTGTTTGTCCTAGCTCAGCTTTCTTAGCATTGAAAGGAAGCGCGACGATGTACCGTCCGGTTTTGTCCCGTCTGGTGTGCTGTCGGAAGTGCTCCTCACAATCAGCTTCAACCGGGTGATGTTGCCGAGCTGGCTCTTCGATTTCCCAAAATCGTCTCATAATCCTTTCCATATTCGTCAGAAAGCATTGACGCTCACTGTTGGACTGTTGGGATATGTTTTTCTCGGAGATGTGGCCGCCGATGATCCATCCTAAGCGAGTATTTTGAAGATACAAGTCAGGTTCCGATGGCTTCGAGAGTTTTATTTGTCCCACGCAGAGTGTAGAGAGCGTAGTGCCGGACCCGATCAGCATGTCTATTTCTCCTGGCTGATCGAACTGTGGATCCGCTAGCGGTTTGTTTCTCGGCAGATGAAGATGTTCCCGCGATATTCTTTCATCTGGTATCAGCCCGGCGATGTCTCTTACCGTCAGGAAGCTCAACGTTCTTGTGAAGTCGTTGAGTCTTGATGTTATTGTCGCCTTGACAAGATAGTTTGTGTTACTCCGTGTCTTGTTCATTGCACTAATAGGAATGCTGCATTTTTCCTTGGGGAGACCGAGAGAAGTCGCCAGCCTGTCCGTCATAAAATTTGAGTTTGAACAGGTATCCAGCAATACTCGATGCAGTCTGTTTGATCCGTTTGTATCAGCGACCTTTACAACGGCAGTAACTAAAACGTCCTTCGATATGACACTGGCGACAAGTGACATCATATCGGAGTCTTCCGAGGAGATTTCAGGAGCGGCTAGTCATGCTTCACTAGTATGGTGCGTTGAAGGCGACGTCTTCGGTGCTTCTGAATAGTGAAGCCACGTGTGATGCCTTCCCTTGCAGACCATACACGTGTATTTTGACCCGCACTCCTTCGTACTATGTTCGGATCTGAGACAGTTGAGACATAGTCGTGTCTTCACTGCTATCTCACGTCGATCCTTGGGCGGTAAGGCCTTGAACTGTTGACAGCGTAAGACCGGATGCTGTGTTCCATTACAGATCTGGCATCCTGCCGCAGCAGTTGTGGAGAAGCACTGAGTTTTTGAGGTGCCTTGACTCTTTGTACCGTGATCACTGTCCTTGCCCCTGCTCTTCTTGTGCTCATGCACCCTCTCTTCTTTCGTTGACCGAGCAGGACCAACGTCATCTGATGATACTACGACGTCCCGGAGAAAGGAGATTAACTCGTCAAAGGTTGAGAGCTTATTTCCCCTTTGATTTCGCTTCCAATCTCGTCGCGTCGTTTTGTCGAGTTTGCTGAGCACGATATGGACCAGGATGCTGTCCCATTGGTTGATGCTGAGCGACTTCAGTTGTGACAGATGCAACTGCACTGTGTTGATCATTGCGTTGAGTTCTGCTGGCGACTCCCTTTGCATGTTCGGAATGCTGAAAATCGCAGAGAAGTGGCGGTCGACGATTTTGTTCTTGTGTTCGAACGTTTCCTTCAGCAGATTCCAGGCTTCTTGGTAGCTAGCATTGGTCGTATCGAAACTCCTCACCAGCCGTTCAGGCTCCCCGCGGAGGCATGACCGCAAGTATTTGAGTTTCTGTGTGTCCGCAAGATCCACGCGTTGACCAATGGACGATTGAAAATCTTCCTTGAAGCCTAACCAATCCTCGTATTTACCGTCGAATTTCGGTAGGGCCTGCTCCGGAAGACGCGTTGTAACTGTTGCGATGCCAAACGGATTTGGTGACGATCGCTGTTCGCTAATTGCAATTCCTGCATCGGATGTTGCCGACGTAGCCATTCTGCGCTCGAGCAATCGACCACTTGCAAGGAGGCGGATATACTCTTCTTCCATGGACGCCTGAGTCGCTGCGTGGTTACCCATGGGATCGAGTTCTTCTAAATCCTCTGTTATGCGCATTAGCTCTGCGAAACAGTTTGTGAGACGCTCAGTGTATATCTTGAGTATCTCAAGCTCTGGGTTTTCACGTTGAGCGTCCAGCTGTTTGTTATAGGACGTGAGTTGTCCCCTTATGTAGCCTCGTTTGCGAACGAGTCTATCCTTCATTCTCTGCTGTTCTTCCGAAAGAGACATCGTCGTGCAGTTCGAAGAGAGTTTGAAGGGTGTGAACGATGAGGAGTGAACCGAATTAACAATGAATTGGCACGAGCTTATCGTCTGGCGATGTCAGTGCTAGATTCGATTGTCCTTGTTTCCTTTTCACTATCACATTCACTACAGTAGCACTGTTAGAACTGTTTATTAAATCGTCCGTAGACTGAAAGAATTAAGACCGGATATGCGGATCCGGCTCGAAGGACCAAAATGTTTAATACTTCGGGACCGCGCGGTAACACTTCGACCTTTCGGGGTTGTAAGGCCCGATTTACACACTGGCGGTGACGTAGTCCCTTGGTATTGTCGTCAGGGAAGTTAATCACCAACGACTTGATTTTTTGTATGTGAAGGGTTACTTGATGAATAGTAGATGAACAACGGAAAACTATTATTTATTGAAAGTCAACACTGTACACTAAATTACTTAATATTTACTTGCACGTTTGTATTGGAGTTTGGTATATTATGAGTCAACGCGTGGGTATGAGCTATTATTACTTGTGCTTGAGAGCGGTCTCAAGGCACAATAATCGCTTAAAGAAAATTACCCCAACACGAGTCAATCTCAACTGTTGCCCAGTAGGTATTGATGTGACTCGGTCGAGGTGAAAAGTTTGACTGATTTTTCATAGTTGGTGACGAGAAGTTCCTTAAAAAAGGGAAGGGCGAGACTCTATTTTTCACGCGGTTATCATTGGTGCAAAAGTAAAGAGTAGGCGGATTTTTCTCATCACCAATCACGAAGGGGATTGTTTTGGTGGGGAAGATGGGTGCAGAGTGGACATCCCTGTCGGACCCAAGCTTGACCGGCTGCGATTTCCCGTGACGCGCTCCTTACCAGAATAAAAAGTTTTCCGCGCGTGACTCGAGCGTCGAGTCAGCGCGGAGTTAATCCCTTTATTGAGGTACGCTAGCATGCTGGTCAGATGGGCCTCGAGCATAGTCCATGCCTTACTGCACGCATACCTTATTGCCTAGAAGATCTTAAAGAATAAAGACTTAAAAACTGTCGAATCTGGTCGCCAAATGTGGCAGTTGTTCGACGTGACGCGCGGACCCGCAGATAATTTGGGAATTCCTCACTTTATTATCCTTCAGGGCAGAAATAGCGTCGCGTCTGAACGAACGTTGGCTACGCACGTTCTCGACTTTATCATTACTTTATAATATTCAAAAAACAATGTTTCAACTATATATTCGTCCCATGCGACGGAACAAAGGGCGTTATCAGGTAGGCCGTAGTTCCTTATCAGGCAGTGCCAAGGCAACCAGACCGGGCCCGCTGTCAAAACGTAACGTTGTGGTTGATACGGCCGTGTGACCTCGGTACATTTCAGGCCATGATCAGGGAGACCGTTAAGGCCATGATCGGGGTACTGTTCAGGTCATAATCAGGGAGACCGTTAAGGCCATGATCGGGGTACTGTTCAGGTCATAATCGGGAAAATTGCTCAGACCGTGATCAGAATACCTGTTCGAGCCGTGATCAGGCTCGAGTGAGGTTCCGACCTGGAACTGTCCAGGAAGGAAATTCATAAATGAATTAAAACGCGTGTTATATTTTTGTTTTCTTTATTACTTTAAGTTTTTCAACTTAAACAAATTTTCATAAAACATTTAATGTTATAGAAATATATATTCTTTTTGTACCTCTGGCCTTCACTATCCTGTCTACAACTGTCTTTATTTCCTTCGCTATACTCATTTTGATGTTGCTCGCTGTCCTGTCGACAGCTGCCTTTCTTCATGTTGTTACTCTGCATACCTCCTTTGCTACTGTGGCCATCAGTATCTTCATGTCTTTTGCTGTCCTCATCACGCCTGTTTTTATTTTTCTTGTTACGCTTATTCCTTTCAAACCAGGTTTTTTCTCTTCTTGTATATATTTAAATTAGTAGATGTTGGTGATTCTGTAAATGAAAATATTTCACGTCTCATTTCCTTTCGATCTTACAATCAAAACGTATGTAAACGCACGTACCTGCTACAAAATCCAAATTAGAATTTTTCGTGTCCACAGCTTTATTCACAGTTCGTCATCTGCGTGCACGTATACGTCCTAATTTTCGTCGCTTTACTTCGGGACCCATATTCACTACATATTATTTTGCGAGAAACACAGATAGCTGAGTTAAAGCGTGCCAAAAATACTCCGACTTCTCGATTGCAATGTTACCTTAAAAACCCCGCGAAATGAATAATAAAGGATCGAAACGTACATCTAGTAAGGGCCGCGTACGGTTTCCTGATTGAAATTGGTGCACAAAATGACGCTGGGGCTAATACGGAATGATAATACGTATCTAATCAGAGCCTTGTACGGCTTCCTGACCAACGTTGGCCCGCGAGATGACGCTGGGATTAATACGGCATAATAATGTATATGTAATCAGGGCCGCGTACGGCTTCCTGACCAAAGTATGCACACCAGATGGCACTTGGGTATTATCAGGCACCTCTCTCCGCACCAAATCAGGTCTCTGTAAGGCGTTCCACAAAAAGGCAAGCCTTAAGATTTCCCGATCGCGACCTGACTTGTCCTCAGGCACCCGTAATAGAATTTCTGCTCGGGGATATCTTATAAGTTCGACCATTTTCCATCCGAAATTTTTGGCAGAATCACCTTAGAATATCTGTTCCATATATATCACCCTCACGCATCACTCCGTTACTTTCATGTTTTCGTTTCCACAATTCTGCCGTTGGTTAGGTGCACTGCACTGAGACTATCGTCAAAAATAATGGTCGGCTAACGCCACTGACGATGTTAACACACTCAGCCGCCGTCAAACGTATAGCGGTCACCACGCATCTTTTGTGTATAGCTATTACACCGTTAAGAACTATAGCCAGTATTTGGAGAATGATTCCCAGACGCAGAATGTTAATAATTACAACGTTGAGGATATTAGAATTTGCTATTTTGTATATATGAAATATTCGTATTTTTTTCGGAACCGAGCCCGTAACTAAAGATTCTATTAATATACCTAGAAATGATTTTTTTCGTAAATTGCTAATCGTAATTATTGTCCGTTGGAAGTTGGGACCATTGTAAAGCATGTCATCGAGAAACTTTTGGGTACATATTTTTACAAACCTTGGTTTATTTATAATATGCCCAGGTGCGGTTTTAGCACCACGCATCTTTTGTGTATAGCTATTACACCGTTAAGAACTATAGCCAGTATTTGGAGAATGATTCCCAGACGCAGAATGTTAATAATTACAACGTTGAGGACATTAGAATTTGCTATTTTGTATATATGAAATATTCGTATTTTTTTCGGAACCGAGCCCGTAACTAAAGATTCTATTAATATACCTAGAAATGATTTTCTTCGTAAATTGCTTATCGTAATTATTGTCCGTTGGAAGTTGGGACCATTGTAAAGCATGTCATCGAGAAACTTTTGGGTAAGTATTCTTACAAACCTTGGTTTATTTATAATATGCCCAGGTACGGTTTTAGCGGTTTTAGAGTCGGCGCGACATTGTCGCTAAGGTCGGTGTAACGTCGACATTATGTCGAAATGATAACAATGGCAGGACGTTATATCCCGACCTTGTATCAGTACTCAACGGGAATAAGCAAATGTCGTTTCGATACTGGGTTAGTGCTGGCATGACTGCATTGCGAGAGTTAGGTTATGTGGCGACGTAGGCACAGCGTCCGTAGCGCGATGCCGCGACCACAATGTCGGCTGCCGACTTGTTGCCAACTTACCACCGACTGTCGGGTGTCCTCTGCATGTCGGCCAACCCCACCTGGGTGGTTTAAAATCCGAAACATAGGAACGATTCTTATACCGCGAATAGCAAACCGTAAACACGGTAGCTGGAAATATAGGAATAGACGCCAGAAGTGCTGAATAAACCTACTTTGCGATGCTAAATTGAGTAATGATTATCTGATTCTTCTCTCCGTGTGTTCTCCTGCGGTACAGAATCTAGATATGCAATTAATAGCAGTCTCTTTGCAACCGATGCACTGATTATTTCTTCCTTTAACGAGGTGCTTTTAATGATCCTCATATTCCCCACAATAAAAAAAAATGAAAAAAGCTGATATAGGCGTACACGAGACTGCCTGCAGCGGCTAATATCTCGCAGCAGGGCAATCGCTGTATCAAGCTTGATTTTTGCACGAGGGGCGAGCAGACATGAGCTGTCCGTTAATCACGCCCGGTTCACACGGCGTAGCTATGTATGCTTCCCTCGTTCCTGTGTGCTCGCAGTCCGAAGTTGGTTTCGTAGCGTAGTGGTAGAGGCGATGGTGGTCAGCCTGTGGTCATCATTCTCGCTGACTGACCACCCCGCGACATATTGGAATCATCGTTATCACTGCTGCCCAAGCACCCTCGTCTCCTACTCTCGTTGTCGTCGTCGTCGTCGTCGTCATCGTCGGCTGTACACGACATGAACACGTCGCAGACGAAGCCAACTATATATATACGACGATGCGAGAAACGTTCCCAGAGAGCAGCGTGCTCGTAGCTTCAGAACATCAGAGACACAAGAGCGAAGCAATATATACTATATAGTTGTATGCAGAACTCACGCCGGACAGCATATCCTCATTTATCCAATGTCCCCATACCGCTCCACGAGCAATTTGCCAATCGAGCCAATCATCCAATCGCATTAACCTTGCGCTCCACTCTCGGCTTGTACCAAGCCTCCGTGCCTTCCCCGTGTACACCGGACTCTTATTGGATGGTTCCTGCGGGGTGAACGAGAGCGACCGAGCGGAGAGTTACGTGATACATACTGATGATAATAATAATCTCTCGAATGATAATACACTGGACTATACAATCGGACCATTGTAGTGCACAGCCATCATTTAGATTAGAATATTATTGCGCCATTTTTTGATCGCGTTGAACCGGCTCTGATGATATGCTGTGAAATTTAATGCAAAGTTGAGCAATTTTTTGAGCGTGTACTGATGGCTTGAATTTTATTAAATTTGTAATGCACTTTTTTTTAGACTGCGTAATACTAAAGTACAAATTTCTGAAAATCGTTTGAACAATCACACAAACACTTAATCACTCACAGACACGCAAGTACTCATACGGACACTCACACAGCAGTGAGCATAAACTATGAACAAGGACTTCAATGTTGCGAGTGTTTGAGCAATTGTCTGTGCGAGTGTTGGATGAGTGTCTGTGAGTGACATTCATAAGAGCAAATACACGTCTCGAAAAGAAGGAAGTTGAAGAGGACGTTATTTAGTGACATCAATTTAAAACATGTCTGCAACGAGAATATACTTTACACTGATTTGATTAGTGCGAAATGTTTCAACTTCTTTTATTTTGATGATAAAGTTCTACATTTGCAATATCCTTTTCTAAAAAGTATGTTGCGAGATTTTATCGAATTGCGAGTTGGTCCATTGTTGTCATGTTATTCGCGCTGTGATTGGTCCAAATTGGCGCGAGATCAGATAGAGACCGAGACCGAGTTCGTGTTTAACACGTTTGACAATTGCAATCCTGACAGTTTTGTCAAGCATATCAGGCGCGCGAGGTTTGAATTCCCAAGTTGGTTGACTTTACAATATTTCGGGTTTTCCGGATTATGTGTTAAATGCGAATATTAAATTAGGCTTAAGATGTTGAACGACAAAGTGCGACGTTGTCTCTATGGCAGCAACAAAACCAGGCGTACGCGAAGTCACTACATGCGGATCAACAGAACAATCGTGAATAAGATGATAAGCGAAGAGATCGGGGAGAATTGAAATTCTGCAGTTAAGTACATCAGATCTCTTTGTTCACTGTTACTTTTAGCAAAATCCATGCCAGGTTCCCAGAATTGGAAATCCTGTATTTATTTCATTGAGCAAAGAGGTCGTACTGCTTTACTAAAAATGTAAAGCCCCATATAATGATGGGACTTTACATTTTTTTCTAAAGTCTGGAAGTGCTCCAGACCTCGCAAATTTGAAGTTATCAAGGTAAATACTAATTTATAATTGAAAGAATGTTAAAGGACAATTGGTAATCAATTTGAGTCAAATCTATAAAGAGTTTCCGATTCGATAAGATTTGGAATTATTGGAAAAATTTGTTAGATCTCTTAATTTTTGGGAATTCTGATTATATATATTATATGTATTAAATAAGATCGCTGCACCGACACACGACCTCTACTCGCGCGCACAGCGCGCGGTAGTTTTCTAGTTTAATATAAATAATTCATTTGTTATGTTACCGTTATTATTCTTTTTTTTGGGTATAATCAACTTCACGGCAGTTTTGAGAATACATAATCAAGAAACTTGACGATCATTATTATTTATAAAGTTTTATTTATCTTATTCATTTGTTAACATACGTAGTCTAAGAATGAGTATTGGAAAGTGAGTAAATTTAACAGGTTCTTTTTACCAGCTTTGCGAGTCATCGAACTATAGTACAAGCTGCACTCTGTTGTACTTGTGTGTATAGGCAACAGTGTGGGAGTAGAACTGCTAAGCGTTTAAAATAATAAAGACGTGTGTATAAGAAATGGCGATAGAGACTGCATGTGAGGCCAAGAGACCTTTTCCTCTTGCTTTCCTTACCCGATTCATCGCTCCCTTCGGAACAACACACGTATATCGAGGGACGGTGTCTCTCTCTTTCTCTCTCGAAGCAGTGCACCCACGCCTTCCGCTGTCGTCAATTGACTCTTGCAGCGCGCTACATCACGTATCGCACAGCAGACTTACGCATACACCCGCGCGAAATTGGATAATGTCATCGTAGTTACGCTTGCGAATTTGTGTTGCGCATTATATATCAGCAAAAGTATTAGAAATTACACTTCCGGTCTGAAAAGAATCATGCCTGAACAATATATATTGCAGCAATAAAATAGACCAATTAAATTAAATATAAAACTTACGTGAGCTAGAGCGACATTGGTTTTAATAAAATTCCACGATATCCGTACATTTTCATAGATTTGGCTTCGACTCAATTCCAGGCAATTTCTACAAAATGAAAAGAGGCATTTTGACAATCCGTTTTCACGCGAATTTCACGAATAAACTGTTTCACTTGTCTGCCAGATTGCAGTCTGATCGGTCGAGAAAAAAAAAACACATATACACACACATCCATCTGGACATTTTTCCAAAGCTACTTTTTAGATTTAAATATCTCGAAAATAAAATAAATAAAATAAATAAAATAAATAAAATAAATAAAATAAATAAAATAAATAAAATAAATAAAATAAATAAAATAAATAAAATAAATAAAATAAATAAAATAAATAAAATAAATAAGGTGTCATTTGTATAGACGCCGACGACACACGCGACATTAGTTACTTATTCGTGTCGACACGCATGGATGCTCCGGGTGTCTGGTGTGAAAAGATACGGAGACAGAAGAAATTGAAGTACGAGGGAAACATACAAAAAAGGAGCAACTTGTAGGTGGCTGGACCTCTGGCATACACAGTGCTATCTACACTCTGTTAGACGATATAGTTCAAAGCATTCCGTTCAGTGACAGTAGCAAGAGGAGCACAGCGTTACTTCAGAGTTTGCCGGATGATCGTGTAAAAAGCCGGGCAGCTGTTCCTCGTATGTGCTGCGGGTATATGAGACAGAAAGGGGGATTGCGGAAGGCAGAGTTAACGCCTGCCAATTTATCCTCTCTCGGTGCGCGCGGCCCGGTCCAGCCGAGCGGCGCGCACTCGTCCACTAATTTACGAGTAGCTCTCCAGGCTCTGCTCGACGCGTCCAAGTGAGGAAAGCGGAAAGGGAGAGCAGAGTGTGAGACAGCGAAACGAATCAATTCGTCGTGGTCGCGTGCACAACCAACGACCCTGGCAGCCTCCGCAAACTTGAACCAGTGTAATTTATTTTATTTTATATTTTCTATATATGGCAGTGCAGAGAAAATTTAATTTCATTAAAAGCCCCGTGAATGTTTAAAAAATTATCTTCGCAAGATAACATGAGCGTCATTCCATACGAAGTGGGCCACCCAAATTTAGCATGGTCGCAAAGAGCCTTCATAATTTTCTCAAAAGTAGTTTAGAGTATCATGAACATCCATAAATTATTGCAGGAATTTAGCACGGTTGCTAAAATTCTGGCTTTGCCCAAAGATTTCGTAACGTTTTATTATTTTTTTTTTTTTTCATTTCGATGTATATTCAAAATTACCGACCGTACAAAAAATTTGTTCGTATATAAAGTTTAAGTTTTTAAATGTACTTTTTAATAAAAATATTTCCATAACTGCGCAAAAATATTTCCGCCATTTTTTGACAAAATAAAGTCATCATTTTTCTTTTCGTTGGGACAGAGTATTCCGATTTTTCTCAAAATTCCACAGAATTTCCATTATTATATTTACAAACTACAGAAAAATTGGCGTGATGGCAAATAAATGGTGCACTTGGTATGGAATAATCCATGAACCAATACAAGCACTCTATGATTACGTCTTAAGCAGACACGCAAATAAAATTTCTGAGCACGAATCTCTTTATGGAATTAGATGGGCATTCCGTTATTTGTTTTTGCTAGGTAACAAAAAAATAAGTGCAACCACTCTAAAAAAAATAAAAAATGTGGAAATAAGTGGTTTGAGATTGGTCCGAGATTCCAGTTCTATTTATTTTTAGCAACATTGCAGGCGGTCATACCATTTTTTTTAGCATTTGTAACATTAATACACCCAGACAAATATACGGTTCGACTCTACTATACACATGTTTTCCTAAGATGACATCTATTCTTTTTAATCGTTACCCCAACAATAAATAATGTAACCAGTCATTATCGTACAGTACGAGTAACTATTTGTATAGTAGAACTCACTATATTCAGCATTCTACCCCATGCATTTTTCTCAGTGTATAAAGAAAGCCAAGTATCGATTTTGTTTCAAGGCACTAAGCTTGAGAAAAGTAATCATTTTTGACGTATTTATATTGTGTCTCCTAAAGACATATCTACTTATGGACAATTTTGGTAGTTTTTTCAGAATTTATATATGAGAATGATACATCGTTGGCATTCCAATCCAAAATTAATTTAAATTACCTGTTATACGTATTGGAATTACCGAATAGGATTGAAAATGATTACTTTCAGAAGTATTACCTAATGTGAAAAATAACCATTCTTTTTTTTATCCATTCACATACAAAATGTTTCATTCAATTAATTGTAAATTGTTTAATATAATGAATTTAATGATAATCGACTCTACTATACACATGTTTTCCTAAGACGACATCTATTCTTTTTAATCGTTACCCCAACAATAAATAATGTAACCAGTCATTATCGTACAGCACGAGTAACTATTTGTATAGTAGAACTCACTATATTCAGCATTCTACCCCATGCATTTTTCTCAGTGTATAAAGAAAGCCAAGTATCGATTTTGTTTCAAGGCACTAAGCTTGAGAAAATTAATCATTTTTGACGTATTTATATTGTGTCTCCTAAAGACATATCTACTTATGGACAATTTTGGTAGCTTTTTCAGAATTTATATACGAGAATGATACATCGTTGGCATTCCAATCCAAAATTAATTTAAATTACCTGTTATACGTATTGGAATTACCGAATAGGATTGAAAATGATTACTTTCAGAAGTATTACCTAATGTGAAAAATAACCATTCTTTTTTTTTTATCCATTCACATCCAAAATGTTTCATTCAATTAATTGTAAATTGTTTAATATAATGAATTTAATGATATTCGACTCTACTATACACATGTTTTCCTAAGACGACATCTATTCTCTTTAATCGTTACCCCAACAATAAATAATGTAACCAGCCATTATCGTATAGTACGAGTAACTATTTGTATAGTAGAACTCACTATATTCAGCATTCTACCCCATGCATTTTTCTCAGTGTATAAAGAAAGCCAAGTATCGATTTTGTTTCAAGGCACTAAGCTTGAGAAAATTAATCATTTTTGACGTATTTATATTGTGTCTCCTAAAGACATATCTACTTATGGACAATTTTGGTAGCTTTTTCAGAATTTATATACGAAAATGATACACCATTGGCATTCCAATACAAAATTAATTAAAATACCTGTTATACATATTGAAATTACCGAACAGGATTTAAAATGATTACTTTCAGAAGTATTACCCAATGTGAAAAATAACCATTCTTTTTTTTTATCCATTCACATCCAAAATGTTTCATTCGATTAATTGTAAATTGTGTAATATAATGAATTTAATGATGTATCAGTTTAAAAAATATATATTTGTCTGACAGTATTTCAGTGGCACAAATAGTTTGCCAGCAATTAATTTACCGGAGGCTTCATCTATGCCTCGCTATACGTGTTGCTTATTTCTGCGAGAACTCTGTCGTGCAGTATCTTCATTATGGCATCGTTTGACTCGGCTCGTCGGGGTCGACGGTCACCGTGTTTTCTTATAGACACACTCGTTCAAGATCCTCTTACAAGTTAAGTAAACCCGTTCACGTGCACACTTAGATTGCTGTATAGCTTTTAGTCGAAGTAGGTACGACCATGCCTGACCGGATGATGGGCACGCGATAAGCTAATTAGGGACAAATTCATATTCATTAACCTTTTTGTCTTTTTTCGGCATCGCCGAGCAGCAAAGCTGTCTCGGTCCGCACGATCATGTTATTACAGTTCGCTCTTATCACCGCAATTATTATCGCTAATGGCGATTATATTTGTTTTGCTTTTTGTTGTTAGTAAATTATCCCGAGAAAATAAATTAGGGCCGAGTAATCGGAGCTGAGATACGATCGCTGTATCTTTCAAGGGTTGCGCAATTTTGTAAAGTGTACTCCGGAAAGGGAGTAGAAATAGAGTGAGAAATATACGATCGCAAAATATATGACCCCTCGGGAGTTCTTACATTGAAATTCACTCTACGATTTTGGCGAACGAGAGGCGAATCCTCTACGATATCACCAGGCAACTGCTTGGAAATGCCTCGGAAATTTTAAAGAGAATCGGTTTCCTCTTGATTCGTTTTCCGTCTCTCCTTACCGTTCAAGTAGCTCGATGCCCGGTGTCTCTCTATTGGGGTGGAAAAATATCGACAGCTTGAAACTCACGTTAAGATCTCGATTTTGCTACATTGCTGATATAAAAAAGATACTGTGTGCAGAAATTTATTGCTTTTCAGTCATTGTTACTTCGAAATTTATATTTCCAACTAATTCGTACGATAATTTATCATATACAAAGCTGCTATTATTTTGTATCTACCAAAAACTCATACTCCAACACGTTCAATGCAGTTCAAGTGTTTATCATTGTCCAGGAATAGATCACACGTAATTTTCCAAAGGGTCCATCATATTCCAGGTTGAGCATTATATCCAAAGCGGTCCATCATAACCCAAGGACTTCGCCATGCGTCAAGCGGTTCAACATACTGCACAAGATCTATCACATCCCATGAACTCTATCATACACATGCTGTCCATCATATCGAAAGTAGTCCGTCATGTCCCAAGGAGTACATCATAGTCCAAGAAGTTCGGCGTGTCCCAAAAGGCCCATCATAGCCCAAGGAGACCATCATGTGCCAAAAGGGCCATCGTAACTTTGGGTCGTTGCGTTGCTATTTTTACGCTTCATTTATGAGGCAGTGTTACTTTCCCCCATAACTTTCTAAATTTTAAAAGCTTTTCTCTCCAACAACTCCACAGATTGGACTCAAATTTTGATAGAAAATGCGGAAGGATGATACAATTCGGCTAAGCTTTTGGCTTCCCGAAAGTCAAAACCGCCCGCGTAGAAAAAAAGAATCTGGCCGAGATACTCGCTGAGATTCTCAGCGAAAATCTCGGCGAGAATCACGGTTGCGCGCCGAACCGAGATTTTTTCAAAATCTATCTGAGAATCTCGGTCAGGTTCTTAGCGAGATTCGTTAGTGGATAGCTGAAAATAAAAAGAATCTCCATCAGAATCTCGCCGAAAATAAAAAGAATTTCTATCAAAATTCCACCGAGATTCTAGAGAATCTCGACCAGCTTCTTACTGAGATTCTTTAGGGGGTAGCTGGAAATAAAAAGAATCTCTATCAGAATCTCGCTGAGATTCTAGAGAATCTCGCCCAGCGAGAGGGATCTAACCTTTGTTGATGTACTAACAAATTAGTGTTAGCAATATTAAAATATTCGTAAAGATCTTTCTTATATAGATTCTTTATATTTTCAATGAAGATGAAAATGAGAAGAATCTCGCTAAGAAGCTGGCCGGCGAGATTCTGATAGATTCTTTTTATTTGCGGTGAACCCCTAAAGAATCTCGGTAAAAAGCTGGGCGAGATTCTGATGGAGATTCTTTTTATTTTCAGCTACCCACTAAAGAATCTCGGTAAGAAGCTGGCCGAGATTCTCTAGAATCTCAGCGAGATTCTCAGATAGATTTAAAAAGAATCTCGGTTCGGCGCGCGAATCTCGGTTCAGCGAGATTCTCGCTGAGAATCTCAGCGAGATTCTTAAGAATCTGACAATCTCAGCGAGAATCTTCTTATGAATCTTGGCCAGATTCTTTTTTTCTACGCGGGCGTTTATTCAGGTGTACCGAAAAACAAAAAAGTGAGATTTTCTGCGCGAGAGACCGACCTATAGACGTTTAACATTGGGTGAAAAAATTCCCACGGGTGTATCACTGCCTCTTAAGGCAGTAATAGTATCTGTTACATCGCTTTCGTTTTGTTGTCGATATTACTATTCATAAATTAATATCGGAAAAATAACAGAGTGAAAATGCAAAATGTGCACTATAAGGGATAGAATATCCTGAACGTCTGACGTATAAAACCATAAATTCTATAAAAGCATAGTAAAAATAAAAATGAATTTCATTACCATAATTTCTTATCTCTGATTCTCGAAACTATTTCCTCTCAATCATCCTCCAAGTTTTCTTTTATTATACGATCGATTATTAATGTTCATGATCAAAAGATCACCTCTTTACTTTTATCGCCCACTTTTTTTTCTTTTCCTCAAAGTACAAATACTCAGATACTACGGTAAATCAGCTCGAAATATGGACGATCCTTGACACTAGCATTTATATTAAGAACCTGATCGCGATAACCGTTTTCTACGTGAATCGAGTTCTGAGGGGATCAAAGGCCTCGATCAAAGCGAGAGAGAGAGAGCCGATCAATAAGAGCTCTGAGGAGCAGACGAAGCAGAAGACAGTGCCATCGGGATCACAGGGATCTCCAGATGGCCTCGCTGAGAAATCAGGCGTGCGATAAGGTCGATATCGTGAGGTGAACCTCTCGCGATGGGGAAACGAAGGTAAAGCCTTGTGAGTGGTAACATCTGCCAATACGACTCCCTGGAATCGCGATTATATTCATCCTCTCCGTAATGCGAATACGTGCGAATACATCGCCGAAGCGGACGCTATGGACAATTTCCGTGGTTCGCGAAATCTCTACGGTCTTCTCTCACTATGCATGTCCTCGTCCTTTCCAAGCGCCAACTTCATGGCTCGAGGCACTTTTACTCCAGCGACACGCAAGAAACGCCCAATACGTTTTTTTTCAGACATATTTTCCGGTGGAGCACGCGTGCTAACTCTAATAAGTGAGATAGAAATAAGGTCTCTGACTGATTTTATCGCTTTGAGTTCGTTCTACCGAAAACGTCTCCCAGCAGGAAAAATGTTTCCTGCTGAAAAATGTTTCCCGTGAATAACGAAAGCTAAGTGCAAAAGGAAAGAATTTTTTTTTACATACGACGAGAAAAACTACGCGCGCGCATAATTTAGAAAAAATTCCTTTTGCATAACTTTGAGCAGAAGACTGGAAAAGTTTGTCGAGTAACTTTAAAGACATTTTATAATAATGATGATAATAATACCAATTATAAGTTAATGTTAATAAAGATCTTAACGCTGTTTCCCTTTCTTAAAAAATCGCACCTCACTATATTACTTAATATATTTTTAATTAATACTATATTCATATCGTGCTTCTTCACAGTGAGTTTTGGTTTGGCATTTTTTTTTCTATTGTTATTTCAGGGTAACCAGAATAGTCTAAAACGTTGAGAGAATGGATTTAGAAGAAAAGTTTGGGTGTAAATGTATTATGAATTGGTAAAGATATTTGCACTTTATGTAGCAGTTGCAGTTTTTTACAGTGTTTGTAGATACTAACTGTTGCAAATGTCGAAACATTGGGTTATATTTTTTCCACAAATGGTTAGTTCATTTATGAAAAAGAAGAATAATTGTACAACAATGGGTATAGAATTTGGCCAGAAGCGATTTAAAAAATGTGCATTTCAATACAAATTAGTATTAGAACAGTAAATGTTACAAATCTCTCTAATTTCTTTTGGAATAATATAAATAAGGATAGATAGATAGATTCGTCATAGAGGAAGCTTTGCGAAAGATGAAAATTATTTGATTTAGCAATGTGCAAAGTTCTACTTTACATCCTTATTTTAAATACAAATTTAAAAATCTCAAATTTATAGAGATTTGAGGCACGAACAAATAAAATTTAGTAAAGAATTGTTAAAAATAGAAAGAAAAACGAAAAGTCAATACATAGGTGTAACCATGTATGATGCCAAAAATAAATTACAGTTACAAAATTGAAAAAATACATCATCTTGAATAAGACAAAATTCAAAATCACGTAAAATCCGAACCGTTTTACCGATTATCACCAAATTTGATACGTAGTAGGACTGAATGTTATTTTTACAGTGTAGAAAATTTCAGTCGATTTGTCAAAATTTTACCTGAATAAGAGCAAAACGAAATTTTTTTGAAAAGTTCAAAATCTCGTAAAAACTGAACCGCTTTACCGATTTAGACCAAATTCAAGACCAAAGGCCGCATCACTTTGTTAATTTTAATACGAAGTTTCAGCCGAATAGAGAGACACCTTTAAACTAATAAACTGATTGAACTGATAAAAACGAAATGTGTTAAGCGATTTTTATAAAAATTTATTCCAATCGAAGATTAGCCAGTACTGTATGTTGTTCAAATTTGAGCTGATTCGGTCGAATAATTTACAAGTTACAGTTATATGAATTTTTGGCCTTACACCACACACACATACATACATACATTCATACATCCGAATAATTTTTCTAAATTATTTTTCTCGATGTTTAAAACCATTCTAAGTGTTCTGACATGAAAATCTCGAAAAAAAAAGTTTTCATGATAACAAAGCTTCCTTTATGAGGAAGCAAAAAGATGGAAAATACTTAATACTCTTAGAAAAAATGAGTATACTGGTAATTACTTAAGAGGCAGTAATCGTTTTGTTAGATTAAAATATTCTGGTAGCATTTCGATAATACAGTACCCATTTCTACATCAGGGGAAATTACCGTATCTCTTGGATCCAGGAGTAGCTCTTACCTGGAACAAAAAAGTATACATATCTTTTAGTGTTTAAGTCCTTTCGTTTTCTAGATATATTGATTTAAAAAATGTAATTGCCTGGATTACACGGAGAAAAAAGATCTAGAAGACCGAGCTATATTTTAGTTAACGTAAATAAATTTTCTTCTTTAAATACAGACCTAATAGGACTGTATTTATTTTACGTAAATTATTTTATTTCCGTTGAGTAATTGACTTGAAATAAATATGTGTACGATCGAAATAATTTTTTTAGTATCCTCAATATAAACAATATGAAATTTAATAATTAATTGAAGGACCATTTTTTACGATGGGTCATTATACAATAATATTAATAATATTATTTTATTGATATCAGACAAAAAAAAAGCTAATCGTCGAATGACAAGATTTTTCCGTGACGCTCGCCTGAATATTCTGTTTGCGGGATTCGAACCTAAGACCTATCCACTAGAACAAACCAACTATGAAGATTTTGTAAACTTCAATTCCATAATGGCTGCGTCGAGTAGAACAGTCAGTTATGATACGTCGCATTATGCAGTGGATGATTTGAATGATACTTGATATTATTACGAATCAAAGGCTACCATTCGTATATTGAAAACAGCGGATAATTTTTGTTTACTATATGTTATCAAATAAATGTTGATTTAAATAAATCAATATATTTCGGACAAATGTACTACGTAATTAAAACAAATAAATATATATTGGAACAAAGACAAATTTACTTCGATTAAATAAAAAGTATTGGATATGGGAATTTCATCAATTTAACTAGATGTTTTTTTCCGGATAAATAAAGAATTTAGTAACAACAATTTTTATTAAAAATATCGCTTTCAATTTTCTATCTGCAAGGTTATATGGAGAAATTATTTAAATTCGTTTTCAAACATATTTTTATATAAAGCAGAATAAAAATTATGAATCGAATATTAAACTTAAGTAAAAAATGCGTAACTGTAAAATAAACGCTAATGTCTACTCTTAAGTAACGATGGTTAACCATCTTTACTCTCTGACTATGATGACTTCATCATCTCGGAGCGAAGCATTATTCTGTACACACACAATACGTGAGGTAGGGTGGAAGGGTGTGGAACAGAGGAGGTTCGTATACCTAATTATAAAGGCAATAAGCTGTCGACACGTTGCACAAATATTGAGGCAAGTAGAGCCACGAACGAGCTGGTCTGTGAACGATCCTCTATTCACTATGCTCGCCGTACTCTGCCGTGGCTAATGCTCATGTCCCTCTGTGACTGTACTATATGGTGTGTCGAGTACCAGAGAGAACGTGGGACCAGCCTTTTAGGCTACGAGAACATTTGCACAACGCTTCACACTGCTGCTGTGTTGGTTTGGTTGTCGACACAGCATATCTGCTGCTTCCAATATCACTGAACGTGTATTCAAGCTCCCTTTTAGATACATCTATTTTGAGGATTCGTTATTAAAAATGCAATTGCCTCGATGCGGTGAATGAAATTTGATTTTGCACAAGAATTTCTGAACATACATTCATTAATATTTTTATGGAACTCTAATATTCTAATCTGTTTCATTTTCAAATTTCTTTCATTTTTTTCATTCTCGGTCATTTAATTATTTTTTAATTTTAATATTAGAATTCTTGAAATTGTCTTGAGTGCTCAGAAAAACGCATAACTACACTGAGAGAAAAAGTAGATACTGGTAACTATGAATTTATAGTAAAATACAACCTCAGCTGTTTAAAGAAAGTTATCTGTACTAATTAATTATAGTCAATGTTTTCGAAAAATATATTGTTTTCGAAATTTAGCGATTGATGCGATGTATTATTTGTAGAAAACATAATAACAAGTATAGTATTCTTTGAGAAATCACTTAATAATTTTGGAATGGTAATTGGAACTACAATAATAAAGTTACACTAACTATAAGAAAATAGCTAAGGTTGTATTTCACTATATGTTCACTGTTAAAGTAACTAGAACATTATATTAAGACAACGATAGAATTAGTTACAGTAACGATAACGTAGTTAATTTAACCAATAAATCAGTTAAAATAACTATTCAAATCGTTGGATGGACTAAAAATCTACAGTTATGGCTTAATAGTTGCTTGAACTTCCCCGATTTCTCTCAGTGTAGGTGGACTGTAGTAATAGAAAGTTAATAACATTTTTTATTTCTTGAGAAATATCTGTGATAATAAAATTCGCTGAATGTGGATTCTTTAGGCAAATAATTCTTCATGAATGAAAATATGCTCCAGAATATTTCATTTTGAATTTCGCCAAAATTGTAAAAACGGCTCAAACTTTGTACTAGAAATTCATGTTAACTTTTATTGCACTGATAAAAAAAATCGTTAGAACCAACAAAACGTGGATTTGCGGACGGCGAAAAGAATATTTTTTCGATGGGACAAAATATTTGGGAATGGTAATCGAATCATTTTTGGAATCTATCAGATGTTGCTTCGATCAATTACATATTTCATTCGATCAAAAGAATATTCTTTTCGCCGCCCATAAGCGCACGTTTTGTGCTGACGATTTTTTTTTTTTATCAGTTTGATCTGATTGGCATTAAGATGTGCTAGATATTGATAATTAAACGGTGGTTATTTGTCTACTTCGAATGATTACTAACATATTCTCTTAACTCTTTTATCAACACAATTCAAAGGAAATACTACCGTTTTTCTGTTAACTGAATTGATATGCATGACTCTGTTCATCCAAGGCTATAAGATAGCGAATATAGAGAACCCGGCTCGGCGGATAACTAACCACAAAGCAGCACGTTCATGTTATAACTGCATCCACTGCATGCAGAATATATTGAATCATGCGGTTCAATCAGAATAACTCGAGAATTCCACGATACAAACGACTTTGCAGATTCGTACTCATCTAGCAAGAATCCGTGTCACGGATGACACTTCTTACACAGCTCGATCATTGTAACCGCAATGTTCTCGTATCTTGAAAATATACAATTGGTAAAACATGAGACAATATTGTTACGACCGAGCGAATGAATAAAGCGTATATTTGGTTTTGGGGAGGATATTATTGATTATATGTTATACCGAGTGTATCTGTAATTCCTAATTTTCATATTCGTAACAATATCTATGCAGATGACCTGCTTTTTAAGGTAGTTCTGTCGGTACGCCGGAGTCAAAAATCTCAGAGTCTATATGACATTAAAAAATAATCATACGCATCACTTTGACTGCCTCAATAATAATATCAAAAATAATCGAGAATCCTTCGAAATTGTCGTAATCAAATTAAAACGATTATTTGTAAATAGTTTATGTGTTTAATGCGGATTTGACTTCATTTCTACGATAATTAGGTTAGGAAACGTCATTTGGCCCGGTATCGTGCACTTTGACCTTGGTTTAATTAAACATTATTCCGGAGACTTCACCTTTTTTCATAATGCATCAAGTCCTGAATGATTTGCGAATCCGTAGTACTTTTTATTTTTTCTCTATCTTTGATCTAAGTACGTTAATTTTCGATTTAAAAATCAATTTTTTCAGCCCTCCCGTGAGCACCGTGTAAAAAGATCGATTTTCAAGTTTTAATTGTTCATTCAAATACTCGGTAAAAGCCTTCAAGATTTTGTGCAAATAAAATTGAATAGCTAAGTTACAACATGTCAAAAATTCATGCATATAAGTTTGGCAATACGTCAGTTCTACAGAACCCATCTCTACACAGACCCATCTGTACACGAGCATCTGTACACCATTTTTTTTACACGCGTTTAATTGAGCACAACGAAATTGTACACAACACGAACTTGACAAAGCGGAATTTAAAACGGATAAACTTGTCACGACGAAACCTTGCGGAAATTTAGTTCGACACGGAAAAATTGATCACGTCAGTAATCGTTATGACAAAACTTTGCACAGCATACTCTGAGCACCATCAATCTGATCACAGCACTAGTTCGACACAACAAATTTCTTCGTAGCACAAAATCGAAATGGTAAATCTCGACACGGCACCATTTTGTAACGACAAATCTCTACACAACGCGAGTACGGCCCGGTAAAGTTTGCCACGACGAACCTTTGACACGATACAAGTTGTACACGACGATTTTCTACACAGACCCATCTCTACACAGACCCATCTCTACACAGACTCATCTCTACACAGACCCATCTCGACACCGACGCTAATCTTCCGATCGTAAATCGGATAATATATTTACCGACTGGCAATTTTGCGTTGAGCCGGCAAAATAGATATGCGACAGAGTTTTCGTCAATTACAGTGGGAGTGCGATTTACCTTCGGAAGATTAGCGTCGGTGTCGAGATGGGTCTGTGTAGAGATGGGTCTGTGTTGAACATCGTCGTGTACAACTTGTGTCGTGTCGAAGGTTCGTCGTGGCAAACTTTACCGGGTCGTACTTGCGTTCTGTAGAGATTTGTCGTTACAAAATGGTGCCGTGTCGAGATTTACCATTTCGATCTTATGCTACGAAGAAATTTGTTGTGTCGAACTAATGCTGTGAGCAGATTGATGGTGCCCAGAGTATGCTGTGCAAAGTTTTGTCATAACGATTACTGACGTGATCAATTTTTCCGTGTCGAACTAAATTTCCGCAAGGTTTCGTCGTGACAAGGTTATCCGTTTTAAATTCCGCTTTGTCAAGTCCGTGTTGTGTACAATTTCGTTGTGCTCAATTAAACGCGTGTAAAAAAATGGTGTACAGATGCTCCTGTACAGATGGGTCTGTGTAGAGATGGGTTCTGTAGAACTGACGTATTGCCATAAGTTTGGATTGCCTTCGCGACAGAACTACCTTAAAAATTGGTAAGAAGAATTATAAGATATTTTTAAAATTGGAGAAAACGTTACGATTGTAGATTTTTCTTTTCATTCAGGTATTGGGTTGGGAATATTTCCATTTAGGTATTGGGAAAGTCAGTGTTCGTAATTATACACTGAGAAAAAAGAATGTTGAAAATAATTATTAAATAAAGATGAATAATTATTGAAGAAACTAAACATTTAGTTGTCCTACCGAAAAATTCTTTCGAACGAGGGTGTACGCTGAATTAGTTCATTAAAATATCTTTTTTCTCGATGTAGTATATTTCCAACCCAATACAGGAACGAAAAAAAAATTTCTCCAAAAAAATTGTTTTATCCAATTTTAAGAATATTCAATAATTCATCTTACTCGTTTAAAAAAAGCAACTCCTTTCCATAAATATTATCTGATGTTTTACCGATCGTCAATCAAAATATCTCAAAGAAGAAAATATCTCGAAGCTTTTGCAATTGGGTCTGCAGTATCATAAATTCCAGATTGATGATAAAGTGCTACGATGGCCACTTTGAACTGGAATACACAGGCGTCCGTCGTGGTTCGAGGTAATGCGATGATAGGGCACATGCAAAAAGCGTTTCTTTCAAGAGAATATGAGGAAGGGGGGGGGGCGGCAAAGATAATTTAATTTGCATAGAGATATCGCCACGAGCACCGTTCCGGCTGTCGCTCGGCTGATTCTCGTGCTTTAGTGTTGAACGAGATGAGGGCAGCTCGTTAATTCGAATGGCTTTGCTCATTCGAACAAGACGCCGCATTTATATCGAGAGCATCTCGTATATAAACGTACATATATATATATATGTATATACTCGTGAACTTATATATTATATATATATGTATAAGTTCACGAGTCAGAATGGTAAGAAGACGTGCAGTTGACTGTGACAGAGTCCTCGGAATTCTGTAATCCCTCTTGCTTTCTCTGCACAAGCTTATTCGTCCTCTCGTTTCTTCCTTTTTCACGTGAAAAGGTGCAGAGCCACTCGGTTTTGTCGCGTCTCTCTGTGTGTCTCTTGCTCATCTTTCGCACATCTTCTTCTCTATGTCTCTGTCGGTCAAATTACCTTGAGTAAAGAGCCGGAGAGATAAGGACCGGTCCACCAATGCTTCAGGGGATTCAGCGTCGTCGGTGTCGTCGGCGGCATCGTCGTCGTGTCGTCATCGTTATGCATGGCTAAACACCTCGCTCATCTCCCACAACGGTTCACTCACGTTCAAAATGCAAACGTGCAAAACCCGAGAGAGAACATTATTCTTGGGTCTGTACAATTAAGGTAGCTAAAGGTTCATATTCTTGTTATTGACCTACATATGGCTAATAAGATACTTTAAAGTACTATTCGTAGTATCGGAATCACGATCCCAGAAGTTCTTAGTACGAAGTATCCTTTTGTAGCAGATACTTGCTTCTACATTGAGGGAGCTTTGTGATAGGGATTTTTTGTTGTTGTGAAGAGCGTCCATAAAATATGTAGAAAATAAATGTGGATCTGTGTGTGTGAGAGTGAGTGAGTAAGTGAGTGTCTGTGCGTGTGTGTGTGTGTGTGCCCACCCCGTAAAATGCAAAACTCGATAACTCGATAATTGTTTTAGCTACAGCATTTAAAGGTTTACATCAAGTCTTAGCTATAGCATTTAGATTCATTTACTATAATTTGTATTGAATTTTTAGCAATTCAAATACCGACACACCTATATTTTTATAAACGGCTTGCAAAGTGGGGCTCAACCCGTGCAGAAATTAGTTCGGGCAGTCACGATTAAATAAGGGGCCTTTTTAGGTATAAATGTGGCATCCACAATAGGGAATCTACTCTAGAACCCTACTAGGCTCAACAGAGGCCGCCACGACAAACTTCGGGGCCTAATCAGGCTTAAATGTGGAACCCTCATTAGGGTCGCCCATATTGAGCCTCTAAAGGGTAGTACTTTCAAGTGTGACTAGCCTAGTAGGGCCCGTACTACAATTAGGGCAATCTAGAAAGGGTCAAGTTGGAGCCCCAACCATATTTCTGCACGGGAAGTTTTAAGAAAATATGCGGAATTATGATAGATCTGGGCTAAGCTTCTGGCTCTGCGATACATAAAGCCATTCTGTCAAAAGGGTCAAAGAACTTTTATGTTGCAGCTGATATTTTTGTTTGCAGGAATAAAAAACATCAGCTATAACAATCCAATTATCACAAATTCAATACAACTATACGGAAAAATAAGTAGTTGTGGCACCCAATTAGATCATATACTCTACCGCGTATTGGTTACTGAAACCAAATCGGAAATGTCGTCTTAACTATTTTTAATTGGTAAATAAAAAATAGTACGTAAGACTAACGACTTACTGCAACAATCACGGTATTATCGAATCTAAATTATTGGTGGACCATCTTCATCTAAAAAGTTAGCGTGTTGGTCGCAAATATCAAGTTAACCGAAGCAATGTTGAAGCCGTTTTATTCCTGCTGTGATCACGGAGAGAAATTTCTGTGTTGTGACAACATAAAACGAGGACAACAAAAATCGTTACATTAGGCTGGCAAATCTTTTGTTCGGCTGACAAATCAGTTTTGCTATCCTGACAAATCTTTTATTCAGCTGACAAATTTTTTTGCTGCGCTGACCAATATTTTTGTTAGCCTAACAAAACGATTTTTGTTGTCACCGTTTTATGTTGTCACGACACAGAAATTTCTCTCCGTGGTTAACCGCGACCAGACAGAGGAAATAGCGCCACATTCGTATTTTAATAACTTGGCAATTTTTTCAGAATTGCAGTCAGACCCTAGTCAGTATTCTAACAACGATGTTGCTATTCGATTGACCAACTGAGTAGTTGGCGCCATGCTGACTATTCCTTTTAGTTGTCAGAATCATTGGTCTGTCTTTACAGCTACTTTTGGCAAACAAAAATGGATTGTGATAATAACTAGAGGTACAAAAGATACATTTATCTCGGATACATATAATTATAGCAAGTTATACCGACCCGAATTTCTATTGTCGACAAGCCTTAATTGTTTTTCTGGTTTATTCGAAGCACACGTTTCAAACTTTTTATCATAAACAATTTTTCGTCTAACTCTTGATTAAGAAATGTCTCGCCGTAAAGTGATGTTTCGATCTCAGTCCATACGACGTCAGGAGCAAAACTGTCGCTAAAATAAGGGGCAGTCTCGGGGATATGAGACGAGATTCTATTAGTCTCTTTTCTCAGACACACCGCAAAGTTAAATTGGTTCAGGAAGGAATAGCTCACTATCGGAGTGTGGAGAATCCTCATCCCCGAACTTTTGTTTTCTTCTTCTACATAGGAACTTTCGGCTCAACTCGATCCAACAATGATTGCAACCATTTTTACCGGACAGAAGTCACCAAAACAATAGAGACCCTTAACAGTTTTTAGATTATTTCAAATGGTTTATCCTATATTTTAATGGAGATGAGAAAGGGGTGCAAAGTAGAACTTTCTACATTGCATCCTCATTATTGAACATTTTTCACGAAACCACCTCCAATGATAGCTCAAATGCCACAAAAGTTAGAGAAATCACAGCCGATTTTCAAATGAATTCATAATTTCATAAATAAAATATATTGCGTTAATTTAAGGGATTACGTTTTTACTTGTGTACAAAATATTACGTCGATTGGTCAGATGGTTCTCACAACATAACCGTCTATATTTACAAGATCCATCATACACATGTCTCCAGAGATTTTATTCTAAAGTATTTCCCTCCACATTTGAGAAAATTTTAGTTAGCCTGACAGTCAAAATCTCGGATAAAAAAAATGAATATAAAGCTTTCTCTAAAAGAACAGCTGATAGAAAAAATTACAGAATCACCGTAAGTTTGATTTTACCTAGAACACCCCATGTTTTACAAGTACGAGAGAATAACGACGACGAGTCCAAACTAGAAATTACTTCGAAAGCGAAAGAGTTCTGCAATATCTGTAAAATCTGCAGTAGAACAAAGGCATGCCACAAGACTTGAAGCTAAAGCGAGGAGGATGGGGCTCTGGAATGGTCCGATGCGGGAAGCTGTAGAAAGTGGAGCGTAAAACGCGTGAGTACTTTGTCAACTGCGGTAAATTGAAGTTCTTGAGCCCTGTAGAGTTCCGCTGCGAGCCCAATGGTTTAATCGTCACGTTGAGCACGAGGAGGGGGGGGGGGGGCTTCCTTCTCCCTTTGACTCAGTTGCACCCTCTGTGTGCTATTTCGAAGAGCGAGGACCGGACAAGCCAAACTTTAATTGCGTATTAATACCCACTTAATTGGCCGTGGTGAGTGCAGCAAGGAAGTTGTTAACTATCGAGAACGCTCTCGAGACACGGATAGATATCGGGTTTTACCGGCTGCAAGTTCGCTCGCGGGTTTACGCGGGCTTTTGAGTTCTCGAGGGATGACGAATGAAAGGTGAAGGGAGATAAAAAAGCGCGTACTTTCCGGGACGGATGTGTGCATGCTTCAATTCTTTCTAAGGGTCATGAGTAAGAGGGTAACGTTCTATGTACGGTATAGGGGAGTACGGGGGAATCGCAGTCACCGGGCAATGCCGGTCACCTTATTTTTGCATCAACTAGTGAATATATCAAACTTTTTTTGCTCAATCAGCTTACGTATATACTAATTAACTAATTTAATAAACAAACAAATTTTAAAAAAAATAAACAAATGAAAAATTTTTTAGATTATGCACTCTTTTTTTATGACAAAAGCAGTATTTTAAATAAGGGTTTTGCGTAACTTATTGACGTTAAAATCACATCTAACCGTTTTTCATGTATTTTTCGGACTTGTAGCTTTAATTTTCCCCATGTTAAAATGTCGATTCCATAAATAAATATATTGAAATTCGATATAAAAAGTCTTCGCGGTTGTCGGGGTAAGGACGGTCACGTGCGCGGGACAATGATAGTCGAGGGACGCCAGTGAGTTATGGGCACAATTCGCTGGCGCACGTCAAATGAATTTTTCGCCGTAAACATCACGTTATGTATGCATGAATAACAGAAATTCAGTTCAACTAATGACTTAGTAATAACTTAGAAACGAATAAGAATTGACGAATTGAAAAATATATGTAGAAATGTGTTCAATATGATGGGGATTTCGGTATTGACATGAGGTTAGAATTTTTGAGGTTAGATTTTTAATTTTTTTGTAAACCATAGATAAAAATTTGTACGTGCAATTACAGATGCCTTGCTGTAAAAAAAAGACGACAGAAAAGGGAAAATGGTCGTCAGACGAACTGAGAGCTGCGATTGGGGCTGTGGAAGCTGGAATTCCCATACGAAACATACCAAACAAAAAAGAAACTGATAGTATAGTAAAGTTGCGCTGAGAAAATTAATCTCAGGTTTTGTTATACTTTAAAAGAGACTGTTATATTATTAAATGTTTACGTAAGAGAGAATAAAATGGGTTATATTAATACATTTTAAGAGAGGATAGATAACTGTACCAAAAGACTGTGATTTATAATAGCTATATTGATAAGCGTTATATTGTCACGAGGAAATAAACAAAAATTAAAAACAATTATATTTTCCGTAATATGGTATTGGTTTCTATAAAATCGCCTTCTATAAAAAATAGTTGTCTGCTTAACAACAAAAGTGTAGATACCCCGTAATTGACCGCAGTTCCCCAAAAGGCGACTGTGATTACCCAAATCGTCGGATAATGGCAGTCGCTGCACATGTTTTGAAAAAGAATGAAAAATCCATTTATACTATTGCTTTCGTGATTTTCATGCTGTTCATTTTCAATAATAGTTGATGAAGTATCCAACAACCATTACTTTTTGGCAGAAACGACGTTTTATTTACAGAAAAAAGCAAATATTCCTTAGTGACTGCGATTCTCCCGTTTTCCCCTATATGAACGTCTGGGAAACTTTTTCTTTCAGTCTCGAGATTTCCACATTGTTGAAGTTATTCGAGATATGTGCTTGGTTAGTGATTGGATCAAGCTGACCTCGAAAAAAATAGATACCCAGGAGCGGTTTAAGAGCCGGGCCAACGTTGAGACAACTTTGATCGCCGGGAAAGTGTACCTAGAGAAAAAGTTTCCTTGATTCAAAGAAATGGATGTATTGAATTTTTTTTCATCGACTTTAAGGAAATGTCTCTTTGCTTTGAATGAAATGGTGCATTTGAATTTCAAAGAATGGGTTTCATTGATTCAAAGAAATAGTTTCCTTGACGGCAACCGATCCGTCAATGGTTAGCGTGAGTCATTAGTCGCGAAAAGTCGACAAAAAATGGATAGGCAGGTATCGGTGTTTATGGAAATAAATTATTTCTATAACCTTTTTGCACCTAGTACGGCATGGAAAACATTTTTTTAAAGCAACGGTTGCCGTGCTTTCATTCCTTTAGCGACATGTCATTTTTTAGGTTATGTTTTTCTTTTAGTGTCTTGAAGACGATTACTTTAAAATCGGTTCCTTAGTTAAAGGAAAATTTTAATTAATTCAATGTCACTACAATTCATTGAATTTCTAATCATTCGAAGAAAATATGATAATAGCTTAAGTATGTATATTATTTCATTGATTTCAAAGAAATGTTTCATAGGTTGGGATTTTAATTACGGAGTTACCTAATATTTGTTCGTCGGAGACCGAAAATTGTGTCCGTTTTATTAATTCATTAATTTTATTCCTACTTTAGTTAATTATGTTGACGGAACGTAAATTACCAGTACTTCGCCGATATTGCCGTGAAACGTTAAATTACGCGTGATGCGCCAGAGCTGGCGGAACGTCGGCAACTAACGTCGTCAAAACTGTTACAGGTTTTTTAGGACTTGTGGCATGTGTCGCAGGTAGAGTAACTTATGATATTTACGCCATTGACTTTAGTGTCTCAAACGTAAAGTACATAGAAACGCACCACGACACAGAGATTTTAAGCATATACACTGTAAAATGAATGGTTTCGCTAAGCGCACAGTCACTTTTTATATATTTACAAGCGTGTTGGTTTTACGTTTGTTACTATGTCAATAAAACACTCGTGTAAGAGCGTAAAAAGTTACTACAATGCAAAGGATAGGGAACAACACTCTTGGCAACACGCTTGACGCTATGGATATGTCAAATTATAAGGATTTCTAAACTACCGCAGAATATGCACCATATCAAATCCCAGATAGACAAACGTGCTTTTTTTTTGGACCTGCCGGCACCGTGCCGTCACCGTGCCGTCATGTACGACCGAATATGACGACATGCCGTGCTGGCACGCCATGCGTTCAAAATATTTCAATATGGCACGTTGTGCCGTCACCGTGCCATCACGGTGAGGGCACGGCCCGGTGACGGCATCGCGTGCTGTCACGGTGACGGCATCGCGTGCTGTCACGGTGACGGCATGGCGTGCCATATCGAAAAATTTTGATCGCACGGCTTGACTACACTGTGACGGCATGCCGTGACGGCAGGTAACGGCACGGTGACGGCACGGTGCCGGCATGTATCTATCTGGGAATGTTTTGTACGGCAATTGCGACTGACGCGAAGGAATAACTATGTCAAGATGGTTGGCACAGCCGAATAAAAGCGACTCACATCAGCTATGGTACTTATTACATTCTCATAACTACATTAATCTGGGCACACTACGAAGTAGATACATGTCATTTTTTTAAGAAAGATGATTTATGCATCACCAGGACCAGGCAGAAATTTTTTATTTTTACATTTTTACCGAACCTCATTTCAACAAGCTCGTGGTACTATATTTTCAATGGTGAAAAAAAAATCACTTACGGAAATCTTAAATTTTTCGTACTTTTCTAGAAGTATTCATTATGGAGCTGAAATATTTAATATATGTTGTTGCAACAAATTTTTACATTCATGCTTAGCGTGGTAGATTAAATCGCGGGAATTAGTCACATTCCAAATTTTCTACCGTGAAATCTAAATTCTGTCATGACTTGTTGGTTAATTATACTTGGTTGCTATACTTGAACCGGAGAGCACAATCTGAATAATATCTTAAAGACGAAAATCCGTTTATTGCTTTGATTGGAAAACTGCGATACGTAGGAAAGTTTGTATTTTTTTAACGTCTCTGTAGAGTTTCTAAGAGTACCCTAGTAGAAAATCTGTAACGTTACATCCGGCGCGTATTTGGTACAGTTAAGGCCCTGCCAGGGCAGATATGACACTATACGGAATCTGATTGGCGCCGGATATAATGCTACAAATTTTCTATCCGGATATCTGTGCGAGAGTCTTTAAGAGCCTTTGAGAGACTTTCTGTGATAGTCTGTGCAAAAGTCTTTGAGAATCTCTGAGAGAGTTTCTGTGAGAATCAGTGCAAAAGTCTTTGGGAGTCTCTGAGAGCGTTTCTGTGATAGTCTGTGCAAAAGCTTTGAGAGTCTCTGAGAGAGTTTCTGTGAGAATCAGTGCAAAAGTCTTTGGGAGTCGCTGAGAGCGTTTCTGTGAGAGTCTGTACAAAAGTCTTTGAGAGTCTCTGAGAGAGCTTGCGTGAGAGCCGTGTGAAAGTATGGGTGAAAGTATGTGTGAGAGTCTGTGTGAGAGCTGTATGCGAATCTGTATGAGAATCTATGTGAGAGGCTTTGTGAGTCTCCCTTTTAGTGAGCAAGGACACTCTATATTATATTGTAAATAGACAGATTTACAGATGGGCATAATCAAATATTTGTGACATGGACGGAGTTTCGACGTTTTTCGGTGAAATATAAAAATCTTAAGTAACTGGGTAATCTCTCTATATTATAAAAATATTTCGCCGCCGCTGTGTCAAGAATGGAGGGACTTAGAATAATTCAGACTAATCTTGAATCACCCATCCACGTACTGATCCTAGAATCCATTAATTGTACGAGTTTATAGGACATAAATGTCCCTTCCCATCCTTGATTATTCTAAGTCCCACATAGGCTCCCCAAAATAAAATTTTTGTAAGTCGCTTGACTTCATTATATAATTACATAGTAATATAAGAATTATTTTCTGTCTAAATATTTATAAAATGACGTATAATTTATTATCTAACAGCATATTTATTTTTCTGCGCTGGTATTTTTCATCTTGTCTATATCGCAGTTCATAATCATTATGAGTAAAAAAAACCCGCAAGTTATAGACAAGACGATGGAAAGTCAATAAAACTTACTAAGCCGATCCACGGTAAAAACTTTACCATCTATTGAATCTACTAGCGCTTTCAACTTAAAAAAATTAAATCGAGCTGAAAATATATTGCAAATTCATCGCAAATAGTATAGAACTTTGAGAAAGCACAAAACTAAAACCGTACTCTCGACTCGACAGTCAATAATTGCTCTCTAATATGAACGATTACGAAGCAGAACGAAACACTTTGCCTTTTACTGAAAAGTTGTTGGTCGATTTTCTCAATTTATCTTATCCTGCTATCCTCTTCTTGCAGTGTAAGAGTACTTTCGAGCAGATTCTGCAAGGGGTATAGGTAAGTACCTACAGGTAGTACATGCACTTCTTTCACTGAAGTCCCTACAGCTCCAAGAAACTTTTGCTCCTCTGTACTTAACTTCTCCTGCCTCTACACTCGCCACTTCAGAGGAGTCCGCCTGGGTTCTTCTTCGTCGTTTTGCTTCCCGCCTGGGCTCTTTCGCCGTCTCCTTCTTTTCTTTTTTTATCTCACTCCTGACTTCGACGCGCGCGCGCGGGCCCGCGAGACACCCCGTAACTTTCGTCTTGTTATTCATGCGTCGTAACTCTGGCTCTGATCTCTCCTCTCAAATTAGCTTGACTCCTTGAACCTGTTCCGTGTCTTTTGCCTCTCCTTTCTCCTCTCTTCCTCTCCTCCATTTCCTTCTTCGTCTTAGTCCTTCCATCTTCCTTGGGTTTTCATTCCTCACGCAATTCGCGCCGCAAATTCTCTTAGTCTTCACTTTCTTGTACACTAGAGTGCAGTATAAATTTTCGATCCCTGATCTAGTCTTTTCGAGTCCATAGTTTTAGCAACTTCTGCGCTCGAAGCAAACTTTGAAAAAAATGATTATTACACAATTAATTCCATGCCTAATCAAACTTTCCGAGGTATTTTACATCCAAGGTACATTTTCTTAATTCTGTAATGTTTAAATAATATTTGAACGAAATTTATAATAAATAAGAATTCCGTTGGGATGCCAAATCATATTACTTAAGAATATTTGGAACAAATTGTAAAAATTTAACCTTTCGAACCACAAAAATCCAAATATTACAAATTATTTTATGTTCTGGCAAATGCACTAATTCATGTTGCAGCAGAAGTCCAGTTAAATTCATCTTTAAACTATTTTTCACGAATTTATTCATAGTTTCATATGCGATCATTTTTGAAAGCGGAAAATCGCGACTCTTTGTAAAAACACAGAGGAAGTGTAGGTACTTAGAAAGGAATTCATTGGCATGAGTTGGTAGCCAAAAAAGTTTTTCCGAGACGGAGTAGGAGCATCTGCGTAAGTTGCAGAGAAACTTTTCAGCGGTTGTTCTCTCTCGCACATAACTCTTTTCTTATGCCCGCTCATTTTAAATGCCATCTCTTGCGTGCCATATATGTACATACGGTCGGCGGAAATTGTGGCGTTCAGTGTAGACAAATGTTTATTTTTATTATTTTTAAACTCTGTATCTCAAATCGTTTTTTGTAACACATACATAAGAAGTGCATATTTTCATGCTTGTTAAGTGTAGCGAACCTGACGTTATTAGTAAGGCATGAGAAAATTAATACTGCGCATGCGTAAATCGTTTTTATTTTCTTTCAAACCTTTTTTGCTAATTTTATAATCACTCTAGTTACGGCTCCGTATAATCTTTCGAAACAATCTCGTTCGGGATACTGAGTTGGCGGCGCCCATGCAGCAATATATGATACAGTTACTTACTTAAAAACAGCAAGAGAAATTGTGACAATTAGTTACAACAAAGAGAAATTCAACGGAACTTATGTTAGTGTTAAGCTATAATATCGTAGCCCGTATAGGAAATGCCAGCAGTTACAACGGGGCCAATGATTGGGCGAGTACTGGCTACCAACCGATGATAGCCAGTACTGGTTGACTATCGAGCCATCGTTGGGGCCAACAGTGGCCCGCGGCCGCGACCAAGTAACAACTGCCAGCATTTTGTCACGTCTGGCCCATTGCTGACAACCAGCGATGACCAATACCCAGGTGGGGTTTTATGATTGGCGGAGTGCTGGGCCAGTCTTGGGCGCTGTGCTTCGAATACTGGTCCGATGCTCTCTCCCAGAGTCGGCCCGTTGCTCTGCCGGCATTGGCACGTAACCTCGGCACAGAATCCGATGCTGACACTGTGCCGTTACTGGATCAGGATGTCAGCCAGTACTGCGTTTTCTGCAGACCAGTACGGGCCCGCAACTCTCGCCAACCCTGAACCAGTACTGGCGAGCGTCCCACAGCAACCCTGGTCCAATACTGGCACGCGACCCAAGCAACTGCAGAAATAAGTTCGCTACAGCGAAGTGCGAATAGAAAATTTCAAGCTGTAGCAAAGAGTGAATAGAAAATTTGAAACTGCTGCGAAGAGTGAATAGAAAATTTGAAACTGCTGCGAAGAGCGAATAGAAAATTTCAAGCTGTAGCGAAGAGCGAATAGAAAATTTGAAACTGTGGCGAAGAGTGATTAGAAAATTTCAAGCTGTAGCGAAGAGTGAATAGAAAGTTTTGCTTGAAATTTTGTATACACGTGTAGACAAGGAATCTTCCGAATCACGTACATTTTCGGAGCTCACTTCGTCGTCACTGACAGGTAGAATCATCCCTAATTCTGATGCGTCGTCCGAGTTGCGAATTTCGAGGTTCGGATGGTCGAGAGGATCACTGGGCACCGAATACAAAATATCACCGGCCCTTCTCGTCTTCTTCGTGGTCGGTTCTTCTCGCGACTCTTCATCGCTTGTCTCACTCGTGTTTTCTTTTAAAAACCGATGCTTTTGCACGCGCAACCGACATGTACGCGCAGTCGACATTTTTATGTCTTCACTTCTTCGCGTTACTTGAGGATATATTTATATCGATAAATATAACCTCAATTGCATATATCGACATCAGGACTGGCGCAGCACTGGGCGAACACTGGGAAAATCCTTTGGCCCGATGCTTGTTTTAAGCCTTCGCCCAACGCTGGCGTGATACATCGGCCAGATTCATGCATGAGCACTGGCGCAGCACTGGTCCAACATCGGCAACATACTTTGGCCCGATGCTGGTTTCAAACCTTCGCCCAACGCTGGCGTGAACCATCGGCCGATCCGGCCCGAGGTTACTAGCCGAGCGTCGGCACCCAGCGTTGGGCCAGTGCTGTGCCATATTTCCAGCGTCGCCAAACCCTACCTGGGTAGGCTTGTGCCGAGCATGGGCTGCTGCAGTTTTCCACGGTTCGGCCATTGCTGGTGCCGATGATTGCGCCATCGGTACTATGAATTCCTACAATATCCTGTGAGTCGTGGTGGGCGAGACGTGGAAATCACGCGTCAAATTTTACGATCAATATGTCCACCTATTATCAGGTGAAAAAGAATCGAGATTAAAAAAAAGAACCGAAGTGTCAGATGATCAGTGCATCAACAAAGCAGAAGATCCTCCCTCAAAGCGACAGAAAATAAATGGTAGTGATCACAGTGACAGTTACAGCGGTAAAAGGCCCGGAAGAAGTGACAGTGAACATAACCTCAATGCAACAGACGTATCACCCAATGATAGCATCGTTATTGAAAGTGAAGATTCATACAACAGTGAAAATATTATTAAATATCCATTGGAAAATGTTCCCGAAATGCTACAGTCAAAGTTGTCAAGCTGGGCGTTGCGAAACATGGACACGTTAAGACTAAATGTGTGTGTGTGTGAAGCTCGGTAAAGTCTCATCATAGCTACAAAACTTATTTGGCTCAACTGAAATTAACTGATAATAACTAAATGTTTACTCTGCTATATTATCAATAGCTTTGTTGACCGTCGGCGAACGTTTATCGGCGATCATTGGCCACTATTGTGCCAGGAATAAGAAAAATAGGGACCAGTATTGGCCCATGGATGGCGAGGATTAATGGGCGGCCATTTTCTGCCGTTACTGGATCAGTAGAATCCACCGCTGCTGGCGAGTATTGGTCGCCAGCAATGGACCAGCACATGGCATGCAGCACTGGGCCAAAGTTATCATCCAGCAGTCAAGCCAGTGCTGCACCAGTGCAGGTTACCATTGCCGCGCCGTTGCTGGAAGGCTAGCCGCCAGCACTGGCCCAATGCTCGGCCAATTGTGAGCCCCTATACGGGAGCGGCGCTACACACTCAGTTAAAGTTTTAACAGAAGTAAATACAAAAAAGCATAATTTTTTCATTCAGCAGCCTTCGCCTCCGGCCACGCTATATTCATTTATGTATTCATGATGGTTTTAATGATACTGCATATAAATTTTTTATTAAAAATTTCTAACGCTATTATAAATAAGCATAAAAAAAATTATATTCGTAAAATATCTTTAAATATTTTCAATCTTTGGTAGAATATTCTTAATATGTGTTATGAGGTATATACTTTTAGAATATTTCTGTCATATGTTTGAAATACATTCTCACATACATTTTTTCATCATGGGGGAAGCTTTTGTTTACGATATAATAAAAATATTTCTGACGTGCGTAATAGAAGAAGCTTGCATATTATAGCATTGCTCCTGATGCAAAACACAGGAATATACTATGTACAATATAGAGCAGTATAATAACGTGCTCGATTGTGCCGCAGGTGTATTTTCATGCTCGCGTACGTGTACGCTTCGGCACCCAACGTTCATGCTGGATGTATACATGCATGGAGAGCGCAACGAATGTGGTTGGTGCACCGCTATGTGAGAGACCTTGAGATCGGGTGAGCGAATAGAGGTACGGCGGGACCAAGAGAGGTGCACACGCGCTTTTACGTGTTACGAGTTGAAAGCCAATTTGTAAACTGCTTCCGGGCAACAGCCGGGGCAAACGTTTAGCTATACAGCATTCCTTGCCTATATATGATACTTGCGTGAACCTAGCACCCGACCTTAGAAAATTATTATTTTTGCTTCCTGATAGAGGAAGCTTTGTTTTCATGAAAAAAAAATTACGAGATTTTTATGTCAGGATACTTAGAATTGTCCAAAACGTCCAGAAAAGTGATCTAGAAAAGATGTCCGTATGTATGTGTGTGTATGTATGTATACAAGTCCGAACATTCGAACGCCGATAACTCAAGCACCGTTTTGTATATCGAACTCAAATTTGGCACACCAGTGTAGCAGACCCTCTTCAACTGTAGCAATTTTTTGACAATATGTGTGCGAAAATTTCGATTTTAGGCCGTTTTGAATTTTTTTAAAAAGGAGGTGCGTGCTCTAACTTTCGTAAAATTTAGTCTATTTTGCTAAATAGTTGGTTATAAGAGCAGGTGCACTCAATGTAGCTTGGTATTGAATTTTGCTCGAATCGGTAAAGTGGTTCAAATTTTATGGAATTTTGAATTATTTTTTCAATTGACATTATCGCTCTATTGTAACTTTTGCAAAACTTGAGACAGCGAGCTCAAATTTTGTATATAAATGAAACGATATTCAGCCACTATATATATATAATTTAGTGACGAACAGTTTTTGATTTCATGGAATGTTGAATTATTTTTAAAAATATACGTTATCATATTTACTTTCGGAAACGCTTTAATAATAACGAAATAACGGAATAACAAAATAGAAGAAGCAAATTCATAACATGTTTATTTATCTAATTGAAGGATGTAAAGTAGAACCTTGCACATTGCTTCCTCATTATTTTTCGCTTTTTACAAAGCTTCTTCTGTGAGGAAGCCAAAATGGAATAACATACTTCTTCATAGAGGTAACTTTGTAAGAAGCGAAAAATAATGAGGAAGCAATGTGCAAGGTTCTCCATTTTTTACTATTATTATTGCATCTAGGACCTTTAGTAGATTTAAAAATAAAGGGAACAATATATAGTATAAATCAAAGTCTTATCAAGAAATTTGTAGAAAGAAAAAGTATTAGAAACCAAAACAAAATTGACCGTCATATTATGCCGCAAATACATGTTTTTAGAGTCTTAGATTTCAAAAAGAGCATTGTGTCTGATCGTGTAATCGCCCGTATTTCTGTCTGATCGTTCATCCGTAAGTCCATCTATATATCTGTCTGATCGTTCATCCGTAAGTCCATCTATATATCTGTCTGATCGTTCATCCGTATGTCCATCCATATATCTGTCGGTCCGTATGTCCATCTGGATATCTGTCTCTCGGTATGTCTGCCGGTATGTCTGTCTCTCGTTATGTCTGCCGGTATGTCTGTCTCTCGGTATGTCTGCCCGTATGTCTGTCCGTAGGTCCGCCGTATGTCTGTCCGTATGTCGGTCCGTATGTCTGTCCGGATGTCTGTCCGTATGTCGGTCCGTATGTCTGTCCGTATGTCTGTCCGTATGTCTGTCCGTATGTCTGTCCGTATGTCTGACTGTATGTCTGCCCGTATGTCTGTCCGTATGTCTGTCCGTATGTCTGCCCGTATGTCTGTCCGTATGTCTGTCCGTATGTCTGTCCGTATGTCTGTCCGTATGTCTGTCCGTATGTCTGTCCGTATGTCTGTCCGTATGTCTGCCGGTATGTCTGTCCGTATGTCTGTCCTTATGTCTGTCCGTATGTCTGTCCGTATGTCTGTCCGTATGTCTGTCCGTATATCTGTCCGTATGTCTGACCGTATGTCTGATCGTATGTCTGTCCGTATGTCTGTCCGTATATCTGTCTGTATGTCTTTCCGTATGTCTGTCCGTATGTCTGTCCGTATGTCTGTCCGTATGTCTGTCCGTATGTCTGTCCGTATGTCTGTCCGTATGTCTGTCCGTATGTCTGTCCGTATATCTGTCCGTATGTCTGTCCGTATGTCTGTCCGTATGTCCGTCCGTATGTCTGCTCGTATGTTCGTCCGTATGTCTGTCCGTACACATTCAACCCAGAATCATTACTCCTTCTACTATTACTCACACATTACCTCCTACTTTTTCATACTTTACCTGAAAGCTGATGAAACATTTAAAAAATTACAACCAGCAATATGCTTCGGAAACTGCCGCGCCGATAATACGCCATTAACAGCGAATAGTAGCAGTAGGAGAGACTTTATTGACAATATATAAAATGAGACAGATTTACGACATACAGATGCGTAGCATATTGAAATATACATGTTGCCAATAGGCCATTGACCGAAGTGCTTGAGCCCCTGTTGTTTGAATATTTTTATTGTTATATAAGTACACTAGGGTTACGGGGGACACAGGCGTCACAGCGTCCGTGATCTTCGCCCTTTGGTTCTGACAAAACCTTCATTAATCAATCACGAACTCGCAGCCGGTCTCAGGTCCAATCACCGTGTGAATAAAACGGTGACAATGGGCAGCGATATTTCGAGATTTGCGAGATAATAAATTAATTATATTATAACTAGTTGTCGGTACATTGTGTGTGGTGGGTGTTTACACTTGCCTATTTGTTTGGATGTGATATTGGTAGTTTCATAAAGGAATATATCCCGGGTTGTGCGGCGGATTTTCTGGGTGGTATTAACAATGCTTTATAAATCCAATACTAAAAGCGAAAATAAGTATGAAAAGTATCAAAACTACACATACGAGGGGAATCCGTCATGTGAATAAAATTATCGGAAGATGTAAATTCGTTGACGTTGTCCATAATTTGATTTGATTTTTATTTGATTTTTTTATTTATTAGCCGACCATTACAAAACTAATAACATCCCTTGTTCATATTCGAATACGTGTTTGTATGAACTAAATCATTTAATAGCATGTATAGTGTGGCATGAAGTCGGAATTTCAATGCATGGCACGTATCGGAGTATTCCTCTTCGACCTTACATCCTCAAGAGTATCTCCAGCCCCGTCCGTTCCATCTTTCATAGCAAAATACGTCTTCTCCATAAAATTGCTATTAGACACACCTTTTACATGTTTAGTGCTGGATTATGCGATGGCAGGTGAGGTCGTAGAGTTCGCGCGTGCTCATCAGCGGCATCGCCGATTCGTTTTACTGCCTGACGTACACCTTACATACATACATATAACCAGCAGCTAAGAAACTAAGAAACTAAGAAAAGAAAATAAACGATAGATAAGCGGTATTTTTCTGCGAAAACAAAACACTCTAGGCTATTGTGAAACTCGAAGATTGCAAGAACAGATTGAAGACATTGACGAGACCGTCATACCAACGAAAGTATATGGGACGAGGGTGGAATGAACGTGATCCCGGAAGAGCCGGAGCGATCCTAGGTGGAAAAGCAGAGATGAAGAAAATGGGAAAGTAGAATTCTGGATGCAGAAGACTCGGGGACGAACGCGCAATTCCCGTGGTAGCTAGGAGCCTTCAAGAGCATTAGGGGATGAGCCACGAAGACGCGCGCGCGAGCTCATGTCTCGCCATAGCGCAGAGCAATTTATCCCAGTAGAGCTCGCGGGAAGAAACGGGTGAGTGGCACGAAAAGTTGCCCGGCGCCCGACGACTTTCTTGCCTCCCTTTCCCCTGCGGGCTTCTCGCCCGCGACGAGGACAACGACGTACCGGGTCGTAGCTTTTCTGATGCTGCTGATCTTGCCACGAGAAAGAACTTTGTCAGGAAAAAGTATCGGGTGAGTGAAGGAGCCAGACAGAGAGAATGGCCTGGCGACGAATGTGTTAGTAAGACTAGGGGGAGGGGGGCGGAAGACGAAAGCGTTGGAGAAGCAAAACGCTCTCAGAATCGACTTTAATACGCTCGCGCGCGGTCGACTCTGCTCTTAATTACTTTGGGAAAGAGTGAGCGAGAAACTTGGAGGTTTTAATTCCGGGGGATTATTCTACTTACTTTCTCTCTTTGTCTTTTCCGGGCACTAAAAGATATTTCGCGTGGGTGGAAAATGAGGTGCGAAAAGTTTTCGTAGCTTTGTGCGAATCTCTGGGCTGTAAATGGTCGACGAAAAAAAAAAAAAAGAAAAATAGATTACGTTAAGCATGGAATAGGGCGAACGATCTTATTATTATTCCGGAATAGATTGGTTTCGTGAAAGCGCGAGCCGATAGCTATCGCCTGCGTACTGCTCCTTTATGCGAATAGCGCTTATATAGCCCGCGGCGGTGCCCATAGTCGGCCTTTATTGCGGCAGCTCTCTTCTTTCTCTCACTCTTTCTTTCTCTATGCTTTTATAGATCCCTACCCTCCGCGATCCAATGCTCGCCAGGAAAACTTGGAAATTCCTTTGCCACGAGCGCTATAAAAAGTTCCTACATACGTTTTCCCTCTCTCTGGAACTTTTCACATGTATGATAATCGAAAGATGTGGAGCGCAGGAAATATTCAAAAAGAAATTATGACAAAAAATGTAATAAAAATAAAGAGTGCGCGAGATAAAAAGATCCGGAACTATATCTGGGCTCAACATATACTGAGAAAAGAAAGTACTAATGTAAGACCTGAGAAATATTTCATTTTTTTATGTTGCATTTCTCCCCGTCTGTGGGCATTCCGCCTATTACACCCTGGGTCACCCTGAGTCAGTAGCCAGACCCCCCTGAGGGTCTGGTCCGGATCAGTTAACCAGACCCCCATGAGGACGTTTCCGATTTCCCCTTCTAGTCGCATTCGTCATAGCATTTCTGCTATGGGCATAGGAAAATTGAGAAAAATCTGCCGTGAAGAAAACTTATCAGGGTTTTGGTAAGGCCCGATTAATCGTTCCTAATTTTCATAGGAGCTTTATATGGAAGTTTCATAGGGGTTGTTAGGGGACGGTCACGCTTTTTTATTCCGAGCCTTTCCAGGCTACGCGTTGAGGACCCTCAAAAGCTGCCCTACTACGCCCCTACCTGAAAAACCAAAAAATTATGTATAAAATTATTATCTGCGCTCATCAAATTCGGTTTATCTCGCACTTTTAATTCAATGTTCGGAATTATTTACTAGACCTGGACATATTAATTGATGAAAAAAGACATGTAGATTTATTTGTGTGACTCGAACCGGAATCCTCTGGGTGACTTTTGGGTGGTCCGCCCATTCAGCCATTGACATCTTAATATTTTTATATTTTTATTGTCTATTTTAAGCTTAATAAAAACGAAAACACATCGAGACTACATTTATTTATATGATTGTAAATCTAAATATTCAACATAAGTACATAGTGGGGTGATCACCCATCCAAGTACTGACCCTGAGGGGACTTGGAATAAGAATTTGGGCGTGACGCGGTCACCCATCCTAGTACTGGCAGTGGCGGCGATGGTAAGATAACACCGTGGCCCAATATGGTTGACCCTATTGTGGCCTCCACGATGAAGTCAAATTGTCCCAATGTTTCATTTAAACCCAGAATCCTGATGAAGCCTGATTGGATCCTGAATTTATTCTCCTATCAAGACCTTATTAAACTTCGCAATGGAAATCTAGAATTGTATCGAGATATCCTTATCTGGCAAAATTATTATTGATTTGTTTACTTGGTACCATGAATAAGCCTGACTGGACCCTTAATTATTGACCTAATATGCCCTGTTAAATTTCGGCATAAAAACCTACAATTTCCTTGCCAGGTCCCTAATTGGTCGTGATATGGAAATCGCTTTTATGGTATTCGCATAAAACCCTGATAGGGCCCTACTAATGCCAGGAATGCCCTAAGATAATTCTTGGGGCTTTCCTGATAATTTTCTTTACGGCCTATGCCAATATAGCCGATCCTTGGTTCGCCTCACGGTATCGGAGCTTCGTCACGTTTCGTAGAGACTGTAAACACAGAGTACAACTGTATACATGGGAGCCTCACCTCCGTGTGCCTCATGTATACATCTAGAGCTTCATCGCACCCGTATTTTTATTTTCGACGAAAATACCGGCACCGGGTTTCGAACCCGTGACCCACCGATGCTCTGGAGTAGAGGCCAGTATGCTGACCACCACATCGGTTGCAGACAAATATTTCATTAGTTTTGTGAATTTTATTTTTTCCAAATTAATTAAATCTTTTTTCAGCACGGAACGAATGCACGATGCATGAACCTTTTATTTGATTAGTAGTGGTTATAATATAATTTCAACACTAAATAATACTTCTTCATTGTTTTTCGGTTGTTCTTTAATCTAACAAAACCTCTTCTCAAAGAAAAGATTGATTATTGATTATTTTGAAATCCCGCATTCTTTTGAGGAAAGATTGATTATTGATTATTTTGAAATCACGCATTCTTTTGAGTCTGTAATAAAAGGGTTGGCAAGGGTATAGAATAAAAAGTAGTCACTTTGTAAACCCCTTAAGCCTGTTATATTTTACATGGTAATGATATGTAAAAAGCAACACATTTAATGTGAGTAAAAAGTCGTCACAAACTTCATTGTCAAAAAGTTGCAAAGTTGAATCTCCCCTATGCTTCGTGTTTAGACTCTAAGATCTACCCACTAAGCGATTTAGCTGACATCAAGCACGCTAGCACCTTCCGACAGAATAAGTATATTCTACAAAATATCCTGATTTAAATACGATTGTGGAAGTGAATTAATTACAAAAACTACAATATTGGTTCACAATACATAATGTCTAATATCTTATTTTAATGAATAAATAGTTCACTTATTTCGTTGCAGTTTATTGTTTGAAGCAATCATCATCAATTTTATATTTCAGTAAGTGACATACTGAATACAAGAAATATTTTCAGAAGTCAACTAATTGAAATTCAATTGCAATAAATTATTTCCGATATAAAAATAATCTTACAATGACAATCATTTGTTAGTTTCAGATAATCCTATTTCTATGATAAGATGACTGCAATAATCTAGTGAACAAAAAAAATATATCATGTATTGATTTGTTATTTCTATAAATTTGACTTTGATGGATTATTCTAACAGATTCGGAAAAATAGTTGATTGAAGAATTAATTATCAAGACACTACATCAAATTCGTAAATTAATTTCTTTCTTTGAATTCAGTACATTCGTTCTCGTTGTATTTCGCACAGTATAACTACGTGAGTCTCCCGTGTGGCCAAAGCTCTGGAGTCTGTTGTAAAAAAATTTTACGGCTCGTTATAACGTGTAAGCTCTTTCTGCCTTGAGTTGTGCTGTTTCGCGTAAAAAAAAATAAACGAGAAAAAAAGGAGGGTAAAAAAACAAAGCGGCTCGTCTAAATGGAAAATGCGCTACGTGCTGCTACAACAGGGAAAGGATGAGGCATTTTGAGCCAGGTTGGTACAAGTTTCCCGCTCGTTGAACAGACACACCGGTGAAACGGACAGAAGCTGGAGAGATATATAGGATTGGTGAAACGAGAGGGAGATACAGAGGAGAAGAAGCGCGTATAGCACTCGATGCGCAATATACGCTTCGCCAAGTGCCGTTTGTCGAGATATATACTCGTGTCTCTTTCGCCCCTCTCGGACCCTCACTGCGTTTGGAATCCCTGGACTGATGTTCCTTGTTGCTTTGATACGCTCTGATGCGGTTACACAAGAAGGCCCTTGTGTGCTTCTCGCTTTAGAGCTTTGCCAGACAGACTCTGTCCCACGGCAGCAATAGCAGAAGCGTCGCTCTATATACCTTTCACAGAATCAGGAACCTCTCGAGAGAACGACGGAATGGACGGACCACTTCTCCTGTATATTCGACCCGCATCCCACCCATATGTATGTATATATACGTATATATGTATATATATATAAATGTACATATGTGTGTATTGCAAGGACTAATTAATTGAATGACTATTACTCCTCGATAATATATCACGTTATTCACTTTGTTCCGGATAGCTTCATACAACGGATCACGGAAACAGATACACTGCACTGGGAACGTAACACCATTTAATTTAGCTAATCTAATTAAAAGAAGCTGCTGTGTTCCGTACAGAGCTAATCAGCCTCTACTAGGACTCTTTGACGGTAGATATGAGCCTTGATTGCATTATGGATGAAAAGGTTCCAACCTCATACCTGCATAATGCTTCTACTACGACAATGGGGGTGAGACTTTTTTTAGGCGTGGAGAATGTAACGAAGGGAAGAGGTCTTATAGACCATCAATAATTATCCGATGTAATTAATTTGTGTTCTTTAGTTGTTTTTATATTATACGTTTTATAGAAAAGATAGCATAATTTTTTTGCGATGGTAAGGTATAGTTCATTAAATACAAAATTTGTAAAATCAAGAACGTAGTGTCAGTTTACATGTATGACTGGTGATCCTCTCGATTGTAAAATAGTATGCATATACAGTATTGCATAGTTGCAATACAATACTAGTCTGGGAACAATCCCAGACTGTGCGCATGTCCCACGATTATTATATGAATCTACAGATTTATCCTATTTTGTTTCTCTCCGTGCAAAGATTTACGCACGTAGAATATTGCAGTAGTGGAGTTGTACACTCTCTCCTAAGTTCACTGCTGAGGAAGTGAATCCAAATAGACTCTCCTTCATAAGTTTACTCCTTTACTACCACCTGGTACCCTTCCATTCACCCTTCCAGTCAACAAATTTTCTCTTCTTGTGTCGTTGCGCGTTGTAAATGGAGGTACGTTTGGTGATAAAAATGACAACATTTTTAGCGCTCAGGGATTTACCACAAGTATATTTAACAATGCCAGTCATACATGGAGAGAAATGGATCCACGAATATAGGCGCTACTCGTAGAAAATATGATACGGCGGTGAAAATGGGCTTTATTGTGAAAGCTCATATGAACAACTTACAGCTTACGATATGTATAGTAATCGTCCTAAATGTGCTTGATTACAGCAACGACTTATTCCTTAACAGTATAGTAATCCGTCGTATCTGTATCTGTTTGAAAGGTGAAAACATTGGACTAATCTTCTTTTACATGGGACTTATTACCATCGATCGGTATTAATTTCCTATACTGTTTTTGGATTATCAACACGTAAGGATTTTTGTGATTCGTAAATAAGGATATGGTTAATGATGACGTCGTGAATTTATTCATCCACTACATATGTAGAATTGTCCTGACAGCATACGTTTGTTTTTTGAGGTTTTTTTAAAAGTCTTTCTTTTATTCAAACGCGCTGGATCGTTACTATTTCATAACGACCCGAAGAGAGCGACAAAAAGCCGATATATTGCCCTATGGTGTAATGCCACAGGACGAATGGCACAGCCAATGGCAATGCCACAGCATGAAACCTTCCCGCTCGTATGCACCTCCGTAGTCACTTCCATTTGCGAGAATCGGTACACAAATTTGCCATCTAGTGACAGCACAAATAAGTAGAACTGTCAATCTAGAGTGTATAAGAAATGTTGAGATTACATGTGCATGGCGTTCTTATACATGCAGCTGTAATTACTATACACCATAAGAAACATTAACATGTCATATTTATATGATAACCAAACCCAAAGAACTTTTAGTGAGTTTTCAGCCGCTAGATGGCGAATAACCACGACTTTTCTCGTAAATGAAAAGATCTATGGCGGTGCATATAAAGAGCGGACTGTTCGCAAAAAGTGTCTTTCGTGGGACATCGAAGACATGACAGTGATGTTGCATGGTATTTGTATTTTTGGTCGAGTTGTCATAAGATAAGTTTCAACTCTATGACTTATCGGCCTACACTTTGGCTAGCGTGTTGCAGTTTCAACACAACAGTCAGAGAAACAAAATTAAATAAAAAAATATGATGACATATTTAAAAATGTTCACATTTTTTAGACCGTAACTTGCAAAGCATATTAAATACATTTCCCCTTTCTTCCCTTAAATACATTTAAGGGAACGCATAGAAAATCCGTCCATAACTAATTCCAGTATCACATTGAAAATAGTACGAAAAATTCACTAATTATTCCTATATAAAAATTTCGGTTGAAAACATTAATATAGAAATAAGGTCGCTAATGACCTCAGTAGTTGATGCGACCATAAATTAAAAAAAAATAATAATAATATAGAAACAATGAGTATGGCACTAAAGCAAAATCGGAAAGATTACAATACACATTGTGAAAGCTTCTACGTGTACAAGAACAGCTACGATAAAGCCCATGTGTCACCGCGGTGCACGAGTTATAGTAATTAAAAACGGAAACCCTCGTAGCTGTCCACAGACCTTTTCTCTCCGTGTATATTTTTTATTGGATTCAAAATTTTTACATTATCAAGAGCCACGGTAGCTCGACATTTACCAAGACTCTCTTACTCGAGTTTTAGGTTTTGACGACCTTTTTCGGGGTCAATACAGAATATCTTTAAGATAATAATGTTTTCCAGCTAATTATCAGTTTGAATAAAAGTATTTCGATTGTCTAAATCTATAACTTGTACTTGTACGAGTACTCTAACTTGACTCGTTTGTAAACAATGTTTATTTCAACTTTGAAACTCCCCTGAAATATTTCGCTTTTCTTTCATCCTCGTTGTCTCAGATTTTTGCACACTGGCTTTTGCTTATAATTTTTTGCTAGTGTTGTGAATTTACCGGCAATTTTCGGAAAGTACTGTGTTGCCAGCCCTTAAATACCTATTATGATATTCAATTGGCATAAAAAATGGCGAATTTACAAAAGAACAGAAAATACACATGTTAAAGTTGGTATCTCTGCAGTTTTCGGGGTCATGATTACGAATCTGAACTCGGGATTATGGAATTCAAAATGACAGGTCCGATGTGCTGGACCAGAATAAAAAAGTGGAGTCACTGGTAACAAATTTGAATACAGAATTTCGAAATAACAAATGCTGAATCGAATATGGTGGGCAATAATGAAAGCTTACGTAATATAAATCTAGCAGCCACCGAATTGAGATATCTATAATAAATATTACTGCGTTTAACTTGACCTTTTTTTCCCATCAATTAATTAATGGATTTGTACATCGAGAGAAAAAGTTTCATTGATTCACGGAAATCTTTGCCAATGAAATGAAATACTTGAGTTTCAGTACTATGTTTTCGTTGAATGATTTCAAACTCAATCAAAGAAACATTTCTTTACTCATTTGACATGACTTAAGAGGCAATGGCATTTCCCCCAAAGATCAAAATTTCGAAACCTATTTTTTTTACTAAAGTACTCGGCAGATGAAGCTCAAATTTTGGGAGAATGTGCGGAAGTATGGCAGAAATAGACTATACAACTAACGCGATTACGCACACCGTTGGCATACCCGAGTAGAAATTTCATCAGGCATGCCTACTGTCACACGAGATCCAGATCAGTTTTAGGTATGGTAACCTTATTTGGGGCCGCCGTAAATTTACCTGCTCAGGTCCATGTAAGGCTCAGATATGGCATTCGTACTTAATAATGCCGTCTGTTCACCGGATCAGGCTCATGTCAAGCTAGATATGGTAACCTTATTTAGGGCTCGTCGTAAGTTCACCTGATCAGGTCCATGTACGGCCGAGATATGGCATTCTACCTTAAAAATGCCGCCTTTCCACCGGATCAGGCTCATGTCAGGCTTTACATACGGTAACCTCATATAGATATGCCATTCATCGACCTTATTGGTTTTGCATAAGGTTTTCCTGTGGCATTTGGACCAAGATTTTGTCCAATTTACCTTTACTTTGCCTGGTCAGATCCGCATACGATTGTCGTATGGCATAGTTTTTTTAAAAATATGCCGTAAATTTACATTACCAGGTTCGTGCAAGGGCTAGATCTGGCATACGTTAAAAACATTTAAAAATTAATGTTATGCAAAATCAATCTTTTCAGCACCTTGCGTGTGCTCGATTTTTTCACATCTTTATCCCATGGAGAAGTATTCGAAATTTTCGCTGAAACTCACGTTTTACGGGACTGTACCACTAGAATTACTTTGAAATCTATCCAGGTACTGGCCGTCTAACGCCAGTACCTGGATGGGTGACCGCCCCATCATGTTTGAATTTTAAATATTTCGGTCGTAGTCACAATAAATGGATGTACAGTCTTGATGTGTTTTCATTTTAAGTATACTTCAAATAGACAATAAATATATAAACTTTGTAAGATGTCAATGGCCGAGTGGGCTAAAGCACAGAACTGTCACCCAGAGGATCAAGGTTCGATTCCCACCAACGGCAAATAAATTTACATGTGTTTTTTCAGCAATTAATATGTACTGAAAACTAAATAAGCTTGAATATCCAATAGAAAGTGCAAAATAAATAGAATTCGATGAGCGCAGATAATTATTTTGTAATTTATTTGCCGTTTTTATAAGCAGGGGCTTAGTAGGGCAGCCTCTATCCGACCCTTATCTGGAAAACGTAATCTAGCCCTGATCATGCGCTGCGTTACTTTCCTGCAAGGCCCGTATAAGGTTGCCAGGCCGGGGGCCTTAGATTTAAATCCGGCTACCACGCTAGGGCCTGATACTCCCCGTAGCTGAATTTCTACTCGGGTACTTGCTAGCATCAATTATATCTTTTCTTTGAATCAAGGAGATGGTTTCTTTGAATCAATGAAGACGTTTCTCTAAAACAATGAAACTGTTTCTTTATTATATGCTAAGTAAATGTTTCTTTACAGGCATTGAAATGATCTCTTTGAAATTCAAATGCACTATTTCATTTGAATCAAAGAAATATTTTGTTGAAACCAATGAAAAAAAAAACAATCCACCCATTCCTTTGGCGTCAATGAAATATTTTCTCTCGGTGTATAGTTCCATCGCGGTATATTATTTTATTCTAGAAGTTTATAATGTTTTACCTCCACGTTTACTTAAGTAAAAATTTTGCTCAGTTTTATTCTGCCTCTGTTGATTTTTCGAGAGACCCAGTTTTTCAATTCGCTCATAGAATTTTTGCTCATACAGTTAGCCACTGCCACGGCAGTCACGCATATATACCAGACCACCTCGCAGTGTGACGTTGACGAAGGAAATTTTCCAACTGCAAGAAGGGTCTCGTCGCTGTAGACCACGTACGAGCGGTGTAATCACTCTACAACTTTAATCATCTCGAGCGGGTACATGTGCAGACAGAGTAATGCAGCACACAACAGAAATGTACCAATCTGTATATATGTATACATATGGGGCATTCCAAGCCAACTTGATAAACGTTTGACCCTTCATATTTTTAATTGTTTCACTGGCTTGTACCAACCCAAAAACAGCAAAACAAAAATTTAATTTTTGTTATACCTTGTTGTTGGGCTTTGCCAATTTTTAAATTGAAAAAGAAAAACGGTTCTTTTTTCGTTTTTTTTACATAATATTATTAATAATTATATCATTCAATTTCCAGGTATAATGAAAACAAAACTATTTATTTTTTCAAATAAAACATTAAATTTCAGTATCCTATAAAACTATATACTAACCCCTTTTTTCGTTGATTCCGTCGAAAAAAAGGAACGTCAAACGAACGTGTTTTTGGGATGCAACTAAAATTAAAAATTTTGATTTTTTTTTTGTTATGGAGTATTTTTTTCACTTTTAACATTGACAAAGCCCGACGGCAAGGTATTTTAAAAATTGAATTTATGTTTGGCTGTTTTTGGGGTGGCGCAAACCAGTGAAATAGGAATAAGTCCAATTTAAAATATGGAGGGTCAAACGTTTATCGGGTTGGCTTGAAATGCCCCATTTATGTACAGATACATAGAATGATACAAGTGTACGAGGCTACTGGAGTATACTACAGTCCGTATGCTACACTACAGTCCACATAACAGAGGAAACATGAGAGGCGATTCTTCCAGTATGTATGTGTTTCCATGTCAGAGCTTCCGAGGTAGATTCCACCATTCTTACTCACTCACTCTTTCGTTCTGATGCCGCTTTGCCGAACCTCCAGGCGCAACGCACGTATGCATCAACCTGGCAGATACGGTATACATACCTCGTACGAGAGGTGTACCTGCTCTTCGGGTATGTACACCCAATGTACATACGATCTAGATGCACCTGGTCTACCCTGGGCTGACATACGTAATTGAATTGGTTGCCGGGCCGATGTGGAATTAGCCAAGTTCTCCACTCTCTCTATCTTCCTCTCTCTCTCATAGATTCGCTAAATCCAGGCTCCCTAGTCAGCTGCAATATGTGCGATGAAAGGTTCTTTACCTGCGAAATTATGTATGGGAGAAGCGCAAAGATGGCAATTTGACAAGTAATTTTTTGCATCTCCATAGAGAACGGTTTAATTATGCAAAAAAATCAGAGATTATAATGTCAGAATATAGAATATGCATGTGTATGTATGTGTGTGTGCTAATTAAAAATGTGACCGGAAATGGAATTCTCGGAACTGACTACGCTGAAATTTGCCATTCATATAAAGCTGCAAACCTAGTAGTCGTATTTTTTGACATAATTTGTACAAAGATTTATATTGTATGTTAATTTGAATTATTTTTTGAGTCGATACCTTCTGATTTCTGCAAATGTTCAGTAGTTGTTACTAAATCAATACTCATCCCACATAGAAAAATATATATGTAACATATACGTTAAATGTATGGCGCCAAAAAGTTCTATATGCTGCATATATTCTGCATATATGTGTGCAAAAATATATTCAAAATATATGGGATATATGTATGGAATATATGTAAAATATATTTCATATACGTTTAGCACCAAAAAGTTCTATACGTTGAATATATTGTGCATATATTTCTATTTCCATGTGGGATAAAAGAACAAGGTTGTTTGTTATGCAATGAGATTCGGATTGTACGGATCACGAATTTCACTGCAATTCGGATCACGAATTTCACTACAATATCAGGTTTAATTTTCGTAAATTTGGATCATTTGAACGTTGCACAAAAACGAGACAATGTTTCATCATACTCGAACCGTTTTGATACAATTTGTAGCAGGAAACGGATTTTGGAGGATTGGTAAATTGTTCACTGTTAAGGTAGTTCTGTCGTGAATGCAATCCAAACTCATATGCATGAATTTTTAACATGTTGTAATTTAGCTATTCAATTTTGCTTGCACAAAATCTTGAAGGCCTTTACCGAGTATTTGAATAAACAATTAAAACTTGAAAATCGATCTTTTTACACGGCGCTCACGGGAGAGCTGGAAAAATTGATCTTTAAATCGAAAAATAACATACTTAGATCAAAGATAGAGAAAAAATAAAAAGTACTACGGATTCGCAAATAATTCAGGAATTGATGCATCATGAAAAAAGGTGAAGTCTCCGGAATAATGTTTAATTGAACCAAGGTCAAAGTGCACGATACCGGGCCAAATGACGTTTCCTAACCTAATTATCGTAAAAATGAAGTCAAATCCGCACTAAACACATTAACTATTTACAAATAATCGTTTTAATTTGATTACGACAATTTCGAAGGATTCTCGATTATTTTTTATATTATTATTGAGGCAGTCAAAGTGATGCGTATGATTATTTTTTAATGTCATATAGACTCTGAGATTTATGACTCCGGCGTACCGACAGAACTACCTTAAAGCTCTGAAAAAGGGCAAGAAGTCGCGCTCTAGTTTTCTGATGGAGAGTCTTGGGATAACAAGGTCGGGAAATTATACACAATTAATACTCAGTCTTCCCACCGACATTGGTGATTGTGCGGTTGGTGTATGGTTCTTGCGGTCCCCTGAGTTAAGGTAGTATGAGCGTCTTGTTAGACGTCGCATAAGTTCGAGGGAGATTGACAGAGAATTACAACCTCGATGAGATAAAAAACGGAAAAAATTAAGCATATGGAAGGTGCTAAAGAGATTATTTTTGAACAATAATAATTTTAAACGTTTATTAGTATTTTAAATTTTAACATTAAAAAAAGCAATTTTCAAACGTTACACAAAATTCTGAAAAAATTCATACGTATGCAGAAAAATTAAAAAATCATTTTCATAACAAAAAGAATATATATTGCCGGGTATTATATTGAACAACTATTTATTTCAGTAATTTGTTAATAATAGTTCTTAATTTTTATTTTGGCAACGTAATCTCTTTAGCACTTCCATATGCTTCTTTTTTTCTTCAGATTTTTATCTCATCTAGAAGTGTTTGTAATTCTCTCTCAATCTCCCTCGAACTTATGCGACGTCAGACAAGACGCTGATACTACCTTAAGCAACATTATTTCCGGCCGTAACTTGAATGAAACGTAACTGAACTGAGTTACTTTCGTCTATACACTAGAATATCAGAAGAATATACTCCCGTCTGTACCCATACCGGTTTTCTGCAGTTTCCCCGTGCCTATAGCGAATGGTGTACAGTGTAGCTAAGTCGGCTGCGGACGCATTGGAAGTTAGGTTAGCTTAGTGAAGTGCGGATAGGGAGTGACTGAACAGATATTACAGACGTATCATGGAAGAATCAAACTAATTTTTTCTTTAGCTACTTGGTCGAGGAAATTTCGATTTTTTAAAAGTTTTTTAAATAACCAATATTTTTTAAAAATTGGTCAACAGTACAATTATTATTATTTTCAGAAATTGCCACCGTATTATTTACCTAAGACTCAAATTATTCTACGTTCCTAATTCTTTCCCATAGAGATGGTATTGAGGTGACTAGTAATGTATTATTTATAATTTTTTTTTAACTCAATAAACAATTCTATTCGTTTTAAAAACATTGTTTTATTCGACAATATTTTTTTAAATTATTTCCTTACTCTTATTATCAATTAAAAATATTTTCATTTATTTTATCAGAATATTTTATATTAAAGGTAAAAAATGAAGAGTTAGATGAGTGAGTGTGCATAGCACAGTGCATAGCACTCGTAAAAGTTATGTCTGTATGTCGTTAATACCATATTACAATTTAACGGAGCGCGAGAACGGCGCCGGTCATCGTTATACGAGCCACTGATTTCACGAAGCGCATTCACAGGACAGGAGCCAAAGGGAGACAGAGATGGGGAGATGCACTCGTTAGCTCTGGGTTTCGCGCTCGAGTACCAACACTCCTGTGCAAAGAGAAGTTAAAATAGTAAAACGCTTTGCGATGGTGATTCACGTGTGCGTGTAATGGAAATCGGTCTGCAATATCCGCATACGAGGATCTACTTTTTACAGATACGGATGCAAAATCCTCCGGCCGTTTGACCGATCGATCCCGATCTACTCATTGAAGTTTTTGTACACTAAGCGCGGAGTACTGAATGAAGAATAAACAAAACCTCTGATTGCATTTTTCTAGCAACATGAATGATGCCTCAATGATAACGCAACCCTATACTGAGCGAAGATTATGGATATAATTTTATTCGATTAGGGGGCGTCCATTAATCGCGTGAGAATCTGGAAGGGCGGGGGGATACTGAAAATCATCATGAATGATCACATGGGGGAGGAGTCTTGAGTCAAAGTCACGTACATTTCTCGATACATTATTTTCTAATATTAAGTACCGAGTAGATTCTATTATGATTCGAAATAGTTTCACAGTTCCAAGAAATGCGCATAACTAGTGATTGCTTGGGATACTAGTTACTTATTTACTTTTAATACGATGTCTGCCTGACGATACCAAAGTTAGTAATAAGTAGATATTATATAAGCGGATTGTGAATTGTATGCAACTAAAATATAATTAAAACAGCATAAATTGTATGAGATATTTATTTTATATTTTGTTCTTTTTACATATGCCCGATAACGAAAAAAGCACGTGATAACGAGTCAGGGGGGGGAGGGGTCCGTCGAAATATCACGGCTGATCACGAACGGTGGGGAGGGGGTAAAAAATTTGATAAAAACGCATCACACTGAGAAAAAAAATCGTTAGAACCAGCAAAACGTGCGCTTGCGGGCAACGAAAGAATATTTTGTCGATCGGACAAAATATTTGGCAATGGTAATCGAATAATGTTTGGATTGATCAGCTGTCGCTTCGATCAATTACATATTTCATTCGATCAAAAGAATAGTCTTTTCGCTGCCGGCAAGCGCACGTTTTGTTGGTTCTAACGATTTTTTTTCTCAGTGCACGCGATTAATGGACGCTCTCTTACCATACTTGTTAATATATATATGCATATTCCTACTAGGGGTTATTGTGGCTCGCGCGCCCGCAAGATCTCCGTTGAACATTTCGAATCTATTTTTAACAATTCCATCGCCAACTTGTTATCCCTCGGGAACCCCTTCTCTATTCCACGGGAACACCTCCTCTATCCCATGGGAACCCCTTCTCTATCCCTCGGGAACCCCTCCCCTATCCCTCGGGAACGCCCTCACCAAATTCTTTTTTTTTTAATTTTTGGAAAATACAATTTTTTGAAAATTTGATATTTATGAAATTTTTGCAAATTTTATAAATTTCTTTCTAAAGTGAGGTGAGCTACTCCGTGAGATTCGAAACTCCATGAACTTATACACTCCGTCAGGACAGCCACTCCGTGAGAATTAGACACTGTGACGTTAGCCACTCCGTGTCTTTAGCCGATTGACTAATCTACCGTCTGGTACACGGTGCCGGCGGAGAAATCTTTTTATAATATAAAGAGATATGTATATTTCTCAATGTAGTAGCTACATAACTACATTGTACCTATGTCTTTTCTTTGTTATGTGGCTCGGTGACATGAATATGGAAAATGTTTTCATACTGGCTAAATAAAGGGTGTGGTGATTATTTCTAGTTTCAGAAAGCAAATATATAAATTAAAAAACTCCCGACTGAAAAAATGAGCAATTAATTAATAAATTGGGCAAATAAAAAATTGTGGAATAATAATTATTCGCATATTATAGTCGGAAGATTATCACGCCCTTGACGAATTAATCTTTGCAGGTTTTTGCCGTAGCTAATCACACATTTGAACTCAAAATTCAGATATTAAAACGGCGGACCAAAACGTAAAAACTGGTTTGGTTTGGATGAAATACAGTATTTGAGAATTTTTTAGGCCGCTGCCGATGCAGAAAAATTGTTCGATTTCCTTCTTGGCCCTTTCTAGTCCAATTCTATTAGGAGCCCAGAATGAAGCTGAAGTACAGCCCTACTAGGCTGGTCACGTTTCAAAATACGGGGCGTTTATAGATTCCCCTGTTTGGACCTATAAACGCTGCCCTATTAAGGCCCTACTAAAATAATTAAAAAAATTAATTGAAAAATATTAATTTGTGCTTATTCAATCGAGTAATCCTTCATTTTAATTAGATATTAGGTCTTCCGCTACATGATGGATTGAAACATGATGGATGAAATTATATAATATAGTCCGACCTTTACAGATTTATACGATTGCGTCTGATGTGGTCAAAATAAAAGCACATTCACTTATTTTTCACGACAATCGGTTATATCAAAAAGGGTACATTGTATCGTTATTGCCATCTATAAACATAGTCGACGAAGTTGCTTGTTTCATTGTTTGCGCGAATTAGTTCGTTAGTATTTGGGTGGATGACCGTCTGATTGACCTGAGGGTTAGTACTAGGATGGATGACTATCTGGCTGACTCTGGCGGTGAGTAGTTGGATAAGTGATCATCGGTATGACTCCAAAAGTCAGTACTTGGATGGGTGACCGCCGGGTTGATTCTAACAGATAGTACTTAGATGCGTCACCGCCTGGCTAACTGTGACTGTCAGTGATAGGTTGGGTAACCACGTACTTTACCCTGGCGTTCATTACTTAGATGGGTGACCGCTTTGCTGACACTGACATTCAATAGTTAGATGGGTGATGCCCTGGCAAACTCTGGGGGTTTATCAAGGCCCTTATTTGTCATGTCTATTGTGGAATACCTGACAAAACCTAACAAGATGTTTCAAAAGGTTTCGACCGTCGTTGATTAATAGTAGTTAGGTTTCGGCAATGAAACGGTCTCGGTAGAGAAATCCATAAGAAAGTTTTAAAAAGTTACGTTTCGGCCCTCATCTGAGCCCTCTTCAGAAATGTATTTTTGTCATCAATATGTATCAAGCAATAGTGTCTTACGACACCGACCAGTGTACTCATTTATTTTGAAGGATAAATGAGTCATGGATTGTTGATGCCTATTGTTGATCTTTATTTATTAAAATTAGAGAAAATTTTTAACCCTTAAGGGGGACGACCCTTTCAATCGGAAGATCCGGTTGACAACGAGTTGGTCGTCCCCCTTAAGGGTTAAAAATTTTCTCTAATTTTAATAAATAAAGATCAACAATAGGCATCAACAATCCATGACTCATTTATCCTTCAAAATAAATGAGTACACTGGTCGGTGTCGTAAGACACTATTGCTTGATACATATTGATGACAAAAATACATTTCTGAAGAGGGCTCAGATGAGGGCCGAAACGTAACTTTTTTAAACTGCCTTATGGATTTCTCTACCGAGACCGTTTCATTGCCGAAACCTAACTACTATTAATAAAAACCTAACAAGGCCCTATACTTTTTCATGTTCGCCCGACTAGATTTATGCATGAGTGATAACGAATCTGAATACAAAATTCAGAAATTCAGACAGGCGAATCCAATATAGCAAAACAAACGTAAATGCTAATATGATTGGGAAAAAACTCTGGGCTTGAAGGTTTTTGAGTACGCTGAATGGGGAATTCAAGTCAAGTGGAAACTGAACATTTTTATAATACGTTGTATATGATAAGGAAGCGAAAATGGGAGGCGATTAATTCCTTACCCCAGAGTGCCATTGTGTACAGTTAATTGATATTAAAATTGAATAGCTGTGCAGGTTCTCCTACCTTAATATATATTTTTTTTTAACCGGCAAAAGAGAACCATACGGTGAAGAAGAGGATGATGATGCCCCCTGAGACTACGAACCAGAGAGGAATTCGCAACGTTACGAAATTCACCACCTTGCTTGAAAATTCAGTGGAGCAGACCGACAATGAAAAAGAAACGAGTTGTACGGGTTGCATTCGGAATTAGAGAGAAATGCTATAAAGAAAGATTTATACAATACAAAAGCAAGTAGTGAGGTTGGGTGCTCAAGGATTATTGCAATGCTTATTGTTATACTTAAACTCATTACATAAGCTACATAAACATGATTACGAGTACAATTTACTTAAACTATGAGGAATTAAAATTATTCGAAAATCTATTTCGTAATCTTTATAGTCATTATCAATGTTATTATTATTATTATCATTGAATTAGGTGTGAATAAAGTGCTCATTATGTTTTTCTGTTTCTAACCCTTTTTTCAGCAACTTAGCTAATAAATAACTTAATCAATAAACAAGGTTTGAAAGTCTTTAAGAAATTAAGTCATCTAAAATAAATGAAGTTACTTCTGAACCGCCATATTTCTACCATTTACTTGTTAAAGCATAACGCCCAAAACCTTTTCGTGCAGAATCAAGAAATGATTAATCGTTAATCCTCGTCAAAACACGATAAACTACCGTAGCTTCATTTACAATATATAAAATAATATTTTATGCCCAGAATTTGATTTACAGTGAGTCATTTTATCTTCGTAATTAACATGGCACCGTATTTGTCCTGTTACACATCACTTTGACGTACGTTGTGCCAATCAAAAGTGCGTCAAAAATGCAATCAACCCTCTAAAGAATGCTAAAAGTGCATATTCATCTTTTCCTGCCGCGAATTACAAAAATTACTCTCTCCATCGCTTTCTCGATAATCCTCGCAGCATTTAAATTTTCGTTACGTGAACGACACTGCGTTGATTGGCATGTTGTATATTTTTCCAAATACAAATTTAGCTCGCTCTAACGACGGTCGTTAATGCAACTTCGCCGTTGTGTTGTGCAAAGTTTTATTATCATGCTCCCTCTCGCGTGACTCAAAATCGTTCGTCACTCTGGCTCGCTCTATCCATGTGCCGTATATGTATATATAGAAATATATAGACAACGTGAGCTCACATCCGATCGTTCTGTGTTAACGTGTTACTGAAATGTAGGTCGGATGTGTTCACCAGCAGTTAGATCGAATTATTGATGGGAGAAGCAGTAGAGAACCTAGCCTAAGACCTGCACGATATTCACGAAGAAGAAAGAAAAGAAGGCTTTCGTAGAATGCGGATAAAGTCAAAGGGATAATGCTATACGTATATACGTGTGGCAACGGAAGAAAATAAAGCTGTGGCACGTGATTTGCCAACCACCTCGTAAAATACGGCTTTACCACAACGTCAACGACCAAAACAACAACAGCAATTTCACACCTCGGCTATGAGGAAGCCGGAAGTGGAGAAAGCTTTGAGTGAAGAGTTTAAGTGGGAGAGAGAGAGAAAAAAAGGAGGACCAATGCTTTCAAGCTTTAATTTCTCAACCTTTCCCTGTGCTTTCTCTCTCCTCCTTTCGTTCTCTCGCGGGTTATCGAGAATTTCCTGAACAACCCATCAGGGCCCCGCTCTTTTACCCAATGCCACCGCGGTACTGCGAGAAACTCCACCTCCACTTCCATATTGAGGGTATAAAACGACGATCGGCGTGGAGCATTCGGCCAAAGTGCCCGCACTCACGGGGCAATTCTGAACGAACTTTCGCATAGAAATTCCAATCGCGCCTTTCCGTGCGCTATGTACCTCACGCTCATATATATATATACATATATATATATATATATAAACTTCGATGCTTTCGTTTCCTCTGCCTTATTTTTTTTTGCGTCGAGCTTCGACCAGCCAATCTCTACCTTTTTCGTTGAGAATTCTTCATACTAAATGAATGTTATCGCAATAGGCGCAAGGAGATAAAAAGAAAAAATCAAGGAGAATAGAGCGAAATTTTTCTTAACGAGATATTTTCGAAGGTTCTTAGATTCCTTTATTAAAAGTTTTTATGCTGACTTCGACCATGAGAAACTGAATTAACTTTAAACTAGTTAATTAATTAGTTGGAGTAGTAATTGTGCAACCGAATTCCTGCCGACACTGTAGCATTCGTTAACGATGGACAAAAGGAGGGATGGGAAGGAATCTATGCTAAGTAATTAACAAATTATCGGAATTATCGGAATTTTGCAATTATTGCGAAATCTTAAACAATAAGTTGACAATATTTTTTAACGTCATTATTTGATACAACGAGGTCAATGATACATAATTTTCCTATTCCAATTGTAAAACACATCGACACCGCTGCAAAAAACGATACTGAGAAAAATTCATCGAACAGAATGCTAAATACAGTGAGTTTTATTATACAAATAGTTACTCGTACGATAATTAAGTTGCTGGTTACCATAAAAACATTGTTGTCCACTCAGGGTATATTATACCATATATATGTATGGTATAATATACTGTTATTGCAGTTTTTACTTCATACGGTGCGATTATGGGCGTCATGTCACGCACGCTAAGCGGGCATAAAACCCCATTTTCACACCTTGTGAATTAATGCTAATTGCACAATACTCGTTAGAAAAACTTTTTCTCGTATCGTGTGATTGGAACTCTTTGGATTTTCTGCAATTCTGTAATTAATTTTTCTGAAAGACTTAAATTTTATTTAAATTAAAATATACATTTTTTATTAAGATATATATTTTTTATCAATACGTTAGGACAATTCATCCGGGATGACAAATACTCTCCTGAACTCCACCTTGGACGATCCGCGACTCTCGCCGGTACAATCGCAGGGTCTATCCTGGAGTCCATTTTGGATTCTCGACAGGACTGTCTTAGACTCCATCCCGGACTCTACTCTGAACAATCCACGAATCTTGGCGATTCAATCGTAGAGTCCATCCTGGTGTCCATTTTGGACTCTCCTTCGAAGGGTAGACGCCTCGTGTGTAGTCGAACTCAGGACAACTTAGCAGTCTTATATAGATACGCCGAGGCTTCAAAACACTTGCGAGAAATGCTCCGTCCGTTCGCCATCTAGTGACATCATACAAAACACTGATGTACAATGCTCCGCTAGATGGCGAGCGGTCGAAGCGTTTCTCGCAAGTGACTTGAAACTTCAGTGTACATAAAACTGGCAAGTTGTCCTGACTGAGTTCGACTACATGTAGATCCCTCGTATGCTGACGAGGGGGCCACCCTTTGTTGACTGTCCAAAATGGACAGGAGGATGGACTCTGATTGATTCGACGAGATTCGCTGATCGTCCAGGGTAGAGTCCAGGAGAGTATTTGGTGTTACGTCCGGGTGGCAAATTCTCCAGAGTTGCACGATAGGAAATCATAACAGCGGTCTCTCTTTCGAGTCAAGGCGTTGGCCCTTTACATTGGGGACAGAGACCTCGCCATATGTATACTACCACCCTAGCAGCTCCGGTCACCGAACAAACCACCGTCGAAATCACTATGGTGGTTTTGTACAAAAAGTTCACTTAGAATTTTGTCGAAACCACCACGTAAACCACCAATCCGAGATTCGTTCAAATCTCAGAGTGGTGGTTTTGTCAAAATTCTAAGTGAACTTTTGGCACAAAACCGCTATAGTGAGAACGACAGTGATTCTATTGTGGTTTGCGCGGTGACCGGGTCTGCTAGGGCATAGACTTATGAATGCGATGGAGACTCAACGATCGACTGAGTCAAAAGTGACCAGAGTGTAGAGTACATGGTTTGTTCTTGAAGCGACACGTACTCAAAATGATTGAACTTTATTTCGATGCTATTGGTTGCTGGAGTACAATTTCTTACAGACGTTTACGAAGTCTTAGCCTCGCAGGGCTAAGGTACAGAGTTTCGTTGAAGAGCTTTGCGCACTCTCGTAGCAGCAAGACGGTCGAGTGAAGAATAAATGACTTAACCGAAAAATCTCGCCCTTATATACTAGTTGTGTAGCCGTGTCGGTATTTTAATAAAGGAAGTAAGAGCATAAACCTTACCAAGTTGACACCGAAGAAAGGGTAGTGTAGAGACATTTACGGTGTATAATGTAAACTAGGAAATCTAGTTACAAGGGTTACCGATACATTTATGGTATACGCGTCAAGAACAGTGTCGTCTAGCGCGGGCGGTGACATTGTTAGATCTTTTAGGATAGACGCGCGACTTCATAAATCTCAAGGGGGCGCGGGAAGCTAGACACCGCGTAAACACGTGCACTCCATGCCTTGGGGTACGCGTGCAGCGAGGTCAACGCACTATTAGTGAACAGTGTTACGATGTATAGTGTGTGTAGTGTAGCTTGGTTTTTGCATTCAAGAATTTTAGTTTTAATATGTGGAAGGTTACGTGAGACGTAAAATTGGCACTCCGAATAGAGTCCCGGATGGAGGCCGTGAAAGTTTTTTCAGTCCTGGATATAATTCAGATTGAGTCCTCTCGGGAGTCCCGGATGGAGTGATGGACTTCAAGCTAGACTTCGGGATCGGATTAAAAGCCGAACTCCAGATGAAAGTCCATCTGGTACACCGAGAGAAAAGATTTCATTGACGCCAAAGAAATGGGTGGATTGATTTTTTTCTATATTAACTTCAATGAAATATTTCTTTGATTTCAATGAAATAGTGCATTTGAATTTCAAAGAGAACATTTCATTGCCTGCAAAGAAACATTTACTTGGTGATCATATAATAAAGAAACAGTTTCATTGTTTTAAATGGACGTTTTTATTGATTCAAAAAAATGTTTTCCTTGATTCAAAGAAACGATATACTTGATGGCAACAAGTGCGCCAAGGGTTTGCGCAATCGCGTAAGTTGTGTCACGATTCGGCGAATAATCGGCAAAATGGATAAAACCGTAGCGGTATTCCTCATGCTTGGTTGTTTCACATACGCCAGATGATCAATTGGCCAGGCTAACAAAGTTTTTGGTTAACATAACTAAGTTTTCTGATACGTAACCACGAACTTACAACGCCTATAGATGTCTCTCGAACCTAGCCTCACTTTTTTTGTTTTCTGGTTCTCCCGAACGAACGGTATCGAGTTTCCAGGATTCAAAAGATTGGCCTATTTCTGTCGCACATTCTCTCAAAATTTGAGCTTTATCTGCCGAGTACTGTAGGAAAAAATAGGTTTCGACATTTTTAGCTGTGGTGGGGGAAGTGCCACTGCCTCTTAAGTAAAGTCTATGAAAATAACATATTTGACTTAAATACACATTTCTTCGAAGTTAAAGCAGAAAGTTTCATTGAATCAGAGACGATTTCATTGAAATGAATGAAGTATGTTCATTGGTTTAAAGAAATGTTTCTTTGATTCGATGTCATCACTTTTCATTGAGTTTGAGATTATTCAAAGAAAAGATAGTATTGAAACTCAAGTATTTAATTTCATTGGCAAAAATTTCCGTGAATCTATGAAACTTTTTCTCTCGGTGTATTCCCGCCCGGACTGCTCAGATTCGATTCAGGACATTCCACGTGGAAAAAAAATAGTCCAGGCTCCAGCCCGAACTATTTTTTTCCACGTGGAATGCCAGAACCGTAAGAAACCCCAGTAACTAATAAATCATACGATAGCAAAACGATAGTAATAGCTCATGCTAAATCTTTGGAAGAAAACAAATCCGTAAGAAATAGATGGAACGTGCAATGGAGCAATTGCACCTCTGACTGCATCGCGGTGCATCGAACAATTTTGCGGAGGTGCGTGAGAGCGTTCGTGTGGCTTTATAGTCGTTTTTCCAACTGCGGGCTCGCGTGGCGCTCTTTACTCTTCGCATAGCTTTGCTGGACCACAGCTCTCACGATAATGAGTACATCGATTCGCCGATAAAAGCAGAGTCTCTTTTCTCCGAGCTAACAAAGGAACATCCTGCGAGAATTGCGTGGAAGGCCACGCTCCGTAGAAAACCAGTTCTATAGCCCGCTGGCTTCACTTTTCTGTTGCAGCCTGCCTTCTTATTTTCTTTCTACTTGTCGTTTTGTCTCTGTTGCAGAATTAGACGTCCTATCATTTTTTTTTATAGTGCTTCTTGTCTATTTGTTGCCGCGAACTAGGAGACCGCAAAATGCAATTATCCAGTTCTCCGTATAAGTCCACCTTCAATTAATAGCCCATTAACTAAATCCCTTCGTTAATACCGCTGCTTGAATAAAATTACCTGCGAGACTATTCGGAAAGGTAATGGAAGTCAGAAAAAAATAAATATCATTGCCTAAAGAATTCAGGGATTGAAAAACTTGTTTGTAATTAATACAATTATCCATTTCACCTAATATTATATTTTATCTAAGAACAGACGATATTTAGAAAAATGTATATTTATCTGAAAATATTTTATGCAAGGTGATCATATATGTCGTAAACAGAAAGTTATTGTTTCAAAGGATCGGCTATTAACTCTAAAATTGTGAATGATTATTGGTGTCGTATTGAAACAGATATAATTATATCCTCTATTATAGTTAATTTCTGTACGGATCAACTGCTACACGATTTTATTCCGGAAATTATTTTAAACCTAGTTTTCGATCAGGTTATTTGAATAATTTACCTACTATCACTGCCATACCAATAAGCCAATAAGTCAAACGTGTGAAACAATATCATCACAAAACTTGACGACATTGTGACGGTATGACTGTGACCTCACAATGTGCTGAAACGATGCAGGCACAAACGATTCAGTGCGTCATACCGTAACAATGTCGTCACATGCTGACGTACAAGACGTATTTCTAAAGGCACGCTGTGCGCCCCGTTCTGCCACTATACAATCACCGTGTTATCTGCACCGAGAAAAAAAATGTTAGAATGAACTAAATTAGCGTACACCCTCGTACAAATGAATTTTTATTTGCTATAACAAATATTTTGATTACCGCAAATATATTTTAGACAAATGAATTAAATAGTTATTGAAGAGACCAAATATTTGATTGTCCTAAACGAAAAATATCTTTGAACGAGTGTGTATGCCAATTTAGTTCATTTGTACATTTTTTTTCTCAGTGTGGGATTGTTGCTGAAACGAGGAGATAACACAAGCTTTGATATAGGTATATTAAATCGTTGATATTTCTTTTATTTCCCCGATCCTCGACGAAATGAACCTCCGTGCACGGAAAAAAGGTTTGGTCGGACCAACGATTACACGAGTAATTTCTTGGTTGGCCTAATCAATTCACTTGATTAGCTTATCAAGTAACTTGGTTAGTCCAACCAAGAAATTGGAAGCCTAACAAATTACTTGGTTGGTCTAACCAATTAATCTTCTGGCGCATATATAATCAAGGCACTTGGTTGTTCTAACAAAGCCTTTTTTTGCGTATGAGGAAAATGAAGTTCGAAAAATTTTGGCTGCGGGGTTACTCAGCGATATATTTTACACAGTTCATCTGTGAGATATTTTGTGGGTTCTATTCAACATTTTGGACGCTTGGAAGGTACAAACCAATAACTTCACTTCAAACACTACTTTTTGGTTGGGTGTTACAAAATGGAGATAATCCCGTGGTATACTGTTATAATCTGGTAAACATAGTGTATTATAGGCAGCGACCGTTTATTGTTAATATTAATTTTCATCGTATGCGACTATTTTAGGTCAATATTTTTAATGATGGCATTAGTGAAATTTGAATTGGGCTTCGGTTTCGCGCGGTTTGAATCTAGCGATCACTGTTTCAGACCCGAGATGTGCTTCACAAAATTCCATCATTAAAAATATTGATCGAGAATAGTCGCATACGATGAAAATTAATATAATCTGGTAAAGCTCGTAAGGATGTTTTGCGAAACTAAGTTGTGTTACAATCGGATTTTGATACAGAAAGTGATGGTCGAATTGGGTAACAAAGAGAAGATAATAAAGGTTCCGCTGTACATAATTAATCATTATCTACTGAATGTACTTCTCAGATCATAATCTTCATATAGATCTTCATAATCTTTCAATCCGTATGTGCACCAAAAATAAATGTTGTCTTTCATTTCATGGTTCCGGCAGGGTATCAGAAATTGTGAAGCTTCGTGATTGAATTTCAATATCAAAGCTACATTTTATATATAAAAGAAACACATCAAATTTAACTGCATTCCACAGTCTCGCCCAATGAATATTGCGTTTTCGGGCGTATACCCAAAGAGAAAAAAATGGGTAAATGTTTTTTTTTTAATTCTGGATCCTTCTCTAAAAAGTATGTTGCGAGATTTTATCGAATTGCGAGTTGGTCCATTGTTGTCACGTTATTCGCGCTGTGATTGGTCCAAATTGGCGCGAGATCAGATCGAGATCGAGACCGAGTTCGTGTTTAACACGTTTGACAGTTGCAATTCTGACAGTTTTGTCAAGCATATCGGGCGCGCGAGGTTTGAATTCCCAAGTTGGTTGACTTTACAATATTTCGGGGTTTCCGGATTATGTGTTAATTGCTAATATTAAACTAGGCTTAAGATGTTGAACGACAAAGTGCGACGTAGTCTCTATGGCAGCAACAAAACCAGTCGTACGCGGAGTCACTACATGCGGATCAACAGAACAATCGTGAATAAGATGATAAGCGAAGAGATCGGGGAGAATTGAAATTCTGCAGTCAAGTAAATCAGACCTCTTTACTCACTGTTACTTTTAGCAAAATCCATGCCAGGTTTCCAGAATTGGGAATCCTGCATTTATTTTATTGAGCAAAGAGGTCGTACTGCTTTACTAAAAATGTAAAGCCCCATATAATGATGGGACTTTACATTTTTTTCTAAAGTCTGGAAATGCTTCAGACCGCGCAAATTTGAAGTTATCAAGGTAAATACTAATTTATAATTGAAAGAATGTTAAAGGACAATTGGTAATCAATTTGAGTCAAATCTATAAAGAGTTTCCGATTCGATAAGATTTGGAATTATTGGAAAAATTTGTTAGATCTCTTAACTTTTGGGAATTCTGATTATACATATTAGATGTATTAAATAAGATCGCTGCACCGACACACGATTTCTACTCGCGCGCGCGGGGCGCGGAAGTTTTCTAGTAATACTAAAAAACTTGCATTTACACGACAATCTGCCAATCGATTGTGCAATACTTTCTCTTTTACGTATTTTGTATATCATTAAGTAATAAAAAGAATTGAATTCATTTGTATAGAAATAAAGGATATCAAACATATGCAGATTTCGTTATTGCGTATTTACATGTGTTTACACGTGTAATTCACTTTTCGCTTATAATATGGAGCAGCGAATAGGGTGAAGTCGGAATAACGTGGATATTATGCGAGTTTCTGTAGTTGAAGCGCGAAGCACACTATACCAGTTCGCATGTTTAATGCAGTAGGAGGAGGAAAAGGGCGTACGAGAGAACATTAGGGACACATCGTTTCCAGGTTTCAAGTCTGTAGTTTCGTCGTTTGAGCACGAGGCGTTAACTCACAGACGATAAATATTCACAAGCGTGCAGGGCCAACGAGAGAGTAGAGAATCGTCTTCACGATCCTTGTATTCCCTGCCGAGGGAATACACGGATCACGAATAACCAATATGCATATATATGTATACAGCAAACTGTTACTACATCCTGCTCCTAGGAATCGCGAGAGGAATAAATATACCCCGTTCTTTCTAGAATTCTGGAGCGAAAAAATTGGTCTGTCGAGGTAAAAAAAAATATTAATAAAAAAAAACCAGATTGATATGCATATATTTCGAAGTGGTGGACAACGCATAGTTCAGATTGAACGTAACGTCACCCTGTCGACGTGACACTCGAGCTCGTTCATATTTTCCATGGTTCAATATATTCTTCCCGTCTTCTTTTTATAGAAAAAAAATCAAGATTTTTTTACGCGAATAAATCCTCGGATATTTGGAACAGAAAAATGGTGGAAAAAGTTGACCAGGGAGTCTAAAAAAGAAATTCGCGATGTCCTCGTGAAATATACATCAATATATATACGTATGTACACATCGTGGTTGTTAAAATGTGGTCCGTACCCTCCTCTTCCACCCAGCCCGTTACATCATACTGCCATGGCGAATCCCATCCTACAGACTATTCACACACCCCCGCGTGTTTAGACGTGCAGCCTGCGTCGAGCGCTCTGAGCTCGACTGCCAAGCCCACGTGGGCCGGCACACGCGACGGGAAATAAATTACCTCGGAGCACTCTAAGGTCAACATCTGAAACGGTGAGCTCGTGAGGTGGGCTGGGACTCGAGTGGAACGAGCGAGGGCGGGTCGCAAGCGAGAAAGTGAGAACGAAACGAAAGGGGAACGCAAGATTGAGCGTCTCATATGTATATTTAACGGAGACGTCATAACATTTCTTTTTTTATTTTGCAGCGTATATGCAGTGTAATTTTTTGAAACTTTTATCGATGTTTTTTTTAATCATTTATATATTTATTATATATATTGCCAATAATTACTCGAATCCAGATTCTCGGCAATGCAATTTTTTTCGGATTCTTATTATTTTATCATAAACAAAATAATTCTGTAATTCACAGAATCACACTGCAGCACTACAAATGAAAAATATTCTTGTTTTCTCAGTTATGTTCATTTAGATTTAAAGGAGTCGACCACTAAGGAGCTGAAGTCAAAATAATTGTATAGATAGTTTTTAAGTTTGTTAAAATCAGGCTGATATTATTACTTATATTGTTAAAACTCATGTAAGATGCGTGCTTCATTTACTACTTCAGAATAACGATATCATTAAGGTAAAGCTTTTCGTCGAATACCTCTTTATGTACAATACTTAACGATAAATTTGTATAAAATTGATAAAATGCCGGCAGTGTATATCAAACAACTATACACAACAGACGATTATTTTAGAATTTCTGACCGACAGGTTTCCTTCAATAAGTTTACTATCAAAAAGAATATTGCAGGGGATCCATATGCCGTCTAGCAAACATTTTTTCATATCATACGAACAGCCAAACAATATCTATTCCTGAATAGCTATAAATTTACTATGAAATGATTTATGAAATAAATAAATATATCGTGTTAGCTCGAAACTAATAAGATGATTACTTTTCTCTCTATATGAGAAAAAATACTGAATTATCCATAATTCCGGATTTCCTAAGGATCCGGAATGATCCTTAATTCAGGATTTCCTAAAAATCCGGAATGATCCATAATTCAGGATTTTCCAAAAATCCTGAAATATTCATAATTCCACATTTCCCAAATTCACGCCTTAGCCTTAAAATACTGAATTATCCATAATTCAGGATTTCCTAAAAATCCGGAATGATCCATAATTGAGGATTTTCCAAAAATCCTGGAATATTCATAATTCCGCATTTCCCAGATTCACGCCTTAGCCAAAATTCACACATTACCCAGAATTAACTTATTATATATATATTCATTTAATTTTTTAAGCTTAAGATTACATCCCCTGCATTGGTTATTAGCGACCCTGTTCATTAGCTGTGTTTTAATATTTGAAGAATGAATAACTTTTTCATTGTACATAAATTACTTTTACAAAAACGAAAGAAAAAAGAAAAAAATTATTCAATCGATTCGTAGCAGCAATTGCCAATTTATTTTACTACAAATTCAAACAACAGAACGCATTCTATTGTATAAAATTTCGATGACGAGGGTGGACATATGACTGACAATTCGCAGTAGAGGCTCTTCACTCGTGCGGTATGACACATATGAATGCCCGAGACGAATGGATGTAGCGTGTATAGTAGAGCATGAGCATAGCCACTCCGGATAATGAACTTTTCATTGTTCCGGTGCCCAGTTTGCTTGTGGAAATGCAGTTTCCCTGTTTTCATACGGGCGTGAATTGCGCGGGGCATGCAGAAGGGGGTTGAAACAACGTATACTCTAGCGGGTAAGCATCATACGTACAGTAGCTACAGTGTCTATATACGGTAGCACCATGTGCCAAGCGAGAGAACAAGAAGAGAGTGAAACCGAGCGTGATGGCCCGCGCGAACCAGCGATACCGGCAACGGTGAGAAAAGCAAACTGTGTGAAGCTGCTGTGCGCCACTTTGCCCAGTTGAATGGGGACGAAACGGGCAACACAGTTAGTGCATAGTGCTCCCGTGCAACAATTTTTTTTAAAGTAATGAACGGAGTGAGAATTCTAAAAAATATACGTATAGGAAATAATTTTTTTTTATATAGCATGGGCACGGGTGTAGAGCAATGAAGAAAAATGATATCAACAAAATTATATAGTTTGTGGGAGCAAATATGATATCAGCAACGGTAAGAAAAGCAAACTAAAGCTGTTGTGAAGCTGCTGTGCGCCACTTTCCCGAGTAGAAATTCAGCTACGGGGAATATCAGGCCCTAGCGTGGTAGCCGGATTTAAATCTAAGGCCCCTGCCTGGCAACCTTACACGGGCCTTGCAGGAAAGTAACGCAGCGCATGATCAAGGCCAGATTAAGTTTTTCAGATAAGGGCCGGATAGAGGCTGCCCTACTAAGCCGCTACTTATAAAAACGGCAAATAAATTACAAAATAATTATCTGCGCTCATCGAATTCGATTTATTTTGCACTTTCTATTGGATATTCGAGCTTATTTAGTTTTCAGTACATGTTAATTGCTGAAAAAAACACAAGTAAATTTATTTGCCGTTGGTGGGAATCGAACCTTGATCCTCTGGCTGACAGTTCTGCGCCTTAGCCCACTCGGCCATTGACATCTTAAAAAGTTTATATATTTATTGTCTATTTGAAGTATACTTAAAATGAAAACACGTCAAGACTGTACATTCATTTATTGTGACTACGACCGAAATATTCAAAATTCAAACATGATGGGGCGGTTACCCATCCAGGTACTGGCGTTTGACGGTCAGTACCTGGATAGATTTCAAAGCAACTCTAGCGGTACAGTCCCGTAAAACGTGAGTTTCAGCGAAAATTTCGAATACTTCTCGGTGGGATAAAGATGTGAAAAAATCCAGCATACGCAAGGTGCTGAAAAGATTGATTTTGCATGACACTAATTTGTAAAAGTTTTTAACGAATGCCGTATCTAGCCCTTACACGAACCTGATAACGTAAATTTACGGCATATTTTTAAAAAAACTATGCCATACGAAGACCGTATGCAGGTCTGACCAGGGAAAGTAAAGGTAAATTGGACAAAATCTTGGTCCAAATGCCACAGGAAAATCTTATGCGAAACGCATAAGGTCGATGAATGGCATATCTATATGAGGTTACCGTATGTAAATCCTGACATGAACCTGATCCGGTGGAAAGACGGCATTTTTAAGGTAGAATGCCATATCTCGGCCGTAAATGGACCTGATCACGTGAACTTACGACGAACCCTAAATAAGATTACCATATCTAGCCTGACATCAGCCTGATCCGGTGGAAAGACGGCATTATTAAGTACGAATGCCATATCTCAGCCTTACATGGACCTGAATTTACGGCGGCCCCAAATAATGTTACCTTACCTAAAACTGATCTGGACCTCGTGTGACAGCAGGCATGCCTGATGAAATTTCTACTCGGGTTGCATAGCTAGATGGAGACGACATGCATGACACAATTAGTGCATAGTACTTGCGGGCGTTTATTTTTTTTTAAACTAACCAGCGGAATGAGTATTCTGGAAGCTAGGTATAAGAAATAGTTTTATATATATGGTGCATTCTTTATCAACTGGGCCACTTTTTTCGGTCGACCTCCCAGATATCAGTTTGTTGTACTATTTGAGATGGGTGTTTGTGATTTTTTTCAGATTTTTAAAGGGCGCCGTTCAGGATTTATGTTTTTTTTTAAATATCACTATATCTCAGAAAATATTAGACTCTCAAAAAATTCTTAAGAACATTAACTTTTTAATTTTCCATCTACTTTCGAGTGATGTTGTAAGACACGGCGTTTAATTTCAAATTTCAAGCGATAATACGATACTCGATATTTCGTAGATCGAAAGGATCAACAGTCAAAGCAAGAAGAGTTTGCGCATTACGTCTGTGACGTCAGACGCTCCGAAATTATAAGTACCACAATCGGCGATAATTCAGCCTTTTTCGTTCCGGCGATTTCGTGAGTGATGGATGCGTTAAGCTGTACACCTTATATTACTCCAGTTGTGGGAAATAGCGAGTGTCTCGTGTTCAACGTCCCAGGTCGAGCCTGGCCAGCCGATCAATTCGTAAATTTAGAGCTGGAGACTAATCTTATATTTTATCTGCGAAAAAGCGAGCACCGGGACGAAAGGAGCCACTGAAGCGACGTCGCAAATAACAGATAAGTGTCATTTTAATCACGACTGTCTTGCATATGAAAAGGTGTGATTTATTATACGTCAGTGTGTGATGTATTCATAGTTGAAATTATGAATTTTGATATGTGATATGTGGCTGAGCGAATCTTAAATTTACACTAAAAGTTTGTTGTTAACCCTAAGTATAACTGGTTTTGCTTGACGCGTGTACATAATAAGTGACAAACCGACATCGAAAAATTATAATAAAGTGAATATCTTCATCCATCCGGCCGCACGATTTTTGGTTTTTCTGTTCACAAATAAGAATAATCTTTCAATGTTAAAATCATAATTTTTCCAATGGAAGAAAGTCAATTTTTCGCAAACAAAAGCAATAAATAATTTTTTTTACGAAAAAAGCCTCTATGATTCCGGTCTTAATTTTACAAGGTGTTTCGCATTGTATGAAGATTCTGAGAAAAAATTCCAAAGTGGCACCTGCATTTCTTAAGCAGTGAAAAATTGAAAATTAAAATAAAAAAATTAATAAATTTTTTCCTACCTACACGGGGAAAAAAATAATGAAATGCGCGGTTGCGGGTGGCGAAAGAAATATTTTAGAGAGGAGACCGACAACAGTGGCCCAGTTGGTACAGAATGCCTCATACAGGTTGGTATGCAGAGCAACGAAGAAAAATATAGAAAAATAATTGTACAGTTTGAGGGAACAAATATGTTTCGAGAATACATTATAATGCAGTACATGTCTATATAGTTAAGCGCTGGTTGGGAGGAGCAGCGTTCAAAGCTCTTGTTCGAAACTTTAGGCGATATTAATTAGTATGTACAGGCACGCACATAATCGAGCACGCGAGAAGCACCGTAGACAATGAATGAGAAAGATTCGCCTGTTTAAGCTCTGGATCTCGTAACTGCATCGTACCGAGTGCTATGAATAATGCATATATTTAAGTGTATATAATATGTGAGGGGGCAAGCCTTGCATAACTGGAAGATGTAGAATTTAGTATTGGTATTTTGTTAATTTAGCAGTGAAATTGTGTTACTATACGTAGAGAAATTATGTTAGCCTTGGAAATTGTGAGGGAGATTTTGATAGTATAATCAAGTTTATTCAGCTAATGAATATGCACGGTAGTTACTAACAACAAAGGGTAACTATGACAAGTTAAAAATATAGTGAAATCACGACTGAAGAGATTTGTAACGTCGATCGTCATTCTCAGAATTCGAATGTTGAGTACGGAATTGTTGCTTCTATAAAGCGTAGTTTACTGCTGCTCCACTTGTGTACCAAATTTCAGTTCAATCCGTCGAGCGGTTCTTGGGTTATAGGGGCTTTAAACATTGAGTACCTTTTTTCCGGGGTACTTTTTTTCCGGAGACTGTTTTTCCGGAGTACCTTTCTTCCGGGGATTTTTTTTCCTATGAACTTTTTTTCGAGGGACTTTATTTCCAAGGGTCCTTTCTTTCCGAGGGATTTTTTTTCCGGGCACTTTTTTTCCTAATACCGCAATAGATACATGAAAAGAAAGAATGAGTTGCTACAACCGAAATATTGGTTGACACAATCAAACAATTATTACAATACCCGAGATACTACCCCTACAACTCAGATTGGTCATGAGAGCGAGAAAAAATGGTTCCACGAATGTTAATTCGTATATTCAATAAGTCGTGAAGGATGAGACAGCTTTATTTTATTTCTTAATATTTTATCTAAATAAAGCTAACACTCGACGCGGCCTGGGTCAATGGCTGCCTCTATATTCTCTTTGTCTAATTAAATTATTTATGGCGCCAATTAGTTTTCAAGGCCTAATAACTTGTCTTGAAAGCTAGCTCTTACAGAGATGGACATCCACATGGAGGGTAATGGAAAGACCCAAGGAAGTAAAGTACAGAATCAGAATCGAGATCTGTTCGAAAGCATGAAATATAAATAATGGTACTCACGGGATCTTATCCAATCTGAATTTATTGATTATTTGACAACAATTTCGTCTCCTTGTCTCTTGTCAAATTTCCTCAATCCTTTTTATCTTTTTGTCTAATTGCCATTGATGTACAATACCACCAACACTTGTCAATTACAAATTTTCCACTATTTGTCTCTTTGTCTCGATATAATTCTGATCTCGAGGGGCTACAATAAGCCGGAACTATATCCGTCACCTCGAGCGCTGACTTCCTCACCCGGTCACTACGGATCGAGAAGTGTTGTATAGATCCCGTTCGATGTGGCCCTTCAGCGGAATCGTGGGAAATCAATAATTTGGCGCGTGCGCTGTTGACTTCTATTATTTCCGTCTAGTCAGGACGCGTGTGGCTGGTGAGTTTTTTTGAACCGCGGTTTTGACAATTCGGGGTACTATAATCTTTGACAATTAATCCCAATTATAATTAACAATACTCGCAGAATCATAGAGTCTTATACATTGTACGCCATTTAGGTATTATTTTATTTCGCATTCAGCCCTCGAGGTGTAAGTCTGGCGTGTGACGTCGAGGAAAGACTATAAGTATAAATTCTCCTGTCACAAGGGTGAATAAAAATTTGTTACTTCTCAAATTTAGGAAATCGAACTCGCACAATTTATATATTTTTGGTTTCATCTACATATCATGATATCCGGTACATAAACACTGTATTCGGAACACGTCTATAAATCTTTTCCTTCCTAATTAAATTTAGCTACATAAGACTGTTTACTCCCCCCCCCCCCCCCCCGCAACCTCTGTAGATGGTCTATGGAACACTATTTTTTTTTATTGGTTTCTTCCGTATGCCTTTTTCAGGCTTTTTACGTTTCCCCTCTCCCGTTTTTCCCCGTTCCTTCATAGAGACCCCTCTAGAGTGTTGTCCGCAGCCACTCATTCTAATGCACTACTGTATCGCATTTGCACGAGGGCAATTTTACTGAGTTTCTACTGTATGAGAATACATTAGAAACTCAGAAAAACTGCCTCCCGCTCAGCAGTTGGCGCGCAAACCAGTGCAAGGCTAAGCGGTCACCCATCCAAGTTATGACCGCAAATAATGCTGCTTAACTCTGGGGACCGCCGAAGCCACACACCGACCGCGCGTCCACTGCTGTCGGTTTCTATGGAACACTAATTTCTCTATATTATAAAAAGATTTCGCCGCCGCTGCCGTCGTGTCAAGAATCGAGGTACTTATAAAAATTGATCACACGCCACCTGTTGCTCTCCAAGATCGATTTTTTCTAAGTCCCTGAATGGCCCCCAAACCCGGATTATTCCAAGTCCCTCAATGACCCCCCAAGCTCGAATTTTTCTAAGTCCCCTCTATGTGTGCCTCGGCCCAGATAATTCTAATTGGTAGTAACTCGTAGGGGCTTACGAGTCCCCACAAACCACCCGTTGTGGAGGGTCAGAGGGGGGGGGGGGGGTCTCGAGGGATAGAGGGGGGTTCCCGTGGGATAGAGGAATTTCAGGCGAGTTGTATCAAGTTAGCGATAGAATCATAAAAAAATTCATTTGAAATATGTAACCGACGTCTTGCGAAAGCGCAAAGCGCGCGCCACAGTGACCCTTATTAAAATACTGCGGTGATCATTTTCTGCCAATTATTAACACTCAGTGGGTGCGAAACTGGAATATACTCATTATCAAATTTATAATCTGACAAAATGATGAGTTCATACTTTCTTCGAAATAAAAGACAATCACCATGTCAATTAAAAAAAACCAATAAAAAGTTTTCTGCCGATTCACCCTACGACGCACAGGAAAAAACAATTTGTTCAATTTCAATCATTTTAATAGCGTCAAGTAAATAAGCAACGTTAAAAGAAACATTTGTTTTTATTTAATTATACAATGATATGGTTGCAATTTTTTTTTCGTCCAGTTACGCACGTGCTGCGTAAGTCGTGATATATTCTTCAGTTTGCAATTGTCTAAATCTGCGGAGAGTCAATCTCTGCTGTTGGCGTTATAATGACAATAGTTGCACAGGGTTGCAGCTACTTCTGAACTCTCGTGTTGCACTGCATGAAATGAAACGCTGCATCAGAGGGATAACAACAAGTGGAACAAGTGCATCGCTGGAAGAGCGATACAGAAGCTGTGCATAGGAGAGGGTATTCATACGTAGCATGCACTCTGTGCTATATGCACATCAAGTACACAATGCACAGTGGTTGAACGTAAGTGCGAATATATCTGTGCAACAGCTCGGGCTCAGTGTAGTAGGCGCGTGAGGCCTGCGTAGCACTGCACCAAGTGCTCCTGCTGGTGCATGATTCTCGTTTATTCATGTACACATGTATCTACTGTTCCCAGTGAGTGCACGCAGCCATTGCCTTTGCGTTTATTACAGCACCGAGCGATGCCACCATGCCAGATTGCATATCCGGTCTTGTGGGGACAAAAATAATAGGGGTAAATAAAGAAAGAAAAAAGAATGTCAATAAAACCATCACATTGCACCCACATTTTTTCCCCTTAAGCAGTACCAATTACAGTTACGATAAAACTCATTTTGTACTATAATGCATTCCTTCTTCCTTGCTAAATTGAACAGTATTGTTGTCACATACAACCTAGTAAACCATTAAAATTGCATTTTTAAAAACTGTAATAATCTAATAATCTTGAAAAAAATATTTTAAACTCGTGATTGTGTAAAATACGCCGAAAGGATAAAGTATTTACCTATGTTTCTAGCAGTTTTAACGTTTTGGGAAAAGTTATAGTTTCCATTTGGCCCTCACGAAATTTGAGAAAGTAGAATCAAAAAAATTCCTTGTCACGATAATAAATTGAACGAAAACGATTGTGTCAATAATGGGCAACACAATCAAAAAGTCCACATCAGAGGAATGCTACACAGCGAATTTTATATAGTACTAGGCTAATCACACGCGCTGGCACGCATGCCTGAGAAACTTTTGCGTTGCTGCGCTCTTACAAAGCTTTAAAAGGTTACGGGCGCTGCAGCGCCTGTCCTCTTATGTGAAATTTGACACCAAACTGAACTTGTTTACTACGGACTTTCCTAGCAACCAATCACAGGACGAATAAAACGATGACAAGGCTTTCCGTTACTCATGAACTTTTTAAAGGAGAAGATCCCGTGTGGAAATTCCAACTCGCCATCACCTAGAAATCGACTAGTTTTTTAATATTCTGTACAAGATCTAGGTCGGAAAACTAGCTAGATCCGAGCGCTATGTGTAATTTCTCGCTGTCTAGTCGTTGTACAGAAAAACTGTCTAGAATCTGGCTCAGATTCTATTAATTCGCCCAGTAAACTTAGCTAGTGATTAGCCAGTACGGAAATCGGTTAACCCTATAGCATAAAATTGACTAGGTGCTAGACCGGATTTCTCTATTGAACCGAGATACCGGTTAAATAGCCTAGAATAAATAAAAAACAGAATTAATATAAACCGTCATTTATTGGATCAGCACGTAACAGGGAAGCTGTTTAACACTATTTAAACAGGGAACACTATTTAATAACATACGTAATAACTTTTTCATTAATAATGAAATATCTCGATAAGGCCTATCGCAAAAAACAAAAAAATATAAATTCTTTCGCGTCGTACAAAACAAACAAAAATCGTAGTCCTCTAGAACGTATTTAATAACGAACGTCATCACTTTTTCAATAATAATCAAAAATCTCGATAAAGACTGTTGCAAAAAAAGAGAAAAATATAAATTCTTTCGCGTCGTACAAAACAAAAAAAAATCGTAGTCCTCTAGGACGTATTTTTTGGTACCTTTCACGAACATGCACGTACCACTCTACATAATAATAACTCGCTACGCGGCGTGTCACGACTAGACCCTGTATCGGAATCTCCTTGTATCGGAAAACGGCCGCGTAGCTCCAAATACAAATATTCAAGTAAAACTAGATTGACACTAGATGGCCTGGGCATCTATACGTGTATGCTAGATATATTATGTCTAGCCTCTGGTCAGGTAAGCTATGCCATGAAAGCTAGATAGATCCTAAATGGCCTGGGCATCTATACATGTATGCTAGATATATTATGTCTAGCCTCTAGTCAGGTAAGCTGTGCCATGAAAGCTAGACAGATCCTAGATAGATATGCTATTTATCAGTGCATTATGGCTAGATTATGTCTAGTCCCATTGCAGAAAACCTTGATAGAAGAACTAGCTAGACGCTAGGTTCAAACCAGTTTATCCCCAACAGATTTCCACACGGGATATATGGAAGAGAAAAAAAAGTTTTCTCACCTTCGGGCCGAAAGCGACAATTTTCGTTCCGCTGCGCGGAACGAAGTTCCCGGTTTTCGGCTCCGTCGATGAGAAAAATTGTATACACTCCTCGGGCAGTGAAGTAATTGTCGGCCGAGGCGAAGCCGAGGTCGACAGACATGTGATCTGAGACATTTCTTACTTTACTGCCCTAGGTGTGTAATATACTATTTTTTCTTTAAATTTTTTCATCGCTTCGGTGTTTTTACAGGCCGGGTCAGTCTCTGAATCGACTCGAAGGTTGACGTATCAAGCACTTCATTACAACCGGATCAGGGTCATATGTGCAATAGCGTTAAACCCCGGAAATGGGTCAAATCACACGGAAAGAAATGTTTGGTTGTGGCAACTGCGTTTTCGATTTGCTGTACACAATGTCTAAAAAATTAGTTGCCTCAACCATATCGAATAGTAATAGTAGATTAGTTAGTTTAACTAATCCAATCGTTGGGACTACCACTCGAATAGTTGGGACTACCATTCGAATCGTCGGTATTACCATTCGAATCGTTGGTATTACCATTTGAGTTGTAAAGGAAATAGAATAATCGATTGGTTGTGTCAACTCATTTCTTGGTTATGGCAACTAATCTTCTTTTTTTCCGTGCAGCTGGCCTGATATGGGCCAGGTAGTAATTTGAGGCACACCTGATCAGTCAATTTCCAGCCAGATTAAATTGCCGTTCAACATATCGTTGGATTAATTTCTGTATTTCTTTTTTTTACCCATGAGAGTATTTTGGAAAACAGCAAAATTCGATACGGCAAGCAAAATTCAAAGTTATTGCATGTAGCAAAAGGACGTTTGAAAAATCTCAAATAATTGAAAAATCATCGAAGGCTTTTGGATCCAACGCCATTTCAAAGTTCAAACGATATGGCAGGTGCAATAAAAGGAAATTATAACGCTTTTACTAAGCCATAAAATTCTCCAAAATTATAAGACGACACATAATGATATATTACTTTCATTTGATAATGCAACAAACGTGATCAAGAATCTCAAATAACATGTTTTTTTTAACGACTCGAATTTATAGGAACTTTTGCAAAACGAATAAACTTTTTTTTACTAATTGAAAAATGTTCAAACCTTTGGTACCCAAAGAGACACTGAGTCATGCCACAACTTATTATTGAATTGTGATTATTAGTCATTTTCATGTTCATTCGAAGCTTTTATGAAAACAATCTTATCCTCCATAAGGCTTGACAATTATTGGTAAACTAATTACATCTTCAACGACAGTTAAGGCTATGTTAAATACACGAAAACATAGATGTCTACTTCGAAGTGACAGCGTATATGGCTCTTAGAAACTCGATTTACTATCCAACCTGAGCTGCTTCATTGTTGTACGAAAATTGCTCGAGGGTATACACATGGGAGAGGCATACGTCTGAAGTTTCCATGGATCTTTCAGCCTTATTAGGCTCTCGTAGCACTAGACCAAGCGAGAGAGCGGTAAATGCGAGAGTTTACCAACGACGCGCTCATGGTACATGGAGGATACTTTAGGGTTGAGGATGGTCTCTCTAATGGTGATGTACGTAATTATTCCGAGTCGTTTAACGAACCGCGACATTGGCCTGGTGGTCTCGGCTTGTGGACGACCGAACGTGGTAGAGTTCGTGGAACATAGGCTTCCTGGTGTGTTATGGCCCTAGTCGCGCGGGATCTACGAGCCTCTTCTTCTTTCTCTCCTGTGGCTCGGTTCGGTAAACCGCGCGTGGATTCTTTCAGTGCGATTGCAAAATAGAGCGACCCGGTCCTCTTGAGTTGAGGGTACTCGCTGTCTCGACCCCTGCTCTCATGACTGGCTTTGCTTGGGTCTCGAAGCTCGCTCGAACTATTTAGAATAATCCCGAGAAGTGCCTTTGTGTTATTCTCAAGGATCAAAAGGATTTGTGAAAGCGTACAAAATAAAATATAAAAAAATAAGATGTGAATAACGAGCTGTTGAACGAGGGAAGAACGAAATTCAATTATCAGACTTTAACAGGCTTGAGATCGCGAAAAATAATGAAAATAATAACACGAAATCTCAGACGAATGCTTGTCATTCTGTGTCAAAAAATACATTATTATCACCAAGTGAAGGAAACTATTTCGGCATTAGATTGTTTATTAGTAACTCTATAAATTGATGAAAATATTTTGTGACTTTCCAGCACTTATCAAGCCCGTGTGGAAATTGAACAGACTGCAAGGAAACGGGATCAGCTTCATCATGACTTTGAACTTATGAGGAGGCGGTCTTCAGCTTCACTGTGAAGCTTAAGTTATAGAGGTTATTCTGATAGGGCGAGGAGTAGCATGTAGCAATATCCCAAAGTCAGAAAAGCACGTAAAAATAAGTCATCTAACAATCGCCGAAGATAAAACAACAAACATCGAAATGGCATATGTTAAAAATAAAACGATAAAAATGTACAAAATACTCATTCAAATAAAACCTGATGAAATGATAGCTCTATGATTATACATTTATTTTAGAAAATAAGGAAAGTTTTAATGATAAATATATGAGGCATTCTTCGTCAATTCAGCCACTTTTTTTCGAACCTTTTTGACTAGTCCCATAATTGGACACATTGTAGTACCTCTTGAAATTAATATCTCCTAATTTTTTTCAGATTTTTAAATCCAATATTACGGAAAATGGGCTTCTTTAAAGTCAATATATCTTGAAAAATTAAAGTCATAGAAAAAAATTGTTTCAACATAAAAGTTGTAGTTTCATGTGAACTTTTCAATTAAATTTTCCAAATAATTTTGTCGGCCCGATAACAATGCGTTTTCGCTAAAATGTATAAAGATTATTTTTTAAATCAAAAAATGCAATTTTCTTTTGGCTGAAAAAATTATAGAATCTGTGCGCCTATCTATTGATAACATAGAAAAATTGTCAGAGTGGATCCGATCAAAGTTACGGAATATAGAAATAATTCAGAGTAAAAAAAAATTTGTCCAGATAACATTTTTAAAAAGTCTATAATGGACCAACTATTTTATTTATTAATCATCGCATGGACTACAAGTTTCAAATAAAAGCGTTGTTAACATTTTTCTTTTTTTTTTCTCAACAAATTTTTTTTTACCTTGAACAAATGATGTCTTTGCTCCGGATCTTTCATCGGTGCAAAGATTCTGTAATTTTTGCAGCCAAAAAAAAATTGCATTTTTTGGTTAAAAAAATAATTTTTATATATTTTAGCGAAAAAGTATTGTTATCGGGCCGACAAAATTATTTGGAAAATTTCATTGAAAAGTTCACATGAAACTACAACATTTATGTTGAAACAATTTTTTTCTATGCCTTTAATTTTTCAAGGTATATTGACTTTAAAGATATTGCCCATGTTCCGTAATATTAGATTTGAAAAACTGAAAAAATTAGGAGAGAGTACTTTCAAGTGGTATTACAATGTGTCCAATTATGGGACTAATCAAAAAGGTTCGAAAAAAGTGGCTGAATTGACGAAGAATGACACATACACAAGATATAATACCGGGGCATATTTGATCAGCAAAGTACACACATACATTAATAGAAATAAAAATAAAAGTGCGTCAAAATAACACAGAAAAGCATACAAAAGACTTAGAAGTATTATCGGTCAATTATACTTATCTATTTTATATCGTATATATAATAGCATACACCCTGAAACTAGTATCCTAGAATCAAGTATAAATATGTTTTAAAGTCGAATATTCACGGAAAAAGCGTATTATTGACGTTCTAAGTGAAAAATGATTCTTGTTCTAAATTTATTTCTCTAACTTTTTACACAGATAAAACAGTAACGTACAAGCTGGCACTCAACTAGTGACTATAACTATAATAACTTAAAAAGTCGACATATTTGTTGACCCATTATTAATAGTTATAAATATAGTCATTAAAAAACATATTTTTACATATGAACTAGGCTACTAAAAAATGTAATTATGAAGTTTTTTCGAGTCCTTCGTACAAATTATATAGATTTGTTATTACAATTTTTAGTGATGAATATTAACGGAGCGGCGGCATTTTTGTATTTCGGACGAAGCTGTAAACCACCATATAGAATTGGGAAATCCATGTGTACCTACGCTCTCGTAAATGCAGTGAATCTTCCACTGGCTTTGCAGATATAAATGCTGCAGCAGTAGCAGCAGCGTTCATGGCCTGGGGAATATCACTCGAGATTAATGGATTTGCAAACTCAACTATATTCGCATAGGTAATGCCATGGTAAATGTACGAATAACATATATTTGTCGTAGCGAGCTGGCCGTCGATCCTGTCATATCCGTAAAACCAGCAAGCAGTATATGCACATATTCACGGTGCTAGGCGACCTTTATACTCAAACGAAAAAGAAAAAGGAAAATTCACTGGACTCGTGTTCTCAATGACGCGTTTACAGAAAGCAAACAATGTCGCGACGACGAGCCAGCAGCCTCGCAAAGACTATTTCCTGTGAACCGAGAGGGCGTAGAATGAAGAGAGGCTAAAGTATGTAGGAGTGGGAAGAGGAGGGAAAAACCTGTGGGTATTGGTTTTAGCTGGAAGCAGAATATATACTATACAGTTTGCCATCGGTACCTGGCACATTGCCTCTTTGCAAAATTCGTCTGAACGATCCTGGTGGAGCGAAGAAGCAGAGCAGAACCGAGTGGAGTGAGTTTCGCCTGACAGCTCATCCACAGGATTTAACAGTGAAATTTGCTTGGAGTAGCGAACCATGAATGATTTTGTTCGAGAATTGTCAAAGCAAGTGTTGAATTTGAAGAACGTAGTTTTTGTTGTTGTTGTTGAAATGCATTTATCGGCTAACAGCGTGAAATATTGGCTGTTTGGTATATAACGATTTTATAACTTATTCAATATTTACAAATGAATTGTAGTAATAGCTGGAAAAAAGAATAAAGCAAAAATGTGACTGAAAAAAATTCATGAGCATATAGCTTGTATATAGTATGAGATTATCGTACTACATAAGCTGCCTGTTAAAGAGTACAAGATATAACAATAATTATCGCCATATTTCTTTATATTATAAAAAGATCTCACCATTGCCATCAACGTCGCCGACGCCGTCTCGTGTATTTGGTAATTCGACGATTTGGATAAATCAAGTTCGCTGAAGCGATTTTCATCAAAACGACTATTCGGTCAAATGATGTTCGCTGATGCGATTTTCGGCAATATGATGATGTATTCGATTGAAGTTTGTTATCTACAAATATTTTATTATTTTTAATGTTATGATATGTAAATTCAAAACTAATCTTTATTATTGAAAAGGTGTCGAGCCCATATATGTTTGTTATATAGTTTCGAGTATTTATTATCAAATCAAGCCGTCGATGAGTGGAGTGGCGACGGTGGGTCCTTTATCTTTTTTTTATAGTCGTTGGTTGGCTCATTCCCGAGGGAACCTGTGCCACTCTCTTCATCGGTTGATCCTTTGCTTCGGGGAAAGCTCCTTTGTTCGGTCTGAACTTAAACGTGATTGGCTGCGAAAGCGTTGGGTAAGAGAGCCCTTATGCGATCTCCCCTAACTTCATCTCAAAAAGATTGCACAGAATAAAGTAGAACAATTTTGGCTTCCAAGTGAACCAATCTTACTTTTATTTCTGTTAATTCTTTCGATTCACAAGGTCGGTTCCCCTTTATTAATCGGATCCAGAAAATGGACACCCTTTGGGATTCGTTCAAATTTACCGCAAATCGAGATATTCACACGTAGACACTTGGTAGCCTACTGTGGCGATTTTTGGCGCGAAGTTCTCCTGGCGGCCACCGGTACTAGTGGCGCGTTTCGTGGCTCAGCGACTTACCACATGGCGGCGCTTGTATCTTATTCTGTGGTTGTCGCACACGGAGAGAAAACTTTTGTCGCATCAACAAATTAGTTGCTAATATAGTGACAGCAAAGCCTTATTTCTTAGTCTAACAAAAATCATTTGCTAGGCTAGTCAAAAAAATTGCTAAACCCGCAAAATTATTTCTTAGGCCAGCAAATACATTTTCTCAGTGCCGTAACTAGGCATGTGCAGAGTGTGCTGTTGCACAGGGCGCAGATGCCGAGGGGGCGCTATTTTTTTTTCTGCGATTTTTAACAACTGCAGTTCCAATCTTACTTTCATTTCTGTTAATTCTTCCGATTCACAAGGTGGGTTTTCCCCTTTATTAATCGGATCCAGAAAATGGACACCGTTTGGGATTCGTTCAAATTTACCGCAAATCGAGATATTCACACGTAGACACTTGGTAGCCTACTGTGGCGATTTTTGGCGCGATGTTTTCCTGGCGGCCACCGGAAGTAGTGGTGCTTTTCGTGGCTCAGCGATTTACCACATGGCGACGTTTGTATCTTATTCTGTCGTTGTCGCACACGGAGAGAAAACTTTTGTCGCATCAACAAATTATTTGCTAATATAGTGACCGCAAAGCCTTATTTCTTAGTCTAACAAAAATTATTTGCTAGGCTAGTCTAAAAAATTGCTAGATCAGCAAACTTATTTGTTAGGCCAGCAAATACATTTTCTCAGTGTCGTAACTAGGCATGTGCAGAGTGTGCTGTTGCACAGGGCGCAGTTGCCGAGGGGGCGGTATTTTTTTTCTGCGATTTTTAACAACTGCTGTTCCAATCTTACTTTCATTTCTGTTAATTCTTTCGATTCACAAGGTGGGTTTTGCCCTTTATTAATCGGATCCAGAAAATGGACACCGTTTGGGATTCGTTTAAATTTACCGCAAATCGAGATATTCACACGTAGACACTTGGTAGCCTACTGTGGCGATTTTTGGCGCGAAGTTCTCCTGGCGGCCACCGGTAGTAGTGGCGCGTTTCGTGGCTCAGCGATTTACCACATGGCGGCGTTTGTATCTTATTCTGTCGTTGTCGCACACGGAGAGAAAACTTTTGTCGCATCAATAAATTAGTTGCTAATATAGTGACAGCAAAGCCTTATTTCTTAGTGTAACAAAAATAATTTGGTAGGCTAGTCTAAAAAATTGCTAGACCAGCAAACTTATTTGTTAGGCCAGCAAATACATTTTTTCAGTGCCGTAACTAGGCATGTGCAGAGTGTGCGGTTGCGCAGGGCGCACTTGCCGAGGAGGCGCTTTTTTTTCTGCGTTTTTTAACAACTGCAGTTCCAATCTTTCTTTCATTTCTGTTAATTCTGTCGATTCACAAGGTGGGTTTTCCCCTTTATTAATCGGATCCAGAAAATGAACACCCTTTGGGATTCGTTCTAATTTACCGCAAATCGAGATATTCACACGTAGACACTTGGTAGCCTACTGTGGCGATTTTTGGCGCGATGTTCTCCTGGCGGCCACCGGTAGTAGTGGCGCGTTTCGTGGCTCAGCGATTTACCACATGGCGGCGCTTGTATCTTATTCTGTCGTTGTCGCACACGGAGAGAAAACTTTTGTCGCATCAATAAATTAGTTGCTAATATAGTGACAGCAAAGCCTTATTGCTTAGTGTAACAAAAATAATTTGGTAGGCTAGTCTAAAAAATTGCTAGACCAGCAAACTTATTTGTTAGGCCAGCAAATACATTTTTTCAGTGCCGTAACTAGGCATGTGCAGAGTGTGCGGTTGCGCAGGGCGCACTTGCCGAGGAGGCGCTTTTTTTTCTGCGTTTTTTAACAACTGCAGTTCCAATCTTTCTTTCATTTCTGTTAATTCTGTCGATTCACAAGGTGGGTTTTCCCCTTTATTAATCGGATCCAGAAAATGGACACCCTTTGGGATTCGTTCAAATTTACCGCAAATCGAGATATTCACACGTAGACACTTGGTAGCCTACTGTGGCGATTTTTGGCGCGAAGTTCTCCTGGCGGCCACCGGTAGTAGTGGCGCGTTTCGTGGCTCAGCGACTTACCACATGGCGGCGCTTGTATCTTATTCTGTCATTGTCGCACACGGAGAGAAAACTTTTGTCGCATCAAAAAATTAGTTGCTAATATAGTGACAGCAAAGCCTTATTTCTTAGTCTAACAAAAATTATTTGTTAGGCTAGTCTAAAAAATTGCTAGACCAGCAAACTTATTTGTTAGGCCAGCAAATACATTTTTTCAGTGCCGTAACTAGGCATGTGCAGAGTGTGCGGTTGCGCAGGGCGCAGTTGCCGAGGGGGCGCTATTTTTTTTCTGCGATTTTTAACAACTGCAGTTCCAATCTTTCTTTCATTTCTGTTAATTCTGTCGATTCACAAGGTGGGTTTTCCCCTTTATTAATCGGATCCAGAAAATGGACACCCTTTGGGATTCGTTCAAATTTACCGCAAATCGAGATATTCACACGTAGACACTTGGTAGCCTACTGTGGCGATTTTTGGCGCGATGTTCTCCTGGCGGCCACCGGTAGTAGTGGCGCGTTTCGTGGCTCAGCGATTTACCACATGGCGGCGCTTGTATCTTATTCTGTCGTTGTCGCACACGGAGAGAAAACTTTTGTCGCATCAATAAATTAGTTGCTAATATAGTGACAGCAAAGCCTTATTGCTTAGTGTAACAAAAATAATTTGGTAGGCTAGTCTAAAAAATTGCTAGACCAGCAAACTTATTTGTTAGGCCAGCAAATACATTTTTTCAGTGCCGTAACTAGGCATGTGCAGAGTGTGCGGTTGCGCAGGGCGCACTTGCCGAGGAGGCGCTTTTTTTTCTGCGTTTTTTAACAACTGCAGTTCCAATCTTTCTTTCATTTCTGTTAATTCTGTCGATTCACAAGGTGGGTTTTCCCCTTTATTAATCGGATCCAGAAAATGGACACCCTTTGGGATTCGTTCAAATTTACCGCAAATCGAGATATTCACACGTAGACACTTGGTAGCCTACTGTGGCGATTTTTGGCGCGAAGTTCTCCTGGCGGCCACCGGTAGTAGTGGCGCGTTTCGTGGCTCAGCGACTTACCACATGGCGGCGCTTGTATCTTATTCTGTCATTGTCGCACACGGAGAGAAAACTTTTGTCGCATCAAAAAATTAGTTGCTAATATAGTGACAGCAAAGCCTTATTTCTTAGTCTAACAAAAATTATTTGTTAGGCTAGTCTAAAAAATTGCTAGACCAGCAAACTTATTTGTTAGGCCAGCAAATACATTTTTTCAGTGCCGTAACTAGGCATGTGCAGAGTGTGCGGTTGCGCAGGGCGCAGTTGCCGAGGGGGCGCTATTTTTTTTCTGCGATTTTTAACAACTGCAGTTCCAATCTTTCTTTCATTTCTGTTAATTCTGTCGATTCACAAGGTGGGTTTTCCCCTTTATTAATCGGATCCAGAAAATGGACACCCTTTGGGATTCGTTCAAATTTACCGCAAATCGAGATATTCACACGTAGTCACTTGGTAGCCTGCAGTAGCGATTTTTGGCGCGAAGTTCTCCTGGCGGCCACCGGTAGTAGTGGCGCGTTTCGTGACTCAGCGATTTACCACATGGCGGCGCTTGTATCTTATTCTGTCGTTGTCGCACACGGAGAGAAAACTTTTGTCGCATCAACAAATTAGTAGCTAATATAGTGACAGCAAAGCCTTATTTCTTAGTCTAACAAAAATCATTTGCTAGGCTAGTCTAAAAAATAACTAGACCAGCAAACTTATTTGTTAGGCCAGCAAATACATTTTCTCAGTGCCGTAACTAGGCATGTGCAGAGTGTGCGGTTGCGCAGGGCGCAGATGCCAAGGGGGCGTTATTTTTTTCTGCGTTTTTTAACAACTGCAGTTAGTTTATATGTGAATTGAGTTCAGCATAATTGGATCCCTAAACACAAAGCACGGTGAATGCTATATGGGTTCGAGATGTAGCAATTAAAAATAGAAATCTTCGCTCGTGCCAAAGTTACCAGCCGGTAGTATGTTTCCTGAATGTATAAGCGCCACCTATCAGTAACCGCGGCTAAATATTCTTTGATAAACGCTGCAAAATTTTAGTTTACACGATTGGCGGTTTTGTCGAATTCGTGCTATTGAGACGCGGAATGTGCGTACACTGCGAACATACTGTTGTGCCCAGAATTATTTAAGGAACATGTTTAGTGCACCGCTTAAGCTTCACCACGGAGCGAGCTAGAAATACGAAACCACGTTTATTCGTCAGACGTTTTTGGAGCAATTGGGCAATCGAACGATTTCGAAAGAGCTCGCGCTTTGACTCAGCGCGGAGTCGATATCGTTCGATGAAGCAATGTACGCGGAAGCAATAAATGCATACGCACCGATTTTAGGCAAATTGCTGGGAGTTAATCGGGAATAAGTTTAGTCTTCAATCGAACATCAAAGTGACCAGTCGGTCTTGGGTCAGACTCGCCCATAAGTAACAGAATCGAGACGAGCTCGATATTGTAATACACTATATTGTTATTTGTTTAAATAAATCTTCTTAACTTTGCGTTATTTACTTGAGTCCAACTCTTTATTGGCAAACGATCCCAATAAATAAAATATATGTTAAATTGACCCCCCTGCGGGCATAACATTGGTGGCAGCGGTGGGATACGCCAAAGTGAACGTAAAAGTTAGAAGCAACAATAACAATTATAGTGCAGCGTAACCGACGCAAGTGTAATAGTCATTACGCCGGAAATTCACCTAAGTTGGTGAAGAAAATCCAGAGCCAAACTCAACTTATTGACGTTGCGGTGAGGGCCTGGTGCAATTCAACACGCGGACGTTGAATTGTAAGTGAATAGTGAAAAGATAAAGTGAAGTAGTCGCTCGACGGCAAGAGTCAGCAAAGTAAAATTGAAAGAAGAATTGTGTGAAAAGGGATATCGAGGCATATGAGTGCTCCCAACACGGTAAGGTCGGTCAGAAGTTTTGCTTCAGTACGAAGGGCAAACTCGCTGGACACGACTCTACCGGGAATACAGGTTGACGTGATAGGCAGACTGGAAGGTGCCTTACAGGATATCGCACATCGCACCAGCCGGGCGCTGGGCGAGCCGTCATCGAGATCACCATACAACCGAATACCACGTAGTGTTCAAAGGGCAGTGACACGAAGTCAAACATTCGAACGTGGAGTTAATATAAGACGGGGCTCCGAGTTTAACGAGGAAGAGATTGACTTCAGTCTTTTTGAACGACCAGACGAAATGGCGGAAGCAAACGCCGAAGCAGCACGAGTAGCTAACGAGGGTTTAACAGCCAGAAACAACGAAGCATCGGAGAGAATTGTGAACGATGAAATCCAACGTCTCATGCATCTAACGCCTACCGTCGGAAACGGAACCCTGAACCAAGCTGGGCATAGGCAAGAATTTTTTCCAAGAAGAACAACGCTCAACGTAGGACGGAACATCCACGATTGGGACTGGGACCCGAGCGTCCTAGAATCTCGAAGGGAAGGAGAAAATAGAAACCTTCCGAGATTCGCTGATCCGTCGACTCGAAGAGAAGGCAATTTCGCTGCGCCGAATGGGATAACGGCGTCCGACAGGAATGAATTGCAACGAAGAATACAACGATTAGCAGAGGAGGTTGCAGAATTACGTGAACAACCTAGACGAGGTGATAGACATTTTGGTGCAAGAGGAAACAGTGAGCTATCAGCAAGGGCTTGGACTTTGGAACCAGGAGAAGCCCTCAAGCTTATCAGAAATTTCGATGGAAATGACCCCTCAAAACTGAAAGGATTTTTGAGATCGGTGGAAGCAGCATTTGGAAAAGTTGAGCAGCGGCATCACGCAGATTTGCTTGAATTTGTGCTCAGTAGTAAGCTTGACGATCGTGCTATGCGAGAAACAGAGCACAAGACTATCGAGACTGTCAAACAGTTACGTGACGAACTTGAAGCGCTCTATGGTAAGCAAAAATCTTTAGCAGCACTACAGATCGAGTTCAACTCGCTTCGCCAGGAGCCGTCCGAAGCAATAAGTGTTTACGCCGCCAGAGCAGAGCAGATTACAATGGAGGTGACCGAAAAACTGTGTGAGATCGTGAATACCGATATTGAAGCGCGAGCAGTTGAAAAAGTTATACGTAAGTGTGGACAGATGAATTTTGAGAACGGTCTGCATGGTCAGGTGCAGACTTTGGTAAGGTCAAGAAACTATTATACATTGCACGAGTCAGTGAACGGTGCAATAGAAATAAGTAAAATGGTGCAAACGGGTACTGCGAAATCTGACAACTCGCACCCGCCAACGCGAAGAACCTTGCCAACTGATGCGTTCGCAGAACGTAAATGTTTTTTGTGTAACAAGCCGGGACACATTGCACGTGATTGCCTGAGTGCTAAAGAACGACGGAGCTTGCCAGTACGCTTGCCAGTACCGACGAGGAAGAGTGTAAATACCGTGGACGAGAGCTGCCATTTTTGTCTAGAGATGCCAACCGAGGGGGCGAATCCACAGAGGGACACCGTCGATATCAGGAAGGACAGTAGCTCAGATAAAACATCTGGTAGCAGCAACGGTGAAAAGAAAATTAGGACACTAGGTATGCTGAAGATAAATACAATCACCGTATTACCTAAGTCTCGTAAGAGGAGCAAGGACAGAAGGGAACCGCCGCAAGGTATTTGGGCAGCCGACGTAAATCAAAATCAGCAGCAAAAGAAGAAAGCGACAACAACAGGAAAGTATAGCGACCGCCGCTTAGCCAGCGATCATCAACGAAGCCATGTCGTGGGACCGAGCGGCAAGAGAGAGGACATCGTGAAACATCGCGTGTGTAGTGCATGTGGAAAGAGAGAGCGCGCCACAGGCAAACGTGGTAGTGAAAAACCTATGTTTAAAATGCGCGAAGAGAGAGAGAGAGAGGGACCAAAAAATAGAATAGTGTCCGAAAAGTGCTTCAACTGGAAATAAAATGCGAAGATTAGTGGACATTAAGAAATTTTACAAGAATTAATCAATTGTTTTACAATGTATGTGAAAAGTGGCAAAAGGGTAAAAGTTTGCATCTAATATATGAAATTGGGAAAAACGTACGAACTTATAATAAAAGAGAGAAAATTTGTCAAAAACGTAAACGTGGGTAGTGTTAATAGTAAATGAAATATGTATTTGGAGATCCGTAATATGAATAGTGTATTAAGAATACGAAATGATAATAATGTACGGAACGCAGTATGAGTGAGACGCGCAACGACAATCATTGTACTCGAGTGTGAATCTGGTAACGGAGGCCAATGTTCGGAAATGTATGGTAGGAAAAGAGGGAAAAAAAAATCTCATACGCGATTTTTTTTTCTTTAAGGGGGGAGGGATGTTGTGCCCAGAATTATTTAAGGAACATGTTTAGTGCACCGCTTAAGCTTCACCACGGAGCGAGCTAGAAATACGAAACCACGTTTATTCGTCAGACGTTTTTGGAGCAATTGGGCAATCGAACGATTTCGAAAGAGCTCGCGCTTTGACTCAGCGCGGAGTCGATATCGTTCGATGAAGCAATGTACGCGGAAGCAATAAATGCATACGCACCGATTTTAGGCAAATTGCTGGGAGTTAATCGGGAATAAGTTTAGTCTTCAATCGAACATCAAAGTGACCAGTCGGTCTTGGGTCAGACTCGCCCATAAGTAACAGAATCGAGACGAGCTCGATATTGTAATACACTATATTGTTATTTGTTTAAATAAATCTTCTTAACTTTGCGTTATTTACTTGAGTCCAACTCTTTATTGGCAAACGATCCCAATAAATAAAATATATGTTAAATTGACCCCCCTGCGGGCATAACAATACGTACAGGCGCGTCTAGTCAGCTCGGGACTTGTCTTTGTTATATATTTCCTTGGATAGCACTTATATTTCAACTTTTCAGCAAACTTAAAATGATAAAGTCGTGCCTGAGAACAACCATGGGGCGAGAGCGATTGACAAACCTGGCTAAATTATCAATTAAAATTGAAATAGCAAAAGATATTGATTACAACAGCATAATAGACGATTTTGCGAGTACAAAGGCAAGACGTGTTAGATTTTTAGGTATTTTCTGTCATATTTATATTGCTTTGTTTTTAATTATTTAAAAAAGATTTTTTGTGTTTTAAAGAACTTTATGCAATTTTTTTGTCTAATTATTACAAAATTGCAAAAAAAGTTTCAATGAAACAATTTTTTTTTTAGTTTCCCTATTCTTTGGAGACATAGGGTTTATGCATTTTATCTGGCTCGCGTAATTTGTGGCAAAGAGGGACGCCAAATAGGTGGTTTGCACAGGGCGTTCATATGCCTAATTACGGCACTGCATTTTCTAGGCCAACAAATAAAGTTTGCTGTCACTATGCTAGCAAATGATTTTTTTCCGTGCGGGTGAGCTGGCGGTGGCGTTTTCATAATACTACCAACCGTAGTTATAATCACCCATTACTGTTTTATTTACCCCAATTGTGGCTTTATTGCATAAATAATATAACATGAATAATTTTTAGAGTATTTAACCATATTATTAAAAAATTGTATGAGTATTTTATTAAAATGAATAAACATGCAAATTAGCCTACCTTAACGCCGCTGAAAAAAGTCACAAGTAAGAAATAATGGGTAATAACAAAAATAATGGTTCATTAGCTTCACTATTACTTTGATCTTTGTAACATTTTACTTTGACTTTTTATGGAACTATGTCACTAAAGATCGCAACGTTGGCGCAACGCAACGATCTCACCTGTCAGACAACTAGTAGATATGGATAACCTAATAAAGCGGCTGATATTCAAAGTCGTTTAACTTTAATTAGAGACATAAAAATAAGACAGATTTAGCGCAATAAATACTGTTGAATATTCACGAAGATATGTACCTACTTTTATGTCAGAGAAATCCATAGACAAATTTCGAAGACAAACGTGGAGAAATAAGCCATAACTTTTTTTCATTAAACATTTAGAAAACCGTTTCAACATGATAAACAGCGGTAAATATTCCTCGAATATATGCACCAAGTCTCACGTCGGCTAATTCGTCGGACAACTTTTCAGAGGCGAAAACCCCAAGCTCAGAAAATCAGCTGTGATTCAATGCGATATAAGTTTTTTGATTTTGAAATCTAAACTCCCGTTTTAGCACGATAAATAGCGTTGAATATTCCTCGAATTTATGCCTTTAGTCGAACGCTGACCAAATCGTCGGACAACTTTTCAGAGGCAAAAAACACCAAGCTCGGAAAATCAGATTCAATGCGATATAACTTTTTTTCGATTTCCACATCTAGTCTCCCGTTTTAGCTCGATATGTAGCGTTGAATATTCCTCGAATTTATGCCTTTAGTCGAACGCTGGCCAATTCATCGGACAACTTTTCAGAGGCAAAAAACACCAAGCTCGGAAAATCAGCTGTGATTCAATGCGATATAATTTTTTTTTTATTTTGACATCTAGACTCCCGTTTTAGCACGATAAATAGCATTGAATATTCCTCGAATTTATGCCCTTAGGCGAACGCTGGCCAAATCGTCGGACAACTTTTCAGAGGCAAAAAACTCCAAGCTTGGAAAATCAGATTCAATGCGATATCCGATTTCCAAGCTTGGGGTTTTCGCCTCTGAAAAATTGTCCGACGAATTGGCCGGCGTGAGACTTGATGCGTATATTCGAGGAATATTTACCGCTATTTATCATGTTGAAACGGGTGACTAAATGTCAAATGAAAAAAAGTTATGGCTTTTTTCTCCACGTTTGTCTTCAAAATTTGTCTATGGATTTGTCCGACATAAAAGTAGATGTATATCTTCGTGAATATTCAACAATATTTATTGCGCTAAATCTGTCTCATATTTATGTCTCGAATTAAAGTTAAACGACTTTGAATATCAGCCGTTTTATTAGGTTATCCATATCTACTACCCGAGTAGAAATTTCATCAGACATGCCTGCTGTCACACGAGGTCCAGATTTGGTACGGTAACCAGTTTTTGGTACGGTAACCTTATTTGGGGCCGCCGTAAATTCACCTGCTCAGGTCCATGTAAGGCTAAGATATGGCATTCGTACTTAATAATGCCATCTTTCCACCGGATCGGGCTGATGTCAGGCTAGATATGGTAACCTTATTTAGGGGTCGTCGTAAGTTCACCTGATCAGGTCCATGTACGGCCGAGATATGGCATTCTACCTTAAAAATGCCGTCTTTCCACCGGATCAAGCCCATGTCAGGCTTTACGGTAACCTCATGTAGATATGCCATTCATCGACTTTATCCGTTTCGCATAAGGTCTTCCTGTGGCATTTGGACCAAGATTTTGTCCAATTTACCTTTACTTTTTCTGGTCAGATCCGCATACGGTCTTCGTATGGCATAGTTTTTTTTAAATATGCCATAAATTTACATTATCAGGTTCTTGTAAGAGCTACATATCGCATTCGTTAAAAAGATGCAAAGTAGAACCTTGCACATTGCTTCCTCATTATTTTTCGCTTTTTACAAAGCTCCCTCTGTGAGGAAGCAGTATGTTATTCAATTTTGGCTTCCTCATAGAGGAAGCTTTGTAAAAAGCGAAAAATAATGAGGAAGCAATGTGCAAGGTTCTACTTTGCATCTTTTTTTTTATACCCTGTGTCTCTTTTGCAGAGGTGTTTTATACAGCTATAAATCACCTCTGCAAACACCGTTACATCTAATTTTGATTAGATACAAATTTTTGTCGTACTTTCTCAACTTTTCCGGAAGTTATAGCGAAAATCTACATTTTTTTTAAATGAAAAATGGTGTAAAATCCGAACAACTTTACCGATCATCACCAAATTTGGTACATGGCATTTCTGAATGTTATTTTTCGTCTGTACAAAATTTCTGTTCATTTGTTGAAATTCGACGTAATTTAGATCAAAATCTATTTTTTTCGAAAAATTCAAAATTCTATAAAATCCGAACCGCTTTACCGATTTCGTCGAAATTCAATACCATACAACATTGAACTTATATCTAGATATGAAGAACTATTTAGCTAAATCGGCGAACTTTTACGAAAGTTAGAGCATTCACGTCCTTTTTTCAACAAATTAAAAATTGCATAAAAACTTAATTACTATATATATTTTTTCAAAAATTGCAGTATTCAAAGGGGGGCAGCTACTCTACATGTGTGCCAAATTTGAGCCCGATCGCTCGAACGGTTACTGAGTGAGAGGCGATTGAATTTTCGAGGCCCAGCACACACACACACACACACACACACACACACACACACACACACACACACACACACACACACACACACACACACACACACACACACACACACACACACACACACACACACACACACACACACACACACACACACACACACACACACACACACACACACACACACACACACACACACACACACACACACACACACACACACACACACACACACACACACACACACACACACACACACACACACACACACACACACACACACACACACACACACACACACACACACACACACACACACACACACACACACACACACACACACACACACACACACACACACACACACACACACACACACACACACACACACACACACACACACACACACACACACACACACACACACACACACACACACACACACACACACACACACACACACACACACACACACACACACACACACACACACACACACACACACACACACACACACACACACACACACACACACACACACACACACACACACACACACACACACACACACACACACACACACACACACACACACACACACACACACACACACACACACACACACACACACACACACACACACACACACACACACACACACACACACACACACACACACACACACACACACACACACACACACACACACACACACACACACACACACACACACACACACACACACACACACACACACACACACACACACACACACACACACACACACACACACACACACACACACACACACACACACACACACACACACACACACACACACACACACACACACACACACACACACACACACACACACACACACACACACACACACACACACACACACACACACACACACACACACACACACACACACACACACACACACACACACACACACACACACACACACACACACACACACACACACACACACACACACACACACACACACACACACACACACACACACACACACACACACACACACACACACACACACACACACACACACACACACACACACACACACACACACACACACACACACACACACACACACACACACACACACACACACACACACACACACACACACACACACACACACACACACACACACACACACACACACACACACACACACACACACACACACACACACACACACACACACACACACACACACACACACACACACACACACACACACACACACACACACACACACACACACACACACACACACACACACACACACACACACACACACACACACACACACACACACACACACACACACACACACACACACACACACACACACACACACACACACACACACACACACACACACACACACACACACACACACACACACACACACACACACACACACACACACACACACACACACACACACACACACACACACACACACACACACACACACACACACACACACACACACACACACACACACACACACACACACACACACACACACACACACACACACACACACACACACACACACACACACACACACACACACACACACACACACACACACACACACACACACACACACACACACACACACACACACACACACACACACACACACACACACACACACACACACACACACACACACACACACACACACACACACACACACACACACACACACACACACACACACACACACACACACACACACACACACACACACACACACACACACACACACACACACACACACACACACACACACACACACACACACACACACACACACACACACACACACACACACACACACACACACACACACACACACACACACACACACACACACACACACACACACACACACACACACACACACACACACACACACACACACACACACACACACACACACACACACACACACACACACACACACACACACACACACACACACACACACACACACACACACACACACACACACACACACACACACACACACACACACACACACACACACACACACACACACACACACACACACACACACACACACACACACACACACACACACACACACACACACACACACACACACACACACACACACACACACACACATACATACGGACATTTTTTCTAAACCACTTTTTTCGATGTTTTAGGTGATTCTAAGCATACTGACATGAAAATCTCGAAAAAAAAAATTTTCATGAAAACAAAGCTTCCTCTATGAGGAAGCAAAACATAAAAAAATTATTGTTATGCAAAATCAATCTTTTCAGCACCTTGCGTGTGCTGGATTTTTCCACATCTTTAACCCATCGAGAAGTATTCGACATTTTCGCTGAAACTTACGTTTTACGGGAGTATACCGCTAGAATAACTTTGAAATCTATCCAGGTACCGACCGTCAAACGCCAGTACCGGGATGGGTGACCGCCCCATCATGTTTGAATTTTGAATATTTCGGTCGTAGTCACAATAAATGGATGTACAGTCTTGACGTGCATTCATTTTAAGTATACTTCAAATAGACAATAAATATATAAACTTTCTAAGATGTCAATGGTCGAGTGGGCTAAGGCGCAGACCTCACCCAGAGGATTAAGGTTCGATTCCCACCAACGGCAAATAAATTTACATGTGTTTTTTCAGCAATTAATGTGTACTGAAAACTAAATAAGCTCGAATATCCAATATAAAGTGCAAAATAAATCGAATTCAATGAGCGCAGATAATTATTTTGTAATTTATTTGCCGTTTTTATGAGTAGGCGCTTAGTAGGGCAGTCTCTATTCGGCCCTTATCTGGAAAACTTAATCTGGCCCTGATCATGCGCTGCGTTACTTTCCTGCAAGGCCCGTATAAGGATGCCAGGCAGGGGCCTTAGATTTAAGTCCGGCTACCACGCTCGGGCCTCATATTCCCCGTAGCTGAATTTCTACTCGGGTAGTTGTCTGACAGGTGAGATCGTTGCGTTGCGCCAACGTTGCGAACTTTCGTGAGATATGGAACTAGAGTTAAGCGCCCGGGACCGCTGTTAAAATATCTTGACATTTGACATAAACAACAAATTTCAATGCATGAATTTGGTTCAGTGTGTCTGACGACACCGCCGACCAAATACAGGTCGAATAAAAAGGCAACAGTGACCAACTTGCATTGCGATTTATTTTGATATTTCGATATAAAATCGCCACTAAGTTTTTAGAGGAGGATATCTCATATAGAACTCTAAGTAATTTGAAAAAATTAATACATTGTAATATATTTTTGTGTGCTAATATATTGTATTAACAAATAGACAAATAGAGTTCGTTCAAAAGTAATGGATTCTTATAATTCTACTATTATCTGATGATTAGCTGTTTTTTTTCAGGTTATATGATGTTCTTGACTACATTCTTCTCCTTCTGTCGAATTATAATTTATTTAGATACGTTTTTCTTTACTTTATTTTAATTCACTGCACAAAATATTGCCGTGTATAGTTCCAAATCTATAATATTAGATCGTTATTTTAAAAATCTCGCGTTGAATTTTAACAGCTTTTTTTCGCGTTCGAATGGCGACATTTCAAAGTAGAGGGTTTTAAGAAAAGAAAAATAGGTTAATCACTGAAGTAAGTTAATTTAATGGAGGGTTGTACGTGCCCGTGATCGACAAATGCCAATTTCGAATTACTCTCTCCATGGATTCTATTCAGCGCGCCCCAGTAATTCTATCGTCTTTTTATCGGGTGGGACAGGCGATACGAGAATTATGTTAAACGCAAGCGGACGCTGTCGCGGATGTAATAAAGCTGCCGTGAATAATTCCGCTTGATCACTCATTATACGGTGAAACTCTGTATCGAATTCACCGTTTAACGGGTGTTAACCATCGCATATACTGCCGTGCAATTCACCATACGTTACAGTCTATTGCCTCATCACGCAAGTGAGGATTATATCGATTCAGGATTAAATTGAATTAATCAAAGCATTTCTCTGCCCTGCTAGCTTTGCCTAATTCGCCACGCCCCATCATAGTCATAATGCTCTATCCTTTGTGTCCTACGAATAATCTGAATCAGAATCGAGATAAAATCACAGTTAGCTGCTAATAAAACGAATTCATTAAGTGGCTAAAAAAATTAATATTTGGAGAACATCGATATAAGAACAAAAATTTAGAATATTAATAACTCTACTATTACTGTAGATTACTAATTAACACCTTGTAACTAGACGTTATTTATCTTTTTTTTTACAGTGAGCATATACATTTTTCTGCATTAAGATAAATAAGGTTTATTAACTTATTTATTTAAAATTGCTAATGTACATAAATTTATAGCGCTAAAATAAAACAGATCGATAGTTTATAGCATTTTCTGTCGTATTTCCGGATGCTTTGGTCCCGTTTTACTATATTTTGAAAAATCAACTTTAAAACGGCATCCTACAAAGAAAACAGTGTTAAAGTTCGCGGGTTCGATTACCGAAGCATAGATGACAAAAATGTGCCAGGCAACGATGAAGATATAGATACAGGACGTACGGCCGATCCCTGTAGCTGGGCTGCCATTGTTTATAGTCGGCAATGCTTAGACCTCACATTGACACATGAAATTGAAAGGTAGAAAGTGTGTAGTAGACAGGACAATCACCTCGAGGGGTTCGGTGGACAAACCTACATACCGTGATTATCGAAAGGTGCCATGATTTAGTTCCATGAAAATTATCTTAGAATTTATAACTGTACCAAGCAACAACACCAGTAAGAATATCGGAGGGCTTGTAACGCGTAGTAGTGTAATATAGTAAAATTGTAATATTGCAGACTTATTACATGTTGGAAATATTATCCGGAATAAAAATGTAAGGTGCTAATAATTCCCGAGCAAAAATATAATCAAGCAATCTGATGGTTTATCGGAATCAGATCGGATATTAGTAAGGTATGCTCGATCCGACTTGCTTGTTAACAACCTGAGCTGAACCAAAACTTTTATTGACACCATTCACCGGATCTAGCTCGCCTGATATCTGCCAGATGTGGGCCTAATCAGGGCAGAAATTCACACGAGGTGAAAAGTTGAACAACTACCAGTGATTTTTAAGTGATTTTTCAGTTATTCTACCGAATAATTACTTGAATGATACCTGAAATTGACTTGAAACTAACCCTGTAAATGGGTGCACCAACAGCCATTCCTAGGTCCGATCTCAGTTACATGACCGAAAAGCTACCCAAAAAACAACTTCAAATTTGGTCATTAAGGGGAGGGAGTCAGGTAAAAAAACTTGATTTTGGAAATTCAATATCATTGAAATCCTATTGCATATAAAAATGCCCAACGTACTATATTGTTGGTACTCAATGAAAGGATTTTTTACTGTCGTCTGATTTGCATATGCTTTTCAATATTGTCTTTAGGAAAGTTCTTAGGTTTTCCATTCTGCGCATGATTCAGATCAAACTACTAGGCAGATTGGAATGGTTGACGTCTCATTTTCTTCTTCATGAAAAGATACACCAGCTAAATGGAGCAACTGTTAATAAAAAGTAATATTTTTTAAGTGACATAATTATTAATAAATAAATTTTATGCTATTTTCTAAATCAGAGCTTAATTTTGCTTTCAGAATGAAAAAAAAAATAGTTTGCTCCATTTAGCCGGTGTATCTTTTCATGAAGAAGAAAATGAGACGTCAATCATTCCAATCTTCCTAGTAGTTTGATCTGAATCATGCGCAGAATGGAAAACCTAAGAACTTTGCTTAAGATAATATTGAAAAGCATATGCAAGCCAGACGACAGTAAAAAATCCTTTCATTGAGCACGAACAATATAGTGCATTGGGCATTTTTATATGTAATAGGATTTGGATGATATTGAATTTCCAAAATCAATTTTTTTACCTGACTCCCTCCCCTTAACTGGTTACAAAAATGAACATTATGACTTGTCACATTTAAGTGACCCTATAGTCAATATCCAGTCAATTGACTGGTTAATAACGCAATTTTGATTCCTAAATGCAGAAGTCATTTCGGATCCGTCAGAGAAGACAGCCTGACCAGAGTCATATTGCAGCCAGAATAAATTCCCGCTCGAAAAATTTTGCTTTGAAGTAAGATATACGCACTTTAAATCGATTTTCGAATAAAAATTAAGTTATTCTCGACTTTATTTGAAAACTTCTCCTATTTGTATACTTTTGAGTCAAATATAAAAATCTCCTTGCGCGCGTGCAATAACCGGTGTCAGTGTGACTGGAAGTTAGTGTCGACTTTTCGAAGATAAATGCTTCACTTTGAGCCATCCCAAAAGTGGAGTTTCCATGTCTGCTATTTTACAGCTGGGGTTCCGAGAAGCCCGCGAGCTGTTCCTTAATCCACTTAAGTGTCACCGAGACTCCTGCTAAGACACATTTCTCCAGTTCGTGGCCATCGTCCTCCCTTTTCTCTTTCTCCAGTTACAACCACAGAAATTTGAAGCATATCAACCCCGACGAAAAAAAAAATTCCATTGATTTTTCTTTAGTCGCGTACTGTACCTTTAATAATCGCGTCTAATATAGACGCGAAACGTGTACGCATTAAAAAAAAAGAAACCTATTTTATTAGTGACTGTGCATACGCAGATGCTTTTCTAATCAAGCAAAACCTTCTTTGTTTAAGGCGCCTGTGACCTAAAAAAAGTTATCAAAAATATTTATCCATTGATGATATCCTTTTTTTTAAGCACATATTAACTACTATAAGTTTGTAATTTTGCAAAGACATATAATGCACCAGAATGGTAAGACATGAAATATACAAATGTTCATTTGTCGCAGCTTTTATGTCAACCCAGTGAAAAGATTTCAGATTCTGATGTCTCATTTTATTCGTAAGAAAGTATAATACCAGCGGCCGAAAAAGGGAAACATCTATCAATGAATATCGCTTGCTTTGTCTTGACTTCTATTCTTTTTAAATTATCCGTTATAGATGTGGAGATTTATCCGCTATAGATCTGTAAAGATGCGCTACGGTCTCATATTTGTAGTAGCGCAACATTTCTCTTTTAGATTTCTCTTTAAGTCACAATATACCAGAAACTGAATTCGAAAAATATACCTAAATTTTTCTAACATACTCATGTTTAGTTCCTCTGAAATAGTCTCTTTATTTATTCACTTCTTAAATCTCGTTCACACAGCGAAATTACGAAAGCCCCAACAGTGTATAGTCGGTTTATGAGATAAACTAACCATGACCAGCTTGAATTATAATTATCTCAACTTGGAAGTGGGAAATCGCGTTTGCATTTTATACACACAGAGACAGACAATAATACATTTAATCATATGTAGGGTAAGTTCAAACAAATCCTAAATCATGTATTTCTTCTTCTACTATCATAAATAGCTGTTTTTAACCATTATACAAAGTTTTTTTTTGTCGAGTAGAGTATCTTTTAATAGAGATGCGTTCAATGGTGAAGGCTAAGGTCGTATCCTGAGATAAGTGTCAGTCAAGCTGTGAAATTAATAATATAGAGTATAAATATAAATAGAATGGAAGCTCCAGGGCTTTGAGAAGATCGACTCGGTAGATGAGTTCGAGCCGGATGAACGACGTGACCCGGGAGCCTCAGAGTTAATTAGATTCGATCGGCCAGATAACCAAGCGGTTAGAGGCTCGTTCACACGTGAAAAGTATGCAACAGCGACGTCCGTCTATATATATACATATATATAATAAGATACAACCGAGCTACGGATATCCCGGACGTGTGACTATATATGTTGCTACCACTTTTACTGCTGTCCAGTCAGCAGTATACATTCACTGACGAACGATGCACGTGCCAGCGTTTAATGCTTTCCAGCGGCGCGCGCGAGAACATTTGGCCATGACCAAGAGCGAGAAAGCCGCGCGAAGCTCGAACATAAATTGTCCAAGTTAATTACCGCGTGCGCACGGGCGAGAGAGAATAACGCACTGTGCACAAGCCCGGAGAGTTTCTGAAAAGCCGGATGCCAAACGGAGCTAATTAATTGCCCACGAGAATTTCCGATGCTCCTGCGCCGAGCTCTGTCAGGATTTCGATATCGGTTATATTTCCCATGAAAACACGAAAAATTAATATATAAATATATTCTATATACTCGGCAATAAAGGAGCACATTGTGTGCGTACATGTTCGTGGCCTTTTCAATATTAATCGACTGTGAAAGACATTTATTTTTAATTTGTTCATTTCAGGAAACTGACCTTTAACCCAATGGATGACCCATCTGTAGGCGCGTCTGGCAATGAATTGGTCTGCAACTGTAATATAAAAAAAATTAATTGTTAATTAATGTCTTATTTGACCATTAAATCGTTCTATAATATTGGAGTATGTATTTTTCCAAATTCAGTTTACACAACTATCAGGTTGATTATGAGGTTTGGGCGGCAATGTGCCGTTTTTACAGATCTAAACATCCCGACTGGAAATCTGGTAGGGCAGCCCTGCCGTCACATTTGGGCCTGATCTGGCATGGATAAGTTTGACCTGATAAGGTGCACCTTATTAGGACCGGACCTGGCATAGGGAAGGTTGACCTGATAAGGTATTCCCTATTCAGGTCCGGATCTGGCATAGATAAGGTAGACCCGATAAGATGTACCTTAATAGGACCGGATCTGGCAAAGGGAAGGTTGACCTGATAAGGTGTATCTTATTCAGGGCCAGATCGGGAAATATTAAGGTAGACCTAATAAGGTGTATCTTATTCAGGGCCAGATCGGGAAAAATTAAGGTAGACCTGACAAGGTATTCCATATTCAGGTTCAGACCTGGCATAGATAAGGTAGACCTGATCGAAATATTGGCGGAATTAAGAATATCATTTATAAAATCAAAATGTCGCATTCAATATGTTTTTAATTTTAAACCCGTCATTTTGAATTTACAAATTTTAAGTTCAAATTCCTAATTAGTTACGTCAAAAACTGAACTATTATTTAAATAAATAGTAAATTGAACTATTATGGAAATACTGTACGAGATATCCACATAGTCGGTTTGGTCTAGTGGTTAGCGTGCTCGGTTAGGTAGTTAGGTAAATAGGTAGGTCCCGTAGGTCTTAGGTTCAAATCCCGCGTGCATCACTTCCCGAATGATGTTACGAAAAACCGTATCTGAAGACGACTTGTTTTTTTTTTTTTTTGTAATATTAATAGAATATTATTGTTCATATTGCGGCATAATGCGCGGAAATTAATAATTAATTTTTTTATTTAATATAAAGATAAGTATATGTATTTATATATCTATGATTATATTTATCAGGCCCTTAAATGGTTATTTTTATCAGGTCCTTATGTGGTAAACTTGAACTGGCCCTGATGTGCCAAAGCGTTACATTTCCAATCAGGGCCGTATAAGGTAGCCAGACAGGGGCCTTGGATTTAGAATCCGGTTACCAGGTCCGGCCCTGATATTCCCCATAACTGAATTTCTAGTCGGGATGACGCAGGCAACTACGCAGACAGAAAAGTACCGGTATGGTGACAACTTAATGGCGACATGATGCGCCATATGTGTCGGCGGAATGTCGTTATCTACTACGGCATTCGGATGCAATTCGGCCGGTACAGGATGATGAATCGGGTATGGTTCCTGCGCGGTTGCAGTACACGGAACAAAAAAACTAGTTGCCATATCCAAATAATGAGTTGACACAACCAATCAATTGTTATATTTCCCTTACAACTCGTAAAGCCTACGATTCGAAAGATAGTCCCAACGATTCATATAGTAATCCCAACGATTGGCTTGGTTACGTTTACTAATCCCGCAAGAACTAATCGTGTGAATAGTTGAGGTTACTATTCGATATGACTCCCGTGTGGAAATTCCAATTCGCCATCACCTAGAAATCGACTAGTTTTCTTATTTTCTGTACAAGATCTAGGTCGGAAAACTAGCTAGATCCGAGCGCTATGTGTAATTTGTCGCTGTCTAGTCGTTGTACAGAAAAACTGTCTAAAATCTGGCTAAGATTCTATTAATTCGCCCAGTAAACTTAGCTAGTGATTAGCCAGTACGGAATTCGATTAACCCTATAGCATGAAATTGAATAGGTGCTAGACTGGATTTCTCTATTGGACCCAGATACCGGTTCAATAGCCTAGGATAAATAAAAAACAGAATTAATATAAACCGTAATTTATTGCATCAGCACGTAACAGGGAAGCTGTTTACAACTATTTAAACAGGGAACACTATTTTCTTCGTCACTCGTAATTCGTTCATTGTCAACCGTAGGCAGTGGCTCAGGTATTTGCAGCACTTCTGCTTCTTCCGAGTTTCGGTCTGCTTCGCTATTCAGTGCCTGTCCTTGAAAACGAATGTCGTCGGCGTCTGAGGCTTCAAGATTTTGCGAATCTCGACTCGAATGACGCGGTTGTGCATCGCCTTCAACAATAATTTAGTAATTAATTGTAATTAGTACCACGTAATTAGTACTACGAAAAATGATGCTTATAAAGATTAAAAAATTACCTTGTCGAAGTTGGTGTCGCAGTCGTTTTCGCAAGATTTCGTCGACTTCGGCTTTCACTGTACGATGTCGTTGTACCCGCCTTCGATTAACTAATCGCTTTGTTTCCTGCTCCATAATTTTGCGCACTGCACTAAAATGTTGAATTGTCGAATGTCAGTGATCGATATAAATACATGTAAACAGAACTTGACCTCTCGGTTACCAGCGACGGCCCGCACTAGGCAGCGTGATACGACGTGCAGTCTTGCACGATTGTGGTCAGATTAGGTTTGGCGGCGGTGTGTGCGCCGCTCACGGCGGCTCATGCTTTCTGTTCAGCCCCTATGTAGGTAGCGCCAAATACAAATATTCAAGTAAAACTAGATTGACACTAGATGACACTAGATTGACACTATACGTGTATGCTCGATATATTATGTCTAGCCTCTGGTCATGTAAGCTGTGCCATGAAAGCTAGATAGATCCTAGATGGCCTGGGCATCTATACGTGTATGCTAGATATATTATGTCTAGCCTCTGGTCAGGTAAGCTGTGCCATGAAAGCTAGACAGATCCTAGATAGATATGCTATCTATCAGTGCATTCTGGCTAGATTATGTCTAGTCCCACTACAGAAAAACTTGATAGAAAAAAACTAGCTAGACGCTAGGTTCAAACCAATTTACCCCCAACAGATTTCCACACGGGTTGGGGCTTTTGAGACTTTGGAACTGAGAATTTTTTACACTTTGTGTAAAAAAAAAATTGGAAACGTAGTTGTCACAATTAAACATTCATCTCCGTGTAGTACATGACGGCATCGCATGTTTGTGCCAAAGCTGCATCTTTATCTATCTGGGTATACATTGAAAAATACGATACGTCATTAACTCAACAGAAAAACTGCAGCATCGCTTAACTGAATACGGCAAAATTCCTCTTCGACGCAACACGACGCTGCAAGACTCAACTAGAGGCAGACCCAAATGGACACTGGGCTTTGTAACCAAACGGTGGCGCAACGGTACACAGATTGAGCACAAAACTGGATTCGCGCTATTTTGACTGCATATGCTGCATTATCTTTTGCTTCCAATATGCGCCTATCCAATTGAGTCGGTGTTCGTCACGCAACCACTTGTTTACCGACGGCCCAGCCTGTGTTAGTTCTATGTTTATAGTTAAGCTAAGAGACAGTCTTACGTCAACAAGTTGAGCCACTGGAGAGTTTTGGCGTGTCTCTGTGCGTTTTGAAAGTCGGGACAGCATCGAGACAATAAACCGTAATGACAACAACGGCAAGATGTTTGTAAAGAACGTTCGTCCAGTAGGAAGAAGTGGGAACAAAGTCGTAATGATAACAACGTCACAATGTTTGTAAACGACGTTCGCCCAGTAGGAAGAAGTAGGAAGAAAGTTGTAATGATAACAACGGCACGATATTGTCGCGAAACGTTAAGTTACGGATGACGCATCAGATGTCATCAGAATGTTGGCAGCCAATGCTACCAGAACTCTGTGGACCATCGTCGAGCCAGCTACGGAGCCCAATATCGGTACAGTTATCGATTGAAGGTTCGATCGACGCTGGGCCGTGCTCGGGTCCCGATTGTCGGCTGCTGACTTGCTGCCGACGTACCGCTGAGCGCCGGACGTACTCCGCGTGTCGGGCAACTGCACCTGGGACCATTTTGTCGTGTACAGTGCAAAATTCGCGAACTTCACAAACTTCGCCAGTTTACGAAGTGTAAATAGTAAAAAGGATTATATGTAAAGCTTTATACGTGAATAGACATGTAGAATCTTTTTATATCCCGTATACTTTATACACGGGAAAAAAAAAGATTAGTTGCCATAACCAGGACATGAGTTGACACAACCAATCGATTATTCTATTTCCCTAGCAACTCAAATGGTAATACCAACGATTCGAATGATAATACCGACGATTCGAATGGTAGTCCCAACGATTGGATTAGTTAATCTAACTAATCCAATCGAGAACTAATCGTGAATAGTTGAGGTTACTATTCGATATGGGTGAGGCAACTAATTTTGAAAAACGTAGCTGCCACAATCAAACTTTTTTTTCCGTGTATGGTATTTATATAAAGTGTTAGTATATTTTATAGAGGTCAATAGATTCTGCTTATATAGTTAGTATATACATTATATGTAAATTTTATATGACCCCATATCGATTTTACAGAACATACAAAGGTTTTATCTGTCCACTTTCGTAGACAGTTTTTATATAAAGCTTTATAAATAAGCCGCGTAGACTATTTCCACTTGAGTTTGCTACACTGAGTTATGGTGATGCGTTGTATTTTTCCATGTGCAGTTGCGTATATCACATTGGGAACCTTAAAAACGAAGCATTGCCGTGTGTTCGCTTCCCAGATAGACAAGTGGTACAAAATGACCGCATTTGATGCCATTGTCACGAAATGTTCCCTATATGTCGCATTTATGGCGTTATATGCCACAGATGTCTTGCGAGATTTATAGGCTTTCAGGCGAAAGACAACTGTGTCCTTATGTATTTTTTATCGATATAAAAAAAGAAAGCATCATAAACTATCTCGACATGTTTAATTAATTTCACAATTCCGGTTTTGAAACTAACGTAAGTTTGGAGAGGACGTTTCATCTATAATTGCTTAATTAATAGTTGGTTTACTAGGTCTAGTTGAGGTTAGGTGCAAATAAAATAAATAGTAATGTATGAAGGATTCCAGTGTTACATAAATTACTGATAATAAACTTGTATGTGTCACTTTGAATTTTCGTAATCCGCAATCCTAACTTTGTCGAACTATGCTCATAATTGATACGACTTTTTTTTGCAAAAATAACCAGCATCTCAGATCTGACAGCTCATCTAATACCTCTTGGAATAAAACGACTATGTTGAATCCCTCAAAATCAAGAGACGCGCTTTCAGAGACTGTAGACGGTCGGTTTCGGCAACTATAAAAAAAAATGTGGTTGAAAAAGCTACGCCGAAATACTTTATGAACTCAACAATATATTAATCATAGTTAATGTTAATCGAGCCTATTCCTTCGCGTAATAGTTTAACCATACAGCTATTTTTCAATTCATTCTTTTAATCATTTAAATAGTTGAAGTAACGATAAACATAGTCGCGGTTTATTAAACCTGCAAGTTTACCAGCAGGTTTACTAGATTTTTATGTCGAATAGAGTAAAAAAAAATTCTTGCGCAATTTTATATTTGAAAATATAATATTTCGAAGTACCGTTGTTGAAAAGCTTTCGGACGCTGCACGGTTGTAGTTCCGAGCATATATTCGAGTGATTTCATCTCGTTCACTAGAAAGTTTCGTTATATTCGTATGCTCGTGAAAAAGACAGCAGAAACGTAGATAGGAAACGGCGGGTCGAAGTGCCCTCGATAAAGTTCCGCGGGCGTCATCGACTTCGTCTGTGCGTCGGCGGATACGACAGAGGAAAATAAGAGGGATGAAAGAAAGTCTCCATGTATTCCAGCTACGTCTACGTATAGCCTACATCCGCAAAGTACCTGCGGATCTATAGGAAAGCGTATTTCCGCAAAGTACGAAGAGCGGGCAAGAGAAAACGAAAAAACTAACAGAGAAAAAAGATATAGAGCTCACCGCATGATAGATCCCTTGGGAACCCACACGCAGCACCAACAGTGGATTGTGTCTGTAGGTACAAGCCCTTTTATTGTCGAGTCTTACACGCTATTCAGCTTCACCCTCGTCGTCTGGAGATGCCAGGGAATTTTGTCGACAGCTCTGGTTTTCTCGCTTCCCGTAGGTTTGTTCTTAAATCGAGACACGGTCTCAGCTGTCACTGCGTCGAGAATCCCAACCACTTTATTATCGCCTACAATGCTATCAAATTCAGCTCCAACACACTTGACTCATTATATTGTAGATGTTTTGGGAGCAAGCTGATTTTTTTAAAAATATGTATATAAAAAAATAAATATTTATTTTTTCTACTCAATATCTTGGCATATTTATAATTTTGTATTGTTTCATGCTTTTAATCTGTAAATAAAATGTGAAAGACATAATTTTCAAGAAAAAAAATCAACTCTACGCCAATAATTGATGTTCAATATCTGAACTCAATTTATGTCATAATTTACAACGCATTTGACTTGCAAATATCTATATTCAAGATAAGGTAAACGTCCCAGTGATCGACACGTTAACCAAATAGCCCGACTTTATAAAAACGTAACTTTCACATTAAGATACAAAAAATGGTCATTCTAGGTAATAATGAATCAGAATAGTCGTATGAAAAAATAACAACCTCAAAAATGTTCGTAACTTATCTTATTGTAGATAAAACTTATTCTAAAGCTTCAGAAGTGCAAATGTACCAGTCATCGACATACTAAAGTTATAGTTGGTCCAGTAATCGACCGTTATATGTCCTAGTAATCGACACGTTAAGAAAAGTCACAAATTAAGACGTCAATAACTGTCATTGTAGGTTATAAAGAATCAGTATAATCTTGTCAACAAATAGAACGCTTAACTTTTGGTCTACCTTATCTTCTTGTAATAAAAAATTAACATAAAACTTGAGGTGTGCAAATATCCCAGTCATGGACATACTAAAATCACGGTTTGCCCAGTAATCGACCCATGACATGACATGACCCAGTCATGGACATATGCATGGCGCAGTTATCGACATGATTTATTTTGCTGCTTAATTATTTATAGAGAGCCCAATACCCATGTCCATAACTACTCCTCGTACAGTTCGATCGATGAATGAATTGTTACAGTATTTTTTATCATCTGATTCATAAAAACAATACGCGATTTACACTAATTTTCTATCCACAATTTTGTCCTAGTGATCGACAGTAGGTCGATTACCCGGACATTTATATGTTTTTCTGAACCAGTTATCGACCTCCGCGATTTTTTGCACAAACAACAATTTTACGATAAAATCATATTCATTTAGTAATACCAGATTCTTCATATGTAATATCAAATTAAACTTACTCAGCCAAAGTCTTCGTGCGTCGCAGAATTTAACTAAATGTCACGAGACGCACCTTAACCTCCATATCAAGGATTTCGACGAAATCACGCTCGGCTCGGACACTGCAAGTTTACGATTTTCTTATTATCACTGCTGTAATTTTACAAGCCTCAAATTTTCATATAATATTGTACATAAATCGGAGGAAGTGTTGTTAATTTATTTAAGCGTCGAAAAGCACTCACAGTCTTATTTATCGCTCTTTTACCACAGACTGGTCGATTACTGGTACATGGTCGATTACTGGGACATTTACCTTAATAGAAATTCGATCACATTTAATTTTTCCCTAGCAGTTTCTTAAATTTCATCTTCTCATCCCGGACACAAATGTGTTGAAAATTTTTTGAATGGGCGCCACATCATTCTAACATACTGCTTTACTGTGACTTATGGGAATTTAATTAAAAGTGTCATCGAATCAGTCCACACTGGTCAAAAGTCCATACCAATCGTGTCACTAATTTATACATGTAAAAGAACATGTCTTAATTGTACAATACAGTTATACAAAAGACAAGGCACTCGCTGTGCCTTGTCTTTTTGTCTATGTGCAATAATAGCAAATGGGAAGCAAAGAAACATACTAAAAGATAACTTAATATTAAATAAATATGAGGGGAAATAACTTTACGGTAAAATACGAAATAAATTATATTCAACTGTAAAAATGAAAAAAATTATGCGAATAAAAATATGAAAGAAAATTAATTTTATCGTTAATCAAAGTTACAAGTACCTCAAACCTCGTCGGTTACTATTCATAAATGGTAAACTTATGAAAATTTCGTTGCTCGACTATTTTTGTCAGTTTATACATACATTTCGTTTGGATTATGGTCTTCGATATATATTAATTTTTGTCGTTTTTCAACAGTACTTTTCGAAGGTAGAACGCTGCAGAAACTACATTGCCTAAACTTGCCTGTTCAAATGTATAATCTTTACGGCCACATATTTCCGAAACTGTACGGTTAAACTATTTCAAACTTTAGAGACATTTTCTAGTAATACTGATCTTTCATTTCTTCGTATTTTTTCCGACGAAACTTGATTTGATGTTGGTGCAAGAATTCCTTTAACTCGAGACTACAAAGTTCCAGAGATTCTACAAAAGAGCATAATGAACAAGCATATATTTTCTCTTTCTCTTATTCTTTTCCGTTCGCTGAAACTTTTGTCAGAGACGTGATTGAGGCAAGGCGTTATAATAACAACAAGGCGTAGAACGCGCGACAATTATCCGAATTAGATGGTGCTTCGGGGTCGAGGGGGCGGTTGTCCAGCAGACCCGTAGCATCTCACTCGAGAGAGTAACGAGACGTCCCGACCCGAGGCATCAACTCACTTGACCCGATTACTTAACGAGGAGACAGAGATGATGACGAACAACAGAGAGAGAGAACACAGCAGTGTCTGCGCGTGCCAAGGAAAGCAGTAGCAGCATAGTGGTGTGCAGTAGTAATAGTAGCAGCAGCAGCTAGCAAGGAGATTAGATTCTGTGGATGTTGGACGGTGACGATGACCCTACGATCTGTTGACGCGTACAAACGAGGCCCTTCAATCGTAACGCCGACGCTTTTCTTCACCCAGATGTGTTCTCTCCACACCCTGAGATTGGAATGCCGAGTTTCTCTTTCTGCGCCTATGACAGCCTGTGTTCCATCATCTCCTTCTCTAACGAGAGATCTCATCACACGACATTTATAATACACGACACTTTTTTGTATCTCTAATAGTTTTTTATTAGTACCGGTTTTTGTATGCTGGTTATAAACACGACGGTATATGGACTGACGAGCAATAGCGATTCCCTGAATAACGGGGAAAAAATGTACGACTGATAAAAATACCTCCATAAGTCCATACTCTTAATGAGTATTATCAGTACTTGGCCCTATTTGACCTTATTATCTGCTCTACAAATTGTTCTAAATATGAAATGATATATATTTTCTATGTAAAGAACTTTAGATTTGAAAACACGTTATTGTATAACTTCGATTACCCGGGGTCGGGTTCTCGGAAAACCAGATTGACGGTACACTTCTTCCCGAACATAAACCTGTAAGGTTTACGTTCCCCTATGTCACTGACATGCCTGATTTACTCCTGATATAAGAGATTCAGGTTTTTTACCCTGTCGACTTTGAAAACTAGTATTTTCCTTGAGAAAATGTAAGGAAATTTGACTAAAAATAAACAAAATTTAACTCAAAACTAAGAATAAAATAGTTAGATATAAACAACCCAATAATTTCAATGGATCATTCCAGACGGCAAACTTGATAGATAAATAACAAATGAGTGGGTCAACAAATTTATGAAATTTTCTATAAACTGTTTAATTTTATCGATGGCACTAATAACAATTCTACGACGACGTAAACTCAGAAGAATGCAGAGCTATGTTAATAATTTTATTCTTGAGCAAATTTACAATGAAAAAAATTTAAAAAAATGTAGCCCACCACGAAATAGAGGTTGACTCAACCTCTCCGTAAGGTTAATATACCATGAGTGGAATGAGGAGGTTGAGTCAAACTCACTAAATGGTGGTCGAGCTTTGATCGATTCAAATTTTTCATGTGATTGAAACGACTACAGCGCATTTATTGTAACTGTAATAATGTTTTCTCTCAGCCCATGCGCACTCCTGCATCAAACTCTAATAGATTGATTGGAATTATTAACGTGGTTGGTTCAACTACACTCAAATTTCAATTAAATTCATTATACGTTTGAGCGAATCAATCGTTACACATGATTCGAGCACTTAAAATTGTCGCAACGAAACTTTATGCTTCATTCAAAGAATACATTTTTTTATTAGAAATACGTTGTGTTGATTAAGCCCCTACTAAAATAATAAAGAAAATTAATTGAAAAATATTAAAAATTAATTGAATGCTTATTCAATTGATTAAATCCGCATTTTAATTAGATATTACGTCTTCTTCTACATGATGGTATATATTAATCGCCGACAAAATATATATATATTTTTTTAATTGACGGGAAGCGGACCCTCCGGATGGTGTTGTTGCGCTGCGCTTAAGATCACTCGGCTCATATGATTAAACAATTTTTTTTGTCTGCTTAAATATCGGTAATATGGAATGTAAAATTAAATTAGTATAATATAGTCAGCACTTTATAGATTTATATGATTGCATTTGGTGTAGTAAAAGTAAAAACTCATTCAGTTATTTTTTACGGCACTCGGTTATATCGAAAAGAGTACTTTGTATCGTTGTTGCCATTTATAAACATATTCGACGAAGTTGCTTCACTCAGAGAAATCGTAGTAGTACAGTCAACTATACAGTGACACCTATTAAGTTTTAGTCCATCCAACTGTTTCATAATTACGATAGCTGTGAAAATAGTTATGGCAACTATTTGGTAGTTATAGCAACTATTTGATAGTTGTGGCAACTATTAAAAAATTGCTTGTATGAACTAAAAATTAATAGTTGTCACTTTATAGTTACAAATACCACAATTTTCTCTCAGTGTTGTTTCATTGTTTGCGCGAATTAGATCGTTAGTATTTGGATGGATAACCGCCTGACTGACCTGAGGGTCAGTACTAGGATGGGTGACCTGGTTGTCTCTGGCAGTCAATAGTTGGATAAGTGACCATCAGGATGACTCTAAAAGTCAGTACTCGTATTTTCAACAGTACTCGTATCTTAAAACAGCTTTTACACAACCGGACGTGAGTCTGAGTGAACTTTATATTTCGTAAGAGCCAGTTACATTGAGATTCTTTCAAAAGCATAAAACAGTTCTCGTGCCCATTCGAATACAGTTGCTTCATAGAAATCATTTTCCTGATTGAATTAACCTTTTGCGACACGCGTACTAAGTACCGAAAAATTGTTGCTTTAACCCCACACGGGTTTAAGTCAACGTATGCTGCCAGTCGCTCAACAGCATTCAAGGTTCAGCCAAAACATTATAATATTGATGCTCAATTACATGGAGTAGTTCTCTAAAAAAAATGCCCTGCATTGTCTCGACGAATGGGAATTTGTGTCAACCTCTATTCCTTTAAGCCAAAGCAATATTTGCCAACCTCCACGCGAGGTTGTCACGATTTGAATTTTTTTTCAGTGTATGATGCTCTACGATTACACGGAAAAAAGAGGTTAGTTGGGACAACTCCCATTTTATGAGTTGGCTATAAATGAGTTAGTAGAACGATTTATTTAGCGACTATAACCATTTTGTAAGTTGAGACAACCAATAAGTGGTTGTCCCAACTCACAAATGCGTGGTTATATGGACTAACGAAAAGTAAGACCGTGCAACCACTTTTTGAGTGTGCCCAACTCATTTTTTTTCTCCGTGTAACCTACGTTTTATTCAGTTCAATTCAAAAGAATCATTCTATCTGATTAAACTACACGAATGTCAGGATGGAGTGTAACATGCGACGTCCTCGCTTGCCTAAGAATATAAGGGGTTAAGATATCTGGTAATAACAGTAAATCCTTTTCAAATTCTCCAGTGGAGACTCTTTGTAGGATTCGGATCGAATCTTTCCTGCATCTAAGATTGTATACGAGCGTCTAAAGGAGGCGCGAGTGAGCAGAGGAGTATAAAGGACGAACGGTTTACCGATAGCAGAGCGAAATTCTCGCGATTGATCCTCCCAAGAGGCAATTCATGCAAATGGCCGGTGTGTGCCTCGGGAGACGAGCGACGGCTTTCGGCGACTGAGACGACGACTACTGCGCGACACTCCAGCAGAGCACTTGGATTGGAATCGATATCGGTGAATCAACCCTCCAGGCGATGGTCGCGTAAAGCATTCACGGTGCCTCCGACCACAGTCTGTAAATCAGATAAACTATACCGTGGCTAACTCAACTAGCTCTGGCGGCCGCGGTGAGAGCAGGCTGGTGTCGCAGCACAAGGAAAAAGGGTTAACCGAACGCCATCAGCTTTTCACACGATCAAAACTTTACGTCAGACTTCTTCCAGCGCCGAACACAGCGCTATGTGTAAAATTGGACATCAGATACTCCAAGTGAAAAATGCAGTTTATTTTTGCAGTAAGTGAATTAATTACCGATAAAAGTACCTAGATAAATCATTAGGGATGCCGCGCGAGGTTGACATTCTCGCCTCCTCGTTTGACAGAGCTTAATCAAGATTCTTTCTGGTTAAAATCGCCTTGCCTCGTCTCGAGAATTGACTGAAGATTCGTCTAATACTCCATTGTACTACATCCCGCATAAAAAAGATGCGACGTCCAGGATGGAATCCAGGATGGAGTCTGGGCTGTGTAGGATGGATTCTGGACAATCCAGGATGGAGTCTGGGCTGTGTAGGATGGATTCTGGACAATCCAGGATGGAGTCTGGGCAGTCCAGGACGGAGTCCAAGATGGAGTCTGGTCAGTCCAGGACGGAGTCTGGGCAGTCCAGGACGGAGTCCAAGATGGACAATGGGATCGGATTAAATCCCATTCTGCATCCTGGACTACCCGGACGGCCCAGACTCCATCCTGGACACATAATTTTTACGCGGGATATCTATTACCCGCAGGTCAGACCCGAGTCTGACCCTCGGGTCGGTTTGGCTCGTAATTTTTTTCAAGGATTGGTTAGACCCTCAAAAGCACCAGATTTAATTTGTTTAATTTTTTCTATGAAAATTTATTTGTTATTTTTTATTTTTTTGAAGTGACATATCGAGTGCCATAATTTACAAATTTGAAAAAATTCTGGAAAATACATTGTTGAATATCAACATTTTCTAGCTTATAGCCAAAGAGAACAAGATTTTTCTTCTTATAGTTTTTAAGCTTTTTTTGATTTAAAAAAATTATTAAAAAATCTACTACAGACGACTGGTCAAACGTTTATTTATGTAAACTCGGATTTTTTGGAATTTCCTTAGATTTTTAGGAAGTTAAAAAATTCCTCTGAACTAAGACTATTCCAACACCATACAAGCCACACTCTAGAAAAAAAATCTAAAAAATACTGTTTCATATACAGAAATGTTTGACAAGTCATCCACAGTAGAGTGTTTTTTTTTCTATTTTTTAATAATTTTTTAAATCAAAAAAGTTTAAAAACTATATGGAGAAAAATCTTCCCCACTTTGGCTCTAACCTAAAAAATTTTGATATTCAAGAGTATTTTTCAGAATTTTTTCAGATTGTTAAGGGGGGGGAGTCACGTCAAAAATGTAAAAAAATCGAATTTTTTTTTTCTGTAAAAATGTTCATTTCCATGTAATCTATGTGTTAGTAAAGTTATAAGCCGAAATTCGCAAAAATGGCCAAGTTCTACGGTACCATTTATATTTTATTTTCTCAAAAATCTTAAAAAATGATCATAATATTATATTTAAATTTGAAACTATTTTATTTATTTATTGTTTTTATATGCGGACATTAAGGCCGGTTTTTTGTTGACACAAAATAATTAAGGGTGTTGAATTTTTTTTTTTTTATTTAATAATTATCTTTTTTTTCACTTACTGCAGCTTTGTTTAGTTAAGTATGATCTCCGAACCTTCAAAATCTTAGACATAAAGCCGAAAAATTGCTGATTTCTGCAATATGCCTGTTTTTTAATGATTTTTTTCTATAGATAAAAAAATTAATTGCATATTTGTAAATAAATTTTTATCTGTTTACCATTTTTAAAAACAATTAGTGAAACGCGATATAAACGATCCGATGACAGTGTGAAGTCTCCAATGCAACAAGTAACATTTACATCATATTTGAATTCGCGCGAATAACGGGGCATGCGCTATGATAGTTTGATGCGTATTGCATGCGCAGCGTGTTACTGCCGGGAAATTGTCTTCTGCTACACCGAGCAGTATAACCTCTAATTGACGTTTCTATTTTTTGTTCATACTATGTTATTAGCTTAATTCCATTGGCCGTTCGCTGTTTTTTTAAATTAACAGTGTTTAAAACAGAATCAACAATCATCAGAAATGTTTAAATATGTATTATTTCTTTTGAAATGGTGATTTAATGTGTTTGCAGTACATTTCTGAATGTTTCAACACTGGATAAATTGTCAGTGATGTTGTCAATAAAAGAGATCATCCCAGTGTTATTCACAGGTTTTTAAAAATATTATGCATTCATTTACTTATTTTTTTGTTATTAAAAAATTACATTTATTTGTAAAATGATTACTAATATTGTGAAATCTGACTTGCAAATAATATTTTTATTTTGTTCATCAAAGGTACTAAGATTCCCCAAAGGTAAAAGCAGCGCAAAAAATTTTTTTTGGGCCATAAACTTTAGATGCCATTTGCCGAAACTCGGTTTTCAACCTATTCTGCGCGTGATTCAGACCAAACTGCTAGGCAGATTGGACTGGTTGACGTCTCATTTTCTTCTTCATAAAAAGATACACCGGCTAAGCGGAGCAAATGTTAATAAAAGGTAATAGTTTTTAAGTGACATAATTTATAATAAATAAATTTTATGCTATTTTCTAAATCATTGATTAACTTTGCTTTCAGGATGAAAAAAAAATATTTTGCTCCGCTTAGCCGGTGTATCTTTTTGTAAAGAAGAAAATGAGACGTCAACTAGCCCAATCTGCCTAGCAGTTTGGTCTGAATCACGCGCAGAGTGGAAAACCTAAGATCTTTGCTTAAGTTAATACTGAAAGGTATATGCAAGTCAGACAACAGTACAAAATCCTTTCATCGAGTACCAACAACATAGTTCACTGACCATTTTTATATGCAAGAGAATTTGGATGATATTGAATTTTCAAATTCAATTTTTTTGACGTGACTCCCTCCCCTTAAATGCAAAAGATTGACAAAAGATCTCAATAAGTAAAATATATGTCAATGTACCATCGGCCGGGCATAGCACAGGGTAAATATATCTTGCTATGGTCGCTGGAAAGGTAGGTCAAGAAGTATTACTGTCGTTACCACAGCAATACTTTTTAAACAGCTGGCAGTGATATTTGGAATAATATACCCATAAAAGTGACTAATAAAGAATGGAATGGTCATTGGAAGTTGTTTGAATGAAAGCATAAAGAAGTACTAGAAGGGAATAATGAAAAGACGTTGGATATATGAAAGCCGTACGTTAAGAGTAAGAACGCGGAACATAAAATCAGAAGGAAACATGAAAGTTCGCTATGACAACACGCAGTGGAGGAATGTAAACTGCAAACTTTATCACCATAAAAACAGTGCAAGACGAATCGCATAGAGAGGGAAGTTGAACAGAAAAAAATCTAAAAAATGCAGTAAATAGAAAAATTACAAGCAATAACAGTGACGTTCAGTGATGAATATCTCACTTGTTTGGCTACTGATATCATATTTTTAAATATTATCCGCTGACCCGTTAAACTGATTATTGTGTATTTGGTGATAAAAGTATCAGACTACACTGGGACACCTACGATATTTCTTATTTTTATTGTTAACTCACTTTGAATACTGTATAAGAGAATCCAAAGGTAAGAAATTCCCAAATATGAGTTTACCTTTTTTCTGCTGAAAATTCATGAACTTTTAATATTTTTCAGATTTTGAAATTTATTTATTATTGACCCGCGTAGAAAAAAAGAATCTTGTGAAGAATCTTTTAAAGAATCTTAAAAAAAGTCTTGAAAGAATCTTTACAGGAATCTTGAAAAGAATCACGCATAGGAGCCGGAGCAAGATTCTTTCCAGGATTCTTTTCAAGATTCTTTCCATCCCAAGGCATTCTGAGAATCTTTGAAAGAATCTTAATGAAATTCTTCAGAGGATTCCAGCGAAACCTGATGATGCTTTCCAGGATTCTTTTCAAGATTCATTCCATCCAAAAGCGTTCTGAGAATCTTTTAAAGAATCTTGAAAAGCGTCTTTAAGAGAATCGTGAAAAGATTCCGTCCATTAAATAGAAAACTCGTTGAAAAAATATTAATGAAATTCTTCAGACGAATCGAGCGAAACCTGTTGTTGCTTTCCCTTGGTGTCGAGACAGTACATTTCGGTACGTCCACGAAGGGTGAACCCGTCGTGTATAGTCGAACTCAGGATAGCTTTGCAGTCTTATATACGTTCAGGCTTCAAGTCACTTGCGAGAAACGCTTCTACCGCTCGCCATCTAGCGGAGTATTGAATATAAGTGTTCCGTACGATGCCACTAGATGGCGAGCGGTCGAAGCGTTTCTCGCAAGTGACTTGAAGCCTGAACGTATATAAGACTGCAAAGCTATCCTGAGTTCGACTATACACGAGGGGTTCACCCCCTTCGTTGACGTACCGAAATTTACTGTCTCGACACCAAGGGAAAGCAACAACAGGTTTTGCTCGATTCCTCTGAAGAATTTCATTAAGATTTTTTCAACGATTTTTTTGTTTAATGGACGGAATCTTTTCACGATTCTTTTAAAGACGCTTTTCAAGATTCTTTCGAAGATTCTTTAAAAGATTCTCAGAACGCTTTCGGATGGAAAGAATCTTGAAAAGAATCCTGGAAAGCATCAACAGGTTTCGCTCGATTCCTCTGAAGAATTTCATTAAGATTCTTTCAAAGATTCTCAGAACGCTTTCGGATGGAAAGAATCTTGAAAGGAATCCTGGAAAGAATCTTGCTCCGGCTCCTATGCGTGATTCTTTTCAAGATTCCTGTAAAGATTCTTTCAAGACTTTTTTTAAGATTCTTTAAAAGATTCTTCACAAGATTCTTTTTTTCTACGCGGTGAAATTCACGCATTTACTCAATTCTAACTCTATCTGAAATCGCTGACTTCCGTCCGGTCTCCGCTACCATCAAAATACCTGGAGGAGATCGGATTGATGGAACCCACCATATTTACTGCAAATTCATCTCGTTTATCCTATCCAAATATTTGCTATCCTTTAGCTGAGGTAGGATTTAACGAATTTAATACAGAATTATTATACCTTCAGCTTTCCGAGCAGAAATTTGTTCTGGCTGAGGTCCGGACCTCCTCAGATTTTCCTTAATTAGTAATAGGGCCCGGATAAGGCGGCTCTATCCGGTCCTGATATGGCATGTGACGCCATTTCTGATCTGGCCGCGATCAGGCTGCGAAATATTCACACCATATATTAGATTAAAAGAAAACTAAAAATTGTAAGAAAAAATATATTTGAGGTTATTCACAGTCATGATATTAGACTACAAACGCTCATACACTCATCGTATCACAGTCATTATCACTCGCATAATATTTTATACGAATTCTAAATCTTGCGGAGACCTCATACACATCATAAGATTCGAAACTTTTGGAATATGAATAACTGAAATGTAATTCCGACTTGTCAAACTATCGCAGTGCTGACAACAATACCACCAAAACGAAAGGGAGATGTGAAGTGAACGCACGAACATCGCACGCGCCTCCTGGCGAGTGCGGCTCCTAACTTGAACTCGAATTTAAAAACACGTTCTTGACAAATTATAGCGAGAAATGTAGATTACAATTAATGCGCGAAATTTACAAATTTCTATTCGTGTAGTTAGTCACTATACCCCAATAAATTCGCGATAAAAACTTCACGCCAGTAATTTTCGTTTCTGATTCCAGAAATCACAGATTCGACTCCAGGGTTTTTTCCAACAAAGTCTGTTCAGTCGATCTTTTTTTATTATTTTTTCTTAGATGGTTCCCATTTCCACGTTCACTGCGAAAGTGCATCGTTTTTCCAAACTGTCAAGTATAAAAATTGCATAGGAAATACCATCTCGACGTTATCAGTTCAAGGGAGAGAAGCGTCGTCTTCAAAAATGCGATAATGAAAAAAAAAGTATGAGGTGGAGAAGGAGAATAGATTGAATTTTAAGTCATTCGATTCGTCGGAAGCGATAGTGAGAGCCAAGACGCCCGCGCCCGCTCGGGCGGAATAGGAACGGGGCATCGAACGTACGACGTGTCGCGCGTCGTTATTCGGATGGTGATAGAGGCTGAGAGAGCTCAGAAAGGTTGGAGGGAGCAAAGAGGACGTAAAGCGCAAGATCGGATCTTACTCCTTCGTGTCCCACTTGTGTGTTATATATACTGTTGGTACTGCTGCGTGATTCTCTCGTTAACCCTGGATCTACAAGGGCCTACCTCAGTATACCCCGTTTACCCCTTCACCTCGTCTTTTGCAGGATATACGTTAGAAGATAAGCGAATCCAAATGTTTCTAGCGACGTGGAGCGCACAGCGTGAAGGTGCACAGAAGCTACACGACTATCCGACCAATTTAAAGCCAATCTGCATGCATATACGCGGCTGGTACGATGCGAACGAAGAGCAGAAAGGAGAGCGAGCGTAAAAGCACAGTCATTCTCCTAGGAGACAAGCTGCGCTAAATTGAAAGCCGACGAAGCGTGTACCGTATTATAGCAGTAACAGCCGGGGTTAATAATACAGCGATTGGCCACTTTGGCACATCTGTTTGTCAGTAAGAACCCGTGCTCTTCAACTCCAGGCGTGAAAGCATGTAGATAGGCTATATTTTCGCAGAAACTACGTGGGTTCTTTATTAATGACCACCAGGTATGTACAATGAATGTCCGGTCGTAAGATCTAGGGGCAAAATTATTCTTCAGATATTAGATTCTTCAACTATCATGTTTAAGGAATGGAAATTTAGTGTTAAAAATTTTTCCTATTACTTAAACGAAACTTTAAACAAATAGATTTACTTGAAAATCATGGAAATTCAATGGTTCCCCAATAGCACGTATGAAAGCGTTTACTGTGATGACGAATACGACTCAGGAAGCACAAATAGCGAACCTTTTTCATAAATGACTTTTTTGTGCAATTTTCATTTTTGACCATTTTTATTCTATTTTGAATTCGCACGTAATGCACCACTGAATCGAATTGGTTTCGTAAGGTACAATCTCTTTGCAGAAAAATCCTTCACCTCGAGTATAGGACATTTTATTTCAAGATCTTTCGTAGCGGTTACAAGAAGATTTTTTAAAAAAGGTTGTAAGGAAAGTTTACTGTAACGATGAGTTCACACGGAGAGAAATTTCTGTGTTGTGACAACAGAAATCGTTTTATTAAGCTAACAAAAAGATTGATCAGCCTAACAAAACATATGCCAGCGTAGCAAAACCGATTTGTCAGCCTAACAAAACGATTACTGTTGTCACTTTTTCTGTTCTCTTCTGCTGCAGTTTTTTCTTAGTTATTTATAAAAACGATCATTAAAAATCTGATATAAAATACCGGAAAACTTTCTGTTACAAATATAAAGATTTGCATTAGTCAAATTCGATGCTACATAATTGATGAACTATCAGCATGTAGTATCGACACTGTAGTTACTATTGATTCAATTGAAGATCTTGTATTGAGATTTATTGTTTATAGGATCTTTTGGCACGATCGTTTGTCGCTGAATCTTTCGACTGGTAACGCACTTCTCGAAAGGATCTAAACAACTCATAAGCAGAGCATTAACTCCTAACGACTCGTTAACTACCCACAGCCCAGGAAAATGGGAAATTCGTTTTACGACCCATAAAAAAAGGAAAGTATCCTCGACAAGGAAGTCTCATCTGCTTGCTCTATAAGGGCAGAACAATAATAACAATGATAATAGTCATGATAATGCCTATATGTTGTGAGTCACGAGCAGTATGAACAACGAAGCTGGGGCTCAAATGTCTCTTGCAGTGATGTCTATAGTTTCAGCGCGTTCGCTCCTCCAAAGAGACCTTCGAGCAATTCTGCATCGTAGCAGCACGTAGAGGCATATAGCACGTGTACATACGGTACTGTAAGTGACTATATATCCGTATGTACTTTGACTATATGGCTATTCGTCTTTGCAGTTTGCGCTGCTCGGTCATTCGCTCAAAAGGACTAGAGAAGGATAGAAAGAAAGAAAGACGGGATTGCGGATCACGAGACAACGAATAACCCCGTACGCCTCTTGCATCATGCCATATCTTTCGCGTAGTTCTTCTCAGTTCTCTCCAACGTCGAATAAACTGGCGTGTACGTATACGTTAGTGTGTAGGCGGAAGTTAGCGTTCTCCAGGCACGGGTAAACGTTATATATGAGCCAAAGTATATACACACAGTTACAATGTATATACACTTCTGGCGGAAAAATTCGCCGTCGATGGGCGAAACACAATCGACGATGGTTGGATGCGATAGCCCCGTTGCCCCCACAGGGGGGCGAGACCGAGCGCGCACTCTCATAATTCATAGCGTTCAACTATCTTACGGTGCATACTGCTATACGGAAACTGCGAGGAGACGTAAAGCGCCGCGTTTAAGGTCAAGGATTCAATGATTGGCGGACGGGATCAGCTGATAAAGTCATTGCATCGAACGAGAAGTTTATTTTTTAATTCAAGGAATTTGAAAACCTTTGCTTAAAAACATTCACTTTGGAAAAAATGTATTTCTCGAATTTTTACGTGTTAACTCGATTATTGCAACTTTAAAAAAACGAATCTTAAGACTTATCAAACTTACGATTGGAATCGTAAAAAAAAGGATTTTCCTCAATTCGCATCATTGCATCTGTAACAAACCCGAACTTAACAATGTTCAACCAATGACTTTTTGATGAGAGAACAATTAATGATGGTTTAATAAACTATTCCGAGGTATTACTCACGTAGCAGCATTCTTACTGTACAAATATATTCGCTGTTGCGATATGAAAAATAAATCGATTGATATCTGTAAGTGTGCGGTGTCATGTTTTTTCATGTAGTTTAAAAAAAGAGTCAACTGTAATATCTGTACGATTCTCAGCAATTGGATCATTACGATTATGACGAGCAATAGCCAATTTCGTTTTTAATAGTATTAATAAAAGATACAACTGTTTGATTATGCTATCCTAACCTACATCAGGCATTCAAATGGCTGTAAATTTTGAACAACTAATACTATTTTTTTTAAATTGCACGGTCAATCATTTACGTATCTTCCAATAATCAAAATGAGCTATTGCCCGATATAATTGGACTATTATTATGGTTTATTCTTTGAAATAACATGACATTGTACATGTGCATATATCAGTCGATTTTCTACACTCGGAAAAAGTCTTGGTTAGAACCACCAAAAACTTCGTTAAAAATTATAGCAAGAAAACTTATTAGGCACAACCAAGTTATTGGTTATGGAATCAAAGATTTGGTAAGACAACCAAGTATTTAGTCCGACTAACTAATATATTGGTTGAGCCTACCAAATTTGTCTTGGTAACATTTTTTTTCTCAATGTATTCCAATTACGACTTTGAATGTACATATATAATAACAATTAATTTTGCTATATGAATAACTCCTGGAAACTGTTAATTAAACCGAAAGAAATCGTAGAAACGATTTTAAAAATGTAGCACCGATTTGACTAGTATGAAGCATTCCACTCTCCTTAAAGGATCTTCTAGATCATTCACTACAGTGAGGCCAATGACCATGCAAAGCTGTGGAGAACTACATCGCTCTCAAGTTTTCCGATTTAACAGCGATAAAATAATGCATTTCTTCGCCACTCCATCTTCCTCTTGGTTATTCTATCTCTGACATTGGCCATATATCTTGAACGAAATCTATGCTGGATCTGGGAATTAATCTAGTATGGATCCTATTTCTCAAAGAGGCTAAGGGCAACACCATAAACCTGAGGAGAGCATTTCAAAGCAAAAGGTATTTGTGGCTCTGAGAGGAAATTTCTGCGTGGTTTGTTACGAACTTCCGACGTTTGCAGAAACCGCCCTTTGCTTCAATTAAGTCATCGCACAAGGCGAGACTTCGAGAGTGCAGGATGGAATGTCAGACAACGGCGAAAAGACGAGAGTGGAGAAGGATTTCGTGGTACGTGGCTCGCGTGCCTGACTCACCTTCTCATCCAGCAAATTGGTTCCTTCGCTACACGCTCCAATGCGTTTGGCAGTTTTAGTCAGACGAAAACTGAACCGTTTGTCTCTGTTCTTACTGCTTCGTCTTTCCATTATTCGCTAGTAGTTACCACAATGTATATAATGTCTCTAAAAGTAACCATTGACAATTAATCACATATAAAGATTAGCACAAATTCTTTCATTATACTGTACATTTGTTTTGCGAATCAAGTATGGTTTTCCAGTCATTGCAATAAGCCTTCATTTAGTTATTTTGAATAGTATAAACGTGATGAATAGGGACCGGTGCGCTATGATGGACCAGTGCGTAACGACCTACAAAATGTAAAATTAATTAATATCAGTGAGGTAATTTCAGGATGTACGATAGGTACACGGAGAGAAATGGATCCGCGAATATAGCTGCCACTCGCAGAAAATATTGTACGGCGGTGACACATGGGCTCTATTGTAAAACTCATATAAAAAACTTACAGCTTACGGTACGTATAGTAATCGTCCCAAATTTGCTTGATTACAACAATGACTTATTCCTTAACAGTATAGTAACCCGTTGTATCTGTATCTTTTTGAAAGCTGAAAACATTGAAGTAATTTTCACTTACATGGGAATTATTACTGTCGATTAGTATTAATTTCCTATTCTCCTATGGGATTATCAACATGTAGGGGTTTTTTAGATTCGTAAAGATGAATTTTTACAGATTTTTTTTTTGTTCAGAATTTTGAAAAATGCGCGAACAATAATGAATTTTGTATATACGTTTGGCATAGAATCATCCATTATACTCAAGATTTTTTTACCAAACGCATATCCAAAATTCGTTATTTTTCGTGCATTTGTCAAAATTTAAAAAAAAATAATAAAGAAAAAATTCATATATATTTGGAAAAATTGACAAATGATTTTCATTCGAAAAAAAAATGTTAGGTTGTTGGGTCATTTAGACAACAATATTTTTATTCTTCAATTTGTTCATAACATTTTGGAATTACTATTATGCAAATCGATGTTTTCAGCACCTTTTACATGCTTGATTTTTTCCGATTTTTATCCCATCGGGAAGTGTTCGAACTGTTCTCTGAAACTTACGTTTCGCGGGACTGTACTTATCATACATCCTTATGTGTTAAATCGTAGACATAATAAAATTTGAAAACGTCATTTGACTATTAAAAGAGGCAAACACCCACATTTAAACTCCGTTTCTTAGGATGTCTATGACTCACATCACGTGTTCGGGACACGAAGCTATAAAGTAGCTGAAACCTGTAATCGTTAGCTGCAATTGTTGATTTTTGATAGCGAAAACAATTAAAAAATGATGGACCACCCAACACGTTCGGTAATATGGACCACTTTTTTGCATTGCAATTTTAAATAATTTAATTCAATTGATTTCTATTAACCCTATAAAGTCTGACCTATTTCGGTATAATACCTAATTTGGTATTTGGTTAATAAAAAATTAACCAATAAATTTTTTAAACTTTCAAACTGGATCAAAAAATTTTTGATAATTTAATTGTCCGAACAAAATTCCCTTAATGGGTTTCAAAATGAATATGCATAAAGAATCATTTTTTTAGAAAATATGCAAGGTTCTACTTTGCCTCCTTGTTTTTTTTACCGTGTACGTGCGACCGAATTGCATCAGATCGAATAGTCAGACACAACAAGCCGACTGCAAGGGCTTGATCGAAAATCGAAACAAGTAGGGATTTTTGTACGGACGATGTTTCACTTTATTAGTACAACCATGATATGGAACTCTGCATTTCAAATATTCTGTTACAGCCAACTGCTGACTTTATTTCAGTGCGTTTTTAGTGGACATTTGAAATCTGATTATATACACAACGTATAATCACTTTGCGGCAAACCGTCATTGTTGGGTCCTAATTCCAAGTTATGACTTTAGCACTGATAGTACGTCGCAACATATTCTGCTTTTAAACTGGCCCTTCCCTCCGTGAACCAACGTATATTATTTTGTTTGTTTTGAACTGTTACACGGAAAAAAAGGCTTGGTTGGAACTACCAAATGCTATGGTTATATATGCGCCAGACAATTAATTGGTTAGACCAACCAAGTAATTTGTTAGGTGACCAATTTCTTGGTTGGTCTAACCAAGTCACTTGGTTAGCTTACCAAGTCACTTGGTTAGTCTAACCAAGAAATTGGTAGACTAACCAAGAAATTGGTCAGTCTAACCAATTAATTGTCTTGCGTATATATAACCATAGCACTTGGTTGTTTCAACCAAGCTTTTCTTTCCGTGTACATGGGTCTTTCCTTTCAACATATGTTATTTAAAATCTCGTTGCATGGATTTATCTTCTTTTGTGCCGTATAGCACTTTCGAAACCTTCGAATGGTAAAAAAATAGCACGCATAATGACCGAATAGAGGCATATATCGTGTGAACTTCAAGTTGGTCGTAACCATTTACAGTAAAGTGTCGTGCCTGATTAAAAAATAATTGCTGCCATTTGAACACTGCCTTAAGTGCTCGAGTATTGGTTCTAGTATCTTCATATCGTCCAAGTATCAATTTGCATAATGGTAATATTCGAAGAAAGCCGGTGCTACATTACAGAAAAGGTAATATCAAAAAACGGGCACAGTGCTCGATGCCAATTATGGTTTAATATCGATGGCAGTGCGATGTAAAGATAATAATTTTACGATTAGATTCATCTTGCGTTATTGCACATTATTTGACGAAATAACAAAAACATACTACACTGTTAGAAAATATTGGAAGTTTTTATGCATAAACTCGTAATCGAAATTTAATATGCTATTGTGGGATAAAATTAAAGCAAATTATTAAAATTCAAGTACTTTTATTGTAAAATTAAGGTAAATTATTGAATGTGCTGTACCATACATTAATTTTACATTACACTTGTATATTAAATTTAACATACTAGTTTATGCATAAAGACTTCCAGTAAAAGTACATTAAATTTCAAGTAGATTTTTTTACAGTGTATGCTGGGTCAGAGCTGGTCATAAAGTAATTTCTACTCTAAGAACTTTATAAAAGTACGTAGTAATCGGAAATTCATATCGAACGTTATGCTAGCTAATAGATAGGCCACGACAACCCTATCAAAGCAGCACTGAAAATACTTAGTACTTTGCCTTAGTCGCCTGTGGCACTTAAAGTACTTACAATTAGTACTTCAAGTACTTTATGGTGATGTGATATAGCGGCAATGGTTTCGGTCGATAAATGAAAAAAAAACCTTTTTTACATTTCAACCCTCATCCGAGTCTTCTTCAGAAAACCGTTTATTTACTACGAAATCAAATCGGCATCAACATTGGTGGAGCTTTTCACCTGACCTGGCACTTATTTTTTAAAAGTAATAACAACTCAGAATGTGATTTGAATTTTTTCCGAAAAGTATAACAACGTAAATTAATTTTATAAAATTTTAAACCCTTAAGGGGAAATTTAAAATTTAACCATCCGGGTAACCCGATTTGTGACCATTGCTGCACATCATCATTAAGTACCCACTCACATCAAGTACTTTATGCCCAGCTCTGGTATACATCTTTTTTATATCGCTGCCATAAATTGGGTTGTATTCTTTTTACCTTGAGTTGAGATTTTATTATTTCTGTCAGTTCATCATTTACCGGTGATATTTTGGAGTAGCCCCGTCGGTTCTATGATTGATGGAGTTTTTTTTATCGATTTCTATGTCAATCATTTTGCTGTTTATTCTACAATTGTAATATGGTTCATAGTTCAGTGTTTTGGTTAACACTGGTCTCTATTTTAAACAAATCTACTTTTCATTATCAATTGTTATTCATTGATATGTTCAATTTGTTTTAATATTCTTCTTTATAATTAATTCTTCAGTTTTCAAACAATGGGCGGTTGGAAATAACCGCGCCACGATAATTTAATAATTCATCTTCTTCTCACTTTATATTCATCATGTGCCCGCAGTACTTCATGATAGTTTCGCAATACTAATATTACCAGTCTCGAGAGCACGCGCGGTTATACTATTGTACTAACAGATAAGGTACGTATGTATTCCATGTAACGAGGTCGCGCTAATCAGTGCATGCCTCTCCTCTTGCCGCTCTGCACTGGCGTTGCTCACGTGGGCGTCACCAACTACGATGACTACGACAACGAGAGACACTCGTTACTCTCATTACCCGAGACGCCAACTCCCGCGTCCCAATTATCGATAAACATAAGTACCGCTGCCTACGTTTATTAAATTTATCCTTTGACGGACAAGACTCGGCTCCGATAGACCAAAATTATTTTTCATGAGAATTTTACACTTTTGAAAGTCTCAATTGTGGAAAAATGGCTGTTTTTTAATTTACGTTCCAATTTTCATGCCAATATTGTACCACTATTTGTCAATTTTTTTCAGGATATCTGAATTAGAATTCAAAAAGATATTTTTGAAAATAGCTATTCTTTCAATGTAGTATAATATGTTATAATGGCAGTGAAAGGGTTAAACACGCTCTGATTTTGTTATCAGGCAGGTGGGAAAGAATGCGTTAAATCTAAGACTGCTTTATATTGTTTTATTTCTGACTACGGTTAGGTGGACATGGGCGATAAAGCATCCGTGATCTGACTTTCAATTCCGACGAAACTGTCAGATTTGTGAAATACGAACTTGCACCGGCTTCAGTTACAGCGTCTGGTCACGGCCAATCACAGCACAAAAAGAAGGGGAACTCGCAAACATCGGTCAGGTAGCAAAAATAAAAAAATGTTGCATACCCCAAAAATGCATAATTTCACTAAAACGATCAGAACTATTCAAATTATTGGAGTAGCGACTCACGCTTATGCTTGTTTTGTTCATAATTATTCAGGGTTCAAGCTGTAAAAGGGCGTATAACGTTTCGATGAGTGTATAAGTTTCTACAGAGTTTCGAAGTTGGGAAAGCAAAAATTCAAGTTCTTACGTTGTCTAAAGATGCATAGTTTCACTAAAATTACCAGAACTATTTAAATTAATAGAATAGCGACTCAGACTGATGCTTGTTTTATTTGTCTTCAGTCTGTAATTCTGACAAATCTCCCAAATTTGTAAAGCACGAACTTAGGCCCGGTTTTAATGTCTAGCAACTGTCAATTACAGCACGAATAGAATAGGGCCATATGAACATAAATTATTGCCACCAACGTTTTAGAAGGGGATTTCGCTCATTTTTTATAGTATGCAATGATAAAGTCTTCAGGAAATACTCGAATCAGTGTAAACTATTATATTTAATTCTGATCATAATAAATAACATTATTGTTTATACATATATTGCAGCCGTAAATGAAATGTGAGATGACATTTATTAATTATCATTGATTTCTGTGCTAGTGGAAAAGAGATGAGTCGTTGGAAATATCGAGAGAAAAAAACGTTTCAGTGGAGACTTCCAGCGCTTGCGGCTCTCGGGAGCCAACTGATTGCGCGGTCCCGAGCCGTGAGGCAGAAAAGCAGCAAGAGACTGCGGAACGAAGTAGTCGGGGTTGCCCGGACCAAGCCGAGAAAAGACGATGACCTCGCAACTTCGAAGCAGAGACGATAGTTCTATCTACTATGTTTGTATATCTGTACTCCAATATTATATTGTTGCCTCTTATCGCCCACAGGCACATTCTTTATCATATTGTTGGTCCCGATTACCCATCGGCATATTCTTTATTGTAAGTGACAACTATTCATTTATGGTTGGTACAACAATTTTTTTATACTTGACACAACTATCAAATAGTTACTATAACTAGCAAATAGTTACCATAACTATTTTCGTAGTTATCGTAACTATAAAAATAGTTGTAATAACTTTATAAACAACATTTGTAATAACTGTAAACACTTTATAGTCGACTGTACTATTACTATTTCTCTGAGTGTATCGTTGCTCTGGCCTGCCCATATTCCGATTTCTATGACCATAATATTCTCCGAAACAGATTAAAATATCTTAGCATAATTTGATAGACAGATTCTGTGTACAGGTATCTGTATCTTTTTCTATAAGTTGTTTATACTGCTTTGAGAAAAAAGAAATCGGCTAAGCCTACCGAATGTGCGTGTGCAGGTGTCGAAAGAAATATTTCATTGCTTGAATGAAATAATATTTATTGTACATGAAGGAAAACTCAATTTGACATTTCTTTTTTAATTTCTTTATTACAGTAGGTGATACATAAGAATATAAGATAGAATAGAATAAAATAACGAATTTCAAAATAATGGCTATTCTAGATTCAGACGTTCATTATATTTAAATTCGCTATTTCAGCCATTCGCTATTTTGATCCTCTATCCAGAATAGAATAAACACTATTAATATTAAGATTGAGGAGTAAAGAACTACGGCCTAGAATGACACACGCGAACATATAGTTATATGTGAAGACCTTATAATTAAAGCGTTACGCTGGTGTATGGTTTTTATTTACTTACTAGCTTGGGGTATACTAAATAGAATTTAGCAATTTTTCTTTGTTTTTAGTATAAAGAAACTTAATTTGTCTATCGACTATCAGAAAAAACCCTCAAACAAATATTTTTTTCGCCACCCGCAAACGCACATTCGATAGCCTAACTGCTTTTTCGCAGTGTAAATGCGATATGAAAAATATGAAAGCGTTTAACAAAAACTGTTGGGCAGCAAGTTTGTGCATATCGAAAAGTTCCAAGATGGCTATCGTAAACTAGATCATCAGATCTAAACTTCAGAGTGATATATTGTGCTTCTCAAAATTTTCAGTCTAATAAATAAAAGTTGCAACGTAGAAATTTGCATAATGCTTCCTCATTAATTTTCATTTTTCACAAAACCACCTACATGAGTAAGCTTATTTATTAATTTAGGTTTCCTCATAGAGGAAGCTTTGCAAAAAATGAAAATGAATAAGGAAACAATGTGCAAAATTCTACTTTGTAACTGTTTTCGTTTTCCGCTTTACCGATCACGACCAAATTTGGTAGGTGGCAGCGCTGAATGTTATTTTTCATCTGTACCAAATTTCAGTTGACTTGGTGAGATTTGACGTGAGTTAGAGCAAAACGAATCTTTTTTTCAAATCCAAAATTCCATAAAAACCGAACTTTTTTTACAGATTCATTCCAAATGCAATACCTCTCCTCCTTCAAGACAGCTTTATTCATAAAATAGCTCAATGGCTAAATTTTTCTCTTCTTGCATATATTTAAATTAGTAGATGTTTATGATTCTGTAAATAAAAATATTTCACACGTCTCATTTCCTTTCGATCTTACAATCAAAATGTATGTAAACGCACGTACCTGCTACCAAGTGCAAATTAGAATTTTTCGTATCCACAGCTTTATTCGCAGCTCGCCATTTGCGTGCACTTATATATACGTCCTAATTTTCGCCGCTTTACTTCGGGATCCATATTCACCGCATATTATTTTGCGAGAAATACAGAAAGCTGAGATAAACCGTGCCTAAATTACTCCGACTTCTCGATTGTAATGTTACCTTAAAAAACTCGCGAAATGAATAATAAAGAAACGGAACATACATCTAGTAATAAGGGCCGCATACGTATTTAAGTATGTGTACTTTATTCATGAAATTTAGTGAAAATTTGTACACATTGGAATACGATACAAGCGCATGTATCTTATCCCAATCTATAACATAACATAATGTAGAAATTGAAATCGCGATTTGTCTCAGCACTTTCAAGTAGAGTAATTTATTTAGCTTTCCGAAAAAAAATATATATATAGCTGTCGGTATATACATGATTTACTTTTTTGTAGCTTGTTCAATTTTCCATAAAATTGTAGTACAAGTTCATACGTCACATCCACTGAATAGAATTTTAGATATTCTAAAACGAAGACTTACTCTCTCGAAATCAGTCATCGCAGTCCCACGGGAGAAAGGTGCGGTCTGTACTGCCGAAGCCTCAGCGACTCGACAGACTTTCCAGTATGTCCGGAAGACACGCGTCTTCCTGATGTATTCGACGACACGAAGTCCTCGTCCGCCTTTCCAGCAATTCCCCCCAACTGGTCCATAGGGATTGAAAAGTGGAAAAAGACGAAAGAAGCCAGTGGTGAAGTCAGAATTTTCCGATTTCCACGCAAAGACTTCGATAATTTGGACGACGAGGAACGAATAAATTCCCACTTGTGGGTGAACAAAATGCTTTGCATAAAAAGAAAAGTTAATGCCTAAGTGTCCGGGGCGGATTGAATCATTTGCGAGAACGGAGGTGACGAGAAAACAGAAAATAAGAAAGGAAGATGCGAAAGGAACGTATCTGGGAGTGAGATATTTCCTGCAAACGCCACTCCCCCTTCTTCTCATTCTCGTACGCCTACACGTGTGCGAAGCGAACAAACTCTTAGGAAATTGCTAAGATAACTGTCTCCATTCTCGGTTCCTATAAAGCTGACCTGATCAAGCATATTCCATTTTCTGCCGTGATGAAACTGAATTGAACAATTATTTTCACAAGCCTGTTATAATCGTATCAATATTTGTTTTTTCTCATCACATACCAAAGTACATGGCAATAATTTTCTCCGCCAATTCCTGTTCTATTCAAACAAGAACGAGTCTGCAAAGCAGAATCTTGCAAATTCCTTCCTCAATATTCCATGCCTTTGCCAAAGGCAGCAGGGAAAAGGCATAAGAAAATATGTTTATCAATTTTAACATTCGTATAGATAATTTGAAATTACTCCGAATCAATAATACACCGTTTTTAGAAATGTTGAAAGAAGTTTTTTTTTATTTCCAATTATTACTGAAATAACCTTTTTATACGAAATTTCTGTTAAAAGCCGTTTTTTATTTTTCCAACAACTAAAAAGAAATGATAGCATTAAATCCACACAGATTTACTGACATTCATCTCCAAAAATGAACGTTCTCGTCAAATTAATTTAAAAAGCCCCTGTAAAAAAAATTGCTTATTCGCTAACATGAAAAAATATCAAGAGCAAGCCCACAGACTATAGATGGGACATTGCTTCTTCATTATATTATTCATTCCTCCAACAAAGCTTGGCCCATAAAGGGACCAAAATCGATCAGCATACATCCTCATAGTGGTGGCTTTGCGAATAGTGAAAACTAATGAGAAAGCAGTGTGCAATGTTCTGGTTTTCGAACTTTTTCTTATCATTCTTTAATTTGACAGCAAGAAATCCTTTAGACTGTGTATTTTTTGTTGCAGATAGGTTGTACAAAAAAAAAGAGCCACTCAAAAGTGTCATTTTAATTTTGCAATCGCATTGTAAGGCAATCGACTACACTGTAAAAAATGTTCTAGTTTTTCCTATACAAACGTGTATGAATTTTGTAAAACTTGGTATAGGAAATCGAAATTAATATGTTTGCATAATACATTTAATACAGATCAATGAATTTTGATAATCCGGTGATAGAAAATTACAATACATGATTATTAAATCAATAATTACTAAATCAGTACATGAAAATCAACATGCATTTTAGGAATTTTAGTGCCCGATTTGAAATTTAATACAAATTGTCGCATTAAATTTAAGATCAAAGTTATCAAAATTTCAGTTACTAATGTTGAAAAATACCCGTAAAAGTATTTGCAGTTTTGTCCACATAGGTGTACTACTTTTTGCAAAATGTTTGTGTTTTTGCGACACCAACGTGTGAGAAATTTACAAAACTCGGTATAGAAAATAAACATTAATATAGTTACACAGTAAATTTAATATGCGTGTATGGATTTTACCAATCCGGTGATATAAAATTATAACACATGATTACTAAATCAATCATTACTATATTAGTACATGAAAATCAACATGATTTTTTTGGGTTTTTAGTGACTGATTTGAAATTTAATACACATTTTCCAATAACGAAAAAAAACCCGCACTAGATCGCTAACACTTATTACTTAGCATCGACTTCTGATAATTTACTCGAGATTTTCAAAATCGATTTTTTTAAACACTGGAGCATCTCGCGCTGCTATTGCGGAAAATTTATGTTTGATTTATGTTTATTGCTAGAACTTCAGAGGTCTGTGGATATAATTTTTTCGAAAATCCGGATACCTGAGCTTCCTCGTGAGAAAAAGATTCCGTTCGTCCAAAAATTATGTTCACTTGAAAATATTTCCAACCCACTTCGCGCTGATTACAATCAATTGAATATTTTGATATGTCAATTATAAGTATGCTTGAGAGAATAATAGTTATACAACTCTTATATCATTTAGATATCCAAAATTACTAAGTCGTTGATAGCGTAGTTGGTAGCATGCGTGCGTTGTTAGGTACTTAGGTAGGTCGGTCGTAGGTTCAAACCCCAGTGTAAGCGAAAAATTTTCTGTGGCAAAAACCAATACCCAACAGTTTCTGATGACATAATTTGTTTGAAAAAATAATGTCCGAATAATATTTCTATTTTTTTAAATTGTTTTTATGTCCACTTTAAATTTCCAACACGTATGTGCTTGAGTTTTCAGATACCGCTCATATGAAAATTCATCATACATGTGTATGAAATTTAATGCACAGTTTATGCATATGGTCATATTGACATTAAATCTTAATAACGTTGAATTTTGATATTCCTCTAAATGTTATGATTTTTCATATACACATGTGTACAAAATTTCATGTACGGTATCTGCAAAAAAACTTCCAACACTTTCGTATTAATTTTAATACAGATTTTTTTTACAGTGTAGCTGAATTAACGTTAGCTTGCTTCCGAGTTGATGAGGGTTAATTAGAAAGTTGTAGATATTGGAAAAACCGCACTACAAGTAAAACCGAAAGAGTTAATACGTGAATCTATCTAATGTCGATTATGAATTAAATATTAATGTTTAATTACGGTTTTTAATAGCTGTAGTAGGCGTGTTTCATGTGGAGTTTGCAAGTATGAAAGATTTTGACTATTTGATTGCAGTTCAAGTCACGATATCTATAACAAATATCCGATAAGTCTCTTTACCCAAGGAATCCTCAGGAATACACTCTAATGTACACGTAGCGACTTTGATATCTGCGTTATCTAACCGCAAACAGTATTCTTTCTTTATTGCGTTCTTAGGTATTCCATCTTAAGAGACTTGGGACTTTATCTTAACATCGCACAAGCATTACTTCTCATAACAGCGAATTTGAAATAATCCGGCACTACCCAATAACAAAACATTTATTAATTAAATTCGGTTCTTTTAATTGAGATTACTTATTTAAAAAATGCCGTTCGGTAATCAGAATTTAGATTCTACAATAGCAAAGTTTGGTACTCAAATTTCATTACACTTAAAATTTAAGACTATGTAACACGAGGTGTAGCTGGTCGCCCTCCTTAATTGACTTAAAAAAAAATGTTGAACTTTAAGCTGGGCACAAAGCGCTACATTTTATACTAACCCACAAAAATATGTTTTTATTAATACAACTTGTCTGATCGATAGTAAACGAGCGGTCCGTAACGCGCAATAAGATGTGCGTCAACTACTGAGCGGGATGCAGTTTTTTTTTGTTTATCTCATGTATTCTCATACAGTAGAAACTCAGTGAAAATAAAACGACTTTTATCGGCCAGATTTTTCGCAGTATCATTGTGCCGTCGTTTAAATGCGATACAGTAGTGAATTAGGGAGTCCCTAAGAAAGAACGAGGAAAAAGAGAGAGGGAAAAACATAAAAATCTGAATGAGGCATACGAAGGAATAACTAAAATAAAATGATACAACTGTATGGAAAAAATGATTTGGTTAAAGTAACGAAAAAAATAGTTGGACCCAACCCAGTGTCTTAGTGCTCTGAGTTACAGACGATTCATTGGTTGAATCAACTATTTTCACTTGGTTGGCTCTGTGTCAATGCTCGAACATAACCCCACTTTGTCAAAAATTGGCCGACAGCACTACCCGTGTAGAAAAATAGTTGGGGCTCTGACTTGGCCCTATCGAGTTTGCCCCAGTTCTATTAGGAGCCCTACTAGGCTAGTCACGCTTGAAGTACGGTGCCTTTAGAGGCTCAATATGGGCGACCCTAGTGAGGGTTCCACATTTAAGCCTGATTAGGCCCCGAAGTTTGTCGTGGCCGCCTCTGTTGATCCTAGTAGGGTTCTCGAGTAGATTCCCTATTGTGGATGCCACGTTTATACCTGAAAAGGCCCCTTCTTTAATCGCGGCTGCCCGAACTAATTTCTGCACGGAACCCGTTTTCTTCACTTCGTCGGATGATACCGACATTGTTTATTAAACCTCACTAATGTTTTTGCACCTCATAATGTTTGAAATTTGTTTTTGCAGTCTCGTATAACTTTGTCACTTTATATGCTTTCACACGATTTCACGATCTTCTGCGATAGAACAATGGCGGCTAACATGCAAATAAAAAACCGCCGCCGTTGGTTAGCCCCAACTATCTGACTTAGTTGGAATACGAATTAAATTCATTGTGTGATCTATTCAAGTCAACTAACTCTGAATGGTAAATGCGATTAAGTGTAGGTCGTTACATCGACCAACGTGATGGTTGTGAAAAGAAATTTTCACTCAACTAACAAATAATCAGTTGTCCAAACGAAGTCGTTTTTTCCGTATTGTCTGCGAAATTAAGTTTGAAATTATCATTGCATGAAGGGGGACGGTACGAGAGACGCGGGCGCTAACTTAACGGCGAGTCAAATAAGTTTGTTCAGGATGTATTTGTTTTTTTCTTGTACCTTTTTCTCCGAATTCACGATAGCAGAGAATTTAGATATGGTTTTTATCGCCATTATCTCAAAATAATCCTCATTTAGCGTCGTCCCTTTCGTCCTGAAATATTTAGTTTCTTTTTAGGATGCTAACACGACTAATTTCCTTTCCAACATTAGGCATCCGCCTCGTTATTTGTGTCTTGATTATGCAGTTGCGTGTCTCTCGAGCGTTTGTGGATTCCCATGACTGTCGAAAAGGTTAAAACGTATAAATTTAAGATTCTCCATGGGCGCGCGTGGTGGCGCATTTATTTCTCGATTCTTTTCTTAGGCCTGCATACCTGAGGGCGCGAGAACATCCAGATTTTCTACCTGCGGCAGGTGCAGCCCTTCTCGGTAAAGGGCATTAAGGGACTACACCTAGAAAAGTGAAAAAAAAAAGTTGTTTACACTTTCTAAAAGTCCCATGTTTTAAAAGTATACTCTGAAAACGTCACATTGATACCTATCAAATTTACGCAGCTATAGAATTCTGCGAAAAGATAGTTCGAGCGCCGCTAATAACAATAACACAATAACAACGACAACGACGATTCTCTTCCCATGATGCTGCAATTGCTGCTGAGGATACTGTATATGGACCTGGAATAGACGCCTAGATGTCAAGTTGAAAAAATTCTTCACTTTAAAATAGCACAACCATGTTTGAAACTTTAAACGCGTCTTTCTCAAAACATGGTTTTCGAATACGGTGGACATCATATCTCGAGAACCGCTAGATAGATCGTTTTCAAATTTACATAAAATACGTCGAGAAACATTTAGAGGTCGTTGACGATCTTAGTTCTTTTTATTCAATTTTTATTCTTGAATGATTACGTAAAAATGACTACTTTTTCCAATGAAAATTCCATGCTTGAGTTTCAATTCATTGCGGAGATGCCGCAAAGTATTGCATACAAGTATTTCCAATTTCATGCGGAAAAGGGTATTTTTTAAAAGGGACATATTTTTCCTTCCTTTCCACACCGAAAAAGAAACGAGTAAAAGAAGAGAATGTAATTTCCAACCAATTTTTTTTTCAGAAGATCGATAGAGCCCGTTTTGCTGCACATGAGCAAACGTATTAGTAGTCAGATAGAAGAGAGTGAGAAGGAGAACGGGAGTAAAAGGATTTGCGCGCTGGGGTCCCATGTGTGTGTCTGGGTCCTACAACCTGCAATGCTCTGCGCTCAAAGTGCCGGTGTCTGTTGGCATGCTGCTCGGTGAGCACGCGCGCCTTCGAAAATAGCCTCTTTGAGAGGGTGACCAGGTTTGATAAGCCGCTTGGAATTGATACGTCCCATGTGGAACGCATGGACGTGCATGGGAAAACGGTTTCGAGCGGTCATACCAGCCTGAACATATATTCATACATATAACGATGGAGTTTACTCTACGTGAAATAAGCTCTCTACATTTGAACGCTTCAACGAGCAGAAAATACTCTACCTCGTCGGTCTGCCTTAATTTTCCATGAGTTCATTAGTTGAGTTGAAATAAATGCCCTCTGGTTATGCCACCACACACTGAACACGACATGTATTTGTAATATCACAAAAAACATAGTTTTGCGGCAGGTTCGCAGACAGTAGTGGAAAATCGTGTGGTATATGCTAAATTATTTTGCCTCTTTTATTTACCATAATTAACGATTTGTGTAATGAAATTATCTCGAAAGCACGGTGTGTGCACTGGTCTCATTCATTCGGATTATGATACACTGATTAAATATATGTCATATATTAATGAATGCTAAAAGCATGTAAATAATCTGGGCCGTAATCCTAATGGATATTCCACCCCGTTTGCCAATACTTATTTTACATTTAGTGCTGATGCATGAGCAAAAAGATCTCCACAATATTTTTTACTATGAATAATCGAAATATTTATTTTACACCACTGTCTATACAACTTTTCACTGATTTACGAAATTTAAAATGCTGTAACGATTTTATTCTTTTCATAAGCTATTTTTTTTTACCGGCTCGAAATTTTACAACTCAAATGTGAAGTTAAAACTTAAATAGGGGAGACCGAAAAACATGTCATTAAAAATCAACGTTTCAATACGAATTTTATTTACTATAAATCTTTAACCACTGTTAGAAAATACATCTTACAGTGAAATTACGGATGCAATCGGCCAAATTTCAAATAGCTACATGTAAAAAAAAACCAATCAAGTGTTGCAGTCGTAAATTTGTATAAACGTATTTAAAAAGGTTCTACGTAGCGACCATTGGAATAAACCCCTTAAAGCCTTTCCGACTTTAAAACTTATTATATTACTTACAATTCGAGCCTCATTGGAAGTCATTGAATCAAGCTCATTGAATCAAAATTTAACCGCTTGAGGCACGTTAGAACACTCGAGGATGAGTCAGGTTGGAAAATAAAAAAGGCATGTTATACAATTGTGTGATGCATTTTTATCTACGAAAAATCACGAATAACAAGTATCTAAAAATGTTTATTATTTTTTGGGTTCTGGTTAATATACACGGAAAAAAAAGATTAGTTGCCATAACCAAGAAATGAGTTGACACAACCAATCGATTATTCTATTTCCCTAGCAACTCAAATGGTAATACCAACGATTCGAATGATAATACCGCACTCTAAAAACTAAGCGTGTTGCAAGTGCGTTGTTTCCTATCTTTTACATTATGACGAGTTTTTACACACTTACAGGCGTGTTCCTTTCAGATATCATTTATCATGTGAATGCTAACACGCTTGAAAGTGTGTAAAAACGCGTCACAATGTAAAAGATAGGAAACAACACACTTGCAACACGCTTGGTTTTTAGAGTGCGACGATTCGAATGGTAGTCCCAACTATTCGAGTGGTAGTCCCAACGATTGGATTAGTTAACCTAACTAATCCAATCGAGAACTAATCGTGAATAGTTGAGGTTACTATTCGATATGGTTGAGGCAACTAATTTTTTAGACATTGTATACAGCAAATCAAAAACGTAGTTGCCACAACCAAACTTTTTTTCCGTGTAAGTCATTATGCGTCGGGCTGAAACATAAGGACAGAATTGCCAGCAAATGAACAGTGAGCAATATATGATTCAGTACAGCAACGACTTTATTATCTTGTCAATCACTCCAATAATATGTCTGAAATCATCAGTTATGAAAAATTCCTATTGTGTGAAATATGAATTAGGTTGCAGGTTCAATAAAAGAAGAATTATTATTACTAATCTTAAGCGGTTTGCAATAAGTAATATACTGAAAATATTCACATCAAATGTTACATTACAAAAATTGCATAGACAAAACAGATTTAAGGTTATAAACATTCATAAAGTTGAGATTATAAATACTCATAAACTATATAGCATTTCATACTGTGGAGACTTCATATACACCATAGCTTTAAAAACTTTTGATATATAAATCACCGAGATAAAATTCCGTTTCGTCAAACATCACAATGACAAGAATAATACCACCAAAATTAGAAACAAATGTCGGGTGAAGCCTTTTAGACGCGGCGCCACCTCGCGACTACGTTTCGTAGCATCACGCAAACGCAAGAACTCGAATTTAAAAATACGATCTTAAGGAGGTTCGCCCATAACTTGTGAGTCAAAAATGTGACCGAAAAAAATATGAATGCACGAATTATATGCAATATTAGTATCATGAATTGTAAATTCTACACCGAGAGAAAAAGTTTCATTGATTCACGGAGATGGTTGCCAATGAAATGAAATACTTCAATTTCAATACTATCTTTTCTTTGAATGATCTCAAACTCAATAAAAAGTAGTGACATTGATTCGAAGAAACATTTCTTTAATCCAATGAATCTTTTTCATTGATTTCAAAGATATCGTCTCTGGTTTAATAAAACCTTCTTCTTACCAGCTCAAAATTTCGAAACCTATTTTTTCCTCAAGTACGCGGCAGATAAAGCTCAAATTTTGTGAGTATGTAAGGAAGTACGGCAGAAATAGGCTAAGCTTCTGGTTCCTCGAAACTCAAAGCCGTTCGTTAGGGATAACGGGAAAACAGAAAAGTGAAGTTAGGTCTGAGAGAGATATCAATGAAAACGTTTCTTTGAACCAATGAAAACGCCTCTTTAAAACAATGAAATTGTTTCTTTATTATAGGCTCAGTAAGTAAATCTTTATTTACAGGCTATGAAACGTTCTCTTTGAAATTCAAATGCACTATTTCATTGAAATCAATGAAAAAAAAAATCAATCCACCCATTTCTTTGGCGTCAATGAAATCTTTTCTCTCGGTGTATGTATACACCACATTTCTCGTAAATTATTGGAATATAGAATATAAAAATACATATTCACAAGGCTTAGACGCTCAAGAACTCGGGAATCGTTGTCAGTCCAAAATCACGATGTCACCAAAAAATTGAAAATAATTTCCTAAACCTGTAAAAAGAATTCTCAGACAATACTAAAGCGCCAGAAAGATTAATGAATTGATCATTTTCATTTGTTAACTGTTAATGGGTAGTAAAATCGTTAAAATAATACGTCAATCTGACAGGAAACTCAGATTAATTTCCGCGAACGCGTCAGCTGTTGCGGTACGTGTTCCATTTATTCGCGGTCCGGAGTATCAAAATGAACTTCCTAACGATAAAGCATTGAATGTAGATGGTAAAGTCTAAATTATCCATTTTTTTTACACATTCCTTGAATTTTCATTGAGCTGATACTAGTTTTCCAAAGTCCAAAGTTTGTTCTACATATATGAAAAATCGGTAAATGCAATCTCCGAAACGAATTTTGCCGCATGTACTCAATGCTTGACCCCAGTCAAAGTAGTCAACTTCTAAGTCATATTCGAAGTTAACTAGACAGCCAATATCTCTCAAACTTTGGGATTGGGTATATTAAGTATTCATTGAAAAAATCCAAAAAAAATGAAAACCCTAAGTTGGTTGTCGACTAACAGGCGAACCTCCTTAACAAATTATTGCGAGAAACGTCAATTACAATTAATGTACGAAATTTCCAAATTTCTATACGTATAATTCGTCACTACTCCCCAGTAACTTCACGATAAAAACTTCACGTTCATAACAAACGTGATGAGAAAGTAACGTATTGCAAATACTTCGGTACTAACTATGTTAAATTATCATAACATGGCCCATAAAATTTTGTGAATAAACATAATTTATCCTTCATTTATTTTTCCGTCGTTATTCTGTCGCCCATATTCTCGTTACAGCGTTTATCCCGCGATAAAAATATGCGTATACATAACTCTCTCTTGTGTACTAAAGTGAAATTATACTAATTAAATCGCGTGAGAGGCTTCATCGTGTCACTCTAATAATACGTTTTCCAAGTGTATCATCACCTCACGACGACCTCGCTGATACTGGAAACTGAAACTCCATCATCGCATGTTCCTTCGTTCTGCTTATCCGAGTGGCGTACGGTTGACAGTGACTACGTAGCTCGAGGGCAGGCGACAACATGACTACAGGACGAAAGCTACGCGAGAGGAGAACAGAAGCAGAGGAGCGGGAGAGTAGTTGCACGCAGGGATGAGGACACGAGAGAGTCGACGCCTGCTACGAACACTTCCGGACAAAGCTCTCTGATTAATGCGCGTTGTCCGCGCTCGCGCGCTTCAACTCCCTCTCCCATTCCCTATATGTACTCAGGGGGCTCGAGACATCGGAGATCCTCGACCCGCGCAGGCCGCAGAGCTTGGTTACGGGTATACACCTACGTAATATCTATATAGCCTACATCGTATATCTACCTTGGAAATTCATGCGCGCGTGTACAATACACGGTCACGTACTACCTGCAAGCATATACCACAGAAACGTGAACTATATTATAACGTAGTATTGCAGGGCACATTCAGCAACTCCTGAAACAAATTTATTTGCAACACGCTCGAAAATATGAAAACTCCTCGACACGCTTTACTTCGAAATAGACATATTAAGCTCACTTAATTCAGAACTGTATTCATTATAAAATATATGATCATAGTTATACTAGAAATTGCTAATGGTCACTTAATCATTTTCTAAAACAAAAATTGCAATTTGTCCGCTTTTTGCTTTCTCATAGAGGAAGCTGTTTTTGTGAAAAAGAAAATTCTGGATTTTCATGTCAGATTATTCAGAATGGTCTAAAAAACAAAAAAAAAACTGGTTCAGAAAAAAATTCGAACCTCTGTATCACAAGAACAGCTTTAACAATCAGGCTCAGATTTGGTAAACTGGTAGAGCAGCAACGCCTCTTCTTATGTATAAATTTACGAAAAAATTGAAACATTTTTTCAAATTTTTTAACACTGAATTTGTCGAAAAATGTCTGTATGTTCTCTAGCTGGCGCAATTTTTGAGCTAAATAATTTTTGACAAATAAAGTAATGAAAAATTACGGTCGGTATTGAATTTGAGCGAAATCCATAAAGCGGTTTAGATTTTATAGAGTTTTCAATTTTCGAAAAATGTATGTTTTCGTTCTAATTTAAGTTAACTTCGGCCAACCCTGCTCAAATCTTCTACAAGAACGAATTAATATCCAGCTGTAGTAGATATTGAATTTGGTGAAGATCGGTAAAAAGGTTCGGATTTTATAGGATTTCGAACTTTAGAAAAATTGACATCGTTATAACTTAAGTCAACTTCAACTAGTTCAGCAAATTTTATACGAGATACCAAATTCAAATTTGATACACATACGGATTAACACGGAACAAAGTTACGTTCTTTAGGTTGTTCAGGTTCTTTAGGTTCTTTAGGTTCTTTTTGCGCCGGATATTATTTTATCGAATTTTTTGTCATTCGAATGATTCATCCACTGATGAATTGTCGCGGATTTTTCGTCGCCGGATGATCAGTTACGGAAGGAACCGCAAATGGCTTCCTCATTATTTTTCGCTTTATACAAAGCTTCCTTTATGAGGAATCCAAAATCGATCAACATACTTTCTCATAGAGGTAGCTTTGTAAAAAGCAAAAAATAATGAGGAAGGCAATTTACAAGGTTCTACTTTGTAGGCTTTTTTTATCGTATACCTTCTTTAGGTTTGACTTCAGCGTAATACACTACTGTATTCGTTTGACGGCAGAAAACAACTAGGCAGTGGAAATAGCAGAATGGACAGGGAATAAATACGCGTATGCAGACGTTCTACTTAATTTGTAGTTAGTACAGCAAAAAACGTTAATTGCTTCAAACATAGTTTGGTCAACTGATGCGAATGATTGTTGGATACGCTAATTTTTTATTTGATTTTAAATGATGGCAATTCGGTCCAACGTCTGCAAACACAGATTGAATCAACATAATTAGATTTTTTTCTCATGACATGCTATACTCGGTCACTAATCCCGGTATTGGCATAAATATTGCATAGGAGAACACCAACGTCGCACAACTAATGCCGGTCCACTGCTGAGGTCGGTGTACTCAATTTTGTATTTGCAATAATTATTAGTAATAAATATTCATTCGCCTTAGATTATTGCTTTTTGTACCTATGCATAAATCATTATTTTTATATGCACGGAGTAGTTTATGAAAAATAATGTACTTTTAGGCCGTCAAATTATTAAGTTATATGCAGTAGGCTAATTGTATTTTAAAAAAATTATAAGGACTTCAGTTTTCCGATTCTGACAAATCTTTTGTTCGGCTGACAAATCTTTTTGCTGAGCTGACCAATCTTTTCGTTAGCCTAACGAAACAATTTTTGTTGTTACCGTCTTATGTTGTTACGATACAGAAATTTCTCTCCGTGCATTCGCGTGGCTAAATACGTTCCAACCAACAGAGTTCGCTAGGTTAACCAATTTTTTGATTGAACCGACAAATTAGTTGGTCGTGACACCCAATTCGTTAGTTGCCAACCAACTGGTTGATCGCCGCAACTAACTGATTTGTTTCTGTAACCAACTAGTTCATTGTCCCAACCAATTTTTTCGCTTGAAGCCTATTTAACCAATTATTTATTTCCGTGCTCATAATTTTCCCTAATTTTTTGAGAAATTGTTATTTGAATTCTTTAAAAACTTTCAATATTTGCCTCTACCAAGTATCAGTTCTACTTAAAGTCAGTTGTAATTACAAATTACGTAATCATGTTTAACGACCGCATATCGCGATTTTTTAACGTCTCCGGACGTCGTCCCTGTTCGAGCGCTTTCTATACGACGAGTGACGAGTCCTGGTCACGAAGAGCAGAGTGGCGCAGTGGAAGCGTGCTGGGCCCATAACCCAGAGGTCCGTGGATCGAAACCACGCTCTGCTAGTGAATTTTTTTTTTCTTTAACCATATATTTTTTTACGTTTGTAATTACTCTGCGTTCTAGTGCGGTTCTGTAACTTTATATTGCGTCGAAATTAGAGAGTTTCATGTTCGTTTTTGCGGAACATTTAACCCTTTCAATTCAGTACGACACGGTTGGCACATAAAACTCACGGTCAGCTCAAGTATAATCGCGGCTTTCAGGACAATATGATTTTATTTTTCCGATATAACTAATTATGTATAGGTGTAAAATCTTTAGTTATTGTAGACGTAATCGACTCCTAATATTTATGAAAGCGGAATTTTTTCTAAATGGTTAATCCAGATGATTTGGATGTGTTTGATGTTTCAAGAATAAGTTATTTTCACTACATTTTTGTCTATAATAATTAGTTATGATATATGATATGAGGTTTATTAGAACATAAGAGTGTGATATATGCATTGCACATTTTTACGGTAGGCAACAATCTGCCCGTGTCTAACCGCACAACGCATTTTGATGATCAACGCCTTTAAGAGAGAAAAAAGTATAACATGATGATGCTAGTAATAATAATAATGATAATATAGTTGAATATAGACAATAATTACCTATATTCAGTAGTTTAGAATAGTCTGTTTAGAATAGTCACTATTCTAAACAGTTTGTGGTCAGCGTTGTTCATGTGAAGCCGTTTTATTTTTGTTGTGATTGACCGTAGCCGGACACTGGAAACGAGGCTAAGTTCGTGTTTCATACATTTGACAGATTTGGCAGTATTGTATAACGGAGACAACGGGCGCTGCAGAGCCCATGATTCACCGAACCCCAGTTAAATTAAAAAAGTATGCAAAGTGGAACCTTGCACATTGCTTCCTCATTATTTGTTGCTTTTCTCAAACTTACCTCTATAAGGAAGTATGTTAATCGATTTTCGCTTTGCCATGGTGGAAGCTTTGTAAAAAAAAAACATAAAAACACGTAGATACCACATTCCTTTATATGATCGCGAACCGAAATTTTCAGCATAAAACACAGTGGCGTGGTCACACATCCGATTATGGGCCCTCGAGGGACTTATTATTGTTAGAAAAATTCGCCAGGCCGGAAGTTACCCATCTAAGTACTAGCTCTCGAGGAACTTCGAAAAATTCGAGAGTGGGGAGGTCACACAACCAAGTGCTGATCCTAAGGGAACTTAGAATAAAAATTTGGGCTTGACGCGGTCACTCATCCTAGTACTGGCAGTGGCGGCGGTGGCAAGATAACACCGTGGTCCAATATGGTTGGCGATATCCATGTGGGTTCCACGATGAAGTCTACCCGAGTAGAAATTCAGTTACGGGGAATATCAAGCCCTAGCGTGGTAGCCGGATTTAAATCTAAGGCCCCTGCCCGGCAACCTTATACGAGCCTTGCAGGAAAGTAACGCAGCGCATGATCAGGGCCAGATTACGGTTTCCAGATAAGGGTCAAATAGAGGCTGCCCTACTAAGCTCCTACTTATAAAAACGGCAAATAAATTACAAAATAATTATCTGCGCTCATCGAATTCGATTTATTTTGCACTTTCTATTGGATATCGAGCTTACTCAATTATCAGTACATATTAATTGCTGAAAAAAACACATGTAAATTTATTTGCCGTTGGTGGGAATCGAACCTTGATCTTCTGGGTGACAATTCTGCGCCTTAGCCCACTCGGCCATTGACATCTTAGAAAGTTTATATATTTATTTTCTATTCGAAGTATACTTAAAATGAAAATACGTCAAGACTGTACATCCATTTATTGTGACTACGACCGAAATATTCAAAATTCAAACATGATGGGGCAGTCACCCATCCAGCTACTGGCGTTTGACGGTCAGTACCTGGATAGATTTCAAAGTAATTCTAGCGGTACAGTCGAGTAAAACGTGAGTTTCAGCGAAAATTTCGAATACTTCTCCATGGGATAAAGATGTGAAAAAATCCAGCACAAAAATCCAGTGCTGAAAAGATTGATTTTGCATAACAATAATTTTTAAATGTTTTTAACGAATGCCGTATCTAGCCCTTACACGAACCTGATAATGTAAATTTACGGCATATTTAAAAAAAACTATGCCCTACGACGATCGTATGCGGATCTGACCAGGGAAAATATAGGTAAATTGGACAAAATCTTGGTCCAAATGCCACAGGAAGACCTTATGCAAAACCAATAAGGTCGATGAATGGCATATCTATATGAGGTTACGGTATGTAAAGCCTGACATGGGCTTGATCCGGTGGAAAGACGGCATTTTTAAGGTAGAATGCCATATCTGAGCCTTACATGGACCGGAGCAGGTGAATTTACGGCGGCCCCAAATAAGGTTACCATACCTAAAACTGATCTGGACCTCGTGTGACAGCAGGCATGCCTGATGAAATTTCTACTCGGGTAATTGTCTCAATTTTCATTTAAACCCAGAATCCTGATGGGATCCTGAATTTATTCCCCTATCAAAGCCTTATTAAACTTCGCCATGGAAACCTAGATTTGCCAAAATTATTATTGATTTGTTTACTTGGTACCATGATTACGCTTGACTGGGCTCTTAAGTAATTACTCTATCAAACCCTTATATTGAACTTCGTCGTGAAAACCTAGAATTGCCTTATGAGACCCTTATCTGACAAAATTATTAGTGATTTGTTTACTTGGTACCATAATTAAGTCAGGCCCTTAAGTCAGGGCCCTTAAATAGTTGACCTAATATAGCATTATTAAGTTCCGGCATGACTACAATTTCCTTATTAGGTTCCTAATTGAGAGTTATATGGAAATCCCTTCTATGGTGTCCCCATTAAAGCCCGATAGGGCCCTATATTATTTTAGGGCAACCCTGACAATTTTCTTCATGGAGAATGGATTTTAATGTTACGGGAATAATCGGGGGTATAAAAAATACGGGGGAGAGAGACGCATTCCCAAGCGATGAAAAATCTTCAATACCCTCGACGATTCGTAAGTTATTACGGAACTCCCGTGCCGGGGCATACGGGGCTCGTGGCACGAATGTGCTGAAGCGTGTGCGATCCGACAACAACGGGCGCCCGTCCATATTCATTTTCACGGCCTCGTGGTTCGTCCCTAGTCGTCGTCGTTGACGCCGTCGGCTGCCGTTCACGTGCACACGTGCAAAAACCACATACAATCGAATACGGGATTCCATCCCCCGTGGCGTTGGAACGGGTGTCAGGCACGACACAGTCTCGCTACAGAAAATCTGCACTGTAGAAAGAGAGGAAGAGGGAGCTGCAGTAGCGCAACGTGCCCCACCGGTGCTAACGGGTTACGAATAATTCGAAACGACACGAAAGCCCCTCACGCCGCAAGCGGCCCGGCGGCGCGAAAAAGATTTTTATTGCTCAGTTCTGCTCTGTTGCATTCGGGACTCCCGCACCCGCCGTACAACACTTTTTCGAATTGAAAATGTGAGTTATCGTCCACCAGCTCTCGATCCAAATAGTCAATGTGAAATCGAAATTATTAATCCTACGAAAAGTGGTATTGATTTATTTATTTATTTATTTTACAGTGGACGGGAGAAGCCCCTAAAAAATATATAATGATAATAATAATGGCGACATAATTTGGACTTCAAAATAAAGATAAACAAAATATACAAAGGGATATAGTGTACATGAAAGCGGGAAAGGAACTACAAAAAAAGTCAACGAAAGCAGAGGCGATATTTTCATTGCGGATCATATGGGACGGGAGCTGGTTGTAACCGTAATTAATACGGTGAGATAGTGCATAAAAAATCGCTTGATTACGAACATTTCGCATGGGAACAGATACAGTTACGAAACCTAAAACGTCAGGACAATTATAGTACCATAGATAATTTTGAAAAGCATAACCAACTCTGCCTCAAGTCTGCGTATAGCGAGAGTTGACATTTGCAAAACCGTATGCAGGTAGTCGAGATAGGCCCTCTTAGTGACTCTAAATATGTAAAATAAAAACCGCACGGATTTCCGCTGTATTCTCTCCGCTAGAAATAGAAACAGCATTTCAATGATTTCATCGTTAAAGTTGACGTACAACGTAGCCCCAAAAAAAACATAATATTTGTAAAAAAAAAAGGTTGCAAAGTCGAGCTTTGTACATTGCTTCCTCATTTTCCTCCTTTTTCAGATGTACCTGTACGGCGAAGTATGCTGACCAAATTTGGCGTATATATACGTCAGAAATTATACTAAAAATATAGGCAAATTCAAATGTAATTTTTTGTAATGCCCGCAGTTTGAAAGAGCCTGTAATGTAGGTGTAAATGTACCTATGTCGAGATACTGCCGCGTCTCTTGATACAGACAGAGAGGAGTCGCAGAAAGGATTACGCATCAACTAACAACAATACGCGATACAATACGAAAATATTCATATCGATACATATATCTGCACTGTTTTCGCATATTCGACATCATTATCAACAATACAATATGAATATATCGAATTATACTTACGGATCGACTAATTTTCAGCAGAAATAGAGACAAACCATGCGTGAGTTTATTTTGATAATATTCGTGGTCGCATAATAACGATAGATATAAGAATATCAGACAGATCAAAACTGACATGTATCAGAGCTCGACACCAGACCCAATTATAATTTATAATTCATATAACGTACCGTTTGTAATTGATGTTGCAAAATGGTATGCTCAACAAGCCTCTGGCGATAATAAAGCGGATATATATATGTATATATATATATATTGATTTATATATATGTATATATAATCATTCACGAGGCAATTTCGAGGCGATAAATCGGTGTCAAACCTACCAATTACCAGATTATATCCACTGAATTCCTGGTTCTACACTCCTCGTTATGGATTTCTTCTTTTTTTTATTCCTCTCGCGGCAACGATCGAGAAGCCCACAATCGGGCGGGCGCGCGCTAGCGGCCTCCTATACATTTAATAACAATAAATCAGGTGCCTCTATCATCCCGTGAAGTGGCGCGAACGAGATTCCAGATCGATATATCGGGTGAGTTGACTCGCGGGTTTTATCGAATTTATATCGTATAACCGAGAGCGAGAGAGAGGCACGAAGATTCGCGGTACAACACATCGTGCGAATACTTATTCTGATGGTGTGTTGAAGCCGGCTGTGTAAAGTTGTCGGACGCTGCCGCACGCTGAGGGTCGGTGTGAAGGTATGCATGCGCCGCGCGTGGACGCCAACGTCGCTTTCGCTACGCGCCGTTCGCTCCCTTTCTCGATAAGGAGCGTTTTAATTGGCAGTGGCGCGAGACTGTTCCGCACTTTATTTATATGCCCTGCAAATTTGCATCCCTGTGATATTTCCCCCCAAGAAAACAGCGAGTAACTGTAGGTATATTTATACATATATATAAATGTAGCACGCTCCATGTTGGTAAGTGTATGCGCGATATATGGGCGCCGACAAGAGAAATGCACCTTTTATGGCAAGGACACGAGCCCAACGCGACAAGCAATGCGCTACCGGAGGTATAAGACTCACGGAAAGGTTACCGGACCCTGTAGTGTTCAGATTAACGAATCGTACCCGTGTGGAAATTCCAACTCGCCATCACCTAGAAATCGACTAGTTTTCTTATTTTCTGTACAAGATCTAGATCGGAAAACTAGCTAGATCCGAGCGCTATGTGTAATTTCTCGCTGTCTAGTCGTTGTACAGAAAAACTGTCTAAAATCTGGCTAAGATTCTATTAATTCGCCCAGTAAACTTAGCTAGTGATTAGCCAGTACGGAAATCGGTTAACCCTATAGCATAAAATTGACTAGGTGCTAGACTGGATTTCTCTATTGAATCCAACAACCGGTTAAATAGCCTAGGATTAAAAAAAACAGAATTAATATAAACCGCCATTTATTGCATCAGCACGTAACAGGGAAGCTGTTTAACACTATTTAAACAGGGAACACTATTTTCTTCGTCACTCGTAATTCGTTCGTTGTCAATCGTAGGCGGTGGCTCAGGTATGTGCAGCACTTCTGCTTCTGCCGAGTTTCGGTCTGCTTCGCTATTCAGTGCCTGTCCTTGAAAACGAATGTGGTCGGCGTCTGAGGCTACGAGATTTTGCGAATCTCGACTCGAATGACTCGGTTGTCACAATAATTTAGTAATTAATCGTAATTAGTACCACGTAATTAGTACTACGAAAAATGATGCTTATAAAGATAAAAAAATTACCTTGTCGAAGTTGGTGTCGCAGTCGTGTTCGCAAAATTTCGTCGACTTTGGATTTCACTGTACGATGTCGTTGTACCCGCCTTCGATTAACTAATCGCTTTGTTTCCTGCTTCATAATTTTGCGCACGGACTAAAATGTTGTATTGTCGAATGTCGGTGATCGATATAAATACATGTAAACAGAACTTGACCTCTCGGTTACCAGTGATGGCCCGCACTAGGCAGCGTGATACGACGCGCAGTCTCGCACGATCGCGGTCAGATTAGGTTTGGCAGCGATGTGTGCGCCGCTCACGGCGTCTCATGTTTTCTGTCCAGCCCCTACGTAGGTAGCGCCAAATACAAATATTCAAGTAAAATTAGATTGACACTAGATGGACTCGGTATCTATACGTGTATGATAGATATATTATGATAGATATGCTATCTATCAGTGCATTCTGGCTAGATTATGTCTAGTTCCACTACAGAAAAACTTGATAGAAAAAACTAGCTAGACGCTAGGTTCAAACCAGTTTATCCGCAACAGATTTCCATACGGGCATGTTGCCATTTCAAAGAATGTTTCGTAACTTTTGAAACCACTTAGGACAAGTAGTTTGGTCACAATACCTTTTTGAAAACTGATTTGGTAGAATCGGCCCAGTGTGACCGCCGTGATTGAATTTGGAAGTGCGAACATGAAGGGTTAAATCAAAATGTTGGCCCCGATTTATAAATCAGAACATATTCTCAAAAGTCAAGCACCAGATAAATAACATTTTAAGACTAATTCAAAAGGGGCCATTGACTGATATCCCATTTTTCTAGAATTTTGAAAATATTAACATCTTTGTGAATAGTGATGCCGCGAAAGCCGAGAGAAACGAGACGAGACGAGACACAAAAGTCGAGAGGCGAGACTAGAGAAAAACTTATCATATCATTGAGAGACGATATGATAAGTCGAGAATTCGAATTTTAAAAAAATCGTGCAGAAAAAACAAGAAAATAGGCAAAGAGCCCATATGCAAAATAAAACCTTGTTTCGAAAAAAAATCTCAAGATAATTCATGTACTTGCATTGTCACTAATCAATAGCCAACGTAAACTAAATTTTTTATACGGTATACTTTAGCTTTCATTTTTTTCCCTCTCAAATAAACCGAGATCAAACCTTTTCTCTCGATATTCGATACGAGACAAGACGATAATTTGTATTTAACTGTCTCGTCTCGTCTCGCGGCATCACTATTTGTATATAATCTAACTTTAACAGTCTTCGAGCAATTGCGTTTAAGCTTGGAATATTAATGCACTAACGTTAAAAAATAATTACCAAAAATTATCGAAACAAAGCCGAATTACAAAAATTTATCTGACATTCTAGGCCAACTCGGTAAATATTTTTATATCACTCCGTGCGTAAAACGCGGTTTTACGCACGCTTCGCGTGCATCAAACCCCATTTACACACCTCGTGAAATAAAATTTTGTACGATACTCGTGCGAAAAACGTTTTCTTAACTCGTGTGATTGCAAAACTCGCCTTCGGCTCGTGTTGCAAACTCACACTCGCCAGAAAAAGTTTTTTCGCATTAGTATCGTAATGTACTATTTCTTTACTCGTGCATGCAAAATCCTCGTTTGCCCACCGTTTACTGACATGCAAAATGGCCGGTTGACGCACTAGTGCGCAAAACATTTTGCGCACTGGCTTCCTCATTTTGCACACTGTTCCCTGGATTTTGCTCACTGCATGAAGTTGCAGCTCATTTTCCATTTCTGTAAACGTCGGACAAACTCGGATTTTGCATTGCACTCGTAAAGAAAAATATGGTTCGATACACGAGGCCAAAGGATGACAGTAAGAAGCCTCGGCGAAGCCGACGCGTGCTGTCTTCACACGAGCAATGTGCAAAACGCTCCTTTGGCCTCTTGTATCGAAATATACTACACCCTGACCTCTACCAATGTACTCCAATATTTTTTATAGCAGTATACATACTAAAAAAAATTGCATATAATTATTCTGGACTCGTTGCAATCGATACGTCTTTTACGATAACTTGCCCTAGGGCATAAACAACATTTTCTATGCTTTGAGAGGGAGACGGGACACTGAGCCACAGGGTACAGCTTCAGTGAGCACAATACCCTGAATGTGTAATCTGTTCCTCATTTGGTATTTCGAAGTCGCTTTCATGCGAGTCTCCTGCTCCGATTCAGAGTCCGATAACTACACCAAATAATCTTCCTCTTCATCGGGAAAAATGTAATTTCCTTCTACTTTTTTTACTGGATTGCAACAATGCACTCACTGTTGCAATACTTCGCATGTTGAGACGGGTCGATATTTTATACGGATCTGCTGATAACAAAAACATCTTAATTTATACAAATCTTTCTGTAGCAAAATATACATAATTTAGATTTTGCGCCATAGTTCGAATAATAGAAGTTGAAATAAACCATGTCACAATTTGGATAATGGAGGATTCGGATAATCGAGGTTCTAGTATATAACAGGGAAGCAACGCTGCGTCTACAGTGCGGTTTAACATTTTTTTTCTGAAGAACTAAAGCAAGTATCGACGACGCACTTGATTGAAATAAAGTTGTTTAACTGTTTCACTAAATAGCTATACATTGATTGTACATTATAGTAACTAATAAACTGAGTGGTTCATCATTTTCACTAGAACATAAAAAAAAATTATTTCTGCATTATCTGCGTTAAAAGTTCGATTTTTCTTCCCTCATATGTAACCTCAAAAAGAAAGAAAGCTTTCTGCGTGTTGTATCTATCTCCACTAAATTATGCATCACTGAATATTATTCCGTTTACGTACAAAATTTGAGCTCGCTAATTCATGTTTTGCAAAAGTTCATGTAATAACTTCAATATTTCGAAAATTTCAAAACTCCTTTTTCGGCTTCGGCCAAATTCAATATCAAATAACATTAAAATATACCTATACTTATAAAGAACTATTTAGCAAAACATCGTAAATTTTACAATAGTTAGAGTGATCATTCTTTTTTTTTCAATTCATAAACCTATATCTAAATTTTCGCATTCATTTTGTATAAAAAGTTAACAACAAAAAACGGGCTGCTGCTTCACTTGTGAGTCAAATTTCAACTTAAACAGTTGAACGGTTCTTGAGGTGATGGAAATTTCGAAGCCCTACGCACACACACACACACACACACACACACATACGGGCATTTTTTAAAAAGCACTTTATTACACTTTCTTTATGTTTTAGACCATTCTAAGTGTTTAGATATGAAAATCTCTAGAAAAAAGTTTTCATGTAAAAAAAACTCCCTTTATGGAAAAGCAAAGCTCAACGAAAATTGAAATTTTGGAGACCACAGACTGAACAGAAAATAGGATATTGGGCACGGGCATAAAGAAAATTCTTAACTCGTGTGAGTTGCTGTACTAACCTTCGTCTCGTGCGGGACTAAACATTAATCAAGATATCCTTTTTACACCCTTGTCATACAAATAACAATTCTGTACATTAAGTAAAGATTATTATTTTTGAGATGAACTACTTCTGAACTGGGAAAAAAAGGATTTATTAAAAAAAAGACCAAATAATATTTAAAAATGGATATTACTTCAGGAATACTAAAAAAAAAAAAACTTTGGGTTCATCATTCAGGGTTGAAATGTCAAAATGGGACGGAATTTTTCATTCGGTCAAAAAGAAGGATAATTTATACATTGCCAAGCAGTGTAATCGCGAATAGTATTTCACTATGAGCAATTGATGCAAATAAAAATAAAAATATTACAATGCATTGGAATCCTCTGAATTTCGATTATGGTAGGCCATATATAGTGAAGAATTCTTTCTGACGTTGAACAACATTACTTGATCCCATCTATCAGTGTACGTTCGATAGGATATCGGGAAATACTTTTTGCTTTTAGCATCCCCAATGCGCCTACGATATTTTCTTCTCACACAGTACAAGGATACTAAGATGATCAATCTGATCCCCGACGCGACGTATAATGCACAAGATTTTCCTCGAGGCCTGGGGAATAAGGGTTAGAGGATGAGACGCAGTAGGTGGACGAAACCAATCGAGTTTTCGGCTCACGTACGCTCACGACGACGAGGATCCATGAGGACAAGCATAAGGTTCAGGAGTAGAGAGCAAATCCACCTGGAAACCGCCAGCTTGGCAAAGAATCACGGAGAAGAGGAAAAGCTTCCAGTGTACGTTCTTTTTCTCTCCCTGCTGCTCAGAAAGGATAGAGCTCATTCAGCCCAGCCAGCACGTCTCTTTGTATCCTCTCCCTCCTCACTTTTATCCTTTTTCTCGGAGTCGTTTTTATTTTTTTTACACTTTTTACCGTTTTACGCGACGATACATGCTACAGAAATACACGAGGTTAGTGACTTCATTTTTCTTTCCAATTCTTTGCTACATCAACATCGAAATGTCTTACTCGTTAACTCTCCTACGATCCTTGGGCAGTTTTCTACTAAATGACTGTAGACTTTCTTCTTTCACTCAATTTCATCCAGAATGTGTGATCCTATTTCACCTTAGAATGTAATGAGATTGTTCAATGCAGCTGATAGTTGGCCGAATTAATGAAGAATTCTCACTAGATAAGTGAGTGGTAAATTCATGTAAACTTTATTTGTAAAAATGAATGCATCCAATAATAGAAGTGGAGGATGATTTGCGTATTACAGTATGTGTAATTAATCCAGAAAAACATTTATTAATTTGGAAGATGCTGTTTGTTCGAAACTCCTTCTTCCTTGAAGTTGTTCCGATATTGTTGGATAGTTGGGATGTGGTGAAAGGTCTCCTTTTTTATATGTTATACACCTTATTTCTTTTATCTTAATTTTGTTGTTTTATTATTGTGTTTTTGTTGTTATTATTGGGAAAAAAGCCGTAAGGCATAAAAAACCCCTTTGCAAATGGATTGCAAGAAATTTAGTAATATTTCAGAGGAATGTCCTCTTGAGGGGTTTGAACCGCCTCTTCCAGAGGATGCACCTCTATGGGGCCTGGCCCGCTTATCAGAGGATGGACCTCTAAGGGGGATCACCCGCCTTGTCACAATTATAATAATTTTACACTTGAGTAACAAACTACGAAAAACAATATTTTATACGTTGCGCTATTATAATCAACCGCTTAAGATGACGAAGAAAAAACGAATAATTAGTCCCGGCGTTCCGCGGGCCACTTGCTTCTCCCCACTCTCTGGCCCGCGCTTCTTTGTACGGCGAACGTGCTCGAGCGCTCCCAAACTTCACGCAGCCGATGTCGCGTCGATGCGACAGTAGCGCGCGAACGTTCTCAAATAATATTTCGATTTCGATCGAACAGATGCTATGAGAACGATGAAAAAAAAATTTCACCATATCTGCGCGGAAAGTTCGACTTCCCGCCCTACGGGCTTTATGTAATTCGAACTTTCCACTGCAGATATGGTGAAAAATAGTATACTCCACTGGGGAGTGAAAGTAGACTATCCCCAACCACCCGAGCCGAAGGCGAGGGTGCTAATCTTACACGTGGTTGGACATAGTCTACTTTCCCTCCCTAGTGGCGTAATATACTATTGTAACACGTGCATGAACAACGGTGCTTTCCATGGCAGTTTTGCGAGACGATAGTGACTAGTTTCATGGCAGTGTTGAAGCAATAGGTTGTCGCATGCGCAGTTAGCGATTCCTTCACTTTCGTCCCTTGTGTGTTTCACTTTCGTCCCTAGAGACGGTAATTTGTAGGGGACGGACGGGCAAGATGGAGAGGGCGGGTAAAACGAATAATCGTTTTTGATCGATGGTCAGTCAATATAAACATACTAAATTTTTTTCATTATATAACTGCACTTACCGCCGTGCAGTTATATAATGGATCGAAAGATGGCAGTTTAGTATGTTTCTATCGACTGACCATCGATCAAAAACGATTATTCGTTTTACCCGCCCTCTCCATCTTGCCCGTTTGTCCCCTAACCTTTTATTTTCCTGTTCATTCCGCAAAACTACCATTCAAAGCCCCACTATTCATGCACTTGATACAAAAAATATAGTGTACAACACGGGCCAAAATTGGCGTTTGCGACTCGTCGCAATTGCCAACTTTCGACCCTTGTCGCACAATATACTAATGAAATCGTCTTTGCAAATGAAATTGCAATTTTTTCCGATTTTTCTACAAAGTAACCACATTCGGTACTTGCAACAAGGAACACAAGAAATGCTGATTTTCAACCAATGACAAGTACGCATGTGGTGTAAAATTTTCATTATTCCCGCCGGGAAGAAACGAACAGTTTTCTTCACTAAGAAGTAATGTAGGCACATTAAAAATGATTTTGCGCCCGCGTTCCGCACCCAAAATTAGATTATGTCACATTGCTCTATAGAAATTTGAAAGAATCAAATTTTTCTTTTTTCTTTCATTTATCATACTGCAGATCATCCAAAATATACCAGCACACACCGCATAGTGTAATTTGGAGAACTGGCTAAGTTATAGCAATTTAAAAAAGGTGAATAAAAAATGAATCTTGTTTATTCTGCAATATATGTTTTTAAAATCGGCAACCACAATATCTCAATAATCAATTTGTTGAGTCCGACGAGTCTGAAGGCCTGATGACTTTCTGAACAGAAAAAAATTTAGAGAAATATTACTGCCAACCTTTAGCATGACGCCATTTTATAAAAAAAAATGTTATCGGCTTAATCTACTAGCAACTTTCACAGTTTCTTTTCAGATTATATAGTTTAGCTATAAACCAAACATATTGTAAAATTTTGGATAAAAATGGCAGACAGGAAAAACGAACAGTTTAAAAGAAATTGGATCTATCGTAAAAGTCACCTCCAGAACGTAGAGCTCGACAGAGAAATAATAAAAATTTCATTATACTTATGTTAGTGATCTTTCAGGTCTCCAATCTCTCTTGGTAGTATATAAACCAAAGCCAACGAATATAATATTTTTATGAGCCGAGGTTCTGCCAATATTCATAATAAATATTATTATTCGGTAATTCCTTCGTATGCCTATTCAAACTTTAACTTAACCCTCTCTCCGTTCCTTCTCAAAAACCTTACTAGAGTAATACACTACACTGATAAAAATATTTAATGTAAATTTCCATTACGGGTCTCTTTTGCAGACACAGGTATATTAAATTTGATATGCAAGTGAGATATAAAATTACAATACTTTCTACTAAATTCTATAAAAATAAAGATATTTATTACACTCGCGTATTAAATTTAATGAATCAGCTGACGAATAAAATAATAAAGTGAATAAAACAGTGCACCGCCTTGCATTTGCACGAGGGCACGGTGAAACTACGGAAAATCTAGCTGATACAGGCGGTTTCATTTTTACTGAGTTTCTACTGTATGAGAATACATGAGGCCGCTAAAAATGCGGCTTAGCCCTGAAAAAAAAATTATATATTATCATAAGCTCGAAAAAAAAAATTTTATCTTCTCCAAATTTTTACAAAATATTTTCACATACGAACAATTATGTGATCGTCATTATTATCGAGGCAAAAAAAGACTGTACAATTCTTTAATTACAAAAACCAATCTAACGTTTTTCCAACCACCTGTTCTTTCGTTCTGAAAAGTAGTATTCTTTCTCTCGCAGCTATAAAAATGGAAACATCACAAATGCAATATTTTGATAGGATGACCTTCTGCCAACACCCATTCGGAATTTTATTCATTTTTCAATATTCTGCTGTACGTCAAGCTTTTATCGGCTAGGTTCAATAGTGGCTGGATGAAAAAGCCCGGAGGTGACGACCGAGGTGCCGGATGCAGTTGTTGTTGATGAAAATTCCCTGGAGGTCAACGGGCAGGCAACAACACAACGTCCGACTCATAACAAGTCAGCCCTCTCGTCTGTTAATCGCTCGACGGCGTGGCCATCGGTACTACTGCCATTACTATACTCCATTCCTGTAGCTATGTACGTTTATTTTGAAACGTTCATGCGGTTGAGTAGTGCTCGAAGCTCGTGAGTCGAGCTGTAGAGGGTTTAGCTCGTAATCGTACGTCATGTTCATGCGCTATTGCGCGCCCCGACTGACGCGCGTCCTATTCGCGGCCGCGCGCCGAACCGCAGCCTTCGCCAACGCTACGTTCAACTCACCCTCTCTGTCAGTCACTCACTCACTCGCACTTGCGTGGTTATAGGCTCTGTATACGTTGCGTGCTCTCGAGATGCAGAATCCACTGCTCTGTTAGCCAGCTTCTCTATTCCGTTTGCCTGGCTTGTACTTGACCGTATACTATACGAGCTACCAGCCAGAGTGACGAGAATGTCGGACAACGACCGCACAGTCAACGACAAACACGCAAATAGTACTGCGGGTATATAAAACTTAATGGTGTAGCAACTGGCGGCAACACTCTGCACGTAGATTTGCTACAGTGTAATAAATGGTTACCTTTGTTCATGTTGAGAATACTTTGAATCCTTTTGAACATAAAATCTCATTTCATGTCGTCGTAATACCAATATCTTAGTACGTAACTCGATTTCCGAAGCTGTAACTTTGTATTCAACTTTTATTACTTATATTTTGAGGATAAATAGAAGTTAAGTATACGAGTTTTGAATGCAGAAGCCCAGAGTGTATACACCGAAAGAAAAAGTTTCATTGATTCACGGAAATCTTTTCTTTGAATGATCTCAAACTTAATGAAAAGTAGGGATACTGATTCGAAGAAACAATTCTTTATAATCAATGAACCTCTTTTAATTGATTATAAAGATATCGTCTCTGATTCAATGAAACCTTCTTCTTACCAGCTCAAAATTTCGAAACCTATTTTTTCCTGAAGTACGCGGCAAATAAAGCTCAAATTTTGTGAGTATGTCAGGAAATACGGCAGAAATAGGATAAGCTTCTGGCTCCTCGAAACTCGAAGCCTTTCGTTCGAGAGAACCGGAAAACAAAAAAGTGAGGTTAGGTGCGAGAGAGAGATCAATGAAAACGTTTCTTTGAACCAATGAAAATGTCTCTTTAAAACAATGAAACTGTTTCTTTATTATATGCTCACTAAGTAAATCTTTATTTACAGGCAATGAAATGTTCTCTTTGAAATTAAAATGCACTATTTCATTGATATCAAAGAAATATTTCGTTGAAATAAATGAAAAAAAAATCAATCCACCCATTTCTTTGGCGTCAATGAAATCTTTTCTCTCGATGTAGAAATCTAAAGTAACAACTCGTTAAAAAATGGATGCAAAGTGGAAGCTTCCATATTGCTTCCTCATTGTTTTGAACTTTTCCCAAATCTACCTTTATGAGGAAGTATGTTCATCAATTATGGCTTCCTCATAGTGGAACATTTAATGAAAGTTAAAAATAATGAAAAGCAATATATAAGGTTATTCTTTTGAACTTTATATTGAACGCATCCTTGTTGAAATTTTTGTCGAGAAATAATATGGAAAAATTCAAATTCCTATAAAATCCCTATAAATTCGTATAAAAAGAAAAAACCTAGCCAAATATCTCGTCAAAGCCGGATAAAAAGAGTCAAGGCGGCATGCTTCTTTATTTATTTTTTTTATTTTTACGCCTTGATCTATCCCCGCTTTTACCTTGCCTGTTTCTCATTCTTCATCCTTCATGCATAAAGACACGGGGTAAAAAGTTCCCCGAAGATAACCCTCGTCAAAAGACCACGTACAAAGTGAGATTTAATTATTCGCGTCGACGTTGTCGTGCTGTGGCGTCGTGCCTTCGTTAAATTCTCTCGTTTAATTATCGAGGAAGAGGAGAGGAGCCGTCGTGGAGTCGTATCAGCTGGCTTCAGTGAGCCGCTCGTTCACGTCGAACTGGAGCGCTATCCCGGAAGGGTGAAGAGGAGGAACAAGCGTCATTGCAGTGGTTTACAGTATCCATCACTGTGGCGCTGGACCACTGAGGTTCCTCTGCGCTGTAGAGAGCGAAGAGTGTGAGAGAGAATCGGAACCTAGCGACAACGTGCGGAATGCCAGATGAATCAATTTTTCAGAGGCCTTTGCCAGAGCCGCCTGCCTGCCTTTCTACTTTCAGGGCATACCACAGTACCACGAGTAGAACGAAAATTTAATCATGCTCGAAACCTGATCACTATCGTTATACACGCTCTGCTCTTCTTTATTCACAAAAAAGATTCTTTTTTTTTTAGGTATTCATATTCGCATGGGAATTCATATAAATTCTTTCAAAGCGCTTCGGTTATCTCGCATTTCTTTCACGCTTCATTATAATTATCATTATTTGATCTTGGCGTGCGAGAAGTTTTATAAGGACTTTTCATTGTCAGTGAGTCGCGTGTTCTAAAGTAACGTCAATGCCGTACGTTGAATTAAGTGGAAGGAGTAGTGCAGGAGATAGAGAAAGGGGCGAGAGTAGGGAAAGGGCGATAGTAGGACGCTCGGCTACTTCCCAGGGGTGACTTTTTTAATTTTAATGTTTTCATTAGGCGACTCAATGGAGACGAGGACGACGAGAATGTGGGTTAGTTTGCGATGGTGGATCGCGTGCGAACGAGAGGTGCAGCTCTTCAGTTCTGGAAAACTTTTTTTTTTCGCTTTCTTCCTCGCTCTCCACGCGGTCGGTTAATTTTTCCTACCTCCGAGCGTCCCAACTCACTGTGGCGAGCCAGAGCGCACAAAAAAGCGGTACTATTTTACGCAGCGCTTACGCTGTATTCTCTCTGACGAAAAACAGGCCGAATTTTCTGCAAAGCTGGGACGTATTTTTACTTTGTAACTATTTTATAACAGACACGGTAGATAAAATGTTTCCAAAAAGTGTTTTACCGAACGTTTTCTTTATTGTCGCGTGCAATAATTAACAGGGTTATATATCGACAATTCAATATCGGAAGTGACGGGTGTGTGATGGGCCTGTCATATTCGCTTTTATAGACTGTTAATAAATTCCAATTTATCGAATTTCGACTTTTAGTAATTGCGAGTTTTTATGGGAGGACGTGAACTTTATTTTCCATTATGGAGGTTCACCATTAAACACATAATAATTAAACCCTAATTTTAGTAGTTTTTGTAAGAAGAATCTATTTTTTAGCATTGTTTCTAAAAAAGCGAGACCTGGTTAAGGGGATGCTGGAGTAGATTTTTTTACCGACTTTGGTCGGTAAAAATAGGCGGTTTCGTAGTATACACTATTCATCGAAAATATGCTACAAATATACGTCATGTTTTGCAGGGATGTAATAAAAACATTCATGCTTGGGTGTCCGGTCGAATTACTGTTCAAAACATACAAGAAATGTAAGAAATTGTATATTACTGAACCTCTGAAAAACCAATATGGCCGCTCGAAATGTCAACAGGTCCTTTGAGGTAAGATATAAACGTTTCTGGAACTCAGATATGTTAAATCAGACCGGACACCAATTCTTTGATTATTCCTGAACCTTTCAAAACCGTCGGAATGTCGATTACACAAACCAAATAGACGAATAGTGTATACTACGATTGCAAAGACTGTTTGCTTTTCGCACAGGCTCAGAGCTGGTAAAGAGCATGAATATAGTTCCGTCATTAGGAGACAGGTGGCGCTGTTTACTTTTGTCAAAAGCTCCGAGCCTCTGCAATGCGACCGCATATACACTATATATGGATTTAGCTTGTGTAGTAAACATTCTGATGATTTTGGAATATTTAGAAATCATCACAGAATTTACGTCCAGTCTGATTTTACATATCGAATTTCCAGAAACAATTGTATCTTACAGCAAAGGTCTGTTGACATATGGTGTGCGGCCATTTTGCTTTCGGTATCTTTTGCCAAAAGTAAGCAAACTACGCGGCGCCACCTGTGTCCTAGTCGGGAAACTTACCGACCAAAGTCGGTATCAAAATCTACTCCAGCATCCCCTTAAATAACTTTTAAAAAAATTGGGTTAGTAAATGACAATTTTGTGTCCTTACGTAGAGGAAGCTTTGTTCGCATGAATTTTTTTTTTCATGTTTTACATGTCAGAACCCTGAGAATGATCCAAAACATCGAGAAAAATGTTTTGGAAAAAAATATCTTTTTGTAACACGTGCATGGACAGCGGTGCTTTTCATGGCAGTTTTGCGGGTCGAAAGTGGCTAGTTTCATAGCAGTGTTGAAACCATAGGTTGGCGCATGCGCAGTTCGCGATTCCTTCACTTTCGACCCTGCTGTTTCACTTTCGACCCTAGGGTGGAAAGTTGATAACCTCACTTTTCACTGTTCGTCCCGCAAAACTACCATTCGGCGCACCGCTATTCATGCACTTGTTACAAAAAATATGGTGTGCAACATGGGCCAAAATCGGCGTTTGCGATTCGTGTGATTGCAGCCCTCGCTTCGCTCGGGCGGCAAACCTCACACTCGTCGCAATCGCCAACTTTCGGCCCTTGTTGTACAATATACTATTATGTATATGAAATTTCAAAAATTACCTATAGTTCAAGACCCGTTTAACCAATTGAGCTTGAATTCTGCGAACAAGTTAAGCAGCAGCTCGTCTTTGATAGTTATAAATTTTGACAAAATGTATGCAGCAATTTATATTTTATAGCTTGTATTGTTTCGAAAAAGGGGGTGATCGCTCTAATTATCGTAATATTCATAATATTTTGCCACATAGTTCTTCATAGGTGCAGGTGCATTTAATGTTACTTTGTATTGAATTTAGTCGAAATCGAAATAGAAATTCCGATTTTATGACGTTCTGAAATTTTCGAAAAATACACGTTATTCACGGAGAGAAGCGTATGCAAACAGATACGAGGGTTTTTGTTCTTAGTTACTATAATTCTTGTAGCCGGGTCACACATAGGGTTTATCGTTGTTGCTTTTATGCACGTAGAAGCATTCAAAATGTTTATAGTAATCGTTCCGACTTCGCTTTTGTACCATAGACATTATTCGTATATTAATGTTTCTTACCGAGATTTTACTTATACGTGTACATATGAAAGTATTCCCTTTTTATATAGGAATAATTAGTGATCTTTTGGTAATATTTTCAATATGATACTGGAATCAGTAATAGGATAATTTTTTAAGCGTTCCGTTAAATATATTTAATACTTTGCAAGTTAACATATAAAAAATATAGTAGTAAACACTTTTATAGATCTATCATAAATTTTTATTTTATTTTACTTCACAGAGTGTTAACACTGCCACACGCCTGCCAAAGTAGGTCGGTAAGGGATAAATTTATAAACCAACTTATGATATGATAACTCGACCTAAACTATAAATTCTAGGCAGCATCATCGCCATATCTTTTATATTTCAGGAAAGATAATTTTAGCAAAAATTCTGCTCCTTATACGCACCTTCGTAGATCTCTTCATTTACCAGAAAAGTCCTATTCATTCGCCATCTAGCGGCAGAAAAATCACAAAATTTCAGTACTTCACAATAATTGATATACGACGTGTACTGTTATACATGTAGTATTGTATTCCTTAATACGTACATAGAACCGCGTCATTTCGTATACACAAATTTCTTTTTTAAATCTAAAAAAAATGTTCGAGTGTTTTTTTTATATTGCTCTACAACATTTCAAAAGAAAAAAAAATGAGTGTCGCGGTCCTGTCGATAACCGGTGGAATGCATCATATATATAGGTACACGGAAAGAAATAATTGGTTGCCCTAACCAAGTGCCATGGTTAAATACGCTTCGAGCGACAAAATTGTTTGGGAGAACCAACTATTGGGTGTCACAACCAATCCATTGGGTTTCACGTCCAATGGATTGGTTGTGACACCCGATCGGTATATATGAATGTTTATCATGTAGGAATGTTTATCTGTTTCATTTTCGTAATTTTCATACTTGTAATTTTCAAGTTTTGTATATTTTTATTGTGAGTTAATGTTTAGTGTTTTTTCTTTAAATTTGTAATCCTGCAATTTGCGAATTATTCCGTTTAAAGTCACTGCTTCACTTTCAGATGATACCACATAACTGTCTATAATGAACTTCCTATGGTTGTCATTCTCTTCAGCTCTACTGCTTTGTACTCGGGTCAGATCTGAGGCTTCTTGTTTCGGTTTGAACTTTGTCATCCCCTGTTTGAGGTAAAATTTCAGAATTGCGCTGCAATATTCCTGTCTTACCTCCAAGATTCTGGCTTCCTAAGATAATTGGTGCGAAGGATATGTGCGTCCTTTACTATGAATTATTTTTAGCACCCTTTTTGTAGTATCTCGAGCGGTTGTATCACAGTTTTTGTGGCTCATCCCCAACCAACAATTCCGTATTTCCATATTAATCAAGAGTCGCGGTAGCGACTCGACGCTAAGTTAAAAAAGAAAATTAATGTTGCCTTCACACGACGATTTTCTGTCTGACTTGAGAGGGCGCTACTGCTAGTCTATTATACCCGACGGCGGCCACTCACCGGCTGTTTTCAAATTGTAACTCGAATTATCTTTGACCACAAGTCGCGAACGATAAATGTATCAGGTTTTTATTTATTTTGCTTCCTCATAGAGGAAGCTTTGTTTTCGTGAAATTTTTTTTTTCGAAATTTTCATGTCAGGACACAGAATAGTCTAAAACGTCGAGAAAAGTGGTTTAGAGAAAATGTCTGTATGTGTATGTGTGTGTGTGTGTATGTGTGTATGTGCACAATTTTTTGTTAGCACGATAGTCGTCGCAATTTTTAAGATATCGGGCTCAAATTTAAACAACGAGTAAACTGTCGTTAAACCATCAAGGTGTTCAAAATTTATGGCATTTTGAAATTTTTGGGGAATGTTTTGGAGAATTCGGGCTCTAACTCCCGCAATTTTTATGGTATCCGGATCAAACTTGCACCAGAAGTGGAATGTTATCAAATAGTGTTTGGGATTAAATTTGGTGTTAATCCGTTAAGGGGTTAGGCCACTCTAGAATTTTCGAAAAATCGATTTTTTTTTCTCCTTGGAAATGACTCATTAGGGTTTCTAGAATGCTGTCCCAAAAGATTATTGCAGGCAAAAATTTGTAAATGCCCCATTTTTGATTTTTAATGGGAGACCGCCTGGTTAGCAGCCCCAGTGGGGTTAAGTCCGGCTGGTGGTTAAATCCCAGCACTGCCCCAAGGCTGGCCGAGCCTCGCGTACTGGTACAGTCTCGGGCCAGTACTGGGATGTAACCTCGAGCCAGGCCTCACCTACCTGGGAGGGAACCTCTTTTGTGTGCGCTTCGGTAAAGGTACTGAGAAGGGTCAAAGCAGGTATACGGCAGATAAACGCGTTTATCTCAAAACTGCTCTTTTCAAGTTGGCCGGAAACATGACTCAAAAAGTTTACCACCGATTTATTTGAAATTTTGGATATATCTTCAAAAATACATTATCTACAGAAGTACGTAGGATTTTTTTTTAAGTTGCATAGTTTTTTTGTTATTGACAATTTTCGAACGATTTTTAAGCCAAATTTTTTAACTTTCACTTTAGATGCTCGCCATTTTGTCAAAAATGCCTGTATCGAAAAAATCCTACGTACTTCTCTAGCTACTGTTATGTATAAGTGAAAACCATTAAAAAACTCATCATAATTAAAAAATTACTGAAGCTGTGTGTCCGGCCGTGGATTCCAAAAAAAAAAAGAGATGTCATCGCAACAACGCTGTACAGCCGCCATTTTTAAATTAATGACTATGAAAAAATTACTATATATAGTTAATGATACGTACAATAAATACCCTTTCTCAAAACATCGATGTCTCTAATAGATTTTCTGAAAAAAATTCCCAAAAAAGCCTTTTTTGTGGCCCTCTAGAGTGGCCTAACCCCTTAAGGGGTTCACAATCTATGGCATTTTGAAATTTTTTGAAATTTTTCATTCGTGCTCTAACTTTTGCAATTTTTGAGATATCGGGCTCAAATTTGGTCCACAAGTGAACTGTTATTAAATAAAGCTTGGGAGTGAATTTGACGTCAATCCGTTAAGAAGTTTTGAAATTGATGGCATTTTGAAACAAAAATTGAAATTTTTTGTCACAAAACTAAAGCCATCTAAATTTTTTTTAAATAAGGCTGCAAAGTAGAACTTTGCAAATTGCTTCCTCATTATTGTTGGATTTTTACAAGGCTTCCTCTATGAGGAAGCCAAAATAGATTAATATGTTTCCTCATAGAGGTAGATTTGTAAAAATTCAACAATAGAGAAAGCAATTTGCAAAGTTCGACTTTGCAGTCTTGTTTTCTCTTTCAAATGAGACCTATCGCAAGGTAAGAATATTACAGAATATACCCTTTCACTTTAAAAACGTTGAAACTTATTTTTTTTCATACTACTTGATAATTAGGGCACGAATGTTGAGAGACTACCTGGAATTATGGTAGAAATACGCGATAATCAAAGCCGTTTGTTCAAGAGTCGAAAAACTAAAACTAAGGTTACGTGTGAGAGAAACAGATCTATAAGCGTTTATCATTCCCTCTTAATGAGGCTCCCAGCATTTTACAGCAATCAAATCAACAATAAATTTTCAACGGGATTCTTGAGACAACTTTTTAAAGAGTAAAATAGAACGAGTTTAGTACGAGAAGACAATAATAAGATAAACACGGTTTCAAAACTTCTATCCTTCCAGGTATTCGTGTCTTGAAAAATGGATGAAAAAATTGGGGATAATAAAATTGTAGCGCGTTGCAGTCGGCCGAATCGTTTGTGCACCGAGTGATAGTTAAACTCATTCTTCCAGAAACAATGTTTTCAGGATCCGTACCAGAAATATGTACGCGACTACTAAAATAGAAACACGTAAAATTCTACACAGTTACCTTTAATTCCATCAGCTAGTCCGTAACGTAACATTTTCCCGATATCGGGACTTCTGTTTGATAAATAAAGTCAACCGTGCGTTAAAAAGCCCTTCTGTTATTTCAAAGCCTGCCCGTTTTATAAAATGAAAAATTCTCAATTTGGCTTCAGTGCGTACCCGTTTTATCGACCTGGACAGCAGGTTTTTAAAAATCTCAGACTAAAGATGATGGAGGTGGACCTGATGTGGTAAACATCATTTCTAAAAGCATTTTTCATGTGAAAGCTCACTAACTTTTAATTTTTATACATTTTTAATAAAACGTTTGCAACATTTAATTTATGTACTGTACTTAGTAAATATGAATGATAATTATTGAACAAAATTAAATTCATCCACCAAACACACTACTCTACGACCATCATCCTCGCCAATAATGCCAAATATTGAACCACTTTGTATTAAACTCGTACAAAACGAAAATCGCAGCTTCACAATATACAACATACGAACAGCTTTATCAAACGCAGTATAAATGAAAATGTAAATGGAGATCTGGATATATAATTAAAAACAATTTTCCTCAACGCGACAAAAATAGAACTCGAGACAAAAACAGAAGCGCCTCAGGGGCTAAAAGAATACGATCGATGGCTCGTTGGCAGTACCTAATATGTATACATTTTTTATCCAAATATATAAATGTTTTTTATGTGTACATGTTGTGAATAAATACGTTTATTACCTCTACTAAAATCAATTTAAAAAAATATATAACTCTCGATTAGTGATGTAAAACGTGTATGAGTGGAAAAGAGACACAACAAGATTTGTGATCTCCAATTTCTCCGCGACTGTTGATTTCTCAAATAAAAGACGAGAACGTCGCCCAGCAGAATTCGTGGACGGAGGGCAACGTCCTCGGATTTCGTTTAAAAAATGAATCGTTGCATGAAAATTTGAATTCGAATTTTTATTACAACTCGAGTAACTTCACATGCTAACTCTACAGCGACAAATCTTATTTTCATCCAACAACAATCATAACAACCACTATTTTGCAGCCATGTCGCCCAATTTACGCCAGTTTCGTATGATGAGTACTTTCCTTTTTTATTTAGCAAAATATTTGAAACCACTGATCAAATATCAATGCGTAGCCCGTTTTGACTGTTGAAACACGCCCTATCAATTTACCAATATAGATTGTATTTATTTATTGCCTATTGCAATCATTTGATGGCGATGTGTAGGGGGGAGTTCGATACATACAGTGTGTCACCGTTTTTGCTGTGAATTTATGCTTTTAGTGCAGTAATGTAACTAAAAAAATACCATTCATAATTAATTATTATAGACCTTTAGGTATATAATGCAACTGAAAACATGACTATAAAAATATCGTAGATACTTTAATAATAAGATTTTTCTCAAATCGCCGAATGACACATCGTACCCCACTAGTGGGGTACAATTCGAATCGTTGGCACTACCATTTCAATTGTAAGGGAAATAAAATAATCGATCGGTTGTGTCAACTCATTTTTTTATTATGTCAACTTTTTTTTCTTATGTGGCAAGGAATTCTTCATTTCCTTCAGCTTTTTATTAATTTTTTTTGCCACGTGTAACTTTCTTCTCGGCGTTGTCACTATCTTGCTTTTGTTCGCCTTATTTTGGCGTTTTTTTACCTTCTGTCCGACGTTCGGTTGCTCATTGTACCCCAAGATCCAGTGACGCATTGTACTCCATTGAGCATCAACAAAGTTTTTTAACGAAATATTATATTGTCACACACTTTATTTTTTTAAATACCTACGTGCGAAGTTTCGTTTTCAAGTTTTATTTAACTTTTATTTTCAATACTCTTTTTGTGTATCATCAAAATGACAGCAAGACAAGTGAACGTCTTTATATACTTCGCATACGGCTCGACGGATTTCGCGCACGGTGAACAACCAATCACGTAAAATGCGAGAATCGAGCACTTCGCGCACGCTACGCAAACACGAGAAAACGAATTTCGCACGCAGGTGTTTACAAAAATTATTTTTTCTCGAACGGATTTAACAAAACATGGTCACTAAGCAACACAATGATAATTGGAATATCATTTACGATTCAAAACTCGGCATGTCTAGGAAAAAAGTGAGATTTTACATTTTTACTGACAGCCGAAAAATTTACTTTTGAAGGGCCCAAATCATTTTGATTTTTTTGTAATTATTCATAAGATTTCATCTTTCTATTACGTCAAATGAAACTCAATTTGGCTCAGTAAGGTAAACGCCCCAATAGCCGGCCATCTTAAAGATCAGGAAACTGTAAAGTTATATTTCTTATACTAAAATGACCTTTCTATAATTGTAACCATAACTAATGCAAAGCTTAGCTTTTCTACTTTTCGAAAAGCATCCATTAATTCATGTCAGGGGTATAGTTTTTTGTTAAAGTTAGGAAAGAATTGAGAAAGTCGATGGACTAGTACCCGACCACCGATTTCAGGTAATGTCTAAATACCCGACCAAGCATGCCCCTATACGCAACCACCCGCCAATACGAGGCTATGCGATTCGTTGAAACTTCATTTTATTTCTTAAATTACACGCAACGTTTGGGATAATTTATGATAAATAATAACTAATAAAAAGGCTCACCGTGACGTGCAACCGGCATCAACTTGACATAGAGGTTATGTTCGCTGAGTTTGTGTTGGCCGGGAATAGGCCGCGGTTGGATATCGGTATAGCATACTGCGGATGCGCCCCAATAGCCAACCATGGAAATTGGCGACTTAGCAGTGGTTTTTCGCAAATTTTAATGGAAGATTTATAAAGTCTATTCATTCACGAATACCACAAGCCATGAATTATTATGGAAATCGTGAAAATAACAGCGTCATAAGCTTAACAACGTTACGCGAGTTCTTAACGAACTGGCTAAAAGACATGCGCCGATCCTCTGAGCGGCGTCTGCAGTGCACAATATCTTTAAAAAACGTCAACAAAAAAATTAATTACTATTTTTATTATTGGCCTATGCAGACATAAAGAATTGCAAAAATGGTAGCACTCGTTATTTATTTATTTCATATTCATAATTTCTTAATTTTAGTCAATATTTGTGTGAGTGGTTGGAGACTGGTACATGGTTGGGTACCGGGGCGTTTACCTTACCCAACACAAAAACATTATTTATGCACATCAAACCTTCGAAAAATTCCACACTCAGAGAAATCGTAGTAGTACAACTATAAAGTGACAACTATTAAGTTTTAGTCCATCCAACTATTTTCATAGTTACGATAACTGTGGAAATAGTTATGGTAACTATTTGGTAGTTATAGCAACTATTTGGTAGTCGTGGCCACTATTAAAAAATTGCTTGTATGAACTAAAATGAATAGTTGTCACTTTATAGTTACATATACCATAATTTTCTCTCAGTGGCAAGTAGCTCACAGTGCGTCGTGACACACTGTACCCTACTCACCCATAATTGGTGACTTTTTCGGTACATCACTCTCTTATTTAATCAAGAAACGAAAATGTTATCCTCTCAAATTCGCTGAGCGTATATCAACAATCAAAAAGTCATGAAGCATTACGATTAGCCTAACGGTCTAGATTAATTTTTTTCAAATTGAAAACACGACTTATCGAAAATTCTACCCATTTGCAAATATAAATTTATGTTTTCGCAATTCAGTTATTATGGATTAAACATATGTGATTTATTATCGATAGTCCCGACTTTTTTTATCAAGAAATTATTTAAGAAAGCATGATGAAAAGTTAAGTACGCAACTCTTCATAGCGAATGAAAAATATATTAGTTTTTATACGTCTCGCATGATTTAACGAGAAATAATCAGTTGAATGTTTCTCGAAAAATTGCTAAATCGCAGAGATTTTGAATATTGAATAAATTGCTATCAATTTTTTTTCAACAAATGTACTGTACGTTTTTAGTGTTAAGGTGTGTCGTTCAGCTTATTTCCATTATATCGAAAATTCATATTTCCAGTTCTTAGATTTGTTCTCTGCCACAATATTGACAAATCTTTTAGATATTTTTAACTACCAATGACTTCTGAATCAGGCAAAGAGTCATTACTTTTATTTTGCACGGAGAGAAATTTCTATGTGTGGTAACACGAAAAAAGCGACAACAGAAATACTTTTGTTAATCTAACAAAAAGATTGATCAGCCCAGTAAAAAGATATATCAGCGTAGCAAAACCGATTTGTCAGCCTAACAAGATCATTTGGTAGCTTAACAAAACGATTTCTTGTTGTCACTTTTTTGTTTTGTCATAACAGAGAAATTTCTCTCCATGTGCGTGCTGTCTAGAGTCATCATATAATTATAGTACACTGAGAGAAAATTACGGTATTATCAACTATAAAGTGACAACTATTTATTTTTAGTTCGTCCAAGCAAATTTTTAATAGTTGCCACAACTATCAAATAGTTACTATAACTACCAAATAGTTACCATAACTATTCTCATAGTTACTATAACTACCAAATAGTTACCATAACTATTTTCATAGTTACTATAACTACCAAATAGCTACCATAACTATTTTCATAGTTACTGTAACTATGAAAATAATTGCATGGACTAAAAATTAATAGTTGTCATTTTATAATTGACTATACTACTACGATTTCTCTGAGTGTATGAACCAAATAATTTTTTGTTCCCAATGATTTTTCTTTTGGCAGCACTCTAAACGGCAAGATCATATATCAACACGATTAAGTTTTATTATGAATCAAAAGTACCAATGCAAGTGTTAACATACATGAATGAATCACAATTATGTAATAAAAACTAACGTTTGTCTCCACACAATACTCAACGTCAGCTATTCATTCTGTAAATCTGTATTACTCATATTTATAACTACATAGTGTCACCGTTCCCGCCCTCGTGAATCATATTTATTACTCTGAACAAAAGTAATGTTTCTCAAGACTACAAATTATTTAATAGCCCTGAAATACTAAGAACAACTGACAAGACAAATTTTCGTCGATGTAAAATATTTTTTTCAAAACTGAGTCAGAGAGATGTTACAGCTGTCCCCAGACAGCATCATTCGTAAAAATGCCGTTAAATATATTTACAGGCGCCTTGGAGAAGAGGACGAACAATTTTGTAGATAAAATAGCTCAAGGATATTATGCTTGTCGTCGTAACGCGTATCACTAGGGTATTTGCCTATATAGTACATACACTCTCGTATATGTACGATGTAATACATGAAAAATATTTATCTAGGCGCGCTATCTCGTACCCAACGGCAGCAGCACCGGCAGCAGCATAAATCCATTGTCGAAGCCCTCTGTGACGCTTCCAGTTATATTACCTTCGCTTTTATTATGTTTTGCATAAATCTCTCTCGACCTCTGCTTCCAACACAACCATTTAATTTCCTTCGTTGGCATTTTAACGATCGCAACCACGTCGCTTTTCTCAGTTGACTCAATCACGGACTTTACGCATTCCCGCGCCTTAATGCTTCAATGTACAGTAGCACTAACTTCGGAGTATGGCTGTAGTATTACTACTGTAATGGCTAGGCGTGCGGTTGTCGAGCCGGAAAACGACGAGCGGCACATCCGAAAGAACGGGAGCACGGTGTCAGTGCAAACCGCGCGGCTAGGCTTTCCACTTTTTGCTTCTCTCGCCCGCGAGTTATACTCTACTCGTCAAGATCTCAGCAGCGGTTTACCCGCGAACCGGTAATACCGGGCGAGAAAATAGCGCGGAAGAGATCGCGTATGTTGAGAATCAACGAGACACGAGAATCTCTTGTGACAGCATCGACACACTCGTCTACTTATAGTCACGTTAACCCTTTCAGTCAGAGACTAACTTCCTCGAGTTGTACGATCGATTCTCTCATCGTGATTATTCCGTTAATGTTACTAGCATACACCCAGAAAAAATATCTACTTCAACGTAACTAAATTCATATATATAATTCATGTTAATTTGCACTGTAAAAATAATTACTTGAAATTTAATGTCCTAGAAGTTTTTATGCATAAACTAGTATATTAAATTTAATGTACAAGTGTAATGGAAAATTAATGTATGGTACAGCCCATTCAATACTTTACTTCAATTTTACAGAAAAAATACTTGTATTTTAATAATTTACTTTAATTTTATTGGAAAAGTACATGAATTTTATACCACAATTTTTTATATTAAATCGAACTTCTTCTTCTTATTTAATCGAACTAAAATTTTCTTAAATCGAACTTCTTATTTAATCGAAATAAAATTTTCTTTCATCCAGTATACATTTATTTTCTTTAATTATTATAGTACATACGTCCGAAATAGATTCATTTATTCAAATCAACGTTTATTTGATAACATTGGTCTGTGGACAATTACTTTTTTTTGGTCTAATATCAAGAAAATAATATTATTAATATTAATTTCAATTTTAATTATAAATCGAAAATTAATTAATATTATTAATATTAATTTCCACATCGATCATATTGAGCATGATAAAAAAAAAAGTTTTTCAAAGTCGAAAACATATTTATTTCATGTTAATCACTCAATTGAAATAAAATAATTTACTTCAAATAAATACAGTTCTATTAGGTCGGCATCCAAATAAGAAAATTTATTTACCTCGACTAAAATCGAATTCGGTCTACTAGATATTTTTTTCTGGGCGACCACAAACGCGGCCAAAAAAAATATGTATACATGATCTTGACAAGTGGTCCATTTTTCAATATTGTGGTGCAAATGTCAAGGGCATTAAATCAAATTCATTATTTTTAAGTCGAAGTGGTAAAATATAATTTATTCTCTCTCACATACATATAGTGTATACTGCCGTCGTCTCGCAATCTATTTACTTTTGTCAAAGGCTCCACAACTTTGCCATACGACCACTATACGTTGATTTGGCTTGCCTAATCGACATTCTGATAGTTCTGGAATATTCGAAAAACTTTAAAGAATTGACGTCCGGTCTGATTTGACATATCAGATTTCCAGAAACAATTATATCTTGCAGCGAAGGTCTGTTGACATATCGTATGCAGCCATATTGCTTTTGGAGAGATTCAGTAATATAGGATTTCTTAGGTTTCATTCAGGTCATTGACCGCAATTCGACGCCGAAGCGTTTATGTTCATATTACATCTCTGTCAAATTTGAAGCATATACGTACACTGTAAAAACGATCTACTTGAAATTTAGTGTATTTTTACTGGAAGTTTTTATTCATAAACTAGTATATTAAATTTAGTATAAAAGTGTAATGTAAATTTAATATATGGTACACCACATTCAATAATTTACTTTAATTTTATAGTAAAAGTACTTGAATTTTAATAATTTGCTTCAATTTTACTGGAAAAGTACATGAATTTTATACCACAATTGTATATTAAATTTTGATGACGAGTTTATGAATAAAAACTTCGAATCTTTTCTAACAGTGTAGCGTAATAACGATGAATAGTGTATACTACGAAATTGCCTAGTTTTACCGGCCTATATCGGTAAAAAAATCTACTCCAGCATCCCCTTAAACGGAAATCAAAACTTACTTATGCTCAGAACGTGCGAAATGGCTTCGCAGTTTCTTTCCGACTTTAAAAGTATTCAGTGGAAATACGGTATTCCGATTATTAAGATACTAATTTTTGAAGTCCAGAATGGAATGTATTTCGGCATATATCCATAATCTATTTGGGCCGGTCCTTCATTCTATGAAACTGCACAAAATATTAAAATCCATTTTCGTCTAGCTTGTTGAGACGACAATCCAAACCGTTGGTCATATTTTAACGTTCGAAACATGCCTCATCAATTCACCAATATAGATTTTTAATATAATTTGTTTACACCGGACAATTGATAGCTGTGGTGTTGAATCAATCTCGACGCTGAAAAAAAAATTCGATTAGACCTACTGAATGTGCGTATATGGATGGCAAAAAAAAATACATATTCGGTTGATTGGAAATAATACTTGGTTGAACGAACTAACGGATACTCGCATCGAATTTCCCTTCATTCACATTAAATATTATTTCGTTCCAGCCACGAAATATTTCTTTCACCAACTGCAAACGCACGTTCGGTAGGTTTAACTAATTTTTTTTCTCAGTATATTTTAATCGCAGAGGATAATATACATATCGTTGCAACGAATGTATACATCTCACATTAACAATCAAAATAAGGTATAACACATTGCCATTTGTCAAGCAGACATAAAAAAAACTACTTGTTTAACTACTAACAGTCTATTTGCAAATTAATCACAGTTTATGTTCCCAAAGCTCAAAGAGATACACATTTTAGTGCATTCCATCTCGCATTCTTTATCCATTAATAATTTCTAAAAGCTTCTTGAAAATATAGATCACCCACTTCACGAGTGTCATAAAAAAAAATTTAATATCATTAACAATGGAATGACGGCCATTCGTTTCAATTTCAACTATTAAATAGTTGTGACAACCATAAAAATATATTGTCAACCATGTTATAGTAACGATAACCATAAAAAATAAACTCACGAACTAAAAACAAATAGCTGATGTCATATTATAGTTACCAGACCTTCACACGATTTCTCCGAGTAAGTGAACAACAAAAGCTTTCTTAGCTAAACAAAAAAGGAAGCTAAAGGGTGGCCACATCTCGTATATCTGCTCTATATAAACCGTTGATAGTTTCCGTGAAACAATGAGAAGAAAGTTGCGTGAAAACACCGGTAAGTACTCACCGAAGACCTCTCACTCGACAGCACAAGTGGAGTTTAACCGGCTCGAAAGTCAACAAGGGTGTCGCTTCAATTACAAGCTGTTGGTATTGAAGCAGAGCACTGTCACTCGTCGATCACTATTTACGCCGGTCACAAACTATCCTTCGTATTTAACGTACAGTATATATGTATGTACCGGTATAACGAGGGAAAAACAGTCACTGTCACTCTGTTTGATCAAACGCACAAACCGAAAGCCATTAAATGACACGTGACGAGGCGCCGCGCGCTCAAGTTTTCGCTAATTACGTTCAACGCTCGAAAAGTTGTTTACTTATTGCCGGCTGTGTAGCAGCACCATCTGCTCGCGATATGAGGAGATTTCTCACCTTTCTTTCACCACGACACAGTTCTATGCTGAGCGAGAAATATATTCCGATAGTAAACAGCGAAAAACGTGACGTATTACGATGTTCTCACGTGAAGAACCACGCGTAAATAGCAAAGACACGTACAACAACGATCCTTACGTCACGAAGGCCGCGGCGAGACTGACTGAGTGCCGCGACACCGCGAGGCTCGTCGAAACGTGAGCCAATGAAAAGCGCGCCGAACAGCGCGCGCGAGACGTTCGCTAAACGAGCGAGTAAACACTTAGAAGCTGTAACGACAAGGAGAAAGAGAGAGAGAGAATATGTTCGGCGTGCGTCTTGGCTATTTTCCTGAGTTTTCAACTGTAAAGGACTGTTACAACGAATGGCACGGTCGGTAGACGACACAGAAAGAGAAAAAGATGGGGACAGGGTGCAGAGTTCGAAGTGTTAAGGTTATACCTGCGCACCTCGGACGGATCTCGCACCTGACCTGACAACGAGCAAACGATTGTTTTCAACCGTTCGACTCATTGGTGAGTACTTCGCCTAGCTTATTCATAAGACTACCGGGAGGAGGAAGACCCGTACGCCTCTAATATCGTATGCATTGAATGCTAAATATATAAGTATACTAGTCGTATTTGAAAGTGTATCTCATTATGTTTTATATCATTTGCAACCAGTATTTCCAAGCATTTACGGCAGTTTAGGTATGGTATTACTTAGAGAATATTCACCTTTGATATACGGTTTGGATATTTGTTGAATGACTGAGATTGTAGAGAAAAAATGTAACAGCTTATCTACAGTTGTGATAAGTTTGTACTCGATTGCTCTCGTTGTTTTTTGCGGTACGTATGATTCTTTTTTTTAGGTGGTATTTACTTAACCGATAGCGGTCCTATAGATTGATTGAACTAAGTGCGGTCTATGGTTCAAGCTTTCAAGTCCACTAATTGGCATCTTGTAGTTTATTCGGTCTGCTATGAACGGTAAAGATATTTTTTGTTGTTGTAAATGCGGAGCAGCAGTTTTCGTAAGTGGCGAAAATAGGTTAACAATTTGACATCATTTTTCTTGTGTAACGCTCATTTTTTTGTTAAGTTTGAAAAGGAAGAAAAATATTTTGCAATTTTGCCTAACTTATAAATATTTTTTCAATACTTAAATTAAGAAAGCAAAATATGAAGAACCAAATATTTGTTGCTGTGTAAATGACAAAGAGATTTCGTAAAATGAAAATACAATAACTTGATCATTTTGCTTTTAGTAAGTTAGTTAGATTTTTGTGAGAATATCTGTAAGAATACCGTGTGACTGCTGTGTGAGTTTCATTGCAAGTGTGCAAGCCATTCTAGTCTGCTAGATTTGTATATCATTTCAAAAGAATTTTAAAAAGTTGCAAGGTAGAACGTTACACGTTGCTTCCTCATTAATTTTAATGTTTCACAAAGCCACCTCTATGAGTAACCTTATTTATTAATTTTGGCTTCTTCATAGAGGAAGCTTTGTAAAAAATAAAAATGAATGAGGAAACAATGTTCTACTTTCCAACTTTCTTCGTTATCTATATAGTCCTTGAAAAATTCAAAGTTACGTATCACGACCAAATTTGGTAGGTTGCAGCGCTGAATGTTATTTTTCATTTGTAAAAAATTGCAGTTGATTTGGTGAGATTTGACGTAAGTTAGAGCAAAACGAATATTTTTTTGAAAAATTCAAAATCCCATAAAAATCGACCTTTTTTACAGATTCATTCCAAATTCAATACCGATCCTCCTTTGTCATAGCTTTATTTATAAAAAATTATTTAGCTCAATAGCTAAAATATTTACGGATGCTAGAGAGTGTACAGACATTTTTCAAAAATCGTAAAGTCAAATAAAATTTGAACATATTTTTGAATTTTTTAAAAAATTACCGTAAACAAAGGCGTCGGTCTGCTTCACATACACGCAAAGAAAAGATTAGCTGCCATAACCAAAAATGAGTTGACACAGCCAATTGATCATTCTATTTCCCTTACAGCTCAAATGGTAGTGCGAATGATTTGAATGGTAAGGCCAACGATTCGAATGGTAGTCCCAACACTTCAAATGGAAGGCCTAATCATTGGATAATCTTGCGAAAACTAATCGTGAATAGTAGAGATGACTATTCAATATGGTTGGGGGAACTAATTTTTGAGGGCTTATGTACAGCAAATTGAAAACGTAAGTTGTCACAACCAAACAATTCTTTCCGTGTATTTGCTAAATTTCAGCCCACTTGTTGAAGCAGTTCCTAAGATACACCAATAGAAAAATATAGTTAAGACATCTAAAATAGTTTGGTAAAAAACCCAGACAACATAGTAAATGGGATCAATCTTGGAAGTTTGGAAATGTTTACGTGAATAGAAACGCGATCCACGCGGAGGGGCGCTCGCAAAACGTCTGGGCAACTTTGAGGTTATGACAGCAAACGTTGAACGATCGACGCTACACGGGAGCTATATATCTTTCGTAAATCTCATGTCGTACAGACATTACGCAGGCTGTCAATAGATTTTGCGTTATTTTTCGTAACGTGAATTGCTTTAACCTGTACGCGTATGAAGATTATTCCGAACATTTGTGGGCGCAAAATATAGAGAAGTATGATATGCGTTGTAAAGCGTTGTACAGCAGCGTAAATAGTACAGCGGGCGACGCCTAGTAAATCTTTGTATGCCCTAGCAGATCCGGTCACCGAACAAACCACCGTCGAAATCACCATGGTGGTTTTGTACAAAAAGTTCACTTAGAATTTTGTCGAAACCACCACGTAAACCACCATTGCGACATTCGTTTAAATCTCGAAATGGTGGTTTACGTAGTGGTTTTGTCAAAAAAATTTCGAAACCACCCTGTAAACCACTACTCCGAGATTCATTTAAATCTCAGAGTGGTGGTTTACATGGTGGTTTTGTCAAAATTCTAAGTGAACTTTTTGCACAAAACCGCTATAGTGGATACAACCGTGATTCCATGGTGGTTTGCGCGGTGACCGGGTCTGCTAGGGTGTGTCTGGAAAAAAATGCCATTTTTCCACTTTGGATCCCGATTGCTATGCGAATCTGGGAATGAGTACTATATATTTCTCTAGGTGTATGTAAGATTGAATTTTGAGTGACGGCCCCCCATACACACATACGCACATTCATCCGTACATTTTTTTCTAAACCACTTTTCCCAACGTTTTAGACCATTTTGAGTGTACTGACATGAAAAATTGGAAATAAAATTTTCGCACGGAAACAAAACTTCCTCTATGAGGAAGTAAAATGGCGGAAACATAACATAACTGACCATAACACAACAAAGACAAACCCAGATGGCGTTGGCCGACATGCAGAGGACACCCGACAGTTGGTGGTAAGTTAGCAACAAGTCGGTAGCCGACGTTCAGTTCCCGACTCCATGCCAACGTCGAACAACCTATTGTTACGGAGTCGGGCCGACATGGTGTTCACGGTACCGCGCTACAGCCACTATACCTACGTCGGCACATAACCTAACTCTCGCAATGCAAGCATGCCAGCACTAAGCCAGTATCGAAACAGCACTGGGGCCGTCCATAAATGACGTCATCACGGATTTTATCTTTTTGCCCCCCCCCCCCCCTCCAACTGGTGACGTATCTACCTGGTAATGTATCTACCTGGTGGTCACAATTGCCCCTCCCCCCAAACGTGACATCACGCAATCTCGCCTCCCCCCCCCCCCCATAAACTTACAATAATTTTAATTTTTGTATCATCAAAAAACGTTTTATATATATATCATACATGGACGAACGATAATAAATATTTTTATATTATTTATGAATAGTAGGAACAATAATGTAACTTTTCATACACCGGTTTAACAAAAATGTAAATAGTACTCTGTTCGTTGACTAAAAATGCTCCAAGACTAGAGAAAACGAAGATTACAAATGAAATAATTAGAAGAGATCATTTCGTTATAGTGAAAACGAAATAAAAAAATTCACCCAAGAGATTCCGAAATTTTGCGTGAGGTTTTAAAAAAAATGGAAAATGCCGTCACAATGGAAATGCCGAAACGTGACGTCACAATTGTGACTCCTCCCCTGCTCTATAGTCACAAAACGTCACTTTTTGAGGAACGGGACCCATTTACTTGTTCCCGTCGAGTACTGATAAAAGGTCGGGATATAACGTCCTGCCGTTGTTATCATTTCGACATAATGTCGACGTTACACTGACCTTAGCGACAATGTCGCGCTGACGTTCTACGTCAGTCACCGTTATCGTCCCGACACTCACTCGACTCTAAAACCGCACCTGGGAATTGACTTTTAATTGGTTTACCTGGGATTGGTATGGACGGGACTTTGAGGTCACTCATTTTTATTTCAATATACAAATATTTCACCCTGGCAAACAGTGTCACCGACTTTTTAACCGGTGTTTTAACCAGTCTCGATTAGCCCCATATTTCATCCAATTTAACTGACCTTTTAACCGAAATTGTTATTTTTTCTTACCGAATTAAAAAAAATCAATTTTTTGGTGAGAATTCAACCGATTTTAACTGACAATTTAACCGAACGAAACGTTTTTAATCAGTTAAATTGCCGGTTAAAGCTGGTCAAACAGGTAGTGGGCTAATCGAGACTTATCTTTTCTCGGTTAAACAGTCGGTTAACTTCAGTTATTTTCGGTTAACACTACGGTGACACAGCTTGCCAGGGCAGTTAAAAATTGTGGTTTCAGGATGACAGACTAGACACAAATAACTGATCTGAGGTCCAAGAGAGGTCGAAACTGGTTTAAAATGTGCCTTATCTATAGGAGAAACATCATTTCGAGTAACTAGTCCTTAAACTACCAATATAATCAATACAATTCTATACGTACACTTTTTTTTTCATATTCCACATTGAAATCTTTTGTCTCCATGAGCACATGTATTTCAAACATAGCGCATGGCCTTCCGCACTCTCAGTCATAACTTCTTCTGCGCATTGCTAAGAAAAATATACCCACGGCACTACACTGCTGACTTGAATAAAAATATAATGTCGTATGTGTACGACGATCGAATTTCGCAAACGGGTCCATAAACGGGACTGGTCAAGCTACTGTTTCGAATGAACGAACAGGAAGGAAATCCGAGAGTATTATTCCAGTATAGTTGTATGTTGCACTTCGATAGTTTCGAACCGTTCGACTACTCTGCTGTTGCACATGACGATCGCAATGAGGGCAAACCGATACATCGCATTTTCCATTCTTTCGTATCGGGAAGAGTTCTTCGACAAATTGCCATACCAATACATACACCGCTTTTCCACACAGAAACATTGAGAAGTATACCGCTCAGCTGGGTAGCAAAAATTACTTGGGTCGGAATTTACTGTTTCAATTACAGTTACGTACTGTTATTTTTATTTTTTCAAATAAATTAAAACTACTTTCAGCAAGTGTAATTTTTTTCAATAAATTAAAATTACATTTCAGTACTTACAATTATTTGCAATTACATTTCAGCAATTACAATTATTTGCAATTACATTTCAGTAATTAGAATTATTTGCAATTACATTTCAGTAATTACAATTATTTGCAATTACATTTCAGTAATTACAATTATTTGCAATTACATTTCAATAATTACAATTATTTGCAATTACATTTCAGTAATTACAATTATTTCCAATTACATTTCAGTAATTACAATTATTTCCAATTACATTCCAGTAATTACAATTATTTGCATTTACATTTTAATAATTACAATTATTTGCAATTACATTTCGGTGATTACAATTATTTGCAATTACATTTCAGTGATTACAACTATTTACAATTACATTTCAGTGATTACAATTATTTGCAATTACATTTCAGTAATTACAATTAGTTGCAATTACATTTCAGTGATTACAATTATTTGCAATTACATTTCAGTAATTACAATTAGTTGCAATTACATTTCAGTAATTACAATTATTTGCAATTACATTTCAGTAATTACAATTAGTTGCAATTACATTTCAGTAATTACAATTATTTGCAATTACATTTCAGTAATTACAATTACTTTCAGTAACTGTAATGAGTACGCTCCAATGATTTTTTTTGTATATGAGACTAAAAGGTCTTACACTATTCGTACCAAGTTTTGAGTGTTCATCAAATTCATATAGGACTTCAAAACTATGCCTTAAATGAGCGGTCTAACTTTTATAGGCGCATTACTAAGATTGTCATTCAACAATAAATGCTTTTTTTAAATATCATCAGCCTGAAAATTAAAACCAGGTAATATGCTTATTAATGAATCACTGTAAAATAAATCTACTTCAAATTTAATGTACTTTTACTGAAAGTGTTTATGCATAAATTAGTATATTAAATTTAATATACAAATGTCATGTAAAATTAATGTATGTTACAGCACATTCAATAATTTACTTTAATTTTACAGTAAAAGTTCATGAATTTCAAAATACAATTGTATATTATATTACGATTACGAGTTTTTGCATAAAAACTTTCATTCTTTTCTAACAGAGATCCTTTGATGGTGTTAAGAGTTAGGGAACCTGTCTAACCAAAATAACAAAAGTTTCCTCGACTGCAACGTAGATAAAAGGATAACGCCTGTTCATTCTAAAATTATTGTAAAAATAGAGGAAATGTTTTTTTGAAAATATATTAATTCTGTAAATTTTTACCTAAATTTATTCTATTACAATGACTTGATGAACATTTTTTTTACCCCTCGGTATATTATCAATTAGTTCGCATAAACGACGAAGGATTACGGGCAAACTTCAAAATTCTGAAACTTCGAATGATTCCAATTGACTAATTGAAATTAACCCCGTAAGTTAGCTAGAATTACCTACAATTATTTCACGTAATTATAATGGATCCCAAATTGATTCAAATTATTTCGAATACTTGTAACAGATTCAAAATTCTTAAAATTGCTTCCAATAATTACAATAGATTAAAAATTCACTGAAATTACGTCGAATAATTGTAATGAATTTGAAATTAATTAAAATTACTGCGAGTAATTGTAATGGATTGTATGTTAAGTGCACATTAATTTAAGTAATTGTAATGCACTTCGAATAAATAAGAATTACTTTTTGTAATTGCGATGGATTACAAATGTATTTTAATTACTTTTTGTAATTGGAATTAAATCGTATTTAATTATAACTATCCTCTGTAGTTTGTATTTAGTAATTGTCAATTACGATTTTGACCAACTCAGATTTAACTAAATGATCCAACTACTGGACCAAACTACGGTTGGATTAATCATGTGCTGTATGAATACTACGATAATAATAATGAAATCTACATCACAATAAATTATAAATTCTGCAAATCCATTGACAATCATACAGGCACTTTATAAGACTCATACACTTTTTAACTTTTACCTCACTTTTGTTTAACTTCGACTTTACCTACATAGCATTTTTTTTGCTTATAAACTAAATTTTTAAAATCGAAGAAAATGATGCAATTTTATTTTCAGTTAAATATAACTCAACAATAAATGGAAAAAAAACTTTTGGGATACTGACAGTTTATGTTGCACTTTGTTGACTCTCTTTAAATTAACCTTACTTTTTAACTATACCCAATTTCATTTTAATTCCGAAAATAAACGAAATTTTTATCCGAAAAAAAATAAAAAGTTTTGTTGTACGACAACAGAAAAACCGTCGTGAGCCATTTACAGATATCTCGACATATGTATAATATCCAGCGTCCGTATGTACCTAGAAAACACGAAGTCGGTTCAATCGATTTACATTCGGTTTTCGCCTATAGAATTTACGATACTTGGGTAATATTTTTTAATAAATAATAAAATTCAGAATTCATAATGAAACATTTTTTATGTGAATTTACCCGCTTTACATGCGGTTTTCGGCAATAGAATCTGACATATCTTGGAAATATTTAAGTACTCATAAAATAAGAACTCATAAAAAATATCGGTATTGACGGTTTCTAAATTTCTATACTGGTTATGCGCGGGTGGAAAATGCTATAGCCACTATTTGAAAGTTCCTTAAGCGTGTTCAATATGTATACGATGAGCATGACGTCGGCAATTAATAGCCATGTGATGGAAATTGAAATGGTAAGGTCTAATCTTTTTTACAAAATAGTCCGAGCCATTACAACTGTTACTGTAATAATAATAATAATAATAATGATTATAACAATAATAATGATAATAGACATAACACACAAGTGCGTCGAATTACGAGGCTGTCTGAATTTCTCCCAGCATCCCCCCCCCCCCCTCTCTTTCCACTTTTATGCATTTACCTTGAGCGCCTTTGCGTTTATATCGTTCCCCATTGTACGAGCAGTGGTTGGCATGAATGGCGGTTATGCTGCATTCGAATGTGAAAGATGCATCTCGATGTTCTTGTTGCTGTGGATATACGAGGCGCTCTGAAATACGAGTTTTTCTATGGAGATTCGGGGAGTTTGTACAGAAGGAAGAGGATGTGGAAGAGGAATAGAATAGGAACCGAAATCAGAGAACGGTGTTGAAATGAGTCGGGGAAACACGATATCGTTCTGTGAATTGCTTTGGAGAGCTCAGATCGAATAACGGTTAGAAAAATATTAAAAATTTTACCACAATGAGAAGTAAAACAATAATGGATAATTCATTGTGAAAAAAAATACCAACATCGAGACGACTAATTAAATTTTCTAACGTTTATTGAAAATAATGATAATATTTCGTATGATAAGATGATCGAGGATTAGTCGGGGAGTTTTTCTGTACCGAGACCGGTTGATCCCTCCGATTTGATGGGTATAGTTGACAATTCGTGGTGATAACGACAGAGCTGCTTTGGCTGTTGTTTATGTCGTGAAGACGAAAAAGATTGTAGATAGAGAGTGAGATAGTTTATTTTTGCGTCTGGCATTGCGGTACGCGCCAGTGCGCATGAGCGTTTAACGTGAACGATGTAGATGACGATGATGTACGACTGACGCAATTTCCTGGTCAACGGAACTTGTGATATTAAAGGAGTTACGACGGTGGGGCTGGAAATAAAAAGACAAAAGATCGTTATATGATGAAATATGCACGACTTACGCGAATATACAAGTGTTAAGTTACCATCGGCTGGCGCAGGTGCAGGTGCAGGCGCAGGAGGCGCAGCCTCGGCTGGGGGCGCAGCTGCTGGGGTCTCCGCTGGTGGCGCAGCTGGTGCTGGTGCTGGCGCTGGTGCAGCGCCGTCGGCAGGGGGCGCTGCACCTTCGGCTGGCGCTGCTGCTGCTGCTGGCGCGGCGGCGTCCGCTGGAGGCGCTGGTGGTGCACCTAATACCAATGGTCAAGAATTACAATGTTGTTTTGTATTATCTGTTGGGTAGCTAGACTGTGTAAAATTAGAAAAGACTGGAAGTTTTTATGCATAAACTCGTAATCGAAATTTAATATACAATTATGATTTAAAATTCATGTACTTTTACTGTAAAATTAAAGTAAATCATTGAATGTGCTCTACCATACATTAATTTTGCATTACACTTGTATATTAAATTTAATATACTAGTTTATGCATAAAAACTTCCATTAAAGTACATTAAATTTTAAGTGGATTTTTTTTGCAGTGTAGTCACCCTAATTCAACAGAGAGCCCAGCCTAGACATGTGAGCGGTAAATGTACTCGGTAATTGTACCATAAAAATCCGTACATGCTGAAATACTTCATATTTACGGTTTTTTCACCATAAACCAAAATATCAGTACTTTGACAAATATATAGGTGTAGTTTACATCTTTTTAACTGGTAATTTAACATCTAAATACGTGGATTTTACATATTTTTACAAAATTTGAAGAAAAAGAAATGCCTAAAATACCGCATATTTGAGGTTTATTTACCGAAAACCAAAATACCGGTATTTTCACATCTCTAGCCCAGATATATTGAATGAACAAAAGGAAAAAGGCACGGTTGTTAATTTTAATGAAAGCACCGTTCGTATCAAGAAGCGATAAAGATTTTTTTTCCGATGGTTATAATTTGTTATTACGCGAAGGATTTCATAATTATTTCTAAAACGTGAACATTATCATTTCCATACAATAATCGTAATTAAAAGTAGTAGTGATAAAAACTTCTATTGTCAATAAATTACTTTAGTTAGGGGAGACCGGCGCAGGTCGGAAGGAGGGCACGTCAGAATGCATGGTGTTAGAAATCAACTTTCAAGGCGAATTTATTTCACTATAAAGCTTTAATCACTGCTCGGAAATATATTTTACAGTGAACTCACAAATGGGTGCGACCAAATTTCGAATAACGACATGTAAAAAACCAATGAAGTGTTGCAGAAGTAAACTTTTATCAACGTAGTTAGAAAGGTTCTACGCAGCGATCATTAGAAGGAGCACCTTAAAGCCTTTTCGACTTTAAAGCTTATTTTATTATCTACAATTCAAGCTTAACTGAAATTCATTTGGTACCACCCGCGCCGAGAGGCTGTGCATTGAATCAAGCCGGGGTATACACCGGGGCACGTTCGAACACTCGAGGCCGGAGCAGGTTAAAACATAAATAGTCCTATCTTATACAATTCTGTGATGCAATTTTGAACTGTATGCTGGATGAGTGTATTTTACCTATAGTACCACCGTGTGCGCCCTTGACGTCACGCGGTGGTGCTATAGGTGATGTCATGGGCACACACGGTGTCACTATACCCGCGTCGAAAAAAAGAGTCTGGCCAAGATTCTTAAGAAGATTCTTACCGAGATTCTCGCTGAGATTCTTAAGAATTTCGCTGAGAATCTCAGCGAGAATCTCGGCGAGAATCACGGTTGCGCGCCGAACCGAGATTCTTTTAAAATCTATCTGAGAATCGCGCCGAGATTCTTTTAAAATCTATCTGAGAATCTCGCCGAGATTCTTTTAAAATGTATCTGAGAATCTCGCCGAGATTCTAGAGAATTTCGGTCAGCTTCTTAGCGAGATTCGTTAGTGTGTAGCTGAAAATAAAAACAATCTCCATCAGAATCTCGCCGAGATTTTTTAAAAATGTATCTGAGAATCTCGCCGAGATTCTAGAGAATTTCGGTCAGCTTTTTAGCGAGATTCGTTAGTGCGTAGCTGAAAATAAAAACAATCTTCATCGGAATCTCGCCGAAAATAAAAAGAATCTGTATCAAAATCCCACCGTGATTCTAGAGAATCTCGGCCAGCTTCTTACTGAGATTCTTTAGTGAGTAGCTGGAAATAAAAAGAATCTCTATTAGAATCTCGCTGAGATTCTGGAGAATCTCGCCCAGCGAGATTCTTTACATTTTCATCGAAAATGAAATTAATCTAAATCAAAAAAGCTCTTTACGAATATTGAAGGACTGCTAACACTAATTAGTTAGTACATCAACGAAGGTTTAACCCCTCGTGTGTAGTGGAACTCCGAAAAGCTTTCCAGTCTTATATATACGCTGAGGCTTCAAACCACTTGCGAGAAACGCCCCGTCCGTTCGCCACCTAGTGACATCATACGAAACACTGGTGGACAATACTCCGCTAGATGGCGAAGGAACGAAGCGTTTCTCACAAGTGACTTGAAGCCCCAGCGTATATATATAAGACTGGAAAGCTTTACTGAGTTCGACTACACACGAGGGGTACCTTCGTTGATGTACTAACAAATTAATGTTCATTTTCAATGAAAATGAAAATGAGAAGAATCTCGCTAAGAAGGTGGCCGAGATTCTGGTAGTGATTCTTTTTTATTTCCAGCTACTCACTAAAGAATCTCTATCAGTATCTCGCTGAGATTCTAGACAATCTCGGCGGGATTCTGATGGAGATTCTTTTTATTTTCGGCGGATCCCTAAAGAATCTCGGTAAAAAGCCGGGCGAGATTCTGATGGAGATTCTTTCTATTTTCAGCTACCGACTAAAGAATCTCGGTAAGAAGCTGGCCGAAATTCTCTAGAATCTCAGCGAGGCTCTCAGATAGATTTAAAAAGAATCTCGGTTCGGCGTACAACCGCGATTCTCGCCTAGATTCTCGCTGAGAATCTCGCTGAGAATCTCGGCCAGATTCTTTTTTTCTACGCGGGTAGGTGAAGTATACACCCCTCTATGGCCGCTGGTCGGTGTAGACTGTAATTCCAGCAGTCGTGGTGTTATAGAAAATGTAATTCAAGTATTAATTTGTGTATAAAGTAATCAATCTTACGCCTCGATTTTAGACAGACCGAAGAAAATATAGAAATATCGGGTGAAGAATGGATCCAGTGCCTGAAGTGCACCTAAAGGGCTCATGTGGACTTACGTCAAGGGACACCCTATTTTTTAAGCGCAAAAATTGCGACGTCTTCCCTCCCGTGAGGAAAATAAAAATAAATACAATTTTTTTAAAAATGATATAATAAAACTTATAAATATTATCCAAATTTATAATTTATATTTGAAGTAAAACATAAATGTATATTCCTGGACAAAAAGATGTTATTTTCGTTTCATTTTTATGGATTTTTAAAAAGTTACAGACTTTTGTATTATTCGATGCAACGAATTCGGGACTGTTGTAGTTTCGTTAGTTTTAGTTAGTTCCAATTCCGAGGCACACCCGTGAAGGTTTTACGTTGATCCTCCCTAGCCTTATTATTCACAATAATTCATATATAATATTTCATGTAAGTTTGCAATTCTGATAGATTTCGCAAAATGAATAAAATGCTATGATACTCAACTAGCAATTAAGAAGCAGTGGTACTTTCCCCCACGCCTTCCAAAATTTTCGAAGCTGTCTTCTCCCGAACAGTATGGCAGATAGGGTCCGTATTTTAAGGAGATACGCGGAAGTATCGTAGAATTGGGCCAAGCTTCTAGCTCCTTAATCGATTCAGTCGTTTTTTTTGTGAGAAATAAAAAACAAATAGTGCGAGAGAGACAAAGCTATGTGCGAGAGAGACAGACCTATAGTTTAACACTGGGCGAAGAAATTCCTGCTGGTGTATCACTGCCTCTTAATATACAAACTAACGACTGTATTTGTTACGTTTATATTGCTTTTGTTAAGTGATAATTCAGATTGTACTAATTTCTGCTAATTGTGTTACACAAAACACCCGAACAAAAAAATAAATGTTATGGGTTGATCAACGTTCATGAAAATATTAAGTCTATTCACTGGCACGATTCCACATTTGTGTTCAATTTGTCAGCGAACTTATGATCAATGATTTGATGCATTCGTTACTTATTATGGTCGATGATCCTTGCAAGCAATGAAACATCGATGATAAGTAACGCATAGATCGACTATAAGGTGAGGACAAATCGGTCATAAGTCTATGGATTTATTGTCAATTTTATAGACTTCTTGCCAATTTATTTGTCGACTCATGTTCACCAATGTTCTATTTCGGGCCGACTTTTCCTCGTTGACCAAGGTACGTCAACGGGACGTAGCGCATGTATCGACCATAAGTTCATTGACAAATGAATCACATATCTATGATCACGCTAGTATTTGGAATTTATGTTTTAATAAACATTGACATTATTGTATCTACTCGGTTATAATCCCTAATCAATATATCTTATGTTCACAAAGTGTCAAATTATTAAAAATGGGTAACGTAGAGAATTAAAAAGCAGATTCGAATATTTATTGATTATATTAATACTAACCTTCCGCAGGGGGAGCAGCGCCCTCTGCAGGTGGAGGTGCAACACCATCCGCGGGCGGTGGGGGTGCAGCACCGTCTGCCGGCGGTGGAGCACCCTCTGCTGGTGGTGCCGGGGTTGTGCCATCCGCCGGTGGCGCACCTTCCGCAGGTGCAGGTGCAGGTGCACCCTCTGTAACGTGAACGGAAAGTTTTAAGCAGGGTATAAACAAACGAGGATGCAAAGTGCATATTGCTTCCTCATTAGTTTTAGCGATTAAGAAATCTACCTCTATGAGAAAGTATGTTCATCAATTTTGGCTTCTTCGTAGAAGAAGCTTTGTTGAAAGATACAAATAATGAAGAAGCAATATGCAAGGTTCTACTGCGTCCTTGCCTTAAATAAATTTGAAAAACTAATTTTTAGCGAAATTTAAGTCGTTAAAAAATAATATCGAAAATTTGAAATTTCTATTTATTCTATTGAAATTTCTATTGAAATTATGTATTCAACATCTCTGAATATTATTCCGCTTACGTACAAAATATTGGCTCAATACTTCATGTTTTGCTAAAGTTAATAATAACGTCAGTTTTTCGCAAATGAGATATAAAAATGCCCTGACATAAAGCTCTATATATGGGAAAGCTTTACTTCACATGTATACGCGGTTCTGAACATTTCAGTTGTCAATGCACTAACCTGATGCAATGAAAGTTGATCAAGTTTAGAGAAAAGAATATATAGGGCCCTAATTGTTAATTGGTGTAATTAATGAGTAATAATGAGTTTCATTGTGTTGTACGCCATGTACTATTTATCCGCTCGAAGATTATTTAACACATTTATGCATTATGATAGCATTTTTATTTTTTAAATTCCCGCCAAACGACTTCATTCTGATTGGCCTGCCGATCGCGTGACCGTAGGCCACTCGCACGGTAAGGTTCCCCACTCAATCGTCTTGGGTATAAAGCTCAGGGCCTCAGAGATTCTCGAGACAGTCGCTTTCTTGTCCAGCTGGTGGTGCAACGGTCTTGTGTATCAGTCGTGTTTTTCACTCGTGTTCTATCGGCTGCACGTTCATCGTGCCCGGCGAACGCAAAGCTCCCAACAAGCAAATTAAAGCTTTAGTAAGATGCTTGCTTTCCCGTGTTCATCATTTTTCTTTCCCTAGGCCGTAAACTTTACCAAATTTATTTAAATGTATAATTGCCAAATAGACATGATAAATAAACGAATGTACAAAAATAAAAAACTCGTCTCAGTAGTTAACAAGTGGTTTCCGTGTATACATATGTCTGTTCAGTTATACAAATGGCTGTGGAAAAGGACTAGGCGCGTACTTGGCACAATAAAAAATTTTCTCCAGAAGATACAGCGCCATTCTACATCAGAATAACTAGACACGTCATATGTTAATACCGGATGGCCTTAACCCCGGATGGTTAATACAATTCGACCTTGTACGGTACACATTTTAACATTGTTGTAAAATATTTTATCATTGCTATATCGAATTAGTGCCGGGTGAAGATTTTGCGTGACCAAATTTTTATGTGCAGACTTCCATCGAGACATTTACTGCGGTAAATAGTTTGTTAAGCTATTACTATTAACTGCACTGAGCAACTCTACACTGGACAAGTTCGTCCTCCATAAGACCATAGGGAGCCTGATGACTATAGGTTGAGTCTACCATAGAATAGTGAACGTTATACGCCAATCATAACCAGGGTTCGGCATTTATTTAGTAAAAGTGCATTTGAACTACTTTTATGAACGAATAGTAACCGATTATTACACCTATTGAATATTAGAAGACCAGATGTTCTGTGTATGGTCGATTGCGTATAGAGTTTCAGAAGAGTACCTATTTCGCTGTGTCGAGTTGCTCTTTTATATCGTATTGGATATGTAAAGTTTACCATGGCTTTCAGCATCGGCTGTATACAGTTACTGTTGCATACAGTTTCGGCTATGTAGAGTTTAGGCTGTGTATAGTTGTAGCCATGTCGTGTTGCTGTTGTGTATAGTATCATATGTGTAGAATTTTGACTGAATAGAATTTAGGCTATTGCAGTTACTTTTTTTTACTGTGTATATAGTTTCAGCTGTGTAGAGTTTTGTACAGTTCCGGCTGTGTAAAATGTTGTACAGTTCCAACTATGCAGTACTTTGTACAGTACCGGTCGTGTAGAATTTTGTAACGTTCCGGCTGTGTACAATTTAGTACGATTGCAACGGTGTAGCGCTATACTTTATCGCCTGTGTCGAATTGCTGCTATGAACAATTTCGTGTGTAAAATTGCATCCTATAGAAACGATGTTCTATTGGTAATCTTTGCTTGTCAAGTTTGATTTTCGCCAAATTTTCGTCGGGTTAAGTTTGGCTCTAACAACTTTCGTCGTGCTGCGTTGGGTATTGTAATAAAGATTGGTGTTTCACGAATCGTGTACAAATGAGTGTGGGTAGAGATGCACCGAGAAAAAAGAATTCATTGCTTCCAAAGAAATGGATGAATTGAATTTTTTTCATTGATTTTAAGGAAACGTTTCTTTGCTTTTAATGAAATGGTGCATTTGAATTTCAAAGAAAGGGTTTCATTGATTCAAAGAAACAGTTTCATTGACAGCACCCGATCCGCTATCGATGTTCATTGAAATTAATTATTTCTACGTCCTATTTGCACCTAGTACGGCATGGAAAAACATTTTTTCAGAGCAACCTTTGCCGTGCTTTCATTCCTTTAGCGACATGTTATTTTATAGATCACGTTTTTCTTTTAGTGTCTCGAATACGATTTCTTTGAAATCATAGAAAAACGGTTCCTTCCCGCGTAGAAAAAAAGAATCTTGTGAAGAATCTTTTAAAGAATCTTAAAAAAGTCTTGAAAGAATCTTTACAGGAATCTTGAAAAGAATCACGCATAGGAGCCGGAGCAAGATTCTTTCCATCCGAAAGCGTTTTGAGAATCATTAAAAGAATCTTAATGAAATTCTTCAGAGGAATCGAGCGAAACCTGTTGATGCTTTCCAGGATTCTTTTAAAGATTCTTTCCATCCTAAAGCGTTCTGAGAATTTTTTAAAGAATCTTCGAAAGAATCTTAGAAAGCGTCTTTAAGAGAATCGTGGAAAGATTTCGTCCATTATATAGAAAAATCGTTGCAAAATTGTTAATGAAATTCTTCAGAGGAATCGAGCAAAACCTGTTGTTACTTTCCCTTGGTGTCGAAACAGTAAATTTCGGTACATCAATGAAGGGTAAACCCCTGGTGTATAGTCGAACTCAGAACAGCTTTGCAGTCTTATATACGTTCAGGCTTCAAGTCACTTGCGAGAAACGCTTCGACCGCTCGCCATCTAGTGGCATCGTACGAAATACTTATATTCAATACTCCGCTAGATGGCGAGCGGTCGAAGTGTTTCTCGCAAGTGACTTGAAGCCTGAACGTATATAAAACTGCAAAGCTGTTCTGAGTTCGACTATACACGAGCGGTTTACCGTTCGTTGACGTACCGAAATTTACTGTCTTGACACCAAGAGAAAGTAACAACAGGTTTTGCTCGATTCCTCTGAAGAATTTCATTCAATTTTTTTCAACGATTTTTCTATTTAATAGACGGAATCTTTTCACGATTCTCTTAAAGACGCGTTTCAAGATTCTTTCGAAGATTCTTTAAAAGATTCTCAGAACGCTTTCGGATGGAAAGAATCTTGAAAAGAATCCTGGAAAGCATCAACAAGTTTCGCTCGATTCCTTTGAAGAATTTCATTAAGATTCTTTCAAAGATTCTCAGAACGCTTTCGGATGGAAACAATCTTGAAAAGAATCCTGGAAAGAATTTTGCTCCGGCTCCTATGCGTGATTCTTTTCAAGATTCCTGTAAAGATTCTTTCAAGACTTTTTTTAAGATTCTTTAAAAGATTCTTCACAAGATTCTTTTTTTCTACGCGGGTTGGTTCAAGGAAAATTTTCATTAATTCAATGTCACTACATTTCATTGAATTTCTTCTCATTCAAAGAAAATATAATATTAGCTTAAGTATATTATTTCATTGATTTTAACGAAATGTTTGATAGTTTGGGATTTTAATGACATTTCTTTGAATCAATGAAACTCTTTCACGTGGTGTGGGTTCTGTAGAATGGAGGCGCTGCCGACTAAATTATTTCCACCAAATGAAGCGATTAATTGAATAATTTATAAGACGTCCTTTACCTGCTGGTGGGGGGGCGCCTTCCGCAGGTGCAGCTGCGGGTGCTCCTTCCGCAGGAGGAGCACCATCGGCGGGTGGTGCTGCAGGAGCAGCGTCTGCGGGAGGTGCTGGAGGGGCAGTTTCTGCAGGAGGTGGAACTGGTGAGGGTGTCGGGCTCGGTGGAACGGGTGAAGGTGTTGCTGAAGGCGGTGCAGGTGATTCCGCCGGAGGTTCCGGTGTCGGCGGAGCTGCAGCCGCGGCGGCGGCGGCCGCTGCTGCTGCTGCCTCAGCTGCAGCTGCTGCTGCCTGCAATTGGACAAAGTCACATTTGTTGAGAATACAAAAAATGATCTGCCATTCATTACTTCATTCATTCGAGCACACATCAATGAAAAGAAAAAAAAACAAAGCACAAACAAAAAAGCAGAGATTCAAAAGAGTCGAAGCGATGCGTTTGATAAATATAAAACCCATTGTTGTATTTTTTGTTTATCGATTCCCTCGGTTGTCAATCGTGTTTTTTCAAACTGTAAATTTAGTGCGCAGACAAAATACGATAAAGGGACACTCGACTCGACGAAATATCGACCAGACCATTTGCATTACACACTTTGGTAAACTCTCGTCTATTTGCTTATTGGCACATGTGTATGGGACGTTCCTTCTCGAATCAACCGCGCCAAGCTTATCATACTTGTTATTGCTTTCTGCAAATGAGAATGTTGCAGTATAAGATAGAAACACTCAAAAACGAATTTCAAATTTATCATTTTCTCAAAGATAAAGATTATATTTTTTCTCAAGAAGAATTTCTTTAGCTCCGGAAAATATTCTCGCGTCGCCTTTCAACATACTAATAGCAACAATAAATAAAGTCGACAATTATCCAAACTAATTTGCAGATTTTCCCCAGTGTTATATTTCAAAGGATTTTTGGACAGAAGCTACATTTTATTAACTCCTTAAAAATGATGTATATCACGATGCACTTCAACGTAAAAATGGAGAAAATAAATAAACAGTAATTGTGGCCTGGCGTAAGTTAACCGTGATTGGAAAGTCCTATACATATATAGTGCAGATTGTGTACGTAAAGGCATAATGTATACAGAATGATCGGTTACATGAGAGGAACGTGAACGAGCTGCGAAATTAATTATGTGTGAACCCGCACAATGTGTTTTACTGGTTGGATACACAGTGTTGCACAGTGTATGCGATACACGTGCTCGCAACCGCCGAGTATCATTGAATCGTGGTAAGGGAAGTGGGGTCAAAACGGACATCGACGATAACCCGACCAAGAGGTTAAAAAATCTCAACTTTTTAACAAACGATTTGGGACAATTCCCGGAAAATATGTGAACAAGAAAATTCCGGAAATCATTCAAAATTTTTATAACAGTAATATCGTGATAACGGATAATCGTACCTACGACCTTTAAATACAAAAATGTGTGGCTTTTTATGGCGATGAAAATAAAAAATTCACACACCATTCGGAAACAATGAAGCTCATTTATGGCAACATTATCGATGTTTTTATGTCCAGTCCAATGACGCTTGTTATTATCGCCGAATTTTTTTATCATGAAATTCACAACTGCTCAAAACGACGAGTTTTTAATTTTTTAATTAATATTCGATTTATCGAAATATATCACGAACTGTCAGCAAGATGAGTTTTTATGTGAAAAAAAAACATTAAAAAAATTGTTATGGCAGAGAGCAAGTGACCTGCCTTTTGGAATCAAATATTTAAAATAATAAAAATTGTTGTTACCTTTCAGTGATATGAAAACACATAATTACAAAATATTACGAACTGTATTTTGACTTGCAGAATTTTAGCAAATTAAGTCGGTGGAGTGGCCCAAAAAAAAGTTTTTTTTCGTATTCCTAAACACTACTTCCTGAATTTTATGAGATTTTTAGACAGTTTTTAAATACCCCTCAAGTCACTTTTATACGGAAATCCGCAAAATTGCATCTTTTTACCTACTTCTTATAGAAACCCCGACAAAACAAATATTATCTTATCTTACAAATTTCCATCCATATCGAGATTTAAAAAAAAATGTTAGTGGCGTGAACAGAGCATGCGAGTTATGTTTTTTCCTTAACAATTACACGCAACGGATGCAAACTGAACATTAGTTGCAGGGGCTAATTTTTTTAAACTTTCTTACGGGATGCCAGAAAAGATATTTTCTACATTCGCATTGGAAAATATTGCCGTTTGAGCAGGACAAAAATAGACAGAATATAAAGTTTTTTTTCCATGAATAACAGTCCTATACATTGTCTTTTGACAATTGGAATAATAATAATAATTGTTGTGTACGATAAGAAAACATGATTGGACAGCCGAATAATCATTCATCATATTGTAATTGTTGCAGTACATTTACTGTAATAATTAGATTATTCTGAAGTTCTTTTATTTTTAACATAGCATCTTACTTATGCTATGGATAATTAAGTGTGTTCACAAGCATAGATTTTGTGCAAGTTGGAAGTTGTTCGCGATGATTTCGCACGACTTGTAACAAGTTCTATCCCCGAGCTTCGTTCTTCGTGCACACGAAATTGAAGTTTTCGAAGAGGAAAACACCTCTCTCAGCTAAATCGTTGACGACTTTCAGTTTGTTTAGTTTCTCACGAGGTTCTCACGATTGCAATACCGTTCCCTGGTGAACTGTAATCTTATTACAGTTCCTTGTCGACTATAATACAGTATTACAGTGCGAAACGAGCATTGGGAGGAGACGGTATTGCAATCGAATTGTAAGAAAACGGTATTGCAAAAGTAACTATCTGATTTTGTTACCGAAAATGGTAAGAAGCTATTTGTAACATTTAACGTTTCATTTAAAGGGACCCACTCACCTAAAAAATGACATTATAAAATATATATTTATGATGATATCGTGGTTCTGAAAGAAAAAGGAATTAATCCTCTCATAATATCTCTGAAGCACTATTATTGTCCAATTTTGTGCAGCCATATGGGGCACCATAACATTATAATGTGAGATGTAATTTTTTCATTTGTCGTAACTTTCGGATAGAACCAGAAAACAAATGTTCATTTTCGAAGGATTATTTTGTTTGTAAGAAAGTGCTTTCCGGTTTGAATGTAGGATTTTTTTTGTTCGCTCTATTCCCAAATTATCAATTTTAATGTGTAAACATTTCTTCATTTTTTAAAAACTTACCAAACAATCTTTTGGAAACCAATATCTACTGTCTGGTTCGATCTGAACGTTACGACAACCGGAGAAAAACAAAGATTTCAGGAATTAGTTATCAAGTTATTAGTTATTTTATATTATTAGAATCTTGATTCACATAGAATAAAATTCTTCATTGACTAATCTTCCATGGCACATCTATTCCAATATTTTTCCTTAGTTCTTATTGAAATAAAGAAGTCCCTCTTTACGATTCCAACTAAAAAAAATAGTAATTTAAAATTTTTTAAATATGTTATTTATAAATAAAAAATGTTGGAGAAAAATATAGTGCACAAAAAATTACCTAGGTATTATCTTGACGTTTTCAAAGAGGTTAGCTTTTCAGCCGGTCTTCTTTTACCACTTCACGCCAGTTTCCAAGTTTTTTTTTCATTGTATTAAACTTTTACACCGTGCCAAAAATTATTGTTCCCATATTACATGTAATATGGATAATTATAAAATTGTTAAACGAATCGATACCCTACGTGTTCACTGTTACGTCTATTTTCTTTGCTTACACGGAAAGAAATTTCTGTGTTGTGACATCATAAAACGAGGACAACAAAAATCCTTACGTTAGGCTAACAAAAAAATTGCTCAGCCCAGCAAAAAGATTTGTCAGCTGAACAAAAGATTGGTCAGCATAGCAAAACTGATTTGTCAGCCGAACAAAAGATTTGCCAGCCTAACGTAACGATTTTTGTTGTCCTCATTTTATGTTGTCACAACACAGAAATTTTTCTCCGTGTATACGCATCTGAAAATCGGGAGACACGGCGCTGTGTTAGATGAAATGTAAGAAGTTCATCGATTATAAACATCGACCGTATTGTTACCGATAAAACGCAACATATTTTTATGAAAATTTATAATGATGATGATAAATTGAATAATGTTTTAGGTTCTAATTGGAAGTCATATTACATGTGACTTTCATTACTAAAACATATTGAAAGTAATATACGTGATAATCCGAGATTTACATTTTTATGTACTACTTGTCAACTTTTTTCACTGATTGCGCAAGTTGTATTTTTTCTTTCGTTCCCTAAATTGCTTTGGATTGGTGGAATTTGCGGAGAGTACTTGATTTAGTTTATTCATTCATATGTTGGTTGAAAAATCACACTTGCATGCAACCGCATCACACGGAGAGAAATTTCTATGTCGTAACAACATAAAAAGTGACAACAAAAATCATTACGTTAGACTAACAAATCTTTTGTTCGGCTGACAAATCTTTTTCCTGGACTGACCAATCTTTTTGTTAGTTTTATGTCGTTTTATGTTGTCACGACACAGAAATTTCTCTCCGTGCAAAATATGTTATTTCACAAAATCATTCAAGTACTTGTAACTTTTTTATTTTTTTAAATTCAACTCTATAATTTGGTAAGTACATAGTACTCATAATACAGAATCAAAATGCAAAATAAAAAATGTATATATATATATATATATATATGTATATATTTCTCTTCTTCATTTAGGTGACTGGATCCCCTAAAACTTCGTACAAGAAGTCCCGAGCTTGTCGGAACAGAATATTCATTACATCGAAGCTCTTGGCAAACTGATCAAACTGAAAGTCGTGAACGATTTAGCTGAGAGAGGCGTCTCCCCCATCCCAAACTTCAATTTCGTTTCCACGAAGAACGAAGCTCAACGACAGAACTTCTTACAAGTCATGAAAAATCAACGCAAACAACTTCCATCTTGTATAAAATCTATGTTTGTGAAGATCTTTCATCCGTAGTGATTCATAAGTACACGGAAAGAAATGTTTGGTTATGACAACTACGTTTCCAATTTGCTGTATCCAAGGGCTCAAAAATTAGTTGCCCCAAACATATTGAATAGTAACCTCAACTATTCACAGATTAGTTCTTGCAAGATTGGTAAGCGTAACCGATCCAATCGTTGGGACTACTAATCGAATCGTTAAGACTACCATTCGAATCCTTGGTACAACCATCCCAAGTAACACAAAGACAAAGTATATCTATTTGGTATACGAAAAGGTATATTAATTTCCGTTCAAATGATATCTTTTTGGATTTGGATATCTTAAGAACGTCTAAAAGATATCCAAATCCAAAAGATATAATTTGGACGGAAATTAACATACCTTTTCGTATATCAAATAGATATCCTTTGTCTTTGTGCTACTTGGGATGGTTTTACCAAGGGTGGGTGGGAGTCAAAATAACGAATGACCAAAATAGCAACTGGCTAAAATAGCGAATTTCAAAATAAGGAACGTCTAAACATAGAATTTCATCAATATGAAATTTGCTATTTTAGCCAGTCGCTGTTTTGGTAATTCACAATTTTGATTGCATTTTAATAAGATGGAGGTCGAAATAGCGAATGATCAAAATAGCGAATGGCTGAAATAGCGAATTTCATACTGATGGCCATTCTAGATTCAGACGTTCCCTATTTTGAAATTCGTTATTTTAACCATTCGCTATTTTGAACATTCCCCAAGTAGCACAAAGACAAAGGATATCTATTTGGTATACGAAAAGGTATATTAATTTCCGTCCAAATGATATCTTTTTGGATTTGGATATCTTAAGAATGTCTAAAAGATATCCAAATCCAAAAGATATCATTTGGACGGAAATTAACATACCTTTTCGTATACCAAATAGATATCCTTTGTCTTTGTGCTACTTGGGATGGTTGTACCAAGGGTGGGTGGGAGTCAAAATAACGAATGACCAAAATAGCAACTGGCTAAAATAGCGAATTTCAAAATAAGGAACGTCTAAACATAGAATTTCATCAATATGAAATTCGCTATTTTAGCCAGTCGCTGTTTTGGTAATTCACAATTTTGATTGCATTTTAATAAGATGGAGGTCGAAATAGCGAATGATCAAAATAGCGAATGGCTGAAATAGCGAATTTCATACTGATGGCCATTCTAGATTCAGACGTTCCCTATTTTGAAATTCGTTATTTTAACCATTCGCTATTTTGAACATTCCCCAAGTAGCACAAAGACAAAGGATATCTATTTGGTATACGAAAAGGTATATTAATTTCCGTCCAAATGATATCTTTTTGGATTTGGATATCATAAGAACGTCTAAAAGATATCCAAATCCAAAAGATATCATTTGGACGGAAATTAACATACCTTTTCGTATACCAAATAGATATCCTTTGTCTTTGTGCTACTTGGGTCGTTATTTTGACCCCCATCCCCAAGGGTAATAGAATAATCGATTGGTTGTGTCAACTCATTTTTTGGTTATGACAACCAATCTTTTCTAAGTAAGATTCCATGTGAAAAATGAATGAACTTCGGAATATTCTAATTGTTGCAGTAAATGATTGTCAGTAAATGATTGATGAATGATTGTCCGGCTGTCCAATCACGTTTTGTTATCGTACACAACAATTATTATTATTCTAATTGCAAAAAGACAATGTATACAACTATTATTCATGAAAAAAAAGATCCTTATTTTATGTCTATTTTTTGTCCTGCTCAAACGGTAATACTTTTCAATGGGAATGTAGAAAATATCTTTCCTGTTATCCCGTAGGTAAATTAAAAGAATTTTAATGTTCAGTGTGCTTCCGTTGCGTGTAATTGTTATCATCGCCGAAAAAAATATAACGCGAACACTCTGTTCAAGCCCCTAGCATTTTTTTTAAACTTTAAAAATTTTTAATAATGTGTATGATATGGATGAAAATCTCTAGGATAAGATAATATTTATTTTGTCGAGGGTTCCGTAAATTATAGTTAAAAAGTGACTTAAGGGGTATCTAAAAATTGTCTAAAAAATCTGAGTAACTTCAGGGAATAGTGTTTTGTCATGATGAATATGCTGTGTGAATACAGCCAAGGAATTCGAAAAAGAATGTTTTTTTGGACCGCAATATTAAGGGGAGGGAGTCAAGTAACAAAAATTGAATTTGGAAATTCAATATCATCCAAATCCTATTGCATATAAAAATGCCCAACGCACTATAATATTGGTACTCGATGAAAGAGTTTTTTACTGTCGTCTGACTTGCATATACTTTTCAATATTATCTTAAGCAAAGTTCTTAGGTTTTCCATTCGGCGCGTGATTCAGATCAAACTACTAAGCAGATTGGAATAGTTGACGTCTCATTTTCTTCTCCATGAAAAGATACACCGGCTAAATGGAGCAAATGTTAATAACAGGTAACATTTTTTAAGTGACATAATTATTAATAAATAAATGTAATGCTGTTTTCTAAATCAGTGATTAACTTTGCTTTCAGAATGAAAAAAAAAATAGTTTGCTCCATTTAGCCGATGTATCTTTTCATAAAGAAGAAAATGAGACATCAACCATTCCAATCGGCCTAGTAGTTTGATCTGAATCATGCGCAGAATGGAAAACCTAAGAACTTTGCTTAATATAATATTGACAAGCGTATGCAAGTCAGACGACAGTAAAAAATCCTTTCATCGAGCACCAACAATATAGTGCATTGAGCATTTTTACATGCAACAGGATTTGGATGATATTGAATTTCCAAAATCAATTTTTTTTACCTGACTCCCTCCCCTTATCTCGGCAATGATGTCAAGTATTAAATTCCTCTTGCGAAAAAATATATTGGATCGATTTGTTGGAAAATGTAGTTTGAAGTTATTTACGTACATTACAAATAAATTGTTTCTGGATCGGATATGAAAATCCACTTTCTAAAATATTTACGATTTATCGAGACGATTACCGATTTTTTTTTCTTCTAAAGAATTGAAAGAAATATGTTCCTTGCATTTTTTCATATTTAATCCTTTAATGACCAAGTCCATATTCTGTTCAAAAACTTAGTTTGTCTTAATTTTTGGACACTTTTCTGTACGAAAATTATAGGAAAATGGCGCTATTTAAATTATTGCGAGTAAAATTTATCCGGAATTGTCGGATTAGAATTGAAGCAAAAATGTTTTTAAAAGACATTCGTCCAATGTAACATACTACGTTGGGAGTTAAAAAAGTTAAAGAATTTCAGAAAGTTGTAAAACGATGTCAGTTAAAAAATTGGATTTTCTTACTTCGATGCCAGTTTTGCTTCCGCACCCCCTTTGAACCCTTTTCCCCTATAACCGAGCAAACGCACCGCCACGATGTTGACGAGGATATGTCGGAACCGTTTCTCCTATTCTATATAGCGAATACATATATATTTATATGTTGAAAGCTCCTATCCAGCGATAAACAAGAGAAACCCTGTAGCGAAGTGTTATTAAGCGAAAACTCGTTAGTATCGTACCTACCCAGCCGTGGGCCATTTCCTCGATCATCAACCCTCTCCCCGTCCCTCCCTCGAATTTTATGCAATCAAATCTGTTTTCATCGAGCTTCACGACTCGGATATGCGCAGTCTTGTCTAGCGTGCAACGAGCTAGTCGAGTTTGTTCGCTCTATATTACATCGATTACCCATAAAATTCGATGGGTGGAGAAAACCAGTGGATACGACAGTTACACGTGGAAATGAAAGAAATCGTTAATTGGCAATGAGCGGATTTACATCAACGCGAGAGACGAGACAAATTTCTGCTCCGGCGAACCTGTAAATGGGACGAGGAAAATTCAAGGGATATTAAGTTACACAAAAACACATTTACGTCTTTCTTTAACTGCTCTTCTCTTTTTTTTTTAGCTCTTGTTGTCGGTGTTTGCTTTTTTTCTTATACATAACAAATTTTAAGTATCAGTAAAATTCATGGCTAGACGTCCGTCGAGAAACACAAATCATTGTCATCCCGACGGATGAAGAGTCCAGTGAGGTATACATTAGGATACATGAGAAAACGGTCAAATTATTAACAACGGGTATTAGAGATAATTTTAAGATTTTTCTTTCGATCAGTTTTTTTTTCTTATGATACCACAGACGAAGGATTAACCAATTACAAGTCGGGTTAATTAAGTAGGTTTCAGGGGGTCACTTAATAACGAGCTTTCGCAACTTTGGTCTGACAATACATTTGATAAAAATATATATATGTATATGAGGACAGAATTAAATTATTCTGGAACTGCACGTACAGTAGGATAACGAGAAAAAAATAATAGTAATAAAACGAAATTGCGTTTCATTGGGAGTTATTCGGATAGTGGCATGAATCTTGGACGCTCTTTCATTCAGAGTGAATTCTTTCTTTTTTTTTTTGGGTGAATGACTCGCTCATGCCTCGACCTCCTCCTCCTTTACCTTCTTCTCCTCGCCCTTCTTCGACCAGTCAGGCTTCTTCTGCAAAAACGAGAAGATCACGTATTAGCATATTCACAACTATTGAGTCTTAAATTTTAGTTTTTAATTTTTTTTGTTCTACCGACTAATAGTTTTATTATAATTTTTGGGTGGATTAAGACAAGCTTATATTGGGATCACACTTGTGGGAAACATAAATGCTGTACACAAATGTCTACGTTGTAACTAGAGTTTCTACACAGGGAAAAAAGATTTCATTGATTCAATGGAAAAAAAACACATTGACATTTTTGCCATTGATTTAACTCAATGTTTATTTTTTTCTTTTCCAATAAACTGTTGTATTTAAATAACAAAGAACAAGAAAATAATATGACTTTCGAATCAAGGTTTCAAATATAAATTTATTTATCGACATCCTGTTAATTAAAAGTTAAAGGGAATTAAGTAACCTAAAAATTATGACACTTATATGTTTCTGCAATTGCTTAATTGCACCTAGCAAAAACCAAGTTGGTCTAGCGGTACAACCTCAACTCTACAAATACAAAATAATAAATAATAATTGCACCGATGAACTTGACAATAGAGAAAAATTACATTTATGGAAATATTTCGCTTTTTGTGCATGTCCAATGGTATTTTTTATCACGGTAAAAGATTTTGTACGTACAATTGCAGGACCATTCAATTATCATTATTTGTAGGTTACTCGATTCCCTTAACGAGGATTTGTCAGTCGTTCCACCTGTTGCAATTAATTTCCGTAACTATCGACATTTTTGCTGTGTGCCAATGTAAACGACTTAAATTTTTTTTTAGCCAAATGTTGTTGACAGAAAATAAATCCTTGATAATTTAAATAAAGCTTGCTATTGGATGTGGTAAAAGCAGTCAAGGAATTAAAAATTCATAATTATTTGAATTTAATCTATCACTTTATGGATTAAATTTATAGTCCCAAGTTTGGGTTTAACGTTTCACTTCAGTTCGAACTTAACTTAATCTCAAATTCAAATTTGGAACTACAATTTCAGCCCTAACTCTGAGTCTGAAAATAAAAGCTACATTGAATCATTAGAAAACGATTACTTGGCTTCAATAAAAATTTTATTGAAGACAATGAAAATATCAGTAGGTTTGAATAAGATACTAATTGATTTAATGTCACATTTTACAGAACGGATGCCGTATCAGATATATAATCAAATTACTGGTGGGTAAATTAAAGTTTCATACACCAAATATTCAATTAAATCTCTTGATGCAGTGGAATTTTTTTCCCTGTCTAGGACTACTTTGATAAAACATGAAAAATGCGATAAGGGGCCGTTCATAAATGACGTCACCACACAAGGGGGGGGGTCCCGAAAAAAGTGACGTTTTGTGACAATAGAGGAGGGGGCGGGAGTCACAATTGTGACGTCACGCATTTCCATTTTCTATTTAATCGTGGTAGCCGTTTTTTTTCCGAAAAAAATTCCCTGATTTTTCCCTGACTTATTTATCAATTTTCCCTGACCGAAATTTTAAGGACATCTACTAAAAAATTGATAACGCGAATGAAAAAAAATGTATTACAAACAGATACGTGTTTTTGATTTGTTATTTATTTCTAGATCAACAGCGAATAGTACTTTTGAAGATATATTTTCTCTTTCAAAACAGAAACGTTCTTTGGAATTATAATGCTTTAAATCCGATTAAATACTGATGTGAAGTGTAATACTTATTTTAGTAATATATAACACTTTTTAAACTTTTTTGTTGAGTGCTTCGATTTATTCGAATAGATTTATGTTGTAATGTTTGTATCAATTTTTATTTGTTTTTTTTGTTCTTTTCAAATATTTTTCGGTTGTTTTTTTTCCAAGTCTTTCTTTTATGGATTTTTATTCAGTTATTGAAACTTTGGCAACAATCTACTTTTTCCCTAACTTTTCCCTGATTCCCTGATCAATTTTTTATTTCCCTGATTTTTCCCGGTTTTCCCTGACCGCGGCCACCATGTAAAACCTCACGCAAAATTTCGCAAACTCTTGGAGAAATTTTTTTTATTTCCATTTCACTATAACGAAATGATCTCTTCCGATTATTTCATTTGTAATTTTCGTTTTTACTAGTCTTGGAGCATTTTTAGTCAACGAACAGAGTATTTACGTTTTTTTAACCGGTGTATGAATAGTTACATTATTGTTCCTACTATTCATAAATAATATTGAAATATTTATTATCGTTCAACTATGTATAATATATATATAAAACGTTTTTTTGATAATACAAAAATTGAAATTATTTTTACTTTACGGAGGGGGGGTCAGGCGAGATCCTGTGATGTCACGTTTGGGTGGAGGGCTTTGCAATAGTGACGATACCTGACCAGGGGGAGGGGGGCGTGGGTCCAAAAACATCAAATCGGTGGTGACGTCATTTATGGACGGCCCCTAATTATACCATCACGAAACAAACAATGTGCAGGGCAAGCAATTTTTTTTTTACGAAAACAACGGTGTATGTGGATGCAGAGTGCTTTCGTTAACTCGTAACTATGTTAGATCATTCCGGTGTATGCTAAGCCACCGTTTTCTATAGAATTCTTCAGAAGAAAAATAAAAAAATTATAACATTCCGTTACGAGTTTGAGGGTTTTACCTTCTCTTTTGACGCGCTCTGCGAACATAATGCAAAAGCAACATGATTAGTAAAGACGGACGTGGACAGTGATGAGAAGCATATAACGATCGTTCAGATTCGACGAAATAATTATTTTCAATTGTTTTCCGTTGAATCTGTCGATCGATTATTCATTAATAACATTAATAACATTGAAACAACGTGTTGCTCGATCGTCAACTAATTGTTGACTTCCGATCGAGTCTTCGGACAGAACAACAATCAACTACACATTTATAGCTTTGGAAGCTTGGCAGTGAAGTTTTTCTAGCGGCAGAACCGAAAAGAGCTGTAAAAAATACTTTGGAATAATTACTGCGACAATCTACTAAATTATGTTTTTTGTGTGAGTTTAAGCGCGTGTGCCTGTTAAAAATGTGTACGTAGTGAGCGAGTCGTTCTCACCTTATCACTCTCGTGTACGGCAGTAATTAATTTTTCGACAACGAAAATATTAATTACATGTTCAAAAAAAAATAATGAAAACTGATGACAAAATTAGTCACAGTATGCGCTTATTTTTAAAAATTTGTTTTACTTGTGGTGGTCGACTGAAATTTATGTTTCTTATTGTTATTATTTGGTATATGGTGTAATTGTTTTGTGTTCTGAGACTTTGTCAGTCAATTATTTCTTCGTCTGCCACTCTGCCTTCTCCGATTTCTTGGGCTGTGAATAATAAGAACAACACATAGCCTAGAGTCATAACTACTGGCTGTGACAAGTAGAAAAAGAGTGTAAACGCCAGACGTTGCAACCCACGTCAAGGAAATTGATGGTTTTATGATGCTAATTTTTTTACTACCGTGTGTCGCCGCGACAGAAAATTTTTCAATAACCTTGAGTGGGCTACGTCATCACAGTGTATATACACATAGACGTCGTGAAAATGTATGTTTTTGATTAAAATCCACATAGAAAACGTGAAAAAGCCACAAAATCGACACAGTTGGACATGAGACATCAAAGTTTGGATTGCAGGGTAAGAAGTGAACATAAAAAAAACATATTATCAACTCTTACGTATTGGGATGATAAAAAAAAGTTTAAACATTTTTTTTACCTGTTTCGCCAATTATAAATTAGCTGCGTTGAGAAATTTCGAAAAATATTCGGACATTTTTCGTCTGTCCGGTTGAAATAATTTTTATACATCCATAATTGTAAAAAAAAAATATTATTTTGAAGTTTCCTTACCTCCTTGTCCTCTTCCTCGAGCGTGAACTCCTTCTTCTTAACCTGCTTCAGCTGATTTCTGAAGTTGAACTCGGCCGCCTTCTTTTGGAGTTTGGCGAATTTGTTTTCGTACTTGGAGACCTTCTTCAGGGTAGGCTTCATGCTACAATTATTTATAATTATTAATAAACATTTACTAAACAACCCGCGTGGAAAAAAAGAATCTTGTGAAGAATCTTTTAAAGAATCTTAAAAAAAGTCTTGAAAGAATCTTTAAAGGAATCTTGAAAAGAATCACGTATAGGATCCGGAGCAAGATTCTTTCCAGGATTCTTTTCAAGATTCTTTCTATCCGAAAGCGTTCTGAGAATCTTTCAAAGAATCTTCGAAAAAATCTTGAAAAGCGTCTTTAAGAGAAACGTGAAACGATTCCGTCCATTAAACAGAAAAATCGTTGAAAGAATCTTAATGAAAATTTTCAGAGGAATCGAGCGAAACCTGTTGTTGCTTTCCCTTGGTGTCGAGACAGTACATTTCGATACGTCAACGAAGGGTAAACCCCTCGTGTATAGTCGAACTCAGGACAGCTTTGCAGTCTTATATACGTTCAGGCTTCAAGTCACTTGCAAGAAACGCTTCGACCGCTCTCCATCTAGCGGAGTATTGTCCATCAGTGTTTCGTATGATGTCACTAGGTGGCGAACGGGCGGAGCGTTTCTCGCAAGTGGTTTGAAGCCTCAGTGTATATATATGACTGGCAAGCTTTTCTGAGTTCGACTACACACGAGGGGTTTACCCTTCGTTGACGTACCGAAATAAACTGTCTCGACACCAAGGGAGAGCCACAACAGTTTGCTCGATTCCTCTGAAGAATTTCATTAAAATTCTTTCAACGATTTTTCTGTTTAATGGACGGAATCTTTTCACGATTCTCTTAAAGACGTTTTTCAAGATTCTTTGTAAGATTCTCAGAACGCTTTCGGATAGAAAGAATCTTGAAACGAATCCTGGAAAGAACGTGATTCTTTTCAAGATTCCTTTAAAGATTCTTTCAAGACTTTTTTTAAGATTCTTTAAAAGATTCTTCACAAGATTCGTTTTTTCTACGCGGGAAATATCGAGCGTATATCTGATCGGGTGGCCATTTTTAACTTACAATTTTCCTCGGAGGTCGTTGACCTGGCTGTTCAGTTCGGAGATCTGGATGAAAAAAGTACAGAGTTAGATCGCTCTTTTCTGTTATGGCTTTACAGCTGCCGTAAGAAGCGTTTGCAACAAATTTTATTACGCCGAGCTGGTGCTTTTTATTATTATTATTTATTGATTACTTTTTTTTTAACTGTACCAATTTCACGAAAATTGCATTACTCGCTCGAGCATGCTATTCGTAGAGACTGGACCTCGGCCAGAAGCCATCTCCATAAATAAACACTAGAATATCTAGTACATGATATCACTTCAACGCGAGCAATTCGCGCGTTAATACGTAAATAGAATTGGACACAGTGGCAAGGAAATCACAGACGCAAAACTAAAGCACAGTGAGGGAGTCAATATTTAATATTTCAATATTTTATACGTACATTCGCGAACAAAATTTTCATTCGAAGAACATTATATTTATAAAACAACGCCATTGAAAACATTAAGAACATTGGCTTTGAATAATAGCAGTATCAACCAGTTATTAATAAAATTATTTAATAAGTACAATAGAAAAACTTTTTTTTTCTTTTCAATGAAATGAATTTTTTTATTTTTACGATTATATACGATTTTATTTAGGATTCGTCATTCATTTTTAATAATGAAAGCTTTAGAATCATCGATCTAATGAGTTTACAAAAACCGCCTTTAAGATTATCGAAAACGATAATGTTACAATTTTTAAAACATAGTATTCACTTTAAAAATTTTTTTTTATTTTTTTTTTTTTTGTAATCCTTCATTTATAGTCGCAACAACAACATGGTTTTCAGCGACTAAGTATTCATTTTGTTTTCGAAAATTTGATGAATAATTTTTTTCAATCTACTTCATTCATAATTTTTAGGCATAACTAATATACGAAATATACAAAGTTAATATCTTCAATGACGTTCATATTTTTAATTTTTTTCATTCTTGTCACAAAGTATTAAAATTTTGATGGACTCTAATTTTTTTTTTGAAAATGCATGTGTAAAGCATCCTTAATCAGCGCGTTAATTCTGCTGCGTTGAAACACACGATTAATATTATTGTTGTTGAAACATCGAAGCAACAATTGCAAACATTACCACTTACTATCGATACAAAAACATGCAAGGAGAGGAGAACATTGGTGAGGATTCGCGATTTATAGGTTGGTAAAAATGGCTTTCTAAGAGGGAACATGGCCTTGGATCAAAAAATATTTTTGGATTTTTTAATGGAATTTTAAAAATAAATGCTCATGTCGATTTTACGACGCAGGTACGTGGATTGAGAGCATTTGAGGTGTGCATACCGAGTCAAGATCGAGTCAAATCCGTTCGAGAATTCGGTATAGGGGTCTAAGGGTGTCGAAAGACGATTTTACTGTCATAGTCGAGGGGTGACGGCCGGTCTTGGTCAGCCGCTATCTAATCCTTCGAATATACGTATACGTACGTATTACACATATAAATATACAATATTAAACATCGGGTTAAAACATGACGAAAAAAAACATTGGGTATTTGGTTGATGCTGGTGTGTGGTTTGGTGCAAAATCATTTAAGAATCGTGGGAGGTAAAAAAAAAATTAAATAAAAATGGCAATAATCGCGATTTACTATTTTACAATCATTCGACGTAATGAATTTACACAAATTTCGTCGTGTTATTGACAAAACGACAGGTGAACGAGACGGGACGCCTAACAATGCAGTAAATACGTAAATGGTGCAAAGATGTACAACACTCGCTTTCTCTCTCTCGGGAGTCAACGAAACAGACAAAACAAAAATGAAGAATTTCACACGCGTCCATCTTTGTGAGAGTCTTAAGTACGTGGGAGAGGAGGATCACTTGGGGGGCGACAGTACGTAAAGGGGGTTGCTTGCTGGTTTATGTGTAATACGGTACGGTTCATTTATGATTTCGAGAATTTTTATATATATATATTTTTTGTTATTACGTGGAATAACAATTTATAATTCCCTGATCAAGGAAACAATTCCTGTTCTGCTTCCAAACTAGTTTTTTTTTTTTTTATTTAATTTATTCAAATTACTATTATATTTAATATTACTAACTAATATGAAGTGCGACACTTTGTAAGCGTGTGACACAAGCCATTGAAATAAATATTTCAATAATAGGAAATAAAAGAAAGTGTGAAATAAAAATATCGGTGGTAATTATTAATCGTTATTCCATGAGACGAAGAGACTTAGCCCGCAAGCGCTACAACTATAATTGAGAGGGATAAAAACAATTGAAAGCCATGCAATTGTTAGCTAAATAAATTATTTCCGCATGAATCAAGATTAAATTGAGAAATAATTTTGAGCCAGAGGAATAAATTTTTTTTTCAGGGCCCAACGAGACAAAGTGATTTTGCACCGTACACACAGGACACATTATAAAACGATCTGAGGATCTCCGAATAAATATGGAGAAAACAAAACAGAACAGTTACAAATTTTCTCTCTCAAATACGGTGCTTTATTAGTGGAAAGCTTGGATGATTCTCTATAATGTTGTTTTTATATGGCTGACAAAATATGGAAGAGAAAGAGAAAATAATAGAGGGTGAGGATCCAGAGATTGATAGATATAGATAGAGAGAGAGAGAGAGAAAGAGAGTGTCAGCGAGAAAGAGAGAAAAGCGAATGATGGCACTTCATATTGTCGAAAAATTATTTGTTCTAAATTATATAATTAACAAGATAAATGAATTTAAGGCTTTCTACGTTTCGGAAGATAAAGTGGATGTCCCAGTTATTGGCAATGCACCAGTAATCGGCAATTGTGTTATAATAATATAGTTTTTACTACAGCCAAATCATGCACTGTCAATAACTGGCACATGATCAATGACTAGGACATTAAGGTTTAAAAAAATACTTAATTTTTTTTATCAAGTTGCTCATTGAGTATTTCGTTACTTGTCACCAAAATAAAAACACATTAACCGGAAAGGGTCAGTCTACAATCTTTTTTTTTTTACTACTACCGCAATTATTGCAAATGGGTAAGAGTGAAATTTTTGCCAATTTTTTGAGAATTGAGAATACAACAAACATTTATGCAAAAACTGAATATGGTGTGCTATTTTTTTTCTTCTTTTTTTAAATGTTTTTGCCGGCTAATAAAGTGGTATAAATAAAACGCATTGACATTGTCGAAAAAAATGACAGCAAATCAATAATTCCGTTAATCATGAATTGACTGTGAAAATATTAAAATATAATATTTAAACAGAGATTATCTGTTTAAATATTATATTTTATAATATAATATTTAAACAGAGATTATCTGTTTAAATATTATATTTTATTTATTATACTGTGAAAATATTAAAATATAATATTTAAACAGAGATTATCTGTTTAAATATTATATTTTGATATTTTCACAGTCAAAATTAACATGATTGAGATTGAACAGTCATATATTCCACCTGTACGTGGTTTGAATCTGTTTAATACGAAATTTTCACAATTTTGTAGGGATTTTAAAAAATAGACAGAAATGCCGCGCGTTATTCTGGTTTGAAATTACGTTAATTTTCTCACCATCATTATATCCATAAAAGAATTTTCTATATAAATGCCTTGAAAATTTCACGAATCGTTAAAAAAAAATCAAACATTATTTATTTTTCATAAATAATCATTATTATGTACGATAAGAAACGAAAATCTCCATGAACAACTCAGTAAAAAAAATAATAAAGCATTTTTTAACCACTCTACTGGAACATACACCTTACGGGAAAAAAAACTAAAGAGGACAGGCGAGATGCAAAACTGGCCAAGTTCGTTGAGAGAATTGGCTGTGGTGTCATTCGGGCGTTGCTCTCTTTTTCGGTTTATTTGCACCGTTTTTTTTTTAAATGATTTTTTATTCGTGTTTTCATTTTTTTTCTTAATAATTGGGTATTATCCTCGCAATAATCGTCGAGATTGAACGGACTCAGACTCGCGCTGAATATGGGAATTTCAATATCGAAAATACCGAGAGCCAAGCGATTCTCGTTTTTGTTAATTGCAATTGCCCGAACGTTGCAAAATTCGCAATTTGCGCGTAATTCGAAAATGCTTGCTCGGCCCTCGGAATTCCTGATCGGGTTCGATGGAGGGTTTGTATATTGTACCTCGTAGTCCCTTTTCCGTACTTCACGCTCCAAATCCCACTTCTGACCCTCACAAACGTAGACGCGGTCATAATACTCTTGGCAAATCTCCTTCAAGTCCTCTACAAGAAACACGTTGGGGGATCAGCGATATATCGTGAATACGACAGGCTATTATATCCTCGTTTCCGTCGATTATTTCGCACGGTAACGAGAACACGATATTAGCTCATATCGCAGAAGCGCAAACTTGTGAACGCATTTTGTTTTATTCATTTTTATTTTAATTAATTGCCGAGAGTAAGCACTTTTTCATCACGTTCACGTCAGTTGCTGGCCAAGCATACGCGGCTCTGATTCGCAAGATCTAAAAAAAACAAAGTGGTGCGAGAGAGAGAGAGGCAAATAATATTCAACATTTTTTTATGAAACGAAAAATAAAAACCCGATATGCTGTTTTTTTGTAAATGTGAGTGTGTGTGTGTACATTTCTTTGTGAGGGCTGCGTGAAAAGCGTGAACGTACGTAACGATGGAAATACAAAAAAATTTATTTTATCTTGTAACAAATTTGCGATTAATATTTTTGAATATTGTTACAATGACTGAATTTTTTTCGATTCTTTTTTTTTCTTTTTGCTTAATTTTTGCATTGTTAATTGGCAGTTCCATCGTGTTTATCGATCTTCGTGAGTTTTACACATTTTGTCAGTGTCCGAACTCTTGAACTCATAATAATCGGTTATATATTTCTCAGTAATCGGTCAACAAGAAAAAAAACAATCTTCGACCATAATCACCATTAGTTACCTCAAAGTCTTTCAATCTATTTTTCCTCTCGATATCAAACTTATCACCCTCGAGTGCGTATAATCTGTTCCAGTATGCCGCGCAAATCGTCTGGAGCTCGGCTAAAAATACAAGATATCACGAAATGGGGAGTCACGACCGTCCTGCGCTCTCGTAAAAAAATCTGCTGGTTGGTATCTTTCGAAATATTCCCTCCGAGATGTACTTAACTGTCTCTGTGTCTTGGAACATACGTATAAAACGCGATGTAACATCTCTAAAAAATGCTCTAGGGAATCATGAGGATGCGATGTGGGGGAAAAATGATGAAAAGCTGGGAACGAATGCTGGATGGGATTGCCAAACAAACCTGAATCAGAGTACTAACGTTACTTTCGATGCAAATGTGAGTTTAAACAGCATCTACTTCGATATTTATATTATCTAAGGAGAAATGAAATACCACTCTATAGATTAAAAAATATCTTTCGTCCTTTTCATCTCACAATTTAATTAATATTTCATAAGAGTGATCTGCATATTGACTTTTGATTAACGAGCGAAATGAGTCAAGAGAGCCGCATTAAGTAACTTTTGTTCGTTACACCTACTACGAAAAATAAAAAATTGAATTTTATTAACAGATAATTAATTTGGCTAAAATGAATCCAATTAGATCGTTCTTTAAATAAATTCGTTCCTTTGAATTAGATGAGTTGCATTTTTTCAATGTCGGCCAATTAAGATTTCATTAAGCTCCAATAGAATTTCGATAATTCAAATAAATATTCGTTAATTTGTATAATTATTTTTTGATAACACGGTATAAATAAAAAGTAAAACTCTGCATTGAAATAGCTTTTGCGACTCACTAGTTAAGAAAGTGCTGAATTTTGACAATGTTTTGTGCGAAACATTAGTTAATGCGTTAAAGTTGCAATTAATATTGCAAATGTGTTTCACTTATTTAATTTGAATAAACAGCACTAGTTTCAGATACCGAAAGTCACTTTTATCATTTATAAATCGATATTAAATTAATTATGCGATAATCAAGCCAAAAAGTACTTTCAAAGCTAACGAAGGCGTTTCATCTCTGTATCTACACTGTACAAAAAAAATCTACTTGAAATTTAGTGTACTTTTACTGGAAGTTTTTATTCATAAACCAGTATATTAAATTTAGTACACAAGCGTAATGTAAAATTAATGTATGGTACAGCACATTCAACAATTTACTTTGATTTTACAGCAAAAGTACTTGAATTTTAATAATTTGCTTTAATTTTACTGGAAAAGTACATGAATTTTATAGCACAATTGTATATTAAATTTCGATGACCAGTTTATGGATAAAAACTTCCAATCTTTTCTAACAGTGTAAGTAACTCCATACATAGTCTGCCACTAAGATACTCTGCTGCGGCTCTAATCTTTCTTTTCTTCGGTAATGAGTTTACCTAAGCCATTATATTGTCTCGCATTGCTTGGATTAAATTGTAAATTTTTAACTGAGGCGCTTGCTATTTGTGACATTGTAATTGCCTACTTTTATTTAGACACGAACCTACGAGATACTGCTATGAGTGAAGTACTAAAGAAATTACGAGTTATTTATTAAGGGATCTTTTCAATGTGAAAAAAAATCGACTTTTTTTTCTTCTCGGTCTTAAAGCGAAATTCGAAATACTTCGCTGGTATACTTTATGAACCTGGCATCGCCGATTAGTCGTAAGTACACAATTTAGGTATATGAAATTTCTACACTCGAAACTTTAAACGCGTTTTTCTCGAAACGACATTTTTCAAAACAGTGGACATTCTCCAGGGAACAGTTTTCAAGCGATCGTTTTCAAATTTTAGGAGAACATTCTTCACGCTTATCTCTATCGTGCTATGGAAACTTTTTTTTTAATCTTCCCATTTTTTTTAGAGAAAAACTGTCGAAAAAAACGGCTGAAATCGATCCTTTTTGTTCAAACCGCCGCCATTTTGTCAATTTTGATTTTAAAAAAGCCTCCACAGCGCGATAGCCAATCGCATACTAATTAATAATCCTTTGGGTTTTTTTTTACCAAATTTACGACCCCTAGGATGTTCACAATGAGGCTATCTTTTTTATCAACATTATTTTCAACAATTAAAAAAATATATTTAAACAATAAAAATCGTCTTATAAAAAATCATTTTCTATCATTCATCATTACCTTAATATGTCATAAAAATTTCAGATTGATCGGTGTATAGTAACCGTCCGAAAAAAATCGTGAAAATAGGCTATTTTTCGGGCCGTCACACTGAAAAGATCCCTTACGTAGAAAAATATGATTATTTTTTTTTTGTTTTTTAAATGAAATCTATCGCGTCTAGGCAATTCGGTTTCTAGACCTCAAAGTCCTTTCTGGAGGCTTCGTATTCAAGATCGTACTTCTCCTCCTCGAGCTTGTTGATCCGCTTATGATACTGGCTCAGTATTGACTTCAAGTTAGCTGTCAAATTCGAGGAAAAAAAAAGGAAAAAGTTCAAATTCAATTCTTCTTTGATAAAATGTCAAATTCTTTTTCCTATACAACAGTGTCCTACAAAATCCAATAGCAATGTTGTAAACCTCCACCACTTAATCCCGTGACATTTATTGTATTATGTACTTAATAGATATTATTTAGCAACAATTGTCTACAACTTTTTTAAAAAATTTTATTTTGAAAATTTTTTAATACCGAATATTAATTTCTGTTGCAATTATTCAAAAGTTTAGGTGACTTTTCATCGACACTGCAGATTATTTTTTGCATTAATAATTTTTTAAAATTATTTTGTTATAGATTCTGATTGGAAAAAGTAATGGGAGTTTGCAACTCTGCATAAAATAGGACGTCCTAAATTCGCGATATTGCCTATCATCCCTCATTAATCAATAGTGTGATTGAGTATTTGGGTAAAGTTGTGCATAGGATTTGGGCGATGATGCAACTCTGGACGTTTAACGCAGAGGCGAAAGTGTGTGTGTATATATACATACATAATACAGAGCGATTGGTACGAAACAATAAGAGAAAAAAAGAATAGCGCTTAAAAAAAGAAAGTACAGACACGAGAGACACAAATTCAGCGACGACACGTTTTTTGCAGCTTTGAAAAAAAAAACAATTAAAAAAAAATTAATAATTTAATCGTGAAAGAATTGTTTTCTAAAGAAAAATGTTGACAGATACAGAGCACATTCCTCTCGCTGAAAGTCATGTTAATTCGATTGCTTTGTGCATGAAAATGAAATTATAAATGTAGACGACAGTACAAATGAAACGAAAATAAAGAAAATAAAAGTAGACATAGAGAGATAGTCGAGAGAGATGCGAAGCTCATAAATATTATCCAAGTTACGATTATCATTCGTGCTTGACACCGCTCGGTGTCGCGACGAATTTCAAAACTTTTAAAAAATCTTTTGCTTTTAGTGCTTGCTTGCTTTCCCATATTCACTCCTTTAGCAGGAGAGAAATTACTACCTCGTAGTCCTTTTTCTTTACGATATACTCGACATCGAATTTCTTGTCCTCCAACGCACAGATCCTATTGTAGTAGTCTCGTACGAGTTTCTTAAGGCCCTCTGCGTGTCAATCGAAACCAATTGTTAAAATCTCGTGTTCGATAAATTCGATGATTTTTTTCGAGGGATTTTGAGTTATGTTACAACGTTTTTTTTGTACATTGGGAATAACAACTATGGTGTAGTCTTGTGTTGTATACTGTACGTTCGGTCTCGAGTATTTTGATGCGATGTGATGTTGAGAAAATTGTGCTCGAGGAGCCCAAATGTTTCGTTCGGTTTTACGATTTTTTCTTTTCTTTTTAAACAAGACATTAAAATTCTGAGGGCTAGATTGATATATCGTCGAAAAGATGATCTGTAATAAAACTTTGTAATCATCGATGAGACTGCATTTTTAGACTTTACAATTTTTCAAATTATTATCGAGTTTAAAAATAGATAAAAGATTATACCTTCGCTGACGTTGTCAACGTCCTTACACGTGCCGCAACGTTCCTCGATGATGCGCCTTCTCTCGGCTGCTTTTCTTTCCTGCTCCTTCTTCAACTCCTCAGCGGCTTTTTTACGCAACAGCAACTACAAGCGACAACGAATATCGAGGAGAATCAGCAAGGTCGTAAATTGTAAGCTCGTACGGTTGAGCAAAAGTGACAGTGGTGACAAATGAGGTAGAAGATACGTACTCTGAGTTTCTTCTTCCTGTCGGGGGTCATGAAACCCTTCTTGGCCTTCTTTGCCTTAGAGGCCTCTTCAAGACGGGCGCGGACCTCCGCCCTCTTCCGGTCTGTCTCCGCCTGCTTCCTCTTCTTTTCCTGAATATCGCCAGTGTAAAAATGTCTTAAGTTTATGTTTTCATATATACTTTATTTCCCCTCTTACGTCTCGTGATCAGGTGTCAGTTCTGACTGTTAAGTTCAATTTAAAAGTTGTAATTTCAAATTATATAATATTTCGTCTTAACAAATACTGCATTATTCGACCGTTTTAACGATTCAAATTTCATTGTTATTTACCTCGAAAAAAAAAAGTTTTATTAACCCTTTCCATATTGTCATTAATAATTTTCTATAAATGCTGGATACTTTTTTAAATACAAATAGTGGGAAAAAGACACTTTCTGAAAACTCACTTTACTAAAAATTGTAAGACGTAAATGCGATTTTTTTTTCACGAAATGAAAATGTAAGATGTATTCCTGGTGTACTGAGAGAAGAGTTTGTTAACAGTTAACAAATCTTGTTAAACATGGCGAAATGAACCATTTAGTTATTCTTATTGAATCTCACTTGAGCCAAATAAGATTTGTTAACTATTAACAAATGTCAGCGAGCTTCATTCGCGACAAATAAAATTTATTTAGCTCAAGTGAGATTCAATAAGAATAACTAAATGGGTCATTTCGCCATATTTAACCAAGATTTGTTAACTGTTAACAAAGTCTTCTCTCAGTGTGGAATTTTTCATTTTGCTCACATTTTCCCAGAAATTTTGTGTGACAATTTAATTAAAAAATGTAATCGAAGGTGTTAAATAAAATTCATCAATGAAAAAAATTCAATTTTTTATGTGTTTGAATTTGTATTTGTAATGTGTGTCAACGTTCGATAATTCGTGACTATGTCGATCGGTGCCCGATGAATTCTTATTACGAATCCATGCGTGCGACGACTCTTACGTACATCCTCGATGCGCTTCCTCTGTAAAAAAAGAAAACAGGAAACCGTTAATTAAATAATGCATCATCTAATGATTGTATTAATGAAAAGCTCTTTTTTAATTTATGTATTTATTATATTTGAATTGGCATTAAGTATATATAGTATATTAATTTGTCATCATATGCTACTGTTCTCGGTCAATTTTTAATGATGGAATTTTTGCGAAGCACCTCTCGGGTCTGAGACAGTGATCGTTAGATTCAAAGTGCGCGAAACCGAACTCCAATTCAAATTTCATTAATGCGAATCTTTAAGAATATCGACTGTAGCTGCTTAATAAATTAAATTAATTAATCAAGGAGGCATTTATGTATATGAGGTATCCACCGGTTATCGACAGGGTCGCGACCCTGTCGATAACCTCATTTTTTTCGTTTGAGATGTTATAGAGCAATATAAAAAAACACTGGAAATTTCTTTAGATTTTAAAAAAAATTTTGTGTTTTTTTAATTACCTAAAATTTGATTTTCTCAAAAAGTAAGTCGACGATTTTTTTTCTTCTTTTGCAGTAAATTCTGTGTCCAAAAATAAAATTTTTGAGCCTGGGCCCAGAGTGGGGTGAGGTCTAGATTAGCAGCTAAAAATATAACAAAATTTTAAAAAATGTAAAAAATACCCCAAACTTGGATCTCTAAAAGTACGGCAATGATTTTTTCACATTTTTTATAGTAAATTCTGTGTCCAAAAACGAAGTTTTTTAGACCAACACGAAAATGGGTGGCAGTCTAGAATAGGAACTAAAAATAAAATTCTTTTACGGGAGAATTTTATTTTTAGTTGCTATTCTAGACTGCCCCCCATTTTCGTTCTAGTCTCAAAAATTTCCTTTTCGAACACAGAATTTACTATACAAATTTTGAAAAAAATCATCGACGTACTTTTAGAGAGATTCAAGTTTGGGGTATTTTTTTACAGCATTTTTAAAAATTTGGTTTTATTTTTAGCTGCTAATCTAGACCTCGCACCACTTTGGGCCTAGGCTCAAAAATTTTGTTTTTGGATACAGAATTTACAAGAAAAAAGTCGTCGACTTTTTGAGAAAATCGAATTTTAGGTAATTAGAAAACACCATTTTTTTTCAAATCTAAAAAAAATTCTGGAATGTTTTTTATATTGCTCTACAACATCTCAAAAGAAAAAATAAAAAAATATGAGGATCGCGACTCCGTCGATAATCTGTGGAATTTCCCATATATAGTATAAACAAGGCTGAGAGCATGCAAGAAGCAACAAGACACACGACAAACATATACGTAACACTTTCTACTTTACCCAGGTAAGACACTCGTGTGTTGTATTCGTGTAGGATGTATTTTTTGTTCTAATATTCTGATGGATCGGATGTATTTTCTTACTACTAAATAATCTGGATCGGTGGTATTGGTAAATATATACACTACATTCACTAGGGATTGTGTACAGCGACGGTACACTGAGAGAAATTGAGATGGTCCTGATAACTATTCAGTGATAATTATATTTTATTAGTCCAGTTGACCATTTTCGTAATTACATTAATTAATAGTAATGCAGTTAATGTAACTACAAAAATAGTCACCTGGACTAATAAAATATAATTATCACTGATTAGTTACCAGTACCATCTTAATTTCTCTCAGTGTATAACGGTGTATAAGTACATTGAGAAAATTGTAGAGCTTAAGGGATTTAAAGAGCTTCACGCTGGTCAAATTAGTGTTCATTATTATAAACCATTTTTAAAACACTTGGTGCTTCAATTTATATTTTTTTGAATAACATACACAACATCATATGTTCTTAACAAAAAGAAATGTTTATCATCATTTAAGTGAAATAAAATTGTTCGTTAAAAGCAAATTTTCCAGAAGATGTATTTTTGGCATTGTTTTTCAAAAGAGCAAACGAGTATATTGGTCTAATTTTGATATATGTCATATCTTTTTTTAAATGGAAAATGCTTTCTTGATTTACCACCTAGATTTTTTTATAAATGTTGAAATATTACAATCACTTGTATATCTGATATTAGGTTACATTAGAATAAACAAATAAGTATAACTTTTCAACGATTAATAATATTTAAATTCTCTGTGGTGAACAGATGGAGAATCTGCTAATAAATAAATGGAGCCATTGAGTCGGACTACTATTACGGTTAATTCTTTTAAAATACTGGACTAAAGAACATCCAATAGAAAATATTCATGTTTCATTGAGTTTTCTGTACAAAATATCAAGGTTAAGTCCGAACTTTTCTGGAAGACTGGACTTTTCCGAATAGTCAATTGAACTACAAAAAAATTGTAACAACGCCTTTAAAAATCCATCACTCATTTGACTAGTGTGAAGTGCTCCAAACTCCTTAGAAGAAGTATTTTATGTATTTTTATTTTGCTTCATATTTTACGTCGAGTGGCTATTTCGACTCTTAATGTAGTCAGCTCTACTATGCAAATATTTTCATGAGGTGACAATCATCAGAGTAATTATCTGTTTAGCAGATCTGACTGTATTCGAAATTTGACAATATGATTTTTGCTCAGTGTCCAAAAAAACCTAATAACTAAAACATAAAATATATACTGTCTCCAAAAATCTCTTCGTTTCTTCATTCTTACAAGAATAAACGAGACTAGAAACGACTATCGAAAATCATTAGCCGAATATTAAACCTCAATGATTATCTATACATTCAGAGAAACCGTGATAGTCTTGGCAACAAGTAACAACTATTAATTGTTCGCCCAAGCAGCTATTTTTAGAGTTACATCAACTTTTTCCAATCATAAAATGGTCACGGTAAGATACAACAAGAAGTTAATTTTTTTAACCCTTTTACTGTAATAATAATTTTTTAAAATACTTTTATAAATCAGACTAGTCTATAAATTGCACTTAAATAAAAAGACTTATTACATTTTATTATGTGCGATTTACTCCTAATAGAACCTCACCCTTTATTCAATTTTTAGAACAACTTAAGATTCAAATTTAAAAAGATGTTTCGGAAAAAGGCTATTCAGCCAATGTAACAAACGGTCTACAAATAGATTTTTTTATAACTCAACAGTTACCAATAGAAATCAGTCGTAAAAAAACTATTCAATACTATTCTGAATTAAGGTTCAGCTTAAAAAAATTCTTTTAAACTTTGGAAAAAAATTCTATGCCAACTTTCCTAATCTATCGACAGCAATTCATAAAAACACGATCGTGAATGGTTTTTTTTAAATTGTTGTGGTAAACACATTGATTGAGTTTCATCGACTATTGAATTTCGACAGACGATTAGCTTGTTTTCCGTAAGGGTGATACAGAGGGTGCATCGGGAAGTAACAAGAAGAGTTATAAAAAGCAAACTGGGCTCGACGTTCCTTATAGACGAATGTAGTTGCGTCTACTAGGTAGCCGAGTGGTTCTAAAGATACGAAACTCCACGCTTTGATCGGGCAATTCTAAATTCGTACTACTGGGACAGCGAGTAGCACTGAAAGGGAAGATACGCTGCTACAGGAATCTCGAGACATCTCAGTCTCGACAAATCTCGTGCATCTGAGAGTGCTTCATTAATGGCTTTAATGCAGCTTCGAGATTCGTATTTATTTCGTGCTCCCGAAAATACATCAAGCTCATAGAAGCCTCGAAATGCTCTCAGCTCAGCGAAACCCTCGAAGTCTCAAATCTTTCACCGAGATGGGAGCATCAAGGAAAAAGACTTCTTTACTCTCAACAGGGTACAACAATTCAAAAACAATGAAAACACCAAAACTATGCATACCTTTTAACATGCGTTGATTACTGTCTCATTATTATCGAGAAAATATCAGAACCACGTTCATTTCGACAAATGTAATTGATGATTATCCATTTGTGGGCGATGTTGTAGATGATGATGATGTTGTTGTTGTTTTTCATGTTGCGGAAATGACGTTGATGAAAGCATGGAAAAAGTAAAATCTATTAATACCTTCGCCGAGGCAACTCGTGTTTACTACTGAATTTCCTGATTCCTGTCATTTAGCTTTTTCCATTTTTTTTTTTGTTGTTTTTTTGCATTGATTCCAGATTGATTTTTATGATACCTACCTCACCTCATCGTCAGCCATGATGACTCCTTGGGGCTACGCCTGCCGGCCTAGAAATAAAATATTAATGTCATTTATGAAAGCTCAACGAGCTTTGGCCCTATAAAACCGATGAGGGCGTCATACATCAAGCACGTGGAAAAAAGGCTTGATTGGAACAACCAAACGCTTGATTACCTCGTCATTGGTTAACACAATCATGATCATTATAATATAACCAATAACTTTGTTGAACTAGCCAACAACTTGGTTTGACTAACTAATTAATCAGAAGAAAGGCATGATTGAAACAACCAAGTGCTATGGTTATATATGCGCCAGACAATCACTTGGTTAGACCAACCAAGTGACTGGGTAAGCTAACCAAGTGACTTGGTAAGCTAACCAAGTGACTTGGTTAGACCAACCAAGAAATTGGTAGCCTAACAAATTACTTGGTTGGTCTAACCAATTAATCGTCTGGAGCATATATAACCATAGCACTTGGTTGTTCCAACCAAGCCTTTTTTCCGTGTAGGGTAGAGTCACCAGTAAATGAACAGTTAAGCAGAAAGATTGGTTTATCATGGGTTTCTATAAAATGTAATATTTCCAGACTATCTGCGGAAATTTCAATGAATTACCAGAATTATATAAAAATAATTAGTAAAAGCCGAAAATCCAAAAACACCAGTAAATGAACGGTCCAATCTATCCTACACTTTAATAATCGTAATAGACCAATTAAACATGTAATGGTAAGCCAAGTTGTCAGAATTACTGATGAACTCGCAAAAAGCTGTTGTTCATTCACTGGTCACTATTCAATTACCTATTCAGAAGCCTTATTTTGCATATACAGCCTTAATTTAGCAAACGGCGCTTTCGGAACTAAATAGTAGTTTTCGATACGAGTGCGACGAAACTTTTTCTCAACGAGTGTGAGATTTTCTCACGAGTTGAGAAAAAGTTTCTCGCACGACTTCCGAACAAAATTTCATGCTACCAGTGTGCAAAGTGCGATTTCGCACACGCGAAGTCGCTCTTCGCGCACGGGTATGGCATAAACTCTTTTATAATTCATAGTTTTTGCTACGTAAGAAGGGAACGTACAGGTTACCAATGACAGACAGACGCCAATCCTGTTGCAGCGTTCATTCGAAGAGAACTTGGGGACCAAACGAACCCCACTCGCCCTTTTATGTTAGATTTGTGACCCGGGCTCACAAGTTTATGGTATTTTACGATTCTTACCGACGAGCCGGGACATTTTTTCGTTTTCTTATGTTGAATTATGGAACGAAAATATATCGATATCGCTCAGATTTTTTTTTATTAGTTTTAGTAATTTTTTAAAAACCTGTCACTGAAAGTATGAAAATTTTACTTGAGAATTAACAAAAAAAAATGATAACTTCATTTACCTTCACTTTAGCTATTTTCGAATCTTTAGAAACAGGTCACATTCATATACTCAAATAAAAATACTTTTTTAAATGAGAACGTAACGGTAAATATGTGTACTTTGAAGGTTCATTTGATTTTTTTCAATAGGTTCAATGGGAAAGGATTGTATTTTGATTTTTAATTAAAGGAAGTTAGCTGTGAGTAACTATCTGATTTCTTAGTGAATAACGTAAAGATTTTAAGCCTTGTTATGCTTCAAGGAATGTAGATTATATTGAAGAGTCCGTAGGCGGAAAGTACTATTACGATACTAGTGTGATAAAACTTTTTCTGACGAGTGTGACTCGCCTTCGGCTCGTGCTACAGTCACTCGTGTTAAAAAAACGTTTATCGCTCGAGTATCGTACGAAATTTTATTTCATTAGATGTGAAAATCGGGACTTATGCACGCGAAGCGTGCGTAAAACCGCGTTTCTCGCACCGATTGAGATAAAAGACTTTTGTAAGACATTTTTCTTTGTCACGGTGTTGCGAAAAATCATTTCCCTCTCACTTTTTCTATTTCCGAAGCTTTAGGAATAGGCCACATTCATACATTTAAATAAACGTACTTTTTTATAATGTACCTTTGAAACTTCATTTGGTTTATTCAATCGGTTAGTTAGAAAAAAGGGGTGTTTTTTATTTTTCTTCAAAACGATTCAGTTTCGCGTGTTTTGAACTTTTGTGCTTTGAAAGCACTTTTGTATCAATTTAAGTTGTAGGACATCATATTTAACATCTGATTCCTCATTGAATAACGAAAAGATTTATCTACATTCAAACCCTATTATTATTTACAGAAAGTAATAATAATATACACAGAAGTCGCGTGGAGACCTCACGGATCCCACATGCTGCGTGAACGGAAAATATAACATGGCTCGCCCCTTATGTCAGCATTTATCAATAGGTAAAAAGACATTGAAGGAACCGATTCTTTTCTTTTACGCAGCTTCGAAAAAGAAGAACACGTGTATCGGGAGTACGTTGCCATCGAAAGCCAAGCTTTGCAGAAGGTATTCGGGATAGGGTATAGAATATCCGGTACGTGCTGGTCGAAAATAGACTTAGCAGCTCGCCCCACTCTGTACAAACGTGGAGTGTGAGGAGGCACGCTCCAAATTTGGTCGCAACGATACCGCGCCCTTCTCCCATCGACTCCCCTTTTAATGGCAAACTATCGGCACTCATTTCACTCGAATAGATCAAAAAAATATTAAATTCGTAACACAGATTGAGACAATAGATTAAAATGACGCATCAGTGTTATTTGTTCGATGTACTAATTTTTGTTGACGCAACAATTATGCAAGAACCCGAGCGGGCGTCTAGGACGCTTAGCTACGGGAAGATGCAGGCTGAAATATTATTTATAGTCAGCCATACTATGTATTTATTAATAGCTATTGGCGAACGCGAAAACGTCAATTTTCTTTAATTCACGTAGCCATGGAAAGAAATTCACGCAGAGACAAAAATCGAAGGCAACCGAAGAGTAAATCATAACATTTTAACAAGTTAATAATATTGGCATTTCATCTTATTGCGGCTCTGAAATGTTATTCTTTTCATACTGCCGTTATAAGAAGTAGTATATATCTTCGACCATTGAACGAAATTACACGCCATTTCATGATTAAAATTCACTATAAATCTAAGGGTTGCATTTATAGTCCCAAGTTTGTACTTCAGTTTAAAATAACATGTAATACTCAATTTTGAGTTTAAACTTGGGATTATACCTCGACTCACACGTGCACGATTGAAAACATTTGAAAATTGAATATACCTGTACCAGAAGTTTATATTCATAAACTGGTACGTTAAGTTTAATTTACAGATATGATGAAAAATTAAACGATTTCTTTTTCATTAAGTACAACGTTTTTTAGCATTTTTGGTAAACAGTATATCAATTTTACACGATACTTGGACATTTAATTTCGTATATCAGTTTGTGAATGCAGAATACCGATACGCGAAATTTCAGGCAAAATTTGGGTATTGGTAACATCCTTTTATCTCATGTCTCCAATACACCATTATTGTTTGTATCATTTTTTAAACTCTTGAAATTACTCAGTTTTTTTTTCAAATGTCTCCAATAAAATAATACAATTTCTATTGGTATCATTTTTCTAAACACTTGAAGTGTATTTTTACCACTTGCGTAAAAGTGACGCACTTGAAATTTGTAAAAATTCACTACAATAGGAAGAACATCGAATTACATAAATTTGTAATACACACAGATTAATAATAAAGTACCTCTGTCGATGGATAAAATTATCCCTACGATATATGCGAATAATTCAACATCGAAGTTAGAGCTTATTTCAGTCGTTTTTAAAATGAAAAATTCTAAATATTACACTACATTATTTGACAATTTTTATTTCATGTCACAGCAACATGTATGGAATGATAAGAATCAATATGGTAACTCAATAAAGTACTTCTTCTCAGTGATAAGAAGATTATGTTAAGTCGAGAGTCACAGTATTTGTTTATTCATCGCACAATTAATTAAATCAAAATAATTCTATTTAACTTTTTATTCTATGTATGAATTATTTTCGAGGTTCAGAATTTCGAGAAAAAAAACTTTTGGAATATGAAAGTATCCGAATAATGAACAAACCAATCAATTCTTTAATATTCTTACAAACTTTTTTACTAAGTTTTGTAGAAATCATGGTTTTTTTAGTTGAATATACGAAGTTCATAGACACTGTAGTTCACTCGCAAAAGTTGATTAATAGAAATTGTAATATAAATAAAGAATAAAGTCCTATATCGAAGTCACGACAGGTGTTAATATCGGTTTCTCATGTTGCACATTAAAACTTTGTCGAACGAAAGATCCACCTTACGTATGTACGTAGGCGTTGGGCTACACGAACCCAATAGTTTTCCATTACAATAAGTCCCAGGTGTCGTAAGGAAACTCGGTAATTGCGAGAGATGTCGAGTTACTCGAGACTCGCAGACGTCCCACTTTTTATTATCTCTTCAATGAGATTTCATTATCCATATATATCCAAATCGAAGGCTCACTTAATTTGAACGATTGAAAAAATCGTCCGAAATATAATCACACACAACGTATCACTGAAGAACAACTTTCTTTATTCCGCTTTTGTAATTATTTCTTTTTTTTTTCTTCAGAAGTCGATCATCTGAGGTTTAATCACTCATGGACTGGATTGGGAATTGGATTCGCACAGATAAAGAAATTCATGATATTCTTACCTGCTGCGAAAATTGAACAACGAGAAGAACGTAAAGAGAACAAGTGGCTGTGTGGTGTGACTAGTCAACCGGACCTTCGGCAGCTGACTGTGCCGACGATACGAATATTCTTCTTTCTCAGAGCTAAAACCGAGGTGATGCCGGGGATTTTCCTTGGGAGCTGGTGCACTAAGCAGTAGAAGCAGAAGAAGCAACGTAAATCGTTACCACCACCACGACGAGAGCCAACAGGAGCCTCGTGGTATTTCTCGGAGTGAGACCGATTGGCCGATACGGTTTAAGGCGAGCAACTATATGGTCCCGGCCTCCCAATGTACCAAAATAAACTTTAAACTGAAAACGGAGCCGACCTGCTCGCCGTTTGCTCTTCTCTTCTCTTCAGCTTCGTGACTTCTATCTCGTCTGTCTCTGCTGTCCGCTACGATGACGACGACGACGACCAGTCGCTCTCAAAAGAAAATATTGCAGCCGGGAAATCCAGACGCGCCACGTTCCCGGACGTCGTTCCCAAACGCCGACGCAACGGAAAATTTATTTATATTATCGAGACCAGATACCACCCTCCAGATGCGCTTCATTCAACATCACGAACCACACCACGAGGCTTGACAATTTGCGAGCATCCGGTTTTTATATTATGTAGGTCAGTTTCGACCACGCAGGGGAACTACCTACGCGATTTTTTTTATTCGTTTGTATACACGGAGAAGAAGACTCGTTACATTTATGTTAGTTATTATTGTATAGACATCTCTATTTTAGTGTAATATTAACTTTAATGTATGTAATTATCTATAATTTAATTTTTCTGAGTAGTTACAGCTATATTTTTAGCTTAATATTTTTATTTTTCATGCTTAAAGTTTTTATGCGCAAACTTAAAAAAGAATCCCAGTAAACACAGTTATATTGCGACAATGTAACGGAATAGAACAGGTAATATTCCCTGGGCGTTATATGTAAATAACATGCAAGTTGCTATTTCCAAATTAGCAATATAACATTGTTATATTACATTGTTACATAACCGTTACATTCAATTAATATTGCAGGGGTTTTGCCATAATGTAACGCCAATGTAACAAATTGAATAACAGTTATATTACTGGTATCATTTATTAAAAATTCTATCATTTGTTAATAATTATTTACGCCTATTTAGTATTAATTCTTTGTTCGACTCTTCGAGCTCCGAGTTAAAAGTTATAAGGAAATTATAGTCGACCGCCTTGCATTTTTTTAAGCATCCAACGGTTACGAAATCGCTACCGCCAAAGGATGGTTATTACAAAAATAAGCCGCTACGATTAAACGTCGAACCAGCTCGTGGTAATATAACCACGAGCGTGTCGTAACCCTCATGGGTTACGACACCTCTGAAGGGTAGACTCCTAGAGTGTAGTTGGAACAATGTAGTGTAGCTTCGTTGTCTTATAGACGTCTGGATCACGAATCGCTTGCGAGAAGCGTTCGAGCCGACGTGGCCATCTAGCGGACATTACATCGTTATAAGGATATCTGTGTTATGCTAATATAATGTTGCAACGTTATATCATATTAACATTACCTAAATATCACTAAAGTTATTTTGAAATTGTTACAAGCACGTTACATAATGACTACATAATATTTGTTACATAACAGTAACACTAAAATCACATGTAACAGTTATATTACCCGTGTATAACAAATGTTATATTACATGTTACTACCATGTTATATAATCGTTTCATATCATAAGGATAACATTGTTACATTACATGTAACTTCTATGTTACGTTGCCGTAATATAACGTGTTTACTGGGATGTGAACCTTCATTCTGACTTCTATTTGATTCCTCATACAGGAAAGGTTGTTTTTGTTTTCATGAAAACATTTTTTTCGAGATTTTCATCGGGAAAAGTGGTGTACACCGAGAGAAAAAAATAGTACTCATTCCCAGATTAGCATAGTAATCGGGATCCAAAGTGGAAAAATGGCATTTTTTTCCAGACACATACAAAGATTTTCTACGCGTCGCCCGCTGTACTATTTACGCTAAATATTAGAGAGCCCCATGGAAAGAAAGTATACTTTATTTCCATGGGAAATAAAGTATGGAAGTATGGAAATAAAGTATACTTTATTTCCATGGGGCTCTCCTGTTTTCGATGTGATGTCGAGTGCTCGAATACACTTTTTTACCAACTTGAATGCATCGAATTACAATTCAGTATATACAATTCTCGAATTGAAATCACCCTTTCTGTACCCGCGTAGAAAAAAAGAATCTTGTGAAGAATCTTTTAAAGAATCTTAAAAAAAGTCTTGAAAGAATCTTTGCGAGAATCTTTAAAGGAATCTTGAAAAGAATCACGTATAGGATCCGGAGCAAGATTCTTTCCAGGATTCTTTTCAAGATTCTTTCTATCCGAAAGCGTTGTGAGATTCTTTCAAAGAATCTTCAAAAGAATTTTGAAAAGCGTCTTTAAGAGAATCGAGAAAAGATTCCGTCCATTAAAGAGAAAAATCGTTGAAAGAATCTTAAATGAAATTCTTCAGAGGAATCGAACAAAACCTATTGTTGCTTTCCCTTGGTGTCGAGACAGTACATTTCGATACGTCAACGAAGGGTAAACCCCAAGTGTATAGTCGAACTCAGAACAGCTTTGCAGTCTTATATACGTTCAGGCTTCAAGTCACTTGCGAGAAATGCTTCGACCGCTCGCCATCTAGTGACAGCGTACGAAACACTGATATTCAATACTCCGCTTTGAAAGATTCTCAGAACGCTTTCGGATAGAAAGAATCTTGAAAAGAATCCTGGAAAGAATCTTGCTCCGGTTCCTATACGTGATTCTTTTCAAGATTCTTTCAAGACTTTTTTTAAGATTCTTTAAAAGATTCTTTTTTTCTACGCGGGTTACAATAATGAAAAATATATACGCCAATGTACGTGGACGAATAGTAATCTTCATGTACTCATGGAGATTCTCAGGGAGAATAACTATACAGGGTTGAATAAAAATCCTTTTCATTTTCGTTTTTACCGTACGTAAATTTTATTGAAATCGTTATCGTATTATACGTGATGGACGGATTGTCGATTGTTCGTTAAAAAACTGAACGAACACGTGGCAATTATTCGAAACTACTATTCTCTTTTCACCATGGCCGAGAAATAATGTTGTATTTCGTATGAATTTTTTAATGATATATGTACAGTGAGTAGAAAATAATAGGTACGTAGGATAAAAAAAGGACTAGACAAAACTCTTGTGCCTCTGTGTGGCTCTACGATCGTAACTCGGGAGTGAATTTGTCGAGTTCCTTTCTAATGGCGGCTATGAGAGGTACCGCGGGGTCTTCCGGTGGCAGCTGAGGATCCGCGAGTACTCGCGTCATGTCTACTTCCGGCAAATTCGGACGATGAAAAGGGCCGGCGCTCAGGGGCCTCGAGCCCCAAGCTCCTCGCGGATGTGGCGCATTTCCGGTCTCCGGTATCTCTTCTTCGAGACCTCCCCGAGGCAGCGACGTTCGGGGTCTCGTCTTTGGTTGGGTTATTGGCGTTGCTACCGGACTGAAACAACATCAATGAATAAGTTCTTTATTCAAATATTAACTAAGTACACCGCGAAAAAAGATTTCATTGATGCCAAAGAAATGGGTAGCTTAATTTTGTTTTCATTGATTTCAACAAAATATTTCTTTGATTTCCATGAAATAGTGCATTTGAATTTCAAAGAGAACATTTCATTGCCTGTGAATAAAGATTTACTTAGTGAGCATATAATAAAGAAACAGTTTCATTGTTTTAAAGAGACATTTTCATTGTTTCAAAGAAACGGTTTCATTGATCCCTCTCTCGCACCTAACCTTACTTTTTTGTTTTTCGGTTCTCCCGAACGAACGACTTCGAGTTTCGAGGAGCAAGAAGCTTAGCCTATTTCTGCCGTACTTCATTACATACTCACAAAATTTGAGCTTTATTTGCCGCGTACTTCAGGAAAAAATAGGTTTCGAAATTTTGAACTGGTAAGAAGAAGGTTTCATTGAATCAGAGACGATATCTTTATAATCAATGAAAAAGTTTCATTGGTTTAAAGAAATGTTTCTTCGCATCAATGTCATTACTTTTCATTGAGTTTCAGATCATTCAAAGAAAAGATAGTATTGAAATTCAAGTATTTCATTTCATTGGCAAAGATTTCCGTGAATCAATGAAACTTTTTCTCTCGGTGTATGAGCTTAATTTCGTTGACTGCCGACTTTGTGCTTTCTTATAGAGGGATCTTTGTTTTCGTGAAAAAAAAATTCTTTTCCGGATTTTCATGTCAGGTTACTCAAAATCATCTAAAACATTGAGAAAAATGGTTCACAAATAATTTCCGGAGGTGTTTGTAGGTGTGAATGTGTATAGCAAGTTTGTAAAATTCAAATCGCTGTATTTCAAGAATAGCTTTAACAATCAAGCTAAATTTGGTACGATAGAGCGGAAACGCTTCTTTCTTTGTAACATTTGACGAAAGAGGTGAACTGTCTTGTTAATTTTTTTAAGGATTTGATTCTTCAAACCAATTTATATGCTTTCTAGCTGCCGCAATTTTTTAGCTAATAAACTAAATAGTTTCTAATAAAAAAATTGCAAAATAGAACTTTGCACATTGCTGCTCCATTAATTTTCACTTTTCACAAAGCCACCTCTATGAGTAAGCTTATTTATTAACTTTGGTTTCTACTTTGCAACTTTTTTCGTTACCTATATAGTTTTTGAAACATTCAAAATCATGTAAAATGATTTGACTGAATGTTGTTTTTTATCTGTAGAAAATTTCCGTTGATTCGATGAAATTTGACATGAATTAGAGCAAAACGAATATTTAAAAAAAAATTCAGAAACCCTTAAAAACCGAACTTTTTTTATCGATTCATTCCACAATCAATATTGATTCTCTTTTAGTATAGCTTTATTCATAAAAAATTATGTAGCTCAATAGGTTAAAAATTGTGGATGCTAGAGAGCGTACAAACAATTTTTCGAAAATTTCAAAGTCAAATAAAATTTGAACATATTATTGAATTTTTTTTAAATTACCACGAACAAAGGTGTCGACCTGCTTCGAACGCTTGCTAAATTTCAGCCCCATTGTTAAAGCAGTTCTTGAGATATCTAAGTTTGAATTTTGAGTGACGGCCACACAGATACACATGCACATCCATCTATACATTTTTTCTAAACCATTTTTCTCGACGTTTTAGACCATTTTGAGTGTACTGGCATAAAAAAACTGGAAAAAAAAATTCCTCTACGAGGACGCAAAAATGATTGAAATAGTTGAGTATTCCATACATGGAGAGAAAAGTCTGTGGATAACTACGAGAGTTTCCGTTTTTAATTACTATAACTCGCGTACCGTAGTGACACATGGGTTTATCGTCATTGTTTTTATACACATAGGAGAATTTCAAATATTTATAGTAATCGTTGCGGTTACCCTCATTCCAGTTACGATACGTATTGTCACCCGTGAAATATTATACGAGCTATCACCATAAAACCGTACCATATTTTCTGCGAGTGGCACCTATATTCGCGGATCAATTTCTCTCCGTGTAGAAGTAACTTTGTAAAATCCAGATAATAATGAGGAAACACTGGCACAGGTTCTACTTTCCAACGGTTTTTTTTAACTCTTGACATTATTAACCAGGAAATAAATAAAAACTCGTTATAATTTTTTAATCGTTACAACAAATATTGATAACTTGTAATACACTGAAAAAAAAATGTCATTGATTCAATAAATCCATCGTTTGCGGGCTGCCAAAAGAAGTATTTTTTAATAAACTCTAGTTCTTATTCGTTCAATCCCATTTAACATTGAAGTAATAAAATATTATTTTGCTTATTTTAGAGTTATTGTTTCGATCTCGTAAGGAATTGGAGGAATTAGAATTCAAAAACAAGCGTTATCAAGTTTGTTAGGCAAGGGACCGACTCTACACCTCCCAACTCTGCACAAAGACAAGTCGACACGAATGACTGTACACACGTTGAGTTGCCTGCGTGTACAGTCATTCGTGTCGAATTTTTGTGTCGACTTGTCTTTGTGCAGAGTTGGGACGTGTAGAGTCGGTCCCTTGCCGTTTGTTTTTGGCAGCCCGCCAGGGGCAGTTTAAGGTAGTTCTGTCGCGAAGGCAATCCAAACTCATATGCATGAATTTTTGACATGTTGTAATTTAGCTATTCAATTTTACTTGTACAAAATCTTGAATGCTTTTACCGAGTATTTGAATGAACGATTAAAACTTGAAAATCGATCTTTTTTACATGGTGTTTACGGAAGGGCTGTAAAAATTGATCTTTAAATCGAAAATTAACATACTTAGATCAAAGATAGAGAAAAAATAAAAAGTACTACGGATTCGCAAATCATTCAGGACTTGATGCATCATGAAAAAAGGTGAAGTCTCCGGAATAATGTTTAATTGAACCAAGGTCTAAGTGCACGATACCGGGCCAAATGACGTTTCCTAACCTAATTAACGTAAAAATGAAGTCAAATCCGCACTAAACATATCAACTATTTACAAATAATTGTTTTAATTTGAGTACGACAATTTCGAAGGATTCTCAATTATTTTTTATATTATTATTGAGGCAGTCAAAGTGATGCGTATGATTATTTTTTAATGTCATATAGACTCTGAGATTTATGACTCCGGCGTACCGACAGAACTACCTTAAGGAGGGTCTTCTGTTACTTCTGGTGGGGAGCCCGAAGAGCGGTGAGACGTGAGACGGAGGTAGCTAGCCGTGCAACAATGTTGCGTCGGAGGCGGTAAACTCGTGTAACACGAGTTATACTTATCACTTTAATTTCAATCAAACGGTACAGACGAATGTTTCGAAAATTGGATATGTAATTCTGGAAAATACGTCGTTTCAAGCGGTATACGTTTCCAAAAGATGACACCACTCCTTCTATTTATTTTACACGATCGAAAATGCACTATTTTCCATAAGCCCAATGTTAAATCTCTTAACTTTGAGAATTAATATCTTTAAAACGGTGCAGACAACCTCATGAAAACTCCACAGTTTGATGAGAAGATTACTCGTGAACATGCTGTCCAAATTTCAAAACACTGGCATCACTTCAAGATAACAGAAGACCCTCCTTAACGGCTAGGCCGACTAGGCCCAGGCCTAGGGCGCCGCAGTCTGGGGGCGCAAGCAACTGAATTTTTTTTCCAATTTTTAAAATTGTTGTAAAAACGAAAAAAAAAACCGTTGCTTTAACCTTTTTTATGGAACGAAGGGGGCGTCTCGAATCTCCGGGCCTAGGGCTCTTGCACCGTTAAACCGCCCCTGCAGCCCGCAAACGATGGATTCATTGAATCAATGACATTGTTTTTTTCAGTGTAGCTCGTAAAGATTTTCTGGTACAGACCTTACGTGAGCGGACTTCCCTCTCGACTCGGAGAACATCGTGCCGACTGAACGGTCGGGTGATCTCGCTGCTGAGTTCGGTCGCGACGAAAAAGACACCGGTTCCCTGGATCTGGCGTCCCTGGTTCCGAACAGACTGAAAGAATCCTCGAGAAGTTCGTGAAGCCTTCGTCTTGCTCGCCCTACCGGACCCGAGACGTTCGGACGTTCCCCTCCGTCCGTTTCTGACGTTGCGGTTTCTGCTGGCACAATTAATATCTTTTCGAGAAAACGATGTTTCGAATATTATTCTTATCGATAACAAAACACGACCCAGTGCTAAGAAAACAAAAAAAAAACAAAGCTTTCTCGACACTGATAAATAAATCTTTAGAACCAACAACACGTGCGCTTGCGGACGGTGAAATAGTATATTATGCCACTAGGGAGGGAAAGTAGACTATGTCCAACCGCGCGTAAGGTGGCAAACACGCGGTTGGGGATAGTCTACTTTCACTCCCCAGTTGAGTATACTATTTTTCACCATATCTGCAGCGGAAAGTTCGAATTACGTAAAGCCCATAGGGCGGGAAGTCGAACTTTCCGCGCAGGTATGGTGAAAAGAATATTTAGTCGATTGGACAAAATATTTGACAATGATAATCGAATAATTTTTTGATTCTATCAGCTGTTGCTTCGATCAATTTCTAAACCATTCGGTCAAAAGAATATTCTTTTCGCCACCCGCAAACGCACGTTTTGTTGGTTCTAACGATTTTTTTTATCAGTGTACGAGGAAGCATAATGAAGTTTCGTCAACTAAATTTGCGTTTGCCGACGTTGAACTGAATTGTTGTTTCGTCCAACCAAAAAATTTCGTTCTTCGCATCAGTTTCCCAAAATGTGTTTAAGGGTACAATTTTTTGTTGTACTATCTACAAATTCGGTCGAACGTTGACAACGTAAATTTGGTTAATGGAACACTTTTTAAAATTTCTTAGTTAAGCAAACTGGGTCGAGCTTTGTTACTTATTCAAGTAATTACATTTTTCTACACTATTCAAACGCAAAAAAATTGTTATATTAGATATTGCAACAATATTGCAAAATGGAGTTCCAAAAAATATCTGACCTTCCACAGCTCTTTGCCTCCTAAGATCCCATACGATGGGCCCCACGACACCAGGATCTTTCAAAGCACTTCTAGTCCTGCTAAAACCTTCATCACGGTAGGCTCCAGGATCATAGGAGCCATTTCCACGCCTTGTCATCTCTGGTGTCTCAAACTCAAGATCCAAGTGTCTAACGACAACTGGCTCGAGTATCTTCGACAAAGGTTCTACGCTTCTCATGTTGGGAAATAATTTGCACGAAGGCATCGAAAGATACGAGTGAGGCGAGGCAGTCTCTTCCAATTTGCGAATACGAGCTTCTTCCAGGGATTCAAGATTCTCTTCCTGATCTATAACGGTGTCCATGGAGTCGGGGCTCCTTGGCTGCTCCACTGCGGTGCCTCTCATCACTCTTCTTCGTCCGGTTCTTCTATAAAATCGATAAAACATATATTATCGAATTAACCTGTCTTCCAAATTAAATTATAATCTCCCGGTAAACTTTATCTGGGAGTTTTATTAAGGGATCTTTCCAGTGTGCAAAAAAAATCGATTTTTTTTTGGTCTTATCCATTAGTATATAGGGAAGATGGGGGCAAAACGGGCAGCTCCATTAAAAATCGGGATTGGGGGCAAAACGGGCACCGTCTCATCTTTCGTAAAAACGATTTGTCTCAGTTTTTTACGTTCCTTAGATAGGGAAAGTGCGGAAAATACGTCAAATTGGTGATGAAAAAAAATTGATAATCTTCATCAGATCCGAATTTTTTTAACCATCCGTTCAGAACTTTTTTTCGATACTTTGTTGAGCAAAGAAAAAAAATATAGTCAAATGAATTTTTCAAAAATTTTATAATGAAATTAATTCTTTGAAAAAAAAGTCGGTATATCATAAAGAAATCAATTAGAACGAAATTCTCATTTTATGATTTGGTGCCAATTTTGACCCCGATACTTATATTTAGCCGAGATGCCTGTTTTGCCTCCCTGCCTGTTTTATTGACATCACCAATTATTTTTCGAAATTTTCAAGTAAGAAATGTCTGGAAATTGAAAAAAGTCGTGTTCGAAAAAGTTGAAACGATGCCCGGTTTGCCCCCAATTGTCATTTTCAGTCGTGATGCCCGTTTTGCCCCCCTGCCCGTTTTGCCCCCATTTCTCCTACCGTCAAAAACATCCTCTCAAATTTTCAAAGCGAAATTCGAAATACTTCGCTAGCGTACTTTATGGACCTGGCATCGCCGATTAGTCGTAAGTATACAATTTAGGTATATGAAATTTCTACACTCGAAACGTTAAATGCGTTTTTCTTAAAACGACATTTTTCAAAATGGTGGACATTCTCCAGGGAACAGTTTTCAAGCGATCGTTTTCAAATTTTTGGAGTACATTCTTCACGCTACTCTCTATCGTGCTATGGAAGCTTTTTTTTTAAATCTTCCCATTTTTTTAAAAGTAAAACTGTCGAAAAAAACGGCTAAATTCGGTACGTTTTATTCAAACCGCCGCCATTTTGTCAATTTTGATTTTTAAAAAAGCCTCCATAGCGCGATAGCCAATCGCATACTAATTGATAATCCTTTGGGTTTTTTTTTCAGTTCAAATTTGCGACCCCTAGGGTGTCCACCATGAGGCTATCTTTTTTATCAACATTATTTTCAACAATAAAAAAAAAATGTTAACAGTAAAAATCGACTTATAAAAAATCATTTTCTGTCATTCATGATTACTTTAAACTGTCATAAATTTTTTAGATTGATCGGCGTAAAGTAACCGTCCGAAAAAAAATCGTGAAAATAGTCTATTTTTTGGGCCGTCACACTGGAAAGATCTCTTAAATGCCTTCGGTTCTAGGGGACACCGGATGTAATTCGAACTCTTTAGGTTTTCCTTTTTTTTTAATTTTTTTAACGTAAATTCTTACGATGCGAATACTAGGATTGCTTTCTTACAACCCCATATGAATATAATGTATGTGAGGCATTCCACTTCGTATCGACCTATTTTTCATATGATTGACATAACTCCAAAAAGCACAAATTAATATTTTTCATTAATTTTTTTTTCAGTTTGAATTATGTATCATTTGTTTAAACAAATTATTAAAAGACACATTTTAAAAATCCGCACTAATTCTAAAACACCTTTTTAGAATTTGATAAATAAACATTTTTGGTTATATATATTTGGTAAATATTATTTTAAAAATTGAAATATTATAAAAAATAGTAACTTCACGATGGGCAACAGCTAGAAAATTTTTGTATGCAGCACATCGGTGGTCATTTACAAAGTATATTTTTCGAACTAAACGACTGATCGTTTTTTTCGGGTCGTTTAAGTGAACAAATACGAGAACATTGTCAAAAAGGTATGTAACTTCGCGTGGAATTTATTGAAAAATTATATTACTGCAAACCAAAATTTTTTTTAACAGTTTCAGTTCAAAAAACGTTTATTAAGGAAATTATCACTTCTATTATTCAGTTTCAAAAAACGTTTATTAAGGAAATTATCACTTCTATTATTCTAAACCCGCTGATTCTCAGATGGCATCTTTGCCAATAGGGAGATTCTCGGTAGATTTTATTTAAAAAAAGACATGATATGAAATCTATCATTCATGTTAAGGGGAAAATAATTTTATCTCCGCTCTACAAATTAAATTATAATTAAAAAAAAATGATTTCATTGTGTACCTGGTTTTCTTCACAGATTCAGGATATTCTTCTATGTCCCACGACTTTGCGCTCTGTTGTCTCTTTACTTCCTCCTCATTGTCGCTTGACAATTCTTGTATATCATCGTCCAAACTCTCCGGAGTAAGCGGAGTTATCGGCGATCTCGAGTGACTTCCAGGCGTCTGTCGCTGACTGGTACCGTCGGTCTGCGTCTGAAAATGCAAAAGTGAAACAACACAAGTTTAGGGCAGTTTGTGTGCCATGCCATTATGTAATAAATCGGCGGGTGTATTGGTAACTGTGACTGTTTTCGGGAAGGGCGAACAAACTTTGTTATAATCGATACTGTCTTGGCATCAGCAAATTGGCTGCATACCATTCAATCGTTCGGCTGGATAAAGATATTCTTGCTCTAATGAGAGCCAACGATTCATGGAGGAAGATATAATTGACTTCTCTCAATTATATCGTAAAGGGAAATTAAGTGCCGAACAGATTAGCTGTCGTTCCGCTGAGATTTTTGGCTTCGTATTTGCGCTGATCATAGACCGAACATATTAATTTATTACACTGCACCCAGATCAATGTGTCAATTAAATCAAACACGGAATCTATTTGAATCGAATAAAAATTATTTTCAATTGAAAAATTGTCCTTAAATTTTGGGCTAATAGGATTTTATTCCGATGAATAGGATTTACTGAATTCAAATATGCGGCATCAATTTTATTTAAATAACTTTTACTTTGCGTGAAAAAAATTGGTGTGACAATACAACTGCCAGGAAATAATTATAAAGTGACTCATTTAATTAACTGAATTGTCTCGAAGGAACCAAGACAAAAAAAACCAAATATTTCCAGAATATGCAGAGCTTGCGAAATTAAGGACAATTTTGAGTGATTGTTGCATCTGCGACTGTAAATCGATAACTTAAAATGTCTGGTGCTATTATATCTTTGTTGTTTCAAGGCGCCCAAATTACCCGCGTAGAAAAAAAGAATCTGGCCGAGATTCTTAAGAAGATTCTCAACGAGAATCTCAGCGAAAATCACGGTTGTGCGCCGAACCGAGATTCTTTTTAAATCTATCTGACAACCTCGAGAATCTCGCTGGGCGAGATTCTAGACTAGAATCTCAACGAGATTCTGATATCGATTCTTTTTATTTCCAGCTATCCACTAAAGAATCTCAGTAAGAAGCTGGCCGAGATTCTCTAGAATCTCGATGGGATTTTGATAGAAATTCTTTTCATTTTCAGCTACCCACTAACGAATTTTGCTAAGAAGCTGACCGAGATTCTCAGATAGATTTTAAAAGAATCTCGGTTCGGCGCGCCACCGTGATTCTCGCCAAGAATCTCGCTGAAAATCTCGCTGAGAATCTTAGCGAGAATCTTCTTAAAAATCTCGGCCAGATTCTTTTTCCCACGCGGGTACCCAAAAAAAGCGTATGAAACATTTTTTAAATTAACTTAATTAATTAATTTTTTTAATTACCATGACTTAAAAAAAAAATACATTCAAAGCTCATAAAATGCACATTATTGACTGTATATCTGAAATTTAGTGTACAGTCATATGGAGCAGAAGAATGCTATGGGAGATATATAAATATTGTTATAAAATGCCATCTCACAAATGCCATTTCTCAATGTCCATTGATTTCATATGGATGCTTTTGAAATATGTTCGAACCGTTTTATGCGAATGCAAAAGTTATTGCCTTAAATGATTAATTTAATAGTGTTCTCATAAACAGTCACAATAAAGTTTCGCTTTGTTGCATTCAAGTCTCATAATCGGATCATGCGTATTAATTATCATACGTAAATACCTGACCAATTATATAAACATATTATAATTCGATTACACAGGATAACATTTTGAATACGTAAATTATTGTGGGCTAATTTTTAGTTAAACGCGAATCCAATAACGTGTTTCAATCAATAGTTGCAAAGTTCGCGAACTTTATACGATTTCATTCGCAAATGCCATTCGACTCCTTGTTCATCTCATGAGACTTAAATGCAAATCAGTTAGCAGCACTAACATTATCGAAAAAAGTTTTTTGTCATGTCCTACATTAAAATAATAGGTTCCTTTAAAAGATCTGTAACCGGGACGTTCAACTTTCTGTTTTTGCGTTTTACTTTCAAGACTGAATGTAATTATTACGAAACTGAAGGGCAATTTTATACAGAGTCAAGAATTTTCAGTTCTTACTACGTTACGTCGTACACTATGAAAGTTTCCTTACAAACTCTCCGAGACGTCAGGGCGAATTGAACTTTCCGCTCTTCACTACGAAGGTATACGGAACTTGTATACTCTGAAGCATCAAAGCTTTAACGTCACGCACTCTTTGGAGCACGCGAGTAGCTATCGGGTTCGTTGATTCGTACAAAATTATTTATTGTGCTCCAAGACGCTGCAAAGGGTGGATGAACTGTGCAGCAGGCACAACTCGGCACCGCTAATCACCCCAGAGCAATAACAATTAGCAAAACGAGATGCGGAAATGTATCCACGATTATTATTGCTACAAGCATGCAACAGTTGACAAACTGCACTATTTCAAATGTTTGGAAGTTTCTATGCACAAACGGGTGAATGAAGGTAATCGCTCTGCTACACTGAGAAAAAAAACTGCGGAAGTTACAACACGAACGAAAAATTTCAATTTTTTTTTCAAAATGCCATAAATTTAGAACCTCTTGACGGATTCACTCCAAATTCAATCCCATATCGTGTTTAACTACAGTTTACTTGTGGACCAAGTTTGAGCCCGATATCTTAAAAATTGCGGAAGTTAAAGCACGAACAAAAAATTTGAAAAAATTAAAAAATGCCATAAATTGTGAACCCCTTAACGGATTGACACCAAATTTAATCCCAAACACTATTTGATAACAGTCCACTTCTGGTCCAAGTTTGAGCCGGATATCATAAAAATTGCGGGAGTTAGAGCCCGAACTGACATTCTCCAAAAAATTCAAAATGCCATAAATTTTGAACACCTTGATGGATTAACTCCAAATTCAATCTCATACCTTGTTTAACGACAGTTTGCTCGTGGTAAAAAATTTGAGCCCGATATTTTAAAAATTGCGACGGCTATCTTGCTAACAAAAAATTGTGCACATACGCACACACACACACACATACAGACATTTTTTCTAAACCACTTTTCTCGACGTTTTAGACCATTCTGAGTGTTCTGACATGAAAATCTCGAAAAAAAAAATTTCACGAAAACAAAGCTTCCTCTATGAGGAAGCAAAACCAATCAAATGTGCGGTTGCGGGTGGTGAAAGAAATATTTTGTTCCATGAATGAAATAATCGTTATTGTGAATTAAGGAAAATTTGATTCAACTATGCGTTGATACGTTCAACCAAATATACATGTCCAATTGATCAAATGTTTATTTCGCCATCCGCAACCGCACATTCAGTTAGTCTTATCAATTTTTGTCTCGGGTTACGGGTTAGTCAAAACAGTGAAGATTTTTAAAAAAAGTCTCTATCAATTCTGGTGTTTCGATTGACGATTTCATATATAAATGTAATCACGGGAATTATTTGAAAAGAAAATACATTGTTATACACAAATGACCGATCAAGTATTATTGGCTTCCAGTTTTGGATTAGAAAAACCATAATTATAGTCCGATTATGACGAGCAGTGACTCAGTTTGTTCATTCAATGATGCGTCATTGATTGACCTGATATATTTGTTTTTAGTATCCTTTGCAAGGAAATAACCGTTTGTTTATCTACACTCAGAGAAATCGTAGTAGTACAGTCAACTATAAAGTGACAACTATAAAGTTTTAGTCCATCCAACTATTTTCATAATTACGATAGCTGTGAAAATAGTTATGGCAACTATTTGGTAGTTATAGCAACTATTTGATAGTTGTGGCAACTATTAAAAAATTGCTTGTATGAACTAAAATGAATACTTGTCACTTTATAGTTACAAATACCACAATTTCCTCTCAGTGTATCTTAGCCTAACATTAGACGGACACATGCTCGTAAATTTTGAAGAACTACTAGAAATGAAGAAACTGCCCGGTCACATTGAGATTAAATTATGGTATTGGTAATTATAAAGTGACAACTATTCATTTTTAGTTCGTACAACCAATTTTTTAATAATTGCCACAACTACCAAATAGTTATCATAACTACCAAATAGTTGCATGGACGAAAAATTAATGGTCGTCACTTTATAGTTGACTGTACTATTACGATTTCTCCGAGTGCAATCTATAAAGCATCTTTCAATAAACAAAATGAACTATCGCTCGTCATAATCGGACCAAAATTTCGATTTTTTTCTAATACAATGCTGAATAATAAAAACCTCGTATCGGACATTTGCGTATATCCGTGTATTTTCTATTTCAACTGTACCTGTGGATGTATTTATATATTTAAAACACATTCTAAAGTGCAAGTCATTCTTCAGAATAGTCAACGAATTATAGCAATTTGTCGAAATGCAATTAAATATTTGGCACTAATTTGATTACACTGAGAGAAATCGCGGAAGTTCAGGCAACTATTAAGCCATAACTGTAGATTTTTAGTCCATCCAACAATTTGAATAGTTATTTTAACTGATTTATTGGTTAAATTAACTACGTTATCGTTACTGTAACTAATTCTATAGTTGTCTTATCATAATGTTCCAGTTACTTTAATAGTGAACATATAATGAAATACAACCTTAGTTATTTTCTTATAGTTAATGTAACTTTATTATTGTAGTTCCAATGACTATTTCAAAATCCTCAAATAATTTCTCAAAAAATACTATACTTGTCATTATGTTTTCTATGAATAATACATCGCATCTATCGCTAAATTTTAAAAACAATATATATTTTGTTACGATAACTATTATTAACTGTTGCATTGACTATAAATAGTTATTAGAAATAACTTTATTTAAATAGCTGAGGTTGGATTTCACTATAAATTTATAGTTACCAGTATCTTTGTTTTCTCTCAGTGTAATACGTAGCAGATTGATTACCTCAAGTTTAATGTACAATTGTGATGAAAAATAAATGTACTTTTATAGTAAAATTGAAAAAGGCTTTTGCACTATGTTATACATTAACTGTGCTAAATTTAGTATTCCGGATTTTGCATAAAATCTTCCAGTACTTGCAAGTTAAATTTTAATTAGATTTTTTGACAGTTGACGTACTCGTGCTTCGGTCTCTGATGTGTAGCCCGTATTGTCCAATCCTGGGGTTGTCGGAGTGTAGCCCCTATCCTTCTTCAGAATACTTTCCGTAGGTGGTGCGGATACCGCGCTGTGTGCTCTTTTTCTTTTGGCAGCAGCTACGATAACGGTGAGTATCAAAGTCAGTAGTATAATACCGGCGCCTGCAGCTCCGATAAATAGCCAAGCATCTCGCCTCCGGGAAAGAGCGAGAGGACGAGTTTCTTTTAAATAGGCTGAAAGGAAAATTATAAAATTACAAACCCACAAAATTTATCATTACCGTTGTTATGTCGTCATCATTGAGTTACATCACTACTCTTTTCAATGACAATTTTCATCAAAAAATACTTTGAAAGATTTTCATATGATCTGACATGTAGAGAGAGAAACGTAGTCCAGATAAAAATTACTGGATGAGTGTATGTATGTGCGTTTTGTATTATTACATGGAGAAAATGTTATGAGTTGGCTGTAAATGAGTTGGTACACCGAGAGAAAAAGTTTCATCGATTCACGGAAATCTTTGCCAATGGAATGAAATACTTGAATTTCAATACTATCTTTTCTTTGAATGATCTCAGACTCAATGAAAAGTAGTGACATTGATTCGAAGAAACATTTCTTTATAATCAATGAACATTTTTCATTGATTATAAAGATATCGTCGCTGATTCAATGAAACCTTCTTCTTACCAGCTCAAAATTTCGAAACCTATTTTTTCCTGAAGTACGCGGCAAATAAAGCTCAAATTTTGTGAGTATGTAAGTAAGTGCGGCAGAAATAGGCTAAGCTTCTGGCTCCTCGAAACTCGAAGCCTTTCGTTCGGGAGAACCGGAAAACAAAAAAGTGAGGTTAGGTGCGAAAGAGAGATCAATGAAAACGTTTCTTTCAACCAATGAAAACGTCTCTTTAAAAAAATGAAACTTTTTTTATTATATGCTCACTAAGTAAATCTTTATTTACAGGCAATGAAATGTTCTCTTTGAAATTGAAATGCACTATTTGATTGAAATCAAAGAAATATTTCGTTGAAATCAATGAAAAAAAATCAATCCACCCATTTCTTTGGCGTCAATGAAATCTTTTCTCTCGGTGTAGAACGATTTATTTAGTGACTATAACCATTTTCTGAGGTGAGACAATGAATAAGTGGTTGTCCTATATCACAAATGCGTGGTTATATGGACTAACAAAAAGTGAGTCCGTGAAACTACATTTTGAGTGTGCCAGACTCATTTTTTTTCTCCGTGCAGCGACAGCTTTCGCAATTTAATACATATTGGGCGCAATTTCACAATTTTACATTTATTGGTCGACGATAATTAAACCGAGATTGGAATTAAATTCAGATTTAATCGATCGAAAGGACTTTTATTTTCTGGCGTTTTTATTCTTCTTCTGTATAAATGACCTAACATTTGATAATTATAGAATTTGGCGAAAGTCGATCGAATGGTACATGTTTTGACGCAAATTGTCTGTTTGAATTCTAAAAAAATTGAGAAAGAATTCACTATTAAAAATGTTTTTAAGATTGCATTACGAGCCTCTTTTGCATAAACTAAATTATTTAATTTGTCATCCAAGTGAAATGTAAAATTACAGTATTTTCTACGAAATTTATTCTAAAAAATTCATAATTTTACTGCATTCGTCTATCAAATTTAATACATCAATTGATGCACCAACTTTCCGATTTGCAAAATCGCAAACACTTTTAACAGTATTGCTAAGTAGAATCTTGTAGACTATTTTCCTAATCTTTTAAACTGCAGAAAAAACTAAACGACGCTTTATTAGAAAGCAACTAACAAGCATGTGTTTTGACTTAGACAATTCTGCCGAACAAATTTTGAAAAAAATGCATATACTTCAATTACGGACAACTACTCTTAAAAAATCCTGCCAAAATTAACAAAAAAATATGTGCACTGAAAAAAAAATGTCATTGATTCAATAAATCCATCGTTTGCGGGCTACCAAAAGAAGTATTTTTGAATGAACTCTAGTTCTTATTCGTTCAATCCCATTTAACATTTAAAAAATAAAATATTATTTTGCTTATTTTAGAGTTATTGTTTCGATCTCGTATGGAATTGGAAGAATTAGAATTCAAATTAAGGTGATAACGCTTGTTTTGGCAGCCCGCAAACGATGAATTTATTGAATCAATGACATTTTTTTCAGTGTGTCTTTTCTTTATTTAAAATACCTTTTAATAAAAAATGGTCAATATTATTGAAGGAATTGAGGGTCAGAGCATGAAAAATTCAGCTCCAATCCCCCACATTGTGATCGTAACTGCAACTTCTTTGATAGCGTGAAAGTAAAATTTGTTATACGTTCATTCTATTGCGATGAACAAAACTAAAGAAGGCCGAAATCTTTTAGTGAAAAGGGCAAGTACATTAATTTTTACTTACTAAAAGTAAAATCGTAATTATTGAGTTAATTATCGTGAATGAGAGAGTTTTTTAATCGCGATAAAAAAATTCTTACGCTCGCCTTGGATGATCACCGGTACTCCCAGCTCCAAAGCTACTTCCTGAGGCGAAAGTAGAGCCATGTCTTGAGCCGCAGTTTCTGCTGGGACAGGTTTCCCACCGAGATGAACGGAGTATATCAAACGGGTGCCTCCGTTCTCCGTTACGCTCGTATTTTGCATTCTCACTTGTACCAATCCGACATCCAGTGATCGAAGCTTGGATCTGCTTGAGTTCAATAATTCCGACTGATTTCCCAAGAGCCCACTAAATTTTGCAGAACTTTCGGTGAGCGTATCCTTCAAATCCCACGAGTCCCCCGATTGCTCATTTTTATTCCTAGTTAAAGACTCTTCAGCCGTATTTGTTGACGGTAATGGGGATAATTTGTTGGTGTAGTTTGCTGGAAAATATCGTCGGCCCCTTGGGCCAATCAAACTCGAAATCGAGAGAGATGATTGCAATATTTGCTCCCTCCGGTTATTCTGATTTTCCGGAATTATTATGTCGTCATTTTGCGATTCGGTTCGTTGAACTTCCTTGCCATTGAATTTCGGATTGATGTCTATGGATTCTTCAGTTTGTGGCACCAAAGTCCTACTTTCAAAAAAATTTGATGCTTCTGAACGGGCTTTCGTTATCTTCACTAGCCTCATACGTTTTGGCTCGATTTCAACAACTGTATCATTGGTCATTGGATCGGACGTTGTAGATAAATTTTTATTGAGGCCGATGGTATAATTTTTATCGACCGCACGAGTCTATAGAATGTTAAATGAAATTTATAATAATTATAAATGACATATGAGGCATTCTCTGTCAGCTCAGGCACTTTTTTTCAACCCTCTCAGATCTATCCTATAATTGGACACATGTTAATACTACTTGAAAGCACTCTTTGTGAATTTTTTCAGATTTTTAAAACAATCCATTTGGGAAATGTATTTTTTTTTTATTATTCATATAACTTCGATGGAGTAAGTCTGACAAAAAAAATACATATACAAAAAAATTGTTTTTCGAAAATTGTTGTTTTTCACTCAATTTTGTAATACAATAGGTCTCATATTTTTATTCGTGTTGCAAAAGTGATATTCAGCAAATAAAAATGTTAAACAATTTTTTTCATTCATTCGGACACCTTCGATATTACTTTCAATTTTTTATAAGCTGTAGGGACATGTATAGAACCTACAAAAAAATTGGTATAGTGGGCATCGACTACTTGAAGGATTTAAAAAAGAAAGAGAATTAATTAAATTTATTTAATTGTTTTTTTATTTTTATATATTTTTTTATTTCACTTATTTTTTGTTATTTCTTCAAATAATCGATCCGCTGAGCTACTTGACGCGTAACGACGACACGGCCTTCAGGGTTTACATACAGTTATTCGTGCGTATAGCCATTTATTGGATCGAAAATTTTGGAAAATATTTTTTTTCTCCTTCAAATAGTCGATGCCCACTATACCAATGTTTTGGTATGTTTTTGACATATCCCTGTAGCTTGTATAAAATTGGCAGTGATATCGAAGCTGTCCGAATGAGTAGGAAAAATATTTTAACATCTTTTTTTGCTGTAAATAGCTTTTGCAACACGAATAAAAATATGAGACATATTGCAATACAAAGTTAAGTGAAAAACAACATTTTTTTGTATGTGTGATTTTTTTGTCAGGTTTACTCCATCGAAGTTATATGAATAGCAAAAAAAATATACATTTTCTAAATGGATGAATTAAAAAATTTGAAAAAATTTACAAAGAGTGCTTTTAAGTGGTACTAAAATGTGGCCAATTGTGGGATAGATCTGAGAGGGTCGAAAAAAAGTGGCTGAACTTACAGATAATGCCACATATATGCATAACAATGAGAAAAAAACGATAGTTACTTCATTAGAAATTCGTTGCTCAAGAACTGGTCGATGATTTTCTGGAGACGCTCGGCGTTTTGTTGCGGCTCTTCTCAACCGAGGATCCGTCGCAAGCAGCCCCAAATGACGTTGCTGCTGCCTGGAGAAAGCCGTGCGATACAGACGAGCCAGACGCAATTCCACTTTCGGTGGAACGCTTTCGCCTGACCGAAGAACTGTCAGCAACCAGTACCTGCACAATTAGGAATTAAATTATTATAAAACTAATGCAGGATAATCATAATTATAAATATTTTCGTAATTATAACAGATAACATTTTTTTTTTCAATTTCAATAAAAGTGGTGAGTGAAAATAAAAAAATTCATTTCGTTGACCACTCTCAAGTAAAATTGTATATTATTCAATATTGTCTTTTATAAAAAGAGAATTTGGGAAATCCAAATCAACGGATTACTCATTGAAATATAAGTCGTTTTATGCTCAATTCATTGAGGCGCCTCTTAATTTATGGAATCAGAGGGGTCCACTTTTTTTTTTTTGGAAATTCAATATAAAAAAACTTCTGGTGAGGAAAAGTAAAAAATAAAATTCGTCGACCACCATGGCGTAAAACTGGATATAAATTAACGCAGCACCTTGTAAAAAAATAGTTTTGGAAATAAAATTTAAAATAATTTCTGTTTAATTCGTTGAGGCACCTTTTAAATTTAATCTTCAGTTGCTTTCGGTTCGTTTCTGAAGATTTCCTAGGCTTAATTTTAAAAATAAGTAACATATTTTATTGGTGAAATTCCATCAATATAATTGTGAAGTTTTTGTTTACCTTGGGCCAGGATCTTCACCGACCAGAACTCCAATATCTTGGTCAGCCTCGACCAATGTCGGTGTGGGATCTATGCACGAGGTGCAACCAGGATCGTGGGGACTGAGTCGAGGATCCTGAGAAGGTTCTCCACCTCCTCCAGTCGTATCGTCGGGAACATATACCGTTGCTGTATGATGAACAGTTCTCGTTTCGTAGAAATTCAATGTTTGATCTGGGTCGAGCCATGGTGGTGCGTCCTCTGCACCAGTCCAGAAAAAGTCTTGAAGATGCACTTGTCTGCCTGGTAAATGCTCGATCAGGACGATTTCGTCCTCTTGAACAAGTCAAATAATTTATTATTAATTTTGGGAATTAAAAGAAGTGGAAATATTTGATAATGAAATTAATTTGGAACAGTTAAACCAAAAATACGCCACATATATTAATTTTTTTAATTATGTTAATGAGTTGAAATATTTTTATGATTAACCAGTCGAATGACAACGAACTATGTTGATTTATTAGAATTGTTGTAAAAAAGTAGAATCCTGCATATTGCTTCCCCTTTATTTTTCACTTTTTATAAATCTACCGATTTATAAAACGATTTTAATCAATTTGAAAAACTGAAGTCGCGATATTTTAGTTTTCAAGAAATAATAAAGATAAATTCAAATTCCTATATAATCCGAAACCTTCTATCAATCTCCACTAAATTATATATCTAACATCCTTGAATATTATTTTGTTTACGTCCACAATTTTGACTCGGTAGTTCATGTGTCCCAAATTTTTTTTTTAGTTCATGTTGCCCAAAAATTAATACACTGAAATCAATTTTTCGAAAATTTCAGATTCCATAAAATCAGATCCGCTCTTCCGATTTCAGCCAAATTTAGTACACCCAGAAAAATGGATGGTCAATTCAACTATACACATGTTTCCCTGAGACGACAACTATGTTTTTATGGTTGCTGTAACAATAAATAATGTATCTAGCAACTAAATTATGGCACGTTTAATTATTTTTATAGTAGAACTCACCATATTTAGCAAGTTGTCGCATTTATTTTTCTCAGTGTACCAAACAAAATTAAAATGTATCTGCACTGATGAAGAACTATTTAGGAAAATATCGTAAATTTTAGAAAAATTAAAGAAACGATGACCTTTTTCGAAAAAATTGCAATAACTACAAAATACAATTTTCTGCAAAAATTTTATCGAAAACTGCAGTAATCAAAGATGGACTGCTGCCACACTAGTCAAATCAGTGCTAAATCTTTAAAAGCATTTGTACAATTTCAGATGGTTTAATAATCTGTTCCAAGGTGTTAATCACATAGCAGAATGAGTTCTTGATATTCAAATACATTCACAGCTGTCATGTGAACAGTAAATCGATCAATATCTCCAAATTTTCGATGTCATGTTTTTTCATCCAGTTTTGTAAAAGGGTAAACCGTAATATCAGTCCGATTATGACGAAACATAGCTCATTTTGATCAGTGGAAGATCCTTAATCGATTGACCGTCCGGATTTTCTATAGTATCAGGCGTTCAAAAGTTTCAGCTATTTGTATACTTGATGTTTGGTTATGATAGGATAAACAAACGGTTGTATCTTTTGAACTACTAATACGATTTTAAAAAAAGATGCAAAGTAGAACCTTGCGCATTGCTTCCTCATTATTTTTCGCTTTTTACAAAGCTCCCTCTGTGAGGAAGCAGTATGTTATTCAATTTTGGCTTCCTCATAGAGGAAGCTTTGTAAAAAGCGAAAAATAATGAGGAAGCAATGTGCAAGGTTCTACTTTGCATCTTTTTTTTTTATACCTTGTGTCTCTTTTGCAGAGGTGTTTTATACAGCTATAAATCACCTCTGCAAACACCGTTACATCTAATTTTGATTGGATACAAATTTTTGTCGTACTTTCTCAACTTTTCCGGAAGTTATAGCGAAAATCTACATTTTTTTTTAAATGAAAAATGGTGTAAAATCCGAACGACTTTACCGATCATCACCAAATTTGGTACATGGCATTTCTGAATGTTATTTTTCGTCTGTACAAAATTTCTGTTCATTTGTTGAAATTCGACGTAATTTAGATCAAAATCTATTTTTTTCGAAAAATTCAAAATTCTATAAAATCCGAACCGCTTTACCGATTTCGTCGAAATTCAATACCATACAACATTGAACGTATCTTCAGTTATGAAGAACTATTTAGCCAAATCGGCGAACTTTTACGAAAGTTAGAGCGACCACGCCCTTTTTTCAACAAATTAAAATCAACATAAAATCTTAATGACTTCACATATTTTGGCAAAAATCACAACATTCAAAGAGGGGCAGCTACTCTATTTGCGTGCCAAATTTGAGCCGGATCGCTCGAACGGTTACCGAGTGAGAGGAGATTGAATTTTCGAAGCCCAGCACACACACACACACACACACACACACACACACATACATACATACGGACATTTTTTCTAAACCACTTTTCTCGACGTTTTAGGTGATTCTAAGCATACTGACATGAAAATCTCGAAAAAAAAAAATTTCATGAAAACAAAGCTTCCTCTATGAGGAAGCAAAATAGACGGCCAATCGGTAGAATATCTTTTAGTAAACAAAATGAGCTATTGGTCGTCATAATCGGACTGATATTACGGTTTACCCTTTTAAGAAACTGGATGCAAAAACATAACATCGGAAATTTGCAGATATTGATCGATTTACTGTTGATATCACAGCTGTGAATGTATTTGAATATCAAGAACTAATGCTGCTATGTGATTAACACCTTGGAACAGATTATTAAACCATCTGAAATTGTAGAAACGCTTTTAAAAATTTAGCACTGATTTGACTAGTGTGGAGCGCTCCAACCTCCTTAATCGATTCAACGGTTACTTGAGTTAACGGTCTTAAGTTACCGAGTATTAGTAATTAGATATTTGTCCGTACGATGTTTCTACCACCTTTTACAGAGTTAATAACATATAAGGAATTATTTAATCATAATAGTACGAATAATGTATGGTAAAGATATATAAAAGTACAAATTTATGCATAAATATAAAGGGACGCAGTGAACAACATAACAGAATTTCCATTTAGTCTATGACTAATATTATTTTATGTTATTAGCGAGACATTAATGATTAAGACTCACCGGCTAAAGGTACTGGCTTACTATTCCTTAAAGCAGAAGGCCCGCACTTTTACACCCAGATCTGATGGGTTTATGTGAATCAAATTTTAGATATATGAGGCATTCTCTGTCAGTTCAGCCACTTTTTTTTCGACCCTCTCAGATCTATCCCATAATTGGCCACATTTTAGTACCACTTAAAAGTACTCTTTATAAATTTTTCAGATTTTTTAATCCATCCATTTAGGAAATGTATATTTTTTTTGTTATTCATATAACTTCGATGGAGTAAATCTGACAAAAAAATCACACATACAAAAAAATGTTGTTTTTCAATGAACTTTGTATTGCAATATGTCTCATTTTTTTATTCGTGTAGCAAAAGCTATTTACAGCAAAAAAAATGTTAAACAATTTTTTTTACTCATTCGGACACCTTCGATATCACTGCCAATTTTATACAAGTTACAGGGATATGTCAAAAGCATACCAAAAAATTGGCATAGTGGGCATCGACTATTTGAAGGAGGAAAAAAATATTTTCCAAAATTTTCGATCCAATAAATGGCTATACGCACGAATAACTGTATGTAAACCCTGAAGGCCGTGTCGTCGTTACACGTCAAGTAGCTCAGTGGATCGATTATTTGAAGGAATAACAAAAAATAAGTGAAATAAAAAATATATAAAAATAAAAAACAATTAAATAAATTTAATTAATTTTCTTTCTTTTTTGAATCCTTCAAGTATTCGATGCCCACTACACCAATATTTATGTAGGTTCTATACATGTCCCTACAGCTTATAAAAAATTGAGAGTAAAAAATTGTTCAACATTTTTTTTTGTGAATATCGCTTTTGCAACACGAATAAAAATATGAGACCTATTGTATTACAAATTCGAGTGAAAAACAACATTTTTTTATACATGTATTTTTTGTGTCAGACTTACTCGATCAAAGCTATATGAATAATAATTAAAACAATACATTTCGCAAATGGATTGTTTCAAAAATCTGAAAAAATTCACAAAGAGTGCTTTTAAGTCGTACTAAAATGTGTCCAATTATGGGATAGATCTGAGAGGGTCGAAAAAAAAGTGGCTGTACTGACAAAGAATACCTCATATTTGAAATTAATGAAATTTTATTTGATTTAATACGATTTATCCGTCTCAATAGTGATACTATCAGACGCCTCCAATAAATCTCCCAGACAAATTTCATCGGAGATGATAATATTATCCGAGAAAAACTTTCTTATGGGTGGCTTAACAGAATAAACCATAAGGAAGCCATTTGCAAGATTTTACTACGCAAACTTTTTTATTTATTGTCAAGGATTGGCGGAACATCGTACCCTGTATATAATGCAAAATCAACAGTAGGAGATACAAGAGATACTTAGGAGAAATAGCGAACAATCATTCAATCGAACGAATTGCTGTTATCACGCGATCACGTGTCTCGGAATCGTCAAATTTGCATTGATAGTTTGCGTACACACAACGAAATGTACCTAACGTTCAAGAGTAATGATCTGTATGCTCATTATGTACTACTGGAAAGTAAAAGCGGAAGAAGCATTTAGTAGAAATGAAATCATCAGAGATTCGTACTGTTTGCCAGTGATCGACCCTCTCCATTCTATGAAATTTATCGTCGATGACAGGCACGGTGACTCTCTGAATAATGTAATTTCACCGTCACAGAACGCAGACTCTCGTTCGAACTCTGCACGCAACGAAGTTCGAGCGTCGTTTGCTCGTCAGCGAGTGCAGCACGTGGTTACACACTGACGGTTATCTACCCTCGAGCCACGAGTCAAGGGTTCATTGAACTTGAAGTACACAAAAGGGTACATTGCCCAGAAAAAGTAATTGTCTAGCTTTTCACATTGTAATTCGCAGAATACTAAATGTACGATGGTATTCAAGGGCAGCGTTCTGCTTTACTGAGCGAAAACTTATTAGCAGAAAAAAAAACATCGTGTTGAAAAACTGAATATTATGTAACTTTGAGTTATTTTCGACTGGATACATCAATTTTTAATGTGGGCTGTTTTTGTGACTTTTTTTGTTGTCAAAATCGCAACTTCATTTATAGACTTCCACTATTTATTCAGTATTGTACCTTTTGCTTGTTTGTCTACAGTCGTCGACAAAGTAATTAAGTGAGAATAAGAAAAACCTTGATTTTTTTCCGGTAGCAAATACTCAAAATCTTCCATAATTTTGCAGCTATAGCGGTGAGACAGTGGAACGTCTTTAGAGGCAGATGCAACGGAATGACGCCTTAATATTTTAGTTTACGCTGGTAACCTTGTTCTCAATAGACGAACGTCTATTTGAACGTCACTTTTTGAAACATATTTGAACTGCATCTTTCCGTGGCTGCCAGGTATAGCCGTATGAACCTTTTACGTCTCCGGTACAGGCTTTGCTTCGAGGAATCTCCGAGTGACTTACTGCCAATAATTCGTACCATTATTTTTTTTTAATTTTCATACGACTTTTTTAATAGGCTCAAGATATTCTGGAAAATGATCAAGTACGAAAGGAAACCAATATTTGGGGTACTTGTGAATTTCTGGTCATACGAAAAATAGTGCCAGTTTTAGACGAATGCGAAGTCCAACTTGAAATTTACAGAGTACCTTCTCAGATAGATACATACATTTTTTTTAAAATGTTTCATCCGAATAAATTACTATCTTTTTGAGAAAAGTGAAGGTATTTGTTCAAAAAATAATTAAGTTTTTTTTTAATGGCTATATTTTTCTTCGGAAAGCGTGGATAATTTTCTATCAGAATACTGTAAGAAGAAAATCATTTATTTCAATTCCAAAATTGTCTCAAAATGAAATGTCAAAATTGAAAAATGTCCTTTTCCGTATACCCGTGTAAAAAATAGATCTAGTAGATCTATATATATCTACGTAGACTAGATATAGATTTTTGCTGAAATCACAAGTCTATATTCTAATCTACAATTGTTCCAATTGGTGAACTTTCTGTAGACGTCTCTTCGTAAATTTATCGCCACTCTACATAGACGATTTTTTTTACACGGGTAGTTCAGTGGAAAAAATAGTTCAAAATCTGAAAATTAGTATAGGCCCCCGCAAAAATGGAGATATCGACCTGGACACCGAAAGCCATGGAGATATCGACCTGGACACCGAAAGCCATGGAAGTACCTACTTGGAAACCGAAAGCCATGGAGATATCGACCTGGACACCGAAAGCCATGAAAATATCTATCTGGACACCGGAAGCCATGTAGATAGCGACCTGGACCATAAAATCTCATAAAACGGTGCAATATTCTTTACTATTATTCAGTCCAATAGATCACACTTAAGACTTTTTACTTTTGGAAAGACTTTCAATACTGTTTTAATACCTTCTTTATTTGGGCGAAATATTATTCCGTATGTCTTATTCCACTACGCCAGCCTTGGCATACTATTATTCAAGACACTTTTAACATTTGGGAAATACTGTTTTTATACTTCTATTTTTGCGTGGGTGGCGTCCTTTGAGTTAATACTGAAAGATAGTCGAGTTTCAAGAATACAATTTATACATAAACCCAACTTCACAGTTGGTCTTATATATAAATTGCATATACATTGGCATTTCATGCCAACTCGGTCAACAGCTGACCCTCAATTTATTTTTACCGGCAAATTTTTATATTATTCTTCCAACTGAAAACTGCATGCAGACATTTTTTCAGCGTTTTTTTATCGGATTTTTTGAGTTATAAATAATTGAAGATATATAAAAAACGCCCTAATTTAGAAATCCCAAAAAATTCTCAATAATACTATGATGTGCAAGAAAACGTTTAAACCATAAACCAGAGTGACCCGAGACCTCATACTATTTTTTTCAGTTGGAAGAATAACATAAAAAATTGCCGCGAAAAAAAATACGAGGTTCAGCCGTTGACCGAGTTGACGTGGAATGCCCCATATAGAGTTTATACGGACTGTATATGTCCAATTCCATATGTCGGATCACATTAATTTTTTTCCTTTTACTTGGGAATGCTATACTGTTCAGATATACACTAATTTCAAACTAAATATTTTGTAGCTTTCTGTTACTTACGATAGCATTCTAAACATTTTAGAAGCATAAATAAAATATTTTTCTACGTCACAGTTTTATTTAAACATATGCTCAATTTGCTGAAACTGATTGAAGTGTAAATAATTCAGTGTCGAAAATTCAATTATACTAACAAAATTTACTAATACTTAACCTACACTGAAAAAAAAATGTCATTGATTCAATAAATCCATCTTTTGCGGGCTGCCACAAACAAGCGTTATCAACTTAATTTCAATTCTAATTCCTCCAATTCCATACGAGATCGAAACAATAACTCTAAAATAAGCAAAATAACATTTTATTATTTCAATGTTAAATGGGATTGAACGAATAAGAACTAGAGTTAATTCAAAAATACTTCTTTTGGCAGCGCGCAAACGATGGATTTATTGAATCAATGACATTTTTTTTCAGTGTAATATCCATTAAATAAATAAAAAAATTTACACTTTTTTTGGCGCTTCCGCACATATTGTGATGTAAATTTCTAGTTTCTATTTCCGCAATTTCGGTCTGTATCTCGGATCGTTTGTTCCATTATTTTTATTCGTCTATTTTATTTTATTTTTTTCATTTTTCATTATTTTCGTCATCTGCTATTTTGCATCAGTGTCAGAACGACCTGGTTCCACGGTTCGTTTGCGTTTCCGGCCCGGAAGCTTCCTAGGTCTCGGGCCAGCGTGTTGTATATGCCTGCGTTGTCATTATTTCGGCCGAGCTATAGAATCTGAGCGCGGGATAGGTAATGCGAGACCAAGTGACTGATGCGTACATCAAGCTTATAGCCAAACGTTGCACGCAAAAAAAAAATAAGCATGTATTGATTACACGTGTAAAAAAATTTACACGTGTAATCCCGCAAAGTTAAGAATGCTTGGCTAATTAAATTATCTTCGAATGTTACATGTACGTAATAAAGAGGATACAAGTCGGTTAACATATACAGATGTATACCTCGGGTGCTGCATTCTCACACACCGTAGGTATTTTTAGCGGTGGTGATTCCAGTGTTAAATCGATAGAAAACCGAGTTCCTATGGTGAATGAACGAAATTCACTGCTACTGTAATTCCTCGGTCCTCGTATGATATTTCTTACGAAGCCCTTCGTGCACAATCCATTTTTTTCACTTGTATCAACTTTTATGTCTCATCGACAATCTATGAATCAGAGTTGTAAATGCCTAATACTTATAGAAATAATGATGAAATAAATAATGATGATGATACAATTAGATCTATAATTATGATTTTATAATAATAACATGTAGCGATTGTAATACGATGATTAAACTTTGGAACAGCTGCAAAAATTATTATTTTTCAATAAAAATGCATGGTAATCCTTTTGAAAAAATGAAAAAAAATAAGTAATGCATTAAGAAAGTAATGCATTACTTAATTCTTCCATTTTTTCCACTATTTCTTGCAATATTAAAGCGAAAATTAGTCTTTTTTTCAGCTATTCACATGTTTACACTCTATTTTATAATCACTACATATTATTATTATGAAATCATAATTACAAAAAAATTGTACTGTAAACTATATCTCATGAATTAATGGGGATTTACAACTTTGCTATGAATCCAGAAAATTCGGTTTAACTGGTTTATTCCAATCAAATAACCTTTTGTTTCAATAAATGAAAATTTATAGAAATTTAATAAGTACTATTATTGTAATATGATATAATAAATTTATAAAAGGCTCTTTCTTTAACTGTAATAAATAAATTTTTTTTAAATGCCAATGCAATAGGATTTTAGTTCGCCTAGAAAGAATTTATTTAAAACATATAAGTTGTATTTAATTAAAATATAATTTAATTTCATATAGATAAATCCATTAGACCCATTTGTTCGCGTGTACTGAAACTTTTTATTGCTTCACAACTCCGTCAAGTTTTTTGATGCATGAAAGTAGTACTAAACAGAGAGTTGTTATCTCATCCCATTACAAATATCCCATTACTTTGAAACTTGTGCTTTTCATTTATTTATTTCATACATATTGTTATATTGTTCATTTATTTAGAACATTCATTAAAAATGTGTAAATATATTATTGAAAACATGAATAATGAGGTTTTCATAAAAACGTGACGTGAACGAAGATGGTAGAAGAAATAACGGGTCATTATATTTCTCATAACCTTTTCTGCCTAACTAAGTAAAATTAACTGCCGATTTCAAGAATTTGCTATTTAGGAAAAACTGGTATTTTACAAAAATACTTTTTCAATTTTAACCCAAATATTATGGAAAAATTGGGAAGATAGTCAGTGTGAATTGTGAAATAACTAATTAATCGGTCTAACTAATTAATCGTCTGGCGCATGTATAATCAAGCGCTTGGTTGTTTCAACCAAACATTTTCTCGCGTGCACAGAAAAATATAATTGGCCTTTTGCGACTTAAATTTTTTTTTTTTAAGCCAGTGAACCCAATTCAGAATAAAAATTTTTAAATAGCAAAACCATTTTTATTCTAAATTGGGTTCACTGGTTTAAAAAAAAAATGTTGAATAGCAAAGGGCCAATTACATTTTTTCTGTGCACGTGATAAAATGTGACGATTAATTAGTTAGACCGATTAATTAGTTATTGGTTAGCGCAACCAAACTCATTGTAATACAACCAATAACTTGGTTAGCGTAACCAACAATTTGATTGGTCTAACCAATTAATTGACAGATGCATATTTAACCAAACCTTTTTTCGTGTCAACCTATGTCGAAATAAATGTTTAGTTTCTTTTTAATTAAACGATTTTACATTTTCTTACGAATATATTACGATATTCCAAAAAAAAAAAAAACTAAACATTAATTTATTTGTGAGTAGTAAACAAAGAGAGTGAGTTTAAAAATAATGCAATGTTTATAAATCTCGTATGCAAGCACTGGAAAGCCCGTAAAATAAAAAAGACTTCGTTTAAAATGTTGAAATAAAGAAAAGGTATGGAATAACGTATATTAATAATAGTAATATTGCAAAGCTGAGGAAAAATATTCTTCCTCAAATTTTTAAGCTAAACCCTCAGGAAATTCTGTATTCTAATTTGGGATATTATAAAATAAAATAATGTCGTTAAAGTAACGCAGCATTGTTGTTATTTTAAGAATAGACATTTTTAAAAAATTATACCGAGTAAACTTATTGTGTGTTAAAATGAAGAAGAGAAAAGTAACGATGAAATGATTGTACTACCAGTCACCAACTTTACAAATTTACTTAGCAACGTGCGACCGCGTGCTAAAGGAGGTAATAATATCGATTGCTCTCGGAACACCTGCACGCGTTAGTTCTGCTGCTCAAGACTATCTGGACTAGGCTAGCACGTATATCTACTTTTACCCCTTTCCGTAACACCCTTTCGAGATTTCCTCAAGGTCTTCGCTGGGCTCCTAAAGTTAAAACGAGTCTGGCACCAGATTTCTTATTTTTCACCTGGTACCAGGTAAATAATAATAAAACTACATACATCCGATTAAGGTCGTCGATACAATATTGATTCTATATCATACAATAATTTCTGAATCCTTAAGACCATCGAGTTCTTATGAAATAATAAAAAAAATTCCGAGGTAAAGTAGTTCTTCGTAGAATTGAGTTTATCAACCCTGTTATCCTCGTGACACACCTGCCGGCATCATTAATAAAATATAGTCACAGAATCGACCCTCTATATCTGTCTCATAGTGTCTACAATTTTTTTTCTTTTTTTTACTTTTCGTTCGTTGTTTTTTTTTTTAATTTTCCGACTGAAGGTAAAAGAAAATAATTATAATTTTGTTATAGATAGATAATTGGAAAAATGGAACTTACCGGCTCCGGGTGGAAGGGCTGCTTCAACCCCCAAAGAATCGGGCAGAGGTACCAGTATGTCGATTACTATTATACCGAGACAGACAGGCACCGCGATGTGAACGACACTGCAAAGCATCGCGGTACGCGCGCACTTCCCTACTAAGGGAACCACCACGAGTGTGTCACGGGACTCCCCTTCCACCCTGAATACTAGATAAGGGAGTGATAACGTGGTGGGGGCTGACACGGTCGATGCACATGCGCGTCACCCACGCAGCAAGTGAATGAATTATGTATACGTACTACATAAGGTGCATGGCCCCGTCATTGACACGCGTGAATAAACATACGTGGTTTATCGAAATTGTAAACAGTCGTGAATAAAAAAGAAAACTACTGCATAGTAAAACCTTGCACGGTGGTTTCTTATTATTAACCACATTTCACAAAACTATATCTATTAGGAACTACGCAAATCACATTGTTAAAAACAAGGATGCAAAGTAGAACCTTGCACATTGCTTCCTCATAGAGGAAGCTTTGTAAAAAGCGAAAAATAATGAGGAAGCAATGTGCAAAGGTTCTACTTTGCAAAGAAGAACCTTGCACATTGCTTCCTCATAGAGGAAACTTTGTAAAAAGCGAAAAATAATGAGGAAGCAATGTGCAAAGGTTCTACTTTGCACATTACCTTGTTTTAATTAGATACACTGTTAGAAATTTTCGTACGAAATTTAATATAAAGTATTGGAAGTTTTTTTGCGAATGATGACCCTCAAGATTCCTGCATCTGCATTTTCGAATCTTCGGACAACGATAACAATTAAACCGTACATCTGAGACGGAATACCTTCTGCAGTCCTTTATCTTTTTCAATTATCTAAATGCGGATTTAAGATTAAAAATATATGTTTCAATTTAAGGGTGTTTGCGTTAAATTAATGCTTTGGCTCGCTATAGCTTCCAAGCACTTACTAGTAAGATAAAAATTCGAAAGCAGTTTTTTTGCGTTTTCAATTATCTAGATGCGGATTTTTTGTTTTTTTTTTTAAGCTCTTTTTTAAAGGCTTTTTTCCTTAAATGTGTATGTTAGCTCATAAATCCTCGATCACGAATCAATTCACGCATCAGAAATCAATTTCTGACGAAGAGTTTTTTTTTATAAACATTTATTATACGGATTTAAAAAAAATTTAATTTTTATATTTTATAATTTTTTTTCAAGTTAAATTTTTTAATTTTTTTTTCATTTTTTATAATTTCTATATTTTTTTACTCTTTTATTTTTTATGATTTTTTTTTAATGCAGAAATTTTTTTCCATTCGAAAAAATCCTTTATTTTCTCGAGTTCAACCAATTTGCGCATAGATCGCACGTATACACAAAAAACTAGTCCACACGAGAAAAGTAAACGCTTTTTTGACCGGCTTTCGTGCTTGCCTCTTGGGTCCATTATCATCGAACACTAGGGCCGCGGCGAGACTGATGTCAGAATCTTGGGAATCATTTGCTGGGGTCAGTTTCAAGCTGCCACTTAAATGTTTGCATAGAACTCCCTCGGTTACTAAAACTACAAATTTCTTGTCATTTTTTAGCCAAAGAAAACTTAGGTTCGCGCGGAGCTGTGCGATCTTTTTCTTTTTTTTTTTACTCCCATCCTCTCACATATTAAAGGTAATAGATGGGATGTCGTAGGACCATTATCTAAATCTTCAATCGATTTCACCGAATCTATAACAGCATCTACCATTTTCCGGAATATAAAAGACTTTGTAGCTGCGTTGATAAGGTCATTCAGAATCCTGTATAAACCTGCGTGAGTGATATACAATGACTCTGCTAATATACCCGTGTGAGAATGTACATCGATTGAAGATTTTTTTCCTTCATCCATCAAATGCGATCGAAAAAATTATTATAATTATTACGATTTCATTATTATAAAAATGTTGATAATGACAACAAATTTCTCTCTTGAGTGTTTAGAAAAAATGTTTTTAAATTACTAATGTTTCTTTGGAGAGCAGTGGCCGAGTGGATGAAGTCTTGGGTCCGCACGCAGCGGGCCCGGGTTCGATTCCTGGCGGCCGACACCGCTGGAAATTTTTCCATTGTTTTTTTTGTGATTCTGGTGGTTGGGTTCCCACTTTTGATAAATATATGTGCCCAAAACACATGGAAAGAAAATTTCATTGGTTCATAAAAATTTAAGATTGATTCAATAAAACTTCCGGTTCACGGGCTGCCAAAAAGTTATGTCATTATTTCAACTACATCTGTAATAGAATGCTTTTTTAAAAAGTTGATCGGAACAATAGCGATTCTTATTGCAGGAATTATTTGTGTCGTTGTTGCATTATGTTCTTTCTACCAGACGATTTATCCTGCACTTGGATTGAATGCTTATATCCTTGTTTTAAACTCCTTTACCATTGAAAGAAATAGACATGTTCCTAAAATCTATTACAATGAATATATCAATAATATATTTATTTAATTGCAAAAGCGGGCATTATGCAATAATGTTAATATTATTATTTTATTAATAACGAAAAAAGGGTATCGTCCACGGAGACAATTTTCTCTCTTTCGTTTTTCGGAAAATGACATTTGCGGGATTTGAACCTAAGACCTATCGACCTACCTAACTACCTAACTACCTAACACCTAAAGACGCGCACGCTACTCGCTAGACCAAACCGACTACATGATTTTCCTTTACTTTTATTCCATAATAGTTGCATTGAGGATGATGCATCTCGGTGCTCGGTAGAGTTTGAGGTCGTTGTTTACAAATCTGAATACGAAATCCGAAAATTCAAAATGTTAATGGTGACAATATTATGTGGAATTATAAGGGTTAGATGTGAAGCTGAAACTATATACATATGTAGTTGGATCTTATGTATTTTGTCGTTAACCTCACCACGCAGACTGATCAATGTCATTTGTTCATGCAATTGTTCCGATATCAGTACTATTGAATCAATTAAATTAATTCTAATAACATCAATCTTATTGAAACCACTACATTTTTTCCGTGAAGATTTAAGCCGCTTGGCGTCTCATTGAAACAATCGCATATTTTATCGTCCCAAGTACTTCTGCAAACGTACATTGAGCCGAAATATTCAGTCATTAATCTCACCACCCATACGGATCAATATCACTTCAAATCAGATGAACAACGTATATTATTGATGTAAATAACTATTTACTTGTATAATTATTTATGACAAAAACAAAATTACTCCATTCAAAAATTGTATTATTTAAATTTTTCATAATTTTGGTATTAAGTTGAATACATAATTCGTTGCCGTGATGAAAATCGCATTTAGAACAATAGCTGAATTGTTTTTGATAACTTAATTGATAATCGATAATGTATGTATTAAATATGATTGCACTTGTGTTCGAAATAATAACGAAACTTCAATAACAGCAATCCAAATTCTGTACAATCTTGTGACATTAAAATAAACCTTTTTATATTCTTATCAATTCTATAAGCGATTGTCTCAATTATATTTTTGGAGTACACGGTATTATTGAAGACAATAACACGGTTATTAAAAGAACCTCGCCTGCAATTTGTCGGATACCAGGACTATTGAAACAATTAAATTTCAAATACACCCTAGTGATTGAAAGAATGATATTTTTATTTTCCGTGCACATTAGTGATGTTCGTGTTCAGTCCGGAGTGACTCCCGCCGGTTCTTACCTGGCGGATGGTGCAATAAATCTAAATGTAAATCCTCTGGGCCGAGCAGGAACATCGCTGATGAGAGTCGTCGCGACACCTCCGACCACCGGTCACCATGCTTGAGTTTATTGGCATTGTCGTCTGGGGACTTAGAGAAGCGCTGGCTGTATCGGCTCAGGCTTTACGCAGTTTTCCTGAGCCCTTGGCAAATGCGATACGTTGGGGGAAGTCGGCTGCGGCCGCACTGAGGGGGGAAGGGATTTCTGTCTCACACTCTCGTGTGGCATTCTCCTTGGGCCCCGGAGATGGCGAGAGAGTGAGACGGATAGCAGGCCCGAATCACTGTCTCCCTCTCTCGTGTGGAGTTCTCCCCGCTATGGAAATGAAAGCGGGGAGATGGCGGGAGAGGGAGACGGCCGTAAAAATCCAACAGGATGTATACCCTGTTTATATCCATCCGTATGAATCGAAAGGAATAATAAATAAGAATATATTTTCAATTTCACTGAGAGTGTCAAATGTGTCTGCCATTTTTTTTCCTTTATCCATCAAATGCGAACCAAAAAATTGTTATAATTATTATCACTTTATGATTATACAAATTTTTGATGATGACAAAAAATTTCTCTCTTGCGAGTTTAGAAAAAATGTTTTTAAATTATTAATGTTTCTTTTTTTTTAATTATTAGAGAATCCTGAATTGTACTCGTAAAACTTAATTTGGTAAAAAAAACTGTCCACTTGCATATTGACGTTTCTTGGTTTTTTTTGTCTTGCAGGGTCTGTCACCAAAAGAACTTTATGAAACCGTGCAACACGGTCTTATTTGTCATATGAGAGGAGGCAACACATGCTCAAACGTTGGTAGTCACGGCTGGATCTTTCTTTTTTCTTACGTACTATTTGCAATAGCTACAGCCCATTTTTTGGCCTTGTGCGAAAGTGCGGTATTCACTGTCGCAGCAATGACGGTATCTCTTCCACTTTCTGGTATTTGGTGGAGTATCTACAAGATGGATGTTGGATCTAATGGTAGTAAGTGTTGTAAAAAAAATGAAATACAATCTTAATTTATTTTTCTAGAAGTTTCCATAAAATTAAACTTTTAGTTAGGAATATATGAGAAAAATATGAATTTCATAACTAAAAAAAAATTATCTAGATATTTAGATAAAATATTATTTAGATACCTAGGTAACTCAATAAATTATCTAATTATATCTAGATATAATTAGATAATTTATTGAGTGTATATTGAGTTATATCTAGATATAATTAGATAATTAATTTAATTATCTGAATAATTACATGACTTGAAAAAATTATCTAGATTTTTTTATTCACTTTTTCAAAATAGCAATTCATTTTTTTTTTGCTCATTCTTGCAATTCTTGTCACGAAATAGGCACAATTTCATGGTCACCCGGAGTAACTGGTGAACTCATCTGCGCCCTTCTCGGTCTTCCGGTCGTCCTCGTAGGTCTCGGCCTGCTGATAAGGTCTCACTTCCGGGATACTCAACCAGCTTATCAGAGTATTCCTCCTCCAGAGGTTCATCGCGACACTTGCCACAGATGAATTTTTCTAAAAAAACCAACAAATCGAAGCCACTGTGCAGCACGGAGTCAATCGACTAGAGTAAGTGTAACTGAGAATAAAATTCGAAACAAAGACACACGTTAAATGAAAACAAATAAAAACTAAAAATAAAAATAAAAAATTCTCACTGTTTACGATCATGCAAAACAAAAATTAGCCAGATGCCAAAAAAAAGGAAAAGAAAAAATACAACGTCACTTGTTTTCTAACTTGTAATATTGTGAAAGTGAATGTCCATCGAGCCATCAGTTATTGCCAATTTATATTTTATTTTGATAATAACGAAAAATAACATTTTATATTTTCCAATGATGGTCAAAATGCAGCGTTTACTATACTACTTTACTATGATACTGAAGAACTACTACGATAGACGTATGCCAATGAAAGTAGATTTATATATAGACAGCATTTTTTACGAGGAGCTACAAATCTGTAAAAAAGGATGAATTTTTTTTTTTTGCAAACAAATAGAACCGTTGAGAAGCACAAGAAAAGTCAAATTAAGATTGCAAATAAAAATGGAGACCCCCGTTTTTGTTTGCATATGGAAAAGAAGAATTGATTACAATTTTTTAATAGATAATTTATAGTTAGATAAATGTTGAAAATTTTGTTATAAATTATTTTTACCATTCTCTATAAAAATTATTAGTATAGAATTATTTTCTTTGCTGAAAAATAAATACTAGAGAGCAAGAAATTATTTGAATGTCGAAATATCAACGCAATTTTTTGTAATATTGTGTTTTTTTTTTTTTATTTTTGATTATTCTGATGCTCCTCGTGCACAGGCTCGTACGGCCCGATAGATAAGCGTAACTTATATTTGCCAAAGATTAACAAAAAAACTTCGGTATTCATTGCTGTGATTTAAAAAAAAATCTGTCAGTATTACGTCAAGATTAGATAGTGATACTTAAGTTTTTACCTCATGGTTGCGCGCACGTACATCGGATCCTAGTTATGACATAGATATAAAGTTATTGTCACTGGGATTCGCAGAGGTTATCAATTTCAGTATTACAACATTCGCGTTATGATATACGAGCACATAACGATAACATGTGTGTAAATGAGTGAAATAATATGTATTTTGTGAATTTTTAGCACGAACGAATCGCGCATAAATGAACAGTGACGCGAATTACTGTTTCATCCACACTAATTGTATAATTCCCACTCAAGCACAAAATTATTATTTTTTCAAAATATATTTAACCCCCCTTAAAAATATCGAAGATAATTTTCTCAAAATTAATTTTATTATTACCTTCTGTGAGTATTTGTCAATTAACAATGTATACTTTTGTCGATTTAAAATATTGTTGTCAATTTAAAAAAATTAATTTATCCATAAATTGTTAGATTATTGAGATATTTAATAATTATTGAATTACTGTTAATCGCAAAATAGGATCAAACGGATAGATGTGCAGTATATTACGAGTGAATGATATTATATCTTGTATTATTCGTGCCAAAGTAATTATTCTATTTTTCGGTTCCGAACCGAATGAATAAATAGCGAAAAGAAATGTTTCCTGGCTTCCAAAAAAAAATTCTGCTTTTTTAAAAGTTTTTATCTAAGATGTGTCGATATGCAATTAACGACAATTGAAACACGCAAGTAATTAACTAAGTAAATGTTAAAGATCAAGCAGTAAGAGATAATTATTACACGTTGGAAATTGCATCAATCATGTATTTTATTGAGAAGTCGTACGTCCACATTTTTATAATGACAGGTGTATAATGAAAAAAAAAAAACAAACTGTTAAAGAATAAATAATGCAACGGAAAACAATAAACCATTAATAAATCCGCAAACAAAAAGCAAATACAATAAAATTTTGCGCATATTATAATAGATATTGATAATAATAACGGTTAATTAATTAACGTCCGAAATAAATACAAAAAATACAACTGATCGCTGTTTGTAGTCGCAGATGCTATTTTTTATTCACTCAGTGACCTAGGAACGTGTTATACTTGGATCGTGCAGAATGTATTAACGGAAGATGGCACAGATTTTCTTTTCAATTTATAAAAACGACAAAATACTACAAGAATGGAAAAAAAATGAAAAAAAAAAAATAGAGGCCAGCTTAAGAAATTGAACACTGTTCTAATTAAACAACTAAGATAGTTCTTTCCAGTTTTTCATCCAAAAAACATGAACAAAACAAAAATTCAAGAGGAAAGTTGAAAAATTAAAAGAAAATTTAATATTGGAACTATCTCCAAATTTTCCATTTTCTTTGCCATCTTCGGTTGATACTCAAATTTAAAAAAAAAACAAACATACGGTGATTAGCCTGACAGAGATGTTATATTCTTGGAAAAAGCATTATTGTTGATAAAAAAAAGAAAATAAGCAAACAGATTCCTACCACGCAGTGCCAGTCTCTAGGCATTAAAAAGATAAAATTTCACAAAAAGAGTACTTCCAAATTCTTCAACTTCTGTCTCAAAAATGAAAAATAGCCAATATTTTTTATAAACCCTTCGAATACAAAGCTTCGTGAAAAAAAAATGAAAAATTTCGTCTCTACCGTTGAGGATGATAAACACTGTACTTCCGTTATCAGCCTCGTTCCTATGCCACTGTTTCGCGTCGTTTCTGCATGACAATTCCACGAATAAGGAAAAAAAAAATGTGTCAATTTGGTGAAACTATATTGCGGTTAGCTGCATCATATGCATTAGCATCGACTTAATGCGCGTCCATTGAATCGCTATATGGCTTTTATATGGCTGAAAATATAAAATGTATACTCACATATATTATATTACTGAAAATGGCCCTGGTGAAGATATTCCTCTAAGAAATTATGAACATTTTTCTAAAGACATGTAAAAATTTTCCAAAGCCATCTGAAATGCTCTGAGAGGAGAAAATATTCGCAGAAAAGTTAGAAAAAAGTGAAAGTTATCTGTAAATCTAAAAATGTCTAATTTGTTTCGAAAAATCTTATTTTCTTAGCCAATTGCTCTTAAAGTAAATAAATAATGCATTTTGAAAGGATAAAAGGCCGAAAAAAACGTAACAATTTAGAGAAATGCCGGTTTAAGAAATCATAAAAATCGACATCTTTTTTTTATTTTCCTTAAAGAAAAAGTGTCAGAGAAATATTTTCACCAGGCGAAAATTCGCCACACATAATGGCGGCGGTGCTCCAAAACGTCCGCAGCAATCATGACCGTTAAATGTCGCGTGATAAAGTTTCAAAAAAATTCTGCTCAACTGGAAAATTCATAATCGATCGAAAGTCAGTCTTTTCTGGTGCGATTTGTAGCAGTGAGTCTGGTGCTAGCGCATAAAATCATCGTACCCATGTAAAAATAAATAATGGCTGCTTACAAGCGTCCGAAAAAATGAATGAAAAGCTCATTTTCGATGTACCATTAATAACTACTAAACTATACGCAAATCCGTTCCAGATCCAATGCAATTCCTAAGTGAAATGTTGTTAACAATTGTGAAGCAAAAGTTATCCGTGCAAAAAATATAAACGAATGTAATTCGGGAATCCGATCGGCCCGACTAATCGTATTAGATGTAAAAGGGCTTTGCAGGGAAAGGTATGACTAAATTATTATTAGACTCATTCGTATAATTGTTGAACTGTTGTAAAAAACAACCTAGAAAATAAACGAATATATATATATACATATATATTAATAAGAATTGAAAAAATCGCTTTGCAACATTTATTCGATAGATTTAAAAATCTCGAACGAATATTGCGGTTCGATTTATCGTTGGTATATAATATAATTATTCTATACAATTAAACGTAGTTATCGTGTTGATCGTAATTTTTCGTAGGTGAATGCGTGGATATATTAATTAGTTGCGATGTGATTGAGCGATACGAACGATTGTACTGTAGATGAAGAATAAATGCTATTTAGTATTATCATTATTTTTATCAGCGATATCGATTTATATATATATTGTCGTAACGGTACTGGATGTCTTCCCGTTAAAACACATTTTTGTATAGTTATCCATTTTATTGGTAGTAATTTAGTCGATAAAATTAGGCTTCGAGTCACCATCGTTGTATGATAATAGCTTTTTGCGCAAAGAATGTTTAAGCAGAAATAATGTATTGATTTTTTTTGTTAACTGGCCCCGGAAAATGTCGCAAAATACTACGAAAATTATAAAAATTATCGGTAGCATAAAAATACTATTTTAAAAATTGTTTATTGTTAATTCAATTTTATGTAATAAGAATAATTTCAAGAAATTAATTAACTGAATTATCTGCTTTTTTTAGAATTTTCGTTTTTTATTTATATCTATGTGACATTAGGGGCCAATTTTTTTTTGTAACACGTGCATGAACAGCGGTGCGTTTCATGGCAGTTTTGCGGGCCGAAAGTGGCTAGTTTCATAGCAGTGTTGAGACGATAGGTTGGCGCATGTGCAGTTGGCGACTCCTTCACTTTCGAACCTGCTGTTTCACTTTCGACCCTAGGGTGGAAAGTTGGTAACCTCACTTTTCACTGTTCGTCCCGCAAAACTATCATTCAAAGCACCACTATTCATGCACTTGTTACAAAGAGTATGGTGTGCAACAAGGGCCGAAAGTTGGCGATTGCGACGAGCGTGAGGTTGCCGCCCGAGCGAAGCGAGGGCTTCAATCACACGAGTCGCAAACGCCAACTTTCGGCCCTTGTTGCACAATATACTATTTAAATGAACTTATCTTTTTATGGCGCATGCGCAAAATGTAGGCGCTCAACGCTGCTTTTATCGATAACTCTGCATGCAAACTTGCGAAACTTCATTTATCGATTAAAATATTTAAAAACAACGTTTTCATTATTGAAGTTTCAATATGAAATATTTTTTAAAACCGTTTAGAATTACAATTACAATTATTTTTTAAAGCAAAACTATACGCGGCGCATAATTATCCTGCAGCCTTTGGCTCAGAGTTATGATAGTACTTTTAAAAAATAATAGCAATTTCAATGTTTCGACAGTCACAATTTAATGTTGTCTAACAAAAGGAAATAGTGATGAACGCGCCGTCTTTGCCGATTAATGGACTTTAACAGTGTGCTCAATATACATATACATATTATTCAGTAACGTTGTACCCGAATTGTATATGGCATTAATATATACTTATATAAAAAGACAAAAATTGATATGTAGAGTATTTTACTTCCGGTCTTTTAGGAGGCGACATTAATTTAACAGTTTACGAAATTTATTTATTTATTTTCCATATTGGTTAAGGTCCCAACAATTTGTTCCTAAAAGTTTTGATTTTCAGTTGTAATAAGTTTACTTATTTATTAATTTATATTTTTCTTGAATTTCCATTTTGGTTCTACATTGCTACTTTATTTCAAACCAATTCTGGGGCACGGCAAAGGAAATGCAGCCGGCTTAATAACTTCCAAATTAGCAGATTTATTTAACATTATTAGATCATTTTTCACATTATTAGCTCACCCGCATCACACACATCCATCACGTTCTTTCACACAAAATATACAAAAATAATTGAACAAATATTCATTGGCCATTCGCACTACAAAAATATTTAAAAAATAATGCTCTCTCATCCATTAAACATACCATCTAAAACAAAATATAAAAATAAATATTTTCTGTTGCGCTCTCTTTTACTCATTGGCTACTTTGGCTCTTATTTTGTGAAACGTATTCGTCATATAATGACAAAAGGCAATCGGGTCCGATGGCGGGAGCGGCGTTATGCGGTCGAACCCAAACGGTTGGTGTACAGTCCCGAAATATAGTGTCCGAGAGCGGTCAATCCGTCGCTCGAAGATGGGTGCCAGAAAAGAAAAGAAGATTGCAGTCGCCCGACGTCCTAATTGAGGGATTGAGCGCTATATTACGATTTTTACGGGGACGTGCGGACAAAATTTACCTCGTTGATCACTCGGACACATGCATCACCAGAACAAAATATATATTAGGGTGTGTCAAAAAACAATTTTCATTTTTTTTATTTATTTTTTTACTGCAAAAGTATGTATTCTGACCTTAATATCCACCTTCTATACGGAATACGCGACTTAATTTTTTTATAATTTTTTTTATTCGACATTTGTTGAAAAACGAAGATCGCGATTGAGACACCTCTAAATATTAACAGTAAGAAGCAGAAATTGAAAAAAAAAATGTCCTAATGAAAAGAATTTAAAAAAAAAATCTTTACTACCAAAGTATGCATCTCCTATACGAAATTCGAGGCTAGATTTTTTTATGTTTTTTTTGTTCGGAATTTGTTGAAAAAAAAAGATCGTGTTTGAACCACGTCTACATATTATTTGTCAGCGAATTCTTTTACCGTACTCAATTGCTAGGTCAACCCGTCGGGTTTAAGCCATGAAGACCCAAAAGAAGTGCGATAATAAGCAGTAAACCGAGCAATAATAACTTTTTCTCAATTTCTGCTTTTTACTGCCTAGTATCACACTTTTTTTTTGGGTCTTCATGGCTTAAACTCGAAGGCTTGGCCTAATAATTGACGGTGCCAAAAGAATACGCTGCCAAATAATATTTAGAGGTGTCTCAATCGCGATCTTTGTTTTTCAACAAATGTCGAATTAAAAAAATTATAAAAAAATTAAGTCGCGTATTCCGTATAGAAGGGCGATGTTAAGGTCAGAATACATACTTTTGCAGTAAAAAAATTAATTTAGAAAATAAAAAATAAATTTTGACACACCCTAATATATATATATCGATAAAAACATAGGCAGAAACAACATGGCCAATCAATTTCGGTGACCGTTATCGGGCGAATGAGGAACCCCATATCAAATTCACGGGTTTAAACCCAAAAAGTGGGAGAGCGATCGAAGAGCGCCTCGCGGATCACTAACAGATTGACCATGATATTGATTTTAACCGATATTCGGTACGATCGGTATTGGTATCGCCTATCGGTATATCATCTTCTGAGAGAGAGAGAGAGAGAGAGAGAGAGAGAGAGAGAGATCACGAACCATGCAAGGAGCGGCTCATTACACAGTTTTTCTTTCCGGGAATTTTTTCCTGGGTTTTTCTTTCGGGGTTTCCAAAATTTTACTCGAAAACTCATTAGTCATTTACGAAGAAACGATTAGGTGAAAATATAGGTGAAGAACGAAGAAATGGGTATTCCCAAATTTTTATTACCATATTCCATTTCAACCAATAATCCCTGTATTTACTTGAAAACACGATAGTTCAATTCAATGTAATGTACCCTATTTATTGCAGGTGCCCTTTTCGCAACGTTGAACCCCTTACGGCTGGCTAAACCCTTAATTGCCCTTCCGTACTTGGGTCAACGGTTATATACGTGTGTTATTGTTTACCAGTAAGCTTCCTTCAAGATACATTTAGTAATAAAGAATTCGAGTTTCTGATTGCTTCTTTTGGTTTACAAGTGCCAACGAATCACGTGACGTTCTCTCCAACGTCAAAATGCATAAATACCAGAGGAACCCTTCAGATTTTAACATTCGAGAGTGTGACTTCAGTCGGGAGTGTTGCTGAAATTTTCTTGTCGTTCATTTTGGTGCTGAAACAGAAAATGGAGGATCTCGAGTTTTGCTGCAATCCGTTCAATCAACGAAATCACAATCCTGAGACATGGCGAATACTTCCCATTACCGAATCTCTGCGTGAACAATTTCACCTCTATTATGAGAACGAGACGCATGTTTGCATCTCCTGCAAACGCCAATTGTACAGTACTGTGCCAAGTGTAATATTCAACAAGATGCTAGTCAACAATTCGCTACTCAACGATTCGCTAGTCAACGATTCGCTACTCAACGATTCGCTAGTCAACGATACGCTACTCAACGATTCGTCATCTGTAAGTATATTTTTTACTCGGAAATTCGGTGTGCATGATTTTTTCATTGAAACTTGAGCTTGTTAAAAAAATTTTATTTTTTTAAATCGAGTTAAACTTTACACATTGTTCTTTAGTAATTATTTTTCTCAACTCTACGAGGATGTGTGTTGATAAATTTTGTCAATTTCTGTTATTCTTTTTTTAAATAAGGATACAAAGTTGAACTTTGCACATTGCTTCATCATTAATTTTCATCTTTCGCAACGCCGCCTCTATGAAGAAGTTTCTTTATTTTATTTATCGCTTCCTTATAGAGGAAGCTTTGCGAAAGATGAAAATTATTGACAAAGCAATGTGCAAAGTTCAACTTTGCATCCTTATTTTAAATAGAAATTAAAGAAGTACGAAAACAAAAATTTTTATAAATTCAAACTTCTATAAAATCTAAACCGTCTTATGTATAATTCGCTTAAATTCAATATCGATCGTCATTTTTCATTGCTTTATTCGTCAAAAACTGTTTAAGCTCATTATCTAAAAAATTGTAGCAGCTAATGAACACACCGAGAATTTTTTAAAAATTCAATGTCTTATAAAATCACTTCACCAATCTTCACCAAATTCGATATCTACTACAACTGGATGTTAATGTTACCTTGCATTAGATTTGAGTAGGTTTGGTTAAACTTCATTTGAATACGAACGAAAATAACATTTTTTTCGAAAATTCAAGATTTTATAAAATCTTAACCGCTTTATTTCGGATTTCGCTCAAATTCAATACCGACCTTCATTTTTCATTTCTCTATTTGTCCAAAACTATTTAGCTCGTTAGCTGAAAAATTGCGGAAGCCAGAGAACATACAGCGGGATTTATACACCGTTCGGACCACCTTTTACCACGACCGTCGTCGATGTAGTTGATATTTTTTAAATCATTCACCCCAATGAATGGAGCTCGCTCCATTTTTTTCAAAATTTTCATTGCATATTTCGCGCACTTGTGAATTTCTACAAATTGCTCTAAAAATTGCGTTTAAAAACTTTCGAATGCACGTATCTTCTTGGATATAAGCCGTATCGTAAAAAAACCTACATAAAAGTTTTTCATTTTGAAGTATACTTTTGTGTCAATGTATTTAAAAAATTCTTTAACTCCTCCGAAGCATTGATTTTTCATTAATAAAGATGAAAATCCATTTTTCAATAACTTGGACATTTTTATTTTTTCCGAAAAAAATCTCTAACATACCACTCATAAAGACGAACATTTTAAGCCTAGACGGGAAGTGGGACAATCCTTTTTTTCGAATTTGTATAAGAGATTAAAAGATAAATAAAAAATGAAAACTCTCATAAAAAATCAGAAAAAATTGTGTTACTGCCGTCTTTTAGTTCTAAAGTGGGACAATTTTTTTCCGATTTTTTAATGAGAGTTTTCGTTTTTTATTTATCTTTAAAACACTCATAAAAATTCGAAAAAAGAATTGTCCCACTTCCCGTCTAGGCTTAAAATGTTTGTCTTCATGAGCAGTATTTTAGAGTTTTTTCGGAAAAAATTAAAACAAGTCCAAGTTTTTGAAATATCGATTTTTATGTTTATTAATTAAAAATCAATGCTTCGGAGGGGTTGAAGAATTTTTAAAATAAATTTGCATAAAAGTATACTTCAAAATGAAAAGCTTTTATATACGTTTTCTTACGATACGACTTACATCCAAGAAGATACATGCATTCGAAAGTTTTTAAACCCAATTATTCGAGCAATATTTATAAATTCACAAGTGCGCGAATTATGCGATGAATCATTTGAAAAAAAATTGAGCATGCTCCGTCCATTCGGGTGAATGACTATAAAAATAATCAACTATATCAACGACGGTCGTGATAAAAGGTGGTCCGCTCGGTGTATAATGCCCCACAGACATTTTTCAAAAAATTGAAAAGCTTATAAAATTTGAATTTGTATTTCAATTTTTTTCGAAAATGCATACACTTGATTGTTAAAGCCGTTTTCGAGATACAGCGGTTTGAATTTTGCAAGCGTGCCACACACACACACACACACATATATATCCATACACACATACACACTAGGGTGTGTCAAAAATTCTTTTTCATTTTTAAAATTTATTTTTTTACTGCAAAAGTATGTATCCTGTCCTTAAGGTAGTCCTGTCGCTTAGAGTACATTTTGCATAAATTCGAGAAAAATGAGAGAGAATTGCAAACACTTCTTGATGGTATAACAATTCTAGAATAGAATAGAAGTGCTAGAATAGAATAGAAAATAGTCTTAGTTCAGAAAAATTTGACAAATTCCTAAAAATCTGAAAAAATTCTAAAAAATCTGAGTTCACATAAATAAACGTTTGACCAATCACTTGTAGTAGATTAATTTTTTTCCTATTTTTTCATAATTATTTTAATTTAAAAAGCTTAAAAACTATAAGAAGAAAAATTTTCCCCACTTTGGCTATAAGCTAGAAAATTGTGATATTCAACAAAGTATTTTTCAGATTTTTAAATTAGGGAATTCGATATGGCATTTTAAAAAAATATGCAAAAAAATATGCAAAAAAAAAAATACAAAAATAAAATCTGGTGCGTTTGAGGGTCTATCCAATCCTACAAAAACCTACGAGCCAAATCAAGGAGGTCGAGGGTCAGACCCAGGTCGAATCGGGATGGAATGCTTCACATAATTTTGCAGTAAAAAAAATTAATAAAAAAACTTTAAAAATTTTTTTGACACACCCTAATACACACATACATACATACATCCGGACATTTTTTTCGTGACGTTTTGGACCATGAAACAAAGCTTCCACTATGAGGAAGCAAAATTAGTGAAAAATGAATTTGAAGAAAAATGTGCGTCGTCAATGATTTAGAAAGTTTAACATTTTATAAAATCTTGTGGTATTATTATATTTTAATGACAAGTGTAGTAAACAATGAAAACTCAATCGTCAACTACTGAGTCAAATGTTTTTAATGTTTGTTCACGTCATTCTCAAGTTGTAGTTTTTGTATTTTGCAAGCCATGAAAATTAAAATGTTGATTAAAATCATAACATTTCTTATAACATTCGAATGCTTCTATCGATTTTTACTAATTTTTATGTAGATTATGTTTCAACATAATTACATATGTCTTCAAAGTTTAAGCTCAAGTGTTCTTTTCATTCTCGAGATACAAATTCATCAACATACATTTTTTTATTTTATAACGAGCGCAAAAAAAATATTTAAAGAAAAAAAATTCAAATATTTATAATTTATGATTTTTTCTAATCCACAGGAAGAAATCCAAGAAAGTGCTCTTTCCAACGACGATTCATTGGAAAAAATTGAGACGTGTGAAGTAAACGAAGTAGATGAAGTTTGCGAGTATGTCACTGTTGAAGATCATCATTTTGCTCACCAATGTAAGTTGATTTTCATAATGTTATACAATTTCATGCAAGCTATTTTCTGCAACAAAGTATGATATAAATGTCATTTTTTTTCAGTTGCCAAAGAGCAGCAGACTGATCTTAGAACTACGCATCAAGAAGCTGAAGATGTTTCTGAAGATGTCGAGATTTCGGAAAGCGAAGAAAATTCGCCCCCTGAAAATACCACCCCAATTACGGAATCAAGGAATTATGGAGAAGCTGAAGATGTTTCTGAAGATATCGAGATTTCGGAAAGCGAAGAAAATTCGCCCCCTGAAAATACCACCCCAATTACGGAATCACGGAATTATGGAAAAGTTGAAGATGTTTCTGCATATATCGAGATTTCGGAAAGCGAAGAAAATTCGCCCCCTGAAAATACCACCCCAATTATGAACTCATGGAGTTATGGAGAAGTGCAAGATGTTGCTGAATATGTCGAGATTTCGACTACCGAAGAAAATTCGCCCCCTGAAAATACCACCCCAATTGCGGAATCATGGAATTATGGAGAAGCTCAAGATGTTCCTGAATGTATCGAGATTTCGGAAAGCGAAGAAAATTCGCCCCCTGAAAACACCACCCCAATTACGGAATCATGGAATTATGGAGAAGCTCAAGATGTTCCTGAATATATCGAGATTTCGACAAGCGAAGAAAATTCGCCCATTGAAAATACCACCCCAAATACGGAATCATGGAATTATGGAGAAGCTGAAGATGTTTCTGAAGATATGGAGGAGACTTCGGAAAGCGAAGAAAATTCGCCCCCTGAAAATACCACCCCAATTACGGAATCGTGGAATTATGGAGAAGCTCAAGATGTTTCTGAAGATATGGAGGAGACTTCGGAAAGCGAAGATAATTCGCCCCCTGAAAATACCACCCCAATTACGGAATCATGGAATTATCGAGAAGCTCAAGATGTTTCTAAATATATCGAGATTTCGGAAAGCGAAGAAAATTCGCCCCCTGAAAATACCACCCCAATTACGGAATCATGGAATTATGGAGAAACTGAAGATGTTTCTGAAGATATGGAGGAGACTTGGGAAAGCGAAGAAAATTCGTCCCCTGAAAATACCACCCCAATTACGGAATCATGGAATTATGGAGAAGCTGAAGATGTTTCTGAAGATATGGAGACTTCGGAAAGCGAATAAAATTCGTCCCCTGAAAATACCACCCAATTTTGGGAATCGACAGAAAATTATACAAGTTGGTATAATTCAGAATAAGAGAGATTCGAACACCAACTTTTATCATATAATGTAAACCGTTACTGTAATTGTAATTTTTATCTTGAATAAACAAATTCACATCATAATTTTGTACGTATTATTTACCAATAGCATAGTAGTATCAAGGATAGGCAAAAAAAGGAATTCAAGATTATTAAAAAAAAAGGACAATTATAAAAATTATTACTTGAATTACAGTATTTTGAAATTATTAAATGCCTCTTGATGAAAATTAAATATTAGGAACGTTAAAATGCATATAAAGATAATAAAAGAGTGGTACATTAATTTACAATATAATCCAATGTTATTAAATAGAATAATATCTTGAATATTTTCGTCAGGAAATTAATGAAAATTAGAATTCGAAGCTATGGAATTAATTTTCACTTAAACAGTTTCTTTTAATTGTAAAATTTATCATGTGATTACAATTTAAGGGCGCCAAGCTTAGCAGTTTGATGTTCTTTTCCGATTCTCTGAGACATTTTGGTTCCATCAATATCGTAGTCCTCGTATCGAACGGTAGCCAGCCACTCGAAGTTCAGTTTCGAGGCAATACGTTGACTGTAGTTGGACGTGAAGACACCGAAAACAACACCCGGTGCCATTGATCATTCTGGCTTCTCATAGTCTCCCAAGCTTTTAGCCAATTGGACTGAACGGTCGACCAGCTCTTGGCCAATTTTATAGCCCTGATAATTTGGGTCCACACCAATGTAGAAAATTTCCATTGCCGCGTTCGTGTCAAATCTTTCAAACATATCAACCCTCGACTCGACCTTAAAGTTAAAATTTCATTAAAGACAAAATTAATTATAGTCATTATTTTTGAAATTTAATAAAACGGAGCAGTAAAAAACTAATTTGTTTTACGACAATTCAAATAAAATAAAAAGTTCATTGTATATAATTGTCGTATGGAAACAAGCGAAATTGGTAGAAGAAATGACCGAGTTTAAACTATGCACATGTCAAGGCACTTGACCGTCCCATTGTAGTTATTACTTCAGAATGTTAGGACTTACGTCATCCAGAAAATTAATCAAAGCCAAACTAGCTCGCGGTTTAACATGATTCTTGACTACTTCCACCAGTGGATCCACTTGGTCGTTTCCGAGAGGCACCTGCAACAATTAATCCATCCTTAAAATTTTCATTTATTTAAAAAAATCAATTGTGAAAAACTACTTAAACACATTTCTTATTTAAATTCGAATTCGGTTGAAGAAACTGGTTTATAGATTTGTGCGACTAAAAAAAAATATTCATGACTCTCGTTTCAATGGTGAGACAGCTTTATTTTATTTTACTAATTATCTTCGTCTAAATAAAGCTAACACTCGGCGCGGCCTGGGTCAATGGCTGTCGAGGCTCTAAATTTACTCTTTGTCTAACTGAAAATTGTTTTAGGGCGCCAATTAGTTTTAAAGATCTAATAACTTGTCTTGACTAGCTCTTATAGAGATGGATATCCACAGGGAGGGTAATGGAAAGACCCAAGGAAATAAAGTTTCAGAATCAGAATAGAGATCTGTTCGGAAGCATGAAATATAAATAATGGTACTCACGGAATCTTATCCAATCTGAATTTATTGATTATTTGACAACAATTTCGTCTCCTTGTCTCTTGTCAAATTTCCTCAGTCCTTTTGTCTTTAGTGCACAATTACCACCAATACTTTTGTCTATTTGTCTATTTTAACACTACTTTGACTATTTCGTCAAAGTGGAGTTTTACTGAGAGGTGCTGCAATAAGCCTAGGAATTTATGTCCTTTAACCTCGAGCGCTGACTTCCTTCCGCTCTCGTGACGAAACGTGAAGTGTCGTGGATCTCGCTCGATACGTCCCTTCGGCCGGCTCGTAGAAAAATTAATAAGTTGACGCGTGCGCTGTGTCCTTCTATTGTCTCCGTTGAATGAGATTGTGTGTCGATGTTTCGCTCATTTGAACCGAGACATGGATGATTCAAAGTATTATAATGTTTGACAATTATTCCAGTTACTATTAACAATAATCGCAGAATCGTAGGTTCTTATATAATATGCGCTATCCAATTCTAATTCTATTTCGCGGTTAGCCCTCGAGGTGCAAATCTGGCGTGTGACGTCGAGGAAAGTTGTCAATATAAATTCTCCTGTCACACTCTCCCCTTCCAGACCTTGACGTCACAGGCAAGATATTGGCATTAGTTGGTGATTGCAATTGTGGCACCGAAAATCGCGCAATTTATAGTTCATGCCTTGAACGAGTCTCTCCGAATACAATTTTACTCAACGCAATGATTCTGCACTTTAAGGGTAGGTTTGGGAATAATTGGATTGACATAAAGTTATGATAAGCGGTTTTCTATGCTAAGGAACCTGAGAGGAACAAATAGACAATTATGTCGTCACAGAGTAATGTGACGTATTTATGACTAAGTCGACTGTAATTGATCGAGGAGAACAAAATAAGGCCTAAAATAGTAATGTCGCCAAGAAAACGATATGGCGTATTCATAATTCATTGATCGTAGTTAAGTTAATCTTGGCGTGACGTTTATCGGATTGTGATTTTACATGGCACTCTACTTTATGTGTTAATTCGTCAAATTGAGCTATTCTTTTTACCCAGTTATTTACCAGATCGTCAGTAATTATTTGACTTTTGTCCATGGGGTGCTTTTGCGGGCTCACCTTCGCTTCCCGCGCGTAGTTCAAATAGAAAGGTGAAACTCTACTACCAGAATGTGGTACGGTATTGTAGGCGAGTTGGAGTTTTGACAATTTCCGATCCCATTCAACCGGAGAGTCCTTTATGAACGCTGCGATCATATGTTTCAATGTCCTGTTGACGCGTTCTACCAGATTTGCTTGCGGGTGTGCTAACGGCATGGTGATATGGTTAATTTTCTTCGCAGTTAGAAGTGCTCGAACATCTTTGTTGATATACTCTGTACCATTGTCTGTGATTATTAATTCCGGGATGATCCCCCATTTGTCGAATATCGTATCTAAAATACCAACTACGATTTTGCCAGTGTGATTTCGTACTGGAAACAATTCGACAAATTTGGTATAGAGGTCCTGGACCACGATTACGTACATATTACCTCTTTTTGATCGCGTCACAGGCCCAATTGTGTCGATCGATAACTGCGTCCAAGGCGCGAGGAGAGGTCCCGTCATTAATGGTCCTTTCACTGGGTGTTGATTGAATTTGACTTTTACACAAGCATCACAATCTTCCACATATGTTTTGATGTCTCGTGTCATGCTTGGCCAGTAGTAATTTTGTCTTATGTGGTCAAAGATTTTATCTCTATCTAAGTGACCGGTCTGTGGGGTCGCATGATTTTCGCGTAGGACATCTGAGACTTCCTCCGATCTTAGCACTCTTTTCCACGGATTTTCGTTGTTAATAAGCAGTTTGGCATAATCTGGTCTATGGTAGTATAATTCGTCATTTTCGATTTTCCACTCTGGGAATCGGGCTGGTTCCTTGGTAACGAGTTGGCGTTTTACGTCGTACCAGTCCTGATCACTGATGTCACTCAATGCGACCCGATCATGAATTGTTCTTTCGACGATTTCCTCCCAGCCGAGAGGGTCGACGTCGACATTTTCGCGAGTGGTGAGAGTCGACAGCCTGACAATTTCTTCTCTAGGATCACCTGAGATTGTCGGTTCCGTCAGATCTAATTCTTCATCTGTCGATTCCAAGTCGCTGGACAACTCTGTGATGACATCTAATTGAGTAGTCGTTTTCTGCTGTTCGGGTGGTGGTATTGCATTGACGCATGTATCCGCTTTGTCCAATGATTTGATTTTTTGGATGTTGATTTCGGTTCGGTTTCCCTTCTTCTTGCCCTCTAAAGCAGTGAACTGGGGGGTCGTTACTGCGGGCTGTTTTCGTTTCCCGACATTGTTGGGCAATCTTTATTTGTATGACCTTTGATTTTGCACACATGGCACACGACCTCTCGTTCTGCGTTACAGGAGCGAGTCAAATGTCCCTTATCGCCGCAATTGTAGCAAGACATTCTCGCTGGATCTGGTGTGTACCTTGACGTTTGGTCTCTCGCAAAATTTGTCGTTTTCTTGTTAGTTTTGTCAAAACGTGAGAGGTTATTTTCGATTCTCTGATGGACGAGAGTCTTGGAGGGAGCCGACTTGGTTCCGACGCGGTTGGGGTTTTGTTGTACCGCGTTTAACTTGGTTGTCTGCTCATCGTTACATTCGCTGTCGGTTGTCAAAATATCGCCATCTTCTTCTGCGTTATCTTGCAAATACTTCAACCCGGTCTTGTACTTTTCTCGCGAACTCTTCTGTAATTCTATCGACCTTTGCTGTAAATAACTTCGTTCGTTTAGGTAATGTAGGAGCTCATCATAGTTATTGATTGACAAGTTAAGTATTTCGAAAGCTAGGCGCGGATTAAATTTAACCAAGATTTGTTTTATTTGTTCGCGAAAAGGTGGAGGATGGTACATCATCTCAAAGATGAGGCGTGCGCGACAAGCAAATTCTGCTAACGATTCTCCTTTCTCCAAAGCCAAATCACATACTTCTAGGAAGAGGACCCCATCATCCTTCTTAACTCCCCATTGGAATCGGAAAGCTCGCGTAAAATCCTTCCATTTTTGCCAACGATGTTTGTTTAGTAAATACCATGATCGGTAAGGGCCCTCGAAAATATTTGACAAGCAAGGTACAAATAAGTTTTTTTTGATACCACTCACATTTAGCTGATCCTCCAATATCAGCAGGAATTGTTCAGGATCTTTTTCAGTCTTGGGGAAAACAATTTTCCAATTTGACACTATTCGACCGATCTTCATTGCCGAATCGAGATCTCTGTGGTACGGACTCGCAAACCGGTTAATATTGTTTCGATAATTTGTCGAAAGATAATTTTCCCTGGGCAGCGGGTTATGAAAACTGCGTGGTATTTCTTCATCGCTGTCGCTGGACTCACTGCTTCTCCAGGACAGTGCACCCCTCCTGAGTGGTTGTTCATCGCGTTTCGGTCGATTTTTCTTCTGTAACATTCGTTGGTATTCCACACTAGATACGTAGCTTTCTTCAGTTCTCCACTCACCATCCGGCGTCTTCCGTGTTACTGTTAATTTGACGTGGTTTTCTAAAAGCCCACTATTTTGTCGATTGAATTGATCGGTCGATGGTTGCCGAAAATTTTGACTGTTCACATTGTCAAATTGGGGTCTTGGGTCCTCGTTGTGTCGTGAAGTGTCCCGTTGGTTCGGTAATGCTTCGTTCGAGAACCGTACCTGTCGGAGTCCTGTATCAATTGAGCCCAGTGAAGATTCCATGTATTGTCCATTCCCGTTTGATGCGTTAAATCTCGGTATATTTTCCTGGTTATTCTGTGGACAATAGGGGGCAAAAGCTTCGGGCGCTGTTCCTCCTTGCGATGTGCCATTATTATTCGTCAAGTTATTTTGTTGACGAGTTCCAGTTATTCCAGACCCCTGAGGTACGCTTGGCAATACCGTGTTTGCTTCTTGGTTTTTGTCAATACCTAGTGAATTCAATTTTCTGATTAGTATGTCTAGTTTACTCTCCAGTACTCCGATACGCGTTAATCGAGTTTCGATTATCTCTAATTTTTGAGACAATTGCGATATGGTAGTTTCTACTGGCGAAAACCTTGACATTTCGCCCGGATTTGGTGTTGTTGTTCGCGATCCTCTTCCCCTGCCGAGAGGCACAAAACCACGAGTAGGCACTGAGCCCGTGGAGGATATACTAACATTATGTCTTGTCGTTTTTGTCGTGCCTATATTTTGAGTGGCCGACGAATGTCCTGCTAGCGCACCATCACCGGGTGGGGGCGGCAAGTGAACCTCAGACATGTTCTTGGTTGGAGCGTTTCCCTCAACAGACGAAGTAGAAGTCGTTTCGCCCACTGATATTGACGAAACTGTTTTATCTAACGAACTTTTATTACTGACTTTTGTTTCTATTACTTTTGAACCTCTTCGAGTAACTCTTTTAGGAGGTGAAAAAAACATTGTTAGCATAATATGTCATATTATCTTTTTTCTAGCCCGTTGTATAATATTATAGTTTCTTATGTAATATTATATAATTGTAATGTTTGACAATTTAGTTTTCAACGAAATTCGTGATTATGCCGATAATCGTCTAAACAAATTACGACCAAATTATGTTGGTTAATAACAAAATAACTATAAATAAATAAGTAACAATTTCACATTCAAAGTATACAGAAATATAGACAACAGAAAAGTAATGCAATAACGTTACACGTAGAATAATAAGTATAGTAACTAAAGCGTAAACACAGTAATATAATATAAAGTCGAGTAGAGTGAAGAATAATGAGAGAAATAGGAAGATAGTAAGGCCGTGAACGCTTGCCCGTTGAGCGTTCGATTGTGTTTATGTTTACATCGACCGGCGTTCGGCAAGTCGGCCCGCTATTGTTAACGCACGCTGTCCTCGACGCTTCTACACTCAACTCGCCGATACTTGTTAACTTAAAATTATTTTCACTATGGTGACTCGAAATCGTTAACGTCAATACGGTTTACAACGATATAAATTAACATGAATTACTTTTTGACAATTTTGGTTTTCGATATCGTTAACGGCAATACGATTTACGACGATATGAATTAACATGAATTAAATTTTGACAATTTTGATTCTAAATATCGTTAACGGCGATACGATTTACAACGATATAAATTAACATGGATTACTTTTTGACAATTTGTATTTTCGATATTGTTAACGGCAATACGATTTACAATGATATGAATTCATATGAATTGATTTTTGACTATTGTGATTCTCGATATCGTTAACGGCGATACGATTTACAACGATATAACTTACCATAAATTAACTTTTGACTGTTGTTATTCTTGATATCGATAACGACAATACGATTTATAACGATATAAATTAACGAAAATTACTTTTGACAATTTTGATTTTCGATATCGTTAACGGCAATACGATTTACAACGATATGAATTAACAAAATTTTACTTTGACAATTTTGATTCTAAATATCGTTAACGGAGATACGATTTACAACGATATAAATTAACATGGATTACTTTTTGACAATTTTTATTTTCGATATCGTTAACGGCAATACGATTTATAACGATATAAATAAACGAGAATTACTTTTGACAATTTTGATTTTCGATATCGTTAACGGCAATACGATTCACAACGATATGAATTAACAAAATTTTACTTTGACAATTATGTTTCTCGATATCGTTAACGACAATACGATTTACAACGATATCCTTTAATATAAATTGATTTTTGACATTAATTAATTTCCATCGGCCCCACGTTGGGCGCCAAATGAGAGAGCTTTATTTTATTTTACTAATTATCTTCGTCTAAATAAAGCTAACACTCGGCGCGGCCTGGGTCAATGGCTGCCGTGGCTCTAAATTTACTCTTTGTCTAACTGAAAATTGTTTTAGGGCGCCAATTAGTTTTAAAGATCTAATAACTTGTCTTGACTAGCTCTTATAGAGATGGATATCCACAGGGAGGGTAATGGAAAGACCCAAGGAAATAAAGTTTCAGAATCAGAATAGAGATCTGTTCGGAAGCATGAAATATAAATAATGGTACTCACGGAATCTTATCCAATCTGAATTTATTGATTATTTGACAACAATTTCGTCTCCTTGTCTCTTGTCAAATTTCCTCAGTCCTTTTGTCTTTAGTGCACAATTACCACCAATACTTTTGTCTATTTGTCTATTTTAACACTACTTTGACTATTTCGTCAAAGTGGAGTTTTACTGAGAGGTGCTGCAATAAGCCTAGGAATTTATGTCCTTTAACCTCGAGCGCTGACTTCCTTCCGCTCTCGTGACGAAACGTGAAGTGTCGTGGATCTCGCTCGATACGTCCCTTCGGCCGGCTCGTAGAAAAATTAATAAGTTGACGCGTGCGCTGTGTCCTTCTATTGTCTCCGTTGAATGAGATTGTGTGTCGATGTTTCGCTCATTTGAACCGAGACATGGATGATTCAAAGTATTATAATGTTTGACAATTATTCCAGTTACTATTAACAATAATCGCAGAATCGTAGGTTCTTATATAATATGCGCTATCCAATTCTAATTCTATTTCGCGGTTAGCCCTCGAGGTGCAAATCTGGCGTGTGACGTCGAGGAAAGTTGTCAATATAAATTCTCCTGTCACAATGGTGAACATTTATTTTGGAGTACGACTTTCCACTTGTTTTTATTTTTTTATTATACTCCAGTCTTTAATTCACCTTCACAAGAAATTCGTCGTTCATTGCATTACTGATTTATGAAGCATATCGCCAGACTTTATCTTTTGATTAACGAACAAAAGAATGCCAAGATAAGATGTGTTGAGGTACGACTCGTCTGCTGAAATTTCGATATTTCGTGAATATTAATGCATAAATTAGTGCATAAACTTACGTGCAACTTGTTAAAATATAAATATAAATATTATAAAAAATGAAAAAATTAAAATTTAAAAAAAATTATAAAATATAAAAATTAAATTTTTTTTTAATTCCGTATAATAAATGTTTAGAAAAAAAAAACTCTTCGTCACAAATTGATTCGTGATGCGTGAATTGATTCGTGATCGAGGATTTATGAGCTAACATACACATTTAAGGAAAAAAGCCTTTAAAAAAGAGATTAAAAAAAAACAAAAAATCCGCATCTAGATAATTGAAAACGCAAAAAAAACTGCTTTCGAATTTTTATCTTACTAGTAAGTGCTTGGAAGCTACAGCGAGCCAAAGCATTAATTTAACGCAAACATCCTTAAATTGAAACATATATTTTTTATCTTAAATCCGCATTTAGATAATTGAAAAAGATAAAGGACTGCAGAAGGTATTCCGTCTCAGATGTACGGTTTAATTGTTATCGTTGTCCGAAGATTCGAAAATGCAGATGCAGAAATCTTGAGGGTCATTTGCGAATGCACGTATGTTAAATTTAATATGCACATATTAATTAATATACAAAAAAATTGTTGTGAAATTAATATACTGTATATTAAACACTTCATAAAAGTTGTGTTTATAATATAATTATTGAAATTTTACAATACATCTGTATATTAAATGAAATTTAACATACAGTACCTGCTAAAGAACTTCCAATCCATATATTAATTTTCAAAATATTTTTAACAGTGTAAATAAACATGTTGTGAATTCGCTTTTTCTATTTCGTTATTCCGTTACTTTGTTATTATTAGAGAGTTTCCGAAAGTAAATGTGATAACATATATTTTTTAAAACAATTCAACATTCCACAAAATAAAAAATTTCATACCGTTTGTCACTAAATTATACATATATAGTGGCTGAATATTGTTTCATTAACCTACATTATTTAAACAAAATGTCACAAATTTTTTACCACTTCGTCGATTATGCCCGATTGCAATACCACCCACCTAACACAGAATGTAACAGTTACATAACTTTCGAATTGTAAAAAAACATAACGTTATTGTGTAACATTGACATAAGTGTGATGTTTTGTTTTAATAACAATCGTATCTATTTACGACACAAAATTCTGTTTAAATAATATGTAAACGTTATATATTATTTCTGTAACAAAAATAAGTAACATTTGTTATCGAGATTCTATTAAAATGTGACGTAATAAACTTACTTGTTACATAAATGTTATGTCATGTAATATAAATGTTACGAAAATTCTTCCATATCCTGTGACCTTCTTGAATGAGAAATAATGTATTAAGTACTGGTGCGTCACTAGCGACGTTATTTTGACAGAACACATTATTTCGTTAACGTAAATATTATATCAATGTTACGAATCTGTGTTAAGTAGGTGGGCAATCAACCTTGGCAGCAATTGCAAGTCTGGAACAATTGCCAGATAAATTTCCACGTCTTAGCATATTTACATGGGCTCGCATTTTTTAAAAACAATGAAAGGGTCGTAGTTGCTTCACTTATGCGTCAAATTTCTTAAGCTTTCATAAAATTATCAAAATTCATGAAATTCGTGTGATGTAGAATTGGGAACATATTATTTTTTATAGAAAGTACATTAAATAGAGATATTATATTTATTTTGTAATAAATTGCACAATTAACATAAAATAACTTTATACTTAAGTACTTTATAAGTTAACTTATATTCTATAAAGGTTTTACTAAAAAAAACATCGAAATAAACAGGCTCAATAACCATTACAATAGATTTGTCCACTTCGTGTAACTGACAATAATCCCGCGAATCGTCACCAAAGTTCAGTGACGTCATTTCCGGTACCAGTCACGCATTTGGTACAGAGGGCGCTCTAACCTTACCGAAAATTTGGTTGCTGTCAGAAGTATTCACCGCGTTCAGGTTAACTTTCACCTAAAAATCGTGTCATTAAATTAGTCCAATTCCCACAAGTACATTATTTATAATATTAGTAACCATGGCGTAAGTATATCATTATCATTCACTTGTCATTGTTAATTTCTTATTCTGTAATTTCTTTCGATGCCCGATTCTGACACTTTGTCTTACGCACGATTAACCTCTTTAGCAACACATTCAAAACATATGTTCCATTTTGAGAAGCTTTCACTGTTTTTTTCATTAAATCCGTTCATTTTGCTTTCAGATCAAAAGTCACGTTTAAAATCACTTTGACGTCTGACCCGAAGCTGCCATTCAAAGTGTAAGTAAAAACATAAACAATACACTATAGCAATAATTGTCACAAGTGCTTCGATTGCATTTATCGTTTATTAATGTAATAAATTCTCTAACACTGAGTAATTGTGGTAGTTCTGGCAAACATTTGCAATTATGTTAGCTATAATTACAATAAATGAAAATTAGTTATAGTAACAATAGAAGTATTAATATAAATATCAAATTATACTAATAGAGTAACAGTTAATAGCTTTTTGTTTAGTTTAATATCACTTGAATGTGGGGCTCAAAATGTTATGACCATATTTGTATTTGTGTACTCACAGCCTCATTAACCCTTTGAGTCACACATTTTTCGTTGCCAAAATTAAGTGAAACATTAATTATTGTCAGAAATTAGTTTAAAACATTTAAATCTGAGCAAAAACAGGTGGGTCGCTCAGTGACCTACCGTGACACAAAGGTTTAAGAGCATATCATAATATAGCACAAAAGATCTGTGGCTTATATTATGTGATATGAACTATACAAAAATATATTATATGTGAAATATACATAATATATAGCATAATAGCCAGGACTAGCAAAATTATTGAGCATGTAAATGTAATTGGATTTGACCCCCGAATCTTCTGGCTGCAATTAAAGTCTGACTGTCGGTATTCGTTTCCTTTAAACAGATGAGTCGGAGCCAGTCGCCAGAAGATAACGGGGGTCATCGAATCAGCTCCAATACCATGAGAAAAGCATTGCTATGGATGAAACAGAATTCCAAGAGATTCTCGACATGTTTGACAAATATATATCATTGATCGAAAATCCAGAAATTAGCAAGTCAGTCAACTCTGAAAATATAGGAAACCTGTTTGATTGTTGCCGCTTTATCGAAGCTGCTGTTGCGAAGGCCCAGCAAGAAGACAAAGCTAAGTACCTGGAGAGTCATCTGAAATATCGGTGGTTACAGGATAAAAGAACTATTATTTACACAATCTCTGAGTTAGAAAAAGCATCTGACAAAATGCTTGAAGTCTTCCTGAAAGATGCTGCAATATCCACCATCGCAACAGACAAGTTACTGCAGCTGTACACTCAGTATTTTGGCAGCGAACGACTGAATAATCTGCTGGGCAATCTGCTGAGAGATTCCATGTGTACAAATGTTATTGTGGAATCTTTGGTAGAACTTGGAGTTCCTGAATCCCAACTAGAAGATGAAGCTCTCCTGGCCACGTGGGAATACGAGGCAGCCCGCGGAAAACATCAAGAAGTTTCCCAATGCATAAAAGAAATGCTACAAAATGATAAACATTTGACAATCGTACAATTCGCCTCGCAAATTAGCGAAGATGGTCCTCTTCTAAAATTGATTATCAAGAGTCTAACAGCAGAAGCGTTCAACAATAAATCACGTTTTTACGCTACTCTCGCACACATGGATAAAAAGTTATTATACAAATTACTGCGAGACAATAACTTTCAGAAAAACTTTTTGGACGGTGTATTCTTTTTTGCACGTAATATGGAGCTTCGCGATGGCTCGTGGCACTACGACGATGAATTTACGTACGATCTTCTCGTAAAGACAATGAGAACACTTTTTAGAGCTTCCGATGAAGTTTCCGAAGCTACGGGATATCTTCTCGAGCATTTTAAGAGCAGCCAGCCAAATACTAGTAGCATCTGGAATGATATTCACAGAGATTCCCTAAGATAGCGTTTAATTATCAGCCGTTGAGTGAATGTTATGAGTTGCTATAAGATTTTGTATTATTCGTCAATCAAAAATGTATATTGACACAGTTGGGCTAGTCATAGTGATTAAACGAATATAAATCAGCGCCCGATTATCCATTTGTTATACTTTTTCTGTAAGAAACACGTTCAACATTTTTCCTGCAGACTCAGCGTACCTGAGAATACGCCCTTCACGGCAGTTCTCAAATTCGCGGCCGAAGAATTCAGGGTCACTCCAGCGACGTCGGCAATTATCACGGACGATGGCATTGGTATTAATCCTCAACAAACTGCAGGTAAATTTTACGTTTTTATTACATTCATTTTGTCTGAGACGATAGAGGAACTACTAAAAGAGGGTACTGAAAAAAAAGGAGGAGGAGGAGACAAGTCTGGAACATATATGAACTTGAGCAGAGTTGTATATCCCCGTTAATTCATGAAATATTGTTTACAGTGCAGTTTGTTTTCTAATTATGATTTCATAATATCAATATGTAGGGATTATAAAATAAAGTGTAAGCATCTGAAGAGCTGCAAAAAATACTAATGTTTGCTGAAATATTGGAAGAAATAGTAGAAAAGATGGAAGAGATAAGTAATGCATTACTTTCTTAATGCATTACTTAGGTTTTCCCATTTTTTCAAAAGGATCACCATGAAATTTTATAGATTATTTTTTCCACTCGGTTTTCGGCCAATCAGAGCGCAGCGATTGAAGCTACCCAACAGTTTTATACCGGAAATTTCTTAAAAATTTCCGATGAGTTTTCATGTGTTCCTCCTCATTTTCGGCGCATTTCACACTAACTATTCTATGTGACATAAAAAAGTAGGTTTTTTTAAACGTGATTGAAAAATCAGTCGCTTTGGAAAAGTTTCTCTAAAAAATATCCAGATGCTGTTTCCTGCACTTTGATTGACCGAAGTCCGAGAGTCAAAAATAATCCGTCAAATACCACTCGTGCTTCAAAATTAATCGGATATTTTCCTCAAGCTTCCCCACCTAGGAACGAGGGTGTCAAATATTGCAGAAAATTTTTTTTACCTGCAAAATTTGAAACGATCGTTCCTACGCAACGAAGCTATCGGAAAATATCCGATAATTTTGAAGTACTAGTGGTATTACTACTGAAAAATAATAATTTTTATAGCTGTTCGAAAGTTTTATCATCGAATTATAATCACTACATGTTATTATTATGAAATCATAATTATAGGGCTGATCGTATCATCATCGTTATTTCTGAAAGTATTAGGCATTTACAACTCTGGACTTGAGATAGCGAGAACGGAAATCAAAGATGATTGGGTAACAAAAATAGATGAGTAGATAGAATATTTAAAGAGTCGGGATTTGTCCTTGGAATTGTCTAAAAAAAAATTGAGTCTTTTTTTATTCATAAATTTATGAATAAGAACAGCTTTTGAGAAATTCGCGATGTAAAGAATTGGAGTGGAAAGAGAAAAAGGGGAGGGAAGTCAAAGAAATGAAGGGGAGTAATAAACATGGGAAAGTGTAGCTATTGTAAAATAAAAATTAAAAAAATAGTTTTTAAGCATACATGCTTGATAGTTATGAAACTAAAGAGAGGGAAAGAATGATTCACGGTGAAACTGATGATCTTAAATTAAGAAAGCTATGATGTAAAAATTTGAAGAAATTGTACATTAATCAATAAGTAATTCCATTTGTTTTGTCCGAGTAGTAATTATGTTATCACAATTGAAATTAAATTGGATCTTCGATTTTCCAGGTTCCATATTCCTGAAGCACGGCTCTGAGCTGAGGCTGATTCCTAGGGATCGCGTCGGCGGATCTAGTTGACTATGATTCTCGCGGAAAATATGTATACTTTGAAATTATCGCTCATTGTGCTATGAAGTACGTTTCGTTTTTTTTTGTTTATTAATCTTAGTCACCCGACAGATTCTAAAGGTGCATTTTAATCGCTGTTAATTTGTAAAATTGTGTTTGCTGCAAATAAAAAAACATTCCAAAAAAATGTCATTTCGAAAAATGTGTAGTACAATTGAAATTAATGTATCTAAATGGCAATAATGATGAAGAAAAAATTCCATGAAGATATTTCTATAATGTTTATGATTTTGAACTTTTCAATATCGTTTTTTTTTTTCGAATCAAAATATCTATAAACGATATATTTCTATTTTTTATATTTAACTTTATGAATAAACAAGAAATTGTTTTGACATGGTAATTATTTTTGTCATTTTTTATTCGGACGTTATCCATCTATATCCTCTTACCAGTCGTGACAACTATAGTTATGCGCTGATAATACAAGAAGTACATTCACCACTATCACTTACCATTATCACTATCATTAATGACGTTTTATACTGATCTGCGTTTTCTTTTTAAGATACTAAATATACTGATTGCATATCATTACTAAATATGATCTCATTGTGAATTCCAACTGGGCGGCGTCGTAACAATTCGCAAAATCTATTTTTTCAGCCTTTCTCATTTAATCAGGACCCGGATCTTGGATCGCTAAACGCAACAAATAAATATTTAAGGTAGCGAAGGGAGATTCGGGATGACAGAGCTCATGTAGCGTGATGGTGTTAATGAGTTCGCGCGCCGAACTTCATATCGCATGAAAAAAAAAACTGCGAAACATTCGACCAAACGGAAAATATTAAGGAGGGCCAAGCGCATTTTTTGGAGGGGATAGACTCGGCAGGGAACGCGGTGCGGTCGCACGAAACTGTGCGACATAGACGCCGCTACTCAAGTTTAAGAAATCTGGATCTCGAGCCACATAATTGATTATTGTTAATGAATTGTGAAGTACAAGTATCTGGATTTTTGCATCGAGCATCCTGAATATATTCTTTATAGTTTGCAATATTTTAATTGCACGGTATTCGTATAAACTATCCTTAGAAATATAAAAATGCATCGTTCATTTTTAATCTGCCATAAGACGCAATGTTAAATAGTATCAATTTAAGAAATTTATTTCTCGAAAACCATGAAGATAAACTTACTCAACCTTTGCAGTTGAACTCAGGCCATCCATATCAATGGATATTTAAAAAACCAGCATTTATTTCTTGTTACTGTTTTTGCGCTCGACCCTCCTTAAAATAAATAAATAAACCTTTTTTCTATTTATTCTAACATTATTTAAATAAATAATAGTAGAGAATGGTAAGTTAATTTTTTAACTTATTTTAATATTGTCCGAACTTGGTGCGGGGTAGAAGTGGATGCCCAGAAAAACAATTCAAACTTTTTCATTCGACCACGTTTTTTTTAAAACGATTTATTTATGAATGACTTGAAATTAGAAACACATATTCAGAGAAATAGTAGATTTGGTGTGACGGACGATTTCGTCGCTCATATCCTTGAAGAAATATCAATAACAATGCGGTATTTTAGCGAAAAATAGCGAAAATATACAGATTTTTTTTCATAAGCATAAAGGAAAAGAAACGAAAGCTCGGTTTTTCTAGATATGAAGCAATTGATGACGAATCCAAAGTTACATAACATGTTGAAATATAAATATCTTTTATAAAACTATATTCATACAATGTAAAAACTCCCGACAGAGAAAATGAGTGTAATTAATAAACAAATTAAGTAAATAAAAAAATGTGAAATAATAATCATACGCATATTATATAGTCGGGAGATTATCACACTTATAACGAATTAATCTCCCGACTATAATATGCGAATGATTATTTCACATTTTTTTATTTACCCAATTTATTAATTACACCCATTTTTTCAGTTGAGAGCTTTCTAATTTTTACAAAATTATTTTTATTTCATTGTTCTTAAAGTAATTCTAATAATTCACCATAAGCACTGGGAAATGAGTTACTGAATGCGCAATAATGGCGGCCGTCTTGTGGCATTTCGATATATTCAATCAGACTCTTCGTTTAAATTCTTATATCTTTCGAAAAACGCACCTAGTAAATACAATCTATCAAAAATAAAAAATCGGTTCTGTTAAGGGGAGGGAGTCAGGTCAAAAATATTGATTTTGGAAATTCAATATCATCCAAATTCTATTGCATATAAAAATGCCCAATGCACTATATTGTTGGTGCTCGATGAAAGGATTTTTTATTGTCGTCTGACTTGCATATGCTTTTCAATATTATCTTAAGCAAAGTTCTTAGGTTTTCCATTCTGCGCATGATTCAGATCAAACTACTAGGCAGATTGAAATGGTTGACATCTCATTTTCTACTTCATGAAAAGATACACCGGCTAAATGGAGCAAACTATTTTTTTTTCATTTTGAAAGCAAAGTTAAACACTGATTTAGAAAATAGCATAAAATTTATTTATTAATAATTATGTCACTTAAAAAATATTACATTTTATTAACATTTGCTCCATTTAGCCGGTGTATCTTTTCATGAAGAAGAAAATGAGACGTCAACCATTCCAATCTGCCTAGTAGTTTCATCTGAATCATGCGCAGAATGGAAAACCTAAGAACTTTGCTTAAGATAATATCGAAAAGCATATGCAAGTCAGATGACAGTAAAAAATTATTTAATCGAGTTCCAATAATATAGTGCGTTGGGCATTTTTATATGCAATAGGATTTGGATGATATTGAATTTCCAAAATCAATTTTTTTTACCTGACTCCATCCCCTTAAGACATCTTCAACCTTTAAAGAATATTCTACTAATAGAAATAGACATATTCGCGTCATACCAGTGAAACGCATACACCCGTCTTTTTGCCCTGTGGGCAGTCGGGAGTAAAAAATGTATATAATTACATATTCAAAAATGAATAATATCGCATTTGTAGTTTTCCCACGAATATTAATTCACAAAATTTATCCTGTTTTGAGGTTGGTAAAAATAAAATAAGCCCTTAAATATTTAAGAAAAACTCTAATATTGTTATTTAAATATTTTATAAATTGTAAATCGCCATTCGTGAATTATATCCCTTTGTTCGCCCGCATTTATTATTGATCCCTGTAAAAAAAGAACTTTCCTTTATCTAATCTGGATATCAGGTCACTCCATATATATTATGTACATCACTCTATATTATAATACATACTATATTATGTACAAAGATTTAATCTATCAATAAATAAATTATTATTATTACCTCCGGTGACAAGGTGTTATTTACTACAAAACGTGGAGAAGGTTTAAGAGAAGGTACACGAAATTTTAATTGGTAGAAAGTTTTTATAGATGAAATACATGTAAGATATAAAGTCGATACAAAGAGACGTCACTACACGACAAAACTACTTGGCGAACAATCGTTCTTGACGCGAGACGCGCCTGTCGATTACAAAGTTGTTCCGGTCTATTACTACTATTATCTTTGAGAGACATTCAAGTTTCGCATCAGAAACGATCGTGCTCTACCACTGAGATTCTGTCACTGAAAAACCTGAACAGTGCGATTGTGTCTGTTTATAAATTATGAAGACTAAAATGCAAAAAAATTGCACCAATATAGCATTGTATATGTAATAACTACATATCTCGAGTGTACGGCTGAATAGGAAAATATCGTTGAAAACGTTACGCAAAAACTATTGTTTAAAAACACTGTGGGACGGTGGATTTGAATTTCTTCGGAAAGAAATCATCATCTACGTTTCTCAACCTTTTTATAAAATTATCATCCGTTGGACTTGCGTGATAAGTGCGATAGAAAACGAAATATTATAAAATCCATAGAACGATACAAAAAGTCATCTACGCGCTTGTTTTAATGGAATGTTTCGGAATTATTGAGTAGCTATGAACGTCGTACAACGTTGGAGCGACCGCTGGGCCCTTTATTTCGTCTTTGCAATTGTCACGATACGAAGTTTCTTTTTTTTGGCACCTCGTTGGGCTTTGTTTAATCGTTCATTCTTTTTTGTCTTACTTTTATTCCTTATTTTCCGGAGAAACGGTGTTAGGTACTGCGTGCCTGCGATCGTTGAAGGGTCGACGAAAGAGCGCGAGTCGAAAATTAACGGCTCGTGCCACGCGACCGATCCAAGCTCCCAGGCGGAGACGTAGCACCATAGTAAAATTACATTACTCCTTACATACATTTAGTAGGTCACGACATTCAAATGTAAACGCTTTTGTTCCTTTTCATTCGCGAAAAAATGTTTTTTTTTTCCATACTAGAAAATATACCGTAGCAAAAATCGTTGAGTCTCCGTTAACCGACGCAGTACTTCGAAAAAATAATGTCTCGAGTTTCTAATGTAAAAAGGTGTAAAATTGGAATTGTCAGTTGTTTCTCATTATTCAAAATCGTAACGCCAGCGTGTCGTGAGTCACGAATGCCGTCTATTTCTTTGCTTTTTCGATTGTTTTCTGACTCGTGGGCGAAACTGGAAATTTTGAGCGAATCGCGAGTATTGCTCGTTTACGAACATCGAGAAAATATTTCTACGCTCGCAACGGGATATCTGCGGGCTAGGAAATCTCTTAGAGGATCGCATTGGATGTCCAAACGCGAGACTTTCTACCGAGGCTCAAGAAATTTCTTAGACTCCCGACTGGGTTCGATATGATTCTTCGTTCCAGGGTGGGGAAGTTCGCTGACGAGGGCTTTACTTACATTAGTGCATAATGTATACTCATACTAGTTAACCGTTATTTCACGTATCGTATCTTAATCAGCGTGTGCGTGCGGGGCATTGGCGAAGAATTCGCGAATCTTCCCATTGCTTATGAAAGTATCACTTGCTAATATCACACGCGCAACGTTAATGCCGGTTAGCATTTATCTCAGGCAAGGTATCCGTCATTGTCATTTTTCTTTCTTTTTCTCATTGGAATGTATGCGGCGATTTGTCATCAAATCAATGATACCTGCCTTTCGAAAAAACGTCTTAACCGAAATTCGTCTTTTCGATATATATCTCGGAATCTCAAAGTGGCACGATCTTACAAGCGATCTCTCTCTTTCTCCCTTCTTCTCTTACGATTAAAAAGTCTTTCAGCTTCGTCCGCTACATTTTGTTTTCTCTTTTTTTTTCCCTACCAGAGCTCGTTCCCGTGAATACATCTTTTCAAATTGAGTAACACGCTGCTTTCGTCTTCTCACAGGAAGAGCTCTCTCGCCTAACGACAATAAAAAACATCGACCACGCGACACTAATTCACCAAAGTCGCTGTCTGCTTAATTCTATAAAGAAATCTCGTTTATCCCATCGACGACGAAGCCTATGACCGCTTATCCCTAATATAGCCCATATTTTTATAATTATAATAATACTAAGCCGTTAGCATTAGGATTACGTATGCTAAGAGAAAAGAACGAAAAATCTTCATATATATATTAATAAAAATGAAAGAACGAAGATTAAACGATAGATAAAAAAAGAAAAACCATTCAAGACTAGAGCTATAATCACGCGTCAATCGTTGAGAAGCACAGACAAGTCGTGTCACGAGTTGAATTCCAATACACGACAAAGGTCGTCGCCGAATCCTCCGAATCAACGCAGATCAAAAGCTACATTGTTAATATGTATTTATAATTGAACTAATTGCGGCGTAAATATAAAAAAAATTGCTTTAAATACGTCCTGAAAAACAGGGAGAATTCGGGTAATTTACAAATAAATTAATCTGTGGCACTCAAGGAAATGATGATTGGAACTGATTATCGCGGGTTGATTAATGTTATAAAAAAAAATAAACGGAGGGACGCAAAGCGGGTTATTAGAAAAAAATATATATATTGTGGCACAACGATAGTACCAAAGAAATGTAAAGCGAGATCGGGAAAATGTTTTGTTTTATGGCTTGGCCCTTCGCGAGGTGCCGTATGGCTGGAAATAAATGTCCCTGCGCGACTTACGCACGATCGTAAATCATCGATTCTCGGAGCAGATCGCAAGGCCCGTCGATGCCATCTCTTTTCTGCTTTTCTTCTGTGCTACTTCTTATTCACTCGTCCTGAAATAGAATAATCAAGCGTTACAGGTAATATTAATTATTTAATCAATTGCTAGCAATTCTTTTTTTTTAAATTTACTAATACCACTCCATATAGAAGGCTACGCATAAAAATAACTACGGAATATGAGCAGAGTACCCACCCATTCGTGCTCGTCCACACCCTCCATCTGGTCCTGCTCCAGCGAACACTCTATTACGTCCCCCACATAGTTGCTCATATTCTTTTGGATCTACCACATACAGCACACACAAATACACTCGCACGACATCCATAAACGACATATCGTTGTAATAATAATGTAATATTACGGTAGTTGCAGAAGAAGTGTCTTTTCTTTTGTAATTTTCGTTCTTCATCAAAATTCTTCCACCTTTTCATTCCAAAATTACTAACGCAGAAGGAAAAGTTTGAACAGTTTTTTTTGGTACTAGTTTGTTGATGTTAACATTTCCCCGATCTTCCCTGATTAAAACATATTTGTCAAAAAAAGTGTCGAATTAAATCACGTACTAAATTTTGTCATACCCTTTTAAGGGGAGAGTCTGACCCAAATGAGATTTTTCAACTTCTTCACACTTTCTGGCATAAATGCAGCTTTTTTCTTAAAATTAGTGAAGTTATAATTTTTTTATGAACATCATTTTTTTATTTCATATTTGAGACTATGACATTTAGCTAATTTTATCTTTATCGCAAATCGTTACATTCATGCCGGAAAAATTCTTCATATGTACATTGAGCAATTTAAAATTTTTTTGACTCACCGGTTATGTTAGAAGAGTGTGAAGAAGTTTAAAAACCCATTCATTTTGCTATAGCTCATTTGCAATAGTTAGATGCTTTTGACATACAGCAAGAAAATATTTGTTTCAAGTTTCCAATAATTAATTTTTTTTTTTTCACGTCATCAGCAAATCAGTAATTTGGGTCTGACCCTCCCCATAAAATGCAACATGATCTACTGTTTAACATAATGGAATAAAGAAATTAATGAAGTGCCGAATAGTTAAAAATTGCGAAAATCAAGATAAGAAGTATGTTTTTTTTATGTAAACAACAATATTACCGGATGGATACTTCGATATTTGAACTATGAAATTCCCGAAAAAAATTACGTCAAAGATCGTGCAAATCTTATTTTCTACGTGAGCTTGTTTTGGAATCGTGCACGAATTTGAGGATAGAACGAAATTTAATTTTTTTTATAGACCTTCGTAGAATGTTTCTATCAATTCTTGTAGATCACGACAAAGGCTGAAGAACTGTGCAAAATCATGCAGAAAGTCACAAATTGCGTGAACTCTTCCTTTCACAGAAGGATTCTCACCTCGTCCTGTTTCGCTTTTACCAAGCCCGACATCTCTGGATTCCAGCCCATCCTCCCAAACGACTGTGAAGATACGGAGAATTGGCCGCCTGACTGTTTAGCTGCTACTGGTGCTGTTACTACTCCCTGTCCTTGATTTTCGGTTACTGGAACGCGAAAATTTTTGTTTTTATTCCATGTATTTAATCCGAATGGGAATCCATCAGAAATATTATTTTTCTGAATAATTATGACTAACTTTTGTGCTTCATAACAAATTTTCACGATATTGCAATATTTATGAAGAATTTAGAGTAATAATATTTAGCGACCTATTTTGTGCACAGATAAGTTTTTACAAATATATATATATATGCTAACTGAAAAACGTCTACAATAAAATTTGATTAAAACACAGATTTCCGACGAATCTTAACAAGCACGAAAATAACAAAATACTTCAAAAAGGGAGATACGCAGTGTCATGACCATGTCTGTATACTTACAGCAATCCATTCCTGGTGGCTTCAAGCTTATTCTCGGCGCCAGTTTATTCACACCGTTGAACCATTCTGTAGACGAAAGTGTCGGATTCCATGTAACTCTTGTTGGCGGGAAGAGATCATCTTGGAAGAGCTCGCTCTGTCGTAACGTCGTAATTCATCGTTTAATAATTTGCTTGCTGTATATTCGGCAAATACTAAATATCAGAAAACAATATTCACCTTGATTCGTGGAACAGTAAAACTCAGAGGCTCTATCGTGTTGTTTGTTAGTCTGAGAGCTGAGGCGAACTCAACACTCGCAACGTCGCATTTGTTTTTCGGTAGGAAAGAAAGGCCTTGATGCAAGCTGGCACAACGATGATGGCTTAAAGGACAGCAGTAGGGAGATTCCTCCGTAACTTCGAATGCGTAGATTGTCGAGTCGCCCTAAGAATAAAATTTAAATCTAAGTTAATTCGATCTACGGTACCACTTTGATATCTACAAAGATAAATTGAAAAATCTTACACGTCCAGTAAGGAAAAGGGTCGAGCTATCCTCATCGTAATATGGCATAAGTATTGCAGGTGAAACGTCTAGTCCAACGTAGTTCAATGGGGAGTTGAGTTTATCGGCTTTAAATACCAATATCTGCCGTTCCGACACCCTGAAGCACAGGTTATGAATTTATTTATGAGTCCTTTTATTTTCCACGATAAATTTATTATTTTATGTCGTTTAGCGTATTTATAAATATATGATTAGGTCATCCCTTATTAGATATAAGGGATGACCCTTTATTGCTCCTCCAATTTTACTTTGTACTGGCCTTTTTTTTCTTGTGGGGAGTTATAAAAACAATGCTAGGAAAGTCTTACAAGTAAAACCGACAAAAATCTGCATTTTGTATTATGGTTTCAGGGAAAAAATTTCTTCATCGTCTCATAACGAAATTTTACGTCGGTAAGTATAAAAAAACTTTGTCTACAATTTCAACAATTAGTTGAATCAAAATGTGAAACGAAAAAGAAAATAAAACGCGTGGACGAAGTTTGAATTTATATGCTCAAGATTTTTTAAAAATTCAAAATGTTATTTGGAGAACATCTTTACTAGTATCCGTTGTCGTGTGTTCGAATTATACGCTTGTACTACAGGTTTTTTTCAAGCACGTAATGCAATTCATTAAGGGTATATTAATCATTAAACCGATTTTGAAGTCCTCCTTTGAAAAGTTCATGAGTTTCCTCCTTTAAAAAGTTCATGAGTAACGCAATACATTCTCATTGTTTTATTCGTCCTGTGATTGGTTGCTAGGAAAGTCCGTGGTAAACGAGTTCAGTTTGGTGTCAAATTTGACATAAGAGGACGGGCACTGTGGCGCCCATAACCTTTTAAAGCTTTGAAAGAGCGCAGCAGCGCAAAAGCTTTTCAGGCCAGCGCGTGTGATTAGCCTAGTTAATTGTTAAATTTTCCATATCGCAGACATGGTTGTTAAGATATAAATTAACAAAGTTCAGTCATTGTTACGTAGGAAAAAGCGTTCCCCAGATACTGATTTTTCTACCCCACTGTGAATACCCTCCCCCAAGGCCTAATTTTTTTCAGACTCAGGGTGTCATAAGAGAACTTAGAGCAATTCGGCTCAAAGGGGGAGGGGGGCGCTCAGGCCGACTAAGAATAATCGGAACGGAGGGGATGCTCGGAAAAACAATAAACAAGTAAACAAATCTTTTCGTGTTCATAAGGTCTGGTCAGCAAAGAAACTTACTTATCAATAATAGTATATTTTGTATCAAGTGCGTAAGGTAGGTTATTTTCGCACGAGACGTGATCGCCCATACGATTCACCGGCTCGCCAGCGACGAGTGCTGACGATCAGACGAATTGAAAAAAACCTACTCGTATGAATTGCACATACAGTGTTTTGTAATTGCCGTGAGATAAGTGAGGTTTTTATTTAGTAAACGGAATGCGTAAAGTTATCACTTTACGCATGACGTTTCTATTGCGCACAGCTTTCGGAAAACGCGCACTTTCCCAGCACTAAACCCCCTAGTAAAGTTCACTTTTCGACAGACTATTCCAAAAAATGTTGTACAACACTCCTTGGAAAAACGTTTTCTTTACAGTACCTGATTACTACTCTTAAACAGAATAATCTGTTATAATACCGAATTGTGGAATAAAAGCTGATAAAACATTAAACTCACTTGTCGAAACCCATGACCACAAGATATCGTCCATCAAGTGCCCAAACGACCCGCGCGCCTCTTGTTCCAACGGGTCCCTTTCCTTCATTTACGGGAGTTTCACCACTCCTCGGCTTGTAAACTCTGAGCTTTCCGTCTTTGCAAGCGCTCGCCAAATACTGTCCACACGGTGACCACGCCAAGCTAAATATCTGATCGGTATGACCCGTGAGAGTAATTTTTGCGACTGCTGAACCTCCAGATGTTAATGGAGCGAGATCCCAAATTTTGACCGTCGTGTCGTACGATGCTGAGGCAAGCACGTCTGACGCCAGTGGATGAAACTTTATAAGATATATCTTGTCGCTGTGGGCTTCGATCGTGAATTTTGGCTCGTTCGTCGGCTCGACCAAACCGCCCTCCGGTATTTCCCAGAGTCTTATCATTCCGTCATCGCAAGCTTTAAAATAACGAGCAAATCATCTTTTATCTCTTCTCTTATTCGTCGTTAAGGAGTGAAAAAGGTGGCGAAAATTTATCGGGAAACCCACCGACTGCCAATCTCTGGTTATTGAAAGGATCCCACTGGAAATCCATTATGCTGGCACCATGCACGAGAGCTGGCATCACGCCATCCGGAAGTCGTCCAGTCTTTTTTAGCTCCAATACCGCTATTTTACCGCCAGGTCCGCTTAGCGGTACTGCGACACGATCGGAGTTTGCTGAAGTTAAAATAATACGTTTGAAAATCATTGATTGATCAAGAATAGAGATTATTTTCCTTGTTGTTCGAAAGTTACCATGAAAACCGTCGCATTCTCCAGATATCTGCCGGCTGATATTTCTTATGTTTTCGATATGCGTCGACTTGTGACCCGGCGTACCTTTCAGATGTCTGAATTTTGATACACGTCCTGCAAATTTTAACGTAATTTTATCGATCAACCATTACTCTCAACGATTTCGACGAATCGACATTTTAAAATAAATCGAAGTAATTATTCTTTAAATGAATTGTAATCTGTGTGAGTGTACATATGCTGACGCATGATTTTTGGTCTCTTATTGCTAAGGTAAATAAATTAGTCGTGTTTAGTTGTTCTTGGGAGAATTGATATCTTCATCATCACAACACCGAACTTCCTCTTAGAGAATCAAACAAGATAAAAGTTTCATCAATTCGCCGAAGGTACTTTTAACCAATTTCCGTATAATCTTTGACTCAATGTGACAATTTAGGATTTCGCAAAGTAATTCAAAGATTTTATTTTTTTAATCCTCCGCACTTTCCACAAGCTGTCGCTTGCGAAAATCGCACTTCCCGACGACTTACTGAAAAGTTTCATTCAACATTCGAGAGACAAATTTTTGTTCACCCTAATGTTGTAGTGTACTATTATGTCTTTGTTGTAAAATGATTTTTTATACGCGCAAAATGATTAAAAATTAAGAAGACTTAGGTAACCGCTTTTTGGAAAAGTAAAAAACATTTGTTGATGCGCAAACGAATATATTGGACACTGTGCAATCTAAAATATTCTCCGACACACGGAATTGAAAGTAATAATTCAAGCTATCGAATGCTACCATACACAGCACCGTCCATTGCGTAGAAAAATAATGATATCCATCCAAACGAAAGATTCAATTCCCTACATGTTAATCAAATGAGAAATACAAAAGGCCGTTGCGCCACACTTAAAAAAATTGGTACGTAACTTTCTTAGGGTTTTTGATGTAGGAAGTAGAAAAATGATTTTTTTTATCGAGTCTAATCTATATGTACATATTTAATTGTTTTTAAAAACACTTACCAAAGACCGTGGACGTTCTTTTCGGAGTCGGAGTTGTGATTGGTTCCGGTTTTTCGAGACGTGGATCCATGCTCTGCTGGCGTAGCATCGGTACTATTTTCTTCACCTCGTCCTCCTTGATAACTTCGCTCTTAGTTTTAAAGGAATCGCGTCTTCGCAGTGCAGTGGGAGAGCCCATAGCCTTTTCCGCAAGATTCCCATCAGTTACAGAAACCGAACGACTCTCATAGAGCCTCCTCCTCTCAGCGATGGAATTTCTATTCAAATTTCCACGCTCAAAGTTGCCCGGTTCCTCGTTCTCCGGCGATTCGTCCTTGACTTTCGTCTCGAAGACTTTGCGTCTCTCTGCGGTGCTCGGTGTCTTTGGCTTGTAACCCGAGTCGCTGGAATTAGCGTCTTCCTCCATGGAACTTGAATCGCTCTTGCCGTTCTCGGATTCCTTGATCCTCTCGTTCTCGAAAGTCGGCGATTTGTCGACGTCAGCGTTGCCGTCCGCGAGAATTCCCGTGTCGGTTGGATAACCATTATTCTCGTTATTGGGCGCCTGAGGAACGGAAAAAACCTTGTCGAAGGAAAATTCCTGGCTGCCGGATTTAGCTTGGAAGGGCTTAGGTCCGAGGCGTGGCTGTGAAGATAGGAATTTCACATTCATTGCCGTGATTGACACGTCTTAAAGGAATTACATCGAAATTACACAAAAGAAAGAATGACACAGTTCGAAAACAAATACTACTCCTTAATACTAACATTCCAATAAGCTAAAACATTGTATGATACCAAGCCGAGATGGGCCCTTCGGCTACTTCCAAATACGGACTCTTTGTTTGTTTCTCCTATAATTGATTTATTGATAGACAATTAATAAAAATGACGAGCACGGTATATATATTAACTTTACAAAACCTGCTTTAAACTCGTTTTTGTGCAATGAATTTTATGAAACACATTATAAAAGGAAATTTAACAAACTGAAGTAACAATTACTGTACCGTTTCTTGAACGGGTTATCCATGAATGTCATTGAAAAAAAAAACCATTTTCACGGGTTTTAATAATTATCCCATAATAAATTAATTACAAGATATTACAAATAAGCAGATTTATGTATTGTAATGTAGCTAAATGATAAATAAGACACATCTCACATAGTACAAAAGTCTTATCACACAGTTAAAAACGTCCTGAAGACATATTGTGACGAGTCTGACGTCTTTTAGGAGTTTCGTGTTGCGTAGTATAGAAATTCTCGAATTCGATGCGTCCGTTTCGAGAATCAAATATGAAGCTTTTTTTATGAGGAAGTAAAACATTTTTAACCCTTCTAATGTACACAGGTTCAATGTTTTTTGTTATTGGAACGTTCAAGAATCGTGTGGATTACGAAGAGGAATGATAATTATAATAATACTTTAAAACGTATATATCAATCTTCAAATTATTGTCATCGATCTATTTTTCGTAGTATAACTATTTCCACGGCTACGAACAGGTGTTGATTTCCACTTTTGTGCACTTGAAGGGTTGAACAAAATAAGATAGAATAAAAATATTGTTTCACCCAAATTTTCGGCCACACTGCCCCGAATCATCAAATATACTGTAATGTAAAAACCCTATTCTCCCGATATCATGACAAAAATCACAACTGCGATAAATAAATCATTCGTAGCCAACGCTTAGAATCATAAAATCTTAGCTAAATCGCCTGGTGCTTTCAAAAACTTAACGAAAATATTGCCTTATTGTCTAAAGAAGCGCTCATCTTAATTTAATCGGTTTCTATTGTAGATTCCTCATTCGAACCTTGTAGCCGCCGACCATATTCGGGTTGACGGAAGTAACAACGGTGCCAGGACTTGGCGAGGTGCGAGGCCGAGCGACAGGTTTGGGTTCGTCCTCAGAGATGCTGTTGGCTCGTGACGATCTGGGAAGAGGTTTTGGCGGCATCGTTTGACCTCCGTTCTGCATCTTCACCTTGTCATCGTCAGTTTCCGCGCCGCGGGGTGATTCGTCCAATGGCTTTTCTGACTCAGCTTCAGTTTTCTTCTCTTTCTCTTGAGCCGCAGGCTCTGCCGGCTTCACTGGCTGTACGAAACCTTTTGGTGTCGCGTGCAAAGACTTGGCCGCCTTTGATTGTTCGACTTTAATCTCTTGTTGAGTCTCTTTGAGCGTCGCTAGATTTCCCTTGTGTATCTGGAGGGGTACGTTTAAGCTTCTTCATTACGACGTATTGCTCGCACAACGAAAGCGTGAAAATACTACTCGCTCGGACTACTAATGCTCCGTCGTTTCACGAATTCAATTTAAGAGTGTGGAAATCATGTCTCGAAAACAGTAATACTCATTGGTACATATCTCACTTCGACCACTGGCGCTATACACTGTTAGAAAAGATTGGAAATTCTTATTCATAAACTCGTCATCGAAATTTAATATACAATTTTTGTATAAAATTCATGTACTTTTCCAGTAAAATTAAAGTAAATTATTGAATGTGCTGTACCCTACCTTAATTTTACATTACACTTGTATACTAAATTTAATATACTAGTTTATGAATAAAAACTTCCAGTAGAAGGACACTAAATTTCAAGTAGATTGTTTTTACAATGTAGATGAGACATCCCACATTAGTTCATGCTGCCAAAAAAAAAATTCTCAAAAAGTTTCTGAAAATCGGCCCAATTTCATCAGAAATAGCAAATTTAAAACAACAAAAAGAAATTGAATGGACTTTTTACAATTCTTAAAAATTCTAATTTTATTTCATGTTATACGAATTTGATAAAATGGGACAGCTATTTTATTGATTTTTTATTATAAAAACGGCTGTATCTTTTGAACAGATTCGTATTCCATGACACAATTGTGTGATAAAATTTGTTTTTCTCTAACGTGATATTAAAAAAAATGATTCGGTGCCAGTATCCGGCGCAATAGTAATTTAAAATTACATTATTAAATTCAAACCAATGTTTTTTTTATAGGCATTAAAGAAACGCTTATTTTCATTTCAACAAATTGCGGATCGCGTAAGCCGTTTTCAAGATATAAATGTTTTAGTGAAAAGTAATAAATAATTCAAAAGCCGATACAAAAAAATTGAAATGTAGTGTCTGTTGAAATTATATCAATGGATTTAACGATTTTTTTTCTGGCTAAACTGATATGGAATGTCTTATATACCGTTGATCCGTTGAACAAATATTTTTTTGGTAGAATGCAAGAGTATCTAACTATTCTCACTAACCTACAACAATTTTTCTTTGTTTTTATACTCATTCATTGTTTCTTCACACTTTTATAAGAAAACCAGTTAGTGAAAAATTTTCAAATAATTGTCAGTTGTGCAAGAAATCCTTTCTGCATGAGATCAGCGATTGAAAATACAGTTAAAAAAGAGGAAATGATATAGTTTTGAATAGGGATACAAAATTTTTAACATGTAGATAAATTATAATTTTACCAAATTTCAGAAGAAAAAATATTTAAATTCATGCCAGAAGGATACATCTTATTCGGGTCGCTGTAACCTACGAGTTCTGTTATAAAAGTGTGGAGAATGCAAGAACAAAAACTAAATGTTGTAGGTGGTCCAGAATATCTATATGCGTTTGTCATCTAACAACAAAATTCTTTATCTAAGGAGTATTAAAAGCTCGTATTTTTCTATGATCCAAATAAGCCAATTAAGTGAGATGTCCATCAATAAATATCACTGGTTTTTGCGTGACGCCCTTTCCGTAAGCACAATTCTTGCAAAAAATCGTAACGCAGTATAAAACTCTTAAAACGTGCTGCTTGCTGTCTCTTCTACGTAAACTTATAAACTACTTACACAACAAAACAAAATAAAGCCACTGATCACGATCGATCGCCAGTTTAAATATTAAACGTGCCAACAATAAGCATCTTCAGTAGTGTGCTCAACGCATAATTTATCATACAATATACGTCGAATATCTGAAATGTTAAAGTAACATAATATGCTAAGAGACAATACACATTCGCAAATAATTCAGAAAACGAAATAAAGTAAGAAATAAAAATAATAAACGCAGGCGCAAAAACGATGACCTAATGTTTCTTATACACTTACACTTATAAATAAACAGACATGAGCATTAACGGAGTGCCTGACCGGGATAGATCATTCGAATGAGAACTGTTAGAATATATATATATATATATATTTGATACCTATATATATTTGATATAAAAATTAAACCAAGAATTTTTATTTTTAATCCCGACTAATATAAAAGTATAATAATAATCTTTCATTTCGGAATAATAATTTTTATTTTATTTTTAAATAAATTAAGCTTTGAAAGAAAAATCAATGCAATCAATTTTTTCGTATGGTTAATTTCAGGAATATTTTTAATTTAAACGAAATGTTATTTAAGTTGGAAAATTCAATCGAATCTTGTCTATCCCTAGTACTACGATCACTTAAATTGTACTGACGCCTCGTACCATATTTTTCAGTACAAAGCTCACACAGATGCAACACAATAAAAATCATACGGTGAATAAAGAAAAAAGAAATTATACACTATAAGTTCTATCGATAACTCTTACGAACGAATGGACACACGGGCCTTACGAAAATCTCTAGCTATTGATAAACAAAAAGGTTGTCAAATCAAGGTACTCACGGTGATGGATTCTTCGCCTTTGGCTCGCTTGGCAGGATCGAGCGATATTTTTGGCACTGGAGCATTGTGACCTTTGATCCAAGCTTCGGCTGTATTTTGGGCAACGCAGCCTGCGGTATCGGGATAAATATCACCGTGGAAGTCTCTGTACGTCTGTAATTGAAAGGGCAAAGATGCAGGTGAATAATGAATGCGTTATTTTTATCGAAATTGGTGAAGTGTGCATTAATCGATCGGCTTCGCTGTACTGACCTTTCGTGGCACCTGGTACATTATCGGAATCACCATGTTCGAGGTGAGCTGAAGCAATCGGTTAACTTCAGCTTGCATTACATTTAGCGCTCGTTTTGGCACCAAACAAACGCCTTTAGTCTGCTCGCCGCTGTGCCGTATACCTTCTACAAGGTAAGGATCCTTCTCCGTGACTTCCAGGTAAAGAATAGTCGTGTCCCCTTTTCCAGCAAGGAAAAGCATATTGGTGTCGGCATCGAACAGAGGCATCAAAATACTAAAAGAAAATATTAATGTCTTGACTGATTTAAAAAAAGGGTGCAAAGTAGAACTTTGCAAATTGCTTCCTCATTATTGTTGGATTTTTACAAATCTACCGCTATGAGGAAGCATGTTAATCTATTTTGGCTTCCTCATAGAGGAAGCTTTTTAAAAATCCAACAATAATGAGGAAGCAATTTACAAAGTTCTACTTTGCAGCCTTGTTTAAAAAAATTTTAAATGGCATTAGTTTTGAACCCCTTGACAGATTCTCGCCAGATTCGAACTGATGCTTAGTTTACCCGCACTCTACTTGTGGACCAAATTTGAGCCCGATATATTAAAAATTGCGAAAGTTAGAGCACGAACAAAAAATGTCAAAAGATTTTAAAATGCCATAAATTGTGAACCCCTTAACGGATTGACACCAAATTTAATCCCAAATACTATTTGATAATAGTCCACTTCTGGTCCAAGTTTGAGCCGGATGTCATAAAAATTGCGGGTCTTAGAGCCCGAGCTGACATTCTCCAAAAAATTCAAAATGTCATAAACTTTGAACTCCTTGATGGATTAACTCCAAATTCAATCCCATACCTTGTTTAACGACAGCTTACTCGTGGTTCAAATTTGAGCCCGATATCTTAAAAATTACGACGGCTATCATGCTAATAAAAAATTGTGCACATACGCACACACACACACACAGACATTTTTTCTAAACCACTTTTCTCGACGTTTTAGACCATTCTAAGTGTCCTGACATGAAAATCTCGAAAAAAAAAAATTTTCACGAAAACAAAACTTCCTGTATGAGGAAGCAAATACAATAATATGGTGGGGAAATCATTATTAAAATATTTTCCAATTTAATATACCCGTTATTCACGAACTGTTATATTAAATGTACTATTCAAATCCAATGTAAAATCAATGTACTTTTTACATCACACTTCTATATTGAATTTAATATATCAGATTATGCATCAAGAGACGCGATAGCGTCTCGACGCCTTAAAAGAAAATTAATGTACAACAACAGGCACCGTTAAATTAAATCTTAAGTCAATGTTTTTGATTGTTGTGATGTGAGTCAGATTCGTTTACAAATCAGCCGATGTATGAGTGCGATAAGCATGACGAAATTGAGTCCGAGATAAAAAATTACGTAGATCACGGCAATATTTATGTGACCATCGTAAATTGCATATAAAAAGACGATTTGAATTAGAGAAATGCATAGGTGACATTAGCAAGGTCGTTAGCGTTCTTACTCAGTACCTGAATAATACGGATTCAATTCATAGTGATCACCATATGTTTTCTCTGTTCGATTATTCGTCAGACCATCCGCATTATTCACACACACCTTCCATACTCTGTCCTTTATAAATGTTAAATTTGAAGAAAAAAAAGAAATTCAAATTTCTATAAAAAAAAGAATATTTTCAATCTTCTTTTATAGTTAGATCATAGAAGACTTGAAAGATGATTAGGAAAACATCTTTGAAAATAGTTTTGAAGTAGAACCCTGAGAGATATTAATTCTTTTTTAACGAGTCGCTCCAAGACTCTTGATTAAATAAAATCGACTGCGCTCACGTAGAATTGCTTAAATTCAATTTGATCAACGATATGTTGTTAACCTAACGAAATTATTGTTTGAGCCAATAGCGCTCAGTTGGCTCGACGTAAACAAGGTTTAAGAACATTTCTATAGAGAAACTTTCTCAATGGAGGACAGACGAAGAATAAAGACGAAGAACTTGTTATCATTTAGATTCATATCTGCAGAAAAAATTGTTACGCATTCTGAGGAAAATTTGGGCTATTTTACGAATGTTTCAGAACAGCCATTACACTTTTTGAGAACACTTGGCTTGATTTCACAAATTTTTCAGAATGTTTGGGTCGACTTTAATATTCTAGATATTCCAGGGGAGCATTACGTTTTTTGAGAACAGTTTTACCTGAAAAAGTGACGCAAAATAATGTTTTCGCATAACAAAATGAATAGGTACATACCCAGTGCTGCAGTCCAATTCAAGTGTTTTCACTGGTTCATTCAAATTTCTGAGATCCCTTATGTAGACCTGGCGCAGTCTCGCCGCATCGAAACCAGTTGTGAGTATTCTGTTGCTGCTGCCCAACCAGACGATCCTCGAGTCCTTGATGCTCTGATGACTGGAGCAAGTGCTCGCGATACATTTAGGCGCTCGTGGATCACAGATACGGACCTGTTTGTCCTTGCAAGAAGTTGCTAGAGCCGTGCCGTCCGACTTCCAGCTGAGCGATTGTATCACGTCCGCATGCTCGTTGTTCGCTATAATGTTCGCCATAATCGATTAGTAAGTCTTTAATATAAATATATCCGAACGAGAAATTAAAGAGTTTGAAAAATTGAAGCTTACAGAAAAGTTCTTGTTGCGATACGACGTCCCACAGAGATAAATTTGTGTAGGAAACTGTCGTAAGTAAATGCTCGGCCGTTGGATGCCAGTGAACCGCCTCAACTCGTCGCTGTCGATGAGAAAACGTGCACTCGGGATTGCAGAGAGACTCCTCTAAGCCCGCTTCCGGAATGTGCCAAAGTTTGACCTATAAACCGGCAGATAAACAAATCAATTAAACATGTTTACCTACATTTTTGAAATTTCTTTATCATTGTATTGACTGGTATCATTATTCCATTGCAAGTAGATATCGGATGAGAGACGTAACGTTTTATATGATAGGGAAAACCTACAAGACAGTCCTGTGACCCAGTTGCCAGAAGGCCATCGTGAAACGGCGAAAAGTCCATATCGGTGACAGTGTCCGCGTGAGCGTGGAGCAGCGGCATAGTCTTGCTTTTTCTTCCACAGTCCTCCAGTGGAAGAACTGCCAGACTGGATCCTGATTTTTTTTTCAAATACAATAAATTAATTGAGAATTATGTTATTGAAACAAAATATATTTAATTAAAAGAACAGTTGCTAATTTTTGTATCTCAAAGAATTTATTCAAATGATTGCAATTGAAACTACAATTATTGTATAACAGTCCAATTGACACCTAAAAAAATTGGAAAGTCATTGAAACCTATATGTTTATAGTCTAATAAAAAAAGCCATACAGACTGTACACTATTTCAGTTATCATTTTAATAATATCCTAAAACATCTGCAAACATGATTGCAAATCCTGCTAAATAGCCACATTGGCTGTCATGTTTTCAAATATTGATTTAATTTGATATAAGATTGATTTAACAGTCTGATTAATCTCTAAATTATTGAAAAATACAGATTTGTGAATAAAAATGATGTTATTGAAACTGGAGGTATAATAAAAACAAAGTCAGACTGGTTCCTATTCTAATTAGTCTAACAAAAATTAATTAAAATTGTTGAATTTACAACTGCAAATTTTACAGTCTCATTGGCCATAATTTTTTAAGTACAGAGAATTCATTAAAAAATATACAATAGGAACCAGTATGATTATTTAAATAACTGAATTGAGTCCCAGTTTATAAATAAAATGCAAGCAATTTGTTACAAATTTTGTAACTGAAACTGCAGGTAAAAAAATAAGAAAAACAGATGCCTAATATTTTTACTCAACAAATTTATTGGAATTTCAGTAAATAAAATAGCAAAATTTTATCATCAGTCACATTGGCCTTTAAATACTATAACTGCAGAAAATCCTGTACAAAACATGTAATTTAAACCATAAAGATTGATTGAATAGTAAGATAAACCTATAATTTAACAAACCACAAGTTTGAAATAGAGATAAGAATAGCTTCGATAAATAAAAAAATTACATAAATTATGGAGTTAAAGTCACAATTAAATCGGAGCACTGCAGTTCAAAGCAAATATTTATTTTACCATTGTGGTCTACGTTGAATGCCATAAAGGCAGCAGAGGCAGCAATGTTGTTCCCATAGGTCTGATAAGATCCCACTGAGATGTCTCGAATGCAAGCCTCTGGTTTGGGAACAATCGGCGTGGCATTTTTGTACTTCGAAGCCTTGAAACGCCAAGCCATCTTGACTCAACTAAGCCAAAGCCTCTCCCCTCGATTGGTTCACTTGCTTTAACTCATGTAATCTGAGAGATGCAAATGAGAGAAACCATATAAATTAGGCAATATGATTATCACACAGTCAAAAAAAATTCATCTCAAAATAAAGTCATATTTGTACTCAAATGAATCATAAAAAAAAAACGAATGAAGCAAAAGTGTAAAACAATAACAAAAGCAAAATTTGAAAAAAAAATAAAGTGCTCCAAAAAATGATGTAAAAATTGTTTTTGAAAAAATTGAGAACGGAAAAATAGTCGTGACGCGTTACTAAAATCGCAAAACTCGAAAGGCTATTCCGAGGTGCGTGGGCGATAATCCATAGACAAATTGAATTGGAGGGTCGGGGAATTAACACCGCGAAGGTCGCGGAATCGTGTCTATAGGCGTGAAAAACTAACGCCTCGATATACGAGCGTCAAGCGACGAAATAAAATGTTAATAGTAAAAGCGGTGGTTGTGCATAAACGTAAGGCGTAGAGAGCTGTTTGCATGACTAATATTTCGGGGGTGAGGTTGCACCCCACCCTCGGCTGGCACTCGGCTGTAACGAAAAGTTGGTTATACGTCGCATCGGGAGGAGCACCGAGAACTTTGTACCCCAATAAGGTAGCGTTAATGAGACTGCTGGAATACTTACGTCGCGATTTATTGTCGCCAATTCTCTTCGCGTCGCGGTGACGTTGTTTCACTGCACTCGAATACGCGATAACGGGGATGAAAAGCTGTTTTATAAACACGGAGCACAGTAGAGCAGTGGCAGGCGTCTAGCCGGGTGACAGCCGGAAACGGGAAACCTCCCCTTTTGCTCTCTCTCTCTTTCTCTTTCTCTTCTGCTATCTTTCTCTGTCTCTCTCCCTCGCTGTCCTTTTCAGATGCAACGCGTCGTTCTCTCCTCGCCCCACCCTCGAGCACAGCTTCGAACCTAGACTTCGTTGGCAATATGCCGACTGCTAATTCTCTCGGGCGTGCGCGCCTCTACGAGAGTGCTTCGAGCACTACGAAAAATGCGTTTCCAGCACAAATATGGGCGTATTCTTCATAGAAATATTCATAATTTATTTTAAAATAATTATAGGTAAATCGTCAGTTTTTTAAAATTACAGAACGCTGATGCTATTTTTTAAGTTTTTCATTTTGAAGTACCTATACTTTTATACAAATTTATTTAAAAAATTCTTTAACTCCTCCGAAGCATTGATTTTTAATTACTAAACAATTGTTTCACTTTGGGACAAATAATTGAGAGTGGGACAATTTTTTTCCGAAATTTTATGAGAGTTTTCATTTTTTATTTACTTTTTAAACTCTCATAAAAATTTGAAAAAATAATTGTCCCACTTACCGTGTAGGCTTAAAATGTTCATCTTCATGAGTAGTATTTTAGAGATTTTTTTCGGAAAAAATAAAAAATGTTCACGTTTTTGAAAAATTGATTTATATGTTTATTAACTAAAAATCAATGCTTCGGAGGAGTTAAAGGATTTTTGAAAAATAAATTTGCATATAAGTATACTTCAAAATGAAAAACTTGTATATACGTTTTTTTACGAGTTTTAAACGCAATTTTAGAGCCATTTTTAGAAATTCAGAAGTACGCGAACTATGCGATGAAAATTATGAAAAAAAATGGAGCATGCTTCATCCATTGGGGTGCATGACTAAAAAAGTAATCAACTATATCGACGATGGTCGTGGTAAAAGATGGTTTGATCGGTGTATAATGCCCCATATGCATTTATTCAATTGAAATGTATTTTCCTGGTGAAAATATTTGTTTGAAAATCTCGAAAAAAAATTCGTTACAATACCGCAGATTATTCTGAACATCTTTTCTTATTTTCCACGAAATATCTAAAATTTTTCTCATCTTTTCGTATTTTCCTGAAAATTTCGTAATTTTCACTGATTTTTTTTTCTTTTTGCCTTTTTAAGTGCAGAAAATACAAGTTTTACATCTAATTGTCAAGCAAAACCCCGTTTTTCGCACCGAGTGAAATAAAAAATATTATTTTAGAAAGATTTTATCGTGAGTTTATTGAAATATACTCAATATGTAATTTCGATACATTCTTTAGGTTGTGATCTATTAATTAATAATTAAGAAATCTATGAAAATATTGCCGTGTCTTAACAATACCAGATAATGACGGAAATTCTTCTTGCGCCGCTAAAAGGTTATGGTATAGCTGAGATACAATTGTCGATACGTCGTTTTGCAAAAAGTTTCAACATACGACACCTCAAAGATAGTTGAAAGAAATCATAGCAATGATACTTCGCAAACGTTGACGCATTGAAGGATTAAGAAAAAAAATTGCAACCTATCAAAATGTTTTTTCTCTATGGGTTAAAAATAATGAATAAATATTACGACAAGAACAGAATTATTTAGAAAAGTATCTAAAATCCAATATATTTTCGTTATGGTTTCATTCTGTACAAATTATACTGTACGAACGGCGATGGCACGGTTCAAGATAACGATGAATTTTATTCCTTCAGGAGGACCAGCTGCAGCATAGGCATTACTCTCAGAGACGATAGATCCGCCAGTACGGCCTAATTGATATTTAATTATATTACAAATTAATTTATAATATAAGAAAGGTGTATAAAATTCGAGTTTGAAAGAATCCATACGCTGTTATAAAAAATTTCGCATAAGTTTCCATTGAGTGAAATGTAAAATTACAGTATTTTCTACTAAATCTGATAAACCAAAGTTCCGGTAATGTAAATTCGTAAATATTATTAACAGTATAGTTATGGATTCTTTCAAACTCTCGCATAGTTATTCGTAATTAGTCTTTTTCATGTTTACCTCAACGTTGTGCAGAGTATTCACTTGTAAAAGGTTTTCTTTTCTGAAGCTCAGAATCGTTACTGCCAAGAGGGAGATTATTTCTAAAGAATCATAGCCGAGTACTAAATCCCACAAGTACAGTAATTGCTCTGGTGGCAAGTGTCCACTAAATCCTCGCATTAGCCACTTGAACACCACCTTAATTCTGTAATAAATAAAATCATTTGTGATTTTATAATTTTCCAAGTTTTTCGATTTCTGCTTCCTCATGGAGGAAGCTCTTTATTTTTATTTTTATATTTTTTTTCATGTCTACAAGGTTTTTATGTCATTATACTCAAGATAGTCTAAAAAAACATTTGAAAAAGTGGTTTATTGAAAATATGTGTATGTGCATGTAGCTTGCAACATAAAAACCCCTATATCTGAAGAATTCTTATCTCAATCGCACCGAAATTTTAGCAAGAGGTTTAATTATCCAATTGTTAAAATTTTATTCATTTTTTTCCGTAAGTAGAACCTGCTTTCGTTGCAGCAATTTTTTTGGATCCAGATAAATAGTTCTTTATGGATGAAGTAATGTTGAAGGACGATCGGTATCGAATGTAAGCGAAATCTATAAAGAAGTTCGAATTTAATAAAAAAATTTATTTTTCGAAAAATTCGTATTGTGTTGATCGATATTGCTGAAGATCGATCGGAGAGTTCGGATATCATAGCGATTTAAGTATGCCTCTGTATTTTTGAGATTTTAAATTCGAAGTGTTGTTTATTTAAAGTTTAAAAATCCTTTGAATAATTTTATAAAATGAAAAATAAAAATTGCAGGAGGTCTCGGAACACTATGCTCTATAGTTCAAGCATTTTATTACACATCATAGTATTTTTTGGGACTTTAAAATTAGGGCGTTTTTTAGATAGCTTTAATTATTTATAACTCAAAAATTTAGATTAAAAAAAATGAAAAAATTTCTGCATGCATTTTTCAGTTGAACGAATAACATAAAAAATTGCAGCTAAAAAAATTGAGGATCAGCCGTTGACCGAATTGGCATGGAATACCTCATATATAATAATAGCAATACAATTTTATAAGTTGAAATCACTTCTCCTTTTAACACACGTGACAAGACGAGCTAAAACTTTAGAAATGTACTTAATAACGTGCAAGGATATAAAATATCGAATTTGGTGAACAACGACAGAGACGTACCCAGATAGCAAAACGTGCTGCACGCCGTATTGGCACGATGCAGTAAGGTGCTTTCAAACGAGACGGCATTGTGACGGCACGGCGTGCTGACTAAACACTGTGCCCGCACGGTATCAACACGTTTTGCAGTGGCACGCCGTACTGAACCCGTGGAAGCTCAGTGCAGCATCAGTACCCCGTGCCGTCACAATGCCGACACATTTGAAAGCACCTAACGGCACCGTGCCGACACGGCGAGCCTTTCCATGTCCGTGCTGTCCCCGTAACCAGATATTTCAATCTGGGGTAAGAATTAAATAAAATTTTGAAGTTTTAAAATTATGATTTATAACAAGGTTGTAAAGCTGGGTTTTACACATTATTTCCTCATTTTCTACCTTTCTCAAAACTTCCTCCAAGAGGAAGCCAAATTAGCAAGGTCCGTATTTACAAACTTTTAACGTTTAAGCTACTTCGACTTTCGAACTATGTGACTAAATGGTTTCAAACTTGAAGTGCGGATGTAATAACGTTCAATGATATTAGGTGTCAAATAAAAAAACTCATTGCATTTTTATATTTACAATTGCCGAGACTTGTAAAAGTTTCTTTGGTATAAGCTTGGCCTAATTCGACAATAAGATTCCGAGGTTATAAAACGTATTGGTTAGAGCAATATTGCAAAGACATCCACATTGCTTCCTCATCTTTTGTTAAAACTTCCTCCATGAAGAAATGAACATCGATGGACATGCTTCCTCGTAATGGACTGCACTATGAAAGGTGCAAAATGAGGGAAGCAATGTGCAAGACCCGACATTATGACTGTTTTTTGCTTCCTCATCGAGGAAGCTTTGATTACATAAAGGTGGTAAAAATTGAAAAATAATGAGTTCTATTTTGCATTCTTGTTTTTAACTGCACGCACGGTTGTATCCTCATATTCCGGAAATGTGCCCAAAGTTGAGGCTCATGACACTGAAGCAATCTTTCGAAGAGCAAACACAGAGCTACTATTCCCTGCTCGTGGCTGGAAACTGTATGCAATCGAAACCAGTAACGTAGATAGAAGGCACGAAAGGTGTAGTACATTGTGCACGGATCGTCGTACAAATAGCAGAAAGGCGTAGCTGAAAAAAAGCGATTTTTTAATGAGGCAATTAAACTGCGATATGAATGTGAGGTAATTATTCAAAATGTATCTTCTTACCGTACATAGTAAATCCATGAAAAGGGATGACCCCACTTGGTGGAAAGACCAGGGTGTTTTCCAGCGTGGCTGACTTACCTTGAAGAACCGCATGAATTACCTGACCCCCGGCACTACGATCGGTCGTAACCGGAGCCAAAACTTCAGAGTCTCTTGAGAAACACAACATAGTCTTGTAGAGAACGTCCTCGAAAACGAAGTACTGGTCGTCGTTACTTGCGGTTAACTGAACATCCTAAGAGAAAATAAGTAATTTTAATTGCACTTTTTTTATTTAAAGGGTTGGTAACTACTGAAATGTCTAATAAAAAAATATCGACGATAGAAATTTAAATCCGAAAGATCTACAAACAAAAACCGAGAGCTTCCACGGAATATATCTGTTCTGTATTTTGTACAACTATATTAATGAAAACATAAACATTACAAACACCAACTAGAATAATCACTGGAACCCAAAATTGTATCTGTTGGCTTAAATTCAAATAATTGAAATTAAATGTTTTAAGGAAAAGCTGTGATTATTTTTAGTTGATTTCATTTTCCAAATAAATCGGTGAACCAATTGAAATTCATCTTTCTTCTACCTTACGTTTGGATATAATATATAATTTTTAACTTGGCGTCGAGTCGCTGCCGCGACGCTTGATAATATGTTTGCTCAAATTGCAAATACGCTCCAATGATTTTTCTCATTTTCATATGATTATAAATACTTTATCGTTGGACATATCGTCGACTTTATCGTCAGGCCAGTGCAGATTTAATTATAATCACTTCATTAAGTTATTTCGACTCAGACATTTACAATACCTTGATTATAAGTTTGTCGACCATTATGTCGTATTGCAATACCATTCCCTTCAATTCCTCGTAGTAGTCAGCGTCCTGAAATTGAAACACATTTTTAAAAAACATGGAAATATGAATTTAATATCATTCTTACAGTTTCTTTGACTGCGGAACCCAAGACGAGAGACCACATTCGACCCCGAAGTGCTCGTGGACATCCTCGTTTAAGAAATTCCTGAGCTATTGGCGCGTGATTTGTTTTCAAAACTCGCTCGCCCACGTCCGTACGCTCGACTTCGAGATTCGGAAAATTTCCGACCGCTGGCATATTGTTGTTCACTCCGAGAAGTGGAACTCCTTGAGTGAGCTCCGAATACGTCACCCTCTAAAAAAACAGCAAATAATTGTTGACACCAATGCAGCTCTTTATCGAAGTCCTTACAGAATCCATCAGTACTCAATCGTCAAAAAACATTTCTGCACAAGCTTCTTTCTACACGAGTAGTTGTAATGATACAGAGTCATGATACACAATCAACCCCAACACGAAATGAGCTTTCTGAGAATCAATTCAACATACGAAGACTCTTTGTAGCAGTTATCTTTACGGCGGCACTATCCAAAATGAAACTCATGAATTCGAACCAAACACTACGCAGCACCAAATCAACATGTTAATGTCAAACGACGTATAGTTAAACACGGTAAAGTTGAACGGAGCATTGTTTAACACGACAAAATTCTACACGGCGCATTGTTGAACTCTACGAGGTTCTACATGATACATCGTTGGAAAAGACAGTGTTCGACATGGCGCGTGGTTGGCCTCAACAAACTTCTAGACCGCACATGTTTCAATTTCAGGACGCTGATTATATATTATGAGAAATTGAAACGACGTGTAAAGTGAAATATCTGAAACCCGACCAACCTCTACACACCGCCAAGTCAACACGTTAATGTTAAATGGCGCATAGTTTAACACGGTGAAGTTGATCGAAACATAGTTGGACACGACAAAGATCTACACAGTGCATAGTTGATCACGATAGAGTTATGCAGTAAATAGTTGGTTGTGGTAAGGATCTACACGGCGTATAAGTGGAAACGACAACGTTCTATACAGCACAGAGTTTGACACGCCAAAGTTCTATACAGCACAGAGTTTGACACGCCAAAATTCTATATAGCACAGAGTTTGACACGCCAAAGTTCTACACAGCACAGAGTTTGACACACCAAAGTTCTACACGGCACATAGTGGAACACGACAAAGTTCTACACGGCATACAGTCGAACACGAAAAACTCCTACACGACACGTAGTTGAACACGAGAAAGTTATGCAGCACATAGTTGGTCGGGGCAAAGATCTGCACGGCGTATAGTTGAACACGACAAAATTATACAGTACATAGTTGGTCAAAGCAAGGTTCTACACAACGCATAATTGGAAACAACAACATAGTTGAACACGACAAACTTCTACACGGCACATAGTAGAACACGACAAACTTCTACACGGCACATAGTAGAACACGACAAACTTCTACACGGCACATAGTAGAACACGACAAACTTCTACACGGCACATAGTAGAACACGACAAACTTCTACACGGCACATAGTAGAACACGACAAACTTCTACACGGCACATAGTAGAACACGACAAACTTCTATACGGCACATAGTAGAACACGACAAACTTCTACACGGAACATATTTGAACACGACAAACTGCTACACGGCACATAGTTGAACACGACAAACTTCAACACGGCACATAGTTGAACACGACAAACTTCTACACGGCACATAGTTGAACACGACAAACTTCTACACTACATCCCTATCAGAACACCGCTACACCAAAACAACCGTAGAACGACAATGTCGTAAAACGCCGTGAAAAAAACGGCTTAGTAACCGCGATTCTACCATTTATATCGGGACGGCATGGGAAAATCATTTTCTGTACGGGAACCCAGACGGGATCCCATAAAAGATGATATAGGAGAATATTTGCTACGTGGAAACCCATAAAAAAACAATGTAGGCTGATGTGGGTAAAAAAACCCACGCGGGATCCCATATAGTATATCATAGATCGACATTTCCTACATGGTAAACCACTATAGCTAAACCATGTGGGATCACATAGAAAGGAACTTCCTCTGGGGCGACTCACAAGGAGTTCTATAAAGAGAACCTTGGAAAGATAACTCCATCGAGGAAACTCATGTAGGCCAATTTAACTCGATATGATTTACACAGGAATCCATGTAGGATGACACTGCAGATTAAAATGACTGAAGATATCTGCATTTCAGAAATAAAAGTTTCGGCACGCCATAATTCCCTCAATTTTCGTCGCACGAGGTTCCGCGGGGGTGCATTTTGTTCGTCTTGAAATTCTCCAGGGGTGACTATTTTTAGATTTTTTAAATCGATGTTATTTTCAACGCTACCATTAAAAAAATGATGATAAAAATTTGGCACGCTGCAACTCCCTTAATTTTCATCGTACGAAGACCAGCCAGGGTGCATCGTGTCCGACTTGAATTTTTGTTCATACTCATGTATATATATATTTTTTTTGGTACAGCATGCCAATTTTTCCCCTTTGCTTGTAATGTCGAAAATAAGATCGATAATAAAAATCTAAAAATTCTCTCCCCTATAGAATTTCAGAACGAGCAAAGTACACCCTCGCAGGTCCTCGCACGACTAAAATACAGTGTGCCAAATATTTGTCATTATTTTGTTTGCAGCGCCGAAAATAAGTTTGATAAAAAAAAAGTGAAATTCTCTGAAATTCTCAAAACCCACATTATCGCAGAAAATCGGAGTTTTTCAGAAAATAAATCGTATTTTCTCTGCAAAAGTCTACTATTCGTTCGAGTAACAGAATCAATAGATGTTAGAATAAACTCGTAAATTTCCTTAACGTACTTTATCCGAAAAAATCGGAGTTTCCCAGATTTTTATGGGAAAAACTCTGAATTTATCTGATGAATTGTGACTACTGAAGTTTGCGCGTAGAAAATGGTAGAGATATTTAGCAAATGGCAGAGAAACTCGGAGAAAAATCTCGGAAAATCACTTAAACGGTTTGGTTAGAATTTTTCGAGTTAGAATTCTCAGAGTAATATTTTCGCCAGGGTATATACGAATCGGTTCCTGTACGGTATAATCACCTGAGAATATGCAAACCCATATAGGAAAGCGTATGGGTTCCCTGTACGAAAATTCTATGGAAATCCGTACGGGTACCCACTGAAAATCCCATGGAGGAACCTACATATAACAATGTATGGGATCCCATGTAGGAATTTTCAGCAGGGCAGAGAGTTGATTTACTTTCTTGCACGGAAAACGATTGATGACCTGACACAACCGCACGGAAAAAAAGGCTTGGTTGAAACAACCAAGTGCTATGGTTATATATGCGCCAGCCGATTAATCGGTTCGATCAACTAAGTAATTTGTTAGGCTACCAATTTCTTGGTTGGACTAACCAAGTCACTTGGTAAGCTAACCAAGTGACTTGGTTAGACCAACCAAGTGACTTGGTTAGACCAACCAAGAAATTGGTAAACTAACCAAGTGACTTGGTTAGACCAACCAAGAAATTGGTAAACTAACCAAGTGACTTGGTTAGACCAACCAAGAAATTGGTAAACTAACCAAGTGACTTGGTTAGACCAACCAAGAAATTGGTAAACTAACCAAGTGACTTGGTTAGACCAACCAAGAAATTGGTAAACTAACCAAGTGACTTGGTTAGACCAACCAAGAAATTGGTAAACTAACCAAGTGACTTGGTTAGACCAACCAAGAAATTGGTAAACTAACCAAGTGACTTGGTTAGACCAACCAAGAAATTGGTAAACTAACCAAGTGACTTGGTTAGACCAACCAAGAAATTGGTAGCCTAACAAATTACTTGGTTGGTCTAACCAATTGAATCGCCTGGCGCATATATAACCATAGCACTTGGCCGTTTCAACCAAGCCTTTTTTTCCGTCCGCGGGGACGGGGCCCATAGGAACGCCTTAAAATCATTCAACAACTCTGCGAGTAAAGCTGGATCAGAAATGATATCTGAAGAAAGTACCACTTTATTAACATGCGCACAAATAAATCTTACGAGTTCATCCAGAGTTTTAACGCGGATTTGTATGTGACTGAACTCCCAGTTAGGTTCATTCCTGAAAAAGTAAAGCACATCAGACTTTCGATATTTGTGATGTTCTCAATGGTCTACTTACGGTTGTCTCTTGAAAGCTGGATCTCGAACAGAAAATAAAACTTCTAGAAAGTCTTTTGGGGCGTAAAGCGGTCTGTACTGCGACAAATCTTGAAAATTAAGTTAAAAATCAAAGTGTTACTTAATAATACGAGCTTATTGGAAATTATTACCGTTTAGTTAACAAATATTCAAGTAATAACATTTTAGTAGTTAGTATATAATTTGAAGTGTTGAAACTGAGAATATAGCTTCGATTTGAAAAAACTATCATTTTTATGAATGATTTTACGAAAAATTAATATTATTCATCGAAAGATTCGCAAATTTTTATAATTCAATTGCAAAAATATTTCCAACAATTAAAAAGTATTTTCGATCTTCAATCATTGTAGGATGATTAAAAAAAAAAGGGAAATGGATACCCTGGTAAAAATAAATGATAGAAAACGATTATAAAAAATTCTATCGTTCTGAATACGGACTTTGGTTCGTGAATTTACGATGTACTATCATAAATTTACGATCGAAATTCTATATGTTTCGTCCATATCCTATAATATTATTATAAATAATATATTTTTTTAATTTAATTTAATGATAAAAATATATGATTATACGTATATACCCATGATGTACTATTCCAAGCAAAAAAAAAGAAATCGACCGGATAATTACGATTTTTTTCTGGTCACCCATCTTTGTAGTGACCGCGGCCCAAGATGCTTAACTTTCATGATCTCTGATAGACTGCCTAACTATTCCATCCAAACTAGTTCTTGTAATATAATATACATCAATAATATATAAGCCGCTTCACGAACTTATGAATAACAACAATAAATTGAGCAGTTTTTTAGCATCTTTCTTACCAAATTATTTATGTTAATTATCTCTTTAAGAATGCTTCACGTATACATTCCTTACCGAAAGTTTTATTTTATCCGTATTTGAGTACTTCGCGATACGAGAAAAATCTAATAAATAATCAAGCATATCAAGATACTAAGAAGAGCATTGATTTCGGATAATAAGAGGTTTAAGAATTTATTAAAAAATCAGTTTATTAAAAAAATTATAAAATATAAATCCGTTAGTGTGCCATACATCCCGATAACGTATCTATCGTATTTAACCAATAGAAAACGTAAACTAAAGGAAACTAATAACAACGATTCAATTTGCATAAATTGATCAAAGTCCGAATAGACAGAGATGATAACATACGATTAAATCCCATTCAAATTCTATCGATCTCTATCAATCTCTATAATATATTTTCACCAGGGTGTACCCAAAAAGGATAAGCTATCATTATCGCGGAAAGTGCAATAATTTCGACAGCTGAACGTAAACCTTGAAATGGTGAAATAAAAAAAAATTAGATGTATTCACCAACGTCGTAAGTGCTCAGTTCATTCCACTTTTCCGCGAGCTCTTCCCTGTCCGCGTTCGGCCTTATCCTAGCGAGGGGTACGTTCAATTCATTGCACATTGAGTTCAACGACTTTTGTATACGACGCTCCCACTGAATCTGCGCTTTTCTCAGATAACTGAGGTCGGCCTCTCTCGTGAGGACTTCCGGTCGCGGTTGCAGAGAACCCTACAGGAATTTCATTGAATTCAAGAGGGTCTCAACATTGCATAGCTAGTTGAAATAGTTGAGCGAGAGTTATAAGGAAAACGGACCGATCGATCGCGTTCCGTCACTGACCTGCGAACGAGCCCAGTGAAACACGGTATTTCGTATCTCGGTTTCGAGGCCATTATTTTTTAGAGCCTCGACAAGGGTATTCTTGAAATTATCTTTTTTTACAGCTGACGAAGCTGCAAGTCTCTGAAACACAACGCATTGACATTACAAAAAAAACGCGATTAAAAAAATAAAGAAATAAAAGAAACTGGTATATGTCCCACTATATATATATAACACAAACACAACATAATCTTCCCCTAATATATAAAGTAAAAAAACCAGGCTGAACGACCACATTCGATTGAAAATTGCGATAATGTATGAGTTTCGATAATAAAAATTATAATTCATAATTTATAGACAAAATCGAATATGTATATATCATCAATACAATCACAATTACTAGTACTAACAGAGATGGCATACCTGAATTTCGTTGTAGAGGCTCTTGTAATTTGCCATATTTCTTATATCGTCTGTTAATTTTTGCGCTGCCTTGTCAATTGCATTGCATTCCTTTGACTTATCCATCTTTAATGAAACTCCTTGATTTACTTTGAAAGAGAAAGAAGGACATTTGAAGTAATGATCACGAGGATAGAACAGTGCCCGACGCCATTTGTAAACAAATATATTCGCGGCACGATTCGTGCGCAGCTCCTGGTTCCGGATGCCTTCCCGCGCGCTTATTCAAAATTAATCATTTGCGTTTTTTACCTTCTCTTATACATAATAAACTAATGATAACACGATCTATTTCTTGAGGAGGTCCAGGATAATCGTGTTGGTGATAAGCAACGTAGAAGGATTAGTACTTCAAATGCAAGTTTTAAATATATATTTGAACTTGCATAGGGTAGATGCACAGTTTGATTCACAATTGTTTACACTGTAAAACATGACTTCAAATATAATGTACTTACGAATATGAAATTTAAAAAGTTTGTACTTAAAACTACCATTCAAGTACCAAGTATTGTAAATTTCCAATTCTTTTGTGAAATTAATGTAGATGACAGAAAATGTAAGCAATAGTTATCGTATAGTTGCAAAACTTGTTAAGTGATCGTTCAAATAAATTACAAACACTTGAAAATTGTTGCACTGAACTGAAATCTAAGAGAAGATATTGTTGAATTTAAATATACGTTATACCTCAGGTTTCAGACATTTTCGTTTAAAAAGTAAAACAGGCGTGTAACTTAAAATTCTTTCACATTGGTAATTGACAATGACAACATACCTGTAATTTTCAATAACATGATTGAAAATTTTAGTACTTATATCCAAAAAGTAAGAACGCGCCTTGTAAATTCAAGTTTTGGTATTTTATAAATACAATGTGAAGTTGAAGTTCATAAATCTTTTCAAGTACAGTCATAAATAAATTACAATCCGGACATCTGAGCCTCTTTTAAAAAATTATGTATACTTGAAAATATTTCCAAATATACTACACGCTCTGATTGCAATCAATTGAACATTTTGTTATGTTAATGATAAATATGCTTGAGAGAATAATAGTTACAAAATTGTTATGCTATTTAGATATCCAAAATTATTAACTAAGTCATCGATAGCGTAGTTGGTAGCGTGCGTGCGTTGCTAGGTACTTAAGTAGGTGAGTCGTAGGTTTAAACCCCTGTGTAGGCGAAAAATGTTCGTTGGCGAAAACTAATAGCCAACAATTTTTGATGACCATAATATGTCTGAAAAAAAAAATGCTCGAGTAATATTTTTATTTATTTTTTTTATTGTTTTTAAGCCCATTTTAAATTTCCAACACATGTACTTGAATTTTAAAATACCGCTTTCTAATAAAAGATCTATAACGTACATTAATTTTATGTACAATAATCAGAAATATTTGACGTATGGACATTAAATTTCAAGTACAGAGCTTCTGCTATTCCAATAACAATGAAATTATTTTCATGGGTACTAATCTAGAATTTTCAACACATTTATGCTTGAAATTTAAGAGACGGTTTGTGAATAAAAACTTCCGGTACCTGTACCGTAATTTTCAAGCAGATTTTTTTTACCGTGTATTCCAAATCATTATTACTCCGTATTTCCCTGTTGAAACTTCGACAGTGCTAATAAAAGTTGATAAAACCATCCACTCGACTTTTTCTGAATTCGCCAATATTCATAATTGTCTCTTCGAATTTCGTGGCTAAAATTCAACCGCAAGTGGCCAAAAATATGAGACATTCCATACCAAGTGGGCCACCCAAATTTAGCATAGTCACAAAAAGTCTTCATAATTTTTTCAAAAGTTGTTTAGGGTATCGCGAACATCCATAAATTATTTCCACATTCTAGCACCTATGGTTTGCCCAAAATTTAATAACGATTTTTTTAATTTTGTTTTTTTCAATACACTATATATTCAAAATTACCGATTGTACAAAAAAATTGTTCCCGTATAAAATGTAAGTTTTTGAATGTACTTTTTAATTTAAAAAATTCCATAGGTACTCAAAAAAAAAATCTGCCATTTTTTGACAAAATAAAGTAATAATATATTTTTTTTAATCCAGAGCATTCCGATTTTTATCAAAATTTCACAGAATTTCCATTATTATGCTTGCAAACTACAGAAAAATACACATCATGGCAAATGGACGGCCCAATTGGTATGGGATGATCCATAACTGTCTTTTTGAAAACAAATCATTTTTTAATAACTTATCTTTGAAATTTACAAAATGAAAATCAATATCGTTAATGAAACATTGATCTTTTCATCGAATATAGAAAACGCTGCATTGACCGGCATAACTAATTATTACCAAAAACGCTTTCAGTTCACGACAAAAAAAGTTTCACGTCATTTATCGGCTTGAAACACCCGAAAAGATGTTTATTAATCTTGAAGATGTCTAATAAATATTCTTTTAAAAACGGATGACTGATTATATTTGTTCTTTTAATTCTCAACTTTTATATCGAAACAAAACCAAATTTCAATTTTTATCGTCAATTTCTAGAGCTTACCAAGTTGCATTTGGTAATTAATACATTGGGATACTTGATTGGCATTATTCCATACCCGTGATTACTCCTTAATTGAGAAACACTTCTTTAACGAATAACTATAAATCTGTATACATTTCAGCCTTCAAATGGATGTCAAAGGAAAGTGTATTAAGTAACGAAGACGTAAATAATAGTTGGGCACCATTTGAACATTGATCTGTGTATAATTCCTTATAGAAATGTTGGTATTTCGTATAAAGACACCAACTAATATAATCTAAGATAAAAAACTCGTTTTCTTCGGTACGTTTCGCGTGACATGATAAATTAGATGTCATTCACCTGTATGAAGAAATAGTAAAAAGGAAAATTCAATATAGAAGTCAAATGTAATGAAATTTCGATGACCCGTATTGACCGGTGACCACGATTACCCCATGTTCCCCTACATCTACCCTGCATTGTTTAGGTATATATTTCCGATAGACAATCAAGTTCACAGCTGACGCTATAAACATGACATATTCCGTACTTTGCTCCGAAAATCCCATTGAACCGATTGATATGACAAAAAAATCGTTATCATCGATAGAAACTGTTTTGATTTCAATAGGATTTGTGTCAATTTAACGAGTTTGAATTCATGCGGTTATTGCGAACTCGATCCTTTTGACCAAGTCGACTTTTATGATGCTTATAAAAAAGAGTCATATGAGATTGGATTCATTAATTTTCGCTTCCTCATGTAAGCTTTGTTTTCATGACAAAACTCTTTTCGTGATATTCATGTCATTATACTCAAAATAGTCTAAAATGTCGAGAAAAGTGCTTTAGAAAAAGTGCCCATATGTATACGGGTTCTTTCAATAACCGACACGTGTGTGGGTTATACAGTCTCTGATCGGATTCTAACTTCAGGATATAGTAGTGTATAATATTCTAAGACCGCTTCGTTTTTTCAAGTTTTTTACATATATTTTAGGATGCTGAAATTGAGAGTGTTCCCTGGTATACATAAATGATAGAAAACGATTTTTAAAAATCCTATCGTTCCGAATACGGACTTTGGTTTACGAATTGTAAAGTAACGCGCGCTAAGATGCCGACTCCATCGTATCAGATTTCGACGTGGCAACGTCGGCGCGACATTGTCGACAAGGTTAATGTAGCGTCGGCATCATGTCGGAATGATAACAACCGCAGGGCGTTTGTAAACAACGTTTTCCCAGTACTGGGTGCCGACGCTGAGCCGACAGTGAATAAAAAATATTAAAAATCAATTTAAAAAAATAAATTATCGATCTGCGCAGCCGTCCAATGCTTTTTAATCATTCTAACCTGTTTTTTAATAGAATTTCACCACTATTTTTTGGAAATCCTAGAATAAATTTCTTCAGCAGTGATGGGGCTCGAAACCTGCAACCTTAGGATTAGTAGTCCACGATCTTACCTACTCCGTTATCCTCATCTTTGAAAATTTAATGTCGAATTGTATATATAAATCACTCGTCTGTATTACTTTATTAATACTGTATGCACTCTTAATGGTGTTATGATGGCATAATAGTTTTTAGAAGTTTATTGCAAAAATAAAACAATAGTGAAAAATAATGAAAATAATTTAACTCGATAAATTGAGTTATATACAATGACTTCGCCTTTTTTATTAGAGACGATGGAATTGCTTAATATTCGTTCATCAATTACGAAAAATGCTATAAGTTTTATTATTTTATTTTAATCCTACTTTAGTTAATTTTTTTAACGGAATGCCGACTACCAGTACTGAACCGATATTGCCGCGAAACATAAATTAACGGTTAACGCGTCAGCGACAGCAAAATCGTGGCAACCAACGGCACCAGAACTCTGGGAACCATCATCGTGCCAGCTGCGGAGCCCAATGTCGGCACAGTTATGGATTGAACGTTCGATCGACGCTGGACCGTAGTCGGGTTCCGATTGTCGGCTGCCGACATACCGCCGAGTGTCTGACGTACTCCGCGTGTCGGACAACAGCACCTGGGCTTCTTCCTTATAAGTACTGGTGGTGATTTTTTGAGAACATGGCAGTTATTACTGTATATTCAACATATATTAAGTTTTGGTAATCATTTGATAATTATTCACATAAATGAATAACCTTATAACCCTGTTGAAATAGCTCGAACAGTATAGTTATAGTTATAGTTATAGTATAGAACAGCATTCAACTAATAGAAACCTATATAAATGGACCAGAAACCGCATCGATCGAAATAGGATTCTATTAGGATCTATGCGGTTTTTGTCCATTTGTATCGGTTTTTATCAGTATTTTTCAATCTTTTTCAATAGGGACTCTTTATAATTACAAAAATAACTCCACATCCCGCCCTAGTACGGCAACCCGTTAACCCCACTTTGCTCCCGATAGGATGGTTGGTTGTGTGGTTCGGGTTGGCTCCGGTCGTTACTCTGTAGTAGTTTGACCTCACAGCCATGTATAAGGCCCGCAACTCCCATTGGTTGGTTGGTTCGTTATGTGGTTCGGGTTGGCTCCGGTCGTTACTCTGTAGTAGTTTGACCACACAGCCATGTATAAGGCCCGTAGTTCCGGTACGGTTTTGAGCGATGCGACATTTAAAGGGTTGAAAAACTGAGCTTGATCCACGGTGTTCCGTACGATCGTGAAACAACCGTGGTGGGGGACATCGCTTAATGTCCGTAGATTGAGTCGTTCCCATTTCGCCCGCAAGAGGCGCAACTATTACTAAGTGTTGTTTTGATTGGCTGAGAGTACGTGCACTTAAGGATGTGAGAGCGCCGCGTGGTAGTCAATACAATATCTGAAATAAAAAATCCAAATCGAAAGCGCTGGCAACACTCATATATACGTTAATATTATTATAAACCATAATGATAATTTGTGACTCAAGAAAAATAATATTTAAACATGTTTATCAGCATTTTCCATTTCTGAATTGCTAACTTGACTCGATGGTCCAAAGAATCGCGATTAGAGCTGGCAACCGCGCGTTTTCGAATTAATTATTTATAATAACAGCAATCAAACACGCAACAAATCTTATGTCATATTTCTAATTTTATGCATTTTAAAAAGTTTGTTCATTTCAATTAAACTGAGAATGACAGATTTCAAATGATCACCACTGTATTTCAGAATTAACAGAATACCGCTGGAATCTAGGATATTCAATTTGTATAAACGGTTTGCCCGGCGGCACCGAATTTCGGTCAGAACGAAATTTTAACTTGAAGGACGAGTTTGCTAATTTTGCCTTAAGAGGAGGCGAAACCTCCATGTGTGCGAGAAAGATAACGAGTATCTTTCGGAACAAGAATTCTCAGAAACTTGATCTTTTTTGAGAAAAATGAAAGTTTTACATCATGCAGAATTAAAAGACCAATGATGCAAAACTTTTCTTTTATCAAAAAACGTTCAGTGTCCTCTGAAAGATTGATTACAGTTTTTGTTACCGACTGAGTAGGTTTCACCTCCCCTTAAGGCGAGGCGACATCTACTCAGTCGATAACAAAATCTGTGAACCATAGTATGGAGAAAGCGTAGACATTTCGAGAAAAAGAAACATGTCACCGGAAGGGCAATTTGTGTCCGGAAAAATGCAGCTATCTCTGACTCATATGTCACGTAGTACATGTGTCACTTCCCCCTAAAGGACCTTGAAATTTTACAGACAAAATATAATATCTTTACGGCAAAATTTAAAACTTTCAGAACCTAATTTAATACTAAGTCTGGTGCTCCTACATCCTTAATCTAATTTAATCTATCATCGAAACAGTATTGTTTATTAATACGTTTATGAATGTATAAATTAAAATCCCGTATGGAATATGGAGGTTAGAAAATATTAGTAAAGAAAACTGCATCCATCCTGTTTTAATAATTGACGTGCATAAACGGGTCAAGCACCCTTAACGATTACAACGACACCAGTGGACATGAGGTGAACTTATCAAATTGTGGACAACAAGTGAGTTACCCCCACCACTGAAAAGTAAACAAGTTTCCCGATCTGTATGTAGCGACCGGAGCCAGACTCAACTATACAACCAACCAACCGATCTGTATGTAGAGCTGTGTAGAACGATGACTTGATCGTATCGTGTGTGCGTGTTAAGATTGTCCACTACGTTTTATTTATATTGTGCGTACATTATAGATTAGTCGCGAGTGCTTGTACTAGTTCGCATATTCGAGCACCGAGGGTGGGAGGTGCTCTTTCGTAAGCGTGATTGGCCCTTAACATAGAGTTTACTCATTTGTCTCCGCTGCATTGCATAAAATGTGAGAGCTTCTACTCTATTATTCGCCGAAACCGAAAACATTGCGATTTTCCCATAAATGGCTATATTAAAACTGTTACAAGGCAAAGTTACATTCCCCCACCACTTAAAAAAAATGTAAAGCTGTTTTTTCTCGAATAACCGCACAGATTGCGCTTGTATTTTGAGTGAATGCACGGAAGGATAATACAATTAGGCTAAGCCTTTAGTTTCCCAAAACTTAAAGCCGTTTATTCAGAAGTACCGAAAAACCAGAAAATGAGGTTAGGTGCGCGACCAACAGCATTATAGGCGTTTAACACTGAGCGACGAAATTCCCAGTGGTGTATCACTGCCTCTTAACGTTTAACATCATTACTTTCTAATAAAGTCCTGATGGTGGTTTTTTTGGGAACATTGAAGCTATTACTGTATATTCAAAATACACCGAATTTAGGTTACCATTTAGTACTTATTCCCATACATGAATAAGCTTACAACTCTTTACAGTTACAAGAATATCCCGATGACCCACGCTACTCTAGCGATCTCAACGACCATCGATTCACTGGGTGGGGGTAAAAAAAGAAAATGGCTAAAATAGCAAATTTCAAAATAAGGAACGTCTAAATATCGAATGGCGATCATGATGAAATTCGGTGTTTTAGCCATTCGCTATTTTGACCATTAGGTATTTTGATTGCATTTTAATAAGATGGCGGCCAAAATAGCGAATTTTATAATGATGGCCATTCTAGATTTAGGCGTTCCTTATTTTGAAATTCGCTATTTTAACCATTCGCTATTTTGATCCCCACCCGATTCAATAAAAAAACAACTGTCGTTTTTATAAAAAAAAAACAAAACAAAAACAAGACGGACCATCTTGTATTGACCAAAGAAACGACTGAGTAGACATTTTAAGAACGGTCGTTTTGAAAAACCTTGGTTATGTTTCATAAAAATGCCCGAATCGCTTTACGGTCGTTTTTACGGTTAATTATGGTGAAGCGACCGTCGTTGTGATTGCTAGGGTAGCATAGCAACGCGTTACCCCCACTCTGCTTCCGATAGTCCCATTGTTTCGGTACAGTTTTGGCCAATGCGACATTTACACGGTTGAAAAAGTGAACTTGATTAGGATCAACGTGTGAGTACGGGCTAATCTGTAACATTGTTACTCTTTTTTGTTTATATTGTGCCTACAATATAGATTAGTCGCAATTTCATGGCGATCTACAGACCATCACAACAAAATGGCCGCCGCGAGGTTGAAATTGTTGAAGCATAATGACTGTGCAAATTCACCACCGTCCACAGAGAACTAACCAAACGTAAACGACTCCGATACGAAGTTGAGCCGAATACCTCATTTCCGCACCGTTTCAGCTGATTTGCCACCATATTGCGTACCATCTGGGTGCGATTTCAGCGTCGGTAAAAAGCCTGTAAATACATTCTACACATATAACAATGCATTCTATAAATATATAAAAAGTCTGCCTAGCCCTAACCTTGTGCCAATTTTTTAGGGTTATCAGCGCCACCATCGACAAAACTTGTTCCAAAGGAAAGTATAATAAAAACACGGGGCGATCGGCAGCTAATGCCCAATTGGGCAGCCATTAGTACTCCTTTTTCCAATTTTACATAAATGTTAAAAATATATATGTGAAGCAAAAGGCGGAAAGAACCTACGATTTTATTAGTTCCAAATGTCACTACCAGACGGCAGAGGTCGCCATTTCTCATAAAATAGCCTATCAAGCTCCCTCACGATTAATTACTGATTTCCTTAACTGAATTAGATGTATTACTTGTTATAATAGGAGAAAACTGGCTTTAAAAAGACGTTAATTAAAATTCCATTTATCGTAACCTAACCCGAATGGTGATTAAGGCGCGAATTCTCCCGCCGAAATTTCGAACATTCCCGGTGATTATTTGTTGATGGACGTTCCCTGCGCGATGGTTTCGCAAAAACGAGGCATCGTCGGTGGAGAAAATTCTCGATCCTGTACAAAATCTCGTTACTCTTGTCGGGTGTTCGCGATAGAGTAATCGGTTTCCTGGCATAGCGAATAAGTCACGTCGTTACCCGATGTGCCAAAACTCGGGAAATACAAACCGTTTACACCGCTGGCCGGTCCCGCGACGATAAAATGGAGGTTGCCCTTTTAGTATTTTGAAAGCTCCGGTGTAGCGTTCCTCGTTCTTAAATCGCTTCGACGGTATTACACAAAATGGATATAGCGAGTCTTTTGGAAGTCGAGGTCAAGGAGGGAAAACCCTCGGAGCTACACAGCAATGGTGAGATTGCGGATTACAAGAACATCCCCGACTTCAGCATCAGAGGTGCGTTTAACTTAACCTCAATTTCGTCTATTTCAGTAACGGCTGTCGGAGACGTGGTTGCGAACAATCGAAAGTCCTCCACAGCGATATCTCATGATGAGCGGCATTATTACAAACTCATGTTCGGCTCCGGTTGGTCTTTTTCTTTTTGCCCAAAATTTTTCACACGTCTAGCCATATATCTGTTTTCTACCCTTTGGCCCTTTAAATTTGTGCCTCTCAGACACTGTTTTAAGATAACGCTACCTAAACTCAAACATGTCCCAGCATTTGATCGCTTTTGTTTATTTGACTTTCTTACAAATTTAATTATCACAACGCCAAAAATGACCCTTGAAATCTCATGTACGATTCTTAATTCGTGATGTACAGTGTTTTACTTTCAAAACCTTTTTCCTGATGTACAGGAAAAAGGTTTTGAAAGTTTGGACATAAAGGTTTGTTTTATTAGCGAATTTGGATACATGATCAAGCGATCTTAGATGTTTGATCCAATTATTAGTTATCAATCAAATGTTTAAGATGTTCGGTTAGCCAGTTTTCTACATAGCTTATTCAAAGTATTTTTTCATATATATATATATATCTATATTAATCAATATAATTGATAAAAAGCCAAGCTCCTGTTATTTTTATTACAAACAAGTTGAGTTTATATACCACAACTTTTGAAATTTACGAATGTCCAAAGGATTGGAACATTAGGTATCCAAAAATAAGCACAAGCTGAGAATAGTGTCCAAAACTGGTACATTTTTGCTGACTTTGGTATCTTTGTACCTAATTAGAAAATTATTCAATATTTTCACAACTAATTAATAAGTTTTAGAAACTGGAAGGTATGAGCTTCACACTGGCATCAGTTGTTTTATAAATAAATTCATTTCCCAAACTTCTAATAAGTATTTAAATCTGGGAAATTTATTTTATCTTGTATTCAATTTGCAGATACTGTACAATTAGAATTGCCTATATTTGGATTTTATTTTGAGTGTTAAGCTTGTTTTTTTTGTTACAGACATTGCGTCAGTACGTTTTCGCAAGCTTCATTGTACCGCTTGTGATGTTCACATCGGAAGTGCCCCTGCAGAGGCACACAACATGCACGAACATCCGATTCTCCATGTTCTTCTCTGTACCAGTTGCAGGAATTTTTATGGAGATGGAACCTTTGAGCAAGGTAATATTTTGGTTTCTGTTTTCCATATTTTTTGTTTGCTTTGGTAGACATTGACAGAATACAACTAAAATCCATGGTAAAATGGTTATTATTCAGTTCATATAAGCAGTAAATATGCATTAAATGCTTTAGTTCATTCATTGAAGATATTAATTTTTTATGGCAATTTCTTATCTATTTTTTATTAATGCTTTGATTACATGTTCAGGGGTCTATATTCTGTTTTCCATAGTTTTTGTTTGCTTTGGTAAACATTGACAGAGTACAACTAAAATCCATTGGCAAATGGTTATTATCCAGTTCATATAAGCATTAAATGCTTTAGTTCATTCATTGAAGATATTAATTTTTTATGGCAATTTTTAATGTATTTTTTATTAATGCTTTGATTACATGTTCAGGGGTCTACAAGTAAAAAGTAGACCTCAATTAAATTTAAAAAATTGGCTATTGACTCTAGATATTCATAATTTCTGACTATTGTTTAATATGAAGTATTCATAATTATATATTCGTTTATTAAAATGATGTGATTAATTCTTGTACAAAATATGATAATATATAGATACAAATCTACATTTAAAAATTCAACAAAGAAAACAGAAAATAGTATAGATTGTGAATATACAAATATAAAAACAAAAGTATAAGTTAAAATCCAAAATTAAAAAAATGTAAAGATATTTATTTGTTTATTTAATAATTAGTTACAAATACAATGGTTCAACCAATAAGTAAAGAGTGATCACTATAAATGATGTAGACATCATCTGGACATTATAATGAAAATGCAAATTACTTATATACATTTTGTGCTTAATCAGTGAAAAACCATTAACGGATCTGTCTCAGCTTATGACCCAAATAACATGACAATATTCAATAAATTTCTCTGATGTGGGAGGGAAGGTATACTGGAATAACATGGTTGGGATTTCATAAATAATTAATATATGGTTGAGCAAAGTTCAAATTTTTTATTTTTTTTTTCTTATAAAGAAATGATGATAAGCAATGAAGGTAATATTTAACAAAGTGCTGCCTAATAATCTGTATGTCCAATTCACTTAAAATTCGAACAGAGCATAGTTTACAATATTTTCTACTGTCTGATGATGCTTTAATATATTTATACATTTTTTTATAACACATTATTAAAGTTCTCGTTTTTGCTTTGGGGCCGTCCATAAATGACGTCACCACCTATTTGACGGTTTTTACACCCCCCCCCCCCCCACCGGTCACGTATCGTCACAATTGCACCCCCCCCCCCCCCCCCCCCGCCGTAAAGTAAAAATAATTTCAATTTTTGTCTTATCAAAAAACGTTTTATATACATATCACACATAGTCGAACGATAATAAATATTTTGATATTATTTATGAACAGTAGGAACAATAATGTAACTTTTCATACACCGGTTAACAAAAATATAAATACTCTGTTCGTTGACTAAAAATGCTCCAAGACTAGTAAAAACGAAGATTACAAATGAAATAATCGGAAGAGATCATTTCGTTACAGTGAAATGGAAATAAAAAAAATTTCCCCAAGAGATTGCGAAATTTTGCGTGAGGTTTTACATGATGGCCGCGGTCAGGGAAAACCGGGAAAAGTCAGGGAAATAAAAAATGGATCAGGGAATCAGGGAAAAGTCAGGGAATATCGAAATTGATCAGGGAATCAGGGAAAAGTCAGGGAATATCGAAATTAGTCCGCGAAAAAGTAGATTGTTGCCAAAGTTTCAATAACTGAATAAAAATCCATAAAAGAAAGACTTGGAAAAAAAACAACCGGAAAATATTTGAAAAAAAAAAAAAAACAAATAAAAATTGATATAAACATTACAACATAAATCTATTCGAACAAATCGAAGCACTCAACAAAAAAGTTTAAAAAGTGTTATATATTACTAAAATAAGTATTACACTTCACATCAGTATTTAATCGGATTTAAAGCATTATAATTCCAAAGAACGTTTATGTTTTGAAAGAGAAAAAAATATATCTTCAAAAGTACTATTCGTTGTTGATCGAGAAATAAATAACTCATCAAAAACACGTATCTGTTTCTAATACATTTTTTTAAATTCGCGTTATAAATTTTGTAGTAGATGTCCTTAAGGTTGTTGATCAGGCGGGAACTGCGGAGTGAGGCGGCGGGGAGACTAGGGGGCGTGCGGTGCGGTCGTTGTGCGAGAGAGACAGCTGCGTATTCAGTTCCCAAGCGAAGCGACCAAGTCGCTTAGTTTTTGCGCGAAATCTTCGTTAAATAAATTATAACCCCATAATTTTTTCGTCGAATCTTTATCCTCGTCCTTTTTTCTCTATATTGTGTGTTTTTTTCATAAGGCTGACATTTCACGTTTGGAAAATATCGTTCGATAAATGTGATCGGCGATATACCGTATGCATTTTAGAGGGGATTTGTGTTAACTTTGACGTTTGATTCCTCGAAAACAAATGTTATTACCTAGGTCAATCTTTCTGCAGTCGATGCGGAGACTCTTTATCTACGTGCTGCAAAATTTTTAAGAAGCTGGCATTACTTTTACTTTTTATATCAACAACCTTAAAACTTCGGTCAGGGAAAATTGATAAATTAATCAGGGAAAAGTCAGGGAATTTTTTCCGAAAAAAAACGGCTACCATGATTTAAAAAAAAAAATGGAAATGCGTGACGTCACAATTGTGACTTCCGCCCCCCTCCTCTATCGTCACAACACGTCACTTTTTTCGGGACCCCCCCCCCCATGTGTGGTGACGTCATTTATGAACGGCCCCTTTTTGCATCTCAAGCTTATGCAGACCTCTTAATATTGCTTTATAACATAAAATTTTTGTAACTTATTACGTAAAAAAAAACAACCCCTTTTTTATCATATCACAAATAAACAATTTTAAATAATTCCATAATTCAAATTCTATTCTAATAAACATTCAGAATAATTTGCTGTAACTAATGCTTTGGAATTACCATTTAGGTTTTCTCTAAGAAATCGTTAGAATGATTTCATCAGTACTTTAATGGATCAAAAACGACAAGGTTTATGCCGAGTTTTTTGGCCCTATTTTTTGAACATCAAAAATTCGCTTCGCACTTGATTTTAGGAGCCAATACTCGTATTTTTTAAAGCCTCCAGGTCTCTGATAAAGATGCATTAGTAAATTTTTCTTGGTTTAAGTGCACTGTGCCGCTTGCAAGTCACAATTACCCGGAAATAGCCTCTTAATACTTTAATTAAAGTTACAAACAAGCATTTACAAAAAATCATATTTCCTCCGCAGGAGATGATGCCACTGACATGTTCTGTCGTTGGTGTGCCAATGGCGGAAACCTGTACTGCTGTTCCTACTGCAGCAACACATTTTGCTATGCCTGTATAAAAAGAAACTTCGATCCTCTCGTAAGAAAGAAAATCGAGAGAGACGAAAAGTGGAAGTGTTTCGTTTGCAATCCAGCGGACTTGTACAGCGCTCGGGCCGCGTGTTGGGCGTTGCTTCAACACGTTCAAACAGTAACACGTATACTTCAAAGCGACCGCAAGATGACTCCTGAGGAGATCGAGTTAAAGATGAATCTGGACGAGTCGCAGTGTTGTCCGCACAAGTCAAAGCGCAAGCGCGCAGATACACCAACGGACGACGAGGAAGAGGACGAAACTTATACAGTGCCCAAGCGAAAGCGTCGACGGATTATGAATGCAAAACGGTCAAAAAGACGGCTTATCAAACTCGAGATGGGCGAAACATTGCCGGACGGCGTGGCAGTCGATTCGGAAAGTCCTCGCCAACCAAATTCCAACCACGCGGCCAAGCAAAACGTCCCCTTGGCAAATACCGATCAAATTCCAGAAGATCTTCCTCTATCAACGCGACAAACCCGTCGTCGTCTCCGTTCCCGCTCGTCGAACCGAACAAGCGATACTGAACGGCCCAGGTTTTCGGCACAAGACGACGACATCCCCCCGCCGCTGCTGCAGTGCGATCAGTCGATGGTCGAGGGCGCTGAAAGTCTCACCTTCGGTGGATTGTCAGCAGGATCTCGAGGCGCAGGATATCCGGTCACGAAAATGGGCATTACTCCTGTGCCAACGGCGCATCTCCTGAAAAGACCCGTTGCAGGACCGGCGACACGGGGCGGCAGAGATCACAGAATTATAAGAGGTGTCAGCGGTGCGCCTGTTTACGTACGGAAGGTTCAGCATCTACCTCCCAACATATCGCAACCTGGAAGCAACGCCAAAAGTCCAGGTGGTCAATCAATGCCAATGGTATCCATTCCCTCGCGAAATCACATGTCTCAGTCGCCAAATCGTATCAACGTAATACAACCGCAAATACAAACCTCCTCCGGGGTCGTTCGTAACGTTACCGGAGGTATGCTGAGACAAATACGCCCACGTATTGTCCTCGCGAAGCCTATTGCCAATCCCAATACCGCTAATAAAGGCGTCAATAATCAACCACCCAGCGTAATTGATCTTGAAAGCGACGAGGATGAAACTATGCCCGTTACCGAACCTCTGACCGAACGGGCACCGCCGGAATCCAACGACAGAGTCCCCGAGCTCTCGACAACGACGTATCCCGTTAGACCCGACGATGGCATTTTAACGATACTCTCGCCGACACCGAAAAGTGATGGCGAACGCTCGGACGCGGAGGGAGATGAACATGGGCCCGAACAGAGACCCCAAGAATCTTCGAGATCTTTCGACGCGGCTATACGCGGTCCGACGAAATCTATCGACGATGTTCTCGACACTTTGAAAAATAAATTGAAGAAAGTTCTTGAATCCGCGATGATATTTTCGCCGGACAAAGAACTAGTCGCCGCGAAGGCGAAAACGAGAGCTGTTAATCGTACTATTAAACGCACCGTTGAAGAACTCACGTCTCTGAGCGATAATCTCATAAGTGCTTATCAAGCGTACAAGCGGGAATGCCAAAAAGAAGACGTTCCGCATACGCCCTCAGTTACTCTAAACAAAAAAGAGAAAAGCCACAAAATAATCACGCTCGATATGCTCTGCACGAGAGAATCCGATCCGGAAAGCAACGACTCAGCGTCCGACGAAGATTCTGATAATTCGCAGGATATCAGGCCGGTTAGAGAGATGAGACCTTTCAAGAGGCGTGCTAATGTCGGCGTAGACGCTAAACCGCAAACTGAGGAGAAATCCGTCCAGGTCTACGATGTCGTTATGAGAGATTATGAAAAATCCGTTGGTTACGCTCTACTTCTCAAGGCTGATTACGATTCGAAACGCGAACGCGATATACTCAGGCCGGTTATGGTGCCAGATGAAAATTTTGGCAAATACGAGGAACAGTTTATAGGCTATCTTCAGCATATCGAGGATAGTAGAACAGAGACTGATGTAAAAGATTATGATGACGAGTCAGCGATTATTTCTGTCAACGAACTCGTCGAGGCTGATTTATCGGCCGCTTCCAAAACCGACGAAAAGACAAAGGCGGGGGAAACAACTGAGAACACCGACGGGGGAGAACCGCTGAAAAACAATGAAGAGAATGTAGAAATCCTTGATGAACACCTCGAAATTTCCATCACTACTACAGCAACGCATTCTTCGAGCTCCGACTCGGATTCGGACTCTTCTTCCTCTGGTTCGGGGACTGGAACTTCTGAGGCCGGCTCGCCGCGCAAGAAAAAATCAAAGAGAAAGCCGGATGACGTGACGTGCGAGAAGGAAGGCGAGGAGAAGGAAACGCCGCAAAAGGAGGCGCCGGAAATTGAAGAGTCGACGACGGAAAACAAGGAGAAAAAGGACGAGACGCCCAGCGAATGTAATAACCCAAAGCAGAGGCCACAAGCTACCGATGAGGAAACCGTTTTGGCCGTGAGAGCACTGATCGAGGAAGATAGCAGCGAGAACAGTAATGCTGCTCTTAATTCATGGAAACCTGTTGAAAGCGACGATGAGTGTACTGTACTAGATTGAGGCAGAGACTCGGACTTGGTTCGTGACTCCTTTACCGAGAAGACTCCGATCTTCTCAAACTCACATGCTCGTTTTAGTGGCTTACTCTGATTACTGCCGCGAAAAACTCTCTGTCCGCGAAATCGACTGATGGAAACTAATGAATATTCTTATTTTGTAATAAACGTCAAACGCGACCGAAGTTTTTATTTTGTCTTTCTCAATCTTTTCAAAATAATTGTGCTTTCTTATTTTTATCAGACTGACATTCTAAAATAACAATAGTTCATTGTTATTTTGAATATCATCCTGGTTTTATATTACTTTTGTATGTACAGCATTCAGCAACGATTCAGACCCGATTTTTTGTGCAACTATGACGAGGATACGCTTGATTAGCGTAAATAATTAAATAAGAGTGGTTTTCGATGTGTGGAACTATAAAATTTCGCTGAGAGAACTTCGGACAACGCCGCGATCGCAAAAAACGTAGTTCATTGCCGGGCAGATATTTCCTTTGTTGAATTATATATTTTATAATAGTATATAAATTGGGCACGATCGCAGCTGAAAAATAAGAATTTACGGATGCACGTCGTGCGACATGATCATGTGAAACTCTAAGCGATTGAAACGCTCAAAGTGAGAAGTTGCTATTTGTTGCCACTTGTCAGTTGGTTTCGGCACATCTGCTTCGGTCGCGGCTTGCGAATTGTAATAAAACAGATATAATATAAGACTAAGAGTGTATGACAATGCGATATCGACGAGGGTCGAAGACCCGGAAGGAATGGAGAGGCGGAATTATCTTTTTTCCACACGTTTCATGCGAACTGTAGTTTTAAATGCTCGATCAGAATAAATTGACTATGAAGCAATATTTAAGACTAGATCCAAGATCTTTTTGATCAAATCCTGTAATGTATACATAATTTAAAGTAAGTACACATTTTTCTGTTTTCTCAAAATCTTTATTCTCAACATTTCTCGTTCGTTGTAATTAAATGTTAGGATACAACACGAGATGTCATCAGGCAGTAAATAAATAAATAGAAAAAGTAAACGTCGACTTCGAGTGCCGTGAACCTATCGTCGGGTGGACCATTTTTTACTTTTGACTTTTATTCCAACGAGGCACATCAGATTATTATGCCAGATAGTTTTTAAAAAATCTGTGTAAATCGTAGGCCTCATCGAAGAAGATTGAGAGGTGTGCGCTAAATATTCAAATATTTTTAAACAAAATATCAAAATACGTTTATTGTTTACGCGTCAACAGGTATTATTAATAATATAATATGTGGAGCAGTAGCATCCCGACGCCAAATTATTAAATCCCTCAACAAATTAAACGTAATTATAAAACTAAGATAATCTTGAAATCCAAAATCTCGACAAATTTTTATCAAACTCAACACAACAATTTTTTTGTAGCTTATTTACTACTGAAGAAAGTTTATATATGCACATGTTAGTGCGATTGTAGATGTTTTTGGAAAATTACAAATTGTCAAAATCCCAATACCTCCAGAAATTTTAACGGCTGTCATAAATAATAAAGAACTAATAATAAAGAAAAATATACCTTGTACATTTCCTATACTAAGTATAGAAAATAGTGATTATGCACATACATTACGAACGAAAATTGATATACAAAAAGAGAAATTATTGAAATTTCAGTGCAACATTTCAATTTTTTTTGTTTGTTTAATAATAAGGAATTCCTTTTTTATCCTCGACACTTAATTTTGATTTACGCGGTGAAACTACGTACAATAGTAAGTTAACTGAATCAAAGATGTTTTGAGTTAGTGCGCAAAAATCGATGAAAGTTTTCAAATTCGACGAAGATTTAAACTATTTGCATTGGGGTTAATTTATTATCAGTGTAAATAAAAGTGTGATTTAGATAGCTTAATTTTTAACGCTCCCCGTGTATCATCAATGATAATACTTGTTGAAGCAGAATCAATATTTTATTCTTAAGTATTTGAATATTCGCGGATTCTAAATCGTCTTCGAGTAAGTTCACGATTTGCACTAACTTATTCAAAACTATTCCGCACATTAATTTAGTGTGCTCCATTAATATTTAAGAAAAAAAATGAAGAATGGATCACCCTAGCGTATAATCATTATTGAAGTGAGGTATAAGAGCGATCGCGTTAGAAAAATGTAGTAAGAAGTCGTTTGATGCAGCGAGCGAAACTTGAGATCGCCGTTGATGCGTGATGTAGTGCTGCAGTGGACAAAAAATGCATTCTTTGCTTTGGAAGTCAGAGAGAGTATCGCTCGCTCAATCACGATCGTTTCTTCGATCGAGGATGAGTAATCGGTTAATTGTCCCTCTTAAGGGACATCAGGAACCTCCTAAATGTATCGATCTTACGGCGAGAGCAAGAAAGACGTTTGGAAGCTGCCGATAGTAGCTGATTCGTCGTTGAACCGGATTCAGTACCGGAATTGTCCCTTTTTGCCCATTCCATTGTGATAGACTCTAAGCGGCGTATAATTGCCGTTGCCGTTCATACCTGAAATCGAAAATTGTACAAAAAGCGATTAGATCGATTCGTCGAAATAAAAGAAACTAAAATTGGGGATGATTAAGAAGACCTTACTTAACGTCTGTTCGTGCTCTTGTAAGGCAGCTTAGCAGAGAATTTTTAAAGATATGATTTTTTTCAACGATTAATTGCGTAGAAATCGTAGAAATGTTAAAGTTATATATTCATTTGTGGATACCTTGGACGACGGACGGCGCATTCCGCGATCCTTGAACTGTCTGAGCGTGGCACCTGGGCTTTAAGAGCCCGTGATACAGTACGAAATACAGAACGGCTACGACAGCCGCTGATAGGGCCATACACTGATACACGAATTTTAACGAGTCCACATCCGTCGTGCCACCATGAACGTAAGCTCCGATCACCGCGCCGAGACATCTACCTGTAATTACAAACGTAAACTCATTTTAGACGTTTTTTACAAGACTTACTTATCCGCGAAAATTAGCTAATTTCTTTTACCCATATCACTTGTATATGTATGCAACTAAAGAAAAATGTAATAATGAAAATAAAGTTTTTATAATAACAATTCAACAAGCTGATTATATTTGTTCAAAAGTAGTATTAAAATATTCTAAATTCTCGATATACAATCGTTGACGTGCTTAAGAAGAGGGAGTTGGATCCAAATTGCTGATATTCATTGACACATACTAGTTCTTTCAAACCCTGCAACAAAGATTTATTTGCTTTATGACAAAAGCATATAAAATTATCTATGGAAATTTTGTGGGATTTTAGACTTCTTCACACTTTTCTGAGATAACCGATAAGCTAAAAATTTCTCAATTGTACATAAGTAGAATTCTTCCGGATAGAATGCAGCTTTTTTCTTAACATTAATGAAGTTATGACTTTTTATGAAATTATTCTTTATAAATACCACTCGAGTCTATGGCATTTTGCCAATTTTACAATTATCTCAAATCGCTACATTCATGTCAGAAGAATTCGGCTTATGTACAATTGAACAATTATTTTTTAAATTTTGGCTTACCGGCGATCTCAACAAAGTATGAAGAAGCGATAGTCATTTGCAATAGTTAGATGCTTTTGCTACAGAGCAAAAAATCTTTCTTCCAGGGTTAAAAAAGAAAATTTTAAGAATATCTATGAATATCAGAAATTTGGGTGTGACTCCCTCCCTTTAACTTTTTTTTTAAACTGACATTATGTTCAGCCGACAATACTCGCATTACAAAAAACCACCAAAAGGCTATTTAATTTTTAACAATTGAACAATCCATACCAAAGACAAATAATAAGATTTTGACCGATTGATAATCGTAAATTACTTTATTTCATTCAAGAAAAGATTTAACAAATGTTGAGCTTGTATAATTGTGGTTTTTTCAAACCGGAAAGTATTGTGAATACATTTTTATGTGTACATTGCCCATCACTGATTAAAAGGCGAGTCAAAATCCTTTATTAAAACTTGATAGGCGAAAAACCTTCCGGGAAAACAAATTCTCACCTAGGCAGAAATGAGCAACAACTGGCAATGCTTGAGCGGTGACAGTAAGATGACGCGGTACCAGGTGTCTCATGTAGAGTATGGCAGTGACCCACATAATACCGAGGGTGAAAAGTTCGAGAGCTTCGGAGATAAGAGCCCACCATGGTTCCGTCACTAGGCTCAGCCCCGTGAATCTAAATTGAAATAAAAATTCGTTACAATTACAAGAATCACCTACCGATAATATACATTTTTGTGTAATACAATGTGAACCTTACCTAAGAATGTATATGGTAAATGCGACTATCAAAAGATTGCTGTGACCGCAGTAATCGACAAAATGTTCCGATCTCCACAGGAAAAATATAGCAGGAATCGCGCCGACAGTGAGAATCACACCGATGGTAAGCGCGTCACCGGAAAGATTAGCTAAATGCCTGAAAATAGAAAATACGTAACGAGACATTAAATATTACACTTTCAATGATATTACATATTCAGCTTGTTCTCTATATTATCTAGTTACTAAGAATAATTTAAATTTATTATGTACAAATAGAAAAGCTACATCCGAGGAAACTAAAATTTAATTCTGAGATCTTTTCTATTTAACCCCTTTGGTGATAGAATTTCTTCTAAGTTTATAGATATCAATGCACTAGTTCGTGAATGCCACCAAGGCATTAAGAAACTAAGAGCTCTTCGTACCAGCTAAATCAGTGTTACATTTTTGTAATAATTCCGATAATTTCTCTACATTAAATAACAGTAAAGGCCCTATTTCCTATCCTCTGATGCATAGGGGGTCGATATGTTTCAGAATTTCATCTTAATCCATTGAAACATTAATAATAACGCATTTTGAAAAATATCGACTGACTGACTGAATTGCATGAAAGTACTCATTTTCGTCGATATTTTTTCCAACAATAATTCATAATTATTTACCAAATATAATTTAGGACAACTGACTCTATTATTTTGAAGATGTGCAAATGTACCATGCCGGCAATTGATAGTATTGATCGGTTAAACATTACAGTCTTATTATAGACATTATTCACTACACGAATCAAAAATTCCTTCACTAATAAAATACTCGTTATACTGATTCTTACGGAATTTCTATTTACTTTGTTTCTGTTTTAAATATTTAGCTTCGAGATAGCTTCAACGTCTCTTGGTAGCTATTCAAAATTAATACTATTTATGTATGTATTTGGCAATTGCCATTCATCAGTTAGTATTTTTGTAACCGCATCTCCATAAATGATTTTCTGGAATATGGAAACGTATCCTAATATAAAACACACTTTACAACAGTCAATTAAGGGACAATGAATTCAGAAATGGTGATCTTTTTTGCTTATAAAATTAGTTTATCATCTTCAGAACGTGCTCCCGAAGTTTTTAATAACAATTCGTAATCTAAGCGTACTTCAAACACTGGTATGGTTTGTACCATCCAAAAACGCGTTATTCTTAAAACGAAAAATTTCTCACGCGGCGAATGTCCACATTTAGACGAAGTTTCAACTTATCGCAATTAAATTTTGAATTCATATTCTTCAACGCATTTTCTTTTTCATAAACCTAAAAGTAAAAGACTAAAAATATTTTTTTAGCAATTTAAAAAATAAAACAAGGTGATTCCTTTATTAAAATAGTCACTGTATTTTTTACTTTTTATTTATCTTTTTTATCTATCTCTATGGAAATTTTTGGTTTGGTCATTTCGTATAATTAGAGCGATCGGTGCGCTCCCCGGCGTCTTTCGGAGATCGTGGCGCTTTACGGCCATCGATGCTATTTTACTTCTCGCACGCACTTCTCGCACTCGCGCGACATTACACTCGGTAGCACTTCTCATGCGTTTGTTACAAAAAGTATTATGCGAAACAGAGCGAGAGAGCGATCATCATACGACGGTTGCGTATAATGATCGCTTTCTCGCCCTTGTATCGCAAAGTACTATTTTATACCTCGTAAAAAAAATCGAGAAATAATGCCGTTTACTTGGCCCCTCCCCAGTAATCCATAAGATCTTGTCAAAACAGTAATAAATATTTACTAACGATTTTCCCAGAGTTTGAAATTCTCGAGACTCGCTCCCCCAGTAATCCATAAGATCTTGTAAAAACGTTAATAAATATTTCCTAACGATTTTCCCAGAGTTTGAAATTCTCGAGACTCGCTAAACTTACAATGGAAGGTAACTGTCCATGGCGCTCCAGAAGATACCAAGTACGAGAAGAACGAATACCAGTGCAGCGGTCTCGCTGCCGTATCTCTTGACCGCGCTCATCGGCACCGCGAGCATTCCAGATCTGGTGTGCCACCACCACTCGGGTGGACTGAGGGGCATTCCATTTGCAGCAAGGGCGACGATTGCCGCGAGGATCATCAGACCCACATGGAAAACGATCGGTAGAAAATAAGCGGGTCGAGCGGGTACCACTGAGTTCAGGTAACCAGCAAATGGTCCAAAAGCCGCGAAACCTAGAGAACCAAAAGCCAATTGGCGTCCGACGTCACCACGACCGCAAGAAGTTTCGCGAGTCGCTATGACCACCGCCGCGTCCACCAGAGCAACCGCGGCTGTTGGGAAAATGTCGGCGATGGAGCGAATTGCCAGATACATCCAAAATGTGATGTCAGGATCGCCTGCCACCTGATGGCATTGATTTTCCGTGTGTACGCTGCCTGCAATTTCGATCCAAACAATATTATTATCGTAATTCAATAAATCAAGTTAAAAAGCTTGCCTTATCGACAGATCGTACTTTTTTATGTCGTACTTATAATTCTATGGAAAAAAAACTCTTCACGTACAGAGAGCTCGCACAATCAATTGATTCAGCGGCCGGGAATTTCGGTGAAAGCATTATGTACGTCTATATCTAATTTGTATAAACACGGCCGCTGAAAAAAAAAATCACGACATGTACGATAAGATCCTGCACATGAAGAGTTACATGCGCACACAATTTGAGGAAAAGCATTTGTAAAAATAAAGGTTTTCTTACGGAAGACAAAATAATTTTTTTCTATTCCGAATTGTAATACGGATAACATTTTTTTTTCGGTATGAATTTCACAAAGTATTAAGAAGTAGAAAATTAATACACAATACTAATACTTTGTTGTTTATTCATTGCATCAATTTTCTATTGCAGAATTAGAATCCACAACTTTCGATATCGGATTAAGCAACGCGCCGTTGTACAATTGTACGAAAAGATAAAAGACAATAGTTCTGTCACGTGCTAGTAAAATCAGTACTAAATTTTTAATTACATTTCTACAAATTTTAGTAAGTAGGTGTGTCGACAGAGCTGACGAGATACTTGCACATCAGCATGGTTTAATAATATATAAATATATCCACAAACACGATTTTTACAGAAAAACACACTGGTATATACAATTGTAGATCAATATGAGATTTTTGTCATTTTATTATATTATGGTTTGTGGCTTAATATTATAAAAAACCATAGTATTCGTCCGATTATGAAGGTCAATAGTTAATTTAGTTTATTGACAGATGCTTTATTGATTAACCGGAGATATTTTTATTAATATTTCCGAAAAATGCCAAAAACATTTTATCGCACATGTCTATAAATCAATGTATCAAGAGTCGCGGTAGCGACTCGACGCCAAGTTAAAAAAGAAATTAATGTTGCCTTCACACTACGATTTGTCTGTCTGATTTTCTTTTCAAGCCGTGTTCGCGCTTATATTTATATATTAAGAACACATGCAGATGCAGAAATATCTCTTCAAAACCGTCAATTTACCTCCACGGGAAAGAAATATATACGAAAATATATCTGACGTATAGAACTTTTCGGACGACGATATAATAAAAATACATTTTTTATTTATCTTGGATGTATCTCAGATATATTTTTTACTGGCATATATGCTAAGATATATCCGGCATATAGAGTTTTTGGAAAAGATATATCTTGTATATCTAGGATACATTCTTTACATATCTTGCATATGCTTTATTTCCATGTGGGTAACTGCAAAAATATTTAGAGGGACTTTTGAAAAACTCCCATTGATTTAACTAGCAGGTAGCAGAGCGACCATCTTAATATACGTGTGCAATTTCCAAAAACTTTTACTTTTAAATTCGTCTTATCAATTTTATTTATTTCCCGCATCTTGTTTTCTTTCTTAATTAAAGCTGGTATAAAGTTTTTCTGTGTCTCTCGTTTGAAGGGCTGAAGGCATTCAGGAAATGCAGGAGGGATACACTCAAGGAATGTTAGGATGTTAATTAAAAGTGCATAAAAGGGTACCTGATGATAGCTGCACTGCCGTGCAGTATAAGATACCCAAGGGGTTGAAAACAATGTTTTAATAGTGTTATACCTGGTAGCATAAACGGATCTAGAAGCTCACACTCGACGGTACAGCTCTGATTGTGCTTGGCCTCGGACTCCTGCAGGACCCTCGGTATCCTGCATCGAATATCTTCGGAAATCGGATAGGCGCACCACTCCCTACGATCCCGTGCGTTTTTAGCTTGCCTGAAGCTCGCGTTGACGGGAATGCTGCCGGAGTAGCTTGTGTAAGCGTGACAGACCCTATTGTTGCCTTCGTTGAAGCATAAATGTGGAGGCTCGGGTATCACCAACTGTCGAGCTTTTCGTGAGTTTGTTGAACGATCCTAAGAATAGAAACAGACGTTATCGATCGTTCTTAGCTTTATTCTAAGACAAATGCGCAGAGTCACTACGCTGACGCTTATGTCAGCTATCACTAATTATAATTGCCAATTTGGCGAAAAACCAACGAGCCTAGACGGAAGAAGTACTTGAAGTTGCGAAGTGCACGAGACACTCGAGAAGATTGCAGCGAAATGTGCCTTAATGAAGATTAATGGAAAGTTTTATGGTCCGTTTGCTAAAGGAGCCCGGATCCGCGTCTATTTCGTCGACTTAAACGACAGCTACAACATCTCCTTCCTTCTTAACTCTCTTTCTCTTTGTAATGACCTTTGTCCTGCCCTGGAAATCGTCGTCGAGCTCCGTTTCAAGTGGAATTACGTCCAAGTCGCCGCTGCTCTCGTAACCGTCATTCGTTTCCCCGTTTGCAGTATTCGACCAGCTATCCTCGCCGTCTAAAGCTAGGTGCGTGTGCTTTGGAGCGATCGGGTGGCAAGCGTAATTACAGTTCCTCAAAAGTATGGCGCAGACTCTGCTCTCGCTCGTCCAGTTGTAGCAAGTCGAGAAGTCTTGACTTCGCTCTTGAAGTACCGTAGCACCTTCGCCGTCGCAGGTGAACTTCAGAGTCGGCGCTTTCTCTCGGGGTAACTCGATTCTCTCGACAACAGGCACCAGCAAAAGAAGGGAGTAGAGTACAGCGGAGAGAAAACAAGCAATAGCTATCATCACTCGCAAGTAACGTCCTGTTGAAGTCTTTTCGTTGGAACCCTGACGACCGGCCAGCTTGTCCGCCAGAGGACTTGCTATTATTGGACCCAACATGGCTACTATTGGAGAAATTATTGAGACCAGTCTCGCTTCCTCCAGTGTTAGACCCACCGCCAGCATGTGAAGAGGAAGGAACGGAAATAGGCAGCCCATTCCTGTAAATGTATTTTAAATGTTGAGAAATTTTATTTCATTTTTACACGGAACATTTAAACAAATGTTTTGCTATGTCATTTCATTATTTTCGGATTTCAATTCTGTTTAACACATGGTGTTAGAAAAAAGTGTAAGTTTTTATGAATAAACTCGTCAATTAAATTTAATGTAAAATTGGGATATAAAATTAATGTACTTTTAAAGTAAATTAATGGAACTACTCTACCATACATTAATATTACATCGCACTTGCATATTAAATTCAGTATACTAGTTTATGCATATAAACTTCCATTACTTCTACATTAAATTTCAAGTAGATTTTGTCTACAGTGCATTTACCAATGAACTTTAATTCGAAATGAAATAACTTTTTTCAATTCAATAATAGAGCTTCTTGACTACAATTTTATCGTATCGTCGATTGATATTTTGTTTCGTTAACATTTTTTTTATGTTTCATAAAGTAAAATACAAAAATACAAATTATGGACATTTTTTAGGCTAAAACTACAATAGAATAGCCGCAGGTTTAATTTTTTTTAATTAGATTGTTTTAAATTAATTAAACTAAATTCCATCAATGTATGGAATGATTAAATAATAATTTCATGTCTTCATAAATTTATAACAAACGTATTAAGAATCGATCCATAGCCGTAGCCTTGGCTTAGGTCGTAAAATGACGTAAGTAAAGATAGCTTTGCGATGTGCTCACCTCCGAAGAAAAGGAATAGAAGGCACTTGAGGGATATTAAGTTCGTGTTGACGAGCTTCTTCGGTGGAAGGTCGGCATTGCCGCCCTTGGTCGTCCCCATCGTTTCTATCGAGGCCATCGACATTCTCGCTATTCTCCCTTGGAAGATTGTAAATAATTATGAATAAATTTGGAGGGAAATTCGGATATTGGATCAGTCGAGTCCTTCGAGCCTCGTTCCCCGGCCCATCTCGCGACTCTAAAACATAAAAAAAGGGAAGAAAGTTGAATTATATATTTTAGTCATTTTGGGTTTTAGTTGTAAGATAATTTTTTTTCACTACATGGCAATTCTTTACTGTTCATTGCAGTTTCCTCCCCACTGTCATAGGATATTGAAATCATAAATTTCAGAAATTACCATTGAATATTTTTTAATTGCGAATTTGAACTTTGCAGAAGAGGTGTGTATTATTTTTTTGCAAAAGCTTTTCTTTATCAAAATTAATGTTCTTCTATAATCTCTCTATATTATAAAAAGATCTCGCCGCCGCCGCCGCCGCCGCCGGCGCCGCCGTGTCAAGAATCGAGGGACTTAGTAAAATTCAGCTCAAACCAGCGTAAGGAGGGTGGGGCGGTTTCTGACGGGTTAAGTGACGAGGTTTCTGACGGGGGGGGGGGGGGGGGGGTTCTGACGGGTTGAGTGACGGGGTTTCTGGCGGGATGGAGGGGTTTCTGACGGGTTGAATGACGGGGTTTCTGACGGGGTGGAGGGGGTTTCTGAGGGGTTGAGTGACGGGGTTTCTGACGGGGGGGAGGGGGGGGGGAGTTCTGAGCGGTTGAGTGACGGGGTTTCTGACGGGGTGAGGTGGTTTCTGAAGGGCTGAGTGGTGGGGTTTCCGACGGGGTGAGCGGGGCTTCTGGGGGGTCGAGTAACGGGGTTTCTGACGGAGCGGGGGTTCACATTCAAATTTCAAAAATTTTCACAAGCGCGCGAGCCACAATAAAATCCTAGTGTACTTATATATATATATTGGTCTATTAAATTTTATATAAATCTATAATGTCAATATAATGAACGGTGTTTTAGTATAGAACGCAATTATAAAAATCGTGTTTATATACAGACACTTCAATATTACTTGCCACTTCCATCTTAAATGTAATATACCATCTATGCGCTCATGCTTTATGTAGAAGTATATTTATTTTCCTAATATTTTTAACAGTGATTACACAACAACAGCGTATGTAATTATATTTTGCCTGTTTACACGCTTAAGATAGTATGAGCGTCTTGTCTGACGTCGCATAAGTTTGAGGGAGATTGAGAGAAAATTACGAACAGTTCTCGATGAGATAAAAAACTGAAAAAATCAAGCATATGGAAGGTGCTAAAGGGATTATTTTGGCATAATAGTAATTAAAAAATATTATTAACGTTTTTAATTTTAACATAAAAAAACGCAATTTTGAAACATCACAAAAAATTCTGAAAAAACTCATACCTACGCAGAAAAATTGAAAAATCATTTTCATAACAAAAAAAATTAGGTTTCCGGATATTATGTTGAACAATTATTTATTTCAGTAATTTGTTAATGACAGTTTTTAATTATTATTGTGCTAAAGTAATCGCTTTAGCACCTTCCATCTTCTTGATTTTTTTCGATTTTTATCTCATCGAGAACTGTTCGTAATTCTCTCTCAATCTCCTTCGAACCAGAGTTGTAAATGCCTAATACTTATAGAAATAATGATGATGATACGCTCAGCTCTATAATTATGATTTTATAATAATAACATGTAGCGATTGTAATACGATGATTAAACTTTGGAATGGATGCAAAAATTATTATTTTTCAATAAAAATTCACGGTAATCCTTTTGAAAAAATGGAAAAAAATAAGTAATGCATTACTTATTTCTTCCATTTATTCCACTATTTCTTGCAATATTAAAGTGGAAATTAGTATTTTTTACAGCTATTCAAATATTTATACTCTATTTTATAATCACTACATATTATTATTATGAAATCATGATTAAAAAACAAATTGTACTGTAAACTATATCTCATTAATTAATGGGGATTTACACCTCTGCTTCGAACTTATGTGACGTCAGATAAATCGCTCGCATTGAGGTAGTACAACCTTAATGCGAGCGGTGATGAGATTTTCGGTAACCTGTCAATAGTAACGCAGAAGTTTTGCTCTGAATAAAACGTAAAATTTCCCGCGCTGCTGAATGTAATTCAGTAAATTTTCAACATAACGCCATAAAACTTTGAACACTTGTTCTTTATAACATATTCTCCTCTGCATGAGCTCAAAAAGAAAAAAAAAATTAATAGTGAAATTTTTATTTATTTTTTTCAAAACTTCCCTGAATTTTAAATTTTTTATTTTTTTAAATACAGGTTCATCGTGTGCGTATAATAATAATACATGCGGTTCACATGAATGTTTCCAGCGACGTATAAAGGTTTAAACAATTTAACTTCAAGACTGTTTGGATATATACATATCGATAGATAGATAGATTTAGAGCATCCTGACATGGAAATCTTAATTTTTTAAAATTCAAAAAAGCTTTCTGTATGCAGAAGTAAAAATAGACATTTATATATTTTATTCACGGTGAGTCATAGGTGGAAAATGTGTTTCCAGTTTAATTATATTCAAGGGTTGCGTGTAAATTGTGAACGTCAGTCTTGGTATTTCGGTTATAATTCAGTAGGATAACGATCGCGAACCGGAAGCTAGCGTTGTCTTTTCCCATAGACTGAGGTGCTTAACGAGAGACCTTCTACCACATTTGCTTCTGTATATATATATATATCTTGTTCTGTCGTGCACTATGCGTACGTGTCGTCGCTAATAAACGCGTCCTGTGCTTCCGCACTGTGGATTACAACGAGAACACACACGGAACGAGGGGAGTATACAGAGGCTACTCACGAGAGGCCCTTGAATGACTGAATTATGTCACTCGTTGGACATTGTGTATATCACTCCGGAGACGACACCCCGAGATTCAACGTCTCGGAATTGCTCCAGTTTTTGTCAATTACCATTCGTCGAGTCGATCTGAGGCAGCAAATAGGCATTGCTATCAATTATTGCAGTTGAATCATTGAACTCATTTTTTAAATTAGTTCATTCAAGAGAAGTTACCTCGTTCAAATATTATGTATGGAAATCACCAAATTACCGTAAGACTTTAATAAAAATTATACGCTTCACTTTTCAAACTCCGTTGTTAAAAACACGGACGATTGTACCTATAACTGGTGCCAAAAACTTTATTTTACGCGTTTAACTTGAAAATAGGAGAATAGTGTATAATTAGATTTTTGAATTTTTTTTGTGCCATAATTACGTGTTGAATACCAATAATGTATTGAATTTAATCCACTCATTCTGAACATGAATCCGTGTTGAACTTTTTTTTTTAGATAGGAGCTGAATATTTTTGTCAATTTCCCTTGTGCGTATTCAACACAAGGGAAATTAATATTATTATCTTAATTTATACATATTATGTAATATATAAGAATAGTTTTTAAATCGCTGATTTGAACACAATACAACTATTGTACTACATCTATAAATTTACAAATCTTTTAAAATTATCTACATTAGGGCTGTTCAAAAAAACATAATTTTCTTATAATCGGTTGCTCCTGAAACGCTGTATTGATTATCACCAAAACAATGTTTTCGCGAAAGCTGGGAGTTGTGCGACGATATTAAGTACTGCCGCATCAAGGCCAAATTCATGAAAAGCGGCGATTTTTATACATTTTTTTTTACGTGGTGAAGCGCTTGGAGATTGTGGTTGCTTTCGATAGACTATGAAATTGTGTAAAGGCAGAAACATTTTCGATAATGTTTAGTACTGCCGCATCGACATTGAAGTTCCCAAAATCAAAAAATGAAATCCTTTAAAACATTGAAATATCATCGACTATTTCGCGCGATTTCAAATGAAAAAATGGCTCTTGAAACGGGAGTCATGTATGATCATAACCATGATGATTATAAGTGATTTTCGAATTTTGGGAAACTGCGATATCAATGTGGCAGTACTAAATTTGATCATACAGGACTCCCATTTCATGAGCCATTTTGTCATTTGAAAACGCGCGAAATAGTCGATGAGCAGATGAATATTTCAATGTTTTAAAGGATTTCATTTTTTATTTTGTTAACTTCAATGTCGATGCGGCAGTACTAAAAATTATCAAACATGTTTCTGCCTTTACACAATTTCATAGTTTATCGAAAGCAACCACAATCTCCATGAGCGCTTCACCAAGTAAAAAAAATTTTTCTAAAAATCGCCGTTTTTAATGAATTTTGGCCTTGATGCGGCAGTATCACTTAATATCATCGCACAACTCCCAGCTTCCGCGAAAACATTTTTTTGTGATAATCAATACAGCATTTTAGGAGCAACCGATTTTAAAGAAATTATGTTTTTTTGAACAGCCCTAATCTACATGACTGTATAATATTGCAAGCGATTATTTTCAAAGAAAAAAATAACGAATTTGTATATGAGTGATATAGGGTCATAAAAGCCTTATCAAAGTTGACATATAATGCTACCATGACGAGCACCTAGAACATTTAGAAAGGCAAAAAAGAAAAGAAATGCATTTCCATTATTCCTTAGACCCGACGTAGAAAACAAAAATTAAAAATTATATTTAATATACAGAATTTTTAAGAGGTTTACCCGAATACATGTTAAGTATATTTTGGATTATAACAGAAATTTTCTATCCACAGACACTTTGTGTTAATTTGGCAAATTTTTCTTCGACCAGCTTCTAGTTTTACAGAACAAGTTTATAAATATTGTGTTGAAAATCAGGTATTACTATAAATTATTATTATATAGGTATTAATTTCCAATATAATTAAAAAGTGTTTAACTTCTTTTTTACACAAATATTGTGTCATTTCTGACTTAACAGAATTATTCCTATGAAATTGGCATTTTTTGTTGTTGTGAATTCAACAAATTCACACAATTCTTGTGTGACTTCTAATTTTACATATAAAAATGTACCTATTTGACAAATTATTACTAGGTAGAGTGTGAGCCACAATACTACATTTTTATTTTTTGCCTTTTTCTTCTTCTCTGCGTATATAAAATTCAACATCTGCCTGTCTATATGAATATGGTAAACTCCAAAATAGCTCGATCAACTTAGTTGAGGTTTTCCCTAAATAAATCCATATCTCAGAGACGTTTCAGACTATATTTTAAAATCAAACTTCGAAATGGGTTTTCAGACACATTCAGTATTACATCGATTGAGCACATAGAAATAATCCGAGTGGGATCGTCACTTGTGTTAATTTTACAGCGTGTATGTGAACCAAAATATCCCATTACCTATGCTTTATTTTTGGAAAAGTCCTTAATTTATTCAGGAAAATGTTTAGTATATATAAATTCTATTCGATGAACTTTTTATTGAGTTCGTAATTATTTTTATTCACAGTTAGAACTTTTAGATTACAATAGTTTACTGTTTTTAAATTGACTGTATAAATTGAAAACTATTTCTAAATAGTCTCAATGTGTAGTATACAATGGAGAGAAATTATTCGATTACATCTCGTCTCAACGAACTTGGCGGTGACCGATTGAATCATGCGACCCCTCCCGGCGTGTTACACGCCGTCTATTCCAAGCAACAATTTAATAATCAAGGCAATCGTGCAACAATCAAGGCTGCCACAATTGTTACCACTGTGTCGGCACTTTCAACTAGTCGCTTCGCTTTTTAGACTATCACATTCAAGATATAAATTCTCCCAAGTGAAGAATGCATTTCGTGCCGTAGTGATGAAAACCTTTTTTTTTTTAAAGGGTGAGAATGTTTAATTGGGAATGACGCTAATGGAAGCCAATTATGACTCGCAGGAAGCCTACTATGCAATTAGTCATAATTACGATGCACGTCGGGTAGCCTCCTTCGCGTACGTGTCTCAAATACAGGGAGATATCATTAATCGGTAGCTGACGTCCTTGTCCTATCAGCGACAGCGAAACGATTTATTAATGAGCGCGACTCGAATCCGAGAGACTTCTTATGGTGAAGACTCTCGGATAGAAGTTTCCGCTCACAGAGAGATCCGTTAGAGAAACCCCAGATTCAGGTATAAGGTAAACGGCCCAGTTTCTGACACCTGCGGTACATTTATATCTGTACACGGAAAAAAATAATTGATTGAATAGGCTCCAAGCGACAAAATTGATTGGGAGAATAAACTAATTGATTATAGAAATAAACTAGGGTTAAGCGGACTCGGGCGCTTAAGCGCCCGAGTCTCTTTATATAAGTTTTGGCATTTGACATAAACAAAAAAAAATGTATGCATGATATTGGTCCCGATCGCAGTGTGACTGACTGACGACACCTCCGACCAATGACAGCACGAATAAAACGATGACAATGACTGCGATATTTTCGAAATTTTCGAGATATCTCGAGCCACCAACTTTTTAAAAAAGGATCAGTTACTTGAAGGCGACAAACCAGTTGGATGGAGCAGCAAATTAATTGGTTGGCAACTAACGAATTGGGTGTAACAACCAACTAGATTGTCGGCCCAACAAAAAAATTGGTTAACCTAGCCAACTTAATCGCTTGGAGCGTATTTAGCAATGCCAATGTTTGGGGCAACTAATTATTTCTCTCCGTGTACTAAAATCAAATATAAAAAGTGTGTCAAATATAAAAAGAAGTTTCTGGTAAATTTGAATAGCATTTTTTACTGCTGATTACTGCAGAGGTACGAATGTTTTTATAAAATGTGCAACACAGGCCAAAAATGTGCAACAAAAGTGCAAATTTGTGCAACACAGGCCAAAATTGGCTTTCAGCACTTGATGCACAATACACGGAAAAAGGCTTGGTTAGAACAACCAAGTTCCTTGGTTATATATGCGCCAGACGATTAATTGGTTAGACCAACCAAGTAATTTATTAGGCTACCAATTTCTTGGTTGGTCTAACCAAGTCACTTGGTTAGCTTACCAATTTCTTGGTTGGTTTAACCAAGTCACTTGGTTAGCTTACCAATTTCTTGGTTGGTTTAACCAAGTCACTTGGTTAGCTTACCAATTTCTTGGTTGGTTTAACCGAGTCACTTGGTTGGTTTAACCGAGTCACTTGGTTGGTTTAACCGAGTCACTTGGTTGGTTTAACCAAGTCACTTGGCAAGCTAGCCAAGTGACTTGGTTAGTCCAACCAAGACATTGGTAGCCTAACAAATTACTTGGTTGGTCTAACCAATTAATCGTCTGAAAAACAAAGCCTTTTTTGCGTGTATACCAATATTTAAATTCAATTTAATTTTCTTACCCAACGCGCTGAGAGAAAAGCATATCGTTGATTTAACGATTTCACATGATAAAACGAATATAGGAAGGCTTGCAATGTTTTATAGTTGAAGCGATGATAATATGGTTCAATAACCGATACTTGCAAGGTTATTGGAAACAAGCGTTGAAATGGTATATGCAACGAAACGGCATATTTGAAACGATTAGAATAGTTTTTGAAACTATTATCATTTTGATGATTGCTACTATAATTATATTTGCTAAAACCATAAAGTATAGACCTTCCTCCTGGGAATTATATTAATGGTTCATCCAACTATTTTCTTATATTTGCTATAACCATAAAATATAGACGTTCCTCCTGGGAATTATAGTTTATAGTTATATTATCGTCGGTCTAACTATATTTTTATTTAAATTACCAGATTTTTCTCTCAGTGCGCTTGATTTTTTTCAGAATTTATTCATGTCTTTTAATTTGGCCAAAAATGTGAATGAAAAAGTAATAAATGGCCGTTCAATTCTTTTTTTAATTTTAGTGTTATTTTAGCAGTTCCAATAGCAATAAAAATTATGAGGCGTATAAATTGTGGCAATTTAATAGTTGCCAGGATTACTCTAAGTGTACAATACATGTAAATAAATAAAATGTTCAAATTTCGAAATCACTAAGAACGAACACATAATTCGCAAGTTTCAGCCAATTTTTGGTTCGTTTAATTAATTAAAGGATTAGTGAAACGGCGGATAGCGTAATGAAGAAAAGCTTTGGTTAACTAAGTTGAGAATGAAAATTGTGTCAAGGTTACTATCCACATTTTCAATGTTTATATTCTGTTTCTCTTCATTTCACTCATTATCTCATCGCCGCACGTTGAGGCCACTGAAATAAAAATCCATCGGTACGAAGGACAGTGAGCCTGCGGAACGGGTTAACGAACCGTGATGACGTCGATTCGCTCAGGTGCGCGGCGTTCAGAGGTGCCGAGCGGTCGTGTCGGCTGGACGGATCGAGACAGGAAGTCGATCGGATCTCTCAATCAACAAACCGTCATTTGATTGAGACCCGGAAGTTCCGAGCTTAACATCGAGCTGCGATCGGGTTCGTGCCATTAATCTTAAGATCGCCAACACAATATATACAAAACAAAAAATAAAAATAGAATATCATGCCAACATTTTTTTTAAGTAAAAAAGTGAGGTGAAATAAAAATTCTGAATTCCGCTAATCCGAACATTTCCAGAGGGTCGAAATCGAAAAACCGTTGCAAAATAATAGCTTGCACATTGCTTTCTAATTAATATCCAAATTTAATAAAAGCCCCTTTATGAAGAAGTTTTGTGAAATCTGAAAAGTAATTCTATACATTTTGACACTCGTTGTCAGTCTCGAACTAACTTAATACCTGAAATATTTAAGCGGCGAGGATCAAGTAAAAGAAAAAATGTTGACTTTTTTCATATAAAATTAGTTTATCATTTTGATAATATGTTCCCGAAGCTTCTGAACCTAATTTTTTTTAAATTAATATATAAAGGATGTTTTTATTCGCTTGTTTTTTTTTAGATTATTTTTCTTGTATCGCCACTGAATTTTCATTTTTTAATTTATAGCATGAATATTGGATGAAAACTAAATTCCGAAAACTGTTATAGATGCGGCAGTTCACAAGACGTATACTGAGTGCAAATACGATGAGGGACGTAATGAACAACAGTGTAACTCTGAAAACAGAGAAATTGATTTTACAATTTTTGAAATTTCAACATCGATGCGGCAGTATTAAATATACTCCCGCAACTTTACGGTTTCACTCAATTTCATGATTCATTAAGATGAACAAGTAACTCGATGAGCGTTTCGACATAAAAAAAAGTGAAAAATAAAGTCAGCATTCACCATTTCAACATTAACGCGGTAGTATCAAATGTTGACGTACACACCGATTTCGCGAGCAGATTGTTTTAACAACTGGGTACCCAAATATGAATGAGCAAATCGACATCTGAAAATCACCGTTTTCGAACTGCCCTAATGGGACATGCACGCCAAAGTTGTAAAACCCCATTAATTCATGAAATATAGTTTATAGTACAGTTTGTTTTGTAACTATGATTTCATAATAATAATATGTACTGATTATAAAATAGAGTGTAAACATTTTAATAGGTGCAAAAAATACTAATTTTCACTTAAATATTAGAAGAAATGGGGGGAAAATGCAAAAGATAATTATTGCATTACTTTCTTAATGCATTAATTATCGTTCCTCATTTTTTCAAAAAGATTACCATGAAATTTTATTACAAAATAATCATTTTTGCAATTATTCGAAAGTTTAGTCATTGTTTTATAATCGTTACATGTTATTATTATGAAATCATAATTATAGAGCTGATCATATCATCATCTTTATTTCTATAAGAATTAGGCATTTACAACTCTGATGCACACACACACACACTAAAACTTGGCATTTTTTTTTCACCACTGTTCTCAACGTTTCAGATAATCTCAAGTATACACGGAGAGAAAAAATTGGTTACCCCAACCATTTGCGTGGATAAATACGCTCCAACCGACAAAGTTGGCTAGGTTAACCAATTTTTCGGTTGAACCGACAATTAGTTTGTTGTGACACCCAATTCGTTAGTTGCCAGCTAACTAATTTACTGACCCAACCAACTATTTGGTCGCCGCAACTAACTGATTTGTTTCTGATGTAACCAACTAGTTTATTGTCCCAATCAATTTTTTCGCTTGGAGCCTATTCAACCAATTATTTATTTCCGTACATTGACATGAAAAATTACGGTCAGCATCACATATGACGGCGATTATCGGCATCAAAAAACAAAAAAATTAAGACATTATAACAATTATATTCTGCTAATAATAACCATTTTTTTAATAAAGTAAATTAATATAAAAATTTGCCGCAAATTTAAAAAAGTCAAACATATATAATCATAAATACACCTTAAAAGTCTAAAAAAAGAAATTCAATATATTGTAAGCAAATATAAATCGTTTACATCGATGATCGTAATTTTTTTATAGCACGACGGGTGGTAATTTATTTACGGAAGCCGAGTTTACGACCTCGTAGCTGTATTACGCGTTAAAAATAATCGCTCGACGTGTCTCGTCCATTATCCCCGTGACCTCGTTTCGCTTCTCATTTTTCTTTTTTTTCCCTTCTTTACATAATGTACACATGAACGTACGAAGGGAAAATGTACTTTTCGTTCGGTACTCGTTACGGGTTTCTATACCTGTAGAAAGGTGCAAGGCATTTTAGATTACAGTACATGTATGTTATCTTTTCTTTTCTTTTTTTTTTTTTTTGCGCGCTCCGTTCAACAGGTCGACGACTCGCACAGCAATCCTAGACGCGAGGTGAACCATCTACTACATACAGCTTTTCCACAACGAGAGACATTCCACACCCAAGGTATTAGCGACAAGCCAACAAATAATAAATACAACCCACTTTCTTTCAACATAGATACTTTACTCGTCTACGTCAACACCGTCGATAGATGCCAAGGCGAACTTGCAGTCCCTCTCTGTTTTACGCGTGTAAATCGACTATGCGCGAACTGAGCTTGTCATTTGTAAATTCGTACATGATATACCAGTTTATGCGCTTACCTCATACACTGAATCGCGCCGTGGCGTCATCATATCGGACGAGGAATAATAAAACTAAAATAAAAAAAACTTCACGTGTATTTTTTTAACCGCTAACACCTCTAATATTTATACAGGATAATATTTATGGGCGTGCAAAGTGTTTTCAACGGTTTTATGACGACGTGTAAAACTGGCAGTTTTACCATAAGTGCAAGTGCAATACTGACATTAGCAATCGCGGTGGTTTTCATTGTAGCAAAATGAAAATAATAAAAAATTTTGTAACCAGTAGAACACACTGAAAGGTTGTTGAGGCCATCCTTAATTAAAAAATGTAATTACCGATTTTGAATATTAAAAATCTTCGGGTGTACCGGGCATATTTTTTGTTGCATTTAGATGCATTGGATAAAAATATTTCGATACAAACCAAAATGAACGCCGTAGCTGGTGTCATATCGAAGATATGATTATTACATTTTTAATATTACTCTGTACTGCTCAGAAATTAGGAACGTATCATATATTTTTTCTAAGCTCCGATTAGTACTAAGCATATAATAATCATAAATGGATTTAATACCCGGCGAAAGGTAAACGGATTTGCGATATTACACCTTAGTGTCAGAAAATTATAGGAAAACGAATTTTATAAATCAGGGTTTGAAAGAGTCATTATTTTTTGAATAGCACAATTTAATGTATTTATAATACATTACATGATCATTATTATTTCATAATTATAACTATCAAAAAAAAACTTGAGTTCAATTTTGTTTCACGAAAAGAAAATAGGTTGAAAAAAGAAATCAAATAGGCTGAAGGACCTCGGTCGATGGCCAATTGGCAATATATGTATGTATATGATGTACAATGTTCATAGAAAAAAAAAAGGAAAAAAAATGTAAATAATTATAATATGTATAATGGTTATATTGTCAATAAAACGTTTACTACTACTACTAGAAATCAAATGCTACGTAAAATTACCGGACAAAATAATGAAAAAAACGATAAAGAAAATCTTGTTTTCTTTGTGATTATTGAGAAAGATAAATATCTATTTATGGAAATTACAGATCATCATTGCAAAGTAGCAACAATCGAATCAATTACACTTACCAGCTTTGAGGATTTAACAGACATTTCTAGAATAGATATTTTGCATGTTGATGTTGGTGCACTTTTGCAATTCTGTTTTCCTCATTACATGACATTGAAAGTTTAAATGTAAAGTTACTTGAAACAATAAAAAGTGAAACTTTATTCTATCGCTAAAATGATCTCGCTGCCGTATTAAAAAATGCGGTATTTTTTTCGGTTCTCTAGGTCTTAAAATCCCTGAAAAAACTGATCTTTTTAGTACCCTATAAGACCCTCCAAAGAAGCCCCAATTTTTCTTATCATGGGCCCCAAGCATAGAATTTTATAATTCTGTCAAGAGCCCCCGTGCTTATATGTGCATCTATTTCAGAAAGTTGAGTATTGGTCCTCCCCTCCCCTCGCCATCTGAGTTAAATTATTCAGCCCCCTTATAATGCCCCGAGTTCTCATAGGGAGAGTTTAAAAAATCGGGGCCTGAGCGGGTTCTCATAGGACATACAAAAAAAAATAATTTTATAAAAATTAAAAAATTCTCGACTGAAAAAAATGAGTGTAATTAATTATCAAATTGGATAAATAAAAAATTATGAAATAATAATCAATGATATATTTATAGTCAAGAGATTATCACACTCTTCACAAATTAAACTCCCGACTATAATATGCCAGTGATTATTATATCACCATTTTTTATTTATCCAATTTGATTATTAATTACACTCATTTTTGTTAGGCGGGAGTTTTTAAATTTTTATCAAATTATTTTTATTTCATCGTTTTGAAAGTAATTCTAATACTTCACCGTAAGCGCTATGAAGCAAGTTACGGAATACGGAATAATGGCGGACATCTTCTGTCATTCAAACAGACTCTTCTTGTTTAAACGCTTATATCTTTCGAAAATCGCACCTCGTACATACAAACTATGAAAAGAGACACATGAACAGGTATACAGAACTTGTGTACCAAGTTCTGTTAAGTAATCTTTAACCGTTTTAGAGAACATTGTACTAATAGAAATGGGCATATTCGCGCCACACTGTAAAAAAATTGTTGTTTGAAAATTAATATACAGTATATAAAGCGCGGATGCATATACCGTTATATTAATTTTCAGACGCATTCGTCATTGACAAATACGATATTTGTATATTCAAATAATCACGTACTGTAATTTTCAAATATCAGTATCGGAGAATTCTCATACTATTCTAAAAGTCTACAACGAAAGTATATTAATATGAAATTCTCTTGCATTTTTAAAAGTGCACACTAGTGAAACACACACTCCAGTCTTTTGCCCTGTAGTAGTGTAGCGAATAAGTTTATTCCCGACTCTGGATAGTCGGGAACAAAAATGGAATGAAATGTACCCGTTATCTCATATGGATCGATAATAGAACTCGACTATTACAATGAATATTGATTGATTACAAAAAAAACGAAGCAATTGTACATCAATTAGCGTTTAAGTATGATGCACGGTGCATATTATTATCTATACTACGGACAGAATGTAGTGTAGTAGGCCGCAATGCGCGAAATAGTGTGATGAGAAGTTAATCGCAGACGATGGCTCTAATGAGTTATGGCGGGTGTACTTCGAGATATACAAAGCACTATTTCGTAAAATGTTTTTATCTCTATAAGAATATACCTGACTCTAATTATTTGTTGAAAAGAACATGGACGGTCGATCATAGAACCGATGTGTCAAATTTGGTTAAGTAATTTTGTGCCGTTTGCGGGAACACCAGAGGCAACGAAATCGTTGCAATCCGTTGACCGCACGAAGAAAAAAAAGTAGTTGGGTACACCCAAGAAGTAGTTGCACGGACTCACTTTTCGTAAGTCCATACAACCTCGAATTTTGTGAGTTGAGACAACTGCTTTTAGTTAGTTGTATAGGCTGGGTTGCAGTGACCATCTATTACGGTTGTATGCAACCCACCGGTTAGTTGGCACAACTAACTTGCCAAACAGAACACGAGTGACCCGGCTATCGGTAGAAATTGTGCGTATTTATTAAAAATGCAATGAATTGACATATAGTCGATAAAATTAATGCGGTTTGACGTTATGCTTGATGAAATTGATACAGTTTGGGGTTACAGTTGACATGGTTAATTCAGTTTGAGAGTACAGTTGATAACATTAAGACGGTTTGAGGTTATAGTGTTCGATGTCTTATTTCATGTGTCGAAGAGGCATTCTAAGATGAGTGTGGCATCCTGTCTATCGATAGCATTTCTTTGCAAAAAATGTGTATCGATAGCAATTCTTTGCAAGAAATGTCTATCGATACCTTTTTTTTTTTTTGCAAAAAATGTCTATCGATACCTTTTTTTTTTTTTGCAAAAAAGTCTATCGAAAGCATTTTTTTGGAAAAAATTTCTTTTGGCAGCATTTGCAAAAAAGTCTATCGATAGCATTTTTTTGCAAAAAATGTCTATGTCTAATAGTGATGCGAAACTTCACGAAAATAGGCGTTGGCCATGCTTCGGTTATCACGCACGCTTTGATTAAAAGAAAAATATTTAGCTGCGAGTGCTCGTTGCGTTGGTTTAAAGTGGTTGCGCGGTCTCTCTGATTAGTTGGGCGAACTCACTAGCGAGTTGGGCGAACTCACTAGTGAGTTGGGCGAACTCACTAGAGAGTTGGGCGAACTCACTTTTCGATGTCACGCCAACTATTCGAGATTGTTATAGGCACCGAGTAAATTGTTGTAGCAACTCATTTCTGGCCAACTCATTAAAGCTGTGTTGGCCCAACTACTCTTTTTTCTCCGTGCGCGGCGAAACGCATAACTCCCGTCTTTTTGCCCCGGAGGCGCAGTCGGGAGTTAAAAACACGATCTTACATATAGATCTTGCAACGAGAGTGATTTTTAGTAGTGGGGTAGACACGCTTACACTGAGAAAAAAATATAGTTGAATGGACTAATTTAGCATACACCCTCGTTCAAATGAATTTTTCGTTAGGACAACCAAATGTTTAGTTTCTTCAATAATCGTTGGATTCAGTTGTCTAACATTTATTTGCGGTAACCAAAATGAGGCAGTTTCTGAACTTCGAAGGGATAGTTGGAACATCCCAATAAACATTTTTTTTTAATCAACATTTATATAACTGCCGACCCAAATAAATATTTCTTAGATTTAAATATATTTACTATTCAATAAGTATATTAATTACAAATAAAAAAATTTATTTGACGTGAATGGAGGTCTAGTAGGTCGGCATCCAAATAAAATTTTTAATTTCCGATGCGTAGATTCTAGTCTCGTTCACAAGATCTTTTTTCTGGGTGTGCATTGTAAAGCCTTTTTTTAAATTTTCAAACGCGCTTAATTCTGTCGACGTATTATCTTACATAGATCCTGTCTCGAGCATATATGTTTATAGACGCGTGCGATACTTGGCACGCGTCCTCTTGGTACCCTTTTACTTCTCTTTTCTCTTTCCCAAGTTCACCTCCTTCACAGTATGTATCTTGACGCAACGTCTTGGCATATCATTAAGTAAACATCTTTCTGCCGCTCCGAGTATCGTGGCTCATTGAATCGACATCCTCGAATAGGCTCGAAAGTGTCTCGTCTCGCCTCCATGGAACGCCCGGCGTCACTTCGCGACTCCGAAAGCGAATGGAGTGAATGCAGGTGGCTATTCACAGCCAACTACTCGGCCATGCAGAATTAATTAACGCGACGTGTCAATGAATTTATGAGCCCAAGATATTCCACTGCTGAGACTCGACCCTTCCAAAGTTGACATCCCCATTTGCAAACCCGAATATTTAGTATTGTGTTTATTTATTTATTCAACAAATACATGTTTTGTTGATAACGCCATAAAAACGCTTGACAATGGACAGAACTGAACGAGAAGTGAGATTGGTCAACTGTACGGAACGGAATAATTTTGTTAAGTCAAAATACTAAGTTTTGTAACAATAATTTTGTCAAAAAAGTTTCATTTTTATCATTCTTATCTTATAACATTTTTTATAAACCGACTTACTATACATGTGCAACCGTTAAGCCTGTACAATAAAAACGAAAGAGAATTTTTAATACTTTATAAAAAACATTAGAAAATGTAATTTTTGCTCATTCTGAATTCATTGTTGTACTAGTAAGTAACAAAAAGTACTATTAGAGAAGTCTTTCGTTGTAAACCAGTCAAATATTGGTTTTTTTATTGTTTTAATAGATAATTTCCAACTTTAACAATAAGAAATGCCTGTTGGAAACATACGATTTAATATACCTTGAACACGAATGAGGTAAAGACTAAAAAAAAACATAAAATTGGTTAACAACAATCGATGTTGACCTAGTGGGGCCAGTTTTTGCTTTCGATTTTCTTTCTTTTAATTAGCTGCATAATATAAGTAGCACATCATAATTATAGTCGTTTTGTTTCGAGAGTCATTAGCTAAGAACAGTGCAACTTTTAATCGCCTTCAACACCGTTGGGTTGCGGCGCGAATAGTTTTTCACAAATAAGTAACATGGTTCAAGTCGACACCTATTGGGGCAAGTTGAATCACACCGAGAAAAAAGAATCCATTGATTCCAAACAAATGGGTGGATTTAATTTTTTTTATTAACTTTAAGGAAATGTTTTTTTGTATTCAATGAAATAGTGCATTTGAATTTTAAAGAAATGATTCGATTAATTCAAAGAAACAGTTTTCTTGACGGCACTCGATCAACCAACGGTTAGCGCGATCGCGTCAGTCACGTTGTGTCATTAGTCGGGAAAAGTCGATAAAAACGGATATTCAGTTATCGGTGATTATTGAAACAAATTATTTCTACAACCATTTTGCATCTAGTACGGCATGGACAAACATTTTTTTAAAGCAACCTCTGCCGTGCTTTCATTCCTTTAGCGACATGTCATTTTATACGTTATATTTTTCTTTTAGTGTCTCGAAGACGATTTCTTTGAAATCAATGAAAAACGATTGATTCAAGGAAAATTTTAATTAGTTCAATGTCGCTACATTTCATTGAATTTATGATCATTAAAGAAAATATAATATTAGCTTAAGTATATTATTTCATCGGTTTCAAAGAAATGTTTCATAGGTTGGGAATTTAATGAAATGTATTTGAATCAAGGAAACTTTTTCTCTGGGTGCAGTCATGAGGCCACTTGGGACAAGAAAAAATCTCGAAATACACGGAATACACTGAGTTGTAAATGCGATCTATTTCTTTGTAAGCAAAATTATCTAATAAAAGAAATTATACGAGCATTTTTAATAAACTATTGAATTATTACAAAAAGTCGATAGAAATGCAGAATATTGCCTGCATTTCCATTTTCTTTTTTCGATCTTGTGAAACCGGCAGTACGATAATATATGCAGATCTCTACTTATCCGTCAGAGAAATTTGGCACGATGCATAATGCACATTTATGTGTATAGTTTGATTTATTTAATTTGTATTATGATATTTGTTTAGACTCGCTCCATTCATGATGATTCGACTTGCCTCACGCACCATTGGTACATACCATAAAGAATTTCTCTGGACCGGATGAAGTGAATACGCTCTATTTAGGCTCAAATTACAAGAGAATATCCAATCTTTGAAATGAAAGAGTTTCAAGTGCCTATGCTTTATAGTCACTGCTTAAGTAGTCTTTTATTGTGATGGCAGAATTTTACTTTCTATACTAAGAATCAGTTTCTATCATGTAACTTTTGAAATTATTCATCAATCACTGCAGTAATGTTACTAAAAGCTGTATATTATTTATATAAATGGATCCTGTCAGGCAGAGTTGTAAATGCCTAATACTTATAGAAATAATGATGACGATACGATCAGCTCTATAATTATGATTTTATAATAATAACATGTAGCGATTGTAATACGATGATTGAACTTTGGAATGGCTGCAAGAATTATTATTTTTCAATAAACATTCACGGTAATCCTTTTGAAAAAATGGAAAAAAATAAGTAATGCATTAAGAAAGTAATGCATTATTTATTTCTTCCATTTTTCCACTATTTCTTGCAATATTAAAGCGAAAATTAGTATTTTTTTCAGCTATTCAAATGTTTACACTCTATTTTATAATCACTACGTATTATTATTATGAAATCATAATTACAAAACGAATTGTACTGTAAACTATATCTCATGAATTAATGGGGATTTACAACTCTGCTGTGAGATTTATGCCGTTTCATATAACAGTTCATTGTTAAATGCGTTTGACCCTACTTGCACTTGACCCAATGAACCCCAGTCTGCTCTACTACAGTCATAAGTTTCCATTATTTGATGAAATAAAAATTTAACAAAATGGTTTTATTAATTCCATAATTATTCTCATAATAATAAACTACATTTTTACAAAACGATTTTTTTTTACTTTTAAATAACAGCAAGAAAATATAATTTCCAATCAAAGTCTACAAAAAAGTTAAAGAAAATTGAGAAGTATGGTCCCTTGCTTATTTGTTAATGCACTAAATACATGAACGCCGATTTTCAAAAAAACTTTCACAAAATTTTATTATAAAGCTACAGATAATTTTGGCAAAATAATAACTACATCGAATAGAGTATAAAAGTTTATAACCTTGGGAGTATTTAAGAAAAATGAGTTTTTTTGTTAGAACTTGTTGGTATGGATGACATCAAATTTCAATTTCAAGGCAAAATTCAAGGCTTCAATTGCTTTGATGCATATGACACATTAAAACTATTAGCATTAATGTGCCGTTCTGTTACAACTACATTGAATAATAATGTTCAGCAGTCCTGGGAATTATCGCGATGGAATCTGCGTAACGTCTATATAATCGCCGCATTTATTATTGTCTGCATTCGCCCCATTTCATCTGTCTGTTTTGCATCTCTCGGGCACTCGACTAGATACTAGAGTGTAGCTATAGGTCCGGTGTCCGTGTAAGGTTTATTTTTAGACAAGTTGGAAAGATTCGTAGCTGCTTATGGAATCCGAAGGCTTCGACGCTCGCAATAGTCTGCGTAAGGATCGCGTAGCTTGATATACGTAGTGAATCGAGAGACTCCAGTTTGCCCTGACGTAATTCTCGCTCCAGCTGCTTTTATAACGTAACAGATAGGAATCGTACTTGACGAGAGAACCGAGCCCTCGGCAATGCACGTATTCACTAGACTTTTTAGGTTAAAACGATTGAAGGAATATTACTTAAAAGAAACATTCACTCTCGAAGATTAAAAATTTCAAAAATGTTAAAAAATGAATTTTTATAGTGTTTAAAAAATCCATATAACTCAAAACCATTTAGTGTGGATTTTTTTTTTAATGAGAAAGTTAACGTTGTCGTACAATCTTAAGGCGCTGAAACGTTTTTTTATGGACATCGCATAATGGTCAATTTAGCCTTCAAAATGCCTAAATATTCGAATATTCCAGATCTCATTTGCATTACAATTAGAATGGTACTTATTATCATACGAGCTTTTTAGCCATGGTTCATTCTTAGGTGAACAAAAATAAGATTGTAAATGAGCTCTCGAATATTCGCATATTTGGGCATATTGAATGCTAAATAGGCCATAATTTAATGTCCATAAAATGAGGTTAAAAAAAAATCTCAGAATCATAAGATTGTTCAAAAGCTTTAATTTTCTTATGAACAATAATACATACTGAAAAGGGGGGCAGTCTGGAATAGCAACTAAAAATAAAATTCTCCCACAAAAGAATTTAGTTGCTATTCTAGACTGCCCCCCATTTTCATTCTAGTCTCAAAAATTTCGTTTTTGGACACATTTTACTATAAAAATTTGAAAAAAATCATCGACGTACTTTTAGAGAGATTCAAGTTTGGGGTATTATTTTACATTTTTTTAAATTTTGTTTTTAGGTTCTCAAAATTTTAGTGTTTGTACACAGAAATTACTGTTAAAAAAAATTGTCGACGTACTTTTTCAGAAAATCAAATATTAGGTAATTAAAAAACACCATTTTTTCTTAAATCTAAAAAAACTCTAGAGTGTTTATTTTATATTGCTCTACAACATTTCAAAAGAAAAAAAGAATATATATATATAAGGGTCGCGACCCTGTCGATAACCGGTGGAATGACCCATACACTGTCAATGTGACTTCGGATATGATAGTAAAGTGTTATAAAGTGAAAATATACCCGTAAGACAATAAAATAAGTTGGAAAGCAGTAGATACACAAACTATCGACAAGTGATCGTTGCCAATGCGAACGAAAACATTCGAGGCTTCCCTTGACTCGTCGTTAACCCAGTTAGAGGAACGCACGTTTCGCTGACTATATGTGTGCTCTAGAAAAATGCATGTGAAAGAATTCATCATGTTCTGCAGTTCTCACATTTTCACAGATATATAATTTTCCTCGACACTTTATAAATACTTTTGGCATGCAAGAACGTGAAGAAATCGTTGGGGTTTTAGTTCATTCATCTTGAAAAAAAAAAAAACTACACCAGGAAGTTTAGAATTAGCATTAAATTATGTTTAGACAATGTTATAATTAACTAAAATTGACATATACTTATAATAAGCACATATCATGGATTAGTTTAAGCATTCGGTACGTTTATACAGGAATATTATATTCTTGACGGCTTGTGGTTTGTGGTTATTCTCACATGGATAGAAATGTTTGGTCACAACTACTTTTCCAATTTGCTGTAAACAAGGTTTGATAAATTAGTTGTCCCAATCATATCGAATTGTAACTTCAACTATTCACACGATTTGTTTTAGCGAGATTAATAAGCGTATCCATTCGAATCGTTGGCATTTTTTGGTTACGGCAACCAATGCTATCTTTTCATGTAGAGGCTGCCTACACGCATATGTATTCTTGGACGGTATTAAAAAATTCCATTGTGAAAAAGTTTGGTTTTGTACATATCTTCAACAGTTGGTGCGTGTGCGGTGTTCACTGCTTAACACACACTCACCCGCGCTTACATTTGCACATATTCGTACATAAATCCTCACATAACCACGCGTATACTACACGGAAAAAAAGGTTGGTTGTGGCAACTACGTTTTCGATTTGCTGTACACAATGTCTAAAAAATTAGTTGCCTCAACCATATCGAATAGTAACCTCAACTATTCACGATTAGTTCTCGATTGGATTAGTTAGGTTAACTAATCCAATCGTTGGGACTACCACTCGAATAGTTGGGACTACCATTCGAATCGTCGGTATTATCATTCAAATCGTTGGTATTACCATTTGAGTTGCTAGGGAAATAGAATAATCGATTGGTTGTGTCAACTCATTTCTTGGTTACACGGAAAAAAAGGCTTGGTTGGAACAACCAAGTGTCTTGGTTATATATGCGCCAGACAATTATTTGGTTAGACCAACCAAGTTATTTGTTAGGCTGCCAATTTCTTAGTTGGTCTAACCAAGTCACTTGGTTAGCTTACCAATTTCTTGGTTGGTCTAACCAATTAATTGTCTGGCGCATACATAACCAAGGCACTTGGTCGTTCCAACCAAGCCTTTTTTTCCATGTATGGCAACTAATCTTTTTTTTCCGTGTAGTGCACACACTCACGTACACGATCGAGATTGTAGCGTATTCGCAAGTTCAATTCTCGTCATACTCAACTCTTGCTTTCATCTCTCGTCATTTCCAAATCTCCTCATTTCCTCATAATTTCTAAGTCTCGTAATTTCCAAGTCTCGTAATTTCCAAGTCTCGTAACTTCAAAGTCTCGTAACTTCAAAGTCTCGTAATTTCCAAGTCCCGTAATTTCCAAGTCTCGTAATTTCCAAGTCTCGTAATTTCCAAGCCTCGTAATTTCCAAATCTCGTAATTTCCAAGTCCCGTAATTCCCAAGTCTCGTAATTTCCAAGTGCCGTAGTTTCCAAGTCTCGTAATTTCCAAATCTCGTAATTTCCGAGTTTCGTAATTTCCAGGTGCCGTAATTTCCAAATCTTGTAATTTTCAAATCCCGTAATTTCCGAGTCTCGTAATTTCCAAGTCTCGTAATTTCCAAGTCCCGTAATTTTCAAGTCTCGCCATCTATCGTTAGAAATACAACGTTGCGAAGAATAAAAGTCCTTCTCCGAATCCGACAATCATATTAATAATAATGCAAACTTTTTATTTTATTTTTATTTGAACATATATACATTCTTGGCCTGATTTGAAGAATACGATCTACTTAAAACATTTGTGATAGTTATAGTTTCAAGAATTGACTGTAAGAGTGTTTTTGAAACGATGAATATCAGTAGGTTAGTTTCCTGGCAACTTAAAGCCGTTGTTATTGTTTTCTAATTATGAATTGCAGGTGTTTGCAGAGTAAAATCAGTCTGCAAAAACAAACTTGTTGTTTTTTTACCCCCATCAAATTTGTGTGTTCTTTAATTTATAAAAATGAGAATCTATAAATTTCTACTATTTTAATTGGAAAGATTTTTTAAAATGAGAATAATGTCCAATACATAAAAAAAATTACAGCACATTACTTTATCATTACAGATTTTAAGGTACATTGCGCTCAAAACGATACTAGATATTGATCCAACTGGCCCCGGCCTCGACTACATTCACGAAACCGTAACGCCTACTATTATATCGTCCAGAAATTGTCTAAATATATCGAGCTTAAAGCTCGAGCGGTTAAAATTTAGAGCACGGTGGTCGATGAATTCCTTTAAATAAACTCGCAGATAATCGATACTCTACTTAAAATTAAATGCAAAAATATTCTCGTTGGTTCTTCATGCTCGATATAATAATATTTATCAACCTTTTGCTACTTCAACCGGTTAATTTATTGAAACTTTTTATGACCAGAGAAAAAGTTTACGAATGGAGATTAAACTGCTCGTTAAAATATTCGTATACACGTGTACGTGTCGAGACGACGAGCACGCGAGGCGTATCGTCCAGAGACCTGGAACAGTACACGAATACGTACAGTGTAATAATTGTCGTCTTTCGTGCAGGAGGAACACTCTCTACGCCCTATAGTATTCGAGAATCATTGTTATTACACACAAGATCGACGGATGAATTAGGTTAACGAAGTAGTCGACGTGTGTGTAATTTATCGTCACGTTTCCAGGAGATAGAGACATTGTGCAGAAAAAATTACATGGTCAAACTAAAAATGGCCTATATGCAGTGAGCTGCATTGTACGTAAATGTCTGAGCATGATTTTTAGTTCAGATACCGGCAAATCGACGAATTGCATTTGCTAAAGTAACCAAGTCACTCTTTTAAGAATTTAACGAAAATTTCCATACAAATTCTAGAGTATGTTATCCAAATATTTGTGAAATTTAACTAAGGTTAAATTTCGAGCTTAAGCAATCTGTAAGTATGACATTAAATTTCTGCATCTGCATTTATAAATTTTCGGACAGCGCTAGCGATCAAACCATAACTCTCAGACAAAAGGCACTTTTTTTGCTTCCTCATAGAGGAATTTTTTTTGTGCGAATATTTTGTTTTCAAGTTTTTTATGTCAGTTCTCTCAAAATGTGTTTGTGTGTGCGAGTGTACAGCCGTCATTCAAAATTCAAACTTACATATCTCAAGAACTGTTTTAACAATCGGTCTGAAATTTAGAAAACACATGAAGGTAATTTAAAAAAAAATCACAAATACGTTCAAATTTTATTTGACTTTGCAATTTTCGAAAAACATACGCTCTCTAGTATCTCTCTAGAAAAATGTTGGTTCTTGATCTACATAATTTTTTATGGATACAGCTATGCTAAAGGAGGATCGATATTGAATTTAGAATGACTCTGTGAAAAAGTGCGGTTTTATGGGATTCTGAATTTTTTTAAAAATATTCGTTTTACTCTAACTCACGTCAAATCTCACCAAACCAACTCATAGAGATGGCTTTGCGAAAAATAAAAATTAATGAGGAAGCAATGTGCAAAGTTCTACTTTGCAACTTTTTAAATTTTTTCATCAAGGCACTTTTTATCTGTATCGTTTTATCTGTTCGATTTTCAAAAAGCATGTTTTTTATTACTAGCAAAAATAATATAAAAAATCACATGCGATGCATAGTTCCCATCAGTGTTCAAATTATGTACATTATCATTTTTCTTTTTTATATACTTAAATTTCATTTTTCAGAAATAAAACTATTACCACAATCTTTTTTTTTCTCTTCGGATCTAGAACTTGTTTTCTATATTTTGTGACCACCGTTAAAAATATAGGATTTTTTTATACAGTTTGCTTTAAAGACACAAGATACAGAAAAATAAAACACATTGCTCTCCCTAAATCAGCGCCTTTGTCCCTTAATTATCAAGAGTGTTATTTTTTTCTTTCTCTCTGTAGAAGTAAAATAACGAAGGGGGACCTTTGGATGAGTCGTGTAAGCCCGCAGGGGTTTCAGGGTCGCAAGAGCACCGCGTTACGAGAACCGTACTATACCGGTCGATGACGTTATAGTCACCGACGCACGGCTCACGAAATGGTTTCTTCCGCGAGAGAAACAAGTCCCAACTACGAATCATGAAAATTCTTACAATGCCAAATGGCATTGTGTGACATTTGGATTGGTTGAAAAGGACTGGTAACGCGACCTTCGTCAGCATGAGTTTTTAGTTGGAAATGTCTACGTGGGAAGAAGGTAATAGAAAAAAAAATTCTTGGCTCATAGCTTCATGGGAACCTTTAAAAAATGAGCGCCATTTACATTGAATGGTGACCAATGTATTTGACCTTTTACATTTAAAACGTTTGTTCATTTTTTTCAATTCGCTCCTATATAATATTCAATTAATTTTAACGCATAGATAATAAATTCTGCTAACTATACAGTGATAATTATATTTTATTAGTCCAAGTGACTATTTTCGTAGTTAAATTAACAGTAACATAGTTACGTTAACAGTAAAGAGAGTTAATGTAACTACGAAAATAGTCACGTCGACTAATAAAATATAATTATCACTGAATAGTTACCAGGACCATCTCAATTTCTCTCAGTGTTCAAATTATAAAATATTCAGGAATTGCAAGTAAGTAAGTTCTGGCAGAATTACTGGAATATTATTAAAATTGTATATTCAATTATTAAAATCAAATAGTGAGTTATTATAACGACATAGATATCTTCAATAGTTAATTCCAATAATTACAACGAAGTTGCTGTCCTTAACTTTTTTCCACGTAGTATAATAACCGGTGCTTATAAAAAGTAGTCAACATTTTTTAATAGGCTGTGGCTGTTCATCCGGTAACCGGACGAATTACTGGGTGTTATTCGTCCGGCTACCGGCCAAATTCACTCTATTTTTTTTAGAACATAATTTTTTTTGCAAAATTTCATGAAATTTTTTTTTTTTTTTCGTCAAGATGTATTAATTCTCAAATATGTTTTTGATGAAATTCTTAATTTTTCTATTTTGTATTTTTTCCTTGGATTAAACGTAAAAATTATAAAAAAACATATCTGGACGAATAATCGTATGTTATTCGTCCGGATAAACGTAAAAATCGTAAAAAAACATATCTGAACGAATAAAATACGATTATTTGTCCGGATAAACGTGAAAATAGTTAAAAAACATATCTGGACGAATAATCGTGTGTTATTCGTCCGGATAAACGTAAAAATAGTTAAAAAACATATCTGGACGAATAATCGTATGTTATTCGTCCGGATAAACGTAAAAATCGTTTAAAAAAACATATCTGGACGAATAAAATACGATTATTTGTCTGGATAAACGTAAAAATTGTTGAAAAAAACATATCTGGACGAATAAAATACGATTATTCGTCCGGATAAATGTAAAAATCGTTAAAAAAACATATCTGGACGAATAAAATAGATTATTCGTCCGGATAAACGTAAAAATTGTTAAAAAAATAATCGTTAATAATAAGTATGTTATTCGCCCGGATAAACGTAAAAATCGTTAAAAAAACATATCCGGACGAATAATCGTATGTTATTCGTCCGGATAAACGTAAAAATCGATAAAAAAAACATATCTGGACGAATAAAATACGATTATTCGTCCGGATAAACGCAAAAATCGTTAAAACAACATATCCGGACGAATATCATACGATTGTTTGTTCGAATATGTATTTATAAGATTATTGAAGCCTATTCCGACGAACAATCGTATGTTATTCGCAATAATCGTTGGGTATATTGTGGTATGCAATATAAAAAATAATATTTGTGCAATGGGAGGGCTTCGCCCCCCCCCCAACCCCCCACCGGCGCTTCGCCCCCGGACCCCGCCCCTTATTCGTCACAACATTTATTTTTTCACATCGAAAAAATGGTGGGCTGGTGGTTGTTACCTTTGTTGTTCGGATGCAGGACATAACGATGCATCTAAAGTCATCGTTGCGGTTAACATTTTTTTTTTCCCCGAAATCGCAGTAGTCAGCCCACTCATTTTTAGAGCTTCCCCCCGAATCTTCTGACTCAGATAGATTAAAGATATTCTTAGTATAAAAAATATAATTATACGCAAGAAAGCTTTAGAATTAAATCCGGCTAATTGTTTGACCACTACAAAGAGGTTATGTACCGAGAAAAACACGTCATTCTAAAAAAATTAAGTAAAAACATACTTCCACATTACTGATGACAAAAAACCGTTCAAAACAATATCAACAATAAAAATTTTTGATAGCAACCACGTGGCGCGTAGCCGGAAAAGAAAGCAAAAGGAAGGGCTCACTCATTACCCGGGAAGACGCGCTGCGCAATTGCCTTCAGTGGCCACGTTCTTCGTTTTCTCGCATTGCCGTGACGGATAGCCGGACGAATAACACCGAGTTATTCATCCGGTTACTGGACGAGCAGACACTTCGTTTTTAATAAGCACAATGAAAATATTTTTTAAATGAAATTTCATAAAAAATTGCGCGAGTAAATAAAGAAATACGATCTTCTATTTCTTGAAATACATCAACTATATATTTTTCATGAATATTCCCATTGAATTTAATTTAAAAAAAAAATCCGTAGCTATTATTTAGAAATTTAACCATTTTTTTTCATCGAAGCTGCCTATAATTGCACAATAATAACTACTCATTCAATAATACGATGAATATCAATAAAATCATATTACGAGATTTACAATCCTGATAAGTGTGAAGAAAAATAGATAAATTCAACAGGTCTTTCTCATAAAATAATTTTTACTAAGAACTTGCTACCAAGAAACCAGAAAAAAATGCGAATTTAAAAAACAGCCTATCTCCTAACTACTTTTTCAGGGACATTGAAAGGAAGCTATTAAACGTTTCCTCATCTCCTCTTACACAAAAAAGCTTTAAATGGAACTGATTTTATAGTCGGTCGTCGGACGAACAAAGATCGTACTAACTCGTTCATAAAAATCTATATTGTCAATCACTTTTTATGAAGCTTTTCCTAAAAATAAAACCGTTATTATCGAACGAAAACATTCTAATAGAACAGTAGAAATTATGCTCTGATCATCTGTTCGAGTCATGAGCGCGCACGTTACGATATCGATAATTTAGTCAACGGTACTTCGCCATTGTAGATGCTCCGGGATATCCAGTACTGTCGAACCGGTCCCGACAATTATTCATGTCGACTATGTTTTTTTTTTATTATCCCCTTCTCAACGTTGAAGAGCAATTCACAAAACTGGTTGCTCCTACCATACTATTCTCCATTCTCTACGTCTGGTATACCTACCATCTCCATGTCGCAACATCGTATACACAGCGATGTATAAAGACGACCTTTTGACCGGCAGATATAGATTCTAACGCTCTCGACCTGCTGTCGACAAGTAGAAAAGGATAAACAAGATGCATACTACGAAATTTATTCACCCGAATTGTACCCTCGTGTTTGCATGCACGTCTTGTGTTGTGTGACAGATTGTTGAACGGTATCATTTAGGATTGTAGAACGTCATAATTTTGTTAAACAAATGGGAATTTTAACGCCCAATGTTAAACACCTATACACTGAGAAAAAATCGTGGTAGTTGAGGCAACTATTAATCCATAACTGTAGATATTCAGCCCCTGCAAAGATTTGTATAGTTATTTTAACTGATTTAATGGTTAAATTAACTGCGTTATAGTTACTGTAACTAATTCTATAGTTGGCTTAACATAATGTCATAGTTACTTTAATAGTGAGCATATAGTGAACTACAACTTTAGCTATTTTCTTATAGTTAGTGCAACTTAATTATTGTTGATGCAAAGTCCATTTCAAACTTGTTGAATGATTTCTCAAAGAATACTATGCTTGTGATGATGTTTTCTATAAATAGTACCTCGCATCTATCGCTAAATTTTCAAAAGAATATACTTTTTGTTACATTAACTATTATAAATTATTAAATTATAAAAAAAATGGCTGAGGTTGTATTTTACTATAAATTTATAATTACTAGCATCTTTTTTTTTCCTCTCAATGTAGGTCTGTCTCTCTTGTACGTAAGCTAAATTTTGGTTTTTGGACTCTTTGGAAAAAACGAAAAATATTCTCGTAAAATTTTACCTCCATTTATAAAGTCGTTTGGCAAAAAATAATTTTCAATTATTAACGACTTTGTTAGGTTAACAAAAAAAGTAGTTGGACCCAACCAAGCGACTTAGTGCTCTGAGAGACAGACGATTTCTTGGTTTGGTCAATTATTTTCAGGTGGTTGGCTCTGATCGTTGCACGAACTAAATAGTTAGTTGGGCCGACTACTATTGTGGCGCCAACTATCTTACTTAGTTGGAATACGAAGAAAATTCGTTGTGTGATCTATTTAAGTCAACTAAGTCAGAATGGTAAATGTGACTAATACCAGGTCGTTACACCGACCAACCGGTTGTGGCAACAAATTTCCACTCAACTAATAAGTAGTTAGTTGGCCCAACGAAGCCGTTTTTTTCCGTGCACGGCGTTACTCGTTATGGCATGTCTCTACACGCACCAAACTCCGCACATTGCTACACGTCTAAAGTTTTTCACTAGATAATTTTATGTACACGGCTAAAGTTATAAATAGCATAGTTCTGCACGACTAGAGTTATGCATGGCACAGTTCTACATTGCTAGAGCTGTAAATGACATAATTCTACACGGCTAAAGTTCTAAATGGTATAGTTCTACACGAATAAAGTTGTAAGAACTACACGCACCAAACTCCTGCTACACATTGCTACACGGCTAAAGTTTTTCACTAGATAATTTTATGTACACGACTAAAGCTATAAATGTCATAGTTCTGCACGGCTAAAGTTATAAATAGCATAGTTCTGCACGACTAGAGTTATGCATGGCACAGTTCTACATGGCTAGAACTGTAAATGGCATAGTTCTACACGAATAAAGTTGTAAGAACTACATAGATCTAAATGCACGGCTAAAGTTGCAAATGGTATAGTTCTACACGAATAAAGTTGTACACTACATAGTTCTAGATGCACGGCTAAAGTTGCAAATGGTATAGTTCTACACGAATAAAGTTGTACACTACATACTTCTAGATGCACGGCTAAAGTTGCAAATGGTATAGTTCTACACGAATAAAGTTGTACACTACATAGTTCTACACGGCTAGAGTTGTGCATGGCACACTTTTACACGGTTAGAGTTGTAAATGGCATAGTTCTACACGGCTAAAGTCGTAAATGGTCTAATTCTACACGAATAAAGTTCTACACAGTATAGTAGTTCTACACATTTTCATTTATACACAGACATATCTCCACACTAATTAGAGTCTATAGATCACATGGTGTAAATATAGCGCTGTGTAGAAGTATGCCACACATAACTTTGTCCATGTGTTGTGTGCGACTTCGGTCGTGTAGAACCATGTCGTATACAATGTGTCTGCACGCGTCGAATTAACAATGTGTAGAACTTTCCTTTGTAATCTTATTTCCGTGGTATCTATTCCGTGTAGAATTGCATCCTGTAGAAAATATTTCCTGCCTGTTACTGTGTCAAGGAAGGAGGAGTGCTTTGTACTAGTGAAATCAGTGTAATTTTTTCTAACTGTTTCTACATTTTTTGATGGTTTAATTGACTGTCGTGATGAATGGTTTCAGCAATAGCACCTGTTGTTAACATATGAATACATTCACATCGACGTAAAGAAAAATCGGTTGGTATATTGTAATGCCGGATGTTTTTTGGTTCCGTATTTTTAAAGAACAAACTATAATATTAGTCCAATTATGACGTGAAACAACTAGGTTTGTTTATTAGAGGATACTCCGTTGATTCATGGCTGTGGATTTTAATATACTTAATAATTGAAAAGTTACAATTGTTTATTTATTCTAAACTAGCATGAAGCATAGAAATGTTTGTAACTTTCTAAATAATTGTTGCAATAAAAAATGTCTCCGATAAATCAACAAAGCATCTTCGATAAACAAAAAGTGCTACCGTTTATCATAATCTTATTATTATTTTAAAAAACTATGTCGAAATAGCATATTTTCTGAAAGTACCTTTTATTAATAAATTTTATTTCAATTAAATGAGGATGAATACAAATTTTAGAAATAAGTCGTTTTTAAAAATGGCCACCAATGTGATTGGTATCAATGCTCCATCCTCCTTAATATTTATTATTTTGGAACAATAGTATGCTGCTTTTATAATTAGACGTTAATTTTTTTAAATAATCGCTGAAAGACTAAAATCCTAATAAAGTACACAGAATTTTCCTTTAAAAAATAGAATATATACGTAATACATTGAAAAATAAATAGAAGACCGTTCTTCTTTTTCTCGCAACTTTTTGTGAATTAATTAATTTATTTTTACTACAGTTATTGAAAAGTTTAAAGATGAAGTTATTTTTATAACCAGTGTAGGTTATTATTATTAAATAATAATAATTACAGAAATTATACCGTAAATGTTTTTTTTTTTCTTCGTTAAATAATGGAAGCTTACAACTACGGTGTACGCTTCAGTCTGAGAGATGTGAGAAATAAAAATGTTTCATTGCAGCAAAGTGGAAGCGATTCCTTGGTGTATACTCTTCGCTCGTTGGATCCCAACAGCTCACAACCGGGATCCTCGATCTCTCGTACACACAGTGTTTACTACGGAATAACGGAACTCATCCCCACGTTCTCGTCGACGTAGCAGCAGAGAAACACACCTGAAAGATCGAGACCTCGTTGGAGAAAAAGAAGCAGAAGCGAAGGAAGGATAAAAAGAAGATTCCACGCATATAGCTACAGTGTGTGAGTTTACACATATAATCATAGAAGCGAGAGAAATATAAACAAGTAACGATCGAGGGCAATGCGTAATTGAAGAGTAGTATTGCAGTACCAGAGTCGTTTCGAATAAATATCCATTTTTATCACAAGAGGAATGATACTTCATTTAATAATTTTGTTTTTGTGAATCTTGAGTGAAGTTCTAGCCGAAGTCTTTTTTTCTATTCACTGTTGAAAAATTGTTGAAAGTTATCAAACCCAGCATTGGTCAATATAGATAATTGATTAAAAAACGATGGGCTTACGAATTGTCAAAAACATATTTATAATTTTAACCGTAGTTTTATCTCCAATAATGTGATAATATTGAATGAAAAAATTAAAAAATAGTAATCAAACATTTTATATCATATAAAATTAAATGAATTAGAAGCGGAGCTAAAACCACAACTTTTGTGGTTGGCAGCACGACGATCATTTTTTTTTGTGTCAATAAAATTTTGCTTTGTATTAATAAAAATTATTTTGTATGTCAACCGTTGATGTTCAACAACTGCTATCCATTTGCATTATAAGCCCGAAGGTTTGAAAACTCATTATTTGATAGTGATAAATACAATCATATATTTTTTTTAATATGGTATAAATCTGAATTTATTATTAACAGATTATTGATTTTGATGTCCGCATTCTGTACATAATTGTGTTTCATGTACTCAGAGGGGAGTTCAATAATTGCAACAACCTCACTTGCATGCATTTAATACTATACAAAATGTTACCATCAACACCAAATGAATTTACAGTAGCCAAAAGTCTATAGAAAAGCAAAAAAAAGATATCTTCAAAAGGTTAAATTTTTAACCGTGTAAAGATTAGATTCGATTTCTTGGTTGTCCAATTTATTTTTATGTTCAAATAAATGTCCTTTAATTTAAACATACACTGTAAAAAAATCTACTTGAAATTTAGTGTACTTTTACTGAAAGTTTGTATTCATAAACTAGTATATTAAATTTCGTATACAAGTGTAATATAAAATTAATGTATGGTACAGCACATTCAATAATTTACTTTAATTTTACAGTAAAAGTACTTGAGTTTTAATAATTTGCTTTAATTTTACTGGAAAAGTGCATGAAATTTATACCACAATTATATATTAAATTTCGATGACGAGTTTATGAATAAAAACTTCCAATCTTTTCTAACAGTGTACCCGAACAGCACTACAAAATTTTATCCCTGTACCAGAAGATAACTTAAAATTTTTTTATTATCACATTTTTTATTAAGATTCTACTCGAATGACTACCGGACACATAATCGTATATTTTTGGCCCGGATATTACTTCACAGTTTACACATTACACATCCGGTCGAATAATCATATAATATTTGACGTATTGTAAACCATTCAAGTTTTATCTGATGGACTTAACATATGTTATTGCTCCTGCGGTACTAGCGAATAATGTTAATAAACTTCACAGGGCAGAAATGATTCCACATTCCATAAATTTCGGGACGATGAATACACATTTTAACGCTCAGCCGAAAGATCAGCTACAGTCACCTTATTATTATCGAAAAAACCGAAGCATTGTCTCGTAATGGATTTGTAAATATCCAGAATTAAAACGCATCCGCGATTTTGTTTGGTCAAATATAAATAACACACACCAATTGACCGTATTCTTCGTATTTCGGAAAGAAATTGTTATGGAGTTTCTATATTTGATGACAAATTAATAGCAAAGTTATAAATGTACCGAATACAAATTTCGTTCATGCTACTAGTAATATAAAGTTGAAAAACACAACATTATATTTCTTTCAGTGTTCAAGAATCCTTCTGCACAATATCGTCTTCCGAGCCAATCATAAATTCAATATCACCAAGCTTGCCAAGCAGTCATGTCGAAATACGATAGACGTCGCGAAGAAAGAAAGAGTCTCATAGAAATATCAATAAATACATGATATTTTTTTTCTCAGAAATCAATAGATGGATATAAATTGACTGCATTAATTTATTTTTTAAATTATTGTTACAGAGATGTTATTTAATGTTAAAATAATAGTAAATGTATAAATTTACCGAATATAATGTTGTTTATGCCACCATATAATATAAATCAGGCCTACAGCACTCCAGTCGATGGCCCATCGGTCATGACATACACACCACTCAAAAGTACAGCCACACATAATAACATTTGTAAACCGTGATGTAATAACGACACTAACGTAAACGTACCGAATTATGGTAGATACCTAAATATGATGGACTGTGGTATATTGCAGAAAAATAATGAAATTAGACTCTTAAAAATAATTTTTATTAAATTTCTTACTTCACCAGGTAAATAGAGCTTTTAACTTTGTAGGTATTCGCAGAAGCAAGCATCAGATTTAATTATTTTTCTGCAATATACCACAGCACTATTATATTTACGAACCTATCATAATTCGGTGCGATACCTCATTACTACTAACATAAACTTCGAAACTAAAAAAAATTGTTCTCTCTCGAGACTTTTCGAGAATATGGGTTCAGACAAGGTGCATTATAACGGGAAAATCGAAAACCGGGAAAAATCATGAACTTTCGTTGAATCTCGTTGCGGAGCGTGACACTCAGAGGCAGCGAGCAAAGCGACATTCTTAATATGTATTTACACATATTTCGAGCCTCAATATTGTTTTGACACACTCAGAAAAAAGCTTGATTAGAATTACCAAAAAAATGGTTAAAAATGTTATCAAGAAAAATTGGTGGGCACAACCAAGTTACTGACTAACATAACCAAGTTATTAGCTAACATAACCAAGTTATTAGCTAACATAACCAAGGATTTGGTAGGACAACCAAGTATTTAGTATACTGAGAAAAATCGCATTAGTTTAGGCAACTATTTTAAGTCATAACTGTAGATTCGTAGTCTATGCAACAATTTGAATAGTTATTTTAACTGATTTATTGGTTAAATTAACTAGGTTATAGTTACTGCAACTAATTCTATAGTTGGCTTAACAGTCCTCGTTATTTTAACAGTGTACATATAGAACTTAAAATAACAGTCCTAGTTATTTTAACAGTGTACATATAGTGAAATACAACCTTAGCCATTTTTTAATGGTTAGTGCAACCTTATTATTATGCTTTCAATGACAATTTCAAAATTGTTAAATTATTTCTCAAAGAATACTATGTTTGTGATTATGTTTTATGTGAATAGTACGTCGCATCTATCGCTAAATTTTAAAAACAATATACTTTTTGTTACGATAATAATTATTATTATTAACTGTTGCATTGACTATAAATAATTAGTACCGATAACTTTTTGTAAATAGATGAGGTTGTATTTCACTATAAATTTATAGATACCAGTATCTTTTTTTCTCTCAGTGTACGCCTAATCAATAATTTGGTTGCGCCTACCAAATTTTTCTTGGTAAAGTTTTTAACCCAAATCTTAGTAAGCCGAACCAAGCGTTTTTCTCCGTGCACTCGCAAGCTTCTGAAAAAACGGTACCTCGAAAAAAAAAACCCGGAATAGGGTTCCCCCGAAAATCCCGACACTGGTAATTGTGCGTTTGGTGTGCGGCTCTGGCGGTCCCCCGAGTTAAGCAACATTGTTTGCGGTCGTAACTTGGATGGATAGCCCTTTAGTCGTGCATCGGCTGGTACATCAATCAATGTAGTAGAAAAAAAAATTATTCGACATTTTAATAAGCATGTTATTGCCAAATAGTAATAACAATAACATCACAAATTAGACTAAATTGCATAGAGAATATTTTTCCCATATCCTTAGCGAATTTTATTCAAATTTGTACAGTGGTCCTATCAAGTAAGATGACGGCTTGTCTTAAATAACCGTTTTTTGGAAAAGTGAAAAACATCTGTAGACACAAAATTGAATATTTCGCAGACTACGCAATCGAAAATTTTCTACGATCCACAGAATTGAAGGTAATCATTCAATCTATCAGATGCTACCATACATAGCACCGTCTATAATGTACAAAAGTAATGGAATTTGCCCAAAGATCCTATTTTCTACGTATTAAGGTCGTTATATCAGGAAGGCAAATCAAACTGACGTTCATGAACTTTTGGCCTATTGTAATTGAGATATTCAGCTTTACTTCTCCAAAATTTGGATGCTTCTTACCGATAAATTGAATAAACAATGAATACTTGAAAATCGATCTTTTTACACGGTGCTTATGGGAGTGCAGCGAAATTAATCTTTCAATCGAGAATTAACATACTTAGATCAAAGATAGAGAAAAGATAAAAATACCGTGAATTCGAAAGTTATTTGCGAATTTTTGCGTATCATAAAAAAATGGAGTCACCGGACACATGTTAAAGTAAACTAATATTAAAGTGCAGGACTCCGGGCCAGATGATGTTACCTAACCTAACCTAAAATCATCCGATTTTCAAGATGTAAAAATGAAGTCAAATTCGCACAGAAAAAATAATTCACTTGCAAATAATTGTGTCAATCTCATTGCAACAATTTTCACAAATTCTTGATTATTTTTGGTATTGTCATTTTCACAGTCAAAATGCAATATTTTAATAAATTTTCGATGTCTGTCGATACACTGTCAGTACGCCGGAGTCATAGATAGCTTAATCAAATGGGAAATACGAAAGGCCGTTGGGCTACCTCTAAAATAATTCATTCGAAGCTTTTCTTCCACAAGGGTCAATATTACGGTCCAGACTATAGGTGTTTGGTGTGGCAAGAAAAAAAGTTTTTTTTAGGCAGACTAGTAAAGATCGAGAAATCAGAAGAATACCGGTACGAGTTTTCCGCAGTTTTCCGTGCCCATGTCGAACATGATACAGTGTAGCTAAGGCGGTTACGGATGCATTGAAAGTTAGGTTAAATTAGTGAAGTGCGGGTAGGGGAAGTGATGGGAAGGGCGGTAAAAGGCAATTGAAGCAATACCATGGAAGAATAAAAATCTAAAATCTATTAAGAGGGTATATCCCCGAGGGTATATCCTTGAAGAGGGTATATCCCCGATTTATACATATATATCTGAAGGGCCTCTTGAGGCCCCATGGAATATAATAAAAAGTTAAAAACCAAAAAGTTAAGACAAAATAAAAAAGAAAAAGTATAGACCTTAACTAACAAACCAAATTAAAAAACCTAAATAAAAACATCTAAAAATCCTAAGATAACTGGTTTTTATAAAAACTGAATGTAAATTCATATCCGAACTCAGTAACTTTATTAAATAAAAGATAATAAATGAAAAAAAAACCTTACTAAATAATTACAAACTAAACCTAATTAAAGACATCTAAAGATCCTTACACTCAGAGAAATCTTAATAGTACAGTCAACTATAAAGTGACAACTATTAATTTTTATTACATGCAACTATTTTTATAGTTACGATAACTACGAAAATAGTTATGGTAACTATTTGATAGTTGTGTCAACTATAAAAAAATTGTTGTACCAACCATAAATGAATAGTTGTCACTTCTTAGTTACTAATACCATAATTTTCTCTCAGTGTAGATAACTGGTTTTTATAAAAACTGAATGTAAATTCATATCCGAAGCCAGTAACTTTATTAAATAAAAGATAATAAATGAAAAACAACCTTACTGAGGAATTGAAAAACCTAATGAAAATGCAAGAGAAAAATAACTTAAGAGAATCTAATTATCCTAACCAAAGAACCTAATTGCAAAACCTAACAACAAAAAATTAAAGATCCTTAGAAAACTGGTTTTCATCAAAGTCGAATCCAAATTCAAATTTGAGCTCGAGAACTTTATTATTTTATTATTTACTAGTATTTCTTAGGACCTTTTTTCCCGGAAATTATATTTGCGGGATCTTTTTTTTCGTGTACCCACTCGCGGATATTCTCTGAACATATCCCAGACTCATGTATCATTGTTTGAACAAATCTCAAGCTCATGTATCGTTCTCTGTGCAAATCCCAGGCTCATGTATTAATGTATATCCTTCGTTTAATTGTTAGTTAAGTTCTCATTCCTTGAGCCACCCTGTTGGATTAGACAACCGTGGCCTAATATCGGTCTCTTTCCGCCGTACAATTTACCGTTTAAGGTAGTCTGTTCACATTAGCTAGTCAAATCAGTGCTAAATTTTTAATCGCGTTTCTACACATTTTGGTAGTTTTGCCGACTGTTCTGCAGAGTGGCTTGCTCATCAGCATTAGTTCTTAATATATAAATCCATCCACAGACACGGTTTGAAATAAAAATACCCTGATACATACAAATTTCGGATGAGGTTGTTGTCATGGAACAATCAATGTAAATCGTAGAATCGCGGTTGCTAAGCAATTTTTTTTTCACGGAGTTTTGCAACCTCGCAGTTTTACGATTGTTTTGGGTTAGTGGTGATCCAATAGGGCAGCCCAGCTTGCTTAACTTTCATCTGTAAAATGTCTATAGTGATCAATCATCCTTTTTTGTCCTTCCCTTTCCTTTATCTGGTGATGAATTATTATTCCCGCTCGAGTATAGAAGGGAATTAATGGTCTGTTCCGAATGTCCAACTGAATAATGTCTGAGGATGCTTCCCAAAAATAAAACAATTTTCCTCCGATCCAGAATACACTCCATATCGCTTTCCGATAATGGACACCAATTATTGAAAGGATTTCGAGTTTTCAAATACATAATTTGGTGACACGGCATAATATACACGGAGAAAACGAGTTAGTTGAAAAAACTAACCTTTTAATGCTTGGAGCGTTAGATGTAGTTTGGTTGGCATTACCAATCGGTTGGTTAACACTACCAATCGGTTGGTTGGCGCCACCAATCGGTTGGTTGGCACGACCAATCGGTTGGTTGGCGCCACCAATCGGTTGATTGGCACGACCAGTCGGTTGGTTGGCGCCACCAATCGGTTGGTTGGCGCCACCAATCGGTTGGTTGGCGCCACCAATCGGTGGGCTGGCACGACCAATCGGTTGGTTGGCGCCACCAATTGGTTGGCTGACATCAAACGGTTAGTTGACATTACCAATCGGTTGGTGCTGACGCGCAATAACTTGCTAATGCCATATTTTATCATGCCTGTTGGTTGGCACGTATCAATTCCGTAGTTCCTACAACTACACCCTTTTCTCCGTGTAACAGTCAAATTATCACACAACGAAATATCACGGACGTTTGATCACACAACAAAATATCACAATGAGAAAAAATCACAACGACAAAATATCACAATAAGAAATAATCACAATGACAAATTATCACGCGTATCATCAACTTCTACTAACTTCTTTAGGTTCTTTAGGGCGTTAGTTATGCTGCCGTTCGTTTCTTTAGGGAGTTAATTAGTTTGGTACTTTCCTTATATTTTTTCTTTAGGTTCTTTACGGCGTTAGTTATGTTGGCGTTCATTTCTTTAGGGAGTTAATTAGTTTGCTATTTTCCTTATATTTGTTCTTTAGGTTCGTTAGGTTAGTTGTGGTTCTTTAGGTTAGGATATTTTGTCTGTGTGATATTTTGTCATTGTGATGTTTCGACGGTGTAATATTTTGTCCGTGTGATAATTTGTTTTGCGATGTTTTGTCCGTGATATTTTGTCGTGTTATATAACGTCATGGAATCCATAATTTGTATAAAATTAATTTTACAAAAATTATGAAAACGTTTCAGTATATAAAAACCTCCTGTACATACATCTCCCGCCGCACCGATCTTAGGTTCAAGATTACCGAGCCTGCCAAGCAGTCATGTCGAAGAACGATAGTCGACACAAAGAAAGAGCTTCAAAGAAATATAGATATATAAGAAACCACGTATAGCTTATGTACCTATGTACACCAAGCGCGACTTACTCTGAAGAAGAAACTCTCGTGTTCAGAGGTACACACGCGGTCCTGATGGTGGGGTTAATGGACACCTGTGTATAGTATATATTCAGTCAGAGGAGGGCTGCACGTCGGAGCTGAGCGGCACACAGCAAAGAAGGAAGTGAGGCTCGCAAAGGGCAAAAAATAAAAAATAACGAGTAAAGAGTTTCGAGCGAAGAGCCCCAGGAAGAGAACGCACGAAAGATGTGCTGTGGATAAGCTCGAAAATAATTTCAACTGTTCACCATCGTCAGCAGTCGGAATTAATGAACAAACAATTTTTATAAAATTTAATTAACAGTGAAATAAATATATATATTTTAACGACCCGACGCGCATTTAATTTGGGGATCTTTAAGGACAGTTAAATTGTTAATTGCGCCATAAAACTGTGAATTATTAATTTCACAGCATGCGAGACACGCGCGTAGATATACGTAATTTGCAGAAACTATGCTGCCGTGAGTGGTACTGGCTATCTCGGGTCGATACGAAAATCACAAAGGTCAAACCTCACACAGAGCCTTATTGACATTACGAAAATTCACGGAACGTTTTTTTACCACGCGAGTGCGAATATTTTTCGGGAGAAACAGTGCGTGGAAATGCCGGAAGCACAAGAGGAAATATATAAATATTAAAATTACAGTAGATTCAGTGAAAACGATAAGAGCTTTTTGTAGCATATACGCTTTATCGCACACGAACGTTTCGTGAGAATTAAAGTGAGCCACGGCGAGACTGAAGAGCACGAAATGATGTATTGTGAACTTTTTCTGTTTTCGTAGACCTTTTTTCCGTCGCTCCACAGTCGAGCTAGAGCATAACAAAGAACAAAGTGGAGGAGGGGGGACAAGGCAGCAGCGAATGGAGAATAAAGAGAGCTCGTGGAAAACTATCCAAGTGTCTGCTTGCTGTCTGCGCAAATTTTCGTATGGGTTTTTTATCTAAGTACGTGGTACGTATGAGAAATGAAGGGAACAATGCTCGAAAGCATTCAACCTATGAGTTGAAGTACGGAAAATCATATATGAACGTAGAAATCGACAGAAGCATTTTTTTCCTGTCGCAATTTTTCCATCTATGCTGTATGAAATAATTTGAAGCTTTTGTGCGGACCAAGTCCCGAGGGACCGAAGGGGGAAAAATACCGAGTAACAAGACGAGCAGGAGATGCGGAAGAATCGCTTACAACGAGAAATACCAGGCGGGCTCTCTACTAGGCTTCTCCACCATTTCGAGGACCGTCCTCAACGTCCTCGTTGCATTATCCGACGTCTTCCGTTTTTGCTCGGGCGATTCTACTAGTTCTTAGAACGGCGCAGACAGGAATTTCCGGGAGCACAGCGGTCGAAGACAGCTCTTACTTCGTCCAAGAGGCTTCTCGTTTGCGCTGAACACAGACATGAGATAATGATTTTTCCACCTCACATAGAAGAAACAGGTGTGAAAATGCAATTGCCTAGAGTCAATTGTTAAATGTTCACAGAGGATTTCCTAGGTTGTAGCAAATTATCAACGAAGCTAAAAAAATCTTGATTCTTTCTTGAGTATATAGGGCATTTCAGGGAAAATCGTTGTGATCTTTGTATTTTGCTTCCTCATAGAGGAAGCTTTGTTTTCGTAAAAAAAAAATGTCGAGTTTTTTATGTCAGGACACTGAGAATGGTCCAAAACGTCGAGAAAAATGGTTTAGAAAAAATGTCCGGATGTATGTATGTATGTATGTGTGTGTGTGTGTGGCAGAGTTGGGCAGCAAAAATTGCTTAGGTCAGAAATTACTGCTTTAATTACAATTACTTTCAGTAATTGTATTGGATTTCAAATTAAATATCAAATATCACAGATATTTCAAAATAAATATCTAGTATCGACCACAGAAATCCCTGTTATACAAAAGTATATCCCTGTTATATAAAAGATTTGATTTGAAAACCAATATAATTACTGAAAGTAATTGTATTGGATTTCAAATTAAATACAATTACTTTCAGTAATTGTATTGGATTCCAAATTGAATACAATTACTTTCAGTAATTGTATTGGTTTTCAAATCAAATACTTTTATATAACAGGGATTTCTGTGGTCGATACTAGATATTTATTAATCGACGGATGAAAATATTTCAGATTACGCGAACAAATAATTGATATAATACTCAGGTTTCTCACGTAACTCTTTAAAATTGCCGGTGTACATAAGTATTTGAAGCACCAATTACATATGCGGAATGACGAACTTTATTCCCCTTCTCTCATATACACGCTGAAGCGCCCGTGTCTGCTTAACTCTAGTCGCTCTTAAAAAAATCAGTGGGTAAACTTCCAGTAATTGTATTGGATTTTAAATTAATTACAATTACATTTTGTAATTATATTGGATTTCAAATTAATTACAATTATATTTTGTAATTGTATTGGATTTCAAATGAAATACAATTACATTTTGTAATTGTATTGAATTTCAAATTAAATACAATTACATTTTGTAATTTTATTGGATTTCAAATTAAATACAATTACATTTTGCAATTGTATTGGATTTCAAATTAAATACAATTACATTTTGCAATTGTATTGGATTTCAAATTAAATACAATTACATTTTGTAATTGTATTGAATTTCAAATTAAATATAATTACATTTTGTAATTGCATTGGATTTTAAATTAAATACAATTACTTCCAGTAATTTGTATTTTGTAATTTTCCATTACAATTTTGCCCAACTCTGGTGTGTGGCACACTTGCAAAATTCAAACCGCTGTATCTCGAAAACGGCTTTAACAATCAAGATGAAATTTGGCACGCTGGTAGAGGAGCAACGCCCCTTCTTATGTATACATTTTCGAAAAAATGGGAAAAAAAAATTCAGCTTTTATAAGCCTTTCAATTTTTCGAAAAATGTCTATGTTCTCTAGCTTCCGCAATTTTTCAGCTAATGAGCTAAATAGTTCTGGTCAAATAGAGAAATGAAAAATGAAGGTTGGTATTGAATTTGAGCGAAATCCATAAAGCGGTTCAGATTTTATAAAATTTTGAATTTTCAAAAAAATTTTGTTTTCGTTCTTATTCAAGTTAAGTTCGACCAAACCTGTTCAAATTTTTTGCAAGGTAAAATTAACATCGACTTGTAGTAGATATAGAATTTGGTGTCCATTGGTAAAGTGATTCAGATTTTATAAGACATTGAATTTTAAAAAAAAATCTGTATGTTCTCTGCCACAATTTTTTAGATAATGAGCTTAAATAGTTGTTGACGAATAAAGCAATGAAAAATGACGTTCGGTATTGAATTTAAGTGAAATATATAAAGCGGTATAGATTTTATAGTATTTTGAATTTTTGAAAATTTTTCTTTCCGTTCTTATTTTAATTTGTACTTAAAATAAGGATGCGAAGTTGAACTTTGCACATTGTTTCGTCAATAATTTTCATCTTTCGCAAAGCTTCCTGTACGAGGAAACCAAAAATATGATAAAGAAACTTCTCCATAGAGGCGGCGTTGCAAAAGATGAAAATTAATAAGGAAGCAATGTGCAAAGTTCTACTTTGCATCCTTTTTTTGTATTGATCCCTTCATATCATTTTTAGATTTTATCGAAAACTGGTTTAGTCACAATTACCGAAATTTTTTATTATTATAAATAGAAAACTACATAAATGATTTTTCAAAATTTTGACAGTAAATTCTTCATTCAAAAACAATTTTTTTTAGAAATATTTCGGACATGGGCGTAAGGCTAAGAGCAACAAAAAGGAATAAATGTTCAGAACTAAAGGCTTTCCACAATTTTTAAGTTTCGGCACTTTCGATTCACCAAAAGATGTATTTGGTCGTCAATAAGAATAAACATTACGGGGAGGTTGAAAAATACAGATTGGAAGTTAATTTCTCAATCATATGTTATGTTTACAGGTATTTTGTTAAATTCCAACTTGCATAAGCCAATATATTTTTACGTAAAAGCTGCTAAATTTACGCGTTCTTCTGTACACCGTATATGAGAAACTGAAAATTGATGAAATTTAGTTTATTTAATATTTAAAAAAAGGAAATTATTGTATATTACTTGAATGTTGGAAAATGCCCTAACAGTGAACAATTACCAAAATTAATTTACACTTCATCATTTTTCCATTGTCGTATATGCGTTCCGCAAATGAAAAAGAAAATGCTTTTAGCAATGACAAGTGGTGGAAATTAGAAGTTGGGCGTTTTGTAAACAGAAAAAACCTTAAAATATGAAATTCAACAAAAAAGGTAATTTAAAGTTGACATTATTTCTATTTCATCCTAGTGTCTGTTCATATTGACAATCGAATACAGCCTTTGGCAAAGTAAAATGTACCTAAACTTGACAGTTAGGAAAAGCATCAATACTGAATTTCTTTGTCATTGCTCCTGTCTTAATCTCACGCCAATCTTCGAAGAGATCTCAAAAGTGTTGTGTTTTAACAGAGAATTTGTTGTTCAAATGCAGAAAAACTTGCAACGTACTTTTTGTTGTTATTGTAATTCACATTTATGGTTATTATGGCTAAGCTGTTCATATTTTCAAAAAAAGGAATTCGCAGTTTTTTTATGATATTGTACTAAAACATACTGAAAAAAAAAAAAAATTCTGACGGTCGCGGACCTGTCGATTTGCTCTGGAATGCCCTATATATAACACTTGGAAAATTAAGGACAGTTGAGAATATGAGAAAAGAAGATCTAGACAATTGTACTTAATTGTTGGATCCGAGACTATAAATAAGAAGCTAAAAATGTGTCTGGTAGTCTCACAAACTTTTTGCCGCCTCGAAGAAACCGCGTCATTTCTGCAGACCCGGAAGGAGCAATATTTTCATTAGTGATAATTATTGATCGAAAAAAAAATTTCTAATATAAATCAAACACTATATGTCCAGTAAATATAGAGCATCAAAATTCTGCAAAATGAAAGATAACATTTTTTATTGCTTTTCACTACTTTTCCGACCAAACTTGTGAACGGGTCAAAACGTTTTTTCGTCCGAATATAGGGATTTCCATTTGACATCTTTGTGACAAAGCTACACAGAGCTGTAAAAATCGGTTACACCTACCGAAAGTGCGTTTGCAGGTGGCGAAAAAAATATTTTTAGTTAATTGGAAAGAATACTTACTTGAACGAACCAACGGATTTTCGCATCGAGTTTTTCTTCATTCACAATAACTATTATTTCGTTCAAGCAAAGAAATACTTTTTTCATCACCTGCAAACGCATATTCGATAGGTCTAACCGATTTTTTTTCTTAGTTTATTAGTGAAAATATGTAAACGTATTTTCGTTTATTAAAGACTAAATAAAAATAAGCCAATTCTCACGGTCTCTTGAATTTTTATACATCCACGAGCCAGAAAATATTTTCTCACAGAATAAAATTACACTGTTAAAAAAGACTGGAAGTTTTTATGCATAAACTCGTCATCGAAATTTAATATATAATTGTGGTATAAAATTCATGTACTTTTCTAGTAAAATTGAAGCAAATTATTAAAATTCACGTACTTTTACTGTAAAATTAAAGTAAAATATTGAATGTGCGGTACCATACATTAATTGTACATTACAATTGTATATTAAATGTAATATACTAGCTTATGCATAAAAACTTCCAGTAAAAGTACATTAAATTTCAAGTAGATTGTTTTTACAGTGTAGTACTCGAAAGCTAAAATTCGTTTACTGGTTTGATCGGGAAGTTGACAGTTTTACGACAGTGGACAGTTTTATGTATCCCCGCGCAGCATTTTGGACCACGATATTGCGGCAACACAAAATATTATGGATTACATTGGTCGTTAAATGGTTGAAAAAGCTTCGTTGACCCACTCTAGAAAATGAGAATTAATTTTCAAGCGAATTGAGTCAATAAAAAAGCGCCCCTTTGGTGCACTTACGGGTGCATTTTTATTGCCGCCATTCGTTTGAAAATTAATACACATAAAAAAATATTGTCTCGTGCCCTTTTTTACGTGAATCGTTGCCCTCAATAGAATTTGACTTGCTTTTAAAAATAAGGGGAAGGGAATGTCGTTTTTGTATAAATTTCGATATCTTTATTTTTCTGCGACTTTCTCAACGCCTAAATGCAACAAAGCTTCCGTTATGAGAAAGCCATAAAAAGAAATTGTACCAGCCATATTCAGGCCAACAGCAATTAGTGACAATTGAAGTGCTATTAAAGATCCAAAAGATTATACGATGCATTGTTCTATTCAAGACTACAAATAGGAAGCTATAAATACCCTAGGTATTTCCTCCACGGCCTTGTTGTAGTTTTAATGGAATTTGAATTGATTCTCGAATGGAACGCCTTCGAAAGAGGAAATAAATATCGATGGCATGTCTCGATAATGAAGAATCTGCGGTATTTCATCGGTCTGACCTACATCCTATTGACATGGCACTCTGTACGTTGATCGCACGAAGGGTTACGACTACATTTACGTAGAACATATTTTCCAGTCGACTACAAGTGTCAAACACAGAGATACTTTGTCTCAACTTGAACGCCCGGGTGTACAGAGACGCCAAGACAAAATAATCGATATTTTTATTGCCATATTTTTTTATTTTTTTAATCTGTTGACTACTTAAACTGTTCTCATTATTATAGAAGTTCTCATAAGAATAGCACATTTTCTACACTATCATACTTTTTCGCTCCCATAAAACAATTCTACTACAATATAAACTTTCCGTGTTACACTTCAATCAGGGTAATTTTATGACGTTTTCATGTTACAGTATGTCACAGTATCTTGCCAATCTCGATCGAAGGGCTTACAACGCGGTGGAAACGGGGAAAAAATTCGATTGTTTAAATATGTGTCAAACCAGAAATATAAAAAGAATGGATACGGTAATAATAAAATGGAAAGATTTCATTCAATGCAAACTTTTTTTTTAATGGTACTAGATTTATTAAATAGGAAAATTGATTGTAGTGTTGTATTATAATAATTCGGTGAATTCCAGTAATTAGATAGATGCATAAATAAATAAATAAATGTAGCATCAATATTTATGGGGCATTCCATCCCGATTCGACGTGAGTCTGACCCTCGACCTCCCCGATTTGGCTCGTAATTTTTTTGAAGGATTGGTTAGACCCTCAAATGCACCATATTATATTTTTTTTTCTTTTTACTATGCAAATTTTTTTAAAATATTTTTTTTTATGGTGACATATCAAATGCCTTAATTTTAAAATCTGAAAAAATTCTGCAAAATACATTGTTGAATATCAAAATTTTCTCTTTTAATCAAAAAAGCTTAAGGAGGATGGATACCGTCTTTCTGGAGGGGTAAGGTCGGCTGGTGCGCGGGTTGCCGGGGAGGTAGTGTGCGATAGAGAGGTCCGTGACGAGCGTTTACTGGCGTACATTGTTGTACTATTCCGGCAGTTTTGTTTTTACATTTTCTCGGCAACCAAGCAGACGAATCATTTCGATCTTCGTGAAAGTTCTTTTCGAAACAACAAGGAATGCTTTGGTTCTGTTATCAACAATTGTTTATCATTTTGATTATACTTTCGATCATAGCGTTGGAAGTGTGTATAGTTTCCGCTATGTTGTCCATGTATAAGAGTGTAATTTCAATAATTAGTTTCTCGATAACCATCTAGACGATTAACATAAAATTTGGCATAGAGATGTAATTTTTATCTACGAATATCCTCCACAAATTTGAGCGCATGTTTATCATTTTGCGTTGGGTATCCACCCTCCTTAAAAACTATAAGAAGAAAAATCTTGCCCACTTTGGCTATAAGCTAGAAAATTTTGATATCCAACAATGTATTTTTCAAATTTTCAAATTATGGCATTCGACATACAATTTAAAAAAAATATTTAAAAAAAAATTTGCATAGAAAAAATTAAAAAAATAAAATCTGGGAGGTCGAGAGTCAGACTCAGGTTGAATCGGGATGGAACGCTCCATAAATAACTAATTTCAATAAACACCGATACCTGCCTATCCATTTTTGTCGACTTTTCGCGATTAACGATTCAACGTGACGCGATCGCGCTAACCGTTGGCGGATCGATTGCCATAAAGGAAACTATTTCTTTAAATTAATGAAGCCCTTTCTTTGAGATTCAAATGAACCATTTTATTGAAAGCAAAGAAACATTTCCTTAAAGGTAATGAAAAAAATTCAATCCACCCATTTTTTCGGAACCAATGAATTCTTTTTTCTCGATGCAAGGAAGCCAAAATTGATCAACATACACGGAAAGAAATGTTTGGTTTTCACAACTACGTTTCCAATATGCTGTACACAATGTCTAAAAAATTAGTTGCCTCAACTATATCGAATAGCAACCTTAACTATTCACGATTAGTTTTTGCGAGATTAGTGAGGTTAACCAATCAAATGGTTGAGCCTACCACTCGAATAGTTGGGACTACCATTCAAATCGTCGGTATTACCATTCGAATCGTTGGCACTACCATTTGAGTTGTAAGGGAAATAGAATAATCGATTGGTTGTGTCAACTCATTTTTTGTTTATGGCAACTAATCTTTTCTTTCAGTGTACTTCCTCTCAGAGGTGACTTTGTCAAATGTGTAAAATAAAGTGAAACCAATTTGCAAGGTTCTACTTTGCAGGCTTGGTTAATAAATAACATAACGATGAACTTATAAATAATCCTAAAATTTGCAGGAAATACTGCGATCCATATAACAAACGATGGATCCTAAAAATTGATGATTACGAATTAATCTCCCAACGATAATACGCGAATTATTCTTATTTAACCACTTTTTGTTAACCCAATTTACTTGTTAATTACACTGATTTTTTCCAGTCGTGAATTTTAATTTTTATACCATTTTTTTTCTCAGCGGTAAGACAATATATAACACGACTTACTAGCCCTTGCTGGGGTCGTGTCCGAGTGAATGAAAACTGACAATTAGAGGGTTGTGTGTATAGAGATGAAAATTGGAACGGAATAAGAGGATTGAGTCGATTAAAGGAGCTTTAGAGTCTGCAAGCGACACGACGACGGGGTCTCGAGGCGCGTGAGGGCGGATACATAGCAGACCGGCTTTGGAGAGAGCATCTATCACTGGTGTACTGTCTCAGTCATCTCCGACTGCTATTGCGTATCAGAGGCCAAACGACAATCACCCTTGTCAGCGGCAAGCACAACATCGAGGTGACGCATTGCCGCAATACTAGGTGTAATTGCAGGTTTCACCCAAACCAACTGTTTCTTGTTGATGATATATGCATATGAAGCTGTAACATTAACTGCAAAACCATTGTTCCGTGTTTTGCTGAGACAGAGAGGACAGAGACACCACACATTGCTGTTCTGTATTCAGCAAAATATATTTTTCTCGTGAATTTCGGTTATGTTAGGGTCAATCCAAACATTTTACAAAAAGTAAAAATAGAACATAACTAATTTTCCAGTTCCATTTGCACATTTTTAATTTTACTAATGGTTACACACAAATTTAAGGTATTTCTATGGACGCCCGCCTCGCGGAGGGGCAAATATCAATTGTTTTCCGTGAAGGATTGTGAATGAAGGCGGTGGTGTGAGAAAGCGCGATAATCCGAGAATGCATGAGTCAGAAAGAGACGCCCGCCAAATAGCTACAGTTACAGTTACAGATTCAGAGGTACAGAGTTAGAGTTATAGATTCAGAGTTACAGATTCAGAGTTACAGATTCTGAAATAAAGATTCAGAAATACAGATTCAGAGGTACAGATTCGGAGTAACTTATTCAGAGTTACGGATTCAGAGTTACAGATTCAGAGTTTCAGATTCAGAGTTACAGATTTTGAGTTACAGTTTCAGAGTTGCAGATTCAGAGTTACAGATTAAGAGTCACAGATTCATAGGTACAGAGTTAGAGTAACTTATTCAGAGTTACGGATTCAGATTTACAGATTCAGAGGTACAGAGTTAGAGTAACTCATTCAGAGTTACAGATTCAGATGTACATAATTACAGTGACTCATTCAGAGTTACCGATTCGAAGTTACAGATCCAGAGTTACGGATTGAGAGTCACAGATTCAGAGTTTCAAATTCAGATGTACAGGGTTACAGTGACTCATTCAGCTATTTTCTCTGATGATGTTTGAAAAATAAAATGGGTTATCGACTTGAAATCTGTACACAAGGTTGAGAAGAAAATTCTCATCCCGACACAGTTTTTTGGCTTTTTTTTGCTTCCTCATAGAGGAAGCTTTGTTTTCATGAAATTTTTTTTTTCGAGATTTTCATGCCAGTATGCTTAGAATTGTCCAAAACGTCGAGAAAAGTGGTTTCGAAAAAATGTCCGTATTATGTGTGTGTCTGTGTTCTGGGCTCCGAAAATTCGATGAACTATTACTCAGTAACCGTTCGAGCGATATGGCTCAAATTTGGCACGCAATTGGAGTAGTTGCCCGCTTTGAATGTTGAGATTTTTGAAGAAAAAAAAATCAGCCATTTTGATTTTATGGTACTTTTAATTTTTTGAAAAAAGGGCGTGGTCGCTCTAACTTTCGTAAAAATTAGACGATTTTGCTAAATAGTTGTTTATAAATAAATATACGTTCAATATTGTTTGGCATGGCATTTGGGCGAAATCGGTAAAGCGGTTCAGATTTTATAGATGTTTGAATTTTTGGAAAAAAATCATTTTTCTTGTAAATCATGTTGAATTTCACTAATTTAACTGAAATGTTTTACAGACGAAAAGGAATATGCAGCTATGCCACGTACCAAATTTGACGATGATCGGTAAAGTGGTTCAGATTTTACGACATTTTGAAATTTACAAAAAAAACGATTTTCGCTCTAGCATCAGCAAAAGTTGATAATGCGAGATAAAAGTTTGTAGTCAATGGAAATAAGAATGCAAAATAGAACTTTATACATTGCTTCATATATAATTTTTATTCTTTTAATTTATAATGACCGCTTGTCCCAAAATAGAATTGCTCATAACTTTCGAACGACGTGACGAATCGAGATGAATATTTACACAAAAGAGGAGGATAAACTCCGTTTTCGTTATTTCGATTAAGGTAGTCCTTGCGCATTAAGCTGAGGTCAAATAAGTTTTCGATAAATGGGAGGGAATTGCAAACACTTTTCGCCAATATAAACAAGGCTGCAAAGTAGAACTTTGCAAATTGCTTCCTCATTATTGTTGGATTTTTACATAGCTTCCTCTATGAGGAAGCCAAAATAGATTAATATGCTTCCTCATAGAGGTAGATTTGTAAAAATCCAACAATAATGAGGAAGCAATTTGCAAAGTCCTACTTTGCAGCCTTTTTTTTCATTTCATCTTCCATTTTGCTTCCTCATAGAGGAAGCTTTGTTTTCATGAAATTTTTTTTTTTCGAGATTTTCATGTCAGTATGCTTAGAATCACCTAAAACGTCGAGAAAAGTGGTTTAGAAAAAATGTCCGTATGTATGTATGTGTGTGTGTGTGTGTGTGTGTGCTGGGCTTCGAAAATTCAATCTCCTCTCACTCGGTAACCGTTCGAGCGATCCGGCTCAAATTTGGCACGCAAGTAGAGTAGCTGCCCCTCTTTGAATGTTGTGATTTTTGCCAAAATACGTGAAGTCATTAAGATTTTATGTTGATTTTAATTTGTTGAAAAAAGGGCGTGGTCGCTCTAACTTTCGTAAAAGTTCGCCGATTTGGCTAAATAGTTCTTCATAACTGAAGATACGTTGAATGTTGTATGGTATTGAATTTCGACGAAATCGGTAAAGCGGTTCGGATTTTATAGAATTTGAATTTTTCGAAAAAAATAGATTTTGATCTAAATTACGTCGAATTTCAACAAATGAACAAAAATTTTGTACAGACGAAAAATAACATTCAGAAATGCCATGTACCAAATTTGGTGATGATCGGTAAAGTCGTTCGGATTTTACACCATTTTTCATTTAAAAAAAAATGTAGATTTTCGCTATAACTTCCGGAAAAGTTGAGAAAGTACGACAAAAATTTGTATCTAATCAAAATTAGATGTAACGGTGTTTGCAGAGGTGATTTATAGCTGTATAAAACACCTCTGCAAAAGAGACACAAGGTATAAAAAAAAAGATGCAAAGTAGAACCTTGCACATTGCTTCCTCATTATTTTTCGCTTTTTACAAAGCTTCCTCTATGAGGAAGCCAAAATTGAATAACATACTGCTTCCTCACAGAGGGAGCTTTGTAAAAAGCGAAAAATAATGAGGAAGCAATGTGCAAGGTTCTACTTTTTTTCTAAGCGATTGAAATCGTTGGCGTTACATGAACAACTTTGACACTGAAGATTTCCGCAGTACGGTAGGTGATCAGATTCAAAGTCTGCAGAAAATTGTTAACATTATTGGCGAAAATTCTATAAAAAATTCAAAACTATGACATTTGAAGTGTATCCCATAGGAATAGTTTAACAAATCGGGCATTTTTATTTTATAAATAGTACAACTCAAATTTAGCATTTTATATCTTTAGGGAAAGGAGTTGGAAAAATGTAGGTCTATTCACTGACATGTCAGTTGTTTGTGTAATGGTCACCTTATCATCAAAATTAAAGGAAGATCATTTTCGTGATTATCAGTGAGGCACCTTTCGTGCGACCATTCGCAATGTCACGGCAACGGTCCAGTTACTGCATCTACTACGTGCAAGCAGTGGGCGTCTTATCTCGCACAACCCCACGCAATACCTACGCTATTAAGGTATCTCTAAAGACGCCACGCTGTGGCCGCTGTGCGAACCAGCAGGGTGCAACAGCTGAATGCTGATTCGAGGGCAAAGCAAGCAGTTTTCCAATAGACACAGTAATGTTACAAGAATGTAACAGCAATATAACCAAATGTTGCAAGAATGTAACAGCAAAATAACCAAATGTCACAAGTAACGTTGCCTGTAACTTATTATTTCCGAATCAGCAACGTTACCATGTCATATAACATGTGTAACATAACCGTTACATCTCAGTTATGTTGTCCATACGTTGCATAATCTAACTGCAATGTAACAATTGACATAAATATGTTATACAAAGGGTATTACATAAACATTACGTTTTCGTAATGTTGCTAGTGTGTTGCAGAACTACAATGTAACATGTAACCTGAAAGTACGTTACCCCAATTTCGGAGGGTAACGTAGTAAGGCCGAAAATCCAAAACAGAATGTCAAGGCATGTTAGTGATGTTATATAACCAATGTGATGTTATGTAAACATTACATAGTCTTGCGACATTCCTGTAATGTTACTATATTACATTCCAGTCACCAAAGTTACATTTAAATGGTTACGAGCATGTTGCGTTACGTTTACATAATTATGTAACTGCAATAATTTTCATGTTACTTATTTTTAAGTAACTGTTCAATATGTAACTGTAACAAAAATACCTCATGTAACACTTACATTATCGGAATATAACGAATGAAACATTGCATGTTACTCTTATGTTATATATATCCTCAACATTTCACAAGCGTAACACTGTAACATTATATGTAACTTCCAGGGTATATTGCACCACGTGTTTACTGGATTATGATGAGAGTGCTCCTAACATAGTCGACTTCGTCCGCCATATTGGAGCAGCCAATGGGCATTTGGAAATCACATCCTAAAGCTTCGAGTACCGGTTACGCAGCGACGCATTATAAAAGTAGCCGGATTTCTCTCCCAGTACGCGCGAAATTTCGAAATAACTTTTAGTTGTGCATTATTCTTCAAAAAATTAATATACTTATAATTCAAGATTTTTTTTTAAAACCATTTTTCGATCTCATAATATTTTATCAATTTTAACTCTATCTAAAGTGTGCATAGTGTAAAAAGAAATAAAAATTGTTGTGGGTGACCAAAATCGCTAGATACTTTTGTCACCTGGCAAATCATGCTTTGTTTAAAGGATCATCAGCACATATTCTTTCACATAAAACGGCAAACAAACAAGTGCGAAATGCATCAATAAATATCACTGTTTTTTACTTGACTCCCACCTTAATAAGTATAGACGTCGTTGGCTTTTGTCGTTACTTGCATGTCAAACATTAGTCAAATTACCATTTTCGCACATTTGGAATTCTAATTTTGTAATGAAGTGTTTAACACTACAACGGACCACATTTTGGATATACCCGTGAACAGCAAAGTGATGTTTTTTTGGTGTAATTATACACGAAGAGAAATTTCTGTGTTGTGACAACATAAAACGAGGACAACAAAAATCGTTACGTTAGGCTTACAAAAAAATTGCTCAGCCCAGCAAAAAGATTTGTTAACCGAACAAAAATTTGTCAGCATAGCAAAACTAATTTGTCAGCCGAACAAAAGATATGCCAGCCTAACATAACAATTTTTGTTGTCCTCGTTTTATGTTGTCACAACATAGAAATTTCTCTCCGTGTAGCAAAATGTTTTTAAACCTGAATTTAAAAACCTGAAAACTTATTCTTCAGATAATAAGTACGACATTAAGTAATTCAAAGCCATCAAGACATGCAAAAAATCGGGAGTACTGATTTTCTTCAGACTATAGTTGCAGAGTAAACAAAAAAAAAGAAATTTTGTTTTTCCATTTGCGATCTCACTAGCAGTTTTGATTGCTTGTATTTATAATGTTTCTCCTATGTATGAACCTATAACTTTTTCTATTCTCATTATCTATCACATAACGATTATTAGAGCTTTTTATTTCAACAGAATATCTTTATTTTCAGCTTCTTCACTACTATTTTCCAAAAGTCATAATTCAGTAACACTTTCTTTGATATAAAAAAATATTACATTGGGATTGTAAAGCGAAATGTTTTCCCACAGAGCATAATTTAACTAGTTCACATTAACAAATCTCGAATTACTTTACTCACATTCTCATTAATCCTTTAAGGCCCCTTCGAAAAATAATAAGTTTTCTTAAATTTAACAAGTTTTTTTTCAATGTTTACATTCAAATGCGTTTTTCATTAAATAAAAATGTGGTATACTTCTTAAATGGATTTCTGTATATCTGGATGAAGATTAAAAAATATATTTTGGAAAATATATATGTTTTATAATTATAATTAAAATATATATTTGCTAAAGGTTAATGTAAAAATTTTGTTCCATATGAAGCATTCTCTGTCGATTCAGCCACTTTTTTTCAACCCTCTCCATCTGCACCATAATTGGTTATCCCAATGTACCGCTAAAAGGTACTCTATGTGAATTTTTTCCGATTTTTTAAAACAATATTTCAGAAAATGCCATTATTTTTTCAAGTGCAAATATTTTGGGAACTTGAAGTTACTGAAAAAAAATGTCTCTACATAAAAGTTGTCGTTTTTTCTTAGCTTTCCAGCGGAATGTTCGAAATATTTGTCACGGTCCGGTGAGTACGATTTTTTTATCGAACAATGGAGGAATTATTTTTTTATTCAAAAACGGATATTTTGTTTGAACTGAAAAAATTACAGAGTATTCCTGCATGACTGTTGATATCTCAAAAATGGGGGAATGATTATGTTTCAAATTACAAAACGGACATTTTTTTTTTGGCTAAGAAAATTACAGAGTATTTCTGCATTCGATATTACAAAAAAATGATGTTTTCAGCAAAAACAATCCGTTACTGAATAAAAAAATAATTTCTCTGTTTTTTCGAAAATTCCACACGAATATTTTTTTTTTACACCGGAACCTCGATCCGTGCCACTCTGATGATTTTTAAAAAAAGTATAGGAAAACAAAAAAAAAGCAGATTGATCACGATCGACGTTTCGTTGACGATTACGACAATAGCGAGGTCCCCAATAGTCCTGCACAACCCAAAATGAAACCCAAAAAGTGATTCACTCCTTGAAGGGATTAAAATACAATGCCTAAGAGCTTGCACCCCGCGTGGCTGAAAAGTAATTAAACCATTCCATTTGAACCCTCATTTATTAGCATATTCGTTCCATTCCACACGCATGACACGTGCCAAAAAGCAATTTCAAGTGAATATCTTATTAAAAGGTCCACCCACGGCGACCACCATCAATTCATAGTACTCAACGTGAGCGTTGAACTGATTTTCGACCTGTTGACCATAATAAAGACAATGACAGACTCGGTAAATTATTTTCATTTGATTGATAGCACGACGTCCGTAAGTAGATAGCGTAGGTGTCTCGTTGGTAGTACAGTCCTCGGTTTCTAGCTGCCTTCGATTAAAGGGTTGACCTAGTAACGTGGCGCTCAGCCTGGCCAGCCGGGCGACATCACTAGGTAACCACCACACTCGCACGATCATCACCCCCGAGACAACGTTGTGCTCTTCGCAAACTCCCAACGGCAAACCGTGGCTTGCCTAACTCTAACATTAAAGTTGCACGTGAATATACAAACAGTGGCAACGTCGTCGTCCTGTCATCTGGTTCAAATGGAAAATCTTTCCTCGCGAAACGGGAGAATTATACCAGAGTGATTTTCCCTCGCACCGAACCTACCACAACGCGAGTGCTATCTCAGCCGGAAGGGATGTTTTTATAGGGCTGTTGCCCCGTTTTGCCTCTCACTTCGACTTGCATGTATCGACATCTTTTTTTGTTGTAAAATCTATACCGTCGAAAATCAAGTGTAATATTGACTAATTTTTTTTCAGACTAACCTCGTATAAGTTGATTTGTCGAAAATCCTGTATTAATCGTTAAAGTGCGTAGATCACAAACTGCGGATTTATATCACACAAATATCAGTTGCGTGTTTTATTTTTATTGTGTATTATTGTATATTTAATGTCAACACCGTCACATCATTCTTTCTACTTGTTCGTCAATTGTAACATCATTCGAAGCATCAATTTCTTTTTTATTGTAATTTATCGAAATTTATGTTTTTATTAACGAACAATCGGTGAATGAACGAGTGGCCCGAGGCGCGAGGGTCTGTCGAGGGCCGTTCACACGCGATTATAAAGACGAGCAGACGCTTTCAACGCGACGACTGCCGGTCGACTGTTGCGTCCCGGCGGGAAACCTCGCTCTCTTAGCTGTTACTGAACTCCCCGTGTAGTGTAAGTATGTTGTGCGCGCGACGGCTGCGGCTTTCTGCCTCTCTCTACGCGCTCGCTCTTGTGTGTCCTTTCTAGCCGCCTATTTACTAGATATAGCGTATACCTATGAGAAGAAAGAGCGCGCGCGCTTCCACCACAAATGCCGCTTGCGCTTCTTCGCGCGTCGATCTCGATTCGTACGTTGCAAGTTTCGCTTGTGATATTTATTACATAAGGTAAACGGCCCAGTTTCTGACATTGGCGCACTTTCTGACCCGACGGATATTTATATCTGGTAAATAAAGTTTTCATCAAATTTTTTTTAAAAAATTTATAGCCAAGTTGAAGAGCGTTTTTTAGTGCCAACCCGCGCAAAAAGAAAAGTATTAAAACAGTATTAAACAAGGATGCAAAGTAGAACCTTGCACATTGCTTCCTCATTATTTTTCGCATTTTGCAAAGCTACCTCTATGAGGAAGTATGTTATTCAATTTTTGGCTTCCTCATAAAGGAAGCTTTGTAAAATGCGAAAAATAATGAGGAAGCAATGTGCAAGGTTCTACTTTGCATCCTTGTTTTAATTAGATAAATATACATGTTGTGGATTCACTTTTTCTATTTCGTTATTGCGTTATTTCGTGATTATTAGAGCGTTTCCGAAGTGAATGTGATAATGTATATTTTTAAAAATAATTCAACATTCTATAAAATCAAAAATTTCATACCGTTCGTCACTAAATTATACATATATAATGGCTGAATATTGTTTTATTTATATACAAAATTTGAGCTCGCTATCTTAAGTTTTGCAAAAGTTACAATAGAGCGATAATGTCAATTTTTTGAAAAATTCAAAACATCATAAAAATTTTACGGCTCAACCGATCTTAATCAAATAGCGATCACCGGCATATGAAAGCTCAAATTCATACCAATTTTTAGATCAATATCTCGAAAATTGAAAGAGTTATCGCGTAAACACATTTTTCAAAAAATTAAAAAACGCGTAATAATTTAACGATGAAGTGGATTTTAACAAAAATTTGCATGAACGATGAGGCTTGATCCCTCTATCTATGGTCCAAATTTCAGCTTGATATCTCAAGGCATTCCCGAGTTATAAAGGTTTACATTTTTCGATTGTGTAACATACACACACACATACACACACACACACACACACACACATACAGACATTTTTTCTAAATCACTTTTCTCGATGTTTTGGACCATTCTGATTGTACAGACATGAAAATCTCGAAAAAAAAAATTTTCACGAAAACAAAGCTTCCTCTATGAGGAAGCAAAACAGTATGAAAAGTATAATATCTCAAGTATGATCTATTGGACTGAATTAATACTAAAAAGTATTAGACTGGATTGATATGTCCATGGTTTTCAGTGTCCAGGTCGATATTTCCATCGCTTTCGATGTCCAGGTCGACCGGCCCATAGTTTTAGTTGTCTAGATCGATTGCTCCACAATTTTAGGTGTCCAGGTTGATATCTTCATAGTTCTCGGTGTCCAGGTTGATATCTTCATAGTTCTCGGAGTTCAGGTCGATCGATTCATAATGTTTGTTGTAAAAATTATATTCGTTTACAGTTTTCGAGCTGTAGGTTAATCGCACCTCAATTTTCAGTATCCAGTCCGGTCTAGATACTAAAAAACAAGTGGGAGTATATCTAGACGTCGAAAATTATGAAAAAATCGATCTGATCACTGAAAACTATGAAAAAATTGACCTGGACACCAAAAGCTATACAGATATCGACCTGGACATCAAAAACCATGGAGATATCGACCTGGACACCGAAAACCATGGAAATATCGACCTGGACACCAAAAACAATGGAGATATCGACCTGGACACCAAAAACCATTGAGATATCGACCTGGACACCAAAAACCATGGAGATATCGACCTGGATACCGAAAATCGTGGACATATCGACCCGGACCCTTAAAACTAATAATACGGTCTAATACTTTTTAGTATTAATTCAGTCCAATAGATCATACTTGAGATATTATACTTTTCATACTTTTTTTAATACTTTCCTTTTTGCGCGGGGAGATACGAATGTTTTTATAAAATATATCATATCGAAATTTAATAGTGAGAGTTGTGACTTACGTTTCAGTGACTTCCGAGCGACATTCGTAGTCCGATGGCACTAGCTCAAGCACATGCGGAATTTCGGGTTTATACCCTTAAGTAAGTATTAAATACTATAAAAGAGATATGAATATCCTCAAAATAAAACACGCTATAGATCTGATATGTAAAAGATCATCTAAAGGTTAGTTCTTCCCATAAATTCCCGGGGTCAGTAAGTGCATCACCTAATTCAGGTTATGTTGCAGTTTCTGACACTGCATGTCGAAACGTCAGAAAATGGGGAATGGTTGGTGTCCCAAATTGTGTATGTCGTACATGTCAGAAACTGGGTCCGCGTCGGGGTCAGAAACTGCGACTCGAAAGATTAAACAGTGTCTGTAACACCGGTAGTAATTAATCATAATTAAAACAATAATTTAATTATTATTTATTAATGATTTAACTTCGGGTGAATCTCATCCGAAAGGCTCGATGTACACGTCAAAGGAATTTTTTTTCAGTTTCATAATACAACGCGTTCGTAATTAATCGAAAACCGGGGCCGCGTTTCTAAAGATGTCAGAAACTGGGCCGACTTTCCTATAGCAGGATGTCAATTATACCAACGTCAATTATCCGACGATTCGGTGTATCCGAAGTATCAATCAACCGAATAGGACTCAATTACGCATCTGAATTGTGTGATTTGGCATTGCAAAAATGAGCTTCCGTCGTAAAACAGAAAAAAAAGCTTCCTCTATGAAGAAACAAAATCCTCGATTTTTTTTCAAGTAAATAGAAGATAGAATTCATTGACAAAATATATAATATATACTATTATTATTATTACTATTATGGAATATATATATTCTATCATTTTGAGCGTTTCTGTACTTCCCTCCCTCCTCACAAATAATTGCCATTCGATTATCCGAATTTTCGACTATACGAACGGGTAGCCGGTCCCAGTTAGTTCGGTAATCGACGTTGTACTGCGATACAATTATGTACCTGCCATTACCCGTGGTTCTGGTTTATAATTGAGCTTAATCGTAGATATCATATACGAATAACTTTTCACGTTTTTTAGTTATTTGTTTTGTATCTTTACCTACTACAACTGAACACTAGTTCGTCCTTGTAGATAATTACAACTGAGTTGGTTGAAGTTGAATTGAATACTAGATGAACATACTTTTTTCGGAAATTCAAAATTTTACTCTTTTAAGTGGTAAAAAATTTAACTCTTTTCACGTTATTTTATTTTTTAAGAAATATTTAGCTCATTAGCTAAAAAATTCAGGTAGTGCGAAACAAATCTGACAAAAAATTCCAGTGTACCAAATTTTATGGCTTCGGCTTTCTGCTTCTCTACGCGGTCGCTCTTGTGTGTCCTGTCTAGCCACCTATTTACTAACAATAGGTATATATCGTATACCTATGAGAAGACAAAGCGCGAGTGCTTTCAACGCACATATGCAACTTTGCTCTTCTTCGCGCGTGAATCTCGATTCGTATGTTGCAAGGTTCGATTGTAACATGTTACATTATACGTTAGGGGGGGGGGGGGGGGGGGGTAAAGTTTGTTCGGTGAAAAAAACGGCCTATTTTCAAGAATTTTTTTATAACATATTGTTATTAAAGATTTATTTTGAAAATTAGTATATTATAATACAACATTTGAAGAATATTTGAAAAAAAAATTGGTACAAAAAAATAAAGAAATAACGCATTTATTGCAGTTCTCCGCTGGTGCCTCGAATAAAATTTTTTTTTTTTGTGCTTGCGTTGAAGAATCGCGGAGATTCTTCAGCACTGGATTATCTGAAATAAAAAAAAAACAAATTGTTTTGATTAGTTAATTAGTTTTTCTCTCAATTGACGTCGTGTTTTTTTTTTAATTTTTCAATTAGTATCAATCTTACAATAACAAATAGGTCGATTTTATTGTAAAAAAATCGACATTTTAACTTTAAAATGATGCAAAAAATTTTAAAATTGATAAAATAAAAAAAAACTTGGTGTCAATTGAGAGAAAAACTAATTAACTAATCAAAACAATTTGTTTTTTTGATTTCAGATAATCCAGTGCTGAGGACTCGCGGTCACCGCAAAAAAAAAAAAAAGTTTCGAGGCACCAGCGGAGAACTGCAATAAATCCGTTATTTCTTTATATTTTTGTATCAACATTGGTAAAAAATTTTCTTCAAATGTTGTATTATAATATATACTAATTTTCAAAATAAATCTATAATAACAGTATGTTATTAAAAAAATCTTGAAAATAGGCCTTTTTTTGACCGAACAAACTTTACCCCCCCTTAATCTACCTGATAATTCAGCAACCTTGGTTTCGGTTCTAAGTTGAGCTTAATCGAGAAATACATTACGAATAAGTCTTCACATTAGTTTAGTTATTTGCTATGTACGTTGTTTGTGCCATTGACCTTGACTTTATCGAAGGAATAATACACTCAACTTTACACATAGCCATGGCGCGATTACGCCAAAGTTGCGTCACGATTGTCATGAATGAACTAGAATGAATTAAAAGTAATTTCTTCACTGCTTTAACTTTTTATCACTTTCACTTATACTACGACTGATTTTTTAAGTTCTAGAAAGTTATAACTTCTTTGACTATTTATTGCTAGTGAATATAACATTTCTCGTAACTGATCATTTTAACTTCACGTGACTTACTAATATTTACTAATCTATTCTTCTTGTTTGTATATAGATATAGCCTTAATGTTTTTAAATAGTCGCTACCGCGACTCCTGATTTTCTGTCTGAGAAATAAAGTCATTGATTTGCTCGACTTCCATCAGTATCAGTATTTTCCAGCTTATAAATTATGGTGCTTACTTATCTATTTCACTTACTTATTTTTTGATTTTTGGAATCTTATTTACGTTTGAATACTGCTGTAAAACGAAAAGGTACGTGTGAAAATTTATAAATTAAAACAATTATTTTTACGAAAATCGATATTTTTCATCACTGTAATAACGTTTTTTTTTTACCAATATAAATTACAAGATGTTCATTATAGGCCTACAAAATAAAATTCCAGAAGGAAAAGAGAAAATCATCGATTTATTCTTCGACTTAATGGTATACATATAACAGTAATTATTTTCATTAAAATTTACACCCAGAGAAATCGCTCTCATGGGTTTATTTAAATCAAATACGGAATGTATTTGAAATAAATAAGTTTTATTACAAAATAAAATACGTTTTATATGCATGCAATAAATTCTATTTGATAGAATTTTTTTTTTATTCTGCCAGCCATTAAATAAATTTCTTCTTCAAACGCTGGCATAATAGGATTTTATTTTGATCAAATAGAATTCATTTCATTCAAATAAATCCTATTGATTTCATCTAAGTTTTATTTGATGGAAATCACATTTTATTAATTTCCTATATTTGATGAAAATGATGGTATTAGTAACTATAAAGTGACAACTATTCATTTTTAGTTCGTACGATCAATTTTTTAGTAGTTGCCACAAATATCAAATAATTACTATAACTGATGTTGATGCAACACCAAAACATCATTAATTACTATAACTACCAAATAGTGACCATAACTATTTTCATGATTACCGTAACTATGAAAATAGTTGTATGGACTAAAAGTTAATAGTTGTCACTTTATAGTTGACTGTACTATTACGATTTCTCTGAGTGTTCAAATTAACCCATCAAACCGATTTCTCTGGGTGTATGCTATAATAGTACCAGAAAATAATGTATTATTCGAACAGCTTACACAGGATACATGTAAAAAAAAATTCGAAAGGAATATAAAAAACGCTCTAGTCTGTTGGAAGTTTCTCATGCTATACCTACGTAATGTACTGTTCCGCAGTATAATATGTATGTATTCTATCTTCAATCCGGTTGCTCTGCCAGACTTGGATTGGTCCATATATACGATTGAAGCTATGTATAGATATGTATTTACGTGCTCAGGTAGAGAAGGGACGTATCTAGGATCGATGCTGGGCAGGAAGCACAACTACATACATGGTATAATACATATATACTCTCCTGCCGCTTCTTCCTCCACTTCCATAGGTATATGTGGCATATTATAGTACCGACTCTCGTGCTCCAGCGTCTTTACGTCTCTATCGTAGCCGCCGATCGAGAAATCGAAACTTCAACCACTAAGTTCACATACTATCCATTACTTCGTACACCGAAAGAAAGCTGTTGTTCTATATATCATTATTCGTGAATAAATCTACGTAAATCTCAGCATACGCAGTTACAAAACTATCGCTGGTCACGAACGTCGATGAAATTGATTTGCTTTATGCGCCTGCAACGTCAGCGAAGTTTATAAACGCTGTATTCAACGGTTTTTTGACCCCACTGTCATGCACCCCGTTATCTTTTAGATTCCTGACCCGTGAAAAAGTGCAATAAAAAAAAACGAACGTGACGAGAAGCCAGAGACAAAATTGTGGCGTTTTCGTTCTACCCCTGATGCTTATCCGATTAGCATTATAATAAATGCAATCGTCGTTCACCTGGCTCTATATACTACCGGCATATGCTCGGATACCTCCGGATAATCGAGCACTGTGCGTAGGTTCTACTGCAATACGTGTAGCAAAGGCAGTTGTTGCCTCGAAATAATATACCACCTGCTTTCGATCGATATATAAACCTTTACGATGTGTATTGCAGAAAGCCGTTTTCGTATGTCAACGATTTCGCCAGACTTTGGACATTCAAACAATTACTTTACCTTCCAGTTTTTATAGCTGTTGACGTACTTATATGAGTACAAGTTTTTTTTCCCCGACGATGAAAGCCCAAAGTGCATTCGTCGCTTCCACTGAGAGAAATTGTGATGATCCTGATAACTTTTCAGTGATAATTATATTTTATTAGTCCAGGTGCTTATTTTCGTAGTTACATTAATAGTAACGTAGTTAAGGTAGTTCTGTCGTGAAGGCAATCCAAACTCATATGCATGAATTTTTGACATGTTGTAATTTAGCTATTCAATTTTACTTGTACAGAATCATGAAGGCTTTTACCGAGTATTTGAATGAACAATTAAAATTTGAAAATCGATATTTTTACACGGCGTTCACGGGAGGGCTGGAAAAATTGATCTTTAAATCGAAAATTAACATACTTAGATCAAAGATAGAGAAAAAATAAAAAGTACTACGGATTCGCAAATCATTCAGGAATTGATGCATCATGAAAAAAGGTGAAGTCTCCGGAATAATATTTAATTGAACCAAGGTCAAAGTGCACGATACCGGGCCAAATGACGTTTCCTAACCTAATTATCGTAAAAATGAAGTCAAATCCGCACTAAATATATCAACTATTTACAAATAATCTTTTAATTTGATGACGACAATTTCGAAGGATTCTCGATTATTTTTGATATTATTATTGAGGCAGTCAAAGTGATGCGTATGATTATTTTTTAATGTCATATAGACTCTGAGATTTATGACTCTGGCGTACCGACAGAACTACCTTAATGTAACTACGAAAATAGTCACATTAACAATAACGTAGTTAATGTAACTTCAAAAATAGTCACCTGGACTAATAAAATATAATTATCACTGATTAGTGACCAGTACCATCTTAATTTCTCTCAGTGTAACTACGCCGACCTTTCTATTCTTATATACCTTAAAAAGCAACATGAAATTACATGTAGTGTATCAATTATAATGTATAACAGCAATCTAAACCTGTTGCCGAATATACATATATATATATATATATATATATATATATATTGTCAAATATTTCTTCCTGAAAAAAAGGTTCACCGTAAATCGGATAGTCGTGATGTTCCTATATTCTGCTTGTAAAATATGAATTTTGTGAACAAATTACAGCATCTGGCAGCTATTCAGTTATACAATTTTTTCACCTTATACACATAACGTTAGTAGATACATTCGGCTCACTCTATAATTCCGCAAAAAATACCAGTAGAATAGCCAGCATTGAACTTTTTTCAGGATGTTTTTTACATTCATATACTTTTTTAAACATATTTAGATTTCTGCAATGAATTTATTTATTTTTATTTGACCGAAGACAATGAAAAATAAAAAACATTCACTTTTTTATAATTTTCGAGACGATGTACCGTTGCCGAGCTAGTTCTGTTTAAAGAACAAATGGAAAAATTCGTATTGCTCAGCAAATAAAGCGGGATATTCAGAATTGAATGGCGAATAAATTGCTCTTGGAAACCTCGACATTTGGAAAAAATATGATATGGATTCTTGCGGCAATGTTCAATCGTAGGGAAAATAAAAAATGGTTTTCCCTTTTTTTATAACGTTCCGACTCACGTCAGAGTACTCTTCAAAATTTTTGTAATGTTTTACAAAAACAATAATAAATAAAATTACAAAGGTCTTGTTAGCTTACACTAAAGTGAAACTACAACAAAAAGTTGGATAAATAAATAATTTGAAAGACGATACATGAATAAATAAATAATTATACCTTAATTCTATCACTTACCAAGAAAAAAATTTGGAAAAAAAATTGAAGGATAGTAATTTTTTGGATGTCTGAAATATGACGCTTTGATCGCTAATGTATAAATTGAGACCCATGTAAATATCTTCAGGATGAAGTAATAATATAAGGTAAAAAAGTAATTGATCGTTTAAGGTATTGACAATAGTGCTTGACGGGAACGTACGTCTATTTCCCCTCAACGTCTACACTAGACAATGGCTTAGTTCCCTGTGCCATTTGCTCTGGTTTTATTGCAATAATCGATTATCCCGTGCCGATGCAGACACGCGAGGATGCTGCTGCAGCGTCTCGAGTGTTTCAAGGAATCTCGAAACTTGTCGCCAACAGCAGCCGCAGAGAGGTACTACTATTATATCTCCGGCGGGGATACGAGAGGGTAAGTTAGATAATGGAAAATGGAGAGGGGATGAGAAACGAGAGAACTTTTTCGTCTCGAAGAATTCCATTATATTCACTGAAATGCATACTTTTCATCGACTATTGAATTTATATGTCTAATGCCCTTCGACCTCCTCTCCCCATCTATCGTTCAACCTTCTTCTCATATTGCAACGAATCTTTTGTCCTGGTTACTGCAACTGGCTCAGACTATTTTTCGTCAGGAGAGCAGTAGCACAGTCGATGAAGCTTGGCTTCGCACAGCGGGCCTGGATTCGATTGCATGTAAAATTTGCCTTCTACCTTGTTCTAAGGTAAACGGCTCAGTTCCTGACATTTTTAAAATAATGATATTATGAAAATGAAAAAAAATTCCTTTAACGTGCACATTGAGCCTTTTTGAATGAGATTCACCCGGTCTGGAAGTTAAATCGTTAAGAAATAATAATTAAATTATTGTTTTAATTATGGTCGTCTACTAGCGGGGTTACTGACACTGTTGAATCTTCCATGTCGCAGTTTCTGACACCGGAGCGGACCCAGTTTCTGACGCCTCGACATGTTATGCAGTGTCAGAAACTGCAGCAGAATCTGAATTTGGTGATGCTGACTCCGAGAATTTATGGGAAGAAATAATCTTTAGATGAACTTTTACGTGTCAGATCTATAGTGTGGTTTATTCTAAAGGTATTCATATCACTTTTCCGCATGTACCTTCCGACTACGAATGTCGCACGGAAGCCACTGAAACGTCAGTCGTAATACTCACTATTAAATTTCGATATGAAATATTCTATAAAAACATTCGTATCTCGGCAATATTCGACAGTAAACAGCGCTCTTCAATATGCCTGTAGATTTTTTTATATTCGACGAAAACTTTATTTACTACACACTCAGAGAAATCGTAATAGTACAGTCAACTATAAAGTGACAACTATTCATTTTTATCAACTATTATGAAAATAGTTATGGTAACTATTTGCTAGTTATAGTAACTATTTGATAGTTGTGTCAACTATAAAAAAATTGTTGTACCAACCATAAATGAATAGTTGTCACTTTATAGTTACTAATACCATAATTTTCTCTCAATGCAGATATAAATGTACCGGCGGTGTCAGAAAGTGCGGCAGTGTCAAAAACTGGCTCGTTTGTCTTAAGTGTTTTTTCTGCAATCCCGATAGTTTGAATCACGTAAATAATAAATGCAACCTCAACACATCTCAGTTATGTTTGGATAATCAGTATATGGCTTTGGGAGTGTCTCTCACACTGATAAAAAAGAAAATGGAGCTAACGGAATTTAGGTTGACTCAAGCTCTTCAGAAGGTTAGATAAAGCGAAGCGGATAATTCTTCGATTACAGGATCTTGTGTAGCTGAGTCAACTACCGCATTGTTATCTTAACTACGTCTTTGGTTTCGTGCAGATTATCTATGGCATTGCAGCAGGCACCAATTGTTTCACCTAAATGTCGTTCTGTTTCGCTCAAATGTTTGGTACTGTGATTTTTGAATAATTATAAACTTTTAATAAATGTGAAGCTCTACGTCGTAAATTATATATTATGACTATATAAAAATAACAAAAGAAGAATATATGGATTTAAAAAAAAATGTAAGACCACTTTCACCCATTTTGACGATTAATAACTGACGGGGACGGGGTTTGAATTGCCTACCTACGAGTTACCGCTACCTACCTACCTACTTATGCCTATTTCTGAAACTCTCGTGTTCAAATTCGCTATAAGCTACATCAGGGATTGTAGGTGCACCCTTACAGTTAGTTAAGTAATGATAACGGTGCATGATCGTGTAATTTTTTTTAACGATGCAGTCTAATGTTTTGGTTACCTGTAAAGGTTCATATTTAAGGAGAGGGTCTTACTGAATTAGATTGAACTGCACCAAAGCTTGTTTAACTGTAAAAATCAGGTACCACACATAACATCATATATTATTGCATTAAAGGAACAAAAAATGTAAACCAGAACTTAATCGCGGCTGAGTAGATTGTTTTAGGAGGTTGAGTCAATCTCCTGGTCTATACGACTTATCTACATCGCAGTTCGCTTAAGGGCACACGATAGTTTTTTTGTAACACGTGCATGAACAGCGGTGCTTTTCATGGCAGTTTTGCGGGCCGAAAGTGGCTAGTTTCATAGCAGTGTTGAAACTTTCGACCCTAGGGTGGAAAGTTGGTAACCTCACTTTTCACTGTTCATCCCGCAAAACTACCATTCAAAGCACCATTATTCCTGCACTTGCTACAAAAAATATGGTGTGCAACACGGGCCAAAATTGGTGTTTGCGACTCGTATGATTGCAGCCCTCGCTTCGCTCGGGCGGCAAGCCTCACACTCGTCGCAATCGCCAACTTTCGGCCCTTGTTGCACAATATACTATTTCAATAATTTCTATGAGGTTGCTTCATGAAAATCACTTCGATCATTGAAGTAGAACGTGTAATACACTCAACTATTCAATAAGTACTGGCTACGTCTTGTTTCAATTTTCTATTTTATCAGTACAGAATACACTACGGTTCGTTTAGCAGTTTCGGGGCTCACTGAAGTCAATTTTCAGTTAAAGCGCAACATTGTAAAGTAGTTGACGCAAAAAAAATGATTTCATTGGTTCAAAGGGCCTGCGGTTATTTCAACCTAAATTTCTTTGAGTTAGCGACGAATTGGCCAACCTCCCAGCGAGATTGTCACCACTTTTTCTTTTGTCTCAGTGCATGTTGGTTCTTCCATCGCACGGTTGGTGGTGATGACCTGCCGGGCCGGGGATTGGTCTTCTTCTTCTTCTTGGAGAAGAGATAGCTAGAAACTTATCAATTTTCAACTAACACAGACCTCCGGAGTTTCCGTCAGAATTTATGTGACGCGATTTTCCGCTGGGTGAAATGAATAAAGACAACAGAAACGACTCCCAGTTGGCTGAGAGTTCGTACAAATACACGCTAAATAAATTGAATTGAAAAACCCTGTAATGTATGAATGAAAATTCCTGTAGGAATGCAACCAATACTCTACTGTAGCGTCGCGTGGACATCATGGTTTTGGGCGTTGCACTCTCACTGTTTGGTTCTTTTTTTATTTATTATATTTCTTGAGTATACCTCGAACACGTGAAAGCGTTATGCGAGAATCGTTCAAGAGTTCCGTTATTTTATTTACCTCTAGGAGAGCAATAACGACAATTCGTCCGGAGATTCCGGAAACGAGCGGGCTTCTAAAAACTGTTATGCCATCATCACACCATTAAGAGTGCATACGGTATTAATGAAGTAATACAGATGAGTGATTTATATATACAATTAGACACTAAACTTTCCAAGATGAGGATAACCCAGTGGGTAAGATCGTGGACTACTAATCCCAAAGGTTGCAGGTTCGAGCCCCGTCACCGCAGATTAGGAAAAAAACAGGTTAGAATGATTAAAAAGCATTGGACGACTGCGCAGATCGATAATTCATTTTTTAAAATTAATTTTGAATATTTTTTATTCAATGTCGGCTCAGAGTCGACACCCAGTACTGGGCGAACGTCGTTTACAAACGTCCTGCCGTTATTATAATTTCGACATGATGCCGACGCTACACCAACCTTAGCGACAATGTCGCGCCGACATTCCCATGTCGGCCGGCACTGTCGTTCCGACACTCTCGTCACCTATCTTCCCCTGCAGACCAGAGGTGAGCTGGTTTGATTTTTTGTTGTTGTTCGAACGCGAAACATTGGCAAAGCCTCAGTGCTTCACACGGGAATTTGATATTAATATTGAATCGAAGAAACTTATTTGTTAACAAATCCATGCGCTTTTATCGTAGTCGCAGGAGTGCAGATTTAAAAGTGTATTCGATCATGAGCCATTTTACATTCTTATTTGATGTTGATCCCAAAGTTTTGTTACTTTGTTGTAGAATTCTGAAGGTAGTTCTCGGATGACTGGTCTCCCATGCTGGTTCTTCCATCGCGCGGTTGGTGGTGATACCCTGCCGGGCCAGCGACTGGTCTTCTTCTTCCTCTTGGCATTGTAATAAATTGGTATCTGGCCACCACTTATGTATACCCAGTATGAAATCTACCGCCACAGAGTCGGCACCGTAGCGTCACGTCACGACACGGCGTGATCCGTTGCGTTATGTGCGTGCCAATGTGATACAAATCTAGCGCTACAGCGTGGTTAGGGATGCTATAACGACACCGTAACGGCACAGTAGCTGCTCTATAGCTCTGAAGATATCTGCATATATCGTTATATGAATTTTTGGCCTTTCATCACACACGAACAACGTTCCAGACCATTTTAAACATTTTGACATGAAAATCTCGAAAAAAGAAATTTTCATGAAAAAAAAGCTTCCTCTATAGGCCTCAGGCATATCTCGCTCTAGCGGCCGCTGAGTGCACAACAAGATGATCAGCTGTTCTTAGTTCGTGCGCACATTGGTCCGATTTTCCAAGCTCTAAGGAAATATGGCGGACAAGGCGGAGCTTGGAAAATCGGACCAATGTGCGCCGAACTAAGAACAGCTGATCATCGTGTTACGCACTCAGCGGCCGCTAGAGCGAGATACGCCTGAGGCCTATGAAAAAGCAAAAAAAGATTGTAATTTTGACTACAACGTATGAAAATGCCGAGGAATGATTCTTAACCCTTCAGACGTCACAAGAATATCCCAATTCTTCGAATCAACCATAACAATAATATAAAAGATAAAATTAACACTATATGTCGTCTCCATGCGTTTCAATTCGCTTCAATTCGATGGATGTTTAGAGAGTCTACCCCGTGATTTCTAAGATTCCTAGTGCGTTGCTCTAATTTTTCAATTATGCTCAATCGCATTCTATTAACCCTTTACACAATGCAGCAAATGCATCTACCAGCTGCTGTACTGGCTCGCGAGTTAGTCAAGGGTGGGGGTATCTCGTTGTTGAGGAGAAACCGGGGAGTAGAGATGAATTTCATTTGTTACGCATTATGCGTCTTCGATAGACACACTTTAATTACATACAATTAGTGATGCGGCTTGAGACGAGATGATCTTGAATCTCGCTCGTTTTTTCTTGCGTTTGTCATTTGTCTGAAGTTCTCGTCTCGAGCTTGCGGTATGAAAAAAAAAATCATAGTCTCGCTCGATCTCGCTTAAAATAACAAGCGAGATCGAGCGAGATCTTGAAACTTATGACAGATAAACTGTTAACAAAATAGAGGCTATGTTATGGTTCTGAATGCGACAACATCGCATGATACGATAGGATATGCTCCGTTAGGCTCTGCCACCGACCAGGAAAATGAACTTGTGTGCCTAATAGCTTTCCAAAATGTCGGCATAGAAGTATGGTCAAAGAATATGGATGTACATAGAAGTGCAGATCCTATGCTCCTTCTGAAGCTGCGCAGAAACTGGAGTACCACGCATTTTCGTCATTTTCGGTGCGTATTCCAGTTTCTGATGCGCACCTTCAGGCGAAGCATAGGATCTGCACTTCTATGTACATCCATATTCTTTGGTATGGTGTAGGCTTCCAAGGGCTTTAAACGTTGATTGTCTAGTGTAAACGGACTACACCGAGCGAAAAAGTTCCGTTGAATCACGGAAACCTTCACCAATGAAATTAAATACGTATGAGAACGACGTTCTGATACGTATTTAATTTCATTGGCGAAGATATAGTCTCCTTAGATTCCAAGGTTCAAGTCGAGTTTAAATACGACAACTACGTAAAAATGGATTTCAGTCTCGAATTACACGAGGACTACGATGACTTCGGATTGTTCTGAAATTCTGGATATCATCGTAGACATCGTAGACATGGAATCATCCTTGAAAACTGACTTAGACCTCAAAAGGTGTCCTGTACATGATGAGGTCTACCTAAAAACCGATCTAAACGTCTATAATTAAGAACCATGATCTTGGAACCTCAAAAAGTTAGCGTAGTTCTACGAAGTGAAAAAACTTTCTTTAATATTGAACAAAAAACGTGGCCTTCATCTTTAATGTAGCGGTGGATGTACTCCAATGATTTAATAATTTAATTGATTTATGGCTAGAATAACAGCACCAGATATTTAATATAAATAATTTCACAATTTACTCTATTCTTCTCAGCGTTATCCATTTTCTGAAACATTAATATCATTGGAAATAATTTAAAAATAGAGAATACAATAGGGACATAAAGGAAAACAATATCCAGCTGTCAAGACAAGATTTCGAGCGAAATTCAAGACGGGAACGAGAAAAAAATCTTGCTATGTCGATAATCTCGAATTGAAATGACAATCAAGCTGTCAAATTCCGAGTCTTAGTCTTGATCTCGACATTTTCTCGCTCATCTCGCTCATCCGCATCACTACATACAATCACAAAATGGTTTGGCTTACGCACATAACGAAAGTACAACGCTTTGGTACTGAATCCAAGACTCTTCATCAGCAATAACTTACAGCTAATCATCGCAGTAACTAAAAAAAAAGAATCCTAACGAGACTTCTGCGCTTCACAGTAGTCAAATAAGTGCTACATTTTTAAAAGCATTTCTACAATTTCTGGTGTATTAATCAAATGTTTTGAGACTTTAGTCATGTAGTAGTATTAGTTCTTAATATCCTAATACAGTCAACGCTGTGATTTGAAAAGTAAATCGATTGATATCTGCAAATGTCCGATGTCATGTTTTTTCAACCATTCTTTGAAAAGTGTAAACCGTAGCATTGATTGATCGTGTAAATTTTTAATGGTATTTGTAATTCGAAAGGTTCGAAAGGATTTGATCATTCTATCCTAACCTAACATCAGGCATACAAATGGCTGTAACTTTTGGAACAACTAATGCCATAAACAATATGGACATGGATATGGAGCTACGACATGAGTGGTTCTGCAGGGTCAGGAACCCCGGCAGTAGATTCTCAACATTTTGCCTTTGAAGAATAGTCTAATCTATTTCAGAAGTTTTTAATGCACGTATTGAAAACGTTCATTTTCAGTTTAACAATATCACGCATCTGTAAATAACAGAAAATCGACCCCGCTGCTCTAAAGGTGTCACAAACTGGGCCGTTTACCTTACACTCTTTCTTGATGACTGTCAAATTTTCGTATGGCTTTGCGTCTATAATGCCTTTGAAAGTCTTAGAATCACCGTCACCAATATAATAAGCGTATTTGACCTGGTACAAAGTTTCAGAGCGCCGAAACATTTCAACCATTCCATCGACTTCCATTTTTCCGTTGTGATTTACATCATATTGACTCGCATGGTTTTATATAATACCTTCAACATCATTTATTAAATACCTTCAATAAAATCTGCCGTATACCTGCTTTGACCATTCTTAGTACCTTTACCGACGCGCACACAAGAGAGGTTCCCTGCTGACCGGGCGGCCTCCCATTAAAATTCGAAAATGGGGCATTTACTTAATTTTTATTTTAACTTTTAATTTTTGCCTGCCATAATCTTTTGGGACAGCATTCTAGAAACCCTAATGCGTCATTTCCAAGGAGAAAAAAAAATCGATTTTTCGAAAATTCTAGAGTGGCCTAACCCCTTAATAAAAACTGCACGAAAAAACATGACATCGGGCATTTTTATATGTCAGTCGGTATTCTATTCAAATCACGGCTGTGAATCTACTTACTTATATATTAACAACTAATTCTGCTACGTGAAAAAATTCGACGGAACTGTTAATTAAACCATTAGAAATTGTAAAAAAAACTGTATTAAAAAACGAGCACGTGAGTGTATTTTTCAACGTATTTGTTACGGAGCTTATGCATAAATGAAAATGCCTGTTGAAACGTAACCCACAGTCGCGGTCTTACATACAGGTCTTGAGACTCCGCCGAATTTGGCAATACGTCGTTTCTACAGAACCCGATCCTACACATCACCGACTCAACACCACCAACTCTACACAACGGCAATTCGACACATGCCTCGATTCAACACAACAGCAACTATACACATCACCAACTCGACACATCGCCAACTCGACACATGCCTCAATTCGACACAACCCCAATTCTACACAGCCCCGATTCTACACAGTCACAACTGTCACGAGCCAAATGCACAACGACAATACTCTACACAGCCCCGATTCTACACAGGCACAAATTTCACGAGCTAAATTCACAACGGCAATACTCTACACAGCCCCGATTCTACACAGGCACAACTGTCACGAGCTAAATTCACCAAAGTCCCGATTCAACACATCACCGATTCTACACCGTCACCAACTCACATCCAATCAGCGTATGTCGTTCAAGCATTCCAACTCATCGGCGCACTATGATTGGATGTGAGTTGGTGACGGTGTAGAATGGGTGATGTGTTGAATCGGGACTTTGGTGAATTCAGCACGTGACAGTTGTGCCTGTGTAGAATCGGGGCTGTGTCGAGTATTGCCGTTGTGAATTTAGCTCGTGACATTCGCGCCTGTGTAGAATCGGGACTGTGTAGAGTGTTGCCGTTGTGCATTTGGCTCGTGACAGTTGTGACTGTGTAGAATCGGGGCTGTGTACAATTGGGGTTGTGTCGAATTGAGGCATGTGTCCAGTTGGTGACGTGTCGAGTTGGTGATGTTTACAGTTGCTGTTGTGTTGAATCGAGGCATGTGTCGAATTGCCGTTGTGTAGAGTCGGTGGTGTTGAGTCGGTGATGTGTAGAATCGGATTCTGTAGAAACGACGTATTGCCCCGAATTTGCACGGTGGGAGGCGATCGCTTAGGGATGTCTATTTTACTTTCTGAAGCTGCCACGACACGGCGTTTCGATAGGGTAATAATACCCATGATGCCATGCAAATACTGGCTAAATAATAACATTATTGGTTGTCGTTGAACGTCGAATTTAAGTACTCATAAATAAATAACAATTTGTTTATTTTGTTATCGCCGACGCTTTTCTTCTGCTCAAATATTGATCTCAACCTGCAAAGCTAGCTCGAATTTGTAAGGAAGAGAGACAGAGAGCGACGATGTATTTCTATCTCTGTCTATTATTCTCCCGCAGCGACGCTCGTGGCTAAAACACGAACAACTATTGGTATCCCTAAGCGATTGCCCCCCACCATAGGAGTTTCAAGACCTGTGTGAAGACCGTGCCCGCAGTATACCACAGTATACAATTTGCCGCCGATGCGTCCAGTCTTTTTATTTTTCCATTGGTGGCGGAACGGTCACGTATAATATAGGGTACGTTAGCGCGCGAAGGTTAGCATCACTGCCGAGGAGAAAGACAATCGATGGTCGACTGACGACGACCACACTGCACAGCAACAACGCAGAGGCACGATTTTCGTCGTTCCTCTGCCGCTTCCCTGAATATTTCCACGCCATTATGGATTCGTTGGCGAATTACGGAAGCGACGGTGACAACAGCAATAATTCGGACGACACGAAGGTGAGTTTGAACACTTGATTTTGTATATTTCATGATTTTACGGGACCCTCAAGAGTGCGGAAGCTTCCACGCAAAACGTCAGTCTCCATCAAACTACAGTTTTTATCGTTCATTCTGTGCCCTTTCTAAGCTAATCTCGTGCTCCCTAATATCGTATCTGCTTTAAGACTTGCTAATACAACATACGATACAAAAATAATGCTCCATCAATGTAGCAAACGTTCACAAATCAAACATTGATTCCGTGCCGAGATTTCTATACATTTGCGAGGCAAACTTCCCGAATTTGGACTAATCTATGGTATTTATGGGATTCTAAAAATATCGGACCAAAGTTAACGATCCATAAATGTAAATGTGTGCTGCAGCTTCGAATCTGTAGTTATCAATAGATGCAGCTATGTTCCATTTTGAAAAGTGAAATGTATAAGCTATATTTATATTTATGTTTAAAAAAGTACAAAAGTCTCTGATTTGAGGAAAACACTTTTATGTCTTGGCCTGGCAACTCCAAAATACAAAGCTGTTTATTTTTACAAAAATATTCCATAGTTTCGAAACTGTAATTTTTCATCAATAAATATAGAAAATATTATGAAAGCTATTTTGTTATGATGAGGTGACAAAATGTCTAATGAAAGATATTTATGCTGATACTTAATTCTGCAAATTTAGTGATTTATTGGGAGCCTCAATGCTGCGTAATCTTGCATGCAAAACATCACTTTTGATAAAACTACTTTATGTATAGTACATTTTATGTACTTTTCAAACTAAAATTGTATCCCTCAATCAGTTATCTATACTGTAACTTGCTAACACAACCAACAATAGAGAAATAATTGTAGGTCAATGTAGCGCTATTTCAACAGCCGAGGACTGATATGGCAGATTATGAGGCAAATATATACAATCATAAATAATCTATTGTATTTATGGTTTCCTGAAAATAGTGGACCAAAATTAACTGTCCATAAACGCAGATGCATTTTGCACCTCTAAATCTGTGGTTATAAATAGATACAGCAATGTTTTATTTTGAAAAAGAGACAGTGAATTAAACTTATTTTCCATGGTCCCATAATGAATGTTTCGTATACACGAAGTATGTGTAAAATGTTATACTTCTCAGAAAAAATTTTACTATGTTTTTATCTTAATATATTATTACATGCTCATGGATTGGCAATATAAAAATATAAGCCAAACTACTGTTTATTATTACAAACTCATGCTGTACTTTCAAATGTGGAGGTTTTCATGAATAAACTATTTAGTATAAAGAGATAATACATTATGGAACCTGCTTCGTTGTGATGAGGCAGAAGAGTCTCAGTAAAATTATTTGCACCAAATGTGTCGGACAGAAATATATACTCAACATCATTAGTTTTTTTGTGGTATTGTTAAGAATAAATCATCAATCATTTTAAAAACTGGCCATAAGCTCTTTTAAATGTCATCAGATCAATGGGAAAATTACATGGCAGCCATACTCAGGGAAAACTGGGAAAAGTCAGGGAAATAAAAAATTGATCAGGGAATAGTTAGGGAATATCAAAATTAGTCAGGGAAAAAGTAGATTGTTGCCAAAGTTTTAATAACTGAATAAAAATCCATAAAAGAAAGACTTGGAAACAAAAACAACCGAAAAGTATTTGAAAAGAAAAAAAAAAACAAATAAAAATTGATATAAATATTACAACATAAATCTATTCGAACAAATCGAAGCACTCAACAAAAAAATTTAAAAAGTGTTATATATTACTAAAATAACTATTACACTTCACATCAGTATTTAATCAGATTTAAAGCATTATAATTCCAAAGGACATTTATGTTTTGAAAGAGAAAATATATCTTCCAAAGTACCATTCGTTGTTGATTGAGAAATAAATAACTTATCAAAAACACGTATCTGTTTCTAATAAATTTCTTTTTATTCGCGTTATACATTTTTTAGTAGATGACCTTAAAGTTTGGTCAGGGAAAATTGATAAATTAGTCAGGGAAAAATCCGGGTAAAGTCAGGGAATTTTTTCAAAAAAAAAAAAAAAAAAATGGCTACCATGAATTACTATATGGTTTTGGACTGAATCAATACAATGTAGTAATAATCTTACCTTGGACATACATTCCTATAAAAAAAGGCAATTAATAGTTTTGAGAAAAATTGATGTAAATAAAACATTTTTTTTGTACTTATTTCCTGAGGGTTTATGCAATTAAACAGTAAATGGACCCAGTCCATATATTGTATATAGAGCGAAAGAACCAGTGAAAAACAACAGCTACTTTAGGGTTTGCAAAATTTCTAACAATTCAAACTAATTTAATTTTTTATATGTATTTCATCCTTGTGATCTATCATGCTCATTTCTTTCCCCTAAAAAGCTAATTGCAATTTAAAGTATAAGATTTTACTGTTTCTTTCCTAAAATTTTTCATTTTTTCTTCACAATTGTTATTCCTATATACTTTGTGATTAAAAAACAAAGCTTAACAAAAAATTTGTTGATGATATTATTTATAATAGTTTTGAACTATAGGTTCTGCTCAAATGATCATTAATATATCAGTTAGGCACAAGATGAGTAATTTGATTAAACTTATGCTGTAATATACAACACTCTTTTTTTTTTACAGATGCCTTGTACCACTGGTGCTAAGATACCAGAGAGAAGAGCGAGCGATGCCAACTACGATCCAGTACAGATGGACATGAGTGAGGTACAAAACGATTGCAAGCGATGAGTAACTTGGTATATAATGCGTCTTAACGCGTAGTCAGGATGTCGATAGATCGGTCATAATTTGATAAAGAATGCGAGGTCGCGCTTTCCAATTTCCTTGAGTTTCTTTCTCTCCAGTTAAGTCATTTTGCAAAATCGCTATTTTTCGCACTTGGTTTATTGATCGGCTGTAGAACTGATCTCTAGATTCAAATAAACAACAAAGAATAGAGAGAGAGAGAGAGAGAGAGAGAGAAAAAAGAGTAAAAGAGAAAGAATCAGAAAGCCTAATTGATAAGTAAATGGGTATGGTGCCATTTCGTGAGAGAATATTAACACGTAGCTCTGTTGGTAATACATGATACAATATCTACGCACCTCGGCAAGGTCAATGCTGTGCGAGGGTCTTGCAAGTCTACCCCCAAGTCCTATACCGAAGAAATAGGTGAGTAGAGGAAGCTGAAAGAAGGTAACACTCTCTAACAGAACGTGAAAACAAAACAAAAAACAAAATATGTAAATCTAGACACACAGACACGAACAAAAGTTAATTGAGAAAATATCGCGAGAGATAGCTAGGAAAGTTATCAATTTCCAACTAACAGAGAACTCCGGAGTTTCCGTCAGAATTTATGTGACGCGATTCTCCGCTGGGTGAAATGAATAAAGACAACAGAAACGTCTCTCAGTTGGCTGAGAGTTCGTACAAATATACGCTAAAAAAATTGAATTGGAAAACCCGACTAACATATGTATATGAACGAGCGCATCTCTATCTTTATATCCCTGTAGAATGCAACCAACACTCTACTGTAGCGCCGCGTCGTCGTCTTGGTTTTGGGCGTTGCACTCTCATTGTCTTTTTCTTTCTTTTTTGTTTTTAATCTTTTTTATTTATTATACTTCTTAAGTATACCCAGCACGCGCGAAAGCGCCATGCGAGAATCGTTCAAGAGCTCCGTTATTTTTTATTCTCTAGGAGAGCAACAACAACAACTCGTCCGGAGAATCCGGAAGCGAGAGGGCTTCGAGTCCAGCCACGGAACGACAAGCTACTGGCTCGAGGAGGGAATCCTCTCGTCACCGATCATCGCCTGCAGACCAGAGGTAGGCTGGTTTGGTTTTTCTCGTTGTTCGAACGTGAAATATTCGCAAAGCCTCAGTGCTTCGCACGGGAATTTGATATTAATATTGAATCAAAGAAACTTATTTGTTAAATCATTGCGTTCGTATCGCAGTCGCAGGAATACAGATTTCAAAGTGTATTCAGTCATGAGTCATTTTATATTCTTATTCGATGTTGTTTCAAAAGTTTTGTTACTTTGCTGTAGAATTTGAAGGTAGTTCTCGCATGACGGTTGCAAGAAGATTTTTTCCCAAATTACATAACATGGAAGATAAATATGAGTAGTCCTACAGATTACAATTTTTTCAATCTGAGGCGTAAGAATTAATCATGAATATATGTGAGGTGTTATTTGTCACCAGCTTTGATGCACAAATAATCTCATAGTCGATTTCATATGATTTCGTAAGTGATTATATGAATTTCATAAATTGTATGATCTCATCGAATTTCAACTAACTTTAAATGTTTTCATACAATTTCAATTCATTGTATACAATTTTATACAAGATTCCTTAATTCTTAATTTCTTGCGATTCTATTTTTGATCTCGAATACACATTTCAATAATTTCAAGAGTGAATGACATCTCACAATACCGTTCGAATATTTGTTTTTATTTATATATCACCCAACGATTTACTTATAATAACTTGCTCAAAGTTTCGACGTTGAGCTGACTTTAATTTCCAAAATCCATAACGTGAGAACTACCGGAAAAATAAAAGCTCGACATAAAATTCTTCACCGTTTCTTCGATTCATTAATCGTCGACGCTACGAGGCGCTTAATTGCGCAATTAGAATGTAGCTTTCTCGTGTGAGCCGAATAATAATACAAATCTGTGTGGTATACCCCTGCAGAACGTAATCGTTTTACAGGCGTTCGGACCACGACAGTCATTCATCCAATTCCCGGGATGATCACAAGCGAGCTGAGAGAAATGATCGAGGTCGACGTTCGCGAGAGAGCAGCAAGTCACGCCGAGCCTCTCACGACGATAGGCGACAGCGTGACGCCGATCACAGCAGGAATTCACGTGAGTCGAAGAAATCCCGCGATGATGAGAGAAAATTACGGGATGAGGAGCGACGAAGGGACAGAACGTCGTCGAACTCTTGCAGAGATGATCGAAACGATGATCGAGACAAAAATGAAAAGGATCATCACTATCGGGACGACAGACGCGACAGGGACAGAGACAGAGAGAGATCCGATAGAGATTATAGAAGGGACAGAGATAGGCGTCATTCCAGGGACGACAGAACGAAAGATCGTCATCGGGAGGAACGCTCCTCACGGGACCACAAGGAAAAGGCTCGAACGCGATCACGATCCAGATCGAAAGATCGCGTGCCTCCTCAACCTTTCAGAACTTTGACCTATCGCGAAGAAAAAGGTAGAAACAAATTGGCACAGTTGGAGAAACTTGGAATCGAGCTAAAAGCACCTGGAGGTGATCCAGTCGTTCCGATTATTCCCGGAGAACCAAATTATTACAATCCTCTCGCTACTGCCACACAGGGAAAGTACGCCGAGCAGATACAGAAGAGAAAACTTCTCTGGGCAAACAAGGTAAGGAGAATATACGAGTGTCGTAATCCAGAAATGGAACTTTTTTCAATTCTTCAATACAAATGGGTCTTGGGGCTTTTTGAGTCAAGCGTATCTATTTTCCATAAAGGTTTAAGGAATTCCGAGCGAAAGTTCACAGTTCTGAGAAATTAACGTATTTTTGCTGTACTAAAATTTTTCAATGTTGCATTGCATTTCTTACACAATCAAAGTTTTACGTAGACTGAAAAATAGTATAAATTTTCGTCTCTTCAAAAGTTACACGTCCACAAGATTTTGCGTAAAAATGCTCAATTATTTAACAAGAGTAATATTCGTTCAGTTTTCTCTATATAGCAGCAAATATAAGTTGAGTTTTTTAATGTCGAAATTGAGTTTTTTACGTATCTTAAGCCCAAATACTGAAGAGGTGTTGAAGAGGTGCTGAAAATTTAGCACTTCTCAAGTAACTTGCGTGACAGTACTTTTTTTTTGCGGGTCACCATCAGATGCAAATCGTCACTTCCTATCAATCCTATCAAATATCAGGTTTAGACAATATTCAAATAAAAATGTGTTTAAAATAGTATTTTATTGCAATAACTCAATAATTTTAAACTAACACCAGTAGCACAACGTTTAATAATGAATTATTATCCACTACTTTTTATTATAAAAGAAAAATATTATGTTATTGTTATTCATACCAAAAAGTACTTTGAATGCAATTTTATTAAAATACTGTTCACCCCTGTTATATATTCAACGGTTTTAAAGAATTTCAGAAATTGGTTGTCGTACGTAAAGACGTATAGACACCAGAGTTTTTTCCAAGAAGTTAGTGTTGAAAGATGCGACAATAAGCTTTATCTCATACTTTAATAATGTCAATTTTACCTAATATGTTGATATCGATGTCGAATCGTGAAAAATCCAGTAGAGTTTGTTTGGAGTTACTTCTATTGTTTTTGCTAATTAAGGCTCATTAATGGAACTTATTTTAAGTACTTAGTTTTACTAAATGATAGCAAAGGTTTTGACCAAAACTAAAAACGATTTTATTCAGGTTGTTTTTAAGTAAACCTTGGAGAATACTTGTAGAGTCACAGTGTTGCGAAATATGAAAATTTGGAAAGTTATATACAGTTTCCAAATCCTGTGTACTTTATACATTGCAGAGTTTGATAAAAGTTTGTACATTTTTTCTGAATTCTGATCCCACTTAAGACCCATAATAAACCTTCGCATTCGGAATACCTTAATAATCGAAATTGATAAAAATCTTATAAGTCCTCATTGCATACTACACAAAGTTCATAGGACTGTATCTAGTCATTAGGACCGAATTTTAACTTTAAAGATTAAAGGACCGAATTTTCAGACGAAAGTTCAATCTTCTTAACATTAAAATTACAAGCAAACTCGATGTTCAGTTTAATCTTAAGTTCGAACTCACGACAGAAAATTCGACTCTTGAAGAGGTTGGTGTGCCGCACACTCGTTACATCAGTGCGACATAATTTTTATCATAAGGTATCAGTAAAGTGTTATGGCATGTAACCTACGGCAATATTCATTGCAATGCAAATACACAAATATTAAGTGATTAACATCAATTTCAAAAATACATTTTCGTGCAGTTTTTTTTTCCGAGAATTATACGTAATTTTTGCCGATTTTAATAGCTCATTCTTTCTGATTGAGTACGGTCTAAGCTTTTACAGATTCAGTCCTGAAACAATTGATAGCGTTAATCATTTAACAAGAGCAGCTATTTATTTATCAAGAAGTTGTTTTTAGCAAACAAATAACAGATTGCATTTTTTTAAAACGATTAATGCCATGAAAAACCAAGACTGAAAAAGATCATCTGTCGAGAAATCGAAAGCGATCTCGAATTGCAATTGATGTTGTATTGAAGATTATTTTTGAAAAAAAGTGAATAACCGGTTAATTTCTATGCAAATCAGTCACTGTAAATGTATCGTTGTGTTAAGAACATATGCTATAACATAAATCATCCTCTATTGTTGTATATTGCAATATAGGAAATTTCACAGAAACGTTAATATCACACTAGTAAAAGTAGTGTTATAAAAAATTAACACTAATTTCACTAGTGTGAAGCGCTAGAAGAGTTATTCATGTTTGCATATTGTACCTTGCTACGATAAATGCACCGAATTATGATTACACAAGTTATATAAATATGATAGAGCCACGATATATTATGCGAAAAATTCAAACTGTCATTTGCTCCTACTACCACCAATAGTATTTTTTTTAACTCATGAGTAGAAACTCCCGCTTTCCTCAACTGTAGAGCGTGGCGGAACGTGGGCCGTTCCCGTACGCCGTTAGGAAATGTCCTACGCATGCGCACATCAGCAACATTCTTCTTTTTTTACACGCATATTTGTTTTTCTAAACGCTGCCGCAACATTTCCTAACGCGCCCGGCACATTTTTTAACGGCGTGTTGAGGTTAGGGACCCTTTCCGCTCATACTCTACAGTCTCGAAAAGCGACCGTTTCTATTCTTTCGTTGAAAAAAGCACGGTGTGCAACTAGTGCCGGAATTGGCGATTGCAACTCGTGCGATTGCCACCCTCGCTTCGCTCGGGCGGCAACTCTCGCGCTCGTCAGAATCGCCAATTTTCGGCACTAGTTGCACAATGTACTAATTTTGTAACGCATGCATGAGAAGTGCTACTTCTCGTGCCTGCCGCTCGTGGCGTAAGTGGCGCTTTACGGCCATCGATGCTATTTTACTTCTCGCATGCACTTCTCCCATGGGAATCACTTCTCGCACGCACTTCTCGCACGCGCGCGACATTACACTCGGTAGCACTTCTCATGCATTTATTACAAAAAGTATTATGCGATACAGAGCGAGAGAACGATCATCATACGACGGTTGTTAAGTTGATCGCACTCGTGGGGCTCGTGCAATCAACTTCCCATCCTGCGTATAATGATCGCTTTTTCGCCCTTGTATCGCAAAGTTCTATTTCCGTAATTTACTATGGCCCGATCATATATAGGGTATCTATCATAATTCGATCGGTTTTCCTTACCTATATGTGGCCATTTTCCAAGTTTAATCTGAGAAGAGACTGCATAGACAAACAAAGCCCCAGTATCCCTTTTTTAAAAGTCTAATCATTCGATTCTGCTGGTCTTTACTGTTGCATTTTATTCTGAATGTTTCTCCTACTTTGTTCGATTCTTAGTCAAAACAGGACGAAGGTAAGGCTGCGGTGGCAGCGGCATCAACGGCAAATACTTGGATGGGCACGACGTTCACTCACGATCAGGATGGCAAGGTGACGGCGAAATTCAAACGGTTAATGGGTATAAAAGGCGATCTACCGGCTACACCACAGCCGGGACACAAGCCGGACATCCTGAAGAAGCAGGAGGAGATGTTTAACAATATGGAGCAACAGTACGAAGTTGCCCGCGCGACAACGCATACCCAACGGGGTGTCGGTCTCGGTTACGCCTCCGGTGGATATCAATTTCCGCGATAGAAGTTCTGAACCTACACTTTTACTTCGGAGACGCAAGATATATATACATGTATATACATACATATATATATATATAAATCCATAAATATAGATAAAGCAAATGATGATTCGCAAGTTTTTCGCGAGTAAAGCAAACGTGGATATAACTTTCGCGTATTATACTGACGAGTACCTCGTTTTGATTAAAAAAACAAATGATAATAATGTTCATTTACACAGTTTAATTTTCTTCCGCTTCACGCTACACGCAACGAATAATTGAGTTTCGTTCTTTAGTTTATCACATTGTACTTTATTGTTTTGTTCCTCGCCCGAATACGCGGTAAGATGCTGTTGCACGCGTTTATTTATCGATATGTTTGAAGCTTTTTATTCCTTTGAAGCGTGAAGCCCGCGTGGCACTAGTTCGAATATAAATGCTGAGAGAGATAGGTATAAAAGATACCGATGTTGAACGATATTTGGATTCAGACCTTGTATTATAAACGAAGAATCCTCAGAATAAAGAGTTTTTCAATAAATCAATGAGGTACTTTGTGATCTTATTAACTAAACCTACCATAGTTCCCGCAGCACACGTCCCCTAAATACATTACAACCCTTTCTTTAAACTTAAGATTTAAAAAAATTGTATGCTAAATAGACCATGCTCGGAGCACAATTTATTTTGATTGGTTAATTTTTTACCTGGATCTCGCATTTTATAAAAATTATCTACAACAAAGGAGTTGCAAAGTCGGGCCTTGTACGTTGCACCCTCTCATTTTTCACCTTTTTCGGAGCTACTTCTTCGAAGTATATTTATCAAATTTCGCTTCCTCATCAAGAAAGCTTTAAGACCAGAGGAAAATGTTGGATTTTTCACTTTTTAAAAATAATTAATGAAAAATCTAAAGTTTTATAAAATTCGAGTGCGTTAGTAGTTTTTCATCAAATTCGGTACAAAACACCCTTGAACATTATTAAGCATGTGTCTAAAGTTTCTTCACCAAATTTGATATCGCCCATTGATGAATTTTACTTCGTGTCTGTAGAAAATTAGAGCTGAATTGCTTTCGAAGATGACTAAAGTTGGAGCGACACTGTAAATTTTCTTAAAAATTCAGAAGCCTTTCAGAAGCCCAAATTCAATACCGATCGTTCTTTCCCATCACTCTATTTTTAAATAACTAACTTATTCATAAACGACGATTAAAAAATTGAGAATCTAATCAAATTTCTACAGTTTTATCAATTCTGATGTAAATTCCTACAACCAAAGGGGTGTAACTATAACTGCCTGCACACCAAATTTCAGCGCTATTGATAAAGCTGTTCTTGAGATATTGAGGTTTGAATTTTGCAAACCTTTCAGACGAATGTTTATCCACATCATTTTTCTCAGCCACTTTTTTCGGTGTTTTAAACCATTTTGAGTATCCTGCCATAAAAATTGCGTAATTTTTTCTTTTTTTACGAAAACAAAGCAACCTCTATCAGCAAAACGATGAAAATTTATTGATACTTTATATAAAGTGTACATATTTTCGAGAAATGATTAACCATCTAAGCGAAATTCGTATACAATTTTTCGTCTAAAAACGATAATCACAATGCTTAATAAGTTATCATATTTTCGTAAGGTTTTTTATAATTGCGGCTGCTAGAGTATTTTGTCTCCTTATAGACGAAGCTTTATTTTTATCAAACCAAAGCTGACCCTATCTGATCGCAAACAGGACATCAAATGACAATGCGTTTCTCATCTCATCACAGAATAAAAATGATAATGTTTAATGTTCCTGTATTATTGTGAGCCCACACAAAAATTACTATCACCCACCTATCAACACAGTGTTAGCCTCATCCAGATTCTAGTTATCCCTGTTTAAAAAACCCCATTGATCAAAACTTATAAAGTCTTATTGAAACCGTATCGGTTTTAATGGTGTTTTTGTCCATTCTATTCGTCTAAATAGGATTTTCTAAGCAGGGATTCTAAATAATCCAGAAGACCAAATGTTGAACACAGAAAACTCGCGAATGCAAAGATTTTCAGTAAACAAATTGTTCGCCGGACCGGTGCAAGAAAAATTGAGACTATTTAAAATTTCTCTCGAATGTGAGTTTAAATAAAAAGTTACTTCATCAAAGCAAAAAAATAAAATAAAAATTGCTTTGTGCAAGTCGTAAATTCAAGAATATTTATATACAATACACGAATTCAATTCACGATTTTCAATTTGAATTTCATTACTTATCTACTTCTTTCGTACCATAAAAAATTAATGAGCAATCAAATTCCATAAAGATTTTTTGCAATTGCATTTGTCATTCTCTTTTCTTGTATATAATACTTTTTTTTAACGGAGTGGTCAATGAAAGTGTGATTTTTCGTACATTTTCTCTAGAAAAATTGTCTGCTATTACATTTAGATAACAAGTTATATCTAATCAAAATTATTGTCATTCATTTATGTACTTAATTATTCACGGAGAGAATCCCTTGCATAGGTCAATATCACAGATCACAAAATCATTGTTTTCTGCTCTGCTTAGAAAATCCTATTTAGACCAATAGCATGGACAAAATAGTATATTACGCCACTAGGGAGGGAAAATAGACTATGTCCAACCGCGTGTAAGATTACCACCCTCGCCTTCGGCTCGGGTGGTAAACACGCGGTTGGGGATAGTCTACTTTCACTCCCCAGTGGAGTATACTATTTTTCACCATATCTGCAGCGGAAAGTTCGAATTACGTAAAGCCCGTAGGGCGGGAAGTCGAACTTTCCGCGCAGGTATGGTGAAAAAGACCATTCATACCAATAAAAACCGATATGGTTTCAATAGAACTTTATAAGTTTAAGGTAGTTCTGTCGGTACGCCGGAGTCAAATCTCAGAGTCTATATAACATTAAAAAATAATCATACGCATCACTTTGACTGCCTCAACAATAATATCAAAAATAATCGAGAATCCTTCGAAATTGTCGTAATCAGACTAAAACGATTATTTGTAAATAGTTGATATGTTTAGTGCGGATTTGACTTCATTTTTACGATAATTAGGTTAGGAAACGTCATTTGGCCCGGTATCGTGCACTTTCATCTTGGTTCATTTAAACATTATTCCGGAGACTTCACCTTTTTTCATGATGCATCAATTCCTGAATGATTTGCGAATCCGTAGTACTTTTTATTTTTTCTCGATCTTTGATCAAAGTATGTTAATTTTCGATTTAAAGATCAATTTTTCCAGTCCTCTCGTGAGCATCGTGTAAAAAGATCGATTTTCAAGTTTTAATTGGTCATTCAAATACTCGGTAAAAGCCTTCAAGATTTTGTGCAAGTAAAATTGAATAGCTAAATTACAACATGTCAAAAATTCATGCATATGAGTTTAATCCAAACTCATATGCATGAATTTTTCTTCCTTCACGACAGAACTACCTTAAATGGGATCAATGGGATTTTTTAAACAGGGTGATATAACAGTAGAAGCGTCCAAAATACGAATAAGATATGATAGATATTATTATAAACTACATAAATTATAAAACTGCATCAAAATGCATCAAAATTATGTATTATTACATACATTATAGCCGGCTTAAAATACAAATGTTATTTTATTATACATCTGCACTAATTCCTGACCTACACCTAGACAATTCCGTCTTGACCTACGGTCGGATCTTGAAGAATTAATCCCACGTGCCGCGCGCCACAAATGCGCCCGAACAATTCCGAGTTCATCCGACGCTCAACTATTCAAACGTGTTTACCAATATGGCGTATCAACGTTTGAATTTGAGCGTTACGTGCAGCAACTAACTAACGTTCAGGCCCCTGGAGTATCGCGTTCGGGTCACCGTACCCAGTTAATAAAAACTGCCCGTATAACCGAGTTACGATTTCATAACGATACACGGGCATTGTGAACGATCAACTGACGACCAGGATGGAGAATTTTGTTAAGATCGAGAAAATCGGCGAGGGTAAGTTTTTGTATCATGTTTGTATCACCGAGTCTGTGCCTCGCACCCTCATACGCCTCCGAGGATTCAGCTTCCGTTGCATATATAACTGTCACCGTCGATGATAAATGCCACGATTTTTTTTTACGACCTTTCAAAGTCATTATAATATTCTTACCGATGTTCTGCCCACACAACACCCAACCTCTATGCACGCATTTGGAACTCATGTACGTTCCGGTTTTCCTGGAAGCATCGATTAAATGCAATACAATCACGTCTCTGCTGCATCTGAGTCAATAATATACTGCATTTTGTTATCAAAAATGGTCTTTTAATTATAGCAGATTAAATAATGTATTTCCAAGTAACTCAGTCACATGTTTGGGTAGCTTTTGATCTCTTACAGATCTTCAATTTTGTATTAGGTACTATGCATTACACTCCTTTTTTGGCACAAATTGAGTTATTTAATATCGGATATATTGCATAAAAGATTTTGTATAGGACTTTCACAGATTTAGGATTTTTCTGGAATCATTAATTAAATGGAAAATATCATGCCTCCGCTGCTACCGAATCATCGAAGTTGCTCTTTTTATTTGCATATTGAATTATGCATTTTCAAATTTCTCAGACATATGTTTTGTCAGCTTATTATCGCTTAAAGATGATAACTTATATAAACATATATTATATATTGGATGGTGTGAATTATATTCTTCTATGGCACTTTTTTAATTCTTAATGAATAACAAAAGTGCCATAGAAGTTATTAAGCACCATTTTGAGAGTTTAAAGAACCCGTATTTTTTTTATGCCACTTTGTTTTTTAGGAAATTCATTTTTATAGGACTTGAGATTTTGTTTTCCTGGCATTATTAATCAAGCACAAAATATCTTGTTTCTGCGGCAGCTAAATCAATAATATTTTTCATTTGATTATCAAAGATGCTTTCTTAATTTGTAGACTTACATATGGAAATATATATTTCCAAACTTTTCAACAACATGTTTGAACATTTTTTGTAAAACAGCATTAATGGTCTGAATTGTTGAATGATATGTATGCCCTTCTTTGCTATTTGTATTAGTAGTATTCAGGCTTTTAATAATTGTTTTGATTATATACATAGATTCTTCAATCTTTATTTGGTACATTTACTGGTTATAGGAATTAAAAAAAAAAAATTCAGTTACTCAAATATTTCTTCTTTTTATTTGCAGATTGAATTATACATTTTCAAATTTCTCAGACATATGTTTTGTCAGCTTATTATCGCTTAAAGATGATAACTTATATAAACATAAATTATATATTGGATGGTGTGAATTATATTCTTCTATGGCACTTTTTTAATTCTTAATGAATAACAAAAGTGCCATAGAAGTTATTAAGCACCATTTTGAGAGTTTAAAGAACCTGTATTTTTTTTATGCCACTTTGTTTTTTAGGAAATTCATTTTTATAGGACTTGAGATTTTGTTTTCCTGACATTATTAATCAAGTACAAAATATCTTGTTTCTGCTGCAGCTAAATGAATAATATTTTTCATTTGATTATCAAAGATGCTTTCTTAATTTGTAGACTTACATATGGGAATATATATTTCCAAACTTTTCAACAACATGTTTGAACATTTTTTGTAAAACAGCATTAATGGTGTGAATTGTCGAATGCTATGTATGCCCTTCTTTGGTATTTGTATTAGTAGTATTCAGGCTTTTAATAATTGTTTTGATTATATACATAGATTCTTCAATCTTTATTTGGTACATTTAGTGGTTATAGGAATTTAAAAAAAAAAAATTCAGTCACTCAAAGATTTCTTCTTTTTATTTGCAGATTGAATTATACATTTTCAAATTTCTCAGACATATGTTTTGTTAGCTTATTATCGCTTAAAGATGATAACTTATATAAACATAAATTATATATTGGATGGTGTGAATTATATTCTTCTATGGCACTTTTTTAATTCTTAATGAATAACAAAAGTGCCATAGAAGTTATTAAGCACCATTTTGAGAGTTTAAAGAACCTGTATTTTTTTTATGCCACTTTGTTTTTTAGGAAATTCATTTTTATAGGACTTGAGATTTTGTTTTCCTGACATTATTAATCAAGTACAAAATATCTTGTTTCTGCTGCAGCTAAATGAATAATATTTTTCATTTGATTATCAAAGATGCTTTCTTAATTTGTAGACTTACATATGGGAATATATATTTCCAAACTTTTCAACAACATGTTTGAACATTTTTTGTAAAACAGCATTAATGGTGTGAATTGTTGAATGGTATGTATGCCCTTCTTTGGTATTTGTATTAGTAGTATTCAAGCTTTTAATAATTGTTTTGATTATATACATAGATTCTTCAATCTTTATTTGGTACATTTAGTGGTTATAGGAATTTAAAAAAAAAAATTCAGTTACTCAAAGATTTCTTCTTTTTATTTGCAGATTGAATTATACATTTTCAAATTTCTCAGACATATGTTTTGTCAGCTTATTATCGCTTAAAAATGATAACTTATATAAACATAAATTATATATTGGATGGTGTGAATTATATTCTTCTATGGCACTTTTTTAATTCTTAATGAATAACAAAAGTGCCATAGAAGTTATTAAGCACCATTTTGAGAGTTTAAAGAACCTGTATTTTTTTTATGCCACTTTGTTTTTTAGGAAATTCATTTTTATAGGACTTGAGATTTTGTTTTCCTGACATTATTAATCAAGTACAAAATATCTTGTTTCTGCTGCAGCTAAATGAATAATATTTTTCATTTGATTATCAAAGATGCTTTCTTAATTTGTAGACTTACATATGGGAATATATATTTCCAAACTTTTCAACAACATGTTTGAACATTTTTTGTAAAACAGCATTAATGGTGTGAATTGTTGAATGGTATGTATGCCCTTCTTTGGTATTTGTATTAGTAGTATTCAAGCTTTTAATAATTGTTTTGATTATATACATAGATTCTTCAATCTTTATTTGGTACATTTAGTGGTTATAGGAATTTAAAAAAAAAAATTCAGTTACTCAAAGATTTCTTCTTTTTATTTGCAGATTGAATTATACATTTTCAAATTTCTCAGACATATGTTTTGTCAGCTTATTATCGCTTAAAAATGATAACTTATATAAACATAAATTATATATTGGATGGTGTGAATTATATTCTTCTATGGTACTTTTTTAATTCTTAATGAATAACAAAAGTGCCATAGAAGTTATTAAGCACCATTTTGTTAGTTTAAAGAACCTGTATTTTTTTTATGCCACTTTGTTTTTTAGGAAATTCATTTTTATAGGACTTGAGATTTTGTTTTCCTGGCATTATTAATCAAGTACAAAATATCTTGTTTCTGCTGCAGCTAAATCAATAATATTTTTCATTTGATTATCAAAGATGCTTTCTTAATTTGTAGACTTACATATGGAAATATGTATTTCCAAACTTTTCAGCAACATGTTTGAACATTTTTTGTAAAACAGCATTAATGGTCTGAATTGTTGAATGATATGTATGCCCTTCTTTGGTATTTGTATTAGTAGTATTCAGACTTTTAATAATTGTTTTGATTATATACATAGATTCTTCAATATTTATTTGGTACATTTAGTGATTATAAGAATTTTTTTAAAAATTTTCAAGTAATCAAACATTTCTTCATAGATTGCTCATCAGATTATATGTTCCATTCAACAATTTATCATTAATTGCCTATATGTTTGCAAAGTCTGCATTTAGTTTCTGTGGTTATTATTAGTGCATGAAAGTATTTTTTAGGGGTTTTCAAGGACTCAAGAAAACATATTTTTGTTAAAGGCAGAAAGTCTTTCCTCTTATCTTACTGATCGTAACTCTCCCTTGTATTTTATAGCAATAGTAATTTTTAGAAAGTTATTTTGTTGGCATATGACTACAATTTGTCAGTACTGTTTGTTAACATAAAATCCTTACACTCGAGAAGACTATGTAATTATTCCCTTATTTTTGAATGTCCTAGAGAAAATTTATTGTTAACCTGATTGGAAACCATCAATTGTTGAAGATGAACCATTATTTGTCAATTTGCTTTGAACAATTATCAAAGAGCCTAAGCTTCTGTTGAAATGTTTATAATTAGCCTTCTAACTTATATTAATAATTTTCCATGCTTGCAGGGACTTATGGAGTCGTTTACAAAGGAAAACACAAGAAAACTGGCGAGATTGTAGCCATGAAGAAGATTCGCCTGGAGAGTGATGATGAGGGCATTCCCTCTACAGCTATCAGAGAAATATCACTGCTAAAGGAATTGAAGCATCCCAACATAGTTGGTTTGTCGGACGTTTTGATGGAGGAATCCAGGCTTTATCTAATTTTCGAGTATTTGACAATGGACTTAAAAAAGTACATGGATAGTCTGGGAAGCGGAAAACTCATGGAGCCTGAAACTGTCAAGTCCTATCTCTATCAGGTAGTGACAAGTGAAATTGTTTTGAATTATTACTATTACTAATTAATTCTATTTGTAATTATGCTAACTTGAAAGGATATGATTCCATAAATAATAATGTTGCGGAAAAAATCTAACTGAGCTATTTGAAGCCACATAAACTGTAGATCATCTACAGCAAATCTAAAATGTTGGGGCTGATATAGTGCCCTACAATAATCTAAGGAGTAATATGCAACTTTTTACTTGTGTTTGTAGACCATTTTCAGATTGAGCCAGTTAACATATTTTAACTCTCAGTAGTCATATGAGTATTTTCTGAATTGAGAATAGGGATTCAGGATGGAGTGAGAATTGAATGAGTCATAGCCAGAAGAGTAAAAACTGAATAGAATAAACTGTCTCCATATGTATGGCTTATTATCTGGCCTTTTGCATTCTCTTCGCTGGGAGACCCCGTACATTCCGTTTCATCCTGTGAAAATATGAACCCGAAAATATGTGTATAGCAAAAAAAAAAATTTTTGGCCCGCTATAACTCCCTTAATATACATCGTTCGAGGTCGGGGGGGAGGGTGGTGCATTTTGTTCGTCTTGAAATTCTCTAGGGGCGATGTTTTTTAGATTTTGTTATCGATGTTATAAGCAAAAGAATTATGTCAAAAATTTGGCACGCTGTAACTCCCGTAATTTTTACCATACATGTTACCGCAAAGGTGCATTTTATTCGTCCCGATATTGTCGAGGGATGACATTCTTCGTACTTTTTTTTATAGATGTTTTGTTCAACCTTAACAGCAAAACAAAATTTGGCGTGCTGTTACTGAGTCAATTTTTTATCGTACATCGATCTGCGAGGGTGTATTTAGTCGTTCTGAAATTCTCTAAGGGGCGACATTTTTTAAATGAGTCTTATTTTGGACTCTGCAAGCAAAAGAAAGAAAACAAATTAGAAGCTTAAGGAAGTTACAGTGTGCCAAATTTAATTCTTTTGTTGGTAGCGTCGAAAAAAGTAGCGATAAACAAAATCTAAAAAATGTTGCCTCTAGAGGATTTTAAAACAAGTAAAATGCACTCTCACGAATCGTCGTACGATGAATTGTTTGTCTCTTTTGCTTGTAGTGTCGAAAATAAGAAGGATAAAAAAATCGAAAAAATATCGCCTCTAGAGAATTTAAAGACGAACACACTGCACACCCGCGGTTCTTAGTACGATAAAAATTAAGGAAGTTACAGCGAGCTGATCATTTTGCATTATTCTTTCGTTGGTAGCGTCGAAAAAACATCGACACAAAAAATCTAAAAAATGTCGCCCCTAGAGAATTTCAAAACGAACAAAATGTACTCTCTCTGACTCTCGTACGATGTAGATTAAAGGGGTTATGGCGTACCAATTTTTTTTTTCAATGCAGACATCTAAAGGGTCATATGAAAAATTTGCTATACCCTATGATTATAAATTATAGGGTAGGAAGTTGCAGCTTTCGGCGCTGCCTGAAGCCACCTGAAACCACAGCTTTCCATTCTACTATTCTATTACAACGGCTGAATACTTGCTGAAGAAAACCCCTTCCGCTAATAGAATATGATAGAGATAAAAAATGAGAAAAAATAGAAGTTTTTGTCACAAGGGCGTGAAGCGCCACTTCTACGGCCGGGGTTAAGTCATTGCAGGAGCTAAGCCGAGTCGCCGCCGAGGCAAGACGAGGCGCAGGGCTCCTGCAGCTGAAATTCTAATGTGACCTGCAGCTGTTTTTTTCGTTGACCAATAGGCGTACAGAACGCCGTACTTTTAGTTCCCAGAACTTAAAAGTCCGTCCTAGGGCGTCCTTTTACGGACTGGACTGTGAAATAGAGCTTAACGTTTTGTTGAACGGCCGTTACGACGTCGTTTACATACAGGGATGAAAAAAAGTACTTTTTTTTCTTGTTTTCATCAGGACGAACATCAATTTTTTAGAAACTAAGAAAATAAATTTCAAAGAATTTAATTACCTTTCGAATGACATTGATTTTTTTCGAAATCTGTTGAAAATTTTCGGTTAAGGGTAGAATTGCGTGAATGTATTAAAAAGTTGGTTTGGAATGACCACGAAAAGTCATAAACGGAACTGAAAATGTGTGCGATCTCTTTTGTTGAACAAAACAGTACAGAGTGAACACTGAAGTGAAAAATGAACACTATTCGAAAGGGGATTATATTTACTAAATTTACTTTTTTGTTTTTTTTTTTAAATTGATTTTAGTTCTGCTGAAAACAAAGAAAACTATGGATCTACTTTAAATCACTACTTACAATCACTACTGTATTACATACCTTTAAATTATGTGCGTGTTGAATGTGCGAAAAAAGTAATGCCAGTGATAGCGAATACGAGTGTAAGTGCTACAAGATGGACAGCTCAAAGAACGAACAAGAACTAACAGTATATATTCATAAATATTCATAAATAGTGTTTGGGTGTCTATGTGAGGGATCGGACTTTAAGGAAGTTGAGCCGCTTATCCTCTTCCGCGAATCCTCTTCCGACAAAACGATGCATTTTTAAATGACTATAATTTTCTTTATCAAATTTATATCCGGACAAGTAACTATATATTACAGATTTGAACGTTTTGCAAGTTATATCCGAGATTTGTAACAGCGCGAATGTTAGGGAATGATTTTATTTTTACACGTAACATTTAACTTTTGTGTTAATGTATTTATTATTAATTAATCGCAGTTATTTCTCCGTAATGTTTTTTGGCACGGTTTTTTCGTTTGCACTTCTTTTGGGTTTTATTTTTCTGCTCATATTTTTTTTTGTCCCGATTCTTGCGTAGCTTTTTTCCGCGGATATTTCATTCCTACAATAATTTTCTTGAGAATTTACTCAACGTCTATTTAAGGAGCGTACTAGCTTCTTCCGTCTTCCTGGTGCATTTCGCCGGGAGGACAGCGTCTGAGAGAAAGGTCAGTGATAAGAGGCCTCGAGCATAAATTCTTGTATACAACCAGAGCTGTTTTAATTTCACAATTTCTTGATGATTATATAGTCTAAGAATCTGAGACTTCGTAAAAGTTATTTGTAAACAAGTAATGAATTATCAATACCCATTTTTATAGAATTCTTACCATTTTTGATTCTGTTTCAAGCGTCGCATTAGAAATATCGTAGAATTTCTGCTATGATATCCGTGTATAAGAGTACAATTCCAATAATTTATAACTCGACAACAACGTACACCATCGTTCTTCAAATTGTGCAAGATCTTATCATTTTTTAATGAGCCACCTGAACAAAAATTCTTTCAAAACGTCAACATTTTTAATTTTTTTTTTGTATACGTTTAGTTGTAACAGACAGCCTTTACTTAGTTTGTTTAGCCATTTTTTTGCGTCTTTTAACCAAATCAATTATCTTTCTCTTTCGGCTGCGGGTCTCGCGTTTTTCATTTCTCAAATTCGCGAATATCTTCACCTGGCCGTAGATTTCTATTAATGGTTTCTCAGTTAAGTTTGTTATCATTAATTGGGCCATTTGTTTGTTTTATTAAATCAGTAGCTATAGCCACACAAGGAATTATTTTCTATGAAGGAAAATAATACCTCAAAAGCCAAAACCTGTTTACTGATTTTATCTGCAAATTAAACGAATGAAAAATGATACATTTCTTCTTACGTAATTGTAGCACAGAGGATAGCTGTAGAACACTGCAGATTAACAGCAATTGATGTGCTTTTCATTAGGTTTAAATCTGATATTAATTTATTCATAAGAACTATGCATGCTTTTTTTAGATTACCCAATTTCCTTAAATTTATAACAATCTATGTAGTCGATATATTTGAATACTCAATTTTTTCACAAAATGATTATTTGTATTTTTTTTTATAGATTACACGAGCCGTGTTGTTCTGTCACATGCGAAGGGTTTTGCATCGGGACTTGAAGCCCCAAAATTTGTTAATTGACAAGCGAGGTTGTATCAAAGTCGCAGATTTTGGCCTGGGCAGAGCCTTTGGAATCCCAGTGCGAGTTTACACCCACGAGGTCGTGACGCTATGGTACAGAGCGCCGGAGATTCTACTCGGTTCAAACCGATACTCATGTGCTATAGATGTCTGGAGCATTGGCTGTATATTTGCGGAAATGGCTACGAAGAAGCCCCTTTTCCAGGGAGACAGCGAGATCGATCAATTGTTTAGGATATTCCGGTGAGAATGAACGTTATAACAAATTTCGGAAGCGCTCCGTTTGTACAGAACAACCTCTATATACGATTTAATTCAACACATTCGCAATTCTACAAATTTCCAAACTCAATACAACGTCATCTCTATATATGAATCGACTCTCACTAGCAAGACTCTCATAAGTAGAATTAATGATAGAAAAACACCACAGCATTACTCAAACAAAACTATTTACTGAAAAATGATGCACAGGCGAAATACACATTGGCTATACTCTACGCAAGTGAAATTCTACATGGCAACTTTCACAATTTGGCAATAATCTATGCAAACTAAGCACCGATAGGCGCCTTTTGCACTAACTTAACCCATAACTCTGCAGGAGGTCGTTTCTACAGGGTGCAATTCTACACAGAGTAGATATTAATCATGTAGTTCTACATACAACAAAATTTTCCCATAACATCGACTTAATACAGCATTAGCGCGCGGTAAGATACTTGCCAGAAGAATTCTTCTTATGTACAATTGAGCAATTTTTACAAATTTTTCGTTTACCGATTATCTCAGGAAAGTGTGAAGAAGTTTAAAAACCTATAAATTTTCTATAGCTCATTTGCAATAGTTGAATGCTTCTGCCATTGAGCAAATAAATGTTTGTTTCGGGGTTCAAAAGGATATATATTTTTTAATGAGCCCGGAAATAAACAAGTGAAATATCTGTCAATGATTATCAGCAATTTGTGTCTGGTTCCCTCACCTTAATGCCATATAATGTTTTGACGTGTTGCTTTAGTGCTATGTATAGTCTTATCATTATCAGTTAATGCTGTATAGAATCTTACTGTGTAGTTAGTTAATGTTAGTTAATGTTAGTTAATGTTAGTTAATGTTAGTTAATGTTAGTTAATGTTAGTTAATGTTAGTTAATGTTAGTTAATGTTAGTTAATGTTAGTTAATGTTAGTTAATGTTAGTTAATGTTAGTTAATGCTAGTTAATGCTAGTTAATGTTAGTTAATGTTAGTTAATGTTAGTTAATATTAGTTAATATTAGTAAATGTTAATGCTGTATAGAATCTTACTGTGTAGTCTACATAGACTAGATCCTAATTGTGTATGATGCAGTCTGGCAGTCTGCCAGTATCTGTTGAGACTAGATTCTACTTGTGTATAATGCACACAGGAGAGAATCTTCTTGTGTAGAATGTACACAGACTAGATTCTACTTGTGTAGAATGCACACAGACTACATTCTACTAGTGTGGAATGTACACAGACTACAATCTACTAGTGTGGAATGTACACAGACAAAATTATACTTGTGTAGATTCTAGTCTGTTTAGAGTTGCAACCTCTAGAAAATGCGTCCCGCCTATAACACAGTTTACCATAGCCTCGATTTAATACAGAGTTTAACTTTTAATCTCATTTTTGTGAGGATTTTAATTCAATTCGTGATTTAATACGTTTTGTCACTGCGTTTGCGTCGTAGAGATGATTTTGTGTTGAGTTTAGGTATGTGTAGAGTTGCGGATGTGTTAAATTAATCCATGTATAGAGTCGGTAATATGTGGGGACGAGTTCTATAGAAACAAAGTACTATCCAAAATTTCGCAATGCTTCAAGCCCGAAAACTTGTCTTAACCAAATAACGATTAATTTTTCAGCGTTTTACGCACACCGACCGACGAGATCTGGCCAGGAGTCACCCAGCTTTCGGACTACAAAGCCACGTTTCCCAACTGGACGAGCAACAATTTGGCGAGCCAAGTGAAGGTCCTGAACAAAGACGGACTCGATCTTTTGCAAGCTATGCTTGTATACAATCCGGAAAACAGAATATCGGCGCGCGCCGCTCTCCAACATTCGTACTTCGACGATCTCGACATGAAGAAGCTTCCACCCACGTGATCGAATTATCCTTAAGTCGCCATACTTTCCACTCCTTTAAGTACATATCATTCGCAGGTCCAGTTGTTTTATTATTCTCTCCAAAAACTCCGCTGAATCGAGTGTTCGTTGGACAAACACGAGGAGTACGCGAGGACAATAGTTTCTGCACTGTTTTTCCTTATTCTCTTCGAGCGATACTCGAATTTTAATCACATCGTCACAAGTCTTTTTACATATTTATACATTCTTACTTATTTAACTATATTTTAACTCGTCGTATAATCCGTGTTCTTCGTTTGTTCTTTTTTTTATAATTAGAAGTTTTCGCAGGTTAATTTCGAATTCGTATGATCGTTAGATATGAAAAAAAGAGTCTGTCGTATCTTGATTGATGCGCGATTCATTCGGCGCAGGTCAGCCTCGAGATTGTCGAAAGAAAAAGAAAAAGAAAAAATCTTATACACAGCGGCGACGTTTGCACTCCAACGAAGAACAATTCAATGATGTAGAGTAAAACTGTATTTTCGTATGACGGAGCGACACGAATCACTGCCGACGCTGCGTACAGTTGTAAATAGTATTAACAAAAAAAGGGGGAATCTCACGATTTGCGGAGTCAACGCTCTTATCACTTTCGTACTATCAGACTGCCAATTGTCATACGCGAAAATTTCTTCTCAGTTTCGATTCTTTCACGCACAAAAAGCCTGTCGCGTTCCAATGCTTGCGCGACGGCTATTTTATTCGAGTGTTCAAGTTGGGGATTTCCCTATTATTTGATAACTATATAATAAATGAATTACAGAAAAACCCGACGTATAAAATCGACTTTCCATCTCCTAAAATTTCGCTGAATTAAAGCGCTTCGTAATGATAACGAATATTCATAATAAAAATCTTCGTATTCATAATTCTTAAAAGTCAAATCCAATTTACACTAATTTTGCCCTTTTACGTCTTCGGCGACGACGGATGTCGAAACTTACTGGAGAATCTAGGTTTCCGAGAATTTCTACCCCGGCTCGGATGACGTTGATGCGTCATCGTCATAGCGGCTCAGCCACTAGTTTCTTCGGGCTCTAAGCCCTATGCCAAGCGACGATCTAAACGAAGCGTTTGCCTTGCGATTAATCATTCGTTAGTAGGGACAACAGGAGCGTAATAGCTCGACGATTGTGGCCTCGCAACTTTTTGCAGTACCGAGAGGAAAATCTTTAGCTTCTTCGGTAAGAAACGACATTGCGGGCGCAACATCGTCTCGTGCCAGGCCTGAAGTAGTCGCAGTGATTCTTTTACGAGCGTTACATAGTGTGCGAGCGTTCTGTGTGATCATAATTGACTGCAGAGTGGGGAGAACCCCGTATATATATTCATTCGCCGTTGGTGCTGATGTCACAGTTTAGAGTTCGGAGACAGAAGGAGCGCACACGCGAACCCGATAGCTTCAATGTGAGTAAACAGATCGATTAATTTTGCACTTACTATCATAATAACGCGGGAATAATCGTCATCGTTGAGTGATTTTATAAGTTTTTTACTAAATGCGTTATGTAAATATTTTATTTTTTAAATTTGGATTGACGATATTATTATAATTCGCGATAAGCGAATTATAAAAAAGCGTAACACGAGAATTATCAGAGTCTTAAGTGTGACGAGATTCGAGGAATACCGAAGGTCATAAGTGCCGACCGCAATCTCATCATTACACTTATTCATTATCTTCCAATTTTCCTATTCTGCGTCTGGATAATATTCTCTGAATTTCTAGCACTGATATTCGCTGTTGCAGTTATGAGAATCAAAGGTCTTTGCACCGGTGCGAAAATAAAGAAATCTAGCGGCATTTTTTTAGCTATTCTAATTTTTGTGAACCCTCCATTACTACATTTTTTATTTAACGTCCCTTAAGGATGTTCGACTGTTTCACACTAGTCAAATCAGTGTTAAATTTTTGGAATTGTTTCATTAAAGTTTAATGCATTAAATAACTGTAGTGGAGCGTTGATTTGTATTGAAGCATGTACACTTAACCGAGATAAAAATGAATAGTGACGAATTTGCATAAAGATCAACTGATTAACGTCACATTCCGATAAGATACATTTTCGTTGAGTTTTTTCCAAGAATAATCTATAATTTTTCGCCAATTTTGATGAGTGATAGCTCATTCTCTTTTTTAAAAGATGATCTACAAATTGACCGGCTGGATATTTGATATTATTGATCGTTTAATAATTATAGCTATTTGTTTATGAAAGTATTTTGATTTTTGTTAAACAACAGGCTATATAATTATTAATCGATCAATAATATCAAATATCCAGCCGATCAATTTGTAGAGCATCTGTCAAGAAAGAGAATGAGCCATCACTCATCAAAATTGGCAAAAAATTATAGATTATTCTTGGAAAAAACTGAACGAAAATATATCCCATTGGAATTTAACGTTAATTAATTAATCTGTATGCAAATCCGGGACTATTAATCTTTCTCTGGGTTACGTATACATGCTTCAATTCAAACTACTCACTACTATTTTTATTCAATGCATTAAACTTTAATGAAATAATTACAAAAATTTAGCACTGATTTGACTAGTGTGAAAAAGTCGAACATCCTTAAATGGCCAAGACCGTTAAAATGAATTGCACTGAGAGAAAAATCGGGTAATTTAAAAAAGAAATATAGTTAGACCGACGATAATCTAGCTATAAACTATTATTCCCGCAGGCGGAACGTCTATATTTTATGGTTATAGCAAATATAAGAAAATAGTTGGATGAACCATTAATATAATTCCCAGGAGGAACGTCTCTATTTTATGGTTATAGCAAATATAATTATAGTAGCAATCATCAAAATGATAATAATTTCAAAAACTATTCTAATCGTTTCAAATATGCCGTTTCGTTGCATATACGATTTCAACTTTAGTTTCCAATAACCTTGCAAGTATCGTTTATTGAACCATATTATCATCGCTTCAACCATAAAACATTGCAAGCCTTCCTATATTCGTTTGATCATGTGAAATCGTTAAATTAACGATATGCTTTTTGCTCCGTGAACTCAATGTTGGTCACTTAAAATCAAAATCGTCGAAAAACGAATCTTTTGAAAAATGCTCTTTTCAATTTTTTGCATGTGAATATCATTTTTCTTTCATCAGATAAGACTGTGGGTATTTCTAAAGGTATCCTATTATTTGTCCAATTTTTTCTGAATTTTTTTTATTTAAAAATGAAACGATATTTTGAAAAATAGTTATTCCCACAATTTAGCAAAAATGATATGTTGGTAATTACCGAGTTAACGGTGAACATGTAGCTTCGCTTAATAAGTCGTTAAATGAATGAAAAGTAACTTACATAGAATTTGTAGTAATTCTTCGTAAATGATTGCGTGTTTCGAGGTCGTTGACCGCTCGATAAAGCGTGTCCAAGTTCAATTATAATGACTGTCTTCGAGGACGTACTTTCCGGTCGACGAGCACGGAAATTATAATGTAGGAAGAATTCCACGATTATAAATAGAACGAAAATGCGGATTTAAATGTCAACCATACTAATTAATTTATATTTCTATGATGTTTTTTCGCAGATGAGATCCCTGATCGTTTGCGCCTTGTTGGCGAGTTTCTTGGCGATAGCGAATGCTCATTCTTACCACATGGGATCATGCCCGATCGTCGAACCGGCTCGAGGCTTCCAGATGAACAAAGTAAACGAATGAGTCACTTTAAAACACGAAAACATTAAGTAGCGTAAGCGATTGCCAAAATCATGTCAATTTCTTTTTGTGTATTACAGTTCTTAGGCAACTGGTTCGTTATCCAGAAAACTTCGACTGCGAGCAAGTGCATCAGTTACAATTATACGCGCGGTGAAGAGCCCGGCGAATATTTGATCACTCAGGACTCCAATCATCCAGTTTTGGGTAAGAAAAAAACATCTGTTGGTGCAGATTTTTTGTGTATCGATAAATTCATTGATGGATCGTTCAGGCATTGCTGACGAAGCACTTAAACCAGATGACCGAGACCGAGGGCTGTTTAAAATAGGTCTTTAACAATAATGCGTCATACTGATCATCGCTTATGCACTGGGAGATTGTTGGCTCACCAGACCGGCTAGAATCGTCGTGCAGTGTTGATGGAAAAGGAGTACTGTTCTATATCGAGCTCGTCAACTCTCATAAAGCAACCCTCGTCAATGAAATAATGCCCCCGGTTCTAAAGTGGCCTGTATTATACGTAATGGTGTGCTCTTTGTGTTCGCAGGTCTCACGCCGTTGAAACACGAGTATCACTACACGGGTGAACTCTCTGTACCCGAACCTAGCACACCGGCCCGCATGGAAGTTCGCTTTCCCCTAAGTACGTATAATAAAAAGGAAAATATTTAGAAAGCTTTGGAAAAGTGATTTTATCGCGGCGATACAATTTCTAAAAATATTTCAAGTCATTTTATGCTGGTACTTTAAAACGCATTTCAATTTATCAATATAAATTCACGTAGCTAATAATATAACAATGAAAAAACTCAAATATACAAAATTATTAACATTTAACAGTTGTTAATATTTCGATAAGTTCAAAATCACAAACGTGACCTCACTCTGAAAGTTTTGAATTGATCCCATGGCTGAACAAGAGCAGTTTTTAAAACATTTATGCAATTACAGAAAACTTGCGTTTTTAATTGTTAAATTTTCAAAGTCACTTTCGAATATTTGCAAAAAATATGAAAAACTGTTTCAATATTGCAAACAAAAAAACAAAGCTTCTTCTATGAGGAAGCAAAATTACTGACTTTTTATCGTACTATTCAAAAATATTATTAAAAAACTGGAGAGTTTTTGTAACTTACCATTCGAAGGCGAATTATTTTAATTTTATTTTGTTTTCTTCTCGAATTATTTTATTTCGCTAATACAGTCTTATCAATATTTCGAAAATGTATTTCAATATTTTGTTTCTTAAAGTGGTACCGAAAACGTGCCTGTGCAAATATGAGTCATGATTCAAACCACTCGTCAATGTAAATGGCAAATATTAGCCAATTCGCTGTTTCGTGTGTCAATCACTCAACGATATTTATTTAACATATTTGATTAGGTGTCGCTGGTAGCGCATCGCACATTGTGATATCCACGGACTACGACAACTACGCTGCGATCTTCACCTGCCAAAAATTGGCCTTCGCTCATCGTCAAAGTGCCACAATTCTCTCTCGTCATCGTGAGCTTGAAAAATCAACAATAGACGAGATTCGCCGAATGCTGAGCAACTTTGGAGTGGATCCCTTTGAGCTGAGTATCGTGCCTCAAACGGGATGTCAAACGGGCAATGACCCCGTCAATATCAACGTCAATCCGAGCACTTTCAGCTCCGAGAATATTGGCAATATTGTGCGAAAGGCTGGCGAGAAAATCGGTGACGGTGTCGAATGGGTTGCGAACGCCGGAAGCAAAGTCTACCACAAAATAGCTGGAACTGAGGGATCAACGAAACCTTCGACCACCACAACTCAACGTGTACCACCGGCGAACATCGCTAAGATTGATACCAACGAGGTTGAATGGATACCTTAAACGATATTTAGTTTTGTCGAATAATAAGCATTTGTAACTATTGCCTATGTGAATCTCTCAAGATTCTATAATACTACAGCTCTATGTGATCTTCTGAGCGATCTATATAGCCATAATACGTCTGTTATGTAGATCGTGTGACCTTTTTTTAAATTGGAATTTAGACTGTAATAATTAAGCGTTCCTAAAAGAATGACAAGGTCTTTTTTACAGACGCTATTTACGATTGAACTCACGCAATTTTTTGCGTATTCAACAAAAAGAAAAATATTCTTTTTTTAAATAAATATTCCCGTGGCGATAAATGCTCATGACTGATCCCGACATTTCGGAAATCGTATGAATAAGTTTAAGCTGTGTAATAAAGACTTCTGGCCAAGAAAAACAAAGTCATCGGCGTTCACACTTATTCGTGTAATTATCGCAGTGTTTCCTAATCTTCATTTTAGCGACCATTAATGAACACAGCCCTAAGGAATGCCCAATCGTTACGAGATTGTTAAAAAGTGCTGATTTTCCATGCTCAGAAACTGATACGGAAAACTGTAGAGCACTTTCAACGAATCTGATTTCCTAATTCACTTTCTAAAGTCATCTATGCTGTTGCTTTATAGTTTCTTTAAATATAGGTTTGTTATCGTTTGTTCATCGTTACCGTTGAATATTTTTAAGGAGTTCCTCAAGCAGATGCTATCTCCGATAGAATAATTTTTTTAGCCGGTCATTTTGTAGTTTTGCGTGTATAAATCGTATCTTTTCTTTATCGTCACGAACGGCACTTTTTTTAAAAAAGATTTGTTATACTAAACGCTATCTCTGATAGAATAATCGTCTTTCTCCAATGGAGAATTAATGCGTCCGCATGATTGCGAGAAACTATGACAAGGTCCATTCCGGGGTTATCCGGCTACGCGAGATACCCTTGACCTTATCGGATTAGTCGCGTAATTATTGAATCATTAGATCGAAGACGTTGAAGGAGTTAAAATCGACGAATCGTTGGAAAAGTTCTCGTTAATTGATGACATATCGGCACTAATTTGAATTAATTGAGAGGCCCGCTTCGCCTTACAAGGCCGTATGGAAATATATTCCCATTCAATAATAATTTTCATTCTCGTTTCAAAATAATAATTTTAGTTCCTATCAAATTACACCAAATGAATTTTAAAAACGAGATAAAACTGGTGCATTTTAATACTGGGGGGAATTTTTTTCCGACTTCGTAAACGAATAACCATATTCCATGCACGTAAAGCGGATGCAAAATCGTTATTTTTTTTTACCTCTGACTCGCGCGCATTTCAGTTTCATTACTCCCTAGGAAGGAAAACGGGTAATTTCCTCCTGACGGGAGTAATCAAAACCGTACTGCATATGCGTCCACTGAGAGAAGAGTTTGTTAACAGCTAACAAATCTTGTTTAAATATGGCGAAATGAACCATTTAGTTATTCTTATTGAATCTCCCTTGTGCCAAATAAGATTTGTTAACTATTAACAAATGTCAGCGAGCTTCATTTGCGACAACCAAATTTTATTTAGCTCAAGTGAGATTCAATAAGAATAACTAAATGGTTCATTTCGCCATATTTAACCAAGATTTGTTAACTGTTAACAAATGTTAACAACCTTTTCTCTGAGTGTACACCGAGAGAAGGATTATAGTACACATTCCTACATTCGTATAGTAATCGGGATCCAAAGTGGAAACATGGCATTTTTTTCCAGACACTTACAAATATTTACTAGGCGTCGCCCGCTAATGTATTTAGCGTAAATAGCACAGCGGGCGACGCCTAGTAAATCTTTGTATGTGTCTGGAAAAAAATGCGATGTTTCCACTGTGGATCCCGATTACTATACGAATCTGGGAATGAATACTATATTTTTCTCTCGGTGTACCCGCCATTGGTTAAAAATAAGCAGTTTTTGCGTCGTTGTTGCAATCACGAAATGTGGCTGTTTTTTAAAGCAAAATAGTGAAAAAAAACATTCGTATGCTACACAGGAGGGAGCGCGATTTTCATCTTAAGGGATTTCTTTAAAAAAACTTCACCCTCGGCGAAAATCACGCACTTCGCTCCCTTGTATATATTAATTTTATCGAGTGTGGTTTTGCAGTACGACCCGAGCAAATACTACAATCACACATGTTAAAAAAAGTATTAAATAAAACTTTTCAGTACGACATCAGGACTTTGCAGTTTTCGTAAGCGACAGCTTGAGAAAAGTGTACTTTTTGTACAATTTTTCACATGTTGTTACTTCGTTCGTGAGATTATTTTCCGATCCAAGTATAAAAATTGAAGATGCCATTGAGAATTGCATCGACCGAAGATGATCTTAGTGGAGATCATGTTCTGTATAGATCGGAATAGATTAATGTGGAAAATTTCGAACAACTTTAGAAAAAAACTCCAATATCGATGATGGGACTATAATTTTATCTCGAACTGTGATAAATAAAAATTCGTTTACACTTGTTTATTAATAGCTTTGCTGCACAGACCGCAAATGGCAACTTCCACTCTCTGACCGAAGAGCTTTTTGTCTGAAACAAAATGGAACTTGGAAAGTTTAAATGCTTTTACTGATTTAATCAGTAAAATTGGTTAATTGAAAAATCCTATGTTTTCTTTCACTGCATTTCGGTGCGAAACAAAATTGAATAACTTCCGTCTTTGATGTTATGTTTGTAAAGTTTTTTTAAACAAGAGTGTCAACAATTTAAACAAATTTAAATTCTCCCTTTTAGATGACGATTTTAGTTATTTGCAACTTAATAGTTTTTCTCGATAGGTGTATGATAAGCTAAATTTTGAAAATACAATAAATTTAGCAGGTTCAGAAAATTTAACGGCAGAGTTCCAGTTTCGGACGTTCTAAGTATTAAAATCTATATTTCCACTAGCACGCACTCCAAGTTCCGAATCTTGGACCATCTATTTAAGTTCTAATATAACTGAAGTTATTATCAGCTGACTTAAGCGTATTTAACTTAATATTCAATTTTGTACAGGCATATAATGAACCGAAATCCGGTGAGAAGAAATATAGAATTTTCTAATTGTCGCAGTTCTGAACTCCAATTTTGTCAATTTTATTCTATCTATAGTTGTAAATCTATTGTATTTGAAAAACTTAATAAGTTTAAACTTAAATAAGGTGGGACAACTACCTTATTTAAGTTACTATATACATTAAGTTATGATTAGTTGACTTAAGGGTGTTTAACTTAATTTTAGGACTATTAATATTACATTTCTGACAGCCCTATAGTGAACCGAAATTCGGTTAGCAGAAATATAGGATTTTTCAATTATCCCCGTTAAGGGGAGGGAGTCAGGTAAAAAAAATTGATTTTGGAAATTCAATATCATCCAAATCCTATTGCATATAAAAATGCCCAACGCACAATATTGTTGGTACTCGATGAAAGGATTTTTTACTATCGTCTGACTTGCATATCCTTTTCAATATTATCTTAAGCAAAGTTCTTAGGTTTTCCATTCTGCGCATGATTCAGATCAAACTACTAGGCAGATTGGAATGGTTGACGTCTCATTTTCTTCTTCATGAAAAGATATACCGTCTAAATGTAGAAAATGTTAATAAAAGGTAATATTTTTTAAGTGACATAATTAATAAATAATTTTTATGCTATCTTCTAAATCAGTGATTAACTTTACTTTCAGAATGAAAAAAAATAGTTTGCTCCATTTAGCCAGTGTATCTTTTCATGAAGAAGAAAATGAGACATCAACCATTTCAGTCTGCCTAGTAGTTTGATCTGAATCATGCGCAGAATGGAAAACCTAAGAACTTCGCTTAAGATAGTATTGAAAAGCATATGCAAGTCAGACGACAGTAAAAAATCCTTTTATCGATTACCAACAATATAGTGCGTTGGGTATTTTTATATGGATTTGGATGATATTGAAATTCCAAAAACAATTTTTTTGACCTGGCTCTGTCCCCTTAAGCACTCCAACTTTGTAAATATTATTCTATTTGCAGTTGTATTGTAAAACTATCGTGTTTACAAAATTTAATAAGTTCAAACGCCGAACAAACCACGTGATCTTTATAATCCCTCTTTCCTCTTTGTGAATATTCGTTATCTCCTGCCCTATCTCGCTATATTCCACATGCCCTCTCGTCGATACACATACTCGTGCGGATGATATTAGTGTCCTGACGTTCCATCTGAACGATCAGTCCCATAGTGACCGTTGAAGAGTGACAACAAGATATTCGTCTGGGAGAAGCGCCAGCACGAGCGACTCAATTTGTGCAGAAAAATAATATACTCAACGACTGCAAAGGCTCTATAATAATTCACTTCAGCCGGTACATGAGGCAGAATAATACCAAAGTAAGTATTTTCATTTCAATTTCGCACAATATTTTCGTCGCGCTATTAAATACAGTGCGGGTTTACTCTCTCGTGTCGTCTAAAAACAACTGTATTTACTTGACGTTACTGTATTTATTTGAAGAGGAACTGACATTTACTTTTTTCGAACTAGCTGTTACAGAATTTACAATTTTTTTCGAAACGACTTATTCTTAAGAATTAATTTCCCTTTGAACAATAATTTGTTAGAGTTTTTTTTCATTTATTTTTCACACAATATTCTCGTCTCGCTATTTTGATCCGCTTTAGTACACGCTTGTTTCGTCCAAAAACAAGATAAAAAAATTAATGGAGACCAATGATCAGCATTTTTTTGTGTTGCTCCTGAATATCGCATTTTTTGGAAACATCTATTATTGTTTAAGAATTCATTTTACTTTAAACAATAATTTTCTTTAGCCAGTTCATAAATCAGAATAATCTCGAAGTCTTTCCATTTTTATTCCGTACAATACAATTTTTATTGCTCGTTTCGATTTAGAAAAATCGATTTAAAAATAGTAGACCTATTGTGATACTGTATTAATTTAACAAGGATACAAATTATCTTATTAAAACAACGGTTATTGCGTAAAATTGATTGTACTTTGAATTATAATAACGTTGTTATAGTTATACTCATTAGGTTGTATTCATACGGTATTGAAAAAAAGGACCAAATAGAGCAAAAAAGACGAATTGTTTATTAAGATGCCAGGAATATTTCTCATATTTTTTAATCGTTTGTGACTGTATGAAAATAAATAGAATTGTCATTCTCCCAGAGATTTATCGCAAAAAAATAAACGGCCTTAAAAATTGATTTACTGTGAGATCCCACGAATTACATAAATACACTGAGAGAAATTGAGATGGTCCTGGTAATTATTCAGTGATAATTATATTTTATTAGTCCACGTGGCTATTTTCATAGTTACATTAACTCTCTTCACTGTTAATGTAACTACGTTACTGTTATTGTAACTACGAAAATAGTCACCTGGACTAATAAAATATAATTATCACTGAATAGTTACCAGGACCATCTCAATTTCTCTCAGTGTAGAAAGTAGATCAATGAAAATATTATTTTCGCAAAAATTTTCCGCAATTAAGTATCGTGGAAGGGGAAAAAGCCTTTTAATCGCCTCTTTACGATCGGTAACGACGTCGCAAATCGCCCCCCGGAAGATCGCGCCGGTATAGACGCTGCGTCACGCGTGTTTACTAAACTTCATTTCTAGTCCAAAACCTTCCTGCGATATGTCAGATTCCCCCAGGGATGAGTATACAGGTAATCAAAAAGTACTTGAAAAACTTACATGACTGAATGATTATGAGTTTTTACGCCTATTAAATATTAGAATTTATTGTTAATTAATAATTCATCAAAATTTTGTATAATTATTGCAGAAATGTGGCAATTATTTAAATCTATTTTCTGTTTAATAGTCTATTATAATTATTTGTTTTAAATGGTATTTTAAACACATTTTCATTGAATGTATACCCACTTCAAGATTTAACTGGCAATAAAAAAGTAAGTCGTTTGACCTACTAACTTGTTTACTAAACTTCATTTGTAGTCCAAAACCTGCCTGCGATATGTCAGATTCCACCAGGGATGAGTATACAGGTAATCAAAAAGTACTTAAAAAAATTTTCATGACTGAATGATTATGAGTTTTTACGCCTATTAAATATTAGAATTTATTGTTAATTAATAATTCATCAAAATTTTGTATAATTATTGCAGAAATATGACAATTACTTAAATCTATTTTCTGTTTAATAGTCTATTATAATTATTTGTTTTAAATGGTATTTTAAACACATTTTCATTGAATGTATACCCACTTCAAGATTTAACTGGCAATAAAAAAGTAAGTCGTTTGAGCTACTAACTTGTTTACTAAACTTCATTTGTAGTCCAAAACCTTCCTGCGATATGTCAGATTCCACCAGGGATGAGTATTCAAGTAATCAAAAAGTACTTTAAAAAACTTTCATGACTAAATGATTATGAGTTTTTACGCCTATTAAATATTAGAATTTATTGTTAATTAATAATTCATCAAAATTTTCTATAATTATTGCAGAAATGTGACAATTATTTAAATCTATTTTCTGTTTAATAATCTATTATAATTATTTGTTTTAAATGGTATTTTAAACACATTTTCATCGAATGTATACCCACTTCAAGATTTAACTGGCAATGAAAAAGTAAATCGTTTGACCTACTAACTTGTTTACTAAACTTCATTTGTAGTCCAAAACCTGCCTGCGATATGTCAGATTCCACCAGGGATGAGTATTCAGGTAATCAAAAAGTACTTAAAAAACTTTCATGACTGAATGATTATGAGTTTTTACGCCTATTAAATATTAGAATTTATTGTTAATTAATAATTCATCTAAATTTGGTATAATTATTGCAGAAATGTGACAATTATTTAAATCTATTTTCTGTTTAATAGTCTATTATAATTATTTGTTTTAAATGGTATTTTAAACACATTTTCATTGAATGTATACCCACTTCAAGATTTAACTGGCAATAAAAAAGTAAGTCGTTTGAGCTACTAACTTGTTTACTAAACTTCATTTGTAGTCCAAAACCTGCCTGCGATATGTCAGATTCCACCAGGGATGAGTATTCAAGTAATCAAAAAGTACTTTAAAAAACTTTCATGACTGAATGATTATGAGTTTTTACGCCTATTAAATATTAGAATTTATTGTTAATTAATAATTCATCAAAATTTTGTATAATTATTGCAGAAATGTGACAATTATTTTAATCTATTTTCTGTTTAATAGTCTATTATAATTATTTGTTTTAAATGGTATTTTAAACACATTTTCATTGAATGTATACCCACTTCAAGATTTAACTGGCAATAAAAAAGTAAGTCGTTTGACCTACTAACTTGTTTACTAAACTTCATTTGTAGTCCAAAACCTGCCTGCGATATGTCAGATTCCACCAGGGATGAGTATTCAGGTAATCAAAAAGTACTTAAAAAACTTTCATGACTGAATGATTATGAGTTTTTACGCCTATTAAATATTAGAATTTATTGTTAATTAATAATTCATCTAAATTTTGTATAATTATTGCAGAAATGTGACAATTATTTAAATCTGTTTTCTATTTAATAGTCTATTATAATTATTTGTTTTAAATGGTATTTTAAACACATTTTCATTGAATGTATACCCACTTCAAGATTTAACTGGCAATGAAAAAGTAAATCGTTTGAGCTACTTTCGAGCTTATCGCGTTGACACAGACAGACGCTTGGTTTTTATTATAGAATGTACTTCACTATATTTATATCTATACACTATTTAAAGCGGGAACTTATATCATTGAGGATCCATCGAAACATAATTTTCGCAACGATTTTTCATTTTCGTAACATCGCAAATTGTTCTCAAGAAGATCGAGCCGGCAGCAGCTACATCACTCGTGTTTACTAATCTTAATTTATAGTCTCGAACCTACCGAAGATATATCGAATTCTGGGAGGGATGGGCAATAATTCAATCAAAAAGTATTTAAAATAGTTGCATCACTGAATAATTATGGGTTATTGCGCCTATTAAATATTGCAATAAATTGTAATATTTAAATATTACATATAATTTTGTATAATTATATTATTATATTTTATAATTATATAATTTGTCAATATTAAAATAATTTGTAATATTTAAAAATTCATTTAAACTCTCTATAATTATTGCCGAAATATGAAGATTGGTAACAAGTATTTTTTTCCTTCATTTATATCTACTATCTATAACGACAACCGTTAAGGATTTATTGAAATATAATTTTCGAAACGATATTTCGCATGGAAGAATAGAAGAAATGTACGAGCAATGTAATTGCCCTTGACTATTAGTAACGATCGGCAATATCGCAAATTGTCCCTAAGAAGATCGAGCTGGTAGCAGCAACGTCACTCGTGTTTACTAATCTTTTCCACAATGAATGGACATTCACTCGAACAAAAAATATTGCTTCCTCATAGAGGAAGCTTTGTTTTCGTGAAAAATTTTTTCTTCGAGATTTTCATGTCAGGACACTCAGAATGTGTGTGTGTGCGTATGTGCACAATTGTTTGTTAGCACGATAGCCGTCGCAATTTTTAAGATATCGAGCTCAAATTTGAACCACGAGTAAACTGTCGTTAAACAAGATATGGGATTGAATTTGCAGTTAATCCATCAAGGTGTTCAAAATTTCTGGCATTTTGAATTTTTTGGAGAATGTCAGTTCGGGCTCTAACTCCCGCAATTTTTATGATATCCGGCTCAAACTTGAACCAGAAGTGGACTGTTATCAAATAGTGTTTGGGATTAAATTTGGTGCCAATCCGTTAAAAGGTTCACAATTTATGGCATTTTTTAATTTTTTGAAATTTCATGTTCGTGCTCTAACTTTCGCAATTTTTAAGATATTGGGCTCAAATTTGGTCCACAAGTGGACTGTTATTAAATAAAGTTTGGGAGTGAATGTGACGTCAATCCGTTAAGAGGTTTAAAATTTATGGCATTTTGAATTTTTTTTTGTGCTCTAACTTCCGCACTTTTTAAGATATCGGGCTCAAACTTAGTCCACAAGTAGAGTGTGGGTAAGCTAGGCATCAGCTCGAATCTGACGAGAATTTGTCAAGGGGTCCAAAACTAATGCCATACATTTTTTTTTAAACAAGGCTGCAAAGTAGAACTTTGCAAATTGCTTCCTCATTATTGTTGGATTTTTACAAAGCTTCCTCTATGAGGAAACCAAAATAGATTAACATGCTTCCTCATAGAGGTAGATTTGTAAAAATCCAACAATAATGAGGAAGCAATTTGCAAAGTTCTACTTTGCAGCCTTGTTTTAAACACTTCCATCACTGAATAAATTATGAATTATTACGCCTATTCGATATTACTTTCTCATAGAGGAAGCTTTGTGTTCATGAACTTTTTTTTCGAGATTTTCATGTCAGGATACTCAGAATGGTCCAAAACATCGAGAAAAGTGGTTTAGAAAAAAATGTCCGTATGTATATGCGTGTGTGTGGGGTTTCGAAATTTCAATCACCTATAACTCAATAGCTGTTCAACCAATTGAGTTGGAATTTGGCATACAAGTGGAGCAGCAGCCTGCCTTTGGTTGTTGTAATTTTTGTCAAAATGTATGGCGAAATTCCGGTTCCATAGTTTTTTCAATTTATTTAAAAAAGGGCATAAATGCTGTAAATGCTTTTATGAAAATTCGATATTTTGGTAATATTTCATCAGTACAAGTATATTTAATGTTGCTTGGCGTTGAATTTAGCTGAAATCGGAAAAGCGGTTCAAATTTTATGGATTTCTGAAATTTTCGAAAAATTGACGTTATTGCATACACAAAATATTATTATATAAATATTGTTATTGCATATACAAAACTTAAGATGGCGATCCGAAATTTTGTACGTAAATGAAGTAATATTTTGTGATGCCATAGATTCATAATTTAAAGGAGATCGGTACATGGGTTACAGAGAAATTTCAATTTTTTATTATTATTTCTTAACGACTAAAATTTCGCTATTCTTCAGTTTTTCAAATTTATTCGAAATAAGGATGTAAAGTAGAACCTTGCTTTCTCATTATTTCAAACTTTTTACAAAGCTTCTTCTATGAGGAATTCATCATCGATAGACATACTCTCTCAGAAACGTAGATTTGTAAAAAGTTTTAAATAATGAGAAAGCAATATGTAAGGTTCTACTGTGCATCCTTTTAAAATTCATTGTAAATTAATAATTCATCTAAACTCTTCATAATTATTATATAAATGTAAAAAATGCAAAAAAGTATTTCACATTGAAAAAATAAAAATGAATCGATTGAGGTATTTGCGGATATGCACTGTTAAAAATGCAAGAGAATTTAATATACAAAACAATATGAGATTTACGAAACGGGTATATGAATTCCATATTAATATACTTTTATTGTAAATTTTTACAATAGTATGAGAATTCTCCGATACAAGTATTTGAAAATTACAGTACGTGAGTATTGTAATCTTCATTTTAATATACAAATATTGTATTTGTCATTGACGAATGCATCTGAAAATTAATATACGGTATATGCATTCGAGCTTTATATACGGTATATTAATTTTCAAAAACAAATGTTTTACACTGTTAAAAATGCAGGTGAATTTAATATACCAAACGATATGAGATTTACGAAACTGGTATATGAATTCCATATTAATATACTTTTATAGTAAATTTAAGAATAGTATAAGAATTCTCCAATACTGGTATTTGAAAATTACTAAAAATGAGTATTTGTCAATGACGAATGCATCTGAAAATTAATATAACGGTATATGCATCCGAGCTTTATATACTGTATATTAATTTTCAAACAAAATTTTTTTACAGTGTGCCTGAGTCTGTAAAAAACTTGCATTACAAAAACTAATATATTTTTGTCAGAAGTTTTTCTGCATAAACCGGTATATTCAATTAAATATACAAGTGTGATGTAAAATTAACACACGGTATATGAAACACATTTAAAAAGTCATGTTTAATATAAAAGAACTGCTATATTACTATAATATAGTATATTAAATTTAATATACCGGTTTATCCATAAAAACTTCCGATAAATGTATATTAATTTCAACATTTTGCTTTCTCATAGAGGATTCTTTGCTTTTGTACGAAATTTTTTTCGAGTTTTTTATATCAGTGCACTCAAAATGGTCTAAAACATTGAGAAAAGTGGTTTACAAAAAATGTATGAATGGATGTGCGTATGGCCGTCACTCCAAATTCAAACTTACATATCTCAAGAACTGCTTTAATAATCGGGCTGAAATTTAGAAAGAAATTTGAAGCAGGTCGACGCCTTCGTTTGTGGTAATTTTCAGAAAAATTCAAAAATATGTTCAAACTTTATCTGACTTTGCAATTTTCGAAAAATGTCTGTACGTTGTCTAGCATCCGCAAATTTGTAGCTATTGAGCTAAATCATTTTTTATGGATGAAGCTATATTAACGGAGGATCGGTATTGCATTTAGAATGAATCTGTAAAGAAGTTCGTATTTTACGAGATTTTCAATTTTTCAAAAAATATTCGTTTTGCTCTAACTCACATCAGATCTCACCAAATCAACTGCAATTTTCTACAGATGAAAAATACCATTTAGCGCTGCTACCTACCAAATTTGGTCGTGATCGGTAACACGGTTTGCATATTACGTGATTTTCAATTTTAGAACTATATAGGCAACGAAAAAAGTTGCAAAGTAGAACTTTGCAAATTGTTTCCTCATTCATTTTATTTTGTAAATAAAATCCATTCTATTACATTCATTTTATTTTGTAAATAAAATGAATGTAAAATTAATAAATATGACTAAAATTAATAAATAAGCATACTCATAGGCTTTGTGAAAAATGAAAATGAATTCGGAAGCAATGTGCAAAGTTCTACTTTTTTTTTCAGTGAAGTCACACGCAAACAGACCGACTTTCCGTTTCATTATACGATGCTAATTATCTTACTACGCTTAACTATCGACAACGGTAATTTATCTCGTTAACGATCTATTGAAATATATTTTTCGCAACGATATTTCGCACGGAAGAATAGAATAAATATACGCGCACTGTAATTGCCCTTTACGATCGGTAACGAGGTCGACAGAGGGTCCCCTGAAGAATCCCCTGTCTGACATACATCTGCTCTGCCTGATCCACAGAACAGCCGATCGAGGTTTATCAGATGTCCACTGACCCACAAACATTGAACCACCTATGGAATTAATCCAGTTCAGTCCCTTTGAGTTTACTATGATTTTTTCTTGTTCATGTGACACAGCAGCCAACAGAAATTTGGCAAGAGAAGTTGCGTGCGAGAGTTTGGCCAACGACTCGCAATTTATCGAGAAACGAAGCCACTGCGCACTGCGTCACTCCTAGCCGAGGTTATTCCACGGTTTCTAGCAACCACCCCTGTGACGTTTATTCCTCTTTCACTGCGCAGTCTCAATCCTCTTGACTCACCTGATCCCCGCACACCTTTATGGTCGCATTCACCCTCGCGACTCTCTGAGCAGTTTGTTGTCTGCAGTAATCCTACGATCAGTCGTCCAACGTACTCGCTTCCGTTTACACTTGCAGTCACTACACACAGTTTCGCACCAATTATCATTTCATCTATTTCATAAGGGTGAGCTCACAAGATAGCTAATAAATTCCAAAGACCTTATAAATCGTACTATGAGTTAATACGAAGTTTGTGCTAAAGCGGTATTACAATTCGCACGATACATTGACCTTTCTACCCACTTATATTTGTTTTGGAGATTCAGAGATCGGCACGTAAAAATAATAACATACAAACATCGTTTCCATGTTATTATTTTTAACTTTAACAATCACTATTTATCTTATTATTACATCTTTCTATCAAGTGTAAAAAAATGTGTGCTTTTGTTTAAGAGAATATAGAAAATGAAATAGAATATAAAAATAATATCATTTCCATGTTATTATTTTTAACTTTAACAATCACTATTTATCTTATTATTACATCTTTCTATCAAGTGTAAAAAAATGTGTTCTTTTGTTTAAGAGAATATAGAAAATGAAATAGAATATAAAAATAATATCATTTCCATGTTATTATTTTTAACTTTAACAATCACTATTTATCTTATTATTATTATTACATCTTTGTATCAAGTGTAAAAAAATGTGTGCTTTTGTTTAAGAGAATATAGAAATAAATTTCATACAGAGTCAAGTAATTAACTAATTACTCTGCACTCAGAGAAATCGTAGTTGTACAGTCAACTATAAAGTGACAACTATTAATTTTTAGTCGATGCAACTATTTTCATAGTTACGGTAACTATGAAAATAGTTATGGTTATTATTTGGTAGTTATAGTAACTATTTGATAGTTATGGCAACTATTAAAAAATTGGTCGCACGAACTAAAAATTATTAGTTGTCACTTTATAGTTACTAATACCATAATTTTCTCTCAGTGTGCTTAATAACTCTACTTTTCAATATTGTTTAACCGTAAAAACTCAAATTTCTGTTTTAATATGGTTTTTATTATAATGTAGAAATAGAAGAGATGTTGCAAGAGTAACAGAACATCCGACTTTGAAAACTAAAGGAACGTACCGATCTCTGGATGCGGATTCACAATTTATTATCGCAGTTATATATCTGCGCGCTTTGAATTTTCAATTTTTCATTGTTACTTCTATCCATGATTAAAATTCGCGTCAGTTATTTGATGTGTCTGGGATGTTTTTTTTTTCTTCTTTTTTCGTATCCTTATTGCTTATATCCTTATTACCCGCTCGTTTTCCTCATGTCTATTTATCTTGTATTCGCGTTAATTTTTCGATTGTCTCAACACGATCTCGTGGATCTTGTTACTCACCAATTGCAATTATAATATCTTCCTGCAAGCCTTTAATGCACCAGCACGCGATACATCGTCAGTTATAATAATAACAATAATAAAGGAGCAATACATATACGTGACAGTTTGGATGTCGTCGCAGATTTTTAACGAGGCCCATTAGACTGATTGGGTGTTCCCCGATGAACGTGCGCGCATTGACGGGACAAATTATGGGAATGGGGCTCCCGCGCTTTAGAGCTAAATAGCAGCGCAGATCATGATCGTTTCTCTCGGTTCGTCGTTTATGTCGTGTCACGTGTAGGACAACGTTGACGTTACATTCATTCATCAGTCGCAGGTTCAAGCTGCAAGTTCGTGATCTCGTTGCGGCGATGTTATTAAGAGCTCGTTGACCTAAATAATTCACGGATCTGTAACACATCAATGAACAGTTATTGTTTGTAGTGGCACGTGTCACGCAACATTATTAATCTAATCGCACTCATGGTACTCGTTTAATTCCCTATGAGAATGTTCAGTGTTATTAATAGCTCAGACAGTAATTAAAATTGATGTAGGAAAGAAGGACGAGCTTTCCTACCTTTGAATAGACAAATATTTTTTAATTTATTCTACTGCAGATTAGTTAGAGGACGTGCGTTGTTTGTAATTTATAAAAATCTGTATTTTTTAGAAATAATAGAAAAATACTTGACAGCTTAGTTGGAAAATTTTTCTGAGGTTTTTTAAAATTTAGTTAACTAATTTATTGATAATTTAATTTATTTAATAAATGGAATATTTTGACAGCCGTTAAGGTAGATGCACCATTTGTGGCGACGAAACCCAGCTGTGCACTGTTAAAAATGCAAGAGAATTTAATATACAAAACGATATGAGATTTACGAAAAGGGTATATGAATTTCATATTAATATACTTTTATTGTACATTTTTACAATAACAACACAAATATTTGAAAATTACAGTACGTGAGTATTGTAATCTTCATTTTAATATACAAATATTGTATTTGTCAATGACGAATGCATCTGAAAATTAATATACTCGTTCAATTCCCAATGAGAATGTTCAGTGTTATTAATAGCTCAGACGGTAATTAAAATTGATGTAGGAAAGAAGGACGAGCTTTCCTAGCTTTGAATAGACAAATATTTTTTAATTTATTCTACTTCAGATTAGAGGACGTGCGTTGTTTGTAATTTATGAAAATCGGTATTTTTTAGAAATAATAGAAAAATACTTGACAGTTTAGTTGGAACATTTTATGAGGTTTTTTAAAATTTAATTAAGAAATTTATTGATCATTTAATTTATTTAATAAATGGAATATTTTGACGGCCGTTAAGGTAGATGCACCATTTGTGGCGACGAAACCCAGCTGTGCACTGTTGAAAATGCAAGAGAATTTAATATACAAAACGATATGAGATTTACGAAAAGGGTATATGAATTTCATATTAATATACTTTTATTGGACATTTTTACGATAGTATGAGAATTCTCCGATACAAGTATTTGAAAATTACAGTACGTGAGTATTGTAATCTTCATTTTAATATACAAATATTATATTTGTCAATGACGAATGCATCTGAAAATTAATATACGGTATATGCATTCGAGCTTTATATACGGTATATTAATTTTCAAAAACAAATGTTTTACACTGTTAAAAATGCAGGTGAATTTAATATACCAAGCGATATGAGATTCACGAAACGGGTATATGAATTCCGTATTAATATACTTTTATAGTAAATTTAAGAATAGTATACGAATTTTCCGATACTGGTATTTGAAAATTACAAAAAATTAGTATTTATCAATGACAAATGCATCTGGAAATTAATATAACGGTATATGCATCCGAGCTTTATATACTGTACATTAATTTTCAAACAACATTTTTTACAGTGTGGCCATTTTCATAATAATTTATATCAAATCGTTGTTTACCGGTATTCCCATGTTGATATTTTAACAATATTCAACAAGTTTATAGACGCGATTTTTTTCTGGATTCACCAATATTACAAATTTGTCTTTTCAATCTTGATGGCCAAAACTTGCTAAAAACGGTACATCTACACTGTAAAAAATTTTTTTTTGTAAAGCTCTGATGCATTATACCGTTATATTAATTTTCAGATGTATTCGTCATCGACAAACACTAATTTTTAGTAATTTTCAAATACCAGTATCGGAGCATTCTTATACTAATCTTAAATTTACTATAAAAGTATATTAATATGGAATTCATATACCCGTTTCGTAAATCTCATATCGTTTGGTATATTAAATTCACCTGCATTTTTAACAGTGTAAAACATTTGTTTTTGAAAATGCATATACCGTATATTAATTTTCAGATGCATTCGTCATTGATAAATACAATATTTGTATATTAATATGAAGGTTACAATACTCACGTACTGCAATTTTCAAATACTTGTATCGGAGAATTCTCATACTATTGTAAAAATGTACAATAAAAGTACATTAATATGGAACACATATATCCGTTTCGTAAATCTCATATCGTTTTGTATGTTAAATTCTCTTGCATTTTTAACGGTGTACCCTAATCAAATTGATGTATTGGCCGCATGGGATTCAAGAGAGTTATTCTCATCCCGGTGCCATTCTAAGAGGAACAAATTGATGTAGGAAAGAAGGAACAGCTTTCTTAACTTTAAATAGGGATATATATTTTTGAATTGATTTTACAGATTATTTAGAAAAGGTGCGTTGTTTAGGGTTTATGAAAATTTGACTTTGCTGGGAAAAAAAGGAAAGTACTTGGGAAAAACCACTTGAAAATTTTGTAGGTATTTTTATTTAGTGATTAAATTCATTGATAATTCCATTTTTTTGTAACAAAACATTTTGTCAACTTTTGCTTCCTCATAGAGGAAGCTTTGTTGTTGTGAAAATTTTTTTTTGTTGAGATTATCATGTCAGGACACTCAGAATGGTCTAAAACGTCGAGAAAAGTGGTTTAGAAAAAATGTCTGTGTGTGTGTGTGTGTGTGTGTGAGCGTATGTGCACAATTTTTTGTTAGCACGATAGCCGTCGCAATTTTTAAGATATCCGGCTCAAATTTGAACCACGTGTAAACTGTCGTTAACCAAGGTATGGGATTGAATTTGGAGTTAATCCACCAAGGTCTTCAAAATTTCTGGCATTTTGAATTTTTTTGAGAATGTCAGTTCGGGCTCTAACTCCCGCAATTTTTATCATATCTGGCTCAAACTTGGACCAGAAGTGGACTGTTATCAAATAGTGTTTGGGATTAAATTTGGTGTCAATCCGTTAAGGGGTTCACAATTTATGGCATTTTAAAAATTTTTGAAATTTTTTTTTCGTGCTCTAACTTTCGCAATTTTTAAGATATCGGGCTCAAATTTGGTCCACAAGTGGACTGTTATTAAATAAAGTTTGGGAGTGAATTTAACGTTTATCCGTTAAGGGGTTTAAAATTTATGGCATTTTGAATTTTTTGTTTTTGCTCTAACTTCCGCAATTTTTAAGATATCGGGCTCAAATTTAGTCCACAACTAGAGTGTAGGTAAACTAAGCATCAGTTCGAATATGGCGAGAATCTATCAAGGGGTTCAAAACTAATGCCATTAAAAATTTTTTAAAACAAAGCTGCAAAGTAGAACTTTGCAAATTGCTTCCTCATTATTTTTTGCTATTATTTTACCTTTTTATTTTATTTTTTCATGGTGCCTGTACTAGCTACATTCGTTTGGAATAAAACTATACGCACCATACAACTTTTCGTTTCGGAGCTCTATAAAAAAAATAAATCCTGGCAATTGGCCATAGGTACATGTTCTTTTTTTATCGCTGTGGATTCGGTGACATGTCACCCCAAGTAAAAAAATTATATATGGAGTATATAAAAAATATATATAGTTTTAAACATAGAATTGGGCATATATAGTTTTTATAAAATCTATATACAATTTATACGTAAACCCAACTTTACAGGTGATCTTATATATAAATTGCATATAGATTGTATATAGAGTCTATACAGACTATGTATGCCCAATTCCATATGTCGGACTATATATAATTTTTTTACTTGGGACGTCAATATGAACTTATATTTCCCAACGTGTGTGCTTAGTGTTATTAATAACGCGAACAATATTTAAATTGGTGTAGAAAGGAAAGAGGAGCCTTTCTGGCTCTGAACAGGAACATTTTTTTTGCAATTCACAAAAACCAAACTTTGCTGAAAATAGAAGAAAAATCGCTAAAAATTCAACTAAAAAATTTCGAGGATATTTTGATTGATGTTGCAAAATTTATTTATGGTTCCATTTTTTTTTTTTTTTGTAAATATAACTTTTTGCCAATTTCCTACTTTGTTTGTTCTTTCTACTAAAAAAGGAGGTACCGTAGTAAGCTGCATCTATTTGGAATAAAATTCTATGCATACTACTTATTTCGGAGCTTTATAAAAGGAGGAATTCTGGCAAACTGCCATTTTTTTCATACTGCTACGACTTGTCACGTCTATATAAACATACAATGTTTCGTGGATCATTTCTAAACAACTGTTGAAAATGTTCAAACATTTTTTTATTTACCCTGTTAATCAATTGTAGTTTTTCCTAAAGAAGTCTAATTTGTTTTGGGCTGCAATCCAGGCGGTCTGCTTAATATTCATTATTTTGTACTAGAACCTATGAATAATAGGTCTTAAAAAATATAAATCTGTAATTGAGCCCGCAAGTAGTTCCTATACGTATCAAAAGTATAGAAAAATTTTCTTAAATCACATACAATACAATAGAATTAATACAAAATCGATTTTAGTGAATATTTCAACGGAATGAATTCCTATGTATAATAAATAGTAACGAAAGCGTAACGATAAACGTAACAAAAAAATAAACTACTACTGTTTTTTTTATTATCAATTATTTTTTCATTATAAAAATTAATGGTAAGCGAATTTTGCAATAACAAACTGAGATACGCAGTTATTAATTATGTGGGTCATCTTTGTTATTATATATTATTATGTATTAAGTTAATTGCGAAATAAAATAGATGAATGTTTTAAAATGAGAAATACTAATATTGGATTAAAGGATCAACCACACGTAGCGATTTCCGTAAACGTCGTTTCACCATCGATTAAACGCTAATTATACTATGAGTGGACCCTTATTCCGGCTTATTAATGTCCCAGCAGTGCTGGTAGACGCGTCAACCGTTAGCTATCCATAATAATGCGCCTATATCTGTATAGGTATCGGAGACAAAAATAGGGAAGTTCAATTTAGCGAAGATAAGACCTCGTGCATGGCTCGCCCGGATATACGATATATTGTCATACGGGAAACAAGTATTTAATTCAGACGCCGATGGTGGGCCCCTATCCGATCCAGTTAAGGCGTTGAAACACCTTGACACGCCAAAAAAACAGGTCGAATATCAATATATTTTTTTAACGTCAGCTAATTGTTCGAATAGTTTTATATTATACACATATGTGATACATACTTTCACTTGCAATTTACTAATTGAAATCGCTTTACTTAATTATTTTATTCCAATGTATTCGTCAAGATAAAATTTAATAAAATGCAAATAAATAAATCAGACAGACAAATCGTCGTGTGAAGGCAATATTAATTTCTTTTTTAACTTGACGTCCAGTCGCTACCGCGACTCTTGATAATTTGAAGATTTTAGTTAAGGAGGTTGGAGCGCTCCACACTAGGGCTGTTCAAAAAAACGTAATTTTCTTATAACCGGTTGCTCCTGAAATGCTGTATTGTTTATCACAATAAAAATGTTTTCGCGAAAGCTGGCAGTTGTGCGACGATATTAAGTACTGCCGCATAAAGGCCAAAATTCATGAAAAGCGGCGATTTTTATAATTTTTTTTTTTTAACGTGGTGAAGCCCTCATGGAGATTGTGGTTGCTTTCGATAGACTATAAAATTGTGATAGGGCCCCTAAATCGGATAGGGCCCCTATCCGATCCAGTATGGCGTTTCATGAGCCATTTTGTCATTTGAAAACGCGCGAAATAGTCGATGAGCAGATGAATATTTCAATGTTTTAAAGGATTTCATTTTTTATTTTGTTAACTTCAATGTCGATGCGGCAGTACTAACCATTATCGAACATGTTTCTGCCTTTACACAATTTCATAGTTTATCGAAAGCAACCACAATCTCCATGAGCGCTTCAGCAAGTAAAAAAAAATTTCTAAAAATCGCCGTTTTTAATGAATTTTGGCCTTGATGCGGCAGTACTTAATATCATCGCACAACTCCCAGCTTTCGCGAAAACATTTTTTTTGTGATAATCAATACAGCATTTCAGGAGCAACCGATTATAAAGAAATTATGTTTTTTTGAACAGCCCTACTCCACACTAGTCAAATTAGTGCTAAATTTGTAAAAGCGTTTCTACAATTTCAGATGGTTTAATAATCTGTTCCAAGGTGTTAATCACATAGCAGCATTAGTTCTTGATATTCAAATACATTCACAGCTGTCATATGAACAGTAAATCGATCAATATCTACAAATTTCCGATGTCATGTTTTTTCATCCAGTTTTGTAAAAGGGTAAACCGTAATATCAGTCCGATTACGACGAAACATAGCTCATTTTTATCAGTGGAAGATCCTTAATCGATTGACCGTCCGGATTTTCTATAGTATCAGGCGTTCAAAAGTTACAGCCATTTGTATACTTGATGTTAGGTTATGATAGGATAAACAAACGGTTGTATCTTTTGAACTACTAATACGATTTAAAAAATAGACGGCCTATCGATAGAATATCTTTTAGTAAACAAAATGAGCTATTGGCCGTCATAATCGGACTGATATTACGGTTTACCCTTTTAAAAAACTGGATGAAAAACATAACATCGGAAATTTGCAGATATTGATCGATTTACTGTTGATATCACAGCTGTGGATGTATTTGAATATCAAGAACTAATGCTGCTATGTGATTAACACCTTGGAACAGATTATTAAACCATCTGAAATTGTAGAAACGCTTTTAAAAATTTAGCACTAATTTGACTAGTCTGGAGCGCTCCAACCTCCTTAAGGCGTTAAAACACCTTGACACGCCAAAAAAACAGGTCGAATATCAATATATTTTTTTAACGTCAGCTAATTGTGAGAATAGTTTTATATTATATACATATGTGATACATACTTTCACTTGCAATTTACTAATTGAAATCGCTTTACTTAATTATTTTATTCCAATGTATTCGTCAAGATAAAATTGAATAAAATGCAAATAAATAAATCAGACAGACAAATCGTCGTGTGAAGGCAACATTCATTTCGTTTTTAACTTGACGTCCAGTCGCTATCGCGACTCTTGATAATTTGAAGATTTTAGTTAAGGAGGTTGGAGCGCTCCACATTAGTCAAATCAGTGCTAAATTTTTAAAAGCGTTTCTACAATTTCAGATGGTTTAGTAATCTGTTCCAAGATGTTAATCACATAGCAGCATTAGTTCTTGATATTCAAATACATTCACAGTTGTCATATGAACAGTAAATCGATCAATATCTACAAATTTCCGATGTCATGTTTTTTCATCCAGTTTTGTAAAAGGGTAAACCGTAATATCAGTCCGATTATGACGAAACATAGCTCATTTTTATCAGTGGAAGATCCTTAATCGATTGACCGTCCGGATTTTCTATAGTATCAGGCGTTCAAAAGTTACAGCCATTTGTATACTTAATGTTAGGTTATGATAGGATAAACAAACGGTTGTATCTTTTGAACTACTAATACGATTTAAAAAATAGACGGCCTATCGATAGAATATCTTTTAGTAAACAAAATGAGCTATTGGTCGTCATAATCGGACTGATATTACGGTTTACCATTTTAAAAAACTGGATGAAAAAACATAACATCGGAAATTTGCAGATATTGATCGATTTACTGTTGATATCACAGCTGTGGATGTATTTGAATATCAAGAACTAATGCTGCTATGTGATTAACACCTTGGAACAGATTATTAAACCATCTGAAATTGTAGAAACGCTTTTAAAAATTTAGCACTAATTTGACTAGTCTGGAGCGCTCCAACCTCCTTAAGGCGTTAAAACACCTTGACACGCCAAAGAAACAGGTCGAATATCAATATATTTTTTTAACGTCAGCTAATTGTGAGAATACTTTTATGTTATATATGTGATACATACTTTCACTTGCAATTGTTTGCAATTAATTGAAATCGCTTTACTGAATTCTTTTTGCCAATACATTCATCAACGTAAAATTTAATAAAATACAAATAAATAAATAATTTGAAGATTCCCAAGTAAAACAATTATATACAGTCCGACATATGGAATTGGGCATATATAGTCTGTATAAATTCTATATACAATCTATATGCAATTTATATATAAGATGACTTGTAAAGTTGGGTTTATGTATAAATTGTATATAAACTGTGTATAGATTTTATAAAAACTATATATATTTTTTATATACTCTATATATAATTTTTTACTTGGGTTACCATATAAAAAAATCACACACTTCTACATCTTTTATTATACTTTATCAATTACATTATAATTCGGCAAAACGGAGCCTGATGAGATAAACAATTCTACAATTCTAATTTTAATTAATCAACATTCGTTTCCTTCTTCTTTTGGCTAACATTATTATTTTCGAGACAAGTATCTGCCAGATCAGACGCCAATAAATTAGATGTATCTTTAATTCCAGTACAAATTTATTCATTCTCTTCCTCTTCGTGACTCGGCACGAATCTTGTAGTCAGAAATGCGAAGTGAATTTTTAGGTTCCTTTCTCTCTCTCTATGCGTCTGTTTCTTGTTCGGAAGTGGCAGAAAGAATTTCGTGAAGGTCGCTAGGCCTCACGCGGGTTACTCACACGTTTAATACTATATATATATATATATTTACCCATTCGCCCACCTGGTCAGTATTTCTTTTCCATAATATATGAAAATTTAACAGTACGGAACTATCGCTTCTCCGCGCGAGATGGAAATTGCAATATAGCCAAGCGATGAAGGAAGAAGGATACCAGGTATCGAGACCTTCGAAGCGAACACGCGCGTCGTTTGAGAGCTTCCTCGATTTCGATACCGCTGATGCTGTTATTGCGCCTTCTCATTCTTCTGTCAACGACATGAATATTGCATTAACCCTGGGAGACCGGCTTTTTTTTTTACAAAACCTCGGGTAGGTTGTTAGTACAAGTTTGTCGCTCGTACCGATAGCCTCAATATCGGCAGGCGGTCCGCACGTTGAATAGACCTTAGAAACTTCTGCAAATTCAAAGGTGATCACAGGATACAACGTTGAGTGCAGTTTGCTCTTTTACGACCACATAGAGAGTTTCGTTTTTTTTTTTAAACATTTTTATACGAAATTTAAAAATGTCGAGAACAGTGGTTTAGAAAAAAATATCTATATGTGTGTGACTCTAATTTGATACGCAATTTGAATATCATCGAACATGGTGCACGATTCAATTTGGAACAAATCGGACAAGGGGTTTAAATTTCATACATAGAATTGTGCATTTTTGGTAGAAACGTAATTTCATACTCTAATTTTTGCAAATGTTGATATCTTGTACACAAGTCGATTATTAGGGAACAACAATTTGTATACAAATGGGCGAAAATCGATCAAGTGGTTTCAATTTTCTAATTTCAAGTCTGTGGAAAATGTCTGTAAACACTTTAATTTTTTTAACGTTCGCACCTTGAATAGACCATAGAAACGTCTGTATACCACTTAGAAAATTAATGTATACATTTATCGCTCGTTTTTATACTATACAGTATATACAGTTTATGCATAAACTGGTATATTAAAATTAATATACCATTATATAGTAATATTACAGTACTTTTAAATTAAACATGATCTTTTATATTATTTATATAAAAAAATATATTATTATTATTTTTTATATTAAACATGATTTTTTAAATGTTTTGTAATGTATTGGTTGTCGTGTATTGGTTTTCAGTCATACTTGTATATAAAATTTAATATACCGGTTTATGCATAAAATTTTCCGACAAAGCTATATTAATTTTTATAATGAAAATTTTTACAATGTACAGTTTGCTCATTTGCGTCCTCAAGGAGGAAGTTTTTTTTTCATGAAAACATTTCTATCCGAAATTTTAAAAACATCAAGAAAAGTGGATTAGAAAAAAATATCTATACGTGTGAGTCTCTAATTTGGTACACAAGTTGAATATCATCGAACACGATGATATTCCAGGGGTTGGCATTTTTATAGAAATGTGAATTTAAAAAAAAACGTAATTTCACACTCTAAATTTTGCAATTGTTGAGATACCTTGTAGATATTTTGTATACAAGTGGATTATTATTGAACAACAATTGATATGGAATTTCGCGAAAATCGATCGAGTGGTTCCAATTTTATAATAATTTGAAGTTTATAAAAAATGTCTGTAAATACTTAAAATCTAAAAAAATCGTATCTATCTGAACCCAGTTTTCTACATAAATTTGTGACAATTGATTATTACAGATTAATTTGGCCCAACGAAGAGCCGCCAATTTGATAACTTTCATTTTTACATCCTTATAAAACTCTCGTAAATTACGAGATATCATTGATTAACATTAAACAGAGTTAGGGCGGATATAATTTTGCGATACCTATTGACATTTGTCAACAAATCTCAGCAAGTTTAATTGCAAGCAAATAAGCTAGTTATTGAAGAAGACTGCAAACAAAAAATTTGCACATTTCTTTCTCATAAATTTTCACTTAATACGTCAAAGCTTCCGCTATAAGTCAAAATTGACCAACATTTCACATAATTGTAGTCCTGAGACAGGTAAAAATTGATGAGGAAACAATGTGCAAGGTTTTTCGTTCCAATTTTGTTTAATTACTAGTTTTCATTTAAAATTCGATAGAAGAACGACAAAAATGATGCATCAGCGACGAAGTCGCAAAGTCACGAAACGTAATTACGTATTTAGGATGCTCTTTCATTCACTAATTGCTTCTCGTTTGGAATACTCCTATACAATAAACACTATGTTCCCCGGAACTTTCCTCAAAGGAAGTTTTTGATATAAAGCTAATATCTGGTGCTCATTAAGATTTCCGATTGAATGAAAAAGTTAATTATTATCTTAGATAATTTTCTAGACCAGGAACTCATTTTACTGTAATTAACACTTCATATGGATTTAAACGGAATTTTTTCAAATTAATTAACACATCGGTCACCTTTGCTGTCTTATTGAGAAAGCTTTGCTTTCATGAAAATAAAATTTCTTCATGATTTTCATGTAAGGGCACTCAGAATGGTCTAAATTATCGAGAAAAGGGGTTTTCAAAAAATGTCCCTATGAATGTGTTTGTGTGTGTGGAGAGGACTTAGAAATTTAAATTTAAATTTAAATTAAAGAAATTTAAAAATAACTCAAGAACGGTTCAACCGAAAATGCTGAACTTTGGGACTCAAGTGAACCAGCAGTCCGTCTTTGACTGTTGCTATTTTTGATAAAATGTCTGCAGATATTTAGATTTTATAGCTTTTTACATTTTTTCAAAAAAGCGCGCGATCGCTCGAACTTTTGTAAAATGTACAAATTTTATGGAGTCTTGAAAGTTTCGAAAAATTGACGTTATGATACATTCATTTTTGCAAAACATAAACTAGCGATCCCAAACTTTGTACATAAACGGAATATCCAGTAATGCTAGAAACATAATCGCGGAATACATAAAGCGAAAATTGGTAGAACTGTTCGGATTATATAGGAATTTTAATTTTTCGATATTATCTCTTGATGACTAAAATTTTGCTAAACTCATCTAAAAGTGGGATGCAAAGTACTAGCAAAGTACAAGCATGTTGCTTCCTCATTATTTTTAACTTATTGCAAGGCTTCTTCTATGAGGAAACTAAAGTTGATGAACATTCTTCCTCACTGAAGTAAGTTTGTGAAAAGTTAAAAACACTGAGGGAACAACTTGAAAGGTTCCACTTTTGTATCGTTGTTTAATTTTTGTCTTGTGGATTGTTGCAGATGATTGCCATAACTTTTGCGCTCTCGATGATTCTGGCTGCGGTTAACGTACGAGCAAGCGTCCTTGTCGCTGATATGACCATGTCCAGGATGGTGGAACTCAACGCTGGTGCGCCCTTTTGCGCCCTTTATCACGATCGCGGTATCATTCAGCAAATGATTCTGGGCGCCGATCCGAAGAAAGTTCGTCAGATGTCGAGCAATCTTATCGACGATCTTGAAGAGACTTGCAAACAGTCACGAAACAAAGGAAAGGTACGATTTTATCGATTTTAAAGTTTGAATAAAATAAAATTTTAAGAAAGAGTCACTAAGTGATAAACATAAATCAAAACTCCCTTTTGGACGAAGTAAAACACTCGCACGGTGAGAAATTTCTGTGTTGTGACAACGTAAAACGAGGACAATAAAAATCATTACATTAGGCTGGCAAATCTTTTGTTCGGCTGACAAATCAGGTTTTACTATACTGACAAATCTTTTTGCTAGGTTGACTAATCTTTTTTCTAGGTTGACTAATCTTTTTGTTAGCCTAACAAAACGATTTTTGTTGTCACCGTTTTATGCTGTCACGACACAGAAATTTATCTCCGTGCGCTTTTAGCTAAGTTCCGTATTGACATAAATGCTGTTTTCCATATACGTTACATGCATTACATTCGTGTTACATTCCATAATGTCTAAAAATCATTGAACATGATATCGCTTAATTTTTACGGTACAATATTTTGCCAAATAAACAACACTACTAGAATTTGATGCGGTACAAGGGTTAATTATTTGGTAAAAGGTTTATTTTTTTATCAAATTTGGTAACATATATGTGACTTATATGCAGAAGTTACAAATTTTTGGCATATATGTAGAGGCCCAACAAAAAATTGAATGGAGGTACAGTGAAATCTCATGTATTTTAAATGGCAAGATTGAGGCCTCTGGCGGGAGGGTTAAATATTCAAATAAAAAAATTATATTTTGAAAAGATTTTTATTTATCTTTTTGCAAACGATGTGAGGGGCGGCGATCTCATATTCATCCGGACTGCAAATCCGAGTTGCTAAGGAGAATACACGGGGGGGGGGGGGGGTTAAGAAATAGTTTGGGGAATAAAAGAGGAAAGGATAGTAGAAGCTTCTATGGGCCTACTGATCCAAATCGAAATTAACTATATGCAAGATATATAAGAGATGTATCTGAGATACATCCAAGGTATATTAAAAATGTATTTGTTTTTTATATTATCGTTCTGAAGGTTTTATTTGTTAGATATAATTTCGTACATGATGGGAGGAATTCCCAATAAAAAAATGTAAAAAACATATTCACATTGAGAAAAAAAAATGTTTAAATGAAATAAATCGGCGTGCATCATCGTTCAAGCGAATTTTTTGTTGGCATAACAAATATTTTGATTACCGCAAATATTTGTCATACCAACTAAAAATTCGCTTGAATGATGATGTACGCCGATTTAGTTCATTTAAACATTTTTTTTTCATAGTGCATGAAAATAACGCAGGCAATGAAAATTGTTTCATACAGCCATTAATTTCTCCTAAACTGTACCAATACTATTTTTTTTAAATGTAAACTGCTGAAACAATAGGATTTCGAAAACTCACCAAAGTCAGACAACCAATCAATGCCGTTCACAATTCCGCAAAGATGATGAAACGAAAAAATCTGAGCGCGAGATCCGCACAAAAGGAATTGAAACAATCACGACGTTACGCAACACTTGGGTACCAATAAATACATCAGAGCCATACAAAAACTGCCTTTCAATGCTAAACAATAGAAAATAACTTCGTCATTTACACCACAGAAATTGTTTTATTTTATATATACAAAAAGTTGCATTGACGAGCATGCAAATTCACCGGGACTCACATGAAAAATGGACAGAAAGACTTGGGTTCATGGCCATCAAAGTCCGAGAAAACGATTCTGTAAGATTTACACACAAACATATTCTTGTCCAACTATAAGAAATATAATTAATAAAATACTGATAGAATTTTTAACTACTAAAGTTTTGACGGATATTTATCAAAAGTTTAAAAACATCACAAAATCTGGATGTCTCAAGTGATTTTTATCAAATTTATACCAATTACACAGAGAGAAAATTATGGTATTAGTAACTATAAAGTGACAACTATTCATTTTTAGTTCGAGCGACCAATTTTTTAATAGTTGCATAACTATCAAATAGTTACTATAACTACCAAATAGTTACCATAAGTATTTTCATAGTTACCGTAACTATGAAAATAGTTGCATGGACTAAAAATTAATAGTTGTCACTTTATAGTTGACTGTACAACTACGATTTCTCTGAGTGTAAAGATTGGCCGAACTCTATATGGCATTGAGCTAATTCTGTCGAGTAGTTTTACTAAAAGTTGTACTATTTTACTAAATGATTTGTAACTATTTGGAGTGATTTTTGGCATATGGAATCAACATATGTGGTGCTCATCACTGCCATTCTCCTAATTTTTTTATTGTTTTGCGAATTACTCAGAATTTTCATCGTATCACATTTTTGGTTCGGAATGTATATTTTTACTCACATACAAAAATTATCAAATATGCGATTTCGTAACATAAAAATCAGAACATTAAACATACACAATAAAAGGCAAATTTTTTCCATTAAAGTGCAGTGTCTAATCTGACAGCATTACTCATGATTATTGTTACATATTATTACTTAATATTAATTCCAAGTTTATAACACTTTCGAAATAATTCGATAAAAAAGGACATATCAAATTCTTAATCAAAGCAGAATATAAATTGTTCGATTTTTAAATTTAGGTCTATTATTCATAAAGAGGAATAAATCATCATTATTTTGCCAAAATATTAATTTCAATAGCTTCTTTTTTACTCGAGGTATTAAAGAGGTATTAATTATACAGTCAGGTCAACCATGTGCGAAGATTGAAAAAAATGGTCTATACACATTTTTAAAGAGAAAATAGTGAAAATAAAGCTAGTTCGGAATTAAAGAGATTCAACTTAATTTAGAAAGAATGTACAGCAATTAATTTACAGAAACTTACCTCAGTTTTCGCTGAGATATATTATATGCAGTTTTTTGGCAGACAAATTTTTAGTTCGTTCTCGACAAGCGATAGCTTATGTTGTGCTTATGTTTATTGATAGATATTGTATACGGTGACAGTTTGACATGAGTAATACAATTTATGGTTTACAAATAACAGTCATTTATACATGAAATAAAAATTACGAAGTCATCTAAATTTTTCTCTTAATTGAGTAGTAAAATGACGGAAATTAGACAGTGAAGTCATGAAAAGTATTTCGATAAACAAAACGAGCTATCGATCGTCATGATCAAACCAAAATTTATTGCTTTACAAGGAAGGATATGTTATGATTCAGCCTTTGAACTAACTGGAATAAATTATTCATAAAAAAAATATTCATAAATAGCTGAGGTGCTGTTGTTTAAAGGTCCCTTCTCAGAAGTGCACTGGGGAATGCATAGGTCGCTCTAATTATATGAAATCGAATAATCAAAAATGTCATGAAATCATTGTAAAAAAAATAAGAATTCAGTCACGGTTTAAAAAAATAATCACGGAAAAAATCATTTACAAATTGCTAAAAACATTGTTTATATTGTTATTTATTTTTTACGTTTTTAAAATAGAATAAGTAAAAGAATATGTGTTCAAAATGAACAAATTGAGAAAAACGCTTTTCTCCTTGGGACAACACGAAAAGAAATAAGTGGTTGACCCAACTAACTGCGTGGCTAAATACGCTCCAAGCGACAAAATTGGTTGTCAGAACCAACTATTAGGTGTCTCAACTAACCACTTGGGCGTCGCAAACAACCGATTGTGTGTCCCACCCAATCGGTTGTTTGGTTTTGGTTATTTGGTTCTCCCAACCAATTTTGTCGCTTGAACGCACGCGGGCTCTACATCCTTTAGATAGTACGCTTAGATTTCGAATTTGACTAAAAAATTTCGGCAGCACATTTTCAAGATGGTAAACTAATTTTATAAGGAAAAAAGTTGCACATGAAGTAGAATTTTGCACTTTGCTTCCTCATTAATTTTCATTTTTCACAAACCCACTTCTTTGAGTAAGCTTATTTATTAATTTTGGCTTCCTCATAGAGGAAGCTTTGTAAAAAATGAAAATGAACGAGGAAACAATGTGCAAAGTTCTACTTTGCAACTTTTTTCGTTACCTATGTTTAGTTCTTGAAAAATTCAGAATCACGTAAAATCCAAAGCGCGTTACCGATCACGACTAAATTTGGTAGGTAATAGCGCCGAATATTACACATTATTCACGTGTAGAAAATTTCAGTTGATTTGGTGAGATTTGACGTGAGTTAATGCAAACCGAATATTTTTTTGAAAAATTCAAAATCCCATAAAAACCGAACGGTTTTACAGATTCATTCAGTTCTTGAGATATGTAAGTTTGAATTTTGAGTGACGGCCGCACATACGCACATTCATCCATACATTTTTTCTAAACCACTTTTCTCGACGTTTTAGACCATTTTGATTGTACTGACATAAAAAAAATAAAAATAAAATTTCGCATTTTTGTGTAGACTTAGTCGGTAACAAAAACTCTAATCAATATTTCAGAGGTCACCGAATGTTTTTTGACAAAAGAAAAGTCTTACATCCATATCCTCTTAATTCTGCATGATGTAAGACTTTCATTGTTTCCAAAAAAGATCAAGTGTCTGAGAATTCTTGTTCCGGAAGATATTCGCTATTTTTCTCGCACTCATTCTAGTGCATTCCGCCTACCCTTAAGACCAATATTATTGACCCTCAATGGTGCCACTAATCAACTCAAACTAAATAATGTGAATCAGAATCAGCCACCGGGCGGAGGATTAATATACCCTGGCACAAAGTGGTGCGGACCTGGAAGCATCGCTGGTTCTTACAACGATTTGGGTCACCATGCGAATGAGGACGCTTGTTGCAGAGAGCACGATCACTGCCCGGTCGTTATAAATCCTCACTCTTGCATTCACGGCATTTGCAACACATCGCCCTTCACCCGTTCACACTGCGACTGCGACGCCAAGTTTCGCAGGTGCCTCCAAAACTTGAATACCGAGGTCGCCAACACGCTCGGTGCATTGTTCTTCAATGTCATTCAAGTGACCTGTTTCAAGGAGCGTCGCCCTTGCTCGCAGTGGCAAAGGTAAGAACATCACTTATAAAAAGAAAAATTATTGAAAAACAAATATACCACAGTAAAATATTGGCCAAATTTGTCTTTCAATATGATATAACCAGAGTTGTAAATGCCTAATTTTAATAGTAATAAAATTGGTACGATTTTTTTTATAATCATGATTTTCCAATAATAACATGTAGCGATTATAATACAATGTATAAACTTTTGAATAGCTGCAAGAACTATTAATTTTGAATAAAATTTCACGCTAATCTTTGGGGAAAATGGAAAAACATAATTAATGGGAGGGAATTTTTGTTTATAATGTTATAACAATTTGAGAAAAAACTAAAGAATTTTTTAACCGTTTACAAAAGACCACAATTATGGAAGTAATTTTTTATTGTACATTAAGAAATTAGAAAAGATTGTTTGGAAAATAGTGACATCGGTTTTTTTAAATGTAGTCAAAAATAGAAACCAATACAGTCACTTTCGTTCTGTTTTTTTATCGTAACTCTATTTCATAGTCAAAAGTTATACTCAGACGGATGAGAAAATGACCAGACCGGCAAAACTGGACTACTTCAATTTATTTGTTGTATATTTATATTTATTTATTCAAAATTTTGTATCAGATTTGATTTGATAGGAACCAATACTTTCAGTTTGAATTAATAGCACTGGACTACGTCCTATTCTTCCAATTTTAGTACTCTTATGGAGTGGCAACGATCGCCGAGATATCATCAGGCAGTAATTAGACGCGGATGGAAAACCGAGAGACCAAAATCGCTGCTAAAGATTCTTCTTAATGTTGTGGCGGACGGTGTGAAGGCTCGACGAAGGCAAACTCTCATGCAGAATTATCGAAGATTCTGAAAATATTTGTACATGTTTACCAGAGTTTTCTTTGAATGTAGGATACATTAGAAATTACAGCGGTGGTGGTTGACCTTTAATCTACATTACTTCTATTTATGTGAAAAAGGTTCTAAAGAAAATGATAAAAATAGACAAAAATTCAAAAGCTTCAATCGCAATTGAATTTTGATCTATTTGTCTTTCGCAACACGGAAATTTTGTCGTTCTGAAAAACTTTTTTTATTTTTTTATTTTTATATCAGGGTCCTCAAATCGACATCAGTGGACGCGCGGTGGCTGATGTCGATTCGGCGCGTCGGTCTGTCTTGCGCGCACTGAGAAAAAAAATGGACAATTTAATTAAATCGACGTTTGCCCTCGTTCAAACGAATTTCTCGATTAGGACAACCAAATATATAGTTTCTTCAATAATTATTTGATTCAGTTGACTAAAATACATTTGCGCTAAGCAAAATATTTGTTATACCAACTAAAAATTCATTTGTACGAGGGTGAACGCCGGTTTAGTTAACTCTAACATTTTTTTTCCCAATGCGCCAACTCACTGTTATAAATATTTTGAAAATTAATATATGTATTGGGAGTTCTTTTGCACATACGGTATATTAAATTATACAGAGAAAATATACAGATATGTCGTAAAATTCCAATAATTATATTATAAACACAACTTTTATGAAGTGTTTAGTATACTGTATATTAATTTTACAACTATGTGTTGGCATATTAATCAATATTTGTATATTAAATTTAATATACGCGTATCCGCAAAAAAACTTCCAATATTTTCTATTAATTTTCATACAAAAATTTGTAACAGTGCTTCTGAATGGAAGACTGTATGAAAAAACATTGGAAACTCAGTGAAAATAAAACCGCGTGTATCGGCCAAGTTTTCCACAATTTCTCTGTGCCCTCGTGCAAATGCGATTCGGAAGTGGATTAGGAGGAGTCACTGTGGACAACTCTCGGGGGGGGGGATAAAAGTCTGAATAAGGCATACGGGCAATTATAACCCAATAAAATTGAAAAAAGAAAGTACCAGGGTTCTCAAAACGATTTAAAACAATGAAAAACGGACTAAAAATATCTACAAAAATTGACTATCATTAAACAATAATACATTTAGAATTTTATGAGGATCGATTAAATGGTTCATATTTATAAGCACTGTTAGAAATTTCTGTATGAAAATTAATATAAAATATTGGAAGTTTTTCTGCGGATACGCGTATATTGAATTTTATATACAAATATTAATTAATATACAAAAAAATTGTTGTAAAATTAATATGCAGTATACTAAACACTTCATAAAAGTTGTGTTTATAATGTAATTATTGGAATTTTACAACATATCAGTATATTAAATGAAATTTAATCATTTAATATATTATTTTTATTTTGTACTCAATCAGTATATTAAATTTCATTTATATGTATTTCAGTATATAAATTTCATTTAATATACTCAATCAGTATATTAAATGGAATTTAATATACTGCTTGAGTACAAAATTAAAATAATATATTAAATGAAATTTAATATACCGTATCTGCAAAAGAACTTCCAATACGTATATTAATTTTTCAAATATTTTTAACAGTAAGTATTTAAATTTCAGCCAATAATCTATTGTATTTAAACAAGCATACATATCAGAAACTTCCACATTGGTCTCTCATTGTTTTGTACCGTTCACGGAGCTTTCTCTATGAGCCAGTCCATCCTATCTATGGATTCTTTTTCCTCACAGATGTAACTTTGAAAGGTGGAAAAAATAATCAGGAACAAATTCGCAAAATTTTGATAAATAAGAATGCAACCTTTTTCATGGCAATGTTAACAAATGTTTGATTTCTTCAGGTGGTGGCTAATAAACAAATTCGAAGGTGGCAGATTTATCCTGGGTTTTAATTAAATGATTTTTTATAAATATAAACTAACATTTGTTTTTGTATTTCAGGAACGGCTATGGCGAGGCAGAGTCGAACCGTCTATGTTCGCAGTACAAGTTCCGACCGAGCGACAAGTACGTGCCGCTAATGCCGCTCAATATGAACATATGAATTCGAAAGCAGCAAAAAGGGGAGCCCGGGAATCGCTGAATCATTCAGTGGAAGCTCCCGTACGAGGTTAAAATAACTGTAAATCGTAGTTGCGATTATTTAATCGGCTACGATACGACCAGCAGACACAGCTTTTATTCGGCAGCTGAAAAACATTTGTCCAACGCTCCTTGCGTATCGATGATCGGAGCTCGATATTCTAGGATCGTCCTCGTACAGTCAAAATTAAAATAATAAATTTTGTGAAGATCGTAATTTGCCCGAAAACATTGTACTTTCAAATTACGATTACTAGATGCGCATTGCAGTTACAGCTGAATTCGATTTGCTGTTTAAAATCGAATTTAGTCATGGAACTACCGAGACATATCAAGAACACACAGAACTTCTTATATTAGCGATTTTATCACGTACACTGTGGCTTTCTTGATATCCTTTTTAAAATAAGACACAAAACATTGTATACCTCTATAGAAGCTAGAAATAGTGATTAAGTTTTGAGTTAGCTTTAATTTAATATACTGAGAAACGGACATAGCGTAAGAATATTTCTTGGGGTAGAGACGCTCACTTTTTTCTCAGGATGATTACCCGAATTATATTGTGCAGGCGAACATGTGATATACGTATAATTATATTAATGAAATATACTCTGTAATATACGCGAGGCGACGCTGATTATACTCTACGTCTGCAGCTACGTCGGGAATCTTTTACCCACTGTGGCATCAAAGTTTACTCTGATTAATCCTAATCCTATATATAGATTCGGTAACTTTGAATTTATAACATTTACACGATTTTGTAGTGCATCCATGGTATATTGTCGTCGTAATGAGACTGCGTAATGGATCAATGCATAGTTAATTAATTACGATTGTGAATTCGGTGAGTCAGCATGTTGATCGTCGAATAATTAATAGCGAATTTTAAGTCAACGAACGATAAACAATAAAAAGAAAGTATGGTAGTAACGATTGTGCCTTCATTGATTACTTTTCGAATTAATTTTTCAACAATTAGAGTTCCTTTCCGTGCAATTATGTCTTTAGAATAGAAAAGTTGCGGAATGGAGTTGTGCATGTTACTTCCTAATACATTTTGTTATGATCAATGGATAATATTCTACGAATTTAGTCTAACGTGTGATATGATGTGATATGATTTGATTGATGTGCTACATGGATTTTGCATTACATTAACGGGTTAACAATGGCTCAACGTCTACGAAGAACATGTAAAACTGATGCAGTGTTAAAAAGGATGCAAAGTAGAGCTTTGCACATTGCTTGCTCATTTTATTTGATTGCTTACAAAGTTATGGGGAAGTATATTTTTATCTATTTTGGCTTCCTCATAGAGAATTTAAATAAGCATGACGTTTATATATCTTTTCTTCCTCTCTGGCAACATTTGAATTGATTTTGGTGTTAGTTGACCTGAGTTAGAGGAAAACATTGATTTTTTTCAATATTCAAAATACTATAAAATCATAATCCTTTTACCAATTATCATGAAATTTCGTACGTAGAAGCTCCGTGCTTCTACGCTTGTTAGTCTATAGAAAATTTCAATTGATTCGGTGATATTTTACGTGAATTTGAGCAATATGCTAATTTTTTTTTTAATTCGAAATCCCATCAAAACCAAATTTATTTTATTTGTAAAAAAGGATGCAAAGGAGAACCTTGCACATTGCTTCCTCATCCTTTTTCTCTTTTTACAAAGCCGCCTTTATGAGGGAATTTCTTGATTTTATTTATGGCTTCCTCATAGAGGAAGCTTTGAAAACGATGACAATTATTGAGTTGATGATTTCGGACGTTTTACGAAATCCAGAGCGACACCAATAAATTTTTAAAAAATTCAATATCACGTAAAATCCGAACCGCTTTACCGATCATCATCAAATTTGGTACGTAGCAGGGCTGAATGTTATTTTTCCTGTATAGAAAATTTCAGTCGATTAGTTGAAATTTTACCTGAATTAGAGCAAAACAAACATTTTTCGAAAAATTCAGAATCTCATAAAAACCGAACCGCTTTACCCCAAACTCGATACCAAAGGTAGTATCACTTTGTTCAATTTTAATACGAAGTTTCAGCCCAATAGCTAAAAATTCGTTCGAACTTAGAGCATTTACGTATTTTTTTCAAAATTTCAAAATTCTTATAAAAATGAAATGTGTTAAGCGATTTTTGTAAAATTTATACCAATTGATGATTAGCCCGTACTGTACATGTTGTTTAAATTTTAGCTGTTTCGGTCGAATTCTTTATAAGTTACAGTTGTATGAATGTTTGGCTTTTCATCACACACACACACATACATACATCCGGGCAATTTTCCTAAACCACTTTTCTCGACATTTCAGAGCATTTTAAACGTTTTGACATGAAAATCTCGAAAAAAAATGCCATGAAAACAAAGCTTCCTTTATGAGGAAGCAAAAAATTATTTAATTCCATAGCTACAAATTTGCGAAAGCTAAAAAGAAGAGAACCTACAGACGTTTGTCTAAAAATCCAAAATGTAATAAAAAATAATTTTATGTTTGAATTTTTTTTTAAATGGTCACAAACAAAGGGTTCCCCTGCCCCACGTGTGTGCCAAATTTGTACTCGATTGATAAAGCCATTCTTTAGGTATCTAAATGTGAATTTTGGATGTCGGCCACACACCCACACATACTTACATCCATTTTTTTTTCTAAACCACCTTTCTCGACGTTTCGGACCATTCCGAGTGTCCTGACATGAAAATCTCGAAAAAAAAGTACACAAAAACAAAGCATCCTCTATGAGGAAGCAAAATGTTATGAAGTTTACAATACGTTTAACATACAGAATGATATAAAATATACAAACCGTGTATATTAAATTAGAATTCATATATATTATAATGGAAAATTAAGAGTTTTGTCTTAAATTCAATATTTGCATATTAAAATTATGTCTGTTGTAAGGGAAAATGGAATCAATGAGCCTTTTGGTAATTGTAATATAATTTAATTTGAATTTAATTGAAGTGTTATTACTGATAAAAGTAGAGCTACTTTTCTACTTTGGTAACAGCCAGAATTCAAATGGCTTCTATATTGAACCTAACGCATAATGTACAGACTCTCTCCGCAGCTTATAGCTGAAAGATACCTCTAGCAGTATAATGAAGATAAAAAAAAGTAAATAGTGGCAAAGCGTATTCCGCCAAATAGGTCGAGCAATCGTTTCAAACTGAACTGCTGATTTTGTAATTAAGAAGGTTTAGGGCAAGTAACGAGTGAGTGAGAGATCCGCGGTGTGAAAGCCCAACCTTAGCAATCACGATAACTTCCATTATTCCTAAAAACAACTGTCAAAGTGACCATAAAAATAACGCTTAATAAAAGTTGTTTTTCGCACAGAAAAAACTTTCGGAAATGGTCAAAATGACTTTCGAATAACCAAACCAAAAAAATCTAAGAGTTACTTTTTCGTCACTGGAACTTATCGTCATAACAACCTTTTGGAGGTAAAGTTGTTTTGACACCGGAACCGGGCGGCGGCACCGGTTCCGGACTCGGAACACTGCTCCCCAGGCAGCACAATTCAAGAAGTTATCCAAAAGTCGCCTAAATGGGTACCGAATGTCCGTGAAAATGTTGTCTGCAAGTTAACTTTCAGACATAGCATATCTTACAGACATTACAGATATCATATAGGATATCTTACAGACAGGGAGGTTTCATCTCCCCTTAAGATGATGTGCTACATGTCATCTGTCTCTCTCAGATCGTCATAAGTGCGAGTGAGATAGCTGAACCTTCCCGAAGCGTTATTCTCCGCCATGGTTAATTTTTTAAATAAAAGGCGAGAAGTACTGACTGCACACTTCTTAGACGCAGTCAGTACTTCTCGTCTTTTCCCTGAAAGATCAATTGTAGCCAAGAACAACGCTTTACAGTTTTTGTTACCGACCGAGCACTAACACATCATCTTAAGGGGAGGTGAAACCTTATCCGTCGGTAACAAAAACTGCAATCAATCTTTCAGAGGACACCGAACGTTTTTTGATAAACGAAAAGTCTTACATCATCTGTCTCTTAATTCTGCATGATGTAAGACTCTCATTTTTCCCAAAAAAGATCAAGTTTTTGAGAATTCTTGTTTCGAAAGAAATTCGTTATTTTTCTTGCACTCATGGATGTTTCACCTCCCCTTAATTCATAGATTGCATTTTGATAGTTCTGCACATAAAGACACACACTCTCTTGTTTCTACATTATTTTTACGATTTTCTTTAGTGCCTTGCACCTCTCTGTACATTGATCAATTGGAAACGCAAAAAAAAAAATAACATTTACGTAAACATAGGTTCTTCAGAAAAAAGCAATGTAAAAAAATATAAAATAGAATATTTTCACTAATGAATTACGAATGAAGTATTTAATATTTAAACGAAATAACGCTGCATTTTATTTACAAATATAGAAGCGAGTATAACAGTTGAAATATTAATTAATTACCATGAAAAAAGATAACAAGCTATATTAATTTGTACAATTATCTAATTATCGAAGTTACGGTCATCACCCTGAAAGGTTCTTCCTCCCGAGATTGTTGCCAAACAACTTGGAAAGAACTTCACCACAGCGGCTTGCGACTTTTACAGTCGCATGCTTATCTGCCCGAGACTCTCCTATATTCACGACGGCGATTGGTTTGTTTGCCTCCACCGCTTGTAATATTATTCTGTAGCCGGAAAACGTTGTTAAAGAACTTCCAAGGACTAAAAGCGCGTCCGCGTCGTTCACGGAATCGCGGACGTTCTCTACCACGATTTTCGGCACGTTGTCACCAAAAAAAACTATGTCGGGCTTCAATACACCGCCGCAATTCCTGCACGGCGGCACTTTGAAGTCTTCGACTTGATCCTGAAAAAATCCAGTGAATCAATAGCTAGTAAAGTACAAAAAAGGTCGTAAAATCGGGTCTTGCCCATCGCTTCTTCATTTTTAATCTTTTTCTAAGCAACCTCTACAGCGAAGTATTCCAAACAAATTTAACTTCCTCAAAGAGAAAGTTTTTGGAAAAATGGATGGGGGAGCAACGTGCAACGCCCGACTTTGCAACCTCCATTTAAAAAAGAAGTAAAAAGTAGAATCTTGGACATTGCTTCCTCGTTATTTTTCGGTTTTTACAAAGCTACAAGTAGAACAAAGGAATAAAATGCAAAAACTTTGCATTTTAGTTTTGAATTAATAAATAAATATCATGGCTGAATATTAATTCATCACTGTGGAAAATCGGATTTGAATTGCTAGAACATCGCGCGAATTAGGGTGACAGTGACAATATTTTGAAAACTTCAAAATGCGATATGTATCATGCGATTAATACGGATCGGTAATTCGATAGCGAAAAAGAGCAGACTTCGTTTAAAAATTCAAAGTCTAATAAAATCTGAACAAACAGTTCCAGTATTGTGTAAATTATTACATACAAAGGAACATAACGGCTCTGTGTTGTAAATTTTTTCTGAACCACCTTGCTCACTCTTTAGATCATTTTGAGTATTCTAACTTTTTTTTTTCTTTTTTCACAAAAACACATTTTCCTACATAAGTAGACAATTAAGAAAATAGGTAAAAATTTAATTTTTTTTTACTCTGCATTACCTGAGTCAATTCCACATCACCATCAGGCCTTATTTCTCGTGTTTCCACACTCATGACAGGATTTAGTTCATGTAGAGAATTCTGAAAGTCTAGTCTGCTAATCTTCTGGTCACAGTTCAAGCACATGACAACAAAAGCAGTACCATGCAATTCAATGACATTGCGACTTCCAGCTTTAGTGTGCAGTCTGTCCACATTCTGAGTAATGACGCAACTGACTGTACCAGCATCCTCCAAGGCTTTTAGAGTATTGTGCGTGGTGTTAGGCTGAAAAGATGAGAATCTTGGCCAGCCAATGTAGTTTCTTGCCCAGTATCTACGTCTTATATGTTCCTTCTCTACAAAATCTTTGTAGAGAACTGGTCTTTTATCGCTAGTTGCATACAATCCAACACCCTCTGATCGATAGTCAGGAATTCCACTCTCTGTTGATATTCCAGCTCCTGTTAGAACGCAGAGTTTGCCTTCCTCGTTGAAGAATCTTTTCAACAGGTGAAGCTCTTCTTCCTTCGGAGGCTGGCATTTTGGTACAAAAGCGAGATTTGAAAATCGCGCCAAACCTACAGTATCACACAATTGCATAATATTGTGATATTCACATAAGTATTTTATTTATCTTTATGAGTATTGAGTTGCGTACAAGAATTGTGTAATCCTCTCACCGGGATACGCTCTCCGCGACATGTTGCCGTTCACTGGATGACAAAAACGTGTAGAAATCATTGGCGTTGATTTATCGAATCATCTTCAGTGACATTGTAAACATTCGAAACAGTCAGTGGTGATCGCAACACAAACTCGTCGTAAGCGCGTGTTGTTATGACATTACATCGACTTTAGACTTCAAAATATTCCGGACGCAGCGCTGCGACATTTCGATCTCGCGCCTAAAATACATACATATAGGAATCCAAATACTCATATCGATAGAATAGATTTTGTGTGCCACTCTTCGGTTAGTAATAAAAACTGTTGTTGCATATTTCTCTGTCGCAATTGATCTCTAGGATCGACGACAACAATGGAATGAACTATGACGAAGAAATTGACAATGGAGAGATTTACTCGATCTGTATTTGCTTGGAGCCCAAAAAAAACTGGTCGCTCTTCAATAACGTTTTTTTTAATAACAGTATTGGGATAAGGTGGTCGAGATTTTACACAAAATTAATACATAGCCTTGCTAAGTTTGGGTTATTTTTATTAAGGTAGTTCTGTCGGTACGCCGGAGTCATAAATCTCAGAGTCTATATGACATTAAAAAATAATCATACGCATCACTTTGACTGCCTCAATAATAATATCAAAAATAATCGGGAATCCTTCGAAATTGTCGTCATCAAATAAAAACGATTATTTGTAAATAGTTGATATGTTTAGTGCGAATTTGACTTCATTTTTACGATAATTAGGTTAGGAAACGTCATTTGGCCCGGTATCGTGCACTTTGACCTTGGTTCAATTAAACATTATTCCGGAGACTTCACCTTTTTTCATGATGCATCAATTCCTGAATGATTTGCGAATCCGTAGTACTTTTTATTTTTTCTCTATCTTTGATCTAAGTATGTTAATTTGCGATTTAAAGATCAATTTTTCCAGCCCTCGCGTGAGCGCCGTGTAAAAAGATCGATTTTCAAATTTCAATTGTTCATTCAAATACTCGGTAACAGCCTTCAAGATTTTGTACAAGTAAAATTGAATAGCTAAATTACAACATGTCAAAAATTCATGCATATGAGTTTGGATTGCCTTCACGACAGAACTACCTTAACACACATAGATAACCAATGAAGTTATTATTATTTTAAAAAAGTGCTGCCGTATTAATGAAACACAGGGCCGTCGAATAATCTATTAATAATAATAATGATAATAATAATATTTATTGGATGCACGAATGCTAGAGTATACATGTTTATAAAAAAGTACATCATTTAACAATATTCATTTCAGTTATCGGCATTGAGTTCAGTCACTTTTATCAAGCACCTCATGCAGGTCGCCGATAATCGTCCGATCCAATTTAAATTCAGACAGAGCATAAGTAGTTTATAAAATGTTCTATCTTGCGTTTTTACGACGTAATAAATCAATAAATGCTTTGTTGGTAAACCGGTTGTTCCATGTACCTTGCTGAAGCGCTTTTTTTTAAACATTTCTTGTCATTTACCGGACTGTGGCAGATAAACAAGTTTTGAGAATAATGAGTATTCTATTACCAAATAAATTGGCAGTACTTCGGCTCTACAGAACACCGATTCTAAACATCCGATCATAGTTCGCCGATGAGTTGGAATGCTTATAAGAGCATGTCAAATATCGCAGTCGATAATACAAACTGTAATCAACTTTTTTTGAAAGACTGCAAAATTTATTAAACATAGTATAAGTCCTGACTAGCTTGACGAGCATCGGCATATCCAATTATTCAATAAAATAATTTTTACGACATCTTGTTTACAGACTGTAAAAATACAAATCCCGTTTACTTTTATTTATCCACAATAAAATACCACATAACAACCAATTTATATAACATAAATCAGCACCTTTTTGCATTAAAAAATAAAAAAGCACTTTAGCGAAATCGAATTTTAAAAAATTATTGATTGTCGGTAATTCGAAGACCGCTTGGATGTAACTAATCGCTCGGCAGTGGTTGAAGCCTGGAAAAGGCGCTGCTTGTTGTTTTGTTGCTCTCAAAAGCAACAAGCTTCCCCAAAACGCAGGCGCTCGTGTAGACAAATGTCAGCCAATCGTAACTTCTCCAATCCCGCACAAATCGCATCTGCTCGAATTCAAATTACAAGATGGAGTATGCAACGCAACCGTTACAAGCGTACAAGTTGGGTAAGCAAGACGTACGCACGTAAACATTGTAATAACGTAGTTAATAATTGTATGAATTCTCCACGAAGTGTCGTTCATTGATAAAGACGAGTGATAACCCCGCTTAGCATGCATAAAACGTGTTGTTGTGGTACATAAAAAGCGTCTCTCGAATAGTGCTACAACTTCATCAGACTCCAGCATCTCTTTATCTCAAGAGAATATCATGTTTTTCTGTGTCTGTTACAGTTTCGCATGTGGTCACACATGCTCCCAACTAATCAAACGCGATTCGAGAGCAGTAACGTAGCTGCACGAGGACGAGATGACACGTATTTAGTCCTCAAATCGTAGGTGAGTGATAGTGAATTTTTCAAAGCTTCGTCTATCGAAAAATTCTGGAAAAATAACAACAAAAAATCGCAGTAGCCTCTCGAATTTTCAATGGTAACCAGACTTAAATTAAAGTCTAGCACTATGGTAAAAGACATGGAAAAATCACATTCGCCCCGTCTTGCCATTCGTCTGGCAACCAGAGATACATCTGAACGTAACATTCTTAAAGAAGCGTCCGATCAGACTGAAAAGTTTTCCAAAGAAATGTTAGAACTCAGCACAGAAATGGAATACAAGAAGAAAGAGTTTCAGGAGCGTCACAAGAAGCTTCTGGAGCTTCAGGATAAAGCTACGTCGGATGCTGTCTCGTCTCTAGAATCACAGTTAGAGGAGAAAATTCGAAAGCTCGAAATATCGGACAAGGCAAGGGACCGATTAGAAAGAGAATTGATCAATTGCAAATCCGATATGGCTTCTGTCAAGAGAACATTGGATTTAGAGCGTCAGGAGAGACGAGATCTGGAAACGAGAGCTTTGGATTTGATAAAAAGAGCCAAACGAAAGTGGGAAGTAGCGGAGAAGGAAAAAATAGATCAACTCAATAAACATATAGAGACACAGACTGTAAGAATTACAGAGCTCTGCACAAGCAACAATGAAATGAGCTCCAAGCTTCAAAGAACTCAGTGCGAACTGGAGACAGCAAATGCCGAACTTCACAAGCTCAAAGTCTTTCAAATACAGTATAAAGAGTCGTTAGCTAAGACACGAGAATTGAGTCGCCAGAGTGCTCAGGGTGTGGAGAATAAGCTGGAAGAAATAGCCAACAGAACTCACAATCAACTGGCAGAGATAAGAATGAAGTTGGAAATGGAAATTGCAAAGAATACGGAGCTCGACGCGACACTGAGAAACGAGCAGGATTCTAATCACTGCCGGCAATCGAGACTCAATGTTGCGCTCGAACTCGCGCAATCCGAGTTGAAGGACTGCCAGGAACAGTTGAGGAGCACACAGGCAATGATTCCAGCTCGCGATACGGAGATAGAAACTCTGAGAAATCAGCTCAAGGAGAGATCGAAGCAACTGGAGCACATTCCAATGGCTGAGCAGACGATTGCGAGTATGCAGGAACAATTGGAGAAACTTCGGCTGGAAAACGAGCAAATGAGAAGCCAATTGGACGTTGCGAAATCCGATCTCAATGAGACTCTGATGACTCTCGAACACAACGAAGATCTCGCCTTGACGCTGGAAAAAGTGGATCAGGACAAAGAGGCTCTGCAGAAGAGACTTCAGCATTCGCTAGAGAAGGAAGAAGAACAGTTGAGGAAGGTCGGGGATCTTGAGGAATTGCTGAGACGATTAGAGCAGAGCGTCACGAAACTCGAGGCTGAAAACGCGAGCCTCAAGCGATCGGAAGTCGTTCAACCACGTGTTAGCGCCACTACGAAGAATGAGAACGAGCAGAAGATCGCTTTCCTCGAGCATCAAGTCGAGCGGTTGGAGCAACAATTGCAGACTTCTCGTGACAAAGTCGCGGCTGAAAGATTAACGGCAAAGCAAGCCCAGACTAGCCTATGGAAAAAGGAGAAGGAACTCTCGGACGCGAATCTAGACAAGAGGATTGCCACTCGGGAAGCAAAGACTGCAGAGGAGAAGGTCAAGATGCTGCAGGAGGAGAAACAGAAACTGACTCAACAGTTAAACAACAAATTCAAAGAGGAGGAGGAAAAAGCCAAGAAATTGTTGAAGGAATTGGAAAGTGCAAAGGCGTCGTTGGCTGAGGTCACGAGGGAGGCTTCGAGAAACAAATTACAAGCGGATTCCGCACAGAAAGCGCTCACACAAGCGAACAAGCAGATCGAAGAACTTCAAAACTCCAGTGCGTCCCTTCGTCGCGAGCTTGACGCTACGAGGAAGCAAATGCGCGGCGATCAAGACCGCGTAGACGCCCTAAATGCTGAGAACAAGCGGCTGACTGTTAAGATATCGAGGCACAACGAAGAGAAGAGCGACTTGGAATCGAAAGTTCAGCAATTAGAGCAGGACGCTAAATCGCATCAAGTCAATATCGAGCTTTTGAAGGAGACTTGCACTGTATTGGAGGAACAATTAACCGACTACGAGAGACTTACCAGCGATCACGAGACTCGAGAAAATACACTTATACAGGATAAAATGAAAATGCAGAAAGAACTAGAAACGACCGAACAAAAGCTTCGCGAAGCGAAGATTGCGCAGAACGAGGAAAAGACTCTTCGCTTGGTCGCAGAGAGGGCCATCGAGCGACTCGAGTCTGAGACCAGCGACATCGAGAGCGAAAGAAATAATCTCTCGACTCAGCGCGATCAGTACAAGAAATTGGCTCAAGAATTAACGAAACAAGTAACTGCTCTCACGTCCAAATGTGGCGAATTGGAATGCGATTTAGCTGAAGTACGAAGAGCTCTCGAAACTGCGAGGGGCGAATCTCGAGTCGTGAAGGAAGAGAGTTCGCAACATTTGACGCGAATGCACGAGTTGAAAGAAGCTAATATGTGTTTGATGGAGGATCTACAAGCTAATGTCGAACAGGGACAAGAATTGAGGATAAGAATCGCCGAGTTGGAGTCGGTACTCGACGATATACGACAATTTTATCAGGAGCGCGAGGTCAAAGCCGAAGGTACGAGATATCAGCAAACTAAACTCATTGATTACTTGACGCTCAAACTTGAAGAAGCGGCTAAGAGGAAGAAAACGGTTTGCGATAAGATTTTTGGCACTAAACAAAAGGAAAACGTTCCGCCGACTGGTACAGGCATGCCCGTTGGTTACAGAGAGCTGGAAAATCAATTAGCAAGTGAACGCGCCAAGGTTAAAGCTTTGACGGAACAATTGCTCGCTATGAAAGCCGCTCAAGCTTCGACCCCAGTTTCGCCCACACCGCTTTCGCCAGAGTCGAAAAAGGCTCTTGGATATTCCGTTGAGCAAGGCGAAGATGCACTTATGATGACGAGACAAGGATCGGTTCAAAGAATGCGGCATAATATTCCGCACAGATTCAACGTTGAGATGGCGATGCGGGCTGGCAAATGTGCGGCATGCCTCGAAACCATTCAATTTGGCAAACGCGCGGTTGTTTGCTCCGAGTGCCAAATAATAACACATCACAAATGCTCAATGTTGGTGCCTGCAAATTGCGGATTGCCTGGAGGATTCGCCAAACACCTTAGCAAGAACCAGTGGAAGTCCAGCGACGATAGCCTTTCGAATTTGGGAGGTAGCGTTCAAACTCTCGCACTCGATGAACCCGACACAGTGGAATCGGTAAGGCAATTTAATTCTATGAATCTCAGACAGGGGTAGGCACCGATTGCATTTTAAACCGTCGAAAATGATTTAGTATATTTACTTTTTGGAGTATGATTGTTATTTCTGAAGATAAGGATATTCGTGCAGTTTATATACTTTTGTCGGTTTACGAGTTACATCACTTTTTTCCGCAATCTGTGTTCTGACGTGAAAGTAAAGAATCGAGAGCTTAAAAATATTGTATTTAAATTAGTGGTTACTTTTCCTTTTTCTTATACGTCCTAATTTTAAAAAAATGGGATTTTTTCCACTCGAGCACAAAATCAACTTTATAATATGATGAGAGTTGTAAGTCCCTATTAATTTAAGAAATATAGTTTACAGTACAGTTTGTTTTGTAATTATGATTTCATAATAATAACCTGTAGCGATTGTAAAATGATATATAAACATTCATATAGCTGCAAAAATACACTGTGTTGTTGAAATATTGGAAGGAATCGTAGAAAAAGTGGAAGAGCACGTTCCTCCATTACTTTCGTAACGCATTAATTATATTTTTCCATTTTTTCAAAAAGTTTTCTGTGATATTTATTTGTACATTTATAGCTTTTGCAGATAATCAAACGTTTGCACATTTAAAAAATAATTATTACATGTTATCATATGTTCTTTATTTCTAAAAGCATTTACAACTCTGAATATGACACGCCTAGAAAACCGGCTCAACCGACACAAGTTTTAAGTATTCTGAAAAGTCGTTACAAATCTCAATAAATAGAGTTTTTTTTTTTCAATTCATATGGTGTCGACCCTCCGTTTCAGTTACTTCTATCTGTAATATGAAAATCCACGGAATATCTTTGTATTTTTCGCAGAATGCGAAAGACCAACAAAATGGCGATACGACTTTGCACATGGAGAGTTGGGTGAAGGTGCCGGGTCGCGCTAAGGCTTCGTGGGACAGGAAGTATCTGCGGCTTGAAGGAACGTGTCTTTGTCTCTATGAACATCAGCCAAGTCCGAGCATGGCGCCGATAAGTCGATTGGAATTAGATGATAAGCACGGATTTACCGTAAACGAAAATGTACAGCAAGCCGATGTGGCGGGAACCGCAAAATCTGATCTGCCTTTCGTACTCCGGGTGGAATCGAATTCCTCGACGACATGCTGGCCAAGTTCGAGACTCGACATCATGACTCTCACCCAATTGGATAAAAAGAACTGGGTGAAGGCATTAAGGAATGTTGCGAATCGTAATGGACCGGGAAGGACGACCAAAGCTGAGAAATTTCAGACTATTCTGAAGCTTGAGAAGAATCAGGTGCGTGGATCATTTTATCAAAATTCTTAACTTTGATAATAAATAAAATCTTATACCTGTTTATTAGACTGCCTAAAAAAACTTTCTTTTTTACTTGTCACACCAAAAAACGATAGAAAAACCCTCGTAAAAGGAAAGCTTCGTGCTAATTTTTTTTTAGAATGGCACCACGGACTTTTGTATTCCCCATTTGATTGACACGTATAAAATCGAATCTTTCGTTTGAACGGATATCATTATTTTTGTACACGATGGACGATGCTATATATGGCAGTAGTTCAATTTTGCGTAAAATTGAATATCCTGGTCTCATTTGACAAAAAAAAATCTGTTGTCCAAGGATTTTTATAGTTTGTCATTATATTTTTTACTCGATTAGTAAAGTCTTAATTTCCCTAAATTATTGTAACAGAATTTTTATTGATTGTATAATTGTAATGACTGATATCCATATGTTTGTTTAGTCTTACTATTTAGTCAGTTCAAATAGTTTCTTAGAATTAGTCAAAAAGAATATCTGACTCGAACAAAATTCACCAAAGCCACAACTACAGAATTAAAAGCGTAGTTTGTATTGTTGAAATTGTGTATTTTTTGTACAAACAGCTGGACTTGAACTGCGTGGTGGAGTTAGAACAGGAAGACCTCCTTCTCCTGGGATCCGAGGAAGGACTCTTTTCATATCGACCTGGGAAGTCGCACGTTCTAACGAAAATACGAGGCGTCAAAAAAGTCCATCAGCTCTCGCTGCATCCTCAACTCGGACTTGCTATGATGATCGCCGGCGAGGATAGACAGCTGGTGTCTTGCGATCTGAGACAACTGAAAAGCAACGCCTTAGCTGCGGAGTGCTCGAGACCCGCTATAAACACAAGGACTGTACTTACCGGCTGTGAAAGTTGTCATCTCTATCAAATTCAGGGCGAGATGCTCTGCGCGGCAACTGCTACTCATGTCGTGTAAGAAAAACGTCTTTTATATTTTGGCAAACAATTCGGACCATCAAAAATACCTGTAAAAAAAGTTGCACAGTAGAACGATAGATACAATTTTATTTGTGATAGGTGAAAACCTTTTACAAATTCGCTAAGAGAAACTTAGCTTTTCAAATGATACATGCTATATGCTATGTGTTCTTAATAATATATCTTAACTTTATAAAGCGCAATGCAAGGTTTGGCTGTAGAACTGAAGAGATCATCTTAATCTAACACTAATTTACATAATCTGTTATAATGTTAAAATTGTTTGCAAACTACAACGTTACACATTGCTTCTTCGTTTTTTGGTCCGGCATCAATTTTGGCTCCCTCAGAGAGGAATAATTGAAGTTCAACAGGCGAAAATAATCAGAAAGTTACGTGGAATGTACTACTGTACAACTTCTTTTGTTGCCATTTGAAAAAGGCAGGACTGGATTTGTAACCGGTTGATAAGTTGTTGTACAAATTCAATTATCTGTATTTTCCACAACCGCCAAGACAAAACTTGCGAAAATCCTGTATCCGATCTGTGAACAAAAGCTACACAAAATTTCACAGAAAATTTGAAACCTATAATATTCCAAGCTTTCATTTTATTCTGATCATAATTAGTATCGAACCCTTGAAAATTCTACTTGATCAACCTGCAACATTTCAGATCATTTATTTATTATTTGAATCGATGGGAAATTATTTTTTACAAATTATCTTATGGAATTATCTTGTGGAGTACATTCAGTTTCAAACCTTGATCCGTTTTATGCAAAAATTTGGATAACTTGTTTCAAACGCTTTCGCTTTATTGCATTAAAAAAATGTATTTATAAAAATTATAAAACCGATAAAATCTGAACTACCTAATCGATTTTATCCAAATTCAATATACCAAAGGTCCGGTGAAGACTCACGTGAAGTTTCAGCTCGATTGCTAAAAATTTGTCCAAAACAACTTGTTGAATACTGGATATTTGTCAAAACCCACAAAATCTTAATTTTATCAAGAATAAGAATAAATTATAATTTATTCTTATTCTTGATAAAATTAAGATTTTGTGGGTTTTGAAAAAAATTAAGATTTTAAGCGATTAATAGCCTTTGGCATCAAGAATAAGAATAAATTATAATTTATTCTTATTCTTGATGCCAATAAATAAATAAGAATAAATTATAATTTATTCTTATTCTTGATGCCAAAGGCTATTAATCGCTTAAAATCTTAATTTTATCAAGAATAAGAATAAATTATAATTTATTCTTATTCTTGATGCTATTTATCGCTTTCACAACACTACATAGCTGCCTGTATCAGAAAGTAAAAAGCAATAATACTTAAAATACAACAACTTAACAAAAAAAATCAAATTATCAATTGAACTTTGATAATTCTCCGTCTATATCACGTGTAAAAAAAATTATTGAATAATATTTGTTTTTTTTTTGCAGACTATTGAAATGGGTTAGTGGTGAAGAATCTGGGGAATTTATAGCCGTCCGGGAACTCGAGACACAGGAGCCATGTAGTTGCGCCATTTTCACCGGTAGCGTACTTATAGTAGGTTGTCACAAATTCTTCCAAATTGATTTGGAGAGCTACGCCATTGATGGTAAGTTACGAGAATTTAAATCGTTTTACATTACATATCACCAAACAACAATGCTCCTACTACTTATTATTTTCAGACTTCCCTGAGGAGGACGATAGTTCCGTAAAAGCGGCACTGTGCGGTGCCGCTAGGCTCGGAATCTTCCCTGTATGCGTTCTCAACGTTTCGAGTACTCATCAGGCCGTTGAACTTCTCTTGTGTTACAATGAATTTGGTGTATTCGTTAACGAGTCCGGTCAACGAACCCGTGTCGTTGACCCAACATGGAGCCATCTGCCTTTCGCATTTGGTAAGACTTTATTTCCAATTCGTTCTTTTCTTACTACGTACACAGTTCATCGATTGTCGAAGGACATTCAAGAACGTCATACTTGTCAAACCAGTGCTGGATTTTTGTAATCGTTTTTGTAAGCTTTTGTATAATGAATACTTAATAGCAGTGGATGGTGATTGAGGTGCTTTTCACACAGAATACATGTAATAGTGATGGATTTGTAAAAAGATTAGATTAAAGTTAACTTTCGAGAGGGTAAGTTTTATTCCGTTTTTCTCATGAAAAATTCATAATGTCTTACCGATTTCAATGCAGAAAGACTGATTACGTTTCTTGCTAGTAGTGTTCAAATGAAAGAAAATATTAATTTCATAATTCCTGGTAACAAATAATCATATTTATTTTTTATTCAGAAATAAAAATCTTCACGTTTTTTTTATGGTTTGGAGTAATTAATATTTTTTGATAATATTTTGCAGATGTAATATTCTATAATCAATCAGTAAAACAAGTATTTAAAGTACTTTTTTTTTAATTCGAATAGTAGCCATGTTTGAAACACCACCTACAAATGATTATTCTTATATGATCGGGGTGGATAATTTTAAACGAACATACTGCTGCACTTTTAATTCGAAAATTTATTTATAAGCATCTCGAGACAAGAGATGACAGTACCTTAATAATACCCGATGAAGTTTTTACGATTTGTAAAAAGATATGAACACATAAAAAATAGTAATTCATTCTGCATGGAAATAACTAAAACTTATATTATAGTCAGATAAACATTTGTTTGTCTACAATGAAGCATTGAATTCTCTGGCACATGGTTTTAACATCCTTATGTGTTCAATTTCTGCATAACGAACATTACAAACCTTTTTTTAAAGTTGGCTTTAGGAAAACCGTCATCTCTAGCTTGAAATCGCGAATTCCCTGACCCCGTAAAATCTTTGATACTTAAATCTTTGTGAAAACAATAAAAAATATTCCGCATTAATTTGACTAATGCAAAGCGTTCAGACCTCCTGAAATGCGACGTTTGTACAGGAACAGAGTTGTAAATGGCAAATACTTATAGAAATAATGATGATGATACGATCAGCTCTATAATTATGATTTTATAATAATAACATGTAGCGATTGTAATACGATGATTAAACTTTGGAATGGCTGCAAAAATTATTATTTTTCAATAAAAGTTCACGGTAATCCTTTTGAAACAATAGAAAAAAATAAGTAATGCATTACTTATTTCTTCCATTTTTCCACTATTTCTTGCAATATTAAAGCGAAAATTACCATTTTTTTCAGCTATTCAAATGTTTACACTGTATTTTATAATCACTACATATTATTATTATGAAACCATAATTACAAAACAAATTGTACTGTAAACTATATCTCATGAATTAATGTGGATTTACAACTCTGTCCATGAATAATGCCTGTACATCTGTACCTTATTGAAATTACGCTATGTTACAGCCTTCCGGAAACCCTACCTCTTCATCGTTCACTTCTCGTCCGTTGAGGTCATCAAACTCACCGCCGAGGCCTTCAGGTCTATGACCATAAGCCCGGAAAAGACTCTAATAGAACTTAACAATCCACGATATCTTGGATACGCGGGTTCGCGTAGTATTTACGTGTCAGCCGTTAATTCGGCATTAGAGATTCAAAGAATCGACGGGCAAGCCTCTCTGACCGGAACGAGCGGAAGTCTTACTAGTTTGGATACTCTGTAAGTTTCTCCATAATTTACTAAATACCCTTGAAATGCACAGGAGCGTCTATGCATTTCACGCGGCGGACAAGCAATTCAATTCCACGTGTCGCCGTAACTGGTGTGCTTGTCTATGACAAAACAGAATCAGTTTAGGCCTCGTGTAATATATATGGAGGCGTATTTTAAATATGCATTGAATGGTTCATTAGTTGATGTCTTAAACGTATAAAAGTAGGTCATTGTTTAGTAATAATCTAAATTTAAGAATGAACACTTTGAATACTTTAATGCGACAACTTTGGAAACTGTGATCGGTAACTTAAACTGAAACCGAGGCAATTCATGTTTGAGAACAATGGAAATTTGATTCCGTTATAGAGTAGATAGACAAAGTGAAACCGAATTTGCTATTGTCTAAAATATCAATCGGCTTGCATCACAGTTTCTGTTACCGAGTACATTTTTTTTGGAGGTGTGGCTTAGAGGCTCATCGCCGAGTAAAAATCGCCATTTGAAACCGAATAACCGAGAAAGATAGAGCAGAAAAATTATGCCGCATTTTCCTCGGACTCAAATTTTTGCATGTAAAATTTTCACCTTTTTGGCACTTCAACATGGGTCGAAAGAAAAATTAACAGAGAGCCCTTGCCCCGAGCCCCTAATTATGAAAGGTGTAACCGTATGAGCATACGTAAAATCGTTGTCACTGGGACAGTTGTACTTTAAGCCAATTGGCTTTTGTTCAGAAAACTTCGGTAATTGAAACAATTCACTTACAGTTTTTGATACTGACTGGTTCAGGGATCGACACTATTTAACGAAAAGTAATTAAATATGGTATTAAAACACGAGGGGTTTTCATTTTTTTAAAACAATGAATAGTTTTTCATTCGTTAACTTTTTTATATTTAAATAATCATTAGATTTTTATTCTTTAATATCTCGAGTCTAAATGCTGAATTATTTTCCACTCGTTATTTATTCGGCGCTCAAATAATGAATGGTTTTCCATTCATCATTTATTTCAAGTTTAAATAACGAGTGATTTTTCATTCATTATTTATTTCGCGTCTGCGGAACGAATTATTTTTCATTCATTATCCATTTCGAGTCTAAATAATGAATTATTTTCCACCGTACATGCTAGCACACATACCCATACATTACTCTCATATACTTGGGTATAATTACGCTCAAATCAAATTTTACTCAAAACTAACCACATTCTACATAAATAATGAATGAAAAATCATTCGTTCTTTAGACTCGACATAAATAGCGAATGAAAATTGAATCGTTTTTTACTTAAATTGATTCGTTATTTAAACTTAAATAAATAAAAAATATAAAACCATTAATTTATTTCAGTTGAAGTAAATTGCAAATGGAAAACCATTCATTATTTGAGCTCAGGATACATAACGAGTGGAAAATATTTCATCATTTAAACTCGACAAATTAAAGAACGAAATTTCATTTATTATTTAAACTAATATAGATAACGGTTGGAAAATCATTCGTTATTTAAACTCAAAAAAAATTATTAGAGTGAAAAATAATTCATTATTTTTTAATATTTTTATTATTCCCATCCCTGTGTTACACACCTTCTCCTGCCCTACCAGTTCATACTAAAAAACTCTACCTATTTTTGTCAAGGTTACAGATAAGAACAAATTAGATTGATCTAATTTGTTAATCTCCTTAACGAATCGAAGAAAACATACGCAATTTGTATTCATCCCTCTGTTCATTCATTCATTCACCTAAAACCCTCTGTTCATTCATTCATTCATCTAGAATCCTCTGTTCATTCATTCATTCATCTAGAATCCTCTGTTCATTCATTCATTCATCTAGAACCCTCTGTTCATTCATTTGTTCATCTAGAACCCTCCTAAACCTCTGGAACCCTCGAAATAAATAGGTGAACAATTTTTCATCAAAAACTGTAATCCAATTATTCCATAAGTGCCGAACGATTATGGACGAAAGACCCCGGACCCAACACAACCTTCGGACCCCGAAAAAAATGTCTGATAACAGTTTTTGTTTTCGATCACATTATGCCACATCACCTTAAGATGATGTGCTACTACTCGGTCGGTAACAAAAACTGTAAAGCGTTGTTCTTGGTCAGAGTAGATCTTTTGAGCAAAAGATGACAAGTACTGACTGTGTCTAAGAAATCTGAAGTGAGTCTCCCGCCTTTTATCCGAAAAATTAACCGTAGTGAAGAATAACACTTCGGGAAGCTTCAACTATCTCACTCGCACCTATGAATCTGAGAGAGACAGATGATATGACCTTAAGGTGATGTGCTATGCGGCGTCTGTCTTTGTCAGATCGTCATAAGTGCGAGTGAGATAGCTGAATCCTCCCGAAGTGTTATTCCCCGCCACGGTTCATTTTTTGAACAAAAGACGAGAAGATACTGACTGTAGACTTCTCAGATGCAGTCGGTACTTCTCGTCTTTCAAAAGATCAATTGTTGCCTAGAACAACGCTTTACAATTTCTGGTATCGACCGAGCAGTAGCACATCACCTTAAGCTCTAAAAATGACTGTATAAACTTGTAGATGATAAGCTATAATTAATTATGGAAATATTACAGAGCCCAAGACGATGACAGCAGTTCGGAATTCAGTTTCACTTCAAGTCTGATGGAAGCGCTGGATGGTCAAGGCAAGAGGGTCCACTTTGCCAACATCTCCAATCACTGACAATCTTGCCAATCTTGAATAACCGTCAAACAATGAACAAAGATCATCTAGAATTGACTATTGGAACGTAGAGTTATCATTAAGCCCAAGAATACCCAGATATAAAAAGCTCTTGCCGGGAAAGCAACGAGAGGGTAAGAACTTACTGTAGAGTCATAGAAAAGCTTCAGTGTGTATCCTACCAACTTTCCGTTTTGTCTTAAGCTCAGCGTACCTTTAAATATCGCGTTGTCGTATACATATAGATCTCAACTTTTTTTTTTATACTCAATTATTTAAGCTATAGAGGCCCGCCATTTAGTATTACAAAGAAAATATATAAGCGAGCTAATCTACAATGATTTACCGAAAGCATAATGTTCTTTGTACCCTTATCCGTTTTTAAAAATAATTTTTCTTTTAATATCTCAGACTGATAAAAAAAAGCTCGAAGAGTATATACAGAAACGTACTCTGTATTGGGACCGCACAAACATAGTCGTACTTAACTCGGACTACTTACTATACAATATACTATAAATATATGCCGTGCGGATACTCCCCGCCACATCGTACCTATCGGAATAAATTAATTTAATAGTAGTGTATAGTATATAATGGTAACTTGCATATTCTTTATGATTTGAATATAATAATATATTTTCGACCTTTATACGTCAGAAAAGTCTTTGTAATTTTGTACTCTTAAGAGAAGTGACGTGTTTCTGTTTAATAAATAAAGATTTGTATTATAACGTCCAAGCTATGACGTGACTCATTCTTGACCCCGCAGGTCCCGCAGTCGCTGGGGCTTCCATTACGGGCGTAACTTCCCAACTTTTCCGGGTTGCTTTCGAATACCCTGAAATTATTTTCGCGCTTACGATCTTCAATATTCTTATCTGAATTAACAATTACGCATTTGCGTCGTTAATAAACTGTTACGAAATATGAGTCAATTTTGCTTCCTCATGAAAGCAACTTTGTTTACTTGACATTTTTTTTCCGCGATTCTTATATCAGGAGCAATTATTACAATATTCTCAAAATGTCTATATATGTTTGCTGATTTAATGGTAATTTAGATATCGAGCTAAAATTTAGTACATAAGTTAACTTTCATATCACAAGGTTTAGGATTCAATTTAGACTCAGTCGCTTAAATGGTGCAAATTTATGGCATTTTTTAATTGTCCGTAGTCTTGTGCACGTTACTAGGTATCACGCTGACATTTTATAAACAAATGTACTAATATTGAACCATTATTCGTATTGAATTTCGCGATTATCGGTTGCGTGGTTCCAATTCTACACAACTTTAAGTTTTTTTAAATGTCGGTAAACACTCGAGTTCTTAAAACTGCTGAGCTATTTGATTGCAATTTTCTACATATATTCCAGATAATTGATTATCAAAGTTGAATTAGATTTTAAAAATGACTCTTGTGAGGCACGGAAAAAAATAATTGGTTGAATAGGCTTCAAGCGATAAAATTGGTTGGGACAGTAAACTAGTTGGTTACAGAAATAAATCAGTTAGGCTACAAATCAATTGGGTGGATCAACAAATTAAGTTATTGACAACTACCGAATTGGGTGTCACAACAAATTAGTTTGTCAGACCAAACGAAAAATTAGTTAGCTTCGTCGCTTGGAGCGTATTTGGCCATGAAACTTGGTTGAGGCAACCAATTATCTTTCTTCGTGTGGTTACTCAATTTTGCTTACTCATAGAGGAAGCTTTGTTTTCGCTAAAACAACAATTTTCGAGATTTTCATGTCAGGCCACTCAGAATGGTCCAAAACGTCGAGAAAAGTGGTTTAGAAAAAATGTATATGGGTGTAGCCATGCACAATTCAAACTTAGATACCTAAAGAACGGCGTTATCAATCGAGTTGAAATTCGGCACACTCGTGGGGCAGGTAGACCCTTTTGTTTTATAAATTTATTTTTTATTCAATTTTTAATTTTTAGACAAAAGTCTGTCGGTTCTCTAGCTTCCGCAAATTTGAAGTTGTCGGGATAAATAATTTTTTACAAATAAAGCCATGCTGAAGGCGGCTCGGTTTTGAATTTGGAATGAATCAATAAATAGGCTTGGTTTTTATGGGATTTCGAATTTTTCGAAAAATTTACGTTTTGCTCTAACTCGCGTAAAATATCACCGAATCAATTGAAATTTTCTTCAGACTAAGAATAAAACTAAGCGCTCCTACGTGCCAAATTTCATAATGATCGGTAAAGGGATTTTATGGCATTTTGAATGTTTAAAAAAAATCAACGTTTTCCTCTAACTCAGGTCAGCTAACACTAAATCAATTCAAGTGTTCCCAGAGAGCAAGAAAATATATATAAACGTCAAAGTAGAACTTTGCACATTGCTTCCTCATTATATCTGAATGTTTACAAAGCTTCCGCTATGAGGAAGCGAAAATAGATAAACATACTTCCTCATAGAGGTAGCTTTGTAAACATTCAAATATAACGAGGAAACAATGTGCTAAGCTCTACTTTGCATCCTTTTTTAAATGTCTGCAAAGATTTCAACTCCTGTAAATTCTGAGATATTCGACTGCAATTTTCGTCACGATTTTACGATTATTGATTATTACTGATGAATTTAGTGAAAGGAACTATCGATATGTTGGTAAATTTCGATTTTGGTGAATAAAAAAGAAAAAAATTCCGTCACGAAACAAAAAAATATTAAAATTTTCACAGATTTATCTTAAATTTTGTTCACATGGTTCACATATGAATTATCATCGGAAAACATTTGAGTACAAATTTGATGCAGATCTGTTCAGCCGTTCAGATTTTATGGCTTTTTGAATTTTTCGAAAAATCTCATTCTCGCGCTGGCTCGTGCACATTATAAAATACACGAATTTGACAAAAATCGGTTACACGGTTAAAATTCTTTTGCCAAGGAAGATGGCACCTTGTCTTATGTACCCGTTTTCTGGAAACGTGAAAAACATCTGTTTACGCAAATTTAAGTATCTCGGGCACTATAAAGCCTAACATTTTTTACGATACAGGGAATTGCAGATAATTATTCAAGCTATCAAATGCTACCATAGATCGCACCGCCCATCGAGTACTTAATAATAATATCTCTCCAAAGAACAGATTCGCTAATCAAATGGGGACTACAAAAGGTCGTTGCGCCACCTCTAAACAAATTCGCACTAAGATTTCCTTTCACGCGGGTCAATATTAGAATACAAACTATAGTTTTTTAGTGTAGCAAGTAAAAAAAACAAAAGTTTTTTTTAGGCAGTCTAATATAAGTGCGTGCGTGTGTGTGTGCGGTTTCGAAAATTCAATCACCTATAACTCAAGAATGGTTGCAGGTATCGAATTGCAATTTGGTACACACATAAAGCAGCAGCTCCTCTTTACTTATTATAATTTTTTAGACCCATTATACACAGAAATTTAGATTTTATATCTTTTAAATTAAAAAAAATAGAGCGTGGTCGCTCTAACTTTCTTAAAATTTACGATACTTTGATAAATAGTTCTACTATTTAAGTGCAAGTTAATGTTGCTTGGTATTGAATTTTACCGAAATCGGAAAAGCGGTTCGGATTTTATGGAGTTTGAAAATATTCGGAAAATTGACATTGTTATATTAACTTTTGCAAGACATGGATTAGCAAGCCTAAAAGTTATATGTAAATGGAATCATATTCAGAGCATAACCGATGTACACAGTATATAAGCAAGCCTGCAAATTAGAACCTTGTAAACTGCTTCATCATTATTACCTTTTGACAAAACTTCCTCTATGAGAAAGCCGAAATTTACCAAGGTACTTCCTCATAGAGGTAGCTTTGTCAGAGGTATTATATAATGAGCAAGCATTTTGGAAGATTCTACTATGCAGGCCTTTGTTATTTTACCAATGACTAGCAAATTATTGGGGTTCACGTACTCACCATATTTCTGAATTAATAGTTGGGTTCGGAAAAGTTTAAAATAATCAGAACGTAGTGGTGATGGGGTTGGGGGAGGAGGAGTTGTAAAAATATCTTCATGCATACCTAGCGTCATTTTTATTTGAGAAGCATAAGAAAACTTTGAATTACTTAATCAATTAAATTTGTAATCCTTTCTTGTATCGTAAAGTTATAACTAAACTATAAACTTTGAAGGTTTCGTTTCTCATAAATACACATTTTCTGTTAATTTAACCTGTGGTTTATTTGTTATTGACTATTTAATGAAAAATGGCAAGATATAGAACTTCATATTTTCACGTGTTACATAGACCTTAAAAATCTCTTTTTTTTGCAACGAATCTTATGGACAAATAAAAAATAATAAATAGTTGTGTAGATTTGGGACCGATGTAATTAATTTAGGTAAAACGCCAGCGGTAATGAAAACTAGTTCCATTGCTCTCATCTAACATCTCACGTGAAATAAACAAGTAATGTAACGTACATAAATAACGATCGCTACTGTCGCCGTTACTCGTTACTGTTTAAAGTTTGATTTTTAAAACAAATTTTACGATATTGACCGTGATTAAAAGGTTTTTAAGTACCTATTATAAAAGAGTAATATACAATTTACGTACCGCGCATAAATTTGTCACATAGAAAATTGTATAATAAATGAATGATGAAACAAATAACAAAAACGTGCATATTCGATTTTGTAGGACCCATTATAAAGGTTAAATATACAATTAAATACCACACGAGTGTTTGTAACATAAAAAATTGCATTATCAATGAATCGATCGGTGAAATAAATAAACTCAAAGTGCATATTTAATTTTTAAATACCCATTATAAAGGTGAAAAGTACAATATATACCGCACGCAAGTTTGATACATAAAAATTATATAATAAATTAATGATGAAATAAATAAACAAAAGGAGCTTATTTGATTTTTAAATGCCTATGATAAACGCAAAATATACAATTATATACTGTGTGCAAGTTATATAAAAAATTTTGTAATAAACTAATGATGAAGTAATAAATAAACAAAAGGTGTAAATTTGAAAGTAAGAAAAGAATAAGAATAATCACACAGAGAAAAAAATATAGTTGAATGGACTAATTTAGCGTAAACTCTCGTTCAAAGGAATCTTTCGTTAGGACAACCAAATGTTTAGTTTCTTCAATAATCGTTAGATTCAGTTGTTTAAAATTTATTTGCGGTAACCAAAATATTTGTTATACCAACAAAAAATCCATTTGAACGAGGGTGTACGCTAAATTAGTCCATTGAACTATATTTTGCTTCCTCATAGAGGAAGCTTTGTGGTTTAGAAAAAATGTCCGGATGTATGTATGTATGGCAGGCTTGCAAAATTCAAACCGCTGTATCTCGAAAACGGCTTTAACAATCAAGCTGAAATTTGGCACGCTGGCAGAGGAGCAACGCCCCTTCCTGAGTATACATTTTCGAAAAAATCGAAAAAAAAAATGCAGATTTTATAAGCTTTTCAATTTTTCGAAAAATGTCTGTATGTTCTCTAACTTCCGCAATTTTTCAGCTAATGAGTTAGTATAGTTCTGGACAAATAGAGAAATGAAAAATGAAGGTCGTCATTGAATTTGAGCGAAATCCATAAAGCGGTTTAGATTTTATAAAATTCTGAATTTTCGAAAAAACTTTATTTTCGTTCTTATTCAAGTTAAGTTCGACCAAACCCGCTCAAATCTTTTGCAAGGTTAAATTAACATCCAGTAGTAGTAGATATCGAATTTGGTGAAGATTGGTAAAGTGGTTCAAATTTTATAAGACATTGAATTTTTCAAAAAATCTCTGTATGCTCTCTAGCTGCCACAATTTCTAGATCATAAGCTTAAACAGTTTTTGACGAATAAAGCAATGAAAAATGACGATCGGTATTGAATTTAAGCGAAATACATAAAGCCGTTTCGATTTTATAGAATTTCGAATATATGAAAATTTTTGTTTTCGTACTTCTTTAATTTGTATTTAAAATAAGGATGCAAAGTAGAACTTTGCACATTGCTTCGTCAAAAATTTTCATCTTTCGCAAAACTTCCTCTATGAGGAAGCCAAAAATAAAATAAAGAAACTTCCTCATAGAGGCGGCGTTGCGAAAGATGAAAATTAATGAGGAAGTAATGTGCAAAGTTTTACTTTACGTCCTTTTTTTCTCAGTGCAAGTACTCCTAGAAGACCAGAGCTAGAGAGCGGTCACCCATCCGAGTACTAACCGCCCATCGAAGTATTGCTCGCGGGGACCATATACTCAGAGAAATCGTAGTTGTACAGTCAACTATAAAGTGACAACTATTCATTTTTAATCTATGCAACTATTTTCATAGTTATGGTAACTATTTGGTAGTTATGGCACCTATTAAAAAATTGGTCGCACGAACTAAAAATGAATAGTTGTCACTTTATAGTTACTAATACCATAATTTTCTCTCAGTGTGGTCATGCATCCAAGTACTGACCGTCATGATCAGCAAGCCGGTCACCCATCCAAATACTGACCACCAAAAAATCAGTCTGAACGTCCACGATCTACGTATACTGACCCTAGTCAACTTTTAACCACTTTCCGAAAAATATATAATATATTAGGGTTTTTATTTAGGGTATATTAGGGTCAGCTCGGACGCACTCCAGTAACTCCAAAACACGAAAATTCCATAATACGTTTCGGTAATGAATAACGATGTCATCGAAGCGACATTGCATCAGAGCTTCACTTCGTGGGGTCTTGTTTTTCTCCAAAATCGTTATGAACGAAAAGTCGGATGTGCGTTGCATGAACTTTCACCTTCGTCAAAGTGCAGGAAATTTTTGTTTTTGTTTTAAGATTCGACAAAAGGCGTCTACGAAAGCGATAGTTTCGATCGTTCTCATATTAACGTCGGGCCTGGAAATGAGCGACATTAAAAAATGGCTAAGTGATGCAGAGTGATGCGACATCCGGCAACCCTTGACACTGAGACTCGCTTTCTTGGAATATTCATCGACTTATAGACTTCTGTTTTGAAAAAAAGTCTTTGAAGAATACGCTCGACATTGCGTTCAAGTTCAATGCCCGAAATATGCAGACACGCGATAGTGCCCTGACGCCAAGTAATAATATAATCTACTTTTTAGAGAAAAATAATTGGAATTGACCATTAACCACTAGCAAAAAAAAATTCGGCGGCGATGAAACATAAACTAATAATCCTATCTTCTACAAAATTTCAATATTGACTGAAGAATAAATTTTTGTAAAGATTCCTGTAAAAAAATTCCATTCTTTTGCTCTGCTGATTTTTTTTATTTTATAAACTTTCATAAATACGGCTTGGCTATAATTCAATTGCTCGTCGATTATAAATTATAAATTTCCCTTGGGAAAATTATAATCGGCTGTTCTCTTGTTTTTATCGTTTTTAGCTGATTTTCTTGATTTTATAAACTTTCATAAATACGGCTTGGCTATAATTCAATTGCTCGTCGATTATAAATTATAAATTTCCCTTGGGAAAATTATAATCGGCTGTTCTCGAAGAGACTCAGGCCAACGATTCCCTGTCGTAGGTAAATTGCACAAAGGTCATTTAAAATTTAATTAGTTCATTACCATTTATATAAGTTTAGTGAAATGGGTAACTGGTCGAATGACCCGTGCAGGTGGGGGTAACCGTATGTTATAAAAACTTGTGAGAACCCCGAGGGTTCGTCATTGTCAGTTTCCCTCCGACCGAATTGAACGACTGGAACGTCGTCTCGTTTCTTCCGATTCAATTGCGATTTTTTTTTACATGTGAGCCGATAAAGTGATCCGATACATCTGTAAAAGATTCTACACACACTGTGTGGTGATTTATTTGTGAAACGAAAGTTCTTGCAAGAAAAGTGATCGCGAGATGACGAGCAAAAATAGTGGCAGCGGGAGCTCCACTCCCAGAGAAAAACCGGACTGGTACTGCGAAGATGATATTGTTATTTCCGGTATTGCTGGCCGGTTTCCGGACTCCAACAACATGAAACATTTCCAAGAGAACCTCTTCAACAAGGTTGATCTCGTTACCGGCGATGATCGGCGTTGGAAACTAGGTACATTTCTTCTGCTAATTAAGCCAATTAAAAACCAAATGTGATACCGATTATGTCTACGTAATCGCAGCTCACAATTAGCAAACATAATTCCAACATAAATTAGCAAACCAACTTGTTATTACACTTTGTGACAGATATTATACCGGTTTTATGATTGATCTATTGATTTACCGATTGGTCAATTCATTAATGACTTACAAAGCTTCCGTTTTTACTTTTAGATTTCACAATTCTCATTAGATTCTAATTTGTGAAATATTTCAAACTTATCTCGACATACACTTTTTCTGGTTGCTGTTTATTGATTGTGGTAATTATTATTTTTAAAGTTTATCAATTAGCATTGGATGGTAGTTTTTGGAGTCGAATAAGTTATATGTGCTAAAAATAAATGGCAATGTGGCCGATTATAAAAAGAAGAATAATTAAATGACCTTTTTATAATTACTATTTATCGAAATTTATATGATGAATTGTGCTCTTACGTTTTCTAGATCATCCTGAGATCCCCCAGCGAACTGGAAAAATTAACGAAGTCGGGAAATTCGATTCACTTTTTTTCGGCGTACATTTCAAGCAGGCACATACTATGGATCCTATGTGCAGAATGATGCTGGAACATGCCTATGAAGCAATTGTCGATGCGGGAGTCAATCCTCGTCAACTTCGCGGCACTAAGACCGGTGTCTTCATCGGTGCCTGCTTCTCCGAATCGGAAAAGACTTGGTTTTATGAAAAGCTACAGGTGCGTCGAGATATTGTTATAAAATGATTCCCTATGAAGATTTAAAAAAGCATCTAAAAATATGATTATTCAATTTCAAAAATGTTTGAAAAAAAATAATGAGTTTTATTTTTTTCATCGGTAAATAAATATCTTATTAAAAGGTTCCACGCAAACAAAAAATCCACATATCTGAATGCAAATAAACTCGCAGAGTTATAATTTAAATACTTGCCCTTCGTGACATTACGAGTGTCTGTTTTCTTTATAAAAGAAGAATGCGTGGTAAAATTTTCCACATTGATATAAATTATTATTTATTTTTTACAAGCATCTCTATGAGAAAGTGCATTGAACATTTTTCTCTTCTTCTTCTTTACTCTGTGCTCTTGTTTGCCATTTATTGATCTACACTGAGACAAAAATACATGGTTAAAGCAACAATACTATACTTTTACCATATAATAGTTTACTATTACCATACAATATAATTTCCAGGAGCGCCGATTGTATTTTATGGTAATGACAATGACAAAAATAATAGTTGCAAACATAATTATAGCTCAACAAAACAAATACATAGTAGCCTGTAAAAATCGATATGATCGGGTCTCCTGGAAACTATATCAGTATAGTCGCCTCTACCATTCTACTATATATTTTTCTCAGTGTACATTTTTTTAATATTTGGAATTGCAGATTCTTTGACATGATCAAAATATCGTCATAAACAATCAATCGTGTGAGATTTTTTAATACGATTTGTTTTATTTTATACCGATAAAAAAAGATAATCAGCCAAATCCCAAAGCCATCTTAATTTTTTAATTTCTAACAAGTTAACATTCTTGGAAACAGGTAAACGGTTTCGGTATCACCGGTTGCAGCAGAGCCATGTTGGCGAACAGGATTTCCTACTGGTTGGGTGTTCACGGCCCCAGTTACACGGTCGATTCTGCCTGCAGTTCCAGTCTCTTCGCTATGGAAAACGCTTACAGGGCTATTCGTTCTGGACAATGCGATGCTGCCCTTGTGGGCGGCGCTAATCTTTGCCTTCATCCTTATGTATCCCTTCAGTTCTCTCGTCTCGGTAAGCTCTTTACGAAATGAAAAATCGTGAAGATTCGTATCAATGATTATTTCTAGTCATTATTTTCCAGTAACGTAAAAGGTACATCCGAGTTCTTCTTCTTCATTAACGATTTAATGCAATATATATATTGAATTTAATAGAAAAGAAGAGCTATGTTCAGGAGAATTTTTTTGGGGGTTTTTAACAGTGTATTCAGAGTGGATAAAAACAGAAAGGCATTAGGGTATATCTGAGATACAGAAATTTTGTTTGTAACTCGTGCATGAAAAGCGATTTGCATGATAGTTCTGCGGGACGAAAGTGTCCAATTGCATGACAGTGTTCAAAATATAAGTTCGCTTAAATTAACACTAATTGTTCATAATTTCATCTTCATTTCAAATCGCTACATTCACGCGGGAAGAATTCTTCTTATGTACAATTATTCGAAAAATGTCTGTATGTTCTCTAACTTCCGCAATTTTACAGCTAATAGGTTAAATAGTTCTGGACAAATAGAGAAATGAAAAAGGAGGTCGGTATTGAATTTGAGCGAAATCCATAAAGCGGTTTAGATTTTATAAAATTTTGAATTTTCGAAAAAAATTTATTGTCGTTTTTATTCAAGTTAAGTTTGACCAAACCCGCTCAAATCTTTTGCAAGGTTAAATTAACATCCAGTTTTAGTAGATATCGAATTTGGTGAAGATTGGTAAAGTGGTTCAGATTTTATAAGACATTGAATTTTTCAAAAAATCTCTGTATTTTCTCTAGCTGCCACAATTTTTTAGATCATAAGCTTAAACAGTTTTTGACGAATGAAGCAATGATAAATGACGATCGGTATTGAATTTAAGCGAAATACATAAAGCCGTTTCGATTTTATAGAATTTTGAATATATGAAAATTTTTGTTTTCGTACTTCTTTACTTTGTATTTAAAATAAGGATGCAAAGTAGAACTTTGCACATTGCTTCGTCAAAAATTTTCATCTTTCGCAAAGCTTCCTCTATGAGGAAGCCAAAAATAAAATAAAGAAACTTCCTCATAGAGGCGGCGTTGCGAAAGATGAAAATTAATGAGGAAGCAATGTGCAAAGTTCTACTTTACATCCTTTTTTTCTCAGTGCAAGTACTCCTAGAAGACAAGATCTAGACAGCGGTCACCCATCCGAGTACTAACCGCCAGGGTCAACCAGGCAGTCGCCCACTAATTATTCATAATTTCACCTTCATTTCAAATCGCTACATTCACGCGGGAAGAATTCTTCTTATGTACAATTTTAGAAATTTTTGGTTTACCGGTTAACTCAAGAAAGTGTGCAGAAGTTTGAAGACCCATAAATCGGCTATAGCTCATTTACAATAGTTAAATGCTTTTGCCATAGAGGATCAATCTTTATTTCAAAATTCAAAAGAATATATATTTTTTAAATAACATTAGCAAATAAACAAGTGAGATATCGATCAATAAGTATCAGCAATTTGGGTTTGACTCCTTTCTATTAATCTTACTTAGACTACTTAAATTAATTACTTTCATTTATAAAATCTAAACTGAATAAATCATCGCTAATTCCTGAATTCACGTTTCAGGTGTTCTTTCTCCGGACGGTCGTTGCAAATCATTCGATGCTGATGCGAACGGCTACACCCGTAGCGAGGCCGTCGGTTTGGTATTTTTGCAGAAGGCCAAAGATGCCAAGCGAATTTACGCTACTTACATCCACGGAAAGACCAACTGCGATGGTTTCAAGGAGCAGGGTATCACTTTCCCGTCGAGCGTTATGCAAAGTGCTCTTCTGAAGGAATTTTACGAAGAATGTGGCATTCCACCATCGATCTTGTCCTACATCGAGGCTCACGGAACAGGAACCAAAGTCGGTGATCCCGAAGAAGTAAATGCACTCGAAAGAGTTTTCTGCCCAGGAAGAACTACTCCTCTGAGAATAGGTTCGATTAAGTCGAACGTTGGACATGCAGAACCCGCGAGTGGTCTCTGCTCTATCGCTAAGGTAACGCCACTTTTCTCAATCTCTTCAATTTTTGTAGCTTTGTAAATTCTGAAAATCTTTTACAATCCCACAAATATTTAAGAAGGTCAGCGCGCTTCATACTAGTCAAATAAGTGCTACATTTTTAAAAGAGTTTCTACAATTTCTGGTGACTTAATAAAATGTTTGGGGTGCTGCACTGTTATGCACGTAGCAACATTAGGTCTTAATATACAAATGCATTCACAGCTGTGATTTGAAAAGTAAATCGATCAACATCTGCAAATGTGCGACTTCATATTTTTTCATGCAGTTTTAAAAATAGTAAACTGGAATATAAGTTCTATTATGATGAACAATAGTTAATTTTGTTTGTTGAAAGATGCTTTGTCGATTGGCCGTCTAGGTTTTTAATAGTACCAAAGATCCTATCTAATCTAACATCAGGGATACAAATGGCTGTAGCTTCTGAAGAAACAATGACATAAAAAATCTGTACGGCCAATCGATTAAGGATCTTCCGAAATAAGCTAGTGCTCATCATAATTAGACTATAATTGTGGGTTATTTTTTTAAATCTGCACGTAAAAACATAATATCGAACATTTGTATATGACGCATTCCAAATGAAGCGGGCCACCCTGATTTTCAATGTTCGTAGAGTGGGTTCACAATTTTTTTCCAGAGTATTTGGAGTTCGAGTACATACGAGTTATTTCAGATTTTTCATCACCATAGTTTTTCCACAATAAAATACGCTTTTTTTATTTTTATTTTTTCTCCCTTCGCTGCCGATTTAAAACTATCTATGCCACAACAAAATTGTTCCGGAATAAAATATAGGGTTTCGCGTATACTTTTTGATAAAACTGTTTCCAAATTAACAGAGATACATTTTCAGGTATTTGTTGGCAAAATAATGCCATATCATTTTTTTTTTCGTTGAGAGGGACCATATTTATTTTACTCAAAATTTCACAGAATTTCCGTCATAATGTTAAAAAACGATGAAAAAATCAACACGATGGCAAATTGATATCTTCACAATGTACGGCTCGGTTATTTGCTGAATCATACCCAATTCACATGTTCACATTACGAAGGTATGAATTGATCATCGCGCAAATTTTGGTGTGGACATACCCACCTAACACAGATTCGTAACTTTGATATAATATTTACGTTAACGAAATAACGTGTTCTGTCAAAATAACATCACCAGTGACGCACCAGTGATAGATTATTTCTCACTCAAGAAGGTCTCAGGATATGGAAAAATTTTCGTAACATTTATATTACACTACATAACATTTATGTAACAAGCAAGTTTATTACGTCATATTTTAATAAAATCTCAATAACAAATGTTACTTATTTCTGTTACATAAATAATATATAACGTTTACATATTATTTAAACAGAATTTTGTGTCACAACTAGATACGATTGTTATTAAAACAAGACATCATGCTTATGTCAATGTTACACAACAACGTTATGTTTTTTTACAATTCGAAAGTTATGTAACTGTTACATTCTGTGTTAGGTGGGTAGTAACAGAAATTTTGTCAAATTTTGAGTAAAGTCAAAACGGTTCCTCCGAACGAAAAAAATGGTATAACTTTGTATTGCCAAAAAGTTATTGAAAATGTATCTAACCTAATTTGGAAACATTTTTTTCAAAAAGTAGACGCGAAACCCTACATTTTATCCCGGAATATTTTTGCTGTGTCATAGATAGTTTTAAATAGGCAGCGAACGGAAAAAAATAAAAATAAAAAAAGCGTATTTTATTGTGGAAAAACTATACGGATCAAAAATCTGAAATAAGTCGTATGTGTTCGGGGAATTCTAAATACTCTGGAAAATAATTATGAACCCACTCTACGAACATTGAAAATCAGGGTGGCCCGCTTCATATGGAATGCCTCATATATCACTCGATGTACAAAGCTGAAGAAATGTAGTATATAGTAATATCTGTATATTTACCGCTTGCTTGTAAAAAATAGGCTGTAGGATTAAATAGAATTCAAAAAACTTTTAGATTGTGATTGCTATGGAAACGGGATTTATTCCACCAAATCTGCACTACAACCGTCCTCGGGAGGGCGTGAAAGCTTTGGAAGATGGACGCATCAAGGTAATATCGGAAGTGACGCCCTGGGAAGGAGGCTACGTCGGCCTAAACTCTTTCGGTTTTGGCGGTGCCAACGCTCATATTTTGCTCAAGTCGAATCCCAAGGAAAAAGTTAACGGTGGAGCCCCGAATGATGATCTCCCGCGACTGGTGGTAACATCTGGGCGTACTGAAGAGGCCGTTGATACCATCTTAAAAGACGTAAGTCGCGGACGTGCAGATATTTATTAAATTTGCATTACGGAGTAAAAATAAATTGAAACCTAACAGTTTTTAACAAATGGAATCTGCTTAGAAAATCCTATTTAGACCTATAGGATGGATAAAAAAAACACCATTCATACCGATAAAAACCGATACGGTTCCAATAGGACTTTATGAGTTTAAATGGGATCAATGGGATTTTTTAAACAGGGATTTGCCCACAAGCATCTACAGAAACGATTTTCTTAACTTTACAAAAGAATAATCATTTTCTAGTTCAAGAAATTAGTTTTCTACTTTTTATTTCAAACCAGAATTGTACTAATATTTGTCTATACAATTAATAAAAAGCTTCTATAGACTTCGTGGATAATTTGTTTTTTCTCAAAGGCACAAGAAAAATAAAATTTTAAATTTTTATTGTGTACCATAGAAGATGAGAATAATTCTGTAAAATATGTGACTTTGTAGGTAGAGAGTCGACCCGTCGACGTGGAATACGTTAGACTCCTTCAGGATATCCACAGCGAAGAAATTCCCGGACATATGTACCGTGGATACACCATCGTTGGTGGTAGCGCTACCAAGGAAAATCCCCTGAGAGATATCCAACATTTCCCAGGAGCTAAACGTCCGATTTGGTTCGTTTTCTCGGGTATGGGCTCCCAATGGCCAGGCATGGGTACTGCGCTCTTGCGATTCCCGGTATTCGCCGCAGCCATTAAAAAGTGCGACGCAGTTCTGAAGCCGCGTGGTGTCGATATTTATGATATTCTCACGAATAAAAACAAAAGTACTTTCGACAACATCCTCAATTCTTTTGTCGGCATCGCAGCAGTTCAGGTAACAAAATTTACAAATAATATAATATCTTATTAGTCTATTACATTTTTACCTTGACATGTAAATACCAATTATTGATATCAATTAGCATATTGATTTATTAAATAACCGACACATTCATTGACCGTACGGTCTCCGATCGGATTGTACTTCAGATTATGGTAGTGTATAGTATTTTAAAACTGCTTAATTTTTTTCAGATTTTTAAATCAGTTTTTTATTTCAACTTAGAACTTGACGAATCTTGAAATTATTATTTAAGTGTGATTTTGCGAAACATTTTTTTTACAAGGAAAAAAAGAAAAACATGTTTTTTTTTACGTAAATGTATCTCAGGTTTTCATAGAACGTAGTGTCCAAATAATCTCATATCAGGAAAACTATGATGATCGCAAAAAACTAATATTAATTATTTTAAAAGATTTTTTTGAACGTTCCGATGAATGAAATTTTGATAATATCTACTTTAGTTCTGTTGAACATTTTTACGTCAACTATGGTATTTTCAAACGCGGCGTCCTTTGGGTAACATGGTAGTGAAGTGAAAATACACATTGTTTACTGTTTCATCACTTTTATTTTGCTGAAACTGACCGAAGAGTCAAAACCCTAAGAAGAAATTTCACTCATGGGAACATTAAAAAAAAACACTTTTTAATTTTTTTAATTTAGACATTTTTACATAGAAAAATCAGTTTTTCCTTTATTTCTTTGTAATGAGCATTTTTTTCCTCAAAAGCACACATAAATAATAATTTAAAGTTTTGCAAAGTGTTAAAATGAAAAAAAAAATCAGATTTAAAAATCTAAAAAAATTGAGCAGTCTCAGAATACTATACACTACCATATCCTGAAATTACAATCCGATCGGAGACCGGAAGGTCCACGAGAATGTCGGTTATTTAAAGAAACACCCAAATATTATGCAACTTATTTAAAGTAATTGTCATTTTCACTTATATTTACTTACTTCATGGAAAGATTAATATCTTTTTTTACGGTATCTTTGCAGATTGGTCTTGTTGATCTTTTGACCTACGTTGGCATTGTGCCCGACAAGATAATCGGACATTCCGTAGGTGAACTCGGCTGTGCTTACGCTGACGGTTGTTTCACAGCCGAGCAAATGGTCCTTTCGGCTTATTCCCGAGGTCTTGCCTCAATCGAGACTGAAACAATCCACGGATCAATGGCAGCTGTGGGCTTGGGCTACGAAGACATGAAGGATCTCTGCCCTCCGGATATCGAAGTAGCGTGCCACAACGGACCGGAGAGTTCTACAATAAGTGGACCTGCCGCATCTATGACAGCTTTTGTTGCTAAACTCCAAGTAAGACATGCACTTTAGGTCAATCACACACACAAAAATTAAATATATGGGATGGCATTTAATTTTCCAAAATTATGAAAAACTTTTGAAGTTCATAAGTGCTTCATCTAGGTATTTTGTTGAAATTTTATTGCGTCCGATAAGTATTGACGACTTCGGTCCAAAACCTGATTGTAATTACCACGTATAGGTCAACAAATTTTTTATTATATTGATTCTGGAACAACATTGAAACTTTAACTAAACAGTTATGCATTATTTTACAACACGATGTAATTTTTTAAGGCAACGGATCTCAGAAAGTATAGGTCACACACACAAAAACTAAGTCTCGACATAGAAGTCGTACTGTCGTATCAAATTCGAATTATATCTTTAAAAAATGTTATCAATCAGGAAACTTTTATTTTTCCACAGAATAACTAGAAATTGTGGTCTTATAAAAAATGGTTGTTTTTATTGCTGTGTAAAATGTACAATTGATTCCATTAAAATCGCTAAAGTGGCTATGATCGATCTTCCACAAAAGAAGAAAATACAATTCAAGTAAGAAAAATAAAACTTTATTTTTGTTCTGGGATATCGATCAATGAGACTCTGATGGTCTTTCCTAGCAATCTTGACAACCCTCGTTTCTAGCTGATTCACCGTACAAACCACTGTCAAACAACCGGGTGATTTTTTGCAAAAAATAAACCGGAATACGGTCGTAACAACCGCGAAAACAACTGCCCTAACAATGTTTTTCGGTTGTTTTTTTGGTTTTCCATGGTAAACTGAAAAAAACGACCGCATGAAATTTTTGAGGGCAGTTCTCACGGTTGTTACGACCAAATTTCGGTTTTTTTTTTACAAACACCACCCGATCGTTTTTACGGTAAAACGGTAGTTGTTGAGATTGCTAGGGTTTTTAATACAATAAATACTAGCGTTTGAAGATTCGATAGATATGACAAAGATAGAAATATGGCAGTTCGAAAAAAAAATTGTTTCTTATGTAGAAAAATTATCAAGTCAGACAGAAAATTGATGTGTGAAGGCAATATTAATTTCTTTTTTAACTTGGCGTCGAGTCGCTACCGCGACTCCTCATACTTTCCAGGTTGATAAAATTTCTAGAAAATTATCATTAAAACCTGATATGACTGTACATCATTTACGCCGAATAATTTTTTCCGAAAGTCCTTTCTTATCTACAGAAAGCACCATCAAGTAGTTGTAAAATATGCATAACAATGAAGAATATCTCAGAGAGTTAAAAAAAAGTAGTTGAATTGGCTTTATATGATCGTTTAGGAAAATCCTCAGCTCCGGCTCGTCACAAAACTACAAACAACAGATATTCCAATAATATATTTTTTAATTCTAATTTGTAATTTTTATCCACAGGCCCAAAAAATCTTCGCGCGGGAGGTACCTTGCAGTAACATTGCTTATCACAGTCGCTACATCGCAAAAGCGGGACCAAAGCTGTTGGCGTACCTGCAAGAAGTGATTCCGGAGCCGAAAGCAAGAAGCCCCAAGTGGTTAAGTACTTCGGTACGTCGTAGCGAGTGGAGCACGGCTGCGGCACGTCTTTCTTCAGCGGAATATCACACGAACAACCTTCTGAGCCCCGTCCTCTTTGAGGAAACATCGTCTTTGATACCCAAAGACGCTGTTACCATCGAAATTGCGCCGCACGGTTTGCTTCAAGCGATTCTACGTCGTTCCCTGAATCCCGGAGTGACGAACATCGGTTTGACTCAGCGCGGCCACAAGGATAACGTGGAGGTGTTCCTTCAGGGTCTTGGAAAGATCTTCAGCGTAGGAATTCATCCGCAAATTTCAAAACTCTTCCCGGACGTTCAATTTCCCGTGAGTCGTGGAACTCCGATGATCTCGCCTCTCGTCAGGTGGGAACATTCGGACGATTGGTACGTAACGTCGTATAGAATGCAGGAGAAGATCACATCTGGAGAAAGAACCGTAGAGGTGACGCTCTCCGACGAGGATTATGAATACATGGCGGGCCATGTGATCGACGGAAGAAATCTCTTCCCTGCAACGGGGTATCTTTGCCTCGTATGGGAAACCGTCGGAATGATGAGGGGAGAACTTTACACCGAAGTATCTGTTGTTTTTGAGGATGTCAAGTTTTTGCGGGCTACTACTATCCCGAAGGAGGGCATTGTCGAGTTGACTCTCATGATTCAAAAGGGTGAGCTACTATGTTTTTACGATAATATAATTTAGAGATGGGCGATGTTGGGAAAAAAATTCGATTACTTGATAATCGATTTTAATGTCAAAATAATCGATAATCGCTACAATCGATTTTAATCGCTCATCTCTACCACTCTCTAGAGATGGGCGATGTTGGAGAAAAAAAAATCGTTTCCTTGATAATCGATTATAAGAATAATCGATATCGCGAAATCAATTATCTAAAATAATCGATTTTAATGTCAAAATAATCGATAATCGCGACAATCGATTTTAATCGCTCATTTCTAATATAATTGTAAAATTAGTAATCATTTATTTAGTGAAAGACATCAAGAGTCGCGGTAGCGACTCGAAGTCAAGTTAAAAAAGAAATTGATGTTGCCTTTACACGATGATTTGTCTGTCTAATCTTGATTGTCTATTCGGAAGGAGAGATTTCATTAATAAAAATATTTTATATCAGCTTCCATTACGGGTAAAAGAAATATTTTCATATAAACTGGTATATTAAATTTAATATGAAAGTGAAATGCAAAATTACAGTATTTTCTAGTAAACCGTATAAAAATCAGAAAAATTAATACAAAATTTTTTTTGTTTAATATATCTGCTGATAAATCAAGTTTCCGGTACGGTAAATACGCTAACATTTTTAATAGTGCATATTAAATTGTTTGCTGCGACATATACTGTGCTACGTACACGTTATGGCATAAGAAAGTAATAGTACATTACGATACGAGTGCGAAAAAACTTTTTCTCACCTCCGGGCCGAAAGCGACAACTTTCGTTCCGCTGCGCGGAACGAAGTTCCCGGTTTTCGGCTCCGTCGATGAGAAAAATCGTATACACTCCGCGGGCAGTAAATAAGAAAGCCTAAATAAGAAACCTCGGCTTCGCCTCGGCCGACAATTACATGTGATCTGAGACATTTCTTACTTTACTGCCCTAGGTGTGTAATATACTATTTCTGACGAATGTGAGTTTGCAGCACGAGCCGAAGGCGCGTGTTGCAATCACACGAGCTAAGAAAACGTTTTTCGCATGAGTATCGTACAACATTTTATATCACGAGGTGTGTAAACGATGTTTGACGCCCGCGAAGCGTGCGTAAAACCGCGTTCTACGCACTGAGTGAAATAATAGTACTTTGCGATAGAAGGGCGAGAAAGCGATCATTATACACAGGTTGGGAAGTTGATCGTACGAGACCCACGAGTATCATAGCAGCACGAGCCGAAGGCGAGTGTTGTCTGTGGTACGAGTGCGGCGAGTCCAAGCTGCTTAACTTTCATGATCTCTGATAGACTGCCTAACTATTCCATCCAAACTCGTTATTGTAATATAATATACATCAATAATATATAAGCCGCTTCACGTACTTATGAGTAACAACAGTAAATTGAGCAGTTTTTTTAGCATCTTTCTTACTAAATTATTCATGTTAATTAACTCTCTAAGAATGCTTGACGTATACATTCCTTACCGAAAGTTTTATTTTATCCGTATTTGAGTACTTCGCGATACGAGAAAAATCTAATAAATAATCAAGCATATCAAGATACTAATAAGAGTATTGATTTCGGATTATAAGAAGTATAAGAATTTATTAAAAAATCAGTTAAAAAAAAATTATAAAATATTATAAATCCGTTAGTGTACCATACATCCCAATAACGTATCTATCGTATTTAACCAATAGAAAACGAAAACTAAAGGAAACTAATAACAACTATTCAATTTGTATAAATTGATCAAAGTCCGAATAGATAGAGATGATAACATACGATTAAATCCCATTCAAACCCTCGCGGACTGATCCTACCGTTTTGATGGTTGGTATGCGGTTGGATTATGGTAGGATTGCGGTAGGATAGGAAAAAATGTCGATATCAGGTTGAATTGTGGTAGGATTCGGGTTGTATAATCGAGTATCAACCGAATTCTTACCGGTTGTTTTGTGCAAAAAACCAACCTGTACCCAACCAGGTTTCAACTGTTCAAGTCTTAGGCAACAGTTGGATGAACGGTTGGTTTAGAAAATTCCTACCAAATTTCAACCTCCACAGCTTAAAAATTGGTAGGATGTCGGTTGGTTTTACAAAATCCCACCGAATTCCAACCTCTGACTTATGGGATAGTTGGAATTTGATTGGTTACGCGTTGGTTTTATGCACAAACCAACCAGTTGGATTCAGGTTGTGGACGGTTGGTCAAGTCCGCGAGGGAATTCTATCGATTTTTATCAATCTCTATAATATATTTTTACCAGGGATACGCGTTATGCAGTTGTTTGAATTACATTATATTTGCCGAAGATAATTGATTACCAACTTTTTCCAATTACAGGTACGGGAAGGTTCGAAGTGGTTGAGGGTGGTGCAGCCGTTGTAACGGGAGTAATTCGTTACACGGGAAAACCGTCTCAAGAAAAAATCAATCTCCCTGAGCCGAATGATGGCGATGTTGTCGAAGAGTTATCTTCGAAGGACGTTTATAAAGAGCTCAGACTTCGCGGTTATCATTACAGCGGTCTCTTCCGTAGTGTAAAGAGCTCGACAATTGATGCCTCCAAGGGAACTATCGCCTGGGCGAACAACTGGGTAGCCTTTATGGATAATATGCTGCAAATGCACATTCTGGCCACTGACACCCGAGGACTTTTCGTTCCTACGGGAATTCAAAAGCTTACCATTGATACCAAGACTCATCTGAACATCATTCGAGCCACCGCGAGTGAGGAGAAGCGTAAGTCGTGCAATTTATTTTCATAGAAATATTGAAAATGTATCTAATTTCCAATAAGAAAACTAAACGATCATATAGTTTTTAAAAAAGTGAAACGTTAGGAAACCTTAAAGTTTGCAAAAACATCAGGAAACAAATTAGTAGCACTTCAACCATTTATAACTATTTTCGTTTAATTTTCGACGGAGAAAAAATCTGGGCATATTTGAAATGATGAAAAACCTCAATCGTAGATTTAATAGTAATTCGTGATTCGTGTACTTTGTAATTTTGATCGGTTAGATTTGATTACAGTAATGTCAGTGAAACTCACTCAATGATTATGTTTCAAGTTTCTATGAGATTCATTCTATAGAAATTATGCACTCCAAGAAGTTGCGGTAGGACCGGCAGCTATTAAATGACTACTAACAGATGGCCATTGGTGTAATTATTTTTGTTTTCAGATCAACTTTTTTATTGTCGATGTAACTAGTTTGTTGTCGAGGTAACAATGGAAAAAATTAATGTGTGAATACGAAGCGTTGTTCACTGTTCAATAATAGTCGCATAGTAGAACAAATGGTAGTTTTCATTTCATAGTTGCCAAGTTTTCATTATAGCTCAAATAAAATTCAATGATATAAAATAATTAAACGAAAAAATGCAGTCTAACCATATTTGTAAAAACACCACAGCCTACAGTCGAAAAACAGTATAAATACTAAGGTCTATATTTTCTTTCTTTATTTCACCTAATAATTTTATTTTTTCTTGATATAAATTTTAACTCCTAAAAGCTCTAGTCTGAGAAAAAATATTTGGAAGTCGCTAATTTTAGATATTAATTTAAAAATTATTTTTTTCCGAATTATAATACCTCTCAAAGCCTATTAATTTACCGACACAGAATATCTTCTGTGCGCAAATTCAGGAAAAATATTAATGTGTAATAATATGTGAAGCTTCTGTTTAAGACAAAAACTTAAAAACTGAAAAAGTCACTAATATGCAGTTGATCAAAAATTGATTGTTTACAGACCTTCAGTGACCATTAAACATTAATATCATCAACTAAAAAAAAAAGCACATTATCAGGTGGATAAAAGAATGTGGTGAGAGAAAAAATAACGTGCCGAAAAATACAATTGATTGAAAAATAATAATTAACATTTGTAAGTCTCTGAACGACCTCTAAATTGTTGCTTACCGTCTAGAGCTTTTGGAAATTTACATTCATGTCTTTAAAAAATCGAATTCTGGGTTGAGACAAAGAAATTGAAGATATAAGGAAAAAACACTGTTAGCCCAATAATTACGAAATAAAAGACTCATTGAACTCTACCCGGCAAAAAATCATTATATATGCTCATATATAACCATATATAATTATATAGAATTATTTATATGTGATCAATTATTATATATTATACATGACCAGAGTGGTAAATGCCTAATACTTATAGAAATAATGATGATGATACGATCAGCTCTATAATTATGATTTTATAATAATAACATGTAGCGATTCTAATACTATGATTAAATTTTAGAATGGCTGCAAAAATTATTATTTTTCAATAAAAATTCACGGTAATCCTTTTGAAAAAATGGAAAAAAATAATTAATGCATTACTTATTTCTTCCATTTTTTCCACTATTTCTTGCAATATTAGAGCGAAAATTAGTATTTTTTTCAGCTATTCAAATGTTTACACTCTATTTTATAATCACTACATATTATTATTATGAAATCATAATTACAAAACAAATTGTACTGTAAACTATATCTCATGAATTAATGGCGATTTACAACTCTGTACATGACCATACATGAATAATGATTTTTCCAAGGTATCGATATTACATCTATTGATGTTTTGCAGAATTCACCGTCAGGCGTTACCAAGAATATGACACAATAGTCTCGGGCGGAGTCGAGATCCGTGGTCTTAAAGCGAGCGCAATATCTCGCAGAAAACCCGCAGGCGAGCCAGTTCTCGAATCCTACAAGTTCGTAGCCCATCGCGACGGTATGCAGACTTCGCTTAAAGAATTCATCCGTATCTCCGGTAATATAGCTCTAGAGAATCATCTCGGTATCAAAGTAAAAACAATCGAAGCTGTCGACGATGGCGTAGCACCATCCTTCGAAGAGCTCGCTTCGCCGTATCTTCTTGAGACTCTCGGTGACGTTCCTCTCATCCAAGCGGACGTGCATATCACTGCCTCAACGAATCCCTTCGAGGAAGGAAAACTTCCGCAAAACGTAACATTCAGTGAATTAAAGAAGCTCACAGCCGAATTTGGTGCTCTTCTCGTAAGCGGTCGCGATCTCTTCGCCAAGTCAAAGACGGAAACCCTAAACCAACTTCTCCTCGCTCTTAAAGACGGAGGTTTTCTAGTGACTCGTGAGACCGGAAACACAGCCGACATTTTCGCAGCAGCATTGCGTCGAGACCTGGACATTGTCGTCGAGAAACGCCTGAAGAACGAGTTAATACTTCTCTTCAGAAAGCGCAGCAAAGTCTCGAAGAACACGGCTATCGTCACCATTGCCAACAACAATTTCGATTGGGTACCAAAGTTACGTTCGGTTATGAAATCCGAACTCGAGAACGTCGCCGGTGGCACCGGCAGAATAATTCTCGTGAGCGAGAAAGATTTCGAAAGTGGTCTTATGGGTCTAGTAAATTGTCTGCGCAAAGAACCCGGTGGCGAGATAGTCCGTGGTTATCTTATTCAAGACAAAAACGCTCCCGAATTCTCAAAGGACAATCCTCTGTACGCGGCTCAGCTTCATCTTGATCTCGCCGTGAATGTACTTCGCGAAAATGGCGTTTGGGGAACTTACAGACATTTACAGCTTCCCGAGGTGACCGAAAAGCCAATGCCTCACGCTTGGGCAAATCAGCTAGTTCGAGGCGACCTAAACTCCTTGAGTTGGCTCGAAGGTCCTTTGAATCCGACTGAAGATAAACGAAAGCTCGCTAGAGTTGTGTACGCTTCGATAAACTTCCGTGACGTTATGCTAGCCACGGGAAAATTGGCGATCGAGGTTGTAGCCAAAAATCGTTTTGATCAAGAATGTGCGTTTGGGCTGGAATATTCGGGCGTAGATTACTCAGGCCGTCGTATAATGGGCCTGATTAAAGCCCGAGGCTTCTCCAACCTCGTTCTCCTCGACGAAAATCTCGCATGGCAAGTTCCCGAGGGCTGGTCACTAGAAGACGCTGCTACAATTCCCTGCGTGTACGCAACTGCCTACTACGCTCTCTTTTTAAGCGGAAGAATGAAGAAAGGCGATAAGGTTTTGATTCACGCTGGTTCCGGAGGCGTAGGACAAGCCGCGATCACTCTGGCTCTTCACGAAGGCTGCGAAGTGTTCACGACTGTTGGAACACCAGAAAAACGTAGATTTATCAGAGAACGTTTCCCGCAGATCGCCGATAATCATATAGGCAATTCTCGTGATACCAGCTTCGAGCAAATGATCGTAAAACAGACCAAAGGACGTGGCGTTGATATCGTGCTTAATTCTCTGGCCGAAGAGAAACTTCAGGCGTCAGTTCGTTGCCTCGCGTTCGGTGGTCGTTTCCTCGAAATCGGCAAATTCGATCTCGCTGCTAACAATCCTCTGGGAATGGAGGCTTTCCTCAAGGAAATTAGCTTCTTTGGAATCATGCTCGATAATCTCCTGGTCGCGCCATCGGAAAAGAAAGCTGAATTGCAGAGATATCTGCAAGCTGGTCTTGACAGTGGGGCTGTAAAACCACTATCCAGGACTGTATTTCCAAAGGAAGAATTGGAAGCCGCATTCAGATACATGGCGGCGGGTAAACACATTGGAAAGGTGATTGTAAGCATTCACGGTAATAACGAGACTCTGGATTCGCCCGTGAAAGCTCTGCCGCGATTCCATTGCCAGGCAAACCGAAGCTACGTTATTCTTGGAGGTCTCGGTGGCTTTGGTCTGGAACTCGCCGACTGGCTCGTTCTCCGAGGCGCGACACATCTCGTTCTCACATCTCGAGCGGGTATCAAAAACGGCTATCAAATATTGCGCACACAATTGTGGAAGAGTTACGGAGTGAAGGTCGTCATAATTTCCGAAAAAGACGCCTCGAAGCGTCAAGACTGCGAAGATATTTTGGATACCGCTTCAAAGCTCGCTCCGGTCGCCGGAACCTTCAATCTGGCGGTGGTTCTTAAGGATGGCCTCATGGAAAATCAGACGGAAGCTGGATTCGAAGAATCTTTTAGATCCAAAGCTTGGAGCACGAAGCAACTCGATGAAGTTTCGAGAAAAAAGTGTCCGCAGTTGCAGCACTTCGTTGTTTTCTCGTCCGTTTCGTGCGGGCGAGGAAACGCTGGACAGACCAATTATGGAATGGCTAATTCGGTAATGGAGAGAATTTGTGAGAGACGAGTTGCCGATGGACTTCCTGGACTTGCCGTACAGTGGGGAGCCGTTGGTGATGTTGGTCTCGTTGCTGAAATGCTTGAGGATCACAAGGAACTCGTTATAGGAGGAACTCTACAGCAGAGAATCTCCTCGTGTCTTGCAGAACTTGATAAATTTTTAAGGCAGAGTGCTCCGATTGTTTCGAGCATGGTCGTCGCGGAAAAGCGAGCTGGTGGTTCTGGCGCATTGAATATCGTCGATACTGTCCTCAATATTATGAGCTTGAAGGATCTTAAGTCTGTGAGCATACATACGTCCCTCGCGGAGCTCGGCATGGACTCGATGATGGCTGTGGAGATAAAACAAACACTTGAGCGCGAGTTCGAGATATTCCTAACTGCTCAAGACATTCGTGGACTTAACTTCGCGAAACTCATGGAAATGTCTGCAAAGGACGCCGAGGTGAAGAAACGCAGCGGTCAGAGCCTCGGCAATGAAGAATTGTTAACGGGAATGAAGGTCTTCGTGCATCTCCTCGGTGACAAGGAATTGTCGCAGGAAGTTTGCTTGCAACTGCCAACAAAAGAAGAGGCCGGCAGAGACGAAGTCTTTCTCATTCCTGGTATTGAAGGCTATGGCAATGTTTTCGCAAATCTAGCCGGTAAAATACGCTCGCCTGCAACCTGTTTGCAACTTCTCAATAGTGATTGCGGCAAAACTAGCATCGAAGATATCGCGGAACGTTTCTTGCCGGTGAGTACTTTGCTTCATGGCAATGTTTCAGCTTTAGGTGGGTTTACCACAATTTATATTTTTTTTAAAAGTAAACTTTAGGATATAGTTTTGGAGATCATAAAATATGAACTTTGCGAAAATATTTTTAAAAACTATCGATCCATCAACCTGAATCATTTGGGATATTTTCATTGATGATTAAATATCAGCCACGAATTTTTGTAACTTCATATTAAAAGTCATTTTCACGTCACACGCCATCAAAACTTTACGAAAAGAATACACATAGCTGAATGGTAGGATTTTATAATTAAAATAGAAAATAATACTTAAAAATTTATAAATAGTATGTAAAGTCAGGCCTTGCACATTGCTTTCTCATTTTCTACAGAGAATTTCATTTCATTTAATGGAGAAGTATAGAAGTAATTTTGGCTTCCTCATAGAAGAAGGTTCGAGGAATGTGAAAACTGCTTAATTAATGGGTGGGTACTGAGTACTTTGAACCCTTCTTTTAAATAACAATGAATAATGGCAACTTGGGGAAAACGTTTTCCATATTTTTTTCTTCCTTATAGAGGAAGCTTTTCACGATAACATATTTTATCGACATTTTCATGTCAGGTCACTCAAAATGGTCGATAACTCAAAGTGGTTTAGAAAAGATGCCCGCATATACGCGTGTGTTTGTATGTATGTGTGCAAGGCTTCAAAATTTCAATTAACTACAACTAAAAAACGGTTCAAACGATTGAGCTTGAATTTGGCCAACAGGTCAAACAATAGCCCATCTTTGATTGTTGCAATTTTTGACAAAATGTATACAGAAATTTACATTTTATAAATTTTTGTTTTAAAATAAGCGATGTCCGCTCTAACTGTGCTAAAATTAACGATATTTTGTTAAAGAGTTCTTCATAAGTGCAAGTAAACCTTTATGTCATTTTGGTATTGAATTTTTGCAATTATCTCTGTATTTCTGTGTGTAGCATGTCCTCAAAAGGAACAAGAGCCGTCGTGACTTCGTAATTGCCGGCTACTCGTTTGGTACACTTGTGGCTATCGAACTCGCTCGAAAGCTGGAAGCCGAAGGTTTGACCGGTAGATTGGTCCTGATCGATGGATCTCCAGAGCTCATGAAGTCTATAAAGGAACAGCAATTGTCGCCAAGTGTTGAGGAGGAACTTCAAAGCAATATTCTTCTCGGTATCATGGACATAGTTGCTCCTGCTGTCAGTCCGGAGGTACACTAGAATATCTATCATCGCATGGTTTCCACATATTATTTTATTGTCCAATTGATAAAAAATAAAGTATCATGTCTGTCAAACAGCTCGTCACTGTACTCGAAAAGTGCAAAACGTGGGACGAAAAAATGGACTCCTTCATGGCCCTTATACCTACCGGAGGAACGAATGTAGCACTCGACGAACAGAGATCTCTTTTCACAGCGATATTCCAACGTCTCATAGCTGTACAGAATTATGATCACACAACTGTAGCACCACTCAGATCGTCCATTATCTTACTGAAGCCAAGCTGTCCAAGTTTGAAAACCGTTAGCCAGGACTACGGCCTCAGCACGGTAAGTGTCGCAGTAATGATTCAAAGCTAAGAAAAAAAGATCACAATTAATTACAAGCTCAAAACTGACACACAATTTTTTTCAGAAATTTTTTCAATCATTATAATATTTCTTTATTATTATATTTTTCTTTATAATGATTAAATTTCGAATGGTGATTTCCTCTAGCGAGGCTTTTTGGATGACAATACATTAATCCTTTAATACCCACATTTGATACTTGTAATACAGCTATTTAAACAAAAATATATTTGAAAAGAAAAAAGTTATTAAAATATAATTGCATATATATTTATATATTAGGTTGGATTTTTACACATTAAAATGGAAATTTCAAATATTTTTTTACAGAAAAGTGTCGAGCAATTGAAAATTCTTTTTTCAACAAGAAAAATGCTTCGAAATTAGAAGATTAATGATGTTATGTTTTTTTTTTACTTACAGGTAACGCGCGAAAAGGTAGAGATGTATACTGTCGAAGGAAATCACATGACGATACTCGACAATGCTAAAATTGCTACAGCAATAAATGGCGAGCCCCTCGAAGATGCAGCGGCGTTCAAAGCGAGCATCATGGAAGACGGCAAGATTCTTGCGCCTATCACAGATCCGCAACACAACAGATCTTAGGCTAAACTGTTGTACCGCATAGTACTCCGATTTTTTATTTTCTCGACGTTCTTACCAATGACAAATCGTTGATACAGAATTCAAGACCAGAAATGGATTACATATGTTAGTGCTTGCGTAATTGTAATTGGTATTATAATGTAATGTAGTTGTGTAAATGTACTTGTGTAAAGTGTGATTTGATCTGACCTGTACCCGCTGTTTGTTATTGAGCTCCTTGATGAAACTATACTCTTAAAAATCTTGCTGAAAAGACTTTTTTCTAAACCGTATATAAATTTATAATAGTTGTCTAGGTACCAGTAATAGACCGAATAATTGATTTGCAATGGTATTTCCAATTATGAGACTATGTGAACTAAATAGTGAAAACCAAGACAAAGAAGAACGCTAAGTAAATGAAATTACCCTGGTTATAAAAAAATCTACTAGTGATATTAAAAAACATGCATATATCATCGTTTCAAAAACGCCAAAAATAGTTGCCGCAACTAACGAAATGGTTACGGAGGTTGAAGCGTTTCATATTGTTAAAATTAGTTCTACGCTTGTAGAATCGTTTTCTAGAGTTTTATGCATTAAGGGTTTACGCCTAGTTCACGGCCGAAAAGAAACGGGTTTTTCGGAAGTTTTTTGTGAAGAAACTTGTGAAGCTTTTTTAAAATAAATCTTTTGTATTTTAAAGAGTTATCGAGAATCTTTTAAAGTTTTTTTTATTAAAAAAATATTCGTCAGCGATCGGAGATATAGTCAATTTTCGTCTTCACTAGAAATTTAAAAATTCGGACGAGTTTAGTTTTTCTGAAAAACGACCTAGTGTTTGAAAGAAGTATTTTTCGAAATATCGCTTTCCAGGACTGTTTCGGTCCATTTTTGAGATGGAAATTTACGAAGCAAAACTTGCAGTGTGAGCATAGAGAGACTCTATTCAAATTTGTGAACAAGAATCCCTTATAAATATAAATTGCAGCTGGTTAACTTATTATATTGATTAATCCACCAGCTGTACACGATGAATTTTTTATACAAACGTACTGTGAAAAACTCGTCTGGTAGATTAATTCAAGTAATTCTACACGCGGACTTATGACTTGATATAATTCGTGGCCGTTCATAAGCTATACCATATTCTTTAAAGGGCTGACAAAATCCTACTGAAAAATACTAAAAAAAACTTTTAATAGTTGGAAATTGGTTGTCTAAAGGATGATCTTTTGCACAAACAAACCGGTTGGAATTTGTTTAATATTCGGTTATGTAACACGAATTCTACCGAAAATCAACTATTTTTCCGGTCCTACCGAAATCCTACGAAGATCCAACCGTAAACCAAGCGAAAATACCGTCCGCGAGGGTTGCAGGATTAGCGCGTCGTACAGTCCCCTCGCAATCTTGTTTACCGTAAAAACCGCTGGGTGATTTTTTGCAAAAAAAAAAAAAAAAAAACTCGACAATCGGTCATAACGACTCTAAAAACAACTGCCCTAAAAAAGTTTTTTTAAATTTATTTTTTTATTTGCATTTCCTCCCGTCTGAATTAGGTACGCCGATTGCAGGGACTGGTCCAAATCAGTAACCATGCGACCGCATCCGACTTCTCCCTCCATATCGCATTCGCCATAGCATTTCTGCCATGGGCATAGGGAAACGGCGGAAAAGTGGCACATGCCGTCAATAAATGGCGATAGTCAGGAGTGAAGGAGAAGAAGAAGAAGAAAAAGAAGAAACTGCGGAAAACCTATGCCGAGATAGCCGGTCTCGAGTTCGCCTCACGGCATCGGAGCTACGTCACGTTTCGTCAAGAATGTAAACACGGACTACAGCTGTATACAAAAAAAATGATTCGGTCGATTTTTTCGGTTTTCGATGCACTGAACCCTGTTTGAGGTGGGACCTCTTCGGAACTGCAGGACACGTAAATAATAAAAAATAGGTCTAACGACCTGAAAAAACGAATCGGCCTCAGAATACTATACACTACCATATCCGGTAGTTACAATCCGATCGGAGACCACAAGGTCCAGGAGTGTGTTACTTATTTAAAGAATCACCTATCTACAAATACATAACTTGGTCTCTCGGTGAAGTTCGGAACCCGCTGGGGTGAAAATCCTGACGCTGACCGCTTTATTTTTTCCGTACACTTATAGATGTGACTAATCGCAATAAAATTGGTTAATTCCATCAAAAGTGAAGAAAGCAGGGATAAATACCGTAAAATGAATAACCTTTTTTCGTTTATTTCGTGTCGATGCACGAGTTTTAATGAAAAAATCGAAAATATTTACAAGTTAATGGCATATGTAACTGACAGTTAATTCACTCATACTTCTAATCGGGCTTGTAACGACCTCGCTAATGACGAAGACTTATTATCATTCTAAAAAGTCAATATATCCTTATATGTATATATGTTCTCGCTCATCAATCACATCTATCGCCCACGTCAATCATATAGCCTTTCATTAAACGATAGCATTAAACGGTAGTACTAGATCAATTGAAATTAAACGCTGGCAAAACGATAACTTATTGTTGTACGAGAAAAATATTAAAAAAATTACGCTCCAAATAATAGGATACATTCTTAACACGTACACACCGTGGATTACGCGGAACGAAAGAGTCTCAAAAAAAATAAAGAAAAGTATCATAGTTACGAAAATTGCAATCACCCGATAGTCTATTTAGTTTTAAATCAAGCAGAATAGTGATAATGCACATTTCTTAAATTATCCGATTCTGAAAGTTCCCGTTGGAAACGCCGGTACTGACTTAATAATTATGTTTCTATCAATATTAGAACAAATTCATTTAAAAATCTATGTTCACAGATCCATTGGCTCCAGCTCGATATTACTCGGTTCTTCCATGAGAGACTGATTCATGTCGGGAATATCCTCAAGATTGTTGTTCGTGGAACTGTTATTATTGGCGGAAACATTGCTGCCACTATTGTTGTTGTTGTCATTATTGTCACTTACGATGCTAGAAAATTGTTGCATGTTCTGACGCGTCGACAGCATTCTTAAATGTTTGCTAGGTGGTTCCCACAGAACTAGAGCCATGGAGGGCCTCTCCCTGAAAGAGAAAATCTGTCTAGCTTCAATTTCATTATCGGCAATTGTTGCTAATCAATTTAAAAGGCAATTAGATTCTATCATTGAAGACCAATGTTTAAAGTTGCAACTTACAATTTTGAGAGTAAGGATGCAGGCAGCAGAGGTTCTTGCTGCAGTCTTTTCAGTTCATCAGAGATTACGAGCCTTGGATGCATACTCTTGCCATTTTCTACACTTGTCAGAGCTGGATCTATCTCTAGATCAATGCATGTGTCCTCTGAAGCGGTACTGCAACAAGGCTGAGGTTCACTAGCACCTGAGGTGGAAGGCACAGCACTTTGGCTGTAATTGTTGCTAATATGCATGTCCTGGAAATGTGCTGCCATTTTTTCTTCTGTGATGAACTGCTTTGTTCGGTGACTGAAAGGAAGAAAATACAAACTGATATAAGCAGAGTGCTCAAAGAAATTGAAATGTCTCTGAACAAAAAAAAATTAGATGTTCAAATATATTTGTAGTGTGGAAACATGAGTGGTTGTCATTAGATCTTTTGACATGATTAATTGACTATAGATTGATTTGTACTGGGGGTAACAATCAATAGTTAGAACTTGTACACCATTCTAAGAAATGTCATGTGAGATGGAAGAAAATGAGAAATTAATAACTAATATTATTATTGTTATATTTAATTGCAAGTCTAGATAACATCAGACTGTATAACATAATAAAATTCATAAATGAAAATTACACATGCAACTTAGATTGCTATTTTATTGTAATGCTGTACATTGTAATTTATAATTCGACTAACCAGTAATTGTTGCTCAGATACCACAACACTTCTAAATTAATAGTTGATTTCGGAAAATCATAATGGAGCTCATGTGGGTACTTTGAGTAATGAAAGCCTTGAGACTCTAAAGTGAACTTAGAATAATTTAGAAATGAAGAAGCTAATGCCGGTCATGCAAGTATCTGTGAATATCTAACCATGTTGGTATGATTGTCCAATCAACTTTTATTATAATGTAGATTTTACAGTGATAGCAACATTTTTCTAATGGCATCTCTGTAGTACTCTAATAGAATTCCCAATGGTAATCATTAATAATAATTAATTCAATGTGCAATCTACAATATAGTTGAAATCAGCATTTCCATTATTGCTTTATATCCCTATTATTTATCATAGCTGAAATAGAAATCTACAGATCATTGTTTTTTCAAAAGATTGTTACACATAATAATAGAAGTAGTTTATGTATCAGCAATGCATTACAAAGGCATTAGTGAATTGTTTTGATACAAAACATAAGACACTTTGGATGATTTTGAGGCACAGTAATATAAATTGCTAACAGCATAGTAGTTCAGCATAGAAATTTCCTTAAGATAGTTTTTCTGTTACCTGCTAGTCAAATCAGTACTAAACTTTTAGTTGATTTTTACAAATTTTAGTAGTCTCTTGACTGTTCTAAAAAGAGTCTTGCACATCATCGTGAGTTCTTATTATATAAAGAAATAAACTGATATATACAAATGTTCGATATGATGGTTATTCTCATCCAACTTTGTATTTGAGAAATCTATAATATTACTCAGATTATTAGCAAAAGATGCTTTATTGATTGACCAGATATTTATTCATGTTAATTATTCAAAAGTTACAAGTATGTAAGTATCTAATGATAGATCAGGTTAGATGAACTAACAGTTGTAATATGCTTGCAAAGAATACTATAAAAAAATATCTGTGGTCAATCAATAAAACATCATCCAATTAAAAAAATGAACTATTGCTTGTCATAATGGGTTTTTCTAATATAAAACTGTGGATGTCAAAAACACTTTATCGGACATTTGTATGTATCAGTATATTTTTATTTTATGCTGTATCTGTGATTATATTAATATATTAAGAATACATGCAGATGTATAAATCACTCTTTAAAACTGTCAATTGTACCACCAAATTTGGTAAATGCTTTTGAAAAAATCCTACCAATTTAACTAGCGCATAGCAGAGAGACGACCTTAATATTGACTAATACTATTATTATAATACAAATATTAAAATGCTAGGGCAAAAAAAAATTTTAGTTTGTTGAATATTTATACATACGTTTCTGTAATATCAGGAATGTCCATCTTTCTCTTAACCCGCAAAGGATAATCGGGCTGTTGCTTCTTGCCAGTAAATCGTACCAGTTGCGACTGCTGAACACTGGGAACGCACCAAGGCATCATCATAGGCGGTACCTGTGGCATTTGAGGCCAGGGTGCCGATTGGTGAGGTACATTCTGTTGACCCATCATGTGCTGAAATATGGACTGCGGAGTATGAAGGTGCGCACCACCCATTGTGTTCTGTACCGGAGGATGGATAACTTGATACTGCGATGGCATTGTCATTTTGTCGTCACCAGGACTTTCCGAAAATGTCTTACGATCAATCGCGACGGCAGTTTTCGCCAATGTTTATGCAAACACTTGACTTTTTGTTTATTGGCACAGCGAGCACAATTGCCCAGCGACAGTTCGAAAAATCAGTAAGACTCCAATGTTTTTATCAAAAATACGTTTTAACACCGCGAAATGCGATAATTGATCTCGAAAAATATGAAAAATATGTCTGTGGATCCCAAGGCCAGCACCAGACGCTAACCTCCTGGAGCACTTTGCATATGTATATTGCTTCGGTAATTTCACAGCAAATGAATTACGCTTATATTATTCTCGGTGATATTGAACACAAAGAATGTCAACAAAGCAACGTCTCGTTTCACTTGATAGTGTCACACACACAATTTTATTACAAGACTGGTTATCAAAGTTGCAGCGACGACTCGTACGTTCTGTTGTGCACTTTTTTCGATCGGCTCGGAAATCAGGTGACGGTCTTACCTTACAGCACGTAAAGGACTAAACTCTACGAGAACCTTCCCGAAACAGTACTAGAAGTTTCTGGGTACAGAGAATAATTTCATGTAAGTGACAAAACCAGATATCAGATGACAGACCAGTTTTCTGGCATTTGTTTTTGTGAGCACAATCAATTTTTGGCTTTGGTGCTTGATAGATATATCGCAAAAGTGAATTATATTGTTATGTTATTTGTAGCACGTATTTGAAGCGCACAAAGCTGCCGAGACATGTGTGAGTGCATGAATGTGATTGGTTGCGAAGCGCGCGCAGCAGTTCATAAAGTAAAAAGCTCCCAAGTAACACAATTCAAGAAGTTACCGTGATTAAAGTAAATTATAGATAACGATTTTTTTAAATCCTATCTTTTTTAGAATTCACGAACAATTACCATAAATTTACCATCCAAATCCTATATGTTTCTTCCATATCCTATAATATTATTATATGTAATATAATGTTTGTATTTGTTACGTCCGGGCATATTTTTGATTATTAAAAATTAAATAAAATAAATAAATAATTCTAAACATTATTTAACGAATAAATTTTATTAAATAGAATTTTTGAAATCTTCATTGTTTTAAATAACAATATTACTATTTTTTTTGTAACACCCAGTAGCGCTTCTCGCTACTGTATTTTAGCTTTCATCAGCATTCCCACGGTGATTAGCAGGGCAGCGCGCACCTACGAGATGTGCGATGTCCTGCATCTTTAAAAAATGTACCACTGCGCTGTGGTCTTCCACTGTAGTTTTAGGAGATTTTTTGAAGTCAGTGTTGCGCGGCGGCTCGACCTGTATGGTCGAGTCGTCAAAAATATATAATTTCTAAGTCTTACTCCGGGGGCACACTAAGCTGGTCGACCCTCGTCAACAATTAACAAATTTAAACATTATAAAACTCAAACCATTATAATTTAACTCCCGTGAATAAAATTTATATTAATTGTTTTTTTTTAAAAGGTGTATATAATTATTCAATCACCCAGTCGCTTCCTCCAACCCCTGAGGCGGCACAATCCGTTCAAAAATCGAGGAACAAATAAATCAATTTTCATTTGTTGCGTCTTTGCCACAAAAATAATAAAATAAATTAAAGCTATGACGTAACAGTATTAAATTTAATAACAAAAATATACGATCGTAGGAGTATTAATAATTTTTTTCATGGAACAAAAAAGGTTCATCCACAAATCTTTCGATTCAAATATTTATATCATATTCAAGATTCATTATGGTAGACTTCCTATGGCTGAAACTATGAAAAGAGAAACGAGTCAATCAGCAAGAAATTATTGTATAAATGATTGAAAACTGTTTCATTTATATCATGGTTTTACGATAGATTATGATAATTTGTTCAGTCTAAACACATACAATTTACTCCGATATACTTTCTGTAATTGAGAGGCGATAGAAAATGATAGGATTAATCCATTGATGCCTCTTTAATTGCGAACGATTAATGTTGAATCATATGTTTACGATATAACACGATATACCAAAAACGGATCGAAATTTACGTGTTTCGTGTCGAAACGAAAATTCAATATAAAATGTTCGAAATTCGTTAGTGAACCATACATATCGATAACGTGTCTATCGTATTTAACCCAAAAAAAATGAAAATGATAGGAAATATATTGACAACGATTCAATTTGTATAAATTGATTAAAGTCCGAATAGATAGAGATGATAGGGTAGAAGTACCGGTTGTGGCCACCCTTACACTTAAATAAGTTTTTCGTGGCTATTTTAATTCTGTACCTGTATTTAATCATAATTTTTCATAACGTTGTGTATTTTGGAAACATTTATCGTCATTTTGACGTCCGTTCGTCTCCATTACAAAAAGTACTGTGTCAGTAATTAACGTATCATCAGCTGATTCATCAAATTGTCAACTCCTTACGGAATTCGACAAGATTTTGACGAAAGCTCTAGATACATATTCGGATTATATAGTTGGAGAATTGCATGCAGCTTTGCACATATCAATCTTAAGAGTCATCACTGCAAATGTTGATGTACTAAAAGTTTGAAATAAAGCTGTACATTTATAAAAAATACGATGGCCACAACTGGTACATGGAATAAGCATGTTGCCCCGGATATGGCCATGATAATATAATCATTAATTTTTCGTTAATTATTACACAATCAATTCATAAATTCGTAAAGAAGAAACAAAAAAAACGAAAAAACGCTAAGAAAAATATATCCTTAGAAATGTATAGTAAAAAAGAAGGTAAAGCGGTGGAACATCTTTCATGTTTCAGATTCCCATCATTATTCAATGCGAAAATCTACTTTCGGAAAGAACTCTGGTAAAAGTAAAAATAAAAGTGTAAAGAGTAAAACATTAATATAATGTATGACTATTTGTGACAAAGAAAGCTGCTACGAAAAAGTGCAAAACGAAGGAGACGAATGTCAAAAAAGGTTAGTTAGGTTCACAGATGGCATCTGTGCTTTAAAGACATTTTTCGTGTAGAGGAATTGGATGCTTTCATGAGAATACGATTTTGATTTATTAAACACACCTTAAAAAATGTTTGAACTGCAATGAATACTGAGTTATTCTAATTTTAAGCATGGCCAAAACCGGAACATTACTGTGGCCAAAACCGGTGCATAGGTGGCCAGAACTGGTGAAATGGCTATGCTCCTACTTTTTTTTCTATTTTCCAGTGTTTTCTCGATAAATACGAAGATTTTAATGCTAGAAATCTGAAATTATATTCTTCTCAGATATGAAAAGTATAGGTCCAAAACAGTTTTATGATATTTGGTCCCAATCACAAGTACTTGAAAATAAGAAAATTCTTAAAGTGGCCACAACCGGTAGTTCTACCCTAACATATGATTTTGAATGGTAAAACCCATTCAAACTCTATCGATCTGTATCATTCTCTATAATTTATTTTTACCAGGGTATCTAAAAGATTTATGTATGGGTATCAAATGACGGTTTGGAAGTTACCTGTAATTTAACAACCGTCCTAAAAGATAACATTTAGACACATGATAACAAATAAGTAAATTTCACATGGCCATTTGGTACCCATTAAGACTACTTTTCTGTAACTCCTGGTAAATTGATATCTAGAATAATAGAAGATGTCCATAACTATCCAATGGGCACTGAAGACTTCACTGAAAAAATGGAAGGAATCAAGAGTCGCGGCCCAGATATGAAAATGTCGGCACAGTGGCGGCATGGTGACTGCCCGAACAGCACGGCGTGCTGGCAGAAATGCGGTATGTGCGATGTCATTAGGCAGTGTTGTGACGGCACGGCGAGCTGGAATCCGGTACTGTGTCGGCATAATTGCGGCACAACGTGCTAAATCCAAGCTCCGTACCCACACGGTGCCAGCACTTCGAGCCGCTCCACAGCGTGTCGGAGTTGTGCGGGCATAAAGTAGGATGACAGCCTGCAATGCCGTCACAATTCTGCCTAGAGACGTCGCACATTCCGCATTTCTGCCGACACGCCGGGCGGCACGTTATTCTATCTGGGGGTAGCGACTCGACGCCAAGTTAAAAAAGAAAATTAATGTTTTTTTATACCCCATAGTATGTCTAATTTATAAACTGAGTATATGAGATAGAAAGTAATATCAATTATGTAGTAAATTTACCACACATAAAGCTCGTATATATAATAGATGAAAATAAGTTGTGCCAAGTCTGTGATAGACAAGAGCGTGAGACGCTACAACACTTTTTAGCAGCCTGCACCAGTTAGGGAAAACTTTTTCGGACTAACGTACTTCCTGTTGATGCTAGATCAGATTAATAAAGTACAAGCTAAACAATTGGCCTTATATGTGATTGAGAGCTGTAAACTGCGGGCGCTTGCTCTTCGAACATAAAACTTATAATATTAAAGATTAAAGCCCTTATAAAGTACAAATATCTACCTGAAGTGTGATCTTCGATAGTACTTATTGTTAGTGAAAAAGTGGCGAATAGAAAACCTACCCAAGTGAAAATATTATATGAAGATTATATATAAATATTTATATAGAAGCTATATGCGAAAATGGACATATGGAATATTCACATATTTTGTATAGTCCATAAGAACTTGTATAATTAATTTTTAAAGAACTATGTAGAATCAATATATGATACTATCTAAAATATTTTTAATTCTATATAGTTCTTTAAAAATTAATTCTTTGAATTCATATGGACTATACAAAATATATGAAGATTCTATATGTCCATTTTCGCACATAGCTTCTATATAAATATTTATATATAATTTTCATATAATATTTTCACTTGGGTACTCTGTTTAATTACCCAGATACAAAAACGTGCCGCACGGCGTGTCGAAAAAAATGCGCCATGTACTGCAGCATTAAGCTGCATTATTAACGACACGGCGTGCTTAACGGCACGAATGCCGCCATCTTGCCTGCAAAATTGCGACACACTGTGCACCGCCAAATGACGCCAACGCGTGCCGGAACTTTGCAGGCACATTACCGGCATCAGGACGCCGTGCCGTTAATAATGCAGCTTAATGGTGCAGTACATGGCGCATTTTTGTCGACACACGTGTCGTTTTATACCGCCATCGTATCGTCAATCTGCCGTAACATTTCTATCTGGGTACTTTAATCATCTTGGTTAATTGTTAGATGTAAGGACATATATATGTATGTATATATATATTTACAATTGTTTTAATTTGGGTAACGATGTAATCACACATGTCTCACAATCGGAAGTCCTAAACTGTTATATTTCTGTAAACCTTAAGAGGCACCGGTACACCGGTGAAAATTTCTTCGCCCAATGTTAAACGCCTATAGGTCTGTCTCTCTTGCACTATTTGTTTTTTAATTTTCATAAAAAAACGACTGAATCGATTGAGGAGCCAGAAGCTTAGCCCAATTCTACGATACTTCCGCGTGTCGCCTCAAAATACGGACCCTATCTGCTGTAATGTTCAGGAGAAAATAGCTTTGAAAAAATCTGCGGGGGGAGGGGAGTATCACTGCCTCTTAATGTACATCCCAATTTGTAATAGGTCATTATACCTTAATACAAATAAAGAATATCTATCTATCAAATTTACCACACATATCGAAAATTTAAAAAATGCAAAGGGATATTCATACCTACACGCGGCGCTTAAAATTACAATATCCCAGGTAGCACAATTCAATAAGTTATCCAAAAGTAGCCTCAATGGGCACCAAATTTCGCTTTGGAAGTTATCCGTAAGTTATCGTATGCGTAAAAGTTATCTTTTAGGACGGACATATGTACCTCATTCGGATAACTTTTCCGTAACAATTTAAAAATTGTGACATAACACGGGAACGTGTAAAAGACGTCATAGTTGTCAAAATATGTCTTCAAGACGTCTTTTACTGCCTCATAGGACGTTTGTGTCATTAGCACAATTAGCACAAAGACAAAGGATATCTATTTGGTATACGAAAAGGTATATTAATTTCCGTCTAAATGATATCTTTTTAGATTTGGATATCTTAAGAACGTCTAAAAGATATCCAAATCCAAAAGATATCATTTGGACGGAAATTAACATACCTTTTCGTATACCAAATAGATATCCTTTATCTTTGTGCTACTTGGGTTATTTAAGCTATTTTTAGATAACTTCTTAAAAATTTGTACCCGGGAGATACCTATTTTTTAAAAGTATATCCAACAATTTTTTTGTAGTCACAAACAAGTTTTCCGAATGGTTTACATATGACCTCCAGAATGTTATCTGTAAACTCTTCTACGGCGTAAAGTCGATTTTTGAATCATGGAAAACATTGTAAAGGACATATGTAACTCATTCGGACATATTTTATCTGACAACACAAAAAATTTGTATCCGTATATATGTATACAAAGTCAGACCTTCCACATTTTCGCCTTTGCAAAAAGCTTCTTCTACAAAAACTTCAGAAGCATATACATGTCAATTTTCAGCAAAACTGTTCACATTTTTGTCTTTTTAAAGTATGATTTGAAATTAACTAAAACTAAATAAAAGTTCCGGCGTCTAAAAATCAGTATAACGTGTTTTGAAAGTTTTAATATTTCTATTTCCGCATACAGAAAGGCATCATCATCATTTTTATTTGTCAAGATTTACCTGTCAATGTGTTTAATAAATTCCAAAACGTCCGAAAAGTATATTTAGATGAAATGTTATGTACACGTATTTATCAGATTTGAAAATTTCCAATACTTATTATCCTAATTTCCATTTCTTAAGAATGCCTCGTACTATGAAATACAACAAAATTGCTTCTTCATTAATAAGCAAAAGATGCGCTTTTTCAACTTTCTCTATTCTTGGCGACGCTATACTAGCACGTCTTTTGATAAATGTAGAACGGCTCCCAGAGCTGACTTTTTAAGACAAACCTGTCGGAGAAAATAAGCACACTGAAGAATCCTTCACAAAAAAAAATGTGGACAGCGGGATTCGAATGAGGCTAAAAAAAGTCTCCTAATTCTAGACCGAGGATAAAGCCACGTTGCACACACTTTCAGCGTTGTTTTCAATTTTTATCGCTGTTATTGAAAAAGAGATTGTTGAACAAACCCGCTAGAAAATATAGCGAAATATAGCTATAGCTTCCGACAGCCTTTGTCATTCCCGAACTAACTTAACACCTCCCAACCTTATTATTATTATTTGTAATTTCATTTATGTATACATTTTCACTTATAAATCTTGTAATTAACCCAATAGGAGTCTACGTTGTTTCTCATTTTCATCAATTGAACCTCGGAAAACGTGAATGGCGCTGTCGATTTTACTGTGAACGTAGCTAAATAATCGGGTAGTATCTTCTTCATACCTGGGATAACTTTCAGTCTAAAACTTCAAGTCCATCTCGAGTTACAATCGGAAGCAAATTCTCGAAGGGAACAAATTTTGAAAAAAATGTCACAACTTTTAAACTGCTTTGTCGATTTTGCCCAAATGCAATATTAATCATATTGTATATTAAATTTAAAAATATGTATGAATTTGAAAAAATTATATATATTACAATCGCTTAATATAATTTATTATACACTTCTTACACTTAGCTTACATAATAAATCGCTAAGATTATATAGGTATTTTCATTTATATATATAATTCTGTAAAATCCGTGCTCATCTTATTTTTTTTTTTCAAAATGAATGATTTCGATCTCGAGCATTTCTTCGAAAAGATATTTGGACCAAAACAACAAAAAAAAAAAGAAGAATACATGATTAACCGACTCAGCGGGTGAAGATAGGACGTTATATAATTATAATATCGACCGAGCAAAGTCCACATGATTTATGCAGCGGTTTACTGCAAATATCGTTCGTATCACATGCGCCAGCAATATGTTCCCACATTACGATCAGCGGGAAAAATATATTTATAAGACGAATCAAATTTAAACAGCAGATCCGTTTTAAGCAGTCGGCATCGCTGAAACAGTGTGCGAAGCGAGAAGCCTCCGTAAATTCATGCGAGGAACTGTGGCGTTCGATCTCTTCGCGCAAAATTGATCAGCTTTCATTATTTTTTTGCTCCTTTCCATCAGCGAATTATTATCGCTTAACTCCGAGGTTAAAAAAACGTGTTAGTTTGATGCTACGTTAGTAGCGGGGTTTGCGATTAGAGATACTGGACGTGCCTCGATTCGGTGAGTCGCGAATGATCACGAAAGAAAGGGAACAACCAAGTCTTCTTTGTGCTCGACCTTGACATCACCTAACGCTGAAACAGCGTCTTTGAGCATATTTGTGATCTGCAAAAAGAAACAAAGTAAAATACAGGTTCATAAAAGTATTTACAATAATGCCCGCAATTTCTGCTTCCTTATATAGAGGAAGCTTCGTTGGTAAGAAAACATTTTTTTTTAATATTACTATGTCAACAGGTTCAGAATATTCGTAAATCTAAACAAATCACATACAGAAAAAATATTTAGATGAGTACGCTCCTCATGATTAACCTGATTTTCAACCAATTACACGAAGTGATAAAATTACGTTGCTTTGAACGTTGTTAAAGATGTGTGTTAATACACTGGCTCTTACAATCATTAAGCTGTCGCACTAAATACTTCTAAATAAATGAACGAACATTGATTGACGATTGGTAGTAAATTTCATGATGTTTTAAATTCACCGAAATATGAAAATTCGGTTTGTTCCGGTTGACAACTAAATACAACTACGACCGCATACTAAGTGCCGCCATGACGTCAATTTGTTTAAAAAAAAATTTTAATCTCATGTATAGCTCTGTATATTATATTTTAAGAATATCTGTTTGGTTTTTGTGTTTAGAATCAACGGCTCGTCCGGAAACCGCAAATCGGCGGAGCGACAACAGTCTACCGCTTGCCACGATAACAGCACAACCTGTTTAGTAATGATTGTTTAAGAAATTCTGATCGTTCGTGAATGTATATATATTCGCACTTGTAACGGCCCTTTATATTATGTCTCCGCATGGTGGCCGTTTTTTTTTCGGAAAAAATTCCCTAACTTTTCCCTGATTTTTCCCTGACTAATTTATCAATTTCCCCTGACCGAAATTTTAAGGACATCTATTAAAAAATTTATAACGCGAATAAAAAAAAATGTATTAGAAACAGATACGTGTTTTTGATAAGTTATTTATTTCTCGATCAACAACGAATAGTACTTTTGAAGATATATTTTCTCTTTCAAAACATAAACGTTCTTTGGAATTATAATGCTTTAAATCCGATTAAATACTGATGTGAAGTGTAATACTTATTTTAGTAATATGGAACACTTTTTAAACTTTTTTGTTAAGTGCTTCGATTTGTTAGAATAGATTTATGTTGTAATGTTTATATAAATTTTTATTTGGTTTTTTTTCCTTTTCAAATACTTTTCGGTTGTTTTTTCTTTCAAGTTTTTCTTTTATGGATTTTTATTCAGTTATTGAAACTTTAGCAACAATCTACTTTTTCCCTGACTACTTTCGATATTCCCTCATTTTTCCCTGATTCCCTGATCAATTTTTTATTTCCCTGACTTTTCCCGGTTTTCCCTGATCGCGGCCACCATGCTCCGATATTTCTTTGTTTCATGCATAATCGAAACACTGGATGGTGGCTGAATGCAAGATTTCACAGGTGTTCACTACTATTTGTCACCAAACTGTGTTGGCTTTTAAGAAAAACAACACCATTGAGGGTCAACATAGTGCATCACACCATTTGGAGTTGATTTCTGTCAGAGTACAGCGCATACCTGTACATCACAGGACGGGTGTACTTTTAACGAAAAAATTGCGTTAATTCTAACAGAGGTTTTTTCACCACTCACACCGTTGCATTTTGCACCGGTGATATTTTTACAGTGTAAGACATACTCTTAAAAATCAACACTCTAAAGATAAGGCAAAAGTGTTTTCAATATAAAGAATAGAAAACAACACAGTTGGCAACAATTTAGTTTTTGGAGTCACCAGCACAATAAAACGTTTGACACTTATTTTGAATGATGCTGTACATTTGTATTCGTAGATTCTGCTCCTGTAAATATCGTTGCTCCACTTTAATATCTCCAGCATCTCGTGTATTAAAATACATATATTCGCATGTGTGTTGCCCTCGTCTTCATGAAACCAAAGTGATTCAATGTGAATCTTCTTTTTCAGTTAAATAGTTATTCGACGTTAAGATATCGTAGTTAGTTGCAGCTGCGATGATTTGTAGATCCACGTTAATTATACGTTTAGAGAATTGTAATACAGGACCCTACTCTCTGTCTGCTTGAGCGATGCATCGAGTGATCGCATTACAATTATAATCTTTTCTTTATTCTAAACGCTACGTCGGCGATCCCGTTCTTGGAACAGCCGCCGCGCAGCATCCAGGCGCGCGACGGTTCTTTATTTCAAACGTCACACACTAAAATAAATGTGGATGAGATTGAACAAGTAGTTTTCAAGAGAAAAATTCCCGAAATGCATCCATTTTTTTCGGAACGTTAAATCGGACAGTCTTTTTTTTTAGCTCGGCTCTGCATGACTGAGCTCTGAAACTATAATTAGCCGTCTATAATGAAAATTCAAAGCCCCCTCTGAGGCTATAAGCCCATAGGGAACTTTAGGAGCAGAGTAAGATATAATAAACAAAATATGAAAAATCCATAAAACCAGAACCGCTTCACCGATTTTGATTAAATTCAATACTATAAGCCGCATCACTTTGTCAAATTTTCGTACAAAGTTTCAGCCTAACAGCTAGACATTTGTTTGAGTTGGAGTTGTTCGATGGACAGTTTTTAAACTCTGAAAAACTGCCTAAGAATGAAGTCCGTCAATTGATTATTATGAAATTTATATCATAGAAAGATTGATCATGACTCTATATGGCATTAGAATTTGAGCTGATTTGGTCAAGTATTTTATGAGGTATGAATTTTAGACTTTTCATCATACACACACATAAACATACATATGTACATAAATACTTTTTCTAAATCACTATCCTCAATGTTTTACACCATTTCGAATATTCACTATATTCTGGAAAGCAAAAATGTTTTCATAGAAACAAAGCTTCTTCTTTTAGGAAGCAAAAATATTAAATTGATTATAAAAAGCAAATAAATTTGCAATGCTACTTAGTATTCAAAGTGTACTTTTCTTACCAGTTCATTATCTTCATGGGCAAGAGGTTCAGCAGCCAAGATTCTCTCTGGTGCAGGTATATCCTTAAGTAGGCAAGAAGTATTGGCTGGAACTTTCACACCTCCAGTTTCTATCCTCTTAGAATAAGCTCTAGATCTGTCCATGTATTCGTGTTGCTCCAAATTGTGTGAGTCCAACGCTCCAACATCTATCACATTCCTGAAAAACAATTGTCACAAAAATTGTAAAGAAAAATACAAAAACCAAAATATTCTATATCTATGCAACAAAATTTGACAAATCAGAAAAACTCACGCTGCCGTCTCGTGCAGTATTCTGTTCAGTGCACTCTGTTCATCAGTCTTCTTTGGCACAGAGTTAGCGTACTGATTAACATAATCGTCGCTAGGAAAGAAAAAAAAAATAAGAAGAATGTGCAAAAAAAGCTTTGACAATTTTTTTACATAGGAATAAAAATGTACAAAAATTTCACAAGCTTTACCTGTGCACTCTGGGTATATTTGTGTTATTACTGACAGGATCTACCAACAGATGAGTCCTTTCATTGGCTTCGCCACCCTGTAAATAAACAAAAAATATAAATAAAATTTTATCCCCATTGTGGATTTCACATAGTACATAAAAAAGAGAAAATAAATAATGCTGTGGTGGGCGGATGTCGTGAGTAATTTACGCGGAGTTATATTGCGCGTCACGGAAGCTTAGTGTCACGCATATCTGGTTTCAACCGCAGATAAACTCGACATCAAAACAACAAAATAATCGTATGAATAATACCAAAAAATTTGAGCCTACCTGCGGTCTGTTGTCCTCATTGCAAAGACTGTAGCAGCAGCCCATCTTCGTACGCAAGATACCGTAACAGAAGCTCAGAAAAAGCCGTCAATTTTCCTAAAAATTCACTGCACCGAAAAACTTTTACTCATTTTCTCGATTCCCGTAACGAAAGATGCATCGACTGTGAATCAGCTGTCCGATTTCGGCATAGGCCGCGTATGAAATACCCCCAGCATAGAACAGAGTTAAATTTTACATCACAGACGAGTAATCACGAGAGTGAAAAACGCACCAAACCTCTATAGCGGAATTCTCCAACTCTTTAAGAGCATGTCAAATACCGCAGTCGGTAATAAAAACTGTAATCAACTTTTTGCACATATACTGACATTTTACAGCTTCAAAAAGAGTTTCATCGAATGCTCCAGTGATATCCGCATTCAATGAAACTCTTTTTGAAGTTGTAAAATGTCAGTATGCATGAAAAAGTTGATTACAGTTTTTGATACCGATTGAGACCGAAATGGTCGGGGGGGAAAGTGTTTCACATGCTCTTAAGGTAATGTGACACATGTTCGAAAACTGCAATCGATATCGAAAACTGTAATCAAATCTACTCAAAGCCGGTTAATATTTCAGACAAAAGCAAATTAGCTTTGACTTCGTCTATCTACGACGGAGTAAAACCTATTTCTTTTCATCTAAAATATTAAGCGCCACTGAGTAGTTTTGATTACAGTTTTTTATACCGATTGCAGTTTCCCAGCAGTTTTCGAACATGTGTCACATCACCTTAAGATGATGTGCTACTGCTCGGTCGGTAACAAATATTGTAAAGTGTTGTTCTTGGTCACAATTGATGTTTCAAGCAAAAGACGAGAAGTACTGACTGCAGACTGACAAGACGCAGTCAGTACTTCTCGTCTTTTGCCTGAAACATCAATTGTGACCAAAAACAACGCTTTACTGTTTTTTTTACCGTCTGAGTACTAACACATCACCTTAAGGTGATGTGACACATGTTCGAAAACTGCTGGGAAACTGCAATCGGTATAAAAAACTGTAATCAAAACTACTCAGTGGCGCTTAATATTTTAGATGAAAAAAAAATAGGCTTTACTCCGTCATAGATAGACGAAGTCAAAGTTAATTTGCTTTTGTCTGAAATATTAACCGGCTTTGAGTAGATTTGATTACAGTTTTCGATATCGATTGCAGTTTTCGAACATGTGTCACATTACCTTAAGAGCATGTGAAATATCGCAGTCGGTAATAAAAACTGTAATCATCTTTTTTCACGCATACTGACATTTTACAGCTTCAAAAAGAGTTTCATCGAATGCTCCAGCGATCCATGAAACTCTTTTTAACTTAGCTATTCAGCTAATTCTAGACCATTTTTCTAGAAATTCAGCTATTCTAAGACCACTTTTATCGACATTTCAGATAATTACTAAACAAAGCTTCGTCCGCTCGCTTTACTTATGATTTGGCGCCGGCCTTTAACAACACGCGCGTGTTAAAAACATGTCCGTGCGCTTGCGACACTTGACTACGTGAATTTCTCGTGTAATTATTAATTGTTGCATAGAATGACATTAAAATTTAAACAGCGGTGTACAATTTATAAATGAAAAAAATATAAGCACAGTGCTTGAATTTCGTGATTTATGAATCGTAGTACCTGTTTATCAAAATGGTTTTTCTCACTCACGTATTAGGTTATGCCGTCAAAAAGGTATATTATTATTATCACATTAATTTTCCAAATTTTTCTATAACTTGATTTCTAGTCAAATATAAATATGCCGATTTTATGCAATTTTTTGTAGGTGCCACGAAAATATCTTCGTAGTGGCTTTATGGATTCTCTTAGAATCCATGTTAAAGCTGGAGCCGGAGGAATGGGTCTTCCGCGGTATGGAGGGATAGGAGGCAGAGGTGGCCACGTTTATGTACACACAGATAAAGGTGTTACTCTGCCATGGGTAACTGCCAAAACAAGGAACAAAAAGTTGAAGGCAGGTCACGGAGGCGATAGTACACCAAAATGTCTGATTGGGGAACAAGGCATTGATTTGACCATTAAAGTTCCACCTGGTATCACAGTCTATTCTGAAACTGGTGCTCTTATGGGTATGTATCATGTACAAATAAATATAAGGATTGAAAAAAATTTAGCAAGGAAATGTTTACACATCTCATTACATTAAGGCTTTTGCAATTTTTTTATTAATTCCATATACATATAAATATGTCTTTTTCTAATATTCTGCAGTAGATGCAGAAAAAGAAAAGTATTTTTATAGAAAACAGATCTTTCCTTATTCGCTAATCTGAAAACACCATAAAAATGAATATGATTGGAAATTGAGAAAATGATCATCACCTTCTCCATTATATGGATTTTGGGGCATTTTGAAATAAATATTTGTGGGAAAACTTTTCATATTGTTGTAATTAAATGTTTATAGATGTATTTATCAATATGGTGGGATATTATTTTCCAAAAACAAGTGTTAGATTATCTATGAACTAAATAAGCAATTAAAGTAAGTTTGAAAGCAATAACATAGTCACAACTTTGAAGTGAAACAATGCATATAGAGTAATGTAAAGAGCAATCAAAACTTTGTTAAAGTTACCAAACTCTAAAGTAAACTGAAAATAAATCAGTAAGTTGGAGTGTTACACACTCTTCAGGCTATGTCAAATAATAAATCATAAAATTGATAAATAGTACAAATATATCTATTACAAAAATATAAGTATATAAGAATAACTGTAAAACATTCTTTCAATTTTATTATTGTTATATTTAGATATTTTATTATTTTATTAATAAATACTGTGGAAAAATTGAGTACATGTAATACTGAACTTATCAAGTTTATCACAATGTTTTCTTGTGTTTAATTATAATTTTTGTTGTTGGGCTGTTTAAGATTTTAAGAATATTTACCGTTTTCTGTATTTATAAAAATGCTAGTATTATACACACTTTTTTAATCTACAGGGGATCTAGATAAGCCAGATGTAAAGTTGAAAGTTGCCACAGGAGGTATAGGCGGTTGTCCAGAAACTGGTTTCAGTGGACAGAAGGGAGAAGCCCATTGCATAGTTCTGGATTTAAAATTGATCTCAGATGTTGGACTCGTGGGTTTTCCGAATGCAGGAAAGAGTACGCTGCTCAGAGCCGTTTCTCAAGCAAAGCCGAAAATCGCTGCATATCCATGTAAGTTTTCTTGTTGAATGAGAAAGGTCAAATCCGTATTCATTTGTCAAATGAAATATTTAAAAACTTGAAGAACTATCTCATGGCGACCATATAAGACGCATCACTTTACTTTTTTTCCAAAGCCTCCCTTTCGTGAGGTGGTTTTTTAAGATCAAATCTATACTTGCATAAGAACTGCAATTTTTTGGGTCACTTGATAGTGAAGTGAAAAACACATTTTTTTTTACTGTTTCATCAATTTTCCTTTGCTGAAACTAACGGAAGGGTCATCAACCCAAAGAGATCCCAGTCTGAAAATACCATAGCCGACGTAAAAGTATCCAATAAAGCGAATAAAGATATTTTTTTTAAATTTCATTCATGGGAATATTTTTTTTATCTTTTAAATGTATTTCTATTGCATTTTTGAGATTTTCAACGTTTTCTTGAAATTAAATTATTTCGACACTACGTGTTTTGAACAACTGAGACATCTTCACGTAGAAACACATGTTCCTTTTTTTTATGTGAAAGTAGAAAAAATATTAAACTATAAATTGGTCAAGTAATAGTTCATTTTCCTTATTAAAAATGCATAATCAATCGTCTCCTTGATTTTTCGATAGGATTTTAAAAAATTGGTCGTGGCTTTTCAGAAAACATGTCTGTAAATATAATATATAACAAAAATCATATTCTTGTGCCAGTTCCTAGAATATTCAATAAAAACGCCAGAAATCGCAGAACCGTGTTTAGAAATTCGGCACTGGTTACATTATTCTGAAGCGCTTCAAACTCGTTTATTTTATATATTTTTTATAAAAATATAATTTCAAATGCATTATAAATAATTAATTTTTATCTCAGTTACACATATAAACATTTTTGCGTGATTTATCTTTCAGTCACGACGATAAGGCCGCATTTAGGTATAATGAAGTTCAATGATCTGCGAACAATTTCCGTGGCTGATTTGCCTGGATTGATAGAAGGAGCTCACGCGAACATTGGAATGGGTCACAAATTTTTAAAACATCTGGACCGAACGAAGCTTCTTGTTTTTATAATCGATGTTCAGGGGTTCCAATTGTCGCCAATGCATGTTCGGAGAACTTGTCTCGAAACAATTGTTCTACTCAACAAAGAAGTCGAGCTCTATAAGCCAGATTTGCTACACATGCCGGCTATCCTCATAGTCAATAAAATGGATACGGACAACGCCAGTAATACGTTTCAGGAAATCGAGTCATCCCTGAAAGATCTGCAAAGTGTACTTGACGACTTTCCTGAAGAAATGAGACCTGAAACTCCTCTCCAGTTCGAGAAGATACTCACAACCTCGCTCATACATAAAAAACCGGAGGAGGTGCAGAAAGTTAAAGAAACAATCCGAATCATTCTCGACAAATATTACGAGCAGGAACACCAGGAAGACTCCGAATTTGCAGAGGTTATATTGCTCGAAAAGTTAAAACGTGAGAACCGACAAAAAGCACCGATTCTCGTGTGATTCACAAGGCGGTGAATTAACTATTTATATCTGTACATAGCACGATGTGAAATTAATATATCAAATCCTTTGATACATGAATTCTTCTTTTTATTTACATATTCACAAACATATATAATGTTTCTAAGACGCATACACTTGTTTGGTTTTTATCGTTTTACACGGTATGTCCTCGTCCGTGACTTTTTGCGTCCAGTCCTCTCCTAGAGGAGCTTTGTTCTGGATATCGACTTTTTCTATTTCCTCGGGATCCCGAAGAACGCCTTCGTCAGCAATCCATCGTTCGACTCCATTCCAAGCGATCATTATGCCATTGTCCGTGCAAAGACGTGGCGGAGGCCTTACCAGCCTGTATTCCAATTCGTCACATACGACGGTCAAAGCTTTGGCTATAAAATTGTTGCATGCAACGCCACCCGACACGACCTGTAATTAGTTTTTTAAAATTACTATCATTATCCTCGATCGAGAGATTTTCTCATCAAATTCTGGAAGAATTTATGGACAGAAATTGAAGCATATGTCCACTCTTCCAATGTAGCGAATATAATACGTTCGCAACTATCGAGTTACTTACGAGGTAATTATACATCCCAATCACGAAATAATTATTAAGATTTTATATTCATATTTTGAAATTTATGTACCAGTGTTTGATTCTGAGGTGGTATAAGTCCTGTTTTTATACAAAATTCCATGGCTCTCTTCGTTCTGTGACACAAGTGCTTCGCGACAGCTAATTGAAATGCGGCACAAATATTGTTGAGATCGGGAACAATCGCGTCACCCATTATATTGTAATTCCTCTCCTGTTGCGTCGTAACTCTGTTTATACTGTTTTTCAATCCAGAGAAACTGAAATTGCAATCTCTGTAATGTGCCATTTGGAGTTCGAACGGAAATTGCAAGGGATTTGTCGCCCGTGAGGCCGCCAATTCCATAGCTGCTCCGCCGTTCATTTCACTGTATTCAGGAATATTTCGCATCTTCAATCTTCGAGCTGCCTGGAAGCAGAAGCGGACGGAATAACTTTTATTTCATCAGTTACCTACCGTTGTGTGTTAATAAATTTTATACAATATATAAGTTCAAGTCAGTTTTTATTCAGAAAAAGAACAGATTTAAAAAATAAAAAAACCTGTATCTGTATAGATAAATTTGTTATGTACGCCGTTTTTTCATTAAAAAACTCAAATAATCGATTTTAAAGAACTCACAATTCCTCCCGTAATATCCTCCCTTAAATAAGTTCATGAGTAACGAGATTTTGTCAAAATGGGATCGGAACCAAGTTCAAGCATTAACATTTTTTGTTTATGTCTAATGTCAAATTAAAACGTGTATAAGAACAAACCAAGTCGATATCTTTTCAGGCCTAAGTGCTATTATAAACTCAGTGAAAATATATTTCACCTTTTTTCATTCTCTTAAGGGCAGGGTAGGAAAAGTATTGAATTGTTTTTTTCTAAGTATTTGTTCATACAAATACTTAGAAGATTACTCATGTAATCTTTAGAAGCAAAAAGAAAGTCAATTCATTAAACTTAATTAAAATTCAGCAATGCATGCAAACATATTTTACTGGTCTTGAGTCCAATAAAGATCAAATTTCCAATAATTCTTTCTTAGTAGGTGCTCACGTTTTGAAACAAACATACTGGGTATTTACGTTAGTCAGTAAGGACATTTGTTTTTATAAGTATAGATTAATATACACATAAAATAATTTGTATTCTTATACTTAAACATCCTCCTATAGAGAAGCAAATGCAATTTGCAAAAATGTTCAACTCAATAATATTTGTATTTTCAAGTATTTATTTAGTTTATTTCTATTTCATTTAAAGTGCAACACCTGTATGCAGTTTAAACAGAACATAAGAATTATTCTTTCATTTTTTTTAGCAGAGAGTTACTAGTTTTAGGACCACTATGATATTTTCATTGTGTGGAATATAAGCATCATATCAGAAAATCAATGATGTTAAATTTCACTGATTTTTAAAACTTTTTTGAACATTTCATTCCACCTACTCAAAATTTAAAAAAAAATTCAAACATGTGTTGAATGGTCTAAAGTGGTTTAACAAATGAGCTGCACCATAATTATAACCATTTATTGAAAAATTATAAGGTAATTTTCTATTAGAAAAAAAAAATACTGTTATGTTATAAATAAATCAAAATTATTGACAAATAAGCTCAAATTTTAATCAATAAAGTTATAAATTGTTAGACTCACTTTGTCAAAGGTTTCACCAGGTGCATCATTGATAGATTTCCCAAGTAAATAAAAAGTTGCTACATCCTTCACAACAGCTAATAAACAGTGTCCACCAGATATAAGCAGAACAAGGAAAGGAAATTCCACCTATCCTGGCAGTAACAAGTGTTGATTAATGTAATGATTGCAAAAAGTAAATTTGGAATTGATGAGTTTGAAGAACTAGATAGTTCTACCTTCTCTACCATTCTTGCTGTGAGAGCATGGGCTTCCATGTGATGAATAGGTATAAATGGCTTTTTTCCAACTTTGGACAAGTATTTGCCAAAACTTGTACCTATCATCAGAGACAGAGGCAGACCAGGTTTTACCGTTGCAGCAATTGCATCCACATCTCTCAACCTCATCTTAGCAGATTTCAGAGCTTTCTCACAGACTTCTGTAATATTTTTTCTATGCATTTCTTGAGCTACCGGAGGAACAATACCTCCATAGCTGAAAAAGTAATTTTGTAAGTAAAGCGCAATAAAATTATATGATTGTATTTAATTTAATGTACAAAATTACATTGTTTATTTACTTTAAGTGTGTTAGATGTTGAGAATGAAGTGCTTCACCCAGAATATTTCCCTCAGTGTCAACCAGTGCACATCCAGTGTCATCACAACTGGTTTCAATTCCAAGGATCACAGCACGCTCCTTATCTCCATAATGTCTTGTTCTAGTTATTAATATTTTATTGATACGTTTTAATCCGTTATTAAACACTCTGGTCTTACAAAACATGACATCTATATGTGCGATTTCTTCACGTAGACACACTGTTTTTATTTTCAGTGATACGTTTGTATTTCATTCAAAAATTTTCGGGGTTACGATATACTAATTCATATATTTTTTTTTCATTGAAGAAAGCGCAGAATTGACAACAGAGGGCTTGGTTTCCATTCCTGTGGCTAACAGTAAAACTGCTCTACCGACTAATGATACAATTCACACGAATTCTCTTGGCAAATAGTAAATTTCAACACTAGGAAGAAAAATTTTCTTTTCCGACCATCGCCATAATAATATTTTTTTCCCCGAGTAACGCAGGCACAAATTCGTTCATTTTTAACCTCTGACTTGTACGCATGCGCAATCCAGTTTCATGATGGCCTAGGTAGAAAATCGGTTCATTTCTGCCCAGAAAAAGTAATCAAAACCATACTGCTGATGTGTATTGATAAAAAAATGAGTTATTTTTTGCATCCTTGTTGTACACATAGAATATAATTATTTTTACACCTCCCTTTCTTGTAGCATCATATACTATTTTAAAAAAAGTTTTTCTCTTGAGTGTTGAACGAAAACAGCAGCTTCCGTAAGCGAAAGGTGGACTTTTCTAGACGGACGACTGAAAATGAACCCCGTCTGAATAAATTGTCAGTCTACGTGGCCCAATTTTTTCTAAGTAAGAGGAAAGACGGAGCTTAGTGGGAATCACTTTTTCCCAAAGCTCATATCTTTTTATTTTTTTCTATCTCAATAAAAATAAAATTTTTTTTTCTAAGTCTCTCGAGGGCTCCCGAAGTCCGGATTTTTCGAAGTCCGAGGGATAGAGGAATTTCAGACGAGTAGTATCATGTTGGTGATGGAATTGTAAAAAATAGATTCGAAATATTTAATCGAGGTTTTGCGGTTTGCAAAGGAACCGAGTTTTCTTTGTAATGGTATCGTAAAGTAAAGCTTCGATTAAAAATCGGGTATTAAAAATAAGTGCACCGTATTATCTACTTCATAGTGGTGTAGAAACGATAATATTGTGTAGTATGTATTTGTATGTATATATATGTATACTAGGATTTTATTGTGGCTCGCGCGCTGCGCGCGCTCGCAATCGCCCCCTACCCAAGGGTGCCACCTCCGAAGGGTGCCCCCCCCCCGAAGGGTGCCCCCCGCAGGGTACCCCCCCCCCCCCCCTTCCGCCAAGCCCTGAGCCCGAATTATTCTAAGTCCCTCGATTCTTGACACGGCGGCGGCGGCGACGGCGGCGAGATCTTTTTATAATATAGAGAGATATATAAAATAACACTTGTCTAGCCTAATGGCAACAAAAAGATGAAAAACAAAAAAAATCAAAAATGAGTGGAAGATGAATGAAAGAATAAATTAAACATGTACTTAAAGGTCACAGGGTTCAAAGGATAAAAGGGAAAAACGGGAATCCAAGAATGTTAGACCGCTGGTCCACGATGACGACAAGAGAATAGACAGCAACGATTGCTCTCTAATCCAGAGAATCAGCAATAGTACAGCAGCAACAAGAATAACCACGAGCACAAACAAACGTGCCGTAGTAAGACGGAACGAACTTGTCTCGACGGTAGATCAGCCGAGACTCCCCAGTTCTAACGTTGTTGCACAGGACTCTCCGTGCGCGATTTCGACCGAATGTAAAAAAAAGACGCGCGCCCGACATTATCGAAGATCGCTGTGAGTTGATTTTTCGTTCTTTTTTCTAATAGCGCTTCGGCGATGTTTTTGTCGCGAAAATATTCTCCGGGACGTTTAATTATTAATTGAAGGATTTTTTCAAATCGAAAAACGTGTTAATTCAAAAAATCCATTACTAGAAAAAAAGTCCCCAAAATGGATTCACGATAAACCGAAATTAAGTGCTCCTTAAGTACTAATTGCTTGTCAAGTTTACCTTGTCGTCAAACTAGCAGAGGTGTATTTTAATTCGATTTTTGAAAAAATTAAAAAGGCGTAAGGGTTGTTCTGCTACCTTGACGTCAAGCTAGCAGAGGAATTTTCGAATTTGATTTTTGGAAAAACTTAAAGAGCACAAGAATTATAATCTTGGCACAGAATTAGTACCTAATGAGCACTTTATTGATATATCGTAAATCCATTTTGGAGACTTTTCTCTGCTGACTTGACGGAGGTCTCGAAACGGATGATTCCGAAAGTTCTTCAAAATGCTATTACTTTTCTATTAATCGATGCATAACTATATACATCTTTACTTACGGCGGTATTAGTAAGTTAATAAGAATGAAGACAGGCCCTAGTTGTAAGGATTTTTAATAGAAAGGACAAAAAATAAAGGAGACAGGTGCGACATATTTAATTCGTAAAATGTATTCCGATTTATTAAATTTTATATATGCCTAAATATGAGCTCTTTACACGTTATGTTCGTAGTATAGTATATCATAATAACGTTTGATATCGAAGAACTCGTTACATTTATTAATTAGTAGTACGAATTATATTATTATACAATATAACACATATGTAAGTGGTGTAAGATGTCTAATATCTAGGCACGTACATTTATAGAACAGCGAATTGCAAATAAAAAATTATGTGATCTGGTGCTACTTTAAAGTTTTGGATATATGTATAATATTTATATAATATATATATATATATATAGATTTTATTTTATTTATATATATATATTTATAATGGGTTTGCTATGGTCTGTCTTATTTACAACACCGAAAAGTTTATTCATACGGATTTTTTTACTTCATTTCTTTATTTTAAATCGTGGTTTTTTTTAATGATAAAGCTATATTCATCCCCTTATTAAATGTCATTACACAGTTGCAGCAGGACTATTAAGAAAATTGTACAACAGATCATACTTGGGACATAAGCGAAAAGCAATGTCGTACCATTGTTCGTTTTGCCGAATACTTTGCGGGTATTTTTCAATTTCATTCTTTATTTTCCCCCTTCTTCATATAGTACGGTGGATATTTCTTTTTCTCCTCTCGTTCTACAAAAAACGTATTTACAAGAGTTTACAAGACTTTTAGCGCCACGCTAGGAAGAATAAATCGATTCGTTCGATTGATATTCCCGCGGTGGGATGACCCATGAAATTATTAGAAACATGTGAAAAATTATCGTGCGAGTATAAAAAAAATAAAATGTTCGCACGGGAAATCAGAAGTTGCAAAAAATTCTCGAGGAATTGTTTTAACGTGTCGTCAGAGACACTTTTAGTCCCGGATTTTATTTATGGCCTGCTTATAGTCGGAAACTTAGTAAAACTGCTCTTCTGCAAGCCTGTAAATTTATTTACAAGTTATATACTCGGAACGTCGCTAATGTAACATCGATTAACGGTGGTCCGCTCGAGACGGAAACTTCGTTGCGAAAATTAGCACGAAAGCTTTGCGAACATCGATGGACTTTCTCAACAGGCACTCGAAGATACTTCTATTCTTTTTTTCTTTCTTTTGTCATTCATACTTAACGCTTTCACGCTACTCACGTTTGATATTGACGCCATGTGTTTTGTTTTGTGTATTCTGTCTGATAATTATTTCGATACGATTTAATTATAAACGAATAAAGACGGACAATGTGCATCGTAATAATTTCCGAAAAATCTAATGCAATCTGTTGATATCCTGCATCGATGTATATTAGTCGGTTAACTGCTAATTGAACGTTCAGCGTTATTTAGAAGTTTTAAATTGTCTATTACACTTGATAAAAGTGAAATGAAATCGAAGAGTTTCGATCGTTCTGTGTGTTATTTCCTTTTTTTCTTTGTTTTTTTTTCTCGTTTAGTACCTGCGATAGTGCGCAACTTTATAGCCGTTGTTCGTGTACGATCGACGCTATCCTCTGCAGCTTAACTTGTGTGACCAGTCAACTTTTTGTATCTCTAAGTAGCAGCTATTGTTAATTAATCTACTAGTATTTTTTTCGGTGTTTCAACAGTGTGAGCCCTCGCATCGCTACCGAATATTTCGAACGTCCCTAGAGCAAAGTTCATTCACGCTTTCGAATCGACGAAGCAGGCTACCCTCGAAATTGCCGTAGAAATTCTCAAGTAAAGTTTCAAATTACGTGTTTCGACGATTCGAAAGGTGGGATCAATAGATTCGTGGCTTTATCGACAAATTTTTTTGTAACAGTAACTAACTTAATTATTTACACATTTACATTGTTTTTTTTTCTTCTTTATATCCTACAAAGCTTTGCGTACTAATATAAACTATCTAGTTAATACAACCATTATGCACTGGGGTGGACATCGCGTGTATGTCTAGCATCTCGTGACGCCTATGATGTAATATGTGTGTGAGTGTTTGAGTGTTATTAGTTTCAGATCAAATTGCCGAGCATCAAGACTGAGCGAGGCTGTTATTTTTTTGTTTTAATAAAATGGAATAGATTGATGTTTTTACTGTTTTAAATTATTGTATTATTACCGTCGGAAACCGCCTGTACGGGAAAGAGAGCGCGATATTGAGTCGGGGGGAAAGTGTCTGCGTGCACATCGTTCGAAATCTTGCCTACAATTCTCCTGACACGCTGGTTATCGCAGTTCGCTTTTAATGATTCCTTAATTTATGTTTTTATTTTTTTTCTTTATCTCGCTGCTAGTCGAGTTTGCTTCTGGTTTTTTTGTACTTGCACGAATGTTAAGTTCCGCGTCCTACGTACCCCCTAAAAATCTTTCATTCCTCGTCTTGTTTCCTTTTTTTTCTTTTTCACTTTTCGTCCGAAACACCCGAAGTTGGCCGCTTCCTCTCTCTTCGTCGTTCAAACACTTTTACATAACGGAAATATATAGTATATGTATATATGTATATCGTTTGCCCTATCGACTACAAACGCCTACGAAAGAAAAATTATAAGTCGAAACCTACTTTTCGTAAAAAATAAATTACACACATTAAACGAATTGATCTCTTTTTTGCGCAATACATATATGTGATACCGCGCGATTCACGTAGTTACGAGCGTCATGAGTTTCCTTGCTTGATTTTTTTCACATCTTTAGCGTATTCGTAGAAAGTACGTAGAAAGAATTTGTGTATCATCTATTAGCGGTGTTAAATATTTGTAGGTACACGTTGAAGCGGCAAGTCTTAGAAAACAAAAAAAACTGAATAGAAGTAAAAACAAAATAGCTCAGTCTATAACAGTCGACCGTCAAATATTCGTACAAAAATGTGTCCAGCCAAGTGTCTGCGAAATACTTTGTACACCGTATTTATATTCCACTCGTACTCCATGCCTCGCGATTTTCTCTGTGTATGTGCGAAAAAAATCTCGTGGACAGGAGGAAAGAATCGCCCTACGCTAATACCATTAATGCCGCGAGTCATGCGGCACGCGCCGAGAAACGACGCTCGATTGACATTCGATTTTACAAAAAACCAAGAAAAAAATCAATACTCAACATGTACCATTTATTATCAACTAATCACCGGGCATTTTACAATGAAATATAAAATATAGAGAATTCTTGGGCACGCCCGCTGCTCACTTTTCATTCTTTCTTTCTTTCTTTCGTTTGAGCGAGTGCTATGCACAAAACAGCGCGCCTCACTTATTTTTCATTAATCTTTTACCTAAATCTTCTTTTGTTTCAATAATTCTACATATCGATCTACAAATAATTACTGTTAAATATATAATTTGATGGTATTATTATGCATATATGCAAGGTAATATTTACATGTAGGATGATGAATATACAACGCTCGCGACGCCGAACGTTGCACCGTATAATAAATGACGTAATGATAAAACGTGTTTTTAAACTTTTTTTTAGAGATCCAAACGCGTGTACGAATCGATCGGGCGCTTTGCGCTCGCGATCTTATCTCGTCATCCTATCTTTATCAAAATCGAACTAAAGCTAAAGTCATAACACATGTGAGTTAAGGGGGCGGAGCGACAGGTGGGTAGAGGGGTAAAGGGGCACCATTCTTGCGTTAGAAAAAGTGAGTATGTCGTGTGGGGACATTAACTCGGAGGAGGAGGGGGAAGAGGTTGCGATCGCGATGAAAGAACGCGAGCATACTCTGTGAGAGCGCGGGAAATATGAAATATGCAATATGCAAAATGCACTTTCTCATTTACAATGAAAAAAAATGAAGAGTAAACAACCTAACTAAAATCTTAGGCCGCAAATAAACACCGGGAAACATTTTCGCGTAGTAACACTTATATAAATAGTACGGAATATCATTAAATTCCCTCGTTAAATCCCTTATCTTTCTCAGAGTCTTCGTTCGTCAGTTGACCAACTTTTACGTCTCGTTTCTTTTTACGTCACACGCCTGTTCAAATTCACGAGTTACAAGCCAATGACAGAAAGAATTCGGTGGAGACTTTACGATTTTTGTCTTGTTGTTTAAGAGCGTAACTTAAAAGCTTTGCAAGAATACTACCGTCGATGACAGTTACGTTCTTGGCGCTGGATGCGGATGGCTGAAGTAGGGCTTCGGTGGCTGCGGCGATGCGGCAAAAATTTGCGGACCAGCGGGCGGCGTCGTTGGCGGAAAACCACGCGGCACCGGCACTGGCGGAATCGTTGTCGTAGCCGTTGTTGTCGGAAATTGTGGCGGATAAGGATTCGAGCCTGGCGGCGCCTGAGGCACCAGAAACTGAGGCGCAGGCGGCGGTGGCGTTGATATTGTCACCGAGGGTGGCGGCACCGTACCAACCGGATATATCGGCGGTGGTAGCGCCTGAGGTATCGCAAAGTTTTGGTAGGGCACGGGAGCCGTTTTTGCTTGGAATTGCGGGTAATGAATTGGCGCAGACCCCGGCGGTGGTATGTACGGCTGCGGCGGCAACTGAGGCAGGGGATAGGCCGCCGGTGCGCTTGGAGCTCCAGGCTGAGGCGGCGAACCGGCCTTTCGAGCTTTCAGAATTGCTTCGGCAGTCAAACCTGCATAATTGTTAAGGAAAGAATTAATTTATTAGCGACGGAAAGAAGATAGAATCATGAAAGGTTTGTGAAAAATATCTTACTATATAAAATAATTTTACTTGAATTGAATTTATAGAATAAAAAATTTCTCCATAGAGAGAAAATAATTGAGTATACTTCATTTTTTAATAATATTTAATAATATTGTTTTTTTGTGGGGGCTGCTTACCTTGTTTTCGCGCCCTCTCCTCTTCGTCGTCACTGAGAAAGAGTCCAAACTCGCGTTTCAGTCTTTCGGTGAGGTTCTCTCGTTGACGCTCGACCAATGTTGGAGCCGCCGACCAACCGATCGTTCCATCCTCCCCACCTGCGAGTACACTGATTCTTAGCCTTTCAAACCAGCCTCTTTTTTAAGCGTGGCCAAAATGATGATTGTAATCTGGAGCTTAGGGTGACAAAATTTTAACTTGTATTCTCTTAGTCTTGGTCTCAAAATAACATTCTATTCTTTGTTGTCATGGATGTCACAAGCGCCCAACCGTTAAAACAATTCGAAGAGGTAGCTTCGAAACCTTACAAATATTAATAATTGGCTGAAAATCTATTTTTGTTATTTTCCGTGCCTCTCACTACACATTATTATCTTTTTACAATGAACGCACAGAACTGTAGAATATTGAGTAAAATATTAGTATTCATTATTTTCGATCGATTAGATTATTGCCGATCAAGTGACAACGATTCTAAGATTAGGGACGAATCATGTGAGTGAATACTAAGTACTAATATTTTTCACCAATATTTAGTATATTGTCAGGATCTCTGGGTATAAAAAAGGTTACAGAGAGAGAGAGAGAGAGCCATGATATTTTTTTATACTTTAGGCAAGCGATAAATATCAATATTTATAATAATAATGCAATGCCACCTGTTCTGTTAATTCGCATAAAAACATTAATACCTACTATAAACAAGTAAATTCCAAATGTTCTCTTGAAAATTCTCGGCCTTTAAATTGTATCAAATACTTAGCGTCTTGTTACCGTGAAAAGAGATATAATTACAACGAAAAAATTGATTTCAAGTAAATTATGGAATTTTGCAAGTTTGCGCGAGCTGTAAATATATATTTTTTTACCCCCGTATGTAAACGACGACTTTACGGCCGACGAACGATCCATAAAAGCATTATTTCACCCCTCTGACGTCAAAGTGAGACGTAAAAAATCCTAGTAAAAATACGTCCCAGGTCTCACGTTGTATTTAAAAATACGTTTTTAAAAATCAATTTTGTATTTATAAAGGCTGCTATCAAGAGTCGCGGTAACGATTCGACACAAAGTTAAAAAAAAATATTATTCACAAGCCAAAATGATTAATATATCTTTATATATACCTTATTGTTCTTATTTTTTTCATTATTTTATTGAATGCAAAAATTATATGCATTTTCAACTCATAGATTCTAAGTTAAATATCAAATACCAATAAAAGTATTATTATTAATGTTCTTATATTTATATGTATTTTTCAAAATAATCATAATAAAGTTTGAAAAATGATGAAGATTCTGAGCTTTTATACAACTTTCAAATCATTTTATATCATTATAAATTTATATGTCGTCCTGGGGGGTTCATCCCCTGGACTCCGCGTCCCTTCCATCGTCCTCGTTTTTCCCCCTATTTCGGGTTCATCTCAGTGAGAAAATTGGGCGCATTACTGCTTAATTACATCATTTACGTACGCGATGAAAAAAGTAGCCACTTCAAACGTTCAAAAGTTCGTCACTTTAGGCCTCATGTTAAGCCGTAGCAGGAACTTGCGTTTCGGCTTGGCCATTGCCACGACTTAACCTCGGCCATAAAAGTGTATTACGTTCTTTCGACGAAAAGTACTATTTAATGGGCTGGAGCTTTTGGAGGTCTGTTTTATGAAAACAAAGATTAGAATTCTTCGGTGCGGATTAGAATAAAAAATATAAAGGTCAAAATATCGTCACCCCAATGAAGCCCGTTCCAGAAACTTCAAAGAAGCATTTGTCGGTTTGTCGTTGAGACCTTACCTTTCCGTTCTTCGCCCTCGGCGTTCACGAAGAGTGGTAGAGCTGTTAAACTGGGCAAATCGAGTGAAACCTTGGAGTTCTCCTCGTCCGAACTTAGCGAGGAAGTTCCGCTGCTTGCGCTGTCTGATCTACCTCTCGCAGCGCTTTTATCCGATGTAGAGGCGTCGTTCGAGGGCTCTGGTTCTGGCGGTGTCCCCGTTGATTGTTGCTTTCGCTTTCTGTACTCTGATATCGAGAGCTGAAAATCCATCGGAAAAGTCTTATAATCTTGTGTCTTCTCACAACTATTATTCAGGGAATCAAGTAGAACACATTGTAACGAAATGTGCGCCATGCATTCATAATGACAAGACCGTAAATAAATCAATGCTCATGCATCAATTCTCTGATTTACGGCAAAAAAGAAAGAAAACAAATTTAACCCTTTATAGATATATGCAAGAAGAGTTTTCTTTTGAAAGAAAACAATCAGCTCCGTATTCTGTGTATACTAAAATGTATGTTATTTTACTTTTCCCGATTCTCTATTAGCGCGAATATTTTGTTTTCGTCAATTTGTGGTGTATACTACACAAAGACGTCCTCTTTACGTACTCTACGAAGATCTGATATGATAGATTCTTTGAAAAAAATTGAAGCGTTTATTAAAGCCTCTGGGCTCTTGTGCCATGCATTGTGAATTGTGACGCCAGATACTAAAAACAATCGGCGAGAAAAATAAGTCTGTTTCCATTGAATTAAACTGTCCAATAGTGGCCCGTAATCTACGGGCTATATCAACGTAGTGAGAATAATAGTTTTATAAATGGTATACTTTTAAAAATGTACCACTGATTCGACTAATGTAGATCAATTCTTGATAAGTTAGTTTTTACTTCACTAAAGAGCATAGTCGAAACGTATAAATTTCCATGTAACAACGGGGTTGACATGTCTTGATTTTAGATTTTGCTAGGGTATACAGGCGCTCCAATAATAAAGCTGATCCTATTGGCACATACAAGTGTATCAACTGAGGACCCGCAGAAATATTTTGAGAAGCTTAGAAATCGTGAATTTGAGCAAATTATAAGCGTTCGGGAAACGCACAATTTACGGTGATTCCAGTACTTGCGGTAACATTGCGTGGTTGCAATGTTTTGCGGGACTGTAAGGTTTTCTGTATTGCGATCTGAAAAGTAGCGTGATCACATAATTTTAGGAAAATTTGAAAGCTTAATATCCGCAAGGATATGCATAAAAAAGCGAAATATTATGTATCAGGAAATATACGTCGTGATTCTCCGTTATAACTAGAAATATTCGTTCAATATTTTCTCTATAGCAATGTAAGTTTTTTTCCCGATTTGGCTAACACGGGCGCAAAATGGTTCTTTTCTGACCGGCAGCAATAATAAGAACGGTACGGCACATGCATACTCGTCATTGATTAAAAATTAGCAATCTCTGTATCCTTGTTTCAAGCACGGAATGTGGTTATTTTTTAAAAGAAATTGTGAAAAAGTATCGTATGCTGCACATGAGGGAACATGATTTTCGTTTCAACAAACAATTTCCTTCCTTGTAATATAATATACCATTCCGAGTTTTTTTTTTAGCGAAAATACTGGACTCGCGCATAACTGTGATTTCCTTGTGCACTTGTATTTAGCGTGATTGCACAATCTTTATGTATTTTTGCGGATTGTCATTAAGATGGATGTCCCAGTCATCACCCTTAAACCAATGATCATCAGTTGTGTGCTTCGAGTCCAGATATTTCTGCAGTCAAAGCACACATTGTCGATTACCGATACATGGCCGATTCCTGGGACATTGACCTTAGATACACTTTTGAAGTGCGAATATCAATTTGCTGAGTACCGAAAGCTTTCGGTAGAAAATTAAGTTTAATACACAATTTAACTTAGAGCGATTATAACAGCTTTACTAATCGTCATAGCGTAAATAAAAAAAACGAAAACTCGATTCAGTTTTCTCTATAAAGGGTTAAACGGTAATTACTTAGGATCTGTGAAGTGTCAAGGGTCTTGCAGTCATGCTATGTGTGGGGACGTAACTTAAAACCGCTAAATAAAAAAGCAGTTCACCCTAGGCGAACTCTACAACATTCCTACCGTTCTAACCTTGCGCTTGATTGGCGGCGGAGCGTCTGGTTTGAGAATTGGCGGCGCTGGCATGTCGTTGGGCGTCACAGTTCTTGGATCCTTAAGCCTTCTAACTTCAGGTGGTGTAATTTCGCCGTCCTTAGGTGTGGTATCATCCACAGTCTTGTTATTCGTCAAAACGACTTCCGGCGGATCGGGTACACGTTCCACTGGCATTTCCTCGATTGTCGTTTCTTCTGGAGGCGGATTAATGCTTTCTTTCAAGTCTGTCTCGTTCATTACTTTCGGTACTTCATGAGTATCATCTTCAATCTTCGCTTCGAGCAATTCTCGAAGCGCAGTCGCGAGCTCTGTCTTTTGCTCGCCGTTTTCTGAGACTCCGCAGGATTCCATGTCGATCGTCGACTCGATGATCGCCGCTTCCACGAGATCAAGCTGCTTTTTCGTCATTCCCGTAGATTCGGGTTTTTTGCGAATTCGTTCGCTCAGCGGTGGAATAGAGTGAAATATTTTGGGCTCTTCGGCGACGGGCTCGACATCCATGCTCGACGACACTGATTCAAACATCGATTCTTCGGACGAATTTATGGAAGCAGTTTGAATAGCTTCTGACTTTGGCGTTGTTTCGCTGCTCATCGAGCATGTTATTATCGCTCCGTCGACGACATCTTCCGTAATATCTTTTTTCTCCCGACTCGTATCGAATTCTTTGAAAACGCGTTCTTCGACGGCATCGTTAAAGGTGTCAAATTTCGGCGAAGGCTCGTTGTACTTTAAATCGGTGATGTCGCGATCCTCGGATTCGGAATCTTCCTTCGAGCTCTCCATAAGACCCTCGATGCCATCCATGCTCTTGTCCCTTTCCGAGCTCGTGTCAATCTTTTCCTTGTAATCATTGCCGTCGTCACCCGTGATTTTTTTCATCTGCGCTTCGACGTCAAACTCGTCGATCGATGCGTTATCGTCCGAGCGAACGTCCTGACATGTTTCGTAACTCGGGGCTGGTCTGTCATCATCCGAGCGCTCGTTCTCGCTCGCTATGCTCACGATTTCTGCGATACTACCGCCGAATTCGAGTCTCATTTCCGCTACGCGTTGCTTGAGCTCTGCATCGGATTCCATGGCTGCTATCGGTGAGCTCAGATCTTCCATCTCTGTGTCCGGTTCATTTTGATCAACGATTTCTACGGTTCCCTTTTCGATTTCCGGTGAACGAGGCTCTCGCCTGATGAGCGGTTTTCGCTTTACGCTAGTTGCGAAAGAATTTGGTGGTTCTGATTTAACTTCATCGATTTCATGTTCGCGTTTTAGAGAGACTTTTGTTTCTGTTTTAATGAGAATTGCGGGTTTTACATCGTTCTCGTCACTCGTATCCATTGGCTCCGATTTTACCAAATCTTTCGATTCTGTTTTCACCGATTCAGACTCGATTTTTACTGATAAAATGGTGGTTTTAGACTCTAGAGCTTCTGGGTCTTGTTCGTTTTTTATAAGTGATGATTCGACGATTTCCGACGCGTTTCTTGACTTTGCTTTGCCCTCGAAGCTATTTGCTTTTTCGGGCTCGCAGTTTGTTTCTTCCTTGATAACTTCGGACTCGAAGTCCACTCGCGTTCGTCCTTCCATCGAGACAGGCGAGTGCGGTTGTTCGGCAAAGTCATGCTGGAAGAGACACGCAGTGTAAATCTTCAATTTGTACCCTTCAATCCAATTACCGGCTACGGTAGTTTCGACTGTTTTTCTAATTTCAAACGTTCTGTATTATGGTGTGCATATAACATTGACAATCTTTTAGTCTGGTGCAGTGCCCTCACAATAGTGTACACATGGAGTGCCCTATAGTATAGCGCATATACAACACATTTACAGCAGGGATGAACACCATTTGAATGAAATCGAATGTAAAATATTTTTTCAATGCATCTAATTATTTTGTAACGACTCTTGTAACTACTAATTATTTTACAAAATTTATCACGCATTCCCAAACAAAAATTTTATTTTATTTGAATTTGAGTACCTCGTGAAAAAAGATCAATCCAAAGGAAAAAACGAATATCGTTGTCGATACTGAAAAGATGTATTAACAATAATAATAATAATATTGTCGAAAAGTTATTAGTTATGATGTCTAGTAAAAGTTGCAAATATTATAATAAGTTCCAAAGCTATTTTTAATAATTTCGGAAAACAATAAATTAACGAAAGAATGAATTAATAATATAAATTTTATTTAAAATGTAAGAAGAACAAATATAATTTGTCGATCACAGTTTTTTAAAATTATATATACTTTTTATTTGTAACGACTGCGTGGCAAAAGGTATTCTCTAAGGCCAAACTTTAAAATTATAAAAATTCAACTCTTAACTTAAGGACATATTTAGGACAGTAGGCATCATATAAATAAAATAGTTTTAAACATATTTTGCGTTTTTTTCTTTTCTGAAATGGTTCAAATGTAGCATTTTTTAAAGGATATTTTCGCAGAAAAATTCCATATTTCATGAAACGAATTAGCTTGTTAAGGCTTCTTAAAGAAAACTTTAGAAAATTGTCGAAAACGAGAATTGCAAGGATGTAAAAAAAATTCATCAAAAAGTTATTCATACAAAAACATCGAGATTTTATTTCCGAATATAAAACATAAAGTTATCAAACAATTCATGATTTTTTTTTAAATTTTCATAGTTTCTTAATACAATCATAACATAAAATCAAAGTTCTCAGTATCTTTAATAAAATTGATTTTTTTTTCTTCGTATTTTTCCCTTGTCACGATTTTCTTAAATTCAAAAAAAAATAAAACTTTCCTCAGGGAATGTATACGTGAAGAACCCTTAATGTCACAAATTTCGAACCAAGATTAAAGATCCGAAATTAAAGAAATTCCCTAGCCATGTTCGTTACACATTTCTAATCTCCCTGCACAATAACAGTGTACAAAATCTCTGCAATAGTGTATAAAAACCTATTGTTATCCTAAAAAACTAGTTTTTTTCACAGGAAAAATCGGGACTCTACTACAATAATCAACTTACCTCGTTGTTACACAGCGTGGCAATAGCGTTGCTAGCATCAGGAATAAGAAGAGTTGGAGTAGTCGGAGGAGTGTAATTATCAGAAGACAAGCTTTCCCTAGCGATCCTCCTCTTCTTCGGCGGCGCCGCGACGACTTCATTAGGTGGACTTTCGGGTCTGCTGTTGGGCGAATCACATTCTTCGGAGATAGCCTGTCGAAGCCATCGTTTCTTAGCCGATCCAGACGAAACAGGACAACCAGCATTATTGACAACCGTTTGTTTGCGCTGTTGCGGCGGCGGCGAATCAATAATTCCCGATACTGAATTAGCTGCTTGCACGAGAGTAGCAAGACCCTTGGCGGCGTAGCTCTGCGTCAAAAACTCTGGGGACGGATCGGTAGGCGACAAAAAGTCGGCCGGCCTCGTCGGAGGATTATTCGCAGCAGTTGTATTAATTCCAGCAACCGGAGGCGAAGAGACTCTATTAACTTGGGTGTAATTCTGAGGCGGATCAGGCGACTCTTTGAGCCACTCGTTCATCAGTACTTTCTTAGTTTTTGGGAACTTAAAGCCTGGCGCTAGTGGACCAACGGCCGCAGCGACAAGAAGACAAGCCGAAGAGAGCGGCGTGGACGGAGTCGAGCTCTGTGAGCTGCTGCTAGCACCGCTATCGCAAGTTGGGCTCTTATTCGGCGCCGTTTGTTGCATCGGCGGTGAGCTCGGCGCTGGAACCGATGAATTAGCAAGGGCGAGCAACAATCCCGCCGCTGTAGGAATCCCTTGACTCGATTCTCGGGCGACAACTGCATCGTTATCGTCCTTAGTCGGCGTGAGCAACCTATGCGGCGAGTACTGCGTGTCCCGATGCGGCAGACACATCTGACTTGACGAAGGTGGCGATTGCATAGAAACGCTTTCCTCACCGGACGAAAGATCCGAATCCGCAGAATTAAGCCTAGTTCGGCGAGTACTTCCGCACTGAGAGTGGGAACTACTGGTAGTTCGCGCTCTTCCCTTCCTTCTCTTCCGTCTTATAGGTCTCTCAACACTGTGAGTCTTGGATCTTGCGTGTGAAACAGCTCCATCACGATCGTCGTCGCTATGAGCACCGCCGGACTCTTTTCGCTGAGCGTTTCTCGCCTGAACTTCTTGTTTACGCTGCTCTGCCTTTTCGAGCCTCTCAAATGCCTTCATTATTGCTTCCATCTTGCGTTCCTCGCGGGTCAATTTTTTCTTGTCCTTTTTCGATTCTGGAGCCGGTGGGGCTTGAGTCGGAACCGTTGAGGGTGAGATCTGTGGCACAGGAGCCGGAACAGCCTGTGCCGGCTGTTGGGCCGGTTGAGGCGTCGGTTGTGGAGTCTGCGGAGCCGTTTGAACAGCCGGTGAGGGCTGTCGTGGCTGTGGAATCGGTGGAGTTTCTTCTTTTGGTGGCGGACGCGTAACTGTCGCGGTAGGTGTTGGTGCGCTCGTCACTACCGTCGCTGTTCTTCGTGGCTGAACCGTCGGAATCGGTGTTGGCGTTGACGTGGGGACCGATTGTGTAATACTCGTGCTGGATACCGCGGGAAGAGAATCGCCGTCTTCGCAAACGGTGTTTCTTCGTCCTCGTCGTCTTCTCTCGCGACCGTCTGCGTTTTCCGCAAGAGCGCCGTTGCTTCCTCGTCTCGTGGCTGTCAATTGACCGACTGTTGCTATTTGACACATTCGCGGATTGTTGCAAGCACAAACGAGCGGCATCAGCGAGGCGTTTGGATTCGGTGAGAGCATGAGATCGTGTTGCTCGTGACGAATCGTTATCTCGGCGTTTTTCTCGATCGCCGTGCTCGTCACAATGTACAGGTGAAGTGTGCCCTTCTCGATGCAGTGCTTCACCTCCGCGTTCGGCTTGCAACTTCGGCGAACGAAACGCGCGTCGTTGCCGTAGGTTCGCGTGTCCACGCATACCTCGGTACCGTCGCGCGGCAGACGGTAAAAAAACACGAAAGGCCCGGGTCGCTGCGCGTGCTGACGACCCGCCGGATGAGACGGCCTGTGCTGCGTGCTCAGCATGTATTTGCCTCGGAGCTCAAGCACCGGTGTGTTTGGCGGTAGATACATCGTCGCCACCAGAAACTGTGGAAAAAATAATGGCTTTGTAATGGCAAAAAGAAACGGATTATAACTAGAGATATAAAAACACCGGCATTTTTGTTACCGGTAAATTAACCGTCAAGATTCAGTATTTCGACCGTTTAGTCATTCATTTCCTACAAATGTTGTCTTGTGAAAATACGGTCTCCCATTTTTTTTTTTAAGGAAATTTACCGTAAAAATACGTGAAATCCACGTATTTAGATGTGAAATTATCGGATAAAATATTTGGTAAAATTTCTGTAACAATTTGTCGTGAATTTAAAGTATCTTGGTAAGACTGTAAATTAGACCTGTTCAAAAAAGGTTTTTTTATTTCGTTGCTCATCGAGATTCTTCAAATTTGATGCAAAAGAAAAGTTTCCTTCAAAGGCGATGTCTGTAAAAAATATTTAGCACTGCCTCTTGACGCTTTTGAAATGCTTAAAAGCACAATAAAATGCCACAATTCCCAATTTTCGAAAAGCTCGTTGCGCCAAACCGCATGTTGTGTTCGGTGTCCAAAAGGAAATGAAAATTTTTGTGAGCTCCCAAGACGTTGCGATTTTTTAGGACTGTTTTATCGTAATAAATATGTTGCAAAATTTAGTTCTGAAAATACCGAAATTTAGAATTTTGACGCTCTCATCTACAATTTTTGTTCAAATAACAAAATAAGTCATGCGAAAGTGACGATAAAATTTATTACGATAAAACAGTATTAATAACAATCACATCGTGTTGGGGGTTCACAAAAACTTAAATTTCCTATTGAATAATGAACATACCATGCGGTTTGGCGCAGTAAGCTTTTTGAAACTTGCGATTTGTGGCATTTTTTAGTGTTTTTGAACATTTCAAATGTCAACAAGCAGTGCTAATTTTTTTTTTTACAGACATCGCCTTTGGCGAAAACCTTTCTTTTGCATCAAATTTCAAGAATCTCGATAAGCAACCACATAAAAAAAATTAGCCTTTTTTTAAACAGGTTTACTGTAAATCGCTATGAGGCCATATGATTTTATGAGCAATGTGTTCATTTTAAAAGCGGACCGTTTTTCCTTACGGTACAATTATCTGTCACATTTACCGTTCTGTCACATAACCATCTCTAATTATAACATATATTATAACCGATAATACAATCGTAATACAAAATCTACAATAGAACATTTTAATATTAGGGAAAAAAATATTTTCTTTCGAGCGATGAACGAAACTTTTCAGTAGATACCGGGAAGCTGAAGTTTTCGTACGCGGTAGCTTGCATTTTATTTAAACTATTTAATATTTTTTGGATTTTTATTCTGAAATTTATTGAATAGAATAAAATTCTTAAGGTCAGTATTGTAGAATTCAATAAAAGCGTTGAATCAAACCAAAAATTGAGGATAATTTTATAGCTATAATTCCAGAAACTTCAATTTGATCTAAAACAATGTCTGGTGTTAAAACTTTGATCGCATTTCGTCTGGAAATAGTAATTATTAACCTGGTAGACAACTTATACTGAAAAGTTTTGATCCAATCACGCGTCCAAGTTTGTACAAAGTACTTTTTTATTTTATGTTTATTGAAATTGATTTTTTAAATACGTAAAGCAGATTAAAAAGAGATTTAGACAAGTTATTTTATTCCTGACTGATTATTCGGTCAAAAAGGCGTGTATCCCTTCCGATACATCCAGAGCTAACCGCTTTATCGGTCTAACATTTTGTAACAATTGCGCGTAAAATGACATATCTTGTTATTTAAATCCAATGCAATTTACATTGATCGTTTTCCTAAAGGGAAACAAATAAAGTACTGGAGTTAAAAAGGCACTGTAGTGCATTTTGATTCTAAAAAAAAGTGCCGAATCTTATGACAAAATGACCATAATCTCGCTATGAGACATCCAACAAGAAACGAATAGAAGTTTCAACTCACCCTTAGATTATTACTGTGCACATTGAGCCTGCACTTTCCGGTAGCCGCGACATTCATATTTCCCTGTCTGAGATCGTTATGCGTGCCATTTACTTTAATACTCGAGATCCTGGCTCTCAATTCGGGACTGTAGTGATTCGTGACAGCTTCCTCGTATCTCTCGATCCACTGTCTGAGCGGTGCCATGTTTGAGCCCCAAACGTCTTGCGTTTCCTCTTCCCGATCGTCGAGACTCAATCGTCGCTTACCTTTCCGTTTTCCTGGACCGCGCTTGGCGGTTTCCTTCTTTCGCACTGCGCTTGTCTGTCGCGGATGTTGTTCTCGCCTCTGCCTCTTTGCCACATTGTTGTTGTTGTTATTGTTGTTGTTACTATTGTTGTTATTCAACCTTCGCAATTGAGGCGGCGGATCAGATTTCCGTCGAACACCTTGCTGTTGCGCCTGCTGCTGCTGCTGTTGTTGTTGTTGTTGTTGTGGTTGCTGCTGCTGTTGTTGCTGTTGTTGCTGCTGATGCTGCACCTGCGCGGGTTGCTGTTGTTGTTGTTGTTGTTGCTGCTGATGATGCACCTGCGCCTGTTGTTGCTGCTGTTGCTGATGATGCTGCACCTGCGCCTGTTGCTGGTGCTGTTGTTGTTGCTGTTGTTGCTGTTGTTGCTGCTGTTGCTGTTGCTGTTGAATTGTACGTTTCTTCTGTGTCGCGTTCACTCCGACATCCGTGTCTGCTGAACTCGTTGACGAGGTCTCCGAAGATGTGTCCGAATTCTGAAGTTCTTCCCGTTTTCGCATCTGAAGACCGCGCGCTCGTTGCCGATCAACCCGACGGGGACGGCAGACCTCACAAAGATACTCTTCCGGAATGTTCTCGCGATCTATGCCCATGCAGTCAACGTGCTGCCAAACACTGTAAATTACAAAAATGTATTATTAATAGAAATTTATTGCATTTTGAGGATTTTTTCTGTGTGATTTCTTCGCTGTGAGTGTTCTCAAAAAATTGTAATAATCTGTCCGGAAATCCAAAAGTATCCTAAAAAAGCATTATGGTCCTTGCGAAAATTTAATTAAACGGCCGATGGGGTCCTCAGAATCGTCATGTTTCAGATTTCCAATTTTTTGTCTATAAAAACCCGGCTACCTTAAAACTACTCAAAGAGATGCGTCACATAATATAGTTAGTACACGAAGTTTATTCAGTACGTTTTTTATACTTACAGACAGCGATCACAGCAAATCATGTATCCGTCGTCATGCTCGAAATCGCTGTAACAGAAAAGATATTTTTTAGTCGAATTCCCACAATTGAAATATAGAAAGGCAGCGGAATAGGTAGAAGTGAATTTTACCAGATGCATCGAGTGATGCTGTCTTCATCGTCGCCCTCGCCTTCCGGCGCAGTTTCCGTTTCCTCACCCTCGGGCTCAGCTTCTCGACCTGCTTCGCTGCTGATAGCACTTGTAGCGTCATCGGCAACGTTACTTCCACTTACTGCTGCGAATTGAAGAAAAACATTCAAAACATGTTGGCAGGATTCACAAGCAAGGATGAATTAAAATTACAATTCGAATACTTTTCCACTTGGAAATGTATTTGAAAGTACGATTTAAATACATTTCTGAACGGTTTTCCACTCAAAAAAATATTTAAATCGTACTTTCAAATAAGTTTTCGAGTGTAATATCATTAGAATTGTAATTTATAATCGTTGGTGCTCATCCCAGTTTACAAAATCTTTAGCAGCAACAAAAAATTATGAAAATTGGATAAAACGTATTTGAAATGTGAAGCCTTACTTTGGTTATAAATGAAAGGATGCTGCAGTGTGACCGTCGAAGCGCCGGCGCCGTTGACCGGCTGTTGTTTCGGATGCGGTGGCGGTGAAGCCGGTGGTGGAGTTCGCGGCGGCGGAGCGCCGTAGTTGTGGTCTTGGAGAACAAACTGGAGACACTACAATTAGACGAGGGATTCTTCAAACCATGCAAAAAAACCACACAACCGCCACCGCGGGACATTTGCTTGTAAGAGATAAAGTTATCGACAAAATATCGCACAAAATTCCGAACAATTCACAGAACTGTGAAAAGTTCGATGAAATTGACAGCCAGCACATTTTCAATTTTCAACAATGCAAACATAACTATTGGAAACAGAAAATGCTTTCGTAAGTTAACAATTTTTTTTATCCACGCTACTTAAATATATGTTCCAATAACAAGAATTTTTATGGACTTAGTCTCCTGAAAAAAGGCATTAGAATTTTATTTTTCATAATTATATTAGTTAAATCAGTGCGCTTTCCAGTCCGTGTACACGATTTCGAGATGCAGTTTGATTTGATTCAACCTTAGCGAATTTTCCAGTCAGTTTTTAATTTTTTTAAATTTAAATGTTTTACTCAATTTCAGGCACTCGCGTTGACAAAAAAACGCGCAGAAGTTCCAATTACATATGACTTCCGTGAGCGTAAATTACTTTTTTATGGGAAAAACGTTAATATAATTCCGATTTATTCATGTTTTCAGTTTACATTTTCGGAAGCGAAACGTGACTTTTTCTGGACGGAGGACTGAAAATTGATTTTTTAGTTATGTAGTATTAGCTTTGCGTGAAATAAAAAATATAATTATAACAGATTATGAGTACATGATGTATGATAATAGGTGTAATTAAAGTCGGCAACGAAATCGAGACCTTCGAACCGAGTCTTCTGCGTCACTCTTAATGAAGTCTAGACAAAAAATGTCGGTTGACGCAAAATTGTAGTGCCTAAGTTATTCAGAAGAAAAGTGAAAAAAATCGAGTGTCGTAGTTCAAAAGAAGGAAGTTCATCCCGGTGTAAACAGCAATAAAATCGTTTCTGAGGTTGTCACGTTACAGAAGCGATGTGTATTTTCAACATTTCTTTGGAGCACGTAGCGCGACGTTCAATTCGGAGTATGATGTATATTTTGGAGCGCGATAGCGACACATTCCCGTGCGTCCGTTTAATTGGTGCTTTGGCATACCGTCTTCGAATTAAAATTTTCACACTCTGTACGATGAGCATTTTGTATTGAGCACAATAAGACTTCAAAAGATTTGAAATTTAATTTAATATGCATTTTATGAAGTTCCATCGTACTTTTTGTTAACCTTTTGACTTTCAACGAACGTAAAGGAACTGTTATTTTCCAAAACGTTCTTCTTAATTTTATTCTAAAATTTCTGGATAAAAAATATACAAATAATAGCATATCATTAGAAACAAAAACTACAATTTCCGAACGGAAAACTCATTTTCACATAAAAGTATAAAATAGGGTTTTTAAAAGAGTCATCTTTCCTCTATTTTGACTCGAAAGTGTTTCCAGCATGTAAGAAAATTTATCTTTTTGAACGTGAAAAAGGCTTGGCCTTTGAGGTAGCTACTGCGTTTCACACTAGTCAAATCAGTGCTAAATTTTTAAAAACGTTTTCACAATTTCTGGTGGTTTAATTAATAGTTCCGAGGAGTTTCACAGGTAGCAGAATTAGTTCGTAATATATAAGTACATTCACGGCCGTGATTGGAACAGAAAATCGACTGATATATACAAATGTCACGTTTTTCCGTGCAGATTTTAATAAGGATAACCCATAATAGTGATTAAATTATGACGAGCAATATCTCATTTTCATTATTGGAAGATCCTTAATCGATTGACCGTCCAGATTTTGTAATTCAAAAGTTACAGTCATTTGTAGCCTTGATGTTATGTTACGATAGGGTAATCAAAGACTTGTAGTATCTTTTGAACTATGGATGCTATCAAAAATTTGGATGGTTAATCGATTGAGGATCCTCCAATAATCAAAATGAGATATTGCTCGCTATAATTGGACCATTATTATGGTTTATTCTTTTAAAAAACCGCACGAGAAAACATGATATCAGACACTTGCAAATATTAGCCAGTTTTCTATATGAATCATGGCTGTGAAACTACTTATATATTAAGAACTAAGCCCGCTACGTGAGTAACTCCTCGGAACTGTTAATTAAACCACTAGAAATTGTAAAAAGGTTATTAAAAATGTAGAACCTACAAAAACCTAAAAAAATAGCACTGATTTGACTAGTGTGTATTATCAAAGAAGTCAGAGTCCTATAGAAGCGTAGTTCCTATGCTTCTCGTGAAGACAAAATTCGACAGTACCCCAGCGTAGTGCAGTACCCCGGCTACGCGGTGGCGTTGCAGTCGCAGTGTACGTGTGTGGCTCACGGATGAATCACGGATAGTCCAACACATACAAGCATTGCCGCGAGCGTGTCTAGAGCCCGAAGCTCCGCCCCTTTGTCTGTCTCCGTCGCTCTCACGCTGGGGTATCTGCTGGGGTACTCGTGCGTTCTCTCTCGCTACCACGCGTCTTTCCCAATGCTTTCCATCCGTGTCGCTCTCACGCTGGGGTATCTGCTGGGGTACTCGTGTGTTCTCTCTCGATACCACGCGTTTTTCCCAATGCTTTTCATTCTTGTCGCAAAAACGACCAACGTCGTTTTGTGCAAAAATGTTACCAAAAAAGACAGCAAAAGGACCGATATAATTTCATACCCGATCGGTCGTTTACCGGCTAGTTGACGAAAAAACGACTGCAAAACGACCAATATTGTTTCATATTCGATTGGTCGTTTTGCGTTTAATGTACCAACAAACAACTGAAAAACGACCGATCTCTTTTCATTTTTCGTATTTTCCTTTCGTAAGGAATACTTTGGGTAAATGAACGGAACAAGAGAATATGCGCGCACCCTGAAATATCGTAATTGGACAAGAAAAAAAAAAAGTTGATATTGTCAACAGGTCTCGAACCTGCAACCTTCGAATTACCATCCAAGTGCACTAAGTCCTTGGCCACTCGGTTCATGGATATAATTGAAACATGTTCCTCATAAGCTACCATACTTTTCGGCTGATAGTTTATGAGGAACATGTGTTTAACTTGATTTAACGACGTATATGCCAAAATAACCGTTTACAACTTATTTATGCAGTGAACAACACATATTTAAAGCTGTTTTTAATGCTTATATTTAAATAAGAGGTGTGATAGAGACAGCCAATAAACATTTTTCTCTCCCGCTAAGACCGCCTACTGGGCAGGCTTGGCCCCTAGTCACGTGTCGAGTCACGTGGTCGCGAGCGACGTGCCGCCAAGCGGCGGCTCTCGGTCGGAAAAGTTTGTCTTCACGAGAAGCATAGGAACTACGCTTCTATAGGACTCTGACTTCGTTGGTATTATCAATAAGATATTTTCTAAAGCCTTTTTTACTTTCTCATCACATACGAAGTATGTAAAAGAGAAAGTATTCCAATCCAAAAAAAATTCGACTCTTGGATTTTGATGGAACTACATGTTTTGAGTGTTGTAGATTCCAAAAAACACATTCGCTAATTTCTGTCTGTCTCGGTCTGTCTGTCTGGCTGTGTCCGGCATCTGTGTGCAAAAGTACAATAACTTCTGAAAAAATCTATGGACCGCAATGAAATTTAGTGTGTGCTGTTTGCATATAAAATGTAGTTTTGGTATTGAAATCCAATCCAAAATCTTCACTGCTTCTGATACTTTACCTGAAATAGTGAATAAAAAAATTAATTAATTAATTTATTTTTAGACTGCAAGCTAATATAAAAGTTATTATGCTTTGGTATGATCCATGCAGACAGAATTACTAGCAAATGAGCAATGAACAACAAGAGATTTAGTACAGAGAAGATTTTGTAGTCTTTTCAATCACTCACATAAGACTTCTGTAACTGTATGTTGTGAAAAATGTATATTGCCTGAAACATGGATTGTGTTATACATTCACTAAACAAAAGAACTACTATCAATGAACTTGAGCAGTTTTCAATGAGAAATATAATATGAATATTCACACCATATGTTAGATTAAAAGGAAAGTGAAAAGTGCAAGAAAAAAAATACTTGAGGTTATTCACAGTCATGATGTTAAACTATAAACACTCATACACTCATCGTATCATAGTTTTCATCACTCGCATAGCATTTTATACGAATTCAAAATCCTGCGGAGGCCTCATACACGCCATAAGATTTGAAACTTGAAATATGAATAATTGAAATATAAATCCGACTTGTCAAACTATCGAAGTGTCAACAATAATACCACCAAACGAAAGAGAGATGTGAAGTGAGGCGCGAACATCGCACGCGCCGCCTTGCGAGTGCGGTTTGTAGCTTGAACTCAAATTTAAAAACGCGTTCTCGACAAATTATAGCGAGAAATGTAATAGATTACAATAAATGTGCGAAGTTCATAAATTTCTATTCGTGTAGTTACTCACTATACCCCAATAAATTCACGATAAAAACCTCACGCCAGTAACAATTGTGATGAGAAAGTCACGTGTTGCGAATACGCCAGTAGCAACTTTTTAAGGTAAAAAATTAACCCATTAATGCTTCCGTTTAAACAGAATTTAAATTTTCGTATAAATTCGTAATCCGTTCATTTATATTGTAACCAAACTGAAATATCAGCAAAAACTAGAAGTAGTAGAAAAAACAAAATTACTTCTCGTTGAATTCACCGAAATTCACGAAATTACCTCATATGGTAGCGGCATTCTTCGCACGGGCGATTGAAGTGACTGAGGTTGGGATTCCTCTTCCTTGGGAGGATGAGATTCCGATTCCATCCTGCAAGAACAAATAATTAAATTCATTAATCATGTCCTCTCCCCTGCCCCCTAATTTTCTCGGAATTCTGACAACCGAAGTATCTTTTTGTCAAATCTACTCACTTGACTTCAATATCCCGGCGAGGTTCGGTCGGTGTTACCGGTAGCATAGTTTTGATCTGTCCGACTTGCGGCCTCACCTGTTGCGGATACTGCGGCGTCATTATCAACTGATTCTGTTGAAAGCTCTGCTGTTGTATCTTAACCGGTTGATTCTTATGTGCCATCATATTCATCGCACCCGCAGATTGCTGCGGAAGCAACGTTCTTATGCTAGGTTTCTGCGAACCAGGAGTATTAGTCGCCTGAGCCTTCAAAGCGCTCATATTCGTATTCAAAGACGTTTTTATTCCAGTTCCTTTCTGTTGAGCGTTGTTTCGCTGCACCGGTGGCTTCTGCGCCGGAATAGTTTTAATACAACCCGGTTGCTTCTGTGGTATCGGTGGCCCAGTTGGAATGGCATTTGCATGCTGCTGCTGTATCAAATGAAGAGGTTGCTGCGTCATCTGTTGCTGATTTTGCTGTTGAATTATCTTAACCGGCTGTGCATTAACACTGCGATTCTGAGACGTTTGTGCGGCGCCCTGAGAATTCACAGCTTTAACGACATTCATTGTCTTTTGTGGTGGATTCTTCAAATTCCCTGGCTGCATATTCTGTGCCTGATTCTTCGTTTGTCCACCCGTGGCTCTCATCACCATGTGTTGTTGTTGTTGCTGCTGCTGCTGCTGCTGCTGCTGTGGTTGCTGTTGTTGTTGCTGCTGCTGTTGTTGCTGTTGCTGTTGTTGTTGCTGTTGTTGCTGCTGTTGTTGTTGTTGATTCTGCTGTAACTGAACTTTCCCACCGACCATAATCTGTGACCTTTGATTTCCAGGCATCGGGGCGATCGTCATTTTTTGTTGCACGCCCGTCGTTCCACCTTGACCAACACCTCCGCGTTGTACGGGCATAGTCTGTGATTTTTGCAACGTCGCCATTGTCGATTGCGGTCTAGGTTGCTGCTGCTGTTGTTGCTGAGGTGTTTGACCGCTTGGCCCGTATTTCAACCCCTGTTGGTTCTGCACATGGCTGACTATCTGCTGCGCGTTGTTTTTCTGCATTCCAGCGACGGTCGGTATCGCTTTTTGCACGTTATTAACACCCGGGGAATGCTGCTGTTGCTGTCTCTGAACGGCTAACGTCTTTTGAGGCATAACAGGCAGTTTGTGTTGCATAACTTGCTGCTGATTAATCGTTTGTTGGGGCTGATGGACTTTGTGATTCGAAGCATTAACGAGCACCTGAGCCTGTACTTTCTGATTAACGAAATTCTGCTGCTGGAGCTGCTGTTGATTGTGTACTTTCGTCACATTTTGACCAACAATTTTTTGCCCTGTTTGCGGCAATTGTACTCGTTGCATACTCGCATTGTTCAACACCTGACTCATAGTTATCTGCTGCGCGTTGCATTGTGCAACGGTTGTCAAAGAAGCTTGCTGAGACTTGGGTATCGTTTGTACCCGAGAAACCGGATTTCTCTGGGTATTGCTCTGACTATTTACGCTTGTTATGGTCTTGACTTTCTGCAAATTAACCGTCTGCGATTGGGTCAACGTACCACTTGTTGGTACCCCCTGCGTCTTAACCTGTATCCTATGGATATTCGACAGTGAACCGATAGCATTCAACTGTTTCATACCTGCAAGACTGCTGACGACATGTTGCACCGGAAGGTGCTGTAATTTCTGATGTATTCCCGTATGAGGAACAGCGGTTAATGTGGCCATTGACGTTTGTTGCTGAGCTTGCTTGTTGCCAATTTCAAAGGGTATCTTTGCCTGTTGGTTAGAATTTACAGTGCAAGATGCGGCGGCCTGAGCCTGCGGCAAACCTGAGCAAGCGAGACTATTCGCCGTTGCTGTCATTGCCGGCTTCATCGTAGGATGAGGAATGTTCGCGGGTGTCATAGCGGATGCTGGGGTTGTGAGGACAGTCCCTGTGATCGTTTGCTGCTGAAGACTCGCCGATATTGTATGTTGCTGCTGGCTCGTCGTTGGCAATTTTTGGGCGATAACTCGGGTCGTCAAGGCCTGAGTAGTATTAGTCTGCGAGCCCGTAATTCTCGGCGTCTCTCTTCCAGTTCTGCCGATTGGATAGACAACCGTGGTTTGTTGGGGAATCTTAGCGGGGCCGCAAACAACGACGCTCGGGACTGAAACTATGTTGCTCGCACTGACAATCGTGTTTTTTGAATTTTGCTGAAGTCTGACTTGCTGATTGTTACTGGGATAGACTGCTGGTAGTTTGTTGCTTAAGATTGGCAAACTAGATCCTCCGACCGATGAATCTCGAACATTTTGCAACAAAGCTGACGATGAGCACGAGGATGATGAAGAGGACGAGGGTGAGAACGACGACAACGACGAACAATCCGTCGTTGACGCCGTTCTAATACTCGCTCCTCCAATCGCATTTTTATTCTCCTCTACGCTTTCCAACTGCAACACGAAGCTCATTGTGGTGGCCTCGGGCTTTGCCACGACATAGTCGATACTCTTGTTGCCAAGACCCGCGTAACTTTCCGACGTTCCTGAAGCATCGCTAACCTTGTCAGGAGCTGATAATTGGGCTGTTGCTGGTAATGACACTGCATCTGGCAGTCCTACCGCAGCCGATGCCGACGACGACGAGGCCGAGGGTACTACTGGTGGCCCGGGTACCGCGGATATCTTCTCCTCGGACCCATTTCCACCCGGCCCACCGGCCCCCGTTAACTTGATAACCGATGGGGTCGACGTCTTGAAGGCCTTGATGATACGTTGCTTATTAAACCCGTAACCCCGAGATTATCGGGGCGCGAGTTGGGTATCCTCACCGGCGGCACGCGCACCGGCGATGCCACGGTTCTCCGCTTGAGCTATTTGAGAATCTTCGACCATAGACTGAAAGCAAAACAAAAAAAGAAAAGTTTAGATAAATTGAAACTTATGAGTCCGGTAAGAAAGAGCATTAATTTTTTTTTACTTCTTACATGAGAATGAGCTTAAGACAAAAACATGGTTTAATTCGAATCCTGTAGATAGTGGCGGACAGTCTTACATTTAATAAAAATCGGTAAATACTCCGATGTTTATTCAACCTCTCCAAAAAGTTGCTCCGATTTTACCGATTCAAGAATTGTGACTTGCAAACGCTGCTAGTCGAATTCGCCATAATGTCCAATCAAAAGATCGTAACAAATTCAAGAACGTATCCTAATATTTTGATTTTTTGAATTCGAATACAACGAATATTATTCATTCAAACTGCATCGCGGTATTATTATACACTTTTTTGCTTCCTTGGCAGTATACTCAAAATAGTCTGAAACGTCGGGAAGATAGGTTTCGAAAAATTATCCGGTTGTATGTGTCTGGGCGCCTGTGTTTTTGTTTATACGTGTTATAAAGAGCCTAAAATTCACATTACCATAACTCGTGAACTACTCGACTGAATCAGCTGAATTTTTAATGTCATACAGAGTACAGAAGATCATTTAAAAAAATACTGTTTAGTTTATTTTGATACCTTTATTTTTCTGCTCATGAGAGCATTTTAAAGATCATTGAAAAAACGTACAAAGTTTTTGCCAAAATTTGCAGTAATGGGCCGACCTGAATAATTAGTTTAAAAAATAAGTAAATTATTGCTTATGAATCAAACATGTTAGGAGCTTAAATTATTTCAAAATAAAGTATGGCCTAAATACAGTTAAAAAGTCATCGGGAAAAGCCTAAACCATTATCCGTAGGCTCGTCTTTGTCTTGAATACAACAAAAAATAGTAATTTATTAATATCTACCTAAAAAAATTGCAAATCGTTATCGGTTAAAACGGAAAATAATAATTAACCGAATGAGCTTATTCTTTTTGGTGGAATTAAATGAAAAATTGATTTATCATGTGGAATTACTGCAAAGCGACACGCCCGACAGTATCTAGTCTTGGGAACGTCACATTTTGCTTCGGTACAAAAGCTATTATCGTTATACACCGTTTACTTTCTATGGGAGCACGAGAGGCTGCGCAGTTTCTGAAGACCAAACGCCTCGCCGTGTTGCCCTATTCACGGGGAAGGGGAATAAAAAGGCGGAAGCGTTTACACGCTGCTACATGCGATCGCTCCAGAGAATCTATAGCGAAACGCTTTCACGGCACGTTTGAGACTCTCTGCACATACTGGAATGTAAGTGGCTGTGGCTTATCGATGCATCTTGTTGGAATCATTCGAACAGACTGTGGAAACATATGCTACAGTGAATGTACGGACACTTCATTGGCTGTGGACGGTGAAATTGACTGGATTACTGGAGTTTTGCTGAAAGGGCCTTAGCAACCTCCGTATCGACTTTCCCAGCTTCACCGTCGCTGCACAGCAAACGTAGGTACTGTTATCGAGTGTGCAGACTCTCGTCGAGGGAAAGGGCTTCTTATTCCTGCTATATGCACGCTCTCTGCTAATACGAGTCTCTCTTTTAGTCCGGCAAACTTCCGAGAAACGGATAAATCGACGTATCGTTGTGTATGTCTGTGTGAGCCACACAGCAGAGGCTGAAATTTCGCTATAGCCTTGAGACAAATATAAACTCTCTTGGATAGCGAGTGTTCGTCCGGTTTTAGCATTCGCGTAATTCTGACTGACGATTCACCGTCAATTGTATGACGACGCCTAAGATCATATTTTCCAACACTTCTGAGTGAACCAATTATGAATTTACTTGACGCCGGCGACGTTGACGATGTTAAGAAATCGATTCGCCAAAGAAACTCTCTGCGCTCTTCTGAATAGCGTTGCCTTGGAACATAAGAATAACAATCCAGCGACGATCTCAAGGCCTTGCAGCTCGTGTTTCTGCATAATGACTTCATTGTGTGTCGCTCGAGAATCCTTTAACATTTGTGGGGAGAGCGTACGTCGATCTGTGGTTAAAAACTATTCGAACTCTCGAATTCAAAATACGACCGTGAAGATTTATGAGTTTTTCACTTCTTGCGCGGTGAAAAATCTTCGGAATTTCTTCAATCATAGAATCTTATTTTATCAGCAAATATCGACGGTTAGAATTGGTTAAATGTTATCGATTATCGATAAGATAACCGATTATCCGTGCAATGTTTTTTAATATCGACTTTTTCCAATCATCATTTTTTTATCTATTATTAATTACTCAAATTGTTTATAATAATGACAGAAATCATTGTTTGCACTGTGAAAAGATATTCATACATAAAAAAAATTAATTACTTAAAGAGATACACTGAGAGAAAAGCATATCGTTGATTTAACGATTTCAGATGATAAAACGAATATAGGAAGGCTTGCAATGTTTTATGGTTGAAGCGATGATATATGGTTTAATAAACGATACTTGCAAGGTTTATTGGAAGCAAACGTTGAAATCGTATATGCAACGAAACGGCATATTTGAAACTATTATCATTTTGATGATTGCTACTATAATTATATTTGCTATAACCATAAAATATAGACGTTCCTTCTAGGAATTATAGTTTATAGTTAGATTATCGTCGGTCTATTTTTTTTTTTTTAATTACCAGACTTTTTCTCAGTGTAGTTGGTTTTTTAAATTTTTTTTTAGCTTTTATTAAAAAATCAAACAAAACATAAACAAATGAGATATCTGTCAATAAATATCAGCAATTTGGGTCCGACACGTTTCTCTTAAGGGCATGTGGCACAGATGCGATACAGACTCAGTCGGTAAAAAACCGGTTTCCCTATTTTCTCCGCAACTATTAATATTTCGGACAAAAACGTATTAGGTTTTCGTAACCAATAGATAGATGCATGAAAACCTAATTTGCTTTTGTCCACAATATTCACAGTTGGGGAGAAAATAGGGAAACAGGTTTGTTACCGACTGAGTCTTTGCCACATTCCCTTAAGGGGAGGTGAAACTTACTCAGTCGGTAACAAAAACTGTAATCAATCTTTCAGAGAAAGCCGAACGTTTTTTGATAAAAGAAAAGTTTAACATCATTGATCTCTTATTTCTGCATGATGTAAAACTTTCATTTTTCCCAAAAAAGATCAAGTTTCTGAGAATTCTTGTTCCGAAAGATATTCGCTATCTTTCTCGTACTCATGGATGTTTCGCCTTCCCTTAAGGGGAGGTGAACTTACTTAGTCGGTAATAAAAACTGTAACCAATTTTTCAGAGGACACCGAACGTTTTTTGATAAAACAAAAGTCTTACAACATTGGTCTCTTAATTCTGCATGATGTAAGAGTTTCACTTTTCCCAAAAAAGATCAAGTTTCTGAGAATTTTTGTTCCGAAAGATATTCGATATCTCTCTCGCACTCGTGGATATTTCGCCTTCCCTTAACATGATGTGTCTGCTCGGTCGATAACAGAAACTGTAAAGCATTGTTCTCGGCCGCAATTGATCTTTTGGGGAAAAGACGAGAATTACTGACTGGGTTTGAGAAGTCTACGGTCAATACCTCTTGCCTTTTGTTTGAAAAATTAACCGTGACGGAGAATAACACGTCGGAAGGATTTAGCTATCTCACTCGTAGTTATAACGTTCTGACAAAGATAAACGACGTACAGCACATCACCTTAAGGAGTTCCTATTGAAACCACAAGTTTAACCTTTTACGCTTGAAAAATGTCTATGTTATAGTTCAACCTGTTTTGAATATAATTACAAAGTTTAAACATCCATTACCGACCGAATTGCTGAGATATTTGACATTAAATATAGTGGAATACATATGGGCTCTTATGGGAAGGATCCGAATTTTGACTTTAGATGAGAAATTGATATACCTACAGTAAACTTTCGAGCAATAAAAAGTTCGTTACGAAACCGTAAAAACTTTCAAGATTTAGCTGATACCATAAAAAAATTACTTTACCGGGTTTTTGAATGAATAATTCCAACTTAAATGAAGCCGAGAATTATGCGAGCATATCGTTTTATCGTTTCCAACAACGAACACACGTGAAAATAAAAGTAAAATCAGCGTACATGTTGAAACCGTTTCACTGATGAATTAATTTAGTTTGTAGAATACTGAACAGTAATCTACATACAAATTTTTATTCTTATTTTGAATAATTTAGTTAAAAAATGAGTTAGTTTTCATCAATTATCAGCAATACACAGGACCTCCTTAACTGATGACCCGGTTTCCAGTGAGAAAGCATACAATATGCAGGAAATAGATATTATCGTTCGTTATCGACGTTATAATTGGTAACAAAGCAGAGCGCTACATCCGGTCATTGTGTGTGACGCGGGCAACGGAGATGAGGAAAGCTCGGGAAAGACGGATGAGAGAACTACTTACTACGACGCATTCACACCTTGGCAGTGATTTCATTTTCTCAGCGGAATCCGCGACAGACCGACTCTGCAATCGGTTGGCCGAGGTTATGACTCGGGCGATTGCACTTAAAGCAATAATAACCGGTAGGCGAATGCATGCGCTCACGCAAGCTCATATGATGTTATAAATGCGTGCGCGAGCGCGCCACCTTCTCCGGCAAAGGCACGCGTCCGAATAGCTACTACGTGCCGCGGAGAAACCAAATGAGTGACTCATTCTCACATCTTTGCTACGACGAGTATAAACAAATCTGTTTTCAACGGCGAATTATTTATACTTTGAAGCCGAAACGCGCATGAACCCCGCTCGTGTCTTCGGATGCTGGGCCGAATAAATAAATTTAAAAAACAGTACAATCGCATCGAATGCAAAAAGGCATTTTCATTAACGAGTAAAAGAAACTCTTTAGCAGAAACTCTAATATTAAATTTGATATGCAAGTGAAATGTAAAATACAATACTTTCTACTAAATCCTATAAAAATTCGGAATTCGAATTTAATATAAAAACTTAAAAGTCGAGTTGTTCTTCCTGTGCAGAAATTAATGACAGATCTACAAATATGTCAGAAAATCCATGAACTTGGATATTTTCGAAATAACTGTATTAACAATATTTCTGTAATTGTCGTATCGGGAGAAATGTATAATTTAAACGTTTCAAGTACACTGTTAAAAATATTTGACGCAAAATTATTGCACATGTGCAGGAAGCTCTTTTACAGAAACGGGTATACAAATTTACTACACGAGTATAGTGTAAAATTGATATACATTTGATATGCAAGTGAAATGTAAAATTACAATACTTTCTACTGAATCCTATAAAAATTCGGTATTCGAATTTAATATAAAAACTTAAAAGTCGAGTTGTTCTTCCTGTGCAGAAATTAATGACAAATTTACAAATATGTCAGAAAATCCATGAACTTGGATATTTTCGAAATAACTGTATTAACAATATTTCTCCAATTGTCGTTTCGGGAGAAATGTATAATTTAAACGTTTCAAATACATTGTTAAAAATATTTGACGCAAAATTATTGCATATGTGCAGGAAGCTCTTTTACAGAAACGGGTATATAAATTTATTACACGAGTATAATGTAAAATTGATGTACATTTCTATTAAATTCGTTACAAAAGTCGTCTTTTTAATATAAGTTAAATTCAATTTGACCACAGGTACATTGAATTTTTATTGTCTTTCGTATATTAAATTAAATTTTCTACACGGGTTCATTAAATATACAATACACTAAATTACCATACAGTATATGAATTTTCCAAATATTTTTTACAGTGTATACCACACTGAGAAAAAAAATGTTAGAATGAACTAAATCGGCGATCACCCTCGTCCAAATGAATTTTTAGTTGGTATAACAAATATTTTGTTTACCGGAAATATATTTTAGTCAACTGAATCAAATAATTATTGAAGAAACTGAACATTTGGTTGTCCTAAACTAGAAATTTGTTTGAACGACGGCAAACGCCGATTTAGTTCATTTCTACACACTGAGAAAAAAACCATTCAAATGTGCGGTTGCGGGCTAAAGAAATATTTTGTTTCGTGAACGAAATAATAGTTATTGTGAGTTAAGGAAAGTTTATTCAACTATGCGTTGGTTCGTTCAACCAAATATACCAAATTAACCAAATATTTATTTCCCCACCCGCAACCGCACATTTGATTGGTCTTACCAATTTTTTCTCGGTGCAGAATATCATAATTCTTTAACTTTGCAATAAAAAAATATAACGATGTGCCGTAGAGAATGTCGAGAATAAAAATGTATTATTTAAACCCAAGTGCCAATATAATTGTAGAGTTTATGTACCCTACGTTCTACCGCAGCGCTACGCGAGAGAGTGCGGATATATTCGCTAGAGGCGTCGGTGGTCTCTCTAAGCGACAATCCGCGCTCTCTCCAGTCGGCTGAGTAGCAGAGCTCGGGTAGAACAGGCCAGAGAGACACAGCGTGAACGATTCTGTGCTGCAGCGCTACAGTGTCCGTGGTCGTCGTCGTCGTCGTTGGCGGGAGCGTATGGACTACAAAGTGTGCAACGCTCGTGCGCGAAGCAGCTTTGCTTTCGCGACTACGACGACGAACACGAGACACACACACACAGACACACACACACACACATAGGCAGCCTCTGCTCGCCCCCCTGCAGCATTGATGCCAGTTCCGTTGGCAGCAATGGGATCTGCTGCAGCGGCGACCTACTTGGCGTACCTCGACCCTCGTGCATTGATTCGATGCGCGAACCCGAATTACATATTCCCAAACGACCGAGCCAGCCGTGCTAACCTCTCACTTCACATGTTGAAAGATGGTTCACTGTCACAACCAACTGCAACGGTTAAATATACTATCCAAGATTAATTTTATTGGTACCGTCAACTAATTGGTCAGCTGGACTGATTAGTTTTTTGAAGCAACCGATTAGTTGTGTCAACCGCGTAATTAGTACGTCCAACTAATCAGTTCCGTATTCAGCCCGTTTAGAATACAGAGCTTAATTATTCTAAAAATGGGTTGTTGTCTATAAACCGGTTTTCCCGTATAAAAATATACTTATCTACGATAGATCGATGGTGGATCTAACAAACCAGTTTACTTAACGATTATCTATGTAATGTCAACCGACATATCAGCATAAAGTTTATCAAAATATTGGTAAACTACGAAAAATCGAATATAAACATTATTCTATAAGAAATCAAAGATGAATATTTAGCTTGGAATGCTCGAGAATTCTAAGCAATTATTGGGTCGACTGTTCCATAGTTTTCAGTTTTCGCTTCGACATTAAACGTCTAACATTTAAAACAATGTCATCAATATTTTCTATATAAATTTTCGTAATTTTTTTCGTTTTGAAAGGGAAAGTATAAGTTCTAAGTTCGAGTCACGGCGAATGCTGCTGAGGAGAATCTGAATCGCTGAAATATCTCAGGACCTTGTCGTGACTCGCCAATAACCGGTATCCGGCTCTCTATACTCTACGCTCGCATTTTTTTTTCACTCATTCTTCAGCACCGAAGCGAGTGCAAGGGTTGAGAGCGGCCAGCGAAGGGACGATGGCCGGGAAGAGGGAGGGGGAGGGGGGGACCACGGGTGAGGACTGCAAAGTATTGGCGTGCCATGGGTGAGGACTGCAAAGATCAGTCGTTCTAGGCAACCAGGGGGTGATGGAAAGGAGGGGGGGATTCTCTCTTTTCCACCGTCCGTGCCTCCTGGCTTTTACCTCAGCAGCAGTGCATCGCGCCGATGAAATCGGTACGCCGGGCGAGGTAGAACGGGACGGAGAGATAGAAACCGACTACCGAAGCAACCACAAACCCTCGACGATTATCCAAGCGAACGGACTACCATATAGTCATACAGTCTACTCCCTCTAATTCAACGTACGGGACTGAAATTCCGAGCTACGAGAGAGAGTCTCCCACCATGACCTTCCGTGAGCCGCTGAAAACGCGGGAAATGGTTATATTTTGGGATGGGCGTTGTTTTTCGATATAAAATCGATTTTTTTTTTTTTCATTTCGCTTGAAAATGTTTTTGACCGATTTGCTTTCCCACAGGTTAAGGAGGCTACACCGAGAGAAAAATATAGTTAAGACATCTAAAATAGTTTGGTAAAAAAATCCAGACAACATAGTAAATGGGATCTATCTTGGAAAGTTTGGAAATGTCTACTTATACCGTGAATAGAAACGCGATCCACGCGGAGGGGCGCTCGCGAAACGTCCGGGCATTTCCGGACAACTTTGAGGTTATGACGGCGAACGTTAAACGATCGACTCTATGCGGGAGCTGTGTCTCTTTCGTAAATTTCATGTCGTACGATACTACAGACGTTTTGGACTACCATATAGTCATACAGTCTACTCCCTCTAATTCAACGTACGGGACTGAAATTCCGAGCTACGAGAGAGAGTCTCCCACCATGACCTTCCGTGAGCCGCTGAAAACGCGGGAAATGGTTATATTTAGGGATGGGCGTTGTTTTTCGATATAAAATCGATTTTTTTTTTTTCATTTCGCTTGAAAATGTTTTTGACCGATTTGCTTTCCCACAGGTTAAGGAGGCTACACCGAGAGAAAAATATAGTTAAGACATCTAAAATAGTTTGGTAAAAAAATCCAGACAACATAGTAAATGGGATCTATCTTGGAAAGTTTGGAAATGTCTACTTATACCGTGAATAGAAACGCGATCCACGCGGAGGGGCGCTCGCGAAACGTCCGGGCATTTCCGGACAACTTTGAGGTTATGACGGCGAACGTTAAACGATCGACTCTATGCGGGAGCTGTGTCTCTTTCGTAAATTTCATGTCGTACGAAACTACAGACGTTTTGGACTACCATATCGTCATACAGTCTACTCCCTCTACTTTAACGTACGGGATTGAAATTCCGAGCTACGAGAGAGTCTCCCACCATGACCTTCCGTGAGCCGCTGAAAACGCGGGAAATGGTTATATTTAGGGATGGGCGTTGTTTTTCCATATAAAATCTTTTTTTTTTTTTTCATTTCGCTTGAAAATGTTTTTGACCGATTTGCTTTCCCACAGGTTAAGGAGGCTACACCGAGAGAAAAATATAGTTCAGACATCTAAAATAGTTTGGTAAAAAACCCAGTCAACATAGTAAATGGGATCTATCTTGGAAGTTTGGAAATGTTTACTTATACCGTGAATAGAAACGCGATCCACGCGGAGGGGCGCTCGCGAAACGTCCGGGCATTTCCGGACAACTTTAAGGTTATGACGGCGAACGTTAAACGATCGACTCTATGCGGGAGCTGTGTCTCTTTCGTAAATTTCATGTCGTACGAAACTACAGCCGTTTTGGACTACCATATCGTCATACAGTCTACTCCCTCTAATTCAACGTACGAGACTGAAATTCCGAGCTACGAGAGAGAGTCTCCCACCATGACCTTCCGCGAGCCGCTGAAAACGCGGGAAATGGCTAGATTTAGGGATGGGCGTTGTTTTTCGATCTAAAATCGATTTTTTTTTATTTCGCTTGAAAATGTTTTTGACCGATTTGCTTTCCCACAGGTTAAGGAGGCTACACCGAGAGAAAAATATAGTTAAGACATCTAAAAGAGTTTGGTAAAAAAACCCAGACAACATAGTAAATGGAATCTATCTTGGAAGTTTGGAAATGTTTACTTATACCGTGAATAGAAACGCGATCCACGCGGAGGGGCGCTCGCGAAACGTCCGGGCATTTTCGGACAACTTTGAGGTTATGACGGCGAACGTTAAACGATCGACGCTATGCGGGAGCTGTGTCTCTTTCGTAAATTTCATGTCGTACGAAACTACAGACGTTTTGGACTACCATATCGTCATACAGTCTACTCCCTCTAATTCAACGTACGGGACTGAAATTCCGAGCTACGAGAGAGAGTCTCCCACCATGACCTTCCGCGAGCCGCTGAAAACGCGGGAAATGGTTAGATTTAGGGATGGGCGTTGTTTTTCGATCTAAAATCGATTTTTTTTTCTTTTCGCTTGACAATGTTTTTGACCGATTTTCTTTCCCACAGGTTAAGGAGGCTACACCGAGAGAAAAATATAGTTAAGACATCTAAAATAGTTTGGTAAAAAAACCCAGTCAACATAGTAAATGGGACCGATCTTGGAAGTTTGGAAATGTTTACGCATTCGCTCCGTGCAAGTCTGCCGCGACGCCATCTGTTGGCTCAAAAATGCGAAAAACTTGGAGACTATGGCCGTAAATGGACGTGGAAAAGCGTTAAAAAATGTGATAAAATGAAATTAAAGACGTATTTCAGGGTGAACTTCACAAAATTGTGTACGGCATTTTTTGTTATAATATAATCTAATGAAACACTTAAGTAAATTATATTCATTACGCATATTTGCATAATTGTTCGATGCATTTTGAGGTTACGTATGTATTTCGCTGTTGAAAACTGGTAGAATTTGCATTCGCTATTTACACGATTATTTTTACAATTCGATGTACGACAACTCGAATGTCCCATTTTATTAAATAACGCCATTCTCGTGCATCGGAGTTTCTAAATTTGATTCTCATTTTCGCCACTCAGCGCGTGCACGTCGATTCGTTTATCCCTTCCAAAGGCTTGCACGGAGCGAATACCGTGAATAGAAACGCGATGCACGCGGAGCGGCGCTCGCGGAACATCCGGGCATTTTCGAGCAACTTTGAGGTTATGACAACGAACGTTGAACGATCGACGCTACACGGGAGCTTTATCTCTTTCGTAAATTTCATGTCGTACGAAACTACAGGCGTTTTGCAGGCTGTCAATAGACTTTGCGTTATTTTTCGTAACGTGTTTTGCTTTACCCTGTATATGCGTATGAAGATTATTCCCAACATTTGTGGGCGCAAAATATAGAGAAGTATGAGATGCGTTGTACAGCGTTTTACAGCAGTGTAAATAGTACAGCGGGCGATGCCTAGTAAATCTTTGTATGAGTCTGGAAAAAAATGCCATTTTTCCACTTTGGATCCCGATTACTATACGAATCTGGGAATAAGTACTATATTTTTCTCTCGGTGTATACAGCTGCGTTCGCCGGGGATCGGCAGTAGAGACGCGAGCGGTGCGGATAGGTACTGAGCGAGTTAGAGGCGGCGGTGGATATCGTAGTGCGTGACGAGAAAAAAGCTGAAGAGTCCCGTTTCACTCGTACTATCTCAAAAGCTACATGGTAAATTTGTTTGAAATTTAAATATATATTTTCTGATAGTATCCCCTTGCCACTAGTACGTTTTTTTGAGTGAAAATCTTTTCACAACTTCTTGCAACATCAGTTTATAAAGTGTAATGTCGTTACATCGAATATAATTCTGCTATTTGTTATCACAGCTCGATATCAAGTATAACCTTTTAAGATTCAGCTGTACTGACACTTTTCGCAACGTTCGCTACAGAGTTACCATTTTCGATACTTTCGAGAACTTTCGTTTTCGTCCCAAGAGTTATTTTGTTTAACTTGTCACTTTGCGGTCTCTGACATATTTAATTAAATTATGTACATGCATGTGTATTTTAATATTTTAATATGCATGTAAAAGAAAGTGGGGATAACTCGTTCCCCTTCTGGTTTTTTTTTTCAGACACAGAATCGAAGAAAAATGTGCTACTAGAGAGCGTTGAGTTAGAGAGAGAATGAACTGTACTACGAACTGTAGGGGGAGCATCGGACTATACATCGGACTGTACGAGACCCGCCAGAAATCGCGAACTACCGCACGCCATATTCTTCAGCACCCTGACGCTGCCTATGCCTTTTTCGTTCTGCTTTCTGTATATCTCTAAGCGTATAAATATTCAACGGGGCTTTATTATCGAGCATAGACTATAAAAGTTAGAAAACGGTGGAGAAGCAATGCACGCCCTCTCTCGACTATAAGCAAAGTAAAAAAAAACTATCGAGCTACTCTTTAACTACTACATGTCTCAAGAGCAATTGTTTTTAAACTGCTGCCGGTTTTATGAGTCGAGCGATGCCCCACACATTATGTGATATGAACGATCCGTTTTATCGATGATATACGTGCTTCCGTTGCATCATCATCTTTTTTTTATAGACATTACGGAAATAAAGATAATTTAAAATTTTATAGTAGATTGGGAAGTAATAAAGTGGACGTATATAATTTCAATGACATAATTTTAAGGATATTGGGACGTCCGGCATTAATCATTTTACTTGAGAGCTAAATAGAACAAAAATAATAATTAAAATGGCTTCATCATGAAAAAGATTTCTTAGAAACTGGAAGAAATTGGGCGTTTTTGCGCTTTGGAAAAATATTTTTGAATATTTTTTTTTTGTTGCAAAAAGATTAGTATCGTCTCGCTTTAATTTGCTCTTTTGAAGGGTCGATTGTGGTGCGCAATGTGTTTTGAATATATGAATACATTCGCACTCATGTTTTGAAAAGAGAATCAACTGGTGTATGTTAATTTCCGATGAGATGTCTTTTATCCAAGTTTAAAAAACGAATAAAACATATTATTCCACTTGTAACCATTATGATTATAGAAAAAAGCTTTGTCGATTAACCGATGAAATTTTTTATACTAATATCCATCTAAAAAATGATGACCACTAATTTATCTGCCGTTAGACAAACGAATGTTTGTAATTTTTCGTTAAGGCCAATATATTCATCTTTTTTAAGAGATGGATGACAAAACTTATTTTCGGAGCTTAGCGTATATTCGTTAATAATATTTTAATTACATTATGAATATTTTACTAAATTAAATTTTATTAAAATAAAAACAAAAATTGGCACTCATTTCACTAATGTAAAACATTCCGCGACAAATAAAACTTCATAGCGCATTAAAAAATTACATGAGATATTTTATAACACAGAAAACACAAAAATGCAAAGTAGAACCTTGCAAATGGCTTCCTCATTATTTATTTTCACTTTTTACTAAACTACCTCTATGAGTATGTTGACCGTTTTTGGTTTCCTCATAGAGGAAGCTTTGTAAAAAATGTACAAGTGGAAGAAGTGTACAAGGTTCTACTTTGCATCTTTGTTTAAAATATATTTTCAAAACTATTCAGCGATATTTTAGTCGTCAATAAATAATAAAGAAAAATGAAAATTCCAATGAAATTCGAACTCTACCACCGATCTTCACTAAATTATATATCTATCATCACCGAATATTATTTTGGGCTCGCTAATTTATACTTTGCAAACGTAAATTTTTAAACGCAAGTTTTACGAAAGTAAGAGCGTCCACGCCCTTTTTTGAAAAATTTCAAAAAGCGGTAAGAGTTAAATTTCTGCATAAATTTTGCAAAAAATTACAATACACAAAGAAGCGCTGCTCTTTCACTGATGTGACAAATTTCAGTTCGATCAATGGAACGGTCCTCGAATTTTCGAAGTCAGAAACACACACAAGAATTATTCTTTTCCGATCACTTTTTTTTTGTTATTTTGGACAATATTGAGTACACTGACATGAAAATGTCGAAAAAAAATTTCCCACGGAAGCCAAGCTCCCTCCATGAGGAAGCAGCATTATTTAACTGACAATGATTTCATTCATATTACTGTAATACATGAATTAATTATCAAAGTCATTGGCCTGTGGCAGCGTATTGCGATGAAAAATATACAATTGGCGGTGGCATTGTCGTCGAAGCGACGTTGCAGAAGGGTTAATTCGCGTGCAGGTCGCGACGACGCATCGTTCAATTATTCGAGAATATCGAGTCGAAAAGGTCGGGAGGGTCAGGAGCTGGCTAGCGCGTGCATCAGGAAAGCTAAGAGTCGAAGAGACGTCGTCGAGCAGCGACGGCTTGGTATACTTTCCGTGGCACCAACGGACGCCGAGCATTATTACAGTGCGAGCGCGCATTTCCTTTCGCGTTCATATACTGCAACTGCACCTTTGTATGTAGTACGTATTATATCCGAGCTGCAGAAGGCAGTCTCCAAGTGGCTGCGGAGAGCAATGAAAGAACCCGGGCACCCTGGGATTAATCACTTGGGAATGCAACCGCTCACGTAGAAAGATGAAAGTATCGTGGCACAGTAGGTTTGCCCATAATACTGCCCGCCACGTACGGTGATACTTTCTTGCTCCCCCTTTCGAGTATCTCAAAGGACACGGATCGCACAAAGAACTTTCGACGGAGTGGAATCGAGCACACAAGAAAAAAAATTGATCGAATAAATACTCTGTTCAAAATATTTCGTGTAATTTTCCATTACGAGTAAAGGAAGCTCTTTCACAAAAACTGGTATACTAAATCTTATAAAAAATTTGTTGTTTTATTACACTCGTGTATTAAATTTAATATATCAGTTGATTAATTAAATTTCCGATAATGTAAATTAGCCAACATTTTTAACAGAATAAATACCACGGGTTGACATTCGCATATAACTTTATATCATTTCTACTTTTAATTCTCATAATTCAATATGATGGTGAAACTACAATTACAAAATTTATAAGAGTCTATGTTATTGTTTCAGTCATTTATCGAATTTGCGAAATTCGTATAAAGTTGAAATAACGATTTATGTAACATTCTCTGTGGATTTTGCCATATTTTTTCGGTCTTCTTCGAAATTTCTTATAATCGCCAAATATAATTAGTATTTTAAAGGGAGACCTTTCAGTTTCTTTTTCGCATAAGATTAGGAGATGCATTTGTTTTTGATAAAGTTTTTTTTTAAATATAACAGAAGTTAAATTAAAGTTAAAATTGAAGTTAAAGTAATAGTACTTTCTGCGCGCGGAAAAACTTTCTTACTCTCCTTTAGACTACCTTACAGGATATGATACGAACCGTGTTTGTATTGAAAAAAACTTGCAAAAGAGTAGAATCAAGTTTATCAGGATTCCTTCGAACTGAACGGTTTTTCATTTTCTCGGTGAAGAGACATTCGTATCGTAATAAAATTCCATGTTTATAAATACTCTCCGTCATGAATACATTATTTTAATACGTTCTGTATAGAGATACTGTATGCTTGAGGTAGGTTAGGTACAGCTATGAACTTCTTTACCGACTGTATTAAGTAACATCAGAGAAATCTATCCTTGGCGTAGCCAAGTTTATTTTATCTATAAAAAGTTCTGAATCTACTATATATTGTATTATCGACCCGCACCTGGCATTTCAATATATCAATGCGATCATTTATTTCAGTGTCAATATATAGATACTACTTAAATTCCGTTAGCGGCGGCATAGAAAACATCCAAGCTTCTATCCGTACATTAACTTAAATTAATTAATTTAATGGAACTAAAGTTCTAGTACTAAGTACTAAACTAAAGTTTAGTTCCATTAATTAACTTAATGGAACTAAAGTTCCATTTTTTGTATGATCAAAAACGGAACTTGACCAAATGAAATCGATACAAGATTAGCTATGTAAAAGATGTGAAATATTGGCGCTTCGCAATTTGATCTCGAAGACATAAGTTGACCTAAGTTACGAGAGAGAAGGATAAAAATTCTCCAAGCTTCTATTCGTACATTAACTTAGAATATACAAATAAAAGGTGCATTTTTTGCCGTCATCAAAAACGGAACTTGATCAAATGTAAACGATACAAGAGCATCTATGTAAAACCCGTGAAAGATTGGCACTTCGCAATTCCATCTCGAGGTCATAAGCTGACCTAAGTTACGAGAGAGAAGGATAAAAAAACCTCCAAGCTTCTGTCCGTACGTTAAAACTTAGAATATCCAAATAAAAGTTCCATTTTTGGCGTCATCAAAAATAGAATTTGATCAAATGTAAACGATACAAGAGCATCTATGTAAAACCCGTGAAAGATTGGCGCGTCGCAATTCCATCTCGCGGTCATAAGTTGACCTAAGTTACGAGAGAGAAGGATAGAAAACCTCCAAGCTTCTGTCCGTACGTTAACACTTAGAATATCCAAATAAAAGTTCCATTTTTTACGTAATCAAAAACGGAATTTGATCGAATGAAAACGATACAAGAGCATCTATGTAAAACCCATGAAAGATTGGCGCTTCGCAATTCCATCTCGAGGTCATAAGCTGACCTAAGTTACGAGAGAGAAGGATAAAAAAACCTCCAAGTTTCTGTCCGTACGATAACACTTAGAATATCCAAATAAAAGTTCCATTTTTGACGTCATCAAAAACGGAATTTGATCGAATGAAAACGATACAACAGCATCTATGTAAAAGCTGTGAAAGATTGGCCCTTTGCAATTCCATCCCGAGGTCATAAGCTGACCTAAGTTACGAGAGTGAAGGATAAAAAACCACCAAGCTTCTGTCCGTACGTTAAAAGTTAGAATATCCAAATAAAAGTTCCATTTTTGGCGTCATCAAAAACGGAATTTGATCGAATGAAAACGATACATGAGCATCTATGTAAAACCCGTGAAAGATTGGCGCGTCGCAATTCCATCTCGAGGTCATAAGCTGACCTAAGTTACGAGAGAGAAGGATAAAAAAACCTACAAGCTTCTGTCCGTACGTTAACTCGGAATGTCCAAATAAAAGGTCCATTCTTGGTGTCATCAAAAACGGAATTTGATCGAATGAAAACGATACAACAGCATCTATGTAAAAGCCGTGAAAGATTAGCGCTTCGCAATTCCATCTCGAGGTCATAAGCTAACCTAAGTTATGAGAGAGAAGGATAAAAAACCTCCAAGCTTCTGTCCGTACGTTAAAACTTAGAATATCCAAATAAAAGTTCCATTTTTGGCGTCATCAAAAACGGAATTTGATCGAATGAAAACGATACAAGAGCATCTATGTAAAAGCCGTGAAAGATTGGCGCTTCGCAATTCGATCTCGAGGGCATAAGCTGACCTAAGTTACGAGAGGGGAGAAGGAACGCCGACGAGAAGAATATGTAGGAAAGGCAAGGCAGCGAGCAAAGACGACGCTGCTGCTGCCGCTGGGCCATTGTGCGCGGCTCGCCATTTCATCCAAGGTTACTACTCCTCCGGCATCACACACCCATACAGATGGACACACACGGCGAGTCTCCGGCGGTCTGTGCGTGTTGGAAGTTGGAAGGTGGCTGTGGTTCCTCCTACAGAGCGTCGTTTTCAACTACTGGTGTGTTGTTGGATCGTAAGACTCGGCAGGCTTTTCAGACGTTTGGGAAGCTTCTCTTTTTCTCTTCCCGGACGTTTCGACGCAGCGAGAAGAGAGAAGACAGCCAGACTCGAGTCACGACGACTCCCTTCTCGTATCAAGCAATCCTCAAGCACGTTTGCCATTGACGCACCGCGGAATTGCCGGTGCACGCGCCGACAAGCCATCAACGAGAGACACACAGAGAAGTGAAGCTCAGTTACAACGTTCCCACAAGCCTGCATACAACACAACACCGTCCATGATTATGACTATAATAATAACAGCAACAAAAACGACGAGAGTGGCTCTCTCGAGCGAGTGTTCGACTCGCGTTCGAGATGGCGATATACTCGAGAGCTCGTGCGCCCCCACTTTTATTTTTCCTTCTATACTTCGATAGATTATATTGCGCACCCGGCCTAACATCAACTTCGCACGATTGCAAAGCGAGCCGACTTCGCGACGCGCGACTCACTTTGCATAACGAGGATATCTCTGTCGTTGATGATGATTCATCATTTTGATGGTTTATGTACCTGGTGGGAAAGTCAATTATCCCCTATATTAAAATATCCGTGATGCGTGACGCGCGCGCCTCAACGAGAGACGTTCTCGTGGTTGATAGATGGAATTTTGAGAGGGAATTAGAAATAATAAAATTTGTATTATGAATCTGAAGCTTTACTCCTTCTGCTTTCAGGATATATCCCGGGCTACGTTCCGAATGACGAGCTGTTTCGTCGATCGATGCGCATGCGCAATAATTTCTGTCTAGATTTATGGTGAAGTTTAAGAATTATAGTAAAAGTTAAAGATACGGAAAACAATTTTTTCGTTTCTATTAATTCCAAAGTATCGGAATTTCGATTACCCACGGATTAGCCTAATTGTAAATTATTGAAATGTATTATCCCCACCTCGCGTTCGGACAGCAACTTTATGCCGTACCTCACGAGTAGGGTGAATAGTTGTCGACCAATCAAGAGACGGGGGTAATATTTGAATTCTTTAAAAAGAGACAAATCCATGAGAAATGTAAGTATACTTTCTTTAGTACCGGAATAAATAAAACAATGGTTTTTTCAAGCTTCCACTTTCATTATACTTCTTAAAACTCAATGTAAATCTCGGCAAAAACCATTGTGCATGTGCATCCGACGACGAAAGAGCTCGTCATTCGGAACGCACCCCAGGAATATATTATGTTCGATGCCGAGGTAGGCAACAAAGGAGTAAATAACTTGGGGCTTCCTTAAATAAATAACTATGGTTATTGTCATTTTTTATGCTTTTACAATTTGTATAAATAAGTACAGTAATTCTTCACATTCTATGATACTATTATACTGTTTCGTAGATGTCACAATTCTATATCAGTCAAGAAATTACAAAAAAAAAATATACATACATATATTTCCATTGAAATGGCTGATCATTATAATACACTGAAAAAAAATATCATTGATTCAATAAATCCATCGTTTGCGGGCTGCCAAAAGAAGTATTTTTGAATTAACTCTAGTTCTTGTTCGTTCAATCCCATTTAACATTCAAATAATAAAATATTATTTTGCTTATTTTAGAGTTATTGTTTCGATCTCATATGGAATTGGAGGAATTAGAATTCAAATTAAGTTGATAACGCTTGTTTTTTGGCATTTTTTTTCAGTGTAGAAAAATTTATGTAATACGAATCTTAAGCTTTTATCAGCTATCCAGCAATATATTATCTTCGATGGAGGGCACCGTTTGAATGGAAATCAATTGTTTAAAATACTTCTCAAAATAAATAACTACGATTTTTGCAGTATGCAAAAATGCAAATTTTCGCGCTTTCGCAGTTATTATGATAAACTAACATTAATAATTCTTTCACAATGAATTATACTATTTCGTGGGCGTAACAATTGATAATCATTCGTCAAGAAAATATTTAAAATCCTTTTGTTCGGTATGAATGTTTGAATGGATCAAAAGCCTTGATTAGCATTTTGTGTAGGGTTTTTTTCAGCTTGGAGAAAGCAGATCTAGCATCTAATAGTCACGAACGACGGGTAGTGATGCGAGCCTGATCAATAATAGGTCAAGTAGCTGGATATTTAACCAGTTAAGAACCACGTCTATTTATAATATTTAACCGAAAGTTATTTATTTAACAGTTTTCGATTTTTAAGTCGGAAAAATGGTTAAACGTATTTTTTATTTTCATTTGTCAAATCGAAAATACGCTCAATATTAACATGTATATTTTCTGTTCTTTCGACAATTTTCAATGTTTTATTGGGTAATTTAAATAGCGTGTAAGTCGTTCAGAAAAGAAATTCCCTAAAACGGTCAACCCGAAGCAAAGTTATGACCACTAGAAATCGGCTAGTAATAACAATGGAACATAAATAATATGTACTTATATTTCAAGGTTCCACCCGACAGCAGCAAATACACATTTATTCTTTTCATTTTCTTTTTTCCCCTCTATTTAGCTGTGTTTTATTACCCGAATTTCGCTGTCTTGGAAAAAAAGGATCAACATTTTCATGTCAGGGTACTCAAAATGGTCTAAAATAACGATTGTTTTTTTTTGTATTTGCCATCTTTCTCCTAATAAAAACCGAAAGCTCGTTACTCACAAACCTCAACAAAAAGTGAATAAAAAACAAGATATTTCAAGATTAGTAGCCACCGAAAAGGAAATTTATTTTTACTGTCGGAAACAATACAAAACTGTTTTATTTATTTTTCTTTTTCCACTGATCTTGTGATTCAAGTTATTTAGTAAATAGATGCTGTTACTCTTTCCGCAACACTCAATCCGAGAATGTAAATAAAACGGTTTCAAGTTTCGATCCAACCAAGCGACTGATTCAGAGAAAGATCGATTACAACGTTAATTATCTTTTCTTTTAGTCAATGACTGGAACATTGGCTTTATCGCATGCCAATATATCAATCACCGCTTCGAAAGCAAGAGACGCAATAGAGGGAGTCGTATGAACGGCGGCAACATCTGGTTTCTTGTTAGTTTGTTGCTGTCGAAGCTTCGGGGCCAAGCGACGCGCCGCAACATTCTCTATCGCTAATCTCGCGCGAGGGCGAACGAGAGCGCGCGAGCTCGAAGCCAATAAAGATTACGCGCTTGGGGGATTGGCGTTGCATGGTTGTAAGCCGCATTTTAATCGCGCGCTCGGCTTGAGAGGCCAGCGGACCAACGACTACGCTACACAGCATCCCGCAATTTTGAACTCGTTTCGTATCTCGACGACTCTTATAAATTCACGAGTACGGAACAATATCACAGGATTACAACTACTCCCAGGGCCAAACTTGGTAGAATTAAAGTTCCGATATTTCATAAATGACGAGAGCGAGGCGACGCTTTATATTTACTACCCTCTGACGATTCTCGAATGTAGATATTCAGAAAAAACATCGATGTCAAAATAATCGATTATTAACATCGGTGTTTTAAAAAAACATCGAAACCTCGATTATACCGAGAGAAAAAGTTTCATTGATTCACGGAAATCTTTGCCAATGAAATGAAATACTTGAATTTCAATACTATCTTTTCTTTGAATGATTTCAAACTCAATGAAAAGTAGTGACATTGATTCGAAGAAACATTTCTTTAAACCAATGAACCTTTTTCATTGATTTCAAAGATATCGTCTCTGATTCAATGAAACCTTCTTCTTACCAGCTCAAAATTTCGAAACCTACTTTTTCCTGAAGTACGCGACAGATAAAGCTCAAATTTTGTGAGTATCTAAGCAAGTACGGCAGAAATAGGCTAAGCTTCTGGCTCCTCGAAACTTGAAGCCGTTCGTTCGGGAGAATCGGAATACAAAAAAGTGAGGTTAGGTGCGAGACAGAGATCAATGAACCAATGAAAACGACTCTTTAAAACAATGAAACTGTTTCTTTATTACATGCTCACTAAGTAAATCTTTATTTACAGGCAATGAAATGTTCTCTTTGAAATTCAAATGCATTATTTCATTGAAATCAATGAAAAAAAAAATCAATCCACCCATTTCTTTGGCGTCAATGAAGTTTTTTCTCTCGGTGTATACTAATTGAAAAAAGAATATGCAATTACAGGGTAATAAAAATCAGCTTGTACATCATACTTAGATAATTTCGGGATACATTTATTACTATTTTTATTACGAAATCATATACTTGAAGCAGAGTTGGGCAGCAAAAATTACTTAGGTCAGAAATTACTGCTTTAATTACAATTACATTTTGTAATTGTATTGGATTTCAAATTAAATACAATTACATTTTGTAATAGTATTGGATTTCAAATTAAATAGAATTTCATTTTGTAATTGTACTGGATTTCAAATTAAATACAATTACATTTTGTAATTGTATTGGATTTCAAATTAAATACAATTACTTCCAGTAATTTGTATTTTGTAATTTTCCATTACAATTTTGCCCAACTCTGACTTGAAGTCGGCAGCTCCTATCCAGAGCTGTGCAATATTTCCTTAAACATTTTTTTGCGTTTCAACTGCAGTAGCAATCGCAGTCAACAGAACTATTTAGTAACTCAAAAAAAAAAAGGAATCTCTTCTGAAGTTTATACGAAATGAGACGAGTCTATGAGTGTACGAATACTATTTTCATGCATAAATTATAAACATAACATACGTACTTTTAGCGTGTAGTACGCAAAGATTTACCTTACCTGTATTAGCGAGTAGATAATAAATAGATAGATAAATGTTGGGATGAAAAAAAAAAGCACAAATGAAATATTTGGATGGGGCAATTTCAATGTCAGTATGGAACAAAATGCTTGTTAACATTAGACATAAATATAGGAAATAGCGTAGTTTCATATCACGGTGCCAATATAACGACATGCGCATCGCGATTCGCACGAGATTAAAAAACACCATCGATGGTCGGGGGAAAAACATCGACAAAATTATTCGATTATTCGAGAAATAACATCGATGTTTAATTAATCGACAAATATCATGCATCCCTACTAGAATGTATAATGTGCGCGCGACGCGACCTCTCTTCCCTTTTTCACAAAAAGGGCTGCTGTCTCGATCAGCCGGCTGTTTCATTTTCCCTTCCACCTATCAACGACATCCGCGCGCCTCTTTGTCTAGAAAGTTTTCGATGGAAAAATACTGTAAACTCTAATCCCGCAAAATTTCCCGTAATTTCTTTTTTTTGTGACTACTTACTATAAAAGAATATAAAGTAGAATTTTGCATATTGATTCTTCATTATTTTGAACTTTTTACAAATCTACCTGTATGAGGAAATGTGTTCATCAATTTTTGATTCGTCGTAGAGGAAGCTTTGCAAAAAATGTAAAATAACAAGGAAGCAATATGCAATATTCTACTGTGCGTTCTTATTTTTTTATTAATTTGAAAAATTGAAGATTAGCGAAATTTTGGTCGTCAAAAAATAGTAAAGAAAATTTCAAATTCCTATATAATCCGAATCTCCACTAAATTTATCACTGAATATTGTTCCGTTTACATTTACAATACGAATCCAAAATTGGGTGCGCCATCTCATGTTTTGCCAAAGATAATGGAATAACGTAAACTTTTCAGAAATGTTAGAACTCCATAAAATCCGAATTGCTTTTCCGATTCAGCCAAATTCCAAATTATGGATCGAAATTTGTTTAGGCAAATATACCGTAAAAAAAAAAATAAACGGCAATTTATTGATGCATTAATTTATTATTAATGATGGCAGGTAAAAAAATATATATATTTTGGTGAAGACACGAAAAACTTTTATAATATTTTTTTTAATTTGCGATATAAAACTCGGATCACAAAGGAAAAAAAAATGAGTTTTAAGGGGTCTTCTACTAAATGTAAATTTGCGGGAATCTATGTTCCCACTTACTGTTGAAGGGTAAATCAACGTTGGATCGTTGTGACGTCAACGGTACTCAAGCCCTTGCTAGCCATGTGCTATTCTTAGACGGGGATGCTTGCTGGGTTACCACCCCCGAATACAAGGTACCTACTTGGGTTTACTATCCTTGGGCGCTCGATTGCCGCCTGACACGCTAGTCCACCCACGAGCAGTGTGCATTCAAGTGGGCGGGTAAATTCGATAGCATTAAACAAATTGCAAACTATGGTATTTAAATTCCTAATGCTAGGAATGGAATTACATTAGGAGTAGCAATTCACACCGCTACCCTCGGATAAATTGTATTACCATTGGAATAGATATCAAATATGATAATACGCGAAAGTTTCTTATCAATTTTCTAAACAGTGGTATGTTAAAATGTCAAGTTAATTCTGCAGTACTATTTGAAATATCCAGCACCTTATGCAAGGTGAGCGATTAAAATAGTGTAAGAAAATAAATGACTTCCAGTAGAAAATATTTATATTTCTTTAGTAAAAATTATATAAGATTTAAATTGTTAAAGGGTTAAAAGTAAATTTCGTGAAAAATGACAGCACTATTTTTCGCTGAAAAACGAAACAGCCATAGAACATCATGAAACGGTAAATTGCTGGAATTAAATACTCATGAACTACGGATCGTCCAACATACATACAAATAAAAGTGATTTCGCTAAATAGACCTTATCTGAGGCCTTAAATGCATTCATTCAAAGAAAACACTATATGTACTTTCCAAAAAAGTAATTTCAGTAGTAAATACGCTGTTGTCTGAATGATAGTGTTACCATTCCTAATCCCAAAACAGTATAATTTTTCCATTTAAGAAAAAACGCATTGAAATTTTCAGCAAACAAATTGCTCGAATTAAAGAAAACAGATGTACGCCTAAGTTTCGCATTTCGTTTGTGGACAATAGGATTTATTGAAGGGGGAGCGAGTCAGACCCAAATTGTTGATATTCATTCACAGAAATCTGATTTATTTATGTGCTGATGTCTTTAAATAAATATATTCTTTTAAACCCTGAAACAAAATTTTTTTAAATCTATGCCAAAAGTACCCAACTATTGGAAATGAGCTACGGGAAATTTATGGGTTTTTAAACTGCTCCACACTGTCCTGAGGTAACCTGTTGGCCAAAAACGTCTAAAATTTCTTTAATTATACATAAGAAGAATTCATCCGGCTTTAATGTAGCTGTTTGTCTATTTCTCGAAAATATTGAAGTTCTAATTTTTAAATGAAAATATTTTTTTTTCAATTAACACTCGAGTCTATAGAAATTTTCCCAATTTTGTCTTTATCTCAAATCGTTATATTCGACCCGGAAGAATTCGTCGTATGTACAATTAAGCATTTGTATAAATTTCTGGCTTCCCGGTTATCTCAAAAACTTGTGAAGAAATTTAAAAACCCATAAGCCTCCTGTGGCCCATTAGCAATAATTTTTGTCATGGTGCAAAAGAAAAAAAAAACACTTTGTTTTCAAGGTTTAAAAATATATATTTTATTTAATGACATCAGCAGATATCTATTAACGAATATTACCAATTTGGGTCTTCTTCCCCTTAAGGGGACCCGGTCACCTGAAAAAAGTCGTAAGAAAAAAAATTGTGTGAATAATCCACTTCTTTTAACAAATCTTACATTACAACCTCATTAAATACATAATGAGCATTATAATTCTGCAATTTTATAAAGACATACAGTGCACCAAAATGGTGTGAGGTAAAAAGTAAAATTTTTCACTTGTCGTAAGATTCAGACCATACTGGTGAACACATTTTGGTGTTCGATGTCTTATTTTATCTGTCGAAGAGTGCATTCTGGATTGAATATAGGAATTTTTATTTCAGATCTTGATGACAAAGCTATGATTTTAAATGTGTAAATAAATCTCTCTCTATTAAAAACTCACAAAACAATTGGTTACAGTAAATCTAATTTTCACTGCATCCAAAATTGCTATATTCAATCAGAATGCACTCTTTGACAGATAAAGTAAGACATCGAACACTAAAATTGGTTCACCAGTTTGGTCTGAAAGCTACGACAAGTGAAAAATTTTACTCTTGACCTCACACCATTCTTGTGCCCTGAATGTCTTTACAAAATTGCAGAATTATAATGCTTTTTATGTACCTAATGATGTTTAAATGTAAGATTTTTAAAAAGACGGGTATCATTTACAGAATGTTTTTTCTTATGACTTTTTTAAGGTGACTTGGTCCCTTTAATTGAACAGATCATCTTATCTGTGGCCTTGAATGCATTGGTTTAAAGGTAACATGGTAGGTGCTTTCCAAAAGAGGATTATGTTAGCCAGAAGGTATTCCTCTGTCGGCTAATAGATTAGCCTCAAGTGGAATAATATTTTGCTGTGAATAGAGGTTTTCGGAGAGTGTATTATCGAGCGTCGCTCTTCGCTACAAGGGCGTACATAGTTTTTCGCGAGTAACGACAAATCCCAACGGAGTAGCAGCAAGAGAAGGAGGAAGAGAACCAACAGCAGCACCAGCAGCAGCACCAGCAGCAGCAGCAGCAGCTTGGAGCCCTCGCGTTCCCCGCGCGTCCGTGAAAGCTTCCTCTGGTGCGGTCGATACCATTTCACCTAGGTACAGGTACACACTGACGAATACCAGCAGCCCAGCGGCACTTCGCGGTAAAGCCAGCTTGCGTTGGTACCCACCAGCCCGTCCTTCCTCTCTTCCTCTCTTCCTCGTCCCGGTCGCCTCTGTATATGACCGCCCACACATGTTCAACGCTAAACTACGCTGCGCGAGAGAGCACGAGGCTACAACCAACAGCCACGACGTTCGAGCCTCCAATCTATGCATTATTCTCCGGTACTTTGGTTGTTGTGTATAGTAAGCGTTCATGCCAGAGGGATATCGAACTCTCCGCTCGCTCTATCGTACTACACAGCACCGCTGTATTTAACCGGCTCATAAGGGCGCTATTGCGCAGGCTATTCGCGTTATAAGGGAATAAGGGTAGGTCGGGTATCACACGCAAGTAGCTCCACGACCCTCGGTCAAAGTCCTGGCAAAAAAAAGACGATTAAAAATACAAGAAACAAATAGGCATGTTCGGGGCAGCTTTACAAAATTTTACAGAAAATATTTCTTTTTTATTTAAATTAGACAATAGGTAGCTAATCATTTTTTTCTCCATTTCTCCCTAATACCTTTTTTAAGATAAATACCGGAATTTAAGAAATTAAAAAACGTATTTTTGGGAAAATTGTATGTCATTGTGTATATTGCTTTCGCATAGAGGAAGCTTTCTTTTCATGAAAAATCTTTTTTTGCGACTTTCATGTCAGAACACTCAAAATGGTCTAAAACATCGAGAAAAATTGGTTGGAAATTTTTTTCGGATGTATGTGTGTGTGTGTGATAAAGTGCCTAAGATTCATGCAGTGATGCAACCTTTGGTATTAAATTTCGGCAAAATTGGTAAAGCGGTTCGGATTTTATAGAGTTTTGAGATTTCCAAAAAATTGACGTTATTGCATAAACTTTTGCAAAATTTGAGATAGCGAGTCCAAGTTTTATATATAAATAAAATAATGTTGAGCCATTATTTTTCTTGCTATTAAACGTAGAAAACAGAATTATTATTTTGGCTCTAATCTCATCTGAGCATATAATGGGTGATTCTGTGAATTATAGTGAACTTCTATGATTAAAAAAAAAAACTCGGATTTGGGCAAACTTTACCTAATTATACAAATAATATAATTTTTCTTGGTAGTCAACTTAGAGAATAAAAATAGATAGAAAAAAAAATATTTTTTAAAAATTAAAGATAAAATTCGTCTCATAAACAATTCTGTAAAACACAATGAATTATAAAGATAAAAAAGATAATGAAGATAATAAGAGAAAAAAGGCACTATTCTCGAGACGTTTACAAAATTATACAAATTGTATACACATATTTTTTCCTTCGGTGTAAATTACTAGAAAATAAAATAACTATTTTTATTGCGCCCAACTTTTCTTGAATAGGGTTGAAATTTTGGATATAACACTAGGCTTATTTTAACAACACCCTTCACTTACCACAACTCGTTAGGGTTGGGTAGGGGATAAAGAGAATAGAGACGACACGAAATGATATAAGGAGCGTGAAACACATGTATAATAAAGTGCGATACCATCGAGCGCAACAGAATAGAAACCACCGCCTGCGTTTTGCCGTGCTCAGGGATGAGAGGTCGTTGTACTTGGTGTATACGCACACACCGCTTGCTGTGCCGGCAACACAATGATGGGTCACGCGGGATGCAGTGAGGAGAAGGGAGGTCGCCCCGATTCTTGCGCTGGCGTATTTTACTTCCGGCATTTCCGTGACAAGCTGTTGGACTCCATGAGACTCTCCGAATAACTGCCGATCTCTGTGAGCAATAAGCTCAAAAATACAGTAGAATTATTGTTCGTATATATCCTACGAAATATTTGACGCGAGAATGAATACACCGGCACAGGCTTTGCTTCGTTGCACTCGTGGACACGATATTATGATTGAGCAGATCCGGTACAGAGAAGCGCCAACAGCTACTTGTTCAATGGATGGTGGAAGCGACGGAGGAGCCTCGAGGACAGTTTGTATGGTCAATAACGTCCCTGCGTTGTTCTACACGTAACGATTATACCCGTCGTAAATTGAACTCGATAATTTCATGTCACTTGGTTAAATAGATAAAACATAAATATTTACTGTAACATCATTTGTCATTAAGTGTTGTAAAATCTCATTACATTTGAATAAAAATTATTATTGTAATTATTGTAATTTAAGATTATGAAGAAAAAAAAAATTGTTTATAATCAAGTTTCACAACGAACTGCAAGAGTATTACTTTTTTGTCTCGATGTTTTTGATGAAAATTTGCGTGAAGTGTAATTTAAAAATAAAATGTTCTATTATAAAAAAGCAGCTTTTATAAACAACTTTTCCTAAAAGCTGCGTATAGTTGTTGCAGATAACTGTAATGTCAAGTATACGAGAAATTGTATGGTCAATAACGTCCCTGCGTTGTTCTACACGTAATGATTATACCCGTCGTAAATTGAACTCGATAATTTCATGTCACTTGGATAAATAGATAAAATATAAACATTTACTGTAACATCATTTGTCATTAAGTGTTGTAAAATCCCATTACATTTGAATGAAAATTATTATTGTAATTATTGTAATTTAAGATTATGAAAAGAAATTATTTATAATCAAGTTTCACGACGAACTGCAAGAGTATTACTTTTTTGTTTCGATGTTTTTGATGAAAATTTGCGTGAAGTGTAATTTAAAAATAAAATGTTCTATTATAAAAAAGCAGCTTTTATAAACAACTTTTCCTAAAAGCTGCGTATAGTTGTTGCAGATAACTGTAATGTCAAGTACACGAGAAATTGTATGGTCAATAACTTCATGTCACTTGGATAAATAGATAAAACATAAATATTTACTGTAACATCATTTGTCATTAAGTGTTGTAAAATCCGATTACATTTAAATGAAAATTATTATTGTAATTATTGTAATTTAAGATTATGAAAAGAAATTATTTATAATCAAGTTTTACGATGAACTGCAAGAGTATTACTTTTTTGTCTCGATGTTTTTGATGAAAATTTGCGTGAAGTGTAATTTAAAAATAAAATGTTCTATTATAAAAAAAAGCAGCTTTTATAAACAACTTTTCCTAAAAGCTGCGTATAGTTGTTGCAGATAACTGTAATGTCAAGTATACGAGAAATTGTATGGTCAATAACTTCATGTCACTTGGATAAATAGATAAAACATAAATATTTACTGTAACATCATTTGTCATTAAGTGTTGTAAAATCCCATTACATTTGAATGAAAATTATTATTGTAATTATTCTAATTTAAGATTATGAAAAGAAATTATTTATAATCAAGTTTCACGACGAACTACAAGAGTATTACTTTTTTGTCTCGATGTTTTTGATGAAAATTTGCGTGAAGTGTAATTTAAAAATAAAATGTTCTATTATAAAAAAAAGCAGCTTTTATAAACAACTTTTCCTAAAAGCTGCGTATAGTTGTTGCAGATAACTGTACTGTCAAGTATACGAGAAATTGTATGGTCAATAACGTCCCTGCGTTGTTCTACACGTAACGATTATACCCGTCGTAAATTGAACTCGATAATTTCATGTCACTTGGTTAAATAGATAAAACATAAATATTTACTGTAACATCATTTGTCATTAAGTGTTGTAAAATCCCATTACATTTAAATGAAAATTATTATTGTAATTATTGTAATTTAAGATTATGAAAAGAAATTATTTATAATCAAGTTTCACGACGAACTGCAAGAGTATTACTTTTTTGTCTCGATGTTTTTGATGAAAATTTGCGTGAAGTGTAATTTAAAAATAAAATGTTCTATTATAAAAAAAGCAGCTTTTATAAACAACTTTTCCTAAAAGCTGCGTATAGTTGTTGCAGATAACTGTAATGTCAAGTATACGAGAAATTGTATGGTCAATAACTTCATGTCACTTGGATAAATAGATAAAACATAAATATTTACTGTAACATCATTTGTCATTAAGTGTTGTAAAATCTCATTACATTTGAATGAAAATTATTATTGTAATTATTGTAATTTAAGATCATGAAAAGAAATTATCTATAATCAAGTTTTACGATGAACTGCAAGAGTATTACTTTTTTGTCTCGATGTTTTTGATGAAAATTTGCGTGAAGTGTAATTTAAAAAGGAAATGTTCTATTATAAAAAAAGCAGCTTTTATAAACAACTTTTCCTACAAGCTGCGTATAGTTGTTGCAGATAACTGTAATGTCAAGTATACGAGAAGTTTTTATTAAATAAATCTATGGTGGTTTAGAACACCGTTCACTGGTAAAAATATTTTGAAAATTAATATATGTATTGGAAGTTCTTTTGCAAATACGGTATATTAAATTTCATATATATTATATTAAATTAAGGTATTAATTAATTAATATTAATATTATTAATAATTATTAATAATTAATATTAATATTAATTAATTAATATTAAGGTATATTAAATTTCATTTAATATACAGATATATTGTAAAGTTCCAATAATTATATTATAAACACAACTTTTATAAAGTTTTTAGTATACTATATATTAATTTTACAAAATTTTTTTTGTATATTAATTAATATTTGTATATTAAATTTAATATACGCATATCCGAAAAAAAACTTCCAATACTTTATATTAATTTTCATACAAAAATTTCTAACAGTGTTGTCAACTTAATAAGAATTCAATTACAGAATCAAAATGTTGTTGATAGTAGAATTAAATCAACTCAATGTTGGATTCACAAAATTAATATTACATCCTCAAATATATTTATCATCATTTATCAATTTACAATAAATTCGCGACCCGCCGATAATTATATTTCGTAAATTTAATCAAAATCACGATAATGATTCAATATATTGTAATGACATTATTCTGGCCCAGTAACTTGTTTATTTTCAAGTTAGTGAAGAAAGCCCTTTGCTTCATGTCAATGATCACATTTTTATAGCATATTATTGTCAATCAACGACCGATGGAAATGTATGTCGCGTTTTAGTTAGGCAGTGATACACCGGCAGGAATTTTTTCCGTTTCCTGAAATAAACGGCTTTGACTTTCGGGAAGCCAAAAGCTTAGCCCAATTGTACAATCCTTCCGCGTATTATCTCAAAATGCAAGCTTAATCTGTTTTTATTTGAGAGAAAACAGCTTCTGGCATTTTGAAAGTGATGGGAGAAAGTATCACTGCCTCTTAAATGCAATTTATTTAAGATGATATTTACGTTGTTTAAAAAAGAAACCGATTAATAAAAAACTCTTTGATTCTGTAAAATCTTCTCTCAGCATATTTCTAGTTTAATTGCAGTATTTTCTTATCTAATCTTCTCTTTTTCACGTTTCCCACCGATTTTTTGTCGATTTTATCTTATCCACCTTACGATCCTTCTCCACTCTTATCTCCGTAATCGATATAATTTATGGTCTATTGAGTGCAAGGGTTCTGTTGTGTCAAATAAATTAGGTGTACCTTCTACATCTGAAATTCTAATGTAAAAACAATGAAGATTTAATAACAATTATTATTATTATTACTTTCCTCACGGAATAATTATGAGCAATTATAAGAAAATTATTAATTAATTATTAACTATTTCTCAAATACCAAAAAGTATATGAAAATAGTTAATGTTAAAAAATTGTATTATTGGTTTGAGTTAAACCAATAATACAAAATCATTAAAATATAGAAGTATTTTCAATGAACGTTTATTCGAATATTGTTAATCTTTGTTCTGGAAGCCGTTGGATTACATTTTGCACGTGCCACGTTAGTAGTTTTTCGTATACCACGCTCTCTATCCTTTTACGATTCCATTCTTTAACGACCCATTGTAAAATCAAGTAGAAAACCGTTGCAGAAAATCAATGGATTTGCAAACGCGTATAGAGAAACGGACCAGCAGCAGCGGGGTTAGGGCGCTTCGTATTCTCGTTCGAAACGCCGCGCTCGAGAGCCCAGAGACGAGGCGACGCACGAGGGGTATTTATTTAGCGCCGCGGCGGTGGCAGTGGCATCGTCGTCGACGGGCATTGGGAGAAAATAGGAAAAAGGCTGAGACGAACGGAGAGGGAGTGAGAGAGAGAGAGAGAGAGAGAGTACGCGAGCAGAAAGGCCAGCGAGTGAAGATCCGTAGAGCTCTGCGCGACAGAAAAAAAGAAAAGAAAAAAAGAAAAAAAAATAGAAGAGCGACGACAGGAGTGGGGAGATTTGCGGAGAGCCGCGTTTGTTCAGGAGGAGAGCGAAGTGAAGCCGCGAAGGCGGCGGGGGTGCCGAGGGGGGAAATTGAACCGCAAGATGGCCGCCGCGCAGACGAGAGCGCCGCCTGGAAGAATTTTTTTTCTATTCCCGCCGTGAGCACAAAATAAATTTTCCATCGACTGCGTCGCAAACCTTGCGTATTACAACGTTTTTTCCCCCAGACAGCAATGCGCGAAACTCGACTGTCTTTTGAACTCGACAATGACTATTAATCGCTCGGCCTAAACGATTATCGAGATATTTATAATATTGATGATCTGGGCTGTATAGAAAGTCGACGCTGGACTATTAAGATTATCCGCGAAACGTCACATCGTACGGATGCGATGACTCGATGCTTGCCTTGCGCTTGAATTATTCAAATCACTCACCGCTTAATGCAATTACAGTTTAGAACACAGAGCGCTCGCCGATTTTACATACGCTTCACGAATAAGCGTGTTCGCAGCTATATACGTCTATTGTATCTAATAGAGTCCTATATTACAGCTGTACTGTCTCTGAAAATTGCCAATATTTGTCTCCACAGACACTGCACAATGTGATCAAACATTAACTTTTCTGTGGCGCACCTCGTTGCCTTCTATGAAATCATTTGAATTCTACGGTTCTGCTATTATTTATACACAATTAGAAAACATTGCCTTTGCTTCAATAATTTTAGATTGTCGCTCAGCTACCTTTGCCGATATACTTTTTTTTGAAGTATAAAATTATCCTCACATTTAAAATCGAATTATGATTTATGTAATATAGAATGTGAAGATTATATTACTTAATCTTTTTTAGTAATACAATCTACATTCTTAACCACTGCCTGCATTTGATTTGTTCCGAAACACTTTTATTTTAATTATTTTTTTTCTTTTTTAATCGGAAGATGCTGGGCAACGCTAAATGGCAAATCCTTTTGTCTCGATTAGTCTGCCCATCTTCCAGTCCATATAATCAGCCGATAAGACGAACAATAGGTCACTGCGAAGCAAATTATTGAGAATGTAAACCAAAATTTCCAAAAACCAAGACTACGATACTGTAAGAAGACTAATCCTAACCTCATCTTCTCAAAGACCTGCAGAGTTACTAAAATGTAAGAAGGCTTCCAAGGTTTTTAGCACGCCTGTCAGTGAAGGCTTTTCTCCAAGTATTACTGCTTTTGTTATCAACACTCGCTGATAGCAAAGCAGCTCACGACTGCTATCGTCGCAGCTAACACTCAATTTAGACAACCGGATAGCAAAAGACATTGAGACCATGTTTTGAGGATTAAAAACATGTAAGAATGTTGCAATAATCTCATACGATTGCACAGCGAGAAGCAGTTGAAGATGAGAGACGTACCGACAGACAATTAACAGTTTGCAGCATGAACACTGCAAAATGATTTTTGATGTTTTTGGTTGATTTGATTAAACACTTGCACTAAATGATGAATTTTTTGTTTAAACTGGATTGTGTCAAGCTACTCTTTTTGCACAGTATGTGTATACAATGTGGTTGACCTGCCCTCAAACACCATTTGAATCAGCCATTGCTGTCGCCATACGGATCCCGAAAACAGCGAATAACTCGCTAATTGGAAAGATCCTTGTTTATCAACACGTAAATACGATATAGCGAAATTTCCGGAAGATATTCGGTTATCGTTGGGGTGTCGGTGGTTTCGTCTAAGCCGTTGGTAGGGTTACTTGGTTAGGTGTCCATAAAATCCTGACAGTACGTAGGGATCGCGTAAAAATCACGAGACGTATAAAGCACGTAAAAATTCGTTAAACAAACGTTGACCGATCAACAATCACGATCGTACGTAGCTAAGATTGCAATAAATGCATCACAAATGTCGAGCACCAAGGAGACAACGTTGCGACGACGATTGACATTATAATCCACGTTTTCGTTGGCATTCGCACTCGTAACATACACATTTTTAATGATAAATCATTGATATGCGTTAAAAATGCTATACAATTGGTATCTTACCTTAATGTGACAGGAATACAGAAGCTCACTTCAAACTTGGATGTAAACACAATCATTTTTCGTGGTAACTAACACCAGGGCAGCTTGTATGTTTGATTCTATAACACTTGTTACATCGCGAACAACGTTTATCAACCGTTCTAGGTTTTATTACGTTATTGTATACCGCAATAAATACAAGAATTCGCGATCTCTCCGGAAAACATCCATCGAAAACTAAAGATGGCAGCCATTCTTCTGTACAAAACAAAGGTTCACATCCACGGACTCCCAAGCAACGAAGCCTCGAACCAGATTGCTTCCGGCGCTACGTTCAGCGCGGAAGATTTGAAATGTCTACGCGCGACGCGAGATAAACACCTATGGAACAATCTTCATTGATCGTGCGATGTGACATTCGCTTCGGGCACCATATTTCCGTCCGATTAAATGGCAATTGTCTCTACATATTGCCAAAATAATAATATTCCAATTTGACGTACAAATTCAACAGAATGCCTGCAGCTGGCGCAGAATACGAAAAATCTTGATTCGCGAGCTCTACCTCTAGGAGGTTACGGGAAACAAGCGGTCTTGGTCCTAACTTCATAGCGTTTGAGACAGCCCTGCAAGAAAGGCATTATTCTAAACGAAATCACTAAATATTGGAGTATTATAACGGAGGTACAAATATTGCTGCTTGATCGTTGAATTGTCGCTTTTCGTCTAACTCTTTCGGTCAGTTTCAACGATTTCGTGCGGTAGCTCAAAAGCAACATAACTTTTAACGATTGATTGACTGTTTGTAATTATCTGACAATAATCGAGATTACGTTGGCAGCACTTATAAACGCCGCAACTTCGCACACTGGAGACTATATTTTTTTGCGGGCATCTCTCTGTTCTCTGTTGTGTTGTCGGTTAGGTTATTGATTTCTAGATAGTACGAATGGGTAGCATACGCTACAGCGTTGTATAGGTATCTATTACATCGTATATGCGAATTAGTAACCCGGCATTGAATAAAAATAATCTGCTTCGAGGAAGAGACGACAGGTAGTTGGCATCGTTTGTTTAGCCGTGTGTTTCAATGTCGTAGTAGCAGCGGTAGTTGATCCTTCGAAAACAAAACAAAAACAATAGACGCCGCAGGAATGTTGCCGGATGAGAGAAAAAAAAAGAATACACTGAATATCCTTGAACTCGTAACGCGATGGGAGAGAGCGGGCAATTACAATTGAGCACGAAAATGCAAGGGGCGAAACGACTGGAACATCGTCTTATTTTTTTTCTGCAAATTATATAAGAATTTGATTGTCGTTTCAGGATTCGTATCTCGTTTAAATCAATTTTGAGGGATGGCTGACACAGATCCACATCTTAAGAGGCTATTGCTTCCTGCTGAGGAAACTGTATTTGAGCAATTGCTCAGATTTGGCCTATATATCGGAGCTGTCTTCCAAGTTATATGCCTATTAGCAATAGTGACATACCAGTCTGGACCCTCTGATGGGGTTGCCATGCTTAAAGTAAGCAATATTTATTATAGTGGACTCCTAATTTTTTTATATAGTAAAAAAGTAATATACTGGAAGTCTAAAACTTCCAGTATATTATATATACTGGAATCTGTATATAGTAATATACTGGAAGTCTGAGACTTCCAGTATATTGCTATATACAGAAAAAAGAGTAAACCTTAAGGGTAAAGTTTCTGACCCAAATTGTTGGTATTAATTGACAGATATCTCACTTTGTCTACTGATATTATTTTTAATTAAGACATCCTTTTGAACAATGAAACAAAGGTTTTTTTTTCTATGACAAGAGCATCTAACAATAGCAAATGAGCTATAAGAAATTTCTGGGTTTTTAAACTTCTGCATAATTTCCTGATGTAGCCAAAGGTTCAAAAAAATTTCACAATTGTACGTAAAAAGAATTCTTCGAGCATCAATGTAGTAATTAAAAATAAAAGTAAAATTGGAAAAATGACATAGAGTTAATGTAAAAAATTAATTTCATAAAAAAATGATAACTTCATCAATTGTAGGAAAAAAGTATATATATATTTATACCAAACAAATTCTTATGTAAAATTACGGAATTTTTATAAATTTTTCGCTTACTGATTATCTCTGGAAAGTGTAAAAATGTTTGAAAATCCATATGTTTCCTGAAGCTCATTTGCAGAATTATATGATTTTATCATAGAGCAGCAACAATCTTTGTTTTAGGTTTCATAAGAATATTTATTTTAATGGCTTCAACAAATAAACAACTGAGATACCTGTTAATAAAGAATGAAACCGGTCTCCCTCCCCTTATTATTCTAGATTATAGGTTTTTGTTGCTTTATTATATATCAGAAATACATTTTGGGAATATTTTCGTTAACTTTGATATATTTTTCACCTACACAAATTTTATATGTGTTTTAAAACATCAGAGTTATAACATTTTTCATCTAAATGTATCCAATATTACTGTAGTGTATAAACAATAATGGCATCTTGGTATTTATTGAGATTTCATTTTCACATTCCAGCAAAATATTTTTAAGCCCAAAAAGATTAAAACAATTAATGTAATACATTTAAAAAATCAAATAGTACTTTGAAAAACATCTGATCAAGATGTTTTTAAATGCCAACATTACAATTAATCAAGACTGAACATCAAAGTTGGAATCTCATATTTAGTTTTAGTTTGCATTTAATCTCAATTAAATCACTTATGTACTCAATATTATATGTTATGCTAATATCTCTGCAATAGCAAATTAGTATTGTAAAAAAATCATGCCATTAAATAAATGAATAACCAACTAATTAATATTCATTCCATAAAAGTTAGTATAAGAGAGTCTGAGACTGTATCAGTAAACTTATTCTTAAAGTGATTCTTTTAATCATTTTATTACTGGATTTAAAAAAACTTTATTAAATACAGAAAATGTTAACACAGAGTTAAAATAACTGTTGGGTACTTTAAATAAATGAATTGAGATGAACTCAAAATACATATTCCCCATACGAAATCTTGTATTATAAAATGGGATTCCATTTCATGTTTGATATTGATTGCAGGATGATCCAAGTGATGTTGAATGCTCCGAAAATAGTCCACAAGTCACTCCAAGAAGGCCTCATCGGCCGAGAAAGCAAGAGAAGAAAAAGCGACGTTGAAGTTATGATATGTACACAAATTCATCACATTCCATTTTTCGAATTATTTATTGCACATTGTTATAAGTTTTTATTTAATGTTTGATAATGTAAAAAATAAATATTAATGAAATAATGTTGGTTTCAAATATGGATCGAATCAATTACAAACTGATAGGTTCGGAAAATAGCTGAGAAGGGATGACCGAAAAATCAAGATAAGATACAAATAATATGTCAAAAGAATTCGATATTATATCAGAGGCATTCTCAGTCAATACAGCCTCTTTATTCCTGATATTCCTCATAATCAGTTATATTTTATTACTACTATTGGAGATTACTTCTTGTGAACTTTTTTTAAAGAATTTTTTTTACAAACATTTAGTAGTTGAATTTTGGATAAATATAATTTATATTTGGGAACGAAAAAGTAGCAGAATAAAAATATAATGCATACAATTTCTATTTCTATTGAAGTGACGTTTAACTTCGCATTGAAATTTACTCTCAATATGGCGACTTCGATTTTAGTCAAAGAGTTATAATTTACTGGAATGGGTGTGAAATGTCAAGAAAAATCGATAATATGGAGCTCAATTATTATTTGTAAACAGTAAAAAAAAAGCGTTATTCACTCGAAGTCGCGTGATAAAATTATTGAGTTCTGAAAAGTTCTTTTTTCTTTCGTAATATTTAATTTCTATACTGGCAATTTTTTGCCGATTCTACAAACATAACTATGCATTTTATACACTTTCGGGTGTAATCGAACATAACTCATTAGGCAAAGAAGTAAAAGCGACCATAGTGGCGAGTTTAATTTAAATTCATATGGAGACTAATATTTTATCAGAGTTTGCATTTTTTTGCAAAGCTATATAAACTTAACAACTACGGAAAATTTGAGTTCTCAAAATGTAATTGTGTAATTATGAACAAAGTTGTGGTAATAAGTTCAGTCCAGAACAGAGATTGGAGTCAAATGTTTTATAAAATTGTTATATGAAGTTACCAATATAGTAAGACATGCTACAATTTAAAAAAGGTGTATTTCGAGATTAAGGTTGTTGTTGGGTCTGGGCTTGAGGGGTGAGGCGGCGGGGAGACTAGGGGGCGCGCGGTGTGCGGTGCGATTCCCAAACGAAGACGACCAAGACTTTTCATAAATTAATAATTAAATAACGGTGCTGTCGATCGTCTCCCAAAGTTGCCAAACGTTAAAGCGATTATCGTTTAAACTATACATAGTGGTTTTATGTACGTGGTAGCATTTTCTTAGCTGTTATAAGGTAAATACGGCGAAATCGCCAGAACTCGGTATACTAATAGTGCAATCGGTTGTAAAATTTGCGATTTTTTTTCTCCTAAACGGTGCTGTTCACCGTTTTTAAATTTCACCAGACTATTTGCAACAGGATAATGAACATTCGTGAAAATTTTCATGACAGTGGTAGCATTTTAACTTGGCCCCACAACAACCTTAAATTATTACATTTCGATAAAAGTAGCACAACTTTTAAAAGTTTTAGTGCCATTCATTTTCAGTTCAACTTGAAATTTTCGATACGTTCCACAAACATTAAAACTTGTGTTGTAATCATTACAATGCACATGATATAGTGACTTTTTACACAGAGCATCAGTTCAATTTTCTCTGTCTTTCAACAAAATTGAAGTCATTTTTTTACAAGTCACTCATCATTCTGTGGGATAGCGCTTTAGTCGTTTTTGACTTTCGGAGACTCATAATGGTAACTCAAATTAAATCCCTAGCAGATCCAGCCACCGAACAAACCACCGTCGAAATCACCATGGTGGTTTTGTACAAGAAGTTAACTTAGAATTTTGTCGAAACCACAACGTAAACGATCACTCCGAGATTCGTTTAAATCTCAGAGTGGTGATTTACGTGGTAGTTTTGTCAAAATTCTAAGTGAACTGTTTGCACAAAACCGTTATAGTGGAAACGACGGTGATTCTGTGGTGGTTTGCACGGTGACCGGGTCTGCTAGGGATATACGATCTTCGGATTTTTTTACAACTGTGGAGGTAGCACAATTCAAAAAGATCTCCGAAAATGTTCTAAATAAATATCCAATGTCCGTCCGGAAGTTAACAATAAGTTAACAACCGTTCTGAAAAGTAACTTTTGGACATCTGATTACTTATAATTGCCATACAGCCATGTGGTACCACTTAGGGTAGAAGTACCAATTTTGGCCATCTTAGAATTCTTTGTAGCCATTAACTAGATCCATTTCTGGCCATACATATTGCAAGTAAATGACGGTGCCAAAGGGTTTTGAATATGACTAGACACTTTAACCCTTTGATGCACAGCGGGATGTTTAACATCCCACCTAGATTATTATCATTTTTTAAATATTTCAACGTTTTCTTTCTCGATTTTAAATAAAAGTAACTTTTTAAAAATAAAAATGTGTGCATCAAAGGGTTAAGCATTACATATTCAATGTAAAGTTGCTTTGATTCATGTAAAACAATCGTATTTAGTAATTTGAATAGATTGAAATAATGAAGAATTAATATATACATTTTTTGTATGACCACATATAGTTATATGATATAGTTACCTCAAATTTCCGCCTACCCTAATTATGCAAATTTTGGATAAATTCTTGAAAATCGCTACCTGGATGTTTTCGCAACCGATATGGCAGGAAACACTCGCGGTAGAGAATAACGCGTATTAATCACACTGTAAAAAAATCTACTTGAAATTTAGTGTACTTTTACTGGAAGTTTTTATTCATAAACTAGTATATTAAATTTAGTACACAAGTGTAATGTAAAATTAATGTATGGTACAGCACATTCAATAATTTACTTCAATTTTACAGTAAAAGTACGTTAATTTTAATAATTTGCTTTAATTTTACTGAAAAAGTACATGAATTTTATACCACAGTTGTATATTAAATTTCGATGACGAGTTTATGAATAAAAACTTCCAATATTTTTTAACAGTGCAGCCAATAGGCTGCATCAAATTACGCGCCGTCTATTTCGTAGCCGAGAAATCGTGAAAAAAGAAATCATCATCAATTGCAATAATAAATGCCAATTGGTCGGTGATGGATTTTACACATGTATAATAACTAACTATTCGCTTGTTATACAGCAATTAGACCTTTATTGTAGTTATTTTTTTATTACGAACAATATTTATAGCCATTTCGGCGAGTTCTGTGATGTGGGGTAAAGCTTGTTCGATTAAATCAATAGCTCTAGGTGAGACTTTCGGCAGTCCCAAATTCGCCTGAACTCCACATGGACCAAACTGCAGCTCAGTAGCGAAATAACGACAAATTGGCAAGACATCGGATCGAACGTAAGCGCTACTGATCACGTTTGGATGTCCGCTAAGACCCGACGCAAGTGCAACAATGAATTTTGCCGCAGCAACTCCGCTGGATAAAGACGGACCTTTGAATTGTGTTACGGAAGAAGCCAACTCTTTGTCCGCTGCCCTCAGTTGATGAATCAACGTGTTCTCATGTTCCTGTACAGATTAGATGCACGTTCGAACTGCTATATTAATAATGGAAACGCGATTTTGGCCATCTTAGAATTCTTTGTAGCCATTAACTAGATCCATTTCCGGATCTAGTTATCAGGGCATGAGGTTTAAGATTTCTGCATATTCAAAATAAAACTTTGGCAAGCTATATCTTTCAAATTACGATATCAAGAAAAAAACTAAAAAATAGAAAATGTTCGTTTTCGTATTCTCTGGTGGACGATTTTTTTATTTTTTTTTTAAGTCCAAAATTAAGGTAGTTGTTCTTGATTCAGTACTTTGGCAAGCTATATCTTTCGAACTATAATATCGAGAAAAAAACTAAAAAGTAGAAAATGTTCGTTTTCGTATTCTCTGGAGGACGATTTTTTTATCTTTTTTTAAGTCCAAAATTAAGGGAGTTGTTCTTGATTCAGTACTTTGGCAAGCTACAACTCTTAAAAGCTCCGCGGAAAAAACTGAATAGTAGTAAATGTTCGTTGTCGTATTCTCTAACAGACGATTAAATTTTTTTTTTGTCCAAAATTAAGGGTGTTGTTGTGGTTTTTATATTTTAGCAAGCTATAACTTTTAAGTTCAAGCTCCGCGGAAGAAACTGAAAAGAATATGTTTGTTGTCGGATTCTCTGATGGACGATTTTAAAAAAATTAAGTCCAAAATTAAGGGAGTTTTTTATCCGCGAAGTAAACTACTTCGAATGAAAAAATCGTCCACTAGAGAATACGAAAACGAACATTTTCTACTTTTTAGTTTTTTTCTCGATATCATAGCTCGAAAGATATGGCTTGCCAAAGTACTAAATCAAGAACAACTCCCTTAATTTTGTACTTAAAAAAAAATTAAAAAATCGTCCCTCAGAGAATACGAAGACAAAAATTTACTACGTTTCAGTTTTTTTCTCGATATCATAGCTCGAAAGATATGGCTTGCCAAAGTACTAAATCAAGAACAACTCCCTTAATTTTATATTTAAAAAAAAATGAAAAAATCGTCCATCAGAGAATACGAAAACGAACATTTTCTACTTTTTAGGTTTTTTCTTGATATCATAGTTCGAAAGATATAGCTTGCCAAAGTACTAAATCAAGAACAACTCCCTTAATTTTGGACTTAAAAAAAAATAAAAAAAATCGTCCACCAGAGAATACGAAAACGAACATTTTCTACTTTTTAGTTTTTTTCTTGATATCGTAATTCGAAAGATATAGCTTGCCAAAATTTTATTATGAATATGCAGAAATCTTAAACCTCATTATCAGGGCTTGAAACGAAACTGAAAACCGATTAAATATTCGCTTGAATATGTGCCCGGTTTGACAGAAACGATCGACCGGTTTCAAAGACAAATGAACGAAATCATGATATTTATAATTCTTCAAACCGAATTTGGAACAAATCATCTTTGATTTATGCGGTCTGGGTCGCGGTTGCGAGCGATAGGTGACGGTTTCCATATGGTTTTGTTTTTTTGGTTCATATCATTATCAGATTGACAGGCAAAATGCCACCAGTGAAGAAGAATCCTTCGCACGATTATTTCGAGAAAGTTCAGTGACAAAAAATGTCAAGTGTCTAATTGACGAATAAGAATTGATGAGGAAGTGCAATTGCAAATTTTTGTGCAGCATTTTTAATGCACCGATTTTTTTCCTACGACGTAGAATAATTGGTATGCTGTGTAAAATATTTGAGTTAATCCTTGAGTGACGACCTCTCAGATCTGGTCCACTATTTTTAATGTTATCATTATAACTTTGTAAAGCACTTAGCTTTCTATTCGATTTTTTTTAGAAACATTTTTTTTATCTATGATACTTTAATTTAATTTTGTTTTTAAATCGTTCTTCAAGAAAATAAATATATCTAAACTATAAATATTGGATTGTCACTATGATCCGTGTCTAAAGGGCTGTGATTACCCGTGAGGTTACACAAAATCCCGAAACTTTCCGCAATAGCTTCAACCGCCTTTTGATTTGTTTATTCGTTTTCTAATCGCTTCGCGACCAAAACGCTGAAAAGAGATGATATGGTCGGTCTTGATCGAAACCGATATGAAGACAGCACGATTACATTTGTTTGAGGATAAAACAATACCGGAACCACATGTTTCGATTCAAGCCCTGCTAGTTATGCCATTAGCTTGAAAACGACAATAAAAAATATGTAACATTAAGTCCAAAATTAATTAAAATTAAAATGTATTAAAAAAATTTGATTTCGAAAGATTTTTTTAATCTCGCTCCAACATATTCGAAATCTCATGGGCATAAAAGTCGGTCTCGGAATTCCGAGATGTCAACTATTAAATTTCGCTTTCCAAAATCCTGACACTTAGAGCAGAAATTTTGTCATGCGAAATTTCATCATACGGATGTAATTATCGAAGATAAGCATCCGATTTTTAGGAAAAGGGTTTGCAGTATCGAGTGGAGAACTTTGTTATTTTCTAGTCTCATTTTCAAGAGGTCTGTGAAGCTGGCACCCCCACCAAGTCCAAAAAATTTTTTAAATATCTAGAAATTATAGGCTATTTATGGGCTCTCGATTCCCACTAAAAATTATTTTTGGGCTCATCCCTGTATCGAGAAAATCGAATTTCAAAAGTGGGGCTGCCAGCTTCATATGAAGTTAGCGCCAAATTTTTTTCCTTAAACATATATATATTTTTTTGGTCCCATAATTATAGGCTTTTTATGGGCTCTTAAAAAATATCACTCTCATCCCGATCGGAACTACCCTTAAAAAGATAAAAATAAATTTAAAAAATTAATTATTTTTTTTAAAATCATTTTTACGAAATATTTGTAGGATAATTATAGGCTAATTATGGGCTCTTCGAAACACTTGAGCCCAATTTTCTTACACTACCCCCTTTCTTGAAAACTACCCCCACGCTACCAGCATTGCAGTAAAAGTCACTATTATAGCATAAGCTCTTAATTCCTTACGTGATAATTATAGGCTAATTATGGGCTCTTCGAAATACTTGAGCCCAATTTTCTTACACTACCCCTTTTCTTGAACACTACCCCCTCGGTACCGGCATTGCAATAAAAGTCATTATTATAGCGTAAGCTTTTAATTCCTTACGTGATAATTATGGGCTAATTATGGGCTCTTCGAAGCACTTGAGCCCAATTTTCTTACACTACCCCTTTTCTTGAAAACTACCCCCTCGGTACCAGCATTGCAGTAAAAGTCATTATTATACTGTAGGGTACCAGCATAATTAGCCTATAATTATCACGTAAGGAATTAAGACCTTACGCTATAATAATGAGTTTTACTGCAATGCTGGTACCATGGGGGTAGTTTTCAAGAAAAGGGGTAGTGTAAGAAAATTGGGCTCAAGTGCTTCGAAGAGCCCACAATTATCCTATAATTATCCTACAAATATTTCGTAAAAATGATTTAAAAAAAAAAATTAATTTTTATCTTTTTAAGGGTAATTCCGATCGGGATGAGGGTGATATTTTTTAAGAGCCCATAAAAAGCCTATAATTGTGGGACCAAAAAAATATATATATGTTTAAGGAAAAAAATTTGGCACTAACTTCATATGAAGCTGGCACCCCCACTTTTGAAATTCAATTTTCTCGATACAGGGATGAGCCCAAAAATAATTTTTAGTGGGAATCGAGAGCCCATAAATAGCCTATAATTTGTAGATATTTAAAAAAAATGTTGGACTTGGTGGGGGTGCCAGCTTCACAGACCTATTTTCAAGCTAGTAATACTTAGTAAATTACTAATGTTCTTTAGCCGTGTGTGAGGAATTAATGGATTATTGCTTCGGCGAATGACGGCTGGTCGATGATCGATTTCCTTTATTTACGTTTCGCCCTGATCAGGGCCTCTTCAGAAGTTTATTGTCAGCGTTGATTTTTTGACATATTTTGATCCTTATTCTTTTCATATTTGCTGGTCGGCAGTTGAAACGTTAACCACATGGTGACCGGTCTCTCCGGTTCACCAAAAACAGGATAAAATGTAAAGAATCTACATAAGAATAGATGCGACAAAGCAAAATTAAACATCAAAGGCACGTATACATAACCTTTAACATAAGACAGACCGGTCACCGAGTACGAAAATAAAATTCATTACATTCACAAAAATTTGCCGACCAGCAAATATGAAAAGAATAAGGATCTAAATATGTCAGAAAATCAACGCTGACAATAAACTTCTGAAGAGGCCCTGATCAGGGCGAAACGTAAATAAAGGAAATCGATCATCGACCAGCCGTCATTCGCCGAAGCAATAATCCATTAATACTTAGTAAATATTGGATGTTTCGCAATAACGAGCTTACTAGACTAAAGTGATTAACCGGTCTGGCTTTGCTCAAGAGTGGAACAACAGTGCAAGGATCTGCTCCTCCTACTATAGGCACTGATAGATAAGCCGGGTTTAAGTCGAAAAGACTACCGGTCATTGCCTCGATTCTCATAGCATCTATTGCGGTTGACCCTACGATCCTGTTCGGGTCCCATTGTTCAGTGCACTTGAAAACCTCTGACACCATGGGCAAAGTTGCTGTTACCGGTCTCGCGAATACAGCAACCAATGCCGATGGACAAAATTGCGCCATGTACTCGGCCATTTCATGAACGTAACTCGATGTAACGAGAAATTGGGCGAGCGGCCCTGCTTTACCCATATCGAAATCCGTTTCGTCCATCAATGCGACTATATCCAACTGCAAAATTTATTAACTTAATTTTAACATAATTAATCATTATAGGATACTTTATAAATTTGTGAAAAACATTTGTAGCCTGCGAGAATAGTACATTCCACCACTAGGGAGAAAAAAACGTTTTTTTCCCTGTACGCCGTTTTTCAATTAGAAAATTATTTTTTAACTAGAATTTTTTGTTATCGTTTTCTAGTAAAAAATGATGTACTCTTTTAGTGCAGCTACCCAAATAGCACAAAGACAAAGGATATCTATTTGGTATACGAAAAGGTATGTTAATTTTCGTCCAAATGATATCTTTTGGATTTGGATATCTTTTAGACGTTCTTAAGATATCCAAATCCAAAAAGATATCATTTGGACGGAAATTAATATACTTTTTCGTATACCAAATAGATATACTTTGTCTTTGTGCTACTTGGGTATTCTGGTCAGTTTGATTTCGATTATTAAATAAAGTGCGGGAAATAAGCTTATAATTGATTAATAAAACGAATTTTTTTGTTTAATCGAGAGGCACGGTAGCGTCTTGATGTCAAGGATCAAAAAGAAATTAAATAAACATTTCTAAGCCGGTAGTATACGATACGTCCGATTGAACAGTTATTTCTCAATGCGAAATGAGCAAGATTAATGTTATATCTAATATTTAAGGTGTCACTTTTAAACGTAAATAAAAGGAATGCAAAGTAAAAACTTGCACATCGCAGCCTCATTATTTTTATCTATTAGCACTAGACCATTAAAAAAAAGTGCCATATTTTTCTATTCGTTTGCTTATCCAGATTTAAGTAATTTCACTTAAAAGAAAAGTTCACGCGACCTGCCAAATTTTTTTTACTGGTCTTCTCGGAAGTTGAATTTACGTTTTTGAGATATCTATATTTCTTCGGAATCGAAAAAAAAAACCCATTTTTTTACACAAAAAAGCATTGTCAATCTCCGAGAGGGATATTCAGTACATTTTTTTCGACAAGTAGATCCTTTTGCGTGCTTTTGCTTCCCCATAGAGGAAGCTTTGTTTTCATGAAAACATTTTTTTCGAGATTTTCATGCCAGTATGCTTAGAATTGTCCAAAGCGTCGCGAAAAGTGGTTTAGAAAAAATGTCCGTATGTATGTGTGTGTGTGTCCTGAGCTCCGAAAATTCGATGAACTATTACTCAGTAAGCATTCGAGCGATATGGCTCAAATTTGGCACGCAAGTGGAGTAGTTGACCCGCTTTGGATGTGGAGATAAAAAAAAAAATCAGCCATTTTAATTTTATGGTACTTTTAATTTTTTGAAAAAAGGACGTGGTCGCTCTAACTTTCGTAAAAATTAGACGATTTTGCTAAATAGTAGTTTATAAATAAATATACGTTCAATGTTGTTTGGCATTGCATTTGGGCGAAATCGGTAGAGCGGTTCAAATTTTATAGATGTTTGAATTTTTCGAAAAAAATCATTTTTTTTATAAATCATGTCGAATTTCACCAATTTAACCGAAATGTTTTACAGACGAAAAGGAACATGCAGCTATGCCACGTACCAAATTTGACGATGATCGGTAAAGTGGTTCACATTTTACGACATTTTGAAATTTACAAAAAAAAAGATTTTCGCTCTAGCATCAGCAAGAGTTGATAATGCGAGACAAAAGTTTGTACTCAATGGAAATAAGAATGAAAAGTAGAACTTTACTCATTGCTTCATATATAATTTTTATTTCTTTAAATTTGTAATGACCACTTGTCCCAAAATAGAATTGCTCATAACTCTCGAACGGCGTGACGAATCGAGATGAAAATTTACACAAAAGAGGAGGATAAACTCCGTTTTCGTTATTTCGATTAAGGTAGTCCTTGCGCATTAAGCTGAGGTCAAATACGTTTTCGAAAAATGGGAGGGAATTGCAAACACTTTTCGCCAATATAAACAAGGCTGCAAAGTAGAACTTTACAAATTGCTTCCTCATTATTGTTGGATTTTTACAAAGCTTCCTCTATGAGGAAGCCAAAATAGATTAACATCTTCCTCATAGAGATAGATTTGTAAAAATCCAACAATAATGAGGAAGCAATTTGCAAAGTTCAACTTTGCAGCCTTTTTTTACATAAAAAAGCATTGTCAATCTCCGAGAGGAATATTCAGTACATTTTTTCGACAAGTAGCTCCTTTTGCGTGCTTTTCTGTTTTGAGTGAAAGTACTTTGATCTTGATGAGCAAACTCATTGAAAAACAGGTCACTTTTTTTTTAGACAATCTATTGAGGACGTAAATGAATCGATTTTGCCTTTCTCACAGAGTCAACTTTGTACAAAGTGAAAAATAATGATGGCGTAATGTGCAAGTTTCTACCTTGCATATTTATTTTAAATAAACTTAATAAAAACCGAAATTTAACGAAATTAGTTATTAAGAACTCAAAAAAAAAAAAAAAAAGAATTCCAATGAAATCCGAATCTATCTATTATTTTCACTAAATACATGTCCAGCACCACTGAACATTATTTCGTTTACGAAAAAAAATGTGCTCGCTAGATCGAGTTTTATGAAAGTTAATAGATAATAACAATCATCTTCCAACAATTTCAAAACGCCATTAAATTGGAAGCTCTTTACTTATCCTGCTTAAATTCAATGCCAAATTGTCGCATCACTTTATCTAAATTTCACACTAAGTTTCAGTTCGATGGCAGGACTTTTTTTAGTAATAAAAGACATTCTTTATAATCTTAAAAATCACATAAAATCAAAATGCTCAAACGAACTTTTATATAGAAACATTGAACACCACTGGATGTGTTATTAAAATTATAACTGATTAATGTTTTAGACTACTTTCAGTATAGTGACATGAAAATCTTGAAAAAAGTTTACTTAAGTGAAAACAATTTCTCCTCTATGAGAAAGCAAATCAAAAACACCAAATCAGAAGATTCAATAGTTTTTTAAAATTCATTTGCAAGAAATAATTTTAAAAAAAGGTGCGTGTACAGTAGAAATGCTTTAAAAAATAGTTTATGAAACGCACGTTGTTGAGTGCTTCCCTTATAGATTTCTTTCCGTAATACTTAATTCCGGTTGACGTGTCTATGTGGCCTGCATCGAAAACTGCACCGGCAAGTGTGTCTTTTGGATCAGCTATGTTAATCTGTTTTATAAGCTTCGATTGCTTGAGAAGTAGAGCAGTGTAAATAGGTGCCATTCCAGAACCTATTATTCCGACTTTGATATGGCCTCGTTTTTCCGAACAGTCACTGCCATATTCATTGTAACGGCATAATGTCTTGCTCCTAGAAATTTCAGAGTTTGTATCATCATTCTTAAGCTCAGATTCTGCAACTGTTCCTCGAGAACTCGCCAAACGATTGCGCGAATGCTCTGCTACTCTTTTGTAGCAGTATCTGCGTAGATAAAACATTTTTAACGAGATGCTTGACGAGAATTTGAAAGGTTACGACACTCCGATAAAAACAATTGAAGTGGACATTAAAACGATTGGCGAAATGAAGATTCCTCATCGATGGCTGAATTACTACACAATCCCACCTCAGAATTGCGATTTAAATGAATTTAAATATATATATTTTTCCTAATTATGGATTCAAATAAACGAAACAATTGTTGAATGAAAAAATACCGGATTGCAATATTGTATAATATTATAGCGGATTGTATATTATTGACAAGATTACCTTGGTAACAGTAAATGATAGAAAACGGTTATAAAAAATTCTATCGTTCCGAATACGGACTTTGGGTCGTGAATTTACGATGTACTATCATAAATTTACGATCGAAATCCTATATGTTTCGTCCATATCCTATAATATTATTATAAATAATATAATTTTTGTATTTAATTTAATAATAAAAATATACAATTGTACGTATATACCCATGATGTACTATTCCAAGCAAAAAAAAAAAAAATCAACCGGATAATTACGTTTTTTTTCTTGTCACCCATCTTTGTAGTGACCGCGGCCCAAGATGCTTAACTTTCATGATTTCCGATAGACTGCCTAACTATTCCATCCAAACTCGTTCTTGTAAGATAATATACATCAATAATATATAAGCCACTTCACGTACTTATGAGTAACAACTGTAAATTGAGCAGTTTTTTTAGCATCTTTCTTACTAAATTATTTATGCTAATTAACTCTTTAAGAATGCTTCACGTATACATTCCTTACGGAAAGTTTTATTTTATCCGTATTTGAGTACCTCGCGAGACGAGAAAAATCTAATAAATAATGAAGCATATCAAGATACTAATAAGAGCATTGATTTCGGATAATAAGAAGTCTAAGAATTTATTAAAAAATCAGTTAAAAAAAAATTATAAATCCATTAGTGTACCATACATCCCGATAACGTATCTATCGTATTTAACCAATAGAAAACGAAAACTAAAGGAAACTAATAACAACGATTCAATTTGTATAAATTGATCAAAGTCCGAATAGATAGAAATGATAACATATGATTAAATCCCATTCAAATTCTATCCATCTCTATCAATTTCTATAATATATTTTTACCAGGGTATTTTTTTATACTTGCCGAAGCGCGCGTAAAACGTCCATTTACGCACCGAGTGAAGTAAAGGGTTTTCTAACAAGTATTGTACAAAATGCTACTTCAGAAAGTGTGAAATTTTTTTTTCGAGATTTTCATGTCCAGGCCCTCACAATAGTCCAAAACATTGAGAAAAGTGTCTTACAAAAAATGTTCATAGGTGGGTGTGTGCAAGACTTTACAATTTCCATCACCTGTAAGTGATAACCGGCCAATCGGCTATGCTGAAATTTGGTACACAAGTGAAGTTTTTAATTTTTGCTTCCTCATAGAGGAAGCTTAGTTTTCATGAAAATTTCTTTTTTCGAAATTTTCATGCCAGTCTGCTTAGAATTGTCCAAAACGTCGAAAAAAGTGGATTAGAAAAAATGTATGTGTGTGTGTGTGTGTCCTGGGCTCCGGAAATTCGATGAACTATTACTCAGTAACCGTTCGAGCGATATGGCTTAAATTTGGCACGCAAGTGGTGTAGCTGCCTCGCTTTGAATGTTGATTTAAAAAAAAAATCAGCCATTTTGATTTTTAAAAAAAGGGTATGGTCGCTCCAACTTTCGTAAAAATTAGACTTCCTCTATGAGTAAGCAAAAACGAAGAAAATTAATGAATATGTTTAATGATTGTGATGATTAAGATAAGGTAAAACACGAAATCCGAAATTGTATCGTAGTTAAAAATTACTATTTTTTGGTATATTTATACGCATTTATGCATTTAATAAATCAACTCACAATTTATTCGTTTACTTTAATATTGAAGTAAACATGGCTCTTAGATCATCAACATATGTTACACTGATCTTTTCAATATAAAATAATTATTTAAGGGCCCCTTGGTACTTTATTCTATTTTACATATTTAATTAAACTAAAAATATTATTATAATTAACATGTATAACGAAAATACTGTTGGAATCGAATATATTGTTCATCAAACGAATGTTCAAAAACTTTTATTTTGGACAAGCTTTTTTCTACGCAGCACTATTCTCCAACTAAATATAAAAATATAAAAAATGTCTGATGCACAAACATGTGAAAGCGCTTCGCACGGCAAATGTCATATAATCGCGATAAACATTATCGGACTTATGATGTAATTAACACTTTTGTGATTCAATGGCTCTTATTTTTAAATAAATACCCCTATTTATGCCTGTTGTATATACAAGTCCGATGATTCGTCGTTCGGGTCGATCTGTAAGGTCTTCTCGTTCGCTAAATGTAACAATGAAATAAAAGCGATAGGCAGGCTGAGAGCGTCAATGTTATTTTTGCTTAGCGTTTTTGGCAATTCTTTGAAAATATTGCTGAACAACACAGTGCCATTAACTTTTTCACGGTTCTCTCCCTCCGGTTGCCCTCTCGCGTCAACATTTTCTTTGTCACCAGTCCCGGTTTTGATTAGATTCTTCCAGATGCATTTCTTCAACTGGCGCATATCAATTTTTTTAGCGCGCTGTGAGAATGGAAGAATAACTTCGTTGGTCATTTTGGGCAATTCGACGAGATTATCACCCATAAAAGCTTGCGTACATACGCCAACGTTCTCTTCGAAGTCGGCTCCGTTATTGGAACCGCCCTCGGGTACTTCCGGTTGATCTTCGGACTCGACGTTAGGACAATAATCGGTTCTATCGTTCTCATTGTCGTAATCGTAATTTTCGGTTTCCTCAGGAATGTGAGATGCATTCATATCGAAATTTTTCGGGAAATTCTTGACTTTGTCCAATAGATAATATTTACAAGTCTGAGAAACATCGTACTTATATCGCATACATTCTGGTATTATAATTTTCTCCTCGGTCCAGATATTCTTGGTGGTTCTGGCGTTCAATTTAATACGATTTCCTCCGCTTTTTTCGAACTTCACGTGCTCAACGGCATCCGCTTGATCATTAAAAAGTAAATTCAATTCTTTCTTTCGTTTTATCGGTTCTTGATCACATCGTCCAACGATTCTGCTGCCGGCGAGATTTTTCGCAGGATGACGAATCTTCCAGTGCGAAGCACCGGCCCACTGTATATCCATGTTAGCTTGAATGTACGAGTATTCGGAAATCTCATTGTGCGGCGCGGTTTGAAGGATCTCTCGAAAATCAACGATGTTTACAGGCGGTTGAGCTCCTCTCGCGCAACGGTCGACATCCTCATCTTCTTCGATGTCGAAGTAATTCATTCCGACATTGGAGGGTTCACCATCGGCTGGAAGACTCGCGTCCAGATCGAATTGAAATCCGTTTTCGACGGGTGCATCCTCAATCGACGATGGTTCCTCCGGTTCGTCCTCCACAGACCAGTCGAGTATGTTGAAATATGCTAAGGACGACATTTCACATTTCTGAAGATCATCAATTCCCGGAACGTTGATGATCTGAAGATTGCCTTTTTCGTTAGGATCAACCGTATCCAATACAACATCGTTATTTAGATGCAGATCGAGCCCGCGATTTGCGTGGTAAGGAATTGTCGCAACATACAGCATGTCCGTTGTCTGTGTATCATCGGTGCACATACTTAGTGAAGAAGGATTAACAGTTTCTATAGGCCCTCGCAGTTCCTCCGAAGATAGAATAATCTTTTTCTTGGATTTACGCTTCTTCTTTGCTTGCTCTCTTGCCTGGTTCTCTGCTTCAGATTCTCCTGTTGGATCACCATTCTCATCGACCGCTTCATTTTCTCTTCTATCATCATTTTTGTCCTGCTTGTCTAAACCTCCGCTCATCTTCAAAACTTCGGTGTAGACGTTGTCTATTCTGAGACCATATATTTTTGTGCTTACATCGAGAGACGTGCTGGCTACTTGGAGATTGTTCATGTCAGGATCTTGTTTCTTAATCATATACGTCATATAATCGATCATCTGCAGACTGAATGCATTTTTAATAGTTATTTTGTTTTCTGTATTGAGCTGTATGCACTGTTGAACTTTTTCAGCTATTTGTGGATTGGACATTTGAGCGATAAAGCTTAAACCAAGTGATCGTCGCCTGTCGCTTGTCTGGGCAACCGGCGATGTTGCATTTACAGCACGTCGATTCTCTCTCTCAGCCTCATCGTCATTAACTTCTAATCGCTTAGGCGCAGTTTTATGAGCAATTATCGACTTCCGTCTGAGAGGCGATGAGACGGAAGGAGTTATACCTCCCAACTCTTCGACCCTCGGATGCATCATACTCTTACGACTAGCCATTTTTTTAACTTGGCAGTCTAACTTTTTCTTTTTATCCCAGTTTACCAAACACAAATTAACCGCAGTTTTCAGCTTTATTTACCGCCTATCAGTGTGAGATTGTCGGCGGTTTTTTCGAGATCCGATCTTACCACTCTTAGTAATATATGGTAATTCTGCAGCTCGGTGTTGACTCTTCGAAGAATATTCAATTTGCGCTCTGTGGATGTGTTGTCTTCCGTTTCTGTGTTGATGAACGAGCTCTGATGCAGAGAAATGTTTTCGACACATTAGTTAATGTTTATACGGAGTTCTAGGCGCTCCAATCACATCAGAATACTTCGAGTTATTTGTATCCTTATCCTGTTTATTTACTGACCTGATTATCCATCGGATTTGGGGTTTGTTATTAGACAAATATCTTTTCGCGGGAGCACGTAAATGTCTGATCTCGCTTGGCAAGGCTGTTGCCGCCGTTAGGACGCACGTTGAGTTTTGAATTACCGACGCATGTGCAGATAATAAATAAAAGGGCGACCTCTGTATTCGATGCGTGACCACCACCATATGTCGCCCAAAGCCAAACGTCACCTATCCCACAGAATATTGAGTGTTTTCGGGGAAAATAGCGAAAATTTGGCTGTAAACAATAACAATGTATGCGTGAAACATAGAGGTATAATACATAGACTGCGCGTTCCCTAACTTTCCTTGATTACAAGTCTGTACGAACTTAAGAAAGAGGTAGCTGATGTAAAACAGTCCTTCTATCCTTGTTTAGCAGCGCAGCTATTGGCGAAGTAGAATGATAGTGGGACTGAGGAATTATATGTCTATGCCCACACTCCAGCCATTCATAGACAGAGAAAGAAGAACGGCTTTGAGCATATTGTCTTTTTCTCAAGTTCATACAACTCTTGAGGGAAACGTGTAGTCTATTTATTATATGTCTATGGCGTGAAGTCACAGTCTGAGCACAAAATCAGTATAAACGCATTCTTGAACTCTTAGGTTGGATCCTTATTCCGCTCTATGATTTGATGCTCATATAGAGATGTGCAGTGACGGCCGATTGACCGTCAATTCTGTGAAGTGACGGACGGTCAATAGTGCATCCATATAGTTGTGCTGTGACCGTCAATTCACGTCAATTGACCAGATCTGACCGTCCCTGCACATCTCTATGCTCATAGCGCCATACGCACATATTCTGCTCTCTGATTGGCTTACGGAGGTGGGAAGAGCCAATCAGAAAGCAGAATGTGTGGCTAAGCGCCGGGAGTTTCTAAGCAACCATAAATCGGAATAAGAGCTCTGGTTTCTCATTATGAGCGCAGTGTTTTTATGCCCGTGAGAGGAACGATGATTGAGAGATCATGTCCATTAGGGCTGTTCAAAAAAACATAATTTCTTTATAATCGGTTGCTCCTGAAATGCTGTATTGATTATCACAAAAAAATGTTTTCGCGAAAGCTGGGAGTTGTGCGATGATATTAAGTACTGCCGCATCAAGGCCAAAATTCATTAAAAACGGCGATTTTTAGAAATTTTTTTTTACTTGGTGAAGCGCTCATGGAGATTGTGTTTGCTTTCGATAAACTATGAAATTGTGTAAAGGCAGAAACATGTTCGATAATGGTTAGTACTGCCGCATTGACATTGAAGTTAACAAAATAAAAAATGAAATCCTTTAAAACATTGAAATATTCATCTGCTCATCGTCTATTTCGCGCGTTTTCAAATGACAAAATGGCTCATGAAATGGGAGTCCTGTATGATCAAATTTAGTACTGCCGCATTGATATCGCAGTTTTTCAAAATTCGAAAATCGCTTATCATCATCATAATTATGATCATACATGACTCCCGTTTCAAGAGCCATTTTTTCATTTGAAATCGCACGAAATAGTCGATGAGCAGACGAATATTTCAATGTTTTAAAGGATTTCATTTTTTGATTTTGGTAACTTCAATGTCGATGCGGCAGTACTAAACATTATCGAACATGTTTCTGCCTTTACACAATTTTATAGTCTATCGAAAGCAACCACAATCTCCATGAGGGCTTCACCACGTAAAAAAAAAATTTATAAAAATCGCCGCTTTTCATGAATTTTGGCCTTGATGCGGCAGTACTTAATATCGGCGCACAACTGCCAGCTTTCGCGAAAACATTTTTATTGTGATAAACAATACAACATTTCAGGGGCTCTATTCTCGAGTTTTATCGTATGCGATATTTTGTGAAAATTACTAGATTATCGCATGCCTCGTCAAAACTGTATTCTCGAGCGGTGATATGTCGGTCGTATACGATAATTATCGAATACTTTGTATCGAGTGGGTAGTCGCATACGATATCTAGATCTCGTATACATTTTTCAATAATATCTTCTGCTTGCGGCCGTTTACTTTGTTTACAAACTTTGTTTTTCATAATCGTACGTACTAAATATATCACTAAAAAAATAGTAAATTATTAATTTACGGAACGACTGCTGACTAACGACTGAGAGAAAATAATGAAGAATCAAAAACTTGAATTTTTACTCTCGCCGTTCTTGAATCCGCGCATATCTGCACTGCAAAAAAAATCTACTTTGAAATTTAATGTACTTATACTGGAAGTTTATATGCATAAACTAGTATATTAAATTTCATATACAAGTGTAATAGAAAATTAATGTATGGTACAGCACATTCAATAATTTACTTTAATTTTACAGTAGAAATACTTGAATTTTAATAATTTGCTTTAATTTTACTGGAAAAGTACCTGAATTTTATACCACAATTGTATAATAAATTTCGATGGCGAGTTTATGCATAAAAACTTCCAGTCTTTTCTAACAGTGTGAAGAAAATCTCTTAGTGGGCAACCTGCAATAAAACAAACTTTTGCAGCAATAAAGCATCTGGTCAGCATGAAACTTGCATTTTCAGGCAGACCCTTTTTCCGCGAAGATTTTTTTAATGCAATATCTTTTCTTTGTACATGTATTGTGCATGAACAATATATGTTTCTAGAAAATTAATAGTTTTGCTTTATTAAAAAGCTTTCGTGTATGCACGTGAATAATACATAGCGTCACGTGCGATGCTCCGCTTATAATTCAATTGGGTTAAATCAGTGTTTCCAATTTTGCGACATACTTATAGACACATATCTTTGAAATAACCAAGCCGAATCTCGCGGGTATTTGGGAGTCATGAAATCTGTATATTTATTGGTCCTCGAGATTTCTTTAACGTGATAGCCCACCGATTCCATGTGGCAACGATGTAAGTATATCGTATGCGAGAATTATCGAAGCCCTTCTATCGCATGGCAGTCGAGAATAGCATTTCGATCTCGTATACGATATACGGTCATCGAAATTTCTCGTATACGAAAAATATCGCATACTCTCGAGAATAGGGCCCCTGGAGCAACCGATTATAAGAAAATTATATTTTTTTGATCAGCCCTAATGTCCATTCTTCTCATGTCCATGCACTGAAAACGTAGCGCAAAAGCGCTATCCGTGATGAAAATCCATCCTTATTCCAAATTATGGTTACTACATATAGCGTCATAGCCGAGACATAGTCCGTTCTCTGATTAGACAATTCCACTTCTGTTAACCAATCACAGAGTAGAATATGTCGCTGCTATTATGACGGCACCTAAGGCTGGATTTCCATCATTACAGGCACTCTTTTTCAATACGCCACGTTTTTAGTGAGTAAAAGTGAGAGAGAGAGAGACGTGCTATCTCACTCGTTTTTCTCCCGCTCTCTGTTCCACTCACGTGCAACAAAATGCTACACTCATAATGAAGATCCAGCCTAATATTATCAGCATTGTTGAACGAAGTAAACCACAGAATAAGCATGTCGTATTACACCAGTGACAACATTACTTTGACGACAACAATTCGCTCACGAGAGCGCAAAACTATAATGAAAGCACGAGGACCGGCTATTTTTAAGATGGATTAGAATTTTTAGCACAGCGCTTTGCTCAACGTTTGAAATTCTTTACAAAGACAATTCGCAGCAAAAGAAAGATGCCGGAATCTATGGAATCGCTAACCCCGGAAGAAATATCGACGGAGGTTAGAAAATTCATTCACGACTCTGTCAGAAAACCCAATAGGACAGATGTAGCCGAAGTAACGAGAGGAGCTCTCGTTCTACTCAGGCACTTGCCAGGGTCGAGAGATGCTGTTCTTGAGTATATCTGCAAGATTTTCTTCTTTGCTGTCAATCGTCAAATTCAGAATATGGAGGTAACTATTGGATAATCACTACAAATATTATTTATGTTTTGGTTTATTAATGTAAAAATGGAAAACGTCAACTCATAATTACTAACTCCCAATGATAATTTGTAATGCTAATTTTTCAGCAAATTCATCCAGGAGCTCCTATTCCGGATGATCCTATTATGAATATTACAATACCACATGTACATGCCACGCTTATTAAAATTGTGGATGAGAATCCTGAGGCCTGGGCCCCACTTATTGCTTCTTGGTCTCTGGATCTTCTTGGTAATATATTTTTTTAAAATTGACATAGGAAAAAATGTATCTAAAGGCAACAGTGAATTTTTCTAAATAACTTAAAAATTTCTCTGACTTCTTCAATGTTTTTGTACTCTTCAGTGAAGATCAAGTTTTTTTTAAGAATCAGATTCATAAATCTAATTAGAGAATTCCAGACAAATTGTCAAAGAAATATTCCAACTAGTACTCCAAGAGTTGTGTTTTAGAGCATGTAAATAGTGCATATTGCTCTACTATTGTGATATTTATTAAATAATTATGATACAAAAACATGGACATACATAAATTTGTATTTTCATAAACTCATATATTATTAAAACTGAATTATGGGGAATAAATCATATTTGCTTTAATTCTTTTCTATGTTAGAAGCTTAAAAAAAGGCATTAAAATTGTAAGAAAAATTGATAAAAAAATAGAATTCTTCATCAAATTATAATTGCACTATTTCTCCATTAATATAGGGAAGCTGTCCTGCAGTTTTGCAAAACGCAGAAACCTCACAAACGAATCACAGATAAACGATTATCTGAGGCACTGGTTGATGTTCAGGGCAGCGAGAATACTCGTGGATTTATCTGCTCATTGTGTGAGATGTCTTGCAGATTCAGCTGCAGCATCTTGTATGAATGCTCTCACGGAATCTCTGGCCGCTTATAATCCGTATTTCGACTGGGTGGTGGCTCATGTGGGAAGTTGTTTTCCCAGTATGGTTATTACTAGATTACTAAATTGGGGCTTAATAGACTTTTGCGTTACGGGAACGCAGAAATCCGACCATAATCCAGTACTAAATTCCGTTGTCGGAATACTTGGTCATTTAGCTGGTAGTCATTTTTACGAAATAAGAACTGTGCTTCTCGAATTATTCAAGGTAAATATCGATGTCAGACTTGGCATTAATTTCTCGCAGTGTTTACAATTACTCCAATTTCCATTACAGTGGAGTTTGGACGAGAATATACAGGACGACGCAATAACGAGAAAGCAAAAAATTGCCACAGTTCCATTTTTATTAAAGTTAGCGTCACAATCGCAAACTTTGCTTAAGGCGATAACGACCGTCGTCTTACAAACCTGTAAGTATGATTTATGATAATACAGCATGCAGTCTACCTGATTTTAAATAATTTCTAGTCATTGCATCGTATTTGTTAATTTCCATTCAATCAATTCATGGCTTTCTTTAAATCCCTTAACTAAATTGTGAAAAAAAAACACTACCTAAATACTATAAAAATGTTATATATCCGTTCATGTCGTTAATTGATTGTTAATTCTTGCAATAATTATGAAGAATCAAGTCCCATACTGAGGAATAATCCATAACAATGTATTTTAAAAAGTATTTAATGGTGTCCATCTTTAGTTTTTCTAAAATCGTGGAGGATTGCTGTCCTACTGAGATATTTACATAAATCAGTCAAACTAAAAAAAAAGTCATTACCATTCAGAGTTGTAAATCCCCATTAATTCATGAGATATAGTTTACAGTACAATTTGTTTTGTAATTATGATTTCATAATAATAATATGTAGTGATTATAAAATAGAGTGTAAACATTTGAATAGCTGAAAAAAATACGAATTTTCGCTTTACTATTGCAAGAAATAGTGGAAAAAATGGAAGAAATAAGTAATGCATTACTTATTTTTTTCCATTTTTTCAAAAGGATTACCGTGAATTTTTATTGAAAAATAATAAGTTTTGCAGCCATTCCAAAGTTTAATCATCGTATTACAATCGCTACATGTTATTATTATAAAATCATAATTATAGAGCTGATCATATCATCATCATTATTTCTATAAGTATTAAGCATCTCTGTTACCATTATTATAAGTTAAAAATATATCCAGCAGTGCGATTGATACGAAATTATTGTTCCTGCATTAACAAAACACTTTTTTAAAATGGGCTTCATAATTTATTACGGATTTAACTAGTGTGAAGCAGCCTTCTCCTGTGCTATTCAAAAAAGCAATTCATAAAGCGATTGATTTACCACATTTCCAGTAATTAATCCGAAAAAAATATGATATAAATACGGAAATGCATTTAGTGTCAACAGTTAAAAATGAAGCTTTTCTGTACTGTAGACGTTGAGAAGACAAAAAAATACTCTCTGCTGACATTATCAACTTTTAGTGTTTCCAGTGAGACCAGACGTAATACCACGATTGGCACTGTTTGCCTCGGATTGGTGTAAATATTTCGACAATCAAGCGGACATTCTAATCGATCTGACAGTACATCTAGCCCTTGCATGTGAGCAGGGAGCATCTCAAATAATAAGCATTCTCCTAGATACGTGTTTAAACACCAGTAACGTCGGATATCACGGCGTGAATGCCGCCCTCTCGGTTAAAAACGTATGTCGTGAGATTCTTGAGATGATTCTTCAGGAGATTGATCTATTAATGCGAATGAAGGGCCCTCATTCAACGGGAATTGCTTTGCTGACTTCGATAAAACAAGACCTGGCTCTAGTGGTTCCGCTTCTTCTTGACGCAAATCCTCTTCGAGTGCAAACCGCTGTCAGACTCTTGTCGTTACTCGGAGCTCAAAGCTCGACGGTCATTATTTCAGCGGCCGCATTTGCGCTCAGAAACGCTAAAACTGATTTTCATCTCGCCGCTTTGGTGAAGCTGGTGTCAGAAAACTCTGTTGTTTTTCCGACGATCAAACCTGAAGCCGAGAATCCTATGTCTGGTCACGGATATCTTACCCAGGCCTTCGAACAAGCTCTCAGAGATATTCAGTATACGAGTACGACAAAAGACAACGAAGCTCGGCAATTATTTCGAAATATCGTTATTCTCTTGAGATGGGAAAATTCAAAGAAAGCAGCGATTTTGGCTTCGAAATTGGTGTCCCGAGCTGTTATGCTTAATTTGGAACAAATATCGGGGCTTTTGATGAAGACTGACGATTTTGAACTTGCTAATGATATCGCAGAGACTCTAGATCTGTTGAGCGTATCCGAAAAGAGTCCTCAGCCGCAAAGCGTTCAGATAACGTTGAAACTCACCAGGGCAATCATACGATACTTCTTCGTTTGCATCAGAGAGGAAGGTACGTACCGACTTTCTTTTGTTCATCAAGTTAGATATAGATTCGTCTACTTTTTTTTTTACCCTCTCTGACCTGTTCCATAATTAGTCATGTAGTGATACTACTTAAGGATGTAGGAGCGCGATGGGGTGCTCAACTTTCTGAAAAGTGAGAATTCAGAGAGAAATTCAAAAACTTCTCGATGGAATAAAAATCTGAAAAAAATCAAGCATACAAAAGGTGCAGAAAAGATTTATTTTGCATATTAATAATTGCAAAATGTTATTAACAAATAAGTGAAAAAAAAATTGTTCAAGAAATTATCCGTCAATCTAATTTTTTTTCGAATGAAAATGATTCGTTAAATTTTCTGAATACGTATGTATTTTTTCAGAATTTTGTCTAATGTTTGAAAATTGCGGTTTTTTCCTGTATGAGCTGTATTCGCGAATATATTTGATCAATCGTTTCGAAACTACTTGGGTGTAACGGGCGTTTTTGTGACAAGCACATATGAAAAACTCGCGACTTAACATGCATATAAAAAAAATGAATTCCAAAAAAACGAAATTTCGATGATTAGAAAAAATTCATACGTATTCAGAAAAATTAACGAATCATTTTCATTCGACAAAAAAGTTAGATTGATGGATAATTTCTTGAACAATTTTTTTTTCACCTATTTGTTAATAACATTTTGCAATTACTAATATGCAAAATTAATCTTTTCCGCACCTTTCGTATGCTTGATTTTTTTCAGATTTTTATTCCATCGAGAAGTGTTCGAATTTCTATCTGTATTCTCACTTTTCAGGAACTTGAGCACCCCATCGCGCTCCTACATCCTTAATGGTACTTTTTGTGATTTTTTTACAGATTTTTTAATTCACTCTCCGAAAATGTTTTTCTTCAAACCCTAATGTCATGGAAGATCGATGTCGGGGAAAAAATTGAAAAAAATAAAATAAAAAAATAAACATAAATACAAAAAATTTCCACTTTTTTTGTTGTAAATAGCCTTTTTGATGCAATAAAAAACATAAAATATATATTGCATTGCATAGTTCATGAAAAAATATAACTTTTTTAGGTTTTACATTTTTTTGCCCGACCCCAATTTTCCATGTTATACGGGTTACAAAATCCCATTTCTTAAACGAGTGGATTTAAAAATGTGAATAAATTCACAGAATACTTTTAAGTAGTACTACTGTGTGGAAAATTATGGAACAGATCCGAGAGGGTAAAATAAGCGGCCGTATTGACGGAGAACGCCTCATTCGTGAACTACACAACTTGCGTGTATGTTGATTTTAGGGATGTGTCACGATAAAATATGAAAAGATCAACGTCATCAACGAAATATCAATATATGTTTTTGTGCTTTTCAAACAGTCGATATGTTGCAAACTCTCGATGTTTTCATTTGCACAGAATGAATTTCAACCTCATTCACTCCAACACTTTCATAAAATCATGGGCATGTCGAAAATATAACAAAATTCTTTAAGGAAAAATATGCCGATAAATCAGCGAAATAATTGCATATTACAAAAAAAGTTTTATGAACATTTGTTGAACTATTTTCTTAAACTAATATTAGTAATAATTTGGCATTGATATTATTGTTTAGATTGTTAACGTAATGTGAACTATGCAAAAATTCTTATCGAATTTCACTTATGACTGGAAATGCATACTTGATACTTAAGTAAACTTTTTTTGTTTTATGCGACCAAAAAGAATGGAATAGAAGTTGAAAATGTATTAAATCCGAATTTCATGCATTGTTAGTTTTCTTATTTTCTGGTTGAATTAATTATTTTTATTTTCAATTTTATTGTAGCTGATATTAATTTAATTCAGTATATGTTGAATTCTGCAGTTTGAAAAATTTGGTTACATTTCATTTTTATTTGCGAATTTCTTTAACTTTAAAATGAATATAACAAGTTTTTGTTTGAGGAAAATCAAGCTTCTAAAAAAACCCACGTGTCGTGCGAAGATCATGAAATTCCTCGGTACGTAACGCACATCTGTTTTTAGACGTCCACAAAAAGGAGCGCGGAGTAAAAAGAGTTACGAGACTCCTGTCGCTGCTGTCCTGCCGTTCCTCGTGCGCTCGAGTACTCGCGCTCCGAGAACTTCTAAGCAACAGTATTTTCAACGAACCTGCTAAATATTTCGGTGCAAAAATGAACCATGAGCAGAAGGCCGAGAATACGTTGCTTCTGAGTCAGAATCACAAGCAGGGTACGAGTGCGATGCTGGCACAAAAACATTCTTCAGTGTTTCACGCAGGTGTGATAGGGCAGGGCCCCAGAAAACCTCATCCGGAAAATTCCTTCGATAAAGAAACTATCGCCCTCAACAGTGTTCTGCTAATGGATACCATAAAAGTGAGTTTATAGGGTCGTGACCGATTTTTAGAATTGTATATGAGTTTTCGGTGGCAATGTTCGGTCGTACGCGAAATAAATAGTAACTTTTCTTTTCAACGTTTTGACTTAGGTACATCGGAGTCCTCGTCAGAAATATTTCGATTGTATTCAAAAATTGAAATGTTTTACAAAAAGTTGTAATTATTCCCATAGATATCATTTTTTTTTCCAACGTATAAATAAATGTATAGAAGATTAACAAAATTACCACCTTAAATCTACCACTTAAATCACCAAATATGAATGAATATTGGTACCCTTTCGCAACTCATTTCATACTTATTTTTATAATATATTTATTATTACTTTTTTAAAAATATTTAAGCTTTTCAATACAATCAAAATATATATTTCTAAAGAGGGCTTCAATATGCGTTGAAACGTTAAAAGGAAAAGTGACTATTTATTTTCCCGAAGACCTAACATTGCCGCATAAAACTCTTCCGCCATAACTCAAGTTTTTCAATCCCAGGCTCTTACGGAAAAATTCTATTGATATTGCGAAAATACGTGTAAAAACTAATAAAACATGAGAGGCAAATAGCGCCTGCGGAAATAAGAAATAAAGGGCCTACTACGTTGCTTTTTGCTGAAACGTTTGCAATTTTACATTACCGCAAATTTGATTCATCAGCTGACATATTAAATTCAATACACGAGTGTAGTAAAATTACAAATTGTTATATTGAATTTCATCATTTTCATAGTATTTAGCAGATCATACTGTAATTTCACATGTCACTTGCATGTCGACTTTAATATATATAGCTTATGTGAAAGAGCTTCCCTTAACCGTAATGAAAACTTATGCAAAATATGTTTAACAGTATGGCGTTTTATAAATTTTACGGTGATGTAAAATATGTATAGGTGCCAGGGAGATAGAACTAATGGGCTTTGCGATTGTGTGAAGGAGAAAAACAATGGGAATATGTTTCCCATAATTTTAATAGTTCTGTATAAGTTTTCATTAGTATTTTCATCATTCCAATAGTGGATGTTCCGTAAGTGAAGATTGTCATTCATCGGATCTTCTTAACATTGTAAAAAAAATTTTTTTGACAATCAATATACCGTATATTAATGTTTTATTATTAATCGGATGCATACACCGTATATTAATTTTCAGATGCTTTCGTCATTGACGAATACAGTATTGGTATATTAAAATGAAGATTACAATACTCACGTACTGTAATTTTCAAATACCAGTATCGAAGAATTCTTATACTATTCTTAAAGTTACAATAATAGTATATTACGATATGAGTGCGATCAAACTTTTTCTGATGAGTGTGAGATTGCTACACGAGCCGAAGGCGAGTGTTGCAATCACATCAGTTCAGAAAAAGTTTCTCGCATGAGTTTCGTATACAACTTTATGCCACTAGTGCGAGAAGTACGCATTTCTCGCACGGAGTGGCATAAAAGTATATTAATATGGATTCATATTTCATAAATCTCATATCGTTTTGTATATTAAATTCACTTGCATTTTTAACAGTGTCATTTTTCTTCAGGCCTGCTGCAGCAACGAAGATCCGGGTCAGTACCCCGTAAATCTCGATGCAATGACGATGGTCAGTTTGCTTTTAGTGGAATTGGTCTCACCTGACGTTATGTACAACGGATTGCCTTGGCCGGACGAGGAATTCACGAAAGTGACGGTCGAGAGAGATTTACAGATACGACGGACGTTCAGAGACGTGCCTGTTCTCTGGACATTGCTGGAACTCACGGCAAGACATAGACCAGCTTTAGCTTATTGTTCGGTTCTGCTGAGAGCTATTGCCGCTACTGTTATGGCTAATTGGAATACTTCTGATGGTATGCTCCTTGCTAATGTAATGGCTCTTGGACAATTGTTACCGCCACCCTTGGTCTGTTTGCGAGATGTCCTGCCCATTCTGAATCCTCACCAGGTTTGTTTATTATTTTATTTTAAGGCGAGGGAGACATATGCAAACTGCTGATATTTATTGACAGATATCTCACTTGTATATCAGCTGATATATATTTTTTTAAACATTGCTTTGCACTTTAAGTCTAAGATTTTTTTGCTCTATAGCAAAAGCATTTAACTATTGCAATGAGCTATGGGAAATTCATGGGCTTTTAGACTTTTTCACATTTTCCTGAGAAATTTCTTCAAATTCCACGATTGTATTGGAGAATAATTCTTCCAGAATTAATGAAGTGATTTGAGTTAAATGTAAAATTGGCAAATGCCATAGACTCGAATGTTAATTGTAAAAAAATATTTTTATGAAAATATGTAACTTCCCTAATTTTACGAAAAAAGCTACAATTAACAACGTACAAGAACTATTTTTTCGGAAATCTTCATTTAGAATTAATTCACTTACCGGTTATCTGAGGAAAGTATAAACAAGCTTGAACGTGCACTGGGGATTTATTAGATATAAAATAATGTACTTTTCGAAATGATAATTTGAACCCGATAAAGGAGATATGAACACGAGAGTCGAAAGATGTTGCACAATATCCGATAATTACTTTAAGTCTTTAATGATCCGATAATTAAGTCAAAACTTTCTTTCCAAATTCTATTTCATACTTTAATCTCGTACACATTCTTCATTTATTTATCAATATCATGCGTTAAATTAGATGACAACAATTATGTAACAAGAGTTCATTGCTAGTTATAACAAATTGTTATTACAATTTTGTAGCCTCTCCGTAAATGCGCATTCATCTGTTCGATAGTCAATTCTGTAATATCGTGTGTGTCGTAATCTTCATATCCGCTAAAATGTAAAAAAATATCGGTGAGATATTTGATGATCCGAATTAACGTTCATCAATTTCATTTTCTTATAAAGTCAGAGTAAAAACCCATGTGCGTATTAAAAAAAACGTTCTCATGTACAGAGAAAAACTGCTATTGCAGTTTAGTTAGGAATAGCGAATTGAGTCGATTGGCTAAAGAAAAATTATTTTTCACCAGATCAATACCGTGATGAGAGAATGCATCTGGGCCTACATGCACGAAAACGTTCCCTCGCCGGCGCTCTTCACACTAACGGAAGGCGCAAATATAGCCTGGCGAGATACGGACACATCGACTCCGAATATCCGTTTCACGGATACTCTGCGTCTTCTGCTGCTCGCCAATATTCACAAATCCGGTCCTCTATACGCCACGCTTTTCTACAACGAGCATAAATGACGACCGTACAGCGACGATGAAACTTCCGGTCCGTTTTAATGCGGACTATGATGTAAATAAATTTTGTACAGCATTCGAACGTAAATTCGGGTGGATTAGACACAACACATAGGGTGGTCTTAACTGTTTTATAAAAGAACATATTATTCTAAATACAAGAGACAAAAAATAAATTTACTTTGTATTATTCGTTTATAATAATACAGGAATGATGGTACCTATATATGATGATGAGCGAACACTCTTTGAGGATCAGTCGCCTTGTTTATTTATTTTACGCCTTTTTTAAAATTATTTTACTTTTCATTATTAATAACGAATGGACCCTAGGTGGGTGCCTCGTTCTGTCGAAACGACGATTGCTCTTTCGAGCAACGTCTTCTTTCATTTTATACAAATCATGGGGAGGCGACGACGGCGCGTAATTTCAAAGGACTCGGGCGAACTTGCATCCAATTAACCGGTATCCTAAGTGTGTCCCGGTCGTTAATGAGAGCCTCGGTAGATTCCACTCGTGGCTTCATCCAGTCCCGATTTTTTCCCCCAGCAGAAAGAAAGAACTCTCAGTGAATTGTACGCAATATTTACAGTCTTTTATTCTTGTGATATTTCTAGTATACAAAGAGTAACTGTAGATTAAAAAAAAAGAAAAAGCTGCAAATACTTTATGAACGGAGTCCTTTTTCCACTGAAAAAAAAATCCGGGACTCTGCGGCGTTCTTCCGTCGATTTTTATAATCTATGTACACTGCACGGCTCGTCGGGTGCGTTGGTCGACAATATTCGCACTTACTCTCGGAAGACTCGCCTCTCTCGTTTCTAAACGCGTCTCATTCGTGGCACGAAGCATCTGGCGAAACTCGTGCAAAGATCCCTGACTCTTACCCCGTCGGCGGGGCGCGCGCAAGGAATTTAAGTCGTATTCTCATGATTTCCCTGAATATGGAGGTGTTCTTTTTTTCTTGCTTTTTTCTATTTATATAGATTAAATTGTACATGACGCGATCCGTAAAAAAGGTGTAGGCATGAATGATTTGATGTGGAGGATGACTGAGCAGCTCGTGCAACGAATTTGTTTTTTTTTTTATGGAACGATCCGAACGATCATTGGAACAATAGTGTATTTATCTCGATCGTAAATCTCGGGTATTATGCGGCGAGAACTCACCCGAAAGTCAGAAAAAAAACGTGTTAAATTTCGTTTCGGTTCTCTTAAACTTAGCGAATGGTTTTGTTGAACTGTTGTTCGAGCGCTCCCCCATACGACTTGGTAATGTTACCGCGCGACGGGTTCGAGCTGTTGTCACTGTTCGGTTCTGAAAATCCTCGCCGTATTATAAGGCAACTCATCGGAGTTTGCATTATCGCGCGACATCGAAAGAGCCTTTTACATTCTCACTTTCGCGTAAACGACCGTCGTTCACTCTCGTATCGACGGAGTACACACAAATAATATTATGTGTGTGTATGCGTGTGTTCTGTCGGCCGTAATTCGACTTACTCTGCTTTCTTTTACAATAAATTATTATTATTCAGTTCTTGATAATAAAAAAAATTCACTTTTTCGAGTCTATTACGATTACGAGCTTAGAAGAGTAACGTGCTCATTCCACCCATTTCACTCTGCTCCTTCACGAAGATCTCGAAGTACTGGTAGATTATCGTCACGGCGAGAAGGATACCCGTGCCCGAACCAATCGCGCCAAGGAAATCGGCGAGAACCGAGAGAGCTCCGATACAGAGACCACCGAATGCTGCTGCAGTCGGGATGTAACGGTTCAATTCGTGGATCATCGAATTATCACGATGGCCTCGCATAACCATTTGCTGTTCCTTCAGCTGCTTGGCGACCTGAAAAATCAACATTTTCATTAGTATTTTTCGATCGTTTGTAATAATTATCTTGTCTAATTTACATTTCTATTTCGTTGTTCGCTTGCTTATAAATCTTCCAACAATATTGTGATTGGATGACAATTTAATTTTTTTAGAATAGCCGAAAAATCTTTCAGAAATCCATCATTTTTTTGGTACTAAATGATAGTCATGCCAACAAGTTATCAATAAATTTAGCTAAAATAACGGTTTGTCTAATTTTCAGAAAGCCTTATTTTTCGTTATATAAAATGTATTCGCTGGTTTTTCCGAATACATGTCATCTTTCAAGGGGTTTCCATCATTTTGGATGTTAAGAAACGATTGAGAAGTTGCGATTTTTATATATGTTTTTGTAAAAAGTTTCCATTTTATAACAATTTTTATAAGAATTTATTGAACAATTTTTGCTCAAACTAGTTTATTAAAATTCATTAATTTTTTCGCATTATTATTATGCATAATTAAGTGTTATGAAATATTTTTGTTTTAATTTTTACAGATTTTATCGCATCGTCAAATATTTGAAATTATCAACGGCTCAATCACATTTTTTATCGACCATATATAGTTTGACGGAGATTGCATAGTCTTTCGAATGTAAATTTCTCTGTCATGGTTGATCTTTCGAATAAACCATGAGAACGGTAAACGGCAGAATGTGATACACAGATTACCGTTCTAGTATTTTATTTTAGAAATACCAGAAGGATACCATTACACTTTTTGTTATATCACCTCATAATAAAGCGAGCGATCAATTAAACATTTAAAAGCATATACACTCTGTTCAAACTCTATTGCTCTTTGTAAATTTTGTTGCGAATATTGTTCGCATTTCATAATATTGATATTAATTAAGCGATTACTCACGTCCTTGGCGGAGCTGCCGGAAACCTCAATCCAGGTCTTGGAGAAGAACGCGCACGAGCCCAGCATGAAGAGAATGTAGAGGAAAGCGTGAACGGGATCCTGAAGGATGTGTCCAACGGACTCAGGCGGCGAGAGATAGTAGCAAAGACCGCCAACGGGATAAGATCTCGCAGGGCCACCACCTCCAACGTCGGACCAAACTCCGAGCAAGTTTACTATCAAATTTCCTTGGAATTTGACGGCCAACATTTGCGAGATAACGTAGAGATTGGAGACCAAAGCGGACTGAAGAATAATGGGGATGTTGCTAGTGTAGAATAGCTTAATCGGATAGCTGCTGTACTGGCCACGATATCTGGCAGATTTGATCGGTAGATCGACGCGGAAGCCCTGTAAAAAATAATTTAGTAAGATTCCGTCACATTCGCCATTTTATTGATTTGAAATACGGTCAAAATTGATCACTATTTAAAGAAATCTTTAAGTAATCAGTTTTTAAGCGTTCGAAAAATTCACATTTTCATTTTTTACGTATAAATACATTTTACTTTTATAAACGCAAAATTGCGAATACATTTCTGATCGAATTCTACCGTTTGGTAATTTTTTCAGGAATATTCGGATAAGCATTTAAAAAGATGCTTTGAAGAATAAGCATTCTTCCAAATATAGCAAATATGCTTATGTTGGTTAACATAGGCAATTCGTAAAACGATTTTCTTTAAATATTGATATTTAAAAATTTGTATAGTTGAATATTAGAATGAGAATTGTACGATAAAACGAGTGATATTGTTTGCTTACCTGGAAGTATATGACTATAGCAAAGACCAAGATCGTGGCAAGAAGATTCATGAGATTCGGAAGGTTCTGACGGTAGAAAGCTTCGCGGAGTCCACGAACTTTGTCCTGTCTGGTGGCTAACAGATGGAAAAGTGCGATTACGGCACCCTCGAATTCCGTTCCACGACCAGTGTTTACAGTCGCCGGTGAGAACGCCTTCCATACAATTGTTTCGCAAATATTAGTGGCAATGAAGAGCGAGATACCGCTGCCAAGACCATAGCCCTTTTGGAGAAGCTCGTCCAACAAGAGAACGATCAGACCAGCGACGAACAATTGGATGATGATGAGCAGGCAGACTCCGGCTCCGATTTCAGCGGGATCACCGTACATTCCGGTCATCACGTAAACAATCGCTTGACCGACCGTGATTACCATACCGAATACTGTAATTACATAAATTCATTCATCAGTTCAAGAATATGAACCATAACAAAATTTATTTATTCCTCAGGGAGGAATTTTTTGGAGTACTAGTAATTTAAGTTTCGAAAATTCTGATCATATTTTATAAAAAGTCTTATTAATATCTAAGTAAATAATACAAGTAATATATTATAAAAATATAGAAATTAGGTACAGCATAATTTTTATTATATCAGACAAAAATACATCTGTACGTGGCAACTTTTACTTTGGCAAATTATTGTACAATTCGGTATGCTACGTTTTCGTAATATAATTCAAATTTAATAAATTGTGATGAAAACAACTAAAACTTTTTCATTCTGGAGTTTTAGTTTGTAATATTTCAGATAAATAAGTAGACCAATATTTGGGAAATCAAAGTAAGAAAACTGTAAGCTATTAATGAGTAAATCCATAGCTCATTAGAGAACATAAATTCTTTTGATGTAAATATATATTGAAATGTATGGATTTTAATGAAATCATGGAAATAAAACTAAATTGGGGAATAGAAAAATGAAACATTTATATTCAGAAGGAGTATTTTAGATAATTGGGCAAGCCAAAGTTAAAAATTTAAGTAAACACATCAATAAATGTGTAAATGCTATCAATAAGTAAACAGATATAAGAAGTCATCAGAGAAGCAAACTTTCTTTTTTATGACTACAAATTTCATAAATGGAATACAAATTTTTTAAAACCAAAAATGATTCATATTATGAAAGAATAAAGCAGCTGCATGTGTTATCTCTACATTCAGCAATATATTTCAGTAGTTTTAATATAAATGAGGAAGACAAAGCTAAAATTTTATAAAATCACAGCAACAAAACAATGTAAATGCTGTCAATGAGAAAGTAATGATTCATGAATTAATAAAATGATATAATTTTCTTTACAACGAATAAGAAATTTATAAATAGAATATGAATTATATTGGAGAAAGCAGCTACATATGCCAACTTAACATTCAGCAGCATGTTCAAAAATTTGATGCACACCAGATGTTACCAAAATAAATTAAGGGATCATCAATGTATTTACACTTTGAAACACCAGTTTAAATAAATAAGTACAATGCTGAAAATTCAGGAAATGAAAGAAAGAAAATGGTAAATTCCATGAATAAATAAGTAGGAACCTAGAATTTATCACGAGACAAAACCACTTTTGTGAATAGAAACAGTCGGGAAACTTACATTTTTGTGCTCCATTGAACAGTGCTCTGTCCTTAGGAGTGTCACCAACTTCGATGATCTTGGCACCAGCCAAGAGTTGCATGATAAGTCCAGAAGTAACAATGGGAGAGATACCGAGTTCCATCAAAGTACCTCTGTTCGAGGCAAGAATTACACGAATCCAGTAGAAGGGATCTGCGCTGTCGGAGGACATGATACCGAAGAGAGGTATCTAAAACACAACATATGGCATTAGAAAAAGTTCTCTATGCGGGCCAAAACATTGCTGATTTGAAAAAACGTGTGAATGACTTACCTGGCAGCACACCAGGAAGATGAACAGTGTGATAGCTGTCCATAGTACCTTTTCTCTGAATTGGATCTGTAACGAAACATTCGCGCTATAGCTCGTGTTTTCGTCTCGTCTCGACGACACTACACAGTCCGCTCGCTCTGATAAACATCGTTTGAAAGCGCAACGCAACGCGCCGAAAATTGCAACGTAACGGCCAAAAAATATGTACGTTGAAACGAAAGATAGGATCGCACGATGTACGCGAAAGCCGCTACGAAAATAGTATTAAATAGTACTCACTTTGCGCTGTGGCTTCGCTATTTCCGGCAGGATGCCGCAGAAGGGCTTTATCACCTCGAGAAACTTAACTGCAACGAGAATAACGGATAATAGAATGAAAATATTGTGCAGGGCGGTGTGCTACACGAAACAATATGTGCCGCGGTGGCAACTTGCATCGCCTGCTTCGGGGTTACTAGCTACGGATGCTATTTTCGTTGATACGATGAATAAAAAAAGTGAAAATTCCTTGTATATATCGTGTAATTGATGTAATACTCACTCCCCATGATGATACTGTGGTTTTTATCGTTACTTTTCTCACTGTTCCGTCCACGTTAACTGGTCGGAAAACGTCAACGGATGAACAACGGCACTTCGCGGAGACACTGGTCGAGTTGAGTGTGTGACGAGAAGTAATAGCACTGACGAAAGGGGCTGGCGAGCGCTCGGCTGGCAAATGTGGCCAGCAAATCGTGGCTCTTCTCACCGACACGTATCAATACGACGCTGTCACGTGACCTGATGATGTTGGCCGACGAGCACGCCGGCCACGGCGTTGTAACCCTTTTTGCCGAGTACCGTTATTCCGGGAGAGGTCGCTGGCCTCGCGACCAATGGGATCCAATCCGCATGCGTGATACGCTACGCGGTAACGCGCGAATTTTCAAAATTCCATAAAAACAAAACGGTTTTTGCTTCCTCATAGAGGAAGCTTTGTTTTCATGAAAAATAGTACTTTTCGATACGAGTGCGACGAAACATTTTTTCAACGAGTGTGAGTTTACAGCACGAGCCGAAGGCGAATGCTGCAATCACACGAGTTGAGAAAAAGATTCTCGCATGAGTTCCGAACAAAATTTTATGCTAACAGTGTGTGAAGTGCGATTTCGCACACACGACGCGAAGCGGAGCGTGCGCGAAATCGTTGTTCGCGCACGGGTATGGCATAAAATTTTTTTCGAGGTTTTCATGCCAGTATGCTTAGAATTGTCCAAAGCGTCGAGAAAAGTGGTTTAGAAAAAATGTCCGTATGTATGTGTGTGTGTGTCCTGGGCTCCGAAAATTCGATGAACTATTACTCAGTAACCGTTCGAGCGATATGGCTCGAATTTGGCAGGCAATTGGAGTAGTTTCCCAGGCAGCACAATTCAAGAAGTTATCCGAAAGTCGCCTAAATGGGTACCAAATGTCGCTTTAAAAGTTATCCATAAGTTATCACGTGTCTAAAAGTTATCTTTTGGACATTTGTTAACTTATGGATAACTTTTACAGCGACATTTGGTACCCATTTAGGCGACTTTTGGATAACTTCTTGAATTGTGCTACCTGGGTTCCCCGCTTTGAATGTTGAGATTATTGAAAAAAAAAAATCAGCCATTTTGATTTTATGGTACTTTTAATTTTTTGAAAAAAGGGCGTGGTCACTCTAACTTTCGTAAAAATTAGACGATTTTGCAAAATAGTTGTTTATAAATAAATATACGTTCAATGTTGTTTGGCATTGCATTTGGGCGAAATCGGTAAAGCGGTTCAGATTTTATAGATGTTTGAATTTTTCGAAAAAAAATCATTTTTTTAAATAAATCGCGTCGAATTTCACCAATTTAACTGAAATGTTTTACCGACGAAAAGGAACATGCAGCTATGCCACATACCGAATTTGACGATGATCGGTAAAGTGGTTCAAATTTTACGACATTTTGAAATTTACAAAAAAAGAACGATTTTTGCTCTAGCATCAGCAAAAGTTGATAATGCGAGACAAAAGTTTGTACTCAATGGAAATAAGAATGCAAAGTAGAACTTTACACATCGCTACATATATAATTTTTATTTTTTAAAATTTATAATGACCGCTTGTCCCAAATAGAATTGCTCATAACTCTCGAACGGCGTGACGAATCGAGATGAAAATTTACACAAAAGAGGAGGATAAACTCCGTTTTCGTTATTTCGATTAAGGTAGTCCTTGCGCATTAAGCTGAAGTTAAATAAGTTTTCGAAAAATGGGAGGAAATTGCAAACACTTTTCGCCAATATAAAAATAAAGATGCGAAGTAGAACCTTGCACATTGCTTCCTCATTATTTTTCGCTGTTTACAAAGCTTCCTCTATGAGGAAGCCAAAATTGAATAACATACCTCCTCATAGAGGTAGCTTTGTAAAAAGCGAAAAATAATTAGGAAGCAATGTGCAAGGTTTTACTTTGCATCCTTTTTTAAAGTGTTTATTTGTAGACATTTCACTCTTCATTTTTATAATCTTCAATAAACAACCCATCTAACACAGATTCGTAACTTTGATATAATATTTACGTTAACGAAATAACGTGTTCTGTCAAAAGAACATCACTAGTGAAGCACCAGTGATATATTATTTCTCACTCAAGAAGGTCTCATGATATGAAAGAATTTTCGTAACATTTATGTAACAAGTAAGTTTATTACGTCACATTTTAATAAAATCTCGATAGCAAATGTTACTTATTTTGGTTACAGAAATAATATATAACGTTTATATATTATTTAAACAGAAATTTGTGTCCCAACTAGATACGATTGTTATTAAAACAAAACATCATACTTATGTCAATGTTACACAACAACGTTATGTTTTTTACAATTCGAAAGTTATGTGACTGTTACATTCTGTGTTAGGTGGGAAAAGATAAATTTTCTTATTTCCTATACAAAATGGCCAGTTTTTGGCACGCATTGCAATAAACTATATATTTTATATCGAAATCAGTTCGGGTTTAAGCTACTTAATCCTGAACTCGTGTTGTTCCTTGATACACCCTAACATTTTTGTAACAAATATAGAAAGGCAATAAAACTATTTTTTTGTCAATTAAAACTGTTACGGTGTTTCTATGGACGATGCACTTTAAATGACATCGTTCCGGAATTTTTATAGAATGTTCGCCAATAATTTTAAAAAATTGTCTGCAGAATTTGAATCTGATCGCCGATCGTACTTCGGAAATATTTCAATGTCAAAGTTGTTCGTGCAGTATACTGCATGTAACCTATGACGTATACGTCATTGGTTACACTCGCTTAGAAAAAATAGATGATAAAATGAAAACAAAAAAAAAGCCAAAAAATTGTGTCGAGAATAGAATTTTCTTCCCCAACTTCTGTACAAATTTCAAGTCGATTGCCTACATTATTTTTGAGATATCATCAGAGAAAGTATCTGTTCTCTCTCTGACTCATGCATTTTTGGGTTATCGCGCTCTCTCGCACCAACGCATTGATTATTTGTCTTGCACGGAAAACAATTGATATCTGCCCCTCTGACACCCGCGTCCATAGGAACACCTTAAAAATATTTGGAAAATTCATATACTGTTTAGTAATTTAATGTATTGTATTTTTACTGTAGGAAATTCAATTTTATATACGAAAGAAAATGAAAATTCAATGTGCGTGTTGTGAAATTGAATTTAACTTATATTAAAAAAACGACTTTTGTAACAAATTTACAAAACTGTACATCAATTTTACGTTATACTCGAGTAGTAAATTTATATAACCGGTTTTGTAAAAAAGCTTCCTGCACATGTGTAGCAATTTTATCTTAAATATTTTTAACAGTGGTCGAGGGTGTTGCAAAATTAAAGTTAACCCTTTGCGTCACAGTGGGTCACTCAGCGACCCACCTGTTTTCGCTCAGATTGAAATGTTTTAAACTAATTTCTGACAATAATTAATGTTTCATTTAATTTCGGAAACGAAAAATGTGTGACTCAAAGGGTCAATCCTCGCAGATCCGGTCACCGAACAAACCACCGTCGAAATCACCATGGTGGTTTTCTACAAAAAGTTCACTCAGAATTTTGTCGAAACCACCACGTAAACCACCACTCCGAGATTCGTTTAAATCTCGGAATGGTGGTTTACGTGGTGGTTTTGTCAAAATTTTGTCGAAACCACCCCGTAAACCACCACTCCGAGATTCGTTTAAATCTCAGAGTGGTGGTTTACGTGGTGATTTTGTCAAAATTCTAAGTGAACTTTTTGCACAAAACCGCTATAGTGGAAACAATCGTGATTCTATGGTGGTTTGTGAGGTGACCGGGTCTGTTAGGGAAATCATTCATTCGTATGGCGTATTTAGTATACCGTGCATTAATTAATACGCCTTCTGTAACGAATTTAGCAGCCTGTACATCAATTTTAGTATACTGTATCAATTAATATGACTTTCGTAACGAATAGTATGTCAATTTCATGAATAAAAAAATTTTTCGAGATTTTTATGTCAGGATACTTAGAATTATCCAAAACGTCCAGAAAAGTAATCTAGAAAAAATGTCAGTATGTATGTATGTGTGTGTGTTTGTGTGTGTGTATGTATAGAACTCCGAAAATTCAAACGCCCATAACTCAAGAACGATTTTGTATATCATGCTCAAATTTGGCACACGAGTGTAGCAGCAGATCCTCTTCAACTGTAGCAATTTCGACAAAATCTGTGCGAAAATTTCGATTTTATGCCGTTTTGAATTTTTTCAAAAAAGGACGTGGTCGCTCTAACTTTCGTAAAATTGAGTCTATTTTGCTAAATAGTTGGTTATAAGAGTAGGTGCACTCAATGCTGTTTGGTATTGAATTTGGCTCGAATCGGTAAAGTGGTTCAGATTTTATGGAATTTTGAATTTTTTTAAAACTTGACATTATCGCTCTATTGTATTTTTTGCAAAACTTGAGATAGCGAGCTCAAAGTTTGCATATAAATGAAACAATATTCAGCCATTACATATGTATAATTTAGTGACAAACGGTATGAAATTTGTGATTTTATGGAATTTTGAATTATTTTTAATAATATACGTTATCACATTTACTTTCGCTCTATTTTATGTTATACTCGTGTAGTAAATTTTCTATATCCGTTTATGTAAAAGAGCTTCCTGCACTGTGTAGTAATTTTACCTCAAACATTTTTAACAGTGAATCTATCAAATTAAATATATTATATGAGGTATTCCTGGCCAACACAGAATGCATTCAACCCTGACATCTTCCAATTCGCTCCATAATTTGTTATACTATTCTATATGCTCGAAAAAACATTTTGCATATTAAATTCACTTGCTTTTTTTGCAGTGTATAATTCAACACATAGCGAACTGCTTACGCATGTCGAGCCCGGTAAATAGAAGTGAGTTAGGTCAAAGAAAAGTTTCGGTTCTATTGAGTATATTTTATTCAGAAATCAAATTGTATAAGTACAGTATTTAAATATAAGACGCTTCAGATGTACGCAGAGCGAGAATTACCAGTTTTCCAGGTGTATGGAGTCTGTATTTATGTCAGAGGGCAATTGTTATATAATTTGTTTTGCATTTTTCAAGTGTTAACGTCATTAACATAACAATATGAACACAGACTTCATACACCTGTCCAACTGACAACTCTTGCTATCGTCAAATGATCGGAGCTGTGAACATCCCATTATTTTCGTACTTACCTTTTTTGTTTATCGATTTAATAATTAATTGTATGTTAATAATATTTTAATCCAAGCATTTTGATAGGGAAATTTATGAATATTCTATTAGGAACACAAAGAAAATAATTCCTTATTGATTTATGTAAGAATGTCATAAAATGAAGAAAAAAAAATTGTAATAGACATTCAAAAATAAATTTTTGTAAAAGAAAAACTTTTTATTTAGTTTTGAGAAAAATGTTTATATTTTTTGTATAAAAAAATATTAAGATATTTATAGAATAAATTAACCGATAAAATGGGGTCGAAAGTAACTGCAATTTTTACAACTCTGCTGCATAGTTTACAATTCAACGTCTGTTTGATACATGAACGCAGTAAACAGCAGAATGGTTCGATTTAATTGCATGAAATTTTCGTCAATGGATTCCAACGTGACCCTGGGAAGATTTTGGGCCCCACATTAAAATTAATAAACGCATGTGCATTGGCGAGCATCGCCTACACTGTTAAAAATATTTTGAAAATTAATATATGTATTGGAAGTTCTTTTTCAGATACAGTATTTTAAAATTCACTTAATATACAGATATGTCGTAAAATTCCAATAATTATATTATAAACACAAGTTTTATGAAGTATTTAGTATACTGTATATTAATTTTACAACAATTTTTTTTGTATATTACTTAACATTTGTGTATTAAATTTAATATACGCGTATCCGCAAAAAAACTTCCAATACTTTATATTAATTTTCATACAAAAATTTCTAACAGTGTAGTGTATAGGTTCAGAAAATGCCTATACTATTAAATGCCTATATAACATGCTTTTTTTAAACTTTTCATAGCTACTATGAAAATGCTATCCCAACTTTTTTTTTCTTAAATTGATACAGCAAATTTGAGAATCGTTTAAAGTTTTTAAAAAATGCGTTTTTTAGTTGCGCTATAAAATAATTGTGGTTTTAATATGCGAATCCCACTTTAATTGAATCAATATAGCATGTTCTATGTATAGTGCTATTCAGCCTCTCTAAGCCCATTGAAAAGGTTCGATAAGATCTGATAAGTAACGAGTGGAAATTGATATGGTTGTATTGGCAACATAAAATGATGATAATGGATATCACATGAGGAAAGTTACCAGTTTATATTTCTTTTGCAAAAATGCTGTTTTATATTTGTAATTATAGCGTTGGGATAGTTATGCAATCCTACAACGATCGCAAAATTTAGACAAAGCGATGGGTGTTCTTCAGCAATTACTGAATGTATAAGAAGTTTATTCAAAATATATCTGCATACATAATAAAGTAATTAGTTGTTAATATAAGCGGCTTTTAGAAAATCAATATGCTTCCATCAGATGATTTCCATTCTTTAAATCATTTTAAATTTCATTACTCACAACTGTTAGAAACGATTGTTTTTAACAGTTCTCACTAGTGAAAGTCTGAGGTTGAAATTAATTTGGAAATGCGTCGAGAAAACACATACTTAAAAAAATAGAAAATCATTATTTTTATAATAGTAAATAAGTGTTTCGATTAAGTAAAGCAATTTGCAATAATTGGGCTTAATCGGTGCATATTAATTGTGGAAGATTTTATTAATATCGTCTAACTTTAGGACTTTACAAACTGTGATTACCTGAAGGCTCTGATTATTTTTAACTTTTTAAGGTCAACGATAAGGGCGGACCGAAGATTCAATAGTATGACGTCCTGGACCAGATGTAGTTGCATTATTTAAACTATTTTAACCCTTTTTTATTTAATTATTTTAACCATGAAAGGTCGATCGGGCCCAAGCCGACAATTTTTCTGGATAGAAAAATTTGACCATTTTGCAAAATAAATGTTACCAAGTTCATAACATTTTGTGAAAAATATACTTGTAAGCTGATAAGAAAATACAACTTTTATGCAGACAAATTTTGTTTTCTGTGACCTGGCATATTCAAATTTTCGAATTACATGGCCCTTAAATAATTCGCCACTTTTTAAAATAATGGATTTAAGAATCTGTTGGCCAATTATTTTAAACAAATCTCAGAGGGTTGTAATGAAAGTAACTTGACTGCTAGAGGAGCACTTGTGGTATGCTTCTACATCGAAATTTACTTTATTTTACTTGTAAAGTTACAAAAAATACTACTTCTATTTTTGTTATAAAAATATGTTATTTCGAGATTTCAATCAATGTTGGGATTTATGAAATGAGTTTTGAGCATAATTAATGAATAATGTATGTTACTGCTTCAGTTCATCGGATAAATTGTAAAATATATTAACATGTCTGTATTTTTAAGGCAATAAAAAATATGGAAAGGTAAAAATAGATTTAAATACTTGAGTATCCATGGAATTTTTAACGATGTACTGTGGTTCGTGGGAAAAGTTAATCAGATAACTATAGAAATAAACAAACCCAAACATGATAGATAATTGATAGCAAGATTGCTTACAGATAGATTTCACCTATTTCATTTGGCTCCAAATTTGTGTGTACACATTTTTGTATAAATTGAACTGTTTCCAGGGTTGTAAATCCCCATAAATTCATGACATCTAGTTTACAGTACAATATGTTTTGTAATTATGATTTCGCAATAATAATATGCAGTGATTATAAAATAGAGTGTAAACATTTGAATAGCTGAAAAAAATACTAATTTTCGCTTTAATATTGCAAGAAATAGTGGAAAAATGGAAGAAATAAGTAATGCATTAAGAAAGTAATGCATTACTTATTTCTTCCATTTTTTTAAAAGGATCACCGTGAATTTTTATAGAAAAATAATAATTTTTGCAGCCATTCCAAAGTTTAATCATCGTATTACAATCGCTACATGTTATTATTATAAAATCATAATCATAGAGCTGATCGTATCATCATCATTATTTCTAAAAGTATTAGGCATTTACAACTCTGTTGTAAATGTCTAATGAGCTGTACAAGTAAAGCTCGAGTGCCACTTTTTTAAATAACATTTTTGTATAAATCGAAGAGTTGGAATTTCTTCCCAAATTGTGATACTCAGTGGTATTTTATTTTGCAAATAATAGACACTTCTATAGTCACGTATACTTTGCTTTTTTAATTACATTATTATATGTTCCCAATATTCTAAACTTGGTAGAAGTGAAACACGATTATCTCTTACAGAATAAATTAAGGACTGATGAATCAAGGACTAATGGCCCAAAGTGTTGGATTAAAGGGTTTCTATATACCAGCAAGACATCTCGTTTAATCAAAGTACGCGTTTCTTACTGGGTTACAATTTACTTATAATCATCTCCAAGTGCTCCAATTGATTAAAATAATTCCAATTCCTGCAAGTTTTCAGCTAAACAAGTGATATTATTCATTTAAATTTAGTAATTGTCAAGAATGTTTAGCTTTGAATGTAGCAAAAATTTATGAACGTTACAAAATTGTACAGAATTTCGGTTATTCTATAATTCGATTACTATATGTTCTCCATATTCTAAAGTCGGTAGAAAAAAAACGTTTATGTCTTACAGAATAAATAAAGGACTGATGAATCAAGGACTAATGGCCCAAAGTGTTGGATTAAAGGGTTTCTATATACCAGCAAGACATCTCGTTTAATCAAAGTACGCGTTTCTTACCGGGTTACAATTTACTTATAATCATCTCCAAGTGCTCCAATTGATTAAAATAATTCCAATTCCTGCAAGTTTTCAGCTAAACAAGTGACATTATTCATTTAAATTTAGTAATTGTCAAGAATGTTCAGTTTTGAATTTGGCAAAAATTGATGAACGTTATAAAATTGTACAGAATTTCGGTTATTCTATAATTCGATTACTATACGTTCTCCATATTCTAAAGTCGGTAGAAAAAAAAACGTTTATGTCTTACAGAATAAATAAAGGACTGATGAATCAAGGACTAATGACCGAAACTAAAATAATGAAGTATCAGTCGTGGTCCCTTATTTGAGGTTTTAGAAGGACTTTGTTTTTGCACCGATTCCTTACTGCCTTGATGAGGGGCTCACGGACGTATTTACGTCGTGGTTCAGTGAACCCCATGTAATTAGGTTTATTGGCAAGTATAATGGAGGTTGCTCAGAGCTGTTAACTTCCCTTCCCAATGACGAAGTCCCTCTCGACATAATTACGAAATGTACAATTGGAAAGCGCTCCAATGATTATAAGCGGCGAGACTAATGAGTTTAACTTATTGACGAACTCAAGCCTTGCACTACTTTTACAAGTTTCTCATTAATTTGTTGTACATTCATTGGGGTTTTCCGAAATTTCAGAATATATTTATCTATCTATGAACCGATATACAATAAAATGCTTCGATACTTTAAAGTATGGTTGGGCATTAATTCAATGAAAATGTATTTGAAATACTTGCATGACCGAATGATTATGGATTATTACGCCCATTAAATATTAGAACTGACTGTAAATTAACAATTTATCAACATTATTTATTATTTTTGGAAAAATCTTGACATTTAAAAATTTAAACAATATTTAATTCCTCTTCGGTTTATGTTTGTTATTGCGTTAAAATTATAGTCTTATTCTCTGCATAGAGAGAAAAATATAATGCAATACACCAAATCAATTTACTTGAAAACAGATAATTGATTAAAGTATCTGCTATTTGTAGCAACTATATATATGGACAAAACAACAATATAATTGACATTAAATGAACTAAATAATGTATTTGAAAATAGCGACTGAAGATTTAAATTGTTTGAATTATTTAACTAATACAATTGAAGCAAACGTATATTTCGTTGAGGCAATTAAATAAATGATTGTATGAGTTCAATGTATATTTGAAATACTTATGTAATAAAACCTGTATATATGTACTGTTTTCGTAGATAAAGTCGGATTGATTGAATTATGCCGTGTTGCAGCTATGTAAATGTTTTATTACAACGGGAAAGTATTTCATTGATTGAACTTAATAATGTAATTAAACACAACGACTGAAAATCCAATTTATATAAATCAATGAAAATTGCACAATTGAAGCAGCCAATATGAAAACGTATATTATCTGACGTAGGCTTTGGATAGTTTTATTGATTGGACAAAATATTTAGCGCTTCAAATAAATTCGAGTTTATATTTTATTTGAGAAACAATTAAATTGAAGCAATTAAATATCGAACATGTTCAAATACATATTCTTTACATTGAAAGAAATATTTTTTTTCATTCAACGATAGATTTATTAGTTCGGATTAACTCTTTGCGTCATAGTGGGTCACTGAGCGATCCACCTGTTTTCGCTCAGATTTAAATGTTTTAAACTAATTTCTGACAATAATTAATGAGTTTTTTCATTTCGGAAACGAAAAATGTGGGGTTCAAAGGCATAATATGCGAAGGTATATTGTCTGATGTATGCATTGAATAGTTTTATTGATTCAGTCAAATTTGTAGTTAACAAGTTGAAATATTTAGTTGACTGAAAAAATACACAAATCGAGGAATTAAATATATGATTGATTCATATACATATTGCATTTAAATATTTTCAAATAAATTATTTACTTGGAAAATTTGTTGTATTCAATTATATTTTTCTGTTAGTGTGCGATGTTATTATAGTTATTTGATATATATTCCGGTTAAGTTTTATGTGTGTTTAAATTTTTTTTCTGTATTCTCGTTTACGTAGGGGAAAGAGTTGCTTCCTTCTGCCACGTGGTCCAATGTGACAGTGCGAGAATTTGATGTACTGGTATTGTGAAATAGTGATTGTTGTTATCAGAATGTTCGAATTTTTCAGACAAATCAGTTGTATCCAAAACAGTGTCGAAATAAGTATACTTTGTAGTTTTTTATGAGTAGAGATGTGATCGAGCTATAACAAAATAAAGTTCCACTGGTCACAATTATTTGTTCTGTATCTAATTCTAGCAATTATACGGTGAAATCTACACCGAGAGAAAAGATTTCATTGACGCAAAAAAAAATGGGTAGATTGTTTTTTTTCGTTGATTTCAACGAAATATTTCTTTGATTTCAATGAAATAGTACATTTGAATTTCAAAGAGAACATTTCATTGCCTGTAAATAAAGATTTACTTAGTGAGCATATAATGAAGAAACAGTTTCATTGTTTTAAAGAGACGTTTTCATTGGTTCAAAGAAACGTTTTCATTGATCTCTCTCTCGCATCTAACCTCACTTTTTTGTTTTCCGGTTCTCCCGAACGAACGGCTTTGAGTTTCGAGGAGCCAGAAGCTTAGCCTATTTCTGCCGTACTTCCTTACATACTCTCAAAATTTGAGCTTTATTTGCCGCGTACTTCAGGAAAAAACAGGTTTCGAAATTTTCAGCTGGTAAGAAGAACGTTTTATTGAATCAGCAACGATATCTTTATAATCAATGGAAAAGGTTCATTGGTTTAAAGAAATGTTTCTTCGAATCAATGTCACTACTTTTCATTGAATTTGAGATCATTCAAAAAAAATATAGTATTGAAATTCAAGTATTTAATTTCATTGGTAAAGATTTCCGAGAATCAATGAAACTTCTTCTCTCACGGAAAAAAGGCCTGGTTGGAACAACCAAGTGCCTTGGTTATATATGCGCCAGACAATTAATTGGTTAGACCAAACAAGTTATTTGTTAGGCTACCAATTTCTTGGTTGGTCTAACCAAGTCACGTGGTTAGCTTACCAAGTGACTTGTGACTACCAATTTCTTGGTTGGTCTAACCAAGTCACGTGGTTAGCTTACCAAGTGACTTGGTTAGTCCAACCAAGAAATTGGTAGCCTAACAAATAACTTGGTTGGTCTAACCAATTAATTGTCTGGCGCATATATAACCAAGGCACTTGGTTGTTCCAACCAAGCCTTTTTTTCCGTGCTCGGTGCAAGATCATAAGACGTTTGACTGGATGTAAGCTAAGTATACTAATATGTGAATAACAGCGTTGAGTTATTCGGTTTCGAAAGTTTTTACAATAAATATTGTGAATGCCGAGTAGGATCCTTAGCAATCTTAACAACTACCGTTTTACCGTAAAAAGACCGGGTGGTGTTTACGAAAAAAAAACGAAAGTTGGTCGTAACAACCGTGAAAACGACTGCCCTAAAAAATTTCATGTGGTCGTTTTTTTTTCAGTTTACGACGGAAAACCGAAAAAACAACCGAAAAACATTGTTAGGGCAGTTGTTTTCGCGGTTGTTACGCCCGAGTTCCGGTTTATTTTTTGCAAAAAACCACCCGGTTGTTTGGCGGTGGTTTTTACGGTGAGTCAGCTGGAAACGACGGTTGTCAAGATTGCTAGGGATCCATTGTATCACAAGATGATAGGATACACTATGACAGAAAAGTAGAAAGTGAAAGTTACACGAGGAGATGAAAGTCCGACTCTTAAAACAAGAATCGATTGGGCAGCATGTCTCTGTACCCTATAGTATAACGAGAATTTTACAAAATTTGACTTCACAAGATGTGAAAATAGGGTTTATGTAGATGCGTTGCGTAAATAGTCTATCATCGCACTGAATGAAGCAAAATTATATTTTTTAAATATCAATATTTTGATAGTATTATTGTTTACATTCCATATTCTTTATTTCTCAAGCAAACCTCTTTAAAATAAAGATCTTTAGAATAAGTACAAAAATAACAGTTTTAACGTTATTTGAAAACAAAAAGTGCCTCATGGGTCGTTATTATTCTCGTCGTTATCGATTTTTTCTCAGCTGGCCATCATAAGCATTTTATTGGTTTATATCTGTTACTTCCATTAATTTTTGTTTTAGTTTTTTCTCGTCTAACATTTCAAAAGAATAAGACAGAACAGATTCTTTTATCTTCTCCGGTATTAAAGGGTCGGAAAGACCAAGAGATTTGATACATTCGAAGGGTAAGTTAACGGTGCCAATGATCGAACACGTCCCAGCTTTCGAACACTTCTGGTTATTTGAGTTTATTGCGAATTCAAATATTACAAAGCCAAAATTGAAACTTGTAATCGTATCTATATATTTTAATTGATGTATAGGAAAAAGATTTTCAAGTTCAGACGTCGAGGTTTATTTTATTATTCTATTTTATTCTAAGACAGACGATTCTAGTGTCCGAATTTTGGTACGAGCATCCCCAGGTGATTGATCCAATTATCGGACATCAATCAAATTTTCAAGTTGTTAGGTTAGCCAGTTTTCGACTTAGCTGATTTCAAATATTCTTTTATGTACATATATATTGTTTATTAATACAATCGATAAATATCCAAGATATTTTTGTTTTTATTCCGAACCAATCGTGTTTGTATACCAGAACTCTTGATATTTATGATTGTCCATAAGATTGGAATATTAGGTGTCCGGAAATACGTACATGGTGAAAAACAGTGTCCGAAAACTGGTACATTAGGTTTATTTTGTTATTTTCGTACATAATTAGATAATGATTCAATATTTCGACGATTAATTCGTAGGGTTTCGAAACGGAAAGGTATGAGCTTGACTTTGTCAAGTCCGTGGTGTAGTCAAACTCAGGACAACTTTGCAGTCTTATATAAACTGAGGCTTCACAATACTTGCGAGAAATTCTCCGTCCGTTCGCCATCTAGTGGCATTTATTTGTAGAAATTTGCAGCCTGTAAGCGGCGGCCGGTAAATACAAATCAATTTAATATGAAGAATCTGTTGCAAACCCGCCAACTACATATGTAAGTATATGTAATACCATAGGTGAGTATGTTTTCTAAAAAAATAAAAAATATGCTCACTTACAGAATGTCAGAACTAAAGAAAACGCTTTTGGAATGAAGATTGAAAATTTCCAGATGCAGATACGTTCAGGGTCATTCTTTTATATACCTTACATATACTTTATTTCCATATAGGAAATATGCATGCTTTCTACTTTTATTATTCGTTGACTACAATTCAGTTTTTTTTTAAATAGTTTAAAACATTGAGAAAAGTGGTTTGGAAGAAATGTCCCGATATATATGTGTGTGTAAACCATTGTATCTCAAGAACGGCTTTAACAATCTAAAATTTAGTACACCGGTAGATCAGGGACGCCCCTTCTTGTGTAAAATTTTACGAAAAAATTCGGCCATCTCGTTAGATTCTACCCTGGTAAAAATATATTATAGAGATTGATAGAGATCGATAAAATTTAAATAGGATTTAATCGTATGTTATCATCTCTATCTATTCGGACTTTGATCAATTTATACAAATTGAATAATTGTTATTGATTTCCTTTAGTTTTCGTTTTCTATTGGTTAAATACGATATAGTACATTACAATACGAGTGCGAAAAAACTTTTTCTGACGAGTGTGAGTTTGCAGCACGAGCCGAAGGCGAGTGTTGCAATCACACGAGTTCAGAAAACGTTTTTCGTATGAGTATCGTACAAAATTTTATTTCACGAGGTGTGTAAACGATGCTTGACGCACGCGAAGCGTGCATACAACCGCGTTCTACGCACTGAGTGAAATAAAATACGTTATCGGGATGTATGATACACTAACGAATTTATAATATCTTATAATTTTTTTAAAACTAATTTTTTAATAAATTCATAGTCCTCTTATTATCCGAAATCAATGGTCTTATTAGTATCTTGATATGCTTGATTATTCATTAGATTTTTCTCGTATCGCGAAGTACTCAAATACGGATAAAATAAAACTTTCGGTAAGGAATGTATACGTGAAGCATTCTTAAAGAGCTAATTAACATAAATAATTTAGTAAGATGCTAAAAAACTGCTCAATTTACTGTTGTTACTCATAAGTACGTGAAGCGGCTTATATATTATTGATGTATATTATCTTACAAGAACGAGTTTGGATGGAATAGTTATGCAGTCTATCAGAGATCATGAAAGTTAAACAGCTTGGGCCGCGGTCACTACAAAGATGGGTGACCAGAAAAAAATGTAATTATCCGGTCGATTTCTTTTTTCTTTTTGCTTGGAATAGTACATCATGGGTATATACGTACAATCGTATATTTTTATTATTAAATTAAATACAAAAATTATATTATTTATAATAATATAGGATATGGACGAAACATATAGGATTTCGATCTTAAATTTATGATAGTACATCGTAAATTCATGAACCAAAGTCCATATTCGGAACGATAGAATTTTTTATAATCGTTTTCTATCATTTATTATTACCAGGGTATAAGACTTCCAATTTTTCGAAAAAAGTTTGTATGTTTTCTAGCAGTCGCAATTTTTTTGGCTAATGAGGTAAATAGCCAAATAACAAATAAAGTAACGTAAAAGAATGTTCGGTGTCGAGTTTAAGTTAAATCCATCTGGCGATTCGGATTTTATAGAATTTTGAACATTCGAAAAATCGTTGTTGACGTTTTAATTTAAGTCAGCCTCGACAAAATTGATTCAAATTTTCTGCAGGTGTGAGCTAATATTCGGTAATGCTAGATGTCAAATTTGGCGAAGATTGCGAAAGAACTTCAGATTTTATAGCAATTTGAATTATAGAACATTATACCATTTTTTCTTTTGGCGAAGTAGAACCTTGCACATTGCTTCCTTTTATTTTTTTGTATTTTACAAAGTTCCCTTTATGTGAAAGTCACAATCGGTGAAACTATTTTCCAACGATCACGCTGTTGAATGGCAAGTGCAACGCGTCATATATCGTATGTTGTCAGCAGGTGGGAGAATTTATCGATAATTGCTCTCACGCAAGTACCTAAAAAAATAGTAATAGTCGAATTTGCTATACTTACAGATAAGTCTTGAATTCGTTACCTTAATGTTGCTACCAAACATAATTGTGAATTGGCCGCCGAGCAAGAGAAGCAATAACCGCGAGCACGCGATTGCAGGAAATTATTTCGTCTTCGATCTTAACGCTTGAATGGTAAGAGCGAGCCCAGCGGGGTCGAGCCTCTTCGAAGTTGTCGGATTGTATATAAAGGAGACTGGTCGCATTCTTTACTTGTTCTTTTTCTAGGTAGCGCGTTCAGTAAACTGTCGCGTTCAGTACCGCGAATATTTCCGTTGGTGATAATAACCCATCGAAGTCACAATCAATTATGAAGAATCTACGAACGTTTGTGCTCATCATTGGGTTGCAATTAGTTACCACGGTTTTTTCAAGGTAAGTGAAAGCTACTTTACGCGGCGTGTGTCCGGCGGAATTAACTGCGAATTCGCTGCAAACCGAACACTAGAAAATATCTTTTGTGCGTTTCAGAGATTCTTGCTTTTTTTAATTCATTAAATTTTTGATCTTCTGGATATTGTAACAATATGGAACCCTACGCAATGTATAACATTCCGTAGGGTTTATACCGTGTTGTGAGGTTTTTAGTACTTCTGTTTTTGTTGTCTATATTCGGCAGTGACATGATATTCTTTTGAATATATTAACCCTCCAAGCAAAATTCTTTCTGCTCGTTCGATTTGAATGGAAATTCCGTGGCTTCTCGTGGCGCTGTTTAGGAATCTGTAGACGAGCAGTTTTTATCCAGAAATACTTTGTGTATATATTCAAATATAATCGAAATTGTACTTGAAAATATGTAATTTATCATGCGCATGTATATTCTTGATACATGTCGTATATTTCACATATATTATTTAACTTAAACGAAAATATATCTTTTTTAGGATATATAAAAACAAGGATGCAAAGTAGAACCTTGCACATTGCTTCCTCATTATTTTTCGCTTCTTACAAAGCTACCTCTATGAGGAAGTATGTTATTCAATTTTTGGCTTCCTCATAGAGGAAGCTTTGTAAAACGCGAAAAATAATGAGGAAGCAATGTGCAAGGTTCTACTTTGCATCCTTGTTTTAATTAGGTAAATATACATATTGTGGATTCGCTTTTTCTATTTAGTTATTACGTTATTTCGTAATTATTAGAGCGTTTCCGAAAGTGAATGTGATAATGTATATTTTTAAAAATAATTCAACATTCCATAAAATCAAAAATTTCATACCGTTCGTCACTAAATTATACATATATAATGGCTGAATATTGTTTCATTTATATACAAAATTTGAGCTCGCTATCTTAAGTTTAGCAAAAGTTACAATAGAGCGATAATGTCCATTTTTTTGAAAAATTCAAAACATCATAAAATTTTAACGGTACAACCGATCTTAACCAAATTCAATAGCGATCACCGGCGTATGAAAGCTCAAATTCATACCAATTTTAAGATCAATATCTCGAAAATTGAAAGAGTTATCGCGTAATAGGACATTTTTCAAAAAATTTAAAAACGCGTAATAATTTAACGATAAAGTGGGTTTTAACAAAAATCTGTATGAACGATGAGGCTTGATCCCTCTATCTATGGTCCAAATTTCAGCTTGATATCTCAAGGCATTCCCGAGTTATAAAGGTTTACATTTTTCGATCGTGTAACACACACACATACACACACACGCACACACATACAGACATTTTTTCTAAATCACTTTTCTCGACGTTTTTGGCCCATTCTGAGTGTACTGACATGAAAATCTCGAAAAAAAAAAATTTCATGAAAACAAAGCTTCCTCTATGAGGAAGCAATATATAAAATATGTACAATTTTACGTAACACTTATATGTTATATGTAAAAATAAAATTTTGCATACAGATTGCCGTGTGAGTTAGTCTCTATCTTTTTTTTACATCAAATTTTTTTTTTCGTCATTTACATGTCTATAATGGTAATTAAATTTTGGCAGTCCGCAAACGATGGATTTATTGAATCAATTACATTTTTTTTTCAGTGTGTCTTTTGTTCTTTCAGTGCTTTTTTTGTTTTTTTTTTCAATGCGCTAACCGGTTAGGGAAACGCCGAGAAAAGTGGTTTTGTGAAATTGTAGGGGGCTGGAATTGATATCACCATACTCGTAAAGTACTCGACCGAATGAGCTAAAGTTGCAATGACATGTACAGTACAGTTCATCGTTTGTTTGAGATACATTTTATAAAAATCGGTTAAAGCATTATGATTTTATGATTAAAAAAAATGTTAATGTCTGTTATCACGCTAACGCGAACAAATCTATCACTATCAAGTTGAAACTTAGCATGAAACTTGAACGGAGTACACTTGATGCATTGAAAGATTTCTCACAATTCCATAGAACTACTCAAATGTTGTCATTTTACATATTTTAGAAAAATGCTGAATTCAAACGCGATAGTTTGTATAAATTTCAAGCTATTAAAACACAGCTTTCTACACAACTGTAGTTACGACCAAGGTCACTTCCGCATGAAGGTAACAATGTGAATAGTACACTGTAAAAAATTTTTGTTTGAAAATTAATATACAGTATATAAAGCTCGGATGCATATACCAATTTTGAGATGCATTCGTCATTAAAAAATACTAATTTTTAGTAATTTTCAAATACCAGTATCGGAGAATTCTTCTACTATTCTTAAATTTACTATAAAAGTATATTAATATGGAATTCATATACCCATTTCGTAAATCTCATATCGCTTGGTATATTAAATTCACCTGCATTTTTAACAGGATAAAACATTTGTTTTTGAAAATTAATATACCGTATACAAAGCTCGAATGCATATACCGTATATTAATTTTCAGATGTATTCGTCATTGACAAATACAATATTTGTATATTAAAATGAAGATTACAATATTCGCGTACTGTAATTTTCAAATACTTGTATCGGAGAATTTTCATACTATTGTAAAAATGTATAATAAAAGTATATTAATATGGAATTCATATACCCGTTTCGTAAATCTCATATCGTTTTGTATATTAAAATCTCTTGCATTTTTAACAGTGTAGAAAAGTGTAAGAAAAAATTGAGGAGAGTTTCACTTTGCAGGCTTTTAACCGTACATAAAAAAATCTCTAATTTGCAATCAGCAAATCAGAGATTATATCAAACATCACCTTAAGGGGAGGTGAAGCCTACTCAGTCGGTAACAAAAACTGTAACCAAAATTTCAGAGAACGCCGAACGTTTTTTGATAAAAGAAAATATTTACATTATTGCTCTCTTAATACTGCATGATGTAAAATTTTCATTTTTCCCAAAAAAGATCAAGTTTCTGAGAATTCTTGTTCCGAATGATATTCGCTATCTTTCTCGCACTCATGGAAGTTTCGTCTCCCCTTAAGGTAGTTCTGTCGGTACGCCGGAGTCATAAATCTCAGAGTCTAATATGACATTAAAAAATAATCATACGCATCCCTTTGACTGCCTCAATAATAATATCAAAAATAATCGATTATCCTTCAAAATTGTCGTAATCAAATTAAAACGATTATTTATAAATAGTTGATATGTTTAGTGCGGATTTGACTTCATTTTCACGATAATTAGGTTAGGAAACGTCATTGGACCCGGTATCATGCACTTTGACCTTGGTTCAATTAAACATTATTCCGGAAACTTCACCTTTTTTCATGATGCATCAATTCCTGAATGATTTGCGAATCCGTAGTACTTTTTATTTTTTCTCTATCTTTGATCTAAGTATGTTAATTTTCGGTTTAAAGATCAATTTTTCAAGCCCTCCCGTGAGCGCCGTGTAAAAGGATCGATTTTCAAGTTTTAATTTTTCATTCAAATACTCGGTAAAAGCCTTCAAGATTTTGTGCAAGTAAAATTAAATAGCTAAATTACAACATGTCAAAAATTCATGCATATGAGTTTGGATTGCCTTCACGACAGAACTACCTTAAGCTGATGTTTTATACCGACCGAATCGCCGTGAGAGTGAATGAGAGAGCGCCATTGGCGGTCGCAGTGGAGTGAGAGAGAACGACAGAAATGTGCTACCACACATCACTTTATGTTATTTTCGGTCACGATTAATTTTTCGAATAAAAAGCAAGAAGTATTGACTCTAGACTTCTTCGATGCAGTCAGTACTTCTCGTCTTTTGCCCAAAAGATGAATTATGGCCAAGAACAACGCTTTACAGTTTTTGTTACCGACCGAGTAGTAGCACATCATCTTAAGACCGTATTGAGTAGAATGACATGCAAATCGCAAAAAAATAAATGTCATAAAAAAAACTTGTGCTATGAGGAAGGATAATTTTTATTCACAGAAGCTTCTGAGAATTATTGCGAAGCATAACTATTAAATTAATGGTCCGATGATTGTATGTGGAATATGACATGAAAGAGGTTTACGATTCAGCTTCTGGCTGTTTCCTATTTTTAGTTGAAAATCTTTTTAATAATGCGTGATATGTACACTCACACACACCAAAATTTTTATCCGAGTTTGATTTTTATTACGATTCTAAAAAAATATCTTTTCACAAAAAAGAAAAACTTTGTCTATGAAGCAGATTTACATTAATAATGAGTAATTAAGACGCTGTGAAATTATTTAGTTGTTATTCACAATTTTTTTTAATTCGCAGCAATTTAAATTCCACGTTCTGAAAAGTTTATGGACTTTTTAATTTCTTCTCGATTGTTAATATTTTGGAGAAAAGATCTGAACTGTGGAGCACTATTTTACAATTCATCGTTCTCGTCTTGTATTCCAGAGATCAACGCCGACAGAGAGTAATTTGCATAACAGTTTTTGTTACCGACCGAGTCATAGCCATCACTTTAAATTTTTTGAGAAACAATATAATATATTAAGAGAGGATTTCGTTTCTGAACGCAGCATATTTTTATAGACGAAGAATAACATTATTCCGCAATTTTTTCGGAACCCTTAAGAGTTATAATAATTACACATCATCGTAAATTGATTGACAAACAATACAATCTATTTCAAGCGTATACCCAACTCATTCCTAAAGCACAAAAAAAGGAATAAATTATTTCTCAATTATTTTTAAAGTTAAGAGTCATAACAACTGCATTTAAATTTTCACGAGTGCAGATTAGGAAAAATGGTGTTGTTATAATAAATTCCGCGTATATCCCTCGATCTCAACCAGGCAAGGATAAATCAGAAATGATTTTTATAGTGAAATCTCTAACTGATAATGGCAAGTCGTTGGGGCACCTATATTATTTTTTCTTTCGTGGGGTTTATCGAGTGTTTGCAATGAACGAGTCTTTTTATAAATTGCTATCTAACAAAAGAAGCCATAATCGTGTGGACGTCGTTTCCAACCTTATGGTCGGTATCGTTGTTTTTATCAGTACGGGAGATTAAAAAAAAACAAAGAGGAAAAAAATGGTGACCCTCAGCCGGCTATATATCGTGGGTGACGTTCCGGCGCGGCGTTCAATCGCTTCTTTAGTCTCGTGCACCGTCAACACACACGCTACATACGTTCAGTCTCCGCGGATTCTCTGCGTTGCACGGATCGTCCGTCAAAAGCGGTATTATCAATATTTATAAGTTTTACGAAAGAACTGCAGCTGTACAATTTTTAAATTCACCGCCGGGACCTTAGTGATCATCACGTCGTACGAGGAAGGATACGATCTCTTGAGGATTTTCTCAGGAATAGTGGATTCATTGGGCAACCGGCTTTTCCGTATAGCATCATAACATGTAAATATTATACGGTTTCTTTCCGTGCCTCGCACAATCTTCCGAGTAATCCAATTGATCGTATAGCTGCGCAACTTGCATGTGCCGTGTGGCATCAATTGTGCGCAATCGCTATAGATCATCCGGAAAATCTCGTGAGGATTCTGTAACCTTGCAAAAATTATCGTACCTGCGGCACATAATACGATACAATTGAAGAAATAAATATTTCGTCTGTTCCATGTGAGGTGGAATACGCCAATTCGGCCGCCCAGATTTTTCATGTCGACAAAAAATGCAAATAATTTGTATAAATGATCTTCCAACTAATTAAAGAATTCACAATTTTTTAAAAGATTTTTTAAAGTACGAATCTTAGTAAAAAATATAGAAAATAATTATTCTTTATTATCTAACGCAAAAATGTCTACACGTATAAAAAAGTCATAAGAAGATAAAATGTAGAGTTTTCAACATTGATTTTAATAGAAACATTATCTTTGCTCGCTGGTAGAATTTCATGCTATTTTTTTCATCAAATAATGTTATAATATTTTTTTCCTCGGAAACTTCGTCGATTATATGTCTGATATTTTCACGTTCTTTTCATTGACATGTTAAGAATTTAAGAAAAAAATTAGCGTGTCAGGGATGTAATTTCGTTCTGTGTCGTTACATTTTTTTATGAGTGAACCTCACGGTATTTCACAATTCATGTGAAATAAAATGGGTAATTGGTCTCTCTATTTAACAGAGTTGAGACTGTCTGTAGATAAGTTCTAAAGGCTGCATTACTTTTTTCTTCATTCAAAATATCTTTTCCGATTTTTTTTTGCATATCTAAATAGTATATTGTGCGACAAGTGCGAGAATCGAGAACTTCGCGCACGGTACGCAGACACGAGAAAACGAATTTCCCACGCAGGTGTTTAAAAATAGTAGTTGTTGTAACGCATGCATGAGAAGTGTTACTTCTCGTGCCTGCCGCTCGTGGCGTAAGTAGCGCTTTACGGCCATCGATGCTATTTTACTTCTCGCACGCACTTCTCGCATGAGAATTACTTCTCGCACGCGCGCGCGACATTACACTCGGTAGCACTTCTCATGCATTTGTTACAAAAAGTATTATACGATACAGAGCGAAAGAGTGATCATCATACGCAGGTTGTGAAGTTGATCGCACAACCTGCGTATAATGATCGCTTTCTTGTGCTTTTATGTGATTGGTTGTTCACCGTGCGCGAAATTCGTCGAACCGTGTGCGAAGTATATAAAGACGTTCACTTGTCTTGCTGTCAGTTTGATGATATACAAAAAGAGTATTGAAAATAAAGGTTAAATAAAACTTGAAAACTAAACTTCGCACGCAGGGATTTAAAAATAGTAGTTTTCGATATGAGTGCGACGAAACTTTTTCTCAACGAGTGTAAGATTGCAGCACTCGCCGAAGGCAATGCAATGCAATCTCACGAGTCGAGAAAAAGTTTCTCGCACGAGTTTCGAACAAAATTTCATGCTACCAGGGCTGCGTTCCGAATGACGAGGTGTTTTGTTGTTCGATGCGCATGCGCAATGGTTTTTGCCGGGATTTACAGTGAACTTTAATAAGTATAATAAAAGTGGAAACATAAAAAAACAATTGTTTTATTTATACTGGTACTGAAGTATTAATAATTAAATTTCTCATGGATTTGCCTATTTGTAAAGAATTCAAATATTATCCTCGTCTCCTGATCAGACGACAACTATTCACCCTACTTGCGAGGTACGGCAAAAAGTTGTTGTCCGATCGTGAGGTGGGGATAAAAAATGTTAATACTTTATAAATGGCTAATCCGTGAGAAATCGAAATTCCGATACTTTGGAATTAATAGAAACTAACAAACTGTTTCCCCTATCTTCAACTTTTACTATAATTCTTAAACTTCACCGTAAATCTTGACGGAGATTATTGCGCATGCGCATCGATCAACGAAACACCTCGTCATTCGGAACGCACCCCAGTGTGCGAAGTGCGATTTCGCACACGCGACGCGAAATCGCTCTTCGCGCACGGGTATGGCATAAAATAAAGTGTGTGTACATCGCGCACAAGATACTATTTCAATTTTGTTAACATTTTTTTTACTGTGTTCCCGATAACACACAATGCATTATCGTACCCTTTTCTGATACAAAGAACTTTCCATAGCCAATAAATATCTTTTGAATTCTATTTGCTCATCGTCGATATCACACGCACGCCCGATCTCGTTTGTCTTACGTAAACAGAAATCAATGATGATCGGGGAGGGATAATTTATCAATTAACCATGGAAAATGTTCGATGAAGCAATGAAGTTGCGACTTAAGGAGGGTCGAGCTCGTTTGTTGGAGGGGATAGGCCCGGCAGAGAATGCATTGTGGTTGCACGAAACTGCGCGACAGAGATGCCGCTGCGCAAGTTTAAGAAATCTGTTTCTCGCGCGACATAATCGATTATTGTTAATTAACGGTGAAGAACAAGTATCTGAATTTTTGTATAGAGCATCCTGAATATATTCTTTACAGTTTGCAATAATTTAATTGCACGGTATCCGTATAAACTATGTTTAGAAATATCAAAATTCATCGTTCATTCTTAATCTGCCATAAGAAGCAATGGTAAATGGTATAAATTAAAAAAATTTATTTCTCGAAAACCATGAAGATAAACTTACTCAAACTTTGTAGTTGAATGCAAGTTCTCCATATTGATAAAAAACCAAATTCTGGGTTAAAAAAAAACCAGCATCTATTTAATGTTAATGTTTTTACGTTCGACTCTCCGTAAGACCCATTTCATGCTGAGAAAATGATTCTTGGGTATCATTGCACAAGCGGCTAAATAAAACTGAAAAATGTAATGCGGGCTTTAAAAATTACCTATATACAGTCTGAACGCTATTAACCGTACATAGTAATTTTATTTCACATGACATTATCGTGATGTTCGATCATTTAAAGAGTTAACGGCGTAGAAAAAAATTCGGTGCCATTACACTAATTACTTCATAGATCTTTAACATATCAAGCAAAAGAATGTGAAAATATTAGACATATAAACGAGGAAGTTTACGAAAAAAATATTATGACTTTATTTCATGAAAAGTAGCATGAAATTACATCAGGGCACAAAGCAAATTTTTGTATTAAAATTAACATTGAAAACCCTACATTTTATCTTTTTTAGAAAATAAAGAATAATTATTTTCAATATTTTTTTTATGTCAATACAAAGTGCAAATAATTTGTTTAAATGTTCTTAAAGAATACACCGTTTTTCAGATTTTTTTCAATGCATACATTAGTCACGATGACAAAAAATTGTGAAATCTTTAGTCAGTTAGAAGAACATTTCAACAAATTATTTGGACTTTTTGTCGACAAGAAAAATTTGGGTGGTCGACTGGCCGTATTTTTTCTCATAGGTTAAGCTGAGTTTGATGGTGTTTGGTAGAGGAAAGTATTCATCGTTATATTAAAGTTGAAATTCATAATTTATCGTTCACAAAAGTGATTTAGTATTATTTATCATGTAAGGGGATATACCTAGCCTCGAATATTTACTTTTGTTCTAGACCGGTCATTACTGTGAGCTTTCATTACCGAACATAATTTCCAATGTAAAATAAAAACGATATGAGATTTACGAAACGGGTATATGAATTCCATATTAATATACTTTTATTGTACATTTTCACAATAGTATGAGAATTCTCCGATACGAGTATTTGAAAATTACAGTACGTGAGTATTGTAATCTTCATTTTAATATACAAATATTGTATTTGTCAATGACGAGTGCATCTGAAAATTAATATACGGTATATGCATTCGAGCTTTATATACGGTATATTAATTTTCAAAAACAGATGTTTTACTCTGTTAAAAATACAGGTGAATTTAATATACCAAACGATATGAGATTTACGAAATGGGTATATGAATCCCATATTAATATACTTTTATAGTAAATTTAAGAATAGTATAAGAATTCTCCGATACTGGTATTTGAAAATTACTAAAAATTAGTATTTTTCAATGACGAATGCATCTGAAAATTAATATTACGGTATATGCATCCGAGTTTTATATAATGATGTTGAAGTTTGCATCGTTGGAATGCAACGAAAATTAACAAAAAAAATTATTTTAATGGACTCAAAACATCGAATTGGATATAAAATGTTATTGTAACGATTAATCGTCATAATAACTTATTAGAACCGTTAGAATAATTATTTTTAAAAAATTTCGTTGCATTCCAACGACGAAAACTTCAACATCATTTTATATACTGTATATTAATTTTCAAACAAAAATTTTTTACAGTGTATTTTTCTCTCGCCTGCTGAGCGGATGCGTGTTATTAGTTATTGGTTGTGCTCTTATGGAATGAAATGATTGAAATTGATTAAATTATTTATATTATATTGATCAAATTGATTGAAAATAAAAAACGTTGCACAATGGAACCTTGAATATTGTATCCTCGTTATCTTTAAGGTATTCCGAGCGCCTAGGTGCGGGTTTTGTGGGTGCCTGTGCGGGGCCCCTAATATCCGCGAGCATGTAACGTTGTACCATCGTGAAATTATTTGAGAATCTTTTTAAATGTCCGATTAAACTTCCTGATGCACAAAATATGCAGAATTTGTGTTTTTGAAAATAATTTTTCACTTTTTCACATCTTACGGGCCTGAGCCTTCACGAAGGATCTGACAACGCTGTTGTAGCGTACCACGTGATTGAGCGCCATGTTTGCAGAAGGGGTATGAAAACAATAGCTGAGTATGTCGAAATATGACAGAAACTCCAAAACGGGCTGGCCGCTAACCTAACAACCTAACAGATATTGCTATTTCCTTCACCCCTATCACTATGTATTCGATCCTCTATTATATTCATTATATTATTTTTATCTCTATACACCAGGTATGGGCATTCATTCAATGAAAATGTGTTTGAAATGGTTTCATGCACACTGGAAGTTTTTATCTACAAACCGGTATACGAAATTTAATATACAAATGCAATGTATAATTAAGATATGGTACAGTAGTTTTAATAATTGACTTCAACTTTACTGTGAAAATACTTCAATGTTAATAATTTGTTTTAGTTTTACTGTAACTGTAGATTTATTTTTTTAAATTACACTTTTATATTTTATTGACGAGTTCATGCATAAAGACTTAGAGACTTTTCTAACAGTGTAAATAATTAAGAATTATTAAGCCCATTAAATAATACAACTCATTGAAAAGAATTATTCATTTACATTAGCCATAATCATTGCAAACATGTGAAAATGTTGAGTTTTGCCTAATAATCAATCATATTTATCTTATACAAGCAGTATTTTTAATACATTTTCATTGAACGAACTTCAATCCCTGCTAAACACAGCACGTCAAATGCGTTGGACTAATTGCATTATTAATGTGAATTTGTAACCTGAAAAAGAGACCGGCATGAACGTCAAATATTTTTTTCAATTTCGCGCGCATGCCGGCGAACGTCATAAGCACAGCTGACGATGTACAGTGTTGCCAGCTATCACGTCACAGGTCCCGCCATGATATTAGATTTTTTTTCACATCTTTAGATAATATTTTCTAACGAAAGACTTCGGTCGAGATAGTTCAATAAGAGCGATAATTTATCTCCGAAACCCGCTGTGTCTATTGCATATTTTATTTTACCGATGTCAAGATGTTTCACTAATAAAATCTGCAATTGAAACGCGGCCAGGAGCTTTTCTCATACCTTTCTGTTCTGATATTGCACTTTTTGAAGGTATAAATAATCGTTAAATGCTTGGCTACCACGCCTGGGATTTTTTTTACACAATTCTACGTAATAAAACTCTAGTATAGCCGACAAATATACAATTCTGAAGACTATGCCCTCACGTTCGGAATACCTTAACTTTTTACAAATTTACCTTTATGACGAAGTAGGTTCATAATTTTTCAAAATGTTTTTTTTTTTTACGAAGCTTCCTGATAGGACGGGCAATCTTCTCGATGTTTTGGATCATTCTGAGAGTAATAAGATGAAGAAAAAGTTTCACTAAAATAATGCTTCCTCTATTAGGAAGCAAAGGGATATATAACAAGCAATAAAGCACATACATACGTATAGCAGTAAAAAATTCTCTCGTTGTATATATCTTTTACGTATCCACCGGATATGATCCAGTGATCATATGTATCCTCTGAGAGATATATAGTATACATATATCTTGTTACATATAAATATTTGAAGATATATAATAGACATATGATAAATATACAATGCAGAAAAAGTTCGCCATCTCGTAAATATTTTAAGGGGAGGGAGTCAGGTAAAAAAAATTGATTTTGGAAATTCAATATCATCCAAATCCTATTGCATATAAAAATGCCCAATGCACTATATTGTTGGTACTCGATGAATGGATTTTTTACTGTCGTCTGACTTGCATATGCTTTTCAATATTATCTTAAGCAAAGTTCTTAGGTTTTCCATTCTGCGCATGATTCAGATCAAACTACTAGGCAGATTGGAATGGTTGACGTCTCATTTTCTTCTTCATGAACAGATACACCGGCTAAATGGAGCAAACTATTTTTTTTTCATTCTGAAAGCAAAGTTAATAACTGATTTAGAAAGTAACATAAAATTTATTTATTAATAATTATGTCACTTAAAAAATATTACTTTTTATTAACATTTGCTCCATTTAGCCGGTGTATCTTTTCATGAAGAAGAAAATGAGACGTTAACCATTCCAATCTGCCTAGTAGTTTGATATGACGCTGAAACTGGCAGACAGACCTGGCAGACGCGGCCGCCCAGTGAGCCGTAGGTTTTTGTTGGGACTGTGCTCTCCCCACTACCGCAGAAGCACACGGCAGGCCCGCCGCAGCGAGCTGTCGCTATACAGACTAACGTTCTAACAGCCTAGCGCGTAGCTTATACAGCACGTTGAAATTCTTTATTTGTTAATTAAGTTTAACGAAATGAAAAAAAGTACGTTGTATTGGTTTAGGTTTCCAGAATATTTATATAAACTTGCTCTGGACTAAGATCATGCTGGCAAGAGTTGTACAATGTTTTGTGGCCGAGGTCGTTACAGCTTACGCACGGATTTCTTATGTGCTTGCACCTCGTCAAAAAAAAACATTCATACGCATGAACGCAGGACATTCTTAATTTACAGGAATATTCTATAAGTAAGTCTGAATTTAGCGGTATATAGTTTACTCCGTTAAAGGCCTTTGTTAATAACGAAAAAAAATTGCAAACTTTTCTTCGTGCTTAGCGTAGCCGTTATACTGCATAATTATGGTGAAAATAAAATAAATAAAAAAGCCCTTTAACGAAATACACTATAGTACATTGAATTCAACTAGATCTACAGAATATTTGTGTAAATTGTCAAATGCCTGGGATCATGCGTGTAAAAGGCTCGCATACTTTCATATCCATCGTCATTTCAGCGTACGCACGAGTATCCATATACTTGTATCTTGACAGAACATTTATACGCATGAACGCAGGACATTCTTAATTTACAGGAATATTCTGTAAGTCCGTCTGAATTTAGCGGTATATAGTTTATTCCGTTAAAAGCCTTTGTTAAGAAAGAAAAAAAATTGCAAACTTTTCTTCGTACTTGGCGTAGTCCATGTACTGTATACTTATGTTGATAATAAAATAAATTAAAAAACCCTTTAACGAAATACACTATAATACATTCAATTTGGCTAGATCTACAGAATATTTGTGTAAATTGCCAAATGCCTGGGGTCATGCGTGTAAAAGGCTCACATACTTGCATATCCATCGTCATTTCAGCGTACGCACGAGTATCCATATACTTACCTTGACAGAACATTCATACGCATCAACGCAAGACATTCTTAATTTACAGGAATATTCTATAAGTTAGTCTGTATTTAGCGGTATATAGTTTATTCCGTTAAAGGCCTTTGTTAATAACGAAAAAAAATTGCAAACTTGTCCTCGAACTTGGCGTAGCCGATATACTGCATATTTATGGTGAAAATAAAATAAATAAAAAAGCCCTTTAACGAAATACACTATAGTTCATTGAATTCAACTAGATCTACAGAATATTTGTGTAAATTGCCAAATGCCTGGGGTCATGCGTGTAAAAGGCTCACATACTTTCATAGCCATCGTCATTTGAGCGTAGGCACGAGTATCAATATACATGTACCTTGACAGAACATTCATACGCATGAACGCAGGACATTCTTAATTTACAGAAATATTCTATAAGCCAGGCTGAATTCAGCGGCATATAGTTTATTCCGTTAAAGGGCTTTTTTAATAACAAAAAAAAATTGCAAACTTTTCTTCGTGCTTAGCGTAGCCGTTATACTGCATATTTATGGTGAAAATAAAATAAATAAAAAGACCCTTTAACGAAATACACTATAGTACATTGAATTCGAATAGATCTACAGAATATTTGTGTAAATTGACAAATGCCTGGGGTCATGCGTGTAAAAGACTCACATATTTTCATATCCATCGTCATTTCAGCGTACGCACGAGTGTCCATATACGTGTACCTTCACAGAACATATATACGCATGAACGCAGGACATTCTTAATTTACATGAATATTCTATAAGTCAGTCTGAATTTAGCGGTATATAGTTTATTCCGTTAAAGGCCTTTGTTAATAACGAAAAAAAATTGCAAACTTTTCTTCGTGCTTAGCGTAGCCGTTATACTGCATATTTATGGTGAAAATAAAATAAATAAAAAAGCCCGTTAACGAAATACACTATAGTTCATTAAATTCAACTAGATCTACAGAATATTTGTGTAAATTGCCAAATGCCTGGGGTCATGCGTTTAAAAGGCTCACATACTTTCATAGCCATCGTCATTTGAGCGTAGGCACGAGTATCAATATACATGTACCTTGACAGAACATTCATACGCATGAACGCAGGACATTCTTAATTTACAGAAATATTCTATAAGCCAGGCTGAATTCAGCGGCATATAGTTTATTCCGTTAAAGGCCTTTTTTAATAACAAAAAAAAAATTGCAAACTTTTCTTCGTACTAGGCGTAGTCCATGTACTGTATACTTATGTTAATAAAATAAATAAAAAAGCCCTTTAACGAAATACACTATAGTACATTGAATTCAACTAGATCTACAGAATATTTGTGCAAATTGCCAAATGCCTGGGGTCATGCGTGTAAAAGGCTCACATACTTTCGTAGCCATCGTCATTTCAGCGTACGCGCGAGTATCCATATACGTGTACCTTGACAGAACATTTATACGCATGAACGCAGGACATTTTTAATTTACAGGAATATTCTATAAGTCAGTCTGAATATAGCGGTATATAGTTTATTCCGTTAAAGGCCTTTGTTAATAACGAAAAAAAAATTGCAAACTTTTCTTCGTGCTTAGCGTAGCCGTTATACTGCATATTTATGGTGAAAATAAAATAAATAAAAAGACCCTTTAACGAAATACACTATAGTACATTGAATTCGAATAGATCTACAGAATATTTGTGTAAATTGACAAATGCCTGGGGTCATGCGTGTAAAAGACTCACATATTTTCATATCCATCGTCATTTCAGCGTACGCACGAGTGTCCATATACGTGTACCTTCACAGAACATATATACGCATGAACGCAGGACATTCTTAATTTACATGAATATTCTATAAGTCAGTCTGAATTTAGCGGTATATAGTTTATTCCGTTAAAGGCCTTTGTTAATAACGAAAAAAAATTGCAAACTTTTCTTCGTGCTTAGCGTAGCCGTTATACTGCATATTTATGGTGAAAATAAAATAAATAAAAAAGCCCGTTAACGAAATACACTATAGTTCATTGAATTCAACTAGATCTACAGAATATTTGTGTAAATTGCCAAATGCCTGGGGTCATGCGTCTAAAAGGCTCACATACTTTCATAGCCATCGTCATTTGAGCGTAGGCACGAGTATCAATATACTTGTACCTTGACAGAACATTCATACGCATGAACGCAGGACATTCTTAATTTACAGAAATATTCTATAAGCCAGGCTGAATTCAGCGGCATATAGTTTATTCCGTTAAAGGCCTTTTTTAATAACAAAAAAAAATTGCAAACTTTTCTTCGTACTTGGCGTAGTCCATGTACTGTATACTTATGTTAATAAAATAAATAAAAAAGCCCTTTAACGAAATACACTATAGTACATCGAATTCAACTAGATCTACAGAATATTTGTGCAAATTGCCAAATGCCTGGGGTCATGCGTGTAAAAGGCTCACATACTTTCATAGCCATCGTCATTTGAGCGTAGGCACGAGTATCAATATACTTGTACCTTAACAGAACATTCGAACGCATGAACGCAAGACATTCTTAATTTACAGAAATATTCTATAAACCAGGCTGAATTCAGCGGCATATAGTTTATTCCGTTAAAGGCCTTTTTTAATAATGTAAAAAAATTGCAAACTTTTCTACGTACTTAACGTAGTCCAAGTAATGTATACTTATGTTGAAAATAAAATAAATAAAAAAGCCCTTTAACGAAATACACTAGAGTACATTGAATTCAACTAGATCTACAGAATATTTGTGTAAATTACCAAATGCCTGGGGTCATGCGTGTAAAAGGCTCACATACTTTCATAGCTATTGTCATTTCAGCGTACGCGCGAGTATCCATATACGTGCATCTTGACAGAACATTTATACGCATGAACGCAGGACATTCTTAATTGACAGGAATATTCTATAAGTCAGTCTGAATATAGCGGTATATAGTTTATTCCGTTAAAGGCTTTTTTTTATAACGAAAAAAAAATTGCAAACTTGTCCTCGAAGTTGGCGTAGCCGATATACTGCATATTTATGGTGAAAATAAAATAAATAAAAAAGCCCTTTAACGAAATACACTATAGTACATTGAATTCATCTAGATCTATAGAATTTTTGTGTAAATTGCCAAATGCCTGGGGTCATGCGTGTAAAAGACGCACATACTTTCATATCCATCGTCATTTCAGCGTACGCGCGAGTATCCATATACGTGTACCTTGACAGAACATTTATACGCATGAAGGCAGGACATTCTTAAATTAAAGGAATATTCTATAAGTCAGTCTGAATTTAGCGGTATATAGTTTATTCCGTTAAAGGCCTTTGTTAATAACGAAAAAAAATTGCAAACTTGTCCTCGAAGTTGGCGTAGCCGATATACTGCATATTTATGGTGAAAATAAAATAAATAAAAAAGCCCTTTAACGAAATACACTATAGTACATTGAATTCATCTAGATCTATAGAATTTTTGTGTAAATTGCCAAATGCCTGGGGTCATGCGTGTAAAAGACTCACATACTTTCATATCCATCGTCATTTCAGCGTACGCGCGAGTATCCATATACGTGTACCTTGACAGAACATTTATACGCATGAAGGCAGGACATTCTTAAATTAAAGGAATATTCTATAAGTCAGTCTGAATTTAGCGGTATATAGTTTATTCCGTTAAAGGCCTTTGTTAATAACGAAAAAAAATTGCAAACTTGTTCTCGAACTTGGCGTAGCCGATATACTGCATATTTCTGGTGAAAATAAAATAAATAAAAAAGCCCTTTAACGAAATACACTATAGTACATTGAATTCATCTAGATCTATAGAATTTTTGTGTAAATTGCCAAATGCCTGGGGTCATGCGTGTAAAAGACTCACATACTTTCATATCCATCGTCATTTCAGCGTACGCGCGAGTATCCATATACGTGTACCTTGACAGAACATTTATACGCATGAACGCAGGACATTCTTAATTTACAGGAGTATTCTATAAGTCAGTCTGAATATAGCGGTATATAGTTTATTCCGTTAAAGGCCTTTGTTAATAACGAAAAAAAATTACAAACTTTTCTTCGAACTTGGCGTAGCCGATATACTGCATATTTATGGTGAAAATAAAATAAATAAAAAAACCCTTTAACGAAATACACTATAGTACATTGAATTCGAATAGATCTACAGAATATTTGTGTAAATTGCCAAATGCCTGGGGTCATGCGTGTAAAAGGCTCACATACTTTCATAGCCATCGTCATTTGAGCGTAGGCACGTGTATCAATATACTTGTACCTTGACAGAACATTCATACGCATGAACGCAGGACATTCTTAATTTACAGAAATATTCTATAAGCCAGGCTGAATTCAGTGGTATATAGTTTATTCCGTTAAAGGCCTTTTTTAATAACGAAAAAAAATTGCAAACTTTTCTTCGTACTTGGCGTAGTCCATGTACTGTATACTTATGTATACAGCATATTATATACTTATGTATACTTATGTACTGTATACTTATTTTATTTCAAATTCCGTGCATATATTGGAACCACTGAATCTGATTTTTAGAAATTTTTGAGCACTAATTTTTTTTTTTTGGGTCCTGAATTAATATGAAATGCTTCTTACGCAGTACATTGATTACGTCAAGTAGGGAAATAAATTTGCAATTTTTTTTCGTTATTAACAAAGGCTTTTAACGGAATAAACTATATACCGCTAAATACAGACTAACTTATAGAATATTCCTGTAAATTAAGAATGTCTTGCGTTGATGCGTATGAATGTTCTGTCAAGGTAAGTATATGGATACTCGTGCGTACGCTGAAATGACGATGGATATGCAAGTATGTGAGCCTTTTACACGCCTGACCCCAGGCATTTGGCAATTTACACAAATATTCTGTAGATCTATTCGAATTCAATGTACTATAGTGTATTTCGTTAAAGGGTTTTTTTAATTTATTTTATTATCAAAATAAGTATGCAGTACATGGACTACGCCAAGTACGAAGAAAAGTTTGCAATTTTTTTTCGTTATTAACAAAAGCCTTTAACGGAATAAACTATATACCGCTAAATGCAGACGGACTTATAGAATATTCCTGTAAATTAAGAATGTCCTGCGTTCATGCGTATAAATGTTCTGTCAAGATACAAGTATATGAATACTCGTGCGTACGCTGAAATGACGATGGATATGAAAGTATGTGAGCCTTTTACACGCATGATCCCAGGCATTTGACAATTTACACAAATATTCTGTAGATCTAGTTGAATTCAATATACTATACTGTATTTCGTTAAAGGGCTTTTTTATTTATTTTATTTTCACTATAAATATGCAGTATATCCATTACGCCAAGTGCGAAGAAAAGTTTGCAATTTTTTTTCGTTATTAACAAAGGCCTTTAACGGAATAAACTATATACCGCTAAATGCAGACGGACTTATAGAATATTCCTGTAAATTAAGAATGTCCTGCGTTCATGCGTATAAATGTTCTGTCAAGATACAAGTATATGAATACTCGTGCGTACGTTGAAATGACGATGGATATGAAAGTATGTGAGCCTTTTACACGCATGATCCCAGGCATTTGACAATTTACACAAATATTTTGTAGATCTAGCCGAATTCAATATACTATAGTGTATTTCGTTAAAAGGTTTTTTAATTTATTTTATTATCAACATAAGTATACAGTACATGGACTACGCCAAGTACGAAGAAAAGTTTTTAATTTTTTTTCGTTATTAACAAAGGCTTTTAACGGAATAAACTATATACCGCTAAATTCCGATGGACTTACAGAATATTCCTGTAAATTAAGAATGTCCTGCGTTCATGCGTATAAATGTTCTGTCAAGATACAAGTATATGAATACTCGTGCGTACGCTGAAATGACGATGGATATGAAAATACGTGAGCCTTTTACACGCATGACCCCAGGCATTTGGCAATTTACACAAATATTCTGTAGATCTAGTTGAATTCAATATACTATATTGTATTTCGTTAAAGGGCTTTTTTATTTATTTTATTTTCACTATAAATATGCAGTATATCGATTACGCCAAGTGCGAAGAAAAGTTTGCAATTTTTTTTCGTTATTAACAAAGGCCTTTAAAGGAATGAACTATATACCGCTAAATGCAGACGGACTTATTGAATATTCCTGTAAATTAAGAATGTCCTGCGTTCATGCGTATAAATGTTCTGTCAAGATACAAGTATATGGATACTCGTGCGTACGTTGAAATGACGATGGATATGAAAGTATGTGAGCCTTTTACACGCATGATCCCAGGCATTTGACAATTTACACAAATATTTTGTAGATCTAGCCGAATTCAATATACTATAGTGTATTTCGTTAAAAGGTTTTTTAATTTATTTTATTATCAACATAAGTATACAGTACATGGACTACGCCAAGTACGAAGAAAAGTTTTTAATTTTTTTTCGTTATTAACAAAGGCTTTTAACGGAATAAACTATATACCGCTAAATTCCGATGGACTTACAGAATATTCCTGTAAATTAAGAATGTCCTGCGTTCATGCGTATAAATGTTCTGTCAAGATACAAGTATATGAATACTCGTGCGTACGCTGAAATGACGATGGATATGAAAATACGTGAGCCTTTTACACGCATGACCCCAGGCATTTGGCAATTTACACAAATATTCTGTAGATCTAGTTGAATTCAATATACTATATTGTATTTCGTTAAAGGGCTTTTTTATTTATTTTATTTTCACTATAAATATGCAGTATATCGATTACGCCAAGTGCGAAGAAAAGTTTGCAATTTTTTTTCGTTATTAACAAAGGCCTTTAAAGGAATGAACTATATACCGCTAAATGCAGACGGACTTATTGAATATTCCTGTAAATTAAGAATGTCCTGCGTTCATGCGTATAAATGTTCTGTCAAGATACAAGTATATGGATACTCGTGCGTACGCTGAAATGACGATGGATATGAAAATACGTGAGCCTTTTACACGCATGACCCCAGGCATTTGACAATTTACACAAATATTCTGTAGATCTAGCCGAATTGAATGTATTATAGTGTATTTCGTTAAAGGGTTTTTAAATTTATTTTATTATCAACATAAGTATACAGTACATGGACTACGCCAAGTACGAAGAAAAGTTTGCAATTTTTTTTCGTTATTAACAAAGGCTTTTAACGGAATAAACTATATACCGCTAAATTCAGACGGACTTACAGAATATTTCTGTAAATTAAGAATGTCCTGCGTTCATGCGTATAAATGTTCTGTCAAGATACAAGTATATGGATACTCGTGCGTACGCTGAAATGACGATGGATATGAAAGTATGTAAGCCTTTTACACGCATGATCCCAGGCATTTGACAATTTACACAAATATTCTGTAGATCTAGTTGAATTCAATGTACTATAGTGTATTTCGTTAAAGGGCTTTTTTATTTATTTTATTTTCACTATAAATATGCAGTATATCGATTCCGCCAAGTGCGAAGAAAAGTTTGCAATTTTTTTTCGTTATTAACAAAGGCCTTTAACGGAATAAACTATATACCGCTAAATGCAGACGGACTTATAGAATATTCCTGTAAATTAAGAATGTCCTGCGTTCATGCGTATAAATGTTCTATCAAGATACAAATATATGGATACTCGTGCGTACGCTGAAATGACGATGGATATGAAAATACGTGAGCCTTTTACACGCATGACCCCAGGCATTTGGCAATTTACACAAATATTCTGTAGATCTAGTTGAATTCAATATACTATATTGTATTTCGTTAAAGGGCTTTTTTATTTATTTATTTTCACTATAAATATGCAGTATATCGATTACTCCAAGTGCGAAGAAAAGTTTGCAATTTTTTTTCGTTATTAACAAAGGCCTTTAACGGAGTAAACTATATACCGCTAAATTCAGACTGACTTATAGAATATTCCTGTAAATTAAGAATGTCCTGCGTTCATGCGTATGAATGTTTTTTTGACGAGGTGCAAGCACATAAGAAATCCGTGCGTAAGCTGTAACGACCTCGGCCACAAAACATTGTACAACTCTTGCCAGCATGATCTTAGTCCAGAGTAAGTTTATATAAATATTCTGAAAACCTAAACCAATACAACGTCCTTTTTTTCATTTCGTTAAACTTAATTAACAAATAAAGAATTTCAACGTGCTGTATAAGCTACGCGCTAGGCTGTTAGAACGTTAGCCTGTATAGCGCCAGCGACAGCTCGCTGCCGCCAGGCCTGCCGTGTGCCTCTGCGGTAGTGGGGAGAGTGCAGTCCCAACAAAAACCTACGGCTCACTGGGCGGCCGCGTCTGCCAGGTCTGTCTGCCAGTTTCAGCGTCATTAGTTTGATCTGAATCATGCGCAGAATGGAAAACCTAAGAACTTTGCTTAAGATAATATTGAAAAGCATATGCAAGTCAAACGACAGTAAAAAATCCTTTCATCGAGTACCAACAATATAGTGCGTTGGGCATTTTTATATGCAATAGGAATTTCATGATATTGAATTTCCAAAATCAATTTTTTTTATCTGACTCCCTCCCCTTAAGATATACTTTATTTCTATGTAGAAGTGAATAAGAAATAATAATTTTTAAGTGCGCACCAGAATTATTGCTTATATTTTTTTTTTCATTTTTAAGGACTACTGAGGCAGACAGTTGCGCGAAACCGGGAATCTGTATCGAGCAAATCGCCGGACCGCTCACACTCTGCGAAGGCCCACACTGGGACGACGAAACCCAACTTCTCTACTTTGTTGACATCCCTGATCAGAAATTCTACTGTCACGATCCCGCAACAGGAAGCTTAACGGGCACTTACATAAGTTAGTTATTACACAGTTACTTTAATTATAGCATTGCCACAGCGTTCAATACCGCGCAAAAAAAAGTAAAAACATTATTAGAACAGTATAAAATCGAAAGTATAACGAGTACGTCGCATTAGACTAAATAATACTCAAATTATACTGACATTATACATAAATTATACTCAATTATATTATTTTTATAGTACTTTCATACTTCATACTCTCTCGACAAAACATTGATTGAGTATAATTTGAGTATGATTTAGTTTAATACGACGTACTTTTCATACTATCCATTTTATACCATTCCAATACTGTTTTCATACTTTATTTTCCGCGAGATTTTTCTATATTACAATTGTAATTACGTATTCTTTTTTTTTGTTTTTAGAAAATGGACAGCTTGGTGTAGCCATGCCGGTTGCCGGTCACAATGACAAATTTGTTGCCGGCGCGGGCACCGATTTTATTGAATTCACTTGGGATCCAAAGAAGAATGCTTCGGAACCGGTGATCAAAGTTCTCGCCACTGTGGACGATGATCGCAACGCGAGTACCAGATTCAACGATGGAAAAATTGATCCGAGTGGCAGATTCTGGGGTGGTACGTAATTCCAATTCTAAAAAGTTGGTGGCTCGAGATATCTCGAAAATATCGCAGTCATTGTCATCGTTTTATTTGTGCTGTCATTGGTCGGCAGTGTCGTCATTCAGCCATACATCGATCGGGACCAAGATCGTGCATTCATTTTTTTTTGTTTATGTCAGATGTGAAAACTTATATAAAGAGACTCGGGCGTTTAAGCGCTTAACTCTTTTACTAATTTGCTTAACCTATATTACACTAGTTCACGAAAATTTTAAGCATTTTTTTTCAATTTAAAAAAATCAATGATATTCACATAAACGATATCGCATCTGGACATTTTTTTTGAACTTAATACGATATTCAGTGGAAAATTAGGAAATTTGCGTCCAATGATAAATCATTTAAAAATGATTACTACAAAAATTCGGGAGCAATTTGATAAGCAGGATTTTATACGGAATGATTGATGCATTTTTATTTTATGGTAGGAGAACACATTTATACGTAAAGGCAGAAAAAGTTAATTTTCTCAAAACTGCAATTTATCTACTATTTCGATTCGGAAAAGTGTTTTTAAGTTTTACGAAACATGTTTTTTTTTATCAACGGAAAATAATCTTGGCCGTTAAAAATTTAAGTGTGAAGTTTACGATTAACATATGCTCGATATATTGAATAACTTTCTGACATTTTTTTCAAGGTACCATGGGTCTCAAGGCGGAAAATGGCCTCGGATCGCTTTACCGAATCGATTCTGACTTGAAACCGAAGCGAATTGTATCGCCAGTGACAATTAGCAATGGTTTGGTTTGGAGTCATGATAAAAAGATGTTTTATTACATAGATTCTCCTACGCAGCACGTCTACGCTTACGACTACGACGATCCCTCCGGAAATATTAGTAAGTTTTTTGTTTCCTCATAGAGGAAATTTTATAATGCTGTATTCTTTCCCAGGTTTTAATACCTATATTTAAAAATTCTCAAAATTTCGGAAAATCACATGTTATAGAAATGTACAGGGCATGTGTGTTATTACCGGCCTCTTTAAAAGGTAAAGGTAACAATGCTCGGATGGTTAAGGGCACCCCCAGATTCAAGCCTTTGCTAGACGGTCGACAAAAGATTTATTTATAAGACGATTGAGGTCAATGTTAAATTTTATACTTGAACGTCCACCATCTCTGTCCTGTGTATCAATTAAGAATTGTAGATACGATTCCAAGTTTTAGTTTTGGGTTTCTAATAATTAAATTGATAATCAAGCTAAATAATAATCGACGTGCTTCAAAGGCTGAAACGTATCCGAGCATTGGTACCGTTACTTTAATAAAAATTCCTAATATAACTCAAAAACTTTGATTACAGAACTTTTTTGAAAGAATAAAGCTGTTTGCATTTATAGCATTATGAATTATTTCGAAAAAGACATTTAGCACATTAGCTTCCGCAAATTTTTGGACATCGGTATAAATAGTTCTTTACAGATAAAGTAAATTGAAGATCGATTTGTGTTGAATCTGAACACAATACATGAATAGGTTTAGATTTGATACGAATCGAAATTTTCGTAAGAAATTATGTTTTTGCAACTCACGTGTAACTCACGGCAACTTTGATAGGTTGAGCCGAATTTTTTTACAAGAATGAACTATTGTTCAGTGGTACGAAGAAACTGAGCTACCTCCACCGCCGCGCTGGGCTAAAAAAAAATTGGCGCCGTATCGGGAAAATTTAGAAGCAATATTTAACAGAGAGGTTGAACCAATAGATTTTTTCCTTCTTTAACACAAGTACCACAACAGAATCATAAATATTTTTTTGTTGAAGAGAATACAATTGCAATATCAGACGTCGACATGTTATAAGTAATAAAAAGTATATATATATATATATATATATATTAGCCATATTTATTTTACTACAACATTATATATATATATTTATAGTATCCTATTTAAAAATGTATAAGTTCGCCTTAAACTCTAGCCTACTCAGTCTACTGGCAAATCCGCCTCTGGCAGTACGGTATTGCATTAGTTTGAGATCGGTAGAAGCAGTCAGATATTACATAAATTTGAATTTTACCAAATTTTAACTGTTTTCACTTTCGAGTTATTTCAGAAAATAAAGGTATGTAAATTATTTCCAGAGATATTTAGTATCAAATATGATGAAAATCAACATAGCCATTGGAATATTATAGAACATTGAGTTTTTATATTCATGATTGTTAAAGTTTGTAAAAATAGAAAGCCGCAGTAACTTTTACAGAAAGTATAGAAAAATCTTAATGTTCTTGCGAATGAAACGATAAAGTTAGGATAAGTAACGAAGGCAAGGAAAACTTACTGATGCAAGTTAAAACTTGGAAGGGGGCGTCCAAATGATGCGTTTTTATCAAATTTTTGACTCCCTCCTCCCCGTTCGTGATCAGCCGTGATATTTCGACGGGCCCCTACCCCCCCCCCCCCCCTGGCTCGTTATCACGTGCTTCTTTCGTTATCGGACAGATGTAAAAAGAATAAAAGATAAAATAACTATCTCATACAATTTATGCTGTTTTAATTATATTTTAGTTGCATACAATTCACAATCCGCTTATATAATATCTGCTTATTGGTAACTTTGATATCGTCAGGCAGATCTCGTATTAAAAGTAAATAAGTGACTAGTATTCGAAGCAATCACTAGTTTGCCACTAGTCATCAGCTACCCACGGATTCTCGATACTCCTTTACACACTTACAAAAGCTTCATCTTGCAACGTATTACTTTCAACCTTCACGTCCTCCAACTCGTCTTCGTCGTTCTCTTCGTCACTAACCCGTTCAATGCTTTTTTTTATTTTTCTTGTGCAGAGTTTTGTGCGTTGCAATGCCTTTTTTGTACAAAAGTATTGCCCACATTCTTGGCATTTTCTATCCGCGAGGAATTGACGATTTGACTGTAGACTCGGGCAATACAATGCGCTTTTTTTGGAACTGCGAAACTATTTCGTATCATAATAGAATCTACTCGGTAATATTAGAAAATAATGTATCGAAAAATGTACGTGACTTTGACCCAAGACCCCTCCGCTTCCCTATTTGATTATTCGTGATGATTTCAGTACCCCCCCCCCCCCCCTTCCAGATTCTCACGTGATTCATGGACGCCCCCGAAACCGTTTTATCTAAAACATAAAACACGATGGGCAAAACTTCCTCCATGAGGAAATCGAAATTAATAGAAATACCTCCTAATACTTTATACATTAAATGTTATAGGAACAGTTTTTTTTTAAATTCCAAATTGCAGCTTTTTCAAGTATATATATAGATTGAAGTTTTTCGTTTTTATATCAATAAATGTTAGAAATTATATCATTTTTTAGCGAACAAACGTATCCTGTTTGACTTCAAAAAGAACAATGTTTCCGGTGTCCCTGACGGCATGACGATCGATACCACTGGAAATCTGTGGATCGCCTGCTACGACGGAGGACGGGTAAATAAAAAAATGAATATATGGTTTAAAAAAAAATGAATAAACGAATAAATGAATGAGTGAAATGAATTAAAACGACAAATACGAAATGTTCAGATCCTGATTGATCCCAAATTTTTGCAGGTTATCTGTGTGGATTCAAAAACGGGACAATTGGTAAGATCCGTCGAGATGCCCGCTAAACAAGTGACCAGTGTCGCGTTCGGCGGTAAAAATCACGAAATTCTGTTTGTAACAACTGCGAGACAAGGGCTGAAGGACGAGGACCTCGTATCACAGCCGAAAGCTGGTTCCCTGTTCGCCGTTAAGGGTCTAGGGGTTACAGGAAAACCGATGCTCCGTTATAAGATTTGAGCCACCTCGCAACATTTGCAATAACTTGCGTCCGCAAATATACGAGTGAAATATAAAGTCCATTATTATGTATATTCAAATATTCGATTATGTAAAAAGGAATTATTAAAGTACGAATAAATCAGTCTGTATTATATACAATGTATATTCGAGCATTATCATATCTCTCTATATTATAAAAAGATCTCGTCGCCGTCGCCGCCACCGCCGCCGTGTCAAGAATCGAGGGACTTAGAATAATTCGAGCTCAGGGCTTGGCGGAAGGGGGTGGGGCTAAAGGCTTGGGGCTAGCCCCAGGGGCTGGGGCTAGCCCCACCCCTTTCCGCTAAGCCCCGAGCCCGAATTATTCTAAGTCCTTTTCCAAAAACATGGGTACCCCAAGGCTGCGGGCACCTTGGGGGGGGGGCACCCTTGGGTAGGGGGCGATTGCGAGCGCGCGCAGCGCGCGAGCCACAATAAAATCCTAGTATATATATACTAGGATTTTATTGTGGCTGCGCGCGCTCGCAATCGCCCCCTACCCAAGGGTGCCCCCCCCCCAAGGTGCCCGCAGCCTTGGGGTACCCATGTTTTTGGAAAAGGACTTAGAATAATTTAGGACTTAGAATAAGGACTTAGGCACCCTTGGGTAGGGGGCGATTGCGAGCGCGCGCAGCGCGCGAGCCACAATAAAATCCTAGTATATATATACTAGGATTTTATTGTGCCTGCGCGCGCTCGCAATCGCCCCCTACCCAAGGGTGCCACCTCCGAAGGGTGCCCCCCCCCCGAAGGGTGCCCCCCGCAGGGTACCCCCCCCCCCCCCCCCTTCCGCCAAGCCCTGAGCCCGAATTATTCTAAGTCCCTCGATTCTTGACACGGCGGCGGCGGCGGCGGCGGCGGCGGCGGCGGCGGCGGCGGCGGCGGCGGCGGCGGCGGCGGCGGCGGCGAGATCTTTTTATAATATAGAGAGATATACTAGGGGGGCTGCGTCCCCCCCCCTTTCCGAACTCAGAATCTTCAAATACGCACTACAAAATATTATCGTTTCTATACCACTATGAAGTAGATAATATGGTGCGTTTATTTTTAATATCCGAAGACTTCTAATCGAAGTTTTAATTTACGATACCATTACAAAGTAACCTCGGTTCCTTTGCAAACCGCAAAACCTCGGTTAAATGTTTCGAATATATTTTTTACAATTCCACCGCCAACTTGATAGTACTCGCCTGAAATTCCTCTATCCCTCGGGAACTCCTCCTTTATCCCACTGGAACCCTTCCTCTATCCCGCGGAAAACCCTACTCTATACCTCGGGAACCCCTCTATAGCGCCGATTGCTATAGAGACGGTCGCTATGACAACGGCTGCGATGACAACAGTTGCGATTTATCACACGGGAAATACACATTCCTCGGGAATCCCCTATTCAGAAATTCTGGGTAATCAGGGTTTTCTGAGTAATCAGGGAATTCTGGGCAATCAGGGGATTTTGAGTAATCAGGGCATTCTGGGTAATCAGGGAATTCTGGGCAATCAGGGGATTTTGGGTAATCAGGGCATTCTGGGTAATCAGGGGATTCTGGGTAATCAGGGGTGTCCATGAGGGACTTAGAATAATCCCGACTCGGGGGTCCTTGAGGGACTTAGAATAATCCAGGCTCGGGGGCCCATGAGGGACTATCCTACACGGCGGCGGCGGTGACGGCGGAGGCGAGATCTTTTTATAATAATATATATATATATATATATACTAGGATTTTATTGTGGCTCGCGCGCTGCGCGCGCTCGCAATCGCCCCCTACCCAAGGGTGCCCCCCCCCCCCCCCGAAGGGTGCCCCCCGCAGGGTACCCCCCCCCCCTTCCGCCAAGCCCTGAGCCCGAATTATTCTAAGTCCCTCGATTCTTGACACGGCGGCGGCGGCGGCGGCGGCGGCGGCGGCGGCGGCGGCGGCGGCGGCGGCGGCGGCGGCGGCGGCGAGATCTTTTTATAATATAGAGAGATACTAGGGTGTTATTGTGGCTCGCTCGCTCGCTTTATCATTCAGGGACTCAGAAAAATTCGGGCTTTTGAGGGTCATTGAGGAACTTAGAATAACTTGGAACTAAGAATAATCCGGGCTTAGGGTCTCACACACCCATCTGAATTTTTTCAAGTCCCTCGATTTTTGACACGGTGGCAGCAGCAGCGGCGGCCAGATTGATCGACATCAAACGGAATGCCCTATATATAAGCCCCTGGGGGACTTAGAAAAATGCGGGCTTTGGGGGGCCCTTAGGGACTTAGAATAATTCTTGGGTGTGTCATTTTATCCTGGTCTGCTCGATTTTTCACACGCCTTTCACGCCAAAATCGCCAAAATCTTTTTATAATATAGAAATATACTAGGGGGGCCTACCGAGCTCCGAAACTTCAAACACACACTCACACACTACAAAATATTATCGTTTTTACACTACTATGAAGTAGATAATACCGCGCGTTTATTTTCAATATCCGATTTCTAAGACTTTTAATCAAAGTGTAACTTTACGTTACCATTACAAAATAACCTCGGTTACTTCACAAACCGCAAAACCTCGGTTAAATATTTAGAATCTATTTTTTACAATTCCATCGCAAACTTGATACCACTCACTTGGGATCCCATACCCATCTTGATACCCTTCGGGAACCCGTCTATGCCACGGGAATACCTTACTCAACATATTTGAAATTGTGTAGTTTTTTTTCGAAATTCTGAAAATTGTTGGAATTTTTTAAATAGTAATTATTGACTTAAAAGTAATTAAATAATTGCCGTTTGTTTAATGGTCCCATAAAGGACTTAGAAAAATTGGGCCTTGGGACCCCTTCACGGACTTAAAAAATTGGATTTGGGGCGCCATTGATGGACTTTGAAAAATTCGGGCAAGAATGTTCCACTTGACATGGAATGCATTAAAACGCGACTTTACAAGAATCGGGAAGCCTGATAGGCTACGGGCTACGGCCGTGAGTGCGTCTTAATCGAGCGGCGATCCGGGTAGTCTGCAAGGGATGCTAAGGGGATGCAAGAAGCCATGAGGGTTATGTGTAATAAGTTAGCGAATTAGAGTAAATTAAGTGATCACCATCGCGATACTATCACGTCACTTAATTGTAAATCGTTATGAAAATAATTAATAATAATTAATACACTGCATGTTTACTAAACGAAGTAATTAAAAGTTTTACGATAGGACCAACAGCAGCCGAGAAAAACGGAAAAAAGGCAGTGATCCTGAAATAACGTCCTTTTTGCTCTAGAGTCAATATTGAGCGAGAAAAACGCGAAAAACAATTTTTCGTCAGATCTCGGACTGGTCCCATAGTCTATGCTATGTATTTTGCCATGCTAAACGAGAATATAACGTTATTTTGAAGATAGGAGCATCGGGAAAAGAGAAAAACGCAAAAAATCGTTCCTGAAAAAAACTCGTTTTTCGACGAATCTACATTTTACGCCATATTTTTTCGAAAAATGGAAATTCCTGCATGGGCCATGGCTTATTCGGTGTATTTTGCTTCCTCATAGAGGAAGCTTTGTTTTCATGAAATTTTTTTTTTTCGAGATTTTCATGTCAGTATGCTTAGAATCACCTAAAACGTCGAGAAAAGTGGTTTAGAAAAAATGTCCGTATGTATGTATGTGTGTGTGTGTGTGTGTGCTGGGCTTCGAAAATTCAATCTCCTCTCACTCGGTAACCGTTCGAGCGATCCGGCTCAAATTTGGCACGCAAGTAGAGTAGCTGCCCCTCTTTGAATGTTGTGATTTTTGCCAAAATATGTGAAGTCATTAAGATTTTATGTTGATTTTAATTTGTTGAAAAAAGGGCGTGGTCGCTCTAACTTTCGTAAAAGTTCGCCGATTTGGCTAAATAGTTCTTCATAACTGAAGATACGTTCAATGTTGTATGGTATTGAATTTCGACGAAATCGGTAAAGCGGTTCGGATTTTATAGAATTTTGAATTTTTCGAAAAAAATAGATTTTGATCTAAATTACGTCGAATTTCAACAAATGAACAGAAATTTTGTACAGACGAAAAATAACATTCAGAAATGCCATGTACCAAATTTGGTGATGATCGGTAAAGTCGTTCGGATTTTACACCATTTTTCATTTTAAAAAAAATGTAGATTTTCGCTATAACTTCCGGAAAAGTTGAGAAAGTACGACAAAAATTTGTATCTAATCAAAATTAGATGTAACGGTGTTTGCAGAGGTGATTTATAGCTGTATAAAACACCTCTGCAAAAGAGACACAAGGTATAAAAAAAAAAGATGCAAAGTAGAACCTTGCACATTGCTTCCTCATTATTTTTCGCTTTTTACAAAGCTTCCTCTATGAGGAAGCCAAAATTGAATAACATACTGCTTCCTCACAGAGGGAGCTTTGTAAAAAGCGAAAAATAATGAGGAAGCAATGTGCAAGGTTCTACTTTGCATCTTTTTTCACTGCTGATTAAGAATATAACCGTAGATTTACGATAGCACCAACAGGGTGCGCGAAAAACGAAAAAGAAGACAGTGATCCTGAAAAAAGCGTTTTTCGACGAGTTTATATTTTACGCCATATGTTTTCGAAAAATTATAGTTCCTGCATGGGCCATGGCTTATTCTGTGTATTTTTCACTGCTGATTAAGAATATAACCGCAGATTTATCATGGGGCCAACAGGAGCCGAGAAAAACGGGAAAAAACACAGTGATCCTGAAATAACGTCCTTTTTGCTCTACGATCAATATTTAGCGAGAAAAAAGCGAAAAACAATTTTTCGTCGGATCTCGGACTGGTCCCATAGTCTATTCTATGTATTTCGCCGTGCTAAACAAGAATATAACGTTACTTGGACGATAGGAGCATCGGGAAAAGGGAGAAACGCAAAAAATCGTTCCTGAAAAAAACTCGGTTTTCGACGAATTTACATTTTATAATAAATTGTCGTTTAATAATAATCGATTCTAATAAATTGAGGTTTAACAATAATCGATTCCAGTAAATTGTAGTTCAACAACAATCGATTCTAATAAAATTGTAGTTTAACAATAATCGATTCTAATAAATCGATGTTTTACCATAATCGATTTTCATAATAATCGATTATTTAAACATCGATGTTTTTATTAACGCAGCCCATCCCTAAACCGAGAAACGAAGTAGTACTACTGCCCCCGTTGACAAGTGTTTTAGCGCATGCGCACAAAGTCCGCGCTTGTCGCGCACTCGCGCGCATTAGCGGTGATGTAGGGCGGCTAACTAAGAAAAGCTGTAGTGAGTTTTCGCCGAGTGACGTGGCTCGAATGACGGCTGCACGAGTTACTCGTATCGTGGAGTCTAAACTATCAAACTAGCACCACTATTACCAGCTACAATGAATTAATTGTCATTTAGCGTGATTTGCGTACAATACGTACAACAATCGTTGGGATAATCGAATTCCGGGTAAGTTTTTTAAAGCTCGGCCTTGTGCTTTTCTCTATACTTGACACAATCCGGTTACTTTGCAACTTCAGTTATCTCCAATATTTATTAACTTTACTCACGAACGTTACAGCATCATGACGACGTACGAGGATTTTATTCAGCAAAACGAGGATCGTGATGGCGTTCGTTTCACATGGAACGTTTGGCCCTCTTCGCGTATCGAAGCCACCAGACTGGTCGTACCTCTGGGCACTTTGTATCAACCGATAAAAGAGCGTCTAGACCTTCCACCCATTCAGTACGATCCTGTTCTCTGTACAAGATCGACCTGCAGAGCTATTCTCAATCCACTCTGCCAGGTTGATTACAGAGCTAAACTCTGGGTTTGCAATTTTTGCTTCCAAAGGAATCCTGTAAGTATTCTTACCGTAGTTAATTTCTGTTGTGTTTACAAAAAAGGACACATGAAAATATTGGGCATTGAGGCTGCTAGAAAAAAAATGCTCTTTTTTTTTGCATATGAGAAATTTTACCACATTTGAGATGGAAATTACAATATTTAAAAAACGTTTATCTTTTTGGAATACTGAGTATAATTTTTGTTAATAAAAAAAGCTATTTTTTTTTCCATATAAGCAACTTTACTTGAGCGAACTACAAAATTACTATACTTAAAAATTTCCCTGCTTATCAAAGTATTTGAGTACAATTTCTGTTAAAGACAAAAATGCCTGTTGTTTGTTTTTTTGAATCTGATACTTAAAAATTTTTCTCATTATTGGAGCAACAGAGTGTTTGTCGATGTAAAAAAATTTGAAACATGGAAAATTTTATGTATATACACTTTTGCGATTTTACATGATTTTGCCTTTCCCTACAAATTTCATTCAATGCATATTTGTGTACTGGAACAAATTGGCTAATAATTTTTCCTTTCAGTTTCCTCCTCAGTATGCAGCCATCTCGGAACAGCACCAACCGGCTGAGTTGATTCCCATGTTCTCGACCATTGAATACACTATTACGGTTAGTCATTTAGGCTCTGATAAATTTAGAAGCAATTTTTTCATTTCTGAATAAGAGGAGCTGTGATCAAACCAATTTCCTAGTACAAAACAGTTTTATCTAAGGATTATTATATTTAACAGTAAACTCTCCATGTATTACATAAATAAATTCTGCATTTAATGAAAATAACACTTACAAATAAAATTAAATTGTTATAAAATTGAACAAAAAAGCTTTTCTTAAACTTCCTCGTACATTTTAATTAGTAAAAAATGCAAAATGTTATAAGCAAAGTACAAAGTTATAAGATGGTAACCACGATTCCTCGGTAACCGTTCATCTCATCAATTCCAAATTTGTACAGTACTTTCATAACATCGTTATCTAAGCTTTCTCAAAACGGATTTCTATTCTAAATTTTGTTTTTTTTTTACATAATAAAACATCTATAAAAACGTCGTTAACATATTATCAGTGGTGTAAAAAATAAATATTTTGGACAAATTTCAATTTATTGAAAATCGGTTCTGTGCAAGCTTAGATAATAATATTATGAAAGTACTCTATAAATTTAGAATCGATCAGATGAGCGGTTACAGAGGAATCGTGGTTACCATTTTTATTGTTGTTCTTTGTAGGCTGCACTATAGTAGTCACTGCCAATTTGATGATACATAAATAAAGTTTAACTAACAACATTAAGTTTAACTAACATTGCAACCTGACTTTGTAATTTGGTTTTTATTCACTAAACCTTATCCCACTGTATTTTAAAGGTAGACATTATGCCATTTTCAACTTGGATACCCTTAATAAGTTTTTATTTCATTATTGCAGAGGGCACAATGTTTGCCTCCGATATTCCTGTTGGTGGTGGACACTTGTATGGACGAGGAGGAGCTCGGAGCTCTGAAGGATTCCTTACAAATGTCTCTGTCGTTGCTTCCGCCCAGTGCTTTAATAGGGCTGATAACTTTCGGAAAAATGGTGCAGGTTCATGAATTAGGATGCGAAGGATGCAGTAAAAGTTACGTATTCCGTGGTACGAAGGATCTCCAGCCAAAACAGGTGCAAGACATGTTGGGCATCGGCAGACCAGTTCCCGGTCAAAATCCAAATCAACAGAGAGGACCGTCGGGGCAACCGTTGCCGCCGGCAAATCGTTTCCTTCAGCCAGTTCACAAATGCGATATGAGCTTGACCGATTTGTTAGGAGAATTGCAAAGAGATCCTTGGCCCGTAGCTCCGGGAAAACGTCCTTTGAGATCAACGGGCACTGCTCTCGCCGTCGCTACTGGCCTTTTGGAAGCCAGTTATGCCAATACTGGCGCTAGGTACGTAAAACTATGAAACACTCAACTTGCAGTCACTTTTTTTTTCTGAAATTCTGTAATTTTTCATAATTAAATGGCATTAATTCTTCAGAGAAGATCCTTTGTTTTTTTTAAATTTCTAATCTGAAAAATTTGGGATTCTATTTTATTTTTGAAGAGATATTTGTATTTTGGAACTAAAAAATTGCTTGTGTCTTAATCAGAGTTGTGTGAATGCCTAGTACTTATAGAAATAAAGATGATGTCACCTTTCGCTCTATAATTATGATTTCGTAATAATATGTAGCGATTGTAATACAATGTGTACACTTTTGAATAGCTGCAATGTATTGATTTTCAATAATATTTCAGGGTGAGTTTTTCCTTTTGTAAAAATGGAAAAAGATTATTAATGCATTAAGAAAGTAATGAATGACTATGCCTTCCAATATTTGAGAGATAATTAGTATTATTATTTTTTTGTGCAGCTATTCAAATATTTACACTCATTTTTATAATCGCTAGAGGTTGCAAGTATGAAATAAAAATTTCAAATAAAAATGTGCTGTAAACTATATTTCTTGAATTATTGGAAATTTTCAACTCTGCTCTTAATTAGTTAACTTTTACATATTTCGAATAGATAATTTGCTGCAGACGTTAAACATTGTTTTTTTTACTTTTCTTCAGGATTATGCTGTTTGTTGGTGGACCATGTTCTCAAGGTCCTGGTCAAGTAGTAACCGACGATCTTCGACAACCCATAAGATCGCATCATGATATTCACAAAGACAACGCAAAGCACATGAAAAAAGCGACGAAACATTACGACGGTTTGGCAGCTCGTGCAGCCGCGAACGGTCACATAATAGACATGTATTCGTGCGCTCTCGATCAGACCGGACTTTTGGAAATGCGACAATGTTGCAATTCCACAGGTGGTCATATGGTAATGGGTGATTCCTTCAATTCGTCGCTCTTCAAGCAAACCTTCCAGCGTGTGTTCACTAAAGATCCGAAGAGAGATTTGAAAATGGCGTTTAACGCGACGCTCGAGGTTAAAACCTCGCGGGAATTAAAAGTTTCCGGAGCTATCGGGCCGTGCGTTTCCCTAGGAGTCAAAGGTCCTAGCGTTGGCGAATTGGAATTCGGACTTGGGGGTACCTGCCAGTGGAAATTCTGCTCTCTTACCCCTTCGACAACAACCGCGCTATTTTTCGAGGTCGTCAATCAACACGCCGCACCAATTCCACAAGGCGGCAGGGGTTGCATACAGTTGATAACTCAATATCAACATAGCAGCGGACAACGAAGAATTCGAGTCACAACGATTGCCAGAAAGTAAGTACCAATAATAATAATAAGCGGAACAAGAATATTCAGGTATCAATCTATATGAAATGTTATATCGGTATAGCGTAATTCTTAGAAATCAAATTAAAAATACAAAAACTAAATAGATATAATATATAGCGTTATTTAACGTCAATGGGGATAATTTTGCTGTAGCTCTCATTCTCATTTTATTCTTACCTTACTCATATGATTCTTCATTTACATACCAAATTTTAGATTCTCAAAAAACTTCTATTTGAAGATACGAATTTTTTCCAATATTAATCATTTTTACGGTATAGAAATTAACTTTACTGTGTCTTCGTCATAGAATGTCTATTATTTTCCAATGTTTTCGTGTAAATTTGCTGCTTTAAATGTAATTTATTGGTTACTTATGTAAAAATATAGGACCAGACGCGTGATTTTAGGTTTTTCATGTTCATGAAAATAGCGATTGCTTTTGTATCGAATCTTATTTTTTAGGAAGCATCCTTCAGTACGATACACTTCTTATTCTGGATGCTTTGAATGGGAATCTGTTTTTTTTTTGCGCTATTCACATACGAAATTTTTACGTATATGCGAAATCATTTTACGTGTGCACATTCGAAAAATTTTGCAAAGCGTCGCTCTCGTCTTAGTACACATAGTAAAAATGTATTTTTTTTTCAGTTGGGCCGACGCTTCGAGTTCTTTGCCCCACATAAGCGCAGGATTTGATCAGGAAGCCGCGGCGGTGCTTATGTCGAGATTAGCAGTTTTCCGGGCCGAAAGTGATGACGGTCCGGACGTACTTCGATGGGTCGATAGAATGCTTATCAGATTGGTAAGACCTACGATTTCTGTCATAAAACTTTAATTCTTAATGTAAGTTTTACGCCGTTTTTCATTTTTAACCGTCATCACGTGTTTTGTTCTGCAGTGTCAAAAGTTCGGCGAGTACAACAAAGACGATCCTAATAGCTTCAGACTTGCGGAAAACTTTTCTCTCTATCCACAGTTTATGTATCATCTGCGTAGATCGCAGTTTCTACAAGTATTCAACAATTCCCCGGATGAGACTAGTTTCTACAGGTAAAGATCGAAAATAGCTGTACCTTTCGATCCTCGTTACAAATCCTGCGTTTTTGTTGATTATAACATTTTTTTCCAGACATATGTTGATGCGCGAGGATCTCACAAATTCCCTGATTATGGTACAACCGATTCTGTACAGTTATGGTTTTGGTGGTCCACCGGAGCCGGTGCTACTCGACACATCGTCCATTCAACCTGATAGAATTTTACTCATGGACACTTTCTTCCAAATTCTCATATTCCACGGCGAGGTAAAAATAGATTTACAGCTGAAACTACGTTCTTAGCATTAAAAGCATCGTTTTATCTTCTTTACTAATATTATTTTTCTACCTACACATATAATATTCGACGTGTCAATTAATTTACACGCGATTGTTTATATTTAAGAAAATGAAAATTCTCGAATTTCGATTTTTATTATTTTTTAAACATACACTCCGAAATTCCATTTATTTCACTCGGTGAGAGAAACGAGCTTTTACGTACGTTTCGCTCCTTGTAGAAAAAAATTTCGTACGATACTCGAGCGATAAATTAAATAAAAGTTTTATCGCACTTGTATCGTAAACTATTACTATTTTATTATTTTTTTAAAAATACACTCTCAAATTCCTTTTTAGTATTTTTGAAACATACATTTTATGTGAATTTCAGACGATAGCGCAGTGGCGCAACCTAAAATATCAAGACCTGCCGGAGTACGAAAACTTCCGACAACTTCTAGCCGCTCCCGTCGACGATGCCGCGGAAATCTTGGGTGGAAGATTCCCGGCACCACGTTACATAGATACCGAACAGGGTGGCTCCCAGGCCAGGTTCTTGTTGAGCAAAGTCAACCCGAGTCAGACGCACAACAATATGTACGCCTATGGCGCGGTAAGTAACGAATTATGAAAACTTTTCAAATTGCATCTAATTTCTTATTGCTAATCTCGATTCGCTCTACGAATCCAACATTCCTCTTGGGTTGAGGTGCGCCGACAAAACCTTTTTTTTCGAGAATGTCTTTTCAAATGAACATTTTTCGAAATCTCTTTTAAATAATATTATCTTTTCCAGAATTTTATAATTTTTATAAAAATCCGCTTTCCTTCACTACGACCTTCGTCAATGTATTTATTAGAAAATTCGGTGCTCTTCCTGAAGTGGATAATTTTTTTCTTTTCGAATTTTTTGAATTTGTGAATTTTACTAAAGTCCTTCATGTTTCTTAAATCTTTACCAAAAACAAAAAATGATGTTTTATCAGTGCTGGATTTACATAATTATTTTTTCTGATTGGAATATCTAACGTTTGCTTATTATCAATGGCATTTCGAGAAAAATTAGTCTTGTTTCGGCTTACCCTGCTCTGTATCTAGAGTTCTGAAGAAGAAATACGTAACTAATAATTTTTTATGTCACCATGATCCTGTGAACCAGGGGACGCCGTTGTCCAACGGGGTGTGTTTTATTTTCATCATTATACTCGAGTCTTTTTGTTTTTTTTCTCTCGCTGAAAATTATGCTGAACAACGCCACGGCAGTTTAACATTTAACATTTCAAGTGCTTAATGAATCGCAAATGATATTAACCAATTATCATTAAGGATGCGTCACACAGCCATTGCCAACCAAAGATTTGATTCAATTAGAATTTTTTAAGTGTTTTTCATGATATTTATTTTAGCTTGTCTCAAAGTACTTAAATCCTAATGCAATCAATATTTTGGTTAGGAATTTATGCGTCATACATTCTTACTACGATGTGAAACATATTTTTATTGTTTTTTTTTCTCACTCCGTCATGAACGTCATTAGTTCTTTTTTTTCTCGCACCTGTACATGTTTCACATCGTCATTAACCCTAATCCATAATATTTTCGTAAACCTATATTATAACTTAAACTAACGAAGCACTGGGTATTAAACATAATTTGCACATATGAAACTGAATATTTATATTCTGTTTAAGTCAAGGTATTATTATATTGACTCAATGCTGCGAGTGTCAAGGAGTTAACTGAAATTTCCCAAATTACCTTTTTGAGGAGGTTGTAATTTTTCACAACACCAATTTCGAGCTCCTATCCAAAGTTTGCTTTGCCCAAAATTTCTATCAGGTTGAAAAAGAGTTGTTTGGTAATTGTGTTCCAACCAGAGTTGTAAATTGCCATTAATTCAAGAAATATAGTTTACAGTACAGTATTTTTTGTAATTACTATTTCATAATAATAACCTGGAGTGATTACAAAATTGAGTGTAAATATTTGAAGAGCTACAAAAAATACTATTTTTCGCTCAAATAATGGAAGAAATAGTTGAAAAAATGGAAGAGCATGGTCATCCATTATTTTCTGAATGCATGAATAATGTTTCTTCCATTTTTTCAAAGGAATTACTCTAAAATTTGACGGAAAATCAATAGTTTTTGCAGCTATTGAAATATTTACACATTGCATTATAATCGCTACATATTATTATTTTTATTTCTGTAAGTGTTAGACAATTACAATTCTGGTTCCAAGCAACTCTGCCTGTTAATTGTGACTTTGTACGTATTCTCAACGTTTCCCTCCCGTACATGTTTTACATCGCCTTAACAATAAATAGTTTTTCGTGAAATTTCTTTTCGCGAAAAACTTCGGTATCTCCTTTTATTTCAGGTTTTTGGTATTAGGTATACGTGGTGTTTGCAGAGTTGGGAAAAATGAGTTGTTTTTTCAATGCACTATTGTTTTTATTATCCATTACGTTAAATCTGGTGTCTAACAATCATAGACATTTCCAAAATGTCTGGAAATATAATGAACATTATAGAATTTTGGTGATATGGAATTTCACTCACGAGCCTGGAATTATTCACATTTTCAACCATATTGACCAACCTGAATTTAGTATTTAAGAAATTTCAGGGAGAAGAAGTTTTCTTTACGAAGTATCAAAATATAGAATTTCAATCCATCGTATTGTGAGACATCATAAATAAGTAATGGGATTCACAAAAAAATAAGTACTGGAACTTAGATCTATTAATAATTACTTTGTTGATGAGTAATAAATTCTTATCAATAATCGTAATCAAAGATAACGGATCTGAATTCCATTCCTCATTACCAAAATAATGGACAAAGGGACGAAGTTCCATTATCCATTATTTCTGTGATAAATAGTACATTACTTTCACATTACGACTTTTACAACTCTGTGTAGTTGGTGGTGGCAAAGAGTGACGGGTATTTCGTTATTTTCGCTTAATAAAACTATAAAAGCGTCCGGAATTTACTAACAGTATTATAATGTATGTTATTTAGGAGAGCGGAGCGCCTGTACTGACCGACGACGTCAGTCTTCAAGTATTTATGGAGCATCTGAAGAAATTGGCTGTATCATCAACAGCTTAGACCATAAAATTAAGTCGGAGGAAGTACTACCTCGTAAGAAAAAATTATTTGTGCTTTTATAATGAAAGATGTACTGTATAAAATTAAAAGAAAAAAGAACAAGTGCGTATTACCAGTAAGTCAACATGAGGAATCGGCCAAGCTGAAGGAAAACTTCATCACTAGACCGAAAAACACTTGTGCTGCGTAAAAAGAACTTGCAGCGAATTTTTGGTCGGAGGAAGCAGTTTAATATGCCGTTTATTTACGTAAAATAAGAAATACATTTTTTTTCTCATGGGGATGAAAAAATAGATAAAAATAAAACAACAAATTCATTTGTCCAATAATCGTGGCACTGGTTTTATCATTTTGCATTTCCTCCCAATACAATATTAATATGTATACAATATTTCTACAAACGATAAATATATTTATTCACAATGATCGTTAATCTTCAAAGCACTGCTACAGCATCGAATACCCAAAAGTGAGGCGCTTTTTTATCTTTTAAACGTATTTTATGAATCTCGGTATAAAGGAAAAATTAGACCAGAATTATTTGCGCGTGTGTTGTCCTGAGTAAGAGACTATTATGTTTACATTTATGCCTCTTTTACAGCGTGAATTGAGCGCACAGTTTTATTAACGACCGTAGCAATCAAAGATCGTTTTAAGAGGTCAGAGTGAGACAAAATAAGGAATACTATTTACAATTTGCTGGGCAGTAAAATACCCGCAAAAAAAAGAGAAGAAAATATATATATATATACCACACTGTATGCATCCTTGCAATATTTTTCACAATTTCAATAACGACTTTGTGCATTTCTACGACCTACAAAAGTTGTAAAGAAGCTTTAACTGAGAAATCGTATGGACATTTTTTGTTCGACGTCAGTCCTTTCCAGGACTTTGCAGAATTCTTCGAAGGATATCATTCCGTCGCCGTTATCGTCGGCCTCGACTATTGTTCTTTCAACGATACTGCTCAGCTGTTCTTCACTGTTAAAAGAGAAAGTTGACATTATATGATCGGAATAGACGATTTTCTTTAAGCTTTGTGAATGCTAATTTTGACCTACCTTATGTTAGCACCAACCATCATGTGCAATATGGCTAGCAATTCGTCTTTTGATATCAGATCGTCGTTGTCCAAATCGTACATTTTGAATGCAACTGCAAAAGAAGCAAAAATATAATCATATTTCATTATGTAGATTGAGATTTCAACAATAGGTAGAATAAACTGAGTACCGACATTAATTGAAGAAAGTAATCATTAGAAGAAAAAATATGTAATGAAAACAAATTTATAAAATTACTGTACAGAAAACAAAATCCAATTAAACAACTTTTTTTTGTGCAGCTGTTTTTTGACAGTTATGGAGTTTATAAGAAATTTAACAATATTATGTAAATAATAGTGACTTACATCTAAGTTTTTCCTGTCTCGAATTTAATCTGTTGGGACTGTTCTTTTTTATTGGCCTAAAAAGAGCCAGAACTTGCATGAATTGAAGAAAATTGACACGATCATTGCCACTCTCGTCGAAGAATGCATTGACTATCCTCTCCCCAAGAGGATTAATTGCGAGTTCTGGTATTCTCAAAAAGTCCTCTCTGCTTAAGGTTCCACAATCGCCACGATCGAGACTGGTGAATCGACTGTACAGTCTCTCGATCTGATTTGGAGTAACTGTACAACAAAGATTACATACATATATTACATACATTATCAACACTTTTGGAAAAATTTAATTGATTTTTGTTAAAAAAAAAAAAACATTTGAGAATTACAGTTTTTTCCAACAACAAAAAAAGAAGTTTCCTGGAGAAATTTACAATGAGTAAAATAATTGGTTGATATTTCTAAGGAAATCCTTTTTTTCTATAATGTTCTGAACCTGCAGTATATAATAAAATCTGTCTCAAGAAAAAAAAAAAAAAAAAATTATTACCTAGGAAACAAATGTGCTACTGGCACATATTAAAAATAAACTTAAAAAGTGTATGAAATCAGCAAAGAAAGAATTTTATCAAGGTCGTGAAATGTACTATTAGTATATTTGTATAATTTCTTTTTTAATGTCTATGTTTTTGTTGTACTACTTTTTTTTAAAGCCATTTTTTAATGTCCTGATTAGCATCTGTACTTAATTTAGATTTCAAAATACTATGAATGACAGGTGACTGTCACACCTAACATAACCTTCAAAGTTACATACTTTCAGTACACAAAACTTTATTCCCATTGTCATCAATATTTAATAAAAATTCCTTTCCTCTCAGTAAAAAAATCTACAATGGTATTGGCTAAATAAGAAAACGATTATTGCAATGTCTATACCAATAATTGTGATCTTGATCATGAAATTTTCATTTTAAGCTTATTTATCAATGTTTTTTTAAAGATAAAATTGCAAATTATTGCGTTTTTACGAAATTGGATATGTGCCAAAAAATGAAATACTACTTTTATTAAACGGTAAGACGTTATTTAAATGAGCATTTTTGTGTTAGCTGAAAATGATATTAAGTGGCTAATAACTGTATCGATAAACCGGTAAAAATGATTATGAAAGGTACAAAGATTTTTTCCATATGAGGGAATGAATGTGTCCTTTCTATTCCGAAATTATTGATCGAATAATTGTATAATAAAATAGAAAATAACGTACATCCAGTAGCTTCTTGTATTTGTGCTATTTCTTCCTCGCGCAGAAGTAGACTCGATTTATTTCCCATTATTGTCTTGTATTAATTAATGTCGGCGGGTTTTTAATTTATTTGGCTGGCAGTCGCGTCACAACCGTGAATCGGATTAACTGATTAAAATCCAGTCACTCGCTCATGATAATGTACAGTGGTCAAAGTACGGCCGAAATGGAGTTTGACTTTAGGTTAGACAAGCGATTCGTAATCTTGCGGCTGCCATAACAATACTATATTCATCGTTTTCTCGTGTACGAAATTTGCCGAACATTCCCGAGCACATTACATTACAGGTATCAAAATGTGACAGTAGGGAAATTGCCAAAGTGTGGATTTTATTGGTTTCGCTTTTATCGTGTGACCTTGACGCGCCATCTACGTGGAAGACCTTCGAACTGATCCGACGTTTTTGATTGGTCGATTATATAGGGTATGTACCAATTATCGTTGAGATTTCTAGCGCCAAATTTCAAATTTACCAACAATGTTTATTTATACGCACAAGCTAAATCTAAATTTCTGTACGCGAAACATAAAATTTCCGTTAATTTAACACACAAAAGTACCCAAGTAGCACAAAGACAAAGGATATCTATTTGGTACACGAAAAGGTATATTAATTTCCGTCCAAATGATGTCTTTTTGGATTTGGATATCTTAAGAACGTCTAAAAGATATCCAAATCCAAAAGATATCATTTGGACGGAAATTAACATACCTTTTCGTATACCAAATAGATATCCTTTGTCTTTGTGCTACTTGGGTACAAGAATAATGAGATAACAGTTTATACTTTCTTTTTACAAAATGTTTTCGATCATTTTTACAACCACTAAAGAAATGTTGTTTTATTAATACCTATTTTTTAGAATCTATTAAATATAAGGAATGGCTCTGGAAAACTTATCCCATGCAGCCTGTACGAATAATCTTACAATTAGATTAAGGACAATAATGCAATATTTTACTTTTCAGATAAATAATAATATTAAATTTATTGGAGCCAAGGCCGATCTACGGTTGCCGGCGTGATCCAATTGACCCCATGATTATGTATCGTGCTCGTTCACGTTACCGTACAGAATTGTTTGATCGATAAGAGTTTTATTCAATCCGTATAATATAATGTTCCCGAAGATATCTGGAATAAGGTTGCTCAATAAACTGCCCTTTCGTTCAGCAGCATCGGTCAGTGTCAGTCAGAAATACTTTCAGAGCCACTCGTCATTTTTGTCGCATACGGAGCTTATAGGTTATGCCAAGTCAAGTTCAATAAAACATCACAATATTCGTAATTATATGAGATGTCACATTACGAGGAGGCCATACAGCTCACAAATCAATACCAATGCGTCATCTGAGCGGTAAGCCAACATTGATACTTGCCTTGTTTGCAAATTTGACTTTTTTTGCACAGTTGTTCTGATGGTCAGAATTTGAATCAGAATTTATCTTTTCGATTTTTCTATAAAAAATTAAAAACATTGAAGTTAGTTAAAAATATGAAAAGTCAAATTGTGTTATGATTTTAAATAGCAAATATTGCAACTTAAAAATAAAATACTGCTTGATAAGGAAAAAAAAAAAATTAGATGGGTACGGAATGTAAGAAATCACAGCACTTCAGTCATCTGAAAAAGAGTTTATAAAAGTTGTTTGGAGATTAGAGTCATTCACAAATTGTTCTACATATTTTAATGTTGTACTTCACTTATAATTGATTATTCAATTTTTTTATTTTTTATTTTCTTTTCCATAGCTTATTGGAAACGATCTATTCTACGAAAAAAATAAATTGTACATGTAATTTTCAATACATACTTTGGAAAACTACTTGAATAAATTTTATGGGTTTTTGAGAAAAATAAATTGAATAAAAATATTTTTTGTCATATTGGAACATACAGATTTTGCTAAATTTGATGGTTCCTGACAAACTACAAATTATTAGCATGATAGCTATTCATATCTTTGATATTTAAATGGTAATATAATAGGGAAAGAAATTCTAGAATATTTGAGCAATATTCTGTTATGTAGCTGACCATATCTAGTATAAGACATGCACAAAATTGTTCTTATTGCACTTGATCATTTCAGAGAACTCAACCCTCTGGAATTTGAAAAAATATCTGGTGATACTCTGGACTCCTTGACAGAATATTTTGACGAGTTGGTGGATCAAGCAGCACATCTGCAAGAAGCAGATGTTTCTTATGGGGTATGTGCCATTCTTATTTTGTAATGAAAATATTTCTCTGAACGGAACTATAATTGAAATTTTTTAAAAAATTTTTCAGTTTTTCCAACATATAAAACCAGAATTCTCTGATATCTGCTTAAAATCTAAGCTATATTCACAATATTTGCAGAATATTTCATAGTTTTACAGAATATTATAAAAATATGCAATTATCCAAAAATGTGCATAAAATAATTATGGGAAGGAATTTTGAAAATTTTAAACAAATTTAGAGATGTTCACATCAATGTTTTCATGGAATTTTTTTAAATCCGTTGTTGGTTCTGGCAAGATTTCTGAACACATTTTTTTTATTTACAGGATGGTGTATTGACCATAAAACTAGGAGAGGAGCATGGAACGTATGTGATAAACCGTCAAACGCCCAACAAACAAATTTGGCTCTCTTCGCCAAAATCGGGACCAAAACGATACGATTATATCAGCGGTCGATGGATCTATAAGCACGATGGTAAATCGTTGCACGAACTTCTGGACGAGGAAATACCAAGCGTTGTAAAGAGTGAAACGAAATTTTTCGACTGTTCGCACGGTCGTAGCAAAAATATCGACTGATCTACGAATAATGTAAATAGCATTGAATTTTTAACTGCACTTTAGTTGTACTACACACAAAAACTGTATCTTGCGATTTCTGAATTCGTTCTAATTATCACTTATTAGTGAGAGGTTTCATGTTATTTATTTTTTATGCCAATGTTAATCGAAAGTTTAATGAAATTTATTGATTATTCATGGGTTTTATTTTATTTATTCAATTAAGCACTACTCTTTTACCCCCTTTTCTTCATCAGGTATGAGATGACTGATATAAAAATCAGATGGTTAGTATAAAAAAATTAGATAACGATTTTCGGACAGCTCAAATATTCGACTTTCATGTCGCACATTTGGTTGCAATTTCAATCGTGAATCATACGGTCTTGTTAATGGTGGGATTTGAACTAAAGTCAACGACAAAAAAAAATTATGCTTCTGTTTTTAATTGCTGAATTTTTATTTTTATTTCTATTTTAAATATCAAGTTAAACTTCCATTCAAAAGTTTATTAAAAATGTATATGCTAAGAAAAAAAAGAACACAAGAAGTACATAATATCAGCAAGCAAAAATATTTAAGGTGAACTGATATACCGACTGAGTAGCTGTGAAAACTTAGCCCATGTATAGTGGCAAATTCAAATGATCGTGTTTTTAAGATGCTGGCAAAGGAAATTCCTAGAGGATTTGTATATCGACCGCTAAGTATATGTCCAGAAAAGCGCAGCCCTAATCACATGTTGCCACTATGCAATTTTTCTAAATTTCCCCTATGAAAAAGTCAAAATGGTTAAATTTAAAAAAATAATGCACTTAGCATTTACAATGTCATTGATTTTTTCTTCAGATTAATGTCTTTTCGTCAATAACTCACATTCTAATCAAAACAATCTTTTAGTTGCAAATGTGTGTGTGTGTCATGCATTTTCAGTTTAAAATACTTTTCAAATAAAATACTTACAAATCATTATTTGCCCCCGAAAATGATTCACTTTTGCTTAAGGAGGGTCGAGCGCGTTTTTTGGAAGGGATAGGCTCGGCAGGGAACGCGGTGCGGTCGCACGAAACTGTCCGACAGAGACGCCGCTACGCAAGTTTAAGAAATCTGGATCTCGAGCCACATAATTGATTATTGTTAATTAATTGTGAAGAACAAGTATCTGAATTTTTGCATAGAGCATCCTGAATGTATTCTTTATAGTTTGCAATATTTTAACCGCATAATATCCGTATAAACTATCCTTAGAAATATAAAAATGCATCGTTCATTTTCAATCTGCCATAAAAGGCAATGTTAAATAGTATCAATTTAAGAAATTTATTTCTCGAAAATCATGAAGATGAACTTATTCAAACTTTGCAGTTGAACTCAGGGCATCCATATCAATGGGTATTTAAAAAACCAGCATCTATTTCTTGTTACGGTTTTTGCGCTCGACCCTCCTTAAATAAGATGTGTTTGGACTATAAAGAATGTATGAAAAAATTAAATAATTACAAAAAATGAAACGATAAAAAAAATAATAATAAAACACAAAAATAGCAATATATTTAAAATTTTTATTTAATATTGCCCTTGGCCATATTTGGCCAAGAGGACGAAGGGCAGTGAAAAATACCGATATTTCACTTGACCTTCACACGTGGCGTGTGTGAAACTACACGCTGCAAGCTTGTTTGTGTTCAACGGCTAAACTGGGGGTTTTTCGTCCGGAATCTCTTTCGTACGAAGGGAGCTAATTGTCTGGCTCATAAAATTCCGCTATTTTCGTGTGTGGAACATATACCTGCGCACGCGACGCGGTATCGCATGAGACATTCATGGATGAACTAGGGGTGAAGAACAATTTCCTCATATTCATCATACCCACTGCAAATCTTAACTACTAGGTTGCTAACGGTAGATGCTCCCATTTAGTCGATACAAATCCATGATGAGGATAATTTGAAAAGTTTGCCAATCTTATTAGGGTGTGTTTTTCGTGTTGCTATCTAGAATCATTAACCTTCCATCTGCACACTTGTTTTTCTCACCTTCCGCCTGCAATATAGTGGTTCATTTTTTTCTTCTAGCTTTTCACACAATCGGAACAATTCAGAATTTATTTTTACACTATTTTATTTTCCAATAGTGAGTAAAATTGTTGATCAAATATTCAGACAAGTCCAGAAAAAAATGTAAACAATGAAAAAAAAAAAACTTGGTTTTGAATTTTTGATCGTTCCTTTAAATCCCTAGTGTGGACACCAAAAATTTATTTTCCGTTGGAAAGACTTGCATTCAGCCATTATCATCATGGAGATTATGGAGGATGGAAATCTCGTGGATCGAGTTAGAATCTTATTGCAACGAGATATGCAGTATTATCAGGTAATTTGAAAGTAAATTATAATAGTACAGTAAGACCTCGATTATCCGGCCTCGGATAATACGGAGAATAGCATGCGGACTCCGTGTTATCCGACGCCGGATAATCGAGGTCTTACTGTAATTTGTCTAATTATTATGAGAACCTCTCCAGGAGCCTTTTTTCAGGCCCTGATTATTCTTAGTTTCTGTAGAGAATTTTTACAGGTACCGATTATTCTAACTAAGGTAAACGTACCAATGGTGGGACAGGTCCCAATTGAGGGACACTAAAGGGATATTTGTAGATACTAAGAGTTTAATGGATAAAATATTAAAAAATAAATCTTCCAATTGTATCTGTTATATATAATTAACATACGTGAAAAAATTTCATGTTTTTCATCATAAATTGAAAATGTAAATAATAAGTATATTAGCGGATCTATGGTGTTCGAGCTTTTCAGCAAATCCCTAAACCAATTAGCTAAGGAGAGCCGAATAATCATTAATATGATACCCCGGAGATTATAGTTCGTTCGAGACTTTCCATAGGTATTTCAAATTCAGAAATTCTTAAAGTTTAAGATTACACTATCAAATGTTACGTACAATATCTTAAAACTCGTAATTTTTGTGTCCCGTTATTGAAGCTGACCGAATATACGTTGGCACCACTGTCCAACGTATGTTCCGCGACTGGGGCAAGTAGTAAGCAATCTCGCTGCGACCCAGAGCCGGGACACAATCGCACGATTGACATTTTGACGCGGATGTTGGGTTATGCGGTAGCAAAAACTTCATTGATTATTTTTCCCATCCAAATTTCGACCAATAGAATTGCACCATTCGACGTCACGTGGGGCAAGCTACACGGTATTATACTGATTATTTTTTCAACTCCAATTTCGACCAATCAGAGCGCGGTATTCAACATCACGTGGTACAGCTAGGGTAAAATTATATCGATAATTTTTCGAAAATTTCCCGGCTCGGTTGCTAAGCGATAAACAATAATTTTTTTGACACTTGTAACCTCTGCGAATCTTTAAAACGTCAAGGTACTATTAACGGTCGTCAATATGAGTGAGTCAAAAAAGCGATTTGGTGATGAATCGCTTCAGAACATCGCTAAAAAAATAAAACAAAATGTCCCGGCAAATACAGAAAAGAGTAAAAAATCGATTTGGGCGCAATTCACTGCATTTTGTGCAGAGAGAAAATATGTGTTGGATGCAACATAGGTTTTTGTTCTGATTATGAAATTTCCTTGTCAGAATGATAATTTTTGTCTCATGGTGCAATTCCATTTGTCGCAATTTGAATAGAAAAAATAATCCCCCGAATACCACTCGAGCTTCGAAATTAATCTGATATTTCCCTCCAGGTTCCCTGCAAACAAATAAACTCGTCAAGTTTTCCAGAAAAATCACTCGCGCTACGCGCTCGTGATTTTTTAACCTGGAAAACTTGACTCGTTCATTTGTTTGCAACGAACCTGTCAGGAAATATCCGATAATTTCAAAGCTCTTGTGGTATTACAAGTGATAATTTTGCGTGTTGGTTATATATATAAAACAAAAAATCATTTAGCCGCGTCAACCATCTGTCAAACTGACAGATTGAATTTTATTGTGGCAGTCAAAGGATTTTTATTTGATATGAGTAGGTTTGGAGTTGAATCCTTGCAAACTATTGATGAAAAAGTAAAGGGAAATGTCAATTAATATACAAATGTCTATAACAATTGTGTATTTAACTGCAATACTTTAAACATGAATTAAAAGGTTTTTGTTCTGATTATGAAATTTCCTTGTCAGAATGATAATTTTTGTCTCATGGTGCAATTCCATTTGTCGCAATTTGAATAGAAAAAATAATCCCCCGAATACCACTCGAGCTTCGAAATTAATCTGATATTTCCCTCCAGGTTCCCTGCAAACAAATAAACTCGTCAAGTTTTCCAGAAAAATCACTCGCGCTACGCGCTCGTGATTTTTTAACCTGGAAAACTTGACTTGTTCATTTGTTTGCAACGAACCTGTCAGGAAATATCCGATAATTTCAAAGCTCTTGTGGTATTACAAGTGATAATTTACTAAAATATATATATGTATTTTATAAACATACATGTTTTATTTATTGCATCATAGGTGTATATATGTGTACCGCACATTTTTGGCATTTCTTTTCAAGCAGATGCATTAAAATTTGTAGATGTCCACCGATACGCACATTTGGTGTCCCGGCAGCGGGACATGCACAAAAATACCCGTCCCGGCACTGGTACATCTGCACTTTTCAGCGTTTTAATCAATAACTATTTATCAAACAATCAGAAATATTTTTATTGTATAGTTTTTGGAAACTAGAAACTCTAATCTTGCAATTCGTTACCACCATTTGCAAAATAATTAATATATGCATGAGGAAATTGGCATACAAAACAGACACCGCCTTAAACGTCCCGTCATTGGTACGTTTACCTTACCTCTAGGAGCTTTTTTCAGACCTTCCCTATTGGATCACCGCTACCTCAAAATAATCGTAAAACGTTAGCAATCGCAATTCTAAGTACCTCTAGGAGCTTTTTTCAGACCTTCTCTATCGGATCACCGCTACCTGGAAATAATCGTAAAATGTTAGCAATCGCAATTCTACCATTTATATCGAGGGGCTATTCACTAGCGAAATCACTGAAGCATGAAATCAAGTATGAAATTATAAAAATTCACCGGAAATTGTTGATTTAGATTTTCTTCGAAATCACATTGGAATAATATGAATTCATGAATTTGAAATCATATGAATGCATGAAATCGAAATCAAATAACTTCTAGTTTTTAACCAATACCCTCTCGCATATCTTGCTCATCATTTCGATTTATTAATCAATACCATATTATTATTTCTCTACCGGACATAACGACAAATGGTTTAGATATAAATAATGTTGACTTTAAGAAAATAAAAAACCTTTTATAAGCTTCAAATGTTTAAGACGCCATATTGAGTATCTCTCTGCAAAAGTAATTTTCTCTTGAGTTTTCCGAAAATGGAAGCGATTTCTTACTGATTTCCACTGGTCTGAAATCATAATTCGAAAAAAATTGAAATCTTGTAAAATTACCCGAAAATATATGAATTCTGTGAAATCACGAAGTGTTTGAAATGTCTGAAATCACACAGGAAATCGTATGAAATCAGCCCCTCATTGAGATCTTGTGTGCGTCTAAATGGGAAGTGAATGGCCCCTCGATTTATAATGGTTGTTTCATGATCGTTAAGCGGTAAATTGTACGGCGGACAGGGACGTCTATTCGAAAATACTCCTCTGGGAGTTTTTTTTCCAGGTTCTTAATTATTCCAAGTCCCTCTGGGAGCCTTTTCCCAGGCCGTGATTATTCCAAGTCCTTCTGGGAGGCTTTTCCCATGCCCTAATTATTCTACAGCCCTCCGGGAGTCTCTTTCCAGTCCGTCAATCGTCCTGGGTTTCCTAAGAGCCTTTTTTCCAAGCCCTGATTATTGTAAGTCCTTTCCAGAGGACAGCAACATTTTTTTAACACCCTTCACACTTACAAGTCCCGCTATAGATTTTTTTCATAAAAAAGGCGTATCGGGGAAATACTTTATAGTTCATTTACACAAAAGGCGATGCAGACAGTCTTGCGGGAGTCGGTGTGTGTGAGGGTGAGCGGTGGAAAGCTCGATTTTCCTCGTCACGCGTCCTTTGCTGCAATCAAAATCGTCACTTGGTGGGAAGTTGAGTTTTGTGCAGCCTTCAGACATCCATCGGGATTGAGTACGTCGGACGATAATAATCAGCAAAAGGGAACGGTGGAGGACAGCGCCATTAAAAAAACTCCTCCCTCCGAATTTATTCTCCTGATCATTGACACCTCTGAGCAACTGTTAGGTAAGCTTGGAGAATTTATAATAAATTATATTAAACACTGGTTTACCGATCATCGTTGGATGTTATTACTATCATTGTAGAACATTTGCATACATTGATCCAAGAGTCTTTGGATCATGCTGATCTAACTGTACTCACGGCGACTCTTGGAGCAGCAGCGTTAATTCGCAACTGCCTGTGGTGCTATAATCAACAATCCAAAGACAAGATACCCGCACAATCGAGGTATTACACCTAGAACATTTTTTAAAGTGTATTAGTACCGAAAATCGAGCTTGGGAATAGAATAAATTTATTCTGCTTAAAGAAAAAATTATCGGTCTCTTACTTCCGGTTAGAATTAGAGATGCTAGCCTCACTATAGAGTATTCTTTCAGCCGTTGTTGGGGATAGAATTGGGATTAAAATTTTTTTAAACCTTTATGTTAAAAATCGGTTAACCTAAAAAAAAGTTAAGCCGAGCCGAAAATGCCGATTTTTTTTTGGATTTTTAATCAATTTTTATTTCTTTCCCTAAATATTTGGTTACGGTCTGAAGAATAGAGTATTTAATTTTAAAAAAAGGTAACATCTGAGAGCTAAGAAAAAATTATTATCTAAGATAATTCACCGTTGATTCACAACACTAGATAAAATGATCGATTCATTATTACAAGTCCCTCCCTTCCGGATAAGATAATCGATACATTACGGTAATGATACGTATACTTATATCTTTATTGCAATTACCAATCAACGATGATACTGTTGGATAGCACGAGGCTCTTCGAATGCTACCAATCATATAATGAGATGGCAGAAGCGGTGGCGGAAAGGTTGTTGGACTTGCACTGCAGACTTATCTCTCTCTATATACTGAATGAGGCTGATTCCCTAAGCTGGCAAAAGAAGAAGTCCTTCTTCGAGAAAGAACGATGCTCGTTTACAATACAAATGTGGTGGCTCTACATGCAGGGTTGGTATTAATGTGCTTGTTTACCGATCATGACTCAGGCTATGATATAGCGGAGGTGGTGAGAACGTTGCTCGCCGAAAATATCAAATTACCGTCAGAACATCCCACTTAAGAAAAAACTCAGTTTTTAAAGAAAATATTCTCTTAGCAAGATTTTGTTTCTGCAGAAATTAATCTACTGACTGGAGAAATTACGTTCTGCTAGGGAAACAAATTTATGTTAAGCAGAATATTTTTTTAGAGAGCTAGAAAATAACACTATTTTATCTGAAAAGCGATTGTTATCCTTAAGCATGTGTCATATATGCAATGATAGAAAAAATAATTTATAAGTATCTAACGTTGAGAAAAATTGTTGTAAAAATTATCACCGTCATTGAAGATATCAAAGAATATTGATTTCGAATAATAATAATAATCGTCATACGGATGCCACATTCATTTTCTTTTACTTGGCATCGAGACGCTACAGCGATCTTGATCTCTTGATAATGCCAAGCGAAGTTGAGACATTTTTTAATTTTGAAGATGGTTAAAAACTCATGATTTTTAAATATGATATTTAAACGTAGAGAGGTTTCAATACAAACGGCGTTAAATTATTAATCTCGGAAACGGAAATTTCAGACAGGATAACAATTTTTTTTTAAATTATGTTTAAAAAAAAATCAGTGATTTCATTTAATTAACAAAAACAAAATAAAAAATATCTGTTTTATTACACTTTTTTCAAAGGCTAATAAGTTGTAACAAAAACAGCGTTAAATATTCTTAGTAATAAAATTTGCAAAATTGGTTACATAAATCCTAATAATTCCTAAGTGTCCGAAAAAAACCAGTAATTACATTCAATTTTTTTTTTAACAGTTTACGTTTTTAAAATTATTATACTAACTCAGTAACATTTTTTGGGCATTGTTAGTGAAAATCAAAATTCTTAATGTCTTCAATGACATCGATTTTCTTCAAATTTTTTGAAAAGTCCGTAATTTTTTCCCTAGCTATTTCATATCCTTTCACGTTATTTTTTATAACAAACGTTTGCAGGTAGCAAAGCCGATTTATGGAATACGGTATCTCCGAAGATGGCCCAACGAGTTTTTGCTGGGATGCTCAACGAATCTCTATCTATCATCGCGACCCGTTTCATTCACGTAAGGGCACGCAGCGAGCTGTGAGAATTAACTCAACTGTGACAGCATACGATCACACGATACGTCGCTATCAGTCTTTGGGGCTCTTTTTCGTTAAGCCCGATGACCTAGGAACAGGGATGAGAGCTTAGCATGATAAAATATAAACAAAGAATAACTCTACTGGGATCTCTGCTCTATTCATAGGGTCGTCCAAGCTTAGCACGTTCGGAGCAATTTTGGGCTGATGCTTTCAACGTTTTGTGCTGCTCGGCGTACCTTGCTCTGTCCGCCTCCCTCGACTCTGATGAGTTGCTCGGAATACGGGCAACTAAACTGTCCGTAGCGATGCGGGACATCCACGCGAAATGCAGCGAATTACTCGTTTGTTTACTGTTGCGTGGCACCCCATTACGTGTACTCTATCAGGTTCGTAAGAATATTATACCATTCTCGAGATAAGTAGATGACGATGATGATGAAGTAGATGACGAAGATGAACTTTTTACTATTGAAAGATCTCAGATAGTAAATTTGTAACAATTTCCCTAGCAAACCCGGTCACCGCGCAAACCACCAGAGAATCACGGTCGTTTTCACTATGTCGGTTTTGTGCAAAACTTCACTTAGAATTTTGACAAAACCACCCCGCGTAGAAAAAAAGAATCTTGTGAAGAACCTTTTAAAGAAACTTAAAAAAAGTCTTGAAAGAATCTTTACAGGAATCTTGAAAAGAATCACGCATAGGAGCCGGAGCAAGATTCATTCCAGGATTCTTTTTAAGATTCTTTCCATCCGAAAGCGTTTTGAGAATCTTTGAAAGAATCTTAATGAAATTCTTCAGAGGAAGCGAGCGAAACCTGTTGATGCTTTCCAGGATTCTTCTCAAGATTCTTTCCATCCGAAAGCGTTCTGAGAAGCTTTTAAAGGATCTTGAAAAGCGTCTTTAAGAGAATCGTGGAAAGATTCCGTCCATTAAATAGAAAAATCGTTGAAAAATTTTTTATGAAATTCTTCAGAGGAATCGAGTAAAACCTGTTATTACTTTCCGTTGGTGTTGAGACAGTAAATTTCGGTACGTCAACGAAGGGTAAACCACTCGTGTATAGTCGAACTCAGAACAGCTTTGCAGTCTTATATACGTTCAGGCTTCAAGTCACTTGCGAGAAACGCTTCGACCGCTCGCCATCTAGTGGCATCGTAAGAAACACTTATATTCAATACTCCGCTAGATGGCGAGCGGTCGAAGCGTTTCTCGCAAGTGACTTGAAGCCTGAACGTATATAAGACTGCAAAGCTATTCTGAGTTCGACTATACACGAGGGGTTTACCCTTCGTTGACGTACCGAAATTTACTGTCTCGACACCAAGGGAAAGTAACAACAGGGTTTGCTCGATTCCTCTGAAAAATTGCATTAAAAATTTTTCAACGATTTTTCTATTTAATGGACGGAATCTTTTCACGATTCTCTTAAAGACGCTTTTCAAGATTCTTTAAAAGATTCTCAGAACGCTTTCGGATGGAAAAAATCTTGAAAAGAATCCTGGAAAGAATCTTGCTCCGGCTCCTATGCGTGATTCTTTTCAAGATTCCTGTAAAGATTCTTTCAAGACTTTTTTTAAGATTCTTCACAAGATTCTTTTTTTCTACGCGGGACCACTCCGAGATTTAAACGAATCTCGGAGTGGTGGTTTACGTGGTGATTTCGACAAAATTCTAAATGAACTTTTTATACAAAACCGCCATAGTGATGTTGACGGTGGTTTGTTCGGTGACCGGATCTGCTAGGGCTTAGTAATTTTGTTTTCACTTCCTATTTACCCCGTGTACTTTATCAGGTACGTATGAATATTACAATATTCTGAAGATAAGTAGACGACCTGGAGATTTTTTTTATTGAAAGATCTCAGATAGTAAATTTGTTTTCACTTTCTGTTCACCCCACTACATATACTTTATCAATTTCGTAATAATATTATACTATTCTGGAGATAAGTAGACTGATTTTAAAAAAATATACATTACGGATTCAGGATTCATCCAGCAATCCACCAATTCAGCAATCAAATACGCGAAAAGTACACGAGAAGTACATATTTAAAATTACTACGTTCAAGGTTCGCGTCAGCAAGAAAGTACACGAAAAGAACATGAAAACTCCATGTTTAAAATTGTTGTATATAAAATTCGTGTAGAAAAGTACAGAAGATGTACGTGAAAAGTACATGCGAAATCGGTGGTTAAGATAGTTGCGTTGAAGTTTTGCCTCACCGAGAAAGTACTTGGAAAGTACGTGAAAAAGTCTATATTTGAAATTTTTGCGATAAGGGCCAATGAGAAAGCAGAATATGTCGCTATAGCGCTATGAGCGCTGAAATCATAAATCATTGGAAAGATTGAGGTCGAATTATATGGCAAAAATGCCTCCAGAAATTCGATACGCAGCTTAGCATGCTCGAATTATCGATCCAAACATTGACGCCCCAAATCTTCGCGTAAGCTTAGAGCGGTATAAGTCTCGTCGATTTCGACTCGTTAAAAAAATTGCACGGAGAGAAGGATCTGATAAAATTTACCATACGCTATGGTAAAAATTATCAAACGCGCCTGGTATTGGGAAGCCATATCCGCTACCTGACGAAAAGTACGAGAACTATGAGAATTTCTACTACATAGAATTTTTTACCATATTTCGTGATAAAATTTCTCGTAGTTCTTGTACTTCTCGATAGGCGGCGTCATGTGACCCTGTACCTGGAATTCACTATACTTTTTACTAGAAATATGGTAAAAAGTATCAGATCCTTCTCTTTGTGTGTTCTTCAGCAAAAAAAATTGTTTTTAAACACTTGGCGTCGAGACGCTACCGCGTCACTTGATAATGGTTCAGGATCACTTCAGTTTCATTGTGGAATTTGCACTTTTGATATTCTATAAGTGCTATTTTGCTGCTGTTAATGGATGCTAGGCAGGTGCAAGTATCTAATGCAATAAAATTTCTTAACTGCTCCTTGATTTTTCAAAAAATAGGCTTGCAGGAATGGTCTGGAGAATATGACGATTTTACAGCAACAGTCCGGGCCTGCACCATGGCTCTTGATATGTGCGCCAAGATTGCTGGGAAACTCAATATCTTGTCGCAACTGGTGGACAAAACCGTTACCAGCTAGAGCCCAACTTATAATCGAGCTTAACGTCCTCAGAAACCAACCACATCCGAGTTGGACGCAATTATTAAAAGTAGTGTACATGAGAATTTTTTATGTTGAGTATATGTACCGATGTTGGCATTTTAAAAAATTTATAAATCATTTTTATGGGATAAAGGTATTCGTAAATCAGTTTAAAAGAATAGTTAAAAAAGATTGACATTTTTTGTTGCTGTACAACTCAGATTTACGGTTTCTCTAAATACACGTTTTTGTAAAAACTTTGGTTACAATTCGAATTTTTTTTTTTTTCACGAATTGCTTGGCATGTCGCAAATTTATTTAAATATTTCTACAGAACCGTTCTGAATTGCGCATGAAAACTTTTACTACTAATAAACGAACAGTTCCACAAAAACGATTTAAAATTTTTTCGAAATTGGGAATTTAGAAACCGTTCGACAATACTTTTGAAATTCATATAATTTATAAAAATAAGAAAATTCATGCAATATGAAACAAAAATTCAACGGATTTTTTTTTACAGTATTTTTTATTTAACTAAATTAATATTTATTTTTCAGCATTGCTTTCAAAATCATCCGTAAAGTGATTATATTTCTATGCATTTTTTGTAACACGTGCATGAACAGCATGCTTTCCATGGCAGTTTTCCGAGACGAAAGTGGCTAGTTTCAAACTCGTCGCAATTGCTAACTTTCGACCGTTGTCGCACAATATACTATTAAATTTGTAATAGCTATAAAGGCTGATCACAACCGGTGCTTATTTCACATTGAAGTTCGTCTAAATATTCATTTTTCTTAATCAGTCGATATGACGTAGGTATTTTCCATGGACGAATGCGTGGTAGCGAGAATGTTGATGAGTACATTGGTTCGTCGGTGCGTTGGTTACACGGAAACCTCAAGTTCATCGACAAGAGCTAATAGACCGAATGAGACAGGGGAAGCCAAGGGATGCGAAGGATTTTTGTGCGCGGGATCTGCATGTGATCGATCGGCAAGCGATAGTGACGGTAGATTTTCACCGTCACTATGTCTCTACAGCATCACGTACATATCTGCTAATACCTTTATGGATCCGTTATACGTCGCCGTACCAGCTCTGAAACAAGATACAAATTGGTCCAATTACCTCGACAGGCAACAGGTGCCGTGATGGAAATTCGTAATTCAATGGCAGTCTGTTAACCGCACAATTATAATACCTAGCACCTACTTTTTTTAATTGCTTTCCTCGAAAAAAAGGAAAGTTTGGGCAGTCATTATCTATAGATCATGTTATCCCATTAGTATGAATATTTAATATGAATATTTTTGGAAAATAAAAATTGAGAAAAAATTTACTAAAAATAAATTGCCTTCTATGATTATTTATATTTGGTTCTGGAGATTTTTTAAATTAACATCGAACGCGTGTCCACGGGTATCGAATGCTAGTCTCATGAACTATTTGAAAAATCTTCATTTCTAAATATAATTAATTGTATTAGAAACTTAGAAAAAGCCAATATATAATTATATAATAAAAATTTTGGGAATTTTATTTTCTCGGGGCCTTCCAAGATATTAGATATTGCACAAGCGGCTTTGAACAAAACTATTTGTTACTGTGGTTGTTGGGACTAGCCAGTGTTTATAATCTTTAGGTATGGAATCAAGAAAGACCTCCTTGGCTGAATGCGCTTTTAGCTCCGCTTCGTCCCATCATTAATCCAATCGTTGAAACTCTTCTCGACGCTGTCAAGGTACTGTGCAAAACCCTATTAGCTGCAATTGAATGACTATAGCTCGGTAATGTATAAAAGTTTTTTTTGCACAGACAGGAGCAAGCATTTATCAAGCAATGTCATTGGCGTTGGCTTGTATGACGGAATTGTACGTGTGCGCACCCGTGCGAGTTCTTTCAACAGCTTTTGCTATGAATGAAAATTTACCGGCGCATAGTCATCCTTTGGGTGGCTCGGTTCTTCTGCAAATTCTATGTGCCACTCTGTACACCGCACTTATCCAATTTTCTACTTCTGGCAAAAACGAAGAGATGTATGAGGCACGTGCGCCTCGAAAGCAAAGCGCAACTGAAGCTGCTGCTGAGGCAGGAGCTTTCGATCCACAGGACGTTTCCGCTTCGGCAACCGCTCTTGCTGAAGCACTTTGCAGCATTGACGAGGACAACAAGCATACGGACCAAATCGATGCTCTTCTTACTCTCATACAAGACTGGTATTAATGCTCATTCTGTAAATAAAACTTCCGAACAAAATTAATTGCAAACTGAACTGTTTTCCTGGTGGAAATATTTCTCGGACAATTTATCTGTACACTGAGGAAAATATTTAAGTTACCTTGAGTAAATTGTCGAAATTAGCTTGTTCAATAATAATTTACATTGGATAGCCAAAATATGTTTGAGACAAACAACATTTTTTGTTTGTACAAACTAAGCATTTAGTTAAGATTAGGGAAATGAAGAGTATATGTTCTCCGTAGCAACAAATTCATACAATAGTAGACTTTCTTACAGAAAATATTATTTCATCTTCAATTTTTTTTAAATAATGAAAATTTTGGGAATTTGCCGCAACATTTGTTTGTGTAAAAGCATCTTTGGTTGGACTTTTAACAGACAACGGTTTTGTTTCAGGATAGAAACGCAAAATTCAAGCAACTGTAAATCGGACCTGGAAAATATGCCTGCATATATTGAAACTTATACCGACCAACTTTTGTTTACTGAAGTTGGCCGAAGATCTCTAAAAGTTAGTACAGCTGTCTTCGTATTATCTATTGTCCAGCTCTTTGCCCATCACGGTATTGTCGTCATCATTACTACAGGGTTGTCCCCTACATCTTCTTTTTGCTAAGCTTCCTAGATAAGAATTTGGTTTGGGTTCACCAGCATACGCCTTATTTAGGCTTATATGGAGGAGCCTTTCTATTATTTTTCCATTCCCAACTGTATTCCGTACTTTCACGCACTTTTTCTTTTTTTACTGAACTTACCAGTAGGTGGGCTTAGAGTCTTATATGGGTTCCGAGCGAAAAGGACTACACGAAAACACATAGAAAAAATGTCAGTGGTATTAGAATCAAAGCCGGAATCTCTGTGTTTTGACCCGCATTACGTCACTGATTCTGGATTTTCGATTTCCCACATATCACAGCACTCATTGTTTTCCTTTTGCCGTTTCTTCTACTGTCATTCATGAAAAGACAACAACGACGGTTTAAAAACACCATAAGAAGTATGAGTATTGCGTGACAAGAAAAAGAATCGAGGAAAATAATCAACGTCATGAAAATAATGTTAACATACTTTTAGAAAACTTTAATATTCAATTTGTTTTTTATCTAAAAAACAAAAAGAAAATAAGTTTTCTGATTTTTTCATATACAGTCTTGTAATGAATTTTTAACGTTTTTCAAATTACCGTTTACGAAAATTTCTTGATAATAAAAATATTTTAGGTTGCACACGAATATCTGCTTCGAACTTCCGACTGGCTGCTGAAAAGTTTAGAACAAGGGGACAGAAATATTCAAGAAGACTTTTCGGATTCGAAGGATACGTTCGTGTCCTCCAAACCACTCACCTATATAATGTTCCATATAGAAGAAGCCTCGTTTGACCAGGTTTGGAATAATTCAAATCTTTTCAAGAGCCTAAAAAACAAATCTTTTTGGAAATCGAGTTTATGACGGATTTTTTTACCATCTTTGTTTTCTGTCTTTCAGTTTTTGATCAATTTCAACGAGGCCAATTGGCAATCTGTATTTAAGATTCCACTTTCGGGGACTGTAGAACGTGCCCGTTCTCAGATTCTCTTGCGACCAGAATTCAAGAATCTCGGAGAACTGACTCTCGATGAAAAGGAAGTTGCTAGGTCTATGAAACAACTGTGCTCTTTGGGACGATCGGCACGTTTTTGATAATCCACCGCCAAAAATCACAATTATTTAAGTAGTCTATCCACATTTTTCTTGAATTGTTCGATTACAGTTTCTTCTGATGAATTGTGTAGCATTTATTTATTTATTGTTTATTATTTGGTTGGGATTGAGATTCGACAACAGTGGAAAAAAGTGTAAGATGTTTATTAATAAAAAAAGACTGCAAAAAATAAAAAATAGCGATGATTATGTCTCAAAATACTTTATATATGAAATTTAATTGTTCGTATAGTTTACTAAAATTTACACCGTGTGTAGCGTTTCGCAATTTTGACTTTTGTGTTACTGTTAATCACACAAAGCCCACGTGACGTTTAGTTGTTCCTTAAAATCACACAATGTTCTCATCACTTATAGTTATTTCCAAAAGTCGCACATTTTTTATCCTAGTTAATCAAAAGGTAAGTTATTAAAACAGATTTTCCATTTACATGAATATACGCACGTTCCATACGAATGAATCGACAGACTACTGATGACGTCTATTGGTGTTTATGTCTGGACAATTTTTAATATTGTTACCCTAACTATTTCTCATAAGTTATTGCTTTACAGATGGAGGGAAACGCCGGGGCAAGAGTTTATGAAATGCGAATTGTTGAATGGTTTGAGAACATCGAAATTTGAATGCTCTGTTTTGCGAAATGGGAACAACAGCAAAGGCAGAAATATTGGACAAGGGATTCGAGACTCATAGGAAAAGCGAATGTGAAAAGAAAATTGAATTCTCCAATACCCTTAAAGAACGAATGCTACAACGATTGGTTTTGTCCGCATCGACTGCATGCCTATTAAGAAAATCGAAAGAATGGAAACTGCATAAAAAAAGTTACTCATTATGAAGAGTTTGCTAAAGCAGCTTTCAGTTTTAACGAGTCAAATAGACTTTTTAAATATGCAAATTAATCAACGAAAGAAGCACGCTTTGGACAGAAGACGAGAAACAATTTGCTTTGTCTCTGTATTACAGATCGCCCAAGGCCTACAATTATTTCAAGGACGTACAGCGATTCACCTTGCCCTGCGTTTAGTCAATACGGTTGTGGATCAATGAAATGGATTTGTCCTCGGGTGTAAACGCATCCGTAATTTCAAGGGTTGCGATAAAAGCCGCCGCGATGACAGAGTATGAAAGGAAATACGTTTTAATGTGGAACGAAATGTCGATAAAAAAAATACTCGAGTACAATCTGAAAGTCGATTTGGGTGAAGGATTTCAAGATTTGTGCGAACTCGGTCTAACGAGCGAATGTGCTAATTATGCCCTTGTTTTTATGGTACGAGGTCTTAAGTTTGCCACAGCTGTAACAGCTTCAGGAATCACCGAATTTAAGCTGTACGTCGTGCTTGGGGGCTACAGCATTTTCTTTGCCTACGATATCCCTCATGAAATAAAATCCGTCCGCAACAATTTGATTGCAAAAGACTTCATTATTGACGGAATCCGAGTCTCCTGGGCCGTTATTCGAGAGCTACGCGATGCCGAGCGCAACCGAATGTGCAAAGCAGCGCCGAATCTCACGGATCGTTATATAGCCATGAAATTTTCAACAGATGAAAGTTAGCCACTCAACCCAAGTGTTCAGCCAGTCTGTTTCTACTGCTATTAACACATGAAAACTGACTGGAATTCTTAAACACCCTGATTGTATCTCCACCGCAAACTTCATGAAATAGATAAATGATTTGCTTGACTGTTTAAACAGTCGTTATCTAGTCGACCCCAACCCTCTTAGACGCGCCTTATCCGACGAACACAGGTCGAAACGTTTCTTCGGATCAATCTTGAATGCCGCCAAAAGCGGTCATTTTCCATCGGTAATCTTCCTCGATGCTTCTCGGGGCTCAGATAAACTATCGGAAGCGTACTGCAAATTTGGAACGAAACGAAGGGTGAGGGAGCACAGTTTTTGATCACGCCCAAATTGAATCATGACCCGATCGAAAATCAGTTCGCTGGTATAACTTATCTGCTATGAGTGTCCGCCGAAATTTGCAGTACTCAATGACAGTGAATCTAATGAAACCGGTGGCAACCACAAATTGCGAAGATGACGATGGAATGGCTCTTCTTGCTCTCACGATGAGCGCGAATTTTCACACCTCTAACGCGGGCGAATCCGAAAGCGTTGAGGAAAATATTCAAATCTGGCTCGGTGAAGAAGCAATCGACGAGGAGACTGAAGGACCAAAATGAGATTTCAAACTCAGGACTAGTCACGCCGTAAATTGAAATCAATATTCTCGAGGAATGCTTCATAATGTACGTTGCCGATTATCTCGTGCACAAGTGTCTGAGCCAATTCGATTGTCAGATCTGCGAACTGTCTTTGTCGAGGGCAGAAGAAGATTTCGAACAAACGAATGATCTTTTTATATTTTGGAGAGCATTCAAAACTAAGGAGGCAGAAGAACTTGGCAATTTGCGTGTTCCCTCCGACGAATTTCACAAAGTGAATCTTCCGCGTACAGGGTTTTCAACGTAGAATTCAAAGCCCAAGCCCACAAGAGAAATATTTCGATGTATCTTGAAAATTGCATTGCCGTACGCCACAGTCGACTCGACTTTTGGTCCATCGACAGCCAGTGCAGGGAACGCAACGCATGTATTGTCATACTGTTCGTACGCATACATTTATTTAATTACCTCAAGTGGCAGTCCCGAGACATGCGCGATCGAGCTAATGCCAAACGATCGGCCAGTTTCGCGACGCTTCAGCCGAATCGCAGTCTCATGAAGCTCACAAATCAATAAGGGGTGCACCAGAACCGGCATCCCAATTTCATGTTTTGAACACGCAGGTTTTACGATACAAATGCATGAACATTGCAAACACGTTTTTTCATTCTATTTTTATTGAGGCCAAGAATCAGTATTGTTATGATTTCCTCATGCTATAGCAGTCGCCCATTGCATGCGAAAGAAAGCCGAAAAAACGATTTCGTTTTAGTAGTAGTAGTACCAGTTATTTATTGTCTTCCCTTTTTCTTTTACAAATGTTGTACGTGTGCGTGTTAGTGTGTGTGTTTGTGCGGGAAGCCAACGGGCCATTGACCGAGGTCCTTCAGCCTGATTTCGTTTTATTTTTACCGAGACTAAGGATTATTATTGTTGTAAGTATCTTATAACAGCGACAATCGTCCATGGCATGTTAAACAAGTCCAACTTTTTAAAAATTATACTGTGCCTCTGCCTTGGATCTCTATCCTGTATCCTTTTTTTCCCGATAGAAAGTACCCAGCACCTTCAGGTGGTTTCCTTTGAGTAATTTTAACTCACGCAATGATTTTTATAACAAAACGAAATTCGCGTAAATACGTAACATTTTATTACATTTATTACTGATGCATGTTTTTAATTTTTTACTCTCGACTGCCCGCAAGGCACAAACACGGGAGTATGTGTTTCACTGGCATGGCGCGAATATGGCTATATCTATTAATACAATGTTCTCTAAAATGGTTACAGATGTGTTAACCATTTAAAGAGATAGTGCTCGTAGTACTAGTAGTGATCCTAGTCATACCAACGAAACCAAATACTAGAATATCAGCGCTCATGTGATTTACTTTTAAGATTGCCATATAACCGCAACTGAAGAAAAATATATATATATATGTCTTCCCATTGATCAATTTTTAGTCGCTTCCCCTTCATATTTCGTATGACTCCCTTACCTTCGTTGAGACATGGACTTTTGCGAACAACGAAAAGTAACATCGATCAGGGTGATTTTAAGGAAAAACTAAAAGTCACGAGGACTTCGTGTGACTTTAAGGAGGGTCGAGCGCAAAAACAGTAACAACAATAAATAGATGTTGGTTTTTTAAATTTATACTGTTTTGCTTCTTATGGCAGATTGAGAATAGACGATGAATTTTTAGATTTCTAAGTATAGTGTACACGGATACCGTGCAATCAAAATATTGCAAACTATGAAGAATATATTCAGGATGCTCTATGCAAAAATTCAGATATCTGTTGTTCATCGTTAATTAACAATAATCTATTATGTGGCTCGAGATCCAGATGCCCCTTCTAAAAAGTTGGTGACAAATTGTCACTGACAATCAGCTATGTCCCTCAGCTATGGCCCTCGTTTTTAAATAAATAAATGACTGAAGTGTCAGAATTGAAGGACAAAGGTCTAACCCTAGTTCCTTAAACTTTCGTAGCGGCGTCTCTGTCGCAGTTTTGTGTAACCGCACCGTATACCCTGCCGGGCCTATTCCTTCCAAAAAACGCTCTCGACCCTCCTTAAGGTAGTTCTGTCGCGAAGGCAATCCAAACTCATATGCATGAATTTTTGACATGTTGTAATTTAGCTATTCAATTTTACTTGCACAAAATCTTGAAGGCTTTTACCGAGTATTTGAATGAACAATTAGAACTTGAAAATCGATCTTTTTACACGGTGGTCGCGGGAGGACTGGAAAAATTGATCTTTAAATCTAAAATTAACATACTTAGATCAAAGATAGAGAAAAAATAAAAAGTACAACGGATTCGCAAATCATTCAGGACTTGATGCATCATGAAAAAAGGTGAAGTCTCCGGAATAATGTTTAATTGAACCAAGGTCAAAATGCACGATAACGGGCCAAATGACGTTTCCTAACCTAATTATCGTAAAAATGAAGTCAAATCCGGACTAAACATATCAACTATTTACAAATAATCGTTTTAATTTGATTACGACAATTTCGGTGGATTCTCGATTATTTTTGATATTATTATTGAGGCAGTCAAAGTGATGCGTATGATTATTTTTTAATGTCATATAGACTCTGAGATTTATGACTCCGGCGTACCGACAGAACTACCTTAACAACTACACAAAATTCACGATTACATGACGCTAGGCTCGTCGTAAATTTTAACCTCCGTGATTAGAATCGGCTTCGGTGTGACCTCTACACTATCAGATTAGAAGAATCATAAACACTTATAAGAATAATCATTTTTTAGAAATTTTTTGCCTATTACTAATTGTAGGTAGAGATTACCGCTTTATTTTGCAATAGGCGAATCTGTAACTTGTTAATTCTATTGATAAAACTTTTCATAATTAATAAAACTCCGCTTAAGTTAAAATAATAATTACTAGATTAACTAATTGCTTACCTTTACATTAGCTTAGCGTGAAAGTTCGCGATTTACATTCAGCTAAAACAAAAATCGCAAGCTTTTTGTGCTTAAGTGTCTTTAAGGTAGTTCTGTCGGTACGCCGGAGTCATAAATCTCAGAGTCTATATGACATTAAAAGATAATCATACGCATCACTTTGACTGCCTCAATAATAATATCAAAAATAATCGAGAATCCTTCGAAATTGTCGTAATCAAATTAAAACGATTATTTGTAAATAGTTGATATGTTTAGTGCGATTTGACTTCCTTTTTACGATAATTAGGTTAGGAAAAGTCATTTGGCCCGGTATCGTACATTTTGACCTTGGTTCAATTAAATATTATTCCAGAGACTTCACCTTTTTTCATGATGCATCAATTCCTGAATGATTTGCGAATCCGTAGTACTTTTTATTTTTTCTCTATCTTTGATCTAAGTATGTTAATTTTCGATTTAAAGATCAATTTTTCCAGCCCTCCCGTGAGCGCCATGTAAAAAGATCGATTTTCAAGTTTTAATTGTTCATTCAAATACTCGGTAAAAGCCTTCAAGATTTTGTGCAAGTAAAATTGAATTAATTGTTGATGCTGATTTTGACCGCTGCTTATTATTATTATACCAGAAAAACACTACATTTTAAATATCAAAAAGAAGCGGTGCGAGGTGTCTCCTAACCTATCAACCGTCACTCGTGGCTCACTAACACCAGAGGATAAAAGTTTCAATCGGAGGACCCGGTTGACAAACGAGTGGTTTCTTTCTTTCCCCATAAGGGTTTAAAATTTTGAATATAATTAAAATTTGTCAGCAATGAGCATCAACAATCCACTGCTCAATTATCTTGTAAAATAATTGAGCGCAGTGGTTGGTGTCGCAGGACACTATTGATTGATACGCATTGATTTCAAATATATTTCTGAAGAGGGCTCAGATAAGAGCCGAAACGTAAACTTCTGGATTTATTTCAACGGACCGTTCCATTGCCGAAACCTCAACAAATAATAAGTAAAATTGAATAGCTAAATTACAACATGTCAAAGATTCATGCATATGAGTTTGGATTGCCTTCGCGACAGAACTACCTTAAGACAGACCGAATGAAAATTGTTGGACTTCATTAATAGTATTAAAAACACCCACAGATTATTTAACGGTGCTTGGAACAAGTAAACAATGTCGCACGAACTTGTTTTTTTTGTTAAAACGTATTGTCTTCATCACGAATCCCTTATTCATGTATTACGCAATGTGCTACTACACGATCCTGTCGTTCTCTCTCGTCCCACTGTCACTGCCAAAGGCTTTTTCTCTCTCGCACTCACGACGACTTGGTCGGTATAGCACATCACGTTAATCGTACTCAGGCCGCGTCAAAATGTTTTACACACACGTTCGTTCACATCGAGTCCTTTTGTTACTCTGACGTTTTTCTCTAACGGTTATCGTCACGTGATAGGCTGCGGGGCGGTTTCGGCGGCTGTACAACATGCTCCTTAGCCGTTACATCTATTTCGCGGAATCGATCTTTTTGTTTACGATATGAAATGTAACACATCACGAAACACACGCACCTTGCAATAGAATAAACTTGTTCTAGTTCTTTGAATTCTATGGTGATTTTTTTTCAATATTTTTTTTGTTTTCACGGCATTAACGCTTCGATTGTGATGTATTTGTCTCCTTTTGTTACTTTACCGTTTTTCTCTAACGTTCGGCATCACGTGATAGGCTGCGTAGCGGTTTCGGCGGCTGTAAAACTTCGCGGAATCGAGCTTTCTTTACAATATGAAATGTAACAGATTACGAAACGCGCGACAATAGAATAAACTGGTTCAAATTTTTTGAATTCTGTGGTGATTTTTTTTGCAATTATTTTTTCGTGTTCGCGTCAACAATTAAGGGAACGGTTCGATTGTGATTTATTTGTGATTACTAATCCGCTGTGTAGTCACAATACCGTCATGTGCGCCATTCCCAGAATTAAGGTATCACATGGTCATATCGCGTGTTTGGATAGGAAAATGATAAACAGGTATTATTATTATATATATGCACAGTAATTGCTGTATTTGGCACATTTATTGAAAATTCAGAAATCATATTAGGATGTTGATACATCGAAATATCGAATTGTTGTATTGACAACGTCGACAACAATAGCATGAGTCATAATAAATAAATATCGATATAATATATATATAATAAATAAATTTAATTAATTAATAAACGTCGACATGGGTTACAAAAATACATGGATCGAAGCGACGAACAGAATGCAAGTTACATTTCGTGATACTTTTTATGTGCTATGGGTTAATTAGGCAAATAAAAAGGACGGTAGATATTACGCAGTAACGAAGCTAACGAGTTTTCATATTAAAATAGCAGTCGATTTTTTTTTTACGTTTTGCTCACGCTGCCAAAGCATAGGCAAGACAATCCTCAACATCGTGAACATTGTTCTTTATATAATTATATGAATTTAATTTGCGTCTCTTGATTTATCCCCTGTGATTTATTAATTAATTTAAAAATAGATATTTATTGGAAAAAAAAGTTAGTTTCTGTGGCAAAGATATTTTATATAATACTTTGCCTCGAGACCCTACAGCGTCTCTTGATTAATAATAGTAGTCACAATTAAACTTTTGTCGATGTTCGTCAACACATTCAAATCGATTTAACGTTTATTGTATGTATCTATAATATGTATTCTGATATACAGAAAGGATGCGATAATCCGGGTCTGAAATAGATTAATTACGGGGCAGCGTCATAATTAGTTCTCGTCGAAAGCTTCTTGCTGGCTGCTCGGTCTCGTCAAAATTCCCGCCTGGAACAAAACAAATATCTTAATTAATATAATCTCACTCTATTTCATCAATGTGATATAATTTGGAATCAAATAATGAATACCAATTAATTAATTATACCGATATTAATCCTTTAACGGCTAATATAGTATATTTGTGACATTCTTAAAGAGATATTTAAAAATTTCAATAAATAAATTCTGGAAAATTTTGACAAGGAGCACTTTGCCACTAATGCATGCTACATTTTTATTCTATAAAAGTAGAACGACTTTACGGGTAAAAAATGAAAAAATAAAATTTTCCACCCTTTCATTTTTCGACGCTTTTCATATAAGCGCCTGAGTGTCTTTATATAAGTTTTGATATTTGACATAAACAAAAAAAATGAATGCATGATTATAGTCCCGATCTCAGTGTGACTGACTGACGACAACACCGACCAATCACAGCACGAATAAAACGATAACAATAACTACTGCGATATTTTCGATATTTTCGAGATATCTCGAGCTACTAACTTTTTAGAATAGGATCTTAAGCGAAGTTCTTAGGTTTTCCATTCTGCGCATGATTCAGATCAAACTACTAGGCAGATTGGAATAATTGACGTCTCATTTTTTTCTTCATGCAAAGATACACCGGCTAAATGAAGCAAACTTTTTTTTTCATTCTAAAAGCAAAGTTAATTCCTGATTTAGAAAACAGCATAACATTTTTTTATTAATAATTATGTTACTTAAAAATATTACGTTTTATTAACATTTGCTCCATTTAGCCTGTGTATCTGTTCATGAAGAAGAAAATGAGACGTCAACCATTCCAATCTGCCTAGTAGTTTGATCTGAATCATGCGCCGAATGGAAAACCTACCCACATAGCACATAATATTGTCTAAATATTGCAGGAATATTTCGAATATTTCATTACACAGGAATATTTCCATAAGCTTCTAATCGAATATTCACAAATATTTAATTGCAATATTGACAACGTAAAGTCCAGAAATATTGTTGAAGGTAAAACAATTGCCAATCATTTTTTAAATATTTCTGAATATTACCTGTAAAGCAAACCATCCCATTTCTTCAACAATATTTCACAAAGTTTCGAATAAAAGGTACCAGATTAGATTTTGCAAACATTACAATGAAACTTTTTTGCAACATTACAATATATTTCAAATGGAAATTTTTAAACTAGTTTAAAAAAGTTGAATTTGAAATGATTTGTATTTCGTGATAAAAAGAAATTCACCTCGTTCTCTTGAGTATTATTCGATTTGAAAAAACTGAAATTCAATCGGGAAGTCGCCATATGATTGTTTGGAAATGGGGAAAAATTCTGACAGAAATCGGAAGCCTCATTAGAATTTACTGGAAAACGCGGCATGGTATGAATCAATTTTTTTACAAGATTATCATGCACCAGAAATCTTCTGAAAGGTTGCTCTATCTTTATTTTTTCATTCATCAGTCTTTGTCGACAGATCACATGGGCGATAAAAGTATAACGTTTGTATAAGTAGTCGACTCTAATATTGTTATATATTTTTTAAGCTGGATCGCTTTTTAATAAAAAATTACTCATCGTTAATTCGACGTGGATATGCTACGTAGATGAGGTTGTGAGTACGAATCCTGGACGGGATTTTTTTTCCTATAAATAAGATTTCTATCGAGGACATCCAAAGGTGCTGCTTAAAAACTCGCAATCAAAAAATTATATTAAAAACGGTAGAATTTCTTACGAATTAGCCTTGGGCGGAAAATGTAATATTAACACAATATTGCTCTGTAATATTATTGAAATATTACATTTGCAACGTTTTGAGCGGACATTGCAAGATTCCTACAATATTTTAGAAATCTTTTAAACATCTTTCACAATATTTTCGCAATATTGCATTATTGCAAAAAAATGTTTTGAGAATGTTTCAGAAATATTTCCGTGCTATGTGGGTAAGATCTTTGCTTAAGATAATATTTAAAAGCATATGCAAGTCAGACGACAGTAAAAAATCCTTTAATCGAGGACCAACAATATAGTGCGTTGGGCATTTTTATATGCAATAGGATTTGGATGATATTGAATTTCCAAAATCAATTTTTTTTACCTGACTCCCTCTCCTTAAGTGGTAAGGACGAATAAAAAGGCAAGAATGGCCAAATCGCGGTGCGATGTATTTCGATTTTTCAATATAAAATCGCGAGCAACTCCTGAGAGGAAGATATTTTTTGGAGCTCGTTTTAGGGTCTGGATACGTCATTGCATTATTTTTTTATAAAGATACTTTTTTTATATCCCAATAAAATAATGTAGGAATGGAAGAAGAAGTCCACTTCAAACAAAAGAAAGCTAATTAATTATAAATAATTATCCTTTTTTTGTATCTGATCCGATAATATTGACAAACAGCGGAATTTTGCTAGGAATGAGAATTCATAATTAAAATTTGTAATCAAATCATGACATTTTTTCTATTCTAGATTTTCAAGGTGTCAGGACACTCAGAAAGGTTCCAAACGTCGAGAAAAGTGGTCCAAAGAAATGTCTTCATTTATGTGTGTGTGTATACAACTTCAAAAAATCAATCGCCTATAATTGAAGAATGGTTTTAGATATTGAGCAGAAATTTAGTTCTCAAGTGGTGCTTCACTTATTTTATTTTAGCCCCCTTTGATTGTTATAGTTTTTGACAAATTGTATACACAAATGTCGATTACATTGCTTTTTTAATTTTTTTTTAAAGGACGTCGTCGCTACAACTTTCGTAAAATTTATTCTATTTTGCTGAACAGTTATTTATAAGAGCAGGTGCACTTAATTTGGTGTGGTATTGAATTTGGCTGAAATCCGTAAGATGATTCAGATTTTATGGAAATAAAAAAATTTGACATTGTCGCATTCATTTTTGCAAAACTTGAGCTCGCTCGAGCTTTGTATGTAAACAAAATAATATTCAGCCATAATAGATGTATAATTTAGTGACAAACGGTACGAAACAATTTTATGGTATTCTGAATTATTAAAAAAATGTGCGTTATCGCATGTACTTTCGGAAACGCTCTAATAACGAAATAACAAATTAGAAAAAACAAATCCATAACATGTTCGTTTATCTATTTAACACAAGGTTGCAAAATGAAACCTTGCAAAATACTTCCATACTATTTTTCGCTTTTTACAAAGCTTCCTCTATGAGGAAGCCAACATTGATTAATATACTTTTTCATATTTAAAGTAGAAATTGACGAAACAGATTTCGAGATTTGGGTGGATGATTGCTTGATTCTCAAAGAGTGAAAAGGAGACGCTATATTCAAATTCCATGAATACGAATCTTCGACAAATATTACTACGTCCTACACTGTATTCATCAGGTTTTCCCTAATCCAAGTCTGTAAGTCCTGTTCGGCACCCTAATCGGAGTAGACACAAATTGCGTACATAAGTACACCTATTCCCTGGCAATTGCTCATCCACGAGGAAAAAAAGGGGAAAAAACCTCAAGGTCCACAGTCTCCAATTTGCTGTACCTAACAGCTCAGAGTGCGGTAATGTCTTATTCATGCTGTACCTAAACTTCTACCCGTGTAAGACATAATTTCGTTGCGGTTCAGGGCTACAGAAAAGACCTAATTTACCCTCATTTATTTTGTGTCGCAGCCGCCATCCGTACGAGAATACGCAGGGTAATTGTATAACAACTGAAGGATATCAAGGGGATTAAAAGAATCGCACTGCTTTTATTCGGTCCGTATAGAGGAGAATAAGCCAGTTTTTAATTTCGCCCAGGCTGATTTTAATCAGTTAAGGGGTAACTTTAAGATGAGCATTGATTTACCTCCTTCTATGAAAAAGAAATTGGCTGACTCTAATTTTATTATTTCTCTTGACGTGGACAAATTTTTAGAGCGACTTATAGGTGTGGACCGACCCGGAATTTTTTTTTTTGAGGAAAATTTTTTTTACGTAATCCTAGTATATATCTAAAATTTTTACGAAATCTGTTCATAGGAGTTCATCTATCAATAATAACATTATTTTATAATTCTGCGAAATTATGAAAAGTAATTCTTATGAAAATTATTAATAATTTATAATATTTGAAAGAACAACACTTTTTTTGTTTGCATGAAAAATGTTTATTTCTTGGTAAAATGAATAGCAAATTCATGACCGACGGGCCAAAATACATCGGAACAGCGTCCAATAAATAGATTTAAAAATCATTTTTTTTTTTAATTTTGGCACAAAATGTAGAATTTTACTAAAATTACTATAACTTTGAAAAATAATGAAGCAGCAATTTCGTCTTGTGCTTGTTTTCTTTTTATGAATCAAGTTTTTAAATTCTCTGTGGTAAATTAGGGTTCGACGAGTTATTAATTTTTCACAGATTTTGAAAGTTGAAGTAGCAGCAAAAATACAATTTTTGCACTGTTAATCTTTTCGTTATTTTTCGACATTTTTCGAAGCGATCTCAAGAGTGCCAAAATTGAGCTATCGTAATGACAATTCTGCCATTGTCTTAATTTCGGCGAGCTCTTTCGAACGAAAAAAGAAAATAAAAATTGAACATCCCAAAAAAAAAGTTACGACCAGTTATAAAAATTGCGAATGTTGGTAATTCCGATTTTTCAGGGAGTCCGACGTCGAAAAACAAAATTTCGACTTTTACACAATTCAAAAATCCTATTTGATCGGAGATTTCCCGCTGATTACAAATCTTGAAAATTTTTTGTGTAAAAAACGAAAATCTTTTTTTTTAAAGGTTTTTTTTACATATTCCCATAGAATTGATTATTTTGCAACGTACAATCAGTTTTATAATTAGGAAATTGCTTGAAATATGCCATGCATTACTAACCGACATTACAGGTCCTGAACGACCGAATCGCAGACGTAGCGAAGGAGATCGTTGAGACTTCCGAATCATCAGATGCTCTAGTGGTATTCCGGCCAGAGCCACATTTTCCGCTGAGTTTCGTCTGACATTGTCCACCGAATTTCGTCGCAGTAACATTCTATAGAATTCTCTCAGATTCTCGAGATTCCTGTCCTCAGCTTCATCTGTAACAAACATAAAAATAGTTTAATAGTGGTAATTAATCATAGCACATGTAACAGTTGTGGCCCCCCTAAAATTTTCTGAACTTTAAAAGTTTTAGAGAAACAACCATTAAAACGGCTTCGCTTTTTTTTAAATGCCCTAACAGATTCAACGGCCATAAAAAAACGACCCTAAAACCGTGAATGACCCTGAAAAGCGACTATTACAGACGTTTTTTTAGTTGCTAAAGTAAAAAATCGATACGTTTTTGCGATTTTTGCGAAAATGCCATGGGCGTTCGTTTTTCGGTTATTCGGGAGCTAAACTTTTCAGCATAAATCGACCGGTAGTTTTTTCGAAATCATACAATTTGTTGTCACGTAATTTCTAGATACGTCAAATATAACGTTTATCTGTATTAACGCAGTGAACATGAGAATGGCCTAATCGATTCACTTGCGGGTTTCGCCAGTGGGAATCTAACATATGTCAAGAGGGTTTTGAACTACAAAAATATGGTTATTTTCACTATATGGGCAGAAGGTAGATAACATCACACAGTCATTAATAGGGGCTGGACAGCAGGTTTTGGATAGTAATCACTTTCGGAGAAAGATTGACCTTTTTTTTTATTTCTCGACTCCAAGGTCTTCAACTTTAATTTTTTCAAAAATATTACCGCGAATATAATTTGTTCAACTAGGAATAAAAAATTTTAATCGCATGTATGAATGGGTTTAATAAAAAAAAAAAAAAAAAAAAACGAAGCGCGTTTTGAAAAAGGAGGTCCTTAAAATATTTTGATATATAAAATAAGAAGAGAAAATGACTAAATTTACCATTTTATCAGTTGCAATACACTTAATAAATTTTTACTTTCTTGAGTACAAAAACTTCACATTTGTCCTGATAAATAAAAATCATAGGTTCAATAAATAATGTTGAAAATGTGATTAATGTTATAAAAAATAATATAGGTCTCAAAAAACATTAACAAACTGTTCCACCCTATAAATAAAAAGCTGAACACGACAAGTTTGAAGGTTTACTATATTTAGGGACCAAGATTTATGTACTGCAAAAATGAAGTGTCGTTAAAATAGTATTTGATGATACCATTTTATCGGTTGCAATACACTTAATAAATTTTTACTTTCTTGAGTACAAAAACTTCACATTTGTCCTGATAACTAAAAATCATAGGTTTAATAAATAATGTTGAAAATGTGATAAATGTTATAAAAAATAATATAGGTCTCAAAAAACATTAACAAACTGTTCCACCCTATAAATAAAAAGCTGAACACGACAAGTTTGAAGGTTTACTATATTTAGGGACCAAGATTTATGTACTGCAAAAATGAAGTGTCGTTAAAATAGTATTTGATGGTATTGACGGCAATACCTACGTATCGAGACATAAATATGCCTTCGCTTTTAATGTTGCACGTTAAAATCTACCTTCTACATGTTTAACGATAAGTAGCTAGGCGGGGTGTCGAACCGAACGCCCATTTATGAGGAAAACCATTAAAATGTCTATACCTACAAATATTTGGGTTAATATGCGCGTTTGGACTGTGATTTTTTACGTGATTTCCTTCCAGCAGATATTAATCTACAGATTACAGAATTTTGAAAAAAATCACGGCTATTCTTAAAGAAAATATATGCCATATTAAATAAAGAATATATTTTAAAGGAATATTCCTTCAAAATATAGTATATCTTTATTATAGTACATATAATATATCTTATATAGTATATCCTTATAAGATTATAAAAATGTTTTGAAGTTTTGTTTAAATATAGCAGAAATTCTAACAGTATTGCCGAATTAAATATAATTTTTATAAAACATTTATGTAGTATTGAAAAAAATTAAAAGAAAAAAATATATCTTTTTCTATTGAATAATAAATAAAAATAAAATGATTATCAATAAAACGAGCACTAAACATTAGAAACTAATTAACAAAGTAAAAAGTTGTAACATAATACAAGACAAGCTGCAGAACAGACTCTTGTGTATAAAATGTATAAAATATTATCCATTGTTGAAAATAACTTAGAGTGAGAAATTAACTTGAAATAATGATTTCCTTCCAGCAGATATCAATCTACGGATTACAGAATTTTGAAAAAAATCACGGCTATTTTTAAAGAAAATATATGCCATATTAAATAAAGAATATATTTTAAACGAATATTCCTTCAAAATATAGTATATCTTTATTATAATACATATAATATATCTTATATAGTATATCCTTATAAGATTACAAAAATATTTTGAAGTTTTGTTAAAATATAGCAGAAATTCTAACAGTATTGCTGAATTAAATATAATTTTAAATAAAACATTTATGTAGTATTGAAAAAAAAGAAAAGAAAAAAATATATCTTTTTCTATTGCATAATAAATAAAAATAAAATGGTTAGCAATAAAACGAGCACTAAACATTAGAAACTAATTAACAAAGTAAAAAGTTGTAACATAATACAAGACAAGTTGCAGAACAGAATCTTGTGTATAAAATGTATAAAATATTATCCATTGTTGAAAATAACTTAGAGTGAGAAATTAACTTGAAATAATGATTCCTTTCCAGCAGATGTTAATCTACATATTACAGAATTTTGAAAAAAATCACGGCTATTTTTAAAGGCAATATATGCCATATTAAATAAAGAATATATTTTAAACGAATATTCCTTCAAAATATCGTATATCTTTATTATAGTACATATAATATATCTTATATAGTATATCCTTATAAGATTACAAAAATATTTTGAAGTTTTGTTAAAATATAGCAGAAATTCTAACAGTATTGCTGAATTAAATATAATTTTAATAAAACATTTATGTAGTATTGAAAAAAACGAAAAGAAAAAAATATATCTTTTTCTATTGAATAATAAATAAAAATAAAATGATTATCAATAAAACGAGCACTAAACATTAGAAACTAATTAACAAAGTAAAAAGTTGTAACATAATACAAGACAAGCTGCAGAACAAACTCTTGTGTATAAAATGTATAAAATATTATCCATTGTTGAAAATAATTTAGAGTGAGAAATTAACTTGAAATAATGATTTCCTTCCAGCAGATATCAATCTACGGATTACAGAATTTTGAAAAAAATCACGGCTATTTTTAAAGAAAATATATGCCATATTAAATAAAGAATATATTTTAAACGAATATTCCTTCAAAATATAGTATATCTTTATTATAGTACATATAATATATCTTATATAGTATATCCTTATAAGATTACAAAAATATTTTGAAGTTTTGTTAAAATATAGCAGAAATTCTAACAGTATTGCTGAATTAAATATAATTTTAAATAAAACATTTATGTAGTATTGAAAAAAAAAGAAAAGAAAAAAATATATCTTTTTCTATTGCATAATAAATAAAAATAAAATGATTATCAATAAAACGAGCACTAAACATTAGAAACTAATTAACAAAGTAAAAAGTTGTAACATAATACAAGACAAGTTGCAGAACAGAATCTTGTGTATAAAATGTATAAAATATTATCCATTGTTGAAAATAACTTAGAGTGAGAAATTAACTTGAAATAATGATTTCTTTCCAGCAGATGTTAATCTACAGATTACAGAATTTTGAAAAAAATCACGGCTATTTTTAAAGACAATATATGCCATATTAAATAAAGAATATATTTTAAACGAATATTCCTTCAAAATATAGTATATCTTTATTATAGTACATATAATATATCTTATATAGTATATCCTTATAAGATTACAAAAATATTTTGAAGTTTTGTTAAAATATAGCAGAAATTCTAACAGTATTGCTGAATTAAATATAATTTTAATAAAACATTTATGTAGTATTTATGTAGTAGAAAAGAAAAAAATATATCTTTTTCTATTGAATAATAAATAAAAATGAAATGATTATCAATAAAACGAGCACTAAACATTAGAAACTAATTAACAAAGTAAAAAGTTGTAACATAATACCAGACAAGCTGCAGAACAGACTCTTGTGTATAAAATGTATAAAATATTATCCATTGTTGAAAATAACTTAGAGTGAGAAATTAACTTGAAATAAATGAGCTAGGAAGATGAAGAGGAAGTTGAGGTCAACTACAGAACGAATAAACAACTTACCACCATAGTCGAGATAGCTTTCCGCGGCAAACGTGATGCCAACTACGAGGAGTAGCATCAAGACAGTTGCGTTGCTGTTTTTGAACATCATTGTTCTCAGTGTTTCTTTCTGCAACATAGAGGAAGTTATTTCCATTACTAGTATGCTAGCATATCTATGGTTATCGCGCGACCACTAGAAGCTCGCGCTTTCGGCTTCAGAAAACTTTTCTCATTCAGAGTCTCGGTGACTTCTGTATTTTCTGGACAGTTTTAGTTAGAACGACGATAAGTGCCATTTCTCCAACTCCCATTTATTACGTTTATTTAATTTATTCATTTTTTTAAAAGTTAATTTAACTTATTCAATTAATTTTTTTTAAATTCATTCAATTTTTTTAAATGATTTAATTTATATTTATAAAAATTGATACACAAGTCTGTCATTGTTGCAATTTTTGATAAATTGTATACACAAATTTCGATTTCATCCCCTTTTGAATTTAGAAAATGGGCGTGGCCGCTGTAACGTTCGTAAAGTTTAGTTTATTTTTTTAAAAAGTTATTTATAAGAGCCGGTGCATTTAATGTTGTTTGGTATTGAATTTTGCTGAAATTGGTAAAATTGTTCAGGTCTTATGGTATTTTTCATTTTTTTTATCTCTCGGTATCACATTATCATTTGCAAAACTTCTATTCAGATATTGAGCCTAAATTTGGTCTGTAATCACCATAATATTCAGCTATGATAGATATATAATTCAGTGGAGAACCGTATGAAACTTTTTATTTTATGGAACCGCGAATTTAAAAAAAAATGTCCGTTTTCACATTTCCTTTGGAAATGCCCTAATAACGAAATCACAACATATTTATTCATCTATTTAAAATAGGGATGCAAAGTAGAAACGTGCGCATTGCTTCCTCATTATTTTCCGCTTCTTATTTAATTTCTGAAAATATGTGCAACATTTTTAATAAATATATTTTTATTTAAATTTGTGAAACATTCTAATGTTCTGCCTTTGCTGCCTGATAGTCTTTAATCAAGTAAACATTGTTATGCGGATGCCATATTATCATACGTCGTGTAATGCGTGAAATAATCGTATTTCGCGATATTATTATTCATTAAATATTCATTGATGAATATACCTAATCGAGTATCAAGTAATCATTGTTATGCGGACAACATATTATCATTCGTGGAATACGTGAAATAATCGTATCCCGCAATATTATTATTCATTAAAAAGTCACTGACGAATATAATTGAGTGCAAACAGCCGGTAGCTTCGAATGATGGTGGTTCGATATCTGTTTACGTCGTGTTTCCCGTTCGGCCCAGGGAGGTTTGTAGAAAATCCTAAGGCTATGCTGATATATTCGTGATCGATATTATATAATTCATTAGTACGATATAATGCAATCGGATCTACATGCGGGTAGAACAAATGCCCGCATTATGCTCAATTGAGTGCTCAGTCACCTAGAGTCGCAGATTTCGAGAATTGTCAGCTTTCGTTACGTAATAACTATCCTTAAAATTCATCAACAATAACTTTAGACTACTACTATAAATTAATATTTCTAATCAATCTTTTTATAGAAACAGCAGTCCTAACGTTTCTAAAAACGTCTAGTCGGTTTTTGCTCAAAATTCACCTTCGCCACAAAAAGCTGCTGTCGTCGTTTTTTCATCTAGCGACCAAAAACGAATGTGATTTTTTCGGCCACAAATGAAAAAAGCTGCAAAGTAGAACGTTGCACATTGCTTCCTCATTAATTTCCATTTTTCACAAACCCAACTCTATGAGTAATCGTATTTATAATTTTTGGCGTCCTCATAGAGGAAGCTTTGCGAAAAATTGAAATTAATGAGGAAGCAATGTACAAAATGTTCTGCTTTGCAACTTTTTTTGTTACTTTTGAAGTTTTGGTAGTTACGTATTCAGAGCACAAGCAAATCGTATAAATTGTAAAATCATTATGTAAAGCGTGCAGATTTTTTTTTGTTCAATATTTAGTAAAATGTAAACAACGATTTTTGTAATTGTTGTGTAAATTATTATAAATAATTTCAATATTTCGATAAATTTCTATTTATTTTATGATATTTTGCGTGAGTTATAACTAAATGTAAATTTATGAAAATATTATAAATGCCATAAAATCCGAACCCTTTTACCGGTCATTACGAAGTTTGGTACGTAGGACCACTGAGTACTATTGTTAGTTTGTAGAAAATTTCGATTGATTCAGTAATAGTTTACGTGAGTTAGAGCAAGACGTAAATTTTTCGAAAAATCCGAAATCCCATAAATCTATTTATAGATTCATCCCAAATTCAATACCGTGAAACGTATTGAAATATTAATAACTCGAGGATATAACCGTTGGGAAATTCGACTTTAAATGTGGTGACGAAACAGCGATGGTCACGCCACCTAAAAAATATTTCTCGGGACTTAGGCATTACCGGAAACCGACTACGTGAGTCAACTGAAAAACTGCGAGTATAAAAGCCCGAGCCTGAGCGAGGCTCGCTCTCCTGCTCCGGAATCTTCGTGCGAATAATATGTCTCCGTTAGTCTGTGTGAGTTTAGCGGCAAAGTGCGAGTCCAATGTGACCACATTGCCGAATTACTGATAAATTGAGAATTATGGGAGGTATTGTCGGGATCGAGATATTTCCAAGATTCATAGCGAGAGATGATGAGTTTCCGAAATGTTTATTTCATAAAGTTATTAAAGAATTGTTAAATAAGTGAGGTTAGTCAGAAAGATGCGAAATAGCATGCCACCTCATGGCCGATATAAATGTAGAAAATGATGCTGCATTTCCATAGAGAGTAAGTCCTTAAAATAAGTTAAATATTAATAACCGTAAAAAATCAATTAATCAGGAATTTAAAGTTTACGATTCTGCCGAGAAGAAAGTTATTCACTATCGAGAAAAGATCGAGATTTAAACGACGACCTACGTCAACTTCTAATCCTTTTCGTAGATATAACGAATGCGTCGAGTCCTCAAATTAAAAGCATCTTATTTCTAAGAAAAGTGACCGATCGAACAACCGAAATTGTGCGAGCGAGAAAGTGCGTGATTCTCAAGCGAGCGAAAGAGACAGGTAGCAAGCGTGAACCGAGCTCCGTAGGCCATAAACGTACATACATACTATCAAGCGGGCATTTTTGAAAGCGTGTTACCGAAACCTATAGAAAAGAAATCGTCGCGAAACCGAGGGATTCGCTATATTCGGAAATTAAACTATTATAATGGCACAGCGTTGCACGCGAGATAATCTCTGTAAATATGATTAGACACGATCTGTCGTAAATTTCTCAATGCAAATTTTACTTTTCTCAAATAAATTATGTTTTTTTCCGTCACAAAAGTCTATCATTGATTTCCTTCCTGCCCGACTTCCGAATCCTTAAAATTTAATGTAATTGGCTACACCCAAAAAAATTGATGGTGAATTCAACTATACACATGTTTCCCTGAGACGACAACTATGTTTTTATGGTTGCTGTAACAATAAATAAAGTATCTAGCATCTAAATTGTGGTACGTTTCATTATTTTTATAGTAGAACTCACTATATTTAGCAAGTTGTCGCATTTATTTTTCTCAGTGTAATTACCGTTACAACCGATACTCCTTTAGAATGCCTTTATTTGTAAAAAATGATTTAGTTCGATCGTTACAAATGTGCAGAAGCTAGAGAATCTACAGACGGTTTTCTAAAAATCCAGAATTGAATTTAAAAAAATCTTATGTCTGAATTTTTTAAAAAGTAATCAGAAATAAAGAGGTCTGCGTTCCCCACGTGTGCGTCAAATTCTCGCTCGATCAATGAAGCCGTTTTTTAGGTATCTAAGATCGAATTTTGCATGCCGGCCCCACGCACGCATGCATACATACATTTTTTTTAAACCACTTTTCTCGACGTTTCGGACCACTGAGTGTCCTGACATGAAAATCTCGAAAAAAAATCTTCACAAAAACAAAGCTTTCTCTATGAGGAAGCAAAAAAGACTAATTAATTAATTGATGGTCACTAGTTCAAAAAACGAGTGGCAAAATGGATGATCATTTTGAGGTAATGTGTCCTGTTAATTTTTGTCACAAAATGTGCGCCAACCCAAACGTATGCCTTACATTGTGATCATTTTTTCTACTAGCGACTAAAAACAAATGTGAAAAATCCAGGCGCCGGTTGTTTTTCAGTCACTCATTTTATAAATACTATAATCAAATAAACGACGGCCATTGTATAAAAAAACGGCTGTCAAGATGGGGACCATTTTGAGTTCCTTTACCCGGTCAATATTTTACACAAAATGGTCGCGGCCTTGTTTATGGTCAGTTTTTGAAATTGCATAGTTTGCTAGAGAAAATATTCTTACGGCCGAATCTTAAGTTGCCCAAATAAAGTCTAATTTTCTTATAAACTATAATCGACCAATCGACGTAACTTTAAGTGGACCATCGTATAATAGTCCATGACGCTGTAGTCCTTTTTACACCGGCACATCAACGAGTAATTCGTGCGTTCAAGCGGAATTTACCTACCCTTTCTATCTAGATACTCTCTCGACTCCCGAACAAGCATGTCGATCTGCACGGTTAGCTCTAAAAATAGATGCTACGTCTCAGGTACCTAACATTTTTTTAACCCCCGACTGTCCGCACGACAAAAAACACAAGCGCTATGCGTTCGGTGCAGATGAAAAGACAGCACCTGGAATTTTTGACATTGGTTTTTGCCAAAGAAGCAAAAAATCTTTTGGCTTATTCTGATTTACTTGTGATATATCCTAATTAGCACAAATATTTTATGATATTACAAAAAAACGTCTTTATGGCATATTTTGGCGGCTGCGACTTTTTATAGACGTTTTTTGTGGTATGAGATTCAATCTAGGACTTTCTGATTGCGACTTAATCAATGAATTTCTGATTTTAGTTTAATCCATGAATTTTTAACCTTGCTTTAATCCATACATTTCTTATTTTGGTTTGATCCACGAATTTCTGATTTCGGTTTAATCCACAAATTTCTCACTTCCGTTTGATTCATGAATTTCTGACTTCGTTTTAATACATGAAGTTTTGACTTTGGTTTATTCCATGAATTTCTGACTTTGATGTAATCCCTGAATTTCGGACTTTGGTTGTATCAATGAATTTCTGACTCTCCTCGATGCTGTCAATTTCTCGCATTCAACGGCATATTCGGCAGTTCACCTGCGTTGAGTTTCCATGTGTACAATCGAAATACTGCATGTAAACGAACGCTGGAGGCTACGCGAACGGCATATGCTTCAAGGGGCTATTCCCTTTCAATTTCGACGCACAAATGTAGTGCGTCATGACTGATTTCCAGCTAACGTATGATTCGAACCTTTGATAAATTGATAGCTTCAGATAAGCAATAATTAAAAAATATTCTAGTCTCGTTACTGAACTCAAAGGAAAGAAAAAGTATATGTGTATTCAATACTTCTTTTTCGGCAACCCAAAGACTTTTTCCAATGTTCACACCGAACTTTTTTTCAAACGTTAAACCTGCAGACTTTAAGAAACTGTTAAATTCAAAGAATTTTTTCCTTAACAGGTGAACCTAATATTTTTTTTTCGCCAAACTTTAACCTAAAGTCTTTGATTAAAAAATACATACAAATGAATTTTTTTTCAAAAGTGCAGACTAATGATTTTTTTTAAATCGAATATCGATTCGTCTTTCGAAAGTTGAACCTAAAGAATTTTACAAACAATTTGACCTAAAGACTTTTTCTTTCTTAACAGTTCAACACGGAAAAAAAGGTTTGGTTGGAACAACCAAGTGCCTTGGTTGGCTTACCAAGTGACTTGGTTAGTCCAACCAAGAAATTGGTAGCCTAACAAATAATTTGGTTGGTCTAACCAATTAATTGTCTGGCGCATATATAACTAAGGCACTTGGTTGTTCCAACCAAGCCTTTTTTTTCCGTGAACCTACAGAATTTTTCATAGCTTGATATTTAAAAAAGAAGTCTCAATTAATAAATCTTTATAACATTTCTTTAATTTTATAATTTCACATGAGCGATAATTAACAGTTTGTTCCTGTCACTGAGCACGGAGGAAAAAATTGAAATGCAAGAGGGTTGAAAAACCGTGTTCAGTTCAGGTTCGGTTAACATGACAGGCAACCGTTAAAAGCCCGACGGTGACGCGCATGCAAAAAATCTGATTGAGCCCTTCACGTTTACTTTCATCGCGTATCGTAACGTCCATAGTCTAAAAACAAAAAGGCGTATCGACTGTGTATAAATCATGGCTACTGATATTTTCTCGAGACTAACGATGTCCACGTGGTAAAAAATTATGGTAATCAATTTTGGCTTCCTCAAAGTGGAAGCTTTATAAAAAGCGAAAAATAATGAGGAAGCAATGTGTTCTACTTTGCATCCATGTTTTAAATAGATAAATAAACATATCGTGATTTAATTTTTCCTATTTCGCTATTTCGTTATTACAGCGTTTTTTAATTCGAATTTTTTAATTCGAGATTTTACAAAATAAACAGATTCATACCGTTCGCTACTAAATTACATATTTGTTACGGCTGAATATTATGTTGTTTACATACCAAATTTGAGTTCGCTCTCTCATATTTTATAAAAGTTAGGGCATTAACGTACATTTAAAAAAAAATTCTAAATTCCTTAAAATCTTAACCACTTTATCGATTCCCGCCAAACTCAATACCCACCAACATTGAGTGCACCTGCTCTTATTAAGAACTTTTTAGCAAAATGGACTGAAATGGACTTGATAAAAGTTAGAGCGACCACGCTCTATTTTTAAAAAATTCAAAAAGGCACGCACTGAGAAAATAAATGCGACAACCCATGTAGGAATTGCCAGTACTCTGCGAGAGCTGCCCACACACCCAACCAGCACCAACCTATCTGTACGGTGCCAACGCTCGCCCCAATCAAAATCTTTACAAGACCAGTATTGGGATGATAACACGGGTTTCAAATCTGACATCGGCATTGGCCCGATATTGAATCGTATATATATCCTATTCCGGCAAATAATTCTGTTTTGGTACTGGCAAACAGTGTTGGGTCTGTATCCGCAAAATGTATTGTGTCAAATGACATTTTCTACTGATTGCCAAGAGTCGTGGCGGTATTTGGTGTGTACTGGGGCGACACGTGGCAAATTATTGGGGATTGATGTTGGCTCAAGTACCTAAAACACATCGGCCCAATCATGTCTACTGCTGGGTGCATTTTTTTCTAGAGGCAAATTACCGGTGTGGTGTTCTGGATCAGTCTTTTGGCGAAAATATATAACATTCCTGTTCTCATGATGCGGTTGTAGGTTCATAGGCGGTCACCTATCTAAGTATTATCTTTTAGAGTCATCCCGGTGGTCACCTATCCAACTACTGACCGTCAGAGTCAGCCAGGTAGTCACCTATCCTAGTACTGACCCACAGGTCAGTCAGACGGTCATCTACCCAAATAATAATAAAGTAATTGACGTAAACAATGAAACAAGCAACTTCATAGAATATGTTTATAGATTGTAAAAACGATACAATGTACCCTTTTCAATATAATCGATTGCCATGAAAAATAACTGAATGTGTTTTTAATTTTACCATTTCAGACGCAATCATATCTCTCTATATTATAAAAAGATCTCGCCGCCGCCGCCGTGTCAAGAATTGAGGGACTTAGAATAATTCGGGCTCAGGGCTTGGCGGAAGGGGGTGGGGCTAAAGGGGTGGGGCTAGCCCCAGCCCCTGGGGCTAGCCCCACCCCTTTACGCGAAACCCCGAGGCCGAATTATTTTAAGTCCTTTTCCAAAAACATAGGTCCCCCAAGGCTGCGGGCATCTTTGGGGGGAGGGGGGCACCCTTCGGGGGTTGGGTTTCGGGGGGGGGGGGGGGGGGGGGCACCCTACGGAGGGAGCACCCTACGGCGGGGGCACCCTACGGAGGGGGCACCCTCGGGTGGGGGGCGATTGCGAGCACGCCCGGCGCGCGAACCACAATAAAATCCTAGTAAATCTATAAAGTTTTGACTATATTGTACTAATTTCACTTTATATTTCATATTACCGATATTCAAATAGACAAAAAAAATTGTATTATCATATGATCTGAATGGCCGAGTGGACTAAAGCGCAGTGCAACAACACCATCCGGAGGGTCCTAGCTTCGATTCCCGTCAATGTTAAAAAAAAATGTAATATGTTTTTTCAGCGATTAATATGTACCATCAAGTAGAGGAAGACGTAATATTTAATAAAAATACAGAATTACTCGATTGAGTAAGCTGAAATTAATATTTTTCAATTAATATTCTTTATTATTTTAGCCGTAACTGGGATTTAACTGTTACCGAAACTGGCCCGACATCGACTATCCACACTGGGCCATATCTAGTAGTCAGTAACGGTTCGAAGTTGGCGCCAAGACTCGGTCAGGTGTTATCAAAACGTTATTAACACGGTACAGATTTAGATTTAACCGCACACTGGCACCGAATTATTTACCAATATTGGCAGTTCTGGCAACGGTACTAAGCCAGTACTGAACCTCATAGCAATTCCTACATGGGAACTTTCTAAATATAGTGAGTTCTACCATAAAAATAATGAAACGTGCCATAATTTAGTTGTCGTCTCAGGGAAACATGTGTATCGTTGAATTCACCATCAATTTTTTTGGGTATGATATCGAAATTGGTGCATACAATTTGTCCAAAATAGTAAAAAATCATCAACAATCAAAAACGTGCTACTGCATTACTTGTGTACCAAATTTCATCTCGATAGCTAAACCAATTCATGAGTTATCGCCGTATTGTTTTCGTTGTATGTATACAACGTAAAAAATAAATGTACACATTAAACGATGATTGACCATTCTATTGTAAACTTTTACAGTGTTTAACGGTACAAAGTTTTTTTAATCTTAGCTTTATTTGGTTGTGGAAAAGGGTGGAAATGCCAGAGGTAACGATTTTACGTTATGGAATGTGAAAAAGTTACGCGTCCGATAACGGTTAATTCTTGTTCTCTTTTATTATTGACCGCATAGATGGAATGAAATGTACTAACAATAGGGGAATAATTGGTGAAATTTACTTGCGTAGCGCCCACACGGAAAATATAACGAGAGTCTGATGTGTCCGTCGGAGTACATCGGAAATATGTAAACCGAAAACATGACATCCGTTTTTATTATAAATTTCAAGTTGAAAATAAAGATTTAATGTTCATTCCAATTTCCGGGAATTTCAAACAAGGAATTGTTTTAATATAAATCTACTTCAATGTTAAAATGTTTTATTATGGAATTTTTCGTACAGATACTTTTATTTTGGATTTATTATGTTTTAATAATTTCGTGTCGATTTTTACAATCAGCTTTGTAAAAAATGTAAATATAATAGGACACCCATATGCAATTTCTACTTTGTCTTCTTGTCGTGAATACTCATATAAAAATCGCAAAGAAGTATTGCAAGAAAATTATAAAAATAATTTGTTAAAATCGAGATTACCGAAAAATTTCGGTATAATTTAAAAAAAGTTTATAATTTACCAAAAAAAATTAAAAAAGGAAATGACAGACTTAATTTATTAAAAAACAAATTGACCAATTTTTTTCTCAAAAATTAATAAACAGTTTCTGTGGACGTTTGTGGGGAGAAAACTTTTCGTTAACAGTACAAAAAATTTAATTTCGTTTTTTACTGTGTACTCTGCAATATTGCACAACACAGAATGATTTCTCAAGTGAATAGCCCCGCGGTATGTATCTTTCCTGTTGATGGGAATACCAGAAAAAATAACTTTTCATTGTTACGCTTTGTAGCCCGATAAAGGGGAAGTTATACTTTATCAAATGGAGTGCGACGAGGTTTGAGCAAAGGTCACGAAATACAAGTTCAAAGACATTCCATGCAATATTGGTAGCCCTTCAGAAAATCACGACGTGAAAATATTCGCAATACAGTTATGCAGTTCAAATCTTTGACTTCTGAGGATACATATCAAAGTCCAATATTCACAGCGATTGGAATATTAATTAACCCTTTAACGTCCAGGCTCTTTCACGTTAAATTAATTTAAAAAAAATGAAATAAGTATATAAATAAATAATAAACATTTACTTTTCAATTATTATGTATAAATGTTTTTTTTTCATGAAATAAAAATGTAGAATGCGTTCCTGATACAAATCCACCCTTTGGTAATTTTCTCCAGAACTAATGGATCCGAATAATAAAAGATGTTGTAAAAAATAGCTGTTCCATTAATGTGTCAAACAGGTAACGTTGAAAGTTACAAGGTTAATAAAACGCAAAGTTAAATTTATAACTTTGCGTAGTAAAAAACATCGTAAATAATGGGTCGATGGACGGTGTAGAAATCTCTGGTGGATAGAATGGCAAAAGAGCATTTTCAGCTACCAGTACTCGGATGGGTGACTGCTTAGCCTTGGGCTGCTTGACCCAATGCATTTTTTAATGGAAGGTTCTTTTTATGGTTCCCTATGGAGTCACCAGACTTTATAGAGAAACCACTTGTATTGTCACAAAGTTACCGCAGTTTCCTTGTCCCCTTGTGTGAATGCGATAGGGTAGTGAGACTTAAGGGCGGCTGTGGATGCATCACAGGGAAAAGTAATTGAAATTCATGACAGAATAATAGGCAGTTCATAAAAATATAAAAAAATGTGTAAGGTGTAATACAACAAATATTGTAGTCAAAAACGTGCAAAGAAAAAATTTGAACTCATTATTTTCCACCTTACACAAAGCCAGCTACTACGAGGTATCTCGATTGATTTTGGTTTCCTTATGGAAGCTTTGTGAAAAGTGGAAAATGATGAGGAAATATGTTTTAAAAAATTCCATATGGAAATTAATATACTAGTACGTAAAAATACATGTAAAATAATAAAGGTTATACAACCTTAATTATTTTTCCATACAAGTATATAAATTTACATAAACACAATTTAAAAACTGCATGAATTATAGCAAACTCCGAAAAGACCTAGGACTTCAGTCGTTATTAAGGGGAGGGAGTCAGGTAAAAAAGAATTGATTTTGGAAATTCAATATCATCCGCATCCTATTGCATATTAAAACGCCCAACGCACTATATTATTGGTACTTAATGAAAGGATTTTTTACTGTCGTCTGATTTGCATATGCTTTTCAATATTATCTTAAGCAAAGTTCTTAGGTTTTCCATTCTGCGCATGATTCAGATCAAACTACTAGGCAGATTGGAATGGTTGACGTCTCATTTTCTTCTTCATGAAAAGATACACCGACTAAATAGAGCAAACTATTTTTATTTCATTCTGAAAGCAAAGTTAATCACTGATTTAGAAAATAGCAAAATATTTATTTATTAATAATTATGTCACTTAAAAAATATTATCTTTTATTAACATTTTCTCCAGTTAGCCGGTGTATCTTTTCATGAAGAAGAAAATGAGACGTCAACCATTCTAATCGGCCTAATAGTTTGATCTGAATCGTGCGCAGAATGGAAAACCTAGGAACTTTGCTTAAGATAATATTAAAAAGCATATGCAAGTCAAACGACAGTAAAAAATCCTTCCATCAAGTACCAACAATATAGTGCGTTGGGCGCTTTAATATGCAATAGGATGTGGATGATATTGAATTTTCAAAATCAATTTTTTTGACCTGACTCTCTCCCCTTAAGAAAATGTCGTAAAAATACATGTAAAATAATAAAGGTTATACAATCTTCATTATTTTTCCATACAAGTATATAATTTTCCATAAACACAATTTGTAAACTGCAAACAATTAATGAAAGCTCCGAAAAGACTTTCGTCGTTATTAAGAAAATATCTCAACTCAGAAGAAATATGCATGATCAAGTTCTGTAAATGCATCAAGATATATAACCAAATGGAATGTGTTATCTGAGTGAAATTATCAGACCATATGGGATTATAGACTTATATTTTCCATTCTCATGTATATTTGTATGTAAGAGGTCACTAATAACCAATGCAATTGATTCAATCTTAAGCTCTTAAGAAAAAATAAAAAAGAGTTCGATTTACAAGTATTTAAATATGTTAAGTAATATTTAAGTAACTTAAAAAATAATTGTTAAAAATATAATATTGTGGATCATCGAAACTTCCCACTTCTGTATATTAATTTACATGATATTTTAAAAGGTTTGTTTAAATATCATATACACGAGATTTTATTTTTTTCAAAATATGTAAATGACAGCAGATCAACCATAAAGTATAAACCTATTTCATAAAGGTATTTTTAAAGGTAGCTTTAAAGCTACCAGATTTAAAAAAAGTCGTTCAAATAAACTTTGTTCTCGTATTTACTAAGCTAATATAACAAAACTCCAGAATTTATTCGGGAACAAAGAAAGTGGAGAAGAATATTAAATCTGGTGACGCACGAATTGTCGCTATGGTGATTTCCACAAATTCACATAATCTGGGGTGGAAACAGTAAACGTGCTTGGACTACCGATTCGCGCCCATTATATATTCACGCGAACTATATCGACAACGAAAAATCGTGGTCAAATCATATATTCGAACATAAATCACAAACTCATCGCAACAAATCCTTCATAATTATATAATCTAGTCCTCCTTTGAAAAGTTCATGAGTAATTCTTATAAAAAACCAGTATCACTTTCATTGTAGTTACCATCCCATTGCTTTAAACCTCTATATTGTTCTATTTATCTCGAATAAAAATTAATGTTTCTTTTCTTAAACGTATTCTACTATATTGGAGAGAAAAGTGTACATGTAATTAATAACAATAGGAAACTTTTTCCATTAAAATGCATCGATGAATAACAACAAAAAATTAATGGATCATTATTTTCCCCATTTTTTTCCATTACAAAATATAAAATACCATTACAAAATGATTAATAAAAGATAATAATTAAATTATGTATATTCGAAAATCTAATCGCTTTTTAATCGATCGTTCCTCAGCCATAAGTTATTGATAAAAAAATCAATTAAAAAATTTCACTATTATATCATAAGAACTCCATAAATCCAGCTGAGAGCATTATAATTTATCCAATACAACTTTATAAGTTATAAAAGTATGACATGGGTCCCTTTTGTATGGATTCGATTGAATCCATGAGAACTAGACTGCCACCACTACTGAATTAAACATTTATGGAATAATATAAAATACGGGGGATGACAACTGACGTCTCTAGGCTGTCTAGGCCATAGATAAACGCAGCAAAAAAAAGTTTGCAAAGTTGGACCTTCCACATCGTTTCCTCATTATTTTCCTCCTTCCGTAAAGGTGTTTTTTTATGAGGCGGTCAAAATTAATAGCACGACAGAAGAACCAAAAAAAAAAAATGTCCAAGTAAAAATATACCCAAAAATAATATACCACAGTAAAAATATTTTTATTATGAGTCTAAGTTAATAATAAAATTCTTATGCAAATTACAATTTAGGAATTTTAATAAAAACATAATTGATTATTGAATAATCAATTACGTATTATATTAATAAAAACATATTTGATTATTGAATAATCAATTATTTTTTAATTTAAAATATTCTTGATATTCTGTGTTTTTTTTTTGTAAAAAGTTAAAAAAAAACAAAATGTTTTATAACAAAATACTTTTTATGGTCCGTTAGTCAGGTATACTCCAAAATTCATCAACTTCCGCATAGAACCAGCTTTGTGAAGATTGAAAAATGATGAGATAAAAATATGCAATTTTGCTATAAAAAGATTTATACATTTTTTAATTGCCAAAATCAAATTTTTGTTTGTGAAGTAGCAGAATGTAGATTGAATTATTATAAATCGGTTGACTGTTTTCACTCCCAATTATTAATAAATAAAGAAGGATGCAAAGGAGAACCTTGCCCATTGCTTCCTCACTATATTTCGCTTTTTACAAAGCAACCTCTAAGAGGAAGTATGGTAATTGATTTTGGCTTCCCCATAGAGGAAGCTTTGTAAAAAGTGAAATATAATGAGAAAGCAATGTGCAAGGTTCTACTTTGCATCCTTGTTGTAAATAAATAAATAAGCGCAAACTCCCGGTATGTGAAACTGTAATAACACCGTAAAAAAAATCTTTCTTAAAATTAATATACTTGTATTGGAAATACCATATGCATAAACTGTGCATTAAATTTCATAAACCTTTATATTGAATTGTCATATGAACGGTATTGGAAAAAATGTAGCTTTCGATAACATTACGGCACAATTGTTTCTGGCTCTTCCATCGCTGCAAGATATTTTTCGATGAATATGTTTGAAAATTCATAGACATTACTTTCATATTTAATGACATTACATTACATAAACATTTTTGTTGAATATGAAAATTCAACAAAAATGTTTATGAAATGTAATATACAAGGTCATTAAATATCAAAAGTAATGTCTACGAATTTTCAAACATATTCATCGAAAAATACCTTGCAGCGATGGAAAACAGAAACAATTGTGCCGTAATGTTATCGAAAGCTACATGAGCGGTATCTGAAAATTCAAATACATATGTGTTGGAAATTTAAAATGGAAATAAAAACAATTTAAAAAATATAAATATTAGTCGGACATTATTTTTTTACACGAATTATGACATCAGAAATTGTTGGGAATTGGTTTTCGCCACAGAAAATTTTTCGCTTACACTGGGGTTTGAACCTACGACCTACCTACCTAAGTACCTTACAACGCACGCACGCTACTGATTACGTTATCAATGACTTAGTAATTTTGGATATCTAAATGACATAAGATTTGTACAACTATTATTCTCTCAAGCATACTCATAATTGACATAACAAAATATTCAATTGATTCCAATCAGAGCGCAAGGTGGGTTGGAAATATTTTCAAGTGAACATAATTTTTGAATGAACGGAATCTTTTCGAAAATCTCGAGTAACGAATCAGAAGTCGGTGCTAAGTGGTAAGTATTAGCGATCTAGTGCCGGTTTTTTTCGTGATTGGAAAATGTGTATTAAATTTCAAATCAGTCACTAAAATTCCAAAAATTCATGTTGATTTTCATGTACTAATTTAGTAATGATTGATTTAGTAACCATGTGTTGTAATTTTATATCACCGATTTGATAAAATCCATACACGCATACTAAATTTACTATGCAACTGTATTAATGTTTATTTCCTATAACGAGTTTTGTAAATTTCTCACACTTTTGTGTAGCAAAAACGCAAACATTTTTCATAAAGTAATATACCCACATAGACAAAATTGCAAATACTTTACTTGGTATTTTTCAATATCAGTAACTGTAATTTGAGTAACTTTGATCTTACATTTAATGGAACAATGTATATTAAATTTCGAATGGCATACGAAAATTCTGAAAATGCATATTGATGTTCATATACTAATTTAGTAGATGATGATTTAATAATCATGTGTTGTAATTTCCAATCACCGGATTATCAAAATTCATATATCTGTATTAAATTTACTATGGAAACATATTAATTCCGATTTCCTATACTAAGTTTTACAAAATTCATACACGTTTGTATAGGAAAAACGCGAACATTTTTTACAGTGAAGGACGAACGGTCCGGAAACTCCCTCGAATACTCTATCTTCTCTGTTTTTTTTTGTAGAACACGATAGAAACCGGTGTTTTCCAAAATTTCATTGGGAAGCAAAGATATGGCTAGTTTATACGACATAAATCGCTACTTTTCGCAATATAGACTGTACAACATCGCTATGAAAATATGGTATCGTTCAACATTTTTCGGCTATATCTGACGTATTTTTTTTTAATATTTGATACCAAAATTCGCATCGCAGAAAAAAATAAAGAAATTCGAAAAATCAAAATCTCATAAAATTTTATTATTTCAACCGATCTTAACCAAATTTAATAGGTATCACCGGTGTATGAAAGCTCAGATACATACTAATTTTGAGCTTAATATCTCGAAAATTAAGAGAGTTATCGCGTTAACAGACATTTTTGAAAAAATTCAAAACCGCGTAAAAATTTAACGATCATGGGGATTTTAACAAAAATTGGTATGAACAATGAAAATTGACCTCTCTATCTGTGGTGTAAATTTCAACTCTATATCTCGAGGCGTTCTCGAGTTATAAAGGTTTACATGTTTTCAGCGTATAACATACATACACACACACAGACATTTTTTAAAAATCACTTTTCTCGACGTTTTGGACCAGTGTACTGACAGGAAAATCTCGAAAAAAAAAAAAATTTCACGAAAACAAAGCTTCCTCTACGAGGAAGCAATTAATTTAATGCATATAATACTTATAAGGAAACTTACCGAAGTGGATGCGGCAAAAGTTTTTCTCTCTTCCTGATGGCCGGAGAAGATCAGAAGCAATTCCACTGCCACTTTTTGTTACAAGTGTTGATTGTTTAATGGGAATTTGTTGTTTTAGAGGTTTCGCTAAAACTGAGAGAACGCACGTTACGATTCGACGGTATAACGATGCCAAGTGTGTCGACGACGGGCTGTGCTTTGTATATATATGAGACGCGGTACTCGTAGGATGATGTGCGCGGCTTTCGAGAGTGGGCGCACAGGTGGCTGCTTTGAAGCACGCGGTCATGGGGCGCAAGCGTCCTCTACTTTAGCGCACCCCTACAACATATACAGCGCTTGGCTCTTCATTTCTTCTTTCTTCTTCACTCTCACACTCTTCCGGTTTCACTATTTTTCTCCCCTCCACAATCCCATCATAACTCTCACAGAATTTTCGCAATTTGTAATCCTTCCAGACCCAGACGTTATGTCGATCGAAAATCCGAGAAAAAAAAATCTACAAAAGCTCAATTACTTTTTTTCATAGAGGGAGTAAAAAATTAAAAACGGCTGCTTCCTCACGGAGGAAATTTGCTCTGTCTTCGTGAGAAATTGTTTTTCCTAGTCGAGAAAAGTGATTTAGAAAAAATGTATGGATGGATGCGCGTGTGTGTATGTGTGTGGCCGGCATTCAAAATTCAAACCTACATATCTCAAGAACGGCTTTAACAATTGGACTGAAATTTAGAACACATGTGAAGCAGTTAGACACCTTTGTTTGTGATAATTATCGAAAAATATCAGAAATATGTTTCAAGTTGATTTAATTTTGGAATTTTCGAAAAATGTCTGTACGCACTTTAGCTCCTGCAAATTTTTAGCTATGGCGCTAAATAATTGTTTATAAATTAAGTTATGTTAAAGGAGGATCGGTATTGAATTTGGAATGAATCTATAAATAAGTTTGATTTTTATGTGATTTTTAATTTTTCAAAAACTATAGAGGTAACAAAAAAAAGTTTCAAAGTAGAATTTTGCACGTTGCTTACTCATTAATTTCCATTTTTTTACAAAACTTCCTCTATGAGGAAGCCAAAATTAATAAATAACCTTACTCATAGAGATCAGGAATCATAGACAGGTAAAAAAAAATCGGCAATGCTTGAGAAAATAAATTTTTCATTTATTCAACAGCTTTCGAAACATTTTCCAAAGCACCTTTTGACATATGACATTTTTTTATGAACCTACATAAACACATAAAAACAAGGAAAAATTGTCGTTCCAATTGGCGGTGTGTTGATTTGAGGCGAAAAATTACTATTACCAGTAATTTCTGTGAGAAAAGTAGATAAGTCTTCAGATTCTTTGCGAACTCTCAGCGTGCGTTTGATTCTATCAATCATAATTTGCTATGGAGAGAATTGGCTCGTCCAGTAGCGGATCCCCAGGTCATCAATATTCTTAGAAATCTGTGTAATAACGTAAAGATAACAATCAAGAAAGATCATTTTTACTCGGAATTCGTAGATGTCATTGAGGGGTGCTCTAATAGGGCAACTTGAGCCCCTTATTGCTCAATCACTTCATCTGGGATATCATATAATTCATCAACATTGCAGGACATCGGGGTCTGTCTGTCGCTAACAAGATTTACCTCTTCAAGCTCAATTTGTAGACGATTTTTACGGATCTCCAGGAGTGAAGCAAAGATAACAAATTTATGAAATACTGCATAATTAACGAGCTTTCCTATCCCTCGTGACAACTTTTTTTTCTTAAATGATAACTGTCTAAATTATTTTTTTTAACTTGCTACAACGTTTAAAATTGTCAATATTGTGAAAATCACCCTTCAAACAACTTTTTTTCTCATGGGGAATTGTTTTCCAAACGTTCAATCTCTTTTTTCCAACGTTTGAACCCAAAGAAAGTGAAATATAAAATTATTCACGAAATTAACAACTTTTGCGAAGATAAAAAGGCGCTTTTATTCGTCCATTTTGATTTTTTTTTCAATTTGCACTTTCATCTGTTTGGCAATTTGCACTTTTCAAATACTATTTACAATTTTGTAAAGTTTTTGTATGATGTTCTGGCTTATAGTCGAAATTACCTTCCGATCATTCGAAAAAACGTATTATTTTGGGAATGCGGTTTTGACCATTTACCAAAATTATTTTTGAGCAAAAATCAACTGTGTTGATTTTTTTGACCATTTTGGAAGGCGTCGTAATATCTGGAGTTGGGTAAACAAGCAAAGTCCCCTTTAGTGGCCAATTAGAATAATTTAAAAAAAAAAACAAATTTAAACAAAATTACTATAAGTGAAAAACTAATTGATTTAAGTTAGTTACCAAAATTATACCGTAGTGTTTGTGCGTTATCATCAGCATTTTTTCTCAAAGGATAAGGACATTATAATAACGAAATGAAGTAAATTGATTAAGAAATTACAATATACCATTATAGTTTTTATGCTTTTTTCTGTTAGTGTCTATTCATCCCGAGTAGAAATTCAGAGCATTACATCAGGCGTTAATCTGGTGCAGATAATACCTTGTCACGGCCATCTCGTAGCCCGACCAGGGCCTTATTTGTGCTTGATGTACCGCTAAAAAATTCTGCTCAGGATATACGCCAGCATGGTGTTACGGCAAAGTTCTAACGAAACCCTTGAGAGAGCAGGAAACCCGCCCTTAAAATTAATATCTCGTTAGGTCGTGGTCGGTATTCACGTGCTCGTTTAGATGCTGGCTACGCGTCAAAATTTATGAAGATACTCATGGCGACGTTGTCTGGAGACAGCTGCTTCAGATTACGTTGTCACATACCACCATCACGGCCTTATTATCCGTGCCAAGATCCGTAGGAATTTAATTATGTTTCTGGATTTGTCGATCATATTTGTCATTCACGAATTGATTTTTTGAGCTTGATGTATAAAACTACTGATTTCAATTATAATTTTCTGAAATCGAAAATAAACGCTGCAAATTACGAAAGAAGAAAAAATATTGCCTTGCCACTGATTTGATTAAGGTATTATGAGCGTCTTGTCTGACGTCGCATAAGTTCGAGAGAGATTGAGATAGAATTACGAACAGTTCTCGATGAGATAAAAAACTGAAATAATCAAGCATATGGAAGGTGCTACAGAGATTATTCTGGCACAATAATAATTAAAAAATGTTATTAACATTTTTAAATTTCACATTAAAAAAAAACGCTATCTTTAAACATCACACAAAATTCTGGAAAAATTCATACGTATGCAGAAAAATTAAAAAATCATTTTGATAACAAAAAAAAATTGAGTTGCCGCCCGCGTAGAAAAAAAGAATCTTGTGAAGAATCTTTTAAAGGATCTTAAAAAAAGTCTTGAAGGAATCTTGAAATGAATCACGTATAGGATCCGGAGCAAGATTCTTTCTAGGATTCTTTTCAAGATTCTTTCTATTCGAAAGCGTTCTGAGAATCTTTCAAAGAATCTTCAAAAGCGTCTTTAAGAGAATCGTGAAAAGATTGCATCCATTAAACAGAAAAATCGTTGAAAGAATCTTAATGAAAATTTTCAGAGGAATCGAGCGAAACCTGTTGTTGCTTTTCCTTGGGGTCGAGACAGTACATTTCGATACGTCAACGAATAGTAAACTCCTCGTGTATAGTCGAACTCAGGACAGCTTTGCAGTCTTATATACGTTCAGGCTTCAAGTCACTTGCGAGAAACGCTTCGACCGCTCGCCATCTAGCGGAGTATTGTCCACCAGTGTTTCGTATGTTGTCACTAGGTGGCGAACGGACGGAGCGTTTCTTGCAAGTGGTTTGAAGCCTCAGCGTATCTATAAGACTGGAAAGTTTTTCTGAGTTCAACTACACACGAGGGGTTTACCCTTCGTTGATGTACCGAAATATACTGTCCCAACACCAAGGGAAAGCCACAACAGGTTTTGCTCGATTCCTCTGAAGAATTTCATTAAAATTCTTTCAACGATTTTTCTGTTTAATCGACGGAATCTTTTCACGATTCTCTTAAAGACGCTTTTCAAGATTCTTTGTAAGATTCTCAGAACGCTTTCGGATAGAAAGAATCTTGAAAAGAATCCTGGAAAGAATCTTGCTCCGGATCCTATACGTGATTCTTTTCAAGATTCCTTTTAAGATTCTATCAAGACTTTTTTTAAAATTCTTTAAAAGATTCTTCACAAGATTTTTTTTTTCTACGCGGGTGGGTATTATGATGAACAATTATTTATTTCAGTAATTTGTTAATAACAGTTTTTAATTATTATTGTGCTAAAGTAATCTCTTTAGCACCTTCCATATGCTTGATTTTTTCAGATTTTTATCTCATCAAGAACTGTTCTTAATTCTCTCTTAATCTCCCTCGAACTTATGCGACGTCAGACGCTTATTCTACCTTAAGTTAGAATTGCTTCTAGCGATAAATTGTATAAAATTTCTAAAATAAGCTCATAACGCGGTTTTCGTAGCTTGTCAGTTTAATTTTTGTTAAATCGTGCACTGATTGAATATCATAAATTGTCTGAGATATTTTTTCATAGAGAGTTTATAAGTTTCCATATCATATTTTGGTTCAATTTATAGAGTAGAGTAGCGCTGTTAATTTGTCAAAGCTTTTGCCGAAATAACAAAGTCACGGACGTTAAAAATATTAGCCCAATTATATTTTGATCAAGTGGTGACAACGCCAAAATTGATAAAAGTTTTTCTGCAAAAGGACTATAAGCTACACTGAAAAAAGATGACATTGATTGAATAAATCCATCGTTTGCGGGCTGCCAAAAACAGGCGTTATCGACTTAATTTGAATTCTAATTCTTCCAATTTCATACGAGATCGAAACAATAACTCTAAAATAAGCAAACTAATATTTTATTATTTCAATGTTAAATGGGATTGAACGAATAAGAACAAGAGTTAATTAAAAAATACTTCTTTTGGCAGTCCGCAAACGATGGATTTATTCAATCAATGACATTTTATTTTCAGTGTAGTGAGTACATTGCTGACGCGACAAATATAAATAATCAAATCTCTGAAAGCTTTAAATTTTAAGACAAAATGTACTCCCTTAATTGAGAAGGGTTCGCGGGGTTGTTATCCTTCATAATCAAGCACAAGTGGTCGTTCTAATCTTGCACAGCAATGGGACAATAATTCAAGCTGAGAGAGGATTAGAATGTGTTTTCATTGCTCCAAGGGCTTGGACGGTCAGCGGTTGCTTTAGACTTGAACTCAAGCACTGGACACCAACTCTATCCAGGCAACGATAATTTACATTGTTCAAGACTATGTACTATGTATACGTATATAGTCGTAGGGACATTTGTAGGTGCAGAGTAGGTACTATTACTGCTACTATATTGAATTAGGATCTGCTTGATTGTATTCGAGGATCCACTTGATGGTAGAGATGCTCGCACCGCTGCTAATGTAAAAATAAACATATCTGCAAGGGTGCCTAAAATACACGTCATACAAACACATTAATTATATATGCTATATGCCAATAGCAGCCGTCGCCAATAAGACTGCGATGTGTATATCGGCAATGACGTCCGACTGCTTTTGTAGCTGGATGCGCCTGAAAGCACACGTGAGCTATAATGTACGGTAGAAAGCGTTTACATTTCCTTCCATATCATCCCATCAATCTTCTTTCCATTCTATTTTTACTAATCACTACAACTGTTTACGAGAAGCAATACGTGGATCACTCGATTTGCCGTTGTATATGCGACATTTCTCAGTACTCCAGCCACTTGACTTTTGGAAATCGAGCGGTGGACTGCGAAAACAGTGGTAGTTGAAGAATATTAAAATATTCTGATTTCAGTTTGTAATGTGGTTCCTCAAGACCGTTACATAAAAACCAAAATGTCCTTAAGGTAAACGCCCCGGTACCCAACCATGTACCAGTCTCCAACCACTGACACAAATATTGACTAAAATTAAGAAATGATGAATATGATATAAATAAATAACTAGTGCTACCATTTTTGCATATCTTTATGTCTGCATAGGCCAATAATAAAAATAGTCATTAATTTTTTTGTTGACGTTTTTTTAAAATATTGTGCACTGCAGACGCCGCTCAGAGGATCGGCGCATATCTTTTAGCCAGTTCGTTAAAAATTGGCGTAACGTTGTTAAGCTTATGACGCTGTTATTTTTACGATTTCCACAATAATTCGTGGCTTGTGGTATTCGCGAATAAATAGACTTTATAAATCTTCCATTAAAATTTGCGAAAAACCACTGCTAAGTCGTCAATTTCCATGGTTGGCTATTGTGGCGCATCCGCAGTATGCTGTACCGATATCCAACCGCGGCCTATTCCCGGCCAACACAAACTCAGCGAACATAACCTCTATGGCAAGTTGATGCCGGTTGCACGTCACGGTGAACCTTTTTATTAGTTATTATTTATCATAAATTATCCCAAACGTTGCGTGTAATTTAAGAAATAAAATGAAGTTTCAACGAATCGCATAGCCTCGTATCAGCGGGTGGTTGCGTATAGGGGCATGCTTGGTCGGGTATTTAGACATTACCTGAAATCGGTGGTCGGGTACTAGTCCATCGACTTTCTCAATTGTTTCCTAACTTTAACAAAAAACTATACCCCTGACATGAATTAATGAATGCTTTTCGAAAAGTAGAAAAGCTTAGCTTTGCATTAGTTATGGTTACAATTATAGAAAGGTCATTTTAGTATAAGAAATATAACTTTACAGTTTCCTGTTCTCTAAGATGGCCGGTTATTGGGGCGTTTACCTTAGGATGTTATCGGTTTGTTTCGTATGCCTTCTTCAGGCTTTTACGTTTTCCCCTCTCCCCTTTTCCCCGTTCTTTCATAGAGATCCCTCTAGAGTGTTGGCTGCAGCCACTCACCCTAATGCACTACTGTATCGCATTTGCACGAGGGCACAGAGGGAAACCGCGGAAAACCTGGCCGATACAGACGGCTTTATTTTTACTGAGTTTCTACTGTATGAGAAATACATTAGAAACTCAGAAAAACTGAGAAAAACTGCCTCCCGCCCAGCAGTTGGCGCGCAAACCAGTGCAAGGCTAAGCGGTCACCCATCTAAGTTATGACCGCAAATAATGCTGCTTTAACTCTGGGAACCGCCGAAGCCACACACCAACCGCGCATCCTATCGGTTTAGAAACCAAAATGTCATTTGTCATTAAAAAAATGATGTGGTCGGTAACACTTGCCCTTTTTTCAAAATTTCTCCGCGTTATCACAATGTCATTGATTACAGTTTTGTTACCAATTTTACGCATCTATCGGCAAAACAGAAAACTAACTTACTGACTTATGGTATAACAGGCTCTACGTTACCGACAGCCAAGCTTCCTACTAGTGGATTCACCTCATCGACATTTACTAACTTTTATAAGAATTATGAAGATGTGAAATATATATTGTTAGTGTTTCTCTGGCACTCCGCTGAGAGCGTCTAAAGATCCATGTTTCTCGCATTTCTACATGTTTCGCATCACCATAAGTTGATGTGGCATAACTTCCGAAACTGCAATCGGTAATATAAACTATAATCATGTTTACTCTGAACTGGCTAATGTTCTAAACAGAAGAAAATGAGCTTCCACTCCGTTTATCGTCTCTGCAGTGGAAGTTAATTTGCTTTTGTCTAAAATATTAATCGGTTTTGAGTAGAGACGATTACAGTTTTTAATACCGACTGAGTTCAGGGCGGTGGAAATGCGAATGTGTTCTATCGTCTTAAGGGGATGCTGGAGTAGATTTTATTACCGACTTTGGTCGGTAAAAACAGGCTTTTTCGTAGTTTTGATTATTCTTCGTTAATACGCTACAAACATGCTTCAAATTGTACACGATTGTAATATCAACATAAACGAGTGGATGTACATTCGAATATTTGGTGAAAACGTACAATAAATGAAAAAAATCGTATAATACTAAACCTCCCGAAATCAAAATGGCCGCCAGGGTTTGACAGCATCGCCTGTTTGGTACGATATAAAAGATTCTGGAATTCACATACGTTAAATCGAAATGTACGTCCATTCTTTAGCGTTCTCTGAATATTCTGCGAGCGTCGAAAATTCAATTACACAAAAGGAATCCACGCAAAACCGAAACTACGATCACGTAGTCTGTTTGCGATCCCCGCGATGATCCAGGCTTAGTAATATACGAATATCTTCATTCATTATACGTATTCACCCAATATTCGAATGTACGTCCACTTGTTTATGTTAATACTACAATCGTGTATAATTTGAAGCATATCTGTAGCATATTAACGAAGAATAATCAAAACTACGAAAAGCTTTTACCGACTTCGGTCGGTAAAAACCTGCTTCTGCACTCGACTCCAGCTTCCCCTTAAGATGATGTGCTACATGTCGTCTGTCTCTCTCAGATCGCCATAAGAGCGAGTGAGATAGCTGAATCTTCTCGAAGTGTTATTCTTCGCCACGATTGATTTTTCGAATAAAAGTCGAGAAGTACTGACTATAGAGTGCCAAGACGCAGTCAGTACTTCTCATCATTTGGCTGAAATATCAATTGTGACCAAGAACAACGCTGTACAGTTTTTGTTACCGACCGAGCACTAACACATCATCTTAAGGTGATGTGTTACATATCGTCTGTGTCTCTCAGATCACCATAAGTGCGAGTGAGATAGCTGAATCTTCCCGAAGTGTTATTCGTCGCCACGGTTAATTTTTCGAATAAAAGTCGAGAAGTACTGACTGCAGGGTACCAAGATGCAGTCAGTACTTCTCGTCTTTTGCCTGAAATATCGATTGTGACCAAGAACAACGCTGTACAGTTTTTGTTACCGACCGAGCACTAACACATCATCTTAAGGTGATGTGTTACACTGACCGAGTCGCCGTGAGTGCGAGCGAGAAAGCGCCATTGGCGCTCGCGCTGGAGCGAGAGAGAACGACAAAAACGAGTAACACATCACGTTAAGAGCATGTGAAATACCGCAGTCGGTGATAAAAACTGTAATCAACTTTTTTCACGCATACTAACATTTTACAGCTTCAAAAAGAGTTTCATCGAATGCGGATATCACTGGAGCATTCGATGTTGTTGTTGTTGTTGTTGTTGTTGGAAGTTGTTGTTGTTGTTAGCCTTGGTAAAAAAGTGCGATAAACAACGATATAAGACAAAGGATTTCAGAACCAAAGTCACGGCAGCTATCGTGACTTTGGTTCTGAAATCCTTTCATTTATATCGTTGTTTATCGTACTTTTTTAGCACGGAGGACAATAATATCAAAAGCCGAAACTGGTCCGAAATAGACATAGAACAACTTCACAAGTCACTGTTGAAGAGAGAAAGATGAAAGAGGTGGTTCTTCGAGTGGTCAACGAAGACTAAGTTAGGTGTAGCATAAGAAGCACTACTGGAGACATAAATATCAATCGGATGACTCTGCATCGTGTATCATCAAACAAATGTTGTAAAACCTATCGAAAAAATTAAAAGTTTGCTTATTTTGTACTGAGTGGATTATGTTTTACATCGGTTGTAACATTGTGCCCCTCCATCAACCCTTCTTAACTATTCATTGCAGTTTCTTCGTACACGGACGGAAATTTCTATGTTGTGACAACATAAAACAAAGACAACAGAAATCGTTACGTTAGGCTAACAAAAAAATTGCTCAGCTCAGCAAAAAGATTTGTCAGCCGAACAAAAAATTTGCCAGCCTAACGTAACGATTTTTGTTGTCCTCGTTTTATGTTGTCACAACACAGAAATTTCTCTCTGTGTATACCCAAAGGTTTAGAGAAACCAATTGTGATTGGAATTTATTCGTAACACTATGCTAGAAAATTTTATAAATTCTAAGAAAAATAATGTCACATTGTACCTACTCCACTCTCCCTTATTCACGAAAGTAACTTACTTAAGTAACGAGTCTCAGAAAAAGAGACCTCGCGCTGTCTGATTGAGATTAGACGGTGCAGGGCTAAACGGTCACCCATCCAGGTTACAGCCGCAAACAATGCTGCTTAACTTGGAGGACCGTCTGAGTCACACACCAACCGCGCAACCACCAGTGTCGGTGAAATTCAACGAGTATCTCTCTGCCATTGTTATTCGCACTTCGCGAGGGTAACAATTGTTTTCTATCAATAGATCCAAAGCGTATCTCCACCAAATGCATTCCTGTATAATAGCAAAAGGAGGAAAAATCGAATAGTGCGCTTTTGGATTCGAAATAATGGTTGCAACTGACCAATGAAACAATGAACCAGAGCATATCAAGAGAACGGAATAGGTGCCGAGAGTTTGTCAACTAGGCAATCCAGCGATGAATCGGTGTTATCAATTTTGCAAACTTTGTCTATGTGACAAGACCTTCGAACCGGTCTAATCATGATCTATGGTATATAACATGTGTGCCTGCCAGTATCGAGAATATTGATGTGAATTGTGGAGCTCTGCAGCCAGCAACACAGCAGCATAGCCCTGGTAAAAATAAATTATAAAGACTGATACAGATCGATAGAATTTAAATGGGATTTAATCACATTTTATCATCTCTATCTATTCGAATTTTGATCAATTTATACAAATTGAAATCGTTGTTATTAGTTTCCTATAGTTTTCGTTTTCTATGGGTTAAATACGATAGATAAGTTACCGGTTTGTATGATGCACCAACGGATTTATAATATTTTATATTGATTTTATGTTTCGCCACTTGTACATTTTTATCCGTTTGTAGTGTATCGTAAATATATGATTCAACATTAATGATCCAATCATTTTCTATCGTCTAACAATTATAGAACGTATATCGGAATAAAGCGTATGCGTTTAGACTAGAAAGAATTATCACAATCGATCGTAAAACGCTGATAAAGATGAAATTATCTTCTATCATTTATACAATAATTTTATGATGATTGGATCGTTTTTCTTCTCATCATTTCACAGCTATAGGAAGTCTATCATAATGAATCTTGAATATGGTACATATTTGAATCCAAAGATTTATTTATGAAGCTTTTTTTTTATTGAAAAATGTAATATTATTAATATTACTCCTACGATCGTATATTTTTATTATTAAATTTAGTATAAAAATTATATTCTTTATAATAATCTTATAGGATATAGATGAAACATACAGATATCAATCGTAACTTTATGATAGTACTTCGAAAATTTGCGAACCAAGTTCCGTATTCGGAACGATAGGATTTTTTTAAATCGTTTTTTTTATAATTTTTTTTTACCAGGATGAAGCGTCAGGACAAAAATTCGTGCCCTGTTCTCCCATATGAATAATTTCGCGGCCCTTCGGCCAAGCTTTAACTTGAAAAATACTTGTGATTTTACCAAATTCCATTTCTGTACAATCTTCCATTTTTTTTGGAAAATAGCACATTCCGACACTAGGGAGAAAATAGTACATTACGATACTAGTGCGAAAAAACTTTTTCTGGCGAGTGTGAGTTTGCAACACGAGCCGAAGACGAGTTTTGCAATCACACGAGTTAAGAAAACGTTTTTCGCACGAGTATCGTACAAAATTTTATTTCACGAGGTGTGTAAATGGGGTTTGATGCACGCGAAGCGTGCGTAAAACCGCGTTTTACGCACGGAGTGATATAAAAGTATTTCTCTGCAGTGTAGAACGAAACTTTTTAGTACGACGCCAGGAAACTGCAGTATTCGCAAGCGACAGGTTGCAAAAAGTGCATTTTTCTGGACGGAGAACAGGAAACGCCTTTTCTCGTTTACTTTTTTCTCGATTTGTTCTAATTGTCAAATGACTATCTTCCCTTAATTACTAATTTTTGGGAACGAATTGTCTGTACTTTGTACCTCGGCAAAATGTTGTATAACGCCTCATTGCATTTTGCATGGTATTTTTAGTTGATAAAATAAATAATCTTGCTTGTTTTTAACATTACAGTAATATATTCTAAGAAAACTATTGATTGGAATTGATTAATGAAATTAATAGACAAATATAGTCAGCGATAAAGCAATGGAATGGTTTTAATTCTTCAGATAACTGGGTCAAATATTAAATTAAGAGAGAGACAAGTGGGGGAATAGTAGTCGTGCTTTGTCGAAGTGAACGATTTTTTCAATTCCGAAACACCATTGATTGATGAAGCACCGTATAACCAATACGCCGACCGAAATAGCATCCTTTAATTTTTTTAAGTGTACTTTAGACGATGTGAAATATATTTTCAGCGCTTCTCTCTCTTTTCTACGTTAGAACTATTAATCCTATCTCTCTCGTACTAAAATAGGTTTCATATCACCTTAACGCTTCCACAATCGCTCGTGCCTGATTAATATTGAGTTGATGTAGTTTACACAAATGTAATGAACCAAATAAAAGAGCCTTCTATATGCCATGAATACATTACCAGCCAAAAGTGTTGACCGTGGAGTTTCTGATCACTTGCTTATTCATTAGTTCACTTGATTAAACAACGTTTTGGGTTGAATATTTTCCGACACTTTGATGCTACGTATATAATGCCTGCGAGCGCACAATCAACTTTATTATTTTTCAGATCTTGTTTGTAGACACGTTTGGTACTTTATATACTATTAATCACCGAACGATGAATTTCTCATGGCCTATATGCTTATTGCATTTATTCGCTGTTTGGATCGCAATTGGAGGTAAGTGGAAAATTACAGTTACTTTAAACAGTGCTGTTTCTGTTAGTCGCATAATTTCTACATCGTTTTTTTGTTCGTTATTCGCCACAGAATCGGCAGAACCGACGTGCTACGATGAATTGGGCTGCTTCCCTACAGACTATCCATGGTTTACATTGTTAAGGCCTTTCCCAGGGCCACAAACTCATGAGAAAGTCAACACGACTTTCTTCTTCTCAAACAGGCAAGATTATGGAAAAAATTGAATTATGAAAAAATTTTAATTACAAAATTATAAAAACTAAAATAATAGTAGAAATTAATATTATAAAAAATGAAAGTGATTATGAAAAAAATACATACAGAAATACGTACTTTTCACTTTCAAGAGGGCAAAAACCAGATTTTTTAGAGTTGTGAAGATCTATTTTTAGGAGGAACAATATATTGATTCATCATAAAGCAAGATTTGATTGCTTTAGAAATATATAATTAGTGTATGCAAAACAAAATAATCCTACAAAGTAAAATCTTGCTAATTGCTTTCTCATTATTTCACCTTGTTTGTAATGTTCAGTAAGATAGTATTGTGATCTATTTTTGCTGTCGGATGGAGGAAGCTCTGCAAATAATGTGGACTAATGAGGAATCAATTAGCGAGTTTGCTGTTTGCAGACTTGTCTACATTACTTAATATATAAAGTAAAATCTTTGAATTTTAGCGTCGCTTGCCTCTCCCCTTCATAGGCGGATTATTTTAAGACCAATTATGAGCTCTACCCCATTCATTCGTAACCCACACAGCATACTTTTCGGAAGCCTCGTAAATAACGTCTAAAACTAGTCTTATACATCGTTTTTCGAGCGCTCTTCGACTAGACCTTCATTTAAGACGTATCATGAAAATCATAGTCGATCACTGCTTGGAAAACAGGACATAATACGTCTTTTATGGTTTTTTTAGATTTTTGGTGTATGGAAGACAAACGAATTAACTTCATTTTATTTGAAAATTGGAAATGTGCACTGAGAAAAAGAATTACTGCCTTCAACTGAATTAGCAGTTTCCGACGAGTACCAAAAAATTTTTTTTTTCCGTTCGAACAAAATAATTGTTATAGTGAATAAACACACATTCTCAATCAAGCAAATTATCGGTCCATCAACTGTGTATTCCCTTCATACATACAAATATTTTTTTCGGCACCCACAACCGGTAATTCCGTTCATGCAAACTATATTTTTCTTTGTATAATAAAATTTAAATAGGTGCTTCATTTTCTGGGTGAAATGCCAGAAATAGAAGAGCTTAAATCACTACTTTAATTTATAAAGATTCGAGGGTTATAATATAGAAAATATTGATGTATTTAGGAACGATGTTAACGGAACACATATGAAAACCTGGCCAACAATTCAGATTTCACCTGAATTCGACAGTCAAAAACCTACGTACTTTATAACGCATGGATATTCAAGTGGACGGGATGCTGCATGGTTTTATAATTTGACTGAATCAATTCTCTACAGAGTAAGTTTTATTTTACCTTCTATTAGTTTTAGCGAGTTTTGCTTTTTATAATTTAATAATTGCAAAATATTATTTAGCGCGATGCAAATGTCTTCGGGGTGGATTGGGCTAAGGGCTCGAGCACCGGTTATTTCCAAGCTTCAGCAAACACACGAATGGTTGCAGCTGAAATACAAAGGTAAGTGAACATAAATTTTTTTTAATCGTCCGGTAGAAAGATGATAATTTTGTTTTCCTGAATTTTTGTTTTAGAGTTATCAGACATTTGGTATCTGCAGCTAATGCCGATGTTTCTACGTTCCATCTAATGGGTCACAGCTTGGGATCACACATAATGGGCTATGTTGCCAAAAACATTAGTGGAATCGACAGAATTACTGGTTAGTCGGTTTTTCCAGTTGAATATTTTTTTAGGTTTTATTAGTCAAAGATCTAGTAATTCATTATAATTTATTTTGAAGATCGATATTAATATTCGATTTCCCGATCGATATTAATATTCGATTTCCCGATCTATATTATTATTCGATTTCCCGATCGATATTAATATTCGATTTCCCGATCTATATTATTATTCTATTTCCCGATCGATATTAATATTCGATTTCCCGATCGATATTAATATTCGATTTCCCGATCGATATTAATATTCGATTTCCCGATGTATATTATTATTCGATTTCCCGATCGATATTAAAGTTGGTTTTCGCGATCGATATCGAATTCGATTTCCCGATGGATATTAAAGTTCGTTTTCGCAATCGATATTGGAATTCGATTTCCCAATCGATATTACAGTTCGTTTTCGTGATCGATATTGGAATTCGATTTCCCGATCGATATTAAAGTTCGTTTTCGCAATCGATATTGGAATTCGATTTCCCGATCGATATTACAGTTCGTTTTCGCGATCGATATTGGAATTCGATTTCCCGATCGATATTAAAGTTCGTTTTCGCGATCGAGATTTTTTTAGGTTTTATTAGTCAAAGATCTAGCAATTCATTATAATTTATTTTGAAGATCGATATTAATATTCGTTTTCGCGATCGATATTGGAATTCGATTTCCCGATCGATTTTAAAGTTCGTTTTCGCGATCGATATTGAAATTCAAACTTATGAACTTGAGAAATAAAATTTAAGTAACCTGAAGAATTAATAAAGGCTATTTAAGGAAAGGTATGTTACCGACGAAGCAGTGTTTAATGGTCTCCAAACTGCAAGAGCCTAAAATTTCCAACTCGTGTTTCGAGCACCGCGACCTCTTAAAACCACTCATTAATATTTAACATTTTTCCCCCTTTTTAATGGTAATTTTAATATATATAAATTAAATCCGTTCGATTCTCTTTAATATAGCTCTCGATCCCGCTCAACCCGGTTTTCAAGGCAAAAACGCTTTAGTAAGACTGGACGAAAAGGATGCTAAATTCATTGACGTTGTACATACCGATGGACGGCCATTCCTGCCATTCTTGGGCTTGGGCATGAGCGTCCGAGTTGGTACAGTTGATTTTTTCGTTAACGGAGGAAAATATCAACCAAATTGCGTCCTCGACGGAGAAAACTTTATGTATAAGTCATTCAAAGATATACCGGAACTAACGCTTCAAGGTAAGATTGCTACGTTTTTTTTAAATTAAGAAATAGTTACTGAACAACTAAAACAAACTCACATAATATTTTCTAATTGAGAATAAAAAATATGGTTTTTCAATTTATTTCATATTATTTAATTTGATATTGTATATCATTTTATTAATTTAACTACAATTATTTTCGAGACTATTGCAAGACTATGAAAATCTACGCTCTTACTTACCCGAGCTGAAAAAAATGTTAATAAACATTTAAAACCTTATTCCGTATCTTTTCAATTTTCAGTTCTCTACAACTTGGCGACTTGCAGTCATTCTCGGGCACCGCGTTATATGGCTGCGGCGATCAAGGAAAAATGCATATTCGGCTTCCGTTACAACGCAACTTATGCGAGCCTGAAATACGAAAACTTCATTATAGATGACAACTGCAACGACGACGATTCGTGCACAGTAATGGGACTTGAAACACCGAAATTTCCAGCGCTTGGAAATTTTGCTATGGACACTGAAGGAACCTATCCATTCTGCGGTAAGACAATTTCAACACTTCTTTCGCATCTTTTGTTCATTACTCTCACGATTTATTTTCAACATTGGTTAATAATGTAAACTTAATTTTTTATTTTCAAGTGGTTAATAATTCACAATTGAACTTTAAATTTTCAGTGATTAATAATTCAGAATTGAACTTTCAATTTGCAACAGAGTTTCATAATTGAAATTAATGTTTTCAATTTGCAGCGCTTAAATATTCAAAACGTTTTTTTTTCTTTTATTTCCAATATTTGTTAATAATTAAAATATGAATTTTCATTTTCAAGTGGTTAACAATCGACGGATGAATTTTTAATTCCAGTTGTTAATAATCATAACTTCTATTTTTATGTTTCAACAGTGGTTAATAAGGAGCCGGGCAGAAACATTGGAATTTCAGGCTGAACACCAGATTGGGAATTTCTGGACTCGAGATATCACTTCTATGAGACAATACCGAATACTGTATATTTTATTAACATGAGAATTGTAAAAGCATATTTCGAATACATTCAATGTATAAATATAACTAGATTTATGAGTGCTTTTGTACTTCACAGTCATTGACGACGTACACTCTTTTGTCTTCCTAGATCTTCCATTTCATGTGTATGTGTAATGTGTGTGAGTGTTTGTGTAATGTAATGTATAATTCATGCAGCCAGAATGCTGACGCACTGTCTACAATTAAATATTCACCATTCAAGAGAATGAAATTAATCTTAAAATATACGTGAGTGAACTTCGGATAATACAGCACTAGTATGACGACCTTTCGTGCGCCACCTTTCTTTTGTGACTACTCCATATTGCTATGTACGTGTTCTTTAATTTATTTTATCGTCAATATTATTTCGACGAACGTGTCGAAAATAATCGCCGAGTCGATTGGAGTTAAAAATTGTTTCGAGTCTTTTATGTGAAAGAAACGATGGGTCCGAACTATAAAAGTAGTGGATACATATATTAACGGGACGATAGACGCGGAAAATATAATTTAGACAGATACTATATAGACGATAATAAAACTCCTGCTAGAGGATACACAGAGCAGAGATTTAACCATTCAATTACTTTTTAAATCACTCTATGCCACAAAAAAATATATTTTTTGTTTAAAAATGTCATCATTTAAAGGATAAGAGGTAATGGAAATAAGTGGTCCATTACTTTGATTTTCGTGGCATTTCTTTTTATGGATATTTAAGAATTTTTAAAAATTGGTATCCCAAATTTGTTGGAATTTGTTGGAAAAATCATTTTTTTTTGCTTTGTTTTCAATAAAATGGTCGTGCAATTTGTTTCCAATATGGTGGGATATTCTAAAGAAATCATTAATATTATACTATTTATGGAATAAATAAGGAAATAAAGTGATTCCGAAGGCATAATTTGGTTCTAACTCTGACACAAAGAATATCGTTATTAAATCCGGTCGAGTTTCTTCTTGCGTAAGAAAGCTCGGACCTGAGGCATCTAAGCGCATTGTTACTTCGCAATTTAATTTAAAATCGGTGTAATCGACGATTACCCGATACGAATAAGTACGTGAAGTAAAACAACAACAACAGAAATGATAAAACGTTTGGCACGCTGAAAACTCGATGAGAAAACGCTGATTCTAATTTGATATTTTTTCTTCGAATTGGTCAGAAATATTCGGGCTTATACGACAAAAAAAAAGCGCTTTCGAACCGAGTTTTTTGCTGCAACATAAAAATTTTCGAGACTTGCTTTTTGACTCAACAAAATTAATACTGGATCGCCTCCGTGTCTTCGACGCTCGAAATGCTCGCCTGCTCCAAGACCTCCAATAATTTCTGCATTTCCATTGAGTCAGAAGAATTGTCGAGGGTTCGTTCCAGAGCTCGCACGTACGACATACAAGTGCGACCCTCGTGATCTAGATTCTGCGGATTCGCTTTATGCTGCAAAATTTCATACACTTTAAAATATTAAGTAAACAAATTTCAAAGAATTTCGCGCTCTATGTTTCAGTTTTCGGCGAAATTTGAAGACTGTACACGTTAGTTAAATAGGTAAAAAATCTTTTTACACACTAAATAACACTTCATAAATAGACTAACGTAAACGAATGAATCGTATTAAATTTGACAAAAGTCGATCGAGCTATTTCAATTTTGTGATTTTCAAATTTATGAATTTCATACAAAATTACTATAACGTTTCGGACTCGCCCAAGTTTTTAGGTGTCAAGCTGAAATTGTGTCCAAATGTTCAAGTTCACAAAAATGGTTGATTCGTTGAACTTTTGCTACATTTTGAGTAGTTAAGTTAGTGTACAGAATATTTTAATGTAAAATAGTATTGATCAGCATATTTCCTTACCTTTCTCTTTATAAAAGTAAAAAAAACGTGGGTATGTTATGCAAAAAATTTCTACGTCCAGATCATGTTAAATAAAGGTTACTTTTCTCACCCAGATCAGAAGTTGAGCCATCGCTAAATTGCCAGTTGCGCAAGCGAGATGCAAAGGAGTTCGGAGATCCTCGGCGCTCACGGATATGTTGATATCTTCGTAGCTACATCTTGCCAGGCAAAGTGTGAACGCCCGCATATCGCCTCTATTTTTATCAAAAAAGGATAGAAAAAGAAAATGAATTTTAAAACAGAAAATGATAATAGTGTTATAGGAGAAGGAATGAATCTTTAAGACTTACCGACAAACCGAATCGATGAGTAATTTGCCGAGTGATATATTCGGATTCGTCGGTGGTAAAAAGGCTTTTTCCTCGTACTTGCATCGGATCCATTGCTCCTTTTCCTCCCTCGATGAGTCAGAGTTTGGTTTTTGTTTACCGTTCAAGCAATATTCCCAAACTCCATTCGCGATGTCGTTTCCGAGAGCCAACATGACGCTCAATTGACCCGCTCTGCAGATTTCATAGAATTTCGATTGTCTTTACTTTAAAACTTTATCAATTAGGCCACTTTTAATTGGTCATTGAATTTCTGCATGCTATTCAAAATTTGCTGGGAAGGAAATCAGGTGACTTTTTAAAGGTTGTAATTTTTTTAGAGAATTTCTAGAGAATTTCATATGTGTTTACTTTAGGACTTTATTCAATGTGGAACTATATTTGGTCATTGTATTTTTTTAGAATTTTAAATATTTTCTGGGGAGGAACTTTGGTGACTTTTTAAAGATTGAAAAATGCAACATTTTAGAAGATACATTTTCGTTTCAACTGAATATGCAGTGGAAATATTTCCTTTCCAGTTCATTCGAAATACTTATAGGTCTATTACTATTGTTAAATGAACAATTACTTTTTTGCTGATGTTACAGTTTTAGTATACAAGTTTGTATTTCTACTTACGACCAATCGTCGAGGTCCAAAGAACGGACCTTAGATATGTGCGAGCCCAAGTTTCTGTGGATACCGGAACACTCAATGCACACCAATACTCCCAGATTGAGACTTGCCCAGTCCGGATCTGGAGAATAATAATTACGGCTCGTAATTGCTATACAAATAGGGCCATTAGAATTATTTAATAATCTGAACGAAGTTCGATCTCTAATTTAAGTTGACATCCCTTCACCACCTAATATATCTCCCCGTTCGTTCAGCAGTTATAATTCTCTAATTATGTATTAAAAATTGAATAAAATTTAGATGCAACATTCTTCAAAATGAATTCTTCACCTTTCAAGGATGGCTTACTAACGTGCTAAAAAAAGCTACATTCTTTATAAAAGCCGAAGTACAAAATATAATCATAGAATTATTATTTAATTCCTATAATTTGTATTTCTATCCAATTTAAAATATGATTTAGCAACTCCAAGGGCTTGGAAAGTTTTGTAAGAATAACGATTGTACATGTTATTGTACTGTAAATGTTATTAAGATGTTAAACTTATATACTGTATAATTCCGTGCACATGAATATTCATTCAATAAATAATAATAAGTACTATTAGTAACTCATTGGCGATAAAATGTGTTTTTTTTTTTAAATCCACCCTATTGGACATTCTTGATAAAAACGATGGAATAAAGTAGAAAACTTACTGGCAGCTCCGCAATCGGCGCACGCATCATTGCCCGAGACTTTGTTTTTTATGCAATGCATTTTGAAAGCCTCGGTTTCATTTTTCTTCTCGCCGTCGCTATTTTGCAAGCTCGACAATATTTGTTGTTCGATCGCAGCGATCCAACTATCGCGATCGTCCGCATTACTGGCTTCGAAATGCCAGGTTTTGTTCTCAAGGGAAATAATCGAAAACTCGAAACTATCGTCTGTAAAGGCAAAAGTTCGTTAGGTCAAATAATTTTTTTGAATTTGTGTAATGTCCTTAGAAAATTAGTTTCATATTAGAAATTCGCCTCATTATAGTGCCAATTGCAATACCTTGTGTGGGTGTCAATTTCGAACCCTTCGGAGTTTTCCCAGGCACTTTTACCGTCACGTATTGAAGCAATATCTCTTTGGCGTTTGTGTCGTTCATGTAATCGTGCAAACTCGAGTGATAAGTCAAACGACCATCCTCTAATAGAGTCACGTACTTCTTCTTCCTTTCCTTTAACGACTTACTACTTCTCTTAAAGAGATATCCTTGCTTCACCGGTATTTCTCTACCCACTCCCATCTCGCCCATGTTGTACTTTTCCTTCTTTGAGGGCGTGAAAATATTTGATTTTCTCCGAAATTTTCTATTAGTAAAAATTAATTGACATCTTTATTTGAATAAAATTCGGATAGTAGCTACGTTAAAAATAAATTTAAAAATATCAATTATTTGTTAAATATCTATTTAATATATGTGAAAGATTAATGTAAAATTTGTGAAAAACTTATTTCGAATTTGGGTTAAATTTATTTTTAAATCACGAAAAATTAGTGTTGAAAGCTACACGCAGATTTATACCTTTGTAACTTCGAGTCTTAGTAAACAATTACCTGATTGTCGTCGGTGTTAAGATCGATGAGCGAAACTCGCCGTGCGGATTCTGAATATATTGAAAGCTATCGTTCGTCAATGCGTTTTCGCACTGTGTGATGTTATCTTGCATAGGTCGCAGGAACTCTTCGGCCTTCTCAGATATCTAACGAAAAATTAACGATTTGATTTATTATCGTGATTATCAATTGTTTGCGAATTGTCCCAATGAACTTACACTTATTTTTGAAGGACTGGCCATTTCCGCTTCTTTGGTAGGTGGCGGTAGACTCTTTGAAATCACAGGTATCGAGTATTTCGTTTCGTTCTCTCCCAAATTTTGTCCGTTACATCGCGAATGCTTTGTAGATATCTTTTCGATAATTTTTTCGCATACTGAAATAAACATTATCTAATTTTACACCGAAATCGAAAAGCTTGTATGCTACAAGAATCTTTTTTCTTTATTTTTTTAAAATAAAATGTGACTTATTACTCATGTATGTGAAAAGAAAAATTACCATCTTGAAAGACTCTTTCTACATTCAGACCATAAATGGCGCACGTCTCGTAATAAGGAGATCTCAAGTCACAGGCCAATTTTCTCGGGCGTATATCTTTGATAACACGAGGATTAGTATCATTGATTGAATCTGGAATAGAAAAGAAGAATCAACTTTACAGTCAAAGCGTCATTCTCAAATAATATGTGATAAATTCTGGATTCTTATGGAAATTTAAGTATGTGAGATAAATGCAGAAAAATATGTACGAAATACAGAATATTTCGGTTCAAAAAATATATTTTGCGTATATTCTCCGTATATATAACATATTTTAAGTGTCAAAATCTTTTATAATTAATATGGTCGAATTTCCGCGCTAGATGTATAAGAATCAAGTAAAATAATGATTTAGTCACTCACCTTGCACGCCTACTAAAATTTTTGGTACATCAGACATATTTCGAAAAGAACACATTTTATTATAGTAATTGCATACTATGGAGAAACTTTCTTCGCTCTCCAGACTAAAGACAAGCAGTACTGCATCTATCCACGATGAAAACTGAAAGCAGAGTTCCAGTTTTGTCAGTTCATATAATAGTGAATTTTTGCGTAGTCAGGCTATATTTTCCGGTTCGTTTCGGAAGTCTTTGTTTCTGTCGATCACGCTATTTTTTCACGGATACGATAGTGGATAGAAGGCTCAAGTTACGGATACGTTTGCTATTCACACGCTTCCACATTCGTATAAAATATCGTAATAAATATCGGGACATATTTATGTCCCGATATTTCAAAAACGAATTAGCAAACGACTGATTTTTTTTAAAATCGTATTTGGGTTTTGCCACTAAAAATACGCTTGTATATTCTATTAAAAATTTAATTCAGATGGCGCAGCAATAATCGTGCCGTTTGCTACAGAAGATATTTGCTAATCAAGGCCAACTTCAATTGTAATTATCCCGACGTAGAAGCGGTAAAACCCGTTCGAATTCCACATATGGTCCGATAGTATATTTAGTTACGCGATCACTAAGTTTCCACAAATACTTAATTAGACATTTCTAAGGACATAATACCTCAAGAAAACATTGTATTTATGACAAAAAAATGTATGTGCAATAATAGTCATTATAGTTCCAATTATTGATATAAAATATTAGATTTTACTTTCTGATTATCTTAGCGGTAGAAATTCAGCTGTGATCTTAAATTTTTCAAAAGAAATTTAATTAACTTTGGTATCACAGTTTCTAGCTTGAGGACTGCTTTTGAAATTATGTTGTGTTTTTTTAAAATCAGTTACAAAATTTATAATAAATTCTTACAATGTCAGGTCTATTATGAAACACGATTTATCATTATCGTTTATAACAATTTAACAAAAATCATATTACAATCAGATTGTTCTACACTGCATACTTTTTTTCTATTTCAGGTTTCAAAACACAAAATCAATTCATGGTACCATTAATAGAGGAAAAAAACAATATCATAATATAAGCTTTAATTTAAAGTGATATGTTGCTTTTTAATAACATTTCACAAAATATATAAACATTGCTACAGAAATGTTATGTGAAATATGGAAAAATCACTCAAATTTGATTGATGTCCGACTAATTTCAGTCAATAGGCCTAAGGGTTGAATTTATAGTTCTAAGTTTGAACTTCAGTTTCAACATGAATATGAAACGTGTGAAGTTCGATCTTAAGTACAAAATTGAGTTCAAAATTGGAACTATTAATTAGACCCTGGAAATTATCTTAAACATGTCCCAATTTGGTCTTCTAAGGATATAGTAAAAATATTGCTGCAAAAAATGTCTCACCTGCGATTCTGGCACTCCGCCTTCGTCTCTGATGAGCAATAAATAACTCTGTTCGTTAATAAACACTTCCTTCTTGAATCGTCCACCTTCGGGTGATTCCTCGTGCATAAAGGATCCTGTTAGGTACCTATGTACCAGTGCCGATTTTCCAGAATCGCATGATCCAATGATTCCAAGATGAAGCTCTGGAACATCTCTCGCGAGTGTCCACTCGTGACTATTGACGAAAGAGTCTAAAAATTGTAAATGACAGAGGAGAATGACAACAGCTGTTAAGTGCGTAAAAGAGAAAGATGAATAAATTACCTTCGATGGCGACGACATGTTCGCGAATTTGTTTGGCAATATGAGTATCTGTTATAAGATCTATCAGGTCATAAATAGCGTAAATCGAGGGATGAACACTTTCAAAACGTTGTATCTCTTGTCTGATGGTGAAGGAATGTTCGTGCCCACTTTGGCCAGTTGTCATTTTTCAGACAAACCGATTAGTCTACGTTTTTTATACAATAAATAATATATACTAATATGTTAAAATGGAATATAAGTTCCGAGTTGCATTTCGTTTATCATTGAGAACGTGTCAACTTTAACTCTACATGTTCCGTTATACGATAAATATTGTCGATACGTGATCGTGTAACTGTCAAATTCTCATATTTATAAACATCATTACGTCGGGGCGAATTTTGTGAACAGGTTAATCGACGCAACTGTTGTTCCCATAAGATAACGAAATTAACGTAGTGGGTAGTAGTGATACCGTAAAAAATTGCTAGGAAGACGGAAGTTGTACTGCAAGAGTCATCGTGTTACTAGCGATGGGAGGCCGGTAAATTATCGTTAGAGTAGGCGAATAATTTACCGGTTAAATGACCTCGGCGCTTTATTATATTTTACCGAAAGTTCCTTTTTTTTTAATCTTCATATTTCTTATTAACTTTTACAACTTGGATAAAATTTCGGATTCAGTTTTTCATTTATATGTTTGTTGTTTTTTGTCCAAGAAATCCGAAAACGGAATAGCAAATACTTTTAACTTGATTTAGTTATTGGTAATAGCAATGAATCGTACTGTTTTAGCCTTTTGTTTATTCCTATGATGCATTTCCGATTTTGTCAGAAACGCGGATTTCGGGCAAATATAAAACTATCATCCAAAACTTCGGGAATCTACATTACCGGTCATTTTAGAGAGAAAATCTGATTTGCCGACTGTCTGCATACTATAAAATACTGCTAAATGACCGTCACAAAAATAACAACATTTTTTATTGACCTCCGAAAACAGAAAATCTGTTTTATCGATCCCACCCATCCCAGAAATCTGCCTTACTGACCCCCAAAATCTACATTACCGACCCTCACAAAACTGAAATATACTTCGGGTTCTTTAGATCATAGACGGTTACAAATTTCTATGTAATGCTATGTGAAGGTATTAACATCGAAGAATAACTATTTATTTCACAATTTATTTAATCTGAGTGTACACAAAACTAAATTTATTACTTGACCCTATTTGGAATTCAAACGCAATGGATCCCTTACCTGCTCCAAGTCCAGATAATTGATATTGAATTTGGCTATGATTACATCCCTAGCAGATCCGGTCACCGAACAAACCACCGTCGAAATCACCATGGTGGTTTTGTACAAAAAGTTCACTTAGAATTTTGTCGAAACCACCACGTAAACCACCACTTCGAGATTTAAACGAATCTCGGAATGGTGGTTTACGTGGTGGTTTTGACAAAATTCTAAGTGAACTTTTTAAAATTAAAATTTTGGTTCGTAGATAAATTAAAAGTTTATAAAATGTATTTTTATGGCTAACAAAGTAGATTGGATCAGCATTGTGTGATAAACCTGATAGTCCGTGACCGTTAAATGGTGATAACTTCTTATTAGTGATAATTATTCTCGAAATGTCCGGTAATGCCACTTTTATTTGTATTATATCGGTCTGTGAATCGTTAAGGAGTCTGTGGCGCATTTTATATGGGGTTAAAGTTCCGTTTATATATGTTAATTTTTATTTCGAAGCGTGAAATCGGTTAGTTTTCTATAAGAACCCATGTATAACACCTCTTTGTAAATGATATTTTTGTCAGCAAATTGATCGGTAACCAATGTTCAAACTTTGTAATTACAATAAGAAGGGCTTCAACTATAACTTGATAAAAAATTAAACCTCAATGTTTACAAAGGTTGTATAACCCAAGAACTACCTCAACCGTTGGAATTTTTTTACTGTGGCACTATATTACGATGCCCGACATTTGCTTTCTCGTCCTAGTGAACTTATGGCATCCAAGCATCTTTCACAGTTGGCACGTCCTGATGTAATGTAAGCTCTATAGTGATCTAGTGAATTTCTACAAGGCTGTGAGTGCACACGCATGATAATGAAGTACCGGATGATTGATATTGAATTTGGCTATGATTACATCCCTAGTAGATCCGGTCACCGAACAAACCACCGTCGATATCACCATGGTGGTTTTGTACAAAAAGTTCACTTAGAATTTTGTCGAAACCACCACGTAAACCACCACTTCGAGATTTAAACGAATCTCGGAATGGTGGTTTACGTGGTGGTTTCGACAAAATTCTAAGTGAACTTTTTAAAATTAAAATTTTGTCGAAACCGCCCCGTAAACCACCACTCCGAGATTCGTTTAAATCTCAGAGTGGTGGTTTACATGGTGGTTTTGTCAAAATTCTAAGTGAACTTTTTGAACAAAACCGCTATAGTGGAAACGGCAGTGATTCTATGGTGGTTTGCGCGGTGACCGGGTGCGCTAGGGATGTATAGCTTTTCGACTGCTCCAAGACATTTCACAATACAACCAGAATATTCGACACAATCAAAACATAAATGCTATAAAATGTTAAAAATCGTTTAGTTTTTCAAATATCAAGAGGGATGTGGAAAAAGGAAATTAATAAATAAACAAATTAATCACTTAAAGGATTTTATAACAAACAAAATAACTCTCAACGTGCTGAAGATTAAATTTTTTTGAGATGTCGACATCTTCAAGGTCGTGCAAAATTAATTTATATCACTCCGTGCGTAAAACGCGGTTTTACGCACGCTTCGCGTGCATCAAACCCCATTTACACACCTCGTGAAATAAAATTTTGTACGATACTCGTGCGAAAAACGTTTTCTTAACTCGTGTGATTGCAAAACTCGCCTTCGGCTCGTGTTGCAAACTCACACTCGCCAGAAAAAGTTTTTTCGCACTAGTATCGTAATGTACTATTTCTATTCGTGATACGCGAGTTCAAAGCTATTTACTTCGTAAATAGTGTTGGAAACATATGTTACCCTTGTCATGCACCGAACAAGACAACTTTGAATTATTACAGATTATTTCATTATTTTGAAGATGTTGAAGAGATTTACGACTACTCGGAGAATTCTCAATAGTTTAGGCAGCTGTAAAAGACGGGCCCGTTTCGATTGCTCTTGAAATTTGTTCCGGGACATTAGATCGCTTTCTCCTTGACGGGAAAGTGCTCATCTGTTTACTTTTCACGTTAGCCTGGCGTACAATATCCTTGCCGGGTGCGATTCACCAGAGTTCCTTCTCATTCATGTCCGAGAGAAGTCGGTGCGTGTGCGCGTTGCCTCAGGCTAGATCGATTCAGTTTCCTTCGAGAGTTACCTACCGAATCGGAAGTCATAAAGTTAGCAAGCCTTCCCTCGCGAATACAAGTCGATCGCACCATCAGCAAATTTAATTACACGATGTATATCTTCTTTGGTATATAATAACAATATAATAAGGGTAGACCTATATAGCCGTCGGTGCTCGGGACGGCCATACAAATGAAGCAACTAAAATTCTCAGAGTGCAACTTGCGCGCGATAAGCCTGTAATGGAACTTTCGCCAAGGTTCACATACCTATTCTATTATATACGTATACTGCCATATATTATGTTATACATATATAGTGTTAAGCGTAGACTGAACTGTATATTGTTGAGGGAATGGCCTGTTCTTGTTTTTCATCACGCACTATCGCAATAACTCACATTCATTGCACTTGGCTCTGTTGGCACTTTTTTTTATCAGCTTCGCAGATCATTATCTTGACCGCCGCTATATCCTTTTTCGTTGATCGCAGATTACTCTCCGTTCTCTGCGTTTATCTTACCGTAAAGTACAGACGTAGTGTTGACATACGAAAAAAAATGTTTATCTATACTCTTTCGTGTCTTATACCGTCAGGAATGAGAACAAAAAAAGGATATAAACTTGTCTGTTTTATTGAGATTGTTTGAGGTAATTCTACTTTAAGTGCATTTGCACTCAATTGTCCAATTGACCCAAAATTGTTGTGGTTCGTAGATAAATTAAAAGTTTATAAAATGTATTTTTATGACTAACAAAGTAGATTGGATCAGCTTTGTGTGATAAACCTGATAGTCCGTGACCGTTAAATGGTGATAACTTCTTATAAGTGATAATTATTCTCGAAATGTCCGGTAATGCCACTTTTATTTGTATTATATCGGTCCGTGAATCGTTAAGGAGTCTGTGGCGCATTTTATATGAGGCTAAAGTTTAGTTTATATATGTTAATTTTTATTTCGAAGCGTGAAATCGGTTAGTTTTCCATAAGAGTCCATGTATAACACCTCTTTGTAAATGATATTTTTGTCAGCAAATTGATCGGTAACCAATGTTCAAACTTTGTAATTACAATAAGAAGGGCTTCAACTATAACTTGACAAAAAATTAAACCTCAATGTTTACAAAGGTTGTATAACCCAAGAACTACCTTAACCGTTGGAATTTTTTACTGTGGCACTATATTACGATGCCCGACATTTGCTTTCTCGTCCTAGTGAACTTATGGCATCCAGGCATCTTTCACAGTTGGCACGTCCTGATGTAATGTAAGCTCTATAGTGATCTAGTGAATTTCTACAAGGCTGTGAGAGCACACGCATGATAATGAAGTATCGGATCAAGTAGATGAGAAAGTGGGCTTGTGGCTGCTGATTTATGTTCTAATCAGCAAAGAGCCTAGCCACTACTAGGTTTTTGTGATTTTTTTCTGTTTTATGCACAGATAGGATGAACGGAGTGCGGGACGAATCTCACTCGGTGATGATTACAGTTGGTTGGACGCCTTCGTCACCCTCTAACTTACGCTTGTGAGCTCGACGAGCCGCCCACGTCGGATTCCCCGTATAGTCTTCTCTTCACTGGTGCGTTGGGATCAACGTCTGGATCCAACGTTGGGATCTCAGTCTGGTTCTGAGCTGCTTCCTCAATGGTTATCTCTTCACATTATGAAAATCGTACGTCGATGCTGCATTGCAAGAAGATGGGAAAAATCAAGAGCTTTTCAGGGCCTGATTATTCTAAATATCTCTAGAAAACCACAAGCCTTGTTTTGATCCGATATTTTAAGTTTACCTATAATAAGTCTTACCAGAAACTGATTTTCTTAAGTTCTTCCAATGATCACTCCCCCTTTACACAGATTTTTTAGTCCCTCTATGAATTTTTCCTAAAAAATTAACCGAGAAAATTTTTCCTAAAAACTTAACCGGGCAAATTTTTCCTAAAAACTTAACCGGGAAAATAGTAAAAAAATTTTCCTAATAAATTTATCTGAAAAATATTACGTTGATTATTTTTTCAACTCCAATTTCGACCAATCAGAGCGCGGTATTCAACATCACGTGGTACAGCTAGGGTAAAATTATATCGATAATTTTTCGAAAATTTCCCGGCTCGGTTGCTAAGCGATAAACAATAATTTTTTTGACACTTGTAACCTCTGCGAATCTTTAAAACGTCAAGGTACTATTAACGGTCGTCAATATGAGTGAGTCAAAAAAGCGATTTGGTGATGAATCGCTTCAGAACATCGCTAAAAAAATAAAACAAAATGTCCCGGCAAATACAGAAAAGAGTAAAAAATCGATTTGGGCGCAATTCACTGCATTTTGTGCAGAGAGAAAATATGTGTTGGATGCAACATAGGTTTTTGTTCTGATTATGAAATTTCCTTGTCAGAATGATAATTTTTGTCTCATGGTGCAATTCCATTTGTCGCAATTTGAATAGAAAAAATAATCCCCCGAATACCACTCGAGCTTCGAAATTAATCTGATATTTCCCTCCAGGTTCCCTGCAAACAAATAAACTCGTCAAGTTTTCCAGAAAAATCACTCGCGCTACGCGCTCGTGATTTTTTAACCTGGAAAACTTGACTCGTTCATTTGTTTGCAACGAACCTGTCAGGAAATATCCGATAATTTCAAAGCTCTTGTGGTATTACAAGTGAAAATTTTTCCCCTTTACACATTCTTTTTAGTCCCTCTATGAATTTTTCCTAAAAAATTACCGGGAAAATTTTTCCTAAAAAATTACCGGGAAATTTTTTTCTAAAAAATTACCGGGAAATTTTTTTCCTAAAAAATTACCGGGAAAATTTTTTCTAAAAAATTACCGGGAAAATTTTTTCTAAAAAATTACCGGGAAATTTTTTTCTAAAAAATTACCGGGAAATTTTTTTCTAAAAAATTACCGGGAAATTTTTTTCTAAAAAATTATCGGGAAAATTTTTTCTAAAAAATTACCGGGAAAATTTTTTCTAAAAAATTACCGGGAAAATTTTTTCTAAAAAATTACCGGGAAAATTTTTTCTAAAAAATTACCGGGAAAATTTTTTCTAAAAAATTACCGGGAAAATTTTTTCTAAAAAATTACCGGGAAAATTTTTCCTAATAAATGTATCTGAAAAATATTACGTTGAAAAATTGCCTAGAAATTTTGTTCTAGAAAATTTTTCGTGACACCTTTTACAGAATTGAACGATAAGTATTATATTAGATTTAAATCCTATTATATTGCCGGAAAAATTTTACAAAAAATACACGTCTTTAAAGATCACGTTGCATAGTAAAAATAAAAAATACTTATATTAACACGCATCTTCAATCCTTACTACGTGCAATGAAGTACTTTTTTTCAAACTTTCTCTCATTGCTAATTTAAACTTTGATCGAGTAAAAGTGTTCGTTGGGAACGTATGTGAGAAATAATATCCTTAATGCGGAAAATTACAGTTTCCTCTTTTCCCGGAAACGCTTTCCATTTCAGTCAGAAATAAATTAGGTTCAAACACGTCTAGTCATCGCGGATGAACGTAATTTATTTTCGCTCAAAATACGAACCGTTACCGAGAAAAAAGGAAAGTCACCAGAGTAATATACTTACGTAGGTTACATTCATCAACTTTGATCCTATTTTACGTCTGAAGTCCTTACCACATAACTCTTGCTCCTTCAAGAGGATTTAGTACTTTATTATAAGTTCTCCTTTTTAGTAATCTTCCCCCACGCGAATTTATGTAGGAGTAATATATGGAAGAAAAGTAAGACGGTGAAAATTTGTCTGCATAAACATTGCATAAATTGTCCACATATCCGATACAAACATATACATAACATACATTTCACTCAAAGAAATTTCCTCCCAAGTTTAACATTTTCCACAGATATTGCAGCGCGCAATCAGCAATAGTATTGAGAAAACTCGCTGCAATTGGAGAGATTCGTTTTCGGCGATGAGAGTTTTACGACTTGCCATCACTCTCAAAAAGGTCCTCGAGAATAATCAGCTGCAGCTCAGTGATCGATCAATACGTTGAACTTGTTACGAGCTAACTTTTCCAACGAGAATGTGTCGTTACACCTATAACTTTGAAGCAGGATAAGATGCAGACATTTACATTGTTAGAAAAGACAGGAAGTTTTTATGTATAATCTCGTTAATTAAATTTAATGTACAATTGTGTTATAAAAGTATAAATGTATGCGTATATGTACAGTAAAATGAAAGTAATTTATTAAAATGTATCCATACATTAATTTTACATCGCTCTTGTGTATTAAATTTAGTATACCAGTTTATGCATAAAAACTTCCGATACTCGTACACCCCTAGCAATCACGACAACTGTCAAAGTGACCAAAAAAAACGGTGGTAGAAGTTGTTTTCTGCACAGAAAAAATTCGCTAATGGTCAAAATGACTTTCGAAACAACCAAACGAAAAAATCTGAAAGTTGTTTTTCCGTCGCTGGAACCAATGAGTGACCGTCAAAACAACCTTCGCGTAGACATCGGGAAGGTTGCTTTTCGGGTTGCTCGAGACCGTCGAATGACCGTCAAAAAAAACCTTCCCGCTAACTCCGGGAAAGTTGTTTCGACTTTATGGTCACCGTAAAAACAACCGATGGAGATTTTGAAAAAAGAAAAAAAAAATTGATTTTAATTTAACCGGTTATTTTGCTCTTTTACTGCATATTCGACTTTGTTCAATAATTTGATACGTGTTTGAAAATGAACAAAGAATGTACATTTTTTGTCACTGATAGGATTCGAACCTGGGACCTTGTGATTGTTGCCATGCACCTTAGACCACTCAACTATTCACACCTTTAGGAATATATGTTTCGATTGTCTATTTGTAATACAAAAAAAGTCTAATCATGTTATGAGTTTTTACAATTGTGTAATTGTGTCTAAAACTACATAAAAATGCCCTCGGGTCGAAAATGAATAATTCATACAAATAATGTATAATTAAAGGGGCGCTGCTCCTTTGTGAAAAAATGCCCCCGGGTCGAAAATTAATAATTCATACAAATAATGTATAATTAAAGGGGCGCTGCTGCTGCTTGGCGACGGGTAGACGTGTCGAAGAAAGGCTGGCGATGTTTTTGGGTATAACAGTCTAAGAATTGACGGAAAATATGTGAAAAGTGATTCAAAGTGACGGGAATATGGCAGGAAAGCGGTGGAACTGTTATTTTCGGAAAGTTTGGAACGTATGAGGAAATATGGGATGCTTTATGAGGAAGCGGATTGTAGAGGTTATACAGCGATAAGTGGAAAGGAAGATGGCGGATTTTTCAAGCGGGAAAGATTGTGTTGTTTTTGCCGTGGTTAAAGTGCATCGGAGACACACACATAGATGGCGGGGACTCGCTGGTAGATAGATGGCTGGGTTATCGACAGTCGGCACCTATTGACAAGCAGGGTAGTGGAGACACGATGCAAGTTAGAATTGTTGGGAATTTTGGAAATGTGGAATTGGAAGATGACGAGGCAGCAGCAGTAGCCGGCAATACGTCGTTTCTACAGAACCCGATTCTACACATCACCGACTCAACACCACCGACTCTACACAACGGCAATTCGACACATGCCTCGATTCAACAAAACAGCAACTGTACACATCACCAACTCGACACATGCCTCAATTTGACACAACCTCAATTCTACACAGCCCCGATTCTACACAGTCACAACTGTCACGAGCCAAATGCACAACGGCAATACTCTACACAGTCCCGATTCTACACAGGCACAAATGTCACGAGCTAAATTCACAACGGCAATACTATACACAGCCCCGATTCTACACAGGCACAACTGACACGAGCTAAATTCACCAAAGTCCCGATTCAACACATCACCAATTCTACGCCGTCACCGACTCACAACCAATCAGCGTATGTCGTTCAAGGATTCCAACTTATCGGCGCACTATGATTGGATGTGAGTTGGTGACGGTGTAGAATCGGTGATGTGTTGAATCGGGACTTTGGTGAATTTATCTCGTGACAGTTGTGCCTGTGTAGAATCGGGGCTGTGTAGAGTATTGCCGTTGTGAATTTAGCTCATGACATTTGTGCCTGTGTAGAATCGGGACTGTGTAGAATATTGCCGTTGTGCATTTGGCTCGTGACAGTTGTGACTGTGTAGAATCGGGGCTGTGTAGAATTGAGGTTGTGTCGAATTGAGGCATGTGTCGAGTTGGTGATATGTCGAGTTGGTGATGTGTACAGTTGCTGTTGTGTTGAACCGAGGCATGTGTCGAATTGCCGTTGTGTAGAGTCGGTGGTGTTGAGTCGGTGATGTGTAAAATCGGGTTCTGTAGAAACGACGTATTGCCGCAGTAGCCTCCCCCCCTCCACCAAACGTCGTACAGAAAAGTGAAGAAGTGGAAAGTGAATGTCGTTAAAGAAAGATGAGGATTGGAAACACTGGAACTTGGTGGTGGTTTGAATTATCTGGATCGAAACACGAGGAGGGCTACCGAAAAAACAGGGGAATGGCGTGTGAGGAAAAAGACAAAATTGAGGAGGTATTTAGAGGAAGAACGAGATGGACGGACTAACGTGGAGCGGTGGGCCAAAGGCAGTTGAAGGATACCGACGGTTAAAAGTGGGGGTTTTGTGAAGCACGACGATAAAAAGAAGGAATTCGATGGAAATGACTTTTTAGGGAAATGTTTATCTGTGGAAAGACTGTATGGACGGATTATTGAGTGTAGAGATGGATTGCAGAGGTGAGAGTAGGGCGGAAAATATTAATTAATAATGATCTGTGATAAAATACAGTGAAACTTGGTGGTGGTTTGGATTATCTGGATTGAAACATGAGTTGGGGATTTGGAATGAAACAGAAGGAGGACGCGTGAGGAAAAAAGTGGGTATTATCTGGATTGAAGCATGAGATGTATTCAGAAAGAAATGGGAGGATAGATGTGTTGAGTGAAAAGTCAAAATTGGGGAGGCATATGCAAAATTGACTGGAATCTTTGTAAACATCAGTGTTCGTGTAAAAATTAAGTCGCTGGACGAGCGCGACGAGCATGGATTAGATGGTGTGACACGGAGAGAAAGCCAACTGCAGATATTTCGAAGAAGAACGAGATGGAAGCTGAAATCGGGAAATTACCAAACATGGAACTGTGGACCAAAGGCATTTGAGGGATATTGACAGATACAAGCGGGCGGTTTATATGAAGTGCAACGGATTAAACCGAAGGAATCTGACGGAAATGACTTTGCAGGGACGTGATTATTCTTGGAAAGATTGTAGGGAAATGTTTTTATCAGAAATGACTTTTGGATATGTTAAAGTATGGAATGTTTGTACGAAGGCGGAATGGGACATATTGTGTAGAAATGATTTTATCTGAAATGATTTTTTAGATATGTCTAAGTATGGAATGTTTTTATGAAAGTGGATGTGGAAATATTGTATAATCCAGTTTCTGACCATTGCATATGTTGTTGGGGATTGGGATGGGTTCTGTAAAAGGCTGAAGAAGCCGTACACTGGAAATAATTTTAAAAAAAAGTATAATTAAAAGAGCAAGATAACCCGTTAAATTAAATGAAAAACGATTTTTTTTCTCGACATTTACATGCGTTGTTTTGACAGTGACCACCGTGTCAAAATAACTTTCCCGTAGTTAGCAGGAAAGTTGTTTTAACGGTGATTCTTTGGTTCCGGCGACGGAGAAAAAACTTTCAGATTTATTTTTGTTTGGTTGTTTCGAAAGTCATTTTGACAATTTCGGAATAGTATATTGTGCAACAAGGGTCGAAAGTTGGCGATTGCGACCCTCGTTGCACATCATACTTTTCGTAACGAGTGCACTTGCAATGGCAGTTGCGCGAGACGAACACTGAAAAGTGAAGTTATGTCTCTAGGGACGAAAACGTCGAAAGTAAAATTCCAAGGGACGAAAGTGAACGAAATGCGAACTGCGCATGCGCGACTCTGTCATATCACCACGGGTTCACATCTGTCATGCTATGAGCGACTTTCGGCTCGCAAGACTGCCATGGAAAGTGCCGCGATTCATGCACGAGTGACGAAAAGTTTTTTCCGTGCAAAAAACAACTTCTACTCAGCATTATTTTTTTGGTTATTTTGACAGTTGTTTTTGCGAAAACATGAAAGTTATCGTGATTGCTAGGGACTAAATATCCAGTGGATTTTTTTCACAGTGCAGCTAAATGTCATCGATAAGGATGGGCGATGTACATATCTATATATAGCCTCCATTATTTAAGTATAACATCGAAAAACCAATTAGTTCAAATGGACAATATTAAAGAACGGTTAATGTAGCACCATTTAAATGTGTGAGCTCTCATTATTTTCTGCAACGAATATTTATGATATTATTTATTTCTAAATAATTATTTGTAGCGTTTATAAAAACAAGTTTAGGTTTTGGAATAATTACTAAGAAAATTCTTTTTCAATAAAATTTTCCGACCAATTATGAGAAGAAATGGGACAGAAGCTTATTTCTACATTATTAAAAATTAGAAAACTTCTACGAGATTTTATCAAAATTTAAAAAGCTGTAAATAATTGGTGCGGGAAGTTTCATAACTTTTGTGTTATCTTTTGACTGATTATCGAATTTGCGATTTTAGAAAATGAAAATCAGAACTTATTTAATCCGTCTATAAAGACAATCGATTAAAAACATCGATTATAAAGACAATCGATTCAAAAACATCGATTATAAAGAAAATCGTTTAAAAACATCTATGGAGGAATCATTTATGAATTGATGAAGGACGTCGATTACATACATCAATTATAAATATCGGTTTTCGATACATCGAAGATCGAATCCGTTTGAATTCTAAGATCATTTTCAAAGTAACGCTTCTATATCCGATATTAATATCATTAGTAGAGGACGAAGCGTCTTATGTCTCGCAACAAAGGAGCAGACCAGTGCGTTGGCGTCGTAGAGATAGAATTTCTCTCGTCAAAGGACATTACTAACCCGCCAGCGTTGCAGACGTCTCCTTATTCTACGACCGCTTCTACCATGCGGAATTCAATTATTTTCCTTCCGCACGCGATAAGAGATTTCTCAGTTAATTATTATTAAACTTTATCCAACGCAAAGCTATCGAATTGGGAATTTATTACTGCCGATATTGCACAAGTTTGATTATCGTTCTTTTGGCAAACTTGCTCTTCATATTTCAATAGTATTGTCACATAAAGAGTCTTGGATAATTGGAATTTCGGGGTGCAGTATTTTAAGGACTCGGCGGCGAAAACGTAAAGAGAGAAAATTAAGTCGGTGCAAATAATGCTACACTTAGTTAACATTTGGATTATGAATTGTTATATGTTACGAGTTACATCAATAAAGCTTAAAAGCGAAAAAAGATATAGATCACTTAACGGTCTCGGACGCGTTTTATTAAATGTTATCGTTACCGATGACGCTGGGGATTCTGCTACTAAGGTAATATTTAATATAGCAAATATGTAAAGGAGAGGAAACCACGCATTTGCACTTTACTAACTGGAGCGAAATGCGTGGGTTAAGACTAGCAAAACAAGTTTGAACCGTAGTAATTACTTGCGGATGAATATTGACTTTCCACAATCTCATGTCTATGAGAATGCATGTTAAATGATTTCGGCAAAGCTTCGTTACAGAGGAAACTCTGTCAAAATTAATGAGACTTATACACAAGATTCGACGTTGCACCATTCTTTAATTGAATTCCATAAATTTCAATAATAATAACGTCACTTCATAAAAAGTCATAAAAGCTTGAAAATTCATAATTTTATTATATTTTGACGCTTTTGCAGATCATCCCCAATTTTGTAACTCTTAATTGTTCAATGTTTATCCATCTACGCAGAAAAATTCAGCCCTATATCTCTAAGTCATTATCATTAGAAAAAAAAATGAAAAATAGTTATGACTCACCAATTTAAGAAAAATTGTTACAAATAAACAAAAATCTTTACTCAATAATTGTGGCAAATTTTAGCTAGATAGTTGAAGGGATTCTCAAGTTATAAGATATTTAAGAGCGCTCAAATGCAATCATCAAACATTTTGATTCCAGAAAATTTTGGAAGGAAATTTTTTTTGTAAATAAAACTTGTTTTATGAATAAACCAGCCTCGATTTTTTAAGTTTTGTGCCTAAGCTCGTATTTCAACACTCACGACGATCAATGAACTTAATAAATAATGAATGAGGCTAAAAAGGGTACGGAAATAAATATGATACTTTTGACAATCCACGGCCAAGTTGATAGAGAATATTTTTGTCGGCCGACGACAGGCTTCTATTTAGTTTTTTATAAAAATTCATGCTATAGAATATCTCTGACGTAAAAGGGCCATAGAATTTTATTGATGGATATTTACAAATCGTCGATCAGTGTAAATGTGTAGACAGCCAATACGATTATCATTATTATTATCAATATCAATAATGTACATGTTCGATTTATCATCTATAATATATATATATATATGTATAACATCTTTCACTACCAATAAATACATAAATATCATATAAATTCGTATGCACTTCGTGGAATCGATTTTGGAAATGTTATGGTATTTATTGCACTTGCATTTATACTCGTTAGAAAAAATTAAACCCAAAGAAAAAATGAAATGAATAAGTACCATTTGCCCAAAGCGTCCGATTTTTACGACAAAAAAAAAGAAAAGAAAAAGTAGAGTGTGAAAATAACCGCAAATATCGGAAGAAATATTGTGGCTTGGTTTGGCAGTCAAATTATACATCAAATATATTAACAGTATACATACATTTTTCTCATATGTTATTAATTTTCTTTTTGTTACAGTATATTATTTATAATATTTACATGTATACTTTGAGCGCATAATTTTTTTTCACTAACGCTCCGTGACCACCGGCGCCGCGCACACATTGGGTTCGTATTTTTGTTATTTTTTCAACTTCATTCAGTCCCGCACATACCCACACAAACATACATGATCAATATCGAATCAGAAAAGTTGCCAGTGGTCGTTGACGCACAGAATACTGATGAATCGAGATTTAATAATAACAATAATAGCAATCGAAGACAATGATTTTTTTATGAAAAATCTATGAGCCATCGACGTCAATAGCTTGCACTTAGGGATTTCTTGCGCTGAATACAAATTTAAGAAGGAAAGAAATCGGGCGAAAATTGTTGACTTTTTGACTATTTTTTGTTAATACTATGAGAGATATATTGATTTTTTTAGGATATAAAGTAAGGGGGATCTTATTTTTCCTTGAGGAAAATTCTTCCGAAAAAGGAGGAATCCTTCCTTGAGGAAAAATAAGATTCCCTTATTTTGGCAGCAATGACAAAAAATTATGATTTTTTTTACTCGCTATTCATTTGACCCTACAATGAAACAATATTTCATCAAAAAACAAATATAAAAAAAAACTTGTAAAAAGAAGTTTTATACTATCGTTATCAATTTGATTTCCATTAAAATTCTTCCGCTGAAAGACGTAAGTGGCCTTTTATGTCTCACTCGAAGGTGTATATGCCAGAATTTCGAAGCAAGGGTATCAAAACAAGGGAACTGTAAATTTGGAATTAAACATTGAAAAAACACCCATATTAATATCCTGGGAAAACAGTCTGATGATGTGCCAATTAATACAGAACATGAATCGATCGCGACCATGTGTGCATTAGCTGACGTCGGAAATACCACGTGTAATAAAAAAAATCACCACATATTTTTTAAAAACATTTCTTAGCATATGATTTGATATATTATTATGTACTCTTTTTTCAGAAGCCGAAGGATATATTTAATTAAATTTCACGGTAGTAACACAGCGCGGAGATCAAGGAAAAATCTATGACATCGGGACTATAACAGTGGGAAAGTTTTTTTTTAAGAATACGGAACTCGAACTTCGACGAAAATCACCATCTATTTAAAGTCGACCACTTCCAAGTCAAAGGATTCATGAGACAAAGTGGTAAGCATAATTTTTCCAAATTTAAAATTATGAACATTTTTATAATTTATAATAATAATAATAATCTTTTAAATAATTTTTCAGTTAATCCGACATTTTTTTCGGTCTATTCCATGGTGGAAATCAAAAGAGTTGATGACAAACAATTAACATTTGTTGAATTATTACGCGGAACACAAAAAGTTTCAGTACAACGTGTCGCCGGTCCTCAAGGAAATGTTATTTCGAATAAAGAATAAAGAAAAAAGGTTAAAATCAATTATTATATTATTATAACGTTCCGCTCTTCAATTGAGAATTATTGTTACAAAGTTTAATATAATTATAATTATAATTATGAAAACTCATTTATTTGTATTTTAATTATTAACATGACTTGACTTGACTACTAGTGTCTTAAAAAAACCAATATAACATCCGACAGTTTTCAAGAAAAAAAAATCATCCAAAAGTTCAATTTTCGCTCGTTTACTCTAAACTTCCTCTCAATGTACTATTTTCAGAATTTTATTCTCGGTGCAATATATTGATAGCCTTTTATAAAACTCCCTCACGCAAAGGGAAATAAAAGTCACATGTGAAAGAAAATTGTATACAAAATCTGTCTACATATATTTCTTTTGCACATTTTTGTATATTTATATTATAAATACCTACGACTATTCCATGTATACAACCTCTTTCTGGAGATTCAATGTGTAATAAAATATATGCAGTGAAATGAGCCAACCGAAGAAAGAAAACTGAATAGAAGGAAGAGAAGCAGAAAAAAAAACACTCCTTGATGCGAGGGCGACTTTCACTGCAAAAATATAATTTGCATACGTATAGCATATACATATATTGGAGAGTTGGGTCCAAAAGTGTCCTTTCGATACCATTAGCCATGAATTGGTGTGGATTTCTCAGTGGAATGCCACGAATAAAATCGAAGTTCTCCTTCTCGCTCGCTGCGCCTAACGTGTCGAGTTATTTTCCTCTTACGATAAGAATTCGGCTCGGAGAAAGGAAGGAACGTCAAGCGTGTAAATATATATGAGGCATTCTCAGTCAGATCGACCACTTTTTTCAATCATTTTTTTTCACTCAAGCGGACACTTCTTATTTTTCTTTTAACTTTTAAATAACCGTGTGATGTACAGAAAATAGAGAAAATATTTGAAGGTAGAAAGTTGCACATTGCTTCCTCATATTTTTCGCGAGTTTTCCACAAAGAAAAGCACTTCTTCACTCCATGAAGAAGTTGCTTTACCAATTTTGACTTCATCATAGTAAAAGCTTTATGGATGACTGGCCAAAAGAATGAAAAACTAACGAGAAAACTATGGTTCGCAATTTTTTTTCTGTATCTGATTGCATTGTGACCATAATGATTATCAAGGATTGTATTATTCTCGTATTATAATTGTGTTATTCTATTATTCTTTTTGTACGTGAATATTATATCGTTTATGTCAAAAATTGGTTACTTCACTCCTGTAGAAAATTTAATTCGCATTAATTAAGATTCATGAAAATTAACGGACCTCTTATTTAAAAAAAATGCTGTATATTTAGCTACATATCTCAAAATTTCCGACGTTTAGAGCGTTTACAGACACTTTTAGTAAAATTCAAACCGCCATATAATTTGAACCCATGTATGAATTTTGATAAAAATAACAGTAACCGAAGAGGTCGATCTCCTTCACTTGTCTATAAAATGTTGAGCGGTGTGAGTCAAGTCGTTCTTGAGTTATGAACGTTTAAATTTTATAGACAACTACAATTACTCACACAAACGGAAATTTTTTTTCTAAATGTGATCTTGAGTGTTTTGGAGCATTTTGAACGGGTATTAAAAAAGTCGACAAAATGAGAATTCCAACGTGACAATGGCATAATTGATAGAGGTGGCAAAAAATATTTGGACTAAATTTTTTTTTTTTTTTTTTTTAAACTTATAGTGGTTGATCTGATGAAGAATGTCTCATATATCTGTGGAAGGGAGAGGTGCCTGCACCTGCACAGGATTATGGCCTTTCGCACACGGCCCATTAGCTCGATTCCTTCGAAAATCCTCGGCTTCCTTTTCCTCCACTTGTATACGACCCTACAGCTTCGAGGTTCGCGTAAAGTCTTTCTTATGTACGACAATGTCGACGAGTCGGAATTGCGTATACCTCTACAAGGACCATGCATGGGATACAAACAAGTTGTGTACTTTCTTAAAGTGGGATCGCCCTCAGCACCGCACTCGTATTTCCGGGTCATATCTCGCTTCCTGAATCGCACTCCCGCGCGCCAACAAGCTTATCCCGCTTAAATTCTTTTTCGTTTTCCCGTAGAAAGTAAAAATCACGGTACGTCTACTGGCTTTTAAGTATTTCGCTTGTCTAACTTTAATATCTTCTCTTTTATTTCTTGTCCTTTTAGCTTCTCCCAGAATTTTACACTGGCTTCACATTGCCATTGCACTTCGTGGCTAGAGCCGCGAGTTTATTTTCCCGACTCGTGAGGTAATCCAAATGAAAAGGAAAAAAAACCTGGGGCAATTTTCATCCTGAACAGGGAAAAGAGAGAATCGTATTATCAATGTTGTTTCTTTCTTACTGTTTACCATGAAATTTCATTCCTGACATTGTTGAGTGGAATGTAACGTCTGTAGTCGCTGGACAGACCTTTTAATTTTGCGGATAAATTAATCGGGCGTTGAATGCAATGTGAAAGACGAATCAAGTATGCGCATGTATTAATCCGGTGTACCGAGAAATGACGCTGGTTTCTTTTTGTGCATATCGGCGGTTGTAATTTTGCCGAAAATAATGATGGAAATTTTTAGAGGCTCAGTCGGTATTCCACATACACTGAAGTCCATAGTGAATTTTTTAATATGGGGCTCGAGTCCTAATTAGTGACTGTCCTGTCCTTTAAAAACGCAATCGCGTCGCTAATTGATACTCACGTACGTCAGAGTTGAGCAATACTTTCATGAAAAAGTACTCATTAAATATATGAATAAATTAAAGTAAATTAAAAAGCGACAATATGAATCGAATTTTTTCAAATAAAACTCAATCTTAATTACTCTTAAATTCGTATAATTGTAATTAGTTTCAAATCCATTACAAGTACTCGATTAATTATAATAATTATTATGAAGACTATCATAATTAGTCGGAGTACGATTAAGTTGGAATTTTATAATTCATTACATTCAGGAATACTAATAAATAACACTATTCAGAAAAATATGTTTTTCCTGTTTTATTTTGAGATCATGTAGTTTGAAGAAACATGATCTTTTTTTTCTTTGGATTTTAATTAACGAGGAAAAGATTTAAAATTATTCTGAACAAATTATTGTAATTAACTAGATAAAACTAGACAGTAATTAAGTAAAAAAAAATTAAATTACTCTGATTGTAATTAAGTACAATAAAATTACTACTATTTGGAGTAATTGTAATTAGCTGCAAGGAGATTTAATTGTTTTTTCGAGTAATTATTGTTAATTTCACGAGTAATTTTCGCTGCCCAATTTTTCGTCCATGTACGTTCCTACCCATGATTTTTTTAGCGGTAGAGAGAATAAGCTGTTTCCATAGTCACTAATTGGAACTTTCACCTTACAGTTTTGTTTTTTTCTTTCTCAGTGAGGATGAAGAGAGGGAATTGAAAAAGCTCGTCGATCCATAAGTATATCGGTATTGGGTGGGTGGCTGGATGGTCTAAACGTGGGAAACCATAATCCGCTTCCTCGATGAGTGGCCAGTCATCGATGTTGTCAATGTTGTCCTCGTGCTGTTGTTAGTACCACCGGTGCCAAAGCAGTGATGTGGATTTGAAGGGCACCATCCCGATATCCAGGAAAGCGCCTGCATATTCCTACCGATCAGTCGAAAGAAATCCAAGATACGAAACGTTTTAGCGGTATATATATATTATTTATCGAGAAGACCAAGTTTTCATTGGACAAAAAGGCATGGAAGATATTTTTTATTGCTTACGAAAGAAAACTTGTACTAAAATCTCATTTCAAATGAACATACAGAAAAAATCTTCCATATTTCGCTTGTTTTAAGTTTGAGATTCACAAAGTTGTATTCGTTTTACAAATTTGTTATAATTTCTTTTTATTTCATGTTAAATTTTAAAAGTGACAGAATGATTATACAAATTCTGTGATTTTACACATTTTCATATTTTTAATTAGGAGAGATATAAAAAGTTTGTAAAATTTAAACACTATTTAATGAAAATGCAAATTTATTGTCGCAGCAAAGTAATTTTTCTGTCTATGTAAAAATGACAGTAATTATTTCGTAAAATGATAATACAAAATTTGAACACAGTATTTTTGTACTTTTTGTGTAAAATGGACAGAAATTCCATTTTAGTTTTTGCTGTGAAGGCTACCAATTTCATTTGAAGTCGGAACGACAAAGTTGCCATTAAAAATGTCCAAATTAATAATAATTTATTATCAATGCATACAATAATAAACTACGTTTGGTTACATGCTCAGTGCTCTCTGAATTTAATTACTCAGACCAGAAAAGAATCTCTAACGAACAAAATAAGACTAAAAAATGTAAATTTATTTTACCAGTAAAATGTTATATTTTTTCTGAAAGCGATCTATTCAACTGCAAGGTTTTTTTACAGCGAATAGTATCATCAATAAAATTTTATCTTTTCATGCCTTTTTTTTCAGGTCACTCGATCCCATTAGACTGACCATAATCTACATGCTCCAGTAGAAAATAAAAAAGCATCCAGCATCGTCTCGCAAATCGATGGAATTATTGGTGCAACAAAATTGATGAAAAAAAAGAGATAGCTCCACAGTAAAGGTGCGTTTTTTCCCTTTATGAAGTCAGTACACATGACGTAGCGTGGCATCGTATTTCATCGTCGAACTCGGTCGAGTTCGTTTATACGTTTATGAGCGAACTCGAGTTTGCAACTTTTTTTTTCGGTGTATGATTGCATTCCAATCATAATGGTTATCAAACATTGTATTATTCTTTCTGTACGTGAATATTATTTTGTTTATTAAAAATTTTGGCTTGCTAGCTCAAGTTTCGGTAAAGTTAGTGCGAGAATGTAATTTTTTAAAAATATAAAAATACTCGCAGATTATTAACCACTCTGTAGATCTTGTCAAAACTTAATATCGGGCATAACTAGATGTTACTTCATTTCTGTTGAAAATGGAATTCGAAACAATCGAAATTGGCCAAATATTAAAAGATTCCACTTAGGGGCCGTCCATAAATGACGTCAGCACCGATTTGATGTTTTTGGACCCCCCCCCCCCCCCGGTCACGTATCGTCACAATTGCAAAGTCCTCCTCCCAAACGTGACATCACGCGATCTCGCCTGACCCCCCCTCTATAAAGTAAAAATAATTTCAATTTTTGTATTATCAAAAAACGTTTTATATATGAGGCATTCCAAATGAAGCGGGTTACCCTGATTTTCAATGTTCGTAGAGTGAGTTCATAATTTTTTTCCAGAGTATTTAGAGTTCCCCGAATACATACGAGTTATTTCAGATTTTTGATCACCATAGTTTTTCCACAATAAAATACACTTTTTTATTTTTATTTTATTTTGCTTTCGCTGCCGATTTAAAACCATCTACGCCACAATAAAATTGTTCCGGAATAAAATATAGGGTTTCGCGTATACTTTTTGATAAAAATATTTCCAAATTAAGAGAGATACATTTTCAGGCATTTGTTGGCAAAATAATGCCATATATTTTTTTTTCGTTGAGAGGGACCATTTTTATTTTACTCAAAATTTCACAGAATTTCCGTCATAATGTTAAAAGACGATGAAAAAATCAACACGATGGCAAATTGATATTTTCACAATGTACGGCTCGGTTATTTGCTGAATCATACGCAATTCACATGTTCATATTACGAAGGTATGAATTGATCATCGCGCAAATTTTGGTGTAGTTAGTGGACATACACTGTTTAAAATATTTTGAAAATTAATATATGTATTGGAAGTTCTTTTCCAAATACGGTATATTAAATTTCATTTAATATACAGATATATTGTAAAGTTCCAATAATTATATTATAAACACAACTTTTATGAAGTGTCTAGTATACTGTATATTAATTTTGCAACAATTTTTTTATATATTAATTAATATTTGTATATTAAATTTAATATACGCGTATCCGCAAAAATCTTCCAATACTTTATATTAATTTTCATACAAAAATTTCTAACAGTGCAGTAACGGAAATTTTGTCAAATTTTGAGCAAAATCAAAATGGTTCCTCCGAACGAAAAAAATGGTGTAACTTTGTATGGCCAAAAAGTGATTAAAAATGTATCTAAGCTAATTTGGAAATATTTTTATGAAAAAGTATACGTGAAATCCTACATTTTATCCCTGAACAATTTTGTTGTGCCATGGATAGTTTTAAACAAATCCGCAGCAAAATGAAAAAATAAAATAAAAATGAAAACAGAGGATTTTATTTTTTTCATTTCGCTGCGGATATATTTAAAACTATCCATGGCACAACAAAATTGTTCAGAGATAAAATGTAGGATTTCACGTATACTTTTCGATACAAATATTTTCAAATTAGCCTAAATACATTTTCAATCACTTTTTGGCAATATAAAGTCATATCATTTTTTTCGATGATCAATTCATGCCTTCATAATGTAAACATGTGAATTGTGTATGATTCAGCAAATAACCGAGCCGTACATTGTGAAGATATCAATTTGCCATCGTGTTGATTTTTTCGTCATTTTTTAACATTATAACGGAAATTCTATGAAATTTTGAGCAAAATAAAAATGGTCCCTCACAACGAAAAAAAAGATATGGCATTATTTTGCCAAAAAATGCCTGAAAATTTATCCAGGTTAATTTGCAAACATTTTTTTCAAACAGTAGACGCGAAACCCTACATTTTATCCCGAAACATTTTTGCTGTGTCATAGATAGTTTTAAATCAGCAGCGAACGAAAAAAAATAAAAATAAAAAAGCGTATTTTATTGTGGAAAAACTATGCGGATCAAAAATCTGAAATAACTCGTATGTGTTCGGGGAATTCTAAATACTCTGGAAAAAAATTATGAACCCACTCTACGAACATTGAAAATCAGGGTGGCCCGCTTCATATGGAATGCCTCATATATATCATACATAGTCGAACGATAATAAATATTTTAATATTTATACACCGGGTAACAAAAACGTAAATACTCTGTTCGTTGACTAAAAATGCTCCAAGACTAGTAAAAACGAAGATTACAAATGAAATAATCGGAAGAGATCATTTCGTTATAGTGAAATGGAAATTTAAAAAATCTCCCCAAGAGATTGCGAAATTTTGCGTGAGGCTTTATATGGTGGCCGCGGTCAGGGAAAACCGGGAACGTCAGGGAAATAAAAAATTGATCAGGGAATCAGGGAAAAGTCAGGGAATATCGAAATTAGTCAGGGAAAAAGTATATTGTTGCCAAAGTTTCATTAACTGAATAAAAATCCATAAAAGAAAGACTTGGAAAAAAAACAACCGAAAAATATTTGAAAAGAAAAAAAAAACAAATAAAAATTGATATAAACATTACAACATAAATCTATTCGAACAAATCGAAGCATTCAACAAAAAAGTTTAAAAAGTGTTATATATTACTAAAATAAGTATTACACTTCACATCAGTATTTAATCGGATTTAAAGCATTATGATTCCAAAGAACGTTTATGTTTTGAAAGAGAAATATATCTTCAAAAGTACTATTCGTTGTTGATCGAGAAATAAATAACTTATCAAAATACGTATCTGTTTCTAATACATTTTTTTTTATTGGCGTTATAATTTTTTTAGTAGATGTCCTTAAAATTTCGGTCAGGAAAAATTGATAAATTAGTCAGGGAAAAATCAGGGAATTTTTTACCGAAAAAAAAACGGCTACCATGATTTTAAAAAAATGGAAATGCGTGACGTCACAATTGTGACTCCCGCCCCCCTCCTCTATCGTCACAAAACGTCACTTTTTTCGGGATCCCTCCCCCCCCCCCCCCTTGTGTGGTGACGTCATTTATGAACGGCTTATTGTTAGAAGAGAAAATTCAAAATCTCACAAAATTCGAACTGCTTTCAAATCGACGGAATTATTAGTGGGAGAAAAAAGATACGACATTAATTTTCTTTTTTAACTTGGCGTCGAATCGCTATCCCGACTGTTGATTGCTTCACAGTAAAAGCGCGTTTTTCCCTTTATGAAATCAGTAAATATGACGCAGCGTGACATCGTATTTCATTGCCGGAAACCTGGACCAAGAGTACGTTTCATAGCGAGCTAGTTGCGCTTCGCGGTCGAGCCCGTTTATACGTTTATATACGAGGTCGAAACCGTAGCGAATAATTTAGAAGCTCAAGTGGAATCTACGCTGATCGTGACGGGTCGTCCGGAGACTCGTGAAAAATGTAGCTAACTCTCTCGCGAGGCTGGCGCTTATACTGCATCCGGATCTTCTCCGGTTTTCTCGTTTGGTGTAGGTACATACTTTGCTCCCGGGCCACCGCGAGTTTCGTTGCCCCCGTCGCTTCACCCACGCGATTCTCTCCGGTATTTTAGTATGGCGACCGAATGTGCGCACTCCAGTGAAAACGGAAGAGTCAAACGTCGAGTTGCGTGAATAATCGTTACATTCGTGCCAATTTTTTCTGCAAAAACGACAGCGCAACATAGCGCGCGCGATCTGCGAGAGAAGCGTCGAATTATGTCGCCACTGCCACCGTGGAATAATAAAATAAAAAATGTAACAGCAACGAGAGCATAAGAAAATTTATCGTCGATCCTGATCGCAACACCCACAGAAATAAATAAATAAATTGCGAGTGCCGTTAGCCCCTCCGGGATTTATTATCTCTGACTTTCTTACCCTGCGGCAAGTTTTTTTTTTTCTTTCTTCTTCTTCTTCTTTTACACACCGGTGGCTTCGCGAATCGAGCAAACTTCTGCTGCGCACGTTTAATATAAACGATTGCACGTTTTCGCAATTGACCCCAATAACCGTAAAACTATTTCGACTTCAGAGTCGGAGCTTATCTTTTTTTTCGGTGTAAGTCGTTACTCGATTAATACCGATAATGGGAATTATGATAAATAATACTGCGTGCAATTCGTTGTCAAATAATTTAACTTTCCGTCGTGTTGGAAGCTATTTTCGTTTAGTGATTGACCATTAAGTTAAAATTATTATTATGATCCTATCGTGAATAAAAATATTTATTTAGAATAAATTATTAAAAATAGGAATTACCATTATTCCTGTGATTTATATAGCGGAAAAAATGTCCGCGTGTATACTTATTTTTCAGGTGATTTAGAAGTTTAGAAAGAGCGTTTAAAAAAGAGCCAGAAAAGAAACGATTTTCTGTTACTTATTATATTTTACTTTTTCAGTCATTTGATAAATATGTTGAAAATATCTTATGCAGAAATCGGAATGGAGCATTTTTCAAGTCAAATATCTTCATTGAATTTATGAGACGGTTTGGAAGAATATTTAAGTCACAAAATATCGCTTTTTCCTGGCTGAATCGGTTCTCATAATAAACCGCTAATATTTATCGTATAAATAACAAATGGCGTTTCCGGAGGGAAGATCACTCACCGTACGGTCTTGCAGAATTGTGTGCTGAAGAGGCAGTAAATAATCGGATTAGCTGCGGAGTTGAGAGGCGCCAGGCTCTGAATAAAAGTCGCAACAGCTATGTTCGTCTGGGTCTTCGGTACATGACCGTAAACCTGGAGAAGCGCGAAGACGATGTACGGGCTCCAGCAGAGAACGAAGACTGGAAAATCGATGGATTACAAACATTACTTGAGATGTACACTAGGGTATGCAATTCCTCTCAATTTCAGCTGCGTTAGAAATTTTCTGCCCACACTGGATCATTTACGTTAAGTTTAAAAATTCATATGAATTTGTATGCATGTACACGACCTGAATTTCTGCGAGAATGCATATTAATTTATGTACTGAATACAGTAAAATATTTGTCCAATATTCATGTGCTCAAGTATATTAAATTTAGAGTCCAGTGAATGATTTGAAAAAAAGAAAAAAAATTGAAAGATGTAATTAAAGAATTAATATATTCCAGTATTCTTAATTTTTATTGAATTCGAGGGAATTTTTGTACAGAAAATATTATTGTTAAAAATGTTTGGAAGTTTTTATGCATAAACGTAATGCATGGTAAATAAAATTTAATATACAATTGCGATACAACAGTACAATTTAACGAAAATATTTAAATTCACGTACTTCTATACGGAAATTAGAAAAACAAGGATGCAAAGTATAACCTTGCACATTGCTTCCTCATTATTTTTCGCTTTTTACAAAGCTACCTCTATGAGGAAGTATGTTAATCAATTTTGACTTCCTCATAGAGGAAGCTTTGTAAAAAGCGAAAAATAATGAGGAAGCAATGTGCAAGGTTCTGCTTTGCATCCTTGTTTTATTTTATTCTTATTTTCTGATGTTTTACGAAATGTAAAGCGAAACCAGTCAATTTTTTTTAAATTTAAATTAACGTAAAATCCGAACCGCTGTACCGATCATCACCAAATTTGGTACGTAGCAGGGCTGAATGTTATTTTTCCTGTGTAGAAAATTTCAGTCGATTATTTGAAATTTTTCAAAAATTCAAAATCTCATAAAATTTTTTCGAAAAATTCAAAATCTCACAAAAACCGAACCACTTTACCGATTTGGCCCAAATTCAATACCAAAGGTCGTATCACTTTGTTGAATTTTAATACGAAGTTTCAGCCCGATAGTTCGAAATTCGTTCGAGCTAGAGCATTTACGTACTTTTTACAAAATTAAAAAATTCTTATAAAAATGAAATGTGTCAATCAATTTTCCCGAAATTTATACCAATTGAAGATTAGGTAGTACTGCACATGTTGTTTAAATTGGAGCTGATTCGATCGAATAGTTTAAAAGTTACAGTCAAATGCATTTTGGCCTTTCATCACACACACACACACACATACATCCGGACAATTTTTCTAAATCACTTTTCTCGATGTTTTAGACCATTCTGAGTAATCTGACATAAAAATCCCGAAAAAATTTTTTTTCATGAAAACAAAGCTTCCTCTATGAGGAAGCAAAAATAAATGAATTTCCTTTTGTGATTTTACTAGATTATACAATCTTTCTACATTGCACTTATATAGTAAATTCAGTATACCATTTTATGCATAAAAACTTCCACGGCATGTACACGTTAAATTTCAGGTAGATTTTTTACAGTGTATTTTTTTGCTCCTCTTTATAATTTGCAATGTAAATGTTTCAGTGTTCACATCACGTGGATGGGTTCCTAAAAAAAAACCTACTGCCGGTTATTTCAGATAACGCTTGAATAGCTTCCTTACGATTCAATCAATTCTGACAGTCAAATCAAGTATGCAAATAACTCGTGTCTTATGTATTCTGACGTCTCGTCTCGTTAGCGAGAAGCATTTGGCTGCGTCGCCATCTAACGGCGATGTGCGAATCTGTATTTCTATTGCTACAGCAATACGAATATTTGTATTGTTTGTAAATATTTCTACTCCTATTGCAATATAAATATTTACATTTTCTTTCAGGTCATTGAATTTTTTCTCGGATGTTTAAAAGAGAATAAAAGTATTTGAAAAACGTATTTGAAGTAATTAATTCCCTATTGGAACGTATTTTAATTCTTGATTTCTGTACACAATTTGCAAAGTCAATAAAAAATATTGTAAACCCGTTATTAATTTTATTATAACATTGAGTAGAATTTTCAATCGTTGCTGGTAGTAATGAGTCTTCATTAATTTTCAATCGTATATTAACATTAAAGAAAGTTATATATTGCTTTTGATCTTACAAAGCCAATTTTTTGCTCACGCCGCTTTATTAAATATCTACTTATGTCTTCTATGTAAATTTTAATATACCGATATTAAATTTGAGATAAAAGGATGCATTTTGAAAGAAATGCACATAAACTCTCGTTTGATATACTTATTTTGTACATTTTACACAAATTTGTATGTTAAACATGTTGTAAATGTCATGCGAGTTTTAATTGTGTGTGGGCGACAATAGTTGCCAACAACTTTGACAATTGTAGCTCCGTGAGTCGCTCGTGTATAAAATATTTCTCAGATTCTCACCGATTTCGCGTTTATTGCCTCTTTCGGGTGGATCATCGTGAGAGATAGCAGCGAGAGCCTCAAATTTATGCTCGTGTCCTCGCGTCGTTTGCCACTCACCAAATCGCGCACCAAGTATGCGCGCTATACGCAAGCACGTGTAACATACTTGGCATCTACGGCTGCGACAGAATGAGGCAGGACAAAACAGACGGCGAGCGACTCATCCACGCTTTTTTATGGACAACTTCTGTGCGTGAGCGACAGGGTAATTATTCTTTACCTTTTGAAAATTCGACCTAGTTTCTTCAAAATTCCTCAATGAATTTGTTCCAGTAAACTTAAACGCATTTTTTATTATCACTTTCTCTAAAATATGAACCTGTATGTCGGTCACGTATGCGTAATTGATTACTACAATTTTTTGAAATATTTACTTAAATTTTGTAAATTTTCCATTACAATGTATTTCAATTATAAAACCTATACTCGATATCCAATTTGAAAAAAATATAGTGTAAGCCCATAATTAATTTTATAACAATATTGACCAAAATGTTCTTTTATTGCCTGTAATAAGCAAAGTTTGCTTCATTCACTTTCGATTATATAATATCAAAATAATAAAAAAGTTATGGTTTGCTTTTACTCTTACAAAGCAAATTACTGCAGTGTTCACGTTTTACGTTTTTATGGACTTGTGCGTAAGCAACAGGGTAATACTTTATCTTTCGAAAATTCGACCTAGTTTCTTCAAAATGGCTCAATAAATCTGTCCTGAACTTGAAGGCATTTTTATTATCACTTTCTCTAAAATATGAATCTGTATCTCGGTCACGCATTGGAAGCTGACTCATACACGTGTTTGAAATGTTTACATAAATTTATTAATTTTTTATTACAACGTTTTTCAATTACAAATCCTATACCCGATTTGCAATTTGAAAAAAAAATATAGTGCATAACTATATTTAATTTTGTAACAATATTGACCAAATTATTAAATTATTGCTTGTAATTATCAAAAAAACCTTCCTCAGTTTTCAATAATATCATATTAAAATAATAAATTAGTTATGAATTGCTTTTAAAAATGTAAAAACGAGGAAACTATGATAATTTGCATTGTAAGGGATAAAACAAATTATTATAGATTCTTTATCTACCGAAAAATTGACCTAGTTTCTTCAAAATTCCTCAATGAATTTGTCCCAGTAAACTTGCTGTAAAATAAAAGTCATTTTTTATTATCACTTTCTCTACAATTTGAATCAGTAACTCGGTCACGTATCGGAAGCTGGTTGCAGCGGAAAGTCGTAAAAACATCAGCGGATGCTACTCGTGTAGTGTTGATAATAGGAACGTAGTGGGATAGAAAAATATTTGACGCACATGCTGTGGCCGACCTTTTTTTTGTGCTAAAAAAAATACTAGAATAAACAGCTTCACTTTTTCGCCGAATCATAACATTATAAAAAAAAAGAGCGGAATATTTGAAATGAAAAATACTAGAAAGACCAGAAAATGCAATTTCAAATAGAGAAGGCTGTACTTGCGTAATCTCAATTCCACTATACGGAGAATGCTATTTCGTATTGTACGTATAACTCAAGTCAGCTGCAATATAACTCGGTCTATCAATTGAATCTCAGGCGTTGATTCGTTTGGCAGGAAACGCGTACGTCTCGAATTCCGGTAAATTGAGCGGAGCCAATTTTTCCCCTTGGCGTTGAAATTTCAGAGCCACAGACTATGAGACTCGAAATGTCAAAAATACCGTGAAAATTGTAATGCGGTTGAATTACGAGAAAATTGCCGTACTTTTATGGTAATGAAAAGGTAACTTTTTTCTTGAAATTTTGTGTCGTGAAATTGCGGTTTAAAAATTTTATTCCAGATTTTCCTGAAAACTATTGGGTATGCACAACAAAAAATTAGATCCTTTTGTTGATATTTCCTGAAGTTGAAGTGGTAAAAAAATTAGGAATCTAACATGGACTGAAATCTGAACCATTGCACATAAACAATTTTTAAAAACCCGTAGAAACGTAATCAGTTGATCAACCTTTTCCGAACTAACTATCAGGAACAACCGAATTTTAATTTGTATCTCTAGAAAAAATCATTAAAATGAATTGCAATTTCAAAAAATTAAGGGACCGAAGTTATTTTTCCAAAAGTTCGAAAACTCATAAAATCTGAACCTCTTTATAGATCTGGCTCGAATTCAGTACCAGTCATCCTAGAACATTACTTTTGTTACGAATAAATATTTAACTTGATATATAAAAATTTGCGAAGTCTAGAGAGTTTACCGACATTTTTGAAAAATTCGAATCACCATATAATTTCAACCCACATATGAATTAAAAAAAAAATAGTGGTAAACAAGGAGGAACTACTCTCTTATTTGGATGCAAAACTTTAGCGTTGCAAAACTATAAACGTTTACATTTTTTCTGAATTCATTTTCTAAACGTTTTGTGATATTATTGAAACTTCGAAAGAAAAAAAATTCACAATAACAAAGCTTCCGCGATGTGGAAGCAAAAATACGGTACAATTACCGATCACATTTGCTGCTGAGGTTTCTATATGGTTAATCCAACCATCAGAATCGTGAAAAATACATGGGGTGTTTTAGTGCGCATATTCGGTAAAAGACAAGCCGGATTCTTTGACTTTCGCGATACGGAGTTCCGTGTCGACGTTGAGTCAGCAGTCACCACTGCCGTTGAACTTTGAGCCCACAAAATCACGCGCACTCCAGTTTTCCCCCAAGTCGCCTGCTTGCCAATATCTCGATTATCTTCGGTAGCGAACTCGACGAGTCGAACCTCTTGCCCGATAAATCGGGTTTCGAACATTGCGACGTCCGGAAAAAGAAAGACTACGAGAGGACTGATCTCCAACTTCAAGATCGTAAAAGAATCAAATACCCGGAAAAGGATAAGAATCATGATTTAAAAGTTTATGAGCTTTCTTTCGATGCTGGCCATTGGTATGTAGTGTGCACTCCACAAGTTTCTGAGCAGACCTGATGGAAAAAAGAAAGAAAAAAAAATGTCTCGATTATTTTGTGAAGAAAAATCGATAAATTACACCGTTAAGACATTTTAAATACTCTTTTTATGGGCCATTGACTATTATCGTATTATTTTATGGACTGTTTGAGAAAAATAGTACATTCTTTCGCACGATGGCACATTACACCTTGTCCGTCTCACTTAACTTCTTTCTATCCAGGAGGAGGAGTAAAAATTTTAAGGACCAAACTTTCTTGTTCTTCTTCTTTTCGCTCACGGCTTCGGAAGAGATTATACTCGTCGTTAATGAAATTATGACTGTTAAAGAACTCTTGGAATCTCTTTTTCTCTCGACGATGGGATACACACTGTCTGGCTCTTTCATACTCGCGGAAAAAATATCTGGTGGACCAAACTAGATCCTATTCATCAATATCTATAAAAATTAATGTCCTGTCTGACTCATCGACGCCCAAACTAAACCCCTCAACCTACAAACATGACATTTGGAGAGCATATTTCTTCGATGACGTAAAGCATCTACCAAGAAGAAATTATTCGAAATTTAACCCTTATGGTTAAGGGTAAAGAGGAATAAAATGTGTTCTGGCGGATTCTTTAAGGGATGAGTCCTGTAACAACATGAGGAAGATGGTGAAGGCCAAAATTCGATTTAGTTAAGAATAAGAAAATTTGGGTTACATTTTTCGACCGAAAGCCGGATCCGTGAATACTGAAATTAAAAAAGGGCCAAAAGTCACTATTTTTAAAACTACAGTAACAATCTTTGAAATGCGTGCTTTCTTACAAATTGAGAAAGATAGTGAAGGTCGAAATGTTATATCTTAAGGACAAAAATTTAGTCGGCTTTTCCGACTCAAAGTCAGATCGGTGAATTCTAAAATCTGAAATAACCAAAAGTGATTTTTTTTTTATAAATCACAGTGAAATTTTTACAAAGCGTGTTTTCTCTGGTAGCATATACAAATTGAGAACGTTAGTGAAGGCGAAGTTTCAATATCTTAAAGGACAAAAAATTTGGCTGGTTTTTCTGACCGGAAGTCGGACCTGTGAATTCAGAAATCAAAAACATTTTTGTGTGTTTTTTTCTGTGGCAGGCTATTTTGTGTGTTTTTTTCTGTGGCGACTTGAAAACGATACTAATGACCAAAATTCGAAATCTTGAAGAAATGAAACACCAAAATGATATCTCTCATAATATATGAGAAAAAAATAGCTAACAAATCACTTTTTTCATCCGGTAAATACCCCATGTCTATTAATATTCAATATAAGCAATATGACAATTAATTATGAATTCTTAAAAAATATCCTTCACGAGGGTCGTTATGCGCTAACATTACCAATGTAATTTCATTGGGACTGTAAAAGAATTTAAGAAAAGTTCTCAGATCAAAATTCAATCATGCTTTTTATTAAGCATGAATATGTGATGCATCCCCTGTTATGGAATAACCTGCAGCGTTATGAAAATAGCTTCGTAATAATTAATCGCGTGAATCCAATTTTACGGGGCATAGTTGTACGTTCAAGTAACAGCATCATTAAAAACGTATTATAAGAAGCTTCTATGCTGCACACGTTTGCGATTATTGTTTTTAATGATGGCGAAGATATTTTCATCTCTTTATTTCTGCATGCAAGCCCTATTCTATGTAATACGTCAATAATAGAGAAGCTTGAATTATCATACTACTTTCAAAATTGTTCCACTTCACCAGTTATGAAAATCGAAAACCACGCCAAAAAAAAGTTACCGTCATTTCAGAATTCCGAATTTTCGTGATCTTAACTTTTCAGAAGATTCGAGGCGGAAAAAATAATGTTTATATTTTTCTTCCATTTAAACACCTATCTAATCGGAGATTTCCCGCTGTTTCCGAAACTGTCAAATTTCCGATTACTAACTAATCAATTTAAGGAGGGCGACCAGCTGCATGGGAGTCAAATGACGATTCGTTCACTTACGCGATAGAACCGATTGCTACAAATATTTTAGTCATTTCTAAAATCTTGCTACCAATAACAAGGATACAAAGTAGAACCTTGCACATTGCTTCCTCATTATTTTTCGCTTCTTACAAAGCTACCTCTATGAGGAAGTATGTTATTCAATTTTTGGCTTCTTCATAGAGGACGCTTTGTAAAACGCGAAAAATAATGATGAAGCAATGTGCAAGGTTCTACTTTGCATCCTTGTTTTAATTAGATAAATATACATGTTGTGGATTCGCTTTTTCTATTTCGTTATTGCGTTATTTCGTGATTATTAGAGCGTTTCCGAAGTGAATGTGATAATGTATATATTTAAAAATAATTCAACATTCCATAAAATCAAAAATTTCATACCGTTCGTCACTAAATTATACATATATAATGGCTGAATATTGTTTCATTTATATACAAAATTTGAGCTCGCTATCTTAAGTTTTGCAAAAGTTACAATAGAGCGATAATGTCAATTTTTCGAAAAATTCAAAACATCATAAAATTTTTACGGCTCAACCGATCTTAACCAAATTCAATAGCGATTACCGGCATATGAAAGCTCAAATTCATACTAATTTTTAGATCAATATCTCGAAAATTGAAAGAGTTATCGCGTAAACAGACATTTTTCAAAAAATTAAATAACGCGTAATAATTTAACGATGAAGTGGATTTTAACAAAAATTTATATGAACGATGAGGCTTGATCCCTCAAGGCATTCTCGAGTTATAAGGGTTTACATCTTTCGATTGTGTAACATACACACACACACACACACATACACACACACACACACACACACACACACACACACACACACACATACAGACATTTTTTCTAAACCACTTTTCTCGATGTTTTGGACCATTCTGAGTGTACTGACATGAAAATCTCGAAAAAAAAAATTTTCACGAAAACAAAGCTTCTTCTATGAGGAAGCAAAAATGAAATAGCAGATATGTAAATATTTCCTATTTGGACTATTTATGAAAGATAAATGATTTCAAGTTGCTGATTTGATTCGGTTGTCGAGTCCTGTCGGTGTGAACTTTCGCACCATCGTGTGTGTTAGTGTGACGTTTCGCAACATCGCAAATTTTGTTGACATTCGTTTGCCGGAGGAGATATAACCTCTTTCAAAGCCGGCTCCGAGATGGACCGGCACAATAGTCGGTTGGAACACGGTCGAACCGCTGGAAGATTCGTTTCGAGGAAGAGAAAAACGCGGTGTGAAAATGTCCTTGCCGCAAAAAGAAAAAAACGAAACGACCCAGCTGAGCAAGTGCGTAAAAAATACGAGCATATTTTCACCCTGTACCCGAATAAAACATAATGTACTATACCTAAAAAAACCTTTAATTATCAATCATTGTCTTGCTAAGACAACATTACGTGTATATTTTTGTACACCTAACCTCTTTTATGGTTTACCGGCTTACTGATTACGCTAACTAAGTGATTCCTAATTTTTATATGGGTTTATTCGTTTATTTTAATGTGATACTTTGAATTATATCGATGTGCGCATGTTGGGCGCCTGCACACATGACTTCCATATATGCATGAAAATGCGATGTTGCCAAGTGTAGCCGAGTGTGACAGATCCGCTTGGAACAATGGCCGTTTTCGGCTGCTGCTTGCACTTTAACTCAAAATATCTGTCTGCAATGTCCGGCAGGCTCCTTTTTTCCTGATCGCGTTAGAATCGTTAGAATTTAATGAACAGATAGCGTCTTTGTTATCTGCGTCATCTAACTGCCAAAGGTTTTAATTATCTGATTGAAGTGTCGAGAAAGCACTGTTTCCATAAGACCCCATGTTAAATGCACGATTTTTGAGTTCCGATTTCTTGAAAAAAAGTCCGGTAAGTCGTGCTGAGATTTAACAGTAGCAAAGTTCTATGTTCAATTTATCTCATACAAAAAATTTGAGATTTTATCTAACAAGAGGTGCAGCTGGTCGCCCTCCAATGGGAAAATTGAAAAACCTTCAAAGTACTGTGTTTTCGTCTTGTAATATTCAAATATCTATGTTATCAACAATAATATTGGCAGTTTTGTAATGATCAGCAAAAAGTACCGATCAGATGGGCTTTTAAAATATTGTAGAAATCAACATTTAAAGAAATTTGCATACGTTTGCACAATCGTTTTGAATAATGGCGAAGCTGCTTCAATCTCATTATTTCTGGATCTAAGCCGTATTCTTTATAATACGTCGATAATAGAGAACCTTGAATTATTATACCAGCCTCGAAATTGTACTGCTTCACTAGTTATCAAAGTCGGAAGCCACGTCAGCAAAAAAAGGTCGTGAGCATTATCGACTGTAAGAGAAATGGTGCTCTCGCGACTAACCCTTAGAATCGCGGTTAGTATACTCTCGGGGTAGCACGGCTCGTATAAAACTGCGCCCTGGGGAGAACGGTCGAAAAGGGACTTGGGAATTGGTGGGTCGAGATGAGCACCGCTCCTCTAGTACTGCTTCCTACTTCCACTACGGGCCAAACTTTTTTTCTTTTTTCCTTCCATATCCTATTCCCATACTCGTTCGCAATTCGCACCAACGTCTCTTGGTACTCGAAATACAGATTCGACTTGAATTCCATTCACCTTTTCGCGCTACTTTCACCATTGGCTTTTACGTATTGTAGTCGTCACAGCTTAAGAGTGTCGCTAGATTTTCTCAGATACTTTTTACATAATTTTCCAACTTGCTCGTAGACTAGTCATTACTACGATTGTTTCCCACTTGTTATTATTCATGAAAACAAGGATCTAGTGAAAATTACCATTTAACTGGAGAACCTTCATATTAACTTTTTTCTGAAAGGTTTAGATTCATGATTTTTTTCCAAAAACTATAAATAAGGATAATAATAATAAGTTTAAAAAATGCAAACCTATTTGTTTTTCAAAATTTTTTTTGAGAGTATAAAAAAAATTCCGCCTAAGGACAAGACAACATTTGAGAGTGTATTTCAGGTTCTTCATTTTTTTTTTGTTTTTGTGATTCATAATTGTCTGCCTCATCCATTTTTGACAAATGGCTATTCAAGCCATTTTTTCTTTTGTTAATTATTATTCATGTCAAGTTTTGTCATATGCTGATTATTTTTTATCAAAACCCAAAATGATTTTTGGCAAAGCAACAAAAATTTGCTCTTCACGTATAGTTGGAACACTTTGTTCAGATTAGATTTGTGATTAAGTAAAAAATCTTGAGTCTATAAACACGAAATTTGGTCGAGTAGATCATTTAAGAAAAAATTGCCTCATTGTTAAATTTGTGAATAAACAATTTTCGAAAAAATTGAAAAATGGATATATCGTAATTACTACTAGATCTTTTGCTGTGTCGTTATGCCGAATCCAATCGGTGTATTTCTTACCAAAAACGATGACGAACGTCATCTTAACTGTCTTGATCTTGGCTCTGGGTATGAGACCCCGCGAGGAGGCTCTTCTCATGTCCCTCGTCGGACCTTGTCGAAGTGCGCCGCCTTGTGACCATATAGTGGCGACGATAACCATGTAGCAACCGCCGATTATAAGGGTCGGCGCTATAAAGAGTGTGAAACTGACCAAACTTATATATATCCGCCACAAAACTGGCGATCCCAGATCTATCCAACACTGCACTTTATCCTGAAAACATAAATCCAATATTAATCCTTCGTGAGCAAACTTGTTATTTTTATTTCATCTATCGTATGAAAACCTGAATCATTTATTCTCAGTTTAGCTTTTGCAAGCGTTAAAAAAATGGATCATACAGAGCCATAGTGGTTTACACTGCTAATTTTCTCTATTGAAATAAACAAGAAGCAACTTTAAATTAGAATTTTGATTGTGCATTAAAGATCAAGTGCGCGCCCGAAGGGTTAAGGTAGTTCTTTTAGTACCGCGAAGTCATAAATGGTATCGCGACGGTTATATAATAATGGAAAAGGCAAATTTAGCAGGAGAGCAAATTTCTGCAGTAGTTGCATAAAAATTAGTAAACGATTTCAACAGCATATCATAGTCATCTCACGATTTGTAAATAATTCTCTGAAATGTCCGGTGTCTCACTATTTTTTTCTTACAGATAAATTCTACATTATTAAAGGAACTCTTGACGCTATTTCTTTCCTCTGAAAGTTTACTCTAAGCATGTAAATTTATCACCTGCAGATAAGAATCCAAACTTTTGCCATAAACAGTTTGCTAAAAACTCAGCTCTTTGTATCTAATTTTTGTTTCAATTAGTCGATAAACTACCTTCATGATTCATTAACATAAAAATGAACTCCAAATCTGCATTTTAAAAGAATTCCGACTTCTCGAATTTGAATCTCGTTCATGACAAAAGTACTTTAATTTTCTTTGGCTGCTGTTTGTTTTTTTTGTGAACTTCTTTCTAAAATAGTCGGTGACTCCTCACTTTTTCTTACAGTAAAATTCTATATCGTTTAAGGAACTCATGACACTATTTAATGTCTCTGAAAGTTTACGTTAAGCATTTAAATTTATCATTTGCAGATCAGAATCCGAACTTTTGCCATAAACACTGTGTTAAAAACCCAACTTTTCGTATCTAATTTTGGTTCCTACAAGTCGGTGACCTACCTTCAGGATCTATTAACATGAAAAGGGACCTGAAATCTGCATTTTAAAAGAATTCCGACTCCACGAGTTTGAATCCCATTCGTGACAAAACTACTTTAATTTTCTTTTCTCGGACAAGGAAAGTTAAAGTAAATTTTTCTTGTTGGCAGTTATTAATTACCTGTATGAGTGTTTCCTCGTAGAGAAAAATAATTGGAATGCTGAAGAAAATGGAAAGGCCCCACGCTACTGCTACCAAAGCTCTGGCTCTCCACCCTGCAAATAAAAAAAGTGTATTAAGGAAAAATATGAGTCACACACAAGATGTTGTAAAGTTTACCGATTCCTTACTCGTTTTCTATTACATATCTTTTGACATATCCTGTCGTGATTCGACAGGGAGATCTTACGATCTTTTCGGCTTGAATCGTAAAGATATAAAAAAAAAGAGGGAAAAGGGCGAATACTCATAGAGTACGAGTCTCGACTCGGAGAGGGCAAAGTCGTCCACGGGAATTTATTATAGCGCGTAAAGACGTGTCTCGTAATTTCCGGTCCGAGTTTTACGAGCGCTCTTGCGCGTCGGCGAGCGACCAAAAGGCTTTTCGCGAGTGGCCCGAAGTGCCAGAGATTTCGGAAGGGTATAGCATTGCGGCGGATCTTTTTGTCGCCGTCTTCGTGTGGTCGTAGACTGCCGAAACCGCTGCAACTATATAAAACGAGGAAGAATAAGAGTAGAAGGATGTCACCCAGGAGAGTCGAGTTGCCGTGGGCGCAGATTTCTTTTACTCTATTCCTTTCTTTTTTCCTTCGCGAGATTCTCATTCAGTATATCCATTTTCTGATTTAGCCCAAAAACGGACCGACAGCGAGACCAATTTGTTTTATCATTTATTATGTATACTCGGGAGAATTACTTTATTCTGATTTTATCGAATCGATTAAGATCTCGACGAAATTCCATTGAAATACCGATTAAGTCGTAATAACTTCACAAGAAAATAATTACCGTTCATTCATAAATATGAACAATTATATATAGATAGATAAAACCGATAATATTTTTTAAGCGTTTTTCAATCATAATTTTGTTTAATGATGGAAGTCTTTTTTTCTTTGATGGGAATATATGGGCGTATCTCACAAACCTTCGACTTTCACGGTCTCAAAGAATAAAAATCTAGTTATAGGAGCACAGGATCGTCAATTTTTTGTACTCATCTTAAGGCCTTTAGAAAGCAATATTCGTTCATGGACAAAGCATCGTATACAGGGTGCTCGCATAAAAAATCATATTATCATTTTAACTAAAAATCATTTATTTGGTGCTAATTCATTGTAGGAACTACGTGTTATTGTGTTTCACAAGTGGTTAACTTACTTTCAATGTTACTTTTTTTTTAAATGATCCATTTGAAGGCATAGTTTTATCCCTTTCAATAGGTCATTTTTCTAATTCAATTTTACTCAATTCGTATGCAGAAAATGAAAAGTATGACTGGTAATGACTCAATTAACTCAAAATATAATTTAGATAATTTAGGAACGATAATAGTTTGCATTTATTATGCGAATTTATAAGCCTGACATTCTCGAACCTGACAATGAATACATTTTGACCCAGAAAAAAATTGTTTCTCGTCGAGAGGTCGGGCACATCTGCGCACAGCTAATTCGTGATAAGGATAACGTACTAAGATGGAATTTAATTATCTTACTTGACTAGTTTGGCCGGATAACGATGCGAAAAATTTGACATTTATTCCCCACGCAGCAATATGAGCCCATGTCGCAGAACGTTGCGAGCAAAATAATTGACTCTCCGACATAAATTTCACTTCATTCAATCCGTGATGATCCTACCTCTATGTGCATCCAATTCATTTGGCTCAATCAGCTTGTGCTGATATTCCTGCACCATATAACGGCGGATGTCAGGTTCATCATCGAAACCGAGTGACAGACGTTCACAGTATAAGACAGTATATATCAGTATAACCGCTTAATTTTCTGACATGTTTGGCGATTACAATTAGGTACATTATGTTCATTGCACCTTACCAGAATTCTATGATTTTTTTCTTATTTTTCTGAAGGTGTATATCAATGCTACACCCGTACGAAGTGACGCGAAAATCAGAGTTACAAGCGAAAACGCTGTTAATTTCCGCATTTGAACCAGGATAAAACAGTCTATTGGTGCATTATAAGATTAAATTCTTTTTTTTCAGATAGATTATGCTTCGTACATCTTAGTAAAAGTTTGATACTCGCGTAATTCATTCTATGTAAATTACTATCGCATTCCGCAGTCGAGTTACACGAAAGTCAAAGGTTTGTGAGATATGCCCATATATCAGGCATTCTCTGTAAGTTTAGCCCCTTTTCTTTTTAATGATATTTTTCTCCACATTCAGACACTTTACATTATGCTGTCAATTTTATGTACCCTACAGATACATGCAAAGGACCTGCAGAAAAATTAGCAGAGTGGTTAAAACATTTTTGGGGCGGTAAATAAATTTAAGAAACGCTTAAGGTGGCTAAACTGACTAGAATAGCCTCATATATGTGAAATATAAGTTAATTACATATAGTTGTTATAACTTGCATATATGTTACGCTGATGCTTTATATTGCAAATATATTGCAAATATATGACTCATATTCTAGAATTTGACGATTATAATAAGTGCCATAAAATATAACTTTTACTTCATTCCTTTCTTTTTCCCTCGCAACATTCGCACTCAGTATATATCTATTTTCTGCTTTAGCCCAAAAAAGGCCAACAGAAGGACCAATCTTTTTATCCCTCAGTCTGTATATCTAGAAGGATTACTATATTCCAATTTCGTCGAATCGATTTCTACCCCAACAGAATTCCATTGGAATAACGATTAATGCTAATAACTTTATATTCTCGAGGTGAAAAAAATATTCTTAGCATTTCTTCTGAAATTACTATTTATATTACGTCTATAGAAAGACAAGAAAGCGGGAGAACATCCAAGAACTTTTGCTGGCGCTTCTTTCAATTCAACTTGGATATACCAGCTGTGCATTTCAATTTTTACTTTAATATGTTCGCAACCAATGCCTGGTGGCGGTGACATCTCTTCCTCTTCCCCTTCTATGTTCACTTTTGCCATTGTCACCGACACACGCTGCTTGAACCGTTATAGCAGAAAGAGAAAACCGTTGATACGGTATATAACAGCATGAGACAGTAGAGCTGGCCAATAAATAGCTTAATATTTTTTTCCTTTTAGATTAATTAAAATCGTTCTGGAGCTTTGGCTGTCAATCACTGCCTTGCCTTTCTTCATCCAAAATGAGATATTAATGACGGTAGAAAGCTTTCAGTCAAGGGTAATGAGTGCTGTTTTGTTTCAAAGCAGTTTTAACTATTTTTAGTCGTTGCTTCGTTATGGGAAAATATTCATAGTAACGTAATTTTATATATTGGAGATATTTGTGTCAATTATGAAGTTGATTTAAAAGAAAAAAGAAAATCTTAATGAATTTTTAGGAAAAAACAAAAACGATAAGAACAAAAATGTTGATTTATTGATAGAACGAATAGCAAATTCCTGTTCAGAGGGTCAAGATCCATCAGTATAATTTAGAATGAAACGAAATTCAGAGTTTTATTAAGATGGCTATAACTTTGAAAAATGATTGGGTTGTGATTCCGGCCTATGCGATGTTTTCTTCATAATGAATCAAGCTTTAAATTGATATGCAGCAAAATAGGATCCATAGAATTTTTAATTTTTCACATATTTTTAAAAATTTGATGAATCGAAAATCGCATAATTTTGCCGCTTCCTTTATTTAAAAAAATTGAGCAATACAATATGTATGCAAAAAAATACAATTGAAAAAATTGCGATAAATGAAAAAAAAATTCAATTATCGCAGCTCCGACTTTAAAAATCTATAGCAATTTATAACTTAATGGATTCTAATTCGCCGCATAACTTTTTATAGCTTCATTCATTATGAAAAAAAACAAACGCAAGCCGAGGACACTTCTTTATTATTTTTTCAAGTTATATTTATTTGAGTGAAAACCAAAACTTATGTCTCAAAATGTCAAAAATATTATTTTTTTTAGATGCCGCATCGATTTATTTCTTTTGTCTCGATGAATTCAAGTTGGTGATTCATTTTACTAAGAATTGAAAAATGTTCATGAAAAGACCCAAAAAAAGTATTACATTTTCGATTGTAAAATATATTTTATTATGATTTATTAAGACTTTAATAATAATTCGCCCATATTTGCAATCAGCGAAAAACTTCCGATGAAATAAGACTTTAATAGCACAACGAAGTCGTAAAAAAACCTTTAACTTTTTCCCCAGAACCGCTGAAAGACTCAGAATAAAAGCGCGGAAGCGCTGACGAAGTTTGCAAGAGCGTAAGTACTATTATATTTGCGCTATAATTAACTGTTTCCATAATTAATTATTTTTATTTGTTTAATGCTATCTGAATCTGAATATCTCACTTTTTTTATACGGAGCATCAAAGACTTCGAGTAGACGAGGTTTTCCTATGAACTGCCAGTATTATGGAGGTAATGAGATGGCACTAAAGAGGATGAAAATACGGAACACAGAAAACCAGAGCTTCAGCGACAATACGCTGTGTTGGTGTACTATAACGGTGACACAGTAACATAAGGTGCGGCAGAACTTCAAGAATACATAAAGAGTAAAAAATAATTTAAAAAAGTAAATAAATCGGAATAAAGGAAAGGAGTAGAAAAGCTTGACAGGCAGACGAATTCGTCGGAAGCGAAAAAGCTGCATAACGGCGCTTTTATAATTACTTTTTTTATTTTCGTTATTTAATCAATTAGCGATGGCTCACAAAATTCAGAAAAGAAAAAAACTGCATTCTTTTTGACGGAAAAATTGTAAAGCTTTCCAGTGGAAATTGAATCACCAGAGAGAGAGCTATCAAAATTTGGAAGAGGAAAGGGGAAAAAAGTCTGTCGATTTTAATTAACGAATACTCACAACTTCCTGAAAAACTCATGGGACGTGTGATGGCATCGTATCGGTCAATGGAGAGTGCAACGAGGACGTATGTAGAGCTGTATGTAACGACAACCTGCGAGAACCGGATGAGCTTGCAGGCGACATTTCCTGCGTACCAGGCAACGGTGGTTCGCCAAACGATGTCGGTAAGCACGGATATCAGACCCACCAGTAGATCTGAAATAAATTTACGAAATATTAGCAGCTAGGGTTTGAAATTATCCAAACTACTTAAACATATATTTATAATTTTTTTTGTAATATAGAAACGTGAGCGAAGCGATAAATTATAATTGAATTTAAGGTAGTTATGTTGCGAACGAAATTTTAACTCTAGTGGTTGAAACTTTTTTAAAATATAGTTTGGGGCTCCCTTTATATACTGGCGAAATATGAAAGGCGGTTATCGACTGGTATAAATCGCAATTAAATACGAAAATACGAGTTTTTAACATGGTGCATATGGCAAAATTCGGGGTTTCTATTTGAAAATGAGAAACTCATACACGTATTCTGAACTTTTAGAATAAAAAAAGTGTGTCACGGGTTTGACGAACAATATGGAATATTCCTGTAATAACAAAATGGACGGTCATCGGCTACTTATTTTTTATATTATTATTTACTTATTAATCTCGAATTAATTGGAACTATTAATTTTTCATCGTATGCGACTATTCTCGGTCAATATTTTTAATGATAGAATTTTGCCAATCACATCTCGAGTCTGATGCAGTGATCGTTAGATTCAAAGCGCGCGAAACCGAAGCCCAATTCAAATTTCACTAATGCGAATCTTTTACAAATAGTGAAATTTGAATTGGCCTTCGGTTTCATCACATACGATGAAAAATTAATATTAAATTAAGACACCGTCGCTGCCTATAATATATCATGATTAATTTGAACTAGCCTAATGCAAACTATCTGACGGATGTGACTGGGGCAGACACGATTGACTATTCAGAACAGCCTCGCTCTGCGACAGGACCTAACCATCCCACGCAGAATTTAATTGACTATATATACTATGTTGACATATGTAATGTAATGTACATAGTAGCCTGTGTCTGTAACTAATACATGAAAGTCACAACAACGTCAGTTGAGTTTAATGAACATTAAAATTAATAACTACAAAAAAACGGCGTAAAATAATTACGACTCGATGTTGGAAACTCTTATTAATCTTTTATGCTATTATTATGCCGTCCCGGCGGCGAAATTTACTTTTTTGATTGGGCAATATTCGCTCGAGTTCGGGTTTTCGGTCCAGCGATTTAGTTACCTTAAGGGTAGTCCTTTCAACGATCCAATCGCGACATTAAATTTGGCGAGCTGGCTCGGCGCCAAGACGTCCTTTCATCTACTCGCTTTGAGTACCGTCTCGGTATATACCGACAGTACAACACTCTCTCTATCGGCAACCTTCGGCTAGTTCTCCTCCTGTTGAAACTAACTTGCCCGAGTTGGCTCAAGTTGCCATTTAACTGCGATCGACCTAAAGGGTAAGCGGAAGTTATCCCACGGATAATTCAAAATAATTGAGCAAACTTCCCACTTCCAGGTGCTTACTATTATAATCCTTTTCTACTTGTTAATATATAGCTTTCGTAATATAATTACTGGAGATAATTTCTGATATACACAGAACGAAGTCAAGAACAAAATTAAAATTAAAAAAAAAACATCGACAGACACATTTGTACAATATAAAAAAAAATTTGATAATCGATAAATATTGTAATATTATATAAATTTTTGTATTTTTGAATTTTGATTATTTGTTGATTTATTTTAAAGCTATTAATTAGTCATTCTTTTAAAAATAATCCATCGGCTGTTACCGAAGTAATGGGATATAAATTGTGCTATTCAGTTGAGAGTTGAATACAAATTAACAAACGTGAAGAGACAGAAAATCGAGTATAAATTGTGGGCATCCAAAATAATGATGTCTCGAGAATAACCCTTCAACAGTATTATTTTCTGTACTGTTATAGTGTCTCTCATTAGCAAAATTGGAAAGGACGGAAGAGTTATGCCTCTATGGCATTATCAAAGAAATAATGATAATAATAATAATAATAATAGAGTTGAATTAGTTCACGATTGATAAAAAAAGTGAAATGAAATCGAGGGAGGTTAAAGAAGCTACGTGAATACAAGTTGGCAATTACGCGTCACTGCGAAATGCATGTTTCAATCCATATAGATATGCACTATATCTACGTAGATGCACGGGCGTTATATTTCCGCAATTCTCCTATCATATCCTGTGCAGAATAAGAATTGTGAATGTCGAATAAGCTAGGACATCCACATGCGATTTTTTAACTTAAAACCTATATAGGAATGAAAGACTATTTAAAAGCTATTTAAATGCCAAAAAAAAAAATTTTTGCTACTCCATCCCTTATACCGGAAGCGAGAACTTCCGGCGAAGCTAGAAAATTCACAACTGAAAGTGTTAAACATAAGGGGCGCCAAATTAAAAAGGGCATGTGATTTAAAGCTCTTTAAAGGCTTTCGAATGAGACTAGTTTCGATAAGATCGGATCATCCCTTCAGGAGTTACCACCCCCTGGAGGAAAAAATTGATTTTTTAAAATATCTCGACGAAAAACGAAGCTACGGCCTTCCTATTGATCTTAAAATTCATCTTAATTTAACAGCTCAACATTTCCGCAACAACCGACTTTACCGCTCCATCCCTTACGTCGATATACTTGGAAAAAATCTTTTTATGGACCCCAGGGAGATGGTATCACCTGAAGGGGTGTTCCGATTTGATCGAAAATAGTCTTAATCAAAAGCCTTTAAATAGCCGTTAAATCACATATACATGTTAATTCGGTGCTCCTGAAGTTAATCATTTTTGCTTCCTCATAGAGGAAGCTTTGTTTTCGTGAAAAAATTTTTTTTCGAGTTTTTCATGTCAGTACAGAAAAGCAATTTAGAAAAAATGTCTGTATGTGTGTATGTGTTGATATTTGATACTAAAATTCGATTTAAGATCGATTGATTATTCCTCTTAGAGGTTGCTTTGTAAAAAGCGAAATATAATGAGGAAGCAATGTGTAAGGCTCTACTTTGCATCCCTTTTTTAATTGTGGATGTTACAGATTCGCCGTCACTCAGAACATCCACAGCTGAAAAAAATGTTAAATGTAAGCTGTTCCAAATTAAAAACTGCATGTGATTTAACGGCTATTTGAAGGTTCTCGATTATGACTAGTTTCGATGAAATCGGAACACCCCTTCGGTAAATACCTTCCCCTGAGCTCCGAAAATTATTCACAAGATAGCACTTGGAGCCCAGGGGGTGATATCTCGGGAAGGAATGTTCCGATTTCATCGAAACTAGTGTCATTCGAAAGGATTAAAAGAACCTTTAAATTACCTTTGGATTTAACACTTTTGCTTCCTCATAGAGGAAGCTTTGTTTTTCAATTGTGGATGTTGTAGCTTCGCCGGAAGCTAGAACATCCACACGTTTTCGGTATAAGGGATGGAGCGGCAAATTTTTTTTTGTTGCACTTAAATAGCCTTTAATTCCTATATAGGTTTTAAGTAAAAAAAATGCATGTCCTACACTGTAAAAAAAAAAGGAATTTTCGTACACCAACAACTATGAAATTTCACAACCTGGTATATAAAATAGAAATTGATATACTTTGTCTAGTAAATATAGCATCCGTATACGAAATTTAGCAAAAGTAAATGAATTTTTATATAACTGACATTCAAAATTACAATACATGTCTATTAGAAAGACTATTCATAGACCGGTGTATTAAAATTACTGTACAAGTTCGCAAATTTAGAGGCTGACTAAATATTTAATATACAATTACATATTAAAAGTAGGTGTTCATGATAGTTTAAATTTCTAAAACACGATTTCAAAATTAAAAGCTTAAAAACCTCGAAATCTCGTCCACAAGTACACCTTAAAATTAGCATGCGTTGTAGATATCTTAAAACCTATTTGAACATTAATATACGGTCATTAGAAATTAAGAAATACGCGTTGGAATTTTCGGTGCTAATACTTTGCAATTCTAAGAAAGATATTAATTTTTGAATACGCGTGTGCCAAGGCAACTATTTATAGACCAGTGTTTTAAAATCAGTGCAGAGTTTTGTAAAATTCTGTACTTGAATATAAAAATATTATACCTTTTTATATGAATACGAAGAGTCACCTGTTCTTTAAATTTCAATAACTTAACCAAACTGGTAAAGGGTCAGAATCTTTTAAACTTCGTTGGCACAAGTATATTAAAACTAACATCCAATGTGATTATCCAAAGACTTGTTTGGGTATTCATATACCGTTATTGGAAATTAATAACCGCGTTTAACGATTTCCAGTATGGACCGTCAGTGTAAACTAGGTGGTTAACGAACTTATAAGCCAGGCGCTCACGCGTCCTAGTACTGACCCTGAGGTCAGTCAGAGAGTCATTCACCCAAATACTAATGAACTAATTCGCGCAACCAATGAAACAAGCAACTTCGTTGAATATATTTATAGATAGTAACAACGTACCCTATTTGATATAACCGATTACCGTGAAAAATAACTGAACGTGCTTTTATTATTACCATATCAGGCGCAATCACATAAATCTAAAAATATCTGTCTATATTACACTAATTTCATTTTATATTTCATACTACCGACAATCAAATAGACAAAAAAAAATTGTTCAATCATATGATCTGAATGGCCGAGTGAGCTAAGGCGCACCGCAACAACGCCAACCGGAGGGTCCCAGGTTCGATTCCCGAACAATGTAAAAAAAATTAAATATGTTTTTCAACGATTAATATGTACCAACATGTAGACAAAGATGTAATATGTAATTAAAAGTGGAGAAAAACTCGATTGAACACGTACAAATAAATATTTTTTAATTAAATTTCTTTGCTACACCAACATACTAAATTTAAAGAAAAATGCATGTTAAAATTAGTATACTGTATACGAGGAAAACTATTCGCACATATATGACTTTTAATATCCTTTGGTTACAATAATAGAAAAGAGTGTTGCATAAATAAAGCACTCTGGTTCATTACTGTTAGAGGTGTACATCCCTTTTTAGTCTACTACCATAATAAATTTTACAATAGAATGCATATTGAAATTAGTATACAGTACGTGAAAAAAACTATTCACCCGTTTGTGAATTTTAATGTACGTTACTTATAATAATTGGTGAAAATGTTGTAAACCTCGAACACATTTTTCCATTAATATCGAAGGTTTCTATTTAATTATCGTATACCGATTCTTTAAATATTACAGATTTATGTATATGAAAATTACCGTATATGAAAAAATGTATATGAAAAATACCGGTATAGTAATTTTCATACAAAAATTTTTTTCAGTGTAGCTTCTTTGATATAAATTGTGACGAAGCAGAGCGGGCGCGGCATTAGCAAAGAAAATATAGGAAAATTTATGGAAAGAGGAGGAAGCAATAATTGAATTGAACCAGCACCACGCAATATGATGGTACTGTCAAATTTATCTCCATATTCTTTTTACTGGACGAATCGTACAATTATATAATGATTACCAGGAAGTTCTATATTTGACGTAAACCTACAGGGAAAGAGATTACTCTCTGTTCATTTACATCCAGCAAATGTGGAATGGTAATGAAATATAGTTTAGTTCATACTATGGCTTCAATTGCCTTTTACATCACATCCCCTCACATTTCCTGCGGCCGCAGCCGAATCCCCTCTCCCTGTATCGCATTTGCACAAGGGCTCAGGGAAACTGTGGAAAACCTGTGTCGACCCACCCAAAAAGGAAAGTATTAAAACAGTATTAAAAAAAGTATGAAAAGTATAATATCTCAAGTATGATTTATTGGACTGAATTAATACTAAAAAGTATTAGACCGTATTATTAGTTTTAAGGGTCCGGGTAGATATATCCATGGTTTTTGATGTCCAAGTCGATATCTCCATGATTTTTGGTGTCCAGGTCGATATATTCATGGTTTTTGATGTCCAGGTCGATATCTCCATAGTTTTTGATGTCCAGGTCGATATCTCTGTAGCTTTTGGTGTCCAGGTCGCTCGCTCAATAGTTTTAAGTGTCCAGGTCAATTTTTTCATAGCTTTCGGTGATCAGATCGATATTTCTATAGTTTTCGATGTCTAAATATACTCCCACTTGTTTTTTAAGTATCTAGACCGGACTGGATACTGAAGATTGAGGCGCGATTAACCTACAGCTCGAAAACTATAAACGAATATAATTTGTACAGCAAAAATTATGAATCGATCGACCTGGACTCCGCGAACTATGAAGATAGGACACCTAAATCTGTGGAGCAATCGATCTAGACAACTAAAACTATGGAGCGGTCGACCTAAACATCGAAAACGATGGAGATATCGACCTGGACACCGAAAACCATAGACATATCAACCCGGACCCTGAAACCTAATAATACGGTCTAATACATTTTAGTATGAATTCAGTCAAAAGTATAATAAATTGAGATATCGTACTTTTCATACCCTTTTTAATACTTTTATTTGTGCGCGGAGTACACGGGGTACACAGACAGTATTAGGTTCTTTCTCCTACACGGAAAGAAAAAAGTAGTTGTAAAAACTGATTTATCGGTTCCGACAACCAATCGAAATAGTTAGAATAGTGCCAACTACTCGGTCGGTTAAAGAAACTATAACCTCGTTGGTAGAGTATCCATAGTAACAATGACTAGCTGAGATCATAACGTCAACTCACCGGTTGGTTGACATAACGAATCATTTGGATTGGATAGCAGACGTGATAGTTGCAGGGACCAAGTTGTTGGTCATACGTACTATTTCTGCTACCAATCAAAAAAAGTTGAGACTACGATTCTGATTTAGTTTCAGTAACTAACACGCGGCACAGCATATGCTGGAATTGGTAGAAAGAACTACTTTTTTCTTTCCGTGCAGCGCCGGAGTTGGTCGCGCCTCTGTGTGTGTAAATACTAAGCTACAGACGTATATGGCGACCTATGTAGCATTCTCTGTCAATTCAGCAACTTTTTTTTCGACCCTCTCCGATTTGCCCTGTAATTGGTTATATGAATGTACCACTAAAAGACACTCTATGTGAATTTTTTCAGATTTTTTAAAATATTTTTTTAGAAAATGGCTTTTTTTATTCAAGTGCAAATATCTCAGAATTTTTAAGTTACTGAAAAAAAATGTCACCACATAAAACTTGTCGTTTATTGTTAGCTTTCGAGCGGTTTATTCCAAATAATTGTCACGTTCCTGTGAGTATGATTTTTTTCCGAAAAATGGTGGAATTATTTTTTAATTAAAAAAAGGATATTTTTTTTTACTGAAAAAATTACAGAGTATTGCTACATGACGGTTGACATCACAAAAAAATCGCCAGACTGGCACCGATCGATCTTCTGGTATTAAAAAATGCATTTGTGTGAAAGTTCTGAAAAACGGGGGCATTATTATTTTTTTGATAAAAAAAAGGTTACTTTCTTTTGGCTAATAAAATTACAGAGTATTCTTGCATGACTGTAGATATTGTAAAAAAATCATCAGAGTGGTACGGATCGAGCTTCCGGTATAAAAAAAAATAATTCCCCCGTTTTTCGAAACTTCCACACGAATAATTTTTTTTAATACCGTAAGCTCGAACCGTACCATTCTGATGATTTTTTTGCAATATCTACAGTCATGCAAGAATACTCTGTAATTTTATTAGCCAAAAGAAAGTAACCTTTTTTTTATCAAAAAAATAATAATGCCCCCGTTTTTCGGAACTTTCACACAAATGCATTTTTTAATACCAGAAGATCGATCGGTGCCACTCTGGCGATTTTTTTGTGATATCAACAGTCATGTAGCAATACTCTGTAATTTTTTCAGTAAAAAAAAAATATCCTTTTTTTAATTAAAAAATAATTCCTCCATTTTTCGGAAAAAAATCATACTCACAGGAACGTGACAATTATTTGGAATATTCCGCTCGAAAGCTAACAATAAACGACAACTTTTATGTGCAGATTTTTTTTTTCAGTCACTTCAAAATTCTGAGATATTTGCACTTCAATAAAGAAAGCCATTTTCTAAAAAATTATTTTTTAAAATCTGAAAAAATTCACATAGAGTGTCTTTTAGTGGAACATTCATATGATCAATTACAGGGCAAATCGGAGAGGGTCGAAAAAAAAGTGGCTGAATTGACAGAGAATGCTTCCTATACGTCTGGAGTTAATGACGTTCAAGTATAGCACACAACGAGACTACGGCGATAAAAATGTGCCTTACAGTCTCGGTGAGTTAAATGGCTCAAGCCCTCGCGCTTGAGAGATTGCTTCGCCAGAACATATTGGGTTTAGAAGAGAGAGAATTATAATTTTAACGGCGTAATGCACGTTTACCAGAATTGCACTCCAGATGATGCTTCATAGTTAAGGGGGAAAATTTACTGTACATGAAAAAAAATCCCTACAGCAATATCGAGACTAGAAATTTAAAATCTAAAAATAGGTTACTAACTTATGGCCTAGATATATGTACATTTTTACAAGAGTTGCTGGAACGCAGAATATATCTAGTTAGGAACTTAGTTTGTTGTAACATTAAAAGGTATCATTCTGAATGACGCCTTTTGCGTCGAAATACGTAAACGATTCGGGAGTGTCTATCCCCTGTGCCGCTGCTTTTCCGTATGTTAATAAAATATTTAGCCGGTGGAACAAAAATTTTTGTTTCTTTATAGATGTTATTAATTATTATATAATTAATTGAAGTCAATTTGTAACTATCAACATTTTATTTATCTTTTTTTAGGTTTTGTGCTTTTATTATAATTTTGTAATTGTATTTATACTTTATTATTTACTGTAAACGGAATCTGACTATTAAAAAAATATAAAAAGGTTGCTAAGTTGGGGGAGATTGATGACTAAATTTGGCTTGGTCATAGAAAAAGCTTTGAGAAAGGTGCACAATGAAGAAGTAATGTTTAAGGCCCGAGTTTGCAAGCTTGCAAGCTTGCAAGCTGCAAGTTCTTTACTGATTTTTGCAAAGTCGGATATCTAATATTGTTGAATATTAGCTCATCCCTATAGAAAATTCAAGCCTGTGTTGGTTAAAGTTCATTTACATTCGAACAACAGATCAATTTTGCGAAAATTCAAAATTTTGTAGAATCCGAACCTCTTTACCAATCTCCACCAAAATCATCATCTCCTACAGCTGAATGATAGTTCATCCTTGTAGAAAATTCAAAATGAGTTGTTCGAAGTTGGTTTGCATTGGAACATCAATTTTTCGAAAATTCAAACTTGTATCTGATCCGAACCGCTTTACAGATTTAGTTCAAGATCAATACCATCCGGTTTTTTGCATTACTTTATTTGTTGAGAACTATTTAGCACAATACCTTAAAAAAAATTATAATTTTTCTCCGACGAGGTTTGAAATTACGGATATATATATTTCGAAATAAAATGGTGGTACCAGAAAAAATGTTGACTTGTTATAAATATGTGCTTGTAGCTACGAAATCCTATTCTCAATATCCAGGTCGATTTATTCTTATTTCTCTTTTTCTTTTCTCCATTTACTTATTTTGAAGTACTTGATTTTTTTTTCAAGTACAATGGACTTTTTTCTTTTTTATCTCATTTTTATCATTGAGTCTTACGAGTCGCTACAGTAAATAACAGACTCGGGGGATAGCGACTTCGCGGAGGGGGCTTCCTATTGTCCCTTCCCTGGCGCTTAAATCTACCAAGATATCTGTTGGTATTGTGCTAACCGAGACGCTCGTGCGAACTTGGCTCGCGTGCTCTATCCGTTTTCGTCGTCCCTACTTACAACGAACAGAAACCACACGGATATACGACACCAAGCTGGAATTACGAGTGAATACCGCAATTCTCCTGCACCTGTGAAGCGCACTCTACCCACTTTACACACTAGTGGTTTTTATCCGCTGCTTTACGATCTATCCTATTTATCGTCAAGTATATGGATATACCGCGTGAGTGCGTGGATTTGACCTGGAAGCATCTGGAACTAAATAACCAAACGACTGAGTTTTATAAGAGGAAAACGAACGATGTATAGCAATTCGAATATGAATTTTTGAAAATGTAAAATGTATCGAAAAATTGTATTATTAACTTTTATACGGAGAGGAATGGAGCCTGGAATATAGATGCCTCTCTCAGAAACTGTAGTACTGAAGTGACATATTGGCTTTATTGTAATAGCTCGTTTAAACAATTCACAGGTTACGATATATATAGTAATCGTCACAAATTTGCTTGATCACAGCAATGAACTATTCTTTAATAATATTGTAATCCGTTGTATCTGTATTGGTTTGAAAGATCAAAACATTGTAGTAATCTTCATTTATGTGGGACTTATTAGTGTCGTTCAGTATTAATTTCCTATACCGCTTTGGGATTAATGACATCTAGGGTTTCTTGAGATTCGCAAATAACAAAATAGTTAATGATGATATGGGGGAATTTATGCGTGTACGAGATATGAAGCATTCTCTGTCAATTTAGCTACTTTTTTTTCGACCTTCTCCGATTTGCCCTGTAATTGATTATATGAATGTACCACTAAAAGACACTCTATGTGAATTTTTTCAGATTTTTTAAAATAGTTTTTCAGAAAATGGCTTCTTTTATTCAAGTGCAAATATCCCAGAATTTTGAAGTTACTGAAAAAAAATGTCTGCTCATAAAAGTTGTCGTTTATTGTTAGCTTTCGAGCGGAATATTCCAAATAATTGTCACGTTCCTGTGAGTATGATTTTTTTCCGAAAAATGGAGGAATTATTTTTTAATTAAAAAAAGGATATTTTTTTTGTACTGAAAAAATTACAGAGTATTGCTATATGACTGTTGATACCACAAAAAAATCGCCAGAGTGGCAGAAGATCGATCTTCTGGTATTCAAAAATGCATTTGTGCGAAAGTTCCGAAAAACGGGGGCATTATTATTTTTTTGATAAAAAAAAGGTTACTTTTTTTGGCTAATAAAATTACAGAGTATTCTTGCATGACTGTATATGTTGCAAAAATTCATCAGAGTAGTACGGATCGAGCTTCCGGTATAAAAAATAATAATTCCCCCGTTTTTTGAGACTTCCACACGAATAATTTTTTTTCATACCGTAAGTTCGATCCGTACCACTCTGACTTTTTTGCAATATCTACAGTCATGCAAGAATACTTTGTAATTTTATTAGCCAAAAAAAAGTAACCTTTTTTTTTCAAAAAAGAAAATAATGCCCCCGTTTTTCGGAACTTTCACACAAATGCATTTTTTAATACCAGAAAATCGATCGGTGCCACTTTGGCGATTTTTTCGTGATATCAACAATCATGTAGCAATACTCTGTAATTTTTTCAATAAAAAAAGAATATCCTTTTTTTAATTAAAAATAATTCCTCCATTTTTCGGAAAAAAATCATACTCACAGGAACGTGACAATTATTTGGAATATTCCGCTCGAAAGCTTTTATGTGCTGACATTTTTTTCAGTAACTTCAAAATTCTGAGATATTTGCACTTGATTAAAAAACCCATTTTCTGAAAAATTATTTTTTAAAATCTGAAAAAGTTCACATAAAGTGTCTTTTAGTGGTACACTCATATAATCCATTACAGGGCAAATCGGAGAGGGTCGAAAAAAAAGTAGCTGAATTGACAGAGAATGCTACATATATAGAATTCAGTTACAGTATACGTTTGCTATTCGACATTTTTGTTACTTTTTCATTCATTCAAAGGCATTGGGTCGTTACTACTTCATAACGACCCGAACAGAGCGACAAAAAATCTATATATCGTCCTGTGGTATAATACCACAGGACGAATCTGCATTAATCCTCCCGAATTATATGCACCTCCGTAGTCACTTCCATTTACGAGAATCGGTATACGAAATTGCCATATGGCGACGGGGCAAAAAAGAAAAACTGTCAATCTAGGGTGTATAAAAAATGTTGAGATTACACGTGCAGAACGTTCTCATACATGCAGTTGTACTTATTATACACCATCAGAAAAGATATGTCATATTTATATGGTAAATAGAACTAGAAAACTGTTTAGAAAACATTCTCTTTTTAAAATAAGTTCGTTGATATTTCTGAATACATTATTAGAACTTTCATATGATTTTTCTTAAGTTATTAGTCAATATTCACTACCTTAACACTTTCGAATCCGACCGACAGTATATTTATTGAAACGCTGAAATTTTGTGGAAATTGCAATATTGTATAAGTAGCAGCCCGTACTATGTAAGTCGCTCGTAAGCATATAAGAAATGACGCGGTACTGTGTACATATTAAGGATGTAGGAGCACGATGGGGTGCTCAACTTTCTGAAAAGTGAGAATTCAGAGAGAAATTCAAACACTTCTCGATGGAATAAAATTCTGAAAAAAAAATTAAGCATACAAAAGGTGCGAAAAAGATTAATTTTGCATATTAATAATTGCAAAATGTTATTAACAAATAGGTGGAAAAAAAATTGTTCAACAAATTATCCGTGAGCCTAACTTTTTTTTTCGAATGAAAATGATTCGTAAAATTTTCTAAATACGTATGAATTTTTTCAGAATTCTGTCTAATGTTTGAAAATTGCAGTTTTTTTTTGTATGAGCTGTATTCGCGAATATACTTGTTCAATCGTTTCGAAACTTCTTGGGTGTAATGGGTGTTTTGTGACAAGCACATATGAAAAATTTGCAACTTAACATGCATTTAAAAAAAATTAATTCCAAAAAAACGAAGTTTCGATGATTAGAAAAAATTCTGAAAAAATTCATACGTATTCAGAAAAATTAACGAATCATTTTCGTTCGAAAAGAAAGTTAGGTTGACGGATAATTTCTTGAACAATTTTTTTTCACCTATTTGTTAATAACATTTTGCAATTATTAATATGCAAGATTAATCTTTTCCGCACCTTTTGTATGCTTGCTTTTTTTCAGATTTTTATTCCATCGAGAAGTGTTTGAATTTCTCTCTGAATTCTCACTTTTCAGGAAGTTGAGCACCCCATAGCGCTCCTACATCCTTAAGGAAGGCAATACTACATGTAGAATACTGCATGTACACGCAGTATATCAATTATTGTGGAGTACTGAAATTTTGAGAGTATGACTTTTCTCGTAAACCAAAAGATCTACGGCGGTGCATATAAGGAGCCAAATTTTCGCTAAAATTGTCTTTCATGGAACATCAAAGACATAGCGGTAATGCTGCCTGGAATTTATAGTTTCGGTCGAGATGTCATATCATAAGTTGGTTTATAACTTGATGACATATCGACCTACTTTGGCTAACGTGTTACAGTGATAACACAATAGTCAGTGAAATAAAATAAAAATATTTATGATGGAATGTATAAAAGTTTTTACTACTACATTTTTTACACGCTAAATTGCAAAGTTTTCAGTATATTTAAAGGAATACATAAAAAATCCTCCTATTACTGATTTCAGTATCATATTAAAAATAGCACCAAAACATCATTAATTATTCCTATATAAATAGGGAATTCAAACGTACATGTATAAGTGAAATCTCGGTAGGGCACATTAATAGCTGAATAATGTGCGTGGTACAAAATCGAAATCGAAACGATTATTGTACATATTTTGAACGCTTCTACGTACACAACAGTAACAACGATAAACCCCATGTTTCATCCGGCTACAAGAATTATACTAACTGAGAACGTAGCTGTTTGCAGATTCTTCTCTCCGTATAGGGTTAGAGTTACATTTAATTGCTTCCATCAATTCGTTAACTTTAACTAATTGACTAGAGATACTGACTAGACCACACCGAGAGAAAAAGTTTCATTGATTCACGGAAATCTTTGCCAATGAAATGAAATACTTGAATTTCAATACTATCTTTTCTTTGAATGATCTCAAACTCAATAAAAAGTATTGACATTGATTCGAAGAAACATTTCTTTAAACCAATGAACCTTTTTCATTGATTTCAAAGATATCGTCTCTGATTCAATGAAACCTTCTTCTTAGCAGTTCAAAATTTATAAACTTATTTTTACCTCAAGTACGCGGCAGATAAAGTTCAAATTTTGTGAGTATGCAAGAAAGTACGGCAGAAATAGGCTAAGCTTCTGGCTCCTTGAAACTCGAAGCCGTTCGTTCGGGAGAACCGGAAAACAAAAGAGTGAGGTTAGGTGCGATAGAGAGATCAATGAAACCGTTTCTTTGAACCAATGAAAACGTCTCTTTAAAACAATGAAACTGTTTCTTTATTATATGCTCACTAAGTAAATCTTTATGTACAGGCAATGAAATGTTCTCTTTGAAATTCAAATGCACTATTTCATTGAAATCAAAGAAATATTTCGTTGAAATCAATGAAAAAAAAATCAATCCACCCATTTCTTTGGCGTCAATGTAATCTTTTCTCTCGGTGCATTAGATGAGTAAGGATTCTTTTTTTAAACATTTTTTTTATGGTCATAGAAATTGTTCGTCGTCTATTCTACTTTATCATTGTTTATTATATTTTTTAGATTTTGGATTTTACTGGGATTCAAATGTAACTAACCAATCGACTGAGTCGTAAAAGGAGAACGACATAGGTACTTATTTACCAATTCTCTTTGGCTTTGCAGCTTGCAAATGGAAAAAATATCGCAAAAGTCCATAATCAACTTTTAGGTTTGGCGTAACGTTTCAATTGGTTTCAGCAATCCATTAAGTGCAGTTCACTGGTCAGAGATTTGAGCTAAAAATTTCATAGGTACTGAAATATATTTTCCCAACGTTTTTTAAAAGGCATAAAAGATATTTGTAGTCTAGTTATTTTTCTATTTATCATCCTTTTTATGTTTGTGTGTTTTAATGTTTTCACATGTAACACCATTTATTCAAAATGTTGTGATCCAAATTCAACGTGAGTAATAGGATAGAAAACATTGAGAAAAAACTTAATTTTCAGCGATTCGGAAAGAAAGTGCGATTCTTCAATATCCTGAATTTGGATGTTCAAGAAAATCTCGATGAAACCGTAAGTGTTTAAAGAGTGACAAAACACGTAATATGTAAAGGTAAATATTTTAAAGCTGATATTACAGATGTTTTCTTGTCGAAATTAGAAAATATATTTTGCATAATGAAATTTATTGTAAAGTTAACGAGAAGTTAGTGAAATTTATTTCAGTCAACTTTTTGCTTCCTCATGGAGGAAGTTTTGTTTTCGTGAAATTTTAATTTTTTTTCGAGATTTTTATGTCAGAACACTCAGAATGGTCGAAAACGTCAGAAAAGTGGTTTAGAAAAAATATCTGCATGTGTGTGTGTGCAGATTCCTTGTAAGCACGATTACTGTTGTAATATTAGATGTATCTTCGTCAAATTTGGGACGCAAGTAGGCTGTCATACGCTTGGGATTGTAGTTGACGCGAATCGGTTGGAGAATTCAAATTTTAAAGCATTTTGAAAATTTTGAAAATTTTGAGAATTCAAAAAATATTGTTTTCATGCTATAACTGTCGCAATTTAAGAGATATCGGGCTGAAATTGTGTACATAAAGGGACTACCATCAAAACATGATGTGTACCAAATTTGGCAAGAATCGATAGGGTGGTTATAATTTTATTGCAATTTCAATTTTGTTTTTAATGTCTTCAAAGACTTCATCTCCTGTAAATTCTGAGATATCCGGCTGAAATTTTCGACATGATTTCACGATTATTGATTGCCAATTATGAATTTAGTCAAAGGAACTATCGATATGTCGGTAAATTTCGAATTTGGTGAATAAGAAAAAAAAGTGCCGTAGCGAAAACTTTTTTTTTTTAATTTGTCACAGATTTATCTTAAATTTTGTTCACATATGGACCATCGTCGAAAAAAATTTGAGTCCAAATTTGACGCAGATCTGTTCAGCCCTTCAAATTTTATGGCATTTTGAATTTTTCGAAAAATCTCATTCTCGCGCTGGCTCGTGCAAATTATGAGATCCAAATAATAAGAGTAGCGCTAGCGTCTCGGTCGTGAGGAATCTCGTAAGAAATTTGAAATTTTCTTTGAAGGGGAGGGAGACAGGTAAAAAAAATTGATTTTGGAAATTCAATATCATCCAAATCCTATTGCATATAAAAATGCCCAATGCACTGCATTGTTGGTGCTGGATGAAAGAATTTTTTACTGTCGTCTGACTTGCATATGCTTTTCAATATTATCTTAAGCAAAGTTCTTAGATCTTCCATTCTGCGCATGATTCAGATCAAACTACTAGGCAGATTGGAATCATTGACGTCTCATTTTGTTCTTCATGAAAAGATACACCGGCTAAATGGAGCAAACTATTTTTTTTCATTCTGAAAGCAAAGTTAATCACTGATTTAGAAAATAGCATAAAATTTATTTATTAATAATTATGTTACTTAAAAAATATTACATTTTATTAACATTTCCTCCATTTAGCCGGTGTATCTGTTCATAAAGAAGAAAATGAGACGTTAATCATTCCAATCTGCCTAGTAGTTTGATCTGAATCATGCGCAGAATGGAAAACCTAAGATCTTTGCTTAAGATAATATTTAAAAGCATATGCAAGTCAGACTACAGTAAAAAATCCTTTAATCGAGTATCAACATTATAGAGTGTTGGGCATTTTTATATGCATTAGGATTTGGATGATACTGAATTTCCAAAATCAATTTTTTTTACCTGACTCCCTCCCCTTAATATTTGGCGTCGAGACGCTACCGCGTCTCTTGATACCGGGTTCTAATTTGGTCCATATATGAACTACTATGGTACAAGGTTTTAGTACAAATTTGAGAAAAATCGGTTACACGGTTAAAATTCTTCGACACTTTGAATTTTTAGAAAAAAGTCTAGAGCATAAACAATCCTGCAAAGTAGAGCTTTGCAAATTACTTCCTCATTTTTTTCGTGTAACTGTAAACGAATCAATAATTTGATTTTTTTTAAAACAAGTGCACTACAAAAAATGTCATAGATTTAAAGGCAACTCGCTTCGTCTCCGTAAAAAACAGTTACTTTTAAATTAACTCTAGTTCTCATCGTTACAATCCCATTCAAAATTCTACTTTGCAGGCTTGTTTAGGCTCGAGAGACGTTTTTCTAAAAATTCAAAGTGTCATAAAGTTTGAACCGCCCTACCGATTTTTGTCAAATTTATACCTCAACTTTTTTCCATGTTCGGTATCTCCTATAAAATTTGCTGAATTAGTCGAAGTTGACTTAAATTATAACGACAACGGCAATTTTTCGAAAGTTCAAAACCTTATAAAATCCGTACCTCTTTACTGATTTTCACCAAGTTTGATATCTACTACAGTTGAATTTGGAATTCGTATAAAGTGCTATGCGAGTGATCAAAACAATGCTACGATGAGTGTATGAGTGTTTATAGTCCAACACCATAGCTGTGAATAACCTCAAATCTGTTTTGTCTTGCAATTTTTACTTTCTTTTTAATCTAATATATGGTGTGAATATGCATAGTATATTTTTCATTAAAAACTGCTTAAGATCATTGATAGTAGTTTGTTTTTTATAGTGAATGTGTAACACAATCCATATTTCAGGCAATATAAATTTGAAATCGTTGGGAATTATTAGGAGTCGCTCTGGGATTTTTTTCGTTTCGAGATGGTAGCAAGTGGTCTACCGTATGCGATTACTCGCAGAGGGCACCGAACGAGCGTGTATTATCTCGGGTGGCTCAACGAAATTGCTCCGCTAGCATAGATTGCTGGTGGCGCGCGCGGGCAACTATGCTGGTAGAGATCTTGTGTCACGTGCAGAGCAAACGCCAAATTACCGCGTCCTCACTGTCTGCCAAGAGCAAGCTCAAGAGACGACCAACAGGACTGTAAAGTCGAACGAGGGTCCTCTATTCATCTACCTTCTCGTCGTAACCAACCCTCCGCTCTGCTCTTCCATTTGACCTAACGTTTTTCTTCCTTTTCTTCCGTGTCAACCCTACTCTTCATCAAGCTCTGCTCATCCGTCGACTTGACTTGATCGCGCTTATCATTTGGCCGGACAACAAAAAGAATCAACGTGGAACGATATCCCAAAGAATCCTTAAGGAGGATAGCATTATCATCAAATCCGTAATAAATTTTCAAAACTTTTTTCTACAACTTCTGGTGAGTTAATTAATTTTTTTGAAGCTTGCTTTTCATAACAGTACATAGTTCTAACATAGAGGAATTTTTATAGTCGTGGAATTGAACTAAAATTTGCAGTAGTGGAGATTGGTGATATCTTAAAAAAAGCCTTCTTAACATTGTTAATAAGTGATAATTTAGATCCCATTGTGTTGAGTGGCAGCTTATTTTGTTTATTGGAAGATGGTTTAATGTTCTAACGTCTAAATTTTTAATAATATTTATCGTTTAGAAGTTACAAATTACTGATGATAGGTTAGGTCAGAAAAAATTAATATTTATAATTTGTTAATGACTGTTAATACAGCAATTGATGGAGCATCTATTAATAAACAAAATGAGCTATTATTGGTCATAATCGAACGTAGCTGGGTATTTACTAAACAGAGTTGTAAATCCCCATTAATTCATGAGATATAGTTTACAGTACAATTTGTTTTGTAATTATGATTTCATAATAATAATATGTAGTGATTATAAAATAGAGTGTAAACATTTGAATAGCTGAAAAAAATACTAATGTTCGCTTTAATATTGCAAGAAATAGTGGAAAAAATGGAAGAAATAAGTAATGCATTACTTATTTTTTTCATTTTTTCAAAAGGATTAACGTGAAAAATAATAATTTTTGCAGCCATTCCAGAATTTAATCATCGTATTACAATCGCTACCTGCTATTATTATAAAATCATAATTATAGAGCTGATCGTATCATCATCATTATTTCTATAAGTATTAGGCTTTTACAACTCTGATATTTACTCATATATTAAGAACATACAACTACACAAGCAACCTTAGAAAATACTCAATCAAATCACTAAAAACTGCAGAATAGTTTTTTTTAGATTGGCACTGATTTGGCCAGGAAAACTAGGATTAAAGCACTCAATCCTCCTTAAAAAACGTGCGTGCTGTACAAAAGTTTGGCTATCACATTATTTGTTGGGTATGCGATTTCGCATAGTCCCTCTGATACGATTATCAGCCATTATCACAAATATCAGAGACTAGCGACCAAGATTACTCTTCCAAAGACCGCATTATTTTTCCATCCTACTATTTTATCAGATAAGTCCGACCCTCGGGACCATCCCTCGTCCATTCCATTCCTTGCACGCCTCCGCGCCCTTGATTTTCACGAGATGATAATTTATGGAGCGCCATATAGATACTCTCTCATATGTCAATATCTAAATTAACTTTCTGCCTTCCTGCCACATTAAATTAATTCTCAAGAATTCAAATAGAAAATAGGACATTCTGTCTTGCCTGATGACCAAACAATTATTGTTTAACGAGCTGTTATCAGATTGTAAGAAACTTATTCGTGGTGATGGCGTATATTTATTAATGATACGAACAGTTAACAAAACGTTGAAATTATAATACAGAATGTGTGGCTTCTAATTCAGTACTGACGTTTCGACGTACCCGAGTAGAAATTTCATCAGGCATGCCTGTTGTCACACGAGGTCCAGATCAGTTTTAGGTACGGTAACCTTATTTGGGGCCACCGTAAATTCACCTGCTCGGGTCCATGTAAGGGTGAGATATGGCATTCGTACTTAACAATACCTTCTTTCCACCGAATCAGGCTGATGTCAGGCTTTACATACGGTAACCTCACATAGATATGCCATTCATCGACCTTATCCGTTTCGCATAAGGTCTTTCTGTGGCATTTGGACCAAGATTTTGTCCAATTTACCTTTACTTTCCCTGCTCAGATCCGTATACGGTCTTCATATGGCATAGTTTTTTTTAAATATGCCGTAAATTTACATTATCAGGTTCGTGTAAGGGATAGATATGGCATTCGTTAAAAACATTTAAAAATTATTGTTATGCAAAATTAATCTTTTCAGCACCTTGCGTGTGCTGGATTTTTTTTACATCCTTATCCAATCAGAAGTATTAGAAATTTTCGCTGACACTCACGTTTTACGGGACTGTACCTCTAGAATTACTTTGAAATCTATCCAAGTACTGTCAAACGCCAGTACCTGGATGGATGATCGCCCCATCATGTTTGAATTTTGAATATTTCGGTCGTAGTCACAATAAATGGATGCACAGTCTTGACGTGTTTTCATTTCAAGTATACTTCAAATAGAAAATAAATACAATAGCCTCCCGCTAAGTGCTCGCCTACGGGGCTGTAGGGATAAAAACGAGCACTTAGCGAGTTACCACCTCTCCGTAGAGATTCTGCAAGCTCGGGCCGCATTCGGCCGAAATCGGCAGGGCTCGGGCGCATTCGTCCGCGATCGGCCAGGCTCGGTAGAGAATCGTAGTCTTGGTGGGGGAACATTCACGCCTCCCGATCGAGGGGAAGGCGCCTCGGCGAGCACTTAGTGGGAGGCTACTGTATATAAAGTTCTAAGATGTCAATGGCCGAGTGGGCTAGGGCGTAGAACTGTCTCCCAGAGGATCAAAGTTCTATTTCCACCAACGGCAAATAAATTTACATGTGTTTTTTTCAGCAATTAATATGTACTGAAAACTAAATAAGCTCGAATATCCAATAGAAAATGCAAAATAAATCGAATTCGATGAGCGCAGATAATTATTTTGTAATTTCTTTGCCGTTTTTATAAGTAGGGCCTTAGTAGGGCAGCCTCTATCTGGCTCTTATCTGGAAAACTCAATCGGGCCCTGGTCAAGCGCTGCGTTACTTTCCTGCAAGGCCCGTATAAGGTTGCCAGGCAGGGGCCTTAGATTTAAATCCAGCTACCACGCTAGGGCCTGATATTCCCCGTAGCTGAATTTCTACTCGGGATTATGCCCTTAGCAATGAACGCAGGGTGTTGAGGACGTGCGATGGCGAGGGTTTCTATGCAGCGAACTGACTTAGAATGGACAAGTTGCTTTCAAGATAATTACTTTTATTTATTTGTAATTCTAGTATTTATATATTGTTGTACTTCAACAAAGTCACTTATCATGAGGCTATATTCACTATTTTCTTCATAATCTAAACAACATTTACCATTCTACATTATAATACAAAAAAGAAACAAAAACTTAAAAATGTGAAATTAAAAATAACGTTTACACAAATTAAATAATACTTGACAAAGAAGCATAAATATTTTAATTCCACAAATTCCATAAATCAAATAATGTATTCGTTACAAACTTACTAATATAGATATTTCACAAAAATTCTCTAATATTCTGATATATATGTCGGTGAACCGCAAAATAAAATGACTTTTCTCTGCCAGTGATACTGCGTCGCATTATTGATCGATAAAAAAATGTTGGTCCAAATATAGAATTCACTTCTTATTTTGTATGCATTGTGATAAATTCCGGATTTATGTGGAAATGTATCTATCGTATCTATCTTGCATTGTGCGAATGGAATAAAACGACAAGAGCTTTGACAGAAATGCAGTGACTATACACACTCAGAATCCATCGTTCTAGCATATCCAAACCTCCTGCATTGCATCATGTAAAAATATTATATCTATCAATAATACCAATAATAAATAAAACATCCTCTATCAACAAGTCCATTATTGCAATTGTATTTGTGTCCTGGTCGGCTCGAGCCTGATGATTAGACTTTCATCCGAACATCTCTTAGTTAAGTTAGACATATGCGATTTTCAAATGAGTGGAAAATTTCCCATTTCATAAATATACAAAACTTGACGATTAGTCGAAGTATTTTTTATACTACTCGAAAACATAAATTTATGCATAACATCTTTTTTCATACATATTTTAAATTATTAAAAAAAAAAAAAGTTTGGAAGAACTTTATATATTTTTTTCGATTCTATAATAACTTAGATTTTTTTATGTAAGAACTCGTGCCATTTTATTAGTTTCGTGAATTGCTATTAAAAGTGGTGCATGGATAGAAATTATACTACTATTATAATATCATTTAAAATAAAATTAGGTTAGATTTTTCGACCGGAAATCGGATCTGTGAATTTTGAGATCAGAAACGGAATAAAGTACCAATTGTAAAAATCAGTAGCAGCGGATCCGTGCTTCGCACGCTAACTGTACTATGACTTTTACATATTGTCGTGGATGAGATAACTTGCATTTTCGATATAAGAATTTTACTTAATTTTTTATTAGTTTAGTGAATTGCTATTAGATGTTGTGCATGGGTAGAAATTGTACTACCATTACAATATCATATTTAATCTGTAACTTGCAGTGATGGATTAGCATTACAATTCATATTTATGAAACTGAATTAATGTGAATTTTAGAATCGCGTTAGTCGTGATAATCAACCAAAGTAGTCAACAGCTAATAATCAACCAACTCGTGTCATCGACCGTTCGGAGTCCCCGGAAAAACCGTCGACATTTTTGTCTTTTTTTTGTGGAATCTATCTGGAACATCTTATCATCACTGTCACTATCCTCCTCCAGCTCTAATTATAATTTCCTATTGCTTAACACAAATCACAATGTCGCGGTGATTCAATTTTAGAACTGTCAAAATGAACAACATGCCTGAAGCTGTTTGTCAATTAGTACCAGCGTAAATACGGAGGCAATAAAATGGCAACAATACTTATATCGAAAATGCGAAATATGTTATCCACAGATTTTTTTGAAGAGGGATTGTAAAAACTTAAATTTAACGATTAAATTAATTGACGTCGTCGTCAACGGAAGTGTATAATTTACTTTCACCATATCATTTACCGTAATTTTGTGCAGTTTCTAGATATTGTTCGTCGAGCTTAGTTTTATTATTAACTACGTGTAGATGTACAAGAAAAATAATGGAATTGATGCAGATGTGATGGCAAATTATATTACGGCTGTAGACACGCACCTGCGAGTGCCAGTTGTTTGATGAAGAAGTCCATGCGGGATTTGCGTCTCTTGCCGAGAAGAAGACCAGCGAGAACTGCAGTGTTCCCAGCAATAATAACAGCGAAGAGGAGCCATAGCACGGTAAATTGCTCAGTCTGAAATGAGACGAAAATTGTAAATATTATTTTATTCAATGATGAAAATTGTTTACAGAGAGTAAATTTTTGGAAAACGACAAACTAAGTAACAGAAGTAACAGGAGTAACAGAAATAAAAGAACCTATTGGCCCTTCGCAGACTTTCGTCGATAAAGGAGTGCAAAAACAAGATCGTTTTTTTAAATATTCTATTCTAATAACAGTATTAGTACGAGAACGTCAGGACGTCGTTACACGCAATTAATACATAACCGTGTCAATCTTGATTTTTGTTATTGAAAAATATCAATAAACAATGAAGGTATTATTATTTAAATGAAGTATCGCTGAACAATCTATTCGTCCGATTAACTTCAAATTCGGAAATATAAAAGATGATCATAGATGAATGTATACATTGAATGAAAAATCCCAACATCATCATCCCGATACTCTTTAAAAAAAAAAATTAAAATCGACTTATTTTTTTGTATTCCTTAGATTAACCCTTGACCCTCTTATTAAAGTCTACACCAATCGTTTTTAATATACTGGATTTTTAACTAAGTATGTACGAACGCCAATTTATTAGCTTTGACCTGGCAATTAGAAAGTAAGCTTAACCAAACGGGGTATAAGAATAAATAAATTTTCTTTTTTTAAATGTTTCAGGTAAAGTATCACAAGAAGTGGGGACTTTCGATTGGATTTCAATACAAGAACTACATTTTAAACATAGAATATAGAGCCACACCAAATTTCACTGCGGTCCACAGCTTTTGCTTCCTCATAAAGGAAGCTTTGTTTTCAGGAAAAAAAAATTTTTCCAGATTTCATGCCAATATGCTTAGAATTGTCCAAAACGTCGAAAAAAGTGGTTTAGAAAAAATGTCCGTATGTATGTGTGTGTCCTGGGCTCCGAAAATTCGATGAACCGTTCGAGCGATATGGCTCAAATTTGGCACGCAAGTGGAGTAGTTGCCCCGCTTTGAATGTTGAGATTAAAAAAAAAACAGCCATTTTGATTTTATGGTACTTTTAATTTTTTGAAAAAAGGGCGTGGTCGCTCTAACTTCCATAAAAAGTAGACGATTTTGCTAAATAGTTGTTTATAAATAAATATACGTTCAATTTTGTTTGGCATTGAATTTGTGCGAAATCGGTAAAGTGGTTCAGATTTTATAGATGTTTGAAATTTTCGAAAAAAATCTTTTTTTTTGTAAATCACGTCGAATTTCACCAATTTAACTGAAATGTTTTACAGACGAAAAGGAACATGCAGCTATGCCACGTAGCAAATTTGACGATGATCGGTAAAGTGGTTCAGATTTTACATTTTGAAATTTACAAAAAAAAAAAAAAAAAAAACGATTTTCGCTCTAGCATCAGCAAAAGTTGATAATGCGAGACAAAAGTTTGTACTCAACGGAAATAAGAATGCAAAGTAGAACTTTACACATTGCCTCATATATCATTTTTATTTTTTAAATTTATAATGACCGGTTGTCCCAAAATAGAATTGCTCATAACTCTCGAACGGCGTAACGAATCGAGATGAAAATTTACACAAAAGAGGAGGATAAACTCCGTTTTCGTTATTTCGATTAAGGTAGTCCTTGCGCATTAAGCTGAGGTCAAATAAGTTTTCGAAAAATAGGAGGGAATTGCAAACACTTTTCGCCAATATAAACAAGGCTGCAAAGTAGAACTTTGCAAATTGCTTCCTCATTTTTGTTGGATTTTTACAAAGCTTCCTCTATGAGGAAGCCAAAATAGATTAACATGCTTCCTGATAGAGGTATATTTGTAAAAATCCAACAATAATGAGAAAGCAATTTACAAAGTTCTACTTTGCAGTCTTGTTTACCAAAGGTATTGTGTTTTCGAGTGGCACAGACAGGCCGACAGACAAAAATAAGCGATTACTTTTCTTTGAATCTAGGACGCTCAAAACATGTATTTTCATTCTGAGAGACAATTTTTTCCTCTTTGCTTCCTCATAGAGGTAGCTTTGTTTTCGTGCGAAATTATTTTTCGAGATTTTTATGTCAGTACACTCAAAATGGTCTGAACCGTCCAGAAAAATGGTTTAGAAAAAATGTATGGATGGAGGTGCGTGTGTGTGTGAGGTCGACATTCAAAATTCAAACTTACATATCTCAAGAACTGCTTTAACAATCAGGCCAAAATTTAGCAAACATGTGAAACAGGTGGACGCCTTCATTTATGGCAAATGTCTGTACGCTCTCTAGCATTCGCAAATTTTTAGCTATTGAGCTAAATAATTTTTTATGAATAAAGCTATCTTGAAAGAGGTTCGCTATTGAATTTGGAATGAATGCGTAAAAAAAGTTCGGTTTTTATGGAATTTTGAATTAATAAAAAATGTTCATTTTGCTCTAACTCGCGTCTAATTTCACCAAATCAACTAACAGTTTCTTCAGATGAAAAATAACATTCAGCGCTGCTACCTACCAAATTTGGTCGTGATCAGTAAAGCGGTTTGGATTTTACGTGATTTAAAATTTTTCAAGTACCGTATAGGTAACGAAAAAAGTTGCAAAACAGAACTTTGCACATTGTTTCCTCATTAATTTTCACTTTTTTACAAAGCTTTCTCTATGAGAAAACTAAAATTAATAAATAAGCTTATCATAGAGGTGGCTTTGTGAAAAATAAAAATTAATGAGGAAACAATGTGCAAAATTCTACTTATTTCTAAACAAGTAAATGTAGATGAAAAAGTAAATATAAACATCTTGCATCTCGACAAGTATAAAAATGTCTTGAAAATTAGTTACGCAGCAACTCTTGAAAATGTAGACAGCCTAACATGGATATAGTGGACTACAGCCGATGTATCAATTACCACTAAGAAATCACCCCTGCATGCTCCTTAATTGCAGAGCACGGTTATAAATCAAGCCCACGACCGTTGGCAACAGTCGTTATCATTCAGTAATTGCCGAGCACCCTAGAATAGCCAGGCTACTCCAATGTCTCGCCGCCTTCTTCTGCCTCTCGGTGCTTCTTCATCATCGTCGACACTGTTGCTTATGTATCGGGGCTTTAGAGCCCCGATATGATGTACGGCATACTCAAATTTTCTTTCAACCGCCCACTCGCTTGCTTTCATTTCATTCGATGTTACGTACCATTGTAAATGATTCTTTTTAAAGAGTGGCATAATTAAAAAACGCCCCGTTGTGAAATCGATGGATGCATGTAGCGATTATAATTAATGACTAACATCTTGAAGATCGATCTTGATCGCCAGCAGCGATAAGGACTTTTATTTGATTTTTTTAGGTCCATGAATATTTTAGACAATCAACAGCTGTTTAATCCTTTGAGGAATACATTTTTTTTACATATGTTTTTTTTTGGAAATTTAATGTAGAGGATTTTTGAGCTTGATGATAATGAATCTGAAAGTAACTCAATTTAGATTAATAAAAACGAAATTTTTAAAGACGAATTTAGATTTATGAATTTTGGTTTCGAGCTCGTAATTAGCAACCTTAGAAAGCCACCGAGTATCGAATTTTATTGGAATCAAATGACTTTTTGCATTTCAGTTCGCCATATCGAATTTCAGAATTTTCAGTTCAGATTAGTAATCCGTGACTTCTAAACCCTTCCAGTACCAAGTTTCATCTAAATCGAATAACTTAGGATATTTTGGCCCACCACATAAATCCGTCATTTTGAAATTCTGAATTTTGAGTTCAGGTTTGTAATCAGCGACACCCAAAACTCCTGATTATCTAGTTTGATTTAAATGAACTATTTTTTTAATTACGGTATTTTTAACCCAGTTTGGTAAACACCGTCCCAGCATTTCTTTCCAAATGTATTGAGCAAATATCGATAACTGGTTCATAGAAAACACATTTTCTGTAAAAAAAAAATACTGATTTTTACAATTTGTTTATTTACAACAATAAATAAACAATACATGCATGTTAAAATTTCTTCTAGACTCATTTATAATCTAGAGACCTTCTAAAATAAGAAAAGGGCGGTCATTGTTATCAAGGAGAACATTTTTCGAAATTAAAAACATCGGATACAAAAATGGGTAAAAAAATACCCACCATGTTTCAAAGATCTATTGGCACTTGATTCTTCTATCATTGAAGCTATTGTTTTCCAAGTACAAAGCTCTTTCACTTGCAACGTAAGACGATAAAGAAAATAGATGGTAAAAGAAAATGCGTGAGTGAGAAACGGTATCATTTATCAAAAGCTTCTGTCTTTGTAGCTATATAATTATTGTCCAGTCGAGAATGTGAGAATTTGAGCAACATCGAGTGGACGATTATTCTGTTATAACAGACCAAATGGGCGGTGTTAATTAAAATTTACGGTTCGACGTATTATGTATCATTTTGTTCGATACTTCATCTGTATAATACATACTGGATGATGCACATGATCCATCATCAAAATGCTTATAACTAATAATTACATTGTCTTTTCGAAAACGTTAAACCACGCACGCAAACTATATGTATACGAATTAACAAACTGAAAACAATGACATGGTGATACCTCATTGCAACGTAAACCAAAGAATAATTTATACGTATAGAAATCTGTGTTATTAAAGCATCGGATATTTTGTCCTCAGTTGTTAATCAGGATATTTCTTCTCCGGATATTGTTGAATAATATTTCTTCTCCGGACATTTTTGAAGGATATTTCTTCTCCGGATATTTTATAGGATATTTCTTATTCGGATATTTTGAAAGATATTTTTTCTTCGGATATTTTTGAAGGATATTTCTTCTTCGGATATTTCTGAAGGATATTTTTGAAGGATATTTTTTCTTCGGATATTTTTGAAGGATATTTCTTCTCCGGATATCGTATAGGATATTTCTTATTCGGATATTTTGAAGGATATTTTTTCTTCGGATATTTTTGAAGGATATTTCTTCTCCGGATATTGTATAGGATATTTCTTATTCGGATATTTTCAACGATATTTTTTCTTCGGATATTTTTCTGGTCCGTTTTCCTTTTTCTTCTGGCCAAGGTTGTTTTTGGCGGATATTTCTTACCCAGATATTTTTTGGCAAATTTTTTTCAGGAACATTTGTGAAATATTTCTTCCCCGGATTTTTTTCTGGAATGTTTTTTTCATACATTTATTTCCAAGGACACTTTTGGCGGATGTTTGTTTCTCGGAATATTTTTTTTGGGCCGTTATTTTCGTTTGTTTGTTTGTTTTTTTTTTTCAAAAATATTTTTGATGGATATTTGTAATCCATTTATTTTTGTGGGACATTCTTTCTGAGAGTTTATTTTTCAAGTATCTCTTTTATGGATTCCGAGCATGATCGTCGCAAGATTGGATGATACTTGCTGGTTAGCGCACCTGCTCGCTCGTGTTGGGTGCCACGAGTATTAAGCAGCATTTGGCACTGCTATTACTAGAATCATGAAACGGAGGGTGATTTTTTCAGAGACCTGTAATGTCTGTAGAAACACAAGTGCCTCTCCAAAGGGGCCGACTGTATACGTCACAAGGGACACAGGTTGTCTGTAATGACCATTCACCCACGTGCCAATGCAATAATACACTGTAGGGGAAGGTCGCAATCAGGGGGAAAGTGAAGCTCGTAAAAGTCTAAGGATTTTCGGTGCTACAAATATATATTTAAAAAATATTTATTAATGCCTTTTGAAATGTAGACTGAAGTTTATGGTAAATTAGATTTTATATAAGATGAGCATAAAAGAAAATGGTACCCTTCCAACTTCCTTCCCTGCTTCCTTAATCTTTCTATACTCGATTTTTCCGTGGCTGATAAAATTATTCACAGGCGTCCAATTTCGTTAGCCGACGCTTTATCATTTTGGCTTTTCGGCCTCTCCCTCACATCAACTTGCCCTATCCCACTGATCCACCCCTCAGAGATTCCTCAATCCCGAGCGAATACGTATCTTGTCGCCTTCAATTCACCCCAAAATGTCACAATCTTTATTTACCACTCTCTCTCTCTCTCGCTTTTTGTTTATCAACGGAAATTCAATTTTCCCGAGCTAGCTGGTCACGCCTGCTTTAAAACTGAGCCAGTACTCTCGTGTACGGTTATTAAAACGGCAAGGACCGACGACATGCTTTTATCATTTTATTTTTACAGTGGAACAGGCAGTAACGTCGTACGTATTACGGTATACAGCATGTATGAGTAATTTCCTGTCAACCGATCCAGTTTTTTTCCTCTTCCACTTCGACATTCGTTATAATCAGATAGATTTTTTAGTTAATTTTTTATGACGTTACATTTTTTAAGTTCATTCCCGACGTTAATATCTTGGAAGGGAAAAATCGCAAGAGACAAAAAATGTATTTTCAACTCAGCATTTAAATAAATAAATAAACTATTACTTGAATCGATCGATAAGTAAATTAATCAAAATTCTTATAACGTATTTTTTTAGAAAAATAGATAAATTAGTTTTTTGGGAACAATAGTTAAATCAATTTTTTGATTTAACTATTATATTTTTCTATTTTTTATCGAAATATTTTTATATGTTTCTCGACCAAAAGAATACAAATTTTTTCGTTAAGAATATATATTTGTTTGCAGAAATTCAATTTTTGCTTCCTCATGGAGGAAGCTTTGTTTTCATGAAAAAAAATTTTTTTCGAGATTTTCATGTCAGTACACTCAGAATGGCCCAAAACGTCGAGATAAGTGATTTGGAAAAAATGTCTGTATGTGTGTGTGTGTGTGTATGTTACACGATCGAAAAATGTAAACCTTTATAACTCGGGAATGCCTTGAGATATCAAGCTGAAATTTGAACCATAGATATAGGGATCAAGCCTCATCGTTCATACAGATTTTTGTTAAAATCCACTTCATCGTTAAATTATTACGCGTTTTTTAATTTTTTGAAAAAAGTCTGTTTACGCGATAACTCTTTCAATTTTCGAGATATTGATCTTAAAATTGGTATGAATATGAGCTTTCAAACGCCGGTGATCGCTATTGAATTTGGTTAAGATCGGTTGAACCGTTAAAATTTTATGATGTTTTGAATTTTTCAAAAAATTGACATTATCGCTCTATTGTAACTTTTGCAAAACTTAAGATAGCGAGCTCAAATTTTGTATATAAATTAAACAATATTCAGCCATTATATATGTATAATTTAGTGACAAACGGTATGAAATTTTTGAGTTTATGGAATGTTGAATTATTTTAAAAAATATACATTATCACATTCACTTTCGGAAACGCTCTAATAATTACGAAATAACGGTATGCATTCATATTTCCGAAATTTGCAAGCCCGAAAAAAAGGCGTAAGCTGTTTTGACTTGAGTTGGAACTTAAGATGTAGCTTAAAACAATACTAAAGATTGATCTTGAGAGCAATCTTAAGATTGAACTTTGTTCCAAATCTGATTGGGTTCTTAAGCTCAATCTTAAGTTTAAACTTAAGTCTGAACTTAAGTTCGAACTTTCGGTTAAATTGGAGTTCATATACACAAGAAGGGAATCAGATTTGAAAACTCTGAAGTTTTAACCGCAGTTAATGGTTTTTTAATTTTTTTCTTATAAAGTCACGATATACTTGTACAATTACCCGCAGAATTCGTCTTGAGTGTAATGTGAAATGTAGCAAAGAAAACATATTTAATATTATTCGTATATTTACATCCATTTGTATAAATACGTTTTAGAATGTAAGAAATTGCTGCTCGAACTTAAGACCGAACTTGAGATAGAACTCAAGTTCGATCTTAAGATTGATGTTAAGTGTGATTTCAAGATTGATGTTAAGTGTGATCTCAAGATCGATCTTAAATTCGCACTTAAGTGCAAGCGAACTGTGCCGTGTTTTGTTTTTTCGTGATTATGATTTTCGGCCATGTGAATTTCGGCGTTAGGAATGCATACCGAAATAACGTAATAACGAAATAGAAAAAAGCGAATCTGGAACATGTATATTTATCTAATTAAAACAAGGATGCAAAGTAGAACCTTGCACATTGCTTCCTCATTATTTTTCGCGTTTTACACAGCTTCCTCTATGAGGAAGCCAAAAATTGAATAACATACTTCCTCATAGAGGTAGCTTTGTAAAACGCGAAAAATAATGAGGAAGCAATGTGCAAGGTTCCACTTTGCATCCTGGTTTAAAATTGGTTTACTGACAGTGAATAGCGTATATATGTAACCAACGACTATACCAGTTACTGAAATTTTGGTTTCCGGATAATTATTTCCGTCCCCATAGGATGCACGAATTGTTCTGGTGCAGCTGGTAATTACAGATTGTTCTCGATTGGTCAGTGCAAGTTTCTCGTGGACGATTAAATGCACCAGATCGTGTGTCGCGTTATTGTCTCAACAATTAGAGCTTTTGTGTATGACAATTTCGAGCCCAGCAGAGAGAGACCTCTATTGTTGTACTATGCTACTATTGAACAATACGGCACGGAACTATACGACTGTGTGATTCTATCAATTGAAATTTAATCATGCACGAATTTCCGGAAGCACGATCGCTGAATCGTAAAATTAGCGAATGCATTCATACTGCCGGTGCAATACATAAAAATTCAACTGGTACATTTTTATTTTTTCCATATTACATATTATTAATTAAAAATCGCAATCAAGTATTCGAGGAACATTTTCCAAAATATTCCTCGTAATACTGACGAAACTATTCCCTTAAATATTCGCCAAAATAATTCGCAACATATTTTCCAAGTGCCTTGAGAAACATTATTTCTTTTAATATAAAATGTTCTTATCTGTTAAAGAGCATTTTCAATATTTAAAAAATTGCAATCAAGTATTCGAGGAACATTTTCCAAAATATTCCTCGTAACACTGGTGAAAAAATTCCTCAAAATATTCGCCAAAATAATCCACAACATATTTTCCAAGTGCCCCGAGAAAGATTGTTGCTCTTCATGTGAAATGTGAAAAAAAAATCTTAGAATATTCGTTAATGACCTCAAAATCTCTTTTGACCAGCCTCATGATTTACATAATAAAAAAAGTGCGCCAAATTTGTTGAGGTGTCGCATAAAAAGATATTTAAAAAAAGTAATGATCTACCTCAACAAAGACGTACGTCACGTCGTTAATTCGACCACTGCAGTTGGTTTAATTCGTATCTTCTCTCCTCTTGAATTATCACATCGCGACAAGTTTTTCAAATATTCCTCGATATAGATCGACAATAAATTCCAATGGCTCGTTCGTGAAGCATGCATGGAGCGCTTATCCATCAAGTTGACACGGTCTTTCATAATAATTGGCTCGAAACAGCGTCTCCCGTGGCTTGACCAGGCGTATATACACGGAGAGTCGGGCAAGAAACTGTCCGAGAAGGCGTCAACATGTTCGAGCGACAGTCGCGCGGTGCTCGGAGCACTCTGAATCGTCAATCAAGGAACGTTCTGCGCCTTCTACCGACTAACGAGAGAGAAAAAACTTCATGATACATTAGCCCGCGAGGCTAACACGGATTACGTGTCTTGGATACTCGCGTCAATGCTCACAGTTGTGGAATTATCCCCAGGGCCTGCATTGTCGGCGATCTGTGCACACCACCCTTCGAACAGTTGCTAGATTCTCGTTCTCTCTCTCTGTCCCTCTTTCTTACTGTTGATTATCCATCTATGTATAGATGCGACACGTCCTTATTCAGCCTCGGAGTTATACAAGCCAATCAGATAGCACAGCTCGTCCACTCTAATCAACTTTTGCCGCGGTGTTAAGATCCCCAATTGCCGGAGGCTCGTGTCTACTATGAGATACGTCGATATAGATCGATACATCGAAAAATCTTGTATACATCGATATATCGAAATACCTTTAATATATCGATATATCGAAGCATCTGGAAGATATATGTATTGAAGTATCTTCAATGAATCGATATATCGAGGAATCTGAAATATACTGATTTATCGAAATATCTTAAATATATCAATGTATTGAAGTATCTTGTATCTATCCATATATCGAGAAATCTGGAATATACCAATTTATCGAAGTATCTTGAATATATCGATATATCGAAGTATCGAAGTATCGAAGTATCGAAGTATCGAAGTATCGAAGTATCGAAGTATCGAAGTATCGAAGTATCGAAGTATCGAAGTATCAAAGTATCAAAGTATCAAAGTATCAAAGTATCAAAGTATCAAAGTATCAAAGTATCAAAGTATCAAAGTATCAAAGTATCAAAGTATCAAAGTATCAAAGTATCAAAGTATCAAAGTATCGAAGTATCGAAGTATCGAAGTATCGAAGTATCGAAGTCTCGAAGTATCGAAGTATCGAAGTACCGAAGTATCGAAGTATCGAAGTATCGAAGTATCGAAGTATCGAAGTATCGAAGTATCTTCAATAAATCCAGATATCGTATTATTTTGTATATCTTGCCTGTAAGTAATCACAAGTTGCACATGCGTCTTATCTTATTTTCTTATCTTTTCAATACTGCCATAAAAAGCATCGCATACACGCATTACGAAAATATTTTAATGGAAAAAAAAAATTCCTGATTCTAGTTTCGGGTTCATTTGCATTTAATAACATTTTTCGCCAAGATAATTTGAATAACATCGACTTTAACACACCTCATTCCCTTCTGTACGGAAAAATGATAAACTCCATCTATAAAATTTTGATTTTTTTATTACCCGTATGAAACATTGAGCTTTTCAAAATATTTGTTTATTCTCTCACAATTCACGTTATCAACCAAAGGCTAATATAGGGCATATATGATTCTGGAATATGTATTAACAGTCGCAATATGTATTAACGGTTTGTTAATACATATTGCGACTGGCTATTTCGTTCAGGCGCATATTTTATATTTTTTATATATGTTTTGACGAGCGCATATCGTTTCGATGGTACAATGTGGCATACTACTGCAGCAGAGAAATATCAATTGTCCCGGTGGGCGTATGTGTTATTCCCGCCCTCATATAAAAGGTCTCATCGTTTCATTCGATTCTTCGTGGAATGGCGAATATATCGATGTTTGCCGATACCATATGGATATTCATGTGGGTATACCCTCGCTACATGCTAGATGCGCATTGGTTTCCTGTTGAGGTTCGTGAGAAGAATCGAGCGACGCCTGCTTGTGCTTCCAACACAGGCGCAAGTACATGTGGGCTCATAGAATTCGGCTTTAATCAATACCCTTTATTACATACTCATGCCTATACTATAAGAAGTGCACTTTCAGGTAGTCCTTGCGCCTGGTATTCATTTCGCATAAGTTCGAGAATAATGAAAGAGAATTGCAAACACTTCTCGATGGTAGAAAAATCTGAAAAAATTCATGCCCCTTAAAGTTACTGAAAAGACTAATTTTGCACTATTGTTATTCTAAAATATCATTAACAATTGATTAAAAAAAAATTGTTCAACAAATTTCCCGAAAACTCACATTTTTTCTTTTCATGAAAAAAAAAAAATTTCGAGATTTTTATGTCAGGACACTTAGAATTGTCCAAAACATCCAGAAAAGTGACCTAGAAAAAATGTCCGTATGTATGTATGTATGTATGTATGTGTGTGTGTGTGTATATATATATATACAACTCCGAAAATTCGAACGCCGATAAATCCAGAACCGTTTTGTATATCGCGCTCAAATTTGGCACACAAGTGTCGCAGCAGACCCTCTTCAACTGTAGCAATTTTCGACAAAATCTGTGCGAAAATGTCGATTTTATTGAATTGAATTGAATTTGGCTCGAATCGGTGAATTGGTTCCGATTTTATGGAATGTTGAATTTTTCAAAAAATTCACATTATCGCTCTATTGTAACTTTTGCAAAACTTGAGATAGCGAGCTCAAATTTTGTATATAAATCAAATAATATTCAGCTATTATATACGTATAATTTAGTGACGAACGGTATGAAATTTTTGATTTTATGGAATATTGAATTATTTTTAAAAATATACGTTATTACATTTACTTTCAGAAACGCTCTAATAATAACAAAATAACGGAATAACGAAATAGAAAACGCGAATTTACAACATGTTTATTTATCTACTTAAAACAAGGGTGCAAAGTAGAGCTATTTGAAGTAACTAAAAAAACGAATTTAAAAAAAATTAGGTGCCCACTTCACATAGCTGCAAAATAGTACCTTGCACATTGCCTCCTCATTATTTTTCGCTTTTTACAAAGCTTCCTCTATGAGGAAACCAAAATTGAATAACATACTTCCTCATAGAGGTAGCTTTGTAAAAAGCGAAAAATAATGAGGAAGCAATGTGCAAGGTTCTACTTTACATCCTTTTTTTAATGATAATGATTCATTCATCTTCCTGAATACGTATGAATTTTTTCAGATTTTTCAATTCACTTTGAATTATTTTCTTTTCTATATGGAAAAAAAGGCTGCAAAGGGGCTGCAACATGTTAATCTATTTTGGCTTCCTCATAGAGGAAGCTTTGCAAAAATCCAATAATAATGAGGAAGAAATTTGCAAAGTTCTACTTTGCAGCCTTGTTTAAAAAAATGTTAAATGGCATTAGTTTTGAACGCCTCGACATATTCTCGCCAGATTCGAACTGATAAAAAACTTAGAAAAAAAAATTTTTCGCCAAAACAAAGCTTCCACTATGAGGAAACAAAATATGTGAAAAAACACAAAATTTAAATATCTTCATTGAAATATATTTTAGTCAACTGTAATTTCATTCAGTAATTTGTCCGACGTTTAAAAAAATGCATCGTTCTAATAATAAATCTAAAGAAATTGCATGTCATTCATTACAATGATATAAAGCTTTTTTATGCATGCTGGCTGTGCAATAAAAGTTGTGTATAAAAAAACTCATTTACCTCTTTAGATAAAATATTTTTCTCATCTGTTCAAGTTAAAGTTTCGTGAGAAACGCAATATGAATTTTTAAAATGTGCATCTGCGATTATCTAAAAAGCATTAAAGAAAGTCCATCGAGTAGGACGATTGTTGACTATGATGAAAAATGTACAACGTAGACTACAGAGCAACCCCCTAATTATTTTTCCTATATTAGCGGTATAGCTATTTTTAAAGAGGTTGAAGCGGTCCCGTTGAGTCAACTGACGGTTTCGAAAAAAAAATTTATTAGGCTACTAAAAAAATCTACATTTGGTCCCATTTTATTCTCTGTACAGTACTATATTAGAAAAACTATAATAAAAGCATCACATTATGCATTTTTATAGTTTAATTAACGAAAATGAAATTTTTCGTTGTCAATGCCAACTTCAAAACGTAAGATAATGCTGATTATTTCAATAAAAAAATGGTACTAATTTTGGTTTTACTGTTGGTAGAATGTGAGCATGATTATCACCGGTAGTTGTACGGAGAAACAAATGAGCCTTTGAATTTTTAATTACTTTTCGTCGATTATGCGAAGCGTGCTGATATTTTTCGAGGTTGGTAGCATTGTTCAAGGTCAGCGGCACGTGCAGCGCGGTAGTTGTTAAATGTAAACATGGAGGCGCCAGAAGATTGTATTCGGGATACAGAGGGGAGATTTTCCACGAAAAGAAAACTAATCTGAAAGGAAAATCTCCGAAACGTGTGTGAAAGCCGCAAATTATAGGTGATTATACGAAAGCAACGATTGTTGACGGGCGTCGTATCGTGGAAATTGATTCGCGGAATTCCAAATTGCCACCCTATTATGATACCGGTTACTTCTCCGTAATTTTCCTCCTGCGGACGATAACGGTTATATTACCGATGCACCGTTGCCATATCTATCCACTCGCGAACTATCAACGACGGTTTCACATTAATTTCGATTGCTTTATCTCGTAATATATTTTTTATCAGGTGGTGAACGCAAGTTTTTTTTTTGGTAGGCGGAAAAATATCTCTGGAAAAAAAAACCCCCTCGGAAAAAGAAATTTAAGTTAATGGTAATGGATGGTTTAGCTCTAGTACATTATTAAAAAAAAAAAAAACACACAAATATTGGAACTTGCTTTTCAAGAATATATTAAATTCACAAACTTTGTGCAGTAGATGCGAATTAATATACATTGTGTTGCAAATTTCCAAATAACCCGTAATTTTACGATACGTACAGTAAATTTACAACACACGGCGGTAATTATAGTGGCAATACGTCAGTTCTACAGAACCCATCTCTACACAGACCCATCTGTACACGAGCATCTGTACACCATTTTTTTTTACACGCGTTTAATTGAGCACAACGAAATTGTACACAACACGAACTTGACAAAGCGGAATTTAAAACGGATAACCTTGTCACGACGAAACCTTGCGGAAATTTAGTTCGACACGGAAAAATTGATCACGTCAGTAATCGTTATGACAAAACTTTGCACAGCATACTCTGGGCACCATCAATCTGCTCACAGCACTAGTTCGACACAACAAATTTCTTCGTAGCACAAGATCGAAATGGTAAATCTCGACACGGCACCATTTTGTAACGACAAATCTCTACACAACGCGAGTACTGCCCGGTAAAGTTTGCCACGACGAACCTTCGACACGACACAAGTTGTACATGACGATGTTCTACACAGACCCATCTCTACACAGACCCATCTCGACACCGACGCTAATCTTCCGATGGTAAATCGCACTCCCACTGCAATTGACGAAAACTCGTCGTGACAAGGTTATCCGTTTTAAATTCCGCTTTGTCAAGTTCGTGTGGTGTACAATTTCGTTGTGCTCAATTAAACGCGTGTAAAAAAAAATGGTGTACAGATGCTCGTGTACAGATGGGTTCTGTAGAACTGACGTATTGCCAATTATAGTATCGGTATAATAAAATTACAACACATGGAGATAATTTCAGTATAGATATAGTAAATTTACAACGCGAATATTGAAAATTACTATTCAAGTGTATATTAAATTCACAAACTTTGTGTAGTAAATGAGAATTAATATACATTGTGTTGTCAATTTCCGAATATCCCTTTATTTTACTATACGTATAGTAAATTTACAACACATGGAGACAATTTTAGTATAGATATAGTGAAATTCACAACACACAGCTTTGAATTTTCAAAGACGATTTATGAATATTCTTATGTATGTAATGTAACGGGACATCTTTACACCCGGCGAGATTTTGACCGTCCGTTTCACCGACAATTATAATCCGGACAAAATACCGACAGACAAAATACCGACAGACAAATTACCGAACAATTAAAATACCGACAAATAATAATCCCGAAAAATTAATATACCGAAAGATTAAAATACCGTTATTTAAAATTCCGATTTTTAATTTCCTTTTTTTAGATTCTGTTAGGTTCATTCTTTATTTTCTTTCTTTAGGTTCCGGGATTCCTTTCCCCGAGGATTTTTCCAGAAGGTTTTCTTCCCGGTTTTTTTTCCGGAATTCGATAAAAGTACATGGGAAAAACTACTTTTCTAATTTAGATAAATATTTTTTTAATCCGCTAAAGTTTAGTGAGATAATTGAGACAAGGTTTGCGAATATCCTGTCGAATGTCTACAGCTGGTAGTACTTTAAAAGTTGTTAGCCTGGCGGAAAATTAGTAGTTTGGATAAACGGTAAGATAAGGTAGCGAAACTATATGGAGAGACAGCGAATAGAGGAGAAATGGATAGGTGCGGGCGGTTATATTGTAAGGCACGTGCTAGAGAACCCCACAAACGCCTTACACTTTCCAACATGAACGCGAGACTTTATGCATGAGAGAAGAGAGCACACGGTTGGAACTAGGGCTGCTCGATCAACGCAGTCGCGAATTTGCTCTCCTCTACAAGGTAGAGAAAAGCTACCGACGTCGGGTTATGGCGTCGCACGTTATATGCATGTAACTATGTTCTCCCAACACTGCGTGTACGTGGTGTGGTTTACATGCAGTAATATCTATGAGACGTGGCGATTATGCGAAATGGGGTGCATCGTTGTTTACATCACGCGCACCGACTATGCTCTGGTATTAGGTAAAAAAAAAGATGCAGGAAAAAAGGTGCTCATAAAAATGATCCTGGCAAATAGGTTCCCAGAAAAAAGGTCTCGCAGAAAAAGGGATTTCAGAAAAATGGTCCTTTGTAAAAAAAAAAAAAGATACCGCGGAAAACTGGACCTGAAAAAAAGGTCCACCGAAGAAATGATCCCGGAAAAAAGATCTCCCAGAAAAATGACCCTTCGGAAAAAAATTCTCCGGGAAAAAACGCCCGCCGGAAAAAAGATCTCTGGAAAAAAGGTTCTCAGAAAAATGGTCTTTTGTAACAGAAAGATACTGTGGAAAACTGGATCTGAAAAAAAAGTCCACCGGAGAAATGATCCTGGAAAAAAGGTCTCAGAAAAATGGTCCTTCGGAAACAAGATCACCGGAAAAAAACGACCAGTGGAAAAAAGATCTCCGGAAAAAGGTTCTCAGCAAAAATGGTCCTTTGTAACAAAAAGATACCTCGGAAAAGTGGACCTGAAAAAAGATCTGTCGGACCAATGATCCTGGAAAAAAGGTCTCTCAGAAAAATGGTCTTTCGGAAAAAAGATCTCCGGAAAAAAACGCGCAGCGGAAAAAAGATCTCCGGCAATTTTCAAAAAAATTCAAAATATATTCAAATTTTATTTGATTTTGTAATTTTCAGAAAATAGGCAAAAATCACTCAAAACACGGGCTGAAGGACTCCGGTCGATGGTCTATTGGTCGAATGAATAAATATTTGCCAAATTAATTAATTAAGGATTGTTAATTGTTAACCAACATGAATGTATATATTTCGGCCAATAAATGTCTTGTACACTGAAAGAAAAAAGTAGTTGGAAGAACCGTCTCCAGCATATGCTGTACCGCTGAATAGTTGCAGCAACTAACTCGCTCCTGTAACCAATCGCAGTGCTGTTTTCACCAATACAATAGGTGGCGCAATCAACAGCGAGTTCCTATAACCAACCACAGCGGTTCGTATAACCAACGAGTAGTTGTCATAACCCACTGAGTAGTTGTCATAACCCACTGAGTAGTGACGCTATTTCAACTCTTTCGGGTGGTTGTCGGAACCCATTTATTGGTTTGTCGAACTACTTTTTTTTCTCCGTGTACTACTACTACTACTCGGAAAATGTCTGTACGCTCTCTAGCATCCGACATTTTTTAACTATTGAGCTAAATAATTTTTTATGAATAAAGCTATGTTAAAGGAGGATTGGTATTGAATTTGGAATGAATCTGTAAAAAAAAATTTCGGTTTTTATGGGATTTTGAATTTTTCAAAAAATATTCGTTTTGCTCTAACTCATGTAAAATCTCACTAAATCAACTATAATTTTCTACAGATGAAAAACAACATCCAAAGCGGTTTGGATTTTACTTGATTTTCAGTTTTTCAAGAACTATATAGGTAACGAAAAAAATTGAAAAGTAGAACTCTGCAAATTGTTTCCTCATTCATTTTCATTTTTTACAAAGCTTCCTATATGCGGAAGCCAAAATTAATAAACAAGCTTACTCAAAGAGGTAGCTTTGTAAAAAAAGAAAATTAATGAGAAAGCAATGTGCAAAGTTCAACTTTGTAACTTTTTGTTTTACGAAGGATCAAGTAAAAAAGGAAAATATTTAAATTTAAGTGCTGGCATTTAGTTGAAGATACCACATGCATTTCAGATATTTTACCCAGGACTCATGCACAATTTTTCCGTCGGACCTTTTTTCCGGTGGACCTTTTTTACCACTCTCGGAGAACAACATTTTCGATCAATAAAATCTTTTTTTCGTTACATTTATCACGTTACATCGTTCTGTCCAGTAAAACGTGTACTACCGCTTATTTAAATGAACCTAAAGTAACGAACGATCCATACGACTTATCGAAGCGTGTCTGTGCGTCGACTCGGCTTCCAACATACTAGAAATGCATTTTTTATTTTTCGATCAACTTTGGTATCGTATTTTATAATTCCGTAATCCAATCATATCCGCACTGACACCCGTTGGGCAAACGAAAATATATTGTATTCACAGTGACGCTTATTAAAAATCCCCAGGAAATAATTCGGATATGTATATTCGCATTTTATTCACTGTTTATTATTTTCGCGATATTTATAACGTTGCTACATTACTGATGCAGAATGTGGCAGCAGCAGCACAAATTTTCAATTACATATCGGATTTCTTGTTAACTCTCTAATTATAAAGCGACTGCTATTAATTTTAAATCCATTTGACGATTTTTAAAAAATTATAGTTACAACTTTTGTTTAGTTACCATGAATTTTAAAAAAAATCGAGTTGACTAAAAACAAGTTTCCTACGTGCTGCGGTATCAAATTAGACCACGGTATTTTTTTTTCTGTACACGGAAAAAAAAGTTTTTTTTGCAACAACTGTTTCCGATTTGCTGTATACAAAAGGTCTGAAAAATGAGTTGCCCCAACCATATCGAATAGTAACCTCAACACGGAATAAAATGTTTGGTTGTGGCAACTACGTTTTCGATTTGCTGTACACAATGTCTAAAAAATTAGTTGCCTCAACCACATCGAATAGTGACCTCAACTATTCACGATTAGTTCTCGATGGATTAGTTAGGTTAACTAACTATTATTATTAGGATTAGTTAGGTTAACTAATCCAATCGTTGGAACTACCATTCGAAGCGTCGGTATTATCATTCGAATCGTCGGTATTACCATTCGAATCGTTGGTGTTACCATTTGAGTTGCTAGGGAAATAGAATAATCCATTGGTTGTGTCAACTCATTTCTTGGTTATGGCAACTACTTTTTTTCCGTGTAGGGTGCCCGCAGTAGCGACTTGTCAAAAAACCGCATTGCACAACGATGCGACGCCATTAGGAAGTTATGAGTCAATTTAATTTCTTTTTAATAAATACGATGACGCGACATAATATAACAGTAGAAATATCACGGACGCAAGATCACTAGACAAAATATCGCACTGGAAAAAAAATCACAGCGTCAGAATATCACAATGAAAAAATAATAAAGTTTCTTTAGGTTCGTTAGGTTCTTTAAGGAAGTGAGGGACAAAATACTCTGTCCATGTGATACTTTGGCGATGTAATATTTAGCCAAATTGATATTTTGTTCATTTGATATTTTGTTAAAGTGATATTTTGTCGTCTGCTTATTTGTCTGTGATATTTTGTCGTCTGATTATTTGTATGTGATATTTTGTCATGTTATATTATGTCATGAAACCTTTAATACTTGGAGTCATGACGTTACAATGATCGTTTAATGACCAGAACTGCGAAAAAAAGGCTTTGACTAAAAATGAATAGCTGTTATTTTATAGTTACTATGACTACTAAAAATTTTCTGTCCACTGGAGTAACAAATTAGTCCACGAATTTATTTCTGTATTTTTTAAACAGTAATTACGATTTAATAAATGCAGGTTTTTGCTTTCAACAGGATGTGGTCTCTTAAGTAGGTTGTACTTCAATTTAATTTCCTTTTAATACTTAATCTCAAGACGTTACAGCATTCTCTGGTCATTCTCTGTCGACGAGAATGGCGATAACCGAAAGGCTAAAAAAAAGTTGTCTTGCTTCTATTCAAATAACGCTAATCTCTTTATAATCTCTCATCTCCTGGTCATTGTTTAATTTTAACAGTTGCCTTCTTTTCTTTGGGTTTATTGCAGACATTACTATTGTGTATCACTATTTTTATTACGTCTAGTATTTCGTTCTATGTAACTCGCTTCCCATTTTTTATAATTACAGTACAAACTACCTAAAAGTGAAAACAATTTTCAGGGTACAAAAACAAATTTTTTCGATACCTTATTTACTTTTATTAGGTACATTTACGACTATTAAATATATAATTTATTTAAAAACTGGAAGATGGGAAACGCAAAAAGAAAAATAATTATCAAAATCTGGGGTAAGATTTAGCATCAGAATGGCATTACAGGTTTAAAAAGGCTGCAAAGTAGAACTTTGCAAATTGCTTCCTCATTATTGTTGGATTTTTACAAATCTACCTCTATGAGGAAGCATGTTAATCTATTTTGGCTTCCTCATAGAGGAAGCTTTGTGAAAATCCAACAATAATGAGGAAGCAATTTGCAAAGTTCTACTTTGCAGCCTTGTTTATATTGGCAAAAAGTATTTGCAATTCCCTCCCATTTTTCGAAAACTTATTTGACCTCAGCTTAATGCGCAAGGACTACCTTAATCGAAATAACGAAAACGGAGTTTATCCTCCTCTTTTGTGTAAATTTTCATCTTGATTCGTCACGCCGTTCGAGAGTTATGAGCAATTCTATTTTGGGACAAGCGGTCATTATAAATTTTAAAAAATAAAAATTATATATGAAGCAATGTGTAAAGTTCTACTTTGCATTCTTATTTCCATTGAGTACAAAATTTTGTCTCGCATTATCATCTTTTGCTGATGCTAGAGCGAAAACCGTTTTTTTTTTTTGTAAATTTCAAAATGTCGTAAAATCTGAACCACTTTACCGATCATCGTCAAATTTGGTACGTGGCATAGCTGCATGTTCCTTTTCTTCTGTAAAACATTTCAGTTAAATTGGTGAAGTTGGACGTGGTTTACAAAAAAAAAAAAATTTCGAAAAATTCAAACATCTATAAAATCTGAACCGCTTTACCAATTTCGCGCAAATGCAATGCCAAACAACATTGAACTCATATTTATTTATAAACAACTATTTAGCAAAATCGTCTAATTTTTACGAAAGTCAGAGCGACCACGCCCTTTTTTCGAAAAATGCAAAGTACCATAAAATCAAAATGGCTGATTTTTTTCTTTTCACTAAATCTCAACATTCAAAGCGGGGCAACTACTCCACTTGCGTGCTAAATTTGAGCCATATCGCTCGAACGGTTACTGAGTAATAGTACATCGAATTTTCGGAGCCCAGGACACACACACACATACATAAGGACATTTTTTCTAAACCACTTTTCTCGATGTTTTAGACAATTCTAAGCATACTGGCATGAAAATCTCAACAAAAAAAAAATTTCATGAACACAAAGCTCCCTCTATGAGGAAGCAAAAATATGTAATGTCTTTACAGAAAATAGATTGGTTCTTTGGTGGCCAGGCCCAATAATTAGCTAATTAAATTATTACGTCTGTTCGTTAATTCTGTATTTCCAGGGTCCTATTTTTTGTTCTAATTCCAGTAACATCTAAAGGCGAAAATAATGCTCTGTGTTCAAAAAAATATTCAAAAACACAGTTTATTTTTATTACTCATCTTTACGATCTTTAAATATACAATCCATCAAAATATGCAAGATGGAAAACACAAAAATTGTCGATAAAAATCTGGGGTACGATGTAGCCCCAGAATGGCGTTCCAGGTTTAAACAAAAATAGAATGTCTTTGTAGAAAAAATGAATTGGCCCTTTGGCGATCAAGGACATCGCCGTGAGTGATCCTGTATTCCATATGGTTAAGAGGGTGAACGCTGTAAACTATATCGGCCGTATAACCGCGAGCGTAAGTACCAACAAGATCTTGAGAGATTCTATCCGCTGCTTTTATCCTATAGAGCTCTCGAACAGCGTCCTGCACATACATATTCACATTGACACACACACACACACACACACACACACACACACACACACACACACACATACATATACACACACACATGGAGCTTCGCCGATAGCGTTGTTCCCGGGAACGAGGCTTTTTTATTCCTGCGCGCGCTCACTCGCTACGTTTTCGGTTAATCGAGCGCGTCCTCTGAATATTTACCGCCCCCGCGTCCACTTCCAACTTCTCTCTGCATTCGCTGCTATTCCTCTCACGACGTGCTCCGTATAACCGTACGGTTAACGTACCATCTCAACGTCAAGCAAATCCTTAAAATTTATTCCACGATAAATATATAGGAGACATATTATTCGAGTTAAGTAAGTGCCTTGCCTCCTGCTGTGCACTTCCTCTTCCGCGAGTCTGCGAGTCCCTGAAGGAAAATAAATATATCAGACAACTTTCAATTTAATGTACAACTTTCCGTCACTTTGTTTGCCGGAAATATACAACAATACCTACATTTAACGAACTTTTTTTTATTAAATAAAATTATAGAATGTATTTTCAATTAAATTCTCAGGTTTACCAATTTCTTACGGATAAATTCTTTCGGGATAAAAATGTCAAAACATGTGTTTTTTTATATGCATTTATCAGTGATATATTTTTTTTAATATTTGAATATACTACAATACCTACGTTTAACGAACTTTTTTTTATTAAATAAAATTATAGAATGCATTTCCAATGAAATTCTCAGGTTTACCAATTTCTTATGGATAAATTCTTTTGGGATAAAAATGTCAAAACATGTGTTTTTTTACATGCATTTGTCAGTGATATATTTTGTTTTAAATATTTGAATATACTACAATACCTACGTTTAACGAACTTTTTTTATTAAATAAAATTATAGAATGCATTTCCAATGAAATTCTCAGGTTTACCAATTTCTTACGGATAAATCGGATATATACGGATCTTTATTAAAATCTTTATTAAAATTTCAAAATATGTGTTTTTTTTACATGCATTTGTCAGTGATATCTTTTTTTTTTAATATTCGAATATACTACAATACCTACGTTTAACGAACTTTTTTTTATTAAATAAAATTATAGAATGCATTTCTAATGAAATTCTCAGGTTTACCAATTTCTTATGGATAAATTCTTTTGGGATAAAAATGTCAAAACATGTGTTTTTTTACATGCATTTGTCAGTGATATATTTTTTTTTAATATTTGAATATACTACAATACTTACGTTTAACGAACTTTTTTTTATTAAATAAAATTATAGTATGCATTTCCAATGAAATTCTCAGGTTTACCAATTTCTTACGGATAAATTCTTTCGGGATAAAAATTTCAAAACATGTATTTTTTTACATGCATTTGTCAGTGATATCTTTTTTTTAATATTCGAATATACTACAATACCTACGTTTAACGAACTTTTTTTTATTAAATAAAATTATAGAATGCATTTCTAATGAAATTCTCAGGTTTACCAATTTCTTATGGATAAATTCTTTTGGGATAAAAATGTCAAAACATGTGTTTTTTTACATGCATTTGTCAGTGATATATTTTTTTTTAATATTTGAATATACTACAATACTTACGTTTAACGAACTTTTTTTTATTAAATAAAATTATAGTATGCATTTCCAATGAAATTCTCAGGTTTACCAATTTCTTACGGATAAATTCTTTCGGGATAAAAATTTCAAAACATGTATTTTTTTACATGCATTTGTCAGTGATATCTTTTTTTTAATATTTGAATATACTACAATACCTACGTTTAACGAACTTTTTTTATTAAATAAAATTATAGTATGCATTTCCAATGAAATTCTCAGGTTTACCAATTTCTTCCGAATAAATTCTTTCGGAATAAAAATTTCAAAATATGTGTTTGTTACATGCATTTGTCAGTGATATCTTTTTTTAAATATTTAAATATACTACAATACCTACGTTTAACGAACTGTTTTTTATTAAATAAAATTATAGAATTCATTTCCAATGAAATTCTCAGGTTTACCAATTTCTGCCGGATAAATTCTTTCGGGATAAAAATTTTAAAACATGTATTTTTTTACATGCATTTGTCAGTGATATATATTTTTTTATATTTGAATAAACTACAATACCTACGTTTAACGAACTTTTTTTTATTAAATGAAATTATAGAATGCATTTCCAATGAAATTCTCAGGTTTACCAATTTCTTACGGATAAATTCTTTTGGGATAAAAATTTCAAAACATGTGTTTTTTTACATGCATTTGTCAGTGATATATATTTTTTTAATATTTGAATATACTACAATACCTACGCTTAACGAACTTTTTTCTATTAAATAAAATTATAGAATACATTTCCAATAAAATTCTCAGGTTTACCAATTTCTTACGGATAAATTCTGTCGGAATAAAAATTTCAAAATATGTTTTTTTACATGCATTTGTCAGTGATATATATATTTTTTTAATATTTGAATATACAATACCTACGTTTAACGAACTTTTTTTATTAAATAAAATTATAGAATGCAATTCCAATGAAATTCTCAGGTTTACCAATTTCTTACGGATAAATTCTTTTGGGATAAAAATGTCAAAACATGTGTTTTTTTACATGCATTTGTCAGTGATATATTTTTTTTAAATATTTGAATATACTACAATACCTACGTTTAACGAACTTTTTTTTATAACATAAAATTATAGAATGCATTTCCAATGAAATTCTCAGGTTTACCAATTTCTTACGGATAAATTCTTTTGGGATAAAAATTTCAAAACATATGTTTTTATATGTATTTGTCAGTGTCTGTTTAAAAAATATTTGTATCGTACAAAATGTCTAAAGTAAAATTAGATGTTTCTAAATTAAAACGATGGCTGCAATTTGTGCGCTGAATACATTTTTTGCCGTAATTGTGACCATCATAGTATAACTATTGTTTTATTGTAAATTATTAGACAATGAATTTTAACGTTTATAAATAAAAGCGAAAATAAAACGTAAATGAAAAGAGATCTAGGAAAACGAAGCCGGAAATACGTACAATAAAGAATAATCTATTTTGAAAACATTTCGTGCCGGATTTTCTTTCGGTTCGCTACGTCGCAATCTATTTTCGAGAAAAAAAAGCAGGTGAAGAAACGAAAGTGTAGAGTGAAAGAGACGTTAGTGTGAAAACGACGTCGATCGAGAAACGAGTTACGCGAGCGGTTGTGAAATACAGAACAAAGCAAACAAATGTTTTTATAAAAGCTGCTTAAGTTTTAGTTCGGCGTCGATGGTTTAAAAAATAAATACATTCCTATAAAAATAAAATTGGCGATTCCTCAAGAATACTATTTATAATTATTAAACTCGACATGATAACAATTTAAACATTCCCATATAATCAAAAAGTTTTTGCCAAAAATGTTATACGTTTTATAGTAGTACAGAGACTTTATTGGCAATATACAATAGTTTTACAATTTTAGGTATATGTTCATGAGGTCATTCAGATATTTTTTGCCATTTTCACAAACAAAACAAGTGTAATTTTTTCGTTATATAATAAACATTTGTCAACTCGCCAAATTTGCAAAAAAATGATTTTGCTTATTTTTAACTGAACAAAAATGAATCAGTTAATGAATCAGGTTTTTTTTATTCACAAAGTCTTCGTTTCAGGTTTTAAAAGAATATCTTTTTTTAATGACATCGGCAGATTGAAAAGTGCGATAACCAACGAATATTAGCCATTTGGGAATAATAGGAATATTAGGTGATTCCCTCCTCTTAAGTATTTACTACCGGTAATTGAATCATTGTGCATTGCATACTCATCGCAAAATGTTGACAGAAATGCAAATTAATAACGGATAGATGGTGCACGTTTTATGCTCTGATAATGAATTCATAATTGAACATCTTCTGCCTCGATAATTATTAAAAAATTAAAAGCGCCACGGGCAACATCGATATACGTTCGTTGAAACCTGAAAGTTTGTTCCTGTGCACGTGGCATGTATTATGTGTATAATAAAATATGTAAGATGCAGATAAAAGCCTCGTTGATATTACAAGCGTGTTTGAAATTGCAGCGTTGCGCTTCTCAAAGGATATTAAAGTCTGGGCTTGCGTTGATTCATTCGCGACGAGAGAAATTCAAAGAGATTCATATATTAGGAGTTTTTGATTATTTTTTCGCATATAAAAATATCTATAAGCTTTTTTCCATAAACTTTTCTCTTGCATTATATTATATTGAACTTTATATTCCATTGGCCATCACAACTTGCGCCACTATATGCATTTTAATACCTCCACGCCCGAGAGGAAATAACAGCTAGTTAACAAAACAGGATCAACTTCGGCTTGGAATAATACACACCATCCGTATTCACCCCGTTTCAGTTGAATACCAATGACATTTCATAGGATTTCATTATATCTGTGCCAGGCCACAAATTATTATATTTAGATTCATAGCTTCGCTTCTTTCCAAATAATTACTTGATCTTGTTCTCCTAATGCATTCGAATATCACCCACAAAACTTAATGCAGGCAAGTAAAATACAGATTTTCTTTCGTTATAAAAAAAATAATTTTATAAAAATTAAAAAACTTCCGGCTGAAAAAATTAGTGTAATTAATAAACGAATCATTCACATATTATAGTCGGGAAACTAATTATACACAAAACAAATAGCGCCAGCGAGTGAACTCTGGCATATTAAGGTAGTCCTTGCGCCTAGTATTCATTTCGCATAAATTCGAGAAAAATGAAAAAGGGTATTACAAACACTTCTCGATGCTATAATACTCTAAAAAAATGCATGCACGTTAAAGGTACTGAAAAAATTAGTTTTGCATAATAATAGTTCTAAAATATTATCAATAAATTCGGGAATAAAAAATTGTTTAACAAATCTCCCGGAAATCCACATTTTTTTTAAAATGAATTTTACGTCAAGAATTTTGGTATTTCTCATGAACGCATCGAATCTAAATTGATTTTCTTCCATTTTTGAGCGGAATGTGCCGCCCTAGGGATTGGAGGAATGCACCGAGGGAAAATATTTCATTGACACCAAAGAAATGGGTGGATTGGTTTTTTTTCATTGATTTAAACGAAATATTTTTTTTATTTCAACGAAATAGTGCATTTGAATTTCAAAAAGAACATTTCATTGCATGTAAAGAAACATTTACTTAGGGAGCCTATAATAAAGAAACAGTTTCATTGTTTTGAAGAGACATTTTCATTGATTCAAAGAAACGGTCTTTTTGATTCAAAGAAAAAATATACTTGATGGCAACAAGTGCGCCAACGGTTTGCGCAATCGTGTTAGTTGTGTAGCGATCCGGCGAAAAACCGTCAAAATGGATAAAGACGTAGCGATATTCCTCACACTTAGTTGTTTCACATATGGCAGATGATCAATTTGTCAGGCTAACAAAGTTTTTAGTTAACATAACGAAGTTCTCTACCGAACTTCTCTACCGAAGTACGTAACCATGAATTTACAATGCCTATAGGCCTGTCTTTCTCGCACCTAACCTCACTTTTTTGTTTTCCGGTTCTCCCGAACGAACGGCTTCGTGAGGCCAGAAGCTTAGTCTACACCGAGAGAAAAAGTTTCATTGATTCACGGAAATCTTTGCAAATGAAATGAAATACTTGAATTTCAATACTATATTTTCTTTGAATGATTTCAAACTCAATGAAAAGTAGTGATATTGATTCGAAGAAACATTTCTTTAAACCAATGAACCTTTTTCATTGATTACAAACATATCGTCTCTGATTCAATAAAACGTTCTTCTTACCAGCTCAAAATTTCGGAACCTGTTTTTCCCTGAAGTACGCGGCAAATAAAGCTCAAATTTTGTGAGTATGTAAGGAAGTACGGCAGAAATAGGCTAAACTTCTGGCTCCTCGAAACTCGAAGCCGTTCGTTCGAAAGAACCGGAAAACAAAAAAGTGAGGTTAGGTGCGACAGAGAGACCAATGAAAACGTTTCTTTAAACCAATGAAAACGTTTCTTTGAACCAATGAAAACGTTTCTTTGAACCAATGAAAACGTTTCTTTGAACCAATGAAAACGTTTCTTTGAACCAATGAAAACGTTTCTTTGAACCAATGAAAACGTTTCTTTGAACCAATGAAAACGTTTCTTTGAACCAATGAAAACGTTTCTTTGAACCAATGAAAACGTTTCTTTAAAACAATGAAACCGTTTCTTCATTATATGCTCACTAAGTAAATCTTTATTTACAGGCAATGAAATGTTCTCTTTGAAATCCAAATGTACTATTTCATTGAAATCAAAGAAATATTTGGTTGAAATCAATGAAAAAGATTCATTGTTTTAAAGAGATGTTTCTTTGATTCAATGTCACTACTTTTCATTGAGTTTGAGATCATTCAAAGAAAAGATAGTATTGAAACTCACGTATTTCATTTTATTGGCAAGGATTTCCGTGAATCAATGAAACTTTTTCTCTCGGTGTGAACTGCTGATTTTATACTTATTCTAAATAAATACATAATTTCACAATATTGCAATTTAAAATACAATAACAATACAATTTTATTAAACTGTTTAAACGCAACTTATTTTTTTACAATAAAAGATTTTGCGGGATTAATTTCGAGGGGCGACCACGGTGGTCGGCCCCCGGAGTAGAACTGACTATGATAAATTAAAAGTTGTGCTGAAAGCGCAGCGCAATAAGGGGGCGTCCATTAATCACGTGAGAATCTGGAAGGGAGTGGGGGGGTGTACTCAAAATCATCATGAATGATCACATGGGGTAGGGGAGGGGTCTTGGGTCAAAGTCACGTACATTTCTCGATACATTATTTTCTAATATTACCGAGTAGATTCTATCATGATTCGAAATCGTTTCGCAGTTCCAAGAAATGCACATTGTATTGCCCGAGGCTAAAGTAAAATCCTCAATTCCTCGCGGGTAGTACATGCCAAGAATGTGGGCAATACTTTTGTACAAAAAAAACTGTTGCTGCCCACAAAACTCTGCACAAGAAAAATAAAAAAAGCATTGAACGGGTTAGAGACGAAGAGAACGACGACGACGAGTTGAAGGACGTGCAGGTTGAAAGTAATACGTTGCAAGATGAAGCTCTTGTAAGCGTGTAAAGGAGTATCGAGAATCCGTGGGTAGCCGATGACTAGTGGCAAACTAGTGATTGCTTCGGATACTAGTCACTTATTTACTTTTAATATGAGATCTGCCTGACGATACCAAAGTTAGTAATAAGCAGATATTATATAAGCGGATTGTGAATTGTATGTGTAATGATTATTAACTACTACTTTTCTCAAAATGATATTCTTTCATATAAATTAAATTTATTATAATAGATAGTGATTTTCATTTCATATTCTATATAAGATGACAAAATAATAAATGTTCAATTTGTAAAAATCAATGCAAATAATTAATTTCAATTCTCAAATTAGTGTTGTAATTGAAAGATAAATTGATGTAATAAAGCAAAGCATAAATTAGAAATAATATAACAATAACGGGTACATTAACACTTGCGGAAATTGGCATAATTAAACATAAAAAAATATATAAAACGACAAATTTATGATTCACACAATTTAATATTAACGAAACAATGTCCAAAATGAATTCAAGATACAATTATCAATTCCAAAAGATCGTTATTTAGTGATTCAATACACAAAATCTTATAACTAAAACATACACACAAGCACACATATTAAATAAATCAAGTCTTTAAGTTTCGTTCAAAAGCATTAACTCAGTGAGCAATATTCCACCAAAATTGATGTTTGTCAAATATTATATGCATATAAATGTCAAATTAAAGTAATAATGTACTCATCTTCGTAATTTTGTATTTGTAGCGTATTTCCACTTCAAAAGAGGTAAATCCTGGCCAGGAATAACAGATAATGTGGTACAAATACTTTGTGAAATATAATATATATATATAAGAGATATGATGATAGAGCAAAAATAAAGATGTTATCTCGGCGATCGCCCAAGACTTTCTGGTGTCTCTCATAAGAGTCAATAGGTACCATGTATGAGGCCCGAGTTAGATCGCCCCACCTATTGTTACATATTCCCGAAACTTCGATTCTCGGAAGCAGTTGATCGATAATCCGAGTAATATGAGAAATTAAAATCTCCACATATGCAACTAAAATATAATTAAAACAGCATAAATTGTATGAGATATTTATTTAATATTTTATCCTTTTTACATCTGTCCGGTAACGAAAAAAGCACGTGATAACGAGCCAGGGGGGGAGGGGTCCGTCGAAATATCACGACTGATCACGAACGGGGGGAGGGGGTAAAAAATTTGATAAAAACGCATCACGTAATTAATGGACGCCCCCTATTACAAAAAATTGAAGATGCAGGACATCGCGCATCTCATAGGTGTGCGACGCCCTGCTTATCACCGTGGGACCACTGACAACGCGCTGATAAGGGCAGCGAAAGCAGTTCCCCGGTTTTGCGGTGCAACTATTGCGTGAGAAATTATTTTCTTTAAAACAGCGTGAGACTGCTGGTTAACGCAAAAGTCTGCATCCAGTAACGGAAAGCGCTACTGGGCGTTTCAAAAAAAGGAAACGATTTATTTAATCTTATTATTATTTATTTTTATTGAATAAAATAATAATTATTATTTTTTCAAAAATTATTTTTGTAATTATTTATTTGCTAGTTAATTTTTGAATAATCACAAATGTGCCCGGACGTAACAATTAAAATGATTCGTTCATTTTTCTGAATATGTACGTATGAATTGTTTCGAATTTTTCAATTCACTTTGAATTTTGTGTTTTTTCACATATTTTTTCCATGTAAAAAAAAAAAATTAAAGTGAATTAAAAAATCTGAAAAAATTCATACGTATTCAGAGAAATGAATAAATCATTCTTATTTTTTTTAAATGTAGGTTTTCGGGAAATTTGTTGAATAATTTTTTTTCATCAATTTGTTAATAAAATTTTAGAATAATTATTATGCAAAATTAATCTTTTCAGTACCTTTACTATGCATGAATTTTGTCAGATTATTATACTATCGAGAAGTGTTTGCAATTTTCTCTCATTTTTCTCAAACTCATGCGAAATGAATATCAAGCGCAAGGACTACATTAAAGATCAATGGAATCATCCGAGGATTTGGAGAATAGGGGTATGCGTTCTGAGAAGTTTGGGTAACAATCGGGAAACAATATTATTAGGAAAATTGAGTGTGGTTTTCGTCGATCTCACAGAGAGGTTAGACACAGCAATGAAACTATGACTCTGGAATATCAATTAATCAATTAAATCATCGGAGGAATTGGAGGACATTCGGAGAAGTGTGGGTAACCATCGGAGAACAATATTTGTTCTCCGAACGGAGAAGGAAGACGCCAAGATTTTGACGGTGCGAATGAAGAGAACCATGAATCCTGTCTGGATTCATCGTGAAACCAGCAGAGGGCATCAAATGAAAATGTTGCTGGAATCAAGAAGACGGGTGACTGTTCAGAAACATGGGTCATTTAGAGACAGTTGCCTTACTGGAAAACGTGCCGGGGGTTCGAAAATGGACAGAGACAAAATACGAATTGGAAAGCAGGAAACTTATGCATACTGAGATTTTAGCCAGCTACTGGAAATCCACTAAATGGGAAGGTGCAAAACATTGATACACTGCACGGAAAAAAAAGATTAGTTGCCATAACCAAGAAATGAGTTGACACAACCAATCGATTATTCTATTTCCCTAGTAACTCAAATGGTAATACCAACGATTCGAATGGTAATACCGACGATTCGAATGATAATACCGAAGATTCGAATGGTAGTCCCAACTATTCGAGTGGTAGTTCCAACGATTGGATTAGTTAACCTAACTAATACAATCGAGACCTAATCGTGAATAGTTAAGGTTACTATTCGATATGGTTGAGGCAACTAATTTTTTAGACATTGTGTACAGCAAATCAAAAACGCAGTTGCCACAACCAAACATTTTTTCCGTGCGGAAAAAGAAGTTAGAAAGGTAGGAATGAGGGCAAATTTCAAAAAGGGACAAACTCATTATAACTATATTCAATTAGTCACTTGGAATGCGTTTCGCCGTATGAGCAACATGCGGAAATTATAATAGAATTAAGAACAGTAGATTAAATAAAAAATATGAAATATCATTTGTGTGCAGAGGGTAGGATAAAAATATTTTGTGGGAAGGGCCGTAAAAGCCGACAGAAGCCATACTTTGGTAAATAAAGACTACTACTACTACAAGGATATAAAAAATAAAATTGTATTTTCTATATGCTTGTATAAAAACTTGTATAAAAAAATAAAATTGTATTTTTTATATACTTGTATAAAAACTTGTATAAAAAAATAAAATTTTATTTTTTATATACTTGTATAAAAACTTGTATAAAAAAATAAAATTGTATTTTTTATATACTTGTTTCTGTTTTTTTTAATTTCTGAGTTATAAATAATTAAAGCTATCTAAAAAAACGTCCCAATTTTAAAAATTCAAAAAATTCTCAAAAATACTATGACGTGCAACAAAACGTTTGAATCATAGGGCAGAATGGGCCGAGACCGCCTGCTATTTTTTTTTCATTTTATAACATTATTCAAAGATTTTTAAACGTTACATAGACAACACTTCGATTTAAAAATTTAATTTATTTCGATTTAAAATCTCTAAACGTTAACTAATAGTATATTATGATAAAACTTTTTCTGACGTGTTAAGAAAACGTTTATTGCTCGAGTATCGTACGAAATTTTATTTCAAATGGTGCAAAAATGGGGGTTTATGCACACGAAGCGTGCGTAAAAGTGTGTTTCTCGCACCGAGTGAAATAATATACATAAAGTATGAAATTTATTAAGTTTTTACTAAAATTTAAATAAAAAGTTTCCGGATGTTTGAATGAAACCTCAGCTTCAAAAATTATCACAGCTGAAAAAATTCTCGAAACCAAGAATTTTTTATTCCTCCTAAATTTCTTAAACATCATATAAAAAAAAACAATGAATCATTGGAATAAAAAAAACGTTTTCTATAAATTAAAGAAATTCTTATCTGACCTATTCTATTCTGATCATAAAACTTTCGGTTGACGATGTATAAGTAATGCATCCTTAATTGGGGAACAACATAGTCTTCCGTTGATCGTTGAACGCCCGTTATTTTTCTCCGAGAAGCTCGGAGCTCCCGTTGGCGATACGCATCTGCCTTTAGATACGTATAATGATATACCTAGTTACCTATATAGGAAATTTCAAGTCAACTCGATAAACGTTAGACCTTTATATTTTTAATCAAACTTATTCCTCTTTCGCTGACTTGTACTATCCCAAGAACGGCCATTTTTCTTTTCTTCGTGTCTTTGTCTTTGTCAATGTTAAAAGTAAAATAAAAAATACTGCATGACAACATTTTTTTTTATCTGAAAAAAAAAAAAGATTTATTTTGAATACTAAAAAAAATTACAATATTACCTTTGAAGTGCCCTTTTTTCAACGATTTCAATTAAAAAAGGCATTAGTATATAGTTTTATAGGAGTTTTTATTCTCGGTAAATTGTAGAATAATCTTTTGTTCCACATTGCAATGCATACTAAAACCACATGTTCAATTTGAAAAACAAATTAATGTTTGTTCTTTTTCAATAATTTTTTTGCAAGAAAAATGAAATAAATACTGTTCTTCACTTTTTTTCCGTGTACAAGAAGACAAATCTTGCCCACTTTAGCTATAAGCTAACAAATTTTCATAATCAACAAAGTAGATTTTTAGATTATGGCATTCGATACCACTTTTAACAAATATTAAAAATAAATTTGCATAGAAAAAATAAAAAATCTGGTGCATTTGAGGGTCTAACCAGTCCTACAAAAAATTACAAGCCAAATCGGGGAAATAGAGGGTCAGATCCAGGTTAAATCCGCATGGAATGCCCCATGAACATACGTACATATATACATATGTATTATATACTCAGCCAGTCATTGAAACTCTTTCAGTCTGCATATAATCGAACTTATATCGACAGGAACCTACGGAGTTGCGGTACCATTAGCGACAAAGGGGAGAGGGCTCGAGACATTAAGCATCAACTTGTTCCTCTTTGTACGTTCGTATGTAACGTCGCATATGCAGGAAAGATGCACTACATTCTTGTACAACACGTTGTACTTTGCCGGGTTCGAGCGAACGGAGATCGACGTTAATTAAATGGGGTTCTTCTGGACGGAATAGGGTTCGTTGAGGAGGAAACAAGCAGTACTATACAAAGAAGATTTTCCGAGTGTGTGTGTCATCGAGAAGGAAAGATAAAGAACGAGAGAGAGAGAGAGAAGAAGCGAAAGGGAGACACGCCGTATTTCCTCCTGGTTCTCTCATACGTCTTCGCTTCCAGTACCTACTACGCAGTCCAACGTGAGTTTCGTTTGATCATCCAATTACTTATTCAGGAGCGTCAAGGAATATGAAACTCGTTGCGACAGTTTCTGCACGATGTAGATATGTTTCGAATTCAACGATGCGTTTTGCCACTAATGCCAAATTCCTCTGGATTCGTTCTTGTCGTGTTCATACAGAAACAGTGAACATGACAATGAATCTAATTCCTTCTCATTATCAGACATACCTTGCGGTCTACAAAATTTACGTGGGTTCTTGAAATTTTATATATGTATGTAGTATATGAGGCATTCTGCACCGAGGGAAAAAGTTTCATTGATTCACAAAAATCTTTACCATTCAAATGAAGTACTTGAGTTTCAATACTACCTTTTCTTTGAATGATATCAAACTCGATGAAAAGTAGTGACTTGGATTCAAAGAAACATTTCTTGGAAGCAATTAACCTTTTTCATTGATTTCAAAGAAACATTTCTTGGAAGCAATTAACATTTTTCATTGATTTCAAAGAAATCGTCTTTGATTCAATAAAACCTTCTTACTCAAATTTTGAGAGAATGTGCGGAAGTACGGCAGAAATAGGCTAAGGGGGCGTCTATTAATCACGTGATGCGTTTTTATCAAATTTTTTACCCCCTCCCCCCCGTTCGTGATCAGTCGTGATATTTCGACGGATCCCTCTCCCCCTGGCTCGTTATCACGTGCTTTTTTCGTTACCGGACAGATGTAAAAAGGATAAAATATAAAATAAATATCTCATACAATTTATGCTGTTTTAATTATATTTTAGTTGCATACAATTCACAATCCGCTTGTATAATATGTGCTTATTACTAACTTTGGAATCGTCAGGGAGATCTCATATTAAAAGTAAATAAGTGACTAGTACACGGAAAGAAAAGCTTGGTTGAAACAACCAAGTGCTATGGTTATATATGCGCCAGACAATTAATTGGTTAGACCGACCAATTTCTTGGTTAGGCTACCAATGTCTTGGTTAGACTAACCAGGTGACTTGGTAAGCTAACCCAAGTGACATGGTTAGACCAACCAAGAAATTGGTCACCTAACAAATTACTTGGTTGGTCTAACCAATTAAGGGGAGGGAGTCAGGTCAAAAAACGTGATTTTGGAAATTCAATATCATCCAAATCCTATTGCATATAAAATTGCCCAATGCACTATATTGTTGGTACTCGATTAAAGGATTTTTTACTCTCGTCTGACTTGCATATGCTTTTCAATATTATCTTAAGCAAAGTTCTTAGGTTTTCCATTCTGCGCATGATTTAGATCAAACTACTAGGCAGATTGGAATGGTTGACGTCTTATATTCTTCTTCATGAAAAGATACACCGGCTAAATGGAGAAAATGTTAATAAAAGGTTATATTTTTTAAGTAACATAATTATTAATAAATAAATGTTATGCTATTTTCTAAATCAGTGATTAACTTTGCTTTCAGAATGAAAAAAATTAGTTTGCTCCATTTAGCCGGTGTATCTTTTCATGAAGAAGAAAATGAGACAACAATCATTCCAATCAGCCTAGTAGTTTGATCTGAATCATGCGCAGAATGGAAAACCTAAGAACTTTGCTTATGATAACATTGAAAAGCATATGCAAGTCAGACGACAATAAAAAATCCTTTCATCAAGCACCAACAATATATTGCGTTGGCCATTTTTATATGCAATAGGATTTGGATGATATTGAATTTCTAAAATCAATTTTTTTTACCTGACTTCCTCCCCTTAATTGTCTGGCGCAAATATAACCATAGCACTTGGTAGTTCCAACCAAGCTTTTTTTTCCGTGTATCCGAAGCAATCACTAGTTTGCCACTAGTCATCGGCTACCCACAGATTCTTAATACTCCTTTACACGCTTACAAGAGCTTCATCTTGCAACGTATTACTTTCAACCTGCACGTCCTCCAACTCGTCTTCGTCGTTCTCTTCGTCACTAACCCGTTCAATGCTTTTTTTATTTTTCTTGTGCAGAGTTTTGTGGGCAGCAACGGCTTTTTTTTACAAAAGTATTGCTCACATTCTTGGCATGTACTACCCGCGAGGAATTGAGGATTTCACTGTAGACTCGGGCAATACAATGCGCATTTCTTGGAACTGCGAAACGATTTCGAATCATCATAGAATCTACTCGGTAATATTAGAAAATAATGTATCGAGAAATGTACGTGACTTTGACCCAAGATCCCTCCCCTCCCCCATGTGATCATTCATGATGATTTTCAGTACCCCCCTTCCTTCCAGATCCTCACGTGATTAATGGACGCCCCCTAAGCTTCTGGCTCCTCGAAATTCGAAGCCGTTCGATCGGGAGAACCAGAAAACAAAAAAGTGAGATTAGGTGCAAGAGAGACAGGCATTGTAAGTTCGTGGCAATGTACCAGAGAACTTAGTTATATTAACCAAGTCTCGGAATCAATGAAAACGTTTCTTTGAATCAATGAAAACGTCTCTTTAAAACAATGAAACTGTTTCTTTATTATATGCTCACTAAATAAATGTTCTTTTTGAAATTCAAATGCACTATTTTATTGAAATCAGAAAAATATTTGATTGACATCAACGAAAAAAAAACAATCCACCCATTTCTTTGGGGTCAATCAGATCTTTTTTCTCGGTGTGTGTCAATTCATCAATTTTTATAATAATAAAAATTAAATTATAAAATATAAATGTGAAATAAATACACGGTATATTAAACAAATTAAAACCATCATGTTTGACATAAAACAACTGTAATATTACTAAACAAAGTATATTAAATTTATTATGCTGGTTCATGCATAGAAACTTTTTCGATAAATGTGTATTAATTTCCTGAACATTTTTAACAGTGTTGTTTCGTTCACGCAGAAAATTTGTGGTCGCTAGATCAAGTTTTGCAAAAGTTAATGCACTGATGTAAATTTTCGATCATTTTCGATAATCAAAGTCCATAAAATCCTAACTACTTTATCCCAAATTCAATACATATTCCGACATCTTCAAAATCTCATAAGGTCTGTATGTCTCAAGTAGATTTTTAGAGTGTGTGTTATTGATAGGGAAAAACAGAGAAGGAGAGACACTACGTATTTCCTCCTGGTTCTCTTAAATGTCTTTGCTCCCAGTTCCTACTGCACAGTTCAATGTGAGCAGTGGCGGATTTAAGACTCACAGCGCCCTAGGCTAACCCGTAAATGGCGCCCCAATATCTGCCGATGTGTTTTGTTGATTTATAACACAACCTTCGTAGCTTGCTTGAATATATATACATATAAATGGTACAAACCTACAACCTCGCCAATTTTGAAAAAAAAAAGACAATAGAACTAAACAACCAAGAATAGAATCTTTATTGCGTATTATAATTGATATCCACATAGTTTTTTATTTAAATGTCTCATATTTCATGTTTCTATTATTCACTCGTTTTAATCTAAAATGTCGACGACGAACGACGATCGGATAACTCGACCAAATGACCGCCCTTTTTGAATTTATTTTCGATCATGTACGTATCTATCGATGCTTTCAGACTTTTTCCAAAATCTAAACTCTTTTATACCCAAATTTTTTTTACAAGATGAAAAAAAAACGGAAAAAAGAAATGCCAATTTTGTCAGCTCGGCGCCCCTGCAAGTTTGGCGCCCCTAGGCAATTGCCTACACTGCCTGTTACCTAAATCCATCACTGAATGTGAGTTTCGTTTGATCATCTAATTACTTATTTAGGATCGTCAAAGAATACGAAACTCGATGCGACAGCTTCTGCACGATGTAGATACGTTTCGAGTGCAACGATGCGTTTTACCACTACTGCTAAATTCCTCTAGATTCGTTCTTGTCATGTTCACAGAAACGGTGAACACGACAAGGGTGATAATGAATTTAATTCCTTTTCCGAAATACCTTGTAGTCTTGGAAACTTACGTGGGATCTTGTAATTATCTACATATGTATATGGGCATATCTCACAAACCTTCGACTTTCCCGGCCTGAATGAATTAAAATCTAGTTATAGGAGCACAGGATCGCCAATTTTTTGTACACCCTTCAAGACCTTTAAAAACCAATATTCGTTCATGGACAAGGCATCATATACAGGGTGCTCGCATAAAAAATCACATTATCATTTTAACTAAAAATAATTTATTAGGTGCTAATTCATTGTAGGAACTATCTGATATTATGTTTTACAAGTGTTTAACTTATTTTCAATTTAATTTTTTTTTCTTTAAATGACCCATTGGAAGGCATAGTTTTATCCCTTCTAATAGGTCATTTTTATAATCTAATTTTACTCAACTCGGATGGTAATGACTCTACTAACTAGAAATATAATTTTAATAATTTAGGAACAATAATAATTTTAATTTATCATGCGAATTTATAAACCGGACATTCTCGAACCTGACAATTGAATACATTTTGATCCAGAAAAAAATAGTTTCTCGTCGAGAGGTCAGGCAAATTTGCGCACATCTAATTCGTGACAAGAGTAACGCAATCAGATAGAATTTAATTATCTTACTTGACTAGTTTGGCCGGATAACGATGCGAAAAACCTGACATTTATTCTCCACGTAGCAGTATGAGTCCATGTCGCAGAACGTTGCGAGCAAAATAATTGACTCTCCGACATAAATTTCACTTCATTCAATCCGTGATGATCCTACCTTCATGTGCATCCAATTCAATTGGCTCAATTAGCTTGTGCTGATATTCCTGAACCATATAACAGTGGATGTCAGGTTCACCATCGAAACCGAGTGACAGACGTTCACAGGATAACCGCTTAATTTTCTGACATGTTTGGCGATTACAATTACGTACATTAAGTTCATTGCACCTTACCAGAAGTTCATGATTTTTTTCTTATTTTTCTGAAGGTGCATATTAATGCTAAATATCAATGTTACGGTCTCTATGTCATTTTCCCGAAAATTTGTGTTCGGTAAATCAAGTTTTGTTAATGGAAAGTTAATTTCAAATTTTTGATAATTTCAAAACTCCATAAAATTTGCTGAAAGCTGAACATTTTATTAAGTTTTGATCAAATTTATAGTCTCAAGTCGGAATTTAAGTATGAAAATCGATGGTGAATACATAAACCGGTATATCAAATTTAATATACAACAAATATGATATAAAATTAATGAGCAGTATATTAAACACATTTAAAAAGCCAAGTTTAATATAAAAGTACTGTAATATTACTATATAATTGTATATTAAATTCAAAATTCCTATGGATTCGTTCTTGTCGCGTTCACACAAAAACGAAGATGACATTGAATTTCCTCCTTTCCGACATACCATGTCGTCTCGACAACCTATGCATATAATCTAGTTTTATATTGGATTTATACAAGTTATATATTTGTTTTATAGCGACGTAAAAAATTATTTACATAACGTATGTATCTTAAATATACATGAAGGAATATTTAGCGTATCCGCGACATATATCATCGATATTAAATTGTTCGTCGTTTTTAATATATATACAGTAGAAAAATAATTGTGTGAAATTTCTCATAAATAATTAACAAACCTGTTGTGTGTTAATTTGATACATTTTTTTGCCTTTGGATTTTATGTTAATTTTGAAAAATTGCCGAACATTTGCGATCATTTGAACTTTCAACATTTTTTAAATAAAATCTACAGATAATTTCAAAATTCTAACTGTCATATATTCTGTCAATTACTTTATTTCTTCAATCAGGTTCTCTTTTGACTTACGATGTTAGACCAATCTTTTTTTAATCCACGAAAAAAATACCTGAATAAAATAGACAAAAATTTAATTTTTTCTCGCACTGCCGAATAATTACATAAATACATTACGTAAATAAATTTTTCTGCTTCTTGTGCGAAATAACAGTAAATAATTATTGATAATTAAGGGTAAAAAACTTTTTTGTTTTGTTTTCTTTACTAACATTTTTTTATTGAATAAAAAAATAAGTTAAAAGTTCTCATCTCTATCTCTGCTTTTTGTACAGAGTACAAAATCCAAGGGCGGTCTATGTGAACGTGGTAAACTCGAGAACGGCTCAATCGATTCACTTGCGGTTTTCGCTAGTGGAATTGGAACCATTTCCTGAAAGTTTTCGACTACATATTGAATTCGATAAAGGCAAGCGAAACAGGGGGTACCAACTAGTGTGTAATACATAGAAGTTTATTGTTAGAATAGGTATACACATATATGGGACATTTCAATAAACATTTAACACTTCATATTTTCGATGGTATGTTTTTCACTTCAAAAGTGATATTATAAATAATTAAATCACTCAATTATCAGAAAAAAAAATAAAGAAAATACTATCTTCTTTTTCAAATTGAACATATAGTTTCAGTATGCATTAAAATGTGGAAGAAAACATTATTCTACAGTTTAATGCCTTGTTTCATTGAATCGTTGATACTTTGATTTTTTTGTGTTTGGAGATTTTTTTAAATCAACATTTTTAAAATTAAAAAAAAAATGTTATTTTTTTAAATTCTATCGTGGCTATTTTTTGGATATTACAAGCTAGACAAATAGAAATGAGTCAAATTAAAAATATGAAGGTTCAGACGTTTATCGAGTTGTCTTAAGAATCTACCATATATATGGGGCATTCCATCTGCGCTAAACAAAAAAATACATGTCATCTTTTTCAAAATACTTTTTAATAAAAAATTGTCAAAATTATTGATGGGGGCCAGGGTCAAAGCAAGAAATTCAACTGGAATGCCCCTTATATTTATATAGATCGATACATTTGTTAAATCTCCGCAGCTTCTTGAATTACCACTCAAATAAAGAGGAATGCGAATGTACAGAAATAGTCGTGTATATGGGGCATTCCATCCCGATTCGACCTGGGTCTGACCCTCGACCTCCCCGATTTGACTCGTAATTTTTTGTAAAATTGGTTAGACCCTCCAAATGAAACAGATTTTTATTTTTTTTATTCTTTCTATGCAAATTTTTTAGTTAATATCTTTTTAAAGTGGCATATCGAAAGCCATAATTTAAAAATCGGAAAAAAATTCTGAAAAATACTTTGTTGAATATCAAAATTTTCAAGCTTATAGCCGAAGTAGGCAAGATTTTTTTTCTTATAGTTTTTTAACTTTTTGGATTAAAAAAAAATATTAAAAAGTATTTTTAAAAATTTATCTACTACAGGCGACTGGTTAAACGTTTATTTATGTGAACGCGAATTTTTTAGAATTTTTTCAGATTTTTAGGAATTCTTCAAATTTTTCTGAACTAAGACTATTCCAGCACCATACATGGAGAAAAAAATGAGTTGGGTACACTCAAAAGGTTGCACGGACTCACAATTCGTTAGTTCATATAATCCCACATTTGAGAGTTGGGACAACCACTTAATCGCTGTCTCAACTCACAAAATGGTTATAGTCACTAAATAAATCGTTCTACCAAATCATTTATAGCAAACTTATAAAATGGGCGTTGTCCCAACTAACGTTTTTTCTACTTGTACAAGCCACATCCTAGAACCAGCATGCCATAATTTAAAAATCTGAAAAAATTCTAAAAAACACAGTTTCATATACAGAAATGATTGACAAGTCGTCCATAGTAGATTGATTTTTTTTTCTATTTTTTAATAATTATTTAAATCATAAAAGCTTAACAACTATATGAAGAAAGATCTTCCACACTTTGGCTCTAAGCTAGAAAACATTGATATTCAACATAGTATTTTTAAGAATTTTTTTAGATTTTTAAATTATGGCATGCTGTTGCTAGAATAGTCTTAGTTCTGAAAAATCTGGTAAATTCCTAAAAAGCTGAAAAAATTCAAAAAAATCCAAGTTTACATAAATAAACGTTTGACCAGTCGCCAGTAATAAATTTTTTATTTCTATTTTTGAATAATTTTTTTTAATAAAAGAAGCTTAAAAACTATAAGAAAAATCTTACCCACTTTGGCTATAAGCTAGAAAATTTTGATATTTAATAATGTATTTTTCAGAATTTTTTCAGATTTGTAAATTATGGCATTCGATATGACGCTTAAAAAAAATATTTTTAAAAAATTTGCATAGAAAGAATAAAAATAAAAAATCTGGTGCATTTGAGGGTCTAACCTATCCTTCAAAAGATTACGAGTGAAATCGGGGAGGTCGAGGGTCAGACACAGGTCGAATCGGGATGGAATGCCCCATATACACATACGTATAAGTAGAATGGATACGTAACTCGACAGCGGCAAAAAAAAGTAGGTCCATCCGTGATTCATTTTATATAGGAGAAAAGCCCGGCAATAAGTAATGTGATTTATTCGCATAACTTCCGAATCGATTACTAGGAGCTGGTGAATGTTGTCTTCGCGTCAACGAAGAATGTTGTGGCTGCGAAAAAATATAAGCAGGTGCACAGAATAGAAAGCATTTTGTATTTCCTCTTCGACATAATAAATTCTATCGTGTTAAACGAAGTACTCAAGTTCCGAGACCATTCTACGGCGCTTCGACTTTTTTCGATATTTTAAAATGGCGCTCCTTTTCCATGCATAAACGAACTGCGAACTACCAACGTATTACGACTTTGTGCAAATTTATAATAAAACCCAATGAAAAAATAATTATATTTAATAAAAAAATAGTCGATAGTGATTAAACGGCGGAGGGAAAATAATGTCGAGTTAACGAATCTATTAGCGCATCGATTTAAACGAAGGACATACGAAGCATTTTGCGTCAGTTCAGCCTCTTTTTTTCAAGAGGCTTTTTTTCTGAGAGTATTGGAATAACGAAGTTGGGATTTTTTACATACGATTAATATATCATTTTTCCACCTTTGAGTTTTTTTTAAATATTGCTGTACAATGAAGTTATTATTATTACAGCAAAGTGGAGCCGAAAAATCTTTTCGTCCGATTAAAATTCGGACAGAGCATAATTTCTCAAATTTCTCAAATCCGGACAACGATTTTTTTCTACAGCTTCCCATTTTTGTAATGTTGTAAGTTTCAAAAAATAAATAAATAAATAAATAAAATAAATAAACTTAATTTTTTATTAATATTTTCTAATTGAAAAAAAAAATCACTCAAACTTGGCAAGATCATATAATAATTGTGTGTAAAATACCGACCACGTCATCCCAATACTTCGATCAGAAAAAAATATCGGCAAACGACCAGTTTTTTGGCCCCAAACTTATGCCCCTTGATGTTTTTCCCATCGTTTGAACGCTTTTTATTTTACTTTTATTTCCAATTTAAAAGAATAGATTCTCTTTACATTAATCCAAAAAGGAAATAAGATAATTTTTTCATAATAAGAAAAAAATTAAAAGGATGCAGAGTAGAACCTTGCACATTGCTTCCTCTTTATTTTTCGCTTTTTTGCTTCCTCGTAGAGGAAGCTTTGTTTTCGTGAAATTTTTTTTTCGAGATTTTCATGTCAAGGCACTCAGAAAGGTCTAAAACGTCGAGAAAAGTGGTTTAAAAAAAATGTCTGTATGTATATGTGTGTGTGTGTGTGTGTGTGTGCGAATGTGCAGAATTTTTTGTTAGCACGATAGCTGTCGCAATTTTTAAGATATCGGGTTCAAATTTAAACCACGAGTAAACTGTCGTTAAACAAGGTATGGGATTGAATTTGGAGCTAATAAAATTTATGGCATTTTGAATTTTTTGGAGAATGTCAACTCGGGCTCTAACTCCCGCAATTTTTATGATATCGGGCTCAAACTTGGACCAGAAGTGGACTGTTATCAAATAGTGTTTAGGATTAAATTTGGTGTCAATCCGTTAAGGGGTTCACAATTTATGGCATTTTTAAATTTTTTGACATTTTTTGCTCGTGCTCTAACTTTTGCAATTTTTAAGATATCGGGCTCAAATTTCGTCCAGTGGATAGTTATTAAATAAAGTTTGGGAGTGAATTCGACGTCAATCTGTTACGGGGTTTGAAATTTATGGCATTTACAATTTTTTGTTTGTGCTCTAACTTCCGCAATTTTTAAGAAATCGGGCTCAAATTTGGTCCACAAGTAAAATGTGGGTAAACTAAGCATCAGTTCGAATCTGGCGAGAATCTGTCAAGGGGTTCAAAACTAATGCCATTAAAAAAAATTTAAAACAAGGCTACAAAGTAGAATTTTGAAAATTGCTTCCTTATTATTATTGGATTTTTACAAAGGTTCCTATGAGGAAGCTAAAGTAGATTAACATGTATGTAACAATAATAATAAGGAAGCAATTTGCAAATTTCTACTTTTTTAGTAATGGCTCGAGTGCTTCACGTGTCCACGGTAGATGTCAAGTCGATTGTCATACTGTTTATTATCTGTCAATTAGCGGGATGTACCAGTTATCCTTTAGGTATATCCTGTGTTTTCCGACAGTATACTATAATTACTGCATGCGCTACGTAATTGCGAATACTACGTGTCCCTTTAACGTAAGGGAGCTACCATAATTGAGTAGGTATCGCTTTCATCTTGAAATTTTTGTCCCTTTTTTGCCAGCAATTATCGGCAATATCGATATTGAAAAGTAGATCGTAAAAGTAGATTAGGCCGAATGCAATTGTCTCGTTGTCATCCAGAAGTTACTCAGTTTTGAATAAACTGGCCACGAAGGAAGTTCGTTTACGTTACGAACGTCTCGTGTCGAACATAATTTCCAATAAGGAATAAGAATACGTGAAAAGATAATTTGCAACAAGGAATAAGAATAAGTTTAAAGATAATAAAAGATAAGAATAAGTTTGAAGATAATTTCCAATAAGGAATAAGAATAAGTGAGAAGATAATTTGCAATAAGGGATAAGAATAAGTGAGACGAAAATGGTTTTCGTGTACTTCAACGGTGACTCACTTTTAATTCCCAAACTTGCTTTGAAATTCAGCGGTATTTGGCCACCGGACAGAACGAAACGTAGATCATTGATTATTTTTGTGATCTCCACAGCGATCAAGGTGGTGGATTATATTTTTAATGTTGATTCGTCTCGATGATTTAAGTTATTTTTCTTAAATGCATTGTAATCATTTATTCACTACAGATAGCGATTATGATATCAACAGTGATCGATTTATATCAAAAAGCTCGTCCCAAAGATGAACTAGTAATGGTATTCACGTTAATGCTTGTCGCACTTATAGAAAGCTTATTCATTCGACGAAACAGTGGCGGACTAGGTCGTCTGATTGAAGCACAAATTAACGATTGGTCTTCGATAACAAATAGGAAACAACTCCAGATCATGAAAAGCCACAAAATATTTGGAGCATTTTTCTTCATCGCTGCGATTCTAAATCTTTTTATCGTTCCGATGCTTCGGGTAATAATGTTCTTTCCATTTTGGAACAATCATAAATTATCAGTTGAACAGCAGACTGCATTAGCCAATCACTACACGAGACTCTCGGTGACCTCAGTCTTCTATTTGATTTCGCTGTACGCTAAATTTTGCGTGAAATATGGAAGTTTGATGCTCTTCTGGAGTCTGAATACGCATCTATTAGAACAATTCAAGATCCTGAAGAAGAATTTTCAACAGTTCTTACGAATCAGAAACAAAAATACGAGACGTAGAAGATTTCGAAGTCTTATTGACAGACACAATCAACTTCTAAACTTGAGTAATGATCTTGAAAATTCATATTCTGTCTTTCTGGCGGTGGCAGTCACGGTTATGCAAATGATCATCTGTCTCCACTGTAAGTGTTCTTTATTCTTCAAACAATCACAACTTCGAGACCATACGTTTCATTCTGTATTTACCGATTTATTTTCTCTAAGTGGAAATAAGAAGCGTAGTTTTCCTTACTTCGACTTAAAGATGCCAAATTAAAAATACTAGATTGAGGTGCTTGATGATAATGTCATTATGAATATTATAATCTTTTTATATGTACTAGCTTATTACCTGGCTGTCGCAAAACTCAACGGCAATTTAGAGCGGACAACTAGAGAAATTGAAACCATTTTGTACGCCTTGATGTCGCTATTCATGATTTTTTACTCTGGCGAGTGTCTAACCACGTATTCAGAAGAAATTGGTGACGTATTCAGAGAATGTAAATGGTACAATTTGTCAAAGGATTCGAGAATTAATTTCAGTATCGTCATCCTCCAAAGTCAACGACCTAAAAAATTGACTGTTGCTGGGTTGTACAAACTGAATCATGAAAATTATACGTGCACAGTTCAAACAGTGTACTCGTTCATTTCGCTCATATTGGCGATTACGAAGAATGAAGTATAATGTACATGCACAAAATAAATAAAAATATTTTTCATGTGCCCAAACTGCACGAATATATCGTGTACTTTTTTATATTTTGTAATATTTACGTATACCTCACGTAATAATTATTTTTAGCAGGCCTTAATTCAATTGATTGCACTCTTGACTATATTTTAAAAAAAGGATGCAAAGTAGAACCTTGCACACTGCTTCCTAATTCTTTTTCGCTTTTTACAAAGCCGTCTCTATGAGGAAATTTCTTTATTTTATTTTTGGCTTTTTCATAGAGGAAGCTTTGCGAAAGATGAAAATTATTGACGAAGTTGATGATTTTTGACGTTTTACGAAATCCAGTGCGGCATCAATTAATTATTTAATAATTGAAATGACGTAATATCCGAACGGCTTTACATATCATCACCAAATTTGGTACGTAGCAGGGCTGAATGTCATTTTTCCTGTGTAGAAAATTTCAGTCGATTAGTTGAAATTTTATCTGAACTAGGGCGAAACGAAACTTTTCGAAAAATTCAAAATGTCATAAAAACCGAACCGCTTTACCGATTTGACACAAATTCAATACCAAAGGTCGTATCACTTTGTTCAATTTTAATACGAAGTTTCAGCCCGGTAGCTAAAAATTTGTTCGAGCTAGAGCATTTACATACTTTTTTCAAAATTGCAAAATTCTTATAAAAATGAAATGCGTTAAGTGGTTTTTGTTTCGTTTTGTACAATGAATTTTGTATGAATGTTGTAATGAAAACAAAGCTTCTTCTATGAGCAAGCAAAATTCAGTTCAATCAATTATTTTTTTTTATTTTGGATGTGCCATTATATCCACAAAGTTTTAAATTTTCTAGGGAATGAAAATATGATTGAAGAGCAAAGTGACCGCAATGTAAAAAGACCGCTTTTATTTCCGATTTAAAAGAATAGATTTTGTCTACATTAATCCAAAAATTAAATAAGAAAATTCATTCACCTGTACAGAAACAAAAATAAAAATCCAGTTTAATCAATCATACTTTTTTTTATGTGCCATTATATGCACCAAAGTTTTAAATTTTCTAAGGAAAGAAAATATGATTGAAGACCAAAGCGACCGCAATATAAAAACGAGAAAAATGTTCGTCTCCGTACAAGTAATCGCTCGTGGCCCGCCAAATGCTATAAAACTCCTCGTACTCGGTACGAGAAACGTGCGCGACACGTTTCGCGGTTTCACTGCTACTAAACTGGAGCCTGCCTCAATTATACGACTACTACTACTGTTACTGAATTTTTTTAATATTACTTCTTTTACCTTCTTCTTGTTTTTCTTTGTCGAGCACATTGTGCTTTTTTTGTGCCGGCTTCAAGTAAATACCAAAGTAGTTAATGTTCGTTTAGTATTTAGATTTGTTGGCCTTCCACTCTGGTCCTCATCTCGTTTCGAGGGAGTTTGTGGGCGTTCATTAACTTCAAGTAGTGTAAATTCAACATGAGATCTTTGTCTGGACAAATGGTTAAACTTCTGGATAGAGTAGCTACATCAACATGTGCTAATTGTATGGTTGATTCGATACAAATGTTTATCATTCGTAATGGAGCGGAAGGGAATATAATTTATAACAACATATGATTTTAGTTGCTAAATTGAAAATGGCATAAAAGTTTTGTACAACTCATACGTTTTATTATGTGAAGTTCACTGAATATATTTCTTAAAATGAAAATACTGACAATGTATCACATTATGTTTTTACTTTCTGTATTAAAATTTTGTTAGAGCACATACATTTTTATTAATATTAATTATAATTTGTACTGCGTAAAAAAGTATTCATACTTTTGAATAACTGTAATAAAAATGACTTCGATATTATTTCACGTCAAATTGTGCAGATGAAAAAAAATACAATCGATACAGATGTTTATTAGTCGTAATGTGGTAAATAATGAATGACAACAACAACTCCTCGAGTCAATTTTCAATCAGCTCACGCTTCGCTGCAACTTTTAACCATTTTTCTTCCTTTATTCATTCTATTTTACTAAAATTCTATGCAGAGAAATTCCTCCTCACGTTCGACAAGTGCAATGAAAGAAAAAGCAGAATCAAAAGGTGACTCGATATAAGAAGAAAAAAGAAACTACAAAAGGTTGCGAGGAAACTTCCAGTCGTGCGGAAATATCCTTATCTATATTTTTAGCTTTTGAAAGAACGAAGCTTTTGTGAAAGTGAAAAAAGAAGCATTATGCAACAACTTAGTTTGTTAAAAGGTGATAAAAATTGAGGGTGAACGAAATATACAAAGCCAGAAAAAAAAATTCTAAAGGCTTGAAAATCTTATCACATAAATATTCATATTGAAAAAATTATTGAAGCCAATAAATGAACAGACTCATTTTTTGGAGTTTGACAATTGGACTGTTATTTCAATTCGATATTATAAACATAACAAGATTTGTTTTCGTTGACAATCTGGCAAAAATAGCAGACTAAGTCAAACGTCTGATAATCGCACAGAGTACCTTCGATGCCGTTATAAAAACTTGGATATTCGCCTATCGCCTATTTTATCGTCTATCCACGTCCACTGCAGAAACAGCGCGTTATGCGTCCTGCGTTTTGATGCTGGTGCTGACGCCGATTATGTCGTCGGCAGCCGAGAGCTAAAAGCTAAAAGGGACTGGCTGGTAACTAATGGCGCTTGGACGAAAAATGAAGATGGATGAGGAGTCTGTGGGTGGAGTGCCGGTCGCAGCTTTCTCGTGAGCAATCGCAGCTCCTTGACAATTATTATATATATCTATATACATTCGCAAGTTTCAAACAAAATCATTCTTGAGTTGCGACTCGTTAGCTCGTCAACGTCGATGAAAAGCCCGCTAACGCTAACAGCATGGCGCCCATTAACGACCGCAACACAAACTATTGCGAAAGTTCATGTGGTTAGACATACAACTATGCTATAGTAGGCTATAGTGTACAATATACATAGTGGACTACAATAGGTAACTTGCAAGTAAACGCAGCGAGAACTCCAACAAACGGTGCTTTAATTGCAATCGCTTGACCCGGCCCAGATGAAAGGCCGATTTTATCCTATGCAAGCTCGATATGTGTGACAATAGCTCCTAAAGAGAGGCTTTTCGCGTCACATCTGTAACGACATATGATCGATGGTCTACAATTATTTCTGTACTCACTTGATTGTTCTCATTCCTGTTACTACACAATCTGATACTATACAGTCTGGTACCACACAATCTAACATTACGCAATCTAATACTACATCGAGAGAAAAAGTTTCATTGATTCACGGAAAACTTTGCCAATGAAATGAAATACTTGAATTTCAATACTATCTTTTCTTTGAATGATCTCAAACTCAATGAAAAGTAGTGACATTGATTCGAAGAAACATTTCTTTAAACCAATGAACCTTTTTCATTGATTTCAAAGATATCGTCGCGGATTTAATGAAACCTTCTTACCAGCTCAAAATTTTGAATCCTATTTTTTCCTGAAGTACGCGGCAGATAAAGCTCAAATTTTGTGAGTATGTACGGAAGTATGGCAGAAATAGACTAAGCTTCGGGCTCCTTGAAACTGGAAGCCGTTTATTCGGGAGAACCGGAAAACAAAAAAGTGAGGTTAGGTGCGAGAGAGAGAGATCAATGAAAACGTTTCTTCGAACCAATGAAAACGACTCTTTAAAACAATGAAACTGCTTCTTTATTATATGCTCACTAAGTAAATCTTTATTTACAGGCAATGAAATGTTCTCTTTGAAATTCGAATGCACTCTTTCATTGAAATCAAAGAAATATTTCATTGAAATCAATGAAAAAAAATCAATCCACCCATTTCTTTGGCATCCATGAAATCTTTTCTCTCGGTGTATAAAACTCGGTAATACACAATATGTTATTACAAAAACCGATACTACACAATCCAATACTATACAATCCAATACCACGCAATCCAATACTACACAAACTAATACAACACAGTGAAAAAATACGTATTTGACACTACAGAAGCTCGGTTCTCCACGATTTAGATTGTACATCCTTCCCTTTCGCCATATCCTATTACACCACGTCACACAAGCTCTCAACGTCGTGCGCCGAATTACACAAGCTCTGTACGAAATTAACTCGATAGTACATAAGCCCTTTGCGCCACGGCACGAGTTTACACAAGCTCTTTGCGCCTAGTTCCGACATTACACAAGCTCTGTACGATATTATCTCGTTAGTACACAAATTCCTTATGAAACTATGTTGATAATACAGAAACTCATTACAGGACTTTCTCGATTGTTCATATGTGCACGGTTGGTATCGAGTACGGAGATACCGACGACGCGCATGTGTCATGACTATTCGGATACCGCCATAATGAGTTATGTGTACTTTCAATGTAATGTCGTAAAGAGCTTGTGTAGTGTCAGGACGTGAAATTTTTTTCGTTTTATCGAAAATTAACACTACATAATCGTAAGCTGAAGGTAATCGTAATCAAATGTAAGCTAATATGCACGGAGAGAAATCCGTATGTCGTTGTAGCAAAACTTAATTTGGTACGCCTTTACCCGCTGCCGTAGCAATTCAAAATGTCGTTGTAGCAAAAATTATGTACCGATAGCAAATAAATGTATGCTATGGCGACAAAAAATGTAACATTTTAAATAGTTTGCTGATCTAGCATCGGAATTGCTGACATAATAAACTATATGCTATCATTGCATGTTTAATTTGCTAATGGAACAAAAAAAGGTTTATAATGTTAGCAACTCATTCATTTGCTATGGGTATACGGTGGTCGTTTGCTATTTTGAGTCAAAATTTGCTGTCAATAGCTAGAACTGCAGCTATGTAAATATAGAGCTACAAACAAAGCTACTAGTGCGCGGGACTTCAAACAAATTGGTGAACGGAAAGAAAAAAGTAGTTGTAAAATCTGGTTTATAGATTCCGAAAACCAATCGAAATAGTTAGAATAGCGCCAACTACTCAGTCGGTTGAAGAAACTATAACCTCGTTGGTAGAGTATCGATACTAACAATGACCAACTGAGATCATAACCTTAACTCACCGGTTCGTTGGAGTAACGAATCATTTGGATTGGATAGCAGCCGTGATAGTTAAACGAACCAAGTTGTTGGTCATACGTACTACTTTTGCCACCAATAAAAAAAAATTGAGACTACGATTCCGGTTTAGTTTCAGTAAATAACCCGTGTGAAAATTCCAACTCGCCATCACCTAGAAATCGACTAGTTTTCTTATTTTCTGTACAAGATCTAGGTCGAAAAACTAGCTAGATCCGAGCGCTATGTGTAATTTCTCGCTGTCTAGTCGTTGTACAGAAAATCTGTCTAAAATCTGGCTAAGAATCTATTAATTCGCCCAGTAAACTTAGCTAGAGATTAGCTAGTACGGAAATCAGTTAACCCTATAGCATAAAATTGACTAGGTGCTAGACCGGATTTCTCCATTGAACCCAGATACCGGTTAAATAGCCTAGGATAAATAAAAAACAGAATTAATATAAACCGTCATTTATTGCATCAGCACGTAACAGACAAGCTGTTTAACACTATTTAAACAGGAAACACTATTTAATAACGTACGTAATTACTTTTTCATTAATAATCAAATATCTCTAGGCCTATCACAAAAAACAAAAAACATATAAATTCTTTCATATTTTTTGGTACCTTTCACGAACATGCACGTGCCACTCTACATCAAGAGTCGCGGTAGCGACTCGACGCCAAGTTAAAAAAGAAATTAATGTTGCCTTCATAATAATAACTCACTGCGCAGCGTGTCACGACTAGACCCTGTATCGGAATCTCCCTGTATCGGAAAACGCCCGCATTTCCGCCGAAAACACGCACGGTACCGCATAAACGACGCGCATTGCGGCGTTAACTTGGTTAACGTATATATTATGTCTAGCCTCTGGTCAAGTAAGCTGGGCCATGAAAGCTAGATAGATCCTAGATGGCCTGGGCATCTATACATGTATGCTAGATATATTCTGTCTAGCCTCTGGTCAGGTAAGCTATGCTATGAAAGCTAGACAGATCCTAGATAGATATGCTATCCGTCAGTGCATTCTGGATAGATTATGTCTAGTCCCACGACAGAAAAATTTAATAGAAAAAACTAGCTAAACGCTAGGTTCAAACTAGTTTATCCCCAACAGATTTCTACACGCGAACACGCGGCACAGCTCATGCTGGAATTGGTAGCCAAAACTACTTTTTTCTTTCCGTGTCGGGTAATGGTGGAAATAGGAAAGCAAGTCAGAATGTAATGGTTCTCCATCTATCTCTCGCTATCTTCTGCTTCCACTACTATTATGCCATTTAGATTCTCTAAATCAGCAAGTACTCGATAGCACAGTCGGTAGCGATAGCGTTGTTAGGAAGTTAGGTAGGCAGGTCGTAGGTTCGAATCTCGGTCTAGGTAGGAAAAATTTTCTTCCAGAGAAACCGTTTCCCCCTATCCACTACTAATGACAATGTCTCAATAAATAGTCCTAGAGACGAAAAATATATATTGTTATGAATATAGAGATTAGACTAAAATGTGAGTATTTAGATTTGTAAACACTGTTCTGCCCAGGGTTTTCGGCCATGGTTTTCCCTGTGGACATGGACAAATGTCAGGACAGTGTAGGTTCAAAGACTTTTCCAAAAAGATTTACGATGATGGACCGTGGCACATCATAGGGTGGATAGGTAGTTGCCGGCGCGGCAACTCTAGGAGGAGGGGAGTAGTATTATGAATATAGAGATTAGGCTTTATAGGAACACGCGGTATGACGATTGACAAACGAATACTTGATATACTTCATAGTAAACGTGACAGAAGTAAGTCTTGAGAAGACTTTGACTGCGAGCAGACGTGCGAACGAAAGCGACCAAGATAAATAGAATCCTTTGTAATTAATAATATCCGCCCCACAAACAAATCTCCGGTTTATTCATCCGCTCGGTCGTAACAATATTTTCATTTTTATTTTTAATTCTACAATTATATTTATTAATTAACTTGCTTTCGCTTACGCGGAAAACAATAACGTACGGATTGCAGCGGTTGGCTTATGCTAGCAAACAAAGCATTTATTCTAACAAACAATTTGCTACTATTACATGTTGATTTGCTATTGAAGCAAATAATTTACAAATAAGCCACAGCACATGCTATTTGCTTGGGTAACAAATCAAACGGTAACAAACCACATTTGTTACGGCAACGAAAGCTTGTGTTGTCATCATTTCAGCAAACAAAATTTGCTGCAGGTGCATGGGGTATGTTGTGGCAACACACGTTTTTCTCTCTGTGTGTGTAGTACCGAGCTCATGAAGTAGCGAAGATGTAGTAGGGTAGAAGTAACGGTTTTGGCCACTATACCGGTTGTGGCCACCCCCACACTTAAATACGTTTTTCGTGGCTATTTTAATTCTGTACCTGTATTTAATCATAATTTTTCATAACGTTGTGTATTTTGGAAACATTTATCGTCATTTTGACGTTCGTTCGTCTCCATTACAAAAAGTACTGTATCAGTAATTAAAGTATCATCAGCCGATTCATCAAATTCTCAACTCCTTACGAAATTCGACAAGATTTTGACGAAAGTTCTAGATACATATTCGGATTATATAGTTGGCGAAATGCATGCAGCTTTGCACATATCAATCTTAAGAGTCATCACTGCAAATGTTGATGTCTAAAAGTTTGAAATAAAGCTTTACATTTATAAAAAATACGATGGCCACAACTGGTACATGGAATAAGCATGTTGCCCCGGATATGGCCATGATAATATAATCATTAATTTTTCGTTAATTATTACATAATCAATTCATAAATTCGTAAAGAAAAAACAAAAAAAAACCAAAAAACGCTAAAAAAAAGATATCCTTAGAAATGTATAGTAAAAAAGAAGGTAAAGCGGTGGAACACCTGTCATGTTGAAGATTCCCATCATTATGCAATGCGAAAATCTACTTTTGGAAAGAACTCTGGTAAAAATAAAAATAAAAGTGTAAAGAGTAAAACATTAATATAATGTATGACTATCTGTGACAAAGAAAGCTGCTACGAAAAAGTGCAAAACGAAGGAGACGAATGTCAAAAAAGGTTAGTTAGGTTCACGGATGGCATCTGTGCTTTAAAGACATTTTCGTGTAGAGGAATTGGATGCTTTCATAAGAATACGATTTTGATTTATTAAACACACCTTAAAAAATGTTTCAAGTGCAATGAATATTGAGTTATTCTAATTTTAAGCATGGCCAAAACCGGTACATTACTGTGGCCAAAACCGGTGCATAGGTGGCCGAGAACTGGTGAAATGGCTATGCTCCTACTTTATTCTATTTTCATGCTAAAAATCTGAAATTATATTCTTCTCAGATATGAAAAGTATAGGTCCAAAACAGTTTTATGATATTTGGTCCCAATCACAAGTACTTGAAAATGGGAAAATTCTTAAAGTGGCCACAACCGGTACTTCTATATAAAGTCGTGGCGTATTGCGATGTGGTATATTGTATTTAGTGTATCGATATGTGATCTATCAAGGTGGTGTATTTTAAATGTGGTGTATATGATGAATCGAGATTTAGTGTATTTGCATTCGTTAGATATGTGGTATGAGGTGCTTCAGCGAATGACGGCTTATGACTTTTTTCTTTTTTTTTGTTGGTTTAACGTTTCACCCTGATCAGGGCCTCTTCAGAAACCTTTATTCTTTAAATTTTAAATCGATGAGTTTGTGACCGCATACTTTGTTTATGTTTCGTATTTGTATATTTGTTGTTTGACAAAATAGACGTTTTCTTCTCGTGTTGTGCTTTTGGTCTGGTTGGGGACCCGGCTCCCCGGTCGTATAGGTTAAGCCTGTCTGTGTTTTATGTTCTTAGAAGTTTAACACTATAGCTTTTTTTACATTGCACTTGTATTTACTTTTAACTTTTGAGACCAGAGAGTCCGGTCACCACGAGGTCACATTTTTAACTAGATTAGATCGTAATCTAGTGTATGTGATGTATCAAGATATGATGAATCGAGATATCCATTTAAAGCTCCCCTTTATTATCCGATTGTGGTGTAACGAGAATGTACAATATCGAAATGTGTAATAGTAATGTGCACAACCGAACGAATATAGACAAACAGTCATGTGCCCCAAGTAAAAAAATTGTATATAAAGTATATAAAAAATATATATAGTTTTAAACATGGAATTGGGCATATATAGTTTTTATAAAATCTATATACAATTTATATACAATGTATACATAAACCCATCTTTACAGATGATCTTGTATATAAATTGCATATAGATTGTATATAGAGTTTATACAGACTATATATGCCCAATACCATATGGCGGACTATACATAATTTTTTTACTTGGGGCCATTAACACACACGATAAAAAGTTGCTGCCGCAAACAATTTATGACATTGACACAATCAACGCACCGATACTCTTGTTTTATTTTTAATTTCGAGGATAATATAAAAACTTGAAAGCAGTTTCGTCTTAATCTACATTTAATCTACTTACAAGTGTTATCAATCATCATCTTCAATCTCGTGGCTAAACGGCGCTAAAGTACCGTGTACTATAGCGTCTGGTTCATAGCTAGCCACTGTGTAGCGGTTTACAACCGCACTTAATCGTCCCTCATCCGAACCCGGCACTCGCCGGTTAAAACGCCTATACTACAGCTGCCTGCTTGCCTGCCCCACATCAAGAGTTCGGCCTGTCCGACTCAAGTGGGTCTTTACTACTGCACTGCGCGTATTATACGAGAAAACGTGCGAGTCAACGTTAAGTAATCGCCGTCGCCGTTAAAGGATCGCCCGCTGGCAAGAAGACTGCGCGAGCACCAACAACTCTCGGGACTCTGTTACAGCCACAGTAACTGCATCAAGCCGCCCGGACCACTCTACCTGCCCGACTCAATTATCCAACCATAAGGGATAATTGTCTCGAGTACCAGAGAGAATGATATTTTAGTCGTGCGTATACAAAGGCGTTTGTAAATTGTCTACGGTAATAACATATACTAAAAGTAGCAGTAAAATATTCAGAGAAGGTAAAAGCCCTTATACATATCTACTTCATGAATATAGAATTTCTTGTGTCTTGTGATATCTTCATGAGGAGGATGTGAGAGTGAAGATACATAAATACAAATGTTTAAAAATAATTTTAATGGCATACTCAAATGGCTGTAACGTTTTCTTTCTGCACGAATTACGATTGCGTGAGTGCAGATTTTTTGCGCCCTGAAATAAACTTTAGAATCATTCTACGCACTTAACTGCGAACACGAAACTCTATAAAAATTCCTTTCGGGATAAATAGAATTATTGTGATTTTGTAAATCACAACGGAAATAACGTTCATTATTAGTTAGTTAATACGTTTATTAGCTTTTAGCTATAATGCGCTTCGCGCTACAATTTTGATTAATTTTTCTTAATATATATTAATTTTAAGTTACTTAATATCTACATATTCACTCCGCTCCATGTCTCTTTCACATCTTTTTCACTTTTCCCATTCACACACATACACCAGTTAACAAACTCTCCTTCACACCTTATTTCTACATTACATTCTCTTATATTTTCTACGCACCTCCTTTCCTCGATTTTGTCATATATTTCGCCAACGCTCGTTTTAATTCTGCTAATGATCTTATATTTTTAATTTCTGTTGGCACATTGTTATATAATTTCAATCCGTCGTAATACAGATCTCTCTGTCCTTTCGTCGTTTTTCTGAAATCTACTCTTATGTGGTCGGCCTGCCGCGTTCTCATCCCGCTCCTATTTCCTACTATCTTTATTTTTCTATTACTCTCATCTTTTAATTTGTCTGCTTCGATGAGTTTATGTATAAATAGTATCACATTATATTTAGAGCCAAGAAGGTTTAGGAAAATTATGTGAAAGCAAGTTTGTTCAAATAATTTATTTCGCATTGTTTGAAAAAGACATATTTTTTCACTTGTACATTCACATTCTCAGAATATATTTTTTAATTATTCCACATCATCTTAACGTTCCTGGAAGTAAAATAAATTCCTCCAGAAAGACCCTTTATTATCATTACTGAATATTACTGGTTTTTCCTTCAAATAAACTTCTTTTGTTGACATTTCTTTTTCGTTAACGGATGTTTGTTTGAATAATATTGAAATCTGAAGTCTTAACACTACATGTAAAAAATCCAAAACAAATTGTTGAATTTAGTCCTAGAGATAATTAAGAGTGTATACCACATAAAATTCCGGAATAAAGGAAAATTTGACGCGACTAGAAGTTCAAGACTTTAAATTCGTTTTATGCATTAATTCGTTTGCTGGAAATCTACCGGAATTTGAAACATAATTTTGATAGTTTCCTTAAATTTAACTGTAAGCATGAAAAAAAGCCTCAACAAATTTTTCATTTTAAACCTAGCCATAATTAATTAATTAATGATGTTAGAAATCCCAAAAAAAGTTTTTTATTTAAGTTTGAAAACATAATGAAGGAAAATAACACATAAAATTCCGGCGAACGGAAAAATGTAATTCGACTAGAAGGTGAGGACTTTCAATTTGTTTCAAGCATCAATTCGTTTCGTGGAAATCTAGAGAAATTTTTAACATAGTTTTCCTACTTTGACCCGATCCTTCCGTACAGCAAACCACGCTGTGATTATTTCCTTTATTTGATATATCCCGGTATTTCTTTACGCACTTGGATGCACGAGTATGGAAGGTATTCTCGCGAAAAACCTGATCGGCAGCAATCTCGTGGCAGCATCGCTGCTGGCGCGCCGCAATACAGCGGTGCTCATCCATCCTGCTTTTCACATAGCTACTTATGCCTCATTTTTCATGCCCTGCTATAAACAAAAACGTCCAGAACTGTTTTTAAAAATAAATTATCGGATTCTTCGTAAGTTCTATATTTATTCCAAGAGAAAAACTTTAAATTTGTAGATGCGATTGTGAGTTGTAGTCGCACGGAAGCTTGAAGAGATTTATTATCGCTCGCAGTCTATGCAGAGCTTGTGCTGAGAAAAGAGATTGGAAACTAAAACCAGCCAAGACGGACAGTCAAATAAATTTTTGAATGTTATCAACAACATTTTCAATCACCTCAATTCAAGCTTCGCGAGTATTGATCTCACGACAAAATATCTCTGAGAAAATGTCTGCGTAATATTCTGACGACAAAACACAACTTGGTAATAATACGAATACGAATTTAAAAAGAGATGAAGCAATTATCTGACTAATTTAACCAAACTATATGCGGACCTAAAGGGTCTAACTACTGAAGGGTCTTAGAACCCATTAGAGATTCTTTGCATAATAGGATTTTATCATAGATGTTTTAACTCTTTCAACGGTTCTGGGGGATAAAATGATTGCTTTTTTTCAAATTGAATACGGTATAAAGGGAATTAAAAATATATCACACTGAAAAATTTCCGCTGATTACAAATATTGAAGAAATTTTTGTGATAGTGTTAATGGTTCATATTGCAAATACAAAAAGGATGCAAAGTAGAACCTTGCACATTGCTTCCTCATTATTTTTCGCGTTTTACAAAGCTACCTCTATGAGGAAGTATGTTATTCAATTTTTGACTTCCTCGTAGAGGAAGCTTTGTAAAACGCGAAAAATAATGAGGAAGCAATGGGCAAGGTTCTACTTTGCATCCTTGTTTTAATTAGATAAATATATATGTTGTGGATTCGCTTGTTCTATTTCGTTATTACGTTATTTCGTGATTATTAGAGCGTTTCCGAAAGTGAATGTGATAATGTATATTTTTTTAAATAATTCAACATTCCAAAAAATCAAAAATTTCATACCGTACGTCACTAAATTATACATATATAATGGCTGAATATTGTTTCATTTATATACAAAATTTGAGCTCGCTATCTTAAGTTTTGCAAAAGTTACAATAGAGCGGTAATGTCAATTTTTTGAAAAATTCAAAACATCATAAAATTTTAACGGTTCAACCGATCTTAACCAAATTCAATAGCGATCACCGGCGTATGAAAGCTCACAT